>OZ007496.1:148131291-151115461 GCA_963931805.1 Microdon myrmicae | reverse complement strand
TGTCATACGAAGAGTTACACTCGAAACTCTCTCGTATGCGACAATCCCGCGAAGAGGATGTCGCCGAATTCACACACCGCATAACGCAAGCAGTAAAGGACTGCAATGAAGCGGCAACACGTAAGTATGGGACTACGAATAGCATAGGGTTCACCTCCCAGACCGAGAGATTAGCTAAATCGGTTCTGATGGTAGGAATCAGAAACGACCAACTGAGGCATCTGATAGTACAATCAGAAAAGGACCCTTTGGATAGAATTATTGCTAGGATTCTCGAGTTAGAGAAAACCGAGAATGAGATGAGGAGCGAGAGTGGATACTACGAAATACCAACGAGGTATCATGACCAGTCACCTTCACCGGAAAGGAACGACGAATACCATGCCCCCACCTCATCAAATAGACAACCTATGCTAAGAAATAATCCATTTTACTATTGGGAGGATGAGCAAGATCCCCCAGAGGAAACAAATAGGGTTTTAGATAGGACCTACGGGGATACTCGACCAAACCCCCAGGAATCGAGACAAAGGCAGAATAGGCCTAGACACGATGCGTCTCGGGTAGTAGAGACACAGAATAGGAACTCTAACACTAGATTCCCAGGACGATCTCACCCCGTTACACGCCCACAACCTGGGAAAAACCCGTTTAGGTCGGATACACCACCATACACTTCTAGTAGAAGACCAACAGGGTCTAAACCAAAGAAGCCCGAGGTACCACGACACCTTCAAAGAGGCGGAGGTGACTATGTTAGTGACTCCTCTAGTCAAGGTAGAGACAAGCGTACACCAAACCTATGGGTTACACGCATGACTTGCAGCTTCTGCAATAGGAAAGGGCATGTATACGATGAATGCCTTCGACGCCGAAACACTCCAAAGTGTACAAAGTATGATCGATATGGACACGATGTCCAGGATTGTCGGACACTAAGTACACAAAGGAAGGCGGACAATCCCGAACCCAGGCCAAGGTCACAGAACCAAAGGAAGTCACCTGTGAATACCTCAAACCAAGGGCAGGAACGACCATCCACATCGAAACAAGCAACAGCATCGAATCGTAGAGTGTACAGCATTCGATGTTATTGTGAGTTTTGTGGCCGAAAGGGTCACACGGGGGACGAGTGTCGTATCAAGGCAAAGTGGATAAAACCACGAAAGCCAACAGACACACCCAATGTGGTTAAGTCTGTACTTAGTGACCACACCCCAAAGACCTGTACGGTCAATACAGAATGGCAAACAGTCCAAAAAGGAAAACTTTCAAAGGACAACAAACAGCCACACGACAAAAGCGATAAACAGACACGAGCCAAGAGTAGTACTAGTATGAGTAGTACTGAACATTCGGAGGCTGGAAAAATAAAACAACACCAACACCGATTACAACGCCATCGACCCGAATCGATCCGTAGCCAGTCGAATTCAACCGCTACGGACGCGTCAGAGACGCCAAAAAAGGGACATCGGCGACAGAAGAACGGTGAATGGTGCACATTTTGCAAACGGCATAACCACACGGCGACAGTGTGTCGACTAAAAGCAAAATGGGAGAAGTCGGAAAACTCCCAGAGGTCGGGCCGGAATTCCCCAACCCGACCGAATTAAAGCCACCAAATGAAGAAAACTGTCCTCAACCGCCAACAAAAGTTCCAATAGTCCAGCTCCCATTAGACATTGGATGTAGAAACACTACATGTCTAATAGTGGACACAGGTGCGGAGATCAACCTTCTTAAGCTGAAGGCACTCCAAAATGGAATAGCATTGGATACCAAAAAGGCCACTACTCTCCAAACGCTTTTTGGAAAGGGAAAGTCTAGTGGCTTTTGTAAGGGAATATTCAAACTGTCCCAATCAATCTCCTGTAACTTTCAGGTAATGGACTCCCTACCGGGATTGCCAGAAGATGGGTTGTTAGGAAACGACTTCCTAGCGAGGAATTGTAAAATCAACGGACCCGGGAATTGTTTGGAATTCTCCCAAACCAATGTAAAACCGGTAAGTTTTTCCGTTGAATTTACAAAACATAGGAAGCGGACGCCAAGACATAAGGCAACCAGTCGGGAACCCGTGCCAAGGGGATCCATAGAGGTCCAGACCGCAGCCGGAAGTACACCGGATACCCTACCCAAACAGGGGAAAAGGGGCGAAAATTTGTCAGGCTCCAAACATCCCAACCCCACTTTAATAGCTGACAAACCAAAGAAAGCTAACAAAGAAGTAACAGTGGTGGAACACTCACTGCCAAACGCTTCGGAGGTAGAAATTTTTCTGAACAAACCGACAATAATACCGGCACGTTCACGAAAAATGCTGAGACTTCCCATAGAAATTCGGGAAGAGGTAATTCTAGTACCTAAACCAATACAATCTGGGATTTTCATATCCAATTGTATTGTAGGGAAAGCGAAGAGTGCCCAAGTAGAGGTACTCAATATCGCAAACTACCTCCAAACAATAGACCGAATCATGGTGGAGTTACATCCAATGAAGGAATTTTCCACCTTTCCGCTGGAAAATGAGGACAACCGTTCTACGGAATACAATGCGGATAAAAAACCTTCGGAGGGAGAAAACCTCCAGTATATCCGACATTTATTCCCAGAGCAGGAATTACCAAAAGATCCAAGGTTGACACAATTACACGAGGAACTCCACTTAGGTAAAAACCTAAGTCCTCAAGAGTGTCAATCCATAGTGGAAATATGTGAGAAGTTCAACGATAATTTCCACCTTAAAGGTGACCTCCTAACATATACCAGTGCAATAACGCATGAGATGCCGGTGATACAGGATCAAGCACCGATAAATCAACGAATGTACCGTCTGCCTGAGTGCAAGAAAGAGGTGATCAACGAGCAAGTACGGGATATGCTGGAGAATGATATCATTCAACCAAGCAAAAGTCCGTGAAACTCACCACTCTTGGTAGTTCCTAAGAAAGCGGGCCCCGATGGAAAAACCCGATGGAGAGTTGTGGTCGATTTCAGAAAACTGAACGACAAAACCATCGGAGATGCGTACCCTCTACGTAAACGGCAAAAAATAAAAATAAGTCATTCGACGTTAAACTACGCACGAGGTCACACAACGGTCTATCAAATACCTTCTAGTACATTATTATTAGCAGTGACCGATAAGGTGAGCACAACTACGGCTGAACAGGGGAGTAACCAATGAACGCCCCCTGCACCCTGTCGCCGAAGAATCAACAGCTGACAAACAGCTTCTCCAGCGACCGCTCAACGGTCTATATAAGTAAGTCCACTTAAACAAAATATTCAATAATACAAATTATTACTATATTCAAATAAAACTTTAATATATATTGTACTTTAATATATATAAATTGTTAAATAACCCCATAACATTCGTGTTAAGCCTCAACTGCACTTTTATTCTCTTTGTTCGATCCATGTTTTGATAATTTCCTTTGTTCGATAAAACGTTATCGTCGCTCCTCCTCTCTCCGGGGCTGTTGCTGTTGTTTTCGATCAAGAGCAGTACTATTGTACTGTTCTCTTGAATTAGGCCCATGATTTCTTGTGTCACGGCTCAACGTAATCGAAACTGAGTTAATCGGTTGTGACACAGGCTAACACCTCGAGCGTAGAGGGTGGAGAATTATTTAAAACATATTATCACACAGAGCATCCTCACCATTACTGGTTGCAACGTGGAATACCTTCTATTACTTCTAAGAGTTGACAAATCTTGCAGATGATTCACTCCCTCCATTCTAAAATATACGCCCTAACTGAAAACAACCCGATCCCTAGTATTAACAACCTCCTTACTTTACTGTATATCGCGATGACGTTGCTAATCGTCCTTACATTGACTGGCCTTGCCGCGGGGAGTTCATAGCAACCCAAACTAACCTTGAATCAACCCGTCGTTATATCCTCCTCGCCTAAGCTCGATCAAGTCTCTGTCAAAATAAAAATATTCCACAAATCATGATACGAGGGTGGTCTGAAAAGTTTGAACGTGAAGATAGCAGCACTCGTCAATAAAAGCTAGTGCATGTAATTGTGCATCTTTTGACTGTTACTCCCGCCATTTTGGACGCGTAGTTCTTATTTGACAGTCGTTTGAGTGAGTCGATGTGTGTTTTTGTGAAAATGGACAAAATTGAGTATCGAGCTGTCATTAATTTTTTGTGTTTGAAGGGCAATACGTCTACGCAAACCAAAGATGAGTTCGACTCTGTGTATGGGGACTCTGCACCATCATTTACCACAGTGACATTTTGGACAGCTGAATTTAAACGTGTCCGTGGGAGCTTGGGAGACGATGAACGTTCGGGTCGTCCAAAAACTGCAACAACTGACGATAACATCGCCAAATAGTGCTGGACGACTGCCGAATTAAAGTGAGAGAGATAGCAGAGGCTATAAAAATGTCCAAAGAACGTGTTTGTCACATATTAAATCAAGATTTAGGTATGAGGAAGCTGCCCACGGGTTGGATGCCGTGTTTGCTCACGTTATACCAAAAACCATGTCTCACACGTCAGCGGTTGCCATGGCGAAAACCCACGAATTACGGTTTGAACTGCTTGACCATCCGGCTTACTCACCATTTATAGACCCAAGCGATTTCTTTTTGTTCCATAATCTAAAAATTGCGCGCGGACGGCCTTCGCGAACAGTTATTTTGCAGAGAAAAACGCCGTTAGAGAGATGGGAGCATCGCTAGGAGAAGTGAAGTGTGTAGAGTTACAAAGAGAGAAAAAATGTAGAAAAATAAAAATAAATTTTAAGAAAAAAATGTCTTGTATCTTTGTTTGGTCGGAAACTTTTCAGCCCATCCTCATATATATATTATTATTATTTATTGGCTGTAGGCACCCGGAAGTTCATGACCTCACCGACTCGGCTCCGCCATTGTTCCCTGTCCTGTGCGCTCTCCTTCCACGTTCGACCATCTGATCCGATCTCCTCGAGGTCCAATCTAACATTGTCCTCCCATCTCCGTCGCGGCCGTCCCACCGGTCTCTTTCCCGTTAGTTTACCATCAAGAATTCTATGCAGGGTCCTATCATCGCGCATTCGCGCTACGTGTCCGGCCCATCTTAATCGTCGCGACTTGATTACTCTCACTGTTGTAGGTTTACGGTATAGCTCTTCCAGTTCGTAGTTGTGGAGTTTCCTCCATTGTCCTGACTCCTCGTCATATTTACCGCCAAATATACCCCTTAAAACTTTATTCTCGAATACGCGGAATTTGTTCTCTTCCCGTTTTGTGAGATCCCATGGTTCGCATCCGTATAGAGCAATCGGCATGATTATGGTTCTATAGACACAGAGCTTTATATTACGTGATAGCAGTTTGGATTTCAACAGTTTACTGACTGTGTGTCAACTATCGTTGCCGGAGTGCAGTCTTTTGTTAATTTCCTTCGACATTTCGTTACTGGTCGTCAGTATCGTTCCCAGATATTTAAATTCTTTGACATTTTCGAATATCTTGCCCCTGACGTTTATATGTGTTCTCTGGGGTCCACCTGCTTTCGTCGTAATCATGTATTTTGTTTTGTCTTCATTTATTTGTAGGCCCACCTCTTCTGCCGCTTGCATGATGATTTCACTGTTTTTACTTACAGTTTCAGTATGTGAGCACTTGTGTGACCCCGTTCAGGGATGATCCGGCCATGTTGTCGTCTTGTACCCCTCTGATGACATACTCAAGGACAAGGTTAAAAAGACACGGTGATAGACCATTTCCCTGTTTTAGTCTGTCCCGAATTTCAAATGGCTCTGAGAGGTGGTTTTCTATTCTAACTCGCCCTCTGTTTTCGTTCATGCAAATTTGAATGAGGGCGGCATATTTTTTCAGGTTCCCCAGCTCAACCACAATATGGTAGAGTCTTTGCCTTGCGACTGAGTCGTAGGCTTTTTTGAAGTCAACGAACAGTTGGTGAACCGTCTCTCCGTATTCCCACTTCTTTTCCAACAGTTGCCTTATTGTGAACATCTGGTCGCTTGTTGACCGGTTCCGACGAAATCCGCATTGGTAGTCTCCCAATATTTCTTCTGCGTACGGTGTGATTCTTGCCATTGTGACATTTGTTAATATTTTGTATGTGGTTGGGAGCAATGATATTCCTCTGTAATTTTCGTAGTCAGAACTGTCGCCTTTTTTGAAAATAGGACGACTATTGAGGTTTTCCATTCTTCCGGAGTGGCTTCCTAATCCCATATTGTTTTGATGAGCTGATGAATCTTTCGAGCGGTTGCCTCTCGTCCATGCTTCACAAGCTCTGCCGGTATGCGATCGACTTCGGGAGCCTTGTTGTTTTTCAATCAATTTATTACGTCTACAACTTCGTTGAAAGAGGGCTCTGGGATCTGAGGCTCGACTGTGCGTACACGTCTGGTGCGTTTATTTATGGTTGATGGGTGCGCACATTGAGCAGGTTTTCAAAGTACTGCTTCCATCTTGTCACGATATTTTTTGTTTCTGTCACAGGCAACCGTTTGTGTCTCGGATTATTTTGACTCTTCCTCGGTAGCCATTTCTAATTGAATTTATGCCGGCATACATACCTCTGCTGTTCTTTGCTCTGGAATTTTCTAGGATTTTTTCGATCTGAGTCTTCTTCCATTCGCGTTTTTTGCGTTTGAAAAGTCTGGTTGTCTCTTCCCGAATTGTCGCGTATCTTACTGCGTTGACTTCATCATATGCTTCTAAGTGGATCATTCTGAGGCGTTTACGTTGTTCGATCTTTGCCATGCACTCATCGTCAAACCATGGTTTGGACTTAGTTGTTTTTTTAAATCCTAATACCTCTTGGGCTGTTTGTTTGATTGTGTCTCTGATCGATGTCCACTTAGTGTCCACATTATTGGCTTCCTCTTCTTCACGACTGTCATTTTCTAGGATGCTAAATCTATTCGTTAGTTCGTCTTGATATTCAGCCCTTTTGCGTAGGTCTTTTAGTTTATCAATCTCGAAATTTTTGCTCGTCTCCTGTGACTGTCCATGTGGGTTTGCTGCGAGCCGACTCCTAATTTTGCCCATTACTAGAAGATGATCGGAATCCCAATCTGCTCCTCTAAAAGATCTTACGTCAAGTATATTTGAGTGGTATCTTTTGTCTATGAGGAAGTGGTCTATTTGGTTACGCGTTACTCCGTCGGGCGATATCCATGTGGGTTTATGGATTTGCTTGTACTTGAACATCGGGCTTTTCATTACCAGATCTTTTGACGCTGCGAACGTAATAATTCGAATTCCATTATCATTTGAAGCGTCGTGAAGGCTCTCTTTACCTATTGTTGGTTGGAAGATATCTTCCTTTCCAATTTTCGCATTGATGTCCCCGAAGAGGATTTTAACATCGAATGATGAGATCCCATCAAATACTTCCTCTAGGGTCTCGTAGAACGTGTCCTTCGTTTCTTCTTCTGTAGATTCTGTTTGGGCGTGTACGTTTATAAATACATAGTTGTACCATGGTCCCCGTATTTTTAGCACCTACATTCTGCCATTAATAAATTGCACATCTTTTACATGGGGCGTAATCTTCTTGCTTATGATGAAGCCAGTTCCGAGGTTATGTGTATCGGTACCTCCACACGCCAGTGTAAACCCATTGGTTTCGATTACTTGATGTGGGAGTCGAACTTCCTGAAGCGCGACGATGTCCATTTTATATTGTTTCGCGTTTTCTACGACCGTCTGTATCGCGCCTGGTTTATATAACGTTCGAACATTCCACGTGCCGACACGTATATCCCGCTTTTTCCGTTTTTCCCTACGTCTCCTTTTTGCCGAGTCGGTGTTTTCTTGATGATTTGTTCCCTTATAGTAGTGTCGGCTCATCACACCTACGCCTACCGGGTTTTTCGTGGGATTCTTTTTTGTATATTGATTATTCATTTTTGATCTCACGAGTCTTGCGGTTTCAAATAGTCCGCCACATCAGAGCCCCTTTTTGATATGGTAAGGTCTGCTTACTGCTCTAATTCGACCCGGTGAGAGAGAGGCGCCGTTATAATACAGCTGGTATACCCCTGGCTGCAAACCATCCAATGGGCACGGTGACGCCTAACACCCTGGATTAAGGGTGGTAGATCTTTGTGTGTTAGTCCTCGCTAGCCTGTCTGACATGGGTGGCCCTACTGGAAGCATATGCTTCCGTCAGCATAGCCTGGGTGATTCATTGTAGTTTAAGCACCCGCACCACCTCAAGGTTTCTACCAAGCGGGATATATATATATATATATATATATATATATATATATATATATATATATATATATATATATATATATATATAATAAATAAATGCGGAATTTAATGTAAAAAGGTACGTATTTTCTAGGGTGACAAACTGCGTATAAGGGAGGCATAGAAATATCTTACCACCACAGGATTGGTTGTACCACTCTAGAAGTCGAATTTTGCTAAAAAGATTAGCTAGTTCGGGGGCGTTATTATACTGGCATTATAATTTTAAATGTAATAGATCACCAAAAATGCATCCTTTATTGTGGTCAGAATACTTAGCATAGCTGAGAGACATTGGATTGAGCGAAAATCAAAATACATTAAAATAATGATATAAAATATTGAACGAACACGTATCAATATGTCGGCAGTTTTCTTTTTTTTCTTCTCTCTTTCTTTAGATTTTGTAATACGATTTTTCAACATTATATTTTGTTCTTCCATTTCAAATTTTGATTCAAATAAATATAATTCCCATAGCTTAATTCGCATGAACTTCACGTGGAGAATTTATTGAATTATTCAATTCCCCTGGTTCTGTGCACTTCCAAAGTCCGTACGTTTTGCCGACAGTAGTCTGCCATAATCTCAGCGTTCCATCCTCAGATCCACTCGCATATAGTTCTCCATCAGGACTAAACTTCACCGAGTGTACAGGACCAAAATGACCTTTGAATGATTCTGCAAAGATACAGTAATTAGGTATCATGTAATCAAATATGAAAAATAATATAATTACCAATTTCATTTCCGGTAATGTAATCAAATTTGTACATCTTGAAGTCCTCACCACCACATACAAATACAAGCTTATCAGGGTGAAGACTGGCTGATGCTACATTTGTTGGTACTTTGATCTCCTTTAATTTTTTTAGAGTATCAACTTCCCAAAAACTAACACTAGATCCGTGGGCTACCGTTAAAATATGATTATCTGATGAGATTTCTAAACTATTGGGATTATTTTGGAAATTCAAACGTTGAATTTCGTTGCCAGTTAAACGATCCCACAGTCGGACAGTTTTATCTTCAGCTGCGCTAATAATACACTTGTCATCACGACAAAACAATGCTCTTTTAACTGCTCCGGTATGGCCGGTGTACAATTCGGCATCCGCGGCAGGGCTTTGTAAACTAAATACCCGAATTAATTTCTCATTACTACCGGTGACAATGTTTTCAGATGTATGATCAAATGCAACTGTTTTGACGATATGTTTATGTTGGAAACTATGAATTTCAGCGCCAGTGACGGCATTCCACACTTTTCCGGTAAAATCGGCTGCTCCAGATGCAGCCAAAGTGGCATTTTTATTAAGGGCCACACCCCATACAGCTCCTTTATGGCCCTCAAATGTACCAATCCAATCACCGGTGTCACCTTGTCGAAGCATTGGGCTACCATCTGAAAAATAAATACACCAATTAATTGAATGTGTTTAGTAGCCTTAAGTTCCTGTAATAAACTTCATTTTTCGCCATTTTGAATGTTTTTATGTGTTAATCATAGAATATATAATATTAATTAATTTTCTTTTGTGTTCAATGAATTTCAGAATTTCGCGTTTTACTTACAATAACTCTTTTCTATTTTGTTGCTATTTGGAAATTGTAGTGTGGCGTTTATAACAGATACACACATAATACACAAGCAAATAGTGAAGAACACCGAACGAAAAATCGAATAAAAAAATGCATCAGAGCCGTATACCATAGCGATAACATAACAAATCCACATCAGTCGAATGTACTTGAGTTTAGAAATCGAATTCGTACACATGGCGGTGGCCTGATGGGTTCCGCTTTGGTTCAATTTTTTGTGATTCTAACTGTCATAGCGTCAGTTCGAATCACACGTTCTTCACTATCATCCCAAATGCTATAGTAGCATTCTAGAAATATTCGCACAGGATAGCTAAGGTATTATGTAGCTAAAATATTATAAGTTATCTGTATTGCTTATTGTAAAAATTATTGATGGTCAATAAATACAGAAATGTAAAAAAAAAAAAAACGATGTCACCTAAAAAAATTCGCCCAGGAAAGGAACTACAGAAAATTCCCGTTCTGAAGCGAGACGTATACTTTGGTATACAGACGACGCGCGAGTTAACGACCACCACAAGACTCTTATGGAAAATACCAAATGTTGCTACGAGATAAGACTCTTTTGGAAAATTCCAAATGCTGATACAACTCTCTTGGGAACCGGGATAAGATTTTGTTCGGAACCAAAATAAGACCTAGCTCTAAGTATAAATACCAAATGTAAAACCCAGAACACGGTTCATCATCATTATCATCATTGGCACTACAACCGGTTTCCGGTCTTAGCCTTATTTAACACTCCACTGAAGAAATAAACAACTTGTCGTGAACTTTAAACGGAGGAATACTTGACCCTCTCTTTTTTATAATTTTTGATATTTTCCAGAACGGTTTGCTTGCTTTGTCAAGATGTTTATTCCAATACTTGTTCCTATAGGCTGAGATTTCGTTTTTAATGATACTATTTAATAGTTTTGGCGCAAGGCTAATGACCTTGCCCGGAAAAAAAACAAATCTCAGATATCGACCGGAGTAGAGAGACTTGCTAAATAAGGCCAAGATCGGATTCCGGTTGTAGTGCCGATGATGATGATGATTTAAGAGTTTAACATTAACTAGAAAGCAATCGATTCTATAACGAAGCCATTTTCTTCTTTCAGAGTTTCGTAGCCTAATCACATGTACATGTAATTATAACTAATAATGTAACAAATAAAAAATATAAAATTGTAGTCGAAAGCGGCGCAACCCATAATTATTACTACTATTACTGTTTATTGGCCTCTAGGGACCCAGAAATTCATGACCTCACCGAGTCGACTTCGCCATCGTTCCCTGTCCTAAGCGTTCTCCTTCCACGCCTGACCATCTGATCCGATCTCCTCAAGGTCAAACCTAACATTTTCCTCCGATCTCTGTCGCGGCCGACCTATCGGCCTCTTTCCCGTTGATCTACCGTCAAGAATTCTACGCACGGTCCGTTCATCGCGCATTCGCGCTACATGTCCTGCCCATCTTAATCTTCGAGACCTGATTACTTTCACTATTGTAGATTTGCGGTATAGCTCTTCCAATTCCTGGTTGTGGCGTTTCCTCCATTCTCCTGCCTCCTCGTCATATTCACATCCAAAAATACCCCTTAAAACTTTATTCTCGAATACGCGGAATTTGTTTTCTTCCCGTTTTGTGAAAGCCCATGTTACGCATCTGTATAGAACAATCGGCATGATTATGGTTCTATAGACACGGAGCTTTATGTTACGTGATAGCAGTTTGGATTTCAACAGTTTACTGACTGCGTGTCAACTATCGTTGCCGGAGTGTAGTCATTTATTAATTTCCTTCGACATTTCGTTACAGGCCGTCAGTATCGTTCCCAGATATTTAAATTATTTAACATTTTCAAATATCTTGCCCTTGATGTTTATGTGTGTTCTCTGAGGTCCACCTGTTCTCGCCGTAATCATATATTTTGTTTTATCTTCATTTATTTCTAGGCCCACCTCTTCTGCCGCTTGCATGATGATTTCACTGTTTTTACTTACAGTTTCTATGTTATCGCCCAGAACAGCGATGTGATACGCATATGTGAGCACTTGCGTTACTCCGTTCGGGGATGATCCGGTCATGTTGTCGTCTTGTACCTTTCTGATGACATATTCGAGCACAAGGTTAAAAAGACATGGTGAGAGGCCACCCCCCTGTTTTAGTCGGCCCCGGATTTAAAATGGTTCTGAGAGGTGGTTTTCTATTCTAACTCGCCCTTTTTTTGTTCATGCAAATTTGAATGAGGGCGGCACATTTTGTCGCGACTCCCAGCTCAACTACAATATGGTAGAGTCTTTGCCTTGTGACTGAGTCGTAGGCTTTTTTTAAGTCAACGAACCGTTGCTGAACCATCTCTCCGTATTCGCACTTCTTTTCTAGCAGTTGCCTTATTGTGAACGTTTGGTCGCGGAATCCGCTTTGGTAATCTCCCAATATGTCTTCTGCGTACGGTGTGATTCTCGTATAACATTTGTTAGTATTTTGTATGTGGTTGAGAGCAATGATATTCCTCTGTAGTTTTCGCAGTCAGGTCTGCTACCTTTTTTGAAAATGGGACGACTATTGAGGTTTTCCATTCTTCCGGTGTAACTTTTCTATCCCATATTGTTTTGAGGACTTGGTGGATCTTTCGAGCGGTTGCTCTCGTCCATGCTTCACAACCTCTGCCGGTATGCAGTCGACTTCGGGAGTCTTGTTGTTTTTCAATCGATTTATTGCGTCTACAACTTCGTTGAAAGAGGGCTCTGGGATCTGAGGCTCGACTGTACGTACACGTCTGGTGCGTTTATTTGTGGTTGATGGGTGCGCACATTGAACAGGTTTTCAAAGTACTGCTTCCATCTTGTCACGATATTTTTCGTTTCTGTGACCTGACAGCCGTTTGCGTCTCGAATTATGTTGGCTCTCCCTCGGTAGCCATTTCTAATTGAATTTATGTCGGCATACATACCTCTGCTGTTCTTTGCTCTGGAATTTTTTAGGATTTTTTCGATCCGAGTCTTGTCCCAATCGCGTTTTTTGCGTTTGAAAAGTCTGATTGTCTCTTTCCGAATTATTGCGTATCTTACTGCGTTGGCTTCATCATATGCTTCTAAGTGGATCATTCTGAGGCGTTTACGTTGTTCGATCTTTGCCATGCACTCATCGTCAAACCAAGGTTTGGACTTAGTTGTTTTCTTCAATCCTAATACCTCTTGGGCTGTTTGTTTGATTGTGCCTCTAATCGATGCCCATTTAGTCTCCACATTATTGCCTTCCTCTTCTTCACTACTGTCATTCTCTAGGATGCTAAATCTATTCGTTAGTTCGTCTTGATATTCCGCCCTTTTACGTAGGTCTTTTAGTTTATCAATCTCAAACTGTTTGCTCCTCTCCCGTGACTGTCCATGTGGGTTTGCTGCGAGCCGACTCCTAATTTTGCCCATCACTAGAAGGTGATCGGAGTCGCAATCTGCTCCTCTATAAGATCTTACGTCAAGAATATTCGAGCGGTATCTTTTGTCTATGAGGAAGTGGTCTATTTGGTTACGCGTTACGCCGTCGGGTGATATCCATGCAGCTTTATGGATTTGCTTGTGCTTGAACATCGGGCTTTTCACTACCAGATCTTTTCACGCTGCGAACGTAATAATTCGAATTCCATTATCATTTGAAGCGTCGTGAAGGCTCTCTTTACCTATTGTTGGTTGGAAGATATCTTCCTTTCCAATTTTCGCATTGATGTCCCCGAAGAGGATTTTAACATCGAATGATGAGATCCCATCAAATACTTCCTCTAGGGTCTCGTAGAACGTGTCCTTCGTTTCTTCTTCTGTAGATTCTGTTTGGGCGTGTACGTTTATAAATACATAGTTGTACCATGGTCCCCGTATTTTTAGCACCTACATTCTGCCATTAATAAATTGCACATCTTTTACATGGGGCGTAATCTTCTTGCTTATGATGAAGCCAGTTCCGAGGTTATGTGTATCGGTACCTCCACACGCCAGTGTAAACCCGTTGGTTTCGATTACTTGACGTGGGAGAATGACTTCCTGAAGCGCGACGATGTCCATTTTATATTGTTTTGCGTTTTCTACGACCGTCTGTATCGCGCCTGGTTTATATAACGTTCGAACATTCCACGTGCCGACACGTATATCCCGCTTTTTCCGTTTTTCCCTACGTCTTCTTTTTGCCGAGTCGGTGTTTTCTTGATGATTTGTTCCCTTATGGTAGTGTCGGCTCATCACACCTACGCCTACCGGGTTTTTCGTGGGATTGTTTTTTGTATATTGATTATTCATTTTTGATCCCACGAGTCTTGGGGTTTCAAATAGTCCGCCACATCAGAGCCCTTCTTTGATATGGTAAGGTCTGCTTACTGCTCTGATTCGACCCGGTGAGAGAGAGGCGCCGTTATAATACAGCCGGTATACCCCTGGCTGCAAATCATCCAATGGGCACGGTGACGCCTAACACCCTGGATTAGGGGTGGTAGATCTTTGTGTGTTACTCCTCGCTAACCTGTCTGGGATGGGATGTCGTACTGGAAGCGTATGCTTCCGTCAGCATAGTCTGAGTGCTTCATTTTAGTGTAAGCCCCCGCACCACGTCAAGGTTTCTACCAAGCGGGGGCACCCGGAATTTAATAGATAAATTTTCAAAATGTATAATAATTAGAGAATGCAGCAGTAGAGAAAGAATGGATTTAAAGTTAGAGGAATATCTCATAAATTATTTCCCACACTGTGAAAGACTCATGACTGATAAGGAGCCATGGTTTAACACTCCCTAGATAAAGCAAATGTGTATGGTATAAAAAAAGGCATCAGAAAAATTGAGACGCCAATATACAGATCCGTTGCGAACGGTCAAGTTGAACGAGCGCACAGTACGATCTCCGAGTTAACTAGAATTTTAACAATTAAAAATAGCACAACAACCACAGAAAAAAATATTAACAGCAGTTGCTGAAATGAACACAAGTACTCATTCGGTTAGAAAGTTAAAACCATACGAAGTTCATTTTAATTTGACTCACGTTGATCCTGAAACTATTAGTGGAAGACTAGGAAAAACATTGGAACGAACTCGAAACAAATTGAACAAAGGTACGAAATTCAGAATATTAAAAATTATACACTGAGTTATTGCCGCATTACTGACCGTAGCACATGCGGACGTAAGCATAAAAATCCTGAAGGACAATAAAGACATATTAACACCAATAGATGACGCATTGACGGGACTCTTATGGAAAATACCAAATGCTGATACAACTCTCTTGGGAACCCAGCTTCCCGAATGACGATCGAACGAACTTTTGGAACACCTTTCACATACTGTTGCTTTCTTGAGATAGTCGTTCTCGGCCCTTCTAAGATTGCCGTTCTAGGTCCTTCTGAGATTGCCGTTCTTGGCCCTTCTGAGATTGTCGTTCTTGGCGACTTTAATGTACACAATTCCAATGAGTTAGTGCATTCTAATAGAACATATGAGGCAGTTTGTGGAGGAGCCTAAGAATTGGGAAATTCGGGCCACTATTTGATTTCGGTTGTGGAATCATCTACATCTCAACTGATTAACCAACTTAAACAGTTTCGTCAAGTATGGAGAAATGGGGACTGCCAACCGGCATAATTTGCGATTTACTCCGCATCCTTTCCATGGACATAGTCTGCTTTAGAAACTCCGTTATTAACGCCTGTGTAGTCAAATCATCGCGACTATCCTTTTCGGAACTTCTTATTCCACATTTCATTAAACAGAATTCAGGGGTGATAAATAATGCGCACAGATTATAGCGCCTAAAAATTAGCAATAAGCAATGGCGCTCTAATCCCGCATAGATCAACGGAACAATTTTTGTCAGAATCAGAAACGCAGAAGGTCGAGACCCCGAAGAGGGTCCACAATGACAAAGTGACTAACAAACTACTTGAAAGCCATCCTGGTTCGCGGCCATACAAACACTTGGCAATAATTGCGGTTCTTCCTTTTAGCCCTCGTTAGTAATGGAAGCGTATGGAATATGATGATTATAAGAATTGTAAATGGACATGTTTTCATATTTCAATACAACCATCACATTATGTAAATGATGTAAATGATGGGTTATGAAGTAAGGTATCTGCTACTACCACCAAGATCTGTACCAATAGTGTCGGCGGGCGGTATGCATTAATCTGAATTGTTCCCTCTATTATTATGTTCTATTAGAATGCACTAACTCATTGGAATTCTGTACATTAAAGTCGCCAAGAGCGACAATCTCAGAAGGGCCTCAGACTTGTTAAATAAGGCCAAGACCGAATCCCGGTTGTAGTGCTGATGTTGATGCTGATTAGTAATGGGCATCGGGAAACTACCCACGAACTTAAAAGATAAAGCCAATGTTTTCGTGAATTGATTTTCTTCTACCGGTAATAGTCCTGTAGCGTCCTACGAACGCACAATTCCGCCCAGGTAAGGTTCCAAACCTTCAAGGAACTTACTTACCTTATCCATTACACGCGCCCACAGACACGTGTCCCCAAAGTTCCTAATCAGACCTGTAACAAGGGCATAGGAAGCTGCAACAATGTTGAACCCGACATAAAAAAAAAAAACAAGGAACTTAACGTTCAAAAACTTTCAGTATCGAGTCAACGCATCCATTCATAGTATGCAAAAATAATTGCAGATTACAGGCCATAAATCTTCCATCCGAAACATCTGCACGATGTTTCCAAGGAATTATATTTTCGGTAAATTAACCGAACCAGGGAGGCATACTCGGGTAGCTAAAGGCAATTAGCACCTCTAATTCCGTGCAAGATCCCAAAAATCCAACAGCTAAAGCATCGCATACAGATCTCCCATCTTAAACATCTGCACGATGTTTACCAGGAATTACCATTTTCGGTAGATAGATAACAACGGATGCATACGCTGGCAGCTAAATGCAAAAAAGCATATCGCCTATCCGCTGCCAAAATCGTAAACAACCGTAATTATCGCAACAAGATAATTCGGAAGATTTACAAGACCAACGCCAACAAAGGAAATACTCCGGTCCCACGATTCCTTTGTAAAAATTTCACACCCATTAGAGGGATCTAATGGATTTCGGTTGTGTTTGCAAAAGGCAAGGAACCACGGCCTGTACGCCCGAACAATCATCTCCGTCCTGCGCGCCAGATGTTCTGTGCAAACAGAAGGCCGTGGAAAGGGAAATTCTATCACCAATGAATAATGTATGCAAGATGACTTTCCCCTTCTCAGGAATCTACGAAATATCCCCGGGGATCCGGTAACATGCTGCTAACAGAAATTCGGAAATTCTGTTAGCAGGGGGAATAAGAAAATTTTTCGGTACAGATACAGATACGATCTGTATCAGGGTATTTTTCAGGAGGATAGCGAGTTAGTGAGATTTCGATCGTCACCGCGACGAGAAGCTAAAAACGAGTAGGAGGACAGCGAGCCCCACTGAGGAGGTCGAACCGCGAGAACCGCTAGATAAGTAACCGCGACTTTAAATTCAAATTAAGAAAAAGACGAGTTAACGTGTGTCCGAAGTTCGTCAGTGAAACGACAGTAAAAGCGATGTAAGCTCGGAATTTAAAAACAAAAACAAACGTTAATAAACAAAAGTGTCCACTAAATATAGTTCGTGTTTCATTTGACATTGTTTTCGCTCCGTTTGTGTGTTTCGTTGTCTTGGGAGTAGTGTTCGGCGGAACACTCCAACATCAGTCAGCAGTGACTAGCAAATCCGCCAAAGTCCTTCAAAAATGTGCTCTAGAACTGTCGCCGGTTCTATCGCATATCTCATGCACGTAAAACATTTCCTAGCCGCTGGAATGCCACTCGAATCCAACCAATCCCAAACAATGAAGATGAGTGCCAACAGCAAAATCATTGGTTAATAGCCTTACCCTCTGTTGTTGCTGGAAAAAACCATCAATATCGAGGTGATTAAATATTTGGAATGCAAACGACTCCTAAGTGATCGATGACCTACGAGAAACCTTTTGAACCTTGTGGTGGACATTTGAACATTTCTAATTGAAAAATATTGGAGAATCAAGAGCGGTTGCATTGGATATCTCCACTGCTCTTGGCCGCGCCTGATACAGAGCGTTGCTCTAAGTAAGCTTAGTTCAGAAGGACTTATAGCGTATGCCACGATAGTGAGAACGTGTGATTGGAACTGACGCTATGACAGTTAGAATCACTAGGAATTGAACCAATGCTCAACACATCAGGCCACTACCGCCTGTATGAATTTGGTTTCTAAACTTAAATACTCTCAACCGATGTGGAATTGCTATGTTGTTATTTGGTATACGGTTGATGCATTTTCTTATTCGAATTTTAATTTTGGTGTTCTTTACTATTTGCTTGTGTACTGTGTGTGTATCTGTTAGAGACGCCACGCTACTCCCCCCTCAGTAACTTTGTTACGTTCAACTTCGTGTGGGAACGACGGAGCGAGGAACGAGAAGCGAGCGAGCGAGAGAACGTCGGAGCAGGCGTAGTAGTAAAGTCCTGTTTACCTATGGGAGATTGTCTCCTGTTTGTATACAGACCGCGTTGGGGTCACCAATTATAGGGTTTGCGATGATAGTGAAGACCGTGTGATTCGAACTGACGGTATGACGGTTAGAATCACTAAAAATTGAACCAATGCTCAACACATCAGGCCATGCCGCGTGTACGAATTCGATTTCTAAACTCAAATACACCCAACTGATGTGGAATTGCTATGCTATTGCTTCGTATACGGCTGATGCATCTTCTTATTCGATTTTCGTTCGGTGTTCTTCACTATTTGCTTGTATATTGTGTGTGTATCTGTTAGAAAAGCCAAGACTATCCCAACAACTTTGCGACTGGATGAAAAGTCTCGTCAAATATCTGGCGGCTCGGGTTGTTATAACATATATGACATATTTTTGGATCACTATACAAATAATTCCGAGATGCCTCAGTATCAGGAGAGATACAACTAGATCGATTCTCTGAATCGAGATGCGTTGATTTCAATACAACAAAGACGCAATATACAACGTTTACCCCAAAAAACGGATCGTTGCTTCCACAACTTATGATGAACAATCAGGTCAATAAATCTGAAGAAACATAAATTTGCGCGATGTTTTGTTGTTCCCTCTGGTTACTATGATACGATATCATGGCAATGTCTCGTGTCGAATATCGCCAAGAAGTATTTTACAGGCTTAACATTTCCCCTCCGACAAATTCCAAGCTAAGGCCGCTGTTAGAATGATGTTCCAGGGGGCTTCGATGGTAGAGATGGCTGTGTGCGCAGGGATGCAGTTCAGCGACACCTTGTCGTCTGCTGAACGTTGATTTGTCCTGGCTGGGGATGGAAACCATAATCCTATGTATATAAACTGAAACCGTAACCGTCATTTTGTTAGATGAAACGAAGGGAAGACAGAGGAGAACTATGCTAACTGAGTCTCGAGGTAACTGACCTTCACCTGCACTTGAGTAGCGTTTATATGTTCAGAGTTCTTCCCTAAGGTTATTCTCGACCCATTCGATAGTATACAAAGGTAAGCAATCCGCTTAATCGAAAACGCAGCACTGACATCTAGGCTGTAGTCATTATTCTATACCTCTGTCTGTTTTACAGACATTATCACAGGGACTGCTCCTCGGAGATGAGTGGTATTATTCCAAGGAATTCGGTTATTTTCGGCCCATAAGGCAATTTAAAGGATCCCACCAATTTGCAGTTCATCTCTCAACAGCACATACATCTTGGTACCAAAACTCGTTCTAGGACGGAAAATCCATTGAATTCTCTACAAGCTGCAATTGTTCAAGAAGAACTTCAACAGTTATCTAATGGTATTTCAGGACGTTGACTCACCGTTACAGGTTCGCTCTGCCTATTCGGAAGCAACAAATCCAATTATATCGAAAAGCCACCTCCCTTAATCCACTTCCTCTTCCACTCAAAACATTCAACTGCAACAGTCTCAGAATTCCGTGTCCTCCATCAGGACTGCTTCAGCACACAACACGTACATAGCCGAAAACCGTAAGGTACAAACGGTTCTCCTGGGTACTGCGCTAGTCAGGTCTTCCCAACCGTTGCTGCTGCGAGCATTACTCGATCCTGGATCGGAGGCTTTCGTCATCTCTGAGTCTGCCGTACAATTGCTGAAACTCAAAATGGAAAGAAGTCACGTCAATATCCTGGTCGTTAGAGAAACCAAAACGAGTGTGTCCAGGCATGCGGTTTCTCTCACTGTATATTCATATATCAATCACAATTTAAACATTCAGCTGAAGGCTTTGGTCCTACCCATGCTTGCATCCATGCTCCCGACGCACAGTATATCTGATGTTAACTGGAGTCATATCCAAAATATTCAAGTTGCGGACCCATCGTTCAATAAACCAAGCAAGATCGACATATTACTTGGTAGCGATGTGTATCCAGCAAATCTTCTGGAAGATATTATCAAGGGATCGCCAGGGACCCCATGGCTCAGCGGATAGAATTTGGCTGGGTACTTTCAGGCGGCGTCCATCCCGAGGTCGCAATAACGATAACATCTCTCTATATAACCACTGAAGATCCTAACTTAGAAAATATTCTGCGGAAGTTCTGGGAACTTGAAGAAGTGCCGAAAAGAAAGATGATTTCACCAGAAGAGGAACAGAACTCATCAGCGACAGGTGGAAGGAAGGTATGTGATCCAACTACCGTTTAAATAAGGAATTCGTCCGGTGTTAGACTCCTCTTATAAATCAGCCCTCGTTAGATACCTACAAGTAGAAAGGAAATCTCAGTCTAATACGTCCTTTCACACGGAGTAAAGAAAGGTTTTTGACGAGTAAAAGGAGCTAGGGCATATGACGAAAATAGACACCAAATCAATAGGACGCAAGCAGTACTTCATTCCTCATCACGCGGTGATAAAAGAAGCTAGAGTACGACTACGAAGCTGCGCATTGTTTTCGACGCGTCCTGCAAACAGGCAATAGCTTATGACGGCAACTCAGCGAAGCAATTGTTGCATCTTACAACTGAAATCCAATGTTAAGGGTTGCATCCATAAGTGTCGAAAATGTTACAGGCATACAGCTACACAAATGGAGTAAAAAATGGGGAATCTACCCGCTTTACGAGTGAATCAAGCCCGCACATTTCAGACGTCCGGAGTAGATTACGTTGGTTCTGTGCAACTAATGACATGGAAAGGTCGTTGTAGCAAAGTAATTATGGCTTATATAGCAATTTTTGTGCACTTCTGTACAAATGCAGTCCATCTGGAACTTGTCAGCGACTGTAGTGGGAACTGGACTGTAGGAAGGCAACCGGCCCGGACGGAATACCATCAATAGTCCTTAAGAACTGTGCTCCAGAATTGCCGGTTCATGGCAGACGCTTCCGCTTATATTATGCACGGTGGACCTTTCCTGGCTGCTGGAAAATCGCTCGAGTTCAGCCAATCCCAAAGACGGGAAAAAAGTGTCTCCCACAAAATTACCATCCGATAGCATTACTGTCTATGTTATCTAAGGTGATGGAAAAAGTCATCAATACTGAGTTAATTAAGTATTTGGAGTGTAACGGATTTCTGAATGATCGTCAATACGGATTCCGTGGCAGGCGGTCCACGGGAGGCCTTTTGACACTTATCACCGATATATGGACATCTGCAATTGAGCGGCATGGTGAGTTAAGGGCGGTCGGATTGGATATCTCCAAGGTTTTTGACCGCGTCTGGCACGGGGCATTGCTGAGCAAACTTTGTTCATATGAACTTTTCCCGCAGCTTTGCGACTAGACGAAGAGCTTCCTCGAAAATCGATCGATCCCGGTTGTTGTGGGCGGCAAGTGTTCGGATCTGTATCCCGTTAGTTCGGGGGTGCCCCAGGACTCTATTTTAGCTCCAACCCTGCTTTTGCTTCACATAAATCATTTGTTGGCGACAACGGATAACAAAGTGTTCAGTTTTGCGGATGATAGTATGCTTGTTTCCTATTTTTCGAGTGATCGGCCGATTCATGCATCAACGTCGCATCAGCTGATACGTAGACAGATTGACCCTGAATCGGGATCGGGATAAGGTCCTGCAGTGGGGAAAGGCCAACCTCGTCAACTTCAATGCAACGAAGACACAGTATACATCATTCACAAAGAAAAGCGGATCCTCGGTTCCACAGCTGATGATAAATGGCCAGACCCTCGAATCGTCACAGTCTGTGAGAATGTATCGTGGCATAAACACGTGTCGAGCATTGCCAGGTCAGCCTCAGAAAAACGGAGCTATCTTTTTAGAGCCCAAACATTTTTCACTCCGGCCTAACTAACATGTTTTGGAACTCGGCTCTTAAACATACCCAGGATCTACTTGAGAGCATACAGAGACGAGCGATCCGCCTGATCAGGGACTCGGCGTTGACGTCGGAACTACAGTCGCTATCACATCGATGGCGCGTAGCTGACCTCTGTCTGTTTTACAGATATTATCACGGGTGCTGTTCTTCGTTGATTCTTGGTATTGTTTCACGCAATTCGGTTTATATGCGCTCCACAAGACAATCCGACGGATCGCACCCGTTTGTGGTTCATCTCCCGATGGCGCGAACATCCTCGTTCCGTTACAGGGCGGGTAAACTGTGGAACCCCCTTCCCACGCAAGTGATCCCGGAGCGTTACAACCTACAACTGTTCAAACTGCAACAGTTATTTGATGGCATCTCGGGGCGCCCACTCGACGCTATAGGTTCTATAGCGTTTGAAATAATAGTGAAGAAAGACGTGTGATTCGAACTGACGCTATGACAGTTTGAATCACCAAAAATTGTACCTAAGCGTTACCCATCAGGCTACTGGCCGATTTTTGGATTTGATTTTTAAACTCGACTATACTCCACTGATGTGAATTGTTATGTTATCGCTAAGGTATACGGCTCTGATGTATTTTCTTATTCGATTTTTCGTTCGGTGCTCTTCATTAATTTGCTTGTGAATTGTGTGTGTATCTGTTAGAGTCGCCACACCACTCCCCCCGCAGTAACTTCGTCACGATCAGATTCGTATGCGAACGACGGAGCGAACGAGAGAACGTCGGAGGCTGTGCTCTATGCGGAAGTCGTGATCGTGTGTGAAGTTCTGTTTACTATGGGAAAGTGTATGCTGTGTGTACAGATCACGTCGTAGTCACCAATTTGGCGGAATTGTTATTTGCTATCGTCGGTAAATTAGCCGACCAACGGATGTACGTGCGGGTAGTCTGCCATAAATACCACCCAAATCCGTCGTGCGAACAAAGGCAGCGGCAACCTCATACAATAAAGCATATCGCTTATCCGCTGCCAAATTCTAGGCAACCGTAAATATCTCAACGAGATAATGCGGGAATATTTATGAGAGTAAAATCAACAAAAGGGACTACTCCAATCCCACGGTTCCTTTTTTGTATTTCACACCCATTAGAAAGACCTAATGGATTGTTAGTTTTAACTAAAGAAGTTAAACAAAACTCATGGACCGTAAGTCCATCCAAATTGCAGGATATCCTTCGGCCTGCGCGCCAGATGTTTTATAGATGTTCAGCGTCGAGATAGGTTCCTCGACGTGACAGCAAAATCCTGTCTGTTTTTCCTGGAATGTTTTTTCGGAATGGTGTAATGTGATATATGTTGCGGAACTGCAACAATAGAAATAGAGGCAGCACTCTATCAACGGCCGTCGAAAGGAAATTCTATCACCACCACCGAGGGTGATAATGATTTATGATGATGAGCGAGTTTCTCCTTTCAGGAAAATAGGAAATTACCCCGGGGATGAAATAGCATGCTGCTAACAGAGATTTTGGGAATTCTGTTAGCAGATCGAATGGAAAAATTTTCCCGTACAGAGACAGATACCAGTTTTTAATCTGGATATCTGTGTGGGCAGACAGTTAGTCTATATCGGAGAATCGCACAAGGGAGTCGAAGGATGGAGTGCCAACGTAGATCATCGAACTGCTAGGATCTCTAACGAAGAGATTCTGAGAAAGATAATCGAATCGGGTTGTGAATGAAATTATTCGAGAAGGTCGAGTCGTACGTGTGCTGAAATTTAAAACGATTAACTTGTGTTCTGTAATGTGTCTCAACCGTGCCAAAGATTAACGGAGTAACGTGCATTTTCTTTGGTGTGTGGTAACTACGTTTGTAACCATAAGACAGTTCCGTAACAAGCGGAGTGAGATACCGTGAAACTAGATTTAAAGTTTAGTGTAGACTATAAGTGTAAAACAAGGCAGAAGGATTAATAAAAGTCTCCATACAAATAAACAAACAGTTTTTCGTGTTTCATTGTGCTGTTCGCTCTGTGGATTTCCTTGGGTGTTAGCAGTGTTCGGCGGAACGCTGCAACCAAAACCTTCAACCAAAGGACAACAAACTTTCGCCAAAGTGTCAACCTTCGATACCAAATAACAATTCCATCAAAGTCCGCCTCTCCCGAGAGAAGTCTAATTAAAAAAAAACTTCGTCCGGGCGTGCTGTATTCTAGCGTACATTGACAAAACATTCTGTGAGTCATTCATTATTATTATTATTAATGACTTTTTTTTTTGTTTCATTTCAATTCAATTTTTTATTAGGTAGATAATATGGTACATTTATATTTTACAACTAGTATTTAAGAGTTTTAGGACAGCAAGTCCTTTACAATTATAATCTTAAATCTATATAATGAAGATAGCGCAATTTTAATGAATAATAAATAATAAATGATTAAGGAAAACTACAAGAAAAAACCCTTATTTGAATCTTAAGACTAATATTGCACAGGTTTCTGGTTATTTTATGTAATAATGACCTCGATATAATTTTCATAGACAGGGTACATATGTAGTGATTTAGGATAACGCAAGACTGGAAACGAGAACATTGTTAGAAAAATAACAATTCACGAAGAAGTTTCGATTGATTTTGTCAATAAGGAACTCTACTGGTTTAACGTTGGCGTTTCCATGTAGTTCATGTGTTGAATAATGCCATGGCAAATTCAGCAACATTTTCAATATTTTATTTTGACACCTTGCAATTTTATTTTGTATGTGCGAGCACAATTACACCATACAGGAGTATAGCTTGAAAAATGGTTTTAAAAATTATAATTTTATTTTCGATGCTAAGCTTTGACTTTCTACACACTAATGGATATATAACTCTTACGACTTTGTTTATTTAATCAATTGTGGTAGTGATGTGTTTTTGAAAGATACGTTTTTTATCTAGAATAATACTTAGATATCTACAGTCTTTGGACCAATCAATATCAACTGCACACATACTGCGTTTCGTGCCATTTGGTTGGTAGCAGTGTTGCTTACATCTCGAAAACCAGACAGCTTGTGTTTTATTACCATTTATTTTTATTTTCCATTTCCCTCGTTTGTCAAGAGCTGCTTGCAAAGAGTTGTAGACATTCGTGAATAAGGCACCCAAAGAGAAAATGGCCGTATCATCGGCAAACATAGCTACCTGAATGTTTTCACCTAGACATGGTAAATCCGCGATAAACAATGTGAATAATATGGGACCAAGGACCGAGCCTTGGGGTACATCATAGTGAATTTGGTGAGTAGAGATATGTCGTTTCCTATACTCCCAACATATTTTCTCGAACGAAGAAAGCTCTGGATAATTTTGATAAGCGGTATTGGCAGCTTAAGGTTTAGTAGCTTATAAATTAAGACATCGTGCCATACCGTATCAAAGGCTTTTTCGATGTCTAAAAGAATCAGTCCAGTTGACTCCTTGTCGATGAATTTACCAGCTATGTGGTTTTTAATGCGCAAGACTTGGTGGATTGTGCTGTGACCACTACGGAAACCGAACTGAAAGTTTGGTAAGATGTTATTGGTTTCCACAAAACGATCAATCATTTCCTTAATGATTTTTTCTAAGAGCTTACTCAGACAGCTAAGTAGACTAATAGGTCTGTAGCTTTCGAGGCTGTTCTTAGTTTTGCCCGGTTTCGGGATAGGTATTACTTTTGCTGTTTTCCAACAATTCGGAAAATAACAATTCCTAAGACAAGTGTTGAAAATGAACATTAAACAGTTACTTGCTTTAATTAATTTGTTGTTAATATTGTTACAAATTCAAAACCGACACACTTGTCAACCGTTAGCGTGACCTCATGGCGTCGTACCGAGCCTTAAGCCAACTAATACGACATCAACACACCGATTCTGGAGCCATCTAGAGGAATACTGGAGAATACACGAAACTGGCAAAAATGTCAGAAGCAGACGGAATCAGGACAGAACACGTGCAAGAACTAAGAAAAAGGAGAGCCAGAGGAGACGAGGAATTGAGGAATTTAACGGAGCAAAAGAGGTTGTCGCGGTTCCTCTGGAGAAAACCCATCGTTAAACTAAAAAGGACCAACTCAAAGGGGCAAAAGCTGGTTCCCGTAACGGACTGCCCCACAATCCCCGTTTCACAAATAAGTCGGAGCAACAATAATCTAAACGTGAGTGGAGCTGTGAATGAACGATGTGAAGGGATAGTCGACATCCGCTTATTGAGTCTCGGACCTGATGCAGAATGGGACTCCAGTGCTATGAGAAAAAGCCAACTGGACGATGCCGATTTGGTCAAGATCCTGAAAGCAAAAGAATTGAATGAAAGACCAGCAAAGGAAGGAATGTCATCGGAAAGTTCAGTGGCCAAGGCGTATTGGGCGCAATGGGACAGCCTGAAATTAATAGACGGAGTATTACATCGCCAATGGGTAAGCAATGATGGTAGATACACCTCCGATTTAATTGTCCTACCAAAATCAAGGATAGCAGCCGTGTTGGAAGAATTCCATAATGGACCAAGCGGAGGACACCTCGGCGTTGCAAAAACCCTGGAGAAAATAAAACAACGGTTTTACTGGGTGAATGGTCGGAATTCAGTTGCTAACTGGATTAAAAACTGCAGACAATGTATGGCAGCCAAGGGCCCAAAAGTCAAAAGCAGAGGGAAGTTACAGCAGTATAATGCCGGAGCGCCATTTGAGCGCGTCGCAGTGGATGTAGCTGGCCCTTTCTCTACTAGTGACTCCGGCAACAAATATGTATTCGTGGTGATGGACTATTTCAGCAAGTGGCCCGAAGTGTATGCGATACCAAACCAGGAGGCTAAAACCGTAGCCGAAGCTTTCCTGCGGAATTGGGTCACGCGATTTGGAGTACCGATCGAGTTACATTCGGATCAAGGGAGGAATTTCGAGTCTGCTATCTTCCAAGAAATGTGCTTACAGCTGGGCATCAAAAAGACACGGACGACAGCTCTGCACCCACAGTCGGATGGATTGGTTGAGAGGTTCAACCGTACGCTCGAGGAACATTTGCGAAAAGTTGTCGACAAATGTCAGCGTGATTGGGACAAGCACATCCAAATGTTTTACCGATCAGCAGTACACGACACTACCGGACACCCACCTGCACACATCATCTTTGGTACAGACTTGAGGCCCCCATCGGACCTGAAATTCGGTAGCAACGGTGCCACTATTAAAGCCGGAGGCAGCTATTGGGAGGTGCTCCAACCCGAGATGGACGAAATACACCATCTCGTGAGGCAACGGACGCGGTTGATGAGCAACAAAATGAAGGATCGGTATGATCGATCCATGAATTCCGAGGGATTCCAAGAAGGCGATTTAGTACTATTATACAACCCCCAACGGAGGAAGGGTCTGTCCCCAAAACTGCAGACATCGTGGGAAGGCCCATATAAAGTCTTAAAGCGACTAAACGATGTGGTGTATCGCATACGGAAGAGGCAAGGGAAGATAAAAGTTGTGCATATAGAGAGACTATCCCCATTGGGATCATGGAACGTGGAGTCTGATCGGGACGATCAGACTTAAGTGGGGGGTAGTGTTACAAATTCAAAACCGACACACTTGTCAACCGTTAGCGTGACCTCATGGCATCGCACCGAGCCTTAAGCCAACTAATACGACATCAACACACCGATTCTGGAGCCATCTAGAAGAATACTGGAGAATACACGAAACTGGCAAAAACGTCAGAAGCAGACGAAACCAGGACAGAACACGTGCAAGAACTAAGAAAAAGGAGAGCCAGAGGAGACGAGGAATTGAGGAATTTAACGGAGCAAAAGAGGTTGTCCTTGAACATTGAAGCACTCTTGCGGATCCAGTGGTTGAACTCGCGTAAAAGAACGGATCGTTTTAAACTGGACATAGTTTAACGGTCGTGTGCGAAGTAAAAACGTAACAATATTATCAAGACCAGCAGCCTTTTTTGTTTCGATTTTTTTATCAATTCTTTAACCTTGCTGATATTAGTTGCGTAAGTACCTTCAGCTGGTGTTTGAGAAAGTACATGGATAGTGTTAGCAATTTCAGCCTGTTACGCGTCGCTTAGATGCATAGATATGGTGTGGTTCTTACTAAACGTGTTAACAAGTAGGTTCGATTTCTCCACTGAAGAAATAAACAACTTGTCGTGAACTTTAAACTGAGGAATACTTGACCGTATCTTGTTCATAATTTTTAATATTTTCCAGAACGGTTTACTTGCTTTGTCAAGAGAGGAAAGGTGTTTATCACCTTAAAAAAAAAAAAAAAAAAAAAAAAAAAAAAAAAAAAAAAAAAAAAAAAAAAAAAAAAAAAAATTGTGGCGAGTAGGCCGAATTTGGCGAGACAGGACATATGTGTCCTTCATCTTGTCTCTGACTTCTGGTCATCTTGCGATAACCAGAATCACCCACATCCGTGAGGATGTTGGGCTCGGTCTCGCGGCATCTGAAAAGAGAAGAAAAAAGGGGGGGTATCCAAGGATAGTGTGGACAGTGTTAGTCCAAGTGTTCTCTAACTACTTTTATAGAGGGATGGTGGGAAAGAAATCATACAAGACCGGTGGGTCTTGGGTGCGGTAGTAAACGCAGATCACGTCTTTGGCGTCTGATAATCTGCTCTTTGGTCGGTGTGTATGTTTGTGTTTGTGCCGTTGTGGCGAACGTACAAATTCCCCACAGGAAAAAGTCCAGACCAACGTGAGGTAACGCACTTACCTGGACAACATCACGTCCACAGACGCCATCCCAAGCCAGCGGGGGACGCCAGTAACCCAACGTTGAGTCGACACCAGAAGGCAAGGAACTTAACGTCCCCAAAGCCTCTAATACCGAGCTAAACGCTCCAAACCTACGACCTGAAACAAGGAGAAACATTCATGCATCCTTCGACGTGTGCAATCGCAAGCTAAGTGAATGCCAGCACCTCAAGTCGGCAACCCTGAACATCTGCACGAGATGCAGGGATTTACAATTAAAACAATTAACCGACCAACGGACGCGGTGCGGTTGATCTAAACATCAGATCACCCAAATATTCACCGCAAACAAAGGAGCGCATTCCTTAGCCTCGTAAAAACCCAGATGGCGCGAAAAACCAAGCACCACGTAACTCCAAACAATACTTTGTTTGGAGTTTTACGAAGGCCAGCTGCAATAAATAAATACGGCACAGCATTGCGCCGTTGCCACTGTCCGCCAAGCAGAAATGCATCAGCGGAATGTTTGTTTTTCACACCATGTGAAAAATTCTCTTGGATCTCAAATCCAATAGATACCAGCGGACTAGACGTCCAGGCGATCGTCAACACCAGATGGTTGATCTAAACAAGCAGCGTGGGAATAGAATCCACCGTCAACAACGACGGTGAAGCGTCCTTATGTATGAGTGAGAATTTTCTCCTTACAGTAAAATGTGTCTGCACAACTGCAGATACAAAAAACACAGATACTGGGAAAACAGTATCCGATAGGTTGCAAGAGGGGATTCGGTGATATACAGACAATCCGTCTGGCAGAGAGTTTTTGAATCGTCAACGAGACGAAAAGGAGTCTTTATCGAGGAGACTGACGAATAACGCCGAACTAAGAGGTCGAAAGATAACATCCAGCGGAAGTAGAGCCTGAGAAACCCCGTCGCGGAGATAAACGCAAAGTGAAGAGAGACAATAAATCAAGGTAGCGGGAGTAAGTGAGGTTTGTGAGTTAACGTAGTAGAAACTAACTCGTGCTGTCGAGTAACAAACTTGTCGTGCGCGTAAACAGCAACTTGTAATATCGAACCGTGGTGATTAAGAAAGTCGTACGTGCGCTAACTGTAATAGTGTAAGGAAAAACTTGTAATATCGTCAGCATTATCTGTATTATATGGACATAGTGAACGTGTAATGTCTAGTGTAAGGAAAGAATCTAAAAGCTTAAATATAAAATCAGGTATATACACAGAAGTCTTGCGTGTTTCAATTTTTGTACTGTATGCGCTCCGGTGTGTTTGAATTTCATCTGCGATAAACAGTGTTCGGCGGAACACTTGGACAAATACGAATCACGACTAAGTCATATAACAATTACCGCCAAAGTGGTGACTTTTAGACGCGAGTAAAATGAACACGCGCGAAAAATAAAACGTGAACACGCCCGAAAGCAGACAGTGTCGCGAAACAAAAGAACACGCTCGTAACAATTATATAGCAATCACACGCGAAAAAAAATAGTAAACTCAACACTAATCCAGTGCCGAAAATAGACAGTGAGGAGTGCTAGCCCAGTGAAAGTGACCCGACCACCCACAGTTTTAAGTGCCCACCGGACTGCATCTCACCCGCGGACGTAATATAAGGACTCAGCACGACGCCACGGACGCCAGGACAACAACGATAGCAGAAAGCCGCAAGTTTTTAAAAGCAATTTTCTTTCTTTTATATTCCTTTTTTTTTCCTTTTTTTTGCTTCATTGCTGAAATAAAATTTAAAACATGTATTTATTTTCTTTGTGCGAGCTCTTTCTGAGCCGAAATGTGAAAAACAATTTTTTTTTAAATTGACAAAGCTCCTTCTGAGCAAAACGTAAAACATTAATAGTCATAAATTTACAAAAAACCAATACAACCTTTAAACAGACCCCTTCCTTTTATATAACCAAATGAAAACAAAACAAAACGTTTTTACTTTCTATTTCATTTTTTGTGATAAGTAGGAATAAAGCAGAAATCCAAGTTGTTGTCTGGTGCAAACATTTAAGAAACTTAAAGCATTCCGTTTAAATTTGTATTTGAAACAAAGGAAATCAATTTACGATACTACTAAATCATATAAGAATATACGCAAGTCTAATTCGATCAGAGGTAAACAAAACACTAAATTATTGAAACAGAAGGGTTTGAAACAACAACGAAATTAATCTACATTATATAATATCGCAATAATGTACGTGCTCATCTCTTAAGATGTATAGAGATTATTTTCAAAACCACCTCCGAGACAGCACGGATGTCATCTAGTACTAAAATTCTTTCCTAAATTATAATTGCATTTGTGCTCGATAAGTAGTTATTAAATAAAAAAGTAAACCTAGAAGCAAAACCCAGAGAAATTACATAGTGATAAACAATTTTGTAAGCTCCTTCAGAGCCACGAAGCACACGCACGAACTAACGACACACTCGGCATTACTTTCTCGTAAGAACGCGAAATAAAGCGAAATTGATCGCCGCAATAAAGGCAACGCAGAAACAGCTGCGCCTTCGCGAAAAACTTCGATAGTCCTCACCTCCTCGTACTTCTTGACCTCTTCCAGACTGAAAGCTTTCTCTTGTCCGTCACTAACACCGTCGTATTACCCAAAATATCCGCTGGTGTAGGCCCATCCTTGTATCATCTTTGGAAATCAGATAGCATCCTTTGTGCTAGGCCTTTTCCCTGACTCCATCTTCGGACCAGCAGGTTGTTTCGCCGCGTCCACTAATTTAAAGGAAAACTCGCGCATCGAGCGACCGAGTTACAGGGCAAAACCCCTGGAAAGTAATGACAACCACGAGGTTGCAGGCGGCGACCCAGAAAGTAAAAACGTTGAGGGGAAACGTAATCGCTCCCTCACAGAGAAAATCGACGCGAAATCTCCCGAAGTCAACGATAACGACCAGGTCGAAATCCACAATTTTTAAAGCTACAATGGCTAACAATGCCGAAGCTTCCCCAACGACGTCGCAGGCCGCAGCCCTCCGTCAAGAAGTTAATATTGCAACACAAGCGGACCATCGTTCGAATCGATACATTAAATTACCGGACTTCACGTCCGATGACCCAGACTTTTGGTTCGGTTACGCCGAACAAACGTTTGCCTGCGGAGGCATCACCGGCGAACAGGAGAAATTTCTCCTAGCAACCCGCGATTTAGACCCTGTCTTGCTCCCGTATGCGAAGCATCTAATTAAAACGCCATCTCCACTACCATATACAGCATTCAAGGAGATGGTGATTAATGCCTATAGGGAATCGCCACAAAATCGCTTGCGACGTTTGTTACGATCGGCCGACACCTCTGGGATGCGACCATCCCAGCGCGCCGCTTATTTCCGTGCACTGGCCGGCACGGACATGTCCGAAACAGCCTTAACGGCTATATTCAGAGAGTCTTTGCCAGAATACGTTCAGGCAATCGTCGCGCCTTTAGCCGAATCTGGCCTCGACGAATTAGCGCGACACGCCGAGGCAGTCATGGCCACAGATAGATCCCGATTGGATCTCCAGCTTCCACTGGCGGCGACGCACGTCCAAATTCCACCCCAGCCCCAGCCACGAACCCCCACGGTTACATATACCCATGCGACGCACCCAAGCGAACTCGAAGACTTGAGAGTGCAAATTAGACAAATGCAAACGCAATTAAATAATCTCAGCATGGGGAACAATTTTCGGGCTGGCCGTGACAGATCGCGACGCCGAGACAGGTCGCGAAACAATTCAAGGCGTCAGCATAGCAGACCACGCACGCCAAACAATGAGAACACCTTCGGCAGGTGTTATTATCATCATCGATTTGGAGCGCAGGCCAGGAATTGCAGACAGCCCTGCAACTGGACACAAAACCCAGCATTACCGGCTAGTTCTTTAAACTAGAACTGCCGACCGACGAAAAAGCGCAAACGGCCGGCAATCCCCAAATAAGTCGCTTGTCAATTTATGACTCAAAATTAAACATGGACTTCATAATTGACACAGGTGCGGATATTTCCGTTCTTCCTCGCTCGTACGCACCTGCCACTCGGTTGCCGGATGAATTGAAATTGTTCGCCGCGAACAATACCCCTATCAAGACATACGGTAGGAAGTTAATGACACTAAAAATAGGCCTACGTCGACCAATTCGATGGTACTTCGTAGTAGCCGATGTCACCGATCCTCTAATAGGGTCGGACTTGCTGCGACACTATAAACTAGTAGTGGACGTAGCACGTAATAGACTGATGGACCCGTTAACGTCTCTTTCTCAGCCAGTAAACGCAAAGGCGGGAAAGGCAGTGACGTTAACGTGCACAACCGCAAACGGTCCATTCAGCGATCTGTTGCGCGAATTTGCGGACATTACAGTTCCGCTTAGTAATCCCCGACGCGCAAAAGCCGGCGTTTTTCATCACATTGAAACGCGCGGCCCCCCAGTGAGCCAACGCCCGCGCAGATTGGCTCCCGAAAAATTGCGTGAGGCTCGTGCAGAATTCGAGTATATGCTCGACTTAGGAATCTGCCAGCCATCCGATAGCCCTTGGGCGAGCCCACTCCATCTCGTCAAAAAGAGCAACGGCGAGTGGCGTCCATGCGGTGATTACCGAATGCTGAACGCGGTGACGACACCCGATCGGTATCCGATAGCAAACCTGCACGATTTCTCCTATAAGCTGCAGGGTTGCGAAATCTTTTCGACCCTCGATCTCACGAGGGCATACCACCAAATCCCGGTGGCCCCCGAAGACATCCCCAAAACCGCGGTAACTACACCTTTTGGACTGTTCGAGTTCAAGGTGATGACGTTCGGTCTTCGAAATGCAGCGCAAACGTTCCAGCGCTACATTGACTCAGCTCTCCGCGGACTTGACTTCTGCTATGCGTATATCGACGATATACTCATAGCATCGACAACTATGACAGAACATCGCGCCCACTTGAAGCGGGTGTTCGAACGCCTCCGAGATTTCGGCCTGGTAATCAACCCAGACAAGTGCCACCTCGGAGAGGCGGAAGTCAAGTACCTTGGCTACTGCATTAACGGCCAAGGAGTCCGCCCATTACAAGACAGAGTGGATGCATTAATGCAATTTCCTCGCCCCACGAACGTGCGAGAATTAAGGCGTTATTTGGGCATGCTGAACTTCTATCGCCCAACACTCCGAAACGCCGCGCAGGTCCAGGCTCCTCTCAACGAATATCTAGTAGGAGCCAAACGCAACGATAAGCGACCAATTAAGTGGACCGAGTCAGCTGATCAAGCATTTCGCGCATCAAAAGAACAGCTGGCGAACGCAACGTTACTTCGACATCCCGTCGAAGGAGCCCCATTGGCCTTACAATGCGACGCGTCCGACACGGCAATTGGGGCCGTACTCGAACAAGAGTGCGACGGCAGATGGGAACCGCTAGGTTTCTTCTCGAAAAAGTTGAACCCAACCCAGCGACGATACAGTGCTTATGACAGGGAGTTACTAGCGATTTACAGCGCAATAAAGTACTTCCGGCACATGATTGAGGGACGTCAGTTGACGGTAAAAACCGACCACAAACCACTGACGTATGCCTTCCGAAAGAAAGCGGGAAGTTCAACCCCGCGACAAGAACGGCACCTGGATTTCATCGGGCAATTCACCACCCGAATCGAATATGTCCCAGGTGCGGACAATGTAATTGCAGACGCCTTTTCGCGTATCGACGCAATTAAACTCCGTGCGCAAATCGATGGTGCCGACTTGGCACAAGCACAAGAAGACGACCATCAACTCGAGTCACTACTGAAAGCGGAGACAGCACTAGTTTTGCGTAAACTCCCTTTCAACGACTCAAACGATGAAGTCTGGTGCGATGTTTCGACAGGGACAGCTCGACCCTACATCCCAGAAAATCTGCGAAAAAATGTGTATGAAACATTCCACAACCCAGCCCACCCAAGCGGACGCGCAACCATTGCTGCAGTCCGACGCAAATTTGTCTGGCCACATATGGCCAAAGACATAACAAAATGGGCACGAACTTGTTTGCAATGTCAGCGTTGCAAAGTCGATCGACACAATGTGCTCCACCCAGGACAGTTTAAGCTCCCCGAGGCACGATTTGCCCATGTTCACATCGACATTGTGGGACCGCTTACTCCGTCGAGAGGTTACCTGTACCTCCTGACGATGATCGATCGTTTCACTCGGTGGCCAGAAGCAGTGCCACTACGAACAGTGACCGCAGAGAATGTAGCCAAAGCATTCTATTCGACTTGGGTCACACGTTTCGGCGTCCCAGCTACCCTCACAGCCGATCGAGGACCACAGTTCGAGGCGGCGATTTTCAAGCAGCTGACCGATCTACTCGGCTGTCAGCAAAGCCACACAACAGCCTATCACCCACAGTCCAATGGGATGATCGAACGTTGGCATCGCTCTCTTAAAGCCTCACTGATGTGTCATGACGACAATCAATGGCTGGACGCACTACCAACAGTTCTTTTAGGCTTGCGCACAAGCGTAAAAGAAGACCTGGGAGCCTCAGCAGCAGATCTGACGTACGGAACCAATCTGCGCCTCCCAGGAGAGTTCTTCGCCGATGGAGAACCACCGCTCGAACAGTTGCCAAATTTGGAAAACCTACGCAAACTCATGCGTAAGGTCAGGGCAACGCCGGTCGCCAGACACGGTTCCAAGAGGTTATTTGTTCATCCAGATATGGACAGCTGCACGCACGTCTTCATCAGGGTGGACAAAGTTAGGAAACCTCTAGAACCGCCCTACGAAGGGCCATACAAGGTGCTGGAGCGAATAAACGGCCGAGTTTTCTCCGTAGACATCGACGGAAAGCCGTACACCGTCAGTGTCGAGAGATTGAAGCCGTGCCACCTGGAACTACCGCCAGATACCGTGCCAGGAGAGGTACATCATCAACCGTTGGCGGCAGCCGAAACCCGCCCAGTGTACCACCCACCACACTCCCAGGAAACACCAGGCACGGTAAGAGTTGAGAATCAACCTAACCCTCGCGAAATGGTTGCTCGTGGGGCATCGGATATCCTGCACGGACCGATAACGCGGCAACGCGCTCGAGATCTGCGCGCCCAAGAAGACGCCGCAAGGATTCTCAACTTACGGCAACCACTAACCGAAACCACCAACAACGAAAGCGCGACTAACACCCACAAGGAAACAGTAAACGCGATTGCTTTCGCTCCTTTACCGCCTAAACACCGATCACGATGGAAAGGAGCACTCTCCGACCTGTAACAGCACCCTCCATACTCCTACCTTTTCCTTATCGTGACTACGTCACTGGGGGGGGGAATCCTGTGGCGAACGTACAAATTCCCCACAGGAAAAAGTCCAGACCAACGTGAGGTAACGCACTTACCTGGACAACATCACGTCCACAGACGCCATCCCAAGCCAGCGGGGGACGCCAGTAACCCAACGTTGAGTCGACACCAGAAGGCAAGGAACTTAACGTCCCCAAAGCCTCTAATACCGAGCTAAACGCTCCAAACCTACGACCTGAAACAAGGAGAAACATTCATGCATCCTTCGACGTGTGCAATCGCAAGCTAAGTGAATGCCAGCACCTCAAGTCGGCAACCCTGAACATCTGCACGAGATGCAGGGATTTACAATTAAAACAATTAACCGACCAACGGACGCGGTGCGGTTGATCTAAACATCAGATCACCCAAATATTCACCGCAAACAAAGGAGCGCATTCCTTAGCCTCGTAAAAACCCAGATGGCGCGAAAAACCAAGCACCACGTAACTCCAAACAATACTTTGTTTGGAGTTTTACGAAGGCCAGCTGCAATAAATAAATACGGCACAGCATTGCGCCGTTGCCACTGTCCGCCAAGCAGAAATGCATCAGCGGAATGTTTGTTTTTCACACCATGTGAAAAATTCTCTTGGATCTCAAATCCAATAGATACCAGCGGACTAGACGTCCAGGCGATCGTCAACACCAGATGGTTGATCTAAACAAGCAGCGTGGGAATAGAATCCACCGTCAACAACGACGGTGAAGCGTCCTTATGTATGAGTGAGAATTTTCTCCTTACAGTAAAATGTGTCTGCACAACTGCAGATACAAAAAACACAGATACTGGGAAAACAGTATCCGATAGGTTGCAAGAGGGGATTCGGTGATATACAGACAATCCGTCTGGCAGAGAGTTTTTGAATCGTCAACGAGACGAAAAGGAGTCTTTATCGAGGAGACTGACGAATAACGCCGAACTAAGAGGTCGAAAGATAACATCCAGCGGAAGTAGAGCCTGAGAAACCCCGTCGCGGAGATAAACGCAAAGTGAAGAGAGACAATAAATCAAGGTAGCGGGAGTAAGTGAGGTTTGTGAGTTAACATAGTAGAAACTAACTCGTGCTGTCGAGTAACAAACTTGTCGTGCGCGTAAACAGCAACTTGTAATATCGAACCGTGGTGATTAAGAAAGTCGTACGTGCGCTAACTGTAATAGTGTAAGGAAAAACTTGTAATATCGTCAGCATTATCTGTATTATATGGACATAGTGAACGTGTAATGTCTAGTGTAAGGAAAGAATCTAAAAGCTTAAATATAAAATCAGGTATATACACAGAAGTCTTGCGTGTTTCAATTTTTGTACTGTATGCGCTCCGGTGTGTTTGAATTTCATCTGCGATAAACAGTGTTCGGCGGAACACTTGGACAAATACGAATCACGACTAAGTCATACAACAATTACCGCCAAACCGTCTTGTACTGTGCGTTCGTGTGTTTGGTTTGTTATTTGTTAATTGTAGACCCTATGGGATGGGTCCAGGAATCCTCTATTATAGAGGGGAATGTTGTTGGGAAGGGTGCTTTCTTCAGTTTTGTACTGAAGAAGAAATTGTGGGGGTTTGATCCGAAGAGATCGAGAGAGAGAAGGGTCAAGAACGCAAGAGTCCCGTACAAGTAGGTTCTCGCTGTTCTGAATGTTTTCGAGGTACTTATATGCTAATTGAAGCAAGTACTCGTCGATAGGGGTAATGGAGGCGCCTTCGTATAGGTGAGAGTTGGGGTAATGACGACCGTCAGGCCTTCTAGAATGATTGGTGCATCTTCTGAGGAGTTTCCTTTCGAAAACCCGAAGTCTTTCCATTTGAGCCGAAGATATGCAGGACCATATGGGAAAGGCGTACGATATTCCACATCGGATTAGCTGCTTATAGCAGAGAAGCTTAACTTTGGTGTCAACTTTGTTCCTCCACTTCAGGATGTTGTGCAGTTGCTTAGACCGACCAAGGTCCCTTTGGAGAATGTGGGTCACATGTTTGATGAAATTCATTTTTGGGGTATAAGTGACCCCGAGATATTTCATCTTGTCATGTGGTCTAATCGTAGTATCTCCCATTTTTATTCGAATATTCTGTGAATATCGAGAAGTAGGTTGAGAGTGTTTACTACTCAGAATTATGGCTACTGCTTTGGATGGATTTAGTCGTATTTTCCATCGACTGTAATACTGATACAGTTCGTCCAAGTGACGGTTGAGTCGATTTGTTGCGAGGTTAGGGCCTTTGGTTGACGTGTACACCAGGACGTCATCCGCATAGCATATTTGGTTTACTTTCCCGTCCACAGGGCGGGGAATATCGGAGGTGTAAATATTGAATAAGATGGGGCCTAGAATGGAGCCCTGTGGTACGCCTGCAGCGGCGTGAAAAGTTGGGGAAAGCTTTCCATTCATTCTAACTTGGAAGGTTCTGTTTAGAACGAACTGGTAGATGATACTACATAGCGTTCTACAGAGGCCAGTATTCAGTAGTTTAAAAGCGAGACCTTCGATCCAAGTCGTATCAAAAGCTTTTTCAATGTCTAGGCTTACCGCAACGGTGGGTTCCTTATTAAAGAGCCGCACGCAGACGTGGTTTTGAAATAAATTGAGAGCCATAGTGGTGCTGTGCGCTCTTCGAAATCCGAATTGGAAATCAGGTATTAGGTGCCTGGCACGGACAAAGTTATTTAGCTTCTCGTATATGAATTTTTCATATATTTTGCTGATGCAAGTGAGAAGCGAGATAGGGCGAAAGCTTGAGGTGTGATACGTTGGTTTCCCAACTTTTGCTATTGGACAAATAATAGCGTGCCTCCAAGCTTGGGGAAAGTACCCCATGTTGTAAGCATGGTTGAACAGAATGGAGAGCTTTATAAAGAATAAGGCAGAAAGCCTTCGCAACGAGTGGTATGACATGTTGTCGATACCAGGTGACTTCTTAGGGTGTCGAGATTTAACCAGACTCTGTAGGGTATTTCGTGCGATGAAACCGTGACCATTATCACGTGTGTCATCGAAGTATGCACTGTTAGTTGGGTTAAAGACAACAATTGGCTCGTTGAAGTCGTCCAACTTACTGTGGACCTCTGAACTAACGATTGCATTAGTTTCCGGGTCGCCATCTTGGAGAGTGAGTTTGTGATTGTTTTCGAAGGTCTCTCCGATGATATTTGCTTTATTGGTGTCGTTATTGACAACAACACCATTGTGCATAATTGGCCCAGTGATGCGGGAAGTGCCACATATCTTTTTAACATTTTTATAAACGTTCTGGTCCATCTGAATACCCTTCAGCTTGTCTTCTGGCTGGTATCACCTAGAACCAAGTTCTTGTCTATATATGATTTATAACAATTCCAGTTGGCGGCGGAATAGTTGTAGTATAAAGTGGAACGATTTACAGATAGTGTATGATTCACTGTGAGGCTGATCGGAAGGCGGTCTGAACTTAACGCATTTAGAGTTAATGGTACTGAGCAGTAATTGGGAATATTAGTGATATATAGATCGAGAGTTGAGGGGTTCTTGTTAGCAGTCGATGGGATATAGGTGGGGAGAACTGGATAAAGTATGGAAAAACGTGGGCTGGATTCAGTAACATCTAGTAAAATGTTACCCCAGCAGTTTGCCCTAAGACAATTCAACCACTGATGTCTGCAGTTTAGATCACCACCAATAATTACCTTGTTTCGAATGTTGACTCTATACAAATTTTGCAGTTTCACAGTCACCCGCGAACTCTCTTACAGAGAACACAATTTTTTAACAGTGCGATAGTTAAAAAGTGAAGTGAATTGTCCTAGACTAAAAGTATTTAAAAATCGTAAAGAACTTACAAACAAAACACAACAAGGATACACCAGGTAAGAAACAAAAAAAAAAAAAAAAAAAACATGGCCCTAGGGCCAGGCCGTCATTCCAGCAATAGGTTCGTAGAACTGCGAGAATGCTCACTCTCAGGCTCTACAGCCAACGTGCTAACAAAAAAGAAAAGACAATCCCGCAGCCCATTGTCTTTTAATTTCCCTGCTCTCCCGAACAAAACCACAATAAAAAACCCACGGTGCGTTCAAATCTACCCAACCAAAGCATCAATGCCGCTTACATCCGTCAACGTCTTTGTACTAAAAAGAATCATTGATTCTATCAGTACGCAGTACGAAAAAATTACACTTCTTAGGGATGGTTCTATCCTAATTTTAGCTAAAGACCAAGAAATCGCTGATAGATTCATCCAGTCTACGCGTTTTGACACAATCTGTCCGGTCAATATTAGACTGCATCCCAAACAAAATACTTCCAAAGGGGTTGTGTATGCCCCTTGCCTAATTAACGTCCCAGAAGCCGACATTATATCAGAAATGGGTTCCCAAGGTGTGGTAAATGTCTTCAAATTCACAAAAATTAACAACGAAGAACGATTACCCACAGGATTGATGCTGTTTTCTTTTGATCGGCTACAACCACTAACAACAATAGAAATCGGCTGGTACAACGCCAAGGTCAAGGAATACATTCCAAGGCCAATGAGGTGCCGGCAATGCCAATTACTCGGCCATACGGCAAAATGGTGTAAACGCACAACAGCATGTAATACATGTAATCTGCCACCACATCCCGAAACTGAATGCACAAAAACAATGTGTGCTAACTGTCTAGGTCCGCGCCCGGCCTCTTCCTCTACTTGTCCTAAATATATTGAGTACCAAAAAGTACTAGAAATTCAAACAAAAAACAAAACAACCCTAGCTGACGCTAAACGCATATATAGGGAAAAGAATACAATACAAACAACAAATAACGATCTTTACTCCGATCAAATTAGAAAACACACGTCTGCGCCTATAACTCCAACCAGTTCCAATACACTACTACCAAAAGTAATTCAAAAGCCAATAGCCGTAAACAAATCTCCCAACAAAGAAACAAATATATTTCCCTCCTCTTCCTATACAGCTCTAAAGGAAATTGAAAAGAGAAAATATCCCATCTCTCAACGAATAAATATAACTAAAACTAAAGATCAACAACAACAACAAATTTCAAACTATCACCACACAATTCCTTAATCTACATAACACAAAATCCAACATAAATCAAGAAGCTGCCGTTATCATAAAAGCTATTCGAACAGCCGCCAATGGCTCCATTCCACAGACAACGAAAAGGTATCACAAAACCGCCGTACCATGGTGGAATCCAGATCTGGCAAAGCTACGGGCAGAAAAGCAATTGGCATGGAAAATTTTTAAGAAGCACCCAACCGACCAACATCTTTTAAGGTACAAAAGGTTTAACGCCATGTTCCGAAGAACAGCCAAAATCGAAAAAGCAAAATCCTTTCAGTCCTTCACGGAAAAACTAAACCCAACATACACCCCCAAAAAGATATGGGCCAACATAAAAACGCTAACAGGCAACTATAACCCATATACTATCAATTTAATACATACAGGATCCGACGCCCTCACATGTCCGGACAAAATAGCCAAATACTTCGCCGAGACTTGAGCAAATACGTCCTCCAACTTCAACTTCCACCCAGATTTCCATACTGCCAAAAACCAAATAGAGGCGCATCCAACGCCCCCAAGCAACCCAAGTAATTCCTATAATAGCGTTATCCAACTTCCCATAACACAGATAGAACTAGAATCTGGTCTTCATACCGCAAAAGTAAGACACCAGGCTTTGATAGAATTGACTACCAAATGGTAAAAAACGGGCCAACGATTTTGAAACAACGCCTTCTAAATCTGTTTAATGCCATATATACAACTGGCACCATTCCTCAAATGTGGAAAGTATCCACAATTATCCCTCTACCAAAGCATAATAACAAAACTGATACAATCCACGGCTACCGCCCCATTTCCTTACTGCCTTGTTTAGGAAAAGTATTGGAAAAAATTGTCGCTAAGAGACTAAACTGGTACCTAAAAAAATATAATCTGATAAGTACCAAACAAGTCGGCTTCATACAAAGCAGGGGAACAATGGATGCGCTTCTTCATATAGATAACCATATTATTGGTGTCCTTTCCTGCAAGAAACATACATCTATTTTATCAATAGACTTCGAAAAAGCATTCGACCGCATCGGCCCACACGTCATCCTCCACAAATTACAAAAATGGAAAATAGGACATCATATGTATAACTTTGTTAGATCCTTTCTGAATAATAGAAAATTCAGGATCAAATGTAACGGCGTGTTCTCTGGCGTCCATAATATAAATACTGGAATCCCCCAAGGATCACCGTTATCAGTAGTATTATTTAAGATAGCGTTTGAAGAGTTAAATAGCATTATCTCTAAACATAAAAATGTAAAATATTGTCTCTACGCCGACGATCTTATATTATTCACAAATGTAAACGACCTAGAAGTAGCTAGCAAAACTTTCGAAAATATCCTATCAGACATACAAAAATGGTGTAACTATTCAGGCTCAAAAATTTCGAACGTGAAATCTAAAATATTACATATATGCAAAAAGAAACATTGTAACAAATCTTTATTAGTAAATTTTGAAAACACTTACATTAGGAATGTAGATACACTAAAAATTCTCGGCCTACAATTCGATTGTAAATATAATTTTAAGAATCATTGTCTAGCCCTTAAGAAAAATTTAGTGTTAAGGTTAAACATACTGAAATATTTGTCATCTAAAAACGGCTCAGCCCATATTAACACACTAATAAACATTACTAGAGCTCTCCTACTCTCAAAAATAGACTATGGCCTACTAATATACGGTAATTGCAGCAAAACAACGTTACAGACAATTAAATCTCCCTACCACGCAGCAGCCCGCATAAGTACAAGGGCTTTTCGGACCACCCCAATTACGAATATCCTAACAGAAAGTGGACTCCCGGCCATAGAAAATAGGATAAAAACTCTGTCGTCCAAACTAGCCGCAAAGTTTCCCGCAATGGCCTCAACACCCATTTTAGAGGACATTAAACGAATACTTAAGAGAACACGCCCTCAAAAATATACTTCGGCCTTAGGACACTCAATAGAACTGGCAAAAGAACTGCTCGCCACAGGGTGCTAAAATAAGTTGCCCTCCCTAGTTGATCTAGTATGTCCGTGATATTTGGTAACGGATAAGCATCGGCAACAGTTACTTCGTTTAATCTACGGAAATCAACCACAACTCTCCATCTCTTATTACCTTCCCTGTCAGCCTTTTTTGGTACCAAGAGCAAGGGGGAGTTCCAAGGACTAGCACTGGGTTGGATAATACCACTTTGTAGCATGTCATTCGCCTGTTTGTGTATCTCGGTTTTTTGTGTGTCCGGGAGCCTGTAGGGTTTGGTAAATACGGGCGGCTTGTTTGGGTCAGTAATGATTTTATGTTTCAGCGCTTCTGTGAATGAGAGGTTGTCACCTTCGAGAAAAAATAAATCATTGTATTCTCTACATATTTGAAGGATAGATTGTTTTTCTTCACAATTACAGTGGCTGAGATTGATGTTAATTTATTTAACCTGCCTTTGATTAGGTCGTCGGATTGACTAGAGATTAGGTTGAAATCACTTAGCTTGTCCCATTTGAAGTCTACGTCTTTAATATTCACCGTTTGTTCTGCTTTCGAAGTGTTCATCATTAACACCTTTAATTTGGAGCTCTTGGGGCTGGTTAAGGTTTCGCCCACGTATATTCCTGGCATGATTCGTTTTTTTTGAATGATTATATCGCCGGACATGTCCTGGTGTTTACTATTTAACGGAAAGTCTACAATTTGTTGACTTCTGGGTTTTAAAGTGAAAGTTGCTCTTTCAGTCTTATATGCTGCTGGAACATTTTGTACTTCAGTCTTTGCTGCTGAAACTTTGTCACCCAATCTTCTCTGTTTTCGCTTTCTATTCTGTTTAGAGTTATTACTTTTTCCATTTGATTCGAACTGAAGGTCTGAACTGGTGGACTCCCGACTAGTGGACTCCTCGAAGGAAGACCGATTCGCGAAGACTGGTGGACTCCCGACTAGTGGAATCCTCGAAGGAAGACCGATTCACGAAGACTGGTGGACTCCCGACTAGTGGACTCCTCGAAGGAAGACCGATTCACGAAACTAGTATCTCATCAATAAAACCAACCCACCCACATGTCACATCTGCAGATCTAACTCCACATTGTCATCCAAACACATCCTCTTGGAATGCGAAGGCATAAAAGCCCTCGCTCACCGACATCTTCAAGACGACATCAGAAACATCATCTCCGACCCAACCGCAACCAACATAGCCAAGCTCTACCACCTACTAACCCTAGTTAGGCTTCAAAACGTAATTTAACAAAAAAAAAAAAAAAAATCAAATGTACACATAAATATTTAATGCCAAACTAGCCGAAAGCCTTAGTTGCTAGCGCTATTAGATTTAAGTTATTATGTAATTTACTTACATGGTAATAAATAAATAAAAAAAAAAAATTTTTTTGCAGATCCCGCTCAAAGTAAGTAGATTTCTCAATGTTTCCATTTCCTCCAGGGAAATAGATCGAAAAAATACTCGCCTTGGAGTTATCACTTAATGTTACATCAATACTAATTTCCTCAATTAATTTAAGGTGCAATGAAGGACGCAAGGTATGTTCTATATATTTTTTCACAACAATGGCGACACTTCCACCAGTAGCATGTACCCTGTCTAGGCGATAACATATGTAATTTGGATGAGAGAAAGAAATGTCTTGTTTGAGCCAGGTTTCTGAAACAAGTGCAATATCAATATTAAAATTTATTAAGAAATTAAAAAATGCAGGCTGTTTGTTTTTGATGCTTCTCGCATTCCAAGTTATGATGCTAAGAGAGTTTCTTAACATGATTTTTCCGAATATATATACTTAATAGCTAATGAGGTAATGACGTTAAATTGGTCAGCTTTAGCTTGACAAGCACTAAGCTTGGTTACAACTTCATTAAGAAGAGAGTTTATCTCGCTAAATGAGAACAAGTTATCATTAGTTATAGTTTCAGACGGATTTTTCTGCGTGTGTGTCGTATCACTGTTGGAAGGTTGCTGGGTTTGATGGAGGTCAGAAGCCCAGGAAGTGAAGGTTGATGCACAGATCGCGGTAGTGGGGGAAAATTATCAATGGATAATCGGTCGGGCAGTGGCTGCTGTTTGTCACTCGGAGGCTGTAGGAACGTTGTATTTCCTGTACCACGTCCACGTGGGGATAATTTGGGGCGAATGTCTAGGCACTGCCTTCGGCTAATGCATTCAGGATCGGTGGATTTATGAGGCCCACTGCAATTAGTTAATGACTTTTTTTTGTTTCATTATTTCAGTCCATCCGTTTTCATGATCTCACTAAATCTTACCTCACCTGAAAATGACGGAAATGCGCAAAGGAAGATAATCTCGGCGATGTTTTCGAGACATTTTTTATAGGGTACAGGACTTAGTAAAAACTATTGTTCACGAATTTTGAATACTTTGTCAGAAAATAATGTCTAAAAAATAAACTGTTTCATGGTGGTCTAACCTCGTAAGCACTAGAAAATGATTTGAGTCTCCAAATGGTTCAGTTGATGGAATAGATAGTTGGCTCAGATGATAAAAGCATCCAAGGAGTTTTTAAATTTTCCTCGGTTGTCTGATATTCGGGTAGATCCTTCTTCTAGGTTAGATCAAATTACGACTGATAGCGAATGCTCCAGCTAGCCTTCTAGCCTCGATAGTTCTATTAGAGTGTTTGAATGATGAATTGAGCATCAGAGTCGCCAAGAATAACAATTTGAAATGAGTGTAGTTGATTTGTATTCAGTCGACGATGTGCAAGGCAGTTATCAGATATTGGCAATCATTCCGCTAATACATTCCATGTGATCCTCTCTGTACAAATCTGATATGTTCGGAATATCATCGAGTTTTTAAAAATAAATTCTTGACAATTAACAACAGAATTCATTAAAAGACTTGAAAACGTATAGAGAATTGTGAAGCAATACTTTGGTCACCATCATCACTCTACGTAGTTAATGCAATAACTTAACTATTAAATAATTAAAATATTTGAATCAAAATAATTTGTATTTTTGTACATTTGAAATTTGAAGTGTTTCTTAAAACTTATTTTGAATTTCTATTTGCCTATGGTTAAGCAAAAATGGGGATACTATCCAAGGGCGAAGGAACTTCTATATCTACGAGGGTTGCCTCTTATGTTTCGGGATTTGGCAATCCTAGCGTTGCAATCCGCCAATTGACAGCTCTGTCGTAAAGTTGGACATTTTTGAGGTTATACGCACTCAGAACGTTTTGACATACGAGCGCTATTTGTGTTGTTTACAGTAACTTAAAAGATTCATCTCGGCCCAAAAATGGAATTAAATCGTCAACATTTTCGTGCGATTATTTTTTACAACTTTCGGCGTGGATTAACTCAGCAACAGTGCATGGATGAACTTAATTCAATTTTTGGCGATGAAGCTCCATCAAGGACCAGTGTTTATCGATGGTATGGTGAATTCAATCGTGGTCGTAGTTCACTCCAAGATGAATTTCGTGAAGGTCGTCCAAAATCAGTTGGTGTTCCGAAAACCATTGATGCTGTGCGCGAACTGATATTGCAAGATCGTCATGTGACCTATCGTGAGATTGAGACAACCTTAGGCGTTAGTGGGACCAGCGTACATTCAATATTGCATAAACATTTGACTGTCAAAAAAATTTGTTCGCGTTGGATCCCACACAATTTGTCAATTGCCCAAAAAAAGGCTCGTGTCAATTGGTGGAAAGAAATGCTCAAAAAATACGGTCGCGGTGCTTCGAAACACGTCTATGACATCGTGACAGGTGATGAATCGTGGATTTACGCGTATAAGCCCGAAAGTAAACAGCAGTCGACTGTCTGGGTGTTTCAAGATGAGCCAAATCCAACAAAAGTTGTTCGCGCACGAAGCACTTCCAAGCAAATGGTCGCCTGTTTTTTCGGAAAAACTGGACATGTCGCAACCGTACCACTAGAACAACGCAGAACAGTCAATTCTGAGTGGTACACAACCATTTGTTTGCCAGTTGTCTTCCAAGAAATCAGGAAAACCAACCGCCGAAGACGGATCACTCTTCACCACGACAATGCGAGCTCTCACACATCGGCTGCGACAACTGCATTTTTGAGCACCCAAAACATCGATTTGATGGGTCATCCGCCGTATAGTCCCGACTTGGCACCGAATGACTTCTTTTTATTCCCGTACGTAAAAAACAAACTGAGAGGTCAACGTTTTTCGACACCTGAAGAAGCGGTTGCTGCATTCAGAATGCATGTGTTGGAGATACCTCAATCAGAGTGGCAAAAGTGCTTCGACAATTGGTTCAAACGCATGCAAAAGTGTATAGATCTTCATGGGGAATATTTTGAAAAACAATAAAGTGATTTTCGATGATCAATATTTGTTTTTGTTCTCTAATCCCGAAATATAAAAGGCAACCCTCGTATAGTTTCCTTTTTGGGATATTTTGCAAAAAAATTTTTTCTGTAACTCATTTTATGGTAAAGAAAGTGTAAGTCGACAATGTCTACATTTAAATGAATTTGATTTTGTAAAACAGCCATTAATTGTAAATCGACTTTGGATAGATAATGTAAGGTAGATCAAGTTCAATGACAATTAATCCTGCCATCGCTCTAGATTTAAGTTTAACACGCAACCAAGTTTAATAATAATTTATAACCGAATACGCTGTATAATCAAGGATATCAGGTACTTACTAAGTACCAATAATTACACCTCCGATGTAAAAGTGAACATCCTCCAACCACTAGGCGGAAGTAATGAGTTCTCACATCTGTATCTTATCGATATCAGCACAAGTTAATATAGTATTCAACGCTCACCTTTTACAAGTGAAAATGTGGCAGCAAAGAGAGTGGAGATTGCACGAGAACAGGAACCCCATGCATCTCACACAATGGATAGTCTATAAAACATGTTACACACATGATAAAATTGTTAGCGGAAGGAACCTTGACTCAATGACTACATCAATGCCAACGACCTGCCACAATCGACTAATGAAGCGGCAGCAACACCATCAGTCTACCTCCACTCTGCGGCGCACCTCAACCGTGCCGGTACTTACAACGCACGTACATTTCATACATTTTTCATTGGAGGATTTGATATAAGCCATTCAACCAAACCTAACCAGCAAGGTTTTTGAGCAAGTTGCTTGCATTACTTTTTCTACTTTCAGTGTTATGCTGCCCCACTACCCCGTTGCACGAAACACATAATACATACAACGCTGCCGCTCTGGTTCTTTCTGGAACCGACAGCGCCTGTGTTTTTATGCCCAATACGCATAAATACTTCACGTCGTGAATATGCCTTAAATTAAAAAGAAACAAAAAGCACATATCACAAATAAAGTGCACCAGGAGCACAGCAATCGCGTACATCGCTACAGTTAGCACTTATTTTGTAAATATCGGTGTAGTATCGAATAATACACGAGACAAAATCAAGGTAAACGAGAGCGTGTTGTTATAAATTATTTGCGTGGCTGCATCGCCACCCCTCCCCAGGGGGATTACCGCGTTCTTTGTTGTCTATCTGCTAAACATTGCGAACAAGTAGATTTTATATAATACACATATATTACAGGCAGACATCTGGTATTCTAAGAGGTTAAATATCATTTTATGGTATGAAATATGAAGGTTTTCTTGACTTGTTTCTGGCTTGATTGTAATTTTAGTGTAAACTTTAATTTCATATCCACCCATTCTTTATTTCGAAGTAGTCAATGCGTTGCAACCCCTTGCTAATTATTCCGGACTATTAGAAAATAATAAAGCAAAACAACTTTTGCGTAATCAGAATTGCGGAAGAGTAAACTTGGAAAATCTGACGCAATTGCTTGATTCGATTTTTTTTTTGTTTGTACCTTTTTAATTACTGAACATTAATCTGGCAACAGCTCCACTGCCTTTTTTATTTTAAGCAATAATACACAAGTTGAAATTTTCTAATTATGCCAATCTGGCAACAACTCTCTTTTTACATTAAGCAGGAACGTTATAAAAGTTCCGCGTTGGCATAAAGGTCTAATTATTTGTTTTTCATGTCAACATTCATTTTCAACAATAATTATTGGCAACAAATTATAAAATTGCATTAATTTAAATACGAGTTATTTTTTTAATCTACTTCAATTAATTAGGGAGATATCGGATGCAATTTTTACTATAATTTTGGCCATTATTTACTTTGTTGTGTTGAGAAAGAAAATATCTGACAAATTAAATCAAGATGGAAGAATCATGGATATGTTTTCGGGTGGAGTACCACAATTAGACTCATTAATGAAGACGGAAAGTCCTGGCCTTGATTTAACATAATTCTTTATCCGTTACGGGCACACGGGGTCCAGTGGACCTGTCGGGGTTCTCTATACCACATGGAGAACCAACCCACAATGCCAACCAATCTTGACCGCTAACAGCGCGTTACCCTACCCTAACCTGTAAACATGCAAAACAAATCCCGATCTGCAAGCGCATCCATCCCGAACTTGCAAGAATTCATCTCCCAATCTGCAATAAAAGGCATTTCCCAAAACTCCCAACAGAATACAATTCAACAGAATATATTCTAAATCATCCCCGCATACATTTTCCCAAAATTGCTTCGGCCAATTCTTCATCTAAACCATATCCCTTGCCTGCGACCAAGCAATTTTGTTTGTTTGTTTGTTTGCAGACGCATTTATTCACAAAGTCTTTTTTTATGTTTTACAATTTTAGTCTAAATGCTAAACCTATCTTAATAATTTTACTACATAATGTAATTTACTGGCTCTTCACAAGCACTCTAAATTATACAATATTATATGCTTAATTTATGCCTTTCAGCTTACATTTTCTTTTATTTATTCTTAATATAATACACATACATTATAAAAAAATACACTATTATCTTAGAGGTCTACCTCTTCTTCTTTTAGAGGCAATATGACAAAAAAAAATAAAGATTTTTTTTTTTTTGGAGGATGCAAAAAGCCAAGCAATTCTAATTTCCCCGAAATTCGTATGTTGTAATAAAACGCATATTCAAACCTACAACGGAACATTAACCATCACCACCAACTATACCGAGCCGCATACATTTCCCCGAAATTACTTCTAAACGATATTCCTTGCTTAAATCTAAACGATATTCCTTGCTTGCACCCAAGCAATTCCAATTTCCCCCGAAAATCACATCGGTTCATCTCTTCCTTAAATCATACTTCTTGTCTGCGACCAAGCGACAGCTAATTTTCCACGAAACAATCACAACGATCAAGACCCTTGATCATACTTGACTATGCCAATTTTCCGGTATACACAACCAACGAATCCAACTCAGCTTATACGGCAAGGATTCACTGGAACTGAATTCTTATACAAGCATAGCAACTCTTCTCGAAATTCCTCGTAAGTGGCAGTGAGTTTATTTTAGCTATGACTCCACTGCCACGACGCGATGAACTTTTCCTTCCAATAATCAGTTAGTCGAGATACAACCACTGCCGAGCGCACATCGCTCTTTGCATCGAACAAAAGGTCGCTAATCACCCACCCAAACGGTTCGGCATCATTGCCAATGCGCACTAAATGCACCGGTAACAAGGGTCCCACACTTATGATTAAAACTCGAGTCGGTTGAGCTTGCCATAGTGATGCGTTTTAAAGCCAACTTCGGGCATTAATTTCAATGCGAATTTTTGATAACACGATGTGTTTTAACAACGGGTCCCGACTTTAATTTCGACGCAAACCTTCGGCAACCGTAAGTCCTATAAATCAGTGCTGAGCGAGGAGCTCCTCCCGTCAACCTTGGAGTCGAGAACGAGTCTCTATAACACAAGTCTTTACTTAAACCCCCGAAGTGTAAAATAAGGTTACGCTAGCTCTGTAAACGAGTCACGTCCGATCGTACTCGGCCCACTAAAGTAATGTATCTTAAGGAATATCAACGACAAGTGAACTACGTGCATGTGCTGGACCCATAGTTAAGTAGAGAAAAATAAACGAACGTTAATCAGCCAAACAACCCCAGTGTTTTCTTCATTTACTCACCCTTAGTTGGCGAACGATTCCTCTGTGAACCCGTCTCGTGACAGACACCCTACTTGAAAACCCCCACAGACCCCATACAAACTTTGGGGCTATCTTAAATTCAAAAAGACTTTTCGGAACGGGATTTATTACATCATCTTTTTTCTATTACACATGAATATCACCCGACGGCGTAACGCGTAGCCATATAGACCACTTCCTCATAGACAAAAGACACCACTCGAATATCCTTGACGTAAGATCATATAGAGGAGCAGATTGCGACTCCGATCATCTTTTAGTGATGGGGAAAATCAGGAGTCGCCTCGCAGCAAACCCACATGGGCAGTCAGGGGAGACGAGCAAAAAGTTCGACATTAATAAACTAAAAGACCTGCGCAAAAGGGCTGAATATCAAGAGAACTAACGAATAGATTTAGTATCCTGGAGAATGGGAGTAATGAGGAAGAGGAAGCCAATAGCGTGGACACTAAATTGACATCGATCAGAGACACAATCAAACAAACAGCCCAAAGGTATTAGGATTTAAGACAACAATTAAGTCCAAGCCTTGGTTTGACGATGAGTGCAGGACGAAGATCGTACAACGTAAACGCCTCATAGTGATCCGCTTAGAAAGATATGATGAAGTCAACGCAGAAAGATACGCGACAATTCGGAAAAAGACAACGAGACTTTTCAAACGAAAAAAACATAATGGGAGAAGACTCGGATCGAAAAAGTCCTAGAAAATGCCACAGCAAAGAATATCAGAGGTATGTATACCGGCATAAATTCAATTAGAAATGGCTACCGAGGGAGAGCCAAAATAATCCGAGACACAAACGGTTGTCTGGTCACAGAAACAAACAATATCATCACAAGATGGAAGCAGTACTTTGAAAACCTGCTCAATGTACGCACCCATCAACCACAAATAAACGCAACAGACGTACATACAGCCGAGCGTCAGATCCCAGAGTCCTTCGACGAAGTTGTAGACGCAATAAATTGATTGAAAAACAACAAAGCTCCTGGAGTCAACTGCATGCCGGCAGAGCTTGTGAAGTATGGAGTGGCAACCGCTCGAAAGATCTGTGGCGGTTCTTTAATACATTCCCAAAGAACCGCCCATCCTCTTAAATTAACTATTTTCCAACCCGCTCCCCTGGCATTTCACGATGCCCCCAGTGTCGTTAACCGACCCAACCAGACTCTGCTCGACGCTCTGGACGAGCCCGGAAGTTTGCGGCAACAACGCTTGGAGGCCGAAACCAACCTTTCGGGGATGAGACCGACCCTTTTCCTGACCCATTTACGCTCTATAGCGGGGACTAGGATCTCGGACGACATAATACGGCCTCACTTTTTGAGATGTCTCCCCCACCATGCCCATTCGGCACTCATAGCCCAACCCAATCAGAGCTTGGGGTATTTAGCTAAAATTGCGGACGCAATTATGGAAAGCTCAGACCAGCAGTCTGAGCCTCCTGCGTACCAAATAGCGGCGGTTTCTCAACACGTCGCTCAGCCTACACGGCATCCTTTTCCGCCACTAACAGCCCCACCGACGGCTCCGGTGCGTCAACCTATAGCGTTAAGCAAGGATAGTGACGAAGGTGAATTGAACACACGATAAAACGGTTGAAAAGCGAAGCAGTGAAGCATCAGACTACTGACCGTGTTTTAGTATAAAACTATTATATTGTGAACATTAGAGCGGTTGGATCATATCACCGTAAATTAGTACATTGTGAACATTCAAACGGTGGTGTACCGGTTGTTAAAGAAAAGTTAAATCAAAAATAAAAGTTCGAAAAGTAGACCAAGGCCTTCTGAGTTTTATGTGTGACAATTCTCGGGGCTGTATTCGTGCTGTTTCCGCTCAGGTGTTCTTCCTTGTAGCAGCAGTGTTCGGCGGAGCACTGCACCAGTTATACCCCGGCTATTTTACCCGCCAAAAACCTTCTCCGTCACCACATCTCAGAAGGCCTGCCTCAACCAATGTCACACAGCGGACCCAAGAGGACTGGCCCAACGAATTCCGCCCGAGAAGTTTTCCTGCTCAGGTCACCATTTCTGACCTTCGTGCGATACAGACCTCATTCCTCCGTGACCGTGACGAAATCAAATTCGGGCGAAGGCGAGAAGCAACCAATGAGGCGCTCAAAATCGTGCCGTATCTAATCGTCCCTTGGATCGGCAACAACCTTCCCAAAATGCCCCTCAACGGGCCAACTTTCGCCGAGCACTACCTCGGCCTTCACAAAACGGCAACATTCAGAGGCATAATACACCCAACAACGCCGCCTCTCTCCTTTGTGCGCCAATCACCAACGATACGGTGATCGCGCATTTAATTGCAAGGCGCCCTGTGGTTGGACGCAACCAGCCACCAATCAGGAGCGACCTTTAGAAATAATTTTGCCGACCGATACCCCCGCGCAACCGGCCGGCACTCTCTCTATAAGTCGCCCAACCATCCGGGACCCCAAACAGAATACCGCTTTTACTGTCGATACCGGCGCCGATATATCAGTCCTCCCGCGATCGTTCGCCCCACGCAACCGCCGCTCTAAAACTGTCAGCCGCCAACAATTCACCGATACTTACGTACGGTCGAAGACAACTGACACTAGATCTGGGTCTACAACATCCGATCACTTGGCGTTTCGTCATTGCGGATGTTAACGAACCCCTAATAGGTTCCGACCTATTAGGCGCACACAACCTGTTGGTCGATACGACCCATAACAGGCTGGTGGCTCCAACCGCACCCCCTTGCCCATGCCGGCACCTTCAGCGGTAACATCTAGGGCCACAAGGAGTTTAGACCCAATTCAGGCCATGGTACAGGAATTTGTCCGTACAACAATTCCTCTACCTAACCAGCGCTGCCACCAACCTACTGTGTTTCATCACATAGAAACACGAGATCCCCCGGTAAGCCAGCGCCCTCGCCGCCTGGCTCCCGAAAAACTACGCGCGGCACGCGAAGAATTTGATAACATGATCTCCCTAGGTATCTGTCAACCGTCGGATAGCCCTTGGGCTAGCCCACTCCACTTAGTGAAGAAGCGTTCCGGGGAGTGGCGCCCATGCGGAGACTACAGACTGTTAAATGCAGCAACAGTCCCCGACAGATATCCGATTGCACACCTTTACGATTTTTCGTACAAGTTACGAGGGTGCAACGTCTTCACCACCCTGGACCTCACCAGGGCTTACCACCAAATCCCAGTGGCCCCAGAAGACATACCCAAGACCGCAGTCATTACACCTTTCGGACTCTTCGAGTTCAAAGTAATGACCTTCGGCCTCAGGAATGCCGCACAGACATTCCGACGCTATATCGACTCGGCGTTACGCGGTCTCAATTGCTGCCACGCATACCTTGATGACATTCTCATCGCTTCACGAAACCATGCCGAACACAAGCGTCACTTACGTCAGGTCCTTGAGCGCCTCCGCGAATACGGCCTAGTCATCAACCCAGATAAGTGTCAATACGCCAAAGAGCAAATCACCTATCTGGGATACGTTGTTGACAACCAGGGCATACGTCCACTACCACACCGTGTGGAGGCACTCATGAATTATCCTCGCCCTACCAACGTAAGTGAACTCCGACGATTCCTGGGCATGCTGAAATTCTACCGTCCGACTCTGAAGCACGCTGCCCAGATACAAGCTCCCCTCAATGAGTTCTTAAAAGGAGCTAAGCGCAATGACAAGCGCCCAATCCCCTGGACAGAAGCTTCGGATCCTTTCCAACTGTCCAAAGACCAATTGGCAAACGCCACCTTACTCCGATACCCCCTCGAGGGAGCGGCACTGTCCATCCAATGCGACGCATCGGATACCGCAATCGGAGCTGTCCTTGAACAGGGCATCGAAGGCCGACCGGAACCACTCGGTTTCTTTTCAAGGAAACTGAGTCCCACAGAGCGACGTTACAGCGCTTACGATCGTGAATTACTTGCGATCTACAGCGCTGTTAAATACTTCCGTCACATGGTGGAAGGTCGCTCACACTCCATCTCGACAGACCACAAACTGCTGGTCTACGCGTTCCGGAAGAAGTCGGGAAACGCCTCCCCCCGACAAGAGCGTCAATTAGACCTCATACGAGTTGAGCAATACACTACGGAGATCAAGCACATCTCCGGTAAACAGAACGTTACGGCGGACGCCCTTTCTCGAATCGATACGATTCACTTGCGTACCGCCTTAAACTACACTGACCTTGCCCTAGCTCAAGAGGAGGACGAACAGCTCAAGTCCCTCCTAACTGCCGATACGGCACTAGAGCTTAAGAAAATTACTCTTCGCGACCCTTTGGGCAAAATCTGGTGTGATGTTTCCACTGGAACCGCTAGACCTTACATTCCCGAAAAATTTCGTAAGGGCGTGTTCCAGGTTTACCACAACCCAGCCCATCCCAGCGGCCGAGCAACAGCCACTGCTGTCCGTCGCAAATTTGTTTGGCCCCGGATGAGCAAAGATCTCACCGGTTGGGCCCGTGCTTGTCTCCAATGCCAACGCTGTAAAATAGCGCGACATAATGTACTGGAGCCAGCACAGTTCAAGCTTCCCACGGCACGCTTCGCCCATGTCCATATAGACATAGTGGGACCGCTTACTCCATCAAGAGGGTTCTCCTATATCCTCACTATGATGGATCGCTGCACGCGATGGCCAGAGGCGACACCTCTCCGGGCAGTTACTGCCGAATCAGTCGTCAAGGCCTTTTATTCAACTTGGGTCACGAAGTGACGGTTCTTTAATACATTCCCAAAGAACCGCCCATCCTCTTAAATTAACTACTTTCCAACCCACCATACCTGCCTGCAATTTTGGGGCACCGTAAGCTACCCTTCAGTCTCGTTCACCTGAAAGTTAAATCTTAAGCCATGCATCACATTGAATTTTTCCGTTTATGATCCGTACCATATCTCCATCGGCTCGCCTTGTCAGCAATTATAATAGATAAATACTAGCTGGCCAGCGTAATTGTTGACATAGCCGTAGCCGATGGTTTCTTGCTACGGTTCATATCCATTTATTGCCCCAGCCCCAAGGTTCGCAACACTTGCGACCAATTTCCTTTGTCGGTTATCTACCGATCATGGGATTTGGGCACTAATATGATTGACGTTAGACAATCATGCCGAACGATGCTCCGGCCTGTAAAACAAACAAAAGCTACCATAGTACTTCGCGATTTCGCTATCGCGTATCTCATAATGCCTGCTATTCATTACATGTGAATTCCCTCTTCGAGTCAGATTTCAACAGCCTTAGTGTGCGGACGCGGTCTATGAAGTCGCATTTCGTGGATTATAAGTTTTTTTTGTTCGTTGTAATCAAATTAGATATCTTCTTTTAAAATAACCCGATCTGTTGCGCTAAAGTGTCGGGGTCTTGTGTCAAATCACTGCACTTGAAGTATCTAGTTTAATTAAAGAGAGCAACTTAATAATTGTGATCGTGTACTGCATTTCCATCAGTGTAATAAAGAGAACATTAACCTTAAGATTTCCGCGTGCGTTTTATTTCCCTGCTAATCGTTGTGAAGGATTAATCCAGTGTGTTTGGTTTTTCTCCTTTTCCTTGCTGAACAATTTAGTGCACCATTTATTGCTGTGGGATATTACGCTTAACCTGCGTCCGTGCTGACGCCCCTGGTAAATACCTACCACAGATCCACCAACTGATTAAAACAATATGGGATAAGGAAGTCATTCCGGAAGAATGGAAAACCTCAATAGTCGTCCCCGTTTTCAAAAACGGCGACAGATCTGACTGCGAAAACTAAAGAGGAATATCATTGCTCTCAACCACATACAAAATATTAACAAATGTCATACTGGCGAGAATCACACCGTACGCTGAAGAAATACTGGGAGATTACCAGTGCGGATTCCGTAGGAACCGGTCAACAAGCGACCAAATGTTTACAGTAAATTGCCACTGCTGGAAAAGAAGTGGGAATACGGAGAGACGGTTCACCAACTGTTCGTTGACTTCAAAAAAGCCTACGACTCAATCACAAGGCAAAGACTCTACCATATTGTAGTCGCGACAAAATGTGCCGCCCTCATTCAAATCTGCATGAACAAAAAAAGGGCGAGTTAGAATAGGAAACCACCTCTCAGAACCATTTTAAATCCGGGACGGACTAAAACAGGGGGGTGGCCTCTCACCATGTCCTTTTAACCTTGTGCTCGAATATGTCATCAGAAAGGTACAAGACGACAACATGACCGGATCATCCCTGAACGGGGTCACACAAGTGCTCGCATATGCGGATGACATCGCCGTTTTGGGCGATAATCTAGAAACTGTAAGTAAAAACAGTGAAATTATCATGCAAGCGGCAGAAGAGGTGGGCCTAGAAATAAATGAAAACAAAACAAAATACATGATTACGGCGAGAGCAGGTGGACCTCAGGGAACACAGAGGCAAGCTATTTGAAAAAGTCAACGAATTTAAATATCTGGGAACGATACTGGCGGCCAGTAACGAAATGTTGAAGGAAATTAACAAAAGACTGCAGTCCGACAATGCTAGTTGGCACGCAGTCGGTAAACTGTTGAAATCCAAACTGCTATCACGTAACATAAAGCTCGGTGTATGTATATGCTCGGAACCATAATCAAGCCAATTGCTCTATACGGATGCGAACCATGGGCTCTCACAAAACGGAAAGAAAACAAATTCCGCGTATTCGAGACTAAATCTTAAGGGATATCTTTGGATGTGAATATGACGAGGAGGCAGGAGAATGGAGGAAACTCCACAACCACGAATTGGAAGAGCTATACCGCAAACCTACAATAGTGAGAGTAATCAAGTCGCGAATATTAAGATGGGCCGGACATGTAGCGCGAATGGGCAACGATAGGACCGTGCGTAGAATTCTTGACGGTAGACCAACGGGAAAGAGACCGGCAGGGCGGCCGCGACGGAGATGGAAGATTAACGTAAGGTTCGACCTTGAGAAGATCGGATCAGATGGTCAGACGTGGAAGAAGAGTGCACAGGACAGGGAACGATCGCGGAGTCGAGTCGGTGAGGTCATGAACTTCCGGGTTCCTACAGCCAATAAATAATAATAATGATAATAATAATAACACTTCTCTCGGGAGAGGCGAAGCTATAGCTCCGACTCGGCGCCCCGAGATGCCACCAAGTAACTGTGGCAGTTCTTTTTGAACAGGTGTAGGTTGCCGCATATCCCCTTTTTTTCAGAGCGGGTTTTACTTCCCTGCACAGTTCATCTCTTTTTTTTTTGATAAGCTCGGCGATAATTTTGTCGAGCTCTTCATCAGACTTATTTTCCACTGGGTTCTTAACGGCCAGGTCTTTATTCTCTTCTGTTGCAATATACATTTGCACACAATTAAAATATAATCTCCAATAAGGATATCGTTTTTACCTACCACCAGAGAAACGTAAAGTCTCTCTTGGTGGTATAGGAAACCAGATCTTGTAATGAAGGTCATGGTGGTATGTGTGCGATCGTTCAGATCTGTGTGGTTTACACGTGCTCGAGGGCAATGGGTAAACGAAGCAGACAGGCGGTAAAGACAAAAGGATCGAAAAGATCGTCGTCTATGGAGTGCATCGCGTCTAAATAAATAGACGACGACACAGCGAAGAAATGTGGTAAAAGAAAAGATGAGACGAGGGCATCATAAAAGTTTTAGATGAATGATGCCCTTTTGTAAATATACGAATAGACATTGGAAAAGGTGCTAATGGGTTGGTGGACGAAACAAATCCCTTGCTAGCATTTGTATATGCAGGGAAATCCGTTTGTGGGAAACGGATTCTATATTTGCATTGTTTGTGCTTTAAATTCAATTGATGCCAAGAGACGCGGAATGTGTATTTCCTTTCGTTTACACATTGTGCGAGTCAGAGAATTTTATTGCTCGGAGAAAAAGGTCGCCTGCCAATGTGTACGTAAAGAAATTTATCGTGCACATGGCGAAGTTGGAAAATAGACGGGGCAATATTTATGATCCCTGGCGAACGTCACATGATATGTGAACCGAGGTTTTCTTTTCAGGGATATGCTGTTTGGAACAGTATTCTTAAGAGGAATTTTGAATTCAAATAAATGAATGCAGAGAATTCTTACTTCACAGGTACTTTTAGGTTATATGAATTGGATCTATTTGATGCGTGAAGCATTTAAGATGCTAATGCGAATGGCATTAGCGAAAGCTTATGCAGACTGGGTTGTGGTTATGGGGGTTTTTAAGGTAAGTGTACCGTGGGGTTTGGCGGCACCGCCACAGGGGTACTCAGGGTCTGGCACGTGTTGGATCTAGTTTACTTTTCTACCGGTGTTGTCCTGGTTCGGTGGTATGGGTGATTCTGGATTATTCAATACACCATTTTATATATACGAGATAATAAGGGATTTATTCCATCATTGTTAACTTGGTGTAATAGTCTAAGAGTTAATTCTAGGTACATATATTGATGCACTTAATGTTATAGTTTTCTTTATATACGTTTAACTTGGTATTGCAGTCTAAGAGTTACTTTCATGTATATGAATTGATGCACTTAATGTTATAGTTTTCTTTATACACTTTTAACTTGGTATTGCAGTCTAAGAGTTACTTTCATGTATATAAATTGATGCACTTAATGTAATAGTTTTCTTTTTTATCTATCTCCTCGAGGACCTCCAGAAGATCGGATCGGATGGTCGAACGTGGAAGGAAAGCGCACAGGGCAGGGAACAATGGCGGAGTGGAGTCGGTGAGGTTATGAACTTCCGGGTTCCTACAGGCCAATAAATAGAAAAAAATATAAGAATCTCTTTTTCACAGTACGTCGCGATCGCCCGATTCGACTTTTTATTTTTTACCCGGGGTTTTTAAACTGTTCTTCGACCACCAAAAACTCTCACTCGATATTTGAATTTTTCACCCGACAAATTGATCACTGACCATCGTGACCGAAATCTTACCACCAACTTCCTTCTTTTCCGATCGTTCGATCGCAGGAAAACCTTTTTCCACGTTAACCAAAAGGCAACATGGTACTTTCCTTTTACGCTGATCTCACTTAAGATCCTTTGTATTAGGATCTCTTTTGTGAGCCAGCGCATCCTTTGTCTGATCCTTAGGTAATTTACCTTGGATCAGCAACCGTCTGGAAACCCTTAAACATTACCTGGGATTTCCAGGAGTGTCCAGGTTTGGTAATTATATTTTACTGGACCACGGTGCCAAAGATATTTTTATATCTTAGTGGTATTGTTGTCCACCGAATGTATTTATGGTCGTCGTCCCTTGTTTCGTTTAGGAAATGTTTCCTTGAATGGGATTAAAGGAAACGGTGCAGCCATAGAGTACGTCTGTACGCTATGGTTTTATTTTGTTAGCAATGCCGCTAAGTAATTTTTGTGTTTTCGAGTAATTAATGAATTTAAGGGGCTTCACATTATGTGATCCCAATTTGAATGGGGCTTGGCCCGGTATGCATGTCTAGATGGGGGGTTTTGTACGTAATACTTCTTCAGAGTAGTGAATTTGGAATACAAATTTTCTCATTTTTACGTATTTCAGGGTTTTCGGTGGCATCTAATTAGTCGCTTTTGGCGGTTAAATTCGATTAAGGATTCACCCCCCCCCCCCCCCCCCTCCTCCTCCTTTTTGATATGAACTTTTTTTATAACACGTCGCGCCCCTACTTGACACCAGATAACAGTTGCAGTTCTTTTTGAACAGTTGCAGCTTGTAACGCTCCAGAAACACTCGCGCGGGGAGGGAATTTCACCGCTTTCCCACTCTATAACGGAACGAATTCTGATGCCGAAATGTTCGCGCCGTTGGGAGATGAAACGCAAAGTGTTGCGATCCGTCGGATCGTCTCCTGGAGCGCATATAAACCGAATTGCGCGGAACAATAGCACGAATCTCCGAAGAACTCTACCAGTGATAATATCTGTAAAATAGACCGAGGTCAGCTATGCGCCTTCGGTGTGATAGTGACTGTAATTCCGGCGTCAGTGCTGTGTCCCCGAATAGGTCTCTGAATGCTCTCAAGTAGGCCGATGGCATGTTTAGGAGCAGAGCTCCAAACACGAGATCAATATTCGATCGCGGATCTAATTTGTGATTTATACAGGAGAAGAAGTTGAGCCGGAGTAAAATATTTCTTGGCTCTAAAAAGATAACTCAGTTTTCAGGAGGCGGATCTGGCGATGTTCGACACGTGTTAATGCCCCGATACATTCCCACAGACCGTGACGCCAAGCAAATTTATGCTATTAAATTATCATTAGCTGTGATACCGAAGATCCACATTTCTTTACGACTATTGTATATTATGTTTTTGTTGCATTGAAGTCGACGAAATTGGTCTTTCCCCACAGCAGGACCCTATCCAGATCCCGATTCAGATAGTTAATCTGTCTACATCTCAGCTGGTGCGACGTAAATGCACCAATCGGGTGAACACTCGAAAAGGAGGAAACAAGCGTACTATTATCCGCAAAACTGAACACTTTGTTATCCGTTGTCGCCAACAAATAATTTATGTGAAGCAAAAACAAGGTTGGAGCCAAAATAGAACCTTGAGGCACCCCAGAATTAACAGGATGCAGATCCACACACTCGCCGTCCACAACTACCCGGATCGATCGATTTTCGAGGAAGCTCCTCGTCCAGTCCCAAAGCTGCTGGGAAAGTCCATATGAAGGAAGTTTGCTCAGCAATGCCCCGTGCCAGACACGGTCAAAATCCTTGGAGATATCCAATGCGACCGTCCTTAATTCACCATGCCCCTCAATCGCCTGCCATAGAATCCGTAATAAAGATCATTCCGAAGTCCGTTGCACTGCAAATAACTGGCCTAAGCATCTTCGCCATGTATGCAAGATTTCTTCGTATCCTTTCCGTGGCCGGATGTGTGCTTTGGAGAGTCCAATGTTAACGCATGTGCGGAGTCGGTCACCGAGATTATTCTTCTCGAGATGGAGATCGACATTCCGCTAACCATCAAAAGAAATCCATATGATAAACCTTGGTTTGATAAAAATGAAGAAATTACGAATTTTTGAAAGAAAATGTTTCCGGTTTATCACTAGCTTACACCGCAAAACCAACTCATACATATACCATAGTAACAACAATCTTTATACCACCGCAGGCTTCGAACGACTGGATAGGCGAATCCTAGAACTGTCGATAAATTTCATAGAAAACCTCCCTAACAATCCCAACTCGATAATAACAGACCTACCATCACCCTCCTCCAATACGAGAACTCACTACCTTAATTGTCTCCAAATCAGAACCCTCTTCCCCCCGGGCAGACTGGTTAACGAGCTAAAGGATCATCATGCAAATATTTTGATAAATAACCGAACTTTAAGAAATTCGTCATCGCGTAATCGGGTTCGCCCTCGAGGCTCTGTCTACGCTCGACTGGTAACGGCATTTTGTAACATCAGGGGCATCGGTTTCACCAATACGAATTTAAACGCCGTCCACCAATATTTGCAAACAACGAAACCTGATATCCTTGCCCTAACTGAGACCCAAGTCGATTCGTAAACTGATTCGACATATCTTCGTTGCTCAGGACTACGACTTACAATCGAGATTCCGTTTTAAGGGCGGAGTCTGCGTATTCGCGCGGTCCGATCTAGCTTGCCAGAGGATGGATGCGTTGGAACCCAATAACATGGACATCATATGGTTGAGAGTCGTGCTGAGGAATTCTGTTGTTTCTTTGTTGTCTTTACCGCTCCTCGAATGACAATCGACCACCGACATTTTTCGAACATTTTTCACATACCGTCGACTGGATACGGATCAACCGCTCAGCTTCTGAAATTGTTGTCTTTGGCGATTTTAATGTGCACAATTCCGGCTGGTTGGTACATTCTAACAGAACCGAGGAGGCTGAGAGGCTGGCGGAGATGTATGCTGTTAGCCACAACTTGAATCAGCTCGTGGAGGAACCTACGCGAGTGCCGGATGCGCGAGTTGATTATGCGAACACCCTGAATCTGTTTTTGACATCCGAACCGAGTATTTAAACCGTAGAGGTTTCTGCGCTACTGGAAAACTCAGACCATTGCTTGATATCTCTCGCGCAACCACTTGCGCGAATAAACGGTTTAGGCAGCTTCGCCATGTATTGAAATATGGGGCTGCTAACTGGGACGATTTGCGAGATTTCTTGGCATCCTTTCCATGGTCGGAGGTGTGCTTCGGAAACTCCGATGTTAACGCTAGCGCGGAGTCGGTCACAGTGATTATTCTTCTCGGAATGGAGATCTACATTCCACATTCCATCAAATGAAGTTCATCTGATAAGCCTTGGTTTGATAAAAATGCGAGCATATAATAGCGGCAAAAATAGAGCTTTTAAGCAATGGGCCTCCAATCCCACCGACGTTAACAGAACGAATTTCGTTAGAATCAGAAACGCCTGCAACCAGTCAATTGATACCGCGAAGAAAACATACAAGGACAGAGTGATCAATAGATTCCTTGAGTGCCCAATTGGTTCGCGTCCATTTATTATCGGCATACTCAAATATCGATACCGGTCTTTTGGAACCACATGTTGTCGCGCCGGTGAGGTTTTCGATGCGAGATGTGAGTTTCTTATTTACGCTTTTTAAACAATGGCGCTCCAATACCACTGAGGTTAATAGAACGAATTTTGTTAGAATCAGAAACGCGTGCAACCAAGCGATTCATACCACGAGGAAGGCCTGCAACGACAGAGTGACCAATAAACTCCTCCAGTGTCCGCTTGTTTCCCCTGTTGTATTCCAGAATACTACCCTTTATTAAATTTAACACTGAATCTCCTAACACATCCTTAAAAACTTCCCTTAACATATATTACATTCTCACTTAATATATACCATTTATAAACATTCACAATATTGCCAGTTACAGCACATTTACTAACATGCCCCTTTTCATAACTTCCCCCTTTTTATTTCAAAACAGAGCACTTTGATTTTTGTTCAAATTTTATTCAATTTAAAAGTCACAGAAACTAAAGGAATACTTTGTTAAAATTTGTTTTGTTCATGTTATAATTTCCAGTAAATTAGAACATAATGTTCTATAAGTAGAGAAAAAATTCATTTGTAAAATCAGTTTGAGATTGGAAGTTAGAGAGAACAGTTTGAGTCATCAGTTAGAGAGTAGAGGTAGTAAGTTGAGTTAGAGAAGTAAAATTGAGAGTTCGAGTTATTAAGAATAGAATAACCAGAAGGAAGAAAGTTATTAAGAATAGAATAAACAGCATAGAATAAAAATAAAGAAATATAAAAGGAAAGTAAAACCAATTATTTAAACCAGAAAGAAGACGTACAGAAGACGTCTTACCATCCTCAGGAAAAGAAAAGGTCCCCGCTCTTCCCTCATTCCGAGGAAGCACGGCGCCGGACGTCAACACCCCCTACTTCTGGTCAATGGCAAGAGCTGTCAGCAATAACTTCCCTACCACCTCTTTCCCTCCGTTGGAGACAGAGGGCGGGACGTTATTCACAAATTCAAAAGATAAAGCTGTGTTCGCGAATTTATTTTCCGCGAATTCAAACCTCGATCCCGGTCTTTTGGAGACACCTGTGATCGCGATGGTACGGTCTTCCATGCGGGATGCAAAATTTCGGCCGCGTAGTGTTCAACGCATTCTACGTGAACTGGACTGTAGGAAGCCAACCGGCCCGAACGGAATACCATCAATAGTCCTTAAGGACTGTGCTCCAGAACTATCGCCGGTTCTTGGCAGACTCTTCCGCTTATCTTATGCATCGGGGACCTTTCCTATCTGCTGGAAAATCGCTCAAGTTCAGCCAATCCCAAAGACGGGAAAAAGTGTCTCCCACAAAATTATCAACCGATAGCATTACTGTCTATGTTACCTAAGGTGATGAAAAAAGTCATCAATATGCACTGAGTTAATTAAGTACTTGGATTGCAACGGACTTCTCAATGTTCGTCAATACTGGTTCCTTGCGGGCTGTCCACGGGAGACCTTTTGACACTTATAACCGATATATGGACATCTGCGATTGAACGGCATGGTGAGTCAAGGGCGTCGCATTGGATATCTCCAAGGCTTTTGACCGCGTCTGGCACGGAACATTGCTGAGCAAACTTTATTCGAATAGACGAAGATCTTCCTCGAAAATCGATCGATTCGGGTTGTTGTGGACGGCGAGTGGTCGGATCTGTATCCTGTTAATTCGGGGGTGCCCCAAGGTTCTATTTTGGCTCCAACTTTGTTTTTGCTTTACATAAATGATTTGTTGGAGACAACGGATAAAAAAGTGTTCAGTTTTGCGGATGATAGTACGCTTGTTTCCTCCTTTTCGAGTGTTCGTCCGATTAGTGCATCTGCGTCGCATCAGCTGAGATGTAGACAGATTGACTCTCTGAATCGGGATCTAGATAGGGTCCTGCAGTGGGGAAGGGCCAATCTCGTCGACTTCAATGCAGCGAAGACACAATACACAACATTCACAAGGAAAAGTGGATCATCGGTTCCACAGCTGATTATGAATGGCCGGGCCCTCGAGGCTGGGGAAAGTTTGAAATTGCTCGGCGTCACGGTCTGCGGGAATGTATCGTGTCGAGTATCCCTAGGACAGCCACAGGAAAACTGAGCTATCTTTTTAGAGCCAAGAAATATTTTACTCCGGCTCAACTTCTTCTCCTACATAAATCCCAAATTAGACCCGCGCTCGAATATTGCTCTCATGTTTGGGGCTCGGCTCCTAAAAATACCCTCGACCTACTTGAGAGCATACAGAGACGAGCGATCCGCCTGATCGGGGACTTGGCGCTGACGTCGGGACTACAGTCGCTATCACATCGGAGGCGCGTAGCTGACCTCTGTCTGTTTTACAGATATTATCACGGGTACTGTTCTTCGGAGATTCATGGTATTGTTCCACGCTATTCAGTTTATGCGCTCCACAAGACAATTCGGCGGATCGCACCAGTTTGTGGTTCATCTCCCGACGGCGCGAACATCCCTGCATCAGAACTCGTTCGGTTACAGAGCGGGGAAGCTGTGGAACTCCCTTCCCACGCAAGTGTTCCCGGAGCGTTACAACCTGCAACTGTTCAAAAAGAACCGCAACAGTTATTTGATGGCATCTCGGGGCGCCGACTGGTCACTATAGGTTCGCCTCTCCCGAGAGAAGTCTAATAAAAAAAAAACCAATTATCAATAATTAATTGAAACGACAACATACTTGAAGTGTGGAAAATGTGGGCAAATGTAGAGAATTTCTTAAGAGAGGGTGCGGCAGGGGACCTTGCTGATGCGAATTGGGCTCACTGAAGGGAGGATGTTAGGGATGGACAGTTTTAAAAGTGCGTTGTATAAAGCTTTTGTTTCGAGTGGTATAGTCAGTGCAATGGAGTGGAAGAAGGCGGAGTCGGCATTCAGTCTTCGAGGCGTACTTTTCTAACTGTCGTTCAATCATAGCCACGCATCGTACATTCTACCAGTACGGTCGCAAAATATAGCTCTTTGAAATTTCGTGTTATGAGGTTATCTTAAATCAGGTATTTACAACAGTCGTCTCAGGACCTTAGCTGACCTGAAACAGCATTCGTCAGGCGACCGCCAACACATCTAGCAATATGTTGGGAAGAGTTGAACAAATTTTCAATTATTGCAGTTTTTTCTGAGTTCAATTTTATTGATATCTTTAAAATAAAATAAAATAGATAAAGAAATGAACTTGGTGGTGGAGAGAAAAAGAAATCGATATCTTCATTACGTTATTTCATTAAACACCACAATAAGTGTTTCACCCAATTGTTAAGAATTTGTAGGACATTTTACCACACTCCACACACTTAACACTGATTTATAATACCGCACACTAATTTTAATTTAGTTCTACCTTATTTTTGTACACTCTGTTTCGTGATTTAATGTACACATCATCATCATCATCGGCACTACAACCGGGAACCGGTCTTGGCCTTATTTAGCAAGTCCTGGGGCTTGTTAAATTTTCCATAATGATTTATTTTGTCTGGGCAAGGCCATTAGTCTTGCGCCAGGGGCTCCCCGACGGGGAATCGAACCCCGGTCCCCCGGGTGACAGGCGGGTATACTAACCACTATACTATCGAGGAGCTCGATTTAATGTACACACTCGTATTTATTATAATATAACTCCTATTTATTATAATATAATATAAGTATTTATTATAATATAACCGCACTGCACGACACACTCTTTTTTTTTCTCCCGTCTTCGATGACGATGGGTAATTCTCGCGACTCTAAAAATTTAAAGCGCGACGGGCTTTATAGATAACGTCCGTTTTGGACAATATTTGCGTACAGACTCCTTTTTTCAAGCGCGATCGGCTTTTTTTTTCGTGTCCGTCTAGGATCACGGTTGTGTACAGACTCCTGGTTAGAGTCAAATGTCCAAACCGGACGACGTCCGCACACAGACGTCTTCTTATCTCTCCTTCGATCGTGCAGACCGAAGGATGCATCGATTGTTTACACGAACAATAGATCTTTTTCCCACACAACAGATGTATGCTTCGCAGTAGAGACCTTATTGTGTGGATGCGTGCGATACAATTCTTAGAACCTTGTATTTACACAAGTGTTCATTTATGGTCAACGATGGCAAAGACATTTTCTATACTTTATTGCTGCTTCGTTACCATGGAATTGTTCTTTGTTTTGAGTAGCACATTATTTTATTTGAGCCGTCATAGATTTTTCTCAGATGTGGTATCTGGATTCCATGATTCGCCGTGTATGCATTTTGTATCTAATGCATATTCACAGGTACTCATTGTATTGGATATGTTGCTTAGGATTAATCAACATATGGGGCTTCACATGAAGGTGAATACTGTTAATGGTGGGGGGCGGCCCCAAAAGGGTGAGTATTAGGGGAGGGTAGGCGTTGCGTGTAACACAATTCACCATGGCCACGATTCACAGGGTACATATTCCTCCAAAATTGGAATTTAATAACCATGTTCGGACAGACATCATCATCATCATCGGCACTACAACCGGGAACCGGTCTTGGCCTTATTTAGCAAGTCCGGAGGCTTGTTAAATTTTCTATATTGAATTGTTTTTTTTTTTCCGGGCAAGGTCATTAATCTTGCGCCAGACATCGATAGAATGTAAACGGCGGCGCAACCCATCCGCATGTCTTTCAGTACCACCATTAGAACATATGCATACTGAAGCCTGCTTACGTCATTTCTATAGGTTTTGCCGTGGTCGTTGTTCAAGCGAACTCAAAGCATCCTACCTTTCCAAATATTTTCCCAAAATATCCGTTAATTAGAGAGGGCGTATCGCGAACCATACGAGTGTGTATTGCTCTACGTAACATGCTATCATTATAAACTCCAGTCATTCAAGACCGATGAATATATAGTAGGTACTTCTTCTTCGCACTGTGCTTTGATATGTAAAAGTACATCAAAAACTCTTTTGCGCGCCCGTTTTATGCATAAAAAAGTTGCCTCTGACTTCCTTTCTTGAACAAATATGTCTCCTTTTTTAAAATTAGAGAACAGATGAAAGTGAGGGCAATCCACATCTCGTGGCTAAGGCGAATGTTCCAACACCTCAATCCCTCAATTTTCTCATTACTTAAGTGTTTTTGTAGAGCAGAGCATTGTCCATGTGAATTTTTTTTTTTTTACAAACCAAAGCTTTTCTTTCTAAGTATTTTATCTACTTGAGCCAAAAGATGTGCCCGATATTCTCCATTAATTGTTTGAGCAAGTGGTAAGAATCTCTCTGAAGTTAAAAAAAAATTAGTCCATTACCTTTATACCCGACATGATTCGTGATATACTTCGTGTAGGCTTCTGTCCCTTACTTGGACTGCTTTTCTTTTTTCTGACTCAAAGGTAAAGAGGTAAATGTGTTGAATACTTCTTAAAACGACGCATACACTGCACTGTCAATTCTTCGTTTGTTTGTGAATAGCATTTATCTATTTGGCTTTCTAATACTGAGGCCTGGTGTAAACTACGTCGTTCAATAAATCCTTAGAACATCCAAGAAATGGTGGAGTGGGTAACCGAATAGTTGGAGAAAATTCTGGGAAAAGTAGTACTAACTATTAGAAATCATTTTCAACTTAAAAATGTCCATCACTTTTAAAAGTTGATGCGAAAGTTCTTTATTATTATTTTTTCTTATATAATGTGTGAATATTTATGTCAGTTACGAGGGCAGATCAATAACTCTTTAGAAAATGAGGACGATTTTCTGTTATATTCTCATTTAGCTGACCTAATAATACTGTCCAGTTATCCTATCCATTTTCCAAATTTTCAGTGAAAATAATACCACGTGCATCCCAAAACACAGTAGCCATAACCTTTCCAGCTTTTCACCGTCTTTGTTTTTTTGGAGCCCCTTCGCCTTTAACAAACCACTGTTTTGACTGTTCTTTCGTCTCGGGAGTGTAATGGTGTATCCATGTTTCATCTATAGTCACTAATCTGCGCAGAAACTCATCCGGGTTGATACGCATGCGCTCCAAAATTTCTCAGCTGAGAACAAATGCGGCACCCAGCTAGCAGATAATTTTTTCATACCCAATTTATCATGCTTTGTTTTTTTGTTTGTTTGTGTGTGTGTATTCAATGTGTGGCGAGGAGCGCGATTTAAAACGTCTTTGGCGTTCGAACGTCAAGTGAACCTTATGAGTTAACATGTTAAAATCGAACATACTAAAATCGAGTTGGGAGCTGAACACTGGTCCAGTAAACCATTACACGCTTTACTTAATTAAACTAAATTAAGTACAATTTAAACCTAGTATTAACTTAAATTGTTAAGATTTTACTATTCATATCCAATAAAGGATGTTATTAAAAAAAAAAAAAAAAAAATTTATAATGCAAAATTGAAACATGAAACAAATTGAAAATTGACAGATACCTAGTGAGGAATGATGGTTACTAAAAACAGACCATTACCGATGCTACGAGCGCCATTGTGGGCGTTTCTAAGGACTTATTGACCTACCCTACCGAATTTTTTTTCCCTGTTGTTGTTTTTTAGTTTTAAAATAAATATTTGTTCGTATGGTAGACTTCGTTATTAAGAGCATATATCAAGACTAGATAAGAAGAAAACGATTAAAGCGCCCATTTTCGTTAAAAATCATTAAAGTTTGAATAGGCTGAAAGATCAACGCACTTAGTTTTCTGTTTGAGGTTATTAAATAAAACATTAAAAGACAGGACTTATGTTTGACAAAAGACTCCAGTGCCTATCGGTGTTTCAGTGCGGAAGTATTGCCATAGGAAAATGGAAAATTAAAACTAAAAACAAACAAATACGCACATTGGAAAAATAGTGATTGCAGTAACTGATAACTGGGCTAATGTGCAATCGCCCTGTTCTCCCTTTAATTGATTAGACATGATTAAATGAGTTGAATAAAACAAAAACCAAAATAAGGAAATCACACATTACATTTCTATTCTGATATAGGCGGAACACTTCTGATTTGCATTAAGGAAGTTGATATGAAGTTTTCACGAGTATAAACATTTTCTGTAGACGATTTGCTGATAACGTAATAGTTCTAGTACTCGAAGCAGAATGAGTCTATTTGTGTCTCAGACCTTCTGTTCCAAAGTTTCAACGGAGAAGTAGCAAAGTTACGTTAAACACTTAGAAAAAAAAGACAAGAATAAGCATTTAACGTGTTCGAATCTTAACTGTATTTTAATATGAGAATCTATTAGGATGATAAGTGGCGTAAGGCATCACTCCATGAGTTTAAGACGAAATACCCTCAAGCCTCCCTAATGGAATATAAAATAAAAGTCCAGTGGTAGTCAACGGAAAATGCCTTTGTGGGGGTTCTTTAATACCTTATCTGAAGAACCACATATATTCTCAACCCAACTCCCCATTCCCAAACCTGCAAACATAATCCACCCCAAGGCCACCACCATTTCTTGCATCAACGCATCATTGAGTTTCCCCGAAAACATTTCGGTTCACATTTAATGTAACCACCGCAATCAGGGAATCTTATCGATTCTTCTCGCCGGCAAATGCCTGCCCCACATGTGCACAACAATGTTCCAGGCATGCACATGTCTAGCCAACCTTTTCGTCTAACGACAAAAGCAACATCACGCAGCTTGTTTGCTCAGCTGCAATGTACCCGACCCACGATACGGCACGAGCTGATCGTACGGCTGGCAGCTTCAGAAATTAAGGGTCATCGCTACTTCGCGGAGGATTTCATCGACTCGGCCGAGGATATCTACCTGGACGAGCAGGTGAAGTTCGTCAACGCTCACCTCGTGCTTCCCGGCACCATCAAAGGCCTCCGCTACAGTTCCCCACATCATGGATACCACACTTAAAATGCTATTTTTCTTTAACCGACATTTTAGATTGGACTTATGCTGCATGTGTAGTGCGTTCATCCTGGAATCTATTGCATTTGGTGAAGATGTGTTCCAGGCCGCCCAGAGCCTGGGAGTGCCAAACTGGATGACATCGGCTCGAAATCGGGACCGGTGGAGAGATTTGTTAAATAAGGCCAAGACCGGATCCCGGTTGTAGTGCCGATGATGATGATGATGAAGATGTGTTCCGTATTTTCTACACATCCCTTGTCGAACCCCCAGTGCGTTGAGTGGAACTGCTCGTATTCAAAATTTTTCAAAGTAATTAACTTAAGGGGCACAACCATATTAAGAGGCTGATTTGTATGCTTTTTTCGTGATTATTTTTTAAGAATGGAATGGTTAACATGGGCTTGAGGTGTGACAGTGACGGGTACGTCTACACAGTGGTAAGGGGCGGTGCTGGAGAGCTGGGGGAGAGATTTGAAATTGAGGTGGGTGGGGTTAGGACGGGTTTTTCTGAGACGTCGTTTGAGGACAGGAGTGGAGAGGTTGAAATCAAAGGAGGTGGGGAAAGAGTTGGCATGTCGTAGCATACGCGAGATGGGCTCGTTAACGCCGTAAGACGTGTGATGAGTGGGCACGTAAAACAGACGAGGGTTCCGCACATTACGGGGGTTTGTATAAAATGATAATGAGGAGAGCAAGCATGGGCAATTGATTGAACCTGACAGAAGGCGATGGATAAAGATGATGTCCGCATGGATTCTGCGCTCTTCAAGCGTGTTAAGATTGATTAGAAGGAGCCGGTCTGTGTATGGTGGGAGAATGAGTGGGTTTTCCCAGTTCAGTCCACGGAGGGCGAAGTGCAAAAAACGACGTTGAACGTCCTCGATCCTACGAATGTGAGACTGTTGATACGGGGACCAGACCTGACTGGCATATTCGAGTAGTGGCCGGACAAAAGTTGTGTAGAGGGATCGGGTGACGTAGGGGTTTAGGAATTCCTTCGACCAGCGTTTTACAAAGCCAAGGGCGGCGTTGGCTTTTAGGATTGTGTTATCGATATGTGCGGTAAATCTAAGTTCCTTGTCACATAGGACGCCCAGGTCGCAGATTGACTCAACCGATGTTATCGGTTGGCCTAGCAAGAGATAGGAACGTGGCTGGGAGGGGGAGCGTTTCCGAGAGAAGGTGATTGTGACATTTGGCGATATTCAAATCTAGGCAGTTATTTTGGCACCATGTCGAAAAGCTGTCAAGATCCGATTGAAGAAGTAAGGAGTCAAGGGGAGAGCGGATTGTCTTGACGATTTTGGTATTATCCGCGAAAAGCGAGATGAGGGAGTGATTGATGCTCGAACCTATGTCGTTTATGGTAAGGATAAATAGTAGGGGGCCGAGATGACTGCCCTGGGGGACACCTGAGGTTGGAGAGAGAGGATCGGAGAGGGTGGATCTAAATCGCACCCGACAGGTTCGAGAGTTAAGGTAGGATGAGATCCACTTAATCAACAGCGGTTTAAAACCGAGGGAAGATAATTTAAAGAGAATGAGGTTATGGGAAATCTTGTCGAAGGCCTTGCTGAAGTCGGTAGTGGCTACATCAACCTCATCGCCGTTCTCTAGGGCAAGGAGTGTGTGAGATGTGAATTCTACAAGGTTGGTAGTAGTGGACCTGCCGGAGAGGAAGCCGTGCTGGTTAGGAGAGATGATGGGGGTGCAGCGAAAACGTAACGCTTCGTATAGAAGGCCCTCGAATAGTTTAGGAATGTGCGAAAGCTTAGCAATGGGACGATAATTGGATATATCGATTTTAGGGCCCTTTTTATGTATGGGGGTTATGTAGGAGGATTTCCAAAAGTCGGGAAATAGACCTTGTGCAAGGGATAGATTGAAGATTGACGCGAGCGGGAGAGAGAGAAGAGGAGCATTTTTTTAAGAAGATAGCAGGGAGTCCGTCTGGGCCGGGACTGAAATCTTCTTTAAGTTGTTCAAGTTTTTTCTTTAACTTGGTGTTGTTGTATGTGCAGAGGGATGAGTGGGTCAAGGGAGAATTGAAACATGCCAGTAAAGTAGGAGGGGTTAGGCTCGAACGAGTCGTCCGTGAAGGATAGTTTGAAGAAGGACGCGAAAAGATTGGCTATGGTTTGGGAGTCAGATGAAGTAGTTGAGTCGTAGAAAAGAGAGTTGGGATAGGCATCTGATTTCCGTTTATAGTTGATAAAGTGGTAGAAGGATTTGGGGTCATTGATCAGATTCAGTTGGGCTTTGGCAAGGTAATTGTGGTAAAGGGAGCTATAAAGCTCGGTGAATTGGTAAAAGTGACCGAGATAGTTGGAATAGTCCAGAGGAGAACGCGTATTTAAGAAAATGTTCCACAACTTATTTCTCTTGTTACGGAGTGTGCGGAGTCTGCGGTTATACCAAGGGGGCGATGAGAGTAATAACCTGTTTCGGGAATAAGGGACAAATAGGGATATGGCGTTGAAGATTACTGTGTAGAGTGAGGCTGTAGCGACCTCAACACTAATATCATTTAAGCGGGGTAAGGTATTGCTGAGGTACTCATTTATGCGCCGGAAATTGGCTTTTCGGAAATTGAAAGAATATTGGTAGGGGAGGGGAGTGGGTGGGCCGTGGGCTGGGTGGTCGCAGAATACGGATAAGAGAAGTGGGGGGTGGTGGTTGTCAATGGTTGAGAGGATGTGGGGACTAGGGGTAACTGGGGAGTTGCAGGGGTCTGTCGTGAACACTAGGTCGAGTTGTCTGCCCAGATGATTTAGGATATTGCTGACTTGGTAAAGGCTAGAGTCAGTGAGGTTGTCTATTAAGAGACACTCCTTGGTAGTAGAGGGGCTAGAGATATAGTGGGACTCATCGTCAGACAACGACCATTGGAGATGGGGGAGATTGAAATCGCCCAGGACTACAATGTCGTCTTGGGAAGAACTCAGTTCCGTTAAGCCGTCGATTGCAGCAATAGCGAGTTCGTATGTCTCGGTAGCTTGCGAAGGTGGGATGTAGAAGCAAATGATATACAAGGACTTTGAGCGGTGTTCAACTTTTATAGCGACATAGTCGAGGTAGGGTGAAGAGGAGAAGGTGATAAGAGAAGATGTTAGTCCGTTTTGGGCGGCGAGCAACACGCCTCGGCACGGGGTGTCAGGCAAGGAATGATGGACATCGTCGTCCCGAAAAACTGTTAGGGGGGGGGGGGGGGGGCAGTTCTAGGCTGTTGATATTGGGGATGAGGTTGGTTTCGGTCAGGGCGTATATATCAAAGGGAAAGGAGTGGGTATTGTGTAAGATCGACTGTGTTTTGGAGCGAAGTCCTCTGACGTTCTGGTAGTAAATGGTTAGGGGACATGAATTTGGAGACCCCATGGAGAGTGGGGTGGGCAGTCGATTAGGGCCGAAAAAGTTTATTATTAGTGGGTTCGCTGCGTGGTGAGCCAGATGCCATTTTCGAGCAAATGTATTGTCGGAGAGCCGAGAGGTCTCTAGTTACTTTAAGAGGGGGAATATTAAAATTTTCGTGGAACTTTATGAACAGGTTACGAAGGCTAGGGAAATCAGTGGGGAGGCCTTCTTGTTGAATGGAGATCTTAACGCTCGTTTTCGTTTTGCCTTCATAGCAAACTGCATCAGATTTACCACGAAGATAAGCTAGATAAATGCGGACGTTGTCGTAGGTCCGATTATTTCGAAGCTTTGAGAGGGCATAGCGGCAATCAGATGTCTTTGGGGATTGTTGGGTAATCTTGACGGGGGGCGGCAGAAGGGGATCAAAAACGTGGTGGCGGGGGGGGGGGGGGGGTAAGAGATCCGAACTTATGCACGGTTCGGAGGACAAATGGGCTGAGCTTTCGGCGGGGCCTACGGGATTGAGAATGTGCGATCTGTGGAAATTGGTATATTTAGCGCCTGTTTTAAGGTCAAAGAGCGGAAAGGGGCTGGGGTTGGGGACAGGAAGAGACGCGGGGGAGTGGTTCGGTTGGTGTTCGGCTGGATGACATGACGGGGATGTGAGGGGGTGGGTTTGGGATAAGGAATGCGGTCACGGCGAGGTAAAGGGAGGGAAGATCGTTTGACCCTAGGCTTGGGAGAGGGTTTGGTGGGTCGACTTTGGGTAGGGTCGTGGACGCGAATGCGCGTGCTTCTGGGAATGGGGAACGGAGTGTGTATGGTATTTGGCTTAGGCAGGGAATTTTTTGGCGGAGTTGTACCTGGAACGTGGGGCCCCTTTAGTTACAATGTGTAGGTACTTAGTTATTAGGTGAACTCGGTTTTAGTAAAAAATATGAAAAATTGAATAAATAAGACATTTTAAAAAAAATCGTTTTTTTTTCATTTTTTTTCGCTTGGCTTTTGCTTAAAAAAGAGGTTCAACTACAATTATTTTTCGAGTGACAGTGCACACCATTTCAAAAAAAAACATCGAGAAAAATTGCATGAATTTAAAAAAAAAAGTTAGGCACTGGATGTATACCGTACAGCGCTTCGTAAACCGTACAACTTCTCTGCTTTTACTATCACCGGCATCCTCACAAACCGTGATACTTCCTACGTATCCATCTTCTTCCTAAATAATTACGCAATCAGCATCAATAACGTCAACCAGACCCCAAACCAGCCCTCCAACTCTTTTTGTTTTTACATCCCCTCTACCTATGAATGGCTATTCCATCACCCGGCAGGTGACGCTCTTAAGCTGGGTACATTTTCCATTTTAAAAAAACTATACTAACATCAACACTTTCCCTATTCATAAATTCATAAAAATAGCCCCACTCGTAAGCGGCCCCACCGCCCTCACGGCAATCCAACAAGACCCCCACCCAACACTTCCCGCTAACAGCGACTTTTACCATGACATAACCGATCTTCCAAACCCGCTATCATGTCCCACCCCACCCCCAAACCTTAATCTATCAACCGGCCAATCCATACCCCTAATATCGATGGCACTCTTCATGTGTCCAACTGTTACAGTAGTTCTTGCAATAGGAGTATATTTTGCTCCTTTTTTGTTTTGCTGACAGAGAATATTCCAATTTGTTTCTCTGGCCTTCTGTCTAGCCTTTTTTTCTAATTGATTATATTTTTCGCCCTTGACGTTTTTATTTTTTATTCGGCGCCAACGGCATTTTTTATTATATTTTCTGCCAAGAAGAATTTGCATAAAGTAGTTTATGCAAATTAGCTACTTGACGATATGTATTTCATTTACAGGTAGAGAGGGGAAATTTGAGGAAATTAGTGGGTGTTGGGCGAGGGCATGGACGCGAGGTCCGTAACAATACCTTCCGACCTTAAATATTGGTAGCTTCATTCTTAGAAGAGGGATGAAGCTTGGCTACAAAAGTATAGAATGTAGCGTTGAACCCTGTACCGGCTGTGGGGCGTCACTTCCATTTGTTTGCCGTGCTTTGTTCATTGTTTCGCCCCCTCTATTCGTAGTAGGGTTTCAGCCTGTTGTTATGCACCACTTTTCTTCTTTTCTACCTTCACTACCGTGAACGTCCCAGTATTGTTACCGTTTGTTCAGAAAAATGTTTACCCCCGAAGGGTTGGGCAGTGAGTGTACCACCAATGCTTCTTCTTCTTTAGCCTTCTTCGGCCTGTGGGATATCATATTGGGGTTGGGGTATTTGGAGTCCGACAAGTTTTCGCAGCCTTTGCCCTGTTTGGGTAAGGTATCCGGTATACTACCCCTCGCGGTCTGGGCTTCTTTGGTTCCCCCTGGTGCGGGTTCCCGATTGGTTGCCTTATGTCCTGACATCCGCTTCCTGTCTTTTGTAAACTTAATAGAAAAGGTTACCGCATCTAATCTTGTTTGGGAAAGTTCCAAACAGCTTCCCGGTCCATTAACTTCACAATTCGTAGACAGGAAGTCGTTCTCTAACAACCCATCTGGTGATAATTCCGGTAGGGAGTCTACGAACCACACAATCCACTATAAGTTGAGATATCGTCGTTCCACCAAGGAACATACCCACCTATATTCATTATACGTGCCTACAGACACGTTCCTCAAAAGTCCTTCTTTCCGCCTGAACATATGGTAATATTCCATATATTCAACATTGAATTCAATGGTCAAAACCCATCGAACCAAACGTTCAAAATTTCCTAATATTGAATTCAATTTAAATCCATTTACGCAATTTCATCCAATCAATGCAATTCTCTAAAACCACAAGCAGCATGAAGCATATCTCTCATGTACGCAAATAGCCATTAGCACCTCTAATTCCTTGCAAGATCCTAAAACCGAAAAGCGCACATGTCCAAACAAAGCCATTGCGGAAAAACAGCAATTAACTAAAACGCTGTTCCTATAGGGAAAAGCAAATATAATTATCGCAACCGAAGATAATTATTGTGGCCAAAAAGGGATCGCCGGGGATAATAAACCACACCAAAGATACACAGATCGATTCGACAGAAGGTGTGAACTCCGGGATCGCAGGAAATTCTTCGGCCACACAGGCAGCAACATCCGCGTCTGTGTGTGCGGGTGCAATCGCACATCTAGCCTGCGACGAAACCGGAAACCACAGGACAAAAAAGAGTACAATCTTCCATAGTGGAGAGATTCTCGGGAAAGAGAGAATCTGGAGGAAGAGAAGAAAATTGGAAATGGATAGGGAAATTGATTAGTACAGTCAGAGAACCCCACCGAGGAGGTCGATCCGCGCCGCGCCATAATTCGCTACCAAAATAGTCGTCCCAGAGAACTCCGACGAGGAGGTGATCTTTAGCGTGTGTCTAGTTTAACGTGTGCCGAGTTTAACGTTGTCGGAAAGTAACGTGTCCCGTGGAGTAATTAAGTGTGGTATGAGCCAAAACAGTTTCAACAGCAGATAATGCTAAACCATAAGTGAAATTAAGTACATAAAATTGTTCGTGAGTTTGACACTCCGCTTGCCATCGAGTAGTTTACGTTGCACACAATACCCCAGGCAAGGTATACCCAAAGACAAATGTACGCACCCTAGTGTATTAATAAAAACTTAGAATTGTGTCCTACCGATTATCAACCAGTGTCAACTAAATTTAGTAACAATAAAAATAAAACCACAGGTTAAGAACAAATATCCTTGTGTTTCATTTGTGCAGCACATCATTCGCGCTGGTTTCGTTTTGTGTTTTTTTTTGCGCACAATGTTCGGCGGAACACTGCGTCAACTTTCGACATAGACCAAAATCCGCCAAAAGTCTATCACTGGAAAACTACAGGAGATTTGTTGGGGTAGTTTGAATATCCCCTTACAATAGCTCCTAGACTTACCCTTGACAAAAAGCGTTTGGAGGGTAGTTGCTTTTTCTGTGTCCAATATGGTTTCGTATTGGAGTGCCTTCAGCTTAATAAGGCTGATCTCCGCACCTGTGTCCACTATTAGACGTGTAGTGTTTCTACAACCGATGTCTAATGGGAGCTGGACAACTGGAACACTCGTTGGTGGGACCTGATGACAGGTTTCACTAGTTAGTGACTTTAGTTCGGTCGGGTAGGGGAATTCCGACCCGACCTCTGCGAGTTTTCCACTTTACGAAGTGTGAGCAATTTGCAGGCATCACCCCAGACGGTATTTTGGATTATCTCCGTTAATTTCTTGAAAGCCTGAATCTTATTCCCGGGGCGCCTACTTTAAATCTTTCTTCAGTTGCCTTCTGACACGACAAGGACGTTGTAATAGCTCTCTCGTTAGACAAAAATAACTCTACGTTCTTGGTACCTCATAATCGGATTCCTATTCTATTGGGTTTAACCTCTTGACTTTGACTGACCATCAACGAACATCGCTTTCCATTCAGTTACTTACTCATCAGCGGTTATTTTTCTCCATTGTTTTGTTTCTTAAATATAATTATTATAATTTATTTTAATCAGTAAAATCATTTTTAATTCGAATTGGGATTTTTAAAACTCAGAGATGGCCAACATCCATAGCGACAGAGTGCTTCGAACTTTAGATACACTGAAAATTCCTATTGAAATCCATCTTTCTAATTTTTTAGGTAGCTTTAAGTAAACAATATGACGATTGCAATTTGTTTTAAAACCCAACTTTTTATTGCTGCTTATGGCTCTAATTGCATTTCGAATTTAGCGCGTAGGAATATTGCTCGTGATTTTTATTCATTTCCTTCCTCCAAATGCAAATTTTTTTTTATAGATGGCGAATGGTCATTTCATTAGTCAATTTGGTTGCTTAAAATTTACTTGCACAACGAACTGAATACCATTAAAAAAAAAAATTCGGCTGAGGAAATAGCAAAGGAAAACTGATAGCACTGGTTTTAGTTATGTACAATTTTCAATAGATAAATCTCGTTTCGTTAAATTGTTTTGTTTATAGTTCATATTGAACACTAAGTGAAATGTAAAATATTTGTTTTGGTCGGATTTGCAATTAAAAGAGTTATTTTAAATATAATATTGCATCAGAGAGTTCTTTAATAAAGTCCTCTATGAAGTGAAGATAGTGATAGACTACGAATATACTCTGTAAATACAATAAATGCAAACTGATCAGGCCTAATGTATTTTAGTATTAAATAATATAAGTTGAATATTTTAATATGAACAAAGTATAGAATGAAGTATTAAATTATATAAGTATAAGTTGATTTTTACTGCACTTTGTATTACCACCAAAGGCTTACCATCCAAAGCACCTTAGACACAGAAAACAAAAACTAACTCTCAAAATAAGCAATAAAAAAGTATATTAAGTAAAGGAAGGAAAACCGCGTATTCCTGACAACAATAATTTATAGAAGAATGTGGAAAGATAAGAAATTAGCACAGCACATAAACTGTTTACCGTGCAAACAGTTTAATTAGGGTATCTAAAAGACTGATTCGAAGAAGTAAAATACTTGAGTTACTTTTGCAAACATCACTTCACTGGCTAATGAAGGTCAATTTTATTCGAGAGCTGTGAGTGTATATTGTGATGTTAATTGAGGAAACGCAATTTTTATGTTTATTTTTAAATCGAAAGGTAGCTTAAAATCTGTGAAATAAAATCGGTTTTAATGTGGACTAGGTATTATTTTAATTATGCTGAACAGATATATACGTGACTAACATTTCCTACAAAGTCAACGTCCCCGAATTGTACACTTTTCTAAGACTGGCAGAGAATTAAATAAGACGGCACTTAAAATAAAGATGTGTTGTAGGGGCATGTTTAAATTTTATATTATCTAGCTCAGTCAAAAGTATTGGAAGGAGAATGGAGTTGCTTTTGCAGTGCAGCACAACCAACTGCGCATATCAATATTACTTCAGTTTTCTTCTACATGATTTCTCTTCCAATGCAAGCAGCCTGTGATAAAAATCTGGACTTGCGTGCGATGAGTCACCCTCCAGGGTTTTGGGCGTTCATGCTCGTATTAAAAATTTTCTCGTACGTAACTTTTCATTTTGTGAAAGGCAAGTCAAGCTTTGTTTTTTATATATACGAGTATAAGGGCTATCTCTTAAAATGTATACGATGAAAGCATTGAATGAAAGAGCCGGTTTTTAGCCGAGTTCAACAATTATGTTTTTACTAATTGGTGGATGACAAGTAGGTGTGAAACAAAATATTGGACAAGTATTTACGATGGTTCTGGGGGCTCTCGATAACCTAACGATACAATTGTTCATCCACCGTGTTGATGCACGCAACAATAGTATCCTTTAGCTCTTGAATGGTGTTAGGCTTACCCGTATATACTTTTGACTTCAATTAAAGCCAAAGGACGAAGTCTGATGGGACCAAAACGCTTGATCTTGGTGACGAGTTATAATTGTTATGTCGCGAGATAAAGCGTCCACAGAACTTCTCACGCAGTTCGCCGTGTAGCAAGTAACACCGTCCTGTGGAAATCATATGTTGTCCAGATCATTACCTTATCGCACCATGGTATCCTTCACCGTTCATGGTAATTGCTTGTTCGGCGTTGCTTTCGAGGAAGAAAGAAGCGCTGACGCCGTCAGCCAAAAACCACGCCATACAGTGACTCATTGTGAATGCATGAATTTCCCAACGATCAGTCTTGAATTTTCTTCCGCCCAAATGCGACAATTCTGCTTGTTGACGAATCCACTAATATGGAAGTCAGCATGGTCACTAAACACAATTTTGGGTGGTTAGTGACCAGTTCCTGCGGCCATCTTATGCATCCTTTAAACATACTGACGACACTGCAAATGGTCGGCAGACTAGAATTCCTGTCCTAACTGTTCGCTCTTCGGTGCAACTTGACTCAACTTGTGGAGGAATCTACGCGAGTGCCGGATGCCCGAGGTGATTATGCGAACATCCTAGATCTGTTTCGGACATCCGAGCCGAGCACTTATACCGTAGAGATTGCTGCGCCACTGGGAAACTCAGATCACTGCTTGGTATCAGTTGCGCAAACTCTTGCATTTCAAGCGAATAACCGACTTGGCCGTGTATGGAGGTACGGTGGAGACTCCGATGGCGATGCATGCGTGGAGTCGGTGACAGAAATTACTCTTCTCGGGATGGAGATCTACATTCCGCATTCCATCAAACAAGTTCATCTGATAAGCCTCGGTTTGATAAAAAATGCGAGCAGAATTCAGCCACAAAAAAAAAAAAAAAACTTTTAAACAATGGCGCTCCGATCCCAACGAGGTTAACAGAACGAAATTTGTTAGAATCACAACAGCGTGCAATCAAGCGATTGATACCGCGAAGAAAACTTACAGCAACAGAGCGGTCAATAGATTCCTTGAGTCCCCAACTGGTTCGTGTCCATTTATTTTCCACGAATTCAAACATCGATGCCGGCCTTTTGGAACCACCTGTTGTCGCCCCGGTACGGTCATCGATGCGGGATGTAAGTTTCTTACTTATGCTTTTTAAACAATGGCGCTCCAATCCAACTGAGGTTAACAGAACAAATTTTGTTAGAATCAGAAACGGGTGCAACCAAGCGATTGATACCGGGCAGAAGGCCTACAACGACAGAGTGGTCAATAAACTTCTTCAGTGCCCGACTGGTTCGCGTTCCTTCTGATCAATGGCAAGGGTTGTCAGCAGTAACTTCGCCTCCACCTCTCTTCCTCCATTAATGACGGGCAGTGGGACATTAGTCATAAAATTCAAAGGATAAAGTAATGTGTTCGCGAATTTATTTTCCGCGAATTCAAGCCTCGATGCCGGTCTTTTGGAGCCACCTGTGATCGCGGCGGCACCGTCTTCGATGCGAGATGTGAGGTTTCGCCCGCGTATCTACTATTCAACCGATTCTACGTGGACTGAACTTTAAGAAGTCAACCGGGCCGGACGGAATACCAGCAGTAGTTCTTAAGAACTGCGCTCTAGAACTGCTGCCGGTTCTTGGCAGAGTCTTCCGCTTATCTCATGTAGGAAGGCAACTGGCCCGGGCGGAATACCACCAATAGTCCTTAAGAACTGTGCTCCAGAACTATCGCCGGTTCTTGGCAGACTCTTTCGCTTACCTTATGCACATAGGACCTTTCCTACCTGCTGGAAAATCGCTCGAGTTCAGCCTATCCCCAAAAAGGGCAAAAAGTGTCTACCACAAAATTACTGGCCGATATCATTATTGTCTATGTTATCTAAGACGATGGAAATAGTCATCAATAGCGAGTTAATTAAGTATTTGGAGTGCAACGGTCTTCTGAATGATCTTTAATACGGACTCCATGGCAGGCGATTGAGGGGGATGGTGAATTAAGGGCCGTCACATTGGTTATCCCCAAAGGCTTTTGACTGAGCAAACTTTGTTCATATGGACTTTCCCAGCAGCTTTGCGACTGGACAAGGAGCTTCCTCGAAAATCGATCGATCCGGGTAGTTGTGGACGGCGAGTGTTCGGATCTGCATCCTGTTAATTCTGAGGTGCCTCAAGGTTCTATTTTGGCCCCAACCTTGTTTTTGCTTCCCATAAATGATTTGTTGGAGTCAACGGATAAAAAAGTGTTCAGTTTGGCGGGTGATAGTGCGCTTGTTTCCTCTTTTTCGAGTGATCGGCCGATTGGTGTATCAACGTCGCATCAGCTGAGATGTATTTTATTGACACCCTGAATCAGGATCTGGATAGAGTCCTGCAGTAGGAAAAGGCCAATCTCGTTCACTTCAATGCAATGAAGACACAGTATACAACATTCACAAAGAAAAGTGGATCAGTTCCACAGCTGATGATGAATGGCCAGGCACTCGAATCTGGGGAAGGCTTGAAGTTACTTGGCGTCACGGTCTGTAGGAATGTATCGTGGCATAAGCACGTGTCGAACATCGCCAGGTCGGCCTCAGGAAAACTGAGTTATCTTTTTAGAGCCAAGAAATATTTTACTCCGGCCGAACTTTTTCTCCTGTATAAATCTCAAATTAAACCCGCGCTCGAATATTACTATCATGTTTGGAGCTCTGCTCCTAAACATACCTTCGACCTACTTGAGAGCATACAGAGAGGAGCGATCTGCCTGGTCGGGGAGACGGCGCTGACGTCGGGACTACAGCCGTTATCACATCGAAGGCACGTAGCCGACTTCCGTCTGTTTTACAGTTGTTACAACGGGTACTGTTCTTCGGAGATTCGTAGCATTCTCCAATTCGGTTTATATGCACTCCACAAGACAATACGACAGATCGCACCAATTTGCGGTTCATCTCCCGACGGCGCGAACATCTTTGCATCAAAACTCGTTCCGTCACACAGTGGGGAAGCTGTGTTCCCGAAGCGTTACAAGCTGCAACTGTTTGAAAAGAACTGCAACAGTTATTTGTTGGCATCTCGGGGCGCCCATTCGGCGCTATAGGTTCGCCTCTCCCTGGAGAAGTATATTTATAAAATAATAAAAAAAAAGCACCCCGAAAACACTTAGAACAGCGAGAGCTTACTTGTACGGGAGTCTTGCGTTTTCGACCCTTCTCTCCTTCGATCTCTTCGAATCCGACCACTACAATTTCTTCTTCAGCACAGAACTGACGAAAGCATCCTTCCAGCATTCCCCTTTATAATAGAGGATTCCTGAACCCATCCCATAGGATCCACTGCTAACACACTACACACACGCACAAGATGGAACTTTGCGGTATCAATCATTTGGTTGCATTTCTGATTCTAACAAAGTTCGAATTGGAATCCAGTGCCACAGTTTAAATTCCTATTTTTATCTGTTATTATCCTTCTCGTAGTAGACCGTAGTTTTCCAGTTGAATTACGATCGATGTGGAATGTATCGTGGTCAGTGGTTTTAAATCGCAAATGAATGCACAATAGATACCAACCAGAGAATGGTTCGAATTTCCTAATAACGGATTCCTTTGTCTCAAATAGACGCTCGGTTTAAATGACAGAAACAGATCTAAGTTGTCTACATAATCTTGTATTCGCAAAAGCTCTATTACTAGTTGAGCCGATCAATATCGACTGATTGTGATCGTTTCATCAAGCCTCCTGGCATTGTGTCAGCCTCTTATATGTGTGCACATTAAGGTCACCAAGAACAATAATATAATTTATGTCGAAGGTGATTGAAAGGCGTTTAAAAGAGTATCGCTTAGCGATCATGGTTAGGAAAGCGCTAAAGACAATTACACGGAAGCTCGTTAAATGAACAAGAAATGACGGCCAAAATGCTGGATTCCTTTTCTGAATGCAAACGCAGACGACGCCTGTAAATCAGAATCTCATGTGCATCCGGGCAACAGAAATAAATCGAGTCGGTTGGCGAATTTGAGGGCCAAATTATTTATGGTTTTTGAGTTCACAATTAAATCAAATCATTCATTAGGAGCAACGCTTCCTACTTCCGTTACATACATACAAAAGCAGATCGGTGGAAGCTGGTCTACGGTGACTGTGGATGGAACTTATGCCACTTGCATGACAAAAATATTAAAACTCAAGATTTTAGTGCCAACATACACAATATTGATTGGAATCTGCTAATCTAAGCAACGGGGTAATAAGGAACTGCATTATAGTCAAGAATTGAAACGTTCATATCGGTCCTACTGCTCTGAAAATTGTTAATTAAAATTTAAATTAAATAAAAATGCATAAACAACTTAAAGTCCTCAAACTTTTCTTAAACCGGTTTTTCATTTATAAAATGATTTTTTGAGGCCCTTAAATATCAAATTTTCAATCTCTGCTCGAAAGATCAAGTTACATTGAAATCAATGTTTTCAGATCCCTTTTCAGCTTTACTATATGCAATGTACAATCCCTGGTTACATCTCCCACTTAGTGTCGCTAGCAGGCTCACCATTATCCTTCAGTTATGCACAGCAAGTGTCCCACATGACCTTCTATCAGAACATTGCATTATGGCCATGAATCGATGCATTATGCTTCATAACGATACGTTCATAGCTTCGCGGACGTTTCAAAGTATGTGCATTCAGCTCACATTTACCAAGCCCTGCTAAACTAGTTACATTGTAGTTTTGTTCCCATCTCTTGTTTCCTTTTTTCTAGAAGGAAATCTTGTCTTGCTATGAACCGTCGCGAATTACCAAGGTACTTCCTCTTCCTGAGCGATTGACGGTTCTGTTTAAATTGCGATATCGTATTATTTGCCCACAGCACGGAAAAGCGCTACACTGCAGTTAGGATTTATAATAGATCATGACCTTAGAAGCTAAGGAAAACCTCAACACAATCAGCACAAACATTTATAAACACTTTCCCCAAGTGGGTCAAGGTCCTGTTCGCGGTTGTCGGGTCAATCGTCACCCGTTTAGTTTACATTGTTCTTTTTTTGTCACCGTCAATGCTAAATCGAATTGTTTGCACAACTAATCGGGTTCTAACCCAAGTGAATATTATCAAACTAAAACCATAACTGTAACAAATATCTTAAAGTAATGCTCACCTTTACAGGCTGATATTAAAAAGTATCCACTGTCGCAGACGTCGCTGAAATCCAAATGGACAACTGGTCGAGTGTGACCACTGCAAGTTAATGGAATTTGGCGTAGATTGGAAGTCATGTTTATCACAATTTGGTTAAAAAATTTAACAAAAGAGAATCTTTAATAAAGTGTTATTTTATAACAACTTTATTCGTAAACAATTTACTGATTTTGTTCAATACTTAAATTTTCGTTGGATGTCTTATAAATATACGGATGAATAAGCCGAAATAAGTCTATTAATGAATGAATTTCAAACTTGAACTACTTTAATACTATCGGGTGGAGTTATTGGAATAAATTTAGACAAAAAATTTCTTTTTTAATTTCACAAACTGATCTTCATGAAGAGGTTATTAAAAACAAAAGGAAAATTATTTAACTACGGACAACTAAATCTAGCGAACCGAAGTTATTGAACGAAATGACAGTAATGACAGTCGTACCTCGTAAAGAGCTATTATATACTCTTCGAACTTTTGGCACTTCTGATGGGAGCAACAAATTGGTGAAACTGCATTATAATCAGCTTGTTTAAAACTGTTATATTCCAGAAGTGTATAGAATTATATTTAAATTGATGCAGGGTATTTAATTCTCTTTTATATTCCAATAGCATAAAATATTATCAAATCTGTGGTGATATTGAAGCGAGATGAATTAAATTATTTAGTTGCAGCAAAGTGGAAGGTTAGAGAGATATGTGATGATATACAGGGTGGAGCAGAACCAAATATCCTATTTGAATTTGTTATATTTTTTTTGTTTGCAGTCTTTAGTTTTGTAGAATTGAGCGGTAGGAGTGGTATAATATATTTATACGGTATTATAATGTTTATTATTTATTTATTTATTATCAACTAGTAACATATTGTAGCGAGCTTAGGGTTCGCTGGATTAATTATTTTTAATAAATAAGAGCCGTTAAATCGATTTTAAATTAATATAACACTTTATTAGTCCGTTAATAACAACCGTTACTTTTACCGTACACTACGATTTCTGACTTATCGCTTCTTTGCTTATCGCTTGGTTACTCTGCTTACTTCTCACTTATTACTTGTCTCCATGATCATTATGGAAAATTTAACAAGCCTCATGACTTGCTAAATAAGGCCAAGACCGGTTCCCGGTTGTAGTGCCGTTGATGATGATGATGATCTGTGTGCGACGTATTTATACCGTTTCCTCACATTCTGATTCGGTATTTCGTTTCCGCCCGTTCCATAGCCTTGAAAGTTCTACTGTTCACAGTCTCCAGTTTTCCATTACTTTCTAGAATATTCTAGTACTTTGTTTCGGACTTTCTAGAATATTCTAGTACTGATTGTCATATGCGTTACAGTATAAATATCTGTATAGCGAAATAGTTCATCTTTCAAGGGTTTTATGTGAGGACGGTCTTTCAAAATGTGAGTGATTGTAAGTGTTGTGTTGCATTTTGGGAAGATTGGGGTTGTAGTTCGGTGAAACAGGTGGAGGTGGGTAGCAGCTGTATGGCCTAATCGCAGCCACACAAAGTTTGTGATTTTGGGTTTGGTCAAGTTAGTTGGGTAAGAAAGGTGAGTTTTGAATGGGCTTACCATTTTATAGACATGGTGGGGAGTATCCCAGTTTGTAATTGACAGTAGATCGGCTCTTGTGTAGGTGTTAAATTTGTGTACTGGAGCTCTTTTGGCTGAGTTGGCTACAGCGTCTGCATTCTCGTTACCGCTGATGGCGACGTGACTGGGAGTCCACATTAGTTTTATTTTATTGCAGTATTTAATGATATCATTCCGAATATTTGATATTGTGACGAATATGACAAGCAGTACTAGAATTGTCGCGTCATGCTGAGGGTTTTCCCTATTTTATGAATACAAATTCAAATTCAACAACGAACCAAGTCCAGGCAAGGGATGACATTTATCTATCGTCACAAAGATACGCGTTACCCAGAATATCTTCATTCTTATTTTATCCATTGTGTTGTATTTCATGCAGATCTCTTCTAGAAACCCTGCATTATTGGCCCTTGCTTAATTACCTCATTAATATGTCAGTATTTGTGTACCGACTGTTTTCCACATGTTTTAACAGCATGCAAAACCACGTGGATGCAAATGCTCCGCCTATTTTATTCTAATGTAAAATGTGTCATTCCCATTAAGTTCCATAAATATTGTACACATACATGTAAAAGAGGACTGCCCTCTTATAACGCTATAAAAGCAATTTGTTTTCTGGCTTTTACTCTCTAAAAAAAAATATCTAGAAAATAACAATTTTCGTTCGTTTTTATTTCGTTTTGTTTATTTATATTAGCGCGATAAACGCATCGTGCCGACATTTTGGTCCTTCGAGCCGGATATTTGTTGGTTTTTTAAAAAATAAACCAGTGAATCAGCCCAGTAAAATTCAATCGTCTATCGTTGTAACTCTTAGCGAAAACAATTTGGTGTTAATTTAAATATATCAAACTATCACCGAGAACGAATTAGAATCGTCGATCGTTACAGTTTCGTAGTGAAAACAATTTGGTGTCAATAAAACATATCAACTGTAACCAAAACCATCTGTAATCATCTAGTGCGTCCAACCAGAGAGATTCTAGGCGTGGTTTTGTGTTCTCCCATCGTTGCAAGGTTCCATTAAAAATCAAATAACGGCCAAGAAAGTGCACTTGTGATCTGAATATTCGCAGTATACTGAGTGATACAGAGGACCTATTGAAGAAAAACCCTGTAACCAGCTTTAAGCAGGGGGAGTGTCATGACTACTACAACAGCTGCAAAGTTTTCATCGCTGGATCTAACATCGTGGGACAAAGGCGAAGGAGAGAAGCTGGTAATTCCAGGTGAGTCATTTTTGTGTTTAAGATAGTTTAATCGGCTACCTACCATATCCTTTGGAGGGTTTATTAGAGCCCAATGACGAACTTCTTGATCACAGGACTGCCTTTGAAGAGTTATACTACAGGACGTATGATATCACTGCAAAACTTTTAAACGAGCATGCCAAAAAACCTACTCAGGTATCGGTAGGCGTAGCTGAGCCAAACGATATCGGCGCGGTTGACGGTAAGACGATCACCCTTGACAACGAACCTCTTGCTCGCCTATCTAGCCCATCAACAAACTTATCGTATTCCCTTCCCGGTCCTTCCGTTCAACCTGAAATCTCCAATCGTACCCCAAAAGCCCCCGTGAACACTTCACAAAATGCTGAAGATCTAAGTCAGCAATTGCTTTCTCAACTTTAGCGGAACCTAATCGAGAATTTTCAGTTTACCCAGTTGCCCACCATCTCTTTGCTCTCGTTTGATGGTTCGTATGAGTCCTGGCTAGGATTCTACGATTTGTTTAATGCTCTAGTACATCAAGATCTTAAAATAGCTCCAGTAAAAAAGTTGTTTTATTTGAAAAGTTGTTTGAAAGGCGAAGATGCGGAGGTTATATCGGTCGTCGAATCGTCCGATGCAAACTACCAAGTCGCCTGGGAACTGCTGAAAGACAGATATGATAATCGCAAATGTATAAGTGATTGTCATATCAAGGCTATAATCGATATGCCTTCTATAGCTAAAGATTTCTCCTGTCAGTCGTTTGTGGATTCTCTACAAAAGCATCTGCGTGCGCTCCAAGCCTTGAAAGAGCCGATCGACTATTGGGATTCTATACTGATCGTCGTGCTTCGTGAAAAACTCAATTCCTCCTCCCGTGAGCGGTGGGAGGATTGTAGTAGTAGTATAGCTAAGCCCACCATTAAAAATGTTATTGATTTCCTGAAGAGACGCGCTCAAGTCGAAGGTGCTCGAGCACAAACTACCTCCAATTCATCATCGGAAAAACCCTCTGCACGTCGTAACTATCGTACGCAACAAGCATTCGTGGCTTCCACTCAGAGTTGTGTTTTTTGCAATGACACAAGTCATCAGATATATTCTTGCAGCAATTTCGCTTCATTAGCTCCTCAAGCTCGATACGAGGCAGCGAAGGGGGGCCACTGGTGCATACAGTGTTTAAGGAAGGGACATCGTTCTTGAAGAAAATCTACCACCCTTGAGATGGCCCCTTGGTAGAATAGTTGCTACTCACCCTGGCAAAGATGGAATTGTACGAGTAGTCACCCTCCGTACGAAAGGTGGCTTGTACGATCGCTGCGTAAAGAAGCTGTGCCCTCTTCCCATCAAGCATGCTGCAGAAGACCCATCACCACATCAAGTTTTGAACCTGGCGCTTCAAGGCGGGCGGAATGTCGAGTCATGCTGAGGTTTTTCCCTATTTTATGAATACAAATTCAAATTCAACAACGAACCAAGTCCAGGCAAGGGATGACATTTATCTATCGTCACAAAGATACGCGTTACCCAGAATATCTTCATTCTTATTTTATCCATTGTGTTGTATTTCATGCAGATCTCTTCTAGACACTCTGCAGTCTTGGCCCTTGCTTAATTACCTCATTAAAATGTCATTATTTTTGTACCGACTGTTTTCCACATGTTTTAACAGCATACAAAACCACGTGGATGCAAATTCTCCGCCTATTTTATCCTAATGTAAAATGTGTCATTCCCATTAAGTTCCATAAATATTGTACACATACATGTAAAAGAGGACTGCCTCTTATAACGCTATAAAAGCAATTTGTTTTCTGGCTTTTACTCTGTAAAAATACTAGCATCTTATACAGTCCACATCGTTCGTTTTCGACCTAAAATAAAATATCTAGAAAATAGCAATTTTCGTTCGTTTTTATTTCGTTTCATTTATTTATATTAGCGCGATAAACGCATCGTGCCGACAAGAATATTTTAGAAAGTCCGAAACAAAGTACTAGAATATTCTAGAAAGTACTGGAAAACTGGAGACTACGAGCAGTAGAAAATTCGAGGCTATGGAACGGGCGGAAACGAAACGCCGAATCAGAATGAGGAAAAACGGTATAAATACGTCACACACAGATCAGGAAGTAGTAAGAGGTAAGAAGTGAAGCAGAGTAAGCAAGCTATAAGGAAGGAAGTGATAAGTCAAAAAATCGTTAAGTGTGCGGTAAAAGTAACGGTTGTTATTAATGGACTAATAAAGTGTTACATTAATTCAAAATCGATTTAACGGCTCTTATTTATTTTAAATAATTAATCCAGCGAACCCTAAGCTGGCAACAATTGGTGTCAGAAGTGGGATTAATTATTGGTGAAGTGAATAAGTCTGTGAAAGTGCGTTGTGACGATGTCAGATCGACGTTTGGAGGATCTTCGCGTTCCTGAGTTGAAGAAGGAACTTGAGGACCGGTATCTGGATAGCAGAGGACAGAAGCAAATTCTTCGACAGCGTCTGCAAGCAGCAATGGAGGAAGAGAGTATTGATGTTGACACATATGCTTTTATGATCGGGCCAGACTGTCCGGGTGGAGAAGAAACAGCGAGTCAAGATGGTAACGGAGAAGAGTCCGCCACAGTTGGACGTTTCGGAGATGTTCCGGATGTTGATGACAAAATTGTACGCGCAAGGTACAGACATTAATACACAATTGGACGCGCAAGCTGCAGATGTTAATGCAAAGCCCAAAATACAAAATTCGACGCACAAGCTGCAGATCTGAATGCAAAATTGGATGCCCAAACGCAGTGGATGAAATGTAATTTTCAGCACTTTAAGGAAGAAATTCGAAACGAAGTAGAAAATCTGGACGTAAAATTCACCGATGAAATAATGCGAATCGAAAAGAGACTTGAATGTGTTGCGAGAAATAAGAGATCGCCTAGCAATCAACATGACTACAAAGATACTCGTATAAGGATGCAACCAACAACCTTCGATGGAATGGGACCCTTCCCCGTATTTATACGTCAGTTTGACGCCGCGGCCAATTATACTAGGTGGTCGGATGAGCAAAAGTCTACATCACTAATCTTGTCACTCCGCGGGGCGGCTGCAGAATGGCTACAAACCATACCAGCAGAGAAGCAAACAGATTTCCAAGCGGTAAGAGATGGCCTTGAAGCTAGGTATGGAGACAACCACATGTAGCAGGTCTACCGCACGCAACGCAGAAACCGGGAGAAAATCTTCAACAGTTGCTGGCAGACATTGAGTGATTGGCAAACTTGTCTTATTCAAATATGACTAAGGAATTTCTGAACGAGGTAGCAATGGATGCATTTATAAACACACTCCAAGATCGGGACTTGCAACAAGCCGTTCGTTTGGCAGGAAAGAAGACGACTAATGAAATGCTAGCAACCGTATTGGCATATGAATCTGCTAAACTGGCTACCAAGAGTACATATAGAGTCCGAGAAATGTCCGTCCACGAATGTTCCTGCCAAAGAATCAGGCATGTACAACGGAGAACCCTGAGGTTCTGATATGAAGTGTTGGACATGCGGCGAAGTCGGCCACATCTCTGTTGACTGTAGGAAACGTCGACGAATGAATGAAACATCAAGTGAGAATTGTTGTTCATGCGTTAATCATAAGAGGAGACTATCAACGGACCAACCTGAGGTGAAGAAGCACATTGTACCTGTCAGAGTGCTAAATGCGCCCGAGCAGCCGGTCGCCATAAGAAAAGGAGAGTTAACCGCAGAATGTGCACTCGTATCAATGATAAGCTCAATTCAGCAAAGGAAGGTGCATAATAACGCTGATGCTCTGTCAAGAAGACCATATAAGCCAGATTGTAAACATTGTTATAGAGTGGAAGAGGAAGAAGAGGCGTACGACCTGCGAAATGTACAAGTAGAAGTACTAGATGGGTGGACGAGTGATGCTATACGGGCAGCTCAACTTCAGGATGAAGATATGTCGCTAATCCTGGAACACAAAGAAAAGAACGAGCGGCCAACTTGGAACAATACTTCCGACAAGAGTGGATTTAAGGCATATTGGGCACAATGGAATTCCTTGCTGGTGGAAGATGGTATTCTTAAGCGTAAATGGGAAGCCGTGGACGGGAAATCCCATCGAATGCAGATTTTAGTCCCACCATCAAAAGTGAAAGATGTTCTAACAGAAATGCACGACGGGGCCTCCGGTGGACATCTGGGAGTTAATAAGACACTTTCAAAATTACGATCTCGATTTTACTGGCTTCACATGAGAGATGACGTCGAGTCTTGGTGTAGGAAGTGCACAACTTGCACTGCGACCAAAGGACCAACAGCAAAACCAAGGAGCGCTATGAAGCAGTACAACGTGGGTGCCCCTTTCGAGCGAATTGCGATTGATATCTCAGGACCAACGACAACAACATGTTGGTCATCATGGATTACTTCAGCAAGTGGGTGGAAGTCCTTCCAATTCCAAACCAAGAAGCAACAACCGTCATTGAGCAGCTCATCAATAACTGGATCTGCAGATATGGAGTTCCCTGTGAGCTTCATTCCGATCAAGGCCGAAACTTCGAATCACAGATATTTCAAGGCATCTGTGCGGCACTGGGCGTAAGGAAAACCAGGACCACACCCTTACATCTGCAGTCAGGCGGAATGGTCGGAAAGTTCAACCGAACAATGAAAGAGCATTTATCGAAGGTCGTTAGTGATCACCAACGAGATTGGGACAAATATGTACAAACCTTTCTCATGGGTTATAATGACGATACGACAGGCCATTCTCCAGCAAGAATTATATTTGGACGAGAAATACGATTACCAGCCGATCTGCGATTCGGAATACCTCCAGACGCCATAGATAAGACCGAAGACTACGTAGCCGAATGGAGAAATCGCCTCGACGAGATTCATCATTTGATGCGAAAGCAAATCAAGGTATCAAGTGACAGGATGAAAACAAGGTACGACGTTCGAGCCAACGCATTCGGATTTAATGCAGCCGATAACGTGTGGCCTTATAACCCTCATCGGCAAAAAGGAAAGTCTCCGAAGTTGCAGCAACATTGGGAAGGACAGTATAAGATTCTCACAAGAATTAACGACGTTGTCTATAGGATTCAGCGCAGACCAAACGCAAAGATGAAAGTGGTACATCGTGACCGACTGGCGACTTTTGTTAACCCAGGAGACCAGTGAACTTAGTTCGAGACGAACTAATCTAGACGGAGGGTAGTGTGACGCATATGACAATCAGTACTAGAATATTCTAGAAAGTCCGAAACAAAGTACTAGTATATTCTAGAAAGTACTGGAAAACTGGAGACTAGAAGCAATAGAAAATTCGAGACTATGGAACGGACAGAAACCAAACACCAAATCAGAATGAGGAAAAACGGTATAAATACGTCGCACGCAGATCGGGAAGTAAGTAAGAAGTCAGCAGTAGAAGACGCGATAAGTACGGAAGCGATAAGTCAAGAAATCGTTAAGTGTACGGTAAAAGTATCGGTTGTTATTAACAGACTAATAAAGTGCTACATTAATTCAAAATCGATTTAACGGCTCTTATTTATTAAGAATAATTAATCCAGCGAACCCTAAGTTCGCAACAATATCTTTCACTGTTTCAGCTAAAATGTTTTTGCAGAAAGTTAGATCACTGCATTTACTTAAGTTGTATATATCATCGGCGTAAATGCAATGATCTAGATGTTTCTGTTTGTGTATGATTGTACTTATGTCGTCAAAGGTGATCATAAATAGAACAACTGACAATGGAGATCCTTGAGGGATTCCGTTGTGTAATGAAAATGTATTGGAGTAAACGTGGTTGCCTTTACATTTGAATTTTCTATTGTTGCAAATACTCCATTTTAAAAATTTATTAAGTACGGTGTGAGTGCCTATCCTGTCGAATGCTTTCTTAAGAGAGAGTATTGTGACGTGAGTTTTGGCGGATAGAGCCTTTGAGGTATAGTGGTCAATGTGGAGTAAGGCGTCTGTGCAACCTCTGTTGGATTTGAAAGCTACTTGGTTGATGGATGTCACTATCATTCTTTTTTTAAACCAGAGTAGACGTTTGGCTACGATTTTTTCTAATACCTTTGCGGGACAAAGAATTAAGGATATGGGGCGGTAGCCTTCCACCGTATCCTTATCTTTGTTCGGTTTGGGAATAAGTATTAAGACCGCGGTTTTCCATATTTGTGGGATGTGTGATGTTTCAAGTATTTTATTGTATAGCTTTATAATTCTTTGTTTTGAATAATGTGAAAGGTTTTTCAACATTGCGTAAGATATTCCATCTCTCCCTGGAGTTTTGCCCTTAGCTACACTAAGTGCTGACTCGAATTCGATAAATGAGATGGGTTGTTCAATGCGCAGAGTTGCAGAGTTAGGAGTTTGGAAAGATAGTGGATTGTTAAAGGAATCATTTTTCTGCGATTGAATTCGGGGTGAAAATTATTGTTGCCTGAGAATTGTGACCAGGTTTTGGCGAAGAGTTGGCTTATTTCCACTGTGTCTGAAATTGTAGTATTTTCGGAATAAATGGAGGAGATAATTGTCGGATTGTTATTACCACTTAATGTGCGTATTTTAAGCCATATTGTGGTTGTGGAGGACGTTGGATTGATTGAGGAAGTGAATTGAAGGAAGCTATTTTCTTTGCTTTCTTTCATCTTCCTACGAAATAGAGCATTCGCTTTTTTGTATGCAACAAAATTAACCTGCGTAGGTTTTTTTTTTAAATTCAGAGAGGTCTGACATTTTGCTTTTTCTGAGAAGCGTTAGGTCGGAGTTCCACCAAGGTACATGTTGCCTGGTTTCTGATTTGGTTGTGATATTTGTTTGGGGCATTGAGAGATTGGCAGCGGATCTGATTGCTTTACTGATTAGCGCAGCTTCGTGATTCGTATCAGGTGTGGGGGAATAGCTTGAAAGAAATTCGTCAACTTTTCTTTCAAAAAGTGCCCAGTTGGCAGAAACGGTTTTGTATTTTGGAGATCTGTTGTGATGGGTTATCGGTTGCTGATTATTTATTATGCTTAAAACGGGGAAATGGTCACTATTGTAGAGGTCATTTAGAAATTGCCATGAAGTTGTCGGAACCAATTCTGGAGAGCAACAAGTGATGTCTATATGAGTGAGGGTATTGTGGGTAGAAAGGTGCGTAGGCGAACCTTCATTCAGTAGGATCAGATTGTAGGTGAGGAGGAGGATTTCAATCACTTCCCCTCTTTTGTTTGTAGAAGGTGAACCCCAGAGTGTACTCCAAGCATTTCTGTCGCCTCCAAGTATTCTGGGCTCATTTGTTTGTTTGAGTATACCCTGAAGATCATTTTTATTTAATGGCTGATTTGGGAGGAGATATAAGGCAATGTAGGTGAAATTTAAAGGGTGTTGTATTTCTACAACGAGAGTTTGGATACCTGTAATGATGGGGAGGATTTTGTGGGAAGTACCTTTCTTGATTAGTAATCCCACACCTTGCTTGTGTGATGTGTTTGCGGGTGAATTGTAGAAGTAGTCTATATAGGATTTAGGGATGAATGGTGTGGTGCTGACTGGACAATGCGTTTCTTGCAGTGATATTATATGTGGGTTATACTTGTTGCGGATTGGCAATTGAATGTGCTGGGATGTGCTGGAGAAATCTAGTACATTCACAGTGTATACCAGTTGTGCGGCAGCTGTCACGGACCAGCTGGCCGATTGTCACCAACGATGAGGTCATAGCGTCCCTTTTTTGGATTGGCAGTTATGCCCACTGAGTCAGTCTGCAACCAACCTTCAACGGGCTCGTTACATCGGAGCAAGCATCGTCATCACAAGTAAAACGAAACAAGAAGTCATTCATTGTCGTTGTTGTTAACATATTTATTGAATGTTCAATAAACTAACTCAATCTCTTTAAAAGGCAAATTCCTCGAGTCGTTTTCTTGTTCCATCTGCCTTTTTCGTGCAAAGACCAACCGAATTGAAATACGCAATCACTGGCGTAATTGAATTGCATCACACTCAGGACAGTGGTTCGCGAGAATCACCATTATCAGTCATCGGTGGACACAGCCTTCATCCTAACGATTGCACCCATCACATACTCTTTAATTAGAATGTTTAGTTCGTCCAAGTTATTGGTATAACCGTTGATGCTCCATTGCAGAATGGTGAATGGTTTTTGTTTTGGAGTGAGTTTTGGGCGTTCAGCCCTGCTAGTGTGCTTGGGTCCTGATTTTGCTGAGGGATGGGGTTGTATATTCTTAAATTTATTAAGGTGTTGGAAAGTATGGTGGGTGGGATGTATGTTGTTAGGATCTGGACTCCGCTGTTCCGTATGTGGGGCACTTGGACTCTGGATTAAGTCCAAGTGTCCAACCTCAGGAACAACAGAGTCAGGGGCTTGGTTGTTAGTTTTATAGTTACATTGTAATATCATCATCTACTTAGGTATGTACATTTTTATTAATTTTTATATTAGTGAGAGACGGTTTACTTTTTACCTTTGATTTGGGTGAAGGGATGCGTTGCGAATGGATATTAGCAGAGAGCTTGTCGTGGTTTGTGGAATGGTTTCAGTTTGGTTGTTTGTTGGCGAAGTTGTTTGTAGTTGTGGAGGTTCGAATGTGGTTAATTGAGTTGATGATGTTTGTTGAGTTGATGGCGTTCATTGAATTGGTGGTGTTCGTTGGATTTGTGGTGTTATAGACGAAATTGGTTTGTTTGAGTTATGTGTTGTTGACTTTTTTGGCTTGTTAGGCAATGCAATTTGAAAACTGTTGATTGTAGCAGATGAGGAGGAGCTGGTTGGAAGGGATTCCTTGGGTACAGTTTTTTGTTTGTTTTGTCCCGTTGAGGATCCTTGTAATTGGCTCGATTTTAGTGTATCTGCGAAGCTTCCTGAAAGTTGATCAGGTTTGTAGATATTTTTTCCTTATAAATTCGTTTGGCTTCCCCCATTGAGCATTTGTTTGTAGTTTTTATTGTTAATACTATATATACAAGGGACAGGTTTTATTCGCGACCGAGTGAGGGAGCGAGCAGTTGGCGCACATAGTGCGACTGCAATTTACGGGGCTATGAGGTGGCAGATTACACTTTTCGCACATTGTGGTATTGGTGCAGCGTTTTGTGGAATGGCCGAGTCGTTGGCACTTGCGGCATCTCGTGGGGTTGAGGATATATTCGCTGACCTTAGCTTTATAAAAACCGATGCCAACCGACTTCGGTGGTTGGAATAGGCTAAAAGTAAATAACATAAGCCCGGAGGGTCTTCGCACTTTACAGTCATCTACTTTGGTAAATTTGTACACATCTGTGACTTTTTGTTGACCCATTTCGGCTATTATTTCCGCTTCCGAGATGTTTATGAGACAAGGGGCGTACACTATGCCTTTGCATTCATTTAGTTTTTCGTGTGATTTTACAGAAACGGGACACACGTTGCCAAAGTTTGTTATCTTAAGAAAACGGTCTGTGATTTTTTGAAAATTAGCTTTTAATAATAATTGTCCGTCTCGTAGAACATTGATTTGTTCATACTCTTTGTTAACATCGTCTATCACTTTTTTAATTAAAAATGGACTTAGTGATGAAATAGGCTTTACACTCTCCTTGGATGATATAATTAGAAATTTTGGATGTTTTGTATTGTTCATTGTTGGTAAACTAGGAAAAAATTCCTCTGTTTTCGTAAGTGTCCTTTTCATTTTGTTTGGTCGGTTATCACTATGTATTTGTATCTTCCGTAAGATAGCTAAACTGGTTACTATTCACATTTGGCCCGCAGGCCATTTCGTTGCAATTGTTTTACTTTACTCTATTGTCTTATAAGCACAGCACACTGCACAACAAGGGTCTAGTCTGTTTTTTTTTTTTTTTTTTTTTTTTTTCACTGCACTATTACACAAAGGGGATGTAATATAATTTTGTAACGTAGAACCGAAAGGTCATGTAAAGATGTGATGATATATAATGATGTTATGAAATGTTATATAATTTGATGTGTAACGGCGCGGTTCTGCGCCAGAAATGAATTATAAATGTGATTTACCATACGCGAGTCCGCGCTGCTGCGGCGGTTTCTCCGCTAGTGCCTGACGTGTTCTCACTTGACTCCACCAACGAACCAACCCAGACTGGTTGTCTCCTCTAGTTCCAGTCGTGGCCGATACTGTATTGCTTTATATTGGTTATGACGACCGTTTACACGCTGCTCTTCTGACGCTTTCACGATCAGAACTTTCTTCATCGATCGAATATGTGTTGAGTGAGTTCAGTGGTAGATCCTTTTCCGATCCTTTTCTATTGGCAGCATGTATTAAACCCTCGTTGATTTAGTCCCATTGAATGCTTCATATTGAAGTGTAAACTTCTGGTGCGAAGAAAAAATTATCATTGAATCAAGTGCAGTGATTAAGGGTGTGGACACAGAGATTTGTTCTGTTGCAGAAACCACAAAACACATCGAATCACTTTCACAGCATGACAAAAACGTTCTAACTCGTTCACTGCGGATTGTTAGTTCCAATTGGAATTGTATTTTGCAAAATGTTCACGTGCAACAAAGAAAACGATAGTCCAAGTACCTCGGTCTCACAACAATTATGTCTTTATTTCCAAACAATTTCTTAAACAAAACTCGAACCTTAAACAAAAGAACTCGAACTCAAAAATGAAAGAACAACTTTTAAAAAACACCCTATACCGTAACCACGTTCCTTTCTTTCCTTACTTCCTTTTTTACAGAACAAACAAAACTATATTTTATTTCATTGTGACCTTTCCGAAGCTGGCGCAAGACTAATGAGAGTGAGAGTGGGACTTTCGATCCTACTTACTCAACATGTCCACCAGGGTGTACGCGGGAGTTTTATCACCACATACGACCGCCCGCGAACACCCGTACACATGTTTCGTCATATCCTGGCGAAGCAGCATGGAACACCACAATGTCTCCATCCGACCAGAATAGGGTGCTTCAAGACTCGGTTCAGAGGCAATACCCGCCAGAAAACCACATGAGTCAGGCCCCCCGGGGGAAGGGCACACACGGGATTGTTCAGCTTTCCCTTACTCATTGTCAATAGCAGAACCCCCACACAACCCCGATATTTTAAATTAACTTCAAAAATCGGTTATTTAATGATTTATTTTATTTGTTTAAATTACGTAATTAGTGATAAAGCCACACACCTGGTTTTATTCGCTGCTCCAGGGCACTCTCAAAAACCAGCTCCAGATACTTCGATCCCCCCGTGTATCAGTCGCGGTTCTTCCAGCAGCCAACTCGAACACCAGTCAGCTTGGTATATCAGCAGCACCAGTAGAAACTACAACCTGAACACTGACACGACCTTGGTATACGGTCTTTGAATTTATCGCGCAATTGAAACGCACTTTATATAGATTTTGCTGTATTTCATACTCCGTAATCCGGCTCGAGGGACCAACATGTATGCTAAGATCACACACCTTGAAAAGGTAAAACAAACAAAAAAAAAACGGCGCGACCGGAGTCCTATTCGTGATCAACTGAGAAACAAAGAAAAGAAACTCGTTAGCTTTGATTAATTTTGTTCACTATTTGAAACGAATTGCTGCACAGAATCATCCTGCCGACCCTTCGATTGGTTGTTGCTTGTGGAAGCCATGTGAGCGTTTGGATCATAATTTTCCTCATTTTCTTCACGCGTTCCTTTGGTCTCCGCCTTGGTCGACATTGCAAGTATTTCGCCGATGGCAGTGAAGTCAGTCGGAGGCGTGTCATATTGCCTTTTGCAGATTACCGGCTTCCAAAATGGAATTTTTCGTGATTACGTAATTCAATTGAAATCTACGTGATACGTTTATGTTTTGAGTGGATCGTGTCGCATTTTGCAACATCCTGTGGGGCCGGCGAAAGGAAATGGGAGTGCGCTGTCACCCATGACTCCGAGACGCACTGCAGCCGTTTCCTTCATTGCAAAAGACCCTTTCCCCGTTTCGACCTTATTGTCCTTAGCAAGAGAGATATGGCTGCAGTTCGCAGTCGAACATGTCGATCTTCCGAGACATATATAGTCATAACTATGCGCCGGACTGCGCTGAGATTAGGATTCGGTCTTCATTAAAGGGAATTGTGGCATGTGTGCGGATGTGCAGCGACTGTTGTCGCGGTTGAGGATTCAGGTATAAGTATCCGGTTGTGGTTCCTTCGCCCATCTATTTTTGGTTGTCTTGACATTGTACAGTCCGCTGTCTGATATTGAATAGCCGGCTGACAGTTTCGTATTGTGTTTGTGATAAAAACTTGATTGTCTTCGTTATGTCCTCCATTCTCTGCAAGTGTTTCCCGCTTTGAAAGACGATTGTCGGTTGGAATGGTCTACTACTGTTTGTCGCCATATAGTTCTGTAACTCCGCTGGTTGTTGACAGGTGGCTGGCCTCCTTATATCTTAGATCATGGGCTTCAGTTATGGAATTTTACGTGATTACGTAATTGAATTGAAATCTACGTGATACGTTTATGTTTTGGGTGGATCATGTTGCGTTTTGCAACATGAGTGTTTTTGGTTAACGCTGGTGGTGGTTAGAGGAAATTTAGCCGACATTACATAGCAGTATAAGTGCAAAAAAGGGAGGAGTTTTTTAAAGTAAAATATTTTTTAGCAGCTGGGCTTGTTTTAAAATTCAATTATATTTTTATTAAATATTGAATCAACGACGTAACGCGTAACCAAATAGACCACTTCCTCATAGACAAACGACGCCACTCGAATATTCTTGACGTAAAATCATATCATATCATATCAATCAAACAAACAGCCCAAAAGGTATTAGGACTTACGAAAACAATTAAGTCCAAGCCATGGTTTGACGATGAGTGCAGGGCAAAAATCGAACAACGTAAACGCCTCAGAGTGATCCACTTAGAAGGATATGATGAAGTCAACGCAGAAAGATACGCGACATTCGGAAAGAGACAACGAGACTTTTCAAACGCAAAAAACGTAAATGGGAGAAGACTCAGATCGAAAAAATCCCAGAAAATGCCAGAGCAAAGAAGATCAGCGGTATGTATGCCGGCATAAATTAAATTATAAACGGCTAAAATAAGAGGGAGAGCCAAATAATTCGAGACGCAAAAGGCTGTCTGGTGACAGAAACGAAAAATATCGTGACAAAATGGAAGCAATACTTTGAAAACCTGCTCAATGTGCGTACCCATCAACCACAAATAAACGCACCAGACGTACATACAGCCCAGCCTCAGATCCCTCTTTCGACGAAGTTGTAGACGCAATAAATCGATTGAAAAACAACAAAGCTCCCGGAGTCGAGTGCATACCGGCAGAGCTTGTGAAGCATGGAGGAGAGGCAACTGCTCGAAAAATCCACCAACTGATTAAAACAATATGGGACAAGGAAGTCATTCCGGGAGAATGGAAACCCCAATAGTCATCCCCATATTAAAAAAAGGCGACAGATCTGACTGCGAAAATTACAGAGGAATATCATTGCTCCCAATCTCATACAAAATACTAACAAATGTTATACTGACGAGAATCACACCGTGCGCAGAAGAAGTACTGGGAGACTACCAATGCGGATTTCGTAGGAACCGGTCAACAAGCGACCAAATGTTCACAATAAGGCAATTACTGGAAAAGAAGTGGGAATACGGAGAAATGGTTCACCAACTGTTCAATGACTTAAAAAAAGCCCACGACTCAGTCGCAAGGCGAAGACTCTACCATATTGTAGTTGACGTGGAAGTCCCGAAAAAATATGCCACCCTCATTCAAATCTACATGAACGAAAACAAAGGACAAGCTAGAATAGAAAACCACCTCTCAGAACCATTTGAAATCCGGGACAGACTAAAACAGGGGGATGGCCTCTCACCATGTCTTTTTAACCAGCATGGCCGGATCATCCCTGAACAGGGTCACACAAGTGCTCGCATATGTGGATGACAGCGCCATTTTGGGCGATCATCTAGAAACTGTAAGTAAAAACAGTGAAATCATCATGCAAGCGGCAGAAGAGGTGGGCCTGGAAATAAATGAAGACAAAACAAAATACATGATTACGGCGAGAGCAGGCGGACCTCAGAGAATATTTGAAAATGTCAAAGAATTTAAATATCTGGGAACGATACTGACGGCCTGTAACGAAATGTCGAAGGAAATTAACAAAAGACTACACTCCGGCAACAATAGTTGATACGCAGTCAGTAAACTGCTGAGATCCAAACTGCTATCACAGAATATAAAGCTACGTGTCTATACAACCATAATCATGCCAATTGTTCTACACGGATGCGAAACATGAGCTCTCACAAAACGGGAAGAAAACAAATTCCGCCTATTCGAGAATAAAGTCCTAAGGGGTATCTTTGGCGGCAAATATGACGAGGAGGCAGGACAATGGAGAAAACTCCATAACCACGAATTGGGAGAGCTATACCGCAAACCTACAATAGTGAGAGTAATCAAGTCGTGGCGAATAAGATGGGCCGGACACATGGCGTTAATGGGCAACGATAGGACCGTGCATATAATTCTTGACTGTAAGCCAACGGGAAAGAGGCCGGGAGGATGGCCGCGATGGAGATGGGAGGACAATGTTAGGTTAGACCTTGAGGAGATCGGATCGGATGGTCGAACGTGTCGGTGAGCTCATGAACTTCCTGGTTCCTACATGCCAATAAATAGTAATAGTAATTTCGTCTTGGGCATAGTCATTATCCATACGTTTGTCAGACCATATGCCCGTATCGCGGGCGAAATATACCGATATTCAAGTGCTAAGTGTAACAACATTAATCGGGCGTCGAGCAAAGGAAATGATGCCGACTTAAAATTTTACGCAGTTCAACAATCAAGCAACGGCTCCAAAGCGCTGACAGACTACCTTGTGGGCTTATGCCCTGATTTTATTTCATACCTCAAAAATAAGCGCGTTTGCGAGACACTAGAACCCGTAATTGGGGCTTATGCCAAAGGGGTTATTGGACAACCATTGACACTTATAATGCACACAGTTTAGCTGATGCATTTCTAACAGACGAGGTCGCACAGGGCTCACTTGGGGTGTGAGCCCAACGAGTCTTGTGGGTAGGGGTCCAACGATTCCTGGGGTATGGGATCAACTGGTGCCGCGTCCTTCACTACAGTTGGTTGTACTTAAGCTGTTTGAATTGCCTCTGTTGGGATTTGCTCAAAGAAAAATAAAATACCTTTCTTGGCTTATTTGAATGTACTCTTTCTACATTCTACATCGTTCCACTACCGCAAGCGAACCACGAACTCGCTGAATTTTCCCGAGGAAAATTCTTACCTTATTTTTCCATTGGCTTCTACCGCCGTAAGGGGAAAGGATAGGGGGACTTCACAAACGTGTAGGTGCAAATCATTGCCTGGGTGTTTCGACGGTGCAATCAGGATTATTCGGTAATTTAACACTTTTAGTCTATTCCATTTTGGAAACGGGTTTTCTCGGATGACTTGCGATCCCTGAACTTGATTTATCTTTCTGTATACAATAAATTGTAGACTGTATGCCACAATACAGGAACGGCACTAGGAATTCATATTCCCGCAGAAAGATGCCCAGTTCGACTAAAAATTATAATATATACATTCATTTGAAGCATTTTTAAACGCAATATTTTCGTCTAAGATTGTCGAAGTCTAAAAGCATTTGCCAATAAGGCATTGACTTTGACTAATTGTGTTGGCTTACCTTCAGGTCGCCAGATAAAATTGATTTTACGAACCAAGTATCTTGAGTTAGCCGTACAAATGCCCTGTGAGTAGGGCGTTAGAATATACTCATAGCTGACGGGTTGTCGTAAGAGGTGACTAAAGGCCGAGTGGTAACCGGGGTCCCAACGCCTTGTGCGCCTGGTGAAATACCACCCCATCAAGCTTTAGGCTCCGTGAAATGGTCGGAAGAAATCCCTGGCCATCTTTCGGAGCTTGGCTGATGGGCCGGTTCGAGAAAAGGTAGGTTAGGTGGTAGTCGGTCCCAAGGTGAGATACCACCCCGTCACGCTGTACATTCCGCGATATCGCCGAGGGAAATGTTCGACGGTGTTTCGGATGTGTGGCTGATGGCCCGGACTGACACGGAGATAAGTCATGATGGCACCTTCTGATATAAAGAATTCCGGAGGTAAACTAGTCTCCCATTCGCATCTCCGGGGGGGACTATGTCAGGGGGAACATCATGCAGATATCATGATAAATAATGGAACTTTAAGAGGTTCGTCATCGCATAACCAGTTCCACGCTCGACTGGTAACGGCATTTTGTAACATCAGGGGCATCGGTTTTACCAATACGAATGTAAACGCCATCCACCAACATTTGCAAACAACGAAACCTGATATCCTTGCCCTAACTGAGACCCAGGTCGATTCGTCAACTGATTCGACATATCTTCGTTGCTCAGGATACGACAAACATTAGAGATTACGTTTTAAGGGCGGAGACATTTTTCGAACATCTTTCATATACCGTCGACTGGATACAGATCAACCACCCAGCTTCTGAAATTGTTGTCCTTGGTGATTTTAATGTGCACAATTCCGGCTGGTTGTTACATTCTAACAGAACCGACGAGGCTGGGAGGCTGGCGGAGATGTTTGCTGTAAGCCACAACTTGACTCAACTCGTGGGGGAGCCAACGCGAGTGCCGGATGCCCGAGGCGATTATGCGAACATCCTGGATCTGTTTTTGACATCCGAACCGAGTATTTATACCGTGGAGGTTGGAGCGCCACTGGGAAACTCAGAACACTGTTTGGTGTCTGTCGCGCAACCACTTGCATATCAAGCGAATAACCGACCTAGGTAGCTTCGCCATGTATGGAAGTATGGGACTGCTAACTGGGACAATTTGCGTGATTTCTTCGCATCCTTTCCATGATCCGAGGTGTGCTTCGGAAACTCCGATGTTAACGCATGCGCGGAGTAGGTATCAGAGATTTTTGTTCTGGGGATGGAGATGTATATTCCACATTCCATCAAACGAAGTTCGTTGATAGGCCTTGGTTTGATAAGAAATGCGAGCTGATTACAGCGGCAAAAAATAGAGCTTTTAAGCATTGGCGCTCTAATCCCACCGAGGTTAGCAGAACGAATTTTGTTAGAATCCGAAACGCGTGCAACCAGGCGATTGATACCGCGAAGAAGGCACACAACGACAGGGTGATCAATAAGCTCCTTCGGTGCCCAACTGGTTCGTGCTCTTTCTGGTCAATGGCAAAGGCTGTCGGCGGTAACTTCGCATCCTCCTCTACAAATTCAAAGGATAAAGCTAATGTGTTTGTGAATTTATTTTCTGCGAATTCAAACCTCGATCCCGGTCTTTTGGAGCCATCTGTGATCTCGCCGGTACGGTCTTCGATGCGGGATGTGAGATTTCGCCCGCGCACTATTCAACGCATTCTACGTGAACTGGATTGTACGAAGGCAACCGGACCGGACACAATACCACCAATAGTCCTTAGGAACTGTGCTACAGAACTATCGCCGGTTCTTGACAGACTCTTCCGCTTATTTTATGCACGGAGGACCTTTCCTGCCTGCTGGAAAATCGTTCGAGTTCAGCCAATCCCAAAGACGGGAAAAAAGTGTCTCCCACAAAATTACCGTCCGATAGCATTACTGTCTATTTTATCTAAGGTGATGGAAAAAGTCATCAATACAGAGTTGGTTAAGTATTTGAAGTGCAACGGAGTTTTGAATGATCGTCAATACGGATTCCGTGGCAGGCGGTCCACGGGAGACCTTTTGACACTTATAACAGATATATGGACATCTGCGATTGAACAGCATTGTGAGTCAAGGACGGTCGCATTGGATATTGCCAAGGCTTTTGACAGCGCCTGGCACGGGGCATTGCTGAGCAAACTTCGTTCATATGGACTTTCCCAGCAGCTTTGCGACTGGACGAGGAGCTTCCTCGAGAATCGATCGATCCAGGTTGTTGTGGACGGCGAGTGTTCGGTTCTGAATCCTGTTAATTCGGGGCTGCCCCAAGGTTCTATTTTGGCTCCAACATTGTTCTTGCTTCACATAAATGATTTGTTGGAGACACCGGATAACAAGGTGTTCAGTTTTGCGGATGATAGTGCGCTTCTTTCCTCCTTTTCGAGTGTTCGGCCGATTGGTGCATCAACGTCGCATCAGCTGAGATGTAGACAGATTGACTCTCTGAATCAGGATCTAGATAGGGTCCTGCAGTGGGGAAGGGCCAATCTCGTCGACTTTAATGTAGCAAAGACACAATATGCAACATTCACGAAGGAAAGTGGGTCATCGGTTCCACAGCTGAAGATGAATGGCCGAGCCCTCGAGGCTGGGGAAAGTTTGAAATTGCTCGGCGTCACGGTCTGTGGGAATATGCCATGGCATAAACACGTGTCGAGTATCGCCAGGTCAGCCTCAGGAAAACTGAGCTAACTTTTTAGAGCCAAGAAATATTTTACTCCGGAATGTACTGGAGAAATCGTACATTCGCGGTGTATACCAGTTGCGCGGCAGCTGTCGCGGATCAGCTGGCCGATTGTCACCAACAATGAGGTCAGCAGCGTCCCTTTTGAATTGGCGGTTATTCGGCGTCATTTACCTAACCTTAGTCTGCTACCAGCTATTATCGCGCGCACTCCTTCCGAGTCATTGTTGCTGATCCAACATAAATTATGAAATAAATTAACTCAATCTCATGTAGAGAAAGTGAATTGTTGTGCCTTGTTAATAAATTCTAAACCAAGTCGCATCCGACTTAAACAATAAAAACCTAAAGATCCACCTCGAGTTCAGTTTTGGTTTCCTTGTGCTTCCGTTTCACTGCCAGTTTCATCGGGTTCTCTCTACAAGGGAACAGTGGGCAACTTCAAACATTCCCGTCACATGTTTCTGGTCCTTCGAGCCGGATCCAGTGCTCTGGATCCACTCATCGCAGCCCAGTTCGCGACACAATACTGTTGCAGCTCAACAATTACAACAACGACTGATGAACAAAACTCTGAAGGTAAAACTTACACACGTAATCGAATACTGCAGAAGCTTAGTGTCCCAAGAAATTATTTCAACCAATCGACTGGTCTAACAAAGTGCAGTGTGCAGTGAATTCAAAACCGACAAGGGTTCAGCAACGCAGACCAAGACCAGATTCATCAACAAATCGAAAACGGTTCACGTAGTCGTGCTCTCTGCACCGTAACTGCAACAAAGGAAGTGTACCTTCAATCGCTTGTGTACTAATCATTTAGTACATGTATTTATATCTTGTCCAAGATCACTAAATTTCATATTTTCGATTTGAAGTGTTGAAAATTGTACATCATCGCCGTCAAAAGAGCGCCAAAACGGTAACTACTTCAACACCATCACGTGCATCTAGTACAAAGACCAACCCCATTAAGGACGGGTATAAAACAGCCATTTCTTGTTGTGACCGTCCATCGGCGGCCAACGGCGTGAAGTCATCTAAAGGAAATCGTATTTTCAATTGCTTGTGTACTAATCATTCAGTACACATATTTATATATATCGTGTCTAAGCTCATTAAGTTTCACATTTTCGATTTGTTCTGACATTCCACAATACATTGCAGATAGTGCACCATCAGATCTAGATACTGAAACTAAATCGACAATTGCCAACGCTTTCGAAGCACATTGTCACTGATAGCATCAACGAGAGAGCGGATCAAGGAAGTGAAAAAGATCACACCCTCAAGCCATTGTTCGCTGTGGCCGTCCATCGGCTGCCACCAGTCACTACTGCATCAGCGAACCACACGACAACCGTGAAGAAGTTTCAGTGAAAATAGTTCGAGAGAAACAGGAAGTGAACTAAAACGAAATGCCGGCTTCAGCGGTCACCAAGGCGAAAGTCACCAAGGCTGCATTGGCCGAACGACGAAGACTCGCCAAAGCAGAACGTTTAGCTGAACTTATACGTCAAGAAGCTGAAGAACAGCGTAAATCTGCAGAACAGCGCAAAGCTGAAGAAGACGATCTACCGAAGCCAAGCCCAGTACACCAGCGAATGCTGGCAAATACATCGGAAAAACAACACAACGGTTCCCCGACGACATTCCTCGGTCGGCGGAACACAAAGAATCTCGATCGACGACATTCCTCGCTCGGAAGAGATCATACATTTCTTCACCACCTACCTGAGTCGACTAAAATTAGAACTACATGCATTATCAAAGATGACAGTTCCAAGGACTCCTTAAGTCGTGGATCGGAGGACAGCGGCCGCCTGGTGATAATTGCAAATCAAACGCTAGGTGATTTGTTGGATAAAAAGTCACCGGAAACCGCTGTTGCTGCAACACGAAAGCATGACGACGAACTTTCTACAATGATAGTTCAAACCAAAGTGCCTTTGACAGCTGCTCAAATACAACAGCCATTGACGATTGAAGAACTCATCGCCGCTCAGTTCGCGGCACAGGACACCATCGCTCGCACCTTCCTCAACATGCAGGACAAGGGACACCCAACCCTGACCAGGATTAAAGCAACCAAACGCGCACTCCGCGCCGAATGGGAGTCGTCTCCAGGCAGCACCACGACATCTTCTACACGGCGGCACCGGAATATCTACAACACTCGTACTTCGCGGAGGATTTTTTCGGCGAGACCGAAGAAATATACCTCGAGGAAGAGACGAAGCTCCTCGAGGCCCAGTACGCGCTCAATTCAGCCTCCCCAACCATTGCCAACAGCGCCAATCGCCTTCACCCTAGCGGGCTGCCCCCAGTGCAGCTGCCAACGGTCGACATTAAGCAAGCGGAAAAAGAACCGCACCCCAGAACAGTGGGTAAGAGTCAGCAGGCCGCCCACCAGAGTGCCGCCTGCCCAAAGCCCAACCTACCCCAGGTACCGATGATCGACCCAATGCTGAAGCCCCCACAGACCACGATGCCGCGCACGTATTGTGGGGCACAACATGGCGTGGCCGTTCCTCGTGGGTTGCGAACTTACAACTCCGACCCAGGGGAACTGGTTACCTTCACGACCATTCCAGAGAAAGCAGTGGGCACGGCGCACATAGGATCCGTGTCAGATCCAATGCCCGTGCCTTCCACGAACACGCCTTCGACTGTTCCAGCAACAGCAGCCGGCCCAATGACTGACCAGCCCCGTGTCCCGATGCACAAAACACCGCCGGCACCCTAAGGCAACAGGCTCCATGCACATTCTGCGGGGCCTCACATTCCATCTATGCGAGGGTCTCTGATCACTCACACCTGGCCGTCGGAAGTCCTTCGCACGCCAAAGCAACCTGTGCCTTAACTGTTTGGGTCGCCACCGCCTACGCGACTGCTACTCCAGCAAGGCGTGCCGTTGATGGGCCCCTGCTCCAGCGGCACCTTCATTTCATCATCACTCGCCCGAAGGTTGCACCTCCGACGCCAAGCATCATCCGTCCCCGCCTACGGTGTTGGGGGCACTCGTAGCCTTGTCACCAGGACTTAAGTCGCCATCAGCATCACTCCTCGCCTCCACGGATCGAAACAATGGACACTGAGGCCCTTCATCATGTCAGGGCTATCAGTGTATGCACCACCATCACAATCGGCGACGAGGGATCCCTCGTTCATGGGGGATCTGGAGCTTGTCGATCCAAATATCGCCTCCGTCGACAAGGTGGACATCATCCTTGGGGCAGACATGTATCCCAACATCATCCTCGAAGGTCTAAGGAAGGACCAACGTTCCGGCCGCAGCACCCACCACTGCAACCAGCGCAAAAGTGACAAGGCCTGTCACCAGCCATCATATGGCCGTTCCTCGTGGGTTTCGAATTTACAACTCCGACCCAGAGGAACTGGTCGTCCTTCCGACTGACGACCGGAGCTCCCATCAGAGAACGCAGAGGAAGTCTCGCCGGCATCGGCCCCAGGGGCCACCTACGAGGCCCATGCAACTATCAGCCACCGACCACTTGCGCGACCCAACTACCAGACATACCCCCCGCCCGCTGAACCACTGCAGGGGCAAGAGGCAATCGAGGAACCAAGAGCTTACCCACCCGAAGGTCTCAAGGCAGACCACCAAATCCCAAGGAAGCTCCAAGCCAACCACTCAGGAAATTCACCAACGCACCTGCCCACCCCCAAAACGCAACATCGGTGACCAGTCGGGTCGCCGCTCGAACACTTCAAGGCATCCCATCACACCCAAAACACCATGTGGTCAAGCTCCTGCCCAGGTCCAAAACTACCCAGGCCAACCGCTATCACGTGTAGCCACCACAACGGGATCGGGGGCGCGCAATGCCCCGCTTGGCGGGCGGCGCTCCCCAGCAACCAGCGGTCTCTCGAACTCCAACAAGAAAGCACGCCTCCCAGTGCATCAACAGAGCCTGCACTCCAACGACTCCGGGAGGGGTTTGGCCCGTGACTGTCATTCCGCCAGGCCACGTGGACAGTGCCAGGGACGACATCGCACCACACTCCACGCGACAGCCTCACACGCCAGCGGCCACATCCCGCCGGCTACTAACTGCGGACGGGCGCCAACGGGCGCATCACCCTTCACCACCACTGGCCTCGACATAGCGAGACCCATCACCAGTCATCACGTGGTCATTGATCGTGGGTTGCGACCTTACAAATCCGACCCAGATCAATTGGCCGGTTCCGTGACCACAAAAGTTACCGGACGCATTCAGTGGAAAGGATCATCCCGGGCCATCTCAGACTGCCAAGCCTTCAGCGCCCCTCAGGGCGGGCGGCCCCGTCCCAACCGAACATCCACGTGAAAGTGGACAGCAACATCCGACAACCACAGACTCAACGACCAAGACCAACCGCCACCAGCAGACCGCACACTCCCGGCCCCTAGCCTCCATCCCCTGGAACAAAATGGTTCGCCAATGATTGGCGAAGGCGGGCGGAATCTTGCGGATTGGCAGTTAAACGTGCTGGGATGTACTGGAGAAATCGTACATTCGCAGTGTATACCAGTGGCGCGGCAGCAGTCGCGGATCAGCTGGCCGATTGTCACCAGCAATGCGGCCAGCAGCGTCCTTTTTTGAATTGGCGGTTATTCGGCGTCATTTACCTAACCTTAGTCTGCTACCAGCTATTATCGCGCTCACACCTTCCGAGTGATTGTTGCTGATCCAACATAAATTATGAAATAAAGTAACTCAATCTCATGTACAGAAATTGAATTGTTGTGCGTTGTTAATAAATTGTAAACCAAGTCGCATCCGACTTAAACAATAAAAACCTAAAGATCCACCTCGAGTTCAGTTTTGGTTTCCTTGTGCTTCCGTTTCGCTGCCAGTTTCATCGGGTTCCTCTCTACAAGGGAAAAGTGGGCAACTTCAAACATTCCCGTCACAGTGCCCGAGAGAAGTCTAATAAAAAAAAAAAATAAAAAAAAAAAATAAAAAAAAAAAAAAAAAAAATAATAATAATAATAATAAAAGTCATATTGGGTCATGGCTCATGTGTTACGAGATAGCCGTGGAGGAGTTGGAAAAGTGGGCGTATAATTACTTTGCTAGGAGAATGATCACGTGATTTTTTCAGCTTGGGGGGAGCTCACATTAGTGTTGTTGAAAAGAAATTCAACGGGAAAGAGACCGGTAGGACGGCCGCCACGGAGATGGGAGGACAATGTTAAGTTAGACCTCGAGGAGATCGGATCGGATGGTCGAACGTGGAAGGAGTGTGCACAGGACAGGGAATGATGACGGAGTCGATTTGGTGACGTCATGAACTTCCGGGTTCCTACAGACCGATAAATAGAATAGATATAATGGAGATCTTAAATACGAAGATGAAGCCTTTAAAAGCATTCGGATATGGTAGCACATTACTAGTCTTGCCCACTCGAAACTAACCTATGCATTTACACTTTTATTTCCTATTCGTTTTTTTTTTTTTCATGAAGGCATACCTTGCGTTAACATAAGTTTATTAATAATAGTTTTATAGCGCAAGAGTTATATAAAAATTGAGTAATAACGATTTGTTAACTTTACATATAATGTATTCTCAAGAATCCCATCAGAAACACCAGACTGCTATTAGAATATATGTAATTATTGATAGTGTAATTAACTTAGTTATTAATGTAGTTTCTAATAATAAAAATAATTTCGATACATTTTATGAATAGCAAATATTCACCTTACAGTTATATAACGATCCTGAAAATTGAGATCAGCGAATATTGACATATAATGACAACAAACACAATCATGAGACAAAATTCAGAAGTGACATTAGTTGTGCTATGTTTTTTAGTTTTTACATCGTCACCCTCTAATTATACGCAATTCACATGATTCATTCATGTAATCGACTTCAAGTAGATCAGAGATATTCTCCATTTATATCTCTTGCAGTGCATTTACGTCGTCAGTTAATTCTAAATTAGAAGGAGCTATAAATAAATTTGACGCATCTAGGGAATGTCAACTACCAATGTAGAGAAATGTCAACCTGCAATGGCAGAAGTGGTAAGTGGTGTGAAATGTGCGAAAACTTTTATTTACAGTAGGGCCAAGTTATGTAAATATTGTTTAATTGTAGACAAAGGAGACGATCAAAGAGCAAAGTTCATGGATATGGCGATGTTTGTTTAACTGGACACTAAGTTCACCGACAATGTTGCGAGCAGTTGAAAAAAGAATTTTGTCCTTCCTCAAAAAGCCTTATCGTGGATATTTTATTGATATTGGCCCAACAGTTGGTGAATCCGACCAAGTGTGGACAATAGAAATGAACAACCAATCAAAAGAAGTTCCATTAGTTATGTTACACGGTCTCGGGGCAGGTGTTGCGTTGTGGGTAATGAATTTGGATTCATTGAGTCAGGATCGACCGTTATATGCGATGGATATTCTTGGCTTCGGGAGGAGTAGTAGACCACAATTTTCTACAGAGGCGTTCTTATGCGAGAAACAGTTTGTAAAATCCATAGAGGAATGGCGTCGCGAAATGAATATTGAGGATATGATTTTATTGGGCCATTCAATGGGTGGTTTCATAGCATCCAGCTATGCTCTGTCGTATCCGAAAAGGGTGAGACACTTGATTTTGGCTGATCCATGGGGTTTTCCAGAACGCCCTAAAGGTGACAATAGTAACAGTCATTCAATATCAATTTGGGTGCGGGCACTTCTATATGCTCTATCGCCGTTAAATCCATTGTGGGTACTTCGCGCTGCTGGACCTTGGGGTCAATGGGTTGTTGAAAAGACTAGGCCAGATATAATGAGAAAATACTCAGCTACAATTGATGAAGAGCCAAGTTTATTAGCTCAATATATACATCAATGTAATTCACGAAGTCCAAGCGGTGAAAGTGCCTTCCATACCATGATGGAAGGCTTTGGCTGGGCAAAGAATCCAATGATTAAACGAATAAGTGATGTCCATGAAAATATACCAATCACATTCATTTACGGAGCTCGGTCTTGGATGGATATCTCACTTGGTCAGAAAGTGAAATCGCAAAGAAATTCCAGTACTGTGGATGTTAAAATGGTAACAGGTGCCGGTCATCATGTATACGCCGATAAACCGGACGTCTTTAATAAGTACGTTCGTGAAGCTTGCGACTCAGTCACAGCTGTGTCCTGGAATGAACTCTCCCATGAAGATCCACATCAACAACCCGCACAGGTCGATAAGAACAAGTAGCCATTTTATGGAATTATATTAATTTTGTAAATACTATTTATGTATACAATAGATGATAGTTGGGGAATGAAACTTGAAGCACGGTATTAATGTTTTTAAAGAATAAACTTGTTAAGTGGTTAAAGTAATTTATGGAAATAAATTCACCATTATTTTAATATATTTTGCAAGCCGTGTCAACTTTTTTCTGCCTAAACATGGCGACCAGAAAAGAGAAAGTGGTTCAGTTTATAGTTAAGATGTTCTAGATGAGAGAAATTCAGGTTATGCTCCTATCGGTTGTTATTAAAACATACACACAAAAGTTTGGTGGTGGCAAAAGATGAAGTGTCATTGGGTAAAGTAAGTACGTGGTCCAATAATATATTCCACATCCAGAAGTGGCAATGTGAATTTGCAGATTTCAGAACGAAGTATTGTAGGTGATTGTTTACAATTTATTGCTGCAATTAATGTGACTATTGGAACGTTTTTAAGATACTGGACCAATGGCAGAAAAGTGCCTCCAAACGATTTGATTAACTGGCGTCAATACTCTAGCCAGAAAATAAAGTGCATTGTTCATATATGTTGTGTTAATGGTAAAGTATACCTTTGAAGTCGCATGCAAACCCGTTTTCTGCTCATTTCTGGTTGGAGTAAAGATAGAATACTGTGACAAACCAAAACCTTTGGAAAAGATCGCTCAACGATTTATTTGAGGTATCATGTTATCCCATGTATAAAAGTATATGTAATTTAGTATAAAAGAAAATTTGTAATTGCTTTTAATTCCTACTGTTGTGCACTCCGGCTTTACAAAGAGTTTTGCTTGTCGGTAGGAAGGCGTTATACTGCGGCGTTACAACCAGTTTTTTTCTCGGCAGGCAGGCAAAAATCTTTAAAAGTTACCTGTGGATTGATGCGGATGCAAACCGGTTAGAACCATCTTCCAACAACATATACTCCCATTTTTCCTTTCTTACTTTCTATTTAGATACACCATTGCGAGGCGGGATGGGGTTTTATCTCCTACTCTGCATATTGAAGCAGCATTGTTTGATTAACGCAGGCATTGTAAAGTCAACTTGGTGCTGTCGAACTGTAAGCACTCGTTAATAGTATAATCTTTGTAATGTTATAAAGATTGTTGTTGTAATATCTCGGTGCCAAACGAGGAATGTCGTCGGGGAAGCGTTGTGTTGAAACACTGCTCGAAGATGCGCCAATGCTATTTATCCGGCTCAAAGGACCAGAAAATGTGACGGGATACAACCGTTAGGATGAAGGCTGCGTCCACCGATGGGTGATAATGGTGATTCTCGCGAACCACTGTCCTGAGTGTGATGCAATTCAATTACGCCAGTGATTGCGTATTTCAATTCGGTTGCACGAACAAGGCAGATGGACGAAGAAAACGACTCGAGGAATTTACCCTTTAAAGAGATTGATTTAATTTATTGAACACAAGTTATGTTAACAACAACGACAATGATTAAGTTCTTGCCCGTTTTACTCGTGATGACGATGCTTGCTCCGATGTAACGAGCCCGTTGAAGGTTGAATGCAGACTGACTCATTGGGCATAACTGCCAATTCAAATAGGGACGCTATGACGCCATCGATGGTGACAATCTGGTGGCTGGTGCCAGCTGCTGCGTAACTGGTATACACTGCGAATGTACTAGATTTCTCCAGTACATTCCAGCACATTCAATTGCCAATCCGCAACAATTGTAAAGAGGGTAGGATCGCCATGTAATGTTGGCAAGTAATCGTTAGAAAGCTGTAACGTTTCTAAAGGTGTAATGAGCTTATTATGAGAGGATCGTCATGTAAGGTTCAAAATTATGCTCTTGCAGGATCGTGGATGGTAGGATCGTCGTGTAATGTTAGAAAGTTTCGTGCTAACTTCTATTTTAAATGTGTGAGGATACCTTGCACCTGGTCTAAGCAATGCTAAGAGAGGGTGTGGGGGTTTTGTAGTGGTTCTACGAACCGCACAACCAACTATAGGTTGAGATGTCCTTTCCGCCAAGGAACATACTTACCAGTATCCATTACACGTGCCCACAGACACGTGTCCCAAAGTCCTTAATCATACCTATAACAAAGGTCATATGAAACTGCAACAACGTTGAACCCGATATAAAAAACCAAGGAACTTAACGTTCAAAAAAAAAACCTCCAATATCGAGTTCAACGGATCAATACATCGTATGCAAAACCAATCCAAAAAGGCAGCAAGCATCGCATCTAAACAATGCGCTAATGCAGGGAAGAATCGCATGTAAATCGATCATCCAGCCTGAGCAGCAACGCGATGTTTTCCCACGAAATACCATGTCGGTAAGTAAACCGAACAAGGGATACATTCTCGGGTAGCTAAACACAATTAGCACCTAAATCCCTCGCATGATCTAATGCTAAGGCACACATGCGCAAACAAACGATTCGTTGCGCCGCTGATAAGCAGGCGAACAATCATAAACGCATAACACTATTCCTGATAGATGTTTATAATACAAAGGCAAACAAAGCCTTACATCCCATAGTCCGTGTACACATCCGAAATGCAGGCGATCCTTTGCCGCATGCCAGATGTGCAGTTCAAACAAAGATCAGAGAATAAGCAGCGGCATCCGATCCGTAAACAAAAGCAAAAAAGATACCGATCACCAGCAATGAATGTAATGATAATGATCACGAGGAAGATTTCTTCTTTTTCAGATCCGATGGGGAATTCTCCTTTTGAGATGCAAAGGGAAATTTTATGCTGTCATCAGATACGATGGGAAAATCTGTTAGCAGACAGGATAAAAGATTTTCTTTTGCAGAGGCGAGGAAGTACTTAGAATGGGATATTTATTGGATAGGGACAATTAGTCTGGAGGAAAGAGTCGCACCGGAGGGTTTATTAGAAAGTCAAGAGTCTACTACGAGCATCCGATATATGACAATTAGAGAAACACGAGAAGGAGGTCGGCCTGCGCGTGTATAACAAAACGGAAGGTAGCTACTGGTGTAACAATAATCCGTACAGTTAAGCCGTTGAATGCTGGTTGTTTGAAAGAACTATCTGTTATGTTTAAAAATTGTTTAAGTGTTTCACCAAAATTAAATTGTATAATGTGTGTTAGAGAATGATCTGTTATGTTTAAAACTCATTTAAGTGTTTCACCACAGTTGAAAGGAACAGTCCACTAGTGTAACATTGCTACTTTTAAACATTTAATAAATAAAAGGAAATTTAATAAACGCTTCCTACAAACATTTTGACAGAGTTTCATTTGTGTGCTGAATTTATTTTTCGTGTGTAGTTGGAGAACAGTGTTCGGCGAAACACTTCGACGTAAAGACACAGAGACATTCGAACCACACAAACATTTCCCAAGAACCACCCATTTCCCTTAATCTAACTTCCCATTTCGCACCTGCAATAAAGATGCGCAAACCACCTTTCACCTGGAAAATAACCCACGGCAAGATCATCATCTTGCCACGACATCAAGCAGTATTACTTTCTTCCCAAAGCATCGGTTCCTCTTGTCGGCACCAATGACCATTACGAACCATTTGAGAATCTACCCGGGCCCTCCTGCCGGCGTCCATGGCTAGCATATAAACAGTAATTCCCCGGCGTTTACTTTTTCCAACCATCCGTTGGTCCCCCTACCAAGCCCTGGCAAATTGCTTACTCCTTATACAGCTGCAGCCTAATTATCCACGATCGGTTGCCTAAGCGATAAACGAACATCGAATTGGACATTACTCGTAATTTGTTTACCCAAACAATCATAGCAACGGTCACGTCCTATGTTTTGTTTGCTAAACCAAACAAGTACCCATCTTAGCACTTGCCTTCGAAATTGTGTAGCGGTTCTACAAACCATACAACTCCTTACAGGTGAGTTATCCTTTCCACCAAGGAACTATACTCACCTTTCGCAGCACACATGCCCACAGACACGTGTCCCTATAGGCATTACCATACCTGTAACAAAGGCTATATGAAATTGCCACAACGATGAACCCGATATCAAAAACGAAGGAACTTAACGTTCAAAAGCTTCCAATATCGAGTTCAACGCATCCATACATGATATTTTACCCCAATTCAAAAGGGCAGCTAAAGCATCGCATCTAAGCAATGCGTCAAATGCAGCAAGCATCGCTTACAGGTCACCAATCTCCCATCCCAAACATCAACGCGATGTTTCCAGAGAAATACCATTGTCGGTAAACAGACCGAACAACGGATGCATACGCTGGTAGCTAAATGCAATTAGCACCTAAATCCTTGGCATGACCTAATGCAAAGGCACACTTATGCAAACAAGGCATATCGCTTAGCTGCCGTCTAATGGTCATGCAATCATAAACATCTTAACGTAGATTGCTTGCTAGACGTTTATGATTCGAAAAGCCTAACAAAGGAACGATACCAATCCCACGGTTCCTTTTTTATTACCCATTGGAAACACACAAGAGCATTGTTATCTTAAGCCAGATGGCTAACCTGAACATATCCCATAGTCCGTGCGCCCATCCAAAGTGCATGCATTCCTTTGCCCGCATGCCAGATGCGTAGTTCAAATAAACGACGGAAAGATCGGAGAATAAGCGGCGGCATCCGATCCTGAAACAAAAGAAACATGATTCCGACCACCAGCAACGAACGGTGATAATGATGATTATTAGGTAAGATTTCTCCTTTCCAGATCCTATGGGAAATTCTCCTTTTGAGATGCAAAAGGAAATTTTATGCTGTTAACAGATACGATGGGAAAGTCTGTTAGCAGATTGGATGGGGAAATTTTCCTTTGCATATGCGGGTAGAGTAATTCGAATGGGATCTTTTTAGGATGGGGACAATTAGTCTATATCGAGCAGAAGGACAGCGAACTCCACCGAGGAGGTCGAACCGCGAGACGAATACGCTAGTAGAAGTAACCGCGACTTAAAAGTTAAAAACAAAGAGAAAGGCGAGTTAACGTGTGTCCCAAGTTCGTAAGTTAACATACAGTAAAAGCGTCAGTAGTGCTTAATACGAATCGTGAACTGATGTAAACTCGGAATTGAAAAAAAAATGTTAATAGACAAACGTATACACTAAAAATAGTTCGTGTTTCATTTATGTAAAATAAACAGATCTGGTTCATCTAAAGGTGGTTCGTCGCTTCCTTTGCCACCGTGTTTTGCTCCGCTTGTGTATTTCCCTCTGCGGTTAACAGTGTTCGGCGGAATACTGCATCATCAAACACTTGAAAACGACATTCAAATCCGCCAAAATTGTATTTCTGTATATACAATATACCAATAGGAAAATCTATTTCTGCCACCGGCAATATCCTCTATTGTTTACAATGGCAAAGCCTTAGCCTCTGTGCATGAACATTTATTTGAACAGCCGCTGGTTAGTTTCTCTTCTTCCCAACCAACGCATTTTTCGTTGTCCTCACTTCCAAGGTACGGACATCCAATCTATCTGAACGATATCCATGGGAACCTTTCCAATGAGACGCGAACCAGTTTCACATTGGTCAAAGAAACATCTGGTTTGCTTCCCACTACAACGGTGGAAATCCTCCTCAGTGGCGACTGGCAGCATAATTGGTGCAATGGCACCAGAGTCAGATTTAAACCCCAAAACGGTGCACACTTGTCGCTTGCGAGTCCAGTGAACGTTAAATTTGTATTTAGTGAAGAAGAAGTCCAACGATCCCAATATTTCGTGGTTGTTAAGTAATAAGTTTAAAGTCTAATTCAAACAATCCCAAGGTTTCGTGGATGTTAAGTAATGATTTAATAATGAGGAACGTCTGAACCTTACGCCAAAACAATTCGAATGTATCCCAGTGAAAGTTAGATTATCATTCAATATAGACGAACGTTGATGTGTACCTCAAACAATCAATGTATTAGACATAATGAACGTTAAGTTGCCGATGAATAAAGTAAAACGTAAAAGGAACAATAAAAAGTTAAAAAAAACATTAAACAGAACATCAACTCCTGTGTTTTATTTTCCATCCTTCTGTTGTGCACGGTTTTTTGTGAACTTAAGTAAGTAGAGGTCAGCCCTTGTCGGCCAATTTTCGTGAAGGATTCATCAGTGGTATTTTTAGTGAATCTAGTGCCCTTGCCGGTGACAGCCTAAAAATACCCACAAGGTAAAAAGAGGAATTTTCGCCTAATCATCCGGCAAGTCACGAATGCCATAAGTATTTACCAAAACTCGACGGACAGGGCGCGAATACCATAAAAGTCTGGTAAAAGACGAGAAACATCTAATTCTGAATCTAATTTATTCTGAATAACTTCTGTCCTTAAATACTAAACATTTCCATTGTATACCAATATCAAGTAGTTCAGAAACCATCATATTTCGGCTGTTTAGTCATGACCCGAAAATTACGTTTGCCATTTCAAATATATTGTTACGAGCTTAGGGTTCGCTGTATTAATTATTTTAATAAATAAGGACAGTTAAATCCATTTTCTTTGTAAACACTTTATTAGTCTGTTAATAACAACCGTTACTTGATATTTCGCTAATAATTCGGTGGCTCTTCTTTCACTTCCGAGACTTATCGTTTTCTAACTTATTGCTTTCTTACTGCTTACTCTCCTCCTTGATCTGCGTGCGACGTATTTATACCGTTTTTCCTAATTCTGAATCGGCGTTTCATTTCCGTCTATTCCATAGCCTCGAATTTGCTACTGCTCATAGTCCCCGGTTTTCCAGTACTTTCTAGAATAATCTAGTACTTTGCTTTGGATACTCGCCAGATATCACAGCTGGTTGTCATATGCGTCACACTACCCTCCGCCTAGATTAATTCTTCCCGAACTAAGTCCACTGGTCTTCTGGGTTAACAAAAAGTCGTCAGTCGGTCAGGATGTACCACTTTCATCTTATAGACAACGTCGCTAATTCTCATGAGAATATTATACGGCCCTTCCCGATGTTGCTGCAACTTCGGAGACCTTCCCTTTTGCCGATGGGGGTTATAAAGCCACACGTTATCGCCTGCATTAAATCCGGATGCGTTGGCTCAAACGTCGTACCTTGTTGTTGAGTTGCTTTCGAACCAAATGATGAATCTCATCGAGGCGATTTCTCCATTCGACTACGTAGTCTTCAGTCTTATCTATAGCGTCTGGAGGTATTCCGAATCTCAGATCGGGCGGTAATCGTATCTCTCGTCCAAATAATGGGGTTTCCAATAGGGACTTGACAACTTTCAATTTAATTTATGAACGCACCCCTTCACTGATGACCGAACTGTAACTGTCAATTTATTCAGCAAACTCAACATTTTTACCATGGTTAAGTACACGACCGAACAACGTCTGCAAATTATAAAAATTTACTACCGAAAAAAAGTTTACAAGTCCCTATTGGAAAACCCTAGGGTTATACAATATATAATTCTTGCTGGAGAATGGAGTATCGTTCCGTGATTGGCCGATCTATAACTCATGAGAAAGGTTTGTACATATTTGTCCCAATCTCGTTGGTGAACACTAACGACCTCCGATAAGTGCTCTTTCATTGTTCGGTTGAACCTTTCGACCATTCCGTCTGACTGAGGATATAAGGGTGTGGTCCTGGTTTTCCCTACGCCCAGTGCCGCACAGATGCCTTGAAATATGTATGATTCGAAGTTTCGGCCTTGATCGGAATGAAGCTCACAGGGAACTCCATATCTGCTGATCCAATTATTGATAAGCTGCTCAATGATGGTTGTTGCTTCTTGGTTTGGAATTGGGAGGACTTCCACCCACTTGCTGAAGTAATCCATGATGACCAACATGTTGTTGTCGTTGGGCCTGAGATATCAATCGCAATTCGCTCGAAAGGGGCGCCCACGTTGTACTGCTTGATGGCACTCCTTGGTTTTGCTATTGGTCCTTTGGTCGCAGTGCAAGTTGTGCACTTCCTACAACAAGACTCGACGTCATCTCTCATGTGAAGCCAATAGAATCGAAATCGTAATTTTGAAAGTGTCTTATTAACTCCCAGATGTCCACCGAAGGCCCTGTCGTACATTTCTGTTAGTATATCCTTCACTTTCGACGGTGGGACTAGAATCTGCATTCAATGGGATTTTCCGTGCCCGGCTTCCCATTTACGCTTTAGAATTCCATCTTGCACCAGCAAGGAATTCCATTGTGCCCAATATGCCTTAAATGTTCCACTCTTGCCGGAAATATTGTTCCAAGTTGGCCGCTCGTTATTTTCTTTGTGTTCCAGGATTAGCGACATATCTTCATCCTGAAGTTGAGCTGCGCGTATAACATCACTCGTCCACCCATCTAGTACTTCTACTTGTACATTTCGCAGGTCGTACGCCTCTTGTTTTTCTTCCGCTCTATGACAATGTTTATAATCTGGCTTACATGGTCTTCTTGATAGAGCATCAGCGTTATTATGCACCTTCCCTTGACGGTGGGAAATTTGGAAATCGTACGTTTGAAGCCGTTCGATCCATCGAGCTATTTGTTCTTCCGGATTCTTAAAATTTAACAACCATTTCAGGGCGGCATGATCCGTCCGAAGGTGGAATCGACGTCCGTAGAGGTACTTATGGAAATTCTTAACGGCTTCTACGGCATTCAGTAGTTCCTTTCTTGTTGCGCAGTAATTTTTCTCTGGCTTAGATAGAACTCGACTATAATATGCGACAACTCTCTCTTTACCATCGACTTCCTGTGACAACACTGCTCCGATTCCTGTATTACTTCCATCAGTATCCAATATAAATGGGCGATCCGATCTTGGGAATGCCAATGTTGGGGTCTTACATAACTCGGCCTTCAATGTGTTGAATGCTGCCTCACACTTTTCTGTCCAATTGAATTTCTTGTCTTTACCCGTTAGTTAATGTAGGGCAGGGGAAAGTGACATTTGACAACGTTGGGTTCAAGGCAGTTATTACGGCACCAAGTTGAGAAGCTGTCGAGGTCCGTTTGGAGAAGTGAGGAGTCGAGAGGAGAGATGATCGTTTTGTAGAGTTTGGCGTCATCCGCATAGAGGGAGATGGATGACTATTAATAATAGAGTCAACATCATTGATGGTAAGGATAAATAGGAAGGGACCTAGATGGCTACCTTGCGGAACCCCTGACATGGGAGGAAAATGATTGGACAGGGAGGATCTGAATTTGACACGGTAGGATCGATCTTTCAGATAAGAGGATAACCACTTGATCAATAGGGGTTCGAAACCTAGGGAGGACAGCTTAAAAAGGATGAGATTATGGGAGATTTTGTCAAAGGCCTTGCTGAAATCGGTGGTGATTACATCGACTTCGTTGCCATTCTCTAAGGCACGGAAAGCATGGGATGAGAACTCGATCAGATTCGTTGTGGGAAAGGAAACCATGCTGGTTGGATGAGATGATGGATTTACAATAGAAAGATAACGCGTTGTAAAGAATTCCTTCGAACGGTTTGAAGATATGAAACACTTTGGCAATGGGACGGTAGTTGCTTATATCGTTTTTAGGTCCCTTTTTATGAATGGGGGTGACATAGGAGGGTTTCCAGATACTAGGGAAAATCCCTTGTGAAAGGGATAGATTGAATATCTTTGATATCGGGAGGGAAAGAGAAGTGGAACATTTCTTTAAAAATACAGCCGGGAGTCCATAGGCCCAGGGATGAACTCGTCTTTGAGTAACTTTAATTTCTCCTCAACTACGTGACGCTGAATAATTTTAGGGGCGAAGGGGGCGAGGGGGATTTCGGGCAAGTCTTTGAAGTGAGAAGGATTGGGCTGAGATTGACGGGACGATCCGGAACGTCAACTCTGCCCTCGGGTTCGTGAAACGATGGTCTAAGGATTTCTCCAACCCCTACATAACTCGATCCCTTTTCCTTACCTTCGGTCATCCACTGCTTGAATATGTTAGCCAAGTATGTTCCCCTTATCACAAGACACATATCCGTAGAAAACAATATTCAGTCGTTCGACGTCTGTCATATCAGGGTGATCTGTCAATACCGCCTGGAACAGGTCCTGAAATGGCCGCCATTCCGAGTACTTTCCGGAAAATGTCGGCAATTGCACTGGGGGCAGCTTGCGGGGATTGGCGCGGGGTGTTGCCGCTGCAGCCGCGGCCTTGGATGTTGTCGGCGGTTCAATGTTAAGGCCGCGAAGCTCTTCGGCGAACTTCGTCATTCCCTCCAAGTAGATCTCCTCGGCTGACTCGAGGAAGTCCTCCGTGAAGTAGCGGTGGTCCTTTGTCTCCGACGTCGCCAGCTCCAGGATGTCGTCGTGCCGGTCACGGATTTCTGTCCATTTGCCCTGTAAGTTATCTCTACGGGTTTCTACAGCACTTACCGTTGATGGCCCTTGCTTCCTCAAATTGGCGAATGCGCGCGACATTTGGCCCAGTGCGATTTGTTTTTCCATTGCTGTAGCTAGAGATGTTCCATACTGCTGCTGTCGTGTTGTTCTTCCGGTGTTGTGCCGCGAGCTGGGCGGCGATGGATTAAATCCGCAGATTGCTGAATCCGGTGGGTTTTGCCACGAACTAGGCGGCGATGAGTGGATCCAATAAGCACTGGATCCGGCTCGCCGCTCGAAGGACCAGAAAATGTGACGGGAATGTTTGGAGTTGTCCACTGTTCCCGTGTAGAGAGGAACCCGATGAAACTGGCAGCAAAATGGAAGCACAAGAAAACCAAAACTGAACTTGAGGTGGATCTTTAATTCTTTATTGTTTAAGTCGGATGCGACTTGGTTTACAATTTAGTAACAACGCACAACAATTCAATTGCTCTACATGAGATTGAGTTAATTTATTTCATAATTTATGTTGGGTCAGCAACAATGACTCGGAAGGTTTGCGCGCGATAATAGCTGGTAGCAGACTGACTGAGTGGGCATAACTGCCAATTCAAAAAAGGGACGCTGCTGACCTCATCGTTGGTGACAATCGGCCAGCTGGTCCGTGACAGCTGCCGCGCAACTGGTATACACTGCGAAAGTACTAGATTTCTCCAGCACATCCCAGCACATCCAATTGCTAAATCACTACTCCCATTTAATCCCCTATTATAATATAAAATAATATACATCATACCTACTGGCGCAAGACTAATGACCTTGCCCAGACAAAATAAATCATTATGGAAAATTTAACAAGCCTCAGGACATGCTAAATAAGGCCAAGACCGGTTCCCGATTGTAGTGCCGATGATGATGATGATGATACATCATACCTAACCCCATTTCAACAATGCAAACCAATACCCCCCGTAGATAATATCCAAACCAACATGGAATCAAATGTGAGATAAATCGAACCAAATGTTCATTAATCATGCATAAATAAATATTTTTGCTAACCACCACTCGACACCCTAAAAGTATTTCAAGATTTTTCCTTGCGGGAATTTTCCAGACAAATTCTCATTCCTTCCGTAGAATTTCATTCCAATTGAAGTATACACGAAATGTTGTGCTTCCCGGAATTTGTATGGATTTGGAGTTGGGAAACCCTGCCCAGCCAATCTTCGCTGTATCGTTCCAATTTTAGTATATGTTCTACCGAAGCAAGGTGGGGGGTGGGAGCGAGCATACAGGGCAAAGTCATTGATTGCTTTCAATCCGGCGAAGGTTAGGATGATCCTTGTCCCTGTTCAATCCAAGTTGATATTCAGTCAGCCCTGTGAGTAGGGCGTTAGAATATACTCACAGCTAGACCAGCTTGTCGTAAGAGGCGACTAAAGGCCGAGTGGTAGCCAGGGTCCCAACGCCCTGTGCGCCCGGTGAAATACCACCCCATCAAGCTATAGGCTCCGTGAAATGGTTGGGTGAAATCCCTGGCCATCTTTCGGAGCTTGGCTGATGGACCGGTTCGAGAAAAGGTTGGTTAGGTAGTAGTCGGTCCCAAGGTGAGATACCACCCCGTCACGCTGTACATTCCGCGATATCGCCGAGAGAAATCTTCGACGGTGTTTCGGGTGTGTGGCTGATGGCCCGGACTGACACGGGGATAAGTCATGATGGTACGTTCTGATATAAAGAATTCCGGAGGTAAACTAGTCTCCCATTCGGATCTCCGGGGGGGACTATGTCAGGGGGAACATCATGCAGATATCATGATAAATAATGGAACTTTAAGAGGTTCGTCATCGCATAACCGGGCTCGCTCTCGAGGCTCGGCCCACGCTCGACTGGTGACGGCATTTTGTAACATCAGGGGCATCGGTTTCACCAATACCAATGTAAAGGCCATCCACCAATATTTGCAAACAACGAAACCTGATATCCTTGCCCTAACTGAGACCCAGGTCGATTCGTCAACTGATTCGACATATCTTCGTTGCTCAGGATACGACTTACATTCGAGATTCCGTTTTAAGGGCGGAGTCTGCGTCTTCGCGCGGTCCAATCTGGCTTGCCAGAGGATGGAGGCGTTGGAACCCAATAATATGGACATCATATGGTTGAGGGTCGTGCTGAGGAATTCCGTTAAATTTCTTTGTTGTCTCCGTAGGGTAACTTTCTTTCGAAATGATGTTTATCAAAATAATAACACAAATTTATAATTTTGCTATGAGCCCTTAATATGGAGTTCCTTATTATACTTCCAGTGATTGTTCTTATGCTTTGTTCGATCGTAACTACACACACTCACATTTGACGGTTAGATATTATTAAATTTGTGTTAAATGCACATGATTCCTTATCGTAATGTACTCCTTTCAGTTCTTTCAGAATCGTCTAATATAGTGCAATAAATTTTACTTACTGAAAAATCGATTTTGCAGCCTCTTAAAACAGATGAAAAACTTAATTCACGATTCGCACTCCAAACACGTGTGTGCACGCACCTCGGTGGTAATAATTCGACTCTATATGCAGGTTAAAATTACACGAATGCTTGACTTTGCGTGTGAGTCGTTTGAGGGATGAAATCTGACTGCGGGTCTTATTCAACGATCAACCAATCTAGATCGTGCTCTCATCTGCATTCTCTCATTTTACCCGCCCATCGAGGTGAATAAACTTCTGTGGGTTAATTCAATAGTCAATGGACATAGGGAGAATGGAAGAATCGAAAAGGAGAGCGTGACGATCTCGGTGATGGTTTTGCTTTCGCGTGCAATGAAAGCGAAATCAACTGGTGACCGCAGGACCCAGTTTGGATATTGGATTGATCTCAGAGTGCAATGCACAATTTGGCAAACAATTGCTTGCTTTCCTACCTCTCCACCCCTACGTCTATATCGACTCCCCTACGGAACCTACTCATTGCTCCAGCTCTACTCAATCAACTATAGACTTCTTCTTAAAATCTGCGATCCTACGCTCTGTATCTCCCCCTACTGTGTCGCACTTCTTCCCCTCGGACCATGCCTCCATCCACTCGGTAATTGACCTTGGCTTCTTAAATCCGCTTCAATCTCTCAACCCAGTCCATAATTTCTCCAGAACTAACTGGAGAAAGGTCAACAAATCCGTTAGCGATATGTTTCAAACGCTTCCCATCACAGATACGAATAACTTGGATCCTAACGAAATTGAAGAAGCAGCTTGTAAGATGGAAGGGATCTTACAGCAAGCCCTGTATTCTAATACCCCTTCAAGGATGCCACACTCCTTCGTAGGTAAACCACTTCCATATCTCACCCTCAAACTCATCTCATTAAAAAAAAAGCTCCGGCGAAAACAATTTCGAAGATGTTGTCCCCTCCTCAAAGTACAGGTTCAATTATTGTCTACCCTCATTAACCAGCAGTTAAATGCTTTCGTAGAGCAGAACTACATCTCCACTTTAAATAGTATCAGACCCGATCGTAATCTTTACAAAAACATCAATCGCCTTACAGGACGAAAAATACACACCTCAATAGACAGACTAATTGGTCCTAGAAATAATATTCTGTACTCTGATTCTGAAATAGCAAACTATTTAGCGGAACACTTCTCCCAAGTGCATAGACAAAATGATAGCCTAGGCAACTCCGAGTTTGAGGAAGTGGTCAATCGTTATACATCCCATGAACTAATCTCATCATTCACTCCATTCATAACTGAATTTAATAATGACAATAGAGCATCTCAACCCACCGATACAAACTTCTTTTTGCAACCGCAGGAATTTAACCAAATGATATCTTCTCGTAGCAATAAAAACTCAACCGGCTTGGACAAAATTCCACATGAGCTTTTCAAAAACCTCAACCCTTCAAATCGACTATACATCATGACCCTGCTACACCACATAATAAATGCTGGTCACATACCGGAGTCCTGGAAAACTGCCATAGTCATCCCCATTAAAAAATCAGGCGCATCCCTGATGGCGGCCAATTTTCGACCCATCTCACTACTTAATAATTTAAGCAAATTACTTGAATTAAAAATTCACCATTACCTACTCTCCTTCACGGAAACTAACTCATTACTCCCTGATTTCCAATTCGGTTTTCGTGCACAACACTCAACATGTCACGCTCTCCTCAAGTTTACTCACGACATCACTATGGCTCTTAACGACCAGTGCCCCACTGTGTGTATCTCCCTTGACATATCCAAGGCTTTCGACTGCGTGTGGACTGCGGGTCTTCTGTACAAATTACATTCCACGTATCGTCTCAACAATCACACTTCCAAGTTTCTCTACTCGTACCTATCAAATAGGAAATTCATGGTCAAGATAAATTCCACCCTTTCCCAGACGTACTCAATAACAGCAGGAGTCCCCCAAGGATCCATTCTGGGTCCCCTCTTATACTTACTATACACATCTGATATTCCTCAACCCCTCTCACCGAATACTCGAATCCTCAACTACGCAGACGATACCCTTGTCTACTCCAGCAGCAGGCTCGTATTATCTGCCAGAAACCGCGTAAATGAATTCCTCCAAATCCTTTCCTCCTACTTCCTTAAATGGAAGATCCGCCTAAACCCCAACAAAACTCAACTGATTGTATTTAAAGGTAGAAACGTTCACTGTACCAATAACACGGTACGTAACCATTCAAAAATCCAACTCAACCTCTGCAACACCCTCATAAAACCATCTAAATCACTAAAATACTTGGGCATTACTTTCGAAAATAATCTCTCTTTCACGACTCACATAAACAATGTCATCCGCAAAGCGGGGATACAGCTGAACCTTTGTCGGAAAGTAATGTGGAAGGCAGATGGTCTCTCTCAACAAGTCAAACTTCTACTTTATAAACAAATCATCAGGCCCACACTTACTTACGCTTGTCCCATCTGGTTCCATATATCTCCCTCTCAAATGGAAAAACTTCGTATCTTCGAAAGGAAGTGTTTCAGACTAATCACAGGGCTACGTCGACAGGGCGACTCCCACAAATATATCAGAAGCCTTACGCTATACCACTCCGTCGGCCTGGAGAGATTGGATAGAAGGTTCCTGGAATTGTCGATAAGATTCATTGAAAACCTGTCAGCCAATCCAAACCCTCTCATCAATTCCCTTAGCCTCCCCAGCCACAATGCATCAAATTCCTACCTTCATGCACTCCATTTAAAGGCTCTCTTCTACTCAGGAAGATTAGTAAATGATGAGAACGAAATCATCTACCATAACAGGGTAACCGATCTTAACCACTTCAAATACTCAAACATTCAACCCTTTTCTCGGGTTCTTTCCTTTAACGAGCAGTCGGTGGAGAGACCTCCCTCTGCCGCTCCCTTCCCTCCTTAGGGTAGAAATCTCAACTTAAGCTTAAGACTAGGCTAAATTGTTTCTACATTGATAAATGTTAGCTTATTTAACTACCTTAGATATAAGCTAGATTTAAGTAGAGATAAGTAGTTTTAAGAATATTTATTGTAAACATAGATAATCCATCCTGGTTTTCATGACCTTTCCAGGAGCCCTACTAATAAATTGTATCTGGAATAGATCTCTTTAGACGTAAGACCTCAAATTAAATATTACTTGAAAAAACGTTCTAGACATTGTAAGTAAAATTGTCACAACTTAGTTAAGTTAGCTGTAAACTTATGTAACTAAACTTATAATGGTCAATAAAGATAGCGTTTTATAAAAATAGTAAAATCAGTTCATCACCATCAGTTCAGTCAGTGAATAACGATATTCAACGATATTCAGTAGTGTTTGTGCTCAGTAACAAAAAAAAAAAAAAAAAAACACAATCAGGATAAAACCCAAGGAGACAGGGAGTATTTATTACAATTTAAATTATATTCTACTTTTCCTAGATTTACATTTAAATTTCATCTTCATTTCAATTTCATTACATTTCATATTCTTTTCTTTTCATTTAAATTTCCTTTGCTTTTCTTCTCACTGAAGTCTCATTTTTCTTATTTATATTGTCCAAATATCTTTCTTCCTCTAACATAACTTTTATAATTTATATAGCAACTTTTTATATTTCGGACTTGCGTTGAATTTAGGTTCCGTCGGGCTGTTTTCTTTTTCCTTTTCCTATCTTCTTTCCGTTGTTTTTCTGCATTCCTACTTGTTTTATTCAGCTAGTCCTAACGGGCTGTTTCTCGCGCTTTGTGATCTCCGGTGTCCATCACTTTTCTTTCATTTATCCCTCATAAAATGGACCTCTCTTCTCCTCAGAGCTTGGGGCATCAACCCAATCAGGATTTGATGACTCTTCTTGAGAGATTGAGAAGCGAACTCGCGACCGCGGTAGCCAGGATCGCTGCTCTCGAGAGGGAGAACGCAGCATTGAAAGCTACTTCACCCCCGACCCCCCCCAACAAAAACCTGGAAACCCGTCATTCACAGGTCGAACCTGAAATGATAAGCCTCGACAGTGACTTTGATGTCTCTGCCGACGAGAATGGTCTCCATGTCCCTACTCTTAATACTTGCCGCTCCACGCCCACCTCTCTCCGCGCGGAAAAGCGGAAAACACCTCGACCCAAGCTGAACTGCGAGGAGCTCCCTCCAGTAAACGTGTTGCCACCGGCTGTACGCCAATAATGGCCCCAGCTTCGGCTAATGAAATCGTGGCAAACCTCTCGGTACACCCCACTGCACAAAAAGTCGTTCCGCTGGAAAAATCGTGCACATCGAAGGTACCATCCTCCACAACCCCGAAACCAAAGACCACTCCAACTCAAAAGGCCAACCAAACATCGGTCGGGGCAGACGTACCTGCTTTAAAAAAGAAGCAGCAACCTGGGGTCTTTGCACGAGACCTCAACCTAAAGGAGTTCGTCGGTGATATGAACCGACAAGGAATATCCAACTTTAAGGCAAAGACCTTGAGTCCAAGTCTCAATAAAATCGTAACCTACGATCGACAAACGTTCTCCAAGGTTAACGATACCCTGAAGGCCAAGGAGGTGAACTATTACACATTCACACCGGCCGACGAAAAGTCGAGGATCATCCTCTTAAAACGAGTCGCTGCCTGCTAGGAAAAGGACGACATCGTAACTGCCCTTGAAGCAACATTCCCCCACGTCAAATTCACTGACGTTAAAAACTTCTCTCCCCCACAACGGCTTGTGAACATCAGACCGCAAAAATACAGCAAAGTAAACACATGGCAGCTTCACCTTGCCCCAGCAACCGACATAGACTCCATAATACGGACAAAGTCGCTTCCAACTCTCCATCAACAAGTTCTGTTCGAAGTATTTCATAACAATGAAATACCTCAATGCCGACGTTGCCAACGTTTCGGGCATGTCTCCCGGAACTGCAACATGGCCCGCCGTTGCGTCCGTTGTGGAAAATCCCACGACATTGGCAAGCGCGAACTCCCTTCAGCAAAATACGATCCCACAACAAATGTGCAGGATGAAATTACGTTGCCAATTTGCTGCAACTGCGGTAATAAAGGACATCCGGCCAGCTACAGGAACTGTCCCAAATATAAAGAGATAGTCCACAGAACCAAGGAGACTCGAGCTAAACAAGTAGCCAAGTCAAACTTCGGAAAACAGGCCACACAAAATTTCATCCAAAATGGATTTACATTCGCTGATAAGGTTAAAGGGAACCAAACAAAGAATATGAAAACCTCACCACCTCCCCCCCAAAAACATATTCAAGTTCCTAAGCGATCCGCTATACAGGCCACCACAATGCCACAAATCCAAGCGGCGGCACAAAAGCCTCCAAAGGAGCAACCCTCAATGCTGGAGAAACTACTTAGTCTCTCTCGCGTGATTGAGGATATTCGACCCCGATATGAAAAACTAACAACTGAGGCTGAGAGGGATGCACTCCTTTTCACGGCATATGTAAGACATACGCTTCAAAATGGATCCCAAAATTAAAGTTATCCTTATAAATGTCAACTCCCTTGTTTCGCTATCAAAGCGCGCGATAGTCTCTGACTTCATAAAGGATAACCTGGCGGACGTGGTTCTTGTAACCGAAACTAGGTTGCATCCATGTCACCGTCCCACTTTCCCAAACTTTTCAATGATTCGAAGAGATCGAACCCCCACTGGCGGCCCCACCATCAACGGAGGTGGCACCTGTATTCTAGTTAATAGCGAACTTCGCCATGAAGCTTTTGACCTCCCACATTTCAAGTCCATAGAGGTCTCCGGGGTTGAACTGCATCTAGCTAATAATGGTAGAGTAAACATATACTCCGTCCACCACTCACATAAAACCAATAATGGCCCCATTAATCCCGAAGATATCGGCCAATTAATAACGTCCTCGGGGCATACACCCTTCATCATAGGCGGCGATTTCAACTCCAGGCATCCCCACTGGAACAACTTCGTCTCTTGCCCAAACGGCACAAAGTTGTTCCAATGGTACAGCAAAAACTGTCATGCCCTCAACTTCGAAATAGTCGCACCTACGGGTGGTACCCGAGGTAACTCCATCCTGGACATCTTTATTGTGTCCAAAGACTTACTTCCCCAAATCACTCCTCCCCAAGTATCGCCGGGTGTATCTGACCACAACGCTGTGACCATGTTCATTCGTGGCTATCGAGCATCCCGGGCTCATGTCAGATACATACCCGATTATGGGCGCACAAATTGGGACAACTTCAATATTACATTGAACGGAAAACTCCACCAACTCTCTCTCCCCACTGACAGGAACCTAACGACGGTTGAGATAAATAACGCTGCAACTCGACTTCACGAGATTCTAGTTGAAACTTCTGAGACTCATGTCCCGAAGTACAAACTTGAAAAGACATCAGATTCCCCTTGACGACCTCACTCTTCGTCTCATCCGGGAGCGTAAAAAGCTCTGCAGAATGAGATATCGTCACCGCTTTACGCAAAGGGGGCCATTATTGCGAGCCATTATTCACAATATTGGCACGCTGATAAAACAAAGAATCCAAAACAATTGCACCCGACAATAGGAAGACAAACTGAAGGGTATTCAGATGGACCAGAACATTTATAAAAATGTTAAAAAGATATGTGGCACCTCTCGTATCACTGGACCAATCATGCACAACGGCCTTGTTGTCAATAATGACACCAATAAAGCAAACATCATCGGAGAGACCTTTGAAAATAATCACAAGCTCACTCTCGAGGATGGCGACCCGGAAACGAATGCAATAATTAGTTCAGAGGTTCACAATAAATTAGACAACTTTAACAAGCCAATAGTTGTCTTTAACTCAGCTAACAGTACATACTTCGACGACACACGTGATAATAGTCACGGCTTCGTCACACCAAATACCCTACAGAGCCTAGTTAAATCTCGAAACCCCAAGAAGTCACCCGGTATCGACAATATGTCCTACCACTCGTTGCGAAGGCTTTCTGCTTTATTCCTTATAAAGCTCTCCATTCTGCTCAACCATGCCTACAACATGGGGTATTTTCCACAAGCTTGGAAGCATGCTGTTGTCTGCCCAATAGCAAAAGTTGGGAAACCAAATTATCACCCCTCAAGCTTTCATCCTATTTCGCTCCTCACCTGCATCAGCAAAATATATGAACAGTTCATATACGAGAAGCTAAATAAATTTATCAGTGTCAGGAACCTAATACCTGACTTCCAATTTGGATTTAGAAGAGCGCACAGCACCACTATGGCTCTCAACATATTTCAAAACCACGTTTGCGTGCGCCTCTTTAATAAGGAACCCACCATTGCGGTGAGCTTGGACATTGAAAAGGCTTTTGACACAACCTGGATCGAAGGTCTCGTTTTTAAATTACTGAATACTGGCCTCAGTAAAACGCTGTGTAATATAATCTACCAGTTCGTTTTAAACAGAATCTTCCAAGTTCGAGTGAATGGAAAGCTTTCCCGAACTTTCAACGCCGCCGCAGGCGTACCACAGGGCTCCATTCTAGGCCCCATCTTATTTAATATCTACACCTCAGATATTCCTCGCCCTGTGGATGGTAGAGTAAACCAGATTTGCTATGCGGATGACGTCCTACTGTACACGTCATCTAAAAGCCCAAAACTCGCAACAAACCGATTCAAACGTCATCTGGACGAACTGTATCAGTATTACAGTCGGTGGAAAATCCGACTTAACCCAACTAAAGCAGTAGCTATAATTCTGAGTAGTAAACACTCCCAACCTACTTCTCGATAATCACAGATATTCGAATAAAAATGGGAGATACTACGATTAGACCACAGGACAGGATGAAATATCTTGGGGTCATTTATACCCCAAAAATGAATTTCATCAAACATGTGACCTACATTCTCCAAAGGGGCCTCGGTCGGTCTAAGCAACTGCATAACATCTTGAAGTGGAGCAACAAAGTTGACACCAAAGTTAAGCTTCTCTGCTATAAGCAGCTAATCCGATCTGGAATATCGTACGCCTTTCCCATATTGTCCTGCATATCTGCGGCTCAAATGGAAAGACTTTGGGTTTTCGAAAGGAAACTCCTCAGAAGATGCACCAATCATTCTAGAAGGCCTGACGGTCGTCATTACCCCAACTATCACCTATACGAAGGCGCCTCCATTACCCCTATCGACGAGTACTTGCTTCAATTAGCAATTAAGTACCTCGAAAACATTCAGAACAGCGAGAACCTACTTGTACGGGACTCTTGCGTTCTTGACCCTTCCCTCTCTCGATCTCTTCGGATCAAACCCCCACAATTTCTTCTTCAGTACAAAACTGAAGAAAGCACCCTTCCTAACAACATTCCCCTCTATAATAGAGGATTCCTGGAGCCATCCCATAGGGTCTACTATTAACAAACCACACACACGAACGCACAATACAAGACGGCACAAACACAAACATACACACCGACCAAAGCGCAGATTATCAGACGCCAAAGACGTGATCTGCGTTCACTACCCCACCCAAGACCTGCCGGTCTTGTACGATTTCTTTCCCACCATCCCTCTATAAAAGTAGTTAGAGAACACCCGGACTAACACTGTCCACACTATCCTTGGATACCCCCCCTTTTTCTCTTTTCTTTTCAGAGATCGCGAGACCGAGCCCAACATCCTCACGGATCGGATGTGGGTGATTCTGGTTATCGCAAGATGACCAGAAGTCAGAGACAAGATGAAGGACACATATGTCCTTGTCTCGCTATATTCGGCCTTCTCGCCACAATTTTTTTTTTTTTTTGTAGTAAAAGCAGTTTAGTTTTGGAGTTGAATGGAAGAAGAATTAACTTTGAGTTTTAGTTTTGCATTCGGAGAAAGTAGATTTTGAGTTTTAGTTTGAATTTGAGAGTTGAGAAATCAGTTTAGATGGAGTTTAGTTTGAATTGTGATATTAAAGTAACAACCTACAGATATCTTTGATCTTTGATTAAATACTGGAAAGAAAGTTTGATTTGGAAAAGGCCTTCTGGATATGCGTTATCTGATTCCAAAGCCATCACAACAAATCTGGAATCAAGATATCTAATAAGATTGTTGCGCGTACAGAAGTTCCTTAAAAGAAATAAAGGGAAAATAAAAGGTCCACACTCTTCCCTCAACCGAGGAAGCACGGCGTCCCGGACCATAACACTGGTGGCAGTGGTGGGATTCGAACCCACGCCTCCGAGGAGACTGGTGCCTTAAAGAGGGGAAATAAAGAAAGAACATTTTTGAGTTAATATATATTTATATATATTGGAATAAAGAAAGAAAATTTTAGATACATATTGGAAAATTTTGAGTTAATATATATATTAAAAATTTTTGAGTTAATATTGTGACGCATATGACAATCCGTACTAGAATATTCTAGAGAGTCCGAAACAGAGTACTAGAATATTCTATAAAGTAATGGAAAACTGGAATAGAACATTCAAGACTATGGAACGGACGGAAACGATACACCAAATCAGAATGAGGAAAAACGGTATAAATACGTCGCACGCAGAGCGGAAGTGAATCCAGCTCTACTCAATCAACTATAGACTTCTTCTTAAAATCTGCGATCCTACGCTCTGTATCTCCCCCTACTGTGTCGCACTTCTTCCCCTCTGATCATGCCTCCATCCACTCGGTAATTGACCTCGACCCCTTAAATCCGCTTCAATCTCTCAACCCAGTCCATAATTTCTCCAGAACTAACTGGAAAAAGGTCAACAAATCCGTTGGCGATATGTTTCAAACGCTTCCCATCACAGAGACGAATAACTTGAATCCTAACGAAATTGAAGAAGCAGCTTGTAAGATGGAAGGGATCTTACAGCAAGCCCTGTATGCTAATACCCCTTCAAGGGTGCCACACTCCTTCGTAGGTAAACCACTTCCATATCTCACCCTCAAACTCATCTCATTAAAAAAAAAGCTCCGCCGAAAACTATTTCGAAGATTTTGTCCCCTCCTGAAAGTACAGGTTCAATTATTGTCTACCCTCATTAACCAGCAGTTAAATGCTTTCGTAGAGCAGAACTACATCTCCACTTTAAATAGTATCAGACCAGACCGTAATCTTTACAAAAACATCAATCGCCTTACAGGACGAAAAATACACACCTCAATAGACAGACTAATTGGTCCCAGAAATAATATTCTGTACTCTGATTCTGAAATAGCAAACTATTTAGCGGAACACTTCTCCCAAGTGCATAGGCAAAATGATAGCCTAGGCAACTCCGAGTTTGAGGAAGTGGTCAACCGTTATACATCCCATGAACTAATCTCCTCATTCACTCCATTCATAACTGAATTTAATAATGACAATAGAGCATCTCAACCCACCGATACAAACTTCTTTTTACAACCACAGGAATTTAACCAAATGATATCTTCTCGTGGCAATAAAAACTCTACCGGCTTGGACAAAATTCCACATGTGCTTTTCAAAAACCTCAACCCTTCAAATCGACTATACATCATGACCCTGCTAAACCACATAATAAACGCTGGTCACATACCGGAGTCTTGGAAAACTGCCATAGTCATCCCCATTAAAAAATCAGGCGCATCCCTGATGGCGGCCAATTTTCGACCCATCTCACTACTTAATAATTTAAGCAAATTACTTGAATTAAAAATTCACCATTACCTACTCTCCTTCGCGGAAACTAACTCATTACTCCCTGATTTTCAATTCGGTTTTCGTGCACAGCACTCAACATGTCACGCTCTCCTCAAGTTGACTCACGACATCACTATGGCTCTTAACGACCAGTGCCCCACTGTGTGTATCTCCCTTGACATATCCAAGGCCTTCGACTGCGTGTGGACTGCGGGTCTTCTGTACAAATTACATTCCACGTATCGTCTCAACAATCACACTTCCAAGTTTCTCTACTCGTACCTATCAAATAGGAAATTCATGGTCAAGATAAATTCCACCCTTTCCCAGACGTACTCAATAACAGCAGGAGTCCCCCGAGGATCCATTCTGGGCCCCCTCTTATACTTACTATACACATCTGATATTCCTCAACCCCTCTCACCGAATACTCGAATCCTCAACTACGCAGACGATACCCTTGTCTACTCCAGCAGCAGGCTCGTATTATCTGCCAGAAACCGCGTAAATGAATTCCTCCAAATTCTTTCCTCCTACTTCCTTAAATGGAAGATCCGCCTAAACCCCAACAAAACTCAACTGGTTGTATTTAAAGGTAGAAACGTTCACTGTACCAATAACACGGTACGTAACCATTCAAAAATCCAACTCAACCTCTGCAACACCCTCATAAAACCATCTAAATCACTAAAATACTTGGGCATTACTTTCGAAAATAATCTCTCTTTCACGACTCACATAAACAATGTCATCCGCAAAGCGGGGATACAGCTGAACCTTTGTCGGAAAGTAATGTGGAAGGCAGATGGTCTCTCTCAACAAGTCAAACTTCTACTTTATAAACAGATCATCAGGCCCACACTTACTTACGCTTGTCCCATCTGGTTCCATATCTCTCCCTCTCAAATGGAAAAACTTCGTATCTTCGAAAGGAAGTGTTTCAGACTAATCACAGGGCTACGTCGACAGCGCGACTCCCACAAATATATCGGAAGCCTTACGCTATACCACTCCGTCGGCCTGGAGAGATTGGATAGAAGGTTCCTGGAATTGTCGATAAGATTCATTGAAAACCTGTCAGCCAATCCAAACCCTCTCATCAATTCCCTTAGCCTCCCCAGCCACAATGCATCAAATCCCTATCTTCATGCACTCCATTTAAAGGCTCTCTTCTACGCAGGAAGATTAGTAAATGATGCGAGCGAAATCATCTACCATAACAGGGTAACCGATCTTAACCACTTCAAATACTCAAACATTCAACCCTTTTCTCGGGTTCTTTCCTTTAACGAGCAGTCGGTGGAGAGACCTCCCTCTGCCGCTCCCTTCCCTCCTTAGGGTATGTACAGTACGAAATCTCAACTTAAGCTTAAGAGGAGGCTAATTTGTTCTAAATGACTATATGTGAATTTATTTAACTACCTTAGATATAAGCTAGATTTAAGTAGAGATAAGTAGTTTTAAGAATATTTATTGTAAACATTGACAATCCATCCTGGTTTTCATGACCTTTCCAGGAGTCCTACTAATAAATTGTATCTTATAGATCTCCTTAGACGTAAGACCTCAAATTAAATATTACTTGGAAAAATGTTCTAGACATTGTAAGTAAATTTGTCACAACTTAGTTAAGTTAGCTGTAAACTTATGTAACTAAACTTTTAATGGTCAATAAAGACAGCGTTTTTAAAAAAAAAAAAAAAAGCGGAAGTGAAGTTAGAGATAAGTAAGACAGTGAAGCAAGCGATACGTCTCGAGTGAGAAGTAAGAAGTAAAATACGCGATAATCACGGAAGCGATAATAAAGAAAACGTTAAGTGTACGGTAAAAAAAGTAACGGTTGTTATTAACGGACTAATAAAGTGTTACAGTAATTCAAAATCGATTTAACGGCTCTTATTTATTTTAAAATAATTAATCCAGCGAACCCTAAGCTCGCTACAATATATATATTCGATCGGAAAAGAAAATTTTGAAACATAATATTAATATTATATAATTAATAAGATAAGTATTAAAATTTTTTGGATAAGAAAAGAAAAGGTTCCAAGGAGAAATATTTAAATTTAGTTAATATATAATGTAAATAGACAATAGTGATAAGAACTTTTTGAAATTTAAATATTGTAAGCTTTGATTTAAATTTAGTTAATATATAATGTAAATAGACAATAGTGTTAAGAACTTTTTGAAATTTAAATATTGTAACCTTTGATTAATTTTGAAAACCATTGTAATTGAACGAAAATCCAAGTCTTTAATTAATCTTAATTTAACCTATAGTTACAAGAAAATTATTCTCTTCAAGGATAATTTTCTTTCTCGAAGAAGGGTGGATGTAGTATTCCAGAAGAAGTTTAATACTGAATCTCACTATTTAATCTAACACATACTTAAAACATTCTCCTAACATATCTAACATTCTCATTTAATACATATCATAAATAAACATCCACAATATTCTATATCAAATCAGTTTCAGTACATTTCATAACATGCCCCTTTGTTCATAACATGCCCCTTTTTTCATTCAAAACATAGCACTTTGATTTTCGTTCAAAGTTTATTCAAAATTAAAAGTCACAGGGACAAAAGGAATACTTTGAGAAAATTTGTTTTGTTCACATTATAATTTCCAACCAATTAGAACAATAAGTAGCATAAGAAGAGAGAAATTTTAATAGTAAAATCAGTTGAGGTCACTTATACCCCAAAAATGAATTTCATCAAACATGTGACCCACATTGTCCAAAGGGGCCTCGGTCGGTCTAAGCAACTGCACAACATCTTGAAGTGGAGGAACAAAGTTGACACCAAAGTTAAGCTTCTCTACTATAAGCAGCTAATCCGATCTGGAATATCGTACGCCTTTCCCATATGGTCCTGCATATCTTCGGCTCAAATGGAAAGACATCGGGTTTTCGAAAGGAAACTCCTCAGAAGATGCACCAATCATTCTAGAAGGCCTGACGGTCGTCATTACCCCAACTCTCACCTATACGAAGGCGCCTCCATTACCCCTATCGACGAGTACTTGCTTCAATTAGCATATAAGTACCTCGAAAACATTCAGAACAGCGAGAACCTACTTGTACGGGACTCTTGCGTTCTTGGCCCTTCTCTCTCTCTCGATCTCTTCGGATCAAACCCCCACAATTTCTTCTTCAGTACAAAACTGAAGAAAGCACCCTTCCCAACAACATTCCCCTCTATAATAGAGGATTCCTGGACCCATCCCATAGGGTCTACTATTAACAAACCACACACACGAACGCACAGTACAAGACGGCACAAACACAAACATACACACCGACCAAAGCGCAGATTATCAAACGCCAAAGACGTGATCTGCGTTCACTACCGCACGATTTCTTTCCCACCATCCCTCTATAAAAGTAGTTAGAGAACACCCGGACTAACACTGTCCACACTATCCTTGGATAGCCCCCCTTTTTCTCTTTTCTTTTCAGAGAACGCGAGACCGAGCCCAACATCCTCACGGATGTGGGTGATTCTGGTTATCGCAAGATGACCAGAAGTCAGAGACAAGATGAAGGACACATATGTCCTTGTCTCGATAAATTCGGCCTTCTCGCCACAATTTTTGTTTTTATAGTAAAATCAGTTTCATACCCATACCCAAGATCAGTTGAAGACATACTCAGTCCAAGACAAGACAAAACGTACCCAGTTGATACTGAAGACACTCTACTGAAAGACATCAGAAAAGACGATTAATACTCACAAAGGATACTGATCGCATACTCAAGACATTTCATCATCATCATCATTTCTGTAAAAATACAAAAATTAAAAAAATACAAAAATTAAAAAATACAAATTCAAATAAAGGAAATCCCAAAATTTAACCTAATATAATAATAATAATACAAAAAAAAAAAAAAACCTTGAGACTAGGTTTCTCCTCCTTTTGTTTTCGTTTGTTGGTTCTTGTTTCTTTTTCGTTTGTTGGTTTTGTTTCTTTTCGTTTCTTGATTTTTGTTTCTTCTTCGTTTGTTGGTTTTTGTTTCTTTCTAGTTTCTTTTTCGTTTATTGATTTTTCTTTGTTGATTTTGTTTGTTGATTTTGTTTGTTGGCTTTTGTTTGTTCCCATATTCTTTCCTTGTTTCCGCGCGGTTCTTGTCTTTGACGCTTATCTGTTCACATGCTTTGTGACGGATAAAACATGGACACCTGCTCTTCTCGTGGTGTGGGCCATCAGCCGGATCAGGGCATGATGGCTCTCATAAAGAGATTGAAGGAGGACCTCGAGGCCCTCAGGGCTGAGAACGCGGTCCTAAAAAATAGATTGTCCCGACTGGAGGCCGCCCCATCCGCGTCCCCTTTCGGTGCGGGTTCGGAAGCTTCTGATTCAGAATCAGAGCTCGAGCCGGAGTTAGAGATTTTCACCGACAACTCTGACGATTCAATGGACGACGATCAGTCCCATACCCCCACCCCAAACTCATCTAGGTCGCCAAAACGAAAAACGTCGCTCCCAACAACAAGCTGTGAGGGAGGACCCACCAATAAGCGCGTCGCTACCGGCTGCCCACCAACACCACCCCCATCATCATCATCACCTGTCCCCAAAAAGTTGTCGAACCCCACGATAACTCAAAACTACCCGAAAATCGTGCCTCCGCAGGGGTCTTGCCCTCCGAGGCCAACTCCGGTGGTAAATCCAAAACCAAAGGCCGCTTGTGTTCCCAACGCTGTCCAGCCAGAGGGCGTAGTCCGCCCACGTGTCTCTAAGAAGAAGCAGCAACCCGTGGTCTTTGCACGAGACCTCAATTTAAAAAATTTCGTCGGTGACATGAACCGACTAGGGATCTCCAATTTCAAAGCAAAGACCTTAAGCCCATCCCTAAAAAAAATCGTGACCTACGATAGGGAAACCTACCACAAGGTTAACGACAACCTCAAGGCCAAGGAGGTGAACTATTACACCTTCACTCCGGCCGACGAAAAGTCGAGGACAATCCTTCTAAAACGAGTCGCTGCCTCCTGGGAAAAGGACGACATCGTATCTGCTCTTGAGACAACATTTCCTAACGTCAAATTCATTGACGTCAAAAAATTCTCCCCCCCACAACGGTTTGTGAACATCAGACCACAAAAATACAGCAAGCTGAACATATGGCAACTTCACCTTGCCCCAGGAACCGACATAGATTCCATAATACGGACAAAGTCGCTCCCAATCATGCATCAGCAAGTTGTCTTCGAGGTATTTCACAACAGAGAAATGCCCCAATGCAGACGTTGCCAACGTTTCGGGCATGTATCCCGAAACTGCAACATGAGTCGCCGTTGCGTTCGTTGCGGAAAATCCCACGATATTGGCAACTGCGAACTACCGCTAGCTAAATATGACCCCGCAACAAATGTGCAGGATGAAACAACACAGCCAACTTGCTGCAACTTCGGCAACAAAGGACATCCGGCTAGTTACAGGAATTATCCTAAATATAAGGAAATTATACAAACTAAGCTGAGCTAAGCAAACAGCCAAGTCAGACTTCGGAAAACAGGCCACACAAAACCTCATCCAAAATGGATTTACATTTGCCGACATGCTTAGGGGACAGCAGGCAAAGAACATAAAAACTCTCCCAACACCTCCTCCTCAAAAACATATTCAAGTCCCTAAGCGACCCCCGGTAAAGGCCAACACGACGCCTCAAACTCAAGCGGCAACGCAAAAGCCTCCGAGGGGGCAATCTTCAATGCTCGAGAAATTACTTAGTTTCTCCCGCCTGATTGAAGATATTCGACCCCGATATGAGAAACTATCAACCGAGGCTGAGAGGGAGGCACTCCTTTTCACCGCATATGCAAGACATACCGTCCACAATGGATTCCAAAACTAAAGTTATCCATATAAATGTCAACTCCGTCATTTCGCATTCCAAGCGTATGATAGTCTCTGACTTCATAAAGGAAAACCGGGCGGACGTGGTACTTGTAACCGAAACTAAGTTGCATCCATGTCACCGTCCCGTATTCCCAAACTTCTCCATGATTCGAAGAGATCGAACCCTCACTGGCGGTCCCACCATCAACGGAGGTGGCACTTGTATACTGGTTAATAGCGGACTTCGCCATGAAGCTATTGACCTCCCACACCTTGAAACCATAGAGGTGTCTGGAGTTGAACTGCATCTGGCTAACAATGGTAGAGTGAATATATACTCCGCATACCACTCGCATAAAACCAATAATGGCGCCATTGATCCCGAAGATAAACTAATAAGGACCTCGGGGCATACACCCTTCATCATAGGCGGCGATTTTAACTCCAGGCATCCCCACTGGAACAACTCTGTCTCTTGCCCAAATGGCATAAAACTGTACCAATGGTACACTGCAAGCACGTATGCCCTCAACTTCGAAATAGTCGCACCTACGGCTGGCACTCGAGGTAACTCAATTCTGGACATATTTCTTGTGTCCAAAGACTTACTTTCACAAATCACTCCTCCCCAAGTTTCAGCGGGTGTATCTGACCACAACGCTGTGACCACATTCGTGGCTATCGAGCATCCCGGGCTCATATCAGATACATACCCGATTATGGGCGGACAAATTGGGACAACTTCAATATTACATCGAACGATAAACTCCACCAATTCTCTCTTCCCACTGACAGGAACCTAACGACGGTTGAGATAAACAACGCTGCAAAACGACTTCACGAGATTCTAGTTGAAACCTCTGAGACTCATGTCCCGAAGTACAAATTTGAAAAGACTTATCAGATTCCCCAGGACGACATCACTCTTCGTCTCATCCGGGAGCGTAAAAAGCTCTGCAGAATGAGATATCGTCACCGCTTCACGCAAAGGGAGCCATTATTGCGATCCATTATTCACAATATTGGTACACTGATAAAACAGAGAATCCAAAACAATCGTACCCGACAATTGGAAGACAAACTGAAGGGTATTCAGATGGACCAGAACGTTTATAAAAATGTTAAAAAGATATGTGGCGCTTCCCGCATCACTGGGCCAATAATGCACAATGGTGTTGTTGTCAATAACGACACCCATAAAGCAAATATCATCGGAGAGACCTTCGAAAACAACCACAAACTCACTCTCCAAGATGGCGATCCGGATACTAATGCAATCGTTAGTTCAGAGGTCCACAGTAAGTTGGACGACTTCAACGAGCCAATTGTAGTCTTTAACCCAACTAACAGTGCATACTTCGATGACACACGTGATAATGGTCACGGTTTCATCACACCAAATACCCTACAGAACCTAGTTAAATCTCGACACCCTAAGAAGTCACCCGGTATCGACAACATGTCATACCACTCGTTGCGAAGGCTTTCTGCCTTATTCTTTATAAAGCTCTCCATTCTCTTCAACCATGCTTACAACATGGGGTACTTTCCCCAAGCTTGGAGGCACGCGATTATTTGTCCAATAGCAAAAGTTGAGAAACCAACGTATCACACCTCAAGCTTTCGCCCTATCTCGCTTCGCACTTGCATCAGCAAAATATATGAAAAATTCATATACGAGAAACTAAATAACTTTGTCAGTGCCAGGCACCTAATACCTGATTTCCAATTCGGATTTCGAAGAGCGCACAGCACCGCTATGGCTCTCAATTTATTTCAAAACCACGTCTGCGTGCGGCTCTTTAATAAGGAACCCACCGTTGCGGTAAGCCTAGACATTGAAAAGGCTTTTGATACGACTTGGATCGAAGGTCTCGCTTTTAAACTACTGAATACTGGCCTCAGTAGAACGCTATGTAGTATCATCTACCAGTTTGCTCGAAACAGAACCTTCCAAGTTAGAGTGAATGGAAAGCTCTCCCGAACTTTTCACGCCGCTGCAGGCGTACTACAGGGCTCCATTCTAGGCCCCATCTTATTCAATATTTACACCTCCGATCTTCCTCGCCTTGTGGACGGGAGAGTAAAACAGATATGCTACGCGGATGACGTCCTGGTGTACACGTCAACCAAAGGCCCTAACCTCGTAACAAATCGACTCAACCGTCACTTGGACGAACTGTATCAGTATTACAGTCGATGGAAAATCCGACTTAATCCATCCAAAGCAGTAGCCATAATTCTGAGTAGTAAACACTCCCAACCTGCTTCTCGATATTCACAGAATGTTCGAATAAAAATGGGAGATACTACGATTAGACCACAGGACAAGATGAAATATCTTGGGGTCACTTATACCCCAAAAATGAATTTCATCAAACATGTGACGCACATTCTCCAAAGGGGCCTCGGTCGGTCTAAGCAACTGCACAACATCTTGAAGTGGAGGTGTTGTGTTTCTTGTAGGGGTTTTTATTTCCAGGAAGCGTGTCTCCTGGTCCTTAAAAGGACAAGGCGATCTCTTAAAATTTGACCGCTCCTGAAAATTTGTCCTACAAAAGGGGTGGTTGCCGTGCTTCCTCTGAGTTCAAAGGGAAGAGCAACGTCCTTTGATTCGGCCTTCGTCCTGATGTCTTCACTTGGTCTTCCGTGGGGGCCAGGTGATACTTAGATATCCGTCGTCCATAAAAAATGAAAACACGTCTTGTTTCCTTTATGAATATGATTTTATTGTATTATTCAGGATTTTCCTGGGGTACTTCCTCCAGGGACTGTGAATTTAGACTGCGGCCCGGAGATCACTTGACTATTCCTTTATAAAGGAAAAGGAATCGAAAATTGTATCCCAAAGATACACATTTTCGTGCAACAATCTCGATCTTTTGGGTATTTCGAGCGAGATGTTGTATTTACACAAGATAAGAAATCAATTGATAAACAGTCGAGATCTCGTGCAGTGCGGACGTTCACAGAAACGTGTTTACACGTGTTTATGTTTACGTGTGTTAAGTGCACTATTAAATTGTGTAGTGCAATAGAAAAACAACAAAAAATATTTAAAAAAAAAATAATAATATATATATATACAATAACAAAAAAAAAGAAAATTTTAACTATACAAACACGAGCAAACACGTGTAATTTTCGCTGGATGCCGTAGTCGAAATCTGTCTTCACAGATGCCAGACAACGACCCGAGCGCTACCCGGGAATATCTTTTGGAACGGAAGAGAAGAGCCATTGAAACTCTTCAAAACTCATCTAAGAAGACTACAAAAATGGAAAATCCAGTAAAACACATGGTCTACGAACAAAAATTCCACGAAGCCGTGGAAAACATCCAACAGCTTTCAGCAGAGGTGAAGCAACTCCGGGAGGAAATTCACTCCCTAAAGCAACCCACCCAAAACAGCGACGATGCCAGTATGGAGATGACGCCTTCTCCCAACTTAAACCATAAAACATCTCCTCCCAAACAACAATCATCAGCCCATAAGGAAACCACAAAACAAGCCAAGCCAGCACCGAGTCCCCTGCCTGCCCAGCAAAAAAACGAAAGACCACCGCCAATCTACATCAGAAACCCGACCAGCAGCAAAGCACTAATTCAAACCCTGCAAAATGCCTTGGGTCACCGGAATTTTAGCACCAATGCAAAAGGATCGAGGACTTCCATAACAGTCAGATCATTAGTCGATCATGACAGGGCAGTTAAAAAACTGTTTGAGGAACAGTATCAGTTCTTCACCTTCCAGCATCCGAACAGCAAACCAGCTACCTTTATTATAAGGCACATCGATCCCGAATGGACCAACGAAGAAGTGGGACTGGAAATCGCTAGGATATGTCCACAAATAAAAATCAATAAGCTGGACTACTTCCAAACACCGTACATGAGGACAAACAACGTAAAAAACCTCCGGATCATACAAATCCCACCTAATCAGGACATCAAGCAACTTAAACAAATTAAATATTTGTTTACCCAAAAAATCGCAATCGAAGAGCCCCACAAACAATAAATTCTTCATTGTAAGCGATGCCAAGAATCAGGACACTTGGCGGTCTCATGCCACCAGCAAAGACGTTGCGGCAGATGCGCAGAGGAACACGAGCTCGAGGAATGCAAGGTAAATCCACAAGGCCTGGAACCTGAAACAATACAAACCGTCAACGTTGATGGATCCATTACCAACAAAAAGATCACAGTTAAATGCTGTAACTGCGGAGGCCCTCATCCGGCAAATTTTTCCCAATGCCCTCAGAAGCCAAAACTTCTGGAAAGACGGAAATTAGCAACAACTATAAAATCAACAACAACAACGAAACCAACAGTATTGCAGGAAACGAAGGCAACCCGACCGGGAATATCGTACGCGGATGCAGCAAGAGGAAACCTCAACACTACCACTCCCCCTAACAACAATACTGAAAACTTCAATCTGGACATCATGGGATACATCCAAAGCTTACAAGCCATGCTACCTTCGCTGAGGAAGATGTCAGAAATAGAGAAAAAAGGTCAGATTCTTTCACTAATAACTTCCAATATTCTTTCCAGCTCTCTCTAAACTAACCATTATCTCCCTCAACACAGAATCCATTTACTCCAACATACGTAAGCAACACCTCCGGTTGTTTGTTGAAAAGTTTTCCCCAGATATCCTCTTCCTTTCAGAGACCTGGCTCAAACCAAATTCCCGGGTTTCAATTCCCAATTATACTTTAGTTTCTAACCCCAGAACTAATGGATCTCATGGAGGTACCGGCATATTAATTCACAAAAAATTTCAATTCAGTGAAATTAGATTCACCTGTGTATCCAGCATTGAATACACAGCAGTAAAACTTTTCTGTGAGAACAATAAAGTGCTCGTCTTAGCATCCATTTATATTCACCCTCTACGACAACCAGATTTCCCAGATACTGACATTTCGCAGATTATCCAACAGTCCGTTCCCGCTCCATTTATAATCGGAGGAGACTGGAATGCTCGTCACACAGCATTCAATGATAATAAATGCAACAAATATGGTCGCCAATTGCTAGCCCTCCTCCAGTCCTATCCATATACTTACATTGACTCCCCATTACAGCCAACTCGTGTCTCTAGCTCAGCCAGGTCAACAATCGACTTCTTCCTCAAGTCCGACGATGTTTATTCAGCGGGTCCACCTACAGTCTCCTTTATATTTCCTTCTGATCATGGTTCCGTTCACACCACGATCCAAATCCCCTCTCTCGATTCACTATACTCGTCAAACTCTGTCCCAAACTTCACCAAAACAAATTGGAGAAAAGTCAATAGGGACATAGCGATAAGTTTCTCTGACTTATATATCCCTGAAGCATCTAACTTACTCCCTACTGAAATCGATCAAGCATCTTTAAGAATAGAGCAAATTCTTAAGGAGGCTCTCAGCAAAAACACCCCGACAACCATTCCTCATAACTATTTAGGAAAGCCTTTGCCCAGCATCCTAACCAAATTATTGCGCCTTAAAAAGCAGCTCCGCCGTAAACTTCATACAAGTTTATTATTAAAAGCCAAATCCAACTCCTATCCACTCTGATAAATGAGCAGTTGAAAAAATTCGCAGATGAAAACTACATCTCCACACTTAAAAATATCAAACCAAATCGGGATCTTTTCAAAAACATCAACCAATTAACTGGTCGTAAATATAAACCCCAAATTGACCATCTCATTAACCCGATCAACAATAATATTGCCCAGTCCGATTCGGACATAGCAAATTGCCTCGCAGAACACTTTGCAAAGATCCATGAGCAAAATAATTCTCTCTCAACTCCTGGCTTCGAGAACACAGTAAACGAATACATCTCAAACAGATTATTCCCATCTTTTACTCCTTTCATCGGTGAATTCAACAACACAAACATAGCTTCACACCCCTTAGACACTACAAATTTTCTAACTGCGGACGAATTATCCGAGATCGTAAAATCAGGAAATAACAAAAAGTCAACTGGATTAGATGGAATCCCACGTCTTCTATTTAAAAGGCTACGCCCACCGAATCTACTTCCCATCCTCATTCTTCTTAATCATATAATTAATGCATCGCACTTCCCAGAGAACTGGAAAACTGCGGTAGTAATTCCTATTAGGAAGCCCGGTAGTAGTAATAGCCCTTGCAATTATCGTCCAATATCCCTATTAAGTACACTAAGTAAGATACTGGAACGCAAGATCTACCAAAATCTTCTCTCATTTGCCAATGAGAATGCCCTCATCCCTAACTGTCAGTTCGGATTTCGTAAGCGACAATCCACATGTCATGCTCTACTAAAACTCACACACGATGTTACAACTGGTCTCCAAAACCAAAGCCCTACTGTGTGTATATCTCTCGATATTTCTAAGGCGTTTGATTGCGTCTGGATCTCAGGGCTTCTGTACAAACTGCACTCCATATTTAATCTAAAATCTCACACAACAAAGCTCTTAGCCTCATATCTTTCTGCCAGAAAATTCGTTGTGAGAATAAATTCTTCTGTCTCAGGAACCCACACCATAACCGCGGGTGTTCCCCAAGGCTCTATTTTAGGGCCAATTTTATATCTGTTATATACCGCGGATATTCCTCAACCCGTATCTCCTAATGTTGTGATGCTGAATTATGCTGATGATACATTAATTTACTCTAGCAGCAAATTTGTTAAGGCTGCAAGAAACCGCATAAACAACTTCCTCCCTAACCTATCAACATACTTTAATAAGTGGAAAATTCACCTTAATCCAAATAAAACGCAGCTCATAGTGATCAAGGGCAAACACGAGCACTGTACAAACAACACTAGACGCTGCCACAACAAAATTAAACTTAACCTAAACAACACTCTAATAAAACCCTCCAAAACCCTAAAATTTCTGGGAATCACTTTTTCTAATAACTGGTCTTTTTCCTCCCACATTAAAAATTCCCTTCAAAAGGCCACAATTCAGCTTAATCTCTGTAGAAGAGTAATGTGGAAACCTAATAGTCTCTCTCACAAAGTCAAACTGCTCATTTACAAACAAATTATCAGGCCCACACTCACGTACGCGTGCCCAGTGTGGTACCATATCACTCCCTCCCAAATGGAGAAATTATGGGTATTCGAAAGAAAATGCTTTAGGTATGTCTCTGGGTTACATCGTCGTCCTAACTCCTATAAGTACTATAGTAACGTCGAACTCTACAATACCGCTGGTATCGAGCGCCTCGATAGACGATTCCTCGAACTGTCTATCAAATTTATCGAAAACCTACAAAATAATCCCAATCCCATAATAACCTCGCTCTTAGAGAACCCTCTAGACATCCGAACTAACTACCCCAACTGTCTCCACACCAGAGCTATCTTCGCCTCAGGCAGACTGGTAAATGATTCAAATGAGATCATATACCACAACACCGAAGTTACCCCTAACCAGTTCAAATACTGTAACGTCCAACCATTTTCCAACATCCTACGCTTTTCCAACGAACAACCAGAGAGAAATACTCTACCTCTAACCCATAACTGACCTCATTCCACATCCTTTAATTCATAACATATATCCCATTAATTATAAAACTTTGTTTATGGCTTTATGAAAATCATACTGTAATCAGGCTAAATTAGGTTAAGTTATTTATATAATTAGGATTAAGTTTAGATTAAGTAAAGTTGAAAAAACAAATTCCTGGTTTTCTGACCTTTTCCAGGAAGATAATACCACTAAATTTATAAACACGGATCTAATCTTGTATCTCATAAAATATATATTTTGGAAAATGTATATATTATTATAATAATTACATGTAAGCAATTGTTACAAAATTAATTTTAAGTCACTGTATTACTTAAATGTACGAATTCTAATTATAGTTAATAAATACAGTTTCGAAAAAAAGAAATCAATTTCTTGAATTCTTATGAAACTATCGCGCAGATGTGTGAATGTATCTGCTTTTGAGTTTTTTGTTTGTTTAACTCAATGGAATTTTTGGGATAGAGATAACGATCTCTGAATTTTGGATTTGGGTGATGCTGTGGAGCAAATGTAGAACAATAAACGAATATTGGATTCGTTTATTGTGAATTTTAATTTTAATTTTGATTTTGGATTTAATTATGCCGTGGGGGCAAATGTTATGCGATAAACGAATGTTTGATACGTTTATTGCGAATTTTGGATCATGTTTGGATTTTTTCAGGTTTTGATGGGTTTATACGTTTTAGCGTATTATTGCTGGGATTTTGGATTAGGAATGGCGGAAAAAGGTGGTAGGGCTTGTGGGGCTTTTCAGGGCCCGAAGAGCCATGCATCGCTCGATCCCCACTATTCCAGGCGAACGACTTACCTCTCGGTCGAACTTCAGCAAGGTTGCGTAACCTTGCTACGGCATTTACCCCCAGCCAAATCGCTGGAATTAATACGGTTACCCAATCGGATAACTGTTTTGAATTTCTGTTAGGCAGCTTACCTATTCTGTGGGGGTTTTTCTTCCAAACCCCTTTTTTCTCCAACACCACCCCTGAAAACCATTAAATCCACGGCAAAGTTTATCACCTTGCCGTGGCATCGAAAACTCACCCTCGGGCAGGCATTAATTCCTAAAAAACATTAAGTCCACGGCAAAGCTTATCACCTTGCCGTGGCATCGAAAATTCACCCCCGAGGCGTACATTATTTCCTAAAAAACATTGAGTCCACGGCAAAGCTTATCACCTTGCCGTGGCATCGAAAATTCACCCCCGAGGCGTATATTATCTCCTAAATAAAAAAGCATAAGTCCACGGCAAAATCATCACATTGCCGTGGCATTTGAAATCCTATCTTTAGGCATACGTTCTGCCAGGGCAGCTTGTTTCCATAGCCTTATGCTATGGAAACAACATCAACAAAGAGTTCCTTGTTGACTCGTTTTATTTGTTTGCCCCATGGCACTTCTTGCGTGCGGCTATTTGGTCCCATTGGTTTGCTACCGCCGACAAGGTTTCGGCTTACGCAAACCAAACATGTCCCTGATTACCAGCAATCGCTGGCTCCCAATTATCGGTCCCCACGTTCAGGGGCCGCAATCAAGCAACGAACAAGATGCAGCCAGAAAATGTTTACTTTCAACATCTGGCAATGGCTGCACCCTATGTTCGTTGCAATGTTTAATCATCGGCAACCGAAATGATTATTTATGGCCTCCCATTAGGATGACCAAATCTTAGGCTTGGGTCTTTCACACCCCAGATGCTAGTGTTTACATTCTTGGAAAATGCACTAGCGATGTTGCCCTCCATCCACGGTCGCCGAACGATCGTATGCATGGCATACGCACACATGCGTAATGTATGCCTATTCCGTCCGGTCCAATCACGATTAACTCCCTCGAGTTAATCGTGTGGCCCCTCCTCCTTTTGCAGGTTTATTGAGGTTTTTCCGTTTCTTTGGTGAGCTCTAGTCACCAGTCAGATTTCATCTCCAGTCGGGTACGAACATATATGTGTTTTTGAGTGGAGTCACCAATTGTCTAACGAGACACACGGATCGAGGTCGTGGTGTTTGATTGAGTCGTGCGAATATGCAAGTGTTCGATTCCCGCGTATAAATACATCGCTTGCGAGAAGTTCGTATCTGTAAATGCGATTTACGCTATAAGTAACTTCGCGGGTTTTTTGCAATAAACAATCTCGGTGTTATACCAGTTTTAACAAATTAACAATTGTTCTGTAACCTCGTGAATCCTTACAATAAACAATCTCAGTGAATGTACCTATTTTAATAAAATGAACCACAAATATAAAAAAACAATTCATACAGCTTAACCGATGTTTTATTTTATCAAGTTCAGTGGATCAATTGTTGGAATTTCAGCGGCCAGTGTTGGGAGTGAACGATCTGTGGTGTTGTGCTCAACCTGCGTCCGTGTTGACGCCCACGGAATTAACACCTACATTGATGACCCTCAGTGCAAAGAACACTGCAACCTGCCAAACTTCTGATCAGGAGTCAAAGGAAAATAGTGCCAAAAACAGTTGACAGCCGATAAAAGACAGTCACCAGTGCTTTTAAAAACAGTGACAGTTAATAGATTGCACGAAGTTCTTAGATAAAAGTGAACTCGTTGACGGTTTATGTTTTTAAAAAAGAAAAAAAGTCCTTAGTGCTGCAGTGAAGGTTCTCATAAGGAAAGACCCTGAAATCAATTAAAAGACATTTTAAGGGCAAGAAGAGCCCCACCTCACCAGTTAAACAGTACACAACGCTCGAGGATTTACCAACGCCATCCAGACATCATCAACTGAGCACCGCAGCCACTTCGACAGCAGCAGCGTTAACAGCAATAACCAGTTAAGTATCCTTTTTTTTTTTCCTTTATATTGACCAACCAATTTAGTGCAACAACGGCCAATTTAAACAACTCACCGGCGGGACGGTTATTGCAGCCCCATTGTAATAGAAGTGTAATCTGGGCCACGTGACGGGCCTTACGAATATTTCATAATCGAAGGATACATCGTTCATGGTAAACTCTGTGCAACAGCAACATCCTAACCAGCCTAGTCGGAATTCGCCAACGGATATTCAGGCCCATACTGTGTTTCAAGTAACACCACCAATCGCAGTGGCAGCAGTACTAAAAATAAATTTTATATGTCCACTAGTTTTTCTCATAGTTAAGGTGATTCTTAAACTATACATAATAAGCCGTCTCAGTACATATATTTTCTTATGTTTTATGGTCACAGTAAATTTATTTAAATGATGGTAATAAAGCTAAAGCAGAGCCAACCGAATTAAAGGCCGCTGCAAAATTTAGTGATTACGAAGGCGAAACACGAAATTTAAAACGCCAGTCCGATTGAATTTATTTTAAAAGTAGCATGATTGAGTGAAATTATAGACCATCGTAATCTTCACTTCGTTTTTTTTTTTCTCTAATTGCATACTAGACAAACATTTTATTTCCAAATTTGATAAAACTTCTTAATCGTTTTAAGTATGTTCAAATTTTTAACCTTTCAAGAGAATCCCTAGTACAAGTAAAGTACAAACTACATAGTAGTAAGATTATACAATTTCAATTTTTCTCTTACAGTTCCATTTCTTTAGTCTTAATTAAACATGTACTTGAAATGGGAATACATTTGTCCCAGATAACAATCAACACGATTATTAAACAAATAAAACAAAGTCACCTCCTTTAAGAAAAATATAACATTTTATTCCCTTTCATTAATTAAATTTCGAATCTTTAATTAAAGTGACACAAAGAAACACGCACACTCGTTAAAATATATACATTGTTACACCCACCCTTTCCTTGTTCTCCTGAATTTCCGTTTTGCTTTTGTGAATTTAATATACTGTGCATTAAATATTAGTCGTCAAAATCTCAAAACCAACTGAATAAAGAGTTGCGGCAAAATCTTATGACCTAGAGAACAACATCCCAAAATTAAAAAAACAATGTAAAATTCCTGAGAATTTATATTAATAATTTTAACGCTACGAACTCTACTCGTAAGACTATTAATTCAATTCATACATACGAGCGCATATTGAAAAAGAGACAGCATTTGAAAAGACATACCACGGAAACCCGGGTTTTCACTACTGTATATTGCTTCAAAATATTGTAGTTTTCTCAAACGAATTATTAAGTAGAACAACAAATAGCAAGTACGCAGATATTTATTGAACGTATTGAACATTATATGACGGCAACGGAATCAATTATTAACATTTATTAGTTATAAGAGTAAACCGTTTCAAATTTAGTTATACATATACAAATACACAAATTGCATAGATAACTCACATCATTTAACTCAGCATTATTTTCGACATATATTATTTTATATTTTCCATTTACCAAAAACATATAAAAACCGAAAAATTGAAAACAAATAGTAACAATTGTAAACCCCTTCAGGGTATAGATCGCACACACCATCCTTACGGTGACATTGACAGCGCATATCGCGACTCCACTCGACCGCCTTCGACTCACCGTTGATCCATTTGACTCCGCTCAACTTCCTGCGACTTCTTTTACCCCAATTGGCCTCCCTTCACCGTCTTCGCGTCCTCTTACGTCCATTTCTGCGTCCTCCGTGGTAAATATTTTGATTTCCTCCTACTCCGTTGATTTCAGTCCTGTTTCGTACAAAACACTATGGTTGTCACACGAAATAGCGCTGCCCAAAAGGCCCAAGAACAACCCGAACCCCTAGAATTTCACGACGCCTCCAGCGTCGATTTCCCCACCGAGCAAGTCGATGCTGACCTAGACTTGCCCGGACAAGCTACTCCCCTGGCACCACCCGTTGCCCCCAGTGTCGTTAACCGACCCCAACCTTCTAACGCTCTCCCAACCGCTCCTAACGCCCCTAATACCGGCCCTTTGGTAAATTCCGGGATTTTAATGCCCACAACTAGTGCCGGTACTTTACAACAAGAGCATAGGCAATCAGAGCCCCAAGAATTCCACGATGCTTCCAGCCTCGGGAATGGGACTCGTCCTTCAAATATAGGGCTTCCCCCCTTCGATGAGGAGGACCCAGACCTTTGGTTTGCAGTGGCAGACCGCATCTTCCAGGCCTCAGCCTTGCACGACGAACAACTTCGTGCAGTCGAGCTGTTGAAAGTGCTTGACCGCACTCAGCGACCGCATGTTGCCCACATAATAAGGTCGGCCGGCCGCAACCCATATAGCAACATGCGTGAAGCTCTGCTCGACGCTTTGGACGAACCTGGAAGTGTGCGGCAACAACGTTTAGCCGCTGTAACCAACCTTTCTGGGATGAGACCATCTCTTTTCCTGACCCATTTACGCTCTATAGCGGGGACCAGGATTGGGGACGACCTAATAAAGCCTCACTTTTTGAGGTGTCTTCCCCAACACGCCCGTTCGGCACTTATAGCCCAACCCAATCAGAATTTGGGCTATTTATCCAAAATTGCGGACGCAATTATGGAAAGCTCAGATCAGTATTCTGAGCCTCCAGCGTACCAGGTAGCGGCGGTTTCTCAACACGCCGCCCAGCCTGCACGGCACCCTCGTCTGCCTTTCACAGCCCCTCAATTGGTCCCGACTCCCCATTCTCCTCAAGCTCAATTACCTCTTAGAAGGCCCGCCTCAACCAATTTCCCTCAGGGGAATCCAGAGGCAGGCCCCAACGTATTTAACCAGAGAGGTCCGCCACCACAATTAACCCGTGCTGACCTTCGGGCGCTCCAAACCTCACTCCTCCGCGAGATAACTCAATTGCGTGCGGAGGTGAGGAACAATCCTCGAAGCGCCCAGAATCGAGCCATGCCGAGCCGTCCTCTCAATCGGCAGAATTCCTACCAAACTGCCCCTCAGAGGGCCTATATGCCTCAAAACGCCCCACAGAGGGCCAATTCCTCTCAAAATGGCCCTCACCGGGCCAACTCCCAGCGAGCTCCGGCTCCACCTCCCCGTAACGGCAATGCCAATAGGCAGAATATACCCGATAATGCCGTTACTCTGCCTTGGTGCGCCAATCACCAACGATATGGTGATCGCGCATTTAATTGCAAGGCGCCTTGTGGTTGGACGCAACCTTCCACCAACCAAAGGCGCCCTTTAAACTAATTTTGCCGACCGACACCCTCGCGCAATCGGCCGGCACCCATACGATAAGTCGCCTAACCATCCGGGATTCAAAACTGAATATCGCTTTTACTGTCGATACCGGCGCCGATATTTCAGTCCTCCCGCGATCGTTTGCTCCGCGTAACCGCGTGCCAGCCGCACTTAAATTGTCAGCTGCAAATAATACGCCGATACTTACGTACGGACGTAAAAAGCTGACACTCCAATTGGGTCTTTGTCGTCCGATCACTTGGCGTTTCGTCATTGCGGACGTAAATGAACCCCTGATAGGTTCCGACCTATTAGGTGCACATAATCTGTTGGTCGATTCGACCCATAACTTGTGGCTCCAACCGCACCCCCCCTGCCCATGACGGCATCACCAGCGGCAACTTCAGGGGCCACAAAGTGCATAGACCCATTCCAGGTTATGGTACAGGAATTTGTGAGTACAACAATTCCTCTACCTAACCAACGCCGACATAAAGCCACGGTGTTTCATCATATAGAAACACGTGGTCCCCCGGTGAGCCAGCGTCCACGTCGACTGGCTCCGGAAAAATTACGTGCGGCGCGCGCGGAGTTCGAGCATATGATCGAACTAGGTATCTGCCAACCGTCGGACAGTCCCTGGGCAAGCCCACTCCACTTAGTGAAGAAACGTTCTGGTGAGTGGCGCCCATGTGGCGATTACAGGCTGTTGAACGCAGCAACTGTCCCGGACAGATACCCAATTGCACACCTCTACGATTTTTCGTACAAGTTACGAGGGTGCAATGTCTTCACTACCCTGGATCTCACCAGGGCATACCACCAAATTCCGGTGGCACCTGAAGACATCCCCAAGACCGCAGTCATTACACCTTTCGGACTCTTCGAGTTCAAAGTGATGACTTTCGGCCTCAGGAATGCCGCACAGACATTCCAGCGGTATATCGACACGGCTTTACGTGGTCTTAATTGCTGCCATGCTTATCTTGATGACATTCTCATCGCCTCCAAAGACCATGCCGAACATAAACGCCACTTACGTCAGGTCCTAGAGCGCCTCCGTGTATTCGGTCTTGTCATCAACCCAGATAAGTGTCAATACGCCAAGGAGCAAATCACCTATCTGGGTTATGTCGTTGACAACCAGGGCATTCGCCCACTACCAGACCGTGTGGAGGCCCTCATGAAGTATCCTCGACCAACAAACGTGAGTGAGCTTCGTCGATTTTTGGGCATGCTTAACTTCTATCGTCCAACCCTGAAGAATGCTGCCCAGATTCAAGCTCCGCTCAATGAATTCTTAAAAGGAGCTAAGCGCAATGATAAGCGCCCCATTAATTGGACAGAAGTCTCTGACAGAGCATTCCAACTGTCCAAAGAACAATTGGCAAATGCCACCTTACTCCGATACCCTCTCGAGGGAGCGGCACTTTCTATCCAATGCGACGCATCGGATACCGCAATCGGAGCCGTCCTTGAACAGGACATTGAAGGCCGTCCGGAACCACTTGGTTTCTTTTCAAGGAAACTGAGTCCCACTGAGCGACGTTACAGCGCCTACGACCGTGAATTACTCGCGATCTACAGCGCTGTTAAGTACTTCCGTCATATGATAGAAGGACGTTCGCTCTCAATTTTAACAGACCACAAGCCATTGGTCTATGCGTTCCGGAAGAAGTCGGGAAATGCCTCCCCCCGACAAGAGCGTCAATTAGACCTCATTGGGCAATATTCTACGGAGATAAGGCATATCTCCGGTAAACAGAATGTCACGGCGGACGCCCTTTCTCGAATCGATACGATTCATTTGCGTACCGCCTTGAATAACACTGACCTTGCCCTAGCTCAAGAGGAGGACGAACAGCTCAAGTCCCTCCTAACTGCCGATACGGCACTAGAGCTTAAGAAAATTACCCTTCGCGACCCTTTGGGCGAAATCTGGTGTGATGTCTCCACTGGAACCGCTAGACCTTACATTCCCGAGAAACTTCGTAAGGGCGTGTTCCAGGTTTACCACAACCCAGCCCACCCCAGCGGCCGAGCAACAGCCGCTGCTGTCCGTCGCAAATTCATTTGGCCCCGGATGAACAAAGATCTCACCGGTTGGGCCCGTGCTTGTCTCCAGTGCCAACGCTGCAAGGTAGCGCGACATAATGTACTGGAGCCAGCGCAATTCAAGCTTCCCACGGTACGCTTCGCCCATGTCCACATAGACATAGTGGGACCGCTTACTCCATCAAGAGGATTTTCTTATATCCTCACTATGATGGATCGCTGCACGCGATGGCCAGAGGCGACACCTCTCCGGGCAGTTACTGCCGAATCAGTCGCCAAGGCCTTTTACTCAACTTGGGTCACACGTTTCGGTGTACCAACCACCATAACTTCGGACCGAGGTCCACAATTTGAGGCGACAATATTTAGGCAGCTAACAAATCTTCTCGGCTGCCAAAGAAGTCGTACCACCGCCTACCACCCGCAATCAAATGGGATGATAGAGCGCTGGCACAGATCTCTTAAAGCCTCACTCATGTGTCATAATGACACACAATGGTTTGACGCCCTTCCAACCGTCCTCCTCGGCCTGAGGACAAGCATTAAGGAGGACCTGGGTGCTTCGGCAGCAGAGCTTACCTACGGTACCAACCTCCTTCTTCCAGGAGAACTTTTCCTGAATGGCGAAACACCGCGTGACCAACTTCGTGAATTGGGACATCTCCGTGACCTGCTACGTAAGGTTAGGGCAACCCCTGTAACCAGGCACGGCTCCAAAAAACTTTTCGTCCACCCTGAACTGCACAGCTGCACGCACGTCTTCGTCAGGGTGGATAAGGTCAAAAAACCCCTCGACCCACCTTATGATGGCCCATTCAAAGTCTTCCGCCGCATCAGTGACCGCGTCTTCGAGATCGACATTAGAGGCAAGCGATCCACGGTCAGCGTCGAAAGGCTTAAGCCCTGTTTTCTGGAAGCTTCCGCTCCAGAATCACCCCCATCTACTGACACCGCTCCTACTCCACCAGCACAACCTCCCCGTACTCGCGCTCAAACGCGCGCCCATAACCAACTTACCACCCCCTAACCTGCCTTGCCTGTTTCGTGACTACGCCACTGGGGAGGGAGTGAAGTGGGGCTTTTCAGGGCCCGAAGAGCCATGCATCGCTCGATCCCCACTATTCCAGGCGAACGACTTACCTCTCGGTCGAACTTCAGCAAGGTTGCGTAACCTTGCTACGGCATTTACCCCCAGCCAAATCGCTGGAATTAATACGGTTACCCAATCGGATAACTGTTTTGAATTTCTGTTAGGCAGCTTACCTATTCTGTGGGGGTTTTTCTTCCAAACCCCTTTTTTCTCCAACACCACCCCTGAAAACCATTAAATCCACGGCAAAGTTTATCACCTTGCCGTGGCATCGAAAACTCACCCTCGGGCAGGCATTAATTCCTAAAAAACATTAAGTCCACGGCAAAGCTTATCACCTTGCCGTGGCATCGAAAATTCACCCCCGAGGCGTATATTATCTCCTAAATAAAAAAGCATAAGTCCACGGCAAAATCATCACATTGCCGTGGCATTTGAAATCCTATCTTTAGGCATACGTTCTGCCAGGGCAGCTTGTTTCCATAGCCTTATGCTATGGAAACAACATCAACAAAGAGTTCCTTGTTGACTCGTTTTATTTGTTTGCCCCATGGCACTTCTTGTGTGCGGCTATTTGGTCCCATTGGTTTGCTACCGCCGACAAGGTTTCGGCTTACGCAAACCAAACATGTCCCTGATTACCAGCAATCGCTGGCTCCCAATTATCGGTCCCCACGTTCAGGGGCCGCAATCAAGCAACGAACAAGATGCAGCCAGAAAATGTTTACTTTCAACATCTGGCAATGGCTGCACCCTATGTTCGTTGCAATGTTTAATCATCGGCAACCGAAATGATTATTTATGGCCTCCCATTAGGATGACCAAATCTTAGGCTTGGGTCTTTCACACCCCAGATGCTAGTGTTTACATTCTTGGAAAATGCACTAGCGATGTTGCCCTCCATCCACGGTCGCCGAACGATCGTATGCATGGCATACGCACACATGCGTAATGTATGCCTATTCCGTCCGGTCCAATCACGATTAACTCCCTCGAGTTAATCGTGTGGCCCCTCCTCCTTTTGCAGGTTTATTGAGGTTTTTCCGTTTCTTTGGTGAGCTCTAGTCACCAGTCAGATTTCATCTCCAGTCGGGTACGAACATATATGTTTTTTTGAGTGCGAGTCACCAATTGTCTAACGAGACACACGGATCGAGGTCGTGGTGTTTGATTGAGTCGTGCGAATATGCAAGTGTTCGATTCCCGCGTATAAATACATCGCTTGCGAGAAGTTCGTATCTGTAAATGCGATTTACGCTATAAGTAACTTCGCGGGTTTTTTGCAATAAACAATCTCGGTGTTATACCAGTTTTAACAAATTAACAATTGTTCTGTAACCTCGTGAATCCTTACAATAAACAATCTCAGTGAATGTACCTATTTTAATAAAATGAACCACAAATATAAAAAAACAATTCATACAGCTTAACCGATGTTTTATTTTATCAAGTTCAGTGGATCAATTGTTGGAATTTCAGCGGCCAGTGTTGGGAGTGAACGATCTGTGGTGTTGTGCTCAACCTGCGTCCGTGTTGACGCCCACGGAATTAACACCTACAGGCTTTTTGGAGCACTTAAGAGAAACAAAGTTGACACCAAAGTTAAGCTTCTCCGCTATAAGCAGCTAATCCGATCTGGAATATCGTACGCCTTTCCCATATTGTCCTGCATATCTTCGGCTCAAATGGAAAGACTTCGGGTTTTCGAAAGGAAACTCCTCAGAACATGCACCAATCATTCTAGAAGGCCTGACGGTCGTCATTACCCCAACTCTCACCTATACGAAGGCGCCTCCATTACCCCTATCGACGAGTACTTGCTTCAATTAGCATATACGTACCTCGAAAACATTCAGAACAGCGAGAACCTACTTGTACGGGACTCTTGTGTTCTTGACCCTTCTCTCTCTCGATCTCTTCGGATCAAACCCCCACAATTTCTTCTTCAGTACAAAAGTGAAGAAAGCACCCTTCCCAACAACATTCCCCTCTATAATAGAGGATTCCTGGACCCATCCCATAGGGTCTACTATTAACAAACCACACACACGAACGCACAGCACAAGACGGCACAAACACAAACATACACACCGACCAAAGCGCAGATTATCAGACGCCAAAGACGTGATCTGCGTTCACTACCGCACCCAAGACCTACCGGTCTTGTACGATTTCTTTCCCTCCATCCCTCTATAAAAGTAGTTAGAGAACACCCGGACTAACACTGTCCACACTATCCTTGGATACCCCCCCTTTTTCTCTTTTCTTTTCAGAGAACGCGAGACCGAACCCAACATCCTCACGGATGTGGGTGATTCTGGTTATCGCAAGATGACCAGAAGTCAGAGACAAGATGAAGGACACATATGTCCTTGTCTCGATAAATTCGGCCTTCTCGCCACAATTTTTTTTTTATAGTAAAATCAGTTTCATACCCATACCCAAGATCAGTTGAAGACATACTCAGTCTAAGACAAGACAAAACGTACCCAGTTGATACTGAAGACACTCTACTGAAAGGCATCAGAAAAGACGATTAATACTCACAAAGGATACTAATCGCATACTCAAGACATTTCATCATCATCATCATTTCTGTAAAAATACAAAAATTAAAAAAAAATACAAATACAAATAAAGGAAATCCCAAAATTTAACCTAATATAATAATAATAATACAAAAAAAAAAAAAAAACCTTGAGACTAGGTTTCTCCTCCTTTTGTTTTCGTTTGTTGGTTCTTGTTTCTTTTTCGTTTGTTGGTTTTGTTTCTTTTCGTTTCTTGATTTTTGTTTCTTCTTCGTTTGTTGGTTTTTGTTTCTTTCTAGTTTCTTTTTCGTTTGTTGATTTTTCTTTGTTGATTTTGTTTGTTGATTTTGTTTGTTGGCTTTTGTTTGTTCCCATATTCTTTCCTTGTTTCCGCGCGCTTCTTGTCTTTGACGCTTATCTGTTCACATGCTTTGTGACGGATAAAACATGGACACCTGCTCTTCTCGTGGTGTGGGCCATCAGCCGGATCAGGGCATGATGGCTCTCACAAAGAGATTGAAGGAGGACCTCGAGGCCCTCAGGGCTGAGAACGCGGTTCTAAAAATAGATTGTCCCGACTGGAGTCCACACTATCCTTGGATACCCCCCCCCCCTTTTTTTTTCTCTTTTCTTTTCAGAGATCGCGAGACCGAGCCCAACATCCTCACGGATGCGGGTGATTCTGGTTATCGCAAGATGACCAGAAGTCAGAGACAAGATGGAGGACACATATGTCCTTGTCTCGCTAAATTCGGCCTTCTCGCCACAATTTTTTTTTTTTAGTAAAATCAGTTTAGTTTTGGAGTTGAATGGAAGAAGAATTAACTTTGAGTTTTAGTTTTGCATTCGGAGAAAGTAGACTTTGAGTTTTAGTTTGAATTTGAGAGTTGAGAAATCAGTTTAGATTGAGTTTAGTTTGAATTGTGATATTAAAGTAACAACCTACAGATTGTGGCGACTAACTTTTATTTCAAAAATAAACATAACTAAAAAATCTATAAACGATAATATAAACAAATGTTTAAAATGGCTGGTAATATGAGCTCAGTGGAAAATACTTATCTTTAATCTTTGATTAAATACTGGAAAGAAAGTTTGATTTGGAAAAGGCCTTCTGGATCTGCGTTATCTGATTCCAAAGCCATCACAACAAATCTGGAATCAAGATATCTAATAAGATTGTTGCGCGTACAGAAGTTCCTTAAAAGAAGTAAAGGAAAAATAAAAGGTCCACGCTCTTCCCTCAACCGAGGAAGCACGGCGCCCCGGACCATAACATCATCTTGTCAATTAAATTGTATTTATAGTTTGTAGTGGGCTAGCGCAGCGCATCATATGCTTTGATTATTAACTTAACCGTATAAAATATTATATAAAAGTTGCTCGGAGTGACGACAGATGCGAAAATCAGACTAATGTTAATGACAGTAATCGATAAATTTTAAAATTTAGAACTACAATTAATTTGAATAATCAAAAATAGTTTTAAGTTTTCACTTCTGTTGTCAGTCCTCGATGACTGCTTTTTTTTTACACTTGTCTCGGGAGGCGAACCTACAGCGCCGAGTCGGCACCCCGAGAGGCTACCAAATAACTGTTGCAGTTCATTTTAACAGTTACAGGTTGTATCGCTTCGGAATCGATTTAGCTCGTAAGGTGAAATATAATATAAAAACAATGGCGAAAACCGAGTTTCGTATGTTGATAAAACATTGCTTCTTAATCCGAAAAAAAAAACATCCTCATGCTTGGTAAATTATCATTCGGACTCTACTCTGTTGAAACCAATCATTTGAGGGTTTTATTTTCAAACATGGTCGTGCGAATGCAAACGCTGCTGAATGGTCCAAATGAAGCAAAGACTCAAGAAAATTTCAAGTTCGTCCTAAAAATCATGACGAAACATCGAAAAGTGAAAGTGTATAAGGTGACTGATATCGTGAAGTTGTCAATTGCTAATGGTAAATGATATATTACTATTTTCCATCAAAACTTGTCCATGTGAAGTTCTTTCCAAATGATTACCGCGTCTGGTCAAAATTTAACAAAAGCACCAACAACGCACCATGTCACAAAGCGTTGAAATGTTCGATGTTCGTGGTCCAATTGCTATGAAATTGGACATATTATAGTTTGAAGATTGGCACTTCCGAAAAATCATACAGATTTTCTATTTAATGTAGTTATTAAATGATGTGTTAGGATAATAAAATTCCCTTTTGTGCGCACGTTTGTTTAAAAAAAAAGTATTAATTTGGTTTCAAATAGATTATGGTATAAAAGATTCGTGACGAGGAAAACCCGTCAAAACAAATAATGTGTGAAATATCTTTGGCAAATCCCTTTAATAGATGGTACTAAGAAATTTATTCTCCTGAGTTCATGTGAAGCGATTCATTAGTTTACACAAAACTCTTATCAATGTCAGCAGAGTAAAGGCTGCCATTGTACCTAAACCAAAAAGAACAAAGATAGTAGCAAGCTTGTGAATCATAATGATCGATCTATCACACTGCCCGATTGGGGGCAAGACTAATAATGGATATCAATAACACAGAAGGACAGGATTCTTTTTATTTTGCTATTTGCTTACACATTTGATAATCCGCACAGAATTCGAACGAAAAACAATCCGTTTTTAATTACCATTAAAGCATTGATGTGTGTAGCTGGCAAATATGGAGGTTCAAACGAAAGATACGAGTAATAACAAAAGCAGAAGGGTGTTTGAGAGATGATAAGAACTTGGAGATTCGTCATAACTCAACTGCCGACAATGCGGGAGTGAAGTTTTGGTATATCGTATCTTTCCCAGAAATCAAATGCTTTAAACAAATTCTGAAATGCAATGTCTTTGTTTTCATTGTGTGCTATCAGATCATCAATTAACTTGTCCTTATGGCATTTTCCTCGATCAATTATAAGCTTTGAAATATCTCGTTAATTTCTGGTTGATGAGAATTTTCAAAACATAAACTAATACCGCACAATATGAATCACCGTTTTAGGGAATGCTAAATATATACGATTTTTTTTAAAGCGGAAGAATAAAACACAAAAATCAACTAAATGGTTGAGTTTCAATTTGATTGAATGTACACATAGGATATATTGGTTCAGTGCATTCGAGCATTTCGACTAGGTTTTACAAACATTGTCTTCGTTTCGATCACTTTTCCAGTAAATCGAGCTAATATAATGGGTTCTCCAATAGGGACTTGACAACGTTTTTTCGGTAGTAAATTTTTATAATTTGCAGACGTTGTTCGTTCGTGTACTTAACCATGATGGAAATGTTGAGTTTACTGAATAAATTGACAGTGACAGTTCGATGATTTGTAAAAGGGTGCGCTCAAAAATTAAATTCAAAGTTGTCAAGTCCCTATTGGAAAACACGATATAAATCCAGAGTAAGGAATCAATAATTTCGAGTTTATCGAAATAGACTATTAACTTCAGGACACCCAAGGAAATTATCTGTTTATAACACGTGCCTCAAAAAGGATTTTAGGATGAATGTCATCATCATCATCGGCACTACAACCGGGAGCCGGTCTTGGCCTTATTTAACAAATCTCCTCACCGGTCCCGATTTCGAGCCGATCGTCCTAGTCTATGCCATTCCTCCATCGCAGACAACGTCTGCCGCGCTGTCTCCTTCCATATATCCTGCCACAAAAGGCTTTCTGGGCAGGCTCATTCGAGCTAGTTGGTCCGCCCACGGGCGTCTACCAAGCTTGATTTTTCCTACAACATTAGCTTCAAGGTAGATCGCGTACAACTCATGGTTGTAGCATCTCCGGAATCGTCCTCCCTCACATACGGGGGCAACAATTCTCCTTAAGACCTTCTTCTCGAACGCGGCTAAGAGTCCAAAGTGCCTTTTATTGAGCACCCAGGTCTCGGATCCATACATTAGTACTGGTAAGACCATGGTCTTGTACAGTAGTAGTTTGGATGTTCTGGATAAATTTTGGGATTCAAAGTGCCTTGATAGACCATAGTAGGCTTTTTTGGAATTGATCAGCCGTTCGCGTATTTCTTCTTCCATATTGTGATCGGATGATACAATTGACCTAAGGTAGTTAAAGGATTGCACCACTTCAAATTCGTGCTCCACTACCCCGATAGTTTGACCAACGCTAGGTCTTCTCTTCGCAGAAGTTGCCACTATGTACTTAGTTTTTCCCTCATTAATGTGCAGTCCTAGTTTTTGTGCCGCCTGCTCGATCTGGGTGAAGGATTCCTGTACAGCCGATTCGGTTCTACCGATGATGTCGATGTTATCTCCTCAGGCAAGTATCTGGCTGGACTTGGTGACAATAGTCCCTCATGTTGTAACGCCAGACTCACGGATTGCTTTCTCCAACGCCAGGTTGAAGAGGAGGCTGGCCAGCCCGTCCCCTTGTCGGTGTCCATTAAAGATGTGTATTGGTTTGGACAGCAATCCCGCTATTTTTACTTGACTAGTTACGTTGGTCATGGTTAACCTACAAAGTCGAACTCTCTCATGGCATTATATAGTTCTACCCTGGTTGTGCTGTCGTAGGCGGCCTTAAAGTCTATGAATAGATGATATTGTGACGCATATGACAATCAGTACTGGAATCTTCGAGAAAGTCCGAAACAAAGTACTAGATTATTTTAGGAAGTTCTGGAAAACTGGAATAGAACATTCAAGACTATGGAACGGACGGAAACGATACACCAAATCAGAATGAGGAAAAACGGTATAAATACGTCGCACGCAGAGCGGAAGGATAAGTCTCAAGTTAGAAGTAAGAAGGAAAATACGCGATAAGTACGGAAGCGATAATAAAGAAATCGTTGTGTACGGTAAAAGTGACGGTTGTGATTAACGGACTAATAAAGTGTTATATTAATTCAAAAATCAATTTAACGGCTCTTATTTATTCAAAAATAATTAATCCAGCGAACCCTAAGCTCGCTACAATATAATGGAATCTTAAATTCCAGACATTTTCCCATCGCCTGCCTAAGGGTGAATATCTGATCAATCGCTGATTTGCCCGCGATGAAGCCACACTGATATTGACCAATGACGACTTTAGCGTATGGGGTTATCCGATCTTGTAGGATAGTTGAGAGTATCTTATAGGCGATAGTGTGATATCTCCCTTCTTATGTATGGGGCAAATTATTCCACGACAACAATCTTCCGGCATCTTCTCTTGCTCCCATATGTGCACCACGATCCCATGAATTGCGTGATGTAACGCTGTCCCTCCTTGTTTGATCAACTCAGCTGATATGCCATCAACTCCGGGGGCTTTATTTGATTTGAACTGTCTTATGGCTTTTACCGTTTCCTCAATGCTTGGTAGCGGGAACATTTGGTCTTGATCTTGCATTGGTGGAGCCTCCAATTCTTTTGTGAACTGACCATTTCGCAATTTATTGAAGTGCCCATCCCATCGCTCCAGAATGCCTTCAGGATCGGTGATCAGATTACCTTCTTTATCCTTGCAGTAAGTGCCGCGTCATACTGCGGATTATTTGGTACAACTTCCGCGCCTGGTGCGGACCTCACTCTCTACTTTTCTCTATTTCACAGATTCGATTTTTTTCCCATACACGTTTCTTTTGTCTGTGGAGTCTTTTTTTAGATCTTCTTAGCTCTTTGTATTTCTCCTCGTGTAACCGCGTCCTATGAGACTGCTGCATTGCCCGGTATGCAACATTCTTACGTTCAGTCGCTAGTTTGCGCTCATCACCAAACCAGTCGCTCCGATCTCTACGACTACTGCCTAAGATGGAGTTGGCAGTACTAATGAAGGTATTCTTAAGGTGTGGCCATTTCTCTTCTACGTCCGCAGTCTGAGCCCAGGACTTATTCTCCCTCCATCGGGCTCTTCGAGTGCGAGTCTTAACGCATGACCAAAGGTGTTACTGGTATTCTCATTGCGCAAGGCAGCCGTGTTGATTCGAATCTGATCCGCGCATGCAATACGTCTCCGTCAGGCAATCCGCGGTCGGAAAACTGTACCAAAAAGATAGTGATCCGAGTCGACGTTGGCACCTTGGTACGTTCGTACCGTCATCCGGCTCGAGGAGTGGCGGCGATCTATCAACACGTGTTCAACTTGGTTACGAGTGGCTCCATCAGGTGATACCCAGGTGGCTTTGTGGATATCTTTACGCGGAAACCTGGTACTCGTAACGAGCAAGTTTTTTTTAATGCTGCCAATTCGATGACTCGTAGTCCATTGTCCTTAATGTTCTCATGCAAACTATGAGAACCTGCATAGTGCCTGGAAACCGGCCTATTTTCGCAATCAAATCACCAAGAACGATTTTCACATCGTATCTTGGGCAGTCATTGAGGGCCCGTTCGACGTTCTCGTAGTATTCTTCTTTTTCGTCGTCAGGGGACTCCTCTGTAGGCCCGTGAACGTTTATGAGACTTATGTTCTTAAACTTGCCTCGCACGCGAAGAGTGCATAGCCTTTCGTTTATGGCATTAGAGCCGATGATGGCAAGCTTCAGTTTTTGGCTGACTAGAAAGCCTACCCCGAGTACATGGTGTTTTGCATGACAACTATAATAAGTGTCATAGTCGTTTCTTTGAATAACACCACTCCCCGCCTGTTGCGGATTCGCAATTAAATGTGCTGGAATGTACTGGAGAAATCTAGTACATTCGCATGTATACCAGTTGCGCAGCAGCTGGCACCAACTGGCCATCATTGTCACCACGATGATGTCATGGCGTCACTTTTTGAATTGGCAGTTATGCCATTTAGTCAGTCCGCATTCAACCTTCATCAAGTGCACACCATCGGTTCTCGTCCGATCACCGAAATTAAATAATAAAGTAAATAAAAGTTAATCTCAAGGAGAAAGGACTCCAGACTTGGTTTTGTGCTTCCTCTTCGTTGTCTCCATTGGCTTCCCCCCATCATTTGCATTTATTGGTTACGCTCTTGGGTACAGCTCACCGTTCCTGGAACCTGCCTGCTAATCTCTATCAACCACCACTCTTGGACGCTTCACTCGTGGAACGCTTTTCTCCTGGACGCGACCTCACTATCGGCCGCCTCTATTACAACATTTCTGGTCCTTCGAAACGGATCCAGTGCTTCATTGGATTAGCATCATCGCCGCCCAGTTCGCGGCACATAGACACTGCAACCTGACTCGACACAAATCAAGGAGCTGAAGCTGCAACACTCATGAAATCATAATACCTGTAGGATCTGAAGGTATTCCTAAACTCCAATCGTCTGTGAAACAAACACAAGATGTCTGATTGGGACACAGTTACGGTTTTACGTAAGCGGGCTCCGAAACCACCTGCCCTCAAAACAAAAAGTGCTATTAATCAGGCACGTCGTCAGGGCGTTCAAGCGGATACTCAACAGAAATTTGGTGCCGGTACTAATAAGCAGCACATCAACACTAAAAACACGGCTAAATTGGACAGGGAAACTGATGAACCTAAACATGAGAAAATACCTTTAGAAGTCGGCAAGATCATTCAACAGGGACGCCAAGGGAAAGGATTGAGCCAAAAGGACTTGGCAACAAAAATATGTGAAAGGAAACCACAGGCAAAGGTAGAAGCCGATCTATCGAAGCTGCGCCCAGTGCAACGGCGAAGGCTGGCAATATCCGGACAAAATGCTGGTGAATCCCCGGAGGGAACGGATAATGCTCAAAGGAAACGAGGAAAGGAACAGGGCCCTAAGCCTAACCACAGTGAGAGTGACAAGCAGGAAGAAAGTGATACATCGAGTGAAGCTGGTGACGGGGAAAGTGATTCGACGTCGAAACCTGGTAACGATGCTCCTCGGACTGGTGCACCGGCCATCTCCCCGCCAGCAAGCCGTTCGCCCCCAATGATGTTCCGGCCACCTCTACGGCGCCCGGAAACTCCGTCGGGACTTGACATGCGAATGCCGTCCGGCCCAACCACGGTTCGTCCCTGCCTTGGCGGCTTGCCTCGGCAATTAGGAGTTAATATGCCGCTCGGCCCTCCACCCGGATTGCCATCACGGATGATGCACCCGGAAAATTCCCCCCGTAGGGACAACGGTTCCCCGACGACATTCCTCTGTCGGCGGAACAACAAAGATCTCGACCGACGACATTCCTCGCTCGGAAGAGATCATACGTTTTCTCGCTACACTATGCGCAACGGAGCCGACAATCACCACGGCAGTGGTGGCGGCGGCGACGGCGACAACTTTGACAACGGTTCCGCGATGACATTCCTCAATCGGCGGAACACCAAAGATCTCGACCGACGACATTCCTCGGTCGGCAGAGATCATACATCTGTTCATCACCAACCCGAGTCGAGTACAAATGTAAGGACATGCACAAAAGAAGATGACAGTTCCAAGGATTCCTTAAGTCGTGGATCAGAGGACAGCGGCCGCCAGATGATCATTGCAAATCAAACGCTAAGTGATTTGTTGGAGAAAAATTCAATGGAAACCGCTGTTGATGCAAAACGAAAGCAGGATGACGAACTTTCTACAACGATAGTTCAAACCAACGTGTCTTTGACAGCTGCTCCAATACAACAACCGACCACGATTAAGGAACTCATCGCCGCTCAGTTCGCGGCACAGGCCACCATCTCCGGTACTTTCCTCAACATACAGGAAAAGGGACAACCAAGTCCGACAGCAATCGAGGCAACCAAATGCGCACTCCGCGCCGAATGGGAAGCCTTCTCCAGGCGGCACTACGACATCTTCTACCTGGCGGCACCTGGGGATCTGCAACACGCGTACTTCGCGGATGATTGTTTCGGCGAAACCGAAGAGATATACCTCGAGGAAGAGACGAAGCTCCTTGAGGCCCAGTACGCGCTCAAGTCAGCCTCCCCAACCATGGTCAACAGCACCAACCGCCTTCACCCTAGCGAGCTGCCCCCAGTGCAGCTGCCAATGGCCGACATCAAGCCATCAGAAACGGAACTGCACCCCAGAACAGTGGATAAGAGTGAGCAGGCCGCCGACCAGAGTGCCGCCTGCCCAAAGCCTAACCTACCCAAGGTCCCGATGATCGACCCAGTGCCGAAGCCGCCACAGAAGACGATGCCGCGCACGCATTGTGGGGCACACCGTGACATAGCCGTTCCTCGTGGGTTGCGAACTTACAACTCCGACCCAGAGGAACTGGCCACCATCACACGGACTCCAGAGCAAGCAGCGGGCACGGCGTACATAGGATACGCGTCAGATCCAACGCCAATGCCTTCCACGAATTCGACTGTTCCAGCAACAGTAGCCGGCCCGATGACTAACCAGCCCAGTGTCCCGATGCACAAAACACCGCCGACACCCGTAAAGCAACAGGGTGCTTGCACATTCTGCAGGGCCTCACACACCATTTACGCTTGCGAGGGCTTCCGATCACTCACACCTGGCCGTCGAAAGTCCTTCGCACACAAAAGAAACCTGTGCACCAACTGCTTGGGTCGCCACCGCCTGCGCGACTGCCACTCCAACAAGACGTGCCGTCGATGCCAGCGGAGACATCACAGCCTGCTGCATGTCCGGTCTACCGCCATCGACAGGACAACATCACCGCCACAACGAGCCAAAGGATCCGCCCCCCGGATCGACCGCCAGGAAGGGGTCTGCGCACATACAATCAGCACCCCTTCACAGCATTCCGCGTTGCTGCCAACAGCCAGAGTTATCGTGACATCTGAGACCGAACAGAGGATTGAAGTCCGTGCTCTGCTGGACCCCTGCTCCAGTGGCACCTTCATTTCAACATCACTCGCCCGAAGGTTGCACCTCCGACGCCAAGCATCGCCCGTCCCCACCTACGGTGTTGGGGGCACTCGTGGCCTTGCCACGAGGACTCAGGCCGCCATCAGAATCACTTCTCGCCTCCACGGCTCGAGACAATGGACACTGAGGCCCTTCATCCTGTCCGGGCTCTCAGTGTATACACCACCACCAGGATCAACGACAAGGGATCTCTCGTTCGTGGCGGGTCTGGAACTTGCAGATCCGAACATCGCCTCCGCCGAGAAGGTGGACATCATCCTTGGGGCAGACATATACCCCAACATCATCGTCGAAGGTCTCAGGAAGGACCAACGTTCCGGCCTCGTCGCGCAGGCCACTGAACTGGGATGGGTGCTAACAGGCGCAGCACCCACCACATCATCCAGCGCAAAGGTGACAAGGCCTGTCACCAGCCATCATATGGCCATTCCTCGTGGGTTACGAATTTACAACTCCGACCCAGAGGAACTGGTCGTCCTCCCGACTGACGGCCGCGGCATCCATCAGAGAACCCAAAGGACGCCTCGCCGGCATCGGCCCCAGTGGCCACATACGAAGCCCATTCAACTACCAGCCACCGATCACTTGCGCGACCCAACTACAAGACACACCCCCCGCCCTCTGAACCATTGCAGGGGCAAGGGGCAATCGAGGAACCAGGAGCCTACCCACTCGAACACTTCAAGGCATCCCACCACACCCAGGACACCACGTGGTCAAGCTCCTGCCCAGCTCCAAAGCTACCCAGGCCAACCGCTACCACCTGTAGCCACCACAACAGGACCAGGAGCGCGCAATACCCCGCTTGGCGGTCGGGCCTACCCAGCAACCAGCGGTCTCTCGAACTCCAGCAAGAAAGCACGCCCCTCTGTGCATCCACAGAGGCTGCATTCCGACGACCCCGGGAGGCACTTGGCCCGTGACTGCCACTACGAAAGGACACGCGGACAGTGCCAGGGCAGACACCGCACCCGACTCCACGTTACAGCACACACCCTCAACGGTCGCAACCTGCCGGCCACTCACTCCAGACGGGCACCAACGTGCGCAGTACATGGTACCACCACCGGTCTCGACATAGCTAGACCCATCACCAGTCATCACGTGGTCATTGATCGTGGGTTGCGACCTTACAACTCCAACCCGGATCAACTGGCCGGTCCCGCGACCACAAGAGGCAACGGACATCAGCGATGGGAAAGAGGTTCCTGTCGCCATCGCTCATACGGGCCATTCCAGACCTTCAAGCCTCCAGCGCTCCTCAGGGCGGGCGGCCCCCTCTCAACCGATCATTAACGTGAAAGTGGACAGCCGACCAAGACCAACCGCCACCAGCAGACCGCACACTCCCGGCCCTTGGCCACCGTCCCCTGGAACGAAATAATTCGCCAATGATTGGCGAAGGCGGGCGGAATGTTGCGGATTCGCAATTAAATGTGCTGGAATGTACTGGAGAAATCTAGTACATTCGCATGTATACCAGTTGCGCAGCAGCTGGCACCAACTGGCCATCATTGTCACCACGATGATGTCATGGCGTCACTTTTTGAATTGGCAGTTATGCCATTTAGTCAGTCCGCATTCAACCTTCATCAAGTGCACACCATCGGTTCTCGTCCGATCACCGAAATTAAATAATAAAGTAAATAAAAGTTAATCTCAAGGAGAAAGGACTCCAGACTTGGTTTTGTGCTTCCTCTTCGTTGTCTCCATTGGCTTCCCCCCATCATTTGCATTTATTGGTTACGCTCTTGGGTACAGCTCACCGTTCCTGGAACCTGCCTGCTAATCTCTATCAACCACCACTCTTGGACGCTTCACTCGTGGAACGCTTTTCTCCTGGACGCGACCTCACTATCGGCCGCCTCTATTACAACACCGCCCATCTTATTTCTTGCTGTTATGTTAGCTTTATATTCGGACAGGGCATCGGCTAGCTGCTGTGCAACTTGAGCTCTGTATAGTGAGCGGACGTTCCATGAGAAAATTCTCAAATCGTTTAGCCATTTTCGTTTCCGTGGTCGTCGTCGTGTATCCGGTCCAGCATCAACAAACAAGTAATTTGGGCTGTGGGTAATGGATAAGAGATCGTTTATAAAAATAAGAAAGAGAGAGTGGACGAAAATATGGATCACTGAAGAACACCGACATCAATTTGGTGGCAAACAGATTCGACACTATCCACAGGTTAGATTGAGCAGCCGGAGAAGTAGTCTTACAGCGTCTGCGACGATAGTGATCGATTGTTATTGATGAGTGTTTCGCGATGAAACTAACAAAAAAAGTTCATTAATCACTCAGACTGTTGCGGATTGGCAATTAAATGTGCTGAAATATAGTGGAGAAATCTAGTACATTCGCATGTATACCAGTTACACAGCAGCTGGCACCAACTGGCCGTTTGTCACCACGATGATGTCATAGCGTCCCTTTTTGTATTGGCAGTTATGCCCATTCATTGAGTCTGCAATCAACCTTCATCGAATGAACACCATCGGTTCTCGTCCAATCAACAATATAATCAATTAATAAAGCTACTCTAAAGTCAATCTCAAGGAAAAAAGACTTCATCTTTTCGGGCAGTGATTCCATCGTTTCACTTCATCCTCGGAACGCTTTCTCCTGGACGCAACCTCACTTTCGGCCGCCTCTATTACAACACAGACCGTATGCTAAATGCGCAGAACAACAAAAAGCCACTTCGAATTAGTTACTTCAACAACTTTTATTTGAAGATTCGGCACTTAGCGTACTACTGGTGAATGACCTCGTTCTCGCTTTTTCATTACAATCAAGCCAGTTGATATCATGGCCTTGAAACTGCATCTCGGCCACTGACATCAATGAAGAACTGCTGCAACAGGCCAACATCAGTGCCGTTGACCTCGTCCATCGTCTAGCCGAATTTTCCTCTGTCATTCCCTTTCCCCCTGCCGATTTGCATTCTTATCGAGTACTTCAGAGCGAACAGACGTTCGCTCATAGCATAACTAACACATGTTAGTGAAACTGTGTGTAACGCAAGTGTCATTAAAAGAGTGTGAAGTACACGTATCAAAATACTTTTATTATTTTAATATTAATAGAAAAGACTAATAAAACAGAGAGAGTGAAAGCCAGCAGTAACGAATGCTGGGCGATGGCCCCATTGACGACCAAGAATTCGTCATATACGGCAAAAGGAAAGCCACAGACATTTTACCTAACGCAAAAAAGAAACCGACAACCATGGAAACACAAGATATTGACGGTAATTCCGCCAACACACTGGACGTTTTTCTAACCTCCCACCCAAACAAATACACAATTGAAGTTTCTTCGCGCTTGGGCACTTCAGACCACTGTGTCGTGTCAGCTAAATTTCCTCCAACCAACAGAAATGCTAACGAGAAAGCTCCCAAAAGAACAGTATGGTTCTATGAGAAAGACTACTGGGAAGGTCTGAACGACTTTTTTGAGAAGTTAAATTGGTCGTTATTTTTCGGAATAATGATGTTGACTCTATAGCGGACACATTGACGGACGCGATTCTGTTTGGCAGGCGAACCTTTATTCCACACAAAGTAAAGAGCATCAAACCCAAGAGAAATATGTGGTTCGATTCCGCGTGCAGAGAAGCCTTTAAGGCCAAAGAGTTTAGCTACCGGTTGTATAAATCAAACAATACTGAGGAAAACCGGAAAGGATTTAAGATAGCTAGGAATGACTGCAATGCGTATATTCAACGCGCCAAGTTCTTGCATGACCAGAGAGTGAGACAAAAAATATTACACTCTCCCACAGGTAGTAGAAACTTCTGGGCATTCGTGAAAAACATTCAAAACTCAGTCTCTGCATCCAGTCCATCGCTTATAGTCGATGACAAACCAGTCATCACTGCAATAGAGAAAGCGAATATACTTGCTGCACATTTTGCAGCCAACTAATCGCAGCCTGATACTACATCAGTTCCGCCTCAACTTGAGCATAAGCACAACACCATGAGCCAGATTCGCTTCCGAACGCATACTGCTGCCCGCACACTGAAGGAGCTAAACGCAACAAATCCGCTGGTCCGGATGGCATTCCCCCAATTCTCTTGAAGAGATGTTCCTCTTCACTCTCTAAACAACTGCGGAAACTTTTCCATTTGTCTTACTTTACTATCCTTTTCCCAAATAGATGGAAGCCAGCGAACATTCAGCCAATTCCCAAAAAGGGTGACAAATCATTCCTCCCTTTTTACCGACCCATAGCACTAACTTCTGTTCTCTCGAAGGTAATGGAATCACTGATTAACCGTCAACTTTCGAAATATCTGGAATCAAATACCCTCTTCAATGACCGCCAATATGACTTTCGTAGCAACAGGTTCACAGGAGATTTGATGGCGTACCTTGCCGAAAAGTGGAGCTATTCGATACAGCTCTTCGGTGAAAGCAAGTAGTCGCATTGGATATTTCAAAAGCCTTCGACAGAGTTTGGCATCCAGCCCTTTTGTCAAAATTGCATTCATATGGAGTGGACAATTCCCTGATCCAATGGATAAGTGACTATCTTTCTGGCCGTTCAATCCAAAAGGTTCTTGATGGGGTCAAATCTGCTTCCCATCAAATTAATGCAGGTGTTCCCCAGGGTTCGGTACTCTCACCCACTCTCTTCCTCATCTTTATAAATGATCTCTTGTCCATTACCCACAGCCTAATCCACTTGTTTGCTGATGATAGCACATTGAGTTTGTCATACTCATACGAACATTCCCGACCAAACTCTTCGAACGCCAGTACCAATCAGCAGGTTATGCTTAATACATTGAATTCCGAACTCAACAAGATATATCACTGGGGATTATCTAACTGAGTAGAGTACAATCCCTTAAAAACTCAGTGCTGTCTCCTGTCGTCAAAGGCAAACCCCAAAGTAAATACACTGTCGATGAACGGCACTTGCATCGACGAAGTCAAGGAACTATCAATCCTCGGAACTCGAATTAATTCAACTCTTAATTGGAGCGGCCACATTTTTGAAGCTTAGAAAAGTGCCGCCAAATGCATGGGGATCCTTAAGAGATGCAAAAAATACTTCACTCCATCCAACCTGGCCACTATTTACAAGGCGTATATTCGTCCCAAAATGGGGTTCAACTCCCATATTTGGTCAGGCGCATCAAAAACTGCACTACACGCGCTCGATAGGAGGCAAAAACGAGCAGTGAAACTTATTGGAGACCCAGCTGTGAGTCGAGCAATTCCGTCGTTAGAACATAGATGCAACGTATCGTGCCTATCTCTTTTCTACAGACATTATCACGATCGTTGTTCAAATGAACTTGCTCATTGTGTTCCGCCTCCTCAGACATTTTCCCGCGATAACCGTCAATCTGTAAATGCGCATCAATTCAAGTTGAAAGTGGACTTCAGGCGCACAAATAAACATAGAGAGTCATTCTTTAGCCGAACCACACGAATGTGGAAGGTTCTGCCTGATCATGTGTTTCCTCGTCGTTGTAATGTTCAGGCAATTAAAACCAATGTACATCGATACCTCTTTATCCACCTCCTCTCCTTCCGTCCGCGCTGTGCTCTGACATTTAAGGGTACTCCAAAATCCCTCTTTGTGCGCGTCTTTGTGTAAAAAAAAGGCAATTGACTACCAAAAAACGTATCTGGAAGCCGTAGAATACATTAATACAGTTAGACTGCATATGAAACAACTCCAGGAGGAAATTCACGCCCTACAAGCACCCACTAAAAACAGAGATAACGTCTGCATGGAAGAAACGCCAGCTCAACGCCCAGGACTAGCCCCATCATCTCCAAAGCACCATCTTCCCAACAAAAGAAGACAGCCGGGTATCAAATGCCTAACACACGCACCAAAAATATAAGACCATCACCCATCTGCATTAAAAATGCAACGAACAAGGAGCTAATTAGAATGCTCGAAAGTACCATAGGCCACCGCGATTTTACCACAAACACAAGAGGAGCTTCGACTTCCATCACAACAACCACGTTAATGGATCACAATAAGGCGGTAGAAAAACGATCGCAACATAAACTTGAATTTTTCACTTTTCAACATGCACAGTTGAAACCAGCGACTTCCATCATAAGAGATATTGATCCTGTGTGGACCAATGAGGAGCTTCCAGCAGAAATATTCAGGATCTGTCCGGAACTGAAAATCAATCCTCGAATATGGACCGGATACACGACGACGACCACAGAAACGAAAATGGCTAAACGATTTGAGAATTTTCTTATGGAACGTCCGCTCACTATACAGAGCTCAAGTTACACAGCAGCTAGCCGATGCCCCGACCGAATATAAGGCTGACATAACAGCATTACAAGAAATAAGATGGACGGGGAGTGGTGTTATTCAAAGAAACGAGTATGACACCATGTGCTCGGGGTAGGCTTTCTAGTCAACCAAAAACTGAAGCTTGCCATCGACTTTAATGCAATAAACGAAAGGATATGCACTTTTCGCGTGCGAGGCAAGTTTAAGAACATATGCCTCATAAACGTTCACGGACCTACAGAGGAGTCCCCTGACGACGAAAAGGAAGAATACTACGAGAACGTCGAACGGGTCCTCAATACCTGCCCAAGATACGATGTGAAAATCGTTCTTGGTGATTTGAATGCAAAAATAGGTCGGAAGCAGGTTTTCACTCAAGTGAAAATAAAATAAAGCCCCCGGAGTTGATGGCATATCAGCTGAGTTGATCAAACAAGGAGGGACAGCGTTACATAACGCCATTCATGAGATCGTGGTGCACGTATGGGAGCAAGAGGAGATGCCGAAAGATTGGCGTCGTGGAATAATTTGCCCAATCCATAAGAAGGGAGATAAAACAGTGTGCAGCAACTATAGGGGTATAACATTGCTGAGTACCGCCTATAAGATACTCTCCTCTATCCTACAAGATCGGATAGCCCCATTTGCTAAAGTCATCATTGAACAATATTAGTGTGGCTTCATCCCAGGCAAATCAGCGATTGATCAGATATTTACCCTTAGGCAGGCGATGGATACATGTCTGGAATTTAAGATTCCATTGTATGATCTACAGTATTTATAGACTTTAAGGCCACCTACGACAGCATAGTCAGGGTAGAACTATATAATGCCAAATTGATACGACTTTGTAGGTTGACCATGACCAACGTAATTAGTCAAGTAAAAATAGCGGGAATGCTGTCCAAACTAATAAACATTTTTAATCGACTCCGACAAGGGGACGGTCTGGCATGCCTCCTCTTCAACCTGGTGTTAGAGAAAGCAATCAGTGACTCGTTACAACTAGAGGGACTATTGTCGTCTAGCCAGATACTTGCCTGAGGAGATGACATCGACATCATCGGTAGATACGATTCGGCTGTACAGGACTCTTACACCAAGATCGAGTAGGCGGCACAAAAACTGAGACTGCACATTAATGAGGAAAAACTAAGTACATGGTGGCAACTTCTGCGAAGAGAAGACCTAACGTTGGTCAAATTGTCAGGGTAGCGGAGCACGAATTTAAAGTAGTGCAATCCTTTAACTACCTTGGGTCAATAGTATCAGCCGATAACAATATGGAAGAAGAAATACGCGAACGGCTGATTAAATCCAACAAAGTCTCCTATGGTCTATCAAGGCTCTTTAAATCCCGAAATTTATCCAGGACATCCAAGCTACTACCGTACAAGACCATGGTCTTACCAGTACTCATGTATGGATCCGAGACCTGGGTGCTCAATAAAAGGCACTCTGAACTCTTAGCCGCGTTCGAGAGGAAGGTCTTAAGGAGAATCGTTGGCCCCGTATGTGAGGGATGACGATAGCGGAGACGCTACAACCATGAGTTGTACGCGATATACCTTGAAGCTAATGTTGTAAGAAAAATCAAGCTCGGTAGACTCCGGTGGGCGGGATACCTAGCCCGAATGAGCAAAGAGGAGCCTGCCCGGAAAGACCTTTATGGCAGGATGTACGGAAGGAGACAGCGCGGCAGACCTTGTCTGCGATGCAGGGATGGCGTAGACCAGGATGCCCAGAGCCTGGGAGTGCCACCTGAATGACATCGGCTCAAAATCGGGACCGGCGGAGAGACTTGTTAAATAAGACCAAGACCGGATCTCGGTTGTAGTGACGATGATATGATGATGATGATGATGATGATGATGATGATGATGATGATGATGATGATGATGATAATGCTGGTGGTGATGATGATAATGATGATAATGGTAACTGCGTTACACATTTCAGCTGGTCAGGTCCAAGGTGGAAGGTGCTGTCGGTGTCAAGCCATACGTGGTGCTTCAACAAGCTCTGACTATGAGTTGACCTTCAATAGATTCAAAAAATCCCCATTGCTTATAAGAAGTAAAATAAATGCTCAACCTCATCAATGAGTTTCGTAATGATAAAGGTTACATCTTATACAAGGTGAGCAAAATTAATCACCCTATCGGAAGATGTTATAACTTTTGCAAATGGCGTTGTACGTCAATCATATTTGACATTTGTGAACTAGACAGTTGTAAAATACAAACAGACAAGCAATTTAGGGTGTGTGAATTACTGTCAAGCCATCCGTAATCTCAACAACGAAGAAGACGCTTTTATGTCGAAAATCATCATGAGCGACGGGGCGCATTTCCACTTAAGCGGTTACGTCAATAAGCAAAATCGTCGTTTCTGGGGTACTGAAAATCCGCATGTGATGAACGAAGAGCCGTTACACTGTGTGGCGCCGCGTTCACGCAGGAGTGATTGGGCCGTATTTTTGGGAGGACGCCATCGCCAATACGCTCACTGTTACTGGCGAACGCTACAGGGCCATGATAAACGACTTCTTACTGCCAGAATTGGATGAGCGGGGCTTGGTGAACACGTGGTTTCAACAAGACGGTGCAACCGCACACACAACACGAGCCACAATGGATATTGTGAAGAAAGCGTTTCCTGCTCGCATAATCTCCCGTTTTGGCGATTTGGCATGGCCAGCAAGATCGCTCGATTTAACCACCCCAGACTTCTTTCTTTGGGGCTACTTGAAGTCGCGGATTTATGCCAACAAGCCTCAGACAACCGCAGCCCGAATATTCGACAGGAATGCGAACAGTTAGCACCGGAAATCTTGCAGAAAGTCATGGATAAAACGGTTACAAATGCGTATCAACATTGGTGGCAGCCACTTAACGGATATCATCTTTTCCACTTAACAGAAAAAATTGTAAAGGTCCAAATAAAGATTTCCTTCACTCAAAATCATTTTTTTTTCATTTAGTAAAAAAAGTAATTTAAAAATAAAATTGGATGATTAATATTGCGCCACCTTGTATATATAATAGAAAGATACTTGTGCCATTTCAGAGGGAAGTGCCTTCCAAATCTTTCTTTGGTTTTTAAGGTACCCCAGAACGCTTTCCGCATCAGTAGTAACGGGTGCTCAAAATCAATTCCTCTTCGGTTAGATACACGAGAAGCGTTTTCTCCCACCAGTGGTAAGGGACGCCTCTCAAGGAAAATAAAGCGTATAGATACCACGGCATATTGAGCCGGTAGCATGCGGTAAAATCGGTGATAGAAAAGCCTTTCTGGACTTACGAGCGTAGGTCAATAAGTCCTTAGAAACGCCTACGATGGCGCTCGTAGCATCGATATTGCTCTGTTCTTAGTAAGGATTATTCCTCACTATGTATCATCTTTTCCACTTAACAGGAAAACTTGTAAGGGTCCAAATAAAAATTTCAATCACCCAAAGTCATTTTTTTTTTATTTAGTAAACAATTAATTCAAAAACAAAATTGGATGATTAATTTTGCGCCACCGTATATCTAAAGCTGCCTCGTGCACAACGAGACGCTAGAGCGAACATAAGGCATATGCAATGGTATTTACTGTAAAGGCAACACCAATTGGGCGTTCAATATTATTGCACCAAAGTACATTGCAGGTGTCTTTCAAATTACATTGCAGGTGACATGTCTCTTTTAATTGTATTAAAAGTACGATAAGCCACGATGTTACAATGTGACGACAGCCTGAGTTGTGCATCTTCATCGAATCAATATCCTCTTTCAAACCGCTTACAGAAACCTTCCGCATACCTATTACACGCTTCAAATACTTGAAAGTATCAAATAACATACATCGAAAAACATATGCGTTGTTAATAACAACTCTGCTATAATTCAAGAAAAAAAAAATCCCTTGAATTGATTTTCTCGATTTCGAGATGAACACATATACGCTTCAAATACAACAGCTTATCAGCAGCTTTTTTATTTTTCTAAAATATATATGTACTTATCAGTTCCACAGGCAGAGGCCATCAACTTCGTATCAATCAAATAAGAGGACTACATTATGAGTCACTGCGGAAAAATCGATCGAATAAACTCAACTGAATGATGCAATGAAACAATCGCAAATTGTAAACGAATCAATTATAAAACACATGTGGTTCGTCTGATAGTCCGTCACAGAAACACAGGCAATGAAATAATAATTTTATTTTTATTTGATCGTAAGCGAACAAGTGAATTTAAAATCTAATTTCAAAGCCAAGTTTTAAAGGACTAACTAAACATGGCGCCTTCCTCTAAATTCGGTACCATATTCAAAAGGTATTCCATAAATTAAACAGCTTCTGCAAATCCCACACGGTTGTTGCCCATGTCGAATTCGGTGTAATACTTTCCAATGAAAACATCACCCAAGATCCATAATGGACCATTTGGTGGTGGAATATCGATTCCCATGAAGCCAGACAAGCACATAGTCTTCCCAAACTGGGAAACCCGTAAAATATAGTCTTTACCTTCCAATTTGAATACCTTTCCTGCTAAGACAAAGTTGACAACAGGCAAATTAGGAATTAGACTACAATCGACGATGTATTGTCCTCCAACAATTTGTGTTGCCCCGATTGCTCCATTAATGGCTTTGCTGTCTTCTACAGGGCAACCGATGAGACTGGTACCAGTATCTGCAATAACTTTGCATCCGCCTTTGCAAAATTTACTCGATCCAATTGAGCCACCATCCATTTGAATTTGCCAATAAGCATTTCTCGTAACAGGCAAATAAGTAAATTCGCCTTTATAATAATTGGGATCAGATCCACCGAAAATAATTTCACCGCCTTCAGCCGCACTGGGATTTCGATTTAAATAAAATGAAAATACCGGAGCTGGAATTAGACCTTGATTGTACAGATTATAAAAGGGTGGTACAACTCCGTCCACTGATATCGAGCTATAAGCCAATCCTAAGATGCCATCAAATTTTGCAGCTACAAACACCAAACCGGGTTCACTGAGCGCCTCGGCAAATGTCTGATTCTGGATATTTAATCCGCCAATGTTTAGAGTGTCAGTAGATAGATAGCCAGATAATGAGCCAGTTCCGTAGTGAATGGCAAATTCGGTGCCGTTCTTGATGTAGGTCTTCGATTTTTTTGCATTATATTTATTGTGCACCAGGCAAGCAATATTCGAATAGTAGCACTCCTTCGAAGGTACCCAGAGGTTTGATGATCCAGTATCAAAGATTACTTTAAAATTCTGGGGCGGGGTTCCGAGGGAAATAACTCCATAATACTGGGCATCAAGATAGTTGGACAATGGTTCTGGAGTAACTCCTCCAACAGCAGCTCGGGATAGATTTAATCGCAAAGTTTCAACCTCAGTATCTACTTCAGTAAAATATTTGCGAGCCGATTGAAATTTGTGAAGTTTAATGCGTTGAAGATCTCCATTGGTCACAGAAAGAACACAAAACACGAGCACGATTATTTTTAACATTTTAGCTGTTCACGTTGCTCACTACTATAAATAGAAATAAAGCTTAGTGTTCTGAACGAGGAATGAAAACAAAATGTTGTCGCCGGATTTTACCTTCTGCTTTTATGCTAAATACTTCCAATTATCTCTTTGTCCTACAGCGCAGCCGGTAGGGTATAAATTAATTGCAAAACAACCGAATTCAAATGAATTTCCTGCAATTGGTATAAAGGGGAAATTTTTTATATTTTTATGTCGCTGGCGGTACTAGATTTGCGTGCAAATGTAATAGAAGTTGTCAAATATCGCACATTTTTGTGATATAATTATTTTCATTTTATTTATCATTATTTGTTAACAAGTAAAGACTATCATATTGTTTTTTTCCATGTGGAATTTTATTTATGCTCGATATAACAGTTTGATAGGCATTTAAATTAAACAATTATTGCCAATTGAATCCAAAAATGCTATACCTTCTTACGCCTGTTACAATCGTTATTTAAGGCATAAACAATGTTGTTTTAGTATTAAAATACTGTGACGCATATGACAATCAGTTCTAGAATATTCTAGAGTGTCCAAAACAGAGTACTCGAATATTCTATAAAGTAATGGAAAACTGGAGACCGTGAACAGTAGAACATTCAAGACTATGGAACGGACGGAAACGAAACGTCGAATCAGAATAAGGAAACGGTATAAATACGTCGCACACAGATCATGGGGACGAGTTCAGAAGGCCTGACGGCCGCCACTAGCCGAACTCTCACCTATACGAAGGTGCCTCCATTATCTCTATCGACGAGTACTTGCTAGAATTAGCATATAAGTACCTCGAAAGCATTCAGAATAGCGAGAACCCACTTGTACGGGAATCTTGCGTTCTTGACCCTTCTCTCTCTCAATCTCTTCGGATCATACCACCACAATTTCTTCTTCAGTACAAAACTGAAGAAAGCACCCTTCCCAACAACATTCTCCTCTATAATAGAGAATTCCTGGACCCATCCCATAGGGTCTACTGCTGACACACTACAAACACGCACGCACAGTACAAGACAGCACAAGCACACACACACACACACACACACACACACACACACACACACACACACACACACACACACACACCAAAGCGCAGATTATCAGACGCCAAAGACGTGATCTGCGTTTACTACCGCACTCAAGACCTACCGGTCTTGTACGATTTCTTTCCCACCATCCCTCCATCCAAGTAGTTAGAGAAGATCTGAACTAACCCTGTCGACACTATCCTTAGATACCTCCCCCCTTTTTTCTTTTTCAGATATCCTGGGACCGAGCCCAACATCCTCACGGATGTGGGTGATTCTGGTTATCGCAAGATGACCAGAAGCCAGAGACAAGATGAAGGACACATCTGTCCTTGTCTCGCCAAAGTTGGCCCTCTCGCCACCCATTTATTTTTTTTCATGGAGACGAGTAAGAAGTAGAAAGTGAAGCAAGCGATAAGTGCGGTAGTAAGAAGTAATAAGTAGAAAGTAAGAAGTAAGCACTAAGCAGTGAAGCAAGCGATAACTAAGGAAGCGAGAAGTCAAGAAATCGTTATGTGTACGGTAAAAGTAACGGTTGTTATTAACGGACTAATAAAGTGTTAGATTAATTCAAACCCGAATAAACGGCTCTTATTTATTAAATGACGGCGTAACGCGTAACCAAATAGACCACTTCCTCATAGACAAAAGACACCACTCGAATATCCTTGACGTAAGATCATATAGAGGAGCAGATTGCGACTCCGATCATCTCCTAGTGATTGGCAAAATCAGGAGTCGCCTCGCAGCAATCCCACATGGGCAGTCACGGGAGACAAGCAAAAAGTTCGACACTGATAAACTGAAAGACCTACGCAAAAGGGCTGAATATCAAGACGAACTAACGAATAGATTAAGCATTCTAGAGAATGTGAGCAGTGAGGAAGTGGAAGCTAATAGTGTGAACACTAAATGGACATCAATCAGAGACACAATCAAACTAACAGCCCAAAAGGGATTAGGATAAAGAAAACAATTAAGTCCAAACCTTGGTTTGACGATGGGTGCAGGGCGAAGATCGAAGAACGTAAACGCCTCAGAGTTATCCACTTATAAGGATCTGATGAAGTCAACGCAGAAAGATACGCGACAATTCGGAGAGACAATGAGGCTCTTCAAACGCAAAAAACGCGAATGGGAGAAGACTCGGATCGAATAAATCCTAGAAAATTCTAGGGCAAAAAACATCAGAGGTATGTATGTCGGCATAAATTCAATTAGAAATGGCTACCGAAGAAGAGCCAAAATAATTCGAGACGCAAACGGCTGTCTGGTCACAGAAACAAACAATGTCGTGACAAGATGGAAGCAGTACTTTGAAAATCTGCTCAATGTACGCACCCATCAACCACAGATAAATGCACCAAGCGTACATACAGCCGAGCCTCAGATCCCAGAGCTGTCTCTCAACGAAGTTGTAGACGCAATAAAGCGATTGAAAAACAACAAGGCTCCCGGAGTCGACTACATACCGGCAGAGCTTGTGAAGCATGGAGGAGAGGCAACCGCTTGAAAGATCCACCAGCTCATCCAAACAATATGGGATAAGGAAGTCACTCCGGAAGAATGGAAAACCTCAATAGTCAACCCCATTTTCAAAAAAGGTGACAGATCTGACTGCGAAAACTACAGAGGAATATCATTGCTCCCAACCGCATACAAAATATTAACAAATGTCATTCTGGCGAGAATCACACCGTACGCAGAAGAGATACTGGGAGATTACCAATGTGGATTCCGTAGGAACCGGTCAACAAGCGACCAAATGTTCACAGTAAGACAACTACTGGAAAAGAAGTGGGAAAACGGAGAGACGGTTCACCAACTGTTCGTTGACTTCAAAAAAGCCTGCGACTCAGTCGCAAGGCAGACACTCTACCATATTCTAGTTGAGCTGGGAGTCCCAAAAAAATATGCCGCGCTCATTCAAATTTGCAGGAACGAAAACAAAGGGCGAGTCAGAATAGAAAACCACCTCTCAGAACCATTTGAGATCCGGGACGGACTAAAGCAGGGAGATGGTCTATCACCGTGTCTCTTTAACCTTATGCTCGAGTATGTCATCAGAAAGGTACAAGACGACAACATGGCCGGATTATCCCTGAACGGGGTCACACAAGTGCTCGCATATGCGGATGACGTCGCGTTCTGGGCGATAATCTAGAGACTGTTAGTAAAAACTGTGAAATCATCATGCAAGCGGCAGAAGAGGTGGGCCTAGATATAAATGAAGACAAAACAAAATACATGATTACGGCGAGAGCAGGTGGACCTCAGATAACACATATAAACGTCAGAGGTAAGATATTTGAAAAAGTTGAAGAATTTAAATATCTGGGAACGATACTGACGGCCAGTAATGAAATGTCGAAGGAAATTAACAAGAGACTACATTCCGACAACTCGAGTTGGCATGCAGTCAGTAAACTGCTGAAATCTAGACTGCTATCACGTAACATAAAGATTCGTGTCTATGGAACCATAATCATGCCGATTGTTCTATATGGATGCGAAACAAGGGCTCTCACAAAACGGGAAGAGAACAAATTCCGCGTATTCGAGAATAAAGTTTTGAGGGGCATCTTTGGAGGTAAATATGACGAGGAGGCAGGACAATGGAGGAAACTCCATAACCACAAATTGGAAGAGCTATATCGCAAACCTACAATAGTGAAAGTAATCAAGTCGCGAAGATTAAGATGGGCCGGACACGTGGCGCGAACGGGCAACGATAGTACCGTGCATAGAATTCTTGACGGTAGACCAACGGGAAAGAGACCGGTAGGACGGCCGCGATGGAGATGGGAGGACAATGTTAGGTTTGACCTTGAGGAAATCGGATCGAATAGTCAAGCGTGGAAGGAGAGTGCCCAGGACAGGGAACGATGGCGAAGCCGAGTCGGTGAGGTCATGAACTTCCGGGTTCTTACAGGCCAATAAATAATAATAATAATAATAATAATATTTATTAAAAATAATTAATCCAGCGAACCCTAAGCTCGCTACAATTGGTGTCAGATGTGGGATTAATTATTGATGAAATAAATAAGTCTGTGAAAGTGTGTTGTGAGGATGTAAGATCGACATTTGGAGGATTTTCGCGTTCCTGAGTTGAAGAAGAACTTCAGGGCCGGAATCTGGATAGTAGAGGACAGAAGCAAATTCTTCGACAGCGTCTGCAAGCAGCATTGGGGGAAGAGGGTATCGATGTCGACACATATGTTTTTATGATTGGGCCAGACTCTCCGGATGAAGAAGAAACAGCGAGTCAAGATGGTGCCAATGTAACGGAGAAGAGTTCGCCACAGTTGGACATTTCGCAGATGTTCAGGATGGTGACGATAAAATTGGACGCGGAAGCTACAGACATTAACACAAAATTGGACGCGCAAGCTGCAGATGTTAATGCAAAGTTGGATGCCCAAAATTCAAAATTGGACGCCCAAGCTGCAGATGTTAATGCAAAGTTGGATGCCCAAAATTCAAAATTGGACGCCCAAGCTGCAGATGTTAATGCAAAGTTGGATGCCCAAAATTCAAAATTCGACGCACAAGCTGCAGATCTGAATGCAAAATTGGATGCCCAAACGCAGTGGATGAAATGTAAATTTCAACACTTTAAGTAAGAAATTCGAAACGAAGTCGAAAATCTGGATCTAAAAGTCACGGATGAAATAACTCGAATCGAAAAGAGACTTGAGTGTGCTGAGAGAAATAAGACATCGCCTAGCAATCAACATGACTACAGAGATACAAGGATGCAACCGCCAACCTTCGATGGAACGAGACCCCTCTCCGTATTTATACGTCAGTTTGACGCCGTGGCCAATTATAATAAGTGGTCGGATGAGCAAAAGTGTACATCACTAATCGTGTCAATCCCGGGGCGGCTGCAGAATTGCTACTATCCATACCAGCAGAGAAGCAAACAGATTTCCAAGCGGTAAGAGACGGCCTTGAGTCTAGGTATGGAGACAACCACATGCAGCAGGTCTACCGCATGCAACTGCGGAACAGAACGCAGAAACCTGGAGAAAATCTTCAACAGTTGCAGGCAGACATTCAGCGATTGGCAAGCTTGTCTTATTCAAATATGACTAAGGAATTTCTGCACGAGGTAGCAATGGATGCATTTATAAACGCACTTCAAGATCGGGACTTGCAACAGGCCGTTCGTTTGGCAGGAAAGAAGACGACTAATGAAATATTGGCGTTCGCATTGGCATATGAATCTGCTAAACTGGCTACCAGGAGTACATATAGAGTCCGAGAAACGTCCGTCCAGGAATGTTCCTGCCAAAGAATCGGACATGTACAACAGAGAACCCCGAGACCTGATATGAAGTGTTGGACATGCGGCGAAGTCGGCCACATCTCTGTTGACTGTAGGACACGTCGACGAACGAATGAAACATCAAGTGAGAATTGTTGTTCATGCGCTAATCATAAGAGGAGACTATCAACGGACCAACCTAAGGTCAATAGCTCGGGAAACTTGTAAGGGCAGACTTTACGGGGCGAAAGTCGCCTGGTGGAATGTGCAGCCCCAGCACCGTAACTGTATCACAACTCCAACCGGATAGCCAAAGTTTGGTTATAACTACGATCGTTAATGCAAGGACAACAACAGTGACAATCGATACTGGAGCAACGAGATCCGTAATTCGGCTGGATGTCGTCGGCAAAACAACCCTTAATAAAAATAGAAGATACGCTTTGAGGACTGCCACGGGAGAATGTTCTACAGTCTACGGAGAAGTGGAGAGCATAATAGTTTTGGGCAATATTTTCATCTCCCACCAATTTTTGGTTACCGATATTACGGACGAATGCATTCTTGGAATGGATTTCATGAAGGAGCATCAAGTTGTTCTAGATATCGGTCAAAGAACGCTGCTAATTGGTAACTTGGAGGTTGCTATTACATTGCAGGACGAACAACTGCGAAGACTGAAATGTTACGTGTGTGAGGAGGATGAGATGCCAGCTCGTTCAGACTCGGTAATTTGGACCAGTCTCGAGAGTGATCCCGGGGACTATCGATTTTACATCACCGAAGCTGTACAAAATCAGCGTAAAGGGAACATCCTTGTTGGGAAAGCCCTTATCGATGCGAAGAAGCACATCGTACCCGTCAGAGTACTAAATGCGTCCAAGGAGCCGGTCGCAATAAGAAAAGGTGAGGTAATCGCAGAATGTGCACCCGTGTCAATGATAAGCCCAATTCAGACAAGGGGAGAGGACCATTCAATTCAACAACCCGCGGGTGCATCCTCTATGGTTAATAAGTTGATGTCCCAGAAAATCGAATTAACAGAGAAAAGGCAAGCGTTAAATAACTCCTGAACAATATTTCTGATATTTTTGTGACAGGAAATGATACATTTGGACGCACCGGTATAGTTAAACATCGCATTGACACGGGTGAGTCAAGACCTATAAGGCAGCCACCTCGTCGACTACCGTTGGCCAAACAATCAGAAGTAGGCAACATGATTCGAGAAATGGAAGAGCAAGTAGTTATCGAAAAATTATCGAGCCCATGGGCTTCGCCGGTAGTGCTCGTCAAGAAGAAGGATGGGACAACTAGATTTTGTGTCGACTACCGCTGGTTAAACAACGTTACCAAGAAAGACAGTTACCCACTTCCTCGAATCGATGACACACTAGATACCCTTTCTGGAGCTCAGTGGTTTTCAACATTGGACCTAAAAAGCGGTTACTGGCAAGTGGAAGTGAAGGAGGAGGACAAGGAGTAGACAGCGTTTACTACCGGAAACGACCTTTATCAATTCAACGTGATGCCTTTTGGATTGTGTAATGCCCCAGCAACGTTTGAACGATTAATGGAAAGTGTTCTACGGGGACTTACATGGAAGACGTGTCTTGTGCACTTGGACTATATCATCGTTGTTGGAAGGAATTTACCAGAACACATCAATAATCTGCGCTCCGTCTTCGAACGACTAAGACAGGCCAACTTAAGGCTCAATTCGATGAAATGTGAACTCTTCCAAAGGAGAGTAAAATTCCTCGGACACATCGTTTCAACTGCAGGAGTTCAAACGGATCCTGATATGATAGCAGCCGCCCGAGAGTGGCCTACTCCAGAAGACAAGTAACAGTTGAAAAGCTTTATGGGATTAGCCACATACTACCGACGGTTTGTTAAAGGTTTCGCCAATGTGGCTAAAACCCTACACGAACTAACGGGTAAAGACAAGACATTCAATTGGACAGACAAGTGTGAGGCAGCATTCAACACATTGAAGACCGAGTTATGTAAGACTCCAACATTGGCATTCCCAAGTTCGGATCGCCCATTTATATTGGATACTGATGGAAGTAACACAGGAATCCGAGCAGTGTTGTCGCAGGAAGTCGATGGTAAAGAGAGAGTTGTCGCATATTATAGTCGAGTTCTATTTAAGCCAGAGAGAAACTACTGCGCAACAAGAAAGGAACTGCTGGCTGTCGTAGAAGTCGTTAAGAATTTCCATAAGTACCTTTACGGACGTCGATTCCACCTTCGGACGGATGATGCCGCCCTGAAATGGTTGTTAAATTTTAAGAATCCGGAAGGACAGATAGCTCGATGGATCGAACGACTTCAAACGTACGATTTCCAAATTTCCCACCGTCAAGGGAAGGTGCATAATAACGCTGATGCTCTATCAAGAAGACCATGTAAGCCAGATTGTACACATTGTCATAGAGCGGAAGAAAAAGAAGAGGCGTACGACTTGCGAAATGTACAAGTAGAAGTACTAGATGGGTGGACGAGTGATGCTATACGCGCAGCTCAACTTCAAGATGAAGATATGTCGCTAATTCTGGAATACAAAGAGAAGAACGAGCGGCCAACTTGGAACAATATTTCCGACAAGAGTGGAACATTTAAGGCATATTGGACACAATGGAATTCCTTGCTGGTGGAAGATGGTATTCTTAAGCGTAAATGGGAAGCTGCGGACGGAAAATCCCATCGAATGCAGATTCTAGTCCCACCATCAAAAGTGAAGGATGTACTAACAGAAATGCACGACGGGACCTCCGGTGGACATCTGGGAGTTAATAAGATACTTTCAAAATTACGATCTCGATTTTACTGGCTTCACATGAGAGATGACGTCGCGTCTTGGTGTAGGAAGTGCACAACTTGCACTGCGACCAAAGGACCAACGGCAAAACCAAAGAGCGCTATGAAGCAGTACAACGTGGGTGCCCCTTTCGAGCGAATTGCGATTGATATCTCAGGACCATTTCCAAAAACCAACGACAACAACAAATACATGTTGGTTATCATGGATTACTTCAGCAAATGGGTGGAAGTCCTTCCATTTCCAAACCAAGAAGCAACAACCGTCATTGAGCAGCGTTTCAATAATTGGATCAGCAGATATGGATATCCCTGTGAGCTGCATTCCGATCAAGGCCGAAACTTTGAATCACAGATATTTCAAGGCATCTGTGCGGCACTGGGCGTAAGGAAAACCAGGACCACACGCTTACATCCGCACTCAGACGGAATGGTCGAAAGGTTCAACCGAACAGTAAAAGAGCATTTATCGAAGGTCGTTAGTGATCACCAAAGAGATTGGGACAAATATGTACAAACCTTTCTCATGAGCTATAGATCGGCTAATCACGATATGACGGGCCATTCTCCAGCAAGAATTATATTTGGACGAGAGATACGATTACCAACCGACCTGCGATTCGGAATACCTCCAGACGCCATAGATAAGACCGAAGACTACGTAGCCGAATGGAGAAATCGCCTCGATGAGATTCCTCATTTGGTTCGAAAGCAAATCAAGGTATCAAGTGACAGGATGAAAACAAGGTACAATGTTCGAGCCAACGCATCCGGAATTAATGCAGGCGATAACGTGCGGCTTTATAACCCTCATCGGCAAAAAGGAAGGTCTCCGAAGTTGCAGGAACATTGGGAAGGACCGTATAAGATTCTCACAAGAATTAACGACGTTGTCTATAGGATTCAACGAAAACCGAACGCCAAGATGAAAGTGGTACATCGTGACCGACTGGCGACTTTTGTTAACCCAGGAGACCAGTGAACTTAGTTCGGGACGAACTAATTTAGGCGGAGGGTAGTGTGACGCATAAGACAATCAGTACTAGAATATTCGAGAAAGTCCGAAACAAAGTACTAGAATATTCTAGAAAGTACTGGAAAACTGGAGACTATGAACAGTAGAACATTCAAGGCTATGGAACGGACGGAGACGAAACACTGAATCAGAATGAGGAAACGGTATAAATACGTCGCACACAGATCATGAAGATGAGTAAGAAGTAAGCGTTAAGTAAGAAGTAAGGAGTAAGAAGTAGAAAGTGAAGTAAGCAATAAGTGAGAAGTAAGAAGTAAGAAGTAAGCAGTAAAAGACGCGATAAGTACGGAAGCGATAAGTCAAGAAATCGTTAAGTGTACGGTAAAAGTAACGGTTGTTATTAACGGACTAATAAAGTGTTATATTAATTCAAAATCGATTTAACGGCTCTTATTTATTAAAAATAATTAATCCAACGAACCCTAAGGTCGCTACAATATATATATTTATGTATATATGTATAAAAAAAAAGCAATAACAGCAAAGCAGAAGAAGAAGAAGAAGATGAAGCGAACAATGAAACTCAATAAAACAGCGAGATGGGCGGCCAGTCGTTACGTTAGCTCGATGCGCGATGGTGTACGTTGCCAAAGTCAAAACGTCAAACTGACAGCAAGAATATACGGCAGACGTGTGGGATAGACAGAAAATGAAGCAAAGTAAAGCGAACAAACATTTTCCCTCATCAATGCTTTAACAATAAATCATAACGTTTCCCTTTTCCTCTGGCACCAAATTTAAATTTCTATATAAAAAATGTTAAATCGGAGAATGAATCGTGTCACAAAACCACAAAATAATATGCCAATCTCGTTGTTAAGAGAGATAAAGTACATGGAAGGCAAAAAGGAGAAGGAATGGTACTGGGAAAAGATTTAGACGGCTCTAAATAAAATCGGTGCGAAAAAGACAATCATCCAATGGAATAAATGTTGGCGTGATATGCGGCTGACGACTCATAGAAAACTAGCCGAAAGGAAACGATGCCAATTAGCATTGGTTTAATTTGAACCACCGGGGATCGAATAAACCAAGAAGATAACGGTATTATCGATATCGTAGGGTCTAAACACTTTTACGAAGAAATGGGTGGAGAATTGAGACCAGAAAAAGGCATGACAGGATACGAATATATCCTGATTTTCTGACCTTTTCCAGGAAGACTATCAATATTAAAATCTATAATACTCAAATAGTTTTTCACACATGCAATTATGTGCATGCTTTCGGCAATACTTGCACAAGTATAAGCATGTGAATCACCCATACTGCTGGTACTGTGAAGGCAAAATAGAAAATGCGGAACATGTACTCACAGAGTGCGTGAGATTCGAGAGCGCACGAACGATTTTGGAGAGACATATGAGACGTACAGTTACTCCGACAGGAGTAATAGAATACATGCTGAGTTCAAAACAGGTATGGTTCGTAGCAAATGATGTTCTATGTGAATGGTGCAGCAGTTGCGACACGACGAGCGGAGTAACAGATAAATTCCGTCCCGCCCCGTGATGGAATATCTAAGAGAAAGTTCCGCGGGGATCAACGGGAATATGTGCCTGGAGGGAGATGGTTTTAGTCGGTAAAAGTCCGACATGCCTCTGGATCGGTCAGAGGTTTCTTTTGAAGATTTCCACCTTCCTACCGGAAACAAAAAAAAAACATGGAATTATGTTTGAAATAGGTGTAAATAATTGTATCACCAGAATTATAAGTTAGTTGTAGTACTTAATATAAAAATTGATTATTGGTCAAATAAACACAGTATGTTTAAAAAAAAGCTATCTTTCTTATGTAGTTTCCCTTTAAAGACAAGGCCCCTGTAAATACCACAGCTGCTTAGACACCAGCGGCGAATAACGCGCTTCGATTTTAACCGTTATATAAGCCGAATTTCTTTAAATCCTTTTAGGAGGCGATTTTTAAAGATATAAAGAACCAAAAAAAAAATGATTTTTTAAAAATTGTAATTTGTAGTAGTACCTCATCATCATCATCATCATCGGCACTACAACCGGGATCCGGTCTTGGCCTTATTTAACAAATCACTCCACCGGTCCCGATTTATTTTTGGGTTCATATCCGAGGCTTGTTAAATTTTCCATAATGTTTTGTTTTTCCGGGCAAGGTTATTAGTATTGCGCCATAGTAGTACCTAATCATCATCATCGGCACTACTGTCGGGTTTTAAGGTAGGTTGTGCCGACGTACGGCGCTGATTCGCTTAAATCCAACTTGAAGTTGGGGAACTACGATTGATTGTGGTTCTTGCAACTGAAGTCAACTTAGTTCGTCGCCACTGTAAAATGCCAATGGATCAGTATGCACCGGGGAAAACAGGAACAATTAAAACGCTTGGAGGTGGCTGGTGATCACTGCCTTTATTGTTAATATCTTCCCCCTTTTTTTCTGTTTTATTTTACACAAGTTTCTTACAATAATATATTTAGTTCCACAATTATAGATCAATTAATTTAATGTTCTCTTAAACTTTTGTTCCAGCAAGATGCTACGTTGGTAAATGCTCGCACTTCTGCCGCCACGAGGGGAACTTTACATTCGCACGATTTATTGGGCCGGAGGGGCAAGAAAACCGAATTGAGAATTTGTGTGAAGGGCTGTGGCAGCAAATCGAAAGTACAATTTTAACGACAACCGACGGACTGGATGCGCTTCGACGTGTATAAACCCCACGGGGAAATGTACACGACGAGGGATGATTTTCGACTCCACGTGCGTGCGCGTTGATGGCTATTTTTCGACTGACTGAAGAAGGGCAAGAATCAATTCATGGTGCCGTGGCAGTGGAGTCATCGCCAAATAAAATTCACTGCAATTTACTAAGAACTTGAAAAGGGTTGCTATGCGTGCATAGGGGATTTAGTTTCAGACAATTACTGCCGTACAGGCTGAATTGGGTTCCTCTGTCACTATGTATACGGGGAAATCGGTTTGGGAACACGACCAAGTATTTGGCATGAGTTGTCGGTTAGACAAAGGAATATGGGTCTTAGTCGTTGCGATGGTTGTTTCGTGGAAGTGCAACACACCGTGCTGTTACGTAAGTAACCCGTCTGTCGCCCTTGTTTCGACGAAACACAAACTCGCTACCCAAAAATATAATTCAAGTAGTTCATGTGCAATAAATAAACACAATACTGTTACGGATTTTCGGCTTTACGCTTAGCGGCTCCCTAGGTCCAATCTCTGGATCGCGAAATAATTTAATCAAATTAAAGCTCGTTCTTTCGGGTTTAATGGATTTACTTTATTTTTGCTTATTATTCTACACGTGTTATTTACACTTCCCTTAACATCGATCCTCGTGTTCGCTGTCAGTTCTCTTCTTCTTGACTCCTGACTCACACTTATTATTCCGCTGTCAGTTTGCCTGCTTCTCTATGTGGTCTATCTCGCACTAGATGGCGTGCTTTATGTTCGTAAATCCGTCACAATACCAAAAATATATAACAATCGAATGGATTGAATGTGGCTGAGTTGTGGTTTGGGTTGAAGGCGACGGGTGTGTTAACCCAGTCCGTTTCGGCTAAGGTGTCTTCGGTTAGTTTCGAAGATTGGCCGTCGCCGAGGTGGGATTGTGTTCGAGTGGGAGCAAAGAAGGCGAACGAGGAGAGTCTTTAACTAGCCGCCGAGAAGAGAAGTCAGACGAACTGCCGTAGGTGGAAGTATGTTGTGACCCATTACCAACGGCCAGAGAAAAGTAACGTAAAAATGTTAAAAAAGAAAAAAGGGTTAACGTGTCTTTCGGTTGTGTTATAAAAACATCAAAAGAAAATGTGCGTAATTAATTATTGTTTTTTAAGTCCGTGTCGTGGTTTTAACGTACAAGTCAATCGGTGTTAATTTTGTCATGTTCGTGTAACGCAGAGAAATTAAAATACTCGGCGTGAAAGCAGGAGAGGAGTTCCTGCGGCCCAACTCATCGAATGATCGTGTTCTACCCAGCTGAATTTTGACGAGATTGAATAAATATATATAGACAGCAGAAGATAACGAGGTGTTGTGTTTCTTTTACCTCTACGAACATTGTTGGACGGCCGAGGTTTGCGCACCTCCCAGGTATGATTGAGGCAACCATAGAACAAACTACGATCCAGTTGCAACAGGTATGTGAAGATTATACAAGTATTATTCAGTGAAACACAGAAGGTGCAAAAATCCAATTGCGCTATCTTTGGAGTTGGGCAACGGCACCCCGTACTTGGCAAGTACCGAATATCAGTGCCCAGGTACCGCTAAAGTGAAACAACCGCATATCTACAGTATTGTTCCGAATACAACGGGAACAATTGGCGCAGCCCCTCCCCCTTTTTCATTTTCACCCAGTTTTAACAGCTTTTGCACCTGGAACACCTAGTAATCGGCCCTTAAATTAAACAATTTAACTAATAACTGCACTAAATTGATCACCACGGCACCCGTTTATGATTGGCACAGCCGCGCGCTCCGTATTCGGTTTTGCGCATTACCATCGGCGACTGCATATAATTTGACGTTCCAACATTCTACATATATATTTATATGCACCCACAGTTTCTGTTACAGAGCCATCTTTCTGTTACAGTAGCGCAGTTCGATTTTTAATACTTACACCAAACCGTAACACCAAGCAAGAATATAATACTGCGAAGGAGTAAGACTAACATCCACCCAATGTAAAGCCTTTCAAACAACACAACCCCCATTTGTATAACCCCTTTGACCAATTTATATAACACTGGCACTTGACCACATTTATATAACAGTGCTGGTGGGTTACCAGTAAGGAGAATTGATGTTGTTTCAATTGGATTAGTTGGGATGGGAGCCGAAATGGTTTTCGGCGAAAATAAATGTTGCTTGGTTACAAGCGAGGGAAATGGCTTAAGCAGGAAGTGAGCCGGAATGGTTTTCGGGGGAAATTAATGCTGCTTGGTTGTAAGCGGGGGATATAGTTTAAATTAAAAATTAACCGAAGTGGTTTTTGGGAAAAATGTATGCGGTTTGATGTAGATGGGGATATGATTTATATTCTGTTGCAAGTTTTTGGGAATGCGTTTTATTACAGATTGTGTTATTACAGGTTTTGGTTATGGTGACGCGCTGTTAGCGGTCGAAGTTAGGTAGGAGTTGTGGGTTGGTTCTCCGTGTGATATAGATAACCCCCACACTACAGCCGGGATCGGTCTTGCCCTCATTTAACAAGTCTCTCCACTGGTATCCGGTCCCTATCCGAGACTTGTTAAATTGTCCATAATAACTGCTTTTTCTGGGCAGGGTTACTAGCCTTGCGCCAACCTTTCTCAGGATGTTGCTGCATGCATTGGTTCACTACTTGGCGGGTGCCAAACTAGCTCTACAGGGGAGTCACGTGGAGACTGCATGTCAACTTGGATTGAACAGAGACAAGAATCGTCCTGGCTTTCGCTGGGTTGAAAGCACAGACTTTACCCTGTATGTTCGTTCCCATCCCTCTAGAGTAGAAACTCAACCCCAATTTAATTTCTTCTTTCTTTTTACTCTTCTTGTGTAATTTATCCATATTGTGACGCATATTACAATCAGTACTAGAATATTCTAGAGAGTCCAAAACAGAGTACTAGAATATTCTATAAAGTAATGGAAAACTGGAGACCGTGAACAGTAGAATATTCAAGACTATGGAACGGACGGAAACGAAACGTCGAATCAGAATAAGGAAACGGTATAAATACGTCGCACACAGATCATGGAGACGAGTTCAGAAGGCCTGACGGCCGCCACTACCCGATCTCTCACCTACACGAAGGTGCCCCCACTATCCCTATCGACGAGTACTTGCTAGAATTAGCATATAAGTACCTCGAAAGCATTCAGAATAGCGAGAACCCACTTGTACGGGAATCTTGCGTTCTTGACCCTTCTCTCTCTCAATCTCTTCGGATCATACCCCCACAATTTCTTCTTCAGTACAAAACTGAAGAAAGCACCCTTCCCAACAACATTCTCTTCTATAATAGAGGATTCCTGGACCCACCCCATAGGGTCTACTGCTGACACACTACAAACACGCACGCACAGTACAAGACAGCACAAGCACACACACACACACACACACACACACCAAAGCGCAGATTATCAGACGCCAAAGACGTGATCTGCGTTTACTACCGCACTCAAGACCTACCGGTCTTGTACGATTTCTTTCCCACCATCCCTCCATCCAAGTAGTTAGAGAACTTCCGAACTAACCCTGTCCACACTATCCTTAGATACCTCCCCCCTTTTTTCTTTTTCAGATATCTCGGGACCAAGCCCAACATCCTCACGGATGTGGGTGATTCTGGTTATCGCAAGATGACCAGAAGCCAGAGACAAGATGAAGGACACATCTGTCCTTGTCTCGCCAAAGTCGGCCCTCTCGCCACCTATTTTTTTTTTTTTTTTCATGGAGACGAGTAAGAAGTAGAAAGTGAAGCAAGCGATAAGTGCGGTAGTAGGAAGTAATAAGTAGAAAGTAATAAGTTAGAAGTAAGAAAGTGGAGCAAGCAATAAGTAGAAAGTAATAAGTAAGAAGTAAGCAGTAAAATACGCGATAAGTACGGAAGCGATAAGTCAAGAAATCGTTAAGTGTACTGTAAAAAGTAACGGTTGTTATTAACGGACTAATAAAGTGTTACATTAATTCAAAATCGATTTAACGGCGCTTAATTATTAAAAATAATTAATCCCTAAGCTCTAATAATTGAACCCTAAGCTCGCTACAATGGGTGTCAGAAATGGGATTAATTATTGATGAAATAAATAAGTCAGTGAAAGTGTGTTGTGACTATGTCAGATCGACATATAGAGGATCTTCGCGTTCCTGAGTTGAAGAAGGAACTTCAGGACCGGAATCTGGATAGCAGAGGACAGAAACAAATTCTTCGACATCGTCTGCAAGCAGCAATGGAGGAAGAGGGCATTGATGTCGACACATATGTTTTTACGATTTGGCCAGACTTTCCGGATGAAGAAGAAACAGCGAGTCAAGATGGTGCCAATGTAACGGAGAAGAGTTCGCCACCGTTGGCCATTTCGGAGATGCTCAGGATGATGATGGAAAAATTGGACGCCCGAGCTGCAGAGTTTAAGGCAAAATTAGATGCGCGAGCTGAAGCCGTTAATGCAAAATTGGACGCACGAGCTGCAGAGGTTAATGCAAAATTGGATCCCCAAAGGCAGTGTATGAAAGAATTCTGGGACTCGGAAGCGGAAGAATCTGAGGATGAGGAGGAATTGGAGCTACAAAAGGAAGGAAGAAACTCAGGAAGAGCCAAGCTATGGCCGACAGCAGTGAGGAAGATGACGATGATGTGTTACGTGAAGAACTGAAGAATCTCATCGATGATAACCCGATTAAGGACGGCAGTGATGGTGAAGACACTGATGCTTCAGGCCGTTCCCTGAAACGGATTTACAATGATGAGGACGAGTTGGACGACCGACTGGAAGACGACTACTGTGACCTTATTGAAGAGAATCTTGGTTTGAAAGTCGAAGGCAGAATGCGTTCCAAGCGTCTGCATCGTACACAGGACAAAGATAGTGATGGAGAGGAACAGCACGTCGATAAAGGTTCAGCACGTGAGGCTATAGCCGAACAGCTATTCGACGACGAAGACGATGTTGAACCCCGCTCTGAACGTAGTCACAGGAAAACTGAGGCGGCAAAACATTTCAATGATGAATTGGAAAGGGGTCACTTTACTGATTTGGACAATGAAATCCGCAAAACAGATATTCCTGAGCGAATGCAATTGCGCGAAGTTCCGGTTACGCCTGTTTCAGAGGGATCCAATGAACTACAAGATGAAGCTGAATGGATTTACAGACATGCGTTTTGTAAATCAACTGTTTCCGATCAAGAGAGATCAACGGATGTTGGAGGTCGAGACCGCTATTGTAAGCCACCACATACGGGGGGAAAGATCAAGCAAGCCCTAGATTGTAGGCGTAATCAACAGCTAGAGGTGCCGTTCATTGCGTTCTATAGAGAAGAACACGTGAAACCAGATTTAACGTACGACTATCTATGGAAAGTCTTTTACTACGATGCACGATGGTGTTTACTGTCAGCTCCAAAGAACAAACCGCTCCAGTTATTTGAAAAGATGCGGAACTACCAGTTGGATACGGTTATGAAATCGACAGATGCTCCAATACCAGATGATATGCGTGTAATTAAAGATGAAGATCTAGATCGCTTACGTGATGTGCAAACGGATGTGCACATGCATTTTCTCGTATACTATTCGCATGAGATCCCTAAAATGCAAGAGGAATTCCGTCGTCAGGAAAAGAAAGAATGGCGGCAGACTAGAGCTGACGCGAAAAGGAGAGCAGTAGAAAATTTGGAAGGTCAAGAACTTCCACCCCCGAACGCCAAGATGAGAGTGGTGCATCGCGAACGACTGGCGGCTTTTGTTGGCCCGGGGGACCAGTGAACTTAGTTCGGGCCGAACTAATCTAGACGGAGGGTAGTGTGACGCATATGATAATCAGTACTAGAATATTCTAGAGAATCCGAAACAGAGTACTAGAATATTCTATAAAGTAATGGAAAACTGGAGACCGTGAACAGTAGAACATTCAAGACTATGGAACGGACGGAAACTAAACGTCGAATCAGAATAAGGAAACGGTATAAATACGTCGCACACAGATCATGGAGACGAGTAAGAAGTAGAAAGTGAAGCAAGCGATAAGTAGAAAGTAATAAGTAAGAAGTAAGCAGTGAAATATGCGATAAGGCAAGAAATCGTACACTTACGGTAAAAATTAACGGTTGTTATTAACGGACTAATAAAGTGTTACATTAATTCAAAATCGATTTAACGGCTCTTAATTATTAAAAATAATTAATCCAGCGAACCCTAAGCTCGGTACAATATTATTCTGATTTTCCCATTTCTGAGAGAAACGTTCATTCTTCTTTAGTTTTACGATGAATCCATTTATTTTAATGTTTCGTGTGATACTTCTATGTTTTTCGTTACCTACATGATTATAACATTCAGTATTTGAAAGCTAGTTCTGATTATGGTCTGGAAGGATTCCTTTTTTTTTTTTGTCTTATGGAATTCCTCTTTATTGTCCCCAGCTACATTTTCCTGTTTTCTTTATTTTTATTATGTAATTTCTCCATATTATTCTTTTATGTATATGTTTTTATGTAATTTTTCCTTATTATTTTTAATATAATTTTAACAACAAGTCATACTAAGGGTTGTTAAATACTTTATTGTTTGAAAGTTACTATTGCATAAAGCGCCATCTAAGAACCAAAACTAACAAGGAAAGACGTATGCTTCTTTTAAAGTTCCCTAAAATGTTGTCTGGCATTACTTTGCTAGAGTAGATAAATTTGTGGTTCGAAGTTAGCTACAGTAACTACGTGAGGCCATACTTCCGAGTCTCATTCTCATTTTCATTCTGCCCGTCCAAGAGATAGCTTCGTACAGAACTCCTTGTAAAAATGTGTCCTACGAATCTAAGAGCATGGCCACGTGCTAAGGAATTTTGCAATCAAAGATTGGTAAGTAATAGGTAGAATAAGTCTTTAAATAATTTAATAATTATGTATTAGTACCGCCCCTGTCTGAGAAAGCAGTGTTGATAGGTTATTAGCTGAATTTTAAATTGTATTTTCATGAAAATGTTCGTTCACTTAATGTTAATGTGAAATTGACTGAAATATATTTGTTTTCAGAAACTGAATGCCATTAAATGATTTACGGTGCCGACGTATTCCTCATAGGTAAGTAACTCAATGTGTACAAAATATACAAAACTGTGGTAATACACGTGATGCAAAGTTATACCGCCCCAGTCTGAATTACGTTGTGGATTGGATTTTATACTGATAGTATATTCTTCTAATCTAGTTCATAACTTTAAACGAAGATTATAATATGGTTTTTATAATATAGGAATTGGACATCCTGGGCAAATACATAATGCTGTTAAATTGACCGCTTAAGGTGAGTAGTGAAAATTTAGACTACAATTATACATGACGTACATGATGCTAAAATATACCGCCCCAGTCTGAATTATGTTGTGGATTGGATTTTATACTGATCGTATATTCTTCTAATCTAGTTCATAACTTTAAACGAAGATTATAATATGGTTTTTATAATATAGGAATTGGACATCCTGGGCAAATACATAATGCTGTTAAATTGACCGCTTAAGGTGAGTAGTGAAAATTTAGACTACAATTTTACATGACGTACATGATGCTAAAATATACCGCCCCAGTCTGAATCAAGTTGCGGATTGGATTACTTACTGATTGTATATTATAATTAAAATCTGCAGACAATTATATGAAGGTATTAAAGTTGAATTTTTAAAATTGTAGGATCAATGTCACCCACCACGTGCACGAGTATGGTGTATTAAGCACTTACCGGGTAAGTACTGATTAATAATCTCAAGTCTTTTTAAACCTTTGTGATGAGATTTTTAGTAGACAAGCATATAACAGAACATTATTGCTGAATTATTCTGTCTGATTATTAATTTCTCTATAAGGAAATTTCCAGTATATGTTCATATTTTAAAGGCGTTTCCACTTTTTTTATTTTAGGACGGCTCCGTAACGATTGCGTGGAGTGTTAGTGAACTAAGATCGGAACAGAAATTCCGGTGGGATCTGCGGATCTGGTAAGATATTCAATATAACTTATTGGTTTCACTACTATTTATGTGATGATATATCTTTACCAGTTATCCCTGTCATAAAGACTGTTGATGATACAATTTTATTCTGAAACATAATTGGAAACCTTTTCGTTTCATTTGTTAACTTGGTTTTAATGGCATGTTTTTTTTCAGATCTGAGCTTTGGACAACGGATTTATATATAACTAATCATTCTGTACACTTATTAAAATGGTACCAAATCCAATAAAAACTCAACATATGATGACATAAGTTATCTTTTTTGTTTTCAACATTTAATTTGGTGTGACTGGTCTGTCTTCTGTACGCTTTTAAAGTTCTCTAAGATTTTGTCCAAACAAGATCGGGTGGTTATTGGGGTGTTCAGAACTCTAAAAAATGTCTGGTATAAAGTAAAATGACTTGTACCTTGTAATTAAACCGTCTATATAACAAGGAAGTCAAATTATACGTTCTCAATAACTTATTGAATGTCTGCAACAGGGCGAGAATTATTATTGAAGTCAGATAAATCGAGTTTTATTTTGAACCATAATCGAATTTCGACAAATCGAGTAACATGTCAATCATTTTCATAGTTCGAGTTCAGTTTGGATTCACCTCTGCCATGGGTTATGTTGAAAATCCACGCGATGGTTGGTTGCTTCCTCAACGCTAGCTTTCACCTCGGAACCGCGTGGAGAGGGGGAACATCGGTTTGCCGCCAACGACGCCCAGTCATAGGTGACGAAATCATAGTGCATCTTAGTTACTGCATACAGCAATCTCACCAAGCAAGACAAACGGGGGCAGATGGTCCTGTGGCAATACATCCTCCATTGCCAATGCAAAGAAATCAAGCAAAACCACACCAGCAATATCAATACTCAACAGTTAACAACTTATACACTAGATAGCTACAAATAACTCTTACCGTGGACACTAAAGCTACGGTATCACCATTCATTCGAGAGAAAGTTAAACAAAAACCGTGAATCCAATCTCAAGTTCCGGTCCTTGAACACATTTTTCTTACCTCAATCGACAGCTCTCGGCCTCGCCACCATCTCCGTCTAGCAGTAACTTAACACAAATCATTCCGGTCAATGGAGTCTAGCACCACTGTCCAACCTATTTGTAAAATGGTTCCTGTTTGATCAGGCCTCTTTTGACCTGATTTTTGTTTGTTGGACCTAACACCAAGCCCTAATGGACACTAGGGCGCAACACCCTTAGTGTGATAATTTTGGGTTGATGTTCGGGGGCAACGCCACTGAACATCTAAAAAAGGTATATCTTGAAATGAAACGTCGGGCGCAACGCCACTGAATATTTCAAAGTAGAAACCAAGAAATTGAGGATACGTCCGGGGTTACGGTCGGATGCATTCTGATTTTATTTTACTCTTAAAATCCTATATATACAATTTCTCTACACTAATGTTATTATACACAAATTCTTGCTCGTCACCAAGCATTACTTCTACATATATCGAAAAAACAGGAGCCACACAACAAGGTATCATCCCAAAATGACTTATATGCGCTATACGAGACAATAGGTATTTACACAATACATAAAAAAATAACGGATGCAAAAAAAAAGGAACGGAAGTTCCTGTACAAAGAAAAGCAGAAGTGGTACATTTTATGGCGGTTATTTGGAGTTGACGGCAAGTCAATTATCACCTCTGCTGACGAGTGTGTTTGCGGATCATGAATTGGTTTTTTTTTTTGGTTGCGGACAAATGCAGATCCTGTTGGTGGAATCTGGTGGTGATGGCGGCATGATGTTGAACTACGTGTTATTGCCCAGTCATAAATTGTGGCTGGGACGTGGCATTGAAATTCATCGATTGGAAAAACGACGGCAATCGGACAAATGGCTCAGCATGCTCTCATAAACATAATTATGGTTGGGACGTGGCATTGAAATTCAACGATAGGAAAAACGACGGCAATCGGACAAATGGCTCAGCATGCTCTCATAAACATAATTATGGTTGGGACGTGGCATTGAAATTCAACAAATAGAAAAACGGCGGCAATCGGATAAATGCTTTCATAAACAGTTCCCTTGTTCCCTCAGATGATCCCATCCCATCAATGACTGACAATCCTACGCAGAAGACTAAAATTTAGTCGGCCACTACGTAGATATTTACGGAGTTGATGCAACTCGTACGTCAACAAACGGACAGGAATAATCCCAATCGTTGGGATTGTTCATCATCCTCGACTTCATGGGGCAGTTCCAATAGCATGAACCACATTCATAGCGATTCGTCACGTTAAACGTCAACAAACGGACATGAATATTCCAAATCGTTGAGTTGTTCCTCATCATCCTCGTCATCATGAGCCAGTTCCAATAACATGAACCACACTCACAGCGATTCGCCATCTTAAACACAATTCTTAATCGTACTATCCGATAGTGACAGCCAAATGTGACGCTCGTCAACGGGTTGCAAGATCTCGTCACTTCAAATCACTGGCGGACGATGTGATATTTGGTCCTGACAAAAATTAAACCTCTTGGACGCATCACGGCGGATCCCGGGTTATGAACCAGAAAGAATTATCATATCAGTCTTTTTTTTAAATATACTTCTCTCGGGACGGGAACCTATAACGCCGACACGGTGCCCCGAGATGTCTAATAATAATAATTGTTGCAGTTCTTTTTGAACAGTTGCAGGTTGTAACGCTCTGGAAACACTCGCATGTGAAGGTAATTTCACAGCTTTCCCGCTCTGTAACAGAACGAGTTCTGACGCAGAGATGCTTGCGCTGTCGGGAGATGAAACGCAAATCTTGTGGAGCGCATATAAACCGAATTGCGTCCAACAATATCACGAATCTCCGAAGAACAGTACCCGTGATAATATCTGTTAAACAGCGGAGGTCAGCTACGCGCATTCGATGTGATAGCGACTGTAGTCCCGATGTCAGCGCCGCGTCCCCGATCAGGCGGATCGCTCGTCTCTGTATGCTCTCAAGTAGGTCTAGGGTATGTTTAGGAGCAGAGCTGCACACATGAGAGCAATATTCGAGCGCGGATCTAATTTGGGATTTATACAGAAATTGAGCCGGAGTAAAATATTTTTTGGCTTTAAAAAAATAGCTCAGTTTTCTTGAGGCAGACCTGGCGATGTTCGACACGTGTTTATGCCACGATACGTTCATACAGACCGTGACGCCGAGCAATTTCATGCTTTCCCTAGATTCGAGGGCCTGGCCATTCATCATCAGCTGTGGAACCGATGATCCCCTTTTTTTGTGAATGTTGTATACTGTGTCTTCGTTGCATTGAAGTCGACGATATTGGCCTTTTTCCACTACAGGACCTTATCCAGATCTCGATTCAGAGAGTCAATCTGTTTACATCTCAGCTGGTGCGACGTTGATGCACCAATCGGCCGATCACTCGAACAGTAAGCAAGCGTACTATCATCCGCAAAACTGAACACTTTGTTATCCGTTGTCTCCAACAAATTATTTATGTGAAGCAAAAACAAGGTTGAAGCCAAAATAGAACATTAAGGCACCCCGGAATTAACAGGATACAGATCAGAACACTCGCCGTCTACAACAACCCTGATCGATCGATTTTCGTCTACCCGCAAAGCTGCGGGGAAAATCCATATGAAAAAAGTTTGCTCAGCAATACCTCGTGCCAGACGCGATCAAAAGCCTTCGAGATATCCAATGCGACCGCCCATGACTCACCATGTACCTCAACCGCAGATGTCTATATATCAGTTATAAGAGTCAAAGGGTCTCCCTGTAGACCGCCTGCCATGGAATCCGTATTGACGATCATTCAAAAGTCCGTTGTACTGTAAATACTTAATTAACTCGGCATTGATGACCTTTTCCATCACCTTAGATAACATAGACAGTAGGTCGGTAATTTTGTGGGAGAAACTTTCTTCCCCTTTTTGGGATTGGCTGAACTCGAGCGATTTTCCAGCAGGCATGAAAGGTCCTCCGTGCATAAGATAAGCGGAAGAGTCTGCTAAGAACCGGCGATAATTCTGGAGCACAGTTCTTAAGGGCTATTGCTCGTATTCCGTCCGCGCCGGTTGCCTCCCTACAGTCCACTTCACGTAGAATGCGTTAAATAGTATGTGGGCGAAACCTCACATCCCGCATCGAAGACCGTACCGGCGCGATCACAGGTGGTTCCAAAAGACCCGGATCGAGGTTTGAATCCGCGGAAAATAAATTCGCGAATACATTAGCTTTATTCTTTGCATTTGTGACTAACGTTCCGCTGCCCATAACCAACGGACGAAGCGAAGTTACTGCCGACTGCCCTTGCCATTGACCAGAATGAACGCGAACCAGTCGGTCACTGAAGAAGTTTATTGGTCACTCTGTCGTTGTTAGCATTCCTCGCGGTATCAATCACCTGGTTGCACGCGTTTCTGATTCTAATAAAATTCGTTCTGTTAACATCGGTGGGATTGGAGTGCCATTGCCTAAAAGCTTTATTTTTTGCCGCTGTAATCTGCTCGCATTTTTTATCAAACCAAGGTTTATCAGATGAATTTCGTTTGATGGAATGCAGAGGGTAGATATTCATCCCGAGAAGAATAATATTTGTGATCAACGCCGCCCAAGCGTTAACATCGAAGTCTTCGAAGCACTCCTCCGACCATGGAAAGGATCCGAAGAAATCTCGCAAATCGTCCCAGTTGCCAGCCCCATACTTCCATATATGGCGAAGCTGCATAGACCGGTTATTCGCTTGAAATGCAAGTGTTTGCGCGACAGATACCAACCCGTGATCTGAGTTTCCAAGTGGCGCAGAAACCTCTACTGCTTAAATACTCGGTTTGGATGTCAAGACCAGATCCAGGGTGTTCGCATAATCACCTGGAGCATTGGGCACTCGCGTAGGTTCCTCCACGACATGAGTTAAATTGCGGCTGACAGCGAACATCTCCACCATGCACTAAACAGCCGGAATCGTGTACATTAAAATCGCCAAGGACGATAATTTCAGAAGCCTGGTGGTTGATCTGTATCCAGTTGGTAGTACGTGAAAAATGTTCGAAAAATACCGCTGGTCGATCGTCATTTACGGACCGATAAGGACAATAAAGACATTTATCAATGCCCCTGCACCACCCTCAACCACATGACGTCCATGTTATTAGGTTCCAACGCCTCCATCCTCTGGCAAGCCAGATCGGACCGCGGGAAGACGCAGACTTCGCCCTTAAAACGGAATATCGAGTGTAAGCCGTATCTTGAGCAACGAAGATATGTTGAATCAGTTGATGAATCGACCTGGGTCTCAGTTAAGCCAAGGATATCAGGTTTCGCTGTTTGTAAATATTGGTAGGCGGCGTTTACATTCGGATTGCTGAAACCGATGCCCCTGATGATACAAAATGCCGTTACCAGGTGAGCGTCGACAGAGCCTCGAGAGCGAGCCCGATTATGGGATGACGAATTTCTTAAAGTTCGGTTAATTATCAAAATATTTGCATGATGTTCCCCCTCAGATTGAAGTTCTACCAACTAATCCGCAGTATAGCGCGGTACACACCACGCTGCACTTACTGCAAGGATAAAGGGGGTAATCTGATCACCGATACTGAAGGCATTCTGGAGCTATGGGAAGTGCACGTCAATGAATTGCTAAATGGTCAGCTCACAGAAAAATTGGAGGCTCCACCAATGCAAGACCAAATGCTGTCGCCACCAAGGATTGAGGAAACATTAAAAGCAATAAGACAGCTCAAATCAAATAAAGCCCCCGGAGCTGATGACATATCAGCTGAGCTGATCAAACAAGGAGGGACAGCGTTACATCACGCAATTCATGAGATCGTGGTGCACGTATGAGAGCAAGAGGAGATGCCTGAAGATTGGCGTCGTGGAATAATTTGCCCCATACATAAGAAAGGAGATATCACAGCAACTATAGGGGTATAACATTGCTGAGTACCGTCTATAAGATACTCTCCACTATCCTACAAGATGGGATAGCCCCATACGCTAAAGTCATCATTGGTCAATATCAGTGTGGTTTCATCCCAGGCAAATCAGCGATTGATCAGATATTCACCCTTAGGCAGGTGTCTGGAATTTAATATCCCATTATATCATCTATGTATAGACTTTAAGGCCGCCTACGACAGCATAGCCAGGGTAGAACTATATAATGCCATGAAGGAGTTCTGCATTCCAAACAAATTGATACGACTTTGTAGGTTGACCATGACCAACATAACTAGTCAAGTAAAAATAGCGGCTTTGCTGTCCAAATAAATCCCGACAAGGGGACGGTCCTGCTTGCCTCCTCTTCAATCTGGCGTTGTGGAAAGCAATCCGTGACAAATAGAGGGACTATTGTCACCAAGTCCTACCAGATACTTGCCTACGCAGATCACATCGACATCATCGGTAGATCCGATTCGGCTATACAGAACTCCTTCACCCAGATCGAGCAGGGGGCACAAAAACAACATTAATGTGGGAAAAACAATGTACATGGTGGCAACTTCTGCGAAGAGAAGACCTGTACTCATGTATGGATCCGAGACCTGGGTGCTCAATAAAACTCGTAGCCGCGTTCGAGAGGAAGGTCTTAAGGAGAATCGTTGGCCCCGGAAAGTCCAGGATGTATGGAAAGAGACAGCGCGGCAGACCTTGTCTGCGATGGAGGGATGGCGTAGACCAGGACGCCCAGAGCTTGGGAGCGCCCAACTGGATGACATCGGCTCGAAATCGGGACCGATGGAGAGATTTGTTAAGTAAGGCCAAGACCGGATTCCGGTTGTAGTGCCGATGATGATGATGTAATTTAAGTAGTAAAATTAAATATACGAATTTTTGCTCCAATAATTAAAAAAGGATAACTAGTAAATTTAATGTACGGTGACTGGACAAAACGAGGTGGACACAAACCCTTAAGGAACTCTGCAGCTGTAAACTGAGAAGGAAGCGTCGGGCCAACCGAGAAACTTGAAGAAAAGACTGCAACTGTAAGCCCACAGTCAATTGAGGAGGTAACCTAAGACCAGCCGGGAAACTGTTTTTTTTTTTTTGTTTTCGGTAGGAAGGTGGAAATCTTCAAAAGATACCTCTGTGCCGATCCAGATACACAGAGGTATCCATCGCGGGGTTGGACGGAATTTACCTGTTTTTCCGCTCGTCGCGTCACAACTGCTGCATCATGTCACATAGAACATCATTTACAACGGTTTTGTTTTGACCTCACCATTTATTCTATTACTCCTGTCGGAGTAACTGTCCGTCTCATATGTCTCTCCAAAATCGTTCGTGGAGTCTCGAATCTCACGCACTCTGTGAGTACGTGTTCCGCATTTTCTATTTTACCTTCGCAATACAAGCAGTATGCGTGATTCGCATGCTTATACTTGTACAAGTATTGCCAAAAGCATCCATGCCCTGATATTAGCTAAGTCAGGTGGTAATTCAGCACGCCATGTTTTCTTTTCACCCATGTTTCTATATCAGGTGTATTGGTATAGGTCCATCTTTGGTGGAAGAATCCCACCTTCGTTGCCATTCTCTTATGCTTGAGAGCTCCAATTGTGACCGCATTATCCGACGATTGTCTTAGGAGACCTCATGCAATGCAACGTTTTCTTTGGCTGCAATGTCAAGTGGTGTCCTACCGGCCAAAACATGTATGGCATCCGTTCGGAATGCACAGCATACTCTTAGTGATGCCAGCCTATGTGCTGAGTTCACTCCCCTCATGTATGACTTATATTGTGCGGCTTCAGCCCATATGTGAGCTGCATACATTATAATGGAGGTGTTGACACTGGTTATGAGTTTCCTTATGTGGGGCCGGGGGCCTCCAACATTGGGTAGCAGTCACGCCAAAACTTTGCATACTATTGCCGTTTTTTTCACTCGGTTTCCTCAGGTGTTCCTTGAAGTTCAACCTGTTGTCGAGTATAACACCAGGATATTTAATATAGGGACTGGATCTGATTATTTGTCCTTCTATTTCCAAATCAAGGTGTTCAACTTTCTTGTGGCTGCTATTAAAACTGCCTCCGTCTTATGTCCAGCTAGTTTCGGTGCGGCTATATCTAGCCAGCATTTAATGCTCTGGGTTACTTGGGAGCAAATATTCTCCAGGTCATTTAGATGTTTAGCTACGGCCACTATTGCCAAGTCATCTGCGTACCCAATGATTTTAACCCCTTCTGGTACATCGACCCTGAGCACACCATTATAAATGATGTACCATGACAGCGGACCTAATACAGATCCTTGAGGTACACCCGCTGTTATTTTATATTCCTGTGGTCCCTCATCTGTGTCATAGAGTGGTCTTCTATCCGAGAGATAGTTTGCTAGTAATATATGCACCACGTAGGGTGAGACTCGTAGATCGCACAACGTTTCTAGAATCCGATTCCAATTCACCGAGTTAAACGCATTTAAACACCTAATGTCACCACCGCGCAATATTTTTTCGTACCTCCTAGCCATCATGCTCCAGCTACCGCATTGCGAGCGACGTCGCACACCACAGATAGTGCTTTGCCGGTTGATCTAACTTTCCGGAACCCATACTGCCATTCAGAGAGCCTCGATGTCGCCTCAGTGAATTGTTTCAGACGAGTGGCAATTACTCGCTCAACCAGTTTCCCTGTTGTGTCCAACATGCACAACGGGCGTTAAGATGACGGCGCTTCTGGATTCTTGACTCCTTTTGGTATAAGCACAAGCCGGTGTTTTTTCCCATCGTTTAGGAAATTGTTCTGTTTGAAGGCAGGTTCTGAAGAGTCTGCCGAAGACTTCCAGCTTTTTTGTTAAAGCAGGCTTCACTACAGCGTTAGGAATAATCCAGTCCCGGGGTCTTGTCTTTTTTTAACAACCCTTGCAGTCAAGAGCACCTCTTCGGTGGTCAAGGGAGACATCTCCCCTTCAGCGATACTTCACTCCTCTTGCCCTCTCAATAGCTCATCACACTGTGGGAAGAGGACAGCAACGATTCTGGTCATGTCACTTTTACCTTTTTGCATTTGACTACTGTTGTTGGGTAGTCTTTTCATGACTATCCTGTAAGCGTTGCCCCATGGGTTGTTATTTAATTCATCCCTTAGGGAGCAGAACGCGTCATATTTACTTTTGCGGATTACATTCTTCAACTCTTTCCATTTGTTGACGAATTCCGCATGCAACTGTGGGTATGTGTTACGGTTTCTTGCTCTTTGTTGCAAGCGTCTTAACCTATTGCACTCCGATCGTACATGGGCGATTTCTGAGTTCCGCCAATACACTGGTTTGATAGCCCCTGCTGGTTGTCTTTGTCGTGGCATAGAAAGATCACATGTGGTGGTTAGCCACTCCATAACTTTTCCAGCCTGTCTGTTCGCATCGGCCTCTGTGTCAAACTGCGCGATTTGATCTTCCAGTATATAATCGAGCAGTTCCGCATCGAGGTCCTTCTCTTTCCATCCACTTTTCTAGGCTTTCTTCGCCAATTTGCCAGTGATGAATCCCCTGTGCGGTAATATTTCGTACATCACAGCTTGGTGGTCACTATGGGTGTAGGTGTCCAAAACTCGCCACTCCATACTTCTTGGTAACATGGAGCTGACATGTGATGTCGATTTTGGACCGGCCTCTCTCATTTATCATCACTACTGTTGGTCCTTGTGCTTCCCCATTCTACTGCCCAAGCGTTGAAATCTCCAGCAACTATAAGAGGGCTCTTATCTCTAGCTTCTTGTGTTATCCTGTCCAAAAAGCATTTAAAATATTCTATTTCCCATCTTGGCGAAGCGTAACAACAGTAGAAATGAATTCCTCTGATCTTAGCATAGTTAATTCCTTCCAGCCGCTGGACACTTCTGCATTCCATGGGGGAATTTCCAATTGCCCAGATGGCCGCTGTTCCGCTGCTGTCTTCCCCCCATGTAATGGTACCAGTGCCAGGCATCCTGTACTGCTCACTGATGAGTACCACGTCGGCATCATATTCCTTAACCGTTTGGGAAAGGAGATCTTGTGCGGCTCCACAATGGTTTAAGTTAATTTGAATGCACTTAAACCTGTCCATTTTTGTTCAGAAGATTGGACGTCGGGCTTTTAAATGCTTGGCATTTGTAACTCCCTGTTGAATGGTGGTTACCGCCTTCTCATCCTGATTCGCAGAACATGCATTTGGGTTGTGCTTTACAGCCCATTGCTTTGTGGCATTTTTTACCCCATTTCAAACAGTTCTCCGAACGATCTTCTTCGGGTTTGCAGGATTTCGCCCCATGACCGTATTGCCAACATCTGAAACATCGTGTGGGTGCGATGTGCTCTCGAAGTCTGTATCTCACCCATCCAACCTGGAGGAAAGCTGTAGCCAGCAACATGCTAGCCTTTTCTCTTGGTAAGCGGATCATGGCAGCCTGCGCGCCATCTGGTTTCTTTTTTAAACTCTTTACCGCTTCCTTCGGAATCGCGTTCAGTGCAGGGAACTCTATAGCGATCGCTGACAAGATTTCCTCCACAGTGGTAACCTCATCTAAATCACGACACTCAATCGTGATTTCCTGTGACACTGTTTTCACATTAGCATCTTCCTTTAGTACTTGTTGTACCTTTGCCGGGAAACTGTGAGTACCCCTGTGGGGTAAGAGGTCGCGACGCCAGCATGGGCGAGAGTTCTACCACCAACCCACTCGTTCACTAAGAGGTTACACGGAAGAGGCAACAAAAGAAAACCAAAACGCTGTAAGTCCGGAAGGAAGGAAAACACATTCGATTGTTGGTGGTGATTATTTTTATTGTTTTTCTAATGTTTATTGATTTTTCTATTGGGACAAAAGGAACACATATTAACGTTAAACACTGATTTAACAGATGTACACCATCAGCATTTAATCTTCGTCGACGATCTACTCTCCGAGATGAAAATTCGCGACTCTTACACTCAATGCCCTCGACTCTCGGGTGTATGCGTCCCCGCGGCGCGAAACGGGGAGCGGGTGACGGACCGATCGACCGGCTCGGTCGGGTGATGAAAAACGACTCAATCGAGGGTTGGAGTCTGGTTCTTGATTCACCCCCGATTCGGTGGTGGTGGATAACCTCTCCACTAAGGATATGTTTTTACTTACCACCAGAGAAACGTAAAGTCTCTCTTGGTGGAATAGAAAACCAGATCTCGTAATGGAGATCATGGTGGTATGTGTGTGATCGTTTAGATCTGTGTTGTTTACTCATGCGCGAAGGCAATGGAAAAACAACGCAGGCAGGCGGCAAGGATAAAGGAATTGGGAAGATGATCGTTGTTCATGATGTGCACCGCGGCTAAATAAATAGACGACGATGAATCGAAGAAATGTACTAAAAGAAAAGATGGGACGAGGGCATCATAAAAGTCTCAGATGAGTGATGCCCTTGTGGAAATACACGAATAGATATTGGGAAAAGGTGTTAATGGGTTGCAATACTTTATACAATGAAAATTGTATATCGTATCTTGGGTCGGTGGCCGAAACGAATCCCTTGCTTGCATTTGTATATGCGGGGTAATTCGTTGTAAGACACGGATTCTATATTTGCATTGTTTATGCTTTGAATTCAATCTGGTGGCTATGCGCGAAGTCGATGATTGTTTGGAGATTCAACAAAGGAGCATTTCTGGGTAAAGTGCTTGCAGTTGTATCGATAGTTGCAAGTCATTGCGAAGCAATTCAGACGGTTACACAATGACGGTTTGTATAACATCTATGCCAATTGTATATGACATCTAAGGCGACTCAAGTGTCGAACTCTAGTGTGAGTGTTTACACTAAACGAGAATTCGGTTCTTGGTCGCTAATGCAGAGATGCATTGATGCCTGCATGAATGCCCTTGTGGGAGAAATTCTTTACAGGAATTCCTAAGTAATGCGTATGTATGATTGGGATCTGTGATAAATTTGGATAGAATTCTTATGGGGAATTTTTGGATTCGAATGAATGAATGAAGGTAAGAATTCTCTTCCAGAAGCTTTTAAATAAATAAATTTGATAAGCTTGATGCGTGAACCATTTACATGTGCTAATGCGATTGCATTGGCAGGAAATTATGAAAGTTGGGTAGCAGTTATGGAGGTTCTTCGGGTAAGTAGCAGTGGGGTTTGGTGGAACCGCCACACTTCTATTTGCTTTACCTTTCGAGAAATGGAGGTCAGCCTGCTAGGAGTGAGGCCCGTACTTGGTTAATTTCAAAAGATTTCAAACGGACTTTCCTTGTTTAATTAAGCCTTCTCAACTTGATAAATTCTGGTTTTCAAACCACAACAATTGGTTCAGTGGGGAAGAGTTGTCAAAGTTTCCTCCATCTCGCCTCATTCAACCATGACAGTCCTTAAAAACACAATAATTATTGTAACATATACGAGGCGCAGCATTACATACATTTTCATTTTCATATTACAACAATTGAAATAGTACAACAATTCGTAATACAAATTTCTCAAATATAAGAATTCCCCAAAATATGTACTATGTATAAATATAAGAATTGGCAAATCGAATGAAAAACAATCACACATTCTTAAATACAACAATTGGAAGTTCACACACATTCTTAAATACAATTATTGTAACCTATACGAACGTATAAATTATTGTAACACACACGGTACAATTGGCTAGCCGTCCGTTACAATTGAAAAACCACACGTTACAAACGTCGTTTTTTGTGTTTTGCCCTCCGAGGATTGAATTGGGAAAATTCTCTGGTTCTATCCCCATACACGAATTCATGCCGACATCCGCTTCATCTACCGTCTACGCTCAGGTTCAATCAACTGCCCAAGCCTGCTTTCCTTCATCACATTTTCCACTAAACCCCGAAATCCTCGTCTCTTCTATTTGCCCACCCATCACAGTGCTTACGGATCTAATAAACCCATTTCGCGAAATCAGGGGTGGGCAAACTCTTACCCCACCGTCTTTGACTTCAATCTCACCTCTCCCGCTCTCAAACGTCGTCTCCTCTCTTACCCCCCCCCCCCCCCCCCGACCCACCCCACTCACCGCCTACACTCTCCCGCACTCAAATTCACACAATAGCATCCGGCTTATTCTCGCCTTTCCCTGTTCTACCACTTATACTATTATTCTATTCATCTTTGTTTAGTTTCCCATTCCACAATTTTTAAGTTACTTTAAAGTTAATCATCCAACCCCTAACCCGCATGCCGTACTTTTTAAATTGGTGCGTAAGTCTATTTATAAGTTTATATGTTCATATAACGGGCGCAAGGCTAATAACATTGCCCGGAAAAACAAATTATTATGGAAAATTTAACAAACCTCAGACTTGTTAAATAATCCAAGACCGGTTTTCGGTTGTAGTGCCGATGATGATGATGATGTTCATATAAGGTGACGCAAAATTAATCACCCTATCGGGAGATATATAATTTTTGCAAATGGCGACGTACGTCAATCATATTTGACATTTGTGAACTAGACAGCTGCAGTATACAAACAGACAAGCAATGGAGCACTATACTCCGCAAGAGCGTGAATAATTGTCGATTTTTTTGACCAATAATTGGTCGGTGGTGTTAGCGAAAATCATCATGACGACCCCCCAGTGTCATGGCCCTGGCGAACGCTACAGGGCCATGATAAACGGCTTCTTACTGCCGGAATTGGATGAGCGGGGCTTGGTGAACATGCGGTTTCAACAAGACGGTGCAATCGCACAGACAGCAGGAGCCACATTGGATATTGTGAAGGAAGCGTTTCCTGGTCGCGTAATCTCCCGTTTTCGCGATTTGGCATGGCCAGTAAGATCGCCCGATTTAACTAACCTCCCAGACTTCTTTCTTTGGGGCTACTTGAAGTCGCGAGTTTATGCCAACAAGCCTCAGAGGCGAACGCTACAGGGCCATGATAAACGGCTTCTTACTGCCGGAATTGGATGAGCGGGGCTTGGTGAACATGCGGTTTCAACAAGACGGTGCAATCGCACAAACAGCAGGAGCCACATTGGATATTGTGAAGGAAGCGTTTCCTGGTCGCGTAATCACCCGTTTTCGCGATTTGGCATGGCCAGTAAGATCGCCCGATTTAACTAACCTCCCAGACTTCTTTCTTTGGGGCTACTTGAAGTCGCGAATTTATACCAACAAGCCTCAGACAATCGAAGCCCTCAAGGAGAATGTTCGACAGGAATACGAACAGTTATCACCGGAAATCTTGCGGAAAGTCATGGAAAATGTGATAAAATGGGTACAAATGTGTATCAACACTGGCGGTAGCCACTTGACGGATATCATCTTTTCCACTTAACAGGAAAATTGTAAAGGTCCAAATAAAAATTTCCATCACTCAAAATCTTTTTTTTTTTATTTAGTAAAAAAGTAATTCAAAAACAAAATTGGATGATTAATTTTGCGCCACCTTGTACCACTTGTACTAAGTGAAATAAACTGAGGGTTCTGCCCTCACTTCATTCATTCATTCAACCAAAGGATTCAAAATTGTTGCTGAAACGAAAAAGGAAAAAACCGAAATCGCGACGGTGCTTTCTCCAGCGACGTCCCAACAGTTTTCGCTTTTAGTGGACTATATTTTCCGGCACTGGTCTGCCAACGATGCTTTCTTAATTTGAGGGATTGTACCTCCAGAGCCGGAGATGAAACGGGCGTTTGAGTCTTGGCCAGTACAGATCCCTAACCGACCAACGTCTAAAGTAAAACACGACCAAGGAGAGAAGATGAGCTAAACATCGCGTTGCAAAAGATCTGCTTATTTTCCTATTATTATTATTAGATTATTATTTGTATCTGGTCTTGACAAGACCTGTTGGGTAGGAGTTCCTCTGACGACTCCTCCTGCTTCAAAAAAAAAAAGAAAAAAAAATGGGCGGCGAGAGGTCGACTTTGGCGAGACAAGGACAGATGTGTCCTTCATCTTGTCTCTGGCTTCTGGCCATCTTGCTATAACCAGAATTACCCACATCCGTGAGGATGTTGGGCTCGGTCTCGATCAGGATTAAATTGAAATGATAATTAAATTGGAATAAAAATAAAAATTAAGATAACATTTGCAATGTTGTGATCAGGATTAAATTGAAATTAAAATTAAATTGGAATAAAAATCAAAATTAAGATAAGAAAAAAAATAAAAATTAAGATACGAAAAAGTTCACTGGTTCCTGGTTCCTGATCTATGCTATTGCTGTTGTAACAATTAGGGTGTAACCCCTAATGTTAACATTTAAATATTGAGTTCTCAGAAAGTGTGTATTATATAGTTTATCTTTTTGTTAGGCCCTATGTTGGGAACCGGTATTGGGTTATGAGGTTACTTACAGTATTCAAGACGGTTTCTACGTGCTGGATCTCTTCCGTCGGTATTTGAACTGGTGCCTCCTGCGAGCTTTGCTTCTGAATTATCTTGTTGCCGCTGGTGTTCTTCTGGGGATTTTTGGCTCGAAATTATATACCAATTCCCTTTCTATTTCGATTTTCAAACTTTATTTCACTGACAAATACCATTACTTAACAATTTCAACTTTACATTTAGTTCTACTTGTTACATTTACTTCTGTTTGCACTTTAGACTAATACTTTGTCTTTAAAAAACAAGAAGACCAGTTGCGCCTTCTTGCCTATTGTACTACATCACACCCTGTAATAATTTCTTGCAAGAAGACCCGCTCTACTTACGGATGGCCGCAGTCTTCTTGGTTTCAATTATTCTGTGTCTTGCAACTCACTTGCAGCCACTTTATATACCGTTTTAATTGCTAACAAGTGCAGATGGAGCATTTTTCTTACCCAGCGCGTGTAGCCTATTTGGGGTTTAATTGCCTGTCATTCTCAATTCGCAATTTTCAATAGTCGCTTAATCGTTCTGCAGAAATTGCAGCAGAAGCAATTTATATATTGATTCGATCTGCAGCAGCAATGACCGAACCAATTTCAGTGCATTGCTCTGCGTGCAAATCGTATCATACATTTAATTTGGGACTTATCGCTGCGTCCGCCATTTTCGCTGCAATCAGCATTTCGTTGCCGCTGCGCTAACGTCTTTGAGAGTACCGCTCGTGTCCCATATCATGTAAAACATCGTGTTAACATGTGTACCTGTAATATAAAACCGTTTAGGTCTGGTTTTGCTTTTCGTAATGCGAAACGAAATGCAAGGTCAAGTGCACGATGGATATTTGCTTTGGACAATTATGCGATGTTTTGATTTGGGGAAGTCTTTACTTCTGAATGAACGCGGATTTGTATATTTTGCATTGTATGCCAAATACACGTTTTAAATGCGAATATGCGCTGCACGCAGAATACTTTGATTAATGACTTGATTATTGGATGCTTGTGATATTAATTGTTTTGTTTAATAGGGGGTGTGTAGTGAGGTGTAACACTGTTGTTGTGGTTGTTACTGCAGGTTAGATTTCCGATGACCAACTCTCAACGTTTGATTATTCAATGATTAAAATGATGTGATCGACTCCGATTCTTTGGTATGAGGTTTACATTTTTATTTTAAAGCTTCGGCAACCACAAGTAAAAATACAATGTATACTTTAGCAAATTTTATTGCAACACGTGTCGTGACACTGGAATGAATCTGATCACTGATGAAAATGACTGATATCTGATGCTGGCTGACCTTGAATCCAATTATGACTGATTCGAATCCAAAATATGGGTGGCGAGAGGCCGACTTTGGCGAGACCGGGACAGATGTGACCTTCATCTTTTCTCTGGCTTCTGATTATCTTGCGATAAGCAGAATCACCCACATCCGGTCTCAAGATATCTGAAAAGAAAGGGGGAGGCGGTATCTAAGGATAGTGTGGACAAGGTTAGTTCAGGTGTGCTCCAACTACTTGGATGGAGAAATGTTGGGAAAGAAATCGTACAAGACCGGTAGGCCTTGAGTGCGGTAGTAAACGCAGATCACGTCTTTGGCGTCTGATGATCTGCGCTTTGGTCGGTGTGTATGTTTGTGCTGTCTTGTACTGTGCGTGCGTGTGTGTGTGGTTTGTTAACAGTAGACCCTATGGGAGAGGGCTAGGAATCCTCTATTATAGAGGGGAATGTTGTTGGGAAGGGTGCTTTCTTCAGTTTTGTACTGAAGAAGAAATTGTGGTGGTATGATCCGAAGAGATCGGGAGAGAGAAGGGTCAAGAACGCAAGACTCCCGTACAAGTAGGTTCTCGCTGTTCTGAATGCTTTCGAGGTACTTGTATGCTAATTGTAGCAAGTAGCTCCTCCTGCTTCACCGCCGCGCTCTCCCTTTATAGTCCGCAGCTGTCTCCTCGTTCGCTTTGTTTCCTCTCAATCACTCGTTCCCTCCTGAGTGATTTTTCGCGATCGGCATACAGCTGATTGTCGGGCTCTTTCCTCTTGAGTGTATTTAGTTGGGCTTCCCCTTCGAGTGGTTCTACAGCCGACCGTTGTGCTGAGTGCTTGTGTGATAGGAAATCGCATCGCAAACAAAAATGCTGAGAGCAAAATATGGCGCACGGTACGTAGATAACTCTTAAAATTACAGCGTAAATCTGGTTCTTCTAACCGTTAAATAACTTTTTATCTTTAACATGATTAATGAAATGTATTACGATCAACGCTTCCAGCAACCAATTGATCATGGTGTTAATCAGGCAAAGGGCACAAGGACTTCTGCAGAAACGCCAAGAGTTAACAACTCTTACGGACGACAACAACTTTCATTCGTAGTACCTACAATCTTCAATCAACCCCCCCCCCGGAATCTCTGGAATGTACAGTCTAAGTATGTTATGCGAGATAGAAGAATATAAGGAAACATATTTTATTTAATGCTTTCAGTTTACGTTAATAAACATAGGGCTATGTACATATATATACATTCATATTATACTAAAAAGTACTGCCTATACATGTATGGTATATTGTTCGTACACAGCCTTATGCAGATAAGCCTCTAAGGCTTCACAGAAAACATCATCATCATCATCATCGGCACTACAACCGGGATCCGGTCTTGGCCTTATTTAATAAATCTCTCCACCGGTCCCGATTTCGAGCCAATGTCATCCAGTTTAGCACTCCCAGGCTCTGGGCGCCCTGGTCTACGCAATCCCTCCATCGCAGACAAGGTCTGCCGCGCTGTCTCCTTCCATACATCCTGCCACAAAGGACTTTCCGGGCAGGCTCCTCTTCGCTCATTCGTGCTAGGTGTCCCGCCCACCGGAGTCTACCGAGTTGGATTTTTCTTACAATATGAGCTTCAAGGTAGATTGCGTACAACTCATGGTTGTAGCGTCTCCGGAATCGTCCTCCCTCACATACGGGGCAACAATTCCCCTTAAAACCTTCCTCTCGAACGCAGCCAAGAGTTCAGAGTGCCTTTTATTAAGCACCCAGGTCTCGGATCCTTACATGAGTACTGGTAAGACCATGGTCTTGTACAGTAGTAGTTTGGATGTTCTGGATAAATTTCGGGATTTAAAGAGCCTTGATAGACCATAGTAGGCTTTGTTGGATTTAATCAGCCGTTCGCGTATTTCTTCTTCCATATTGCTATCGGCTGATACTATCGACCCAAGGTAGTTAAAGGATTGCACTACTTCAAATTCGTGCTCCACTACCCTGATAGTTTGATCACCGTTAGGTCTTCTCTTCGCAGAAGTTGCCACCATGTACTTAGTTTTTCCCTCATTAATGTGCAGTCCCAGTTTTTGTGCCCCCTGCTCGATCTGGGTGAAGGATTCCTGTACAGCCGATCCAGTTCTACCGATGATGTCGATGTCATCTGCGTAGGCAAGTATCTGGCTGGACTTGGTGACAATAGTCCCTCTAGTTGTAATGCCAGGGTCACGGATTGCTTTCTCCAACGCCAGGTTGAAGAGGAGGCAGGCCAGACCGTCCCCTTGTCGGAGTCCATTATAGATGTTTATTGGTTTGGACAGCAATCCCGCTATTTTTACTTGACTAGTTACGTTGGTCATGGTCAACCTACAAAGTCGTATCAATTTGTTGGGAATGCCGAACTCTTTCATGGCATTATAAAGTTCTACTCTGGCTATGCTGTCGTAGGCGGCCTTAAAGTCTATAAATAGATGATATAATGGGATATTAAATTCCTGACATTTTTCCATCGCCTGCCTAAGGGTGAATATCTGATCAATCGTTGATTTGCCTGGGATGAAACCACACTGATATTGACCAATGACGACTTTAGCGTATGGGGGTATTGTGGCGTTTCTAACAGATACACACACAATACATAAGCAAATAGTGAAGAACACCGAACGAAAATCGAATAAGAAAATGCATCAGAGCCGTATACCATAGCGATAACATAACACTTCCACATCAGTTGAATGTACTCGAGTTTAAAAATCGAATTCGTATACATGGCCAGTGGCCTGATGCGTTACGCATGGGTTCAATTTTGGTGACTCTAACTGTCATAGCATCAGTTTGAATTACACGTTCTTTACTATCATCGCAAAACGCTATAGTATCCCATCTTGTAGGATAGTGAAGAGTATCTTATAGGCGGTACTCAGCAATGTTATACCCCTATAGTTGCTGCACAGTGTGATATCTCCCTTGTTATGTATTGGGCAAATTATTCCACGACGCCAATCATCCGGCATCTCCTCTTGCTCCCATACGTGCACTAGGATTTCATGAATTGCGTGATGTAACGCTGTCCCTCCTTGTTTGATGAGTTCAGCTGGTATGCCATCAGCTCCAGGGGCTTTATTTGATTTGGGCTGTCTAATGGCTTTTAATGTTTCCTCAATGCTTGGTGGCGGCAGCATTTGGTCTAGATCTTGCATTGGTGGAGGCTCCAATTCTTCTGTGAGCTGACCATTTAGCAATACATTGAAGTGCACTTCCCATCGCTCCAGAATGCCTTCAGGATCGGTGACCGTTATCCTTGCAGTAAGTGCAGCGTGGTGTGTACCGTTCAAAATTATAAACCATGATTAATCATAAACTGAAAAAATTCCAAGCAATCTTTTCATGTTCATGAAGCAATGTCAAACCTTCGAATCTATCTCTACCAGCGATCTCTAATAAAATATAATAATTTTATTAAATCATTCATTAACTTAAGAAATCTATTTTAAGACTTAACCAAAAATTGCTTATGTGTAGTCTAGTAAAAAACTCATTTACAATTAACAATAAACTATTACGCGAACATATCCTCTCGGTCGGCACCGGTTCCATCGCCGGCGTCTTCGAGGTTGGCAAAGAGTAAAAAGTGCGATGGCCTGTGGATCTCATGGTAGAATTCCTTTGGATTAGACAATTGTAATTCGTATTTCATGTTCGCATCATGTCGGACACCCATGAAATTGTAATTCCAGCTTCCCTGTGCGGGGACCATAAAGAATCCCAGAAACTTGTTTGAAAGCAACATTTGTACTCTTTCGTAGTGTGACGGCAAATATCCTTTGGGGTTGTTTCCTTTGTCGGTGTTTTTCGAACCCCATTCAAAGCCGGATGGAGTAAGTTTATATGCGGTCAGGGAACATGAACCCGGAGTGAAGGAACATGTGATAATGATGGTCTTTTCACCATCCCACGTAGTGTTATCTTGCATGATCTTCGCATGCGTCGTTATATCCTGTGGTGATAATTGAGGCAATTCATTCGGTTGCGTGTGGATCCAACCCAGAGGTTCCATATCCTTGAGATATTGATGTGTAGGCAGGACATTTGGTAAGTTTATAGTCTGATGAGTGCCCCATTGAGGAGGCATGACGATACAACGTATTTCCTTAACCTGGGGATTGTCTGGAGGTGACACACCATAAAGATAGCCCGCGATTTGTGCTCGCAAATCAGAAATGGTGACAAACTTTTTAAGTATGTTTTTGGGCAAAATGTATGTATATCCTGTTTCTTTGATATCATCTGAACTCACGTAGATGTGGTTGGTACGCAGATGAAGATTTGTGGCGGATATAGCTCGGACGCGCCACTCAGTTTTTGAACTGAACGTTTGAGTTTCATAATTCGAGGTTGTCGATGTAATGATCTCGTCACCGTGTTTATTGGTGGTTCTGGTTGTAGTGGCTGTTAATTGGTTTTGCTCCTTGGTTTGCTTTTCAATTTCCGCAATTTGTTGACGTTGGGCAGATGGCGCTGAAATCTCCATGCCTAGAATGATGTCTCGAATTTCTGATTGTGTCAGAGAAGCTACGTTGACGTTGTTCTTTTTGCCATAGTCAGCCAATATTAAGTCCTTTAATTGAACTTCAACCTTTATCCACTCCTCGTCGCTTAGTGTTGGCCAGATATGATGGGCTTCGGTTATCGTTGTTTTGTCGGGCTTCAGAATAATTTTAGTTCTTTCGGTGTTGACGTGCAGGGCTCTTAGGATCAAGATCAGTCTGCTAAAAGCAGTATAGGATGAAATCGTTTTTAACCAATCATCGTACAAATTGAATAAAACCATTTGCGGTTCTGTCGCCTTCAGAATTAAATCACCAAACTTCTCCACTTTTAAACAAGCTTGGAAGGGCAGCTGCAGCTCAGAGCCCTTGATCACAATATTCGGAAAATCAAGTAGATGCACTTCCAGTGGGTCTAACATTCCCTTTCTTGTTACAATGATTTGTTTCGGTTGTTCCTCAACTGGCAAAGACCGAATCAAAGCGGCGACTTCTTCAGCAGTTTTCCATTTAGCCAATTGTCCAAGACGCTTTTGGCCAGCCCATACAGATGTGTGGATAATTTTGAGGAAGAGTTGGCCAGTTCGGGGATTGAAGATAAAAATAGCTCCGTTTATTGGCTTTGTGGTCAAGTTTCCTTCGAAGGTCTTGTGAATGGTAACTCGATACACATTCGTGTCATCTACAAACCAAATAATCTGATTGGAGAATAACTCTCCGTAATTTTGTGAGGACAAGTAAGGCTCTGTGGGTTCGGAGCTGTACAACTGTAAAGCTTTTCTTATACGTTCTCTTAGAACATACAAAGCTGGATTAGCTTTCATAATCTTAGCCATAGCCTGTTGTATTAACGTCTTGCATCCAGGAAACCAATTGCCATAAGCAGAGTGTAAGTTATAGGCCAGATCGATGGCAATTAATACCCCCGTAGGTGATGGGTATATAGACATATTATCGGTCGTATAATCAAGAAACTTCGCACGAGCGTATCGCTCGACATCGTGTGAATCATAGTCACCCCATCGTAATTGTATATCAAGCCAGTATTTTTGTGTCGTTGTGTTGTCCATCATATCTTTAGTGTCAGCCAAAAGGGATGGCCGTGATACATTCCATTTGTAAGCAGGAAATAGTAATATGTCGGCACAGGACGAATTCATTTTATAGGACTTACGAGGATGGATAGTTTCCTTCTGAACAGTTTCGATCTCAAGAGCATCCAGTTCTTGATCGAATACTTGACATAGATCCATGACTATAGACTCGTGAATTTTTTGCCATAAATGCGCTCGGAATATTTGAATCAACGAAATTTTTAGCGTTGGAATTTTACCGTGCATGAATATGCCGGTCAAATCTAATTGGACCTGAAAGCCGACGTAAACATTTGCTCGGTTTATGGTCGGTGACCACCATAGGGTGAACCGTCGGTTTGGAATTTGATTCAAACCGGAACGTTGGGCGTTTGTGAGTTTCTTATACTTCATTGACTCTTCAAATCCTGATGCTTTCTCCCAGAAAAGACCTTCCCAAGTGGGAAAGTATGTACCTTTGAACAATGTATGCTCTAATATACCTTCTACACCACCCAGAGCTTGTATCATATCTGTGCGGTAGTTGTTCAAATTCCACAGTTTGCCATCGTGGCGTTGATGTGTCCACCAGAAAGGATTTTGCTTAAGGACTTGATACTGTTTAAATTCGGTTCGAATTCGCCATCCTTTGTCATACGCTAATGTGTGACGATCTTTTTGGAAAAGCGTATTGATTCGAGGAATACCACGATCCCAGCTATCCTCCAAATCTTCTAAAGTTAAACGTCTATTTTGGGCATTGGCTTCCTGACGTTTTAAGGCATATTCCGCCCATACTCGTTGTGAATCGATGAACTCACTTTCCCATGGTTGTATATAACGATATAAATTAGGGATTAGTTGATCCTCATCATGAGACATACCTGAGAAGATATAGAACTGTGAAATAATGAAGATGGGAAGTTATATGAAACTATAGCCTACCTGAACGGAAATGTGTTATGCCAACATCGGTCTGTTTCGACCACCTCAGATCCGACTGCGGAATTAGTACGTGTCCCATGCTTAACATTCCTAAGCCACCAAGTTCTTTTGGTGTATAAAAGACCACGGGCGGAAAACGAGAAGGCATTTTTGAGTTCAAACCAATCTTTATACGCGTTTGAATTTTGTTTTCACATTTCACAAGGAGATCCAGTAATTCTTGAGTGTTGACTACCGCCTCACGGAAGTATGTCATCAGTCCGATCAATGCAGTGTTCCATTTGTTGACAATCTGTAAAATACATATTGTATGAATTTCAATTTTGAAAAACAAGTTAATTGAAAAAATTCTGATAAAATGCAATTTTTGGGTTCGAGTTCAAAATCATATGTCCCGTCAGCGTCAGACTAAAGTTCAGCCTCGCCAAAGAACCATGTCTGTCCAAAATCGAAGTTTTATTAAAATTTTAATCTCGCAGTGTTGTCTGTGTTTACAAACTTATGAAATTACATACCCACGAAAGGAAGCTCACATGATTAAAACTCAAACATGCTCAAATATTTCTTCCAGTTCACAACAAAACCGATTCAAACCACAAATAATCGCGCGGCTTCCTCTTCTGAATATCAGAATTTTTACAGCCAATCTGTTATAGGAACTCAATTAAAACGGCAGGACACTTGCACTAATAACCATTTAAACGAAGGTCTATATTAATGAGGTCAATTGGTCAATTGCCAAAGAGGAACATACGTACTCCTGCCTCAGGGGTTTTTTATTTAGGATTTTCTTAGAGAAATCGGTCGTGATTGTACTAAACGAATACAGTTATCGTTTCGAGCGATAAGTTCTAGGTGAGGTCCGTATTCAATATCAATAATTTACTTACATTGCAACTGATGTAGGGTTTATTACTATACAGTATTTGTTGCATCACGCAGCATGATCCACCCAAAACATAAATTTCAATTTCAATTACGTAATCATGTACAATTTGTTTACGGAAGGCAATTAGACACGCCTCGACCGACCTCATTGCCGTGGCAAAATACTTTCAATGCCGGGCAAGGCGGAGACCGAAGGAATGTGTGAAGCAAATGGAGAAAATTATGATCCAAACGTTCACATGGCTTCTACAAGCAACAACCAATAGATGGGTCGGCTCGAATTGAGGTCAGCGGGAGAGATATGTGATGGAGCGTAATCGTAAAGGGATTGCAGGTCAGTGGCCGAAAAAATCAAGGTCAGCGTGCAACGTTGTTAGAATGAAAAGGTAACAGAAAAACAAGTCAGCTTTTCTCAGGCAGTCAGTCGTGAGAGGTCGGTGGGGGTTCTCTAGTATCGCGCTGAGGACCCACCACAATTCCAAGCACAATTTCACACATAAACCACACACAATGCCAACCCCAACGGCTTTTGTTGGCCTACACCACCTGTAAACATTACCTTCCCAAGGGCATCATATCGTGCTGATAATGCATCTCCAGAATTCATCTTTTCATGCAGATGATATCACATCATTATAATTTCCCCGAAAAGAACTTCAAACATGCAACATACATAGCGAAACTTATCGGCGCCCCTGTCAACCAGTGTTTCCTGCCACACACGTGCGCAGCACATTTTCCTGGCTTATCCCCATTCACGGCGACCTTTTGTCCAACCGACGAGTAGTCCACGCATCGCGCGTCTCGCCGCCGAGAATCAATTCTCCTGCATGTAAACATGCAAACACCGACCCTTTCTACGGTCATGGATGCCGTGCACAACTGTCGTTGTGCATGTATCTCATTTCCTAGTAGCATAGGTTTCACTAATGGCGAGCAGCCTGTGTTACGCAGTTGCATGCGCGCCACCAACGATACCCCTTTGCTCATTCCCTTTTTCTCGTTTTCATTTGCCCGTGACCTGGCGACACGAGCAAGCGAAACAATCCCATCAAGATCGGTAGAGAGATCTGTGGGTATTGTTTAGTCGAGAATTGGCGAGCGGGGTCGCTGAATTAACTAAACCTCCACTGATTGTCACTAATAAAACGCACGACAACGATCGGTTCTGTTGAATCCTTCACTTTTATTTTTCCTTAATACGATTTACGCAATCTTTGGTTGATAATGAGGTGTGAGGGACGAAGTCATTTTGCCGGTGCACGACACGGGGTTCTACTCCGTCCCCACGATAAAGTTCACTTTTCGGTGCACTCAGTCAATGGCAAACAAACAAAACTTTCACAGGACGGCGGCCGAAATGTAACTTCGGATAGAATTGCAATAAGTTCTGAAGCACACCACGGATACCAGGATAGTGTTTCTACTACGCGCACACAGTTCATTACGAATTGAATTGTCTTTATTAATTGATTGATATGAACGTGAACAGTGCGCGGCAAACATCAATCCTTACATACAGCGATGCATTTCGTAGTCCTATTGCTGAATGCAATAGCTTAATAAATCATTATGGAAAATTTAACAAGCCTCAGGACTTGCTAAATAAGGCCAAGACCGGTTCCCGGTTGTAGTGCCGATGATGATGATGATGATTGCTTAATGCAACCATTCACCAAGAGACATATAAACACGATTTTCACTAGTTAAAACTTTTATTGTTATTGTAATTTCACAAAAGGCTTTCTAATCTTACTGCAGGCTTACTCCTTAACAACACAACTTAATAAAACACAGGCACTTGGCAAACGCTAGTTGCCAACGCGTTCGTAAAATGGGCTAACGCTAGCTCGAACTCGACTTGGTAATGTATATGCGTCCCCGCGGTGGGCTACGGGGAGCGGGAGAAAAAAAACCGACCGTCGCGATCGGTTGTTGGAATAAGACTCAAATATTCAACCCTCGTTTGGGGTGAGTTTGGTGGTGTGGTGGTAGATATCCTCTGCACAAAGGATATGTTTTTGACTTACCACCAGAGAAACGTAAAGTCTCTCTTGGTGGAATAGAAAACCAGATCTCGTAATACAGATCATGGTGTTGGGGTGTATGTGTGATCGCGAAGATCACATTGGTTTTCTCATGAAACAAGGCCATGAAAAAACAAAACAAAAAGACGGTAAGGACAAAGGGATCGTGAAGACCATTGTGATGTGTATTGCTGTTAAATAAATAGACGGCGATGCGTCGAGGAAATGTGCTAAAGCAAATAAGGGCATCATTACAGTCGTGGATGAGTGGTGTGGATGCGTTAATAGATGTATCGCCATTAGGAAGAGGTACTAATGGGTTTTAATGTTTATGGCCTCTCAGACTGCAGTAGGAACCGAGTTCTTGTTTGTACTAGGAAATGCTAGAGGATTCGGCTCCGATGATAATGCTTGGGATGTGGTAATTGTTTGTCGATTGGACAAACGAATCGTGAGTCGGTTTATTGCAGCTGTATAATCAAGCTGTCCGACATAGCATTTTACGATAACAGGGGTGCCGAATGGTATGGGATTTATGATGCCGTATGATGTGAAGAATTCTTTACAGGAAATTTGAATAACGCATTGAATGCGTGAATGCTGTGAGAATTCTCTTTAGGGATTTTCAGATAATGCGTCGAATGTATTAAATGGCCTGGAAAAGAAAATGTTTTCAGGTGCCAATGCAATTGCATTGGCGAAAAACAATGGGAATTGAGTTGCAATTAGGGGGGGTTCTTTGGGTAAGTTTAAAGGAACCCCCACAGATGTACACTAGTATATTATTTATTAGTTCTATTTTGTCTTTATACATCGATTGGGTGTGGATTTAGGATATGCGCTAAGTAACTCTTGATAGGCATTAGTAACGAAGTAAACTAGAATACCTTTTATTTTGTCCTTCACACGATTTAGACAATCTTAGGTTGATAATGAGGTACACTAGTATATCCTTTATTTAGTTCTATTTTGTCTCTATACATCGATTGGGTGTGGATTTAGGATATGCACTAAGTAACACTTGATAGACATTAACAATGAGGCGAGCTAGAATATCTGACTCCTTCGCGTGAACACACTCGAAATCTTGACCGCCGATTGATTAAAATAAAAAAAGGACAAACTCGCTTCGACTCTATGGCGCACGCGCACACTTCCGCCGATGAAATCTGACTCGTTCGTGTGTGCACGCAGCGGTGGTTAAGATCTAACTTCGTAGCTAAAATCTGACTCCTTGAGCCATGGGACGAATCATATCGCCAGCCGCACTGGGGTGGATTCCCACCGCTGTGGTGAGAAGCAAATCCGATATTTCATTCTGGTGGCGACCAATGAAAAATCGGTTCGGTTATATTGGAAAGGCTTCCATTGAAATCGTGGTTGGATGTCCATACACTGGAAGTGAGGACAAACGATAATGCATCGGCGGTTGGATGTGAAAGGAGAGAGATCGATCATGCAGCTGTTCAAATAAATGAACATGCACGACGGCTAAAGCCATGCCATTGTAAACAACGGAAGATACTGCCAAAGGCAGAAATGGATTTTTCTGCGATGTTGAGTCAACAGAAAATTTGTGCACGATGGCAAGGGCTAGGATGGAGATTTGTTTGCTTTAGGAAAACGGATCGTGGGACATGGCCGTTGATATGATTGTCGTGTCCAACTCGATGATTGGTTATCAGTTTAGGCGGCCGATCATGGGAAATTTGGCTTGCAGATGTGCAAGCAAGCAACTTGCCCGACTTGTCTTTTGGACCAACGGATTGTTGGAACAAGTAAACACAGGAGGATTGCTGTGTGTTTGATGGGCATGTTGCCGACCAGAGGGACCGATCGAGTTCCTAAATGGTTTGTAAAGATGAATCGGAATGGTTTTGGATGACTTGATATCGTTTGATGCCATGGCAAGATGGTGATCTTGCGTGGATTTATATTTCAGGTTGGGAATGATGAAGGAGAGCTTTGAACTGCAGGTAAGAGGCTATGATTGGTAATGTATTGCAGGTTGGGAATGGGGAGTTGGGTTAGGACAATGGGTGGTTCTTCGGGCGAGCCTTAAAGAACCCCCACAGATCCTCTCTGATTGGTCACCACGAAGATAAACTGCACGTCTCTCTCGAGAATGAAAACCACCCTTAGCGGACGACCGGCTCTGCACGAGTCATTTACAAAGAGTCGAAATCCAACCGGCGCCGGGGACGGTCACAAACATTGCCGTGAGTGAGCTTCAACCCCTAGCGGGTACACACGAGTCGTAGGTCAACCACCGTCAAATGCAAGTCGCGCAACAAAAGTCGTTAACAAATAGCGGAAAAATTCGTCGGGTTTATTCGTTTGGAGAAATAAATTAAGCAATGCGGAGTGAATTGCCTGTGTAGCTAAGTCAAACAATTCAAAGTGAATTACTGTGTAGCTTAATTTTTGTTTTAGTATCACAAGCAAGTAAATTAACAAACATTTAATCAAACAAAGGAACGAGCAGATAGTTTGGACTCAATCGTTTTGTGGTTGAATTTTACGTTTTAGTAGTTACAAGTGATTCATCAAAATTTCGAAACAATTTACAAAGCTTATTAACAGTTTGATATTTAAGTTTAAAAAGGAAGTGTTGAAAATAAAAACCTTGATTACAAGCTACACCATAGTATTTTATTTCTATTAATTTGGTGGACGTTTCGCAGCAGTAGTCAGTGGGATTGATATGAACCCGTTCCCGTGCCGGCACATAACATAAAGAAAGTGGAAACCATCGAAAATACTAACCAAACCCCCCTTACCCCCACAGGTCTTTCAAACTTGTTGGTTTTTAATTGCATGACGAATCTGGGGTGATTCTGTGCCGCAATTCGGGACAAATAGTGAAAAAAGAAAGTATTCTATTGACAGTCGGCCTTTTCACTTCATAGCGATTTAATATTGTATTTCACCTGAACGTATTTGGAGTTTGTATTCATTAAGAAATTTAAAAACATTGTTACAGATAACAAAGCCCCCGCAGTGCACTAGGAATTCAAACCTTGTGATTTTCGAAAGTGATTTACTTCTCGTTGTCAATTGAACTCAATTGTGGTCCTTCGAGTTTTTTTTTGCTAGTTTTCGACGCGAAACAGTACTGAAGAAAAGTCGATCAAAGGTTCAATGCCTGTTTATATTTATCAGAAATTCAATGTAAATTTTTTTGATTCCACTTTATGTAAGATCCCTGAGAGCATATCTTACCTTGGTGAAAGTTGTTGATCCGGAAGCCATTAGAATTTGCCTAACTCGATTATGAAAACGACCCAAGGATTCATCATCTACTCGCAGGAAACATTGAGCTGTACGTTCTTTAGTAACTTCGTTTTGCAAATTCCACACTCCATCACGATGTGTGAACTCTTCATGTTGTGTCCGGCACTAAATATAAAAGTTGAAAAACATAATTTAATTTATTACTTTTTTTTAGATGTAAAAAAGGAACCTTTGGCAAAATCCGGCATTCGAATCCACTCATATTGAAAAGCAAATTAGGGTTGTCCTTTGAATAAACCGATACAAAGGTACTTTCCCAATTGATGGTTGTCACTGATCGTGGTAGCCGGTTTTTAATGTCCCAAAACACTGCTCTACCTCTATAATAAAACCAATGATGTGAATGTAACGAATGTATGATTGTATGTATACTATATAAGAGAGCTTACAAATTAACATCGTGCTTCATCAATCGCATTCGAGCATCTCGAGGCCAACATTTCTTGTTATTGTATCCAACAATATTCTCATTATTTGGGTCAGGATGTTCCGTAAGATATCTTTGGATCAAATCTCTGGCATCCTCAGCAGAGAATCGGAAAAATAAATGGATTCGGTCTACGTATCTGCAATACAAACGTATTGGATGGCCGATTTCTGTTTGGGAGTCTTGGAAGGTCAAGAAATCATTCGGCATTTGTGGTGGTCCAGCCATCTCGCTGGCGCGGTGTAAACCAAGTACTAGAAGATCCAAAACCAATCCATAATATTGAGTAATGAAAGAAGCAAACTGAAGGCCACGGATTATCCCATAGCTGTTCGTATGATTCATGTCCTTGTAGTTGATAACTACGTTATTCTTTGCAGTCATGTAATCTGCGATATTGTGATCAACGATCAACCGCAGTAAACGATTTAGCAAAGTTAAGTCGATTTTCTCATATAATTTTTCAAAGCGGGACTCTAAAAGTACGTTGCATTCACCTTCCGCAACATCCCAAACCTCCTGTAAGTTATTTATTCCTGAAACGATATTCCGGTGAATAATTAATTACCTTAGATAGACAAATACTTAATCAAAAACATTTCGCTTGGGCAAAAAATATGTGCCCCAACAACGGACATATATAATAAAATCAGAACCGAACTCTTACGGTTAAAATGTGAGTTTTTTACCCACTCACGTAAGGAAAATCGTCCATTAAAGGTAGTGTTATCCGGGCTAGACTTAATAAGCAACGATATAGTGAAAAATGAGTTAATTGCACTCGGGATTAAGTGCCTAGATGTTAAAACCATCACATTAAATCCGTCAACAAAAGCCCTGTACAAACACTACTTGTACATCGTCTATATTCAACGCGGTACTGTTAAATTAAACGAACTAAAACGGAACTACTCCACCTTGTTCAAAACCATCGTTCGCTGGGACTTTAAAAAACATAATCCAGGTAAGGTCACACAGTGTCACAATTGCCAGCTTTATGGTCACGGCTCGATGCATTGTCATATAAATAGCTTCTGTGCAATATGTTCGGGAAACCATAAAACATCCGACTGCAAAACGAATGAGGTCATCAAGTGTGCAAATTGTAGTGGGCCACATAAATCCACCGATCCAGAATGCATAAGCCGAAAGCAGTACATAGACATTCGCCGCAAATTATCCCCACGCGGACGTGGTACAGGAAATACAACCTTCCTACAGCCTCCGAGTGACAAACGGCAGCCAGTGCCCGACCGATTATCCATTGATAATTTTCCTCTACTACCCCGATCTGTGCGTCAACCTTCACTTCCGTCATCCACCTGGGCTTCAGGCCTCCATCAAACCCAGCAACCTTCCAACAGTGATACGACACACACGAAGAAAACTCCGTCAGAAACATTAACTAATGATAACCTGTTCTCATTTAGCGAGATAAACTCACTTCTTAATGAAGTTGTAACCAAGCTTAGTGCTTGTCAAACTAAAGCTGACCAATTTAACGTCATTACTTCATTAGCTATTAAGTACATATACTCGGAAAAAACATGTTAAGAAACTCTCTTAACATCATAACTTGGAATGCGAGAAGCATCAAAAACAAAAAGCATGAATTTTTTAGTTTCTTGATAAATTTTAATATTGACATTGCACTTGTTTCAGAAACCTGGCTCAAACAAGACATTTCTTTCTCACATCAAAATTACATATGTTATCGCCTAGACAGGGTACATGCTAGTGGTGGAGGTGTCGCCATTGTTGTGAAAAAATGTATAGAACATTCCTTGCGTCCTTCATTGCGCCTTAAGTTAATTGAGGAAATTAGTATAGATGTAACATTAAGTGACAACTCCAAGGTGAGTCTTTTTTCTGTCTATTTCCCTGGAGGAAATAGAAACATTGAGAAATCTACTTACTTTAAGCGGGATCTGCAAAAATTGTATAGACTCAACACTCGAAACAAGGTAATTATTGGTGGTGATCTAAACTGCAGACATCAGTCGTGGAATTGTCTTAGGGCAAACAGCTGGGGTAACATTTTACTAGATGTTACTGAATCCAGCCCAAGTTTTTCCACACTTTATCCACTTCTCCCCACCTATATCCCAGCGAGTGCTAACAAGAACCCCTCAACTCTTGATCTATATATCACTAATATTCCAAATTACTGCACAGTACCATTAACTCTAAATGCGTTAAGTTCAGACCACCTTCCGATCAGCCTCACAGTGAATCATACAGTAGTTGTAAATCGTACCAGTTTATACCACAACTATTCCGCCGCCAACTGGAATTGTTATAAATCATATATAAACACGAACTTGGTTCTAGGTGATACCAGCCTAAATTCTATAACCTGCAGCGAGCACATTGATATCCTATGTAACAATTTTGTTTCTGTTATCAATAGAGCGGCCGATCTTGCGATACCTAAATGTTCCACTGCTCCAGTTGATAAGGCACCGCTTCCTGAAAATATCTTACATCTGATTAGGCTACGAAACTCTGAAAGAAGAAAATGGCTACGTTATAGAATCGATTGTTTTCTAGTTAATGTTAAAGTCTTAAATAATATCATTAAAAACGAAATCTCAACATATAGGAACAAGTGTTGGAATAAACACCTTTCCTCTCTTGACAAAGCAAGTAAACCGTTCTGGAAAATATCAAAAATTATGAAAAAGAGAGGGTCAAGTATTCCTCCGTTTAAAGTTCACGACAAGTTGTTTATTTCTTCAGTGGAGAAATCGAACCTACTTGCTAACACGTTTAGTAAGAACCACTCCATATCTATGCATCTAAGCGACTAGTATACTGAAGCTGAAGTTGCTAACACTATCCATGTACTTTCTCAAACACCAGCTGAAAGTACTTACGCAACTAATATCAGCAAAGTTAAAGAATTGATAAAAAAATCTAAATCAAAAAAGGCTGCGGGTCTCGATAATATTAACAACAAATTAATCAAAGCACTTCCACCTGCTGCAAGTAACTATTTAACGTTCATTTTTAACGCTTGTCTTAAGAATTGTTATTTTCCGGACTGTTGGAAAACAGCAAAAGTAATACCTATCCCGAAACCCGGTAAACCGAAGAACAGCCCCGAAAGCTACAGACCTATTAGTCTACTTAGCTGTCTAAGTAAGCTCTTAGAAAAAATCATTAAGGAAAGGATTGATCGTTTTGTGGAAGACAATAACATCTTACCAAACTTTCAGTTCGGTTTCCGTAGTGGTCACAGCACAATCCACCAAGTCTTGCGCATTAAAAACCACATAGCTGGTAAATTCATCGACAAGGAGTCAACGGGACTGGTTCTTCTAGACATCGAAAAAGCTTTTGATACGGTATGGCACGATGCCTTGATTTATAAGCTACTAAAACTTAAGCTGCCAATACCGCTTATCAAAATTATCCAGAGCTTTCTTCGTTCGAGAAAATATGTTGTGAGTTTAGGAACCGACATATCCTCTACTCACCAAATCCACCATGGTGTACCCCAAGGCTCGGTCCTTGGTCCCATATTATTTACATTGTTTGTCGCAGATTTACCATGTCTAGGTGAAAACATTCAGGTAGCTATGTTTGCCGATGATACGGCCATTTTCTCTTCGGGTGCCTTATTCGCTAATGTCTACAACTCTTAGCAAGCAGCTCTTGACAAGCTAGCAGTATATTACAGGAAATGGAAAATAAAAATAAATGGTAATAAAACACAAGCTGTCTGGTTTTCGAGATGTAAGAAACACTGCTACCTACCAAATGGCACTAAACTCAATATGTGTGCAGTTGATATTGATTGGTCCGAAGACTGTAGATATCTAGGTATTATTCTAGATAAAAAACTTATCTTTCAAAAACACATCACTACCACAATTGACAAAATAAACAAAGTCGTAAGAGTTATGTATCCATTAGTGTGTAGAAAGTCAAAGCTTAGCCTCGAAAATAAAATTATAATATTTAAAACCATTTTTCAAGCTATACTCCTGTACGGGGCCCCTGTATGGTGTAATTATGCTCGCACACACAAAATAAAATTGCAAAGGTGTCAAAATAAAATATTGAAAATGTTGCTGAATTTGCCATGGCATTATTCGACACATGAACTACATGAAAACGCTAACGTTAAACCGGTAGAATTCCTTATTGACAAAATCAATGGAAACTTCTTCGTCAATTGTTCTTTTTCTGACAATCTTCTCGTTTCCCGTCTTGCGTTATCCTAAATCACTACATATGTACTCTGTCTATGAAAATTATATCGAGGTCATTACTATATAAAATAACCGGAAGCTCGTGCAATATTAGTCTTAAGATTCAAATAAGGGTTTTTTATTGTAGTTTTCCCTTAATTTATTATTTGTTATTCATTAAAATTGTGCTATTGTCGTTATATAGATTTAAGATTATAGTTGTAAAGGAATTGCTTTCCTAAATCTCTTAAGTACTAGTTGTAAAATATACCATAAATGTAATTATCTACCAAATAAAAATTGAAATGAATTGAATTAATTACCTTAAGTACGTGAAATATAATGATTTAAAAAGAAGATTATTTTGCACATCATAACTGTTTGTGTTGGTCCTTTTTCTACTACAGATTTTTTTGCAAACCATAAATGTCTGGATTCTACTCTGGAATAATCGCGAGAAGTCGATAAAGAATTATCCGAGTTGATCGAACAGGAACTCATAGTTGAAATATCACCTTGATAACAAAAAAAAAAAGTCAAAGCGGGACCTAAAGACGACTACAAAAATAGCAAGGCGAGATACTTCAGAAATATCTGCGCAGAGGCGGACATAAACGCCCGACGCACCGTCTATAAAATGGTTATGGCAAGATTAAAGGGACACAAAACCCAACATAACTTATCCCAACATGCTGCGCTCAATAGTAAAGTATCTGTTTCTTCGGAAACCCAATACGGTGTGGAATGTTGTAATAAACTCTGACACCGAAGCTGTACCAGCGGTGTCGACAGAGGAGATGTAGAAGAATACGCGACAAAAAAGCTCTTGGAGCTGGCACGATTCCAAACAAAGCGGCACTTAAAATGAGATCAGAAGTTTTCCAAGCCCAGATGCAGAAATGCCTCGAAGACGGAATATTTTCCGATGCATGGAATTTTCTATAGCTAGTATATTTATAAAAAAAAAAAAAAAAAAAAAAAAAAAAAAAAAAAATTTGCTCATCGCTCTATCACCCCAAATCCCTCCCGGATACAATGGTGCAAATCCTGGAGAAGATTATATATGGCAGATTGGTCGCCATAGCGGAGCACAGCGGAGTGCTATCGGATCATCAATATAGTTTCAGGAGTTGTACAACTTAGAGTGCTTCTGAAGACCAAGTAATATAAGAAAAATAAATGTAAATGGGGCTTGTTAAGGGTTCCACGCCCACACTCTCACCCACAATCCCCCTCTCTCTATAATACAAATACGCCAAGTAGTAAATTTGCATAAACCACTTGGCAATAATTTAAATAAAAAGTTGGCGAGAACTTAATAGACAATATGTCAAAAAACCTTGACAAAAAAGTTTTCACAAAATCAAAAATCGACACCGAGTACTAAACCAACCATTTTAATTCGATTTTAATTTCGCCGACCAAAGTCAACCGCCAAGCGAACGATAATCAAGGTAGAACCACAACGAGTATATCAATTACACACAAGTTAAAACCGCCGCGAGTGCATCAATGATACATAATCAAGGGATAACCGCCGGGAGTACATCAATTATTCATAATTAAGATAAAACCGCCACGTGTGCAATTATAAAACCCTCGCGAGTGTACTAATAAAAAATTCGAGAGGAGAACCTAAATAAAGAGGCGGATCAAGAATCCAACACAGAAAAGCTGAAGCATCGACCGAGACGGTCCGACGACAAACGTCAAGTCCCTAATTAATTTAATATTATATTAATTTTTATTTTTTTTACACTAACGCGCGCACAAAAGGGGATTTTGAAGTACCCTTAAATGTCAGAGCACAGTGCGAGCGGATGGAGAGTATAAGGAAACGAGGTGTCGATGTATATTTGTCTTGAATGTCTGGACATCACAACGGCCAGGAAATACATGATCAGGCAGAACATTCCACATTCGTGTGGTTCGGCTAAAGAATGACTATCTACGTTTATTTGTGCGACTAAAGTCCACTTTCAACGTGAACTGATGCGCATTCACAGATTGACGGGTATCGCGGGAAAATGTCTGAAGGGGCGGAACACATTCAGCAAGTTTAGTTCAGCAACGACCGTGGTAATATCTATAGAAAAGAGACTGGCATGATACGTTGCGCCAGTGTTCTAAGGGCGGAATTGATCGACTTATGGCTGGGTCCCCAATAAGTTTCACTGCTCGTTTTTGCATCCTGTCGAGCACTTGTAGTGCAGTTTTGGATGCGCCTGACCAAATATGGGAGTTGAACTCCATTTTTGGACGAATATACGCCTTGTAAATAGTGGCCAGGTTGGATGGAGTGAAGTATCTTTTGCATCTCTTAAGGAATCCCATACATTTTGGTACACTTTTCGCAGCTTCAAATATGTGGTCATTCCAGTTAAGAGTCGAATTAATCCGAGTGCCGAGGATTGATAGTTCCTTGGCTTCGTCGATGCAAGTGCCGTTCATAGACAGTATATTTACTTTGGGGTTCATCTTTGACGACAAGAGGCAGCACTGAGTTTTTAGGGGATTGAATTCTACTCGGTTAGATAATCCGCACTGATATATCTTGTTGAGGTCTGAATTCAATGTATCAAGCATAAGTTGCTGGTTGGTAGTGACGTTCGAAGAGTTTGAACGGGAGTGTTCGTATGAGTATGAGAAACTCAATGTGCTATCATCAGCAAACGAGTGAATTGGGTTGTGAGTAATTGACAAGAGATAATTTATAAAGATCAGGAAGAGAGTGGGTGAGAGTACTGAACCCTGGGTAATACCTGCATTAATTTGATGGGAGACAGATTTGACACCATCAAGAACCACTTGGATTGAACGGCCAGAAAGATAGTCTCTTATCCATTGGATCAGGGAATTTTCCACTCCATATGAATGCAATTTTGACAAAAGGGCTGGATGCCAAACTCTGTCGAAGGCTTTTGAAATATCCAATGCGACTACCTTGCTTTCACCGAGGTAGTGGATGGAGTGGCTCCACTTTTCGGTAAGGTACGCCATCAAATCTCCTATGGACCGGTTGCTATGAAAGCGATATTGGCGGTAATTTGATTCCAGATATTTCGCAAGTTGACGGTTGATAAGTGATTCCATTACCTTGAAGAGAATAGAAGTTCGTGCTATGGGTCGATAAGAAGAAAGGGATGATTTGTCACCCTTTTTGGGAATTGGCTGAATGTTCGCTGACTTCCTTCTATTTGGGAAACGGCCAGTAGAATAGGACAAATGGAAGAGTTTCCTCAGTGGTTTAGCGAGTGAAGAGGAACATCTCTTCAAGAGGATTGGGGGAATGCCATCCGGACCAGCGGATTTGTTTGCGGTTAGCTTTTTAAGTGCGCGGGCAACAGTACGCGTTTGGAAGTGAATTTGGCTCATGATGTGCTACTTATGCTCAAGTTGAGCCGGAACTGATGTGGTATCAGGCAGCGTGGTGTTCGCTGCAAAATGTGTAGCAAGTAGATTCGCCTTCTCTATTGCAGTGGTGACTGGTCTGTCATCGACTATTAGTGAAGGAATGGATGAGGAAGCCGAGTTTTGGATGTTCTTCACAAATGTCCAGAAGTTTCTACTACAAGTGGGAGAGTGTAGTATTTTTTGTCTCACTCTCTGGTCATGCAAGAACTTGGCGCGTTGAATATACGCATTGCAGTCATTCCTAGCTATCTTAAATCCTTTCCGGTTTTCCTCAGTATTGTTTGATTTATACAACCGGTAGCTAAACTCTTTGGCCTTAATGGCTTCTCTGCACCCAGAATGGAACCACATATTTCTCTTGGGTTTGAAACTCTTTAATGTGTGTGGAATAAAGGTCCGCATGCCAAGTAGAATCGTGTCTGTCAATGTGTCCGCTAGAGAGTCAACATCGTTATAGAGGAAAAATAACGACCATTTTAACCTCCCAAAAAAGTCGTTCAGACCATCCAAGTTGGCTTTCTCGTAGAACCATACTGTTCTTTTGGGAGCTTTCTCATTAACGTTACTGTTGGTTAGAGCAAATTTAGCTGACACGACACAGTGGTCTGAGATGCCCATGGGCGAAGAAACTTCAATTGTGTATTTGTTTGGGTGGGAGGTGAGAAACAGGTCCAGTGTGTTGGCGAAATGACCATAAAACTCCACAACCATGAATTGGAAGAGCTATACCGCAAACCCACAATAGTGAGAGTAATCAAGTCGCGAAGATTAAGATGGGCTGGACACGTGGCGCGAATGGGCAACGATAGGAACGTGCATAGAATTCTTGACGGTAAACCAACGGGAAAGAGACCGACAGGGCGGCCGCGAGGGAGATGGGAGGATAATGTTAGGTTGGACCTCGAGGAGATCGGATCGGATGGTCGAACGTGGAAGGAGAGCGCACGGGACAGGGAACAATGGCGGAGTCGAGTCAGTGAGGCCATGAACTTTCGGGTTCCTACAGGCCAATAAATAGTAATAGTAAATTATACCAACCTTCTAAATAACTGCCTTTAAGCTGCTAATTGCCATAACCCAGTTATTGCAAATCCAAGCTTATAACAATTAACCTAAATGTGTTATACATGAACATAAACAGAATCGACCACAGCCAAGTAATACAACTATTTTTTAAAATACCTCTTTCATGAGAAGCGAACCCACAGCGCCGAGTCAGCGTCCCGAGGTGCCATTAAATAACTCTTGGGGTTCGCGGAAACGCAGTTCCACCGCTTTCTCGTTTTGTAAGGGAACAAGTTTTGGTACAGAGATGTACGTGGCATCGGCAGGTGATCCGCAAATCGGTGCGATCTGTCAGATTCTCCGTGGATCGCAAATAAACCAAATTTCGCGGGATAATACCACGGATCTCCGAGCAACAGTTTCTGCGATAATATCTGTAAACCAGACAAAAGTCCGCTATACGCCTTCGATGTAATAACGACTATAGACCGGATGTCAGCGCTGTGCGCTCTATCAGGCGCATCGCCCGTCTCTGTATGATATCAAGTAGGTCGGGGGTATGCTTAGGAGTGAGCAAAGTTCCAAACATGCGAACACTATTCGAGCACGGGTCTAATTTGAAATTTGTACAGGAGGGGACCGTTAGGCCGGAATGAAATATTTGTAGACTCTAAAAGACAGGTCAATTTTCTGGAGCCGGACCCAGCGATATTCGATAGGTGTTTATACCATGACGCATTCTCATAGGTGACGCTAGGCAAATTTATGCTTTCCTTAGATTCAAGGACCTGGGCATTTGTCATCAGTGACAATATATTTTTCCTTGTGATGGTTGTATATAGCGTCTCCTTTGCATAAAGGGCGACACGATTAGCATTTTCCCGTTGTAGGATTTTATCCAGGTCCGGATTCATAGAGTCGATCTGGTTACACCTCAGCTGGTGCGACGTTGATACGTTAAATGGCCGGTTATTCGAAATTGAGGAATTAAGTGTACTATCATCCGCAAAGCTGAATGTTTTGTTACCCGTTGATTCTAATAAATCATTAATAGAAGCAAAAACAAGGTTAGAGCCAAAATAAAACCCACAAGCGCCTAGAATTAAGCAGTTTGTTGGTTACTTTGTCATTGTGAATCTACCTCGCGATATCAATACCCTGGCTGCACGCGTTTCTGATTCTGACTTTTTTTTTGTTGACCGTCGTGGGATTAGAGCGTCGTTGTTTAACAGGTATATTATTTGCCACCGTAATCTGTTCGTATTTTCTATCAAACCGGTTTATCGGATGAATTTCGTTTGATGGAGTGCGGAACGTGGAGTTCCATACCGAGAATAATAATTTCTGTGACGGACTCTGCGCAGACCCTAACATCGGGGTTTCCAAAGCAGACAGCTGACCATCGAAAGGATGCGAAGAAGTCTTGCAAATCGTCCAAATTAGCAGCTCCGCATCTCTATACTTGGCGAAGTCGTTCATGTTGAATATTCATTTGAGATCTAAGTGATCGCGCAACCAATATCAAACAGTAATCTGGGTTTCCCAATGGCGTCATCGTTTCCATGGTATAAATGCTTGGCTCGGATTTTAGAAACAGATCTAGGGTGTTTGCAGAATCGCTTCGCCTATCCGACACTCGGGTAACGACGACTTGAGTCAAATTGCGGCTTACAGTGATCCCTTCGACTAGAAGGTGTGTCGAGTCAGTTGACGAGTCTTATGGAGTGATATTTTACCGTGCGGTTGGACACAAACGTATGACACGACCTTCTTTTCAAATCAGTCATTGAGATACAAGTGTATATAAGATATTCAAAATGAATTTGACTTCCAAGAACAACAAGAGCTGTACAAGTAGTACAGACCGAGCGCGTGGCACAAAAATTGTGGCATTTATAAGTAGGGCGTTAGAATATACTCACAGCTAGGCCGGCTTGTCGTAAGAGGCGACTAAAGGCCGAGTGGTAGCCGGGGTCCCAACGCCCTGTGCGCCCGGTGAAATACCACCCCATCAAGCTTTAGGTTCCGTGAATTGGTCGGGAGAAATCTCTGGCCGTCTTTCGGAGCTTGGCTGATGGACCGGTTCGAGAAAAGGTTGGTTAGATGGTGGTCGGTCCCAATGTGAAATACCACCACGTCACGCTGTATATTCCGCGATATCGCCCAGAGAAATTTTCAGCGGTGTTTCGGATGTGTGGCTGATGGCCCGGACTGACACGGGGATAAGTCATGATGGTACGTTCTGATATAAAGAATTCCGGAGGTAAACTAGTCTCCCATTCGGATCTCCGGGGGGACTATGTCAGGGGGAACATCATGCAGATATCATGATAAAAAATGGATCTTTAAGAGGTTCGTCATCGCATAACCGGGCTCGCTCTCGAGGCTCGGCCCACGCTCGACTGGTGACGGCATTTTGTAACATCAGGGGCATCGGTTTCACCAATACCAATGTAAACGCCGTCCACCAATATTTGCAAACAACGAAACCTGATATCCTTGCCCTAACTGAGACCCAGGTCGATTCGTCAACTGATTCGACATATCTTCGTTGCTCAGGATACGACTTACATTCGAGATTCCGTTTTAAGGGCGGAGTCTGCGTCTTTGCGCGGTCCAATCTGGCTTGCCAGAGGATGGAGGCGTTGGAACCCAATAATATGGACATCATATGGTTGAGGGTCGTGCAGAGGAATTCCGTTAAATTTCTTTGTTGTCTTTACCGCTACCCGAATGACGATCGACCGGCGACATTTTTCGAACATCTTTCATATACCGTCGACTGGATACAGATCAACCACTCAGCTTCTGAAATTGTTGTCCTTGGTGATTTTAATGTGCACAATTCCGGCTGGCTGTTACATTCTAACAAAACCGACGAGGCTGGGAGGCTGGCGGAGATGTTTGCTGTAAGCCACAACTTGACTCAACTCGTGGGGGAGCCAACGCGAGTGCCGGATGCCCGAGGCGATTATGCGAACACTCTGAATCTGTTTTTGACTTCCGAACCGAGTATTTATACCGCAGATGTTTCTGCGCCACTGGGAAACTCAGATCACTGCTTGGTATCTGTCGCGCAAGCACTTTCATATCAAGCGAATAACCGGCCTAGGCAGCTTCCCCATGTATGGAAGTATGGGGCTGCTAACTAGGACGATTTGCGAGATTTCCTCGCATCCTTTCCATGGTCCGAGGTGTGCTTCGGAAACTCCGATGTTAAAGCTAGCACGGAGTTGGTATCAGATTATCCTTCTGGGGATGGAGATGTATATTCCACATTCTATCAAACGAAGTTCGTCTGATAAACCTTGGTTTGATAAAAAATGCGAGCTGATTACAGCGGCAAAAAATAGAGCTTTTAAGCAATGGCGCTCCAATCCCACCGATGTTAACAGAACGAATTTGTTTAGAATCAGAAACGTGTGCAGCCAGGCGATTGATACCGCGAAGAAGGCTCACAACGACAGTGTGATCAATAAGCTCCTTCGGTGCCCAACTGGGTCGCGCTCCTTCTGGTCAATGGGAAATGCTGTCAGCGGTAACTTCACATCCTCCTCTTTCCCTCCGTTGGTGACAGACAGCGGGACGTTAGTCACGAATTCAAAGAATAAAGCTAATGTGTTCGCGAATTTATTTTCCGCGAATTCAAACGTCGATCCTGGCCTTTTGGAGCCACCTGTGATCTCGCCGGTACGGTCTTCGATGCGGGATGTGAGATTTCGCCCGCGCACTATTCGAAGCATTCTACGTGAACTGGATTGTAGGAGGGCAACCGGCCCGGACGGAATACCAGCAATAGTCCTTAAGAACTGTGCTCCAGAACTATCGCCAGTTCTTGCCAGACTCTTCCGCTTATCTTATGCACGGAGGACCTTTCCTGCCTGCTGGAAAATCGCTCGAGTTCAGCCAATCCCAAAGACGGGAAAAAAGTGTCTCCCACAAAATTACCGTCCGATAGCATTACTGTCTATTTTATCTAAGGTAATGGAAAAAGTCATCAATACTGAGTTATTTAAGTATTTGGAGTGGAAGGGACTTCTGAATTATCGTCAATACGGATTCCGTCGCAGGCGGGCCACGGGATACCTTGTGACACTTATAACCGATATATAGACATCTGCGATTGAGCAGCATGGTGAGTCAAGAGCGGTCGCATTGGATATCTTCAAGGCTTTTGACCTCGTCTGGCACGGGGCATTGCTGAGCAAACTTCGTTCATATGGACTTTCCCAACAGCTTTGCGACTGGACGAGGAGTTTCCTCGAGAATCGATCGATCCGGGTTGTTGTAGACGGCGAGTCTTCGGATCTGTATCCTATTATTTCGGGGGTGTCCCAAGGTTCTATTTTAGCTCCAACCTTGTTCTTGCTTCACATAAATGATTTGTTGGAGACAACGGATAACAAAGTGTTCAGTTTTGCGGATGATAGTACACTTGTTTCCTCCTTTTCGAGTGATCGGCCGATTCATGTGTCAACGTCGCACCAGCTGAAATGTAGACAGATCGACTCTCTGAATCGAAATCTGGATAAGGTCCCGCAGTGGGGAAAGGCCAATCTCGTCGACTTCAATGCAACGAAGACACAATATACAACATTCACAAAGAAAAGTGGATCATCGGTTCCACAGCTGATGATGAATGGCCGGGCCCTCGAGGCTGGGGAAAGTTTGAGATTGCTCGGCGTCACGGTCTGTGGGAATGCATCATGGCATAAACACGTGTCGAGTATCGCCAGGTCAGCCTCAGGAAAACTGAGTTATCTTTTTAGAGACAAGAAATATTTTACTCCGGCCCAACTTCTTCTCCTATATAAATCCGAAATTAGACCCGCGCTCGAATATTGCTCTCATATTTGGAGCTCGGCTCCTAAACATGCCCTCGACCTACTTGAGAGCATACAGAGACGAGCGATCCGCCTGATGGGGGACTCGGCGCTGACGTCGGGACTACAGTCGCTATCACATGGAAGGCGCGTAGCCGACCTCTGTCTTTTTTACAGATATTATCACGGGTGCTGTTCTTCGGAGATTCTTGGTATTGTTCCACGCAATTCGGTTTATATGCGCTCCACAAGACAATCCGACGGATCGCACCCGTTTGTGGTTCATCTCCCGACGGCGCGAACATCCCTGCATCAGAACTGGTTCCGTTACAGAGCGGGGAAGCTGTGGAACTCCCTTCCCACGCGAGTGTTCCCGGAGCGTTACAACCTGCAACTGTTCAAAAAGAACTACAACAGTTATTTGAAGGTATCTCGGGGCGCCCACTCCGCGCTATAGGTTCGCCTCACCCGAGAGAAGTCTAATAAAAAAAAAATGCTAGGACTTATTTTTAATAGAAAATATAAATGGAATGATCACATCACAGAATTAAAAAAGAGCCCCCGGTCACACAGGAATACAAGGAAACGAACATGCAGACAAGCTGCTGCTATGGCTCACAAAACGCCACTCCATTTCTTTGATACGTTCACTAAAAAATACCTTTCCAACGCTATTCAAAATATTCACTCAAAAATGGAACAAGACTTAAGGAAATCATATGTACACCACTACGCCACTATTAATCCAGAACGCGACAAGCCAATATATCCCACATCGACAACAAAAGCCGCAAACACAAATTTTATAAGACTTCGCTTAGGCCATACAACCATCACTCATCAGCATCTACTACGCAAAGAAGATCCTCCGAATTGCACAACATGCAACGCAGTGATGGACATAAAACATATTTTGGGCTTAGGACAATGTTCACTGCCCAGTTCGGTTATAAACGATATTTTAATGAGCAACTCTCCTTTATCAATTTTAAAAGCCCCAAATACAGAAAATATATCAATAATTAACGAATTTGTAATACTGTATAATATTCCTATATAAATTACATATATTCATATAGAAGAAATATATATAAATACATATCATTATTTTAACTAAATATTCAATTAATATTAGAGCCGAAAGCTCCTGCAGCTTGTGCTCTTTAATGATTAGCATTGTAATTTTTTATGTAATTATTTTGTTAATAAAAAATAATAATAATAAAATACACTAATAATATGGTGACCTTCTCCATAAGAATAATCTTAGACATTTGAAACAGGGAATTCTTTAATTCTTTCAACCACACGTAACCAGATATTATTGTAAGGTTGCTAAAGCCAATAAAGTCTACTGTGATCTGTGAAAGTTTGTTAAATTCCGAAACGTATCTAATATCCGAACTGCCATCACAACATATAAGATTTTAGTCCTACGAGTACTCACGTTTTGAGAGCTTATAAAAAGGCACTTCTAACGTCCTAGATATACTCAAAAAGGTGTTCGGAGAATTGTTGGCCCTATATGTGAGAGAACGAATCCATAGGCGTTACAACGATGACATCTACGATCTGTACTACTACGTTAGTATCGCGGCAGAGTTTACAGGGGCACCATCCATCTGAGGGATAAGTAGTTCGTATAAGAGACGAGGAATCTTTGCTATAGGGCTTGTGGATGAACGCTAATACGGAGGACGACATCAACACTGGCGGCATGATGTTAATCAAGATGCAAAAAGTTTCGCGGTACTAAAGTGCAGGCCATCGATTTTTTGATCGGGCCCTTTGGAAATTTCAACTATCGGAATCCAATACTGCATTCCAGATGTAGAGCTTAAGTAAGGAATTATGAATTATATGAAGGGCAAGACGCGCAGCGTATCTATGAGTACATAATTACAAATATTTCCTTTACTCCCACTTCACTTTGTGTAATATACTATTTTTTTTCTTTACAGCTCTGTAAACAACATTTATAGTGGATGTTCACGATGTTCATAGCTCACCACTAGCGTGAGGTTTGCAACAAGGGGATTTCCATTACTAATCGCTTTGCCACAAATCACACACCAGGAATGGCCAATAGAATTATGCCACCTTTTAGAATTACGAATTCTCAAGAAGTTTACCTTGACACCATTTGTAGACGAGCAGTGGCGGAGGCTCAGTATCACTTGGTTTTATCCACGGTGGAAACAATCGTCTTTTATCAGCCTCATACCATAAGTACTGATCTAAATATGCATCAGTTATTTTCTCCAAGGGTTCCACGTCGTATACAGGAATCAAGTGACTGTACAAATCCATGAACTCTATTCCAACCTGTTCAAACAGAAAATATGTTACTATATAATATATAATGTCACAAATTGGACGAACCTCTTTAAAAGCCCTTTGGGTTAATAGATGACGTTTGATACGAGACAATGCCTCGTGCGGATTATCATAAGCTTGCTCAATAAGACCCAGTTCTTCGCGTTGGCTTTGATTCAATCTTGATTTTACACTGTAGGCTTCTTTTAATCGTTCCAAAGCTAATATCAATAGTTTTGTGTCGTGTTTGTAAGATAGCGGTGGAAATGGAATGGGAGCAAAACGACGGGACTCTAACCAATGTACTGTTGTTGTATAAATGGCAACTGCCTCCTCAGGAGATATATATGGTCCATCTTTTAGATAATTGTGTTGCCGTTCTTGCTCGGCTTTCAAATACAATCTAGTCAAACGACCCAAATTTTTCTTACAAACCGTTTTGTCTACAGTGGCGCCTCGGCGAATTCTCTCACGGTTATAATGCGCTGTGTTGGTCCACCAGTCTGCTTTCATTTTTACATATCGCAAAATCATATTCTCAATAGGAATTGGGAGTCCTGGCACTTTCCACGGTATATTAGCTTTCCAACATCGCCATGCCTCTGATAAATGTTGAAGAATTGTTCGCGCCTTGTTTTGTTTTATACCTTCTGGCATCATATCCACTATATCGTGCATAACCGACGCGCGAAGCTCCAAATCAAAGTGAGATTCAACACGTTGCTTTGTGACGGTTTTTGCAACTCCTTTTGAATGACGACCTTCGAACTGACGGGATAAGAGATTTCCTAACCAGCGTTCTAATAGTGGTGTTATTCCGCGCATAAAGAAAAGCCAAACACGCCAACCAGGTGCCCAAAAACCACAACCTGGACCTTTACCTACGGGACCCTACACATGCAAAGATAATCGATTAGTAATTTGTATCTTGATTCAACTTTATGGCGAGACTTACTGTGTTGAAGCGATAATAAATTAAATGTTTCAAGTCTTTGCACATCCGAATTTGTCTCATTAACTTATACTTATATCGGTACATGCCGGTTAGTTGTCCCACATGTGCAAAGATGTATTGTAAACCATCTGCCAGCTGGAAGGCGTCAACGTTGTTGAGTCGGTACTGAACATGTGAATCAATGATCAGCTTTGTCAGGCGCAAAATTTCACGGCATAAATGGAAAGCTGCAGAGAAAAGACAGAGATTACTTTTAGGAAAAATACATGTATCTTTGTTAAAGCGCTTATTTTAAGTTTAAAAAAATGTAAAGCTTAGTCTAGTAGAACCAAAACCTGCCGAATTGTTACCCGTCACAATATTACACGGAAAGTTAATTTACTGCAAGAATAGCGGAGTCATGAGTTGAACATATGTACAGCCAAACCAATTACGCAATCTCTTTACTATATTGGCTGCTAAATCAGTTAAAAGCGCATTAACAGTTGCGTATATCAAAGAACAAAATCGTTAATAATTGACCAGCTGAATAAAATCTCCAGACATTCAAGACATCGTGACTGATCTAAAAAGCAATTAGCTCGAGATTTCATATTCTTTTGCACCTCTGGACAACATTGTCCGGAAGTCAATCGACTAATTTGAAAGGAACGCCAATACACACTTTTATTTAGACAGATTTAAAAGCGCTCTGCTGTCAAGACTAAAACAACTTTATCGAGAGTTAATCGACCGCCAAATGGAGGGAATATTACAACGGTGGTTGGTTCGTAATATTCAACAAGTGATCCGGCCAAATTGCCGAAAACAAGAAAACAAGATTCGAACTATTAAACCTCGAGGCTTGAACTTCTTTCTTCAGATAAACAAGACACATTGAACGAGAAATCACAATGATGTCTCAGGCAATAAATCCCATAGGCCCACGAGAACTGATATCTTGTTTTTTTGTTTTTGTTTTATTACTAACCAAGCACAGAAGCGGATTTTGAAGTAGCGTTAAATGTCAGAGCCCAGTGCAAGCAGAAAAAGAAGAAGTGGATAAGGAAAGGAGGCGTTGACGTACATTGGTCTTAAGCGCCTGGATATCACAACGACGAGGTAACATGATGAAGTAGGGTATTCAACATTTGTGTGATTCGACCTACAGCATGATAACCAGTGTAAACACCTCCATTATAACGTATGCAGCTCACATATGGACAGGAGCCGCACAGTATAATTCGTACATGCGGGGAGTAAACTCAGCACATAGGCTGACATTATGAAGAGTATGCTGGTATGCTGAACGGTATCCGAAGATGGGATAAATGTCTTGGCTGGGAGCAACCCACTTGACATTGCAGCTTGTTACGGATTCCACACCCACGGTCTCACCCAAAGCCCCCAAATCCTCTTCTCTATAACTATAAGCGGGCCAAGTAGTAAATTTGCATAAACTACTTGGCAATAATCTAAATGAATAAGTTGGCGTCGAGCAAAAGAGACAAGACGTCAGAAAATTTTGACGGAAAGTTTTCAATTTGAAAAAAATCGCGAACGAGTGTCTTCGAAAGTTTATATTCCGGAAAACACAAATCATACCCGAGTCTCGTCGAACGTCGAACAAGTCGCTTTCCAATCGCGAGTGAACCGTGTAACCCGCATAACAGCCGCGTGCAGACAAAAAGGTGAACAGGGGGCTCAAGAAGCCAACAACCCCCTGCAACTAGAAGAGGAGGTTAGTCGACTGAGAAGCGGTCTGACAAATCCACGTAAGTCGATCTACAATTGTAATTGTTAACCATTATATTAATTAAGAAAAATATATCTATAACAAACAAGCTTAAGAAAACGTTGCCTCTCAGAGAATCGCCGGCGATGGGATTCTTCTACCAAAGGAAGATGGACCTGTGGGGTTTCTCTATACTACATGGAGAACCAACAAACAATTTCAACCACAATTTCCGCCTAATTTCGACCGCCAACAGCGTGTCAAACCAACCCTAATTTCTCCTACTTAATTATTCACCTGAAAAGCATGTTGCAAAAACGGACGCATAACTGAATTCATTATTCTATGGAAGTAATACATAATTGAATTCAGCTACCTCTCTGCCATACGGCAACTCCAGTCCTCTAACCATAAGATTTCCACCGGAAATTCCAATCCATGTGGTTAGCAACAACAAGTCGAATCAAACGACCCTGTTGCATCATCATCCAATGGCTTCGGTAATTACCGCATTCCTTAGCGTTTTTCCCACGGTAATATTACCCTAGCCAAAGTAGCGTCACTTCGACTTTTCCCAGACACTCCATTCGCTGGGGATCTATGATCTCTTTTCACAGGTGAATAGCACCAGCTACATTTTCCTCTCCATCACAGTTCTGTCTTCCTACAGTTCAATGCACTCTGAGATCACCGCAGCCATCGCACTAGGGCAGTAGGTCATCCTCAGAGGCTGCATTGATACAAGCATACAAGCTAAGCCAACCCCGAAGTTATTGCGCTCTCTCCTTTGTTCTTTTCATCCTTCGCATGCCCAGCGTCTGTCGAATGATGTGCAAGTATTATTCACCTCGCTGAGACATGCAAATGAAAAGATTCAGAGCAGAGTGCGATGATGATTGGCTAATAGCCGTGCGAATGTAAAATCCAAATTTCATCCCTAATGGGGATCAGTCGCTTGTCGTTTATCACCGCGGTTGGGTCGCGCCGCCGCGCTAAATTTCGATTTAATTCTTCGCCGAATAACAGTAATTACTCAACCACAACCGCGGTCGGTCACGCCGCCGCTCTGAGGAAAAACATAATTTCACGAATTTTAAGGAGTCGATAATCAATCACAGCAGAGTACAGACACATCGAGAATTGGTCTATTCAAGAATAGGACGTCATTTTAATAACACGGGGAATTTCAGCTTACGCGTAAAGTTTTACATTTGTCACGAAAAGTCGGTTTAGTTATCTTCAAGAAAACAGTTAAATTTTATTAATCTATTTGTGCATGTGGAATCATTGTATGATAAATGAAAACATAATCAAAGTGTATATTATTAAATAAATGTAAATCAACTAACAATAAAGATATTAATAAAAGCAATTCGACACTCATTCGACGTAAAACGACGAAAAAACAACTCGAACCAGAATACCATCAAGAATATTTTAAATATTTGTAATAATTATCCACGACCGAAATTGGAAAGGGGAAACAGAGGAGTTCCATACAACGGACAACAAGCCGAACAGGGGAGCTCAAAGTTCAACGCCCTCTGTAACCTGCCAGCCGCAAGACAGCAACAAGAAGCGACCGCTACACGGCCAACCAAGTAAGTCTCTTACTATTTACCCCTTACTATATTTAAACTGTGGATATATCTAAAACAATTTACCCCTTACTATATTAAGATTGTGAATATATAATATAACAGAGTGGTGTTATTCAAAGAAACAAGTATGACATTTATTATAGCTGTCATGCAAAACACCACGTGCTCGGGGTACGCTTTCTAGTGAGCCAAAAACTGAAGCCTGCCATTATCTGCTTTAATGCAATAAACGAAAGGCTATGCACTCTTCGCGTACGGGGCAAGTTTAAGAACATAAGCCTCATAAACGTTCACGGACCTACAGAGGAGTCCCCTGACGACGAAAAAGAAAAATTCTACGAGAACGTCGAACGGGCCCTCAATGACTGCCCAAGATACGATGTGAAAATCGTTCTTGGTGATTTGAATGCCAAAATAGGCCGGGAGCCGGTTTTCAGGCACTACGCATGTTTCCATAGTTTGCATGAGACACTAATGACAATGGACTACGAGTCATTGAACTGGCCGCATCAAAGAACTTGGTCGTTGCGAGTACCACGTTTCCGTGTAAAGATATCCACAAAGCCACCTGCGTATCACCCGATGGAGCCACTCGCACCCAAATTGACCACGTGTTGATAGATCGCCGCCACTCCTCGTGCCTGATGACGGTATAGCGTTTGGGATGATAGTGAAGAACGTGTGATTCGAACTGACGCTATGGCAGTTAGAATCACCAAAAATTGAACAAAAGCGCAACCCATCAGGCCACCGCCGTGTGTACGAATTCGATTTCTAAACTCAAGTACATTCGACTGATGTGGATTTGTTATGTTATCGCTATGGTATACGGCTCTGATGCATTTTCTTATTCGATTTTCGTCGGTGCTCTCCACTATTTGCTTGTGTATTGTGTGTGTATCTGTTACAAACGCCACAACGGAACGAACGTGCCGAGGTGCCAATGTCGATTCGGATCCCTATCTTGTTGGTAGAGTTTTCCGAGCGCGGATCGCCTTACAGAGGCGTATTGCATATTACGCAATGAGAATACCAGTAACGCCTTTGGTCATGCGCTAGGACTCGCCCTCGGAGAGCTCGACGGAGGGAGAGTAAGTCCTGGGGCCGGAATGCCGGGCGTAGAAGAGAAATGGACACGCCTTAAGAATATTGTCATTAATACTGCCAACTCCAACTTAGGCAGTAGTCGTAGAGATCGGAGCGATTGGTTTGATGATGAGTGCAAACTAACGACTGAACGTAAGAATGCTGCATACCGGGCAATGCAGCAGTCTTATTGGACGCGGGTACGCGAGGAGAAATACAAAGAGCTCAGAAGATCTGAAAAAAGACTCCACAGACAAGAGAAAAGTGCTTGGGAAAAAAACCTTGTCTGTGAAATAGAGAAAAGTAGAGAGCGAGGTCCGCACCAGGCGCGGAAGTTCTACCAAATAATCCGCAGTATGACGCGTTACACACCACGCTGCACTTACTGCAAGGATAAAGAGGGTAATCTGATCACCGACCCGAAAGACATTCTGGAGTGAAGGGAAGCGCACTTCAATGAATTGCTAAATGGTCAGCTCACAGAAGAATTGGAGGCTCAAGACCAAGACCAAATGCTGCCGCCATCAAGCAATGAGGACACATTAAAACCCATAAGACAGCCCAAATCAAATAAAGCCCCCGGAGCTGATGGCATATCAGCTGAGCTGATCAAACAAGGAGGGACAGCGTTACATCACGCAATTCATGAGATCCTCATGCACGTATGGGAGCAAGAGATGCCGGATGATTGGCGTCGTGGAATAATTTGCCCAATACATAAGAAGGGAGATATCGGTGTGCAGCAACTATATGGGTATAACCTTGCTGAGTACCGCCTATAAGATACTCTCCACTATTCGACAAGATCGGATAGCCACATACGCTAAAGTCATCATTGGTCAATATCAGTGTGGCTTCATCCAAGCCAAATCAGCGGTTGATCAAATATTCGCAGTTAGGCAGGCGATGGAAAAATGTCAGGAAATTAAGATCCCATTGTCTGCGATGGAGGGATGGCGTAGACCAGGACGCCCAGAGCCTGGGAGTGCCAAACTGAATGACATCGGCTCGAAATCGGGACCGGTGGAGAAACTTGCTAAATAAAACCAAGACCGGTTCTCGGTTGTAGTGCCGATGTTGATGATGATGAACTGTCCACTGAGAATACAGGAGCAAACGACATTCTAGACATTCGCAAAAGTACACTACATCACAGGCCGACTGAAGATTTGAACTTGAGAAACTTGTGCGGTAAGTGTATGTCGCGTGCAGTCACAATGAAACAAAAGCCTATTTCAATCGTGTACTTTAATTTCTAACTATGGATGAAACATTGCTTCATTGTTTTACACCTGAGACAAAATACCAGTTGAATCCATGGACTCAGGGGGAAAATCGGTTCTAAAAAACGTGAAAACCGCATTAAGCCAAATCGACAATGATCAAACAACACAATCATTTGGTTGGTGTCGTCGATTGGGACGATTTTGGGACATTTGACGATCGTGCTCTTGTCTCCTTTTACGACAAGTTTTGTAGGTGTATTCTGAACCGGATGAATGATCTAATACAGACAAAAGTATTACTAGGAACATTCAATTCGGATGAGTGAAGATAAAACAGCCTAGAAAGAACGTTGGCGCAGTATTTATACAAATAACCGTTGTAGTTGCTCTTGAACAGTTGCAGGTTGTAACGCTCCGGAAACACTCGCACGGGGAGAGAATTTTAGAACTTGTTTTTTTTATGGCCAACCATCAGGCATACACAAGTTTGTATTGCAACATCGTTTCTAGTCTCACCTTCAAACATCTTTTTATTTTGGATGACACCAAATAACTGTTGCAGGTTGTAACGCTCCGGAAACACTCGCGCGGGGAGAGAATTTTAGAACTTGTTTTTTTTTTTATGGCCAACCATCGGGCATACACAAGTTTGTATTGCAACATCGTTTCTTGTCTCACCTTCAAACATCTTTTTATTTTGGATGACACCAAATAACTGTTGCAGTTCTTTTTGAACAGTTGCAGGTTGTAACACTCTGGAAACACTCGCGCGCTGAAGGAAATCCACAGCTTTCCCGCTCTGTAACGAACGAGTTCTGAGGGAGAGATATTCGCGCCGTCGGCAGATGAACCGCAAAGTGGTGCGATCCGTCAGATTGTCTCGCGGAGCGCATATAAACCGAATTGAGCGACACAACACCGTGAATCTCCGAAGAACAGTACCCGTGATATCTGTAAAACAGACACAGGTCAGCTATGCGCCTTCGATGTGATAGCCACTGTAGCCCCGACATCAGCGCCGTGTCCCGATCAGGCGGATCGCTCATCTCTATATGCTCTCAAGTAGGTTGACGGTATGCTTAGGAGTAAAGGTCGAAACATGAGAGCAATATTCCAGCGCCGGTCGAATTTGGGATTTATACACAAAAAAAAGTTGGGCCGGAGTAAAATATTTCTGGGCTCTAAAAAGATAACTCAGTGTTCCAGAGGCGGATCTGGCGAGGTGCGACACGTGTTTATGCCACGATACATTCCCACAGACCGTGAAGCCGACCAATTTCAAGCTTTCTCCTGATTCGAGGGCCTAGCCATTCAACATCAGCCGTGGAACCGATGATGTACTTTTTTTGTGAATGTTGTATTTCCGACTTCGTTGGATTGAAGTCGACGAGATTGGCGCTTCCCCACTGCAGAAAATTACCCAGATCCCGATTCAAATAGTCGATCTGACTCCATCTCCGCTGATGCGACGTTGATGCACTAAGCGGCCAATCATCCGAAAAAGAGGAAACAAGCGTACAAAACTGAACACTCGATTATCCGTTTATACATAAAACAAATCATTTATGTGAAGTAAAAACAAGGTGAGAGAAAAAAACAAGCTAAAGGCACCTCGGAATTAACAGGATACAGATCTGAATACTCGCCGTCTACAAGAACCTAGATCGACCGCACACCCGCGACCATGGAAAGGATGCAAAGAAATCTCGCAAATCGTCCCAGTTATCCACCCCATACCTCCATACATGGCGAGGTTTCTTAGATCGGTTATTCGTTTGAAATGCAAGTGCATGCGCGACCCATACCAAGTAGTGATCTGAGTCTCCCAGTGGCGCAGCAACTTCCTCGGTATTAACGCTGTTCGGATGTCAAAAACAGATCCAGGGTGCTTGCATAATCACCTCGGGTATCCGGTACTCGCGTAGGTTCCTCCACGAATTGAGTCAAATTACGGCTGTTACACACAGAATTCCAAAACCCTCATATAAGACCCAATATAACTCCCAGACCCTAACATGAATACACATGTATGCTGTACGCAAGATTCCAATAATCTAAATCCAATAATCGATTATTCTTAACCCAATAATCTATACAGATAACATGTATCACATACGCATATGTTCAAAACATATAGCATTCCATGCATTCCATCCAGTTGCACAATGCAACTTGAAACATGTCTGGAAATGTAACACATCTAATGTTCCACACCATTAGCCAAGGCAAATCCAAAGGCCATCACCTTGAAATGCATGCATTCCCATTCTAATACCTGAAATTGCAATCTTCCATTTCGCACACAACCTTGCATAAACCAAATCACCATCACCCTGAAATGCATACATTTCCCATTGCCATACCTAAAATTGCAATTCTGCAATTACCACACCCAACATTCTCATCACCTTGACGATCACACCCAACGCCCAATCACCTTCAAGGTAATTTTACCTGCATGCTATTCGCTAGGGGAAAATCAGATTCGCCTCACCGTGAACCGAAATTTTCTCATGGCCTTGGGGTGAAGAATTTTGCAACGTTGTGGTTCTCATCGTCGACTGAGACTAGCGTCAGGTGGCTGTCTGGCGGACATCTATGATCGTGGGAAGGTATGAGAATTTTGATGTAGATTCTATGTATAAATAGGGAGTTCTGTTAGGAGTAAATTTAATCAGAATCCGACAGCCAAGTGTGGCACGTCAAATTAATTAGAATCAGTACACCAACAGGGGTGCATCACTTTGAATTAGAATCAATCCGAGCCCAAGCCAGTATTAAATTCAATAAAATAAAGTAATAATAAACAAAAACAAATAGTCGGCCTTGTTATAGCAAACACCATCGGATCATCCAGCTACCCATAGACGTCCCAAAGGAGAAGACTCCGGCCAACGTCCTCAGCTGAGGAAGGTCAACCTACGGGCTAACAACCCGGAAGCCGGTAAGTTGTGTTAAATGTTTATACAACACTGCTAACAGCGAACATCTCCACTAGCCTCCCAGCCTCGTCGGTTCTGTTAAAATGTACCAACCGGCAAGTTGAAAAAGTTAGGAATAAAGCTTGACTGACTTTAGATTAGTAATTACTTAAGGTTATATATGGAAAAAATAGAATTAATTTAACAGCTAGGACTTTATACCTAGAATATTTACCATTTCCAAATCTACTCTTCTTTCTTTCCTTGGTAGTCAAAGTCTTAACCGGCTTCAGGTTGAAATTATAATCCAAATGAAGGTAGTTCAAATTTTTTCGATGAATGAGGAGGTTGAGCATGTTGTAACCTTGTCGGCAGACTTGCAGTCCGGCTTCTACCCAGTCCAATGTCGTTGTTTGGAAAAATTTCGTTGCCTTAAACGAGCGGAAAAGGTATCTACACAAATAAAAAAACAAATGAATAAGATCACCATTAATAATAACGAAATCAAACTTTACCTCTTCTTTTGGGGTTTTGGCTTCCTGTGCTTAAGAGCATTAAGGACATAATATTTCAGAAGCTTTTGGTAACTGACCCGAACTTTAACTGGATGGCCCGGTGGACAGTGTTCCTTATACCAAGATTTAACTAGTGGAATATCTATAGCGCGTCGGGAACGGCCAGATCGCAAATTGAAAGGTCGTGGAGCCCAAAGCAAGGATATGCCGTTGGCTGTGTTATCAGTATACAACGGTGTGTCTTGCAGAAATGGTTGTACATCTTCGGGAAGACAGAAATCCTCATCATCATCTGGTAACGGTTCGTGTACCTAAATAAAGCGTACAAGGCATAAAAAAGAGTAATCCTTAATAATTGAATACCACAAATTAACGAACAAGTTTTCAACACACCTTGATGGAATGCCGGTGAGAAATAGGGTTAATTAATGGATCAAAATAGAATGCTGGTAAGTCGGGATCCTCAGTTTTTATATAGACAACATTCGGCGTGTGGTACCTTTACAAATATAAAATTACACCTTTCTTCACTGCTAATGTGGAATATGTAAAAAAAACTGTTTGGAAGAATAGCACAGTCTAGACTAGTGCGTTGACTAACTCTAGACATGTTCGTGATAATCAGCGGTTAGAAAAAATTATTTACTCTTCAAACCTACGCTTATCACACCAATAGTAAAAAAAAAAAAAAAGAATCGCATGTTTGAAGTAAATACTCAAATTTGGTTTTTTTGTTCTTCCACGTATTGAAATTAACTCAAAACGAAATTCGAGTTTTGAATTTATGATGAAATGTGGATGTCGTGGATTTTTGAAAAAGTTATAATAATTTTCACACTTACCAAGATAGGTGAACAAAATGGGGCATATTGTTATACAAATAGGGAAACGCTATGCGATATTCAGTGCGGATGGGCTGCCTAATGATAACTTTGTTTATGTCGTTGAACTCGTTCCAGTCTTCATCCCTAGAAAATAGTTTCAAAATGTGACAATAGTCCTCATTTCGTTAGTTTTTATTATATTTTTAATGGCATAAGAAACACTAATGGGCACAAATATGACCCATCTATATTTAGGCATTAATTGGAATTTAATTTTTTTTTTGGTGGGTATAATGTTCCATTTATTAACTTATGAATTATCAATTATCTAGACTAACCCTAACTTAAAAGAGAAAGGTAGAAAGAGGAGAAGAAGAAAAAACAAGATGTTGTATTGATTGCCATGGTTTAAGGGGTGGGCAAAGATAAAACAAGGGCGGGCGGGAGCGAACGTACAGGACAGCCTACGTTTGCTTTCAACCTGACGAATGCCAGGACGATCCTTGTTCAATCCAAGTAGACATGCAGTCTCCACGCGACACCCCGCCATTGTTTTATGCACGCAGGAACATCCCGAGAAAGGTTAGCGCAAGGCTAATAACCTTGCCCGGAAAAACAAGATGATGATGATGATGATGACCGCAACTTTAAGAGCGTTAACTCCAATTTTAGGTAGAAATTCTCGCCCTAGTAGACAGGCAATAACAAGTTTAGTGCAAAAATCTGAGTCCACAAATTCGTTGTGTGATGTTGCCGTGCCAGTGAGACAACGGGTTGGTCGAAGTGTCGAAAATATCGCTGCCGTTCAGGCGCCCGTAGCAAACCATCCAAATCAGTCAATTCCACGGCGTTCTCAAGAATTGGGTATCGCCCAGACCACTTTAAGGCGAATTTTGCATAAGGATCTTGGTTTACACCCATACAAGATCAAGCTGACTCAAGAATTGTAGCCGATGGACCATTTGAAGCGACGTACGTTCTCCGATTGGGCTCTGGAAAAGATGCGCCAAGATGATGAATTTCATCGCAAAATCATCTTCAGTGACGAAGTTCATTTTTGGCTCTATGGGTTCGTCAATAAGCAAAACATGCGTTATTGGTCGGGTGAACATCCACATGTGCTTCATGAATCATCACATCATCCACAAAAACTAACTGTTTGGTGCGGTTTGCATACCGGCGGCGTCATTATCATAATCATCGGCACTACAACCGGAAACCGGTCTTGGCCTTATTTAGCAAGTCCCGAGTCTTGTTAAATTTTCCATAATGATTTGTTTTTTCCGCGCAAGGTCATTAGTCTTGCGCCAGAGGCTCCCCGACGGAGAATCGAACCCCGGTGTTCCGTGTGACAGGTGGGTATACTAACCACTATACTATCGAGGAGCCGAGTTGCGGTCACTAACTCCAAATTTCGGTAGTAAATTTTTATAATTTGCAGACGTTGTTCGTTCGTGTACTATAGACTATAGACTATAGTACTATAGATTCCGTGAAATGTTCGGGAGAAATTCCTGGCCATCTTTTGGGGCTTAGCAGATGAACAGGTTCGAGAAAAAGTTGGTTTAAGTGGTAGTCGGTCACAAGGAGAGTACCACCCCGTCACGTTGTACATTCCACGAAACCGTCGGGGGAAATCTTAGACTATGTCTCGGATGTATGGCTGATTGCCCGGACTGACACGAAGACAAATCATGATGGTACCTTCTGAGACAAATAATTCCACAGGTAAACTAGTTTCCCATTCGGATCTCCGCGGGGACTATGTCAGGGAAAATTTAGCAAGGCTCGGATATGGACCGGATACACGACGACGACCACGGAAACGAAAATGACTAAACGATTTGAGAATTTTCTCATGGAACGACCGCTCGCTATACAGAGCTCGAGCTGCACAGCAGCTACCCAACGCCCTGTCCGAATATAATGCTGACATAACAGTATTACAAGAAATAAGATGGACGGGTTATTCAAAGAAACAAGTATGACATTTATTATAGCTGTCATGCAAAACACCATGTGCTCGGGTTAGGCTTTCTAGTGAGCCAAAAACTGAAGCCTGCCATTATCAGCTTTAATGCAATAAACGAAAGGCTATGCACTCTTCGGTACGAGGCAGGTTTAAGAACATAAGCCTCATAAACGTTCACGGACCTACAGCGGACTCTCCTGACGACGAAAAAGAAGAATTCTACGAGAACGTCGAACGGGCTCTCAATGACTGCCCAAGATACGATGTGAAAATCGTTCTTGATGATTTGAATGCCAAAATAGGTCGGGAGCCCGTTTTCAGGCACTACGCAGGTTCCCATAGTTTGCATGAGACACTAATGACAATGGACTACGAGTCATCGAACTGGCAGCATCCAAGAACATGGTCGTTGCGAGTAGCAGGTTTCCGCATAAAGACATCCACAAATCCACATGGGTATCACTTGATAGAGCCACTCACAACCAAATTGACCACGTGTTGATAGATCGCCGCCACTCCTCGAGCTTGATGACCGTACGAACGTACCGAGGTGCCAACGTCGACTTGGATCACAATCTTGTTGGTATAGTTTTCCGAGCGCGGATTGCCTTACGGAGACGTATGGCTTCCACGGATTAGATTTGGATCAACACGGCTGCCTTACGCCTTGAGAACACCAGCAACACCTTTGTTCATGCGTTAAGACTCGCCCTCGAAGAGCTCGATGGAGGGAGAGTAAGTCCTGGGGTCAGGATGCCGGACGTAGAAGAGAAATGGACAAGTCTTAAGAATACTGACATTAGTACTGCCAAATCCATCTTAGGCAATAGTTGTAGAGATCGGAGTGACCGGTTTGATGATGAGTGCAAACTAGCGACTGAACGTAAGAATGCTGCATACCAGGCAATGCAGCAGTCTCATTGGACGCGGGTACGCGAGGAGAAATACAAAGAGCTCAGAAGATCTGAAAAAAGACTCCACAGACAAAAGAAAAGTGCTTGGGAAAAAAACCTTGTCTGTGAAATAGAGAAAAGTAGAGAGCGAGGTCCTCACCAGGCGCGGAAGTTTTACCAAATAATCCGCAGTATGACGCGTTACACACCCCGCTGCACTTTCTGCAAGAATAAAGAGGGTAATCTGATCACCGATCCTGAAGGCATTTTGGAGCGATGGGAAGTGCACTTCAATGAATTGCTAAATGGTACAGAAGAATTGGATGCTCCACCAATTCAAGATCAAGACCAAATGCTGCCACCATCAAGCAATGATGTCACATTAAAACCCATAAGACAGCTCAAATCAAATAAAGCTCTCGGAGCTGATGGCATACCAGCTGAACTCATCAAACAAGGAGGGACAGCGTTACATCACGCAATTCATGAAATCCTAGTGCACGTATGGGAGCAAGAGGAGATGCCGGATGATTGGCGTCGTGGAATAATTTGCCCAATACATAAGAAGGGAGATATCACAGTGTGCAGCAACTATAGGGGTATAACATTGCTGAGCACCTGTCTATAAGGTACTCTTCACTATCCGACAAGATCGGATAACCCCGTACGTTAAAGTCATCATTGGTCAATATCAATGTGGCTTCATCCCAGGCAAATCAGCGATTGATCAAATATTCACGGTTAGGCAGGCGATGGAAAAATGTCTGGAATTTAAGATCCCATTGTATCATACATTTATAGACTTTAAGGCCGCCTACGACAGCAAAGCCAGAGTAGAACTTTATAATGCCATGAAAGAGTTCGCCATTCGAAACAAATTGTACGACTTTGCAGGTTGACAATGACCAACGCAACTAGTCAAGTAAAAATAGCGGGATTGCTGTACAAATTAATAAACATATTTAATGGACTCCGACGAGGGAGGGTCTGGCCTGCCTCCTCTTCAACCTGGAATTGGAGAAAGCAATCCATGACTCTGGCATTACAACTAGAGGGACTATTGTCACCAAATCCGGCCAGATACTTGCCTACGCTGATGACATCGATATCATCGGTAGATACGATTCGGCTGTACAGGACTCTTACACCCAGATCGAGCAGGCGACACAAAAACTGGGACTGCACATTCATGAGGGGAAAACAAAGTACATGGTGACAACTTCTGCGAAGAGAAGACCTAACACTGGTCAAACTATCAGGGTAGCGGAGCACGAATTTGAAGTAGTGCAATCCTTTAACTACCTTGGGTCAATAGTATCAGCCGATAACAATATGGAAGAAGAAATATGCGAACGGCTGATCAAATCCAACAAAGCCTACTATGGTCTATCAAGACTCTTTAAATCCCGAAATTTATCCAGAACATCCAAGCTACTACTGTACAAGACCATGGTCTTACCAGTACTCATGTATGGATCCGAGACCTGGGTGCTCAATAAAAGGCACTCTGAACTCTTAGCCGCGTTCGAGAGGAAGGTTTTAAGGAGAATTGTTGCCCCGTATGTGAGGGAGGACGATTCCGGAGTAGCTGCAACCATGAGTTGTACGCGATCTACCTTGAAGCTAACGTTGTAAGAAAAATCGAACTCTGTAGACTCCGGTGGGCGGAACACCTAGCTCGAATGAGCGAAGAGGAGCCTGCCCAGAAAGTCCTTTAAGGCAGGATGTATGGAAGGAGACAGCGCGGCAGACCCTGTCTGCGATGGAGGGATGGCGTAGACCAGGACGCCCAAAGCCTGGGAGTCCCAAACTGAATGACATCGGCTCGAAATCGGGACCGATGGAGAGATTTGTTAAATAAGGCCAAGATCGGATCCCGGTTGTAGTGCCGATGATGATGATGATGAAGGATAAAACAAAGAAATACCGTACATAAGACGAGGAAACTAAGGAGACGGAGTTTGAGAGCAAAAATGCCAAGGTTGTAATCGAAAGAGATTGACTTTGAGTTAGCATTCTGTGGCATTCTGGAGATAGGCCCATTAGAGCCGTATGAGGTATGGTGTGCGGCTAAATAGAATAAGCGAGGATTGCGTAAATTGCGGGAGTTGGTGTTAAAGGAGATACAGTGATGAAGATTCGCACATTCAACCGATCTGTAGGATGAAGAGAATATAGACTTGAATACGGTGTGCTTTTAGTGTTTGTACGTTAATTAGTTTGAGCTGGTTTATATATGGGGACAGAAGCATCGAGTTTTCCCAACTCAGCCCACGGAAGGCAAAACGTAAAGAGTCGTTGAGCGCTCTCACTTTTGCGTATGTACGTGATGCGATGAATTAAGTGAAGGCAGAACGTTCGGTTTATTTCGCTTAGTACAAGTGGTATAAACATATAAACATGTAAATAGACTTATGAACTAACTTAAAAACGAAGGCATGACGGATAGGGGGATTAACTTTAAAGTAACTTAAAAGCTGGGGAATGGGGAACTAAATAAAGATGGATCGAATAATAGTATAAGTGGTAGGACAGGGAAGGGCGAGGATAAGCCGGTTGCTAGGGTGTGAGTATGAGTGCGGGAGAGTGTAGGCGGAGAGCGGGATGGGGTCAGGAGGGGTAAGAGAGGAGACGAGGTTTGAGAGCGGGAGAGGTGAGATTGAAGTCAAAGAAGATGGGGTAAGAGTTTGCCCATCCCTGCATTTGCGAAATGGGTTCATTAGAGCCGTAAGATGTGTGATGGACGGATAAATAGAAGAGACGAGCGTTTCGCAGGCTTCACGGATTAGTGGAAAATGTGATAGAGGAGAGCAGGGTTGGGCAGTTGATTGAATCTGAGAGTAGACGGTGGATGAAGAGGATGTCGGCATGAATTCTGCTCTCTTCAATTTTTTTTTTTACACAAACGCGAACACAAAAGGGGATTTTGGAGTAGCCTTAAATGTCAGAGCACAGAGCGAGCGGAAGGAGAGGAAGTGGATAAGGAAAGGAGGTATCGATGTACATTGATCTTAAATGCCTGGACATTACAACGACGAGGAAACACATGATCAGGTAGAGTATTCCACATTCGTGTGGTTTGACTTAAGAATGACTCTATATTTATGTGTGCGCCCGAAGTTGATTCTCAACGTGAATTGATGCGCATTCTCAGATTGATGGGTATCGCGGGAAAATGTCTGAGGAGGCGGAACACATTCAGCAAGTTCAGTTGAACAACGACCGTGATAATACCTATAGAAAGGAGACAGGCATGATACGTTGCGCCTATGTTCTAACGACGGAATTGATCGACTTACAGCTGTGTCCCCAATAAGTTTCACTGCTCGTTTTTGCATCCTATCGAGCACGTGTAGTGCAGTTTTGGATGCGCTTGTCCAAATACGGGAGTTGAACTCCATTTTGGGACGAATATACGCCTTGTGGAGTGGCCACCTTGGATAGAGTGAAACATTTTTTGCATCTCTTAAAGAACCCCGTACATTTTGCTGCACTTTTCGCAGCTTAAAATATGTGGTCGCTTCGATTAAGAGTTGAATTAATTCGTGTGCCGAGGATTGATAGTTCTTTGGCTTCGTCGATGCAAGTGCCGTTCATCGGCAGTGTATTTACTTTCGGGTTCGCCTTTGACGACAATAGACGCACTGAGCTTTTAAGGCATTGAATTCTACTCGGTTAGATAATCCCCATTGATATATTTTGTTAAGGGATTCAATGTATGAAGATTTTAGCCAGGAATGTTCATATGACTATGAAAAATTCAACGGGCTTTCATCAGCAAATGGATTGTAGGTAATGGACAAGAGAGAGATTATTTATAAAGATGTGGAAGAGAGTGAGTCAGCGTACAGATACCTTGTTGAGGTTTGAATTCAATGTATCAAGCATAAGTTGCTGGTTGGTAATGATGTTCGAAGAGTTTGGTCGGGAGTGTTCATATGAATATGAGAAACTCAAAGTGCGATCATCAACAAACGTGTGAATTGGGTTGTGGGTAATTGACAAAAGATTATTTATAAAGATGAGGAAGAGGGTGGCCGAGAGTACAGAACCTTGGGGAACACCTGCATTAATTTGATGTAATTTTGATAAAAGGGCTAGATGCCAAACTCTGTCGAAGGCTTTTGAAATATGCAGGGCCACAACCTTGCTTTCATCGAAGTAGTAGATGGAATGGCTTCACTTTTCGGTAAGGTACGTCATCAAATCTCCTGTGGACCGGTTGCTACGGAAGCCATATTGGCGATCATTGAAGAGGTCGTTTGATTACAGATATTTCGAAAGTTGACGGTTAATCATTGATCCCATTACCTTCAAGAGAATAGAAGTTTGTGCTATGGGTCGATAAGAAGGGGGGGACGATTTGTCGCTCTTTTTGGGAATTGGCTAAATGTTCGCTGACTCCCATGTATTTGGGAAACGACCAGTAGAATAAGATAAATGGAAGAGTTTCCGCAGCGGTTTAGCGAGTGAAGAGGAACATCTCTTCAAGAGAATTGGGGGAATGCCATCCGGACCAGCGGATTTGTGTGCATTTAGCTCTTTGAGTGCGCGGGCAACAGTATGCGTTCGGAAGTGAATATGGCTCATGGTGTGCTGCTTATGCTCAAGTTGAGCCGGAACTGATGTGGTATCAGGCAGCGTTGAGTTTGCTGCAAAATGTGCAGCAAGTAGGTTCGGTCTCTCTATTGCTCTGGTGACTGGTTTGTCATAAGCGATGGAAGGATGAAGAGACTGAGTTTTGAATGTTTTTCACGAATGCCCAGAAGTTTCTACTACCTGTGGGAGAGTGTAGTATTTTTTGTCTTATTCTCTGGTCATGCAAGAACTTTCCGCGTTGAATATACGCATATAGCGTTTTTGAAATAATAGTGAAGAAGATCGTGTGATTCGAACTGACGCTATGACAGCTCGAATCACGAAAAAAAATTTACCTAAGCGTTACACATCAGGCTACTGACCGTGTTTAGAATTTGATTTCCAAACTCGACTATATTCCACTGATGTGAATTATTTTTTATTTATCGCTTGGTATACGGTTCTGATGTATTTTTCTTATTCGATTTTTCGTTTGGTGTTCTTCACTAATTTTGCCTGTGAATTGTGTGTATCTGTTAGAGTTGCCACACCACCTCCTTCCCAGAAACTTCGTTACGATCAGATTCGGCGCGAGCGACGAGCGAGCGAACGAGAGAATGTCGGAGCAAGCCAAGCGAGTGTGCCTTGGTGCTCTATGCAGAAGTCATGATTGCGTGTGTGAAGTTCTGTTTACTACGGGGAGTGTGTGTGTGCTGCGTCGTGCACAGATCACGTCGTAGTGACCAATTATAGCGTTTGAAATAATAGTGAAGAAGATCGTGTGATTCGAACTGACGCTATGACAGCTCGAATCACGAAAAAATTTTACCTAAGCGTTACACTTCAGGCTACTGACCGTGTTTAGAATTTGATTTCCAAACTCGACTATATTCCACTGATGTGAATTATTTTTTATTTATCGCTTGGTATACGGTTCTGATGTATTTTTCTTATTCGATTTTTCGTTTGGTGTTCTTCACTATTTTTGCCTGTGAATTGTGTGTATCTGTTAGAGTTGCCACACTACCTCCTTCTCAGAAACTTCGTTACGATCAGATTCGGTGCGAGCGACGAGTGAGCGAACGAGAGAATGTCGGAGCAAGCCAAGCGAGTGTGCCTTGGTGCTCTATGCAGAAGTCATGATTGCGTGTGTGAAGTTCTGTTTACTACGGGGTGTGTGTGTGTGCTGCGTCGTGCACAGATCACGTCGTAGTCACCAATTATAGCGTTTAAAATAATAGTGAAGAAGATCGTGTGATTCGAACTGACGCTATGACAGCTCGAATCACGAAAAAAATTTTACCTAAGCGTTACACATCAGGCTACTGACCGTGTTTAGAATTTGATTTCCAAACTCGACTATACTCCACTGATATGAATTATTTTTATTTTATCGCTTGGTATACGGTTCTGATGTATTTTTCTTATTCGATTTTTCGTTCGGTGTTCTTCACTATTTTTGCCTGTGAATTGTGTGTATCTGTTAGAGTTGCCACACGCATTCCAGTCATTTCTGGCTCTCTTAAATCCTTTCCGGTTTTCCTCAGTATTGTTTGATTTATACAACCGGTAGCTAAACTCTTTGGCCTTAATGGCTTCTCTGCACCCAGAATGGAACCACATATTTCTCTTGGGTTTGATACTCTTTACCCTGTGTGAAATAAAAGTTCGCATGCCAAGTAGAATCGTCTCTGTCCACGTGTCCGCTATAGAGTCAACATCGTTATTGAGGAAAAATAACGACCAATTTAACCTCCCAAAAAAGTCGTTCAGACCTTCCCATTTGGCTTTCTCGTAGAACCATACTGTTCTTTTGGGAGTTTTCTCGTAAGCGTTGTTGTTGGTTAGAGCTGACACGAGACAGTGGTCTGAAGTGCCCAACGGCGAAAAAACTTCAATTGTGTATTTGTTTGGGTGGGAGGCGAGAAACAGATCCAGTGTGTTGGCGGAATGACTATCTATATCTGGCACCCGTGTTGGCTCTTTGAAGAGTTGAGTTAAATTGTTTGAATCAGCAAAGAGCTGATCATACTGACCCTCAGGTGTTGTGTCCGGAGTGGCGAATCCACTGGCAGTTATGCACATTGAAATCACCCGCAATAACGTTTTCAGTGTGCGGATATAGGGTCAAGATTCTATCGATAGAATCAGATAGAGCATCAAGTTTGGGCTTCTGTAAAGAAAGCAGTAATGTATGATATGCTTACGAATGTGAAGTTTTAGCCAAGAGAAATTAAATTCTGGATTGGAACAGAGCCCATATTGTGGCAGAAGCTGATAAGCAACATCATTTCGTATGTATGTGGCTATACCAGGATGTGGAAAGAACAGTGGTGCTAAGTTATATCCAGGTAGATTAAAATCGGAAATATCTGTATTAGTAATTACCTGGGTTTCGCTAAGTGCAAGGATAGTTGGTTTCTGGGTAGAAACGTGGGCAGACACAGAAGAGAAATTTGCATCTCAAGCCGCGAATGTTTTACAAATCAACGCGAAATTCCCACTCCATTGAAATGGCCCTACACAGAAAACCAACACCGCATCGGGAAAGGATGCATTCGGGACCGGCAATAGATAAGGGAAAGAAACCACTACAGGTGTTATGCCCTTGTAGTAGGTGCCCCACTATATCCGTGCTGAAATCCAGGTCACATCCCTTTCATGAGGAACATTATACCACACAAAAAACTCTCCAAAGATTATAAATCAATCGAGAGTATCGATGCCTGAGGGACGCAAACAGAGGTGCGAAAAAAATATTTGTGAAAGTGTGTTATGGTTAATGAGGTCAAGACGGCTCGTGTATGGAGGTAGTATCTGAGGTTACCTTAGGTTAAGCCTAGTTAAGATAGTTCTTAAGCTCTCTTGTTTGTAACTTATATATACTTTAGTTGTAGGTAATTATGTTGCTTGAATTAAGCCAATAAATGGGGTAACCCCACTAAACTACACAGCCGCCATTTTTTTTAAAGATTACAAAAAAAAATTTGTTTAGTGCTTTATGCTACAACTACCCTACAATTTTCATTACAATTAAATACAAATTCCTGTATGAAAAAAACATTTTAAAGGTGTGCCCTGCCTAATTGTATATCCCCCTTAATTTGGGTGGGTATTTTGCATTTAACGTTTTTCTTCTAACTATTGGTAGCACTATGGCGGACTTTTAACAATTGTATCATTCAAAAACCTCGCTAAAAATATCACTCGTAGCCCACACACCTATTTCCTACTTTCGCCCTTAGACTAAAGAACATTTTAAGATAGACGTAAGATTAGAAATAAGATTTTTGCAGTTGGTTAAGACCAATGTTGAGCTTAAATAGACAAATATTTTGACTAGACACCAAAAAACCAATCGGTTCGGAAGAGATACTAGCTATATACCTTAAAATTTGCGCCCCAGGAACCATCACCAGTCCTTTATAAACATTTTTGCATTTCTTGTGATCAGAAAATATTTCTTTCCTGTTGAAAAACCGCTCGCACTAAGCCATCCCAAAGAAAGAAAAAAGCAATTTTACCGACCATTCTTGATGGAAAAAGCCATCAATTCCGATCTAATTATATATTTAGAATCGAATGGACTATTCAACAATAGCAAGTACAAATTGCACAGGCGGCAACTCAAGCAAAACCTCTTCCGTCTTGTGACTACATTTTGACATCGCCAATCGAAAAACTTGGTGAGTCAAGAGTAAACGCATTTGATACCTCTAATGTTTTTGATCGAACCTTAATAAATAAGTTTCGTTATATGGAATAGATGAAGAGTTTCTACGAAAATAGACCGATTTGGGTTGTTGTAAACGGATTGCCTTCGGATCTCTTATTTTCTTTCTATCTTGCTACCAACCCTATTTCTGGTTCATATTAATGAATTGTTCGATTTTTTTTTTTGCGAATGATTGCCCGGTTTCCGCATCAACGTAGCTCCAGCTAAGATGTAACCATTAATATTTGGACATCTGCAATCGAGAAAATTGGTGAATAAAGAACAGTCGCATTAGAAATCTCCAATGCCTCGAACGCGTTGGAGATGTTCGGGAAGTTCTGGAATCACTCAAAAGTATGGAAAACGAATGAGTGATATTACTATTAAAAGCATTGAATTATGAAAGCACTGAGATATTCAATTCCATGATGTAGAAAATGATGATAAAATGATTGTGATGATATAAGTTATGTGATGACAGCAATAGTTTACAACAAACTAATGACACAGTAGAATTGTGACGCATAATATGGATAATAATTATTGTTGTTCGACAAATGTATTGAGCTTACCCAACGTTGTGGTCCTTGATTAACGGTTCGAATTTCGGTCCTCCTGGTATAGCCATGTTCAGCGCCTTCGCAGTAAAGAAGCTCTTTGGGTCAAACAAATAGAAGAAGTTATCGTCAACTAAATCTGTTAGAAGTTGATTTGCCAAACGATACAAAGTCGCCAGCTGTGGGAGTGTCAAATGCCATTTGCGGTAAGTAGATCCGTTAATATACCTAAAATTCAAAATATAACAAAACAATTCCATTGTGAAAATAGTCATGGACAAATGAACTTACGGTGTTCCGACTAATGGTCGATGTTCATAAAACCATTTGAACACACTTGAATCTTCATCAGAATCTAAATCAATTTGAATTGCTTCTAATGGTTCTACATCTAGCACGTTATCAGCGTAATCCAATGGCGGTTCCTCGTCATCAAAGGGGGGAAAACGCATTCTCTTAAAGTGTCGTCGATCACGTTTTTCACGTCGCATCATAATCCACATTGTCCTATAACATAATCTCTCTTAGTATCGTATTCAATTATAATAGAAGAATATTATCTTACCCCCATTGGGCGATGTATACGGGCTCTACAACCCATGGAATTTCATTGACAAAAGTAATAGCACCGGTGATATGGTATAAAACTTGCACATCACGAATCTGTTCCCATGGCATGGGCATATTTTCCAACAATTTAAGAACAGCATGAGGCATATATTTCAATGCACCGAGATAAACGCGTTTATCATGCCGGTACTTACGACTAGTCATGTCACCATGATCTCTTATAATCTTTCGGATATGTTCTGGAGGCATGTCCTCCTTTTGCGCATCAACAAATCCAAATTTTCGTTTCTCAGCAAATCTTTTTGATTGCAATTGTGTCCATTTGTGGGCTGCATTAAAATTTTATTAGAAATATTTCACAAATGACATTCGCGTTATAACTTACATTTCTCTTGGAGTTTTTCTTCAGTAATAATTTCCGGTTTTGGAGCTGGTATGTGGCCAAGTTGGGATGTCGGAGGTGGTAATGGTGCTCCAGGAGGTGGTATTTGCTGGATTTGATTTGCCATTTGGTGCGCATGTAACTGCGCTTGCTGCTGTGCTTGAGCAGCGGCAAAAGCCTGCTGCTGTGCCATAAGTTGGGCAGCCCATGGTGATGGTGGCAACATATATGGCGGTAACGCCATTCTAAAATAATTTAAAATCTACTTTAGATGATGGAATATAAAATAAAAACTTATTTGTGAACACGCCGTTGTATTATAAAGACGTATTTGGTGATTTTTTTATTGCCGGGATGTGTCGGGAAGAAAAAATGCGGCGTAGCGCCGCAAGAAGAAAATCAATATTGCAATGCGGTCAGAAAAGGTCGAATAATGCTGTAAAGTTTTTGCAAAATATGTTGTGAAATATAAGTTGTATTGCTTACTTGCAAAATGCAGTTCAAGGAAACAAATTTATATATTCTTTAAGTAAATTTTCTACAAAATTATCAGCACTAAATATACGAGAGTGAGATCTCTAATAATAATGGTGGACATATTTGAAGTTTGTATGGTAATTATTGTACTAAATTTTCAAATGCACAGGGTGCTCCATGAGACACCTTTACGGCGACAATTGATCCCGTTTGTAAATATTGTTGTGTTTACTTTTCAATAAATTGGAGTGTGGACTGTATTATATATATTTATTGAGTATACGTTTTACGTCGGTATTTGATATACCTTTCGTAAGAAAAAACTGATAGCGAGAAAAAATAATAAAACAAAATAACTGCTAGTAATTAGCTCTTCAACGAGAATGTGTGCGTTTTTTTTATTACTTATTATTTGTTATTAGTATTTATTATTATTATTATTTTTCATTAACAAAATAATTACAGAAATAATTACAATGCTAATCTTAATTACAGAGCACAAGCTGCAGGGACTATCGGCTCTAATTTTAATTGTATATTTAGATAAAATAATAATATGTATTTATATATATTTCTTCTGTATGAATATATGTAATTTATATAGGAATATTACACAGTTTTACAAATTCGTTAATTGTTGCGGATTGGCAATTGAATGTGCTGGGATGTGCTGGAGAAATCTAGTACATTCGCAGTGTATACCAGTTGCGCGGCACCAGCTGGCCGATTGTCACCAACGATGAGGTCATAGCGTCCCTTTTTTGAATTGACAGTTATGCCCACTGAGTCAGTCTGCAACCAACCTTCGTCGCGCCCACATCATCGGAGTTAACATCACAGGTACCAGTTCATCGTAATAAAACAAGGTGTATTCGAATTAAATAATAAAAGAAATAAAATTTAATCTCAAGGAATAAAGATCTCAGACTTTGGTTTTTGTGGTTCCTGGAGTAAAGATCTCGGACTTTGGTTTGTGTAGTTCCTCGCTGCTTTTTCATTGGGTTCCTCTCGTCAAGGGAACAGTGGACAACTTCAAACACTATTACAACATTTTCTGGTCCTTCGAGCCGGATCCAGCGACCTGTGGATCCGCACCATCGCCGCCCAGCTCGCGGCAAAGGATGCCTGTGAAGAATAACCACTTCAACACCTTCATGTGCGTCTAGTGAAAAGACCGACCCCATTAAGGAAGGACACGAATCAATCCATTGCTCGTTGTGACCGTCCATCGGCGGCCAACGAAAAACGCACACCTACTACAACAGTTTCTGGTCCTTCACCACGTGCGCCCAACAGAAAAACAATCAACACCGGATCCAGCAACCTGTGGATCTAATCCATCGCCGCCCAGTTCCTGGCAAAACACACCGGATCCAGCAACCTGTGGATCTAATCCATCGCCGCCCAGTTCGTGGCAAAACACATCGGATCCAGCAACCTGTGGATCTAATCCATCGCCGCCCAGCTCGTGGCAAAACACATCGGATCCAGCAACCTGCGGATCTAATCCATTGCCGCCCAGTTTGTGGCAAAACACACCGGATCCAGCAACCTGTGGATCTAATCCATCGCCGCCCAGTTCGTGGCAAAACACATCGGATTCAACAACCTGTGGATCTAATCATCGCCGCCCAGTTCGTGGCAAAACACATCGGATTCAGCAACCCGTGGATCAAATCCATTGCCGCCCAGCTCGCGGCAAAACACACCTGAAGAACAATACGACAACAGTGAAGATAGTTCAGTGAAAATAGTTCTAGAAAGACCAAGCGAACACAAACGAAATGCCGGCACCAATGACAACTGAGGAAAAAGCAAAGAAAGTGGAAACGCCTGGCGTGCCACCGGGCCAACCCACTAACCTAGTCGATATGTCGGATCTGGACACCGATGCAGAAAATGACGAAGCGCTACAACCAGCCAAAAGAGCGAATCGCCGACCAGATCACTCTAAAGTAAAGGAAGAAGAACAACTTACAAGTGACCAGGTGACCATGGTCGAGGAGCTTATCGCCGCCCAGTTCGCAGCACAGAGTACCATCGCCCGCATATTCCTCAACGTGCAGGAAAAGGGACAACTAACGACTACCAGCATAGAAACCACAAAACGAGACCTCCACATCGAATGGGAAGCCATCCGCAGGCGGCATAACCAAATCATTTACATAGCGCCCCCTGAGTACCAACAGCATCACTACTTCGCGGAGGACTTCATCGGCGAGACCGAAGAAATATACCTCGAGGAACAGACGAAGCTCCTCGAGGCCCAGTACGCCCTCGATTCAGCCTCCCCAACCATGGCCAACAGCGCCAATCGCCTCCACCCTAGCGAGCTGCCCCCAGTGCAGCTACCAATGGTCGACATCAAGCCAGCGGAAAAGGAACCGCACCCCAGAACAGTGGGTAAGAGTCAGCAGGCCGCCGACCAAAGTGCCGTCTGCCCAAAGCTCAATCCGACCAAGGTCCCGATGATCGACCCAATGCCGAAGCCCCCACAGAAGCCGATGCCCCGCACGCATTGTGGGGCACAACACGACATGGCCGTTCCTCGTGGGTTACGAACTTACAACTCCGACCCAGAGGAACTGGCTATCTTCTCACCGATTCCAGAGCAAGCAGTGGGCACGGCGTACTTAGGATCCGTGCCAGAACTAACGCCAATGCCTCCCACGAAGGCACCTTCAACTGTTCCAACAACAGCAGCCGGCCCAATGACCAACCAGCCCCGTGTCCCGATACACAGAACACCGCCGGCACCCCCAAGGCAACAGGCTCCTTGCACATTCTGCAGGGCCTCACATACTATCTACGCTTGCGAGGGCTTCCGATCATTCACACCCGGCCGTCGGAAGTCCTTTGCACAACAGAGGAACTTGTGCTTCAACTGCTTGGGTCGCCACCGCCGACGCGACTGCCACTCCAGCAAGACGTGCCGTCGTTGCCAGCGGAGACATCACACCTTGTTGCATGTCCAGACAACCGCCATCGACGGGACAATCTCACCGGCGCCCCGGGCCAAAGGATCCATCCCCCGGATCGACCGTCATGGAGGGGCCTGCGCACACACAGTCAGCACCCCTTCACAGCATTCCGCTACAAACAGCGAAAGTCACCATGACGACGGAGAACCAACGGAGAATTGAAGTCCGTGCACTCGTGGACCCCTGCTCCAGCGACACCTTCATTTCGTCATCACTCGCCCGAAGGTTGCACCTCCGGCGCCAAGCATCATCCGTCCCCACCTACGGTGTTGGGGGTACTCGTGGCCTTGCCACAAGGACTCAAACATCGGTGACCAGTCGGGTGGCCACTCGAACACTTCAAGGCATCCCACCACACCCAGGACACCACGTGGTCAAGCTCCTGCCCGGGTCCAAAACTACCCAGGCCAACCGCTACCACGTGTAGCCACCACAACAGGACCAGGAGCGCGCAATGCCCCGCTTGGCGGGCGGCGCTCCCCAGCAACCAGCGGTCTCTCGAACTCTAACAAGAAAGCACGCCTTTCAGTGCATCAACAGAGGCTGCACTCCAACGATTCCGGGAGGCACTTGGCCCGTGATTGCCATTCCGCCAGGCCACGCGGACAGAGCCAAGGACGACATCGCACCACACTCCACGCGACAGCCCCATACACCAGCAACGGCGGCATCCCGCCGGCCACTAACTTCGGACGGGCGCATCACTTTTCACCACCACTGGCCTCGACATAGCGAGGCCCATCAGCAGTCATCACGTGGTCATTGATCGTGGGTTGCAACGTTACAAATCCGACCCAGATCAATTGGCCGGTTCCGTGACCACAAAAGTTACCGGACGCCTTCAGTGGAAAGGATCATCCTGTCGCCATCTACCCTACGGGCCATCCCAGACTGCCAAGCCTTCAGCGCCCCTCAGAGCGGGCGGCCCCGCCCCAACCGACCATCCGCGTGAAAGTGGACAGCAACATCCGACCACCACAGACTCAACGACCAAGACCAACCGCCACCAGCAGACCGCACACTCCCGGCCCCTAGCCACCGTCCCCTGGAACAAAATGATTCGCCAATAATTGGCGAAGGCGGGAGAAATTTAGTACATTCGCCGTGTATACCAGTTGCGCGGCACCAGCTGGCCGATTGTCACCAACGATGAGGTCATAGCGTCCCTTTTTTGAATTGGCAGATATGCCCACTGAGTCAGTCTGCAACCAACCTTCGTCGCGCCCACACCATCGGAGTTAACATCACAGGTACCAGTTCATCGTAATAAAACAAGGTGTATTCGAATTAAATAATAAAAGAAATAAAATTTAATCTCAAGGAATAAAGATCTCAGACTTTGGTTTTTGTGGTTCCTGGAGTAAAGATCTCGGACTTTGGTTTGTGTAGTTCCTCGCTGCTTTTTCATTGGGTTCCTCTCGTCAAGGGAACAGTGGACAACTCCAAACACTATTACAACATTAATTATTAATATATTGTCACAAATTCAAAAACCGACACACTTGTCAACCGTTAGCGTGACCTCATGGCGTCGCACCGAGCCTTAAGCCAACTGATATGACATCAACACACCGATTCTGGAGCCATCTAGAGGAATACTAGAGAATAGACGAGACTGACAGAAACGTCAGAAGCAGACGGAACGACAAAAAGAAGACACGTGTAAGGAGAGATTCAAAAAGAGAGCTAGAGAACACGTGATTGAGGAATTTAACAGAGGAAAACAGAGGTTGTCCTTAAAAACATTGAAGCACTCTTGCGATCCAGTGGTCGAACTCGAGCAAAGGAACGTATAGTTTTAAACTGGACATAGTTTAACGGCCGTGTGCGGAGTAGAAACGTAACAATTGATGTCAGAAGTGGGATGGCGGAGTGATCGTGGACAATGGTAAAGTTTGCCGACCTAAGAATACCTCAATTGAGGGATGAATTGGAATCTCGACGATTGGCCGGAGCAGGACAAAAGGCGGAACTGCAAGCACGATTGCGGAAGGCTCTGGAGGATGAGGGCATCGAAGTTGAAACCTATGAGTTTTACCAAGGTACTACGGGACCTTCATCCGAAGTCAAGGAGCAGTTGATGGAACCCCAACCAACTCTAGCGTTCGACATGAACGGGCTTCTACAAGCAATGGCACAACAATTGGCGGAGCAGTCTTCACGTATGGAAAATCAAATGGCGGAACAGTCCTCACGCATGGAGAATCAGTTGACGGAACGCATAGAGAAGCAGCTGACGGAGCAGTCCTCGTGCATGAAGAACCAGTTGGCAGAACACACTTCACAAGTTAAGGACCAACTAGCGCACATCGAAGGAAATGCCGCTAAGTTGCGGGCGAGGCAGGACCAACTGGAAGGCGAACTACATCACTTGGAATCGAAACTTAGGGAGTTGGATATTCACGTGCGTGAAAGACAGTCAAGCGTACTAGTTACGACTGTCAATGCGATGAAACTTAAGGCCCCAACCTTTGATGGAACTGTGCCGTTTAGTATTTTTAAACTACAGTTCGAGACGACAGCACAAACTAATCATTGGACAAGGACGGACAAAGTGGCAGCGTTGGTGGTGTCGCTGAAAGGCTCCGCCGCCGATGTGCTACAAACTGTTCCTGCAAGTGATCGTACCAATTATGACGCAATAATGGCTGCAATTGAACGGCGTTACGGCAGCGATCATAGGAAGCAGATGTTCCAGATAGAGTTGATGAATCGCCACCAAAAAGCAAACGAGCCGTTACAAGAGTATGCAATGGAGATAGAACGGCTCGCGCACTTGGCAAACGCAGATGCACCCGCGGAGGTAATCGAAATACTCAAAACCCAGGGGTTCGTCAATGGTTTGAAGGATGCAGATACAAAACGAGCAACGTACTTTACGCCGAAAAGGACATTCGCGAAAACAGTGTCGTTCGCATTGACACAGGAAACAGCAAGTCTGTTAAGCAAACCAGTGCATAGAGTTCATCCCGTGGAAGTGGAACCGAAGGAATCCCTGGAGAAAAGTGTGAGGGATCTCATAAAGACTATGACTCAAATGATGCCAACCGGACGCAAGGGCCCCGACGGGAAATGTTATAATCGCGGAAAAGCTGGGCACTTTGCACGGGATTGTGAGGCACCACGTAATTGGGAAATAAGAGAACGACGAAAAATGAAGGAACATGAAAAGCAAAAAATGAAAGAATCATTAAAGCAAGAAGAGAGAGAGAAGGAAGCAAAAAGACTTAAAGAATTTGTTGAGGATTACGAAGACGAATGAGATGATCCCAAATACTACAAAGGTCGTGAACTTCAAAGACGTTTAGCAGAACGTGTAAGAGAAGCTGACCTAGATGCCAAGGACCGTAACCGGGAACAAGAAGAAAGGCTGCAGAACTATGACTGCGAGATACAACACCGAAAAGGAGGACAGCATGGAAACGCCGATGCACTCTCTCGACGCCCATGTGCAGTAGAGTGTAAACATTGCTCAAGGGCTGAACGATGTGAAGGGATAGTCGACATCCGCTTATTGAGTCTCGGACCTGATGCAGAATGGAACTCCAGTGCTATGAGAAAAAGCCAACTGGACGATGCCGATTTGGTCAAGATTCTGAAAGCAAAAGAATTGGATGAAAGATCAACAAAGGAGGGAATGTCATCGGAAAGTCCAGTGGCCAAGGCGTATTGGGCGCAATGGGACAGCCTGAAATTAATAGACGGAGTATTACATCGCCAATGGGAAAGCATTGATGGTAGATACACCTCCGATTTAATTGTCCTACCAAAATCAAGGATAGCAGCCGTGTTGGAAGAATTCCATAATGGACCAAGCGGAGGACACCTCGGCGTTGCAAAAAACCCTGGAGAAAATAAAACAACGGTTTACTGGGTGAATGGCCGGATTTCAGTTGCTAACTGGATTAAAAACTGCACACAATGTATGGCAGTCAAGGGCCCAAAAGTCAAAAGCAGAGGGAGGTTGCAGCAGTATAATGCCGGAGCGCCATTTGAGCGCGTCGCAGTGGATGTAGCTGGCCCTTTCCTTACTAATGACTCCGGCAAGAAATATGTACTCGTGGTGATGGACTATTTCAGCAAGTGGCCCGAAGTGTATGCGATACCAAACCAGGAGGCTAAAACCGTAGCCGAAGCTTTCGTGCGGAATTGGGTCACGCGATTTGGAGTACCGATCGAGTTACATTCGGATCAAGGGAGGAATTTCGAGTCTGCTATCTTCCAAGAAATGTGCTCACTGCTGGGCATCAAAAAGACACGGACGACAGCTCTGCACCCACAGTCGGATGGAATGGTTGAGAGGTTCAACCGTACGCTCGAGGAACATTTGCGAAAAGTTGTCGACAAATGTCAGCGTGATTGGGACAAGCACATCCAAATGTTTTTAATGGCATACAGATCAGCAGTACACGACACTACCGGACACCCACCTGCACACATCATCTTTGGTACAGACTTGAGGCCCCCATCGGACCTGAAATTCGATAGCAACGGTGCCACTATTAAAGCCGGAGGCAGCTATTGGGAGGTGCTCGAACCCGAGATAAACGAAATACACCGTCTCGTGAGGCAACGGACGCGGTTGATGAGCAACAAAATGAAGGTTCGGTATGATCGAGCCATGAATTCCGAGGGATTCCAAGAAGGCGATTTAGTACTATTATACAATCCCCAACGGAGGAAAGGTCTGTCCCCAAAACTGCAGACGTCGTGGGAAGTCTTAAAGCGACTAAACGATGTGGTGTATCGCATATGGAAGAGACAAGGGAAGATAAAAGTTGTGCATATAGAGAGACTATCCCCATTGGGATCATGGAATTTGGAGTCTGATCGGGACGATCAGACTTAAGTGGGGGGTAGTGTCACAAATTCAAAAACCGACACACTTGTCAACCGTTAGCGTGACCTCATGGCGTCGCACCGAGCCTTAAGCCAACTGATATGACATCAACACACCGATTCTGGAGCCATCTAGAGGAATACTGGAGAATAGACGAGACTGACAGAAACGTCAGAAGCAGACGGAACGACAAAAAGAAGACACGTGTAAGGAAAGATTCAAAAAGAGAGCTAGAGAACAAGTGATTGAGGAATTTAACGGAGGAAAGCAGAGGTTGTCCTTAAAAACATTGAAGCACTCTTGCGATCTAGTGGTCGAACTCGAGCAAAGGAACGTATAGTTTTAAACTGGACATAGTTTAACGGTCGTGTGCGGAGTAGAAACGTAACAATATTTTCTGTATTTGGGGCTTTTAACATTGATAAAGGAGAGTTGTTTATTAAAATATCGTTTATAACCGAACTGGGCAGTGAACATTGTCCTAAGCCCAAAATATGTTTTATGTCGATGACTGCGTTGCATGTTGTGCAAATCCGAGGATCTTCTTTGCCTATGCGAAGTCTTATAAAATGTGTGTTTGCGGCTTTTGTTACGGATGTGGGATATATTGGCTTGTCGCGTTCTGGATTAATAGTGGCGTAGCGGCGTACATATGATTTCCATAAGTCTTGTTCCATTTTTGAGTGAATATTTTGAATAGCGTTGGAAAGGTCTTTTTAGTGAATGTATCAAAGAAATGGAGTGGCGTTTTGTGAGCCATAGCAGCAGCTTTGTCTGCATGTTCGTTTCCCTGTATTCCTGTGTGACCGGGGGTCCACATTATTTTGAGTTTTTTAGGCGAACGAATGAGGATGTCTCTAATTTTGTTTATGACATGGACATTATATCTATCATTACGGATAGAATTAATAACTGATATACTATCAGTTGAGATAATGTATTTACCGCAAGTTTTTGCTGCAATTTTAGCTGCTTCCAGAACAGCATGTGCTTCTGGAGTGAAGATTGATGCTTGTTCACACAGTAGACCCGTGCTAATAATTGACCAATCTTCATGAACAACTGCAAAAGAAACGCTTTCAGATATTTTGGAGCCGTCGGTGAAAAGTACCGTCCATTCTTTTGTTCTGAATTCGGTCGAGATATCGTTGAAGAGAGCACGGAAGAATTTGCTGTCGGTATTGCTTTTTTGGTTCAAATTTAGGTCGAGAATGAAAGACGACTCTTTGATTGTCCAAGGTGGGTGTAAGGGCAGATATTTGGTAAAATGCCTCTATGGCAGATTCCATTCAATTGCATCTGCAACGATGTTAGAGATTGCGGATGGTATTCTCTTTGGCGTAGGTCGGCGTATTGTTGAGTTGAAGTATTTTTCAGCAATGGGTCCAGATGAAAATGACAATTTGGTATAACATTTTCCTCTTGTTGTTACAATTTGCTTTTCGATTGTTGGAAGACCTGCTTCTGCCAGTATGTTTTTGATTGGAGTGGTGGGAAAGGCACTGATACTCCTCCTGGCCGCATGATGGTAGACTGGTTTGATGATTTTTAACGTTGACTTAGGACAACTGCCGTATATAGATAAACCGAAATCAATTTTACTAAGTAAAAGAGCCCGGATTACGTTACATAATGTGTTTATATGTGCACTACTTTTCTTACATGCTAGATAACTAACAACATTGACTCTGTCAGCTAGGCTCTTTTTTAATTCTGTGATGTGATCATTCCATTTATCATCATCATCATCGGCACTACAACCGGGAACCGGTCTTGGCCTTATTTAGCAAGTCCTGAGGCTTGTTAAATTTTCCATAATGATTTATTTTTTCTGGGCAAGGTCATTAGTCTTGCGCCAGGGGCTCCCCGACTGGGAATCGAACCCCGGTCTCCCGGGTGACAGGCGGGTGTCATTCCATTTATAATTTCTATTAAAAATAAGTCCTAGAATACTTAACTTATCAACCGAGTTAATGGTAATATTACCTATATTTAGTGTTAGTGTTTGAGAGCGAGATAATTTACGACATATGTGCAATATTTTGCATTTTTCAAGCAAAAGTCTAGCACCAGATGTGTTCGACCACACCAGTATTTCATTAATCAATCGAGTGAACAAAACGGCATTCTTGTACGGGAACTTGGAACGAAATGTTTACATGAACCAGCCTGAAGGGTTCGACGACGGATTAAAGAAAGTCTGCAAGTTGGACAAGAGTCTTTACAGGGTCAAACAAGCTCCAACGATGTGGAACGAGAGGGTCACCACACACCTTGAAAAGAAGATAGGCCTGATCAGCACAGACGACGACCCGTGTATCTACTACAACAAGGACAAGAGCATTATGCTCTCACTCGTGATGGATTGGTAGAAGGAAAAGATGAAGACCAGATATACAAACTTTTGGATAAGATAAGCAAGGAATTTGAGATCACATATAGCAAGAAAGTACAGGACAAGTTGACATATTTGGGCATGGAGATTAAGACTGATCAAGAAGGTATTTTCGTAAAGCAGCCTAGCTACACGGAGAAAATATTGAAGAAGATGAAACTCGAACAATGCAATCCAACGTCCACACCAATTGAGCAAGGGATGATTACCAAGAAGACAGACTTCAAGAACGATGAGCCGCTTCCGGCGAACAACAACTATCGAGAGGCGATAGGAAGTCTATTGTACTTAGCTGCAATCACCAGGCCAGACATCATCTTCGCCGTGAACTACCTCGGTCGATTTTGCAACAAGCCAATGAGGAGCCATCATGCGATGGTGAAACGTGTATTCCGGTACCTGAGAGGGACAACGACAGCCGGAATTCACTTTGGAGGAGACCAGACACTCATGGCTTACACCGATTCAGACTATGGAGCAGACTCGGAGACGGGACAGTCGACGAGTGGAGTGTTGGTGATGAGGGCAGGACCAGTGATCTGGTTACTCACAAATGCAGCGTCTGGTGGCGACTTCAACTGCAGAAGCCGAGTACCGAGCAGCGGTGTCGGTGATTGACGATGTGTGCTGGATCAAACGAATCGCGCTGGAACTGGGTATCCTGAAAGCCGACCAGCCAATCACATTGTACGTCGACAACATGCCAGCTATACACATGTTACAGAATGCACGCGAGGGCAAGACAAGTAAAGGAAAGAAGCACATTGGGATACCACGAAAGTACATCTAGCACCACGTCGACAGGACGGTGACACTGCAACACGTTGAGAGCAGCAGGCAGTATGCAGACATTCTGACCAAACCACTCAACAGGAGAGTCTTTGAGACTGTTGCAGCACATGCAGCAACATTTAAAAACAAGGAATAAATCGATCTCTCAGCAATACAACAAAGGAGAACGAACTCAGGCGAATATTCAAAAATTCAATCCACCTAACCTCAGAATAGACAAAATCCACCACGAAGTAGGTAGATTACGACCTAAAGGTATGCACGAGAAATCGCACCATATGTTGTCATCTGTGCTAAATGGTTTGCACTCACATTCCAGTACACTCAAGGTGGTATGATTACTAGATCAACGGTGACTGGCAAAAGCGCTGGTTCCATAGAACAGTTTATTTGTTCTACGGTAATTCCTTTCTGGGATACGGTGCTTTTGTTGGTCGAGATCTGATGATTCCAACGGCCAAAGAAGAAAACCGTTCAAGGTTAATGCAAGACAGCATATAAGAAGGCGCATGACTGTTGCAAAAAGCTCTCTTTTTTACTTCTCCAGCTATACGTGTTGTTAGACCCAGAGTGGCAATTAATTTAAATTCAAACATCAATAAAATATCAAAAAATATAAATTTTTAGTCATGGTTTTTTTTTGTATTTCGTTCGGGATCAGTTTTCCTTTTATTGTGAATATTCGTCAGACCCGAAGACCAGGACGAATATTAACTACCCGAAGACCAGGGCGAACATTAACTGTGGTTCGCAAGTATAGGCTGTTTACGACAAAAAATTGAACCAGTGGATTTCCGATATTGCTTGTTCCCTGAAGGCGAACAAAATTGGTCCTTCAAACCGGATCCTTTAGTGCAGTGTACCTGGAACTGGAGTCTAGATTCACACAGGATATTTTAGTGCAGCGCACCTGAGCCTGGCGGCTAGATTCAAACCGGATCTTTTAGTGTAGTGTACCTGGAACTAGAGTCTAGATTCACACCGGATCTTTTAGTGCAGTGTACCTGGGTCTGGAGGCTAGACTCAAACAGGATTTTTTAGTGCTGTGTACCTGGAACTGGAGTCTAGATTCACACCGGATCTTTTAGTGCAGTGTACCTGGGTCTGGAGGCTTGACTCATACCGGATTTTTAGTGCAGTGCATCTGAACCTGGCGGCTAGAGTTACACCGCATCTTTTAGTGCTGTGGACGTCTGTAAGGAGCATCTAGCGAAGGCAACGTGAGCAACGAAAAGCAACGCGGAAAAACAAGGTAGGTGGTAATTCCATAACTTATACAATAATTTAATCCTAGCGAATATAATCAAAGTGTATTGTGAAGTGTGTGCCTGCGAAAAAGAGGCTTCAGTGTGGTTGTGGTTACATTTTTCAAGAAACCAATTATTGTGGTTGTGTGTGTCTCCGGCGAGGTGGGTGTTCATCGTTGGGTTACTTGAGTCGGATCGTGGTATGGAAGCATTTTGTGTGAATTAAGAACTCAATATTTAAACTCAATCGGTGAACACAATTGATTGGGACATTGCTTGCACGTACCACCTGGCATTTTGCATTTAAGCAGGCATTGGAGTGTGCTACCTAGATTTGCGCCAGGATTTTGCAGAGTATGATCTGGACTGTTGGTTTCTAAAACAATACGGTGTCTCCAACTAAGCGAGCAATTTAAACCGCATCTTAACATATTTAAATTGAAGGGTTATACTGAGTGCGGGACTGGAAATTCAAATGCGTTTAGGACAAGCAGATCGATCATTGTTAAGATCAGTCTTCAAACCAACATTCGGCTAACTGGCCGTGGAACTTAGAAGTCATATTATATATCAAGAATCAAAATACAGTTCACCATTCAAAGTACCATCGTTGTATTCATTGTCTATATTTCACAAAATTCAGCGCAGGAAAATCTGTAGGAATTTGCATCATCCACGTAAAATATATACACAAACCAAAATATTGTTTTAATAAAATAAAAAATAAATTATAAATAACTATCTACGTTCGTACTGGGCAAGACACCGTTCCCCTTTCATCCGGAGCTGAGTCTGGCTTCGGAGGTACGAAGCACGAAACACCACCACACTATAAAGGGCAAACATACATTGCAACCAACAAGAAGAATTCTACCAAATAATATTATAGTTAGCAGCAACTCAATATACAGTCCATTTCTAAAACTACATCTTTGTTGTTATTTGTCTACAATCTACAAAATTCAGTTGAAGTAGATCTGTAGAGGTCTTCTCATCGGTCGCAGCATTTTGGGTTGCTCACATCAATCGGTTATCAAGTATAGAAGGTGCATTGTCATTGGGACAATTTACAACAACCTTCTACGCAGGTCATCCGGGCTGCATCTCATCGCACGTGCCAGCATCATATAGATATTCTCGGTGCCGGTTGTAATCTCTACAAGGCAAGATGAGCAAGACAAAGATCTCGATGCTAATTGATGGCATACAAAATGCCTACATCGAATTGACAGCCGATTATAAATCATATGCGGCTTTGGAACAATCATTTAAGTCACGACACATGAACGAGGCTCGTCTGAAAAACTTGGAGCACTCGTTCGGGGAAGCGAGAGGACTGCACCAAACGATTATTGCAGCTCCAACTGATGACAGCAAATCGAAATATATGGAAGAACTAGTCTTCCACAAGCTGAAAGAGCTGTATTATACATATTTTGCGGAGCTCAGGTCACAGTTGGAGCAATTCGAGACAAGTACACTAGGACACCATTCTTTTGACAGCTCAATGGGAGGAACAAAGACGCCAACAGCGGAATTAAAGCTTCCCCCCATCAAAATACCAACCTTCTCCGGCTCTTATCAAACTTGGCCAGAGTTCAAAGGCTTGTTTGAGAGCCTGGTCATCAAGAACCATACCATCTCCAATGTGCACCGGCTGCACTACCTCAAAGCGAGCTTGTGTGGAGAAGCGGAGCGTCTTCTGCGAAACACGGCGATAGTCGACGGCAATTTCGACTCAGCATGGGCAACCCTGGTCAAAAGATATCAAAACCTGCGGTTGCTCAAGGATACCCAGTTCGATCTGGTGTTCAATCAGGCTGCACTCACACATGAGTCGGCTGGAGGAATTAAGGAACTCATGGACACCACCAATGAAGCTAAGCAGTCGCTGCAGAACCTCGGGGTGTCGGTCACTGCCTGGGAGGACGTGTTGATATACCATACGGTCCGGAAACTTCCCCCCAATACGCGCGGTTTGTGGGAAGCACATATTGCGGCGTATGCAGACTACCCGGCATATGACGTATTGGAAGAATTTTTGATGATGAGGGCAAGAGCCTTGGAAGTAATGGGCCCATCCACAACAGAGATATCGCAACCAAGACCAAAGAGGCACACACAAGGTACAGTTCGCGCATTCAATTCAACTGTTGGCAAATGTCCCATGTGCCAGGCGTCACATCCCATCAAAAATTGTGACAAGTTCAAGGCATTGAATCCGAACTAAAGACAGGAGGTCGTTCGGAGAAACAAACTATGTTTCAACTGCATTTCAGATGCGCATACTGTACGAAATTGCACTAGCATGTTCACGTGTTGAACATGCAAAAGGAAGCATCACTCGTCGTTGCACACAACTGATCACAACGAAATGCATGCTAATGAACTCCGTTCAACGGTGGATATCCAGTCACCTTCTCCATCCACTTCCCCTTCCACTCAACATACACCCTCGAACCAGACTCAGAATTTTATACCCCCCTCCAGGACTGCTTCAGTAAATAATACGCATGTAGCCGAAAACCATAAGGTACAAACGGTTCTTCTGGCTACTGCTTTAGTCAAGGTCTTCCCAAATGTTGGACAACCTGTGGTGCTGAGAGCATTACTCGATCCTGGAGCGGAGGCTTCGTTCATCTCTGAGTCTGCTGCACAACTGCTAAAGTTAAAAATGGAGGAGAATCATGCTAACATCCGTGGCGTCGGAGAAGACAATACCAATGTATCCAGGCATGCGGTATCATTAACGATACATTCGAATGTGAATAAGGATTTTAACATTCAGCTGAGGGCATTGGTCTTACCCAAGCTTACGTCTATGCTCCCGACGCAGAATATATCGTCTGACAACTGGAGTCGCATCCAAAATATTCAGCTCGCCGACCCATCGTTTAGTAAACCAGGTGAGGTCGACATGTTACTTGGTAGCGATGCGTATCCAGCTATTCTACTAGAAGGGATTATCAAGGGACCACCAGGAACCCCCATGGCCCAGCAAACAGAAGTTGGCTGGGTGCTCTCGGGCGGAGTCAGTTTCAAGGTCCCCCCAACAATAACATCGCTGCATACAACCATTGAGAACCAAGGGGGAAAATATTTCGAGAAGATTCATACAGCAGTGCAATATTCAGCCGATGCTCCTCCTGGTCAGCGAACTGTTCTTCCTAATAGAAACCTAATTACGCGACTTGTCTCCCTCAGTCAAATGCCAGTTCCAGTTCAACAAAACCTAAACCACAATGCAGTTTCTGATGGGCACCAGGCGCCGTCACAACATATGCAGCAGCAAGTACATTCTATGGAAAATCATCGTGAAGATGACGTCGGTTCTCAAATACCGACTATAACTCATGGCCGCATTATACCTTCATCAAACAAAGGTTGGGTTCAACGACGTCGACGGCGAAATTACGAATCGAGTGATGGAAACCATAATTCAAATTCTAGGGTGACCACTAATACTGGAGGACTAACTTCTACGATCCAGTATCAAAGGAATAAGACAAATAATTTTGGACGAAAAGGAAATTCAGCGAATTCTAGCAATTCGAAGAACGCAGCGGTTTCGTCTGGTCATCAAGGTCAGCAAGGTTATCCCTATGGCTGCCATCATAAGAAACACCGAAATGGTCATTCTCGAAACCATCACTCTACCAATGGATCGAATTCACCATCAGGCAATGCTAGCAACACAAATGTTAGTCGCCGTCGAGAGAATCGCCCAAGGCCAAGCAGTGGCATTAGCGGCGTAAGTGAGGCACGTCCTCAACTGCAACGACCTCAGCCGCAGCAATCACGTTGGATTCTAAACGCAGACGGTGCTACGCAGTTGGCGACTGTTTCAACATTTCGGGTTTCAACACAGACTAACCGTACGCATCAGACGGCGAACGTACAAGCGGTCAAGAACAATCTTACACAACCGGCTATAACCCAACTAAGCGGGCGTCATGCTGAATCAGCAGCCTCATCTGGGACATACCGATCTCAGCAATTGCTAAACGGCCGCATTCTAAGGCAGGGTAGAACTGCACAACTACAAGGTCCTCAACACAACGAAAACTACACCGCTCAAGAACAAAGGCTAAATAATCTCAATGGTCCGATCTGTTCACAACTGCCAACGCAGTTTCAACCGAGCTTAGCAGATTTTAGTCTAACCAACCAGAACATCAATCTGAACCTGTGGAATAGTGCAAATGTTCATCAAACAATTGCCGCGGCTAGAATGTCGAAGCCAGTTGATTTACGAAAGGTGAAATCAGGTTCACAACACACCAGCAAAGGCAAACCAGCGAATGTGTTCCACAATCGCAAACAACGACATACGGGGACCCCATATATGAGCATATATGGCGGAATCCTAAACAGCATAAAAAGAGGAGAAAAACAATTCCTACTGTAGCTGTCTCACCAGTTTTATCTAAGTGATATCCTCTTAACACCGCCCAGACACCGCGAATCACGTGTCTGGGGACACCACTCTCACGGAGTCGGTGCCTAAGTTGGACTTTCGGTAACAAGGTTAGGGGGCATAGAAGATGAAGAATAGGAAAGATGCCGGCACCCTTCGAGAATTCATACCAACGGAAAACGAATTGTGGACACACGGCCCAGCCACCAGTCAAAGAAGAAAGATGCCTGACTTTGGGACCATTACATCCTGCGGCACTATGGAACGAAGGCTGCTATTGATCAGCAGATTATTCTTCCTGATAACAATTTGAATTCGCAACCTCTCTGGCTTAACCACGTGCCAGTTTGTAATTCAACAACATATTTATACTCTACTTATGGATTCACGATCCAAATGGGGACTACGTAAAGATATTCATACTCTACGTACGGACTTACAATCAAACCAACATTTCAATTAGCAACAAATATCAACAACCAACAACGACGGCATACCTCGAATTATAGTGTATGCCAAATTCTGTCAATGATTCGACAGCCATGACATTTTGTCAACGATAGCTAGCACTCAAGGCCAATGGGGCCTTCTGCCACACACACAACAACACTCATAACCAAAATATGAACTACTGTAAATATAACGAATAAACAATAATTGATTATAATGTAAATCATACCAAATATAACACTAATAATTGCCACCCCCTGCCCATCCACAATGGTCATGCTGACGAACAGTATAAGTGATGGCGGGGACATTTAATAGCACTTAATGACACTTTCTTGATACGAAGAAGATAAATCCTAGGTCAATTATCTCCGTGCTAATCTGATCATCGGAACCACACAGACAACCCGTTTCGAAGCGTCATCGCCGGCCCGGCAAGATGTTGCAGCACAAGCAGCAACATTTAAAAACAAGGAATAAATCGATCTCTCAACAATACAACAAAGGAGAACGAACTCAGGCGAATATTCAAAAATTCAATCCACCTAACCTCAGAATAGACAAAATCCACCACGAAGTATGTAGATTACGACCTAAAGGTATGCACGAGAAATCGCACCATAGGTTGTCATCTGTGCTAAATGGTTTGCACTCACATTCCAGTACACTCAAGGTGGTATGATTACTGGATCAACGGTGACTGGCAAAAGCGCTGGTTCCATAGAACAGTTTATTTGTTCTACGGTAATTCCTTTCTGGGATACGGTGCTTTTGTTGGTCGAGATCTGATGATTCCAACGGCCAAAGAAGAAAACCGTTCAAGGTTAATGCAAGACAGCATATAAGAAGGCGCATGACTGTTGCAAAAAGCTCTCTTTTTTACTTCTCCAGCTATACGTGTTGTTAGACCCAGAGTGGCAATTAATTTAAATTCAAACATCAATAAAATATCAAAAAAATATAACTTTTTAGTCGTGGTTTTTTTTTGTATTTCGTTCGGGATCAGTTTTCCTTTTATTGTGAATATTCGTCAGACCCGAAGACCAGGGCGAACATTAACTGTGGTTCGCAAGTATAGGCTGTTTACGACAAAAAATTGAACCAGTGGATTTCCGATATTGCTTGTTCCCTGAAGGCAAGCAGAGACGCTCCCCCGTAAATTAATGAAGGACGAGTGTTGAGAATTGATCAATTGACAGCTGATTAACCCAACACAACCTTGAACCTGTACCAACTTCACACCTTGTTTTCTGTTCTCAGAGTCGAAGTTGGCACTGATCGAAGTATTCGAAATTGCTGCCGGTTTTACAAAAGAAAGTGAAATTGAATGGCGAAAGGAAACGTGCTCCAAACTGTAATCTCAATTTTTATAAAGTATCGTGCATCAATCCGTAAATTGTTTAGCGACAAATTTGTTTATCAGAACAAGTGCTATTCGAATGTACAAAGAATTTTTACTTTTGTATAGTAAGTCAATAAATTCAATCACTGCCAACTCTGGACTTTTATTTAAGGAAAATCAACAAGCCCAAACCACTGCCAGAATCAAAATAAACCAACAATTGCTTGATATTAAAGCCGAACTTAGCCCAGTTCGCCAAATCAGTTTTGAATATGGATGACTTCATAGGTTGTACATTAAATGATCCTAAATTAATAATTGTAATTAAGGGAAAATGGTCACTGTTGTGAAGGTCGTCTAAGGTGTGGGAAGTGGTTTTTGGTAGCAAAGAGTCAGAACAGCAGCTGATATCAATATGCGTGGGCGAGCCATCATTTAAAACTGAGAGGTTGGAGCTTAGAATGAAGTCCACTATAATAGAACCTCTTGCGTTGGTTTTGGGGGATCCCCATATCACATTCCAAGCATTTACATCACCGATTAGTAAGATAGGGGTGTTTATATGACTCAAAATATGAAGTAGATCATTTTTGTTGAAGTTTTGATCAGGTAGAATGTATATAGAAACGATTGTGATTTTAATAGCGGTTTGTATTTCTATAGCGAGGACCAGTAAATTAGAGTTGATTTTTAATTGTCTATGGGGAATATTGTTTTCTATTAAAACAGCAACACCTTGTTTATTTGTTACGTTTGTTTGAGAATTGAAAAAGTATCCAGTATAAGATATGGTGCAATGGGAGTAGATTTTACCGAGCAGTGAGTATCTTGTAGAGAAATAAAACAAGGTGAATGGTCCTTTATAAGGATGTTTAGCTCGTCATAGTTGTTTAGGTATCCTTTCAAGTTCCACTGCAGAACTTTCAGTAATTTTTTTTTAATAGGAGTGTCGAGTGTGTTTTTCTGTTGTGATAGAACTTTGAATATGTGGTTGATGGTTGTATATTGGTGTAAGTAATTCGGCCCCACTACCAGGAAGTCGAGGTGCTTGGACCATATTCGTGGTCCAAACATCTCGACGAACGATCAGCGGAGGGCGCATTTGCCGTTAGTTGATTATAAGTCAGGTTCTTTTTCATAGTTTTCATTTGAAGGTAAAAAATAGGTATTTTATTGTAAGAGAGAGTGAGTAATAGAAGATATAGGCGAAGAGATGGTCACATCATTTGTTAGATCTATTTCAGGATCTGAGATGTGCACATTTTCAGGTTCCTTGTTTTTTTTTTTTTTTTTTTTTTTTTGTAAATTATTGAAGAGAAATTATTGTTTTGTAGATCTTTTTGCGGAGTTGATTGAGTTAAATGCGTATCATATGTTTTGTAATGCAGAGTGTTTGAGGTTTGCTTATCAGCAGAATAGTTATCTTGTGCTTTTAAATTTCATATGTTGGATAAGCGAGAGGAAGCTGGTTTGTTAGTGTGAAATATTTTTTTGGGGTTTTGGGTGCTGTTTGAAAGGATATTTTTTACTGTTGTTGATGGATTTAAGTTTATTTTAGTCTTTTCACGGGGAGCAGCATAATCCAAGGAAAGATTGCTACCTGTCTTTGCTATTTCAGTGTAGGATACACTATTGAAGTTGGAGTAAGGTGTGGAAAGGTTGTATAGACGTCTAGCTTCAGACAAGCTGCATTTATTTCTTGTTTTGGTTGTCAGAATTTCTTTATTTTTTATATATTCAGGGCATTTAACGGATGAGGATGGGTGAGGTTCGCCAGTTGGGGGGCAGTTTGCGCACATCACACGTGTATAAGTTTCAGGTGCATTATCACGAAGTGGGAGATTAAAAGTTCCACAAGCTGCTTATTTGGAACACCCTTTAATCGTGTGACCAAGTATTTGGCAGCGCATTGGGTTAGGGATGTATTCCTTAATCTTTTCTTTATAAAAACCGATTTCCGCAGTAGTTGGTGGTTGGTAAAGATCAAAGATGAACAACACAAGTCCAGCAGGAGTTGTTTTGTTATCAGTTTTTCTTGTAAACTTGTACACTTCCGTGACACCTTGCGTGGGCATTTCAGAAACAATTGTAGTTTCCGAAATATTAATGAGAAAAGGCGCGTACGCAATGCCCTTACACGAGTTATGGCGATCATGATATTTCACTGTCCCTGGGCATTGATTTGCTAGGTTAGAAACCTCTATGAATTTATCCGCTATTCTTTTGTTCTTTGCGAGAATAAGAATATTTCCATCGCGAAGCTGAGTAATGCCATCATATTCCTTGCTAATAGAATCTATAGCTTTCTTCAACACAAAAACACTCACACTTGTAAGGGGCTTCGTGTTATCTTTAGAAGAGATCAAAATAAATTTGGGATTTTTAGAGTTTAACTAAATTGGGAGTTCAGGGTATTCTTCTTGATTAATTATTTGTTTCGATCGTTTAGTGGGGGGAGAGTTGATAGGTCGAGAGTGAAGGGGTGTATCCGGAGATAACCCGTTAAATCTGTTCCCATACATCTTAGCCCGTTGGGATGGGGCTATAAAGGCAATGGAAAAAGAATATGTAAGTTAAGGAAAGTTACTGTTGTGTGAGAAGAAAGAAAGAAAGAGATTGAAGGAATTGAGAAAAAAAGCAAAGTGACCGGTGATTATGCACTTGAATGTGAAAGAAACTCGCGATGTCAACGCGACGTAAGCTAGTCGGAGACTGTGGTCAATAAATAGAAATTGTAGACAGCATGGTAAACAATTCCTAGAAAAAAATCTGTACTTGTAACGAAACCTAAAATTCTCACACGTCAAGCACACGTACCACTTGACTTTATAAAAAAGAATAGTTAACATTTCTGGTACAGATATTCAGTCGAGAACTTCTTCTTCCGACTGAGCGAAAATCGGACATTTCATGCGGTAGAACCCAATAAACAATTGTATCACTAGAATTATAAGTTAACTGTAGTCATCATCATCATCGGCACTACAACCGGGATCCGGTCTTGGCCTTATTTAGCAAGTCTCTCCACCGGTATCCGGTTTATATCCGAGACATGTTAAATTGTCCATAATAATTTGTTTTTCCGGGCAAGGTTATTAGCCTTGCGCCAACCTTTCTCAGGATGAACTGAGTACTGTACTGTAGTACTTAATGTAAAAATTGATTATTGGTCAAATAAACACAGTGTTAAAAAAAAAAGAAAAAAAATTGATTTCACATTTTTCAATGGTACTTTCTTTATGCCGATTATGTAACCTATAAGTTAGTTGCTCTAAGCGCACGAAACATTCCTCCTAGATCGCTGATTTTCGTAACACAGGTAATCAATTTATAGGTTTTCCTATAGGGACTTGACAACTTTTTTTCGGTAGTAAATTTTTATAATTTGAAGACGTTGTTCGTTCTTGTACTTAAACATGATGAACATGTTGAGTTCACTGAATAAATTGACAGTGACAGTTCGATGATTAGTGAAAGGGTGCGTTCACAAATTAAATTCAAAGTTGTCAAGTCCCTATTGTATAACCCTATATAAATGCTGTCACGAACTAAACGTGGCATGACGAAATGTCAAACGATACTAGACAAAATTTCCATGACAGTTTAATGATTTGATCTGTCATGAAACACCTATTCAAAACCTTTCCTACAAATGAATCACCATATCCATGGTTTATAATTTGCTTATGTTCCTATTTACATAGTTAAATAAGAATGCCTTGTCACATCTTCATTAACCGAGACCTCTGAAATTCTCAAACAATGACTAGTAATCGTTTCTCTTAGTGAATCTCACTGAACCTATGCACTCAATCAAACTTCAAAATAAAGTATGGATTTCCGTTAAAAATGCTTTTTATCCCATGTATAACATAACCCATCACAGTATAACAAATAGTAATGTTAATTGTTATTCCTTTGCGAAAATTATGTCGGGCGCATGACATTTTTTTCCACCCTAATATGCAATCTGATTGAAGACTGAAGGGAATGTCAGAATATTTGACAGTTTGGTAAAAATTACACGTATCGATGTGAGATTTAGTTGAATTTTCTTTTACTAAATATTTGCTGGGAAGACTTTGAATATGTTTGCGAATTTAAAAAACAAGTTAATTGAGGAAGTAAAGGCTTCACCATCCAAATTCCAACAATTTGCCAATGCTGCTCAGGTGAAATTCTTTAAATAAGATCGATTCATTACATATTTCACATCATTTTTTCTCTCTTTTGTTATTATCATCACCCAAGGTAAATAACATTAAAAGAAGAGGAATCGAAGAAGTCTTATTAGACAAGAACTTATTAGTTTTTCCAGTTAAGCATCTCATATTAATTCCATTAATTATTATTGGCGTGTGGCAACAATAAGAACACTTAGCACATGAAAATCATTTATTTTTATATTGTTTTCTTGTGTACTCTGTTTTATTAGGCTGCCGTTTCATCGACATCCTCTACCTCTGTCGGTTCTGAATCAACGTCCGGCAATGAGAACTTCTTTAGCATCACTGAAGAAGGTGATTTATACGATCATATATGTGAAAGTGAGTTGTTGTATCATGGACTTATTTACAGATACGCCACATAATTCGCCGCAGAAAACATTTAAAATACCAATAAGGCCAAAGGCGGCAAGTAATCCTTCTCCACAATCAAGTAATGGTGCCATTCCTCGTACAAGAAAACTTTCCAACTCGTCAGTAGCCAGTGATTTGTCGCTTCGTTTGCCGAGCTATGAAGCGTCGTCGGTGAGATGAGTGGAATTATTGCGTGCGTGACATTAAAATAAACAAGTAAACTAATATCTTTAAGGTATATCATCTACAATCGGATCTTGATGCTTCGGCTAGTGAACTGGATGATTCTGCTTCCACTGCCCGTCTTGACGTAGTCAACAAAGAACAATTGTTTCAAGCTTATAAGAAGGCATTGGATAGGTATCAAAAATATCGCCTGAGGTACGGAGACTTGGCAAAGAAATATAAAGACCTTGAAAGGGACAGTACGAAAGCGAGGGTAAGTAAAAAGTGAAGACGATTGGTCTCGAAAAAATCAGCGATAGCTGTTAATGTGTGTCTTGATATTTAGGTTTGGTGTCATGGAATAGACAAATTGAATAAAAACATTTGTGCGTATATCTCTCTAAATTGAGAGTACAATAATAATAACATCCTTTATTGGATATGAATAGTACAGTCTTAACAATTTGATTTAATACATCCAGGTGTACCCGTATGAAGTGAGCGTTTTTTTTTAATAAAACTAATTTTAAATGGGAAAGTAAAAAACATTTTATTCGAAGTATTTGCCACATTTCGACCACCTTTCTGGCAGTTTGTGGATACCACGCCAATAAAACCGGTCGTCTTTTGATGCAAACCATTCGGAGACCCAATTTTCGACTTCTTCGTAGGAATTGAAATGCTGCTCAGCCAATGTGTGTCCCATCGATAAAAACAAATGGTAGTCGGAATGAGCCAAGTCTGGTGAATACGGCGGGCGGGGTAACACTTCCCAGCCGAAGTCTTCTATTGTTTCTTTGACGGGTTTTGCTGTATGGCTTTGAGCATTACCATGCAACAAAATTACCTTTCCGTGCCCTGTGGCCCATTCTGGTCGTTTTTCGATCAAATTGATCATTTGTTGTCCGTAGCGTTGCGCATCAACAGTTTCGCCAGGTTTTAGAAGTTCATGACACACCTCCCCATTCTGGTCCCACCAAACACAGAGCATTCTCTTTTTTCCGAACCGATCAGGCTTTGCAGTCGATATTGACGCTTCTCCTGGATGTACCCATGATTTTTGGGTTTAGGATTTTTAAAATAAATCCATTTTTCATCACAAGCCACAATTCGATGCAATACTGACTACCTTTCGTGTTGTAGGAACCGGTCACATGTGGTGTTTCGCTTTTCCATCTGGCTGTCATTCAATTCATGTGGCACCCAGTTTCCACACTTTTGGATCTTTCCCATAGCTTTTAAACGGTCAGAAATTGTTTGTTGTGCAACATTTAACATTTGTGCCATTTGTTTTTGACTTAAATTGTCATCTTGATCCAATATTGCTTGCAATTCGGCGTCTTCAAACTTTTTTGGTGGTCTTCCACGTTCTTCATTTCGCACATCAAAATCATTATCTCTGAACCGCTTAAACCATCTTTTGCATGTTGCTTCCGATAGAGCATGATCACCATAAGCCTCGACAAGCATTCGATGCGACTCTGCAGCACTTTTCTTCAAATGAAAATAAAAAAATTAATTCTTTCCGCAAATCATCATTTTCTGGTACAAAATTCGACATTTTTAACAGGATTAAAAAAATGATGTTGTTTGTACAATGACTTGATACATACTAAATATGTTTGACAGATGTCATAGCAACGAAATAAAAAAAATATAAGGGTTCGTTCACAACAAACGTTCCCTATCGATACATTTGTATCTTGACGCTCAGTTCACACCGGTACACCTGGGATATTGGAATTGTACTTAAATTGGTTTAGTTAAGTAAAACGTGTGAGGTCTTACTGGACCAGTGTTCAGCTCCCACGTCGATGTTATTATGTTAGATTTTAACATGTTAATTCATGGGGTTTTGTCCGTTTTAGCCTTCTCAAATAGTGGGTGATATCTAAGAGCGTTGGTATGATTATGTCACAAAGCGGTACTCATTGGTGATAATGCGAAGGAATTTTCTCTGGGCTTCGTTGAATTACGTCTCTATTGGATTGCTTTGTCATCATCATCATCATCATCGGCACTATAACCGGGATCCGGTCTTGGCCTTATTTAGCAAGTCTCGAGGCTTGTTAAATTTTCCATAATAATTTATTTTTACGGGCAATGTTATTAGCCTTGCGCCATCGCTTTGTATTTGCATGGATGCGTCGGATTGCTTTGTACAACCCGATAATTGAATTCCGTACATCCAGATCGCCTTGGTAATAGGTTGATAACTCATTTCTTTACAATAGAGGTTAGGTTGAGAGTGATGTCCGATTAACAAATACATCTGTCTACCTTTCAGCTTTATTTGTTCAGCTTTTTCTTTCACATGATATCTCCAGTTTAGTCTGCTATCCTGGTGTATACCGAGATATTTCGCTGAATCGGCTTTTGGAACTGGAATTCCGTTCAGATATGTAGAAATAGCGCTATCTGATCGTCGCAATGCCAATGTCAAGTGAATAGATTTCAATCTCGTTGAGTTTATTTTATTATTATTATTTATTCATCATCATCATCATCATCGGCACTACAACCGGGAACCGGTCTTGGCCTTATTTAGCAAGTCTTGAGGCTTGTTAAATTTTCCATAATGATTTTATTTTTTTCTGGGCAAGGTCATTAGTCTTGCGCCAAGGGCTCCCCGACGGGGAATCGAACCCCGGTCTCCCGGGTGACAGGCGGGTATACTAACCACTATACTATCGAGGAGCCCATTATTATTTATTACGATGTAATTAATTACACAGTAACTTATTTCTACATAGCGCTAGCTGCCAGGGCTTTCGGCTAATATCGAGTTACTTTAAATTTTTTTCTGAAGGTTAGTAAGTGTTAGTAATTCGTATGTGTAGTTGATATTCTGTTCTGAGGGTTTTGCCAGAATGTTGATGAAGGGGTCGTTTCCAAATAGTTGGTTTGCGATGGTTTGTACTTTTGGGCAATCGAATATGATGTGATGTGGAGATTTTTGTAAGGATGTGTTGGTGTGTGATTTTGGTGTGTCCTAGCCGGAGTCGTAGGAAGCATTTTATTTTTCTATTTGAAACTGTTGTTGGGTAAGTAATGGGTTTGGTGTCCTGTTTTATTGTGCTGTGCAGGTGGGTGTAGTGTTGCCATTCTTCGTCCTCTACATTCTTAATGGCATTTTTTACCTACCTTCTGATGTCCGTTTTGTTGGGACAATAGAAGGAGACGAGAGGCGACTTTGTCCCTAGTTTTCCGGCCGCATCGGCTACTTCATTTCCACTAATGTTACAATGCCCGGGGGTCCAAAGTAGCTTTATTAATAATGTTATCTTGGATTTGACGGATGACAGCATTGGTGGAGTTTACGTTGGTTATTGCTTGTAGGGTTGAAAGGCTATCAGTACAGATAATCGTTGGGATTTTCTTGACCAGTTTTGTTGCCTCTAGAATTGCCACTCTTTCCGCTGATAGGATGTAACAAAAGGTGGGAAGTGGTCCTGTGGGTAGTTTTTACGTTGGCATCAGCAAGGATGCAGGTTGCATAAAAACACCACAGATTGTTCACTAAAAGTAAAGAAAATAAAACACACTGGAGTGGTAGCTGAAAATACATTTATTGTTCACTGGTGACTTTTACTATTTGTCGAATAAGGGTTATTAAACTTCTAATTGAAACACGTGTGGACCATAAGAATACAAATTTCAACCGAAAACGGTGTTGGAATAACTTTAGTCTATCCCGGCACATCAATATTAATTAATTAATTGTTTCTCCGCGCGTGGGGCTTTTTTTTATTCACTTGTCCTAGACACGAAAATGAAAGTTTAGACTTGGCACTAAAGGTAAAATTAACTTCATCAGCGCACGCAACTCGATTCCGACTTGACACCGCTACAACTCGACTTCACTCATTGGGTGGAACAAAAAAAAACTACGAGACGCAACGACCTCGGCACGTCTGTCTAGTTAGGCGGATAAGATTTGACTCCCCCTGATGCAACTCACATCCATCCGTTCGATGGCCGCGAATTGCATAGATAAGGGAGGATTATATATGTGGCGTATAGGAAAAGTACAATGCCCCGCGATGAGGACCATGATCGGTGGACACCTGATCAAACAGAACATCGTTGGTGATGTATCCCAGAGATCGAAATAGTTTTCTTGTTTCAAAGTAAACAAAAACGCAATTTCACAGATCAATGGTGTATATGATGATGATGATGCACAGATGATGTATATGATGTGCCTATGATAGAAAAGGGGTCGTCATGATATTTGCCTAAGACTCCTTGGAAACACCGATGTAGGCAATATCCAATCTAGTCATATGGCTCCGGTGCACAAGGAGGCAAATTATTTTGTTGACATAAGTCAACAGGGACCTCGTCAACGGCGGCAAAGGGTCAGACTGGATGGCTATATGTTTAATTTAGGTTTTCAGGCGGGTCATCTTATGCATGGCATGGGTAAGGTTAACTAAATAATGATCTTTTCCATGCCAAAATTCCAGGATCGGTTGATAACCGATGAAAAAGAATTGTCGCAAGTGTTGCGGACCTAAGGGTATAGGCGCGATATTCACTCATGAATCGTAGCAAGAATACCGGCTACAGCTATGTCAACAATTACGCTGGCCAGCGTGTATTTATCTTTTATAATTGCTGACTAGCTGAGCCGATTGTCTGGCACGGTGCATGTATGAATGAAATAATTTGTTTGGAGTGCATGGTTGATAAGATTTAACTTTCAGGTGAAAGAGAATGAAGGGTAGCTTACGCTGCCCCAAAATTGCAGGTAGGTATAGTGGGTGGGAAAGTGGTTAATTTAAGAGGATGGGCGGTTCTTTGGGAATGTATTAAAGAACCGCCACATCACTCCCTCCCCAGTGACGTAGTCACGAAACAGGTAAGGAAGATTGGGGGGGGGGGGGGGTAGTTGTCTGTGGGCGCGGGTGCGAGGAGGTTGTGTGGGTCGGGCGGCAGTTGTGTCTTGGATAGGAGGCTGTTCTGGAGCTGAAGCTTCCAGAAAGCAGGGCTTAAGTCTTTCGACGCTGACCCTGGATCGCTTGCCTCTGATATCGATCTCGAAGACGCGGTCGTTGATGCGGCGGAAGACTTTGAATGGGCCATCATAAGGGGGGTCGAGGGGTTTTTTGACCTTATCCACCCTGACAAAGACGCGCGTGCAGCTGTGCAGTTCAGGGTGGACGGAAAGTTGTTTGGAGCCGTGCCTGGCTACTGGTGTTGCTCTAACTTTACGTAGCAGGTCACGGAGATGCCCCAATTCGCGAAGTTAGTCACGCGGTGTTTCGCCGTCCAGGAAGAGTTCTCCTGGAAGAAGGAGGCTAGTGCCGTAGGTGAGCTCTGCTGCCGAAGCTCCCAGGTCCTCCTTAGTACTTGTCCTCAGGCCGAGGAGGACAGTGGGCAGGGCGTCGAACCATTGGGTGTCGTTATGACACATGAGTGAGGCCTTGAGGGATCTATGCCAGCGCTCTATCATCCCATTTGATTGCGGGTGGGTATAGTGGGTGGGAAAGTGGTTAATTTAAGAGGATGGGCGGTTCTTTGGGAATGTATTAAAGAACCGCCCCAGTCCCATTCTGATTATTTTTTTGCGATTGTTGACTATAGCAAATGACACATTTGATTCGTTTTTGGAACCGTCTGTGAAAAACAGGTTCTTGAATGTTTTGGATAATGGGACAGGTCATCTAAGATTGTATTTCTCGGAATTAACCATGGAGGGTTCTGTGTCCGGTGAGGTTTTAAATTATTTATAGGGATATGTAAGTCCTTGGCTATATCGATGGCCCTTTCCAGCCCTGAGCGGTATCTCAACCTTCGTTTTTTTTTTTAAATTAATTTTTCGGATGTCCTGCACTATGGGGTTGCTATAGACATTGTAAATTTGTAAGCGAGTGAAGCTGATATGTATTTTAGTCTGTTTTCTATAGATGGGAGACCGCATTCGACGAGGATGTTTTTGAATGGTGTAGGTCGGAATGCTCTGGTACTTGCTCGAGCTGCGGCGTGATAGGGAGATTTTATTGTTTGCAGGGTCGTTTTGCTACATTTTCCGTATATCATTAGTCCGTAGTCGATTTTAGATAGGATGATGGCTTTAGTTATGTTAATAAGGATGTTAGTATGTGCAGATCCATTCTTATATGTTAAGTATTTCACAATATTTAATCTTGCAGCTAGGCTTTTCTTAAGTGCTAAACAATGTTCTTTAAAATTGTATTTACTGTCAAAGAGGATACCGAGGATTTTCATGGATTGTAATGTAGGGATTGTGTGATTCTGAAAGGGGTAGTGTGATGTTTTTGCTGCAGCTGGTTTTTCTACAAATGTGTAACATTTTAGTTTTTTCGAGGGAGATCTTCGCGCCTGAGATTTACACCAATTAGTGATGTCGTGTAGTATTTCTGAATAGGTAGATTGTACTTCGTTGAGATCGTTTACGTTTGTTAGAATAACTAGGTCGTCAGCGTAGAGGCAGTGTTTTATGTATTTATATTTTACGAGAATGTCGTTTATTCCGTCAAAGGCTATAGCGCATAATAGGACTGATAGTGGAGAACCCTGTGGGATACCGTTTTTTATGTTGTATATTTGTGAGAATGCACCACCTGTTTTGACTCTAAACTTCCTGTTGGAAAGAAAGGACTTGATTATGTAGAACATATTGTTACCAACTCTCCATTGCGCTAATTTATTCAAAATCACATGAGGACCGATCCGGTCGAACGCTTTTTCAAAATCTATGGAGAGAATTGTTGTATGCTTTTTGGTTGATAAAGAAGATGTGATGAAGTTGTCGATATGGAGTAGCGCATCAATCGTTCCACGTCCTTGCTTGAAACCAACCTGTTCAATGCTTATTAGATTGTTTTTCTCCATGAAACCAGTTGAGTCGTCTAGCTACAATTTTTTCAAATGTTTTTCCTAGACATGGGAGTAACGATATTGGGCGATATCCTTTTGCCGAGGTCGGATCGACCGTGGGTTTTGGTATGGGTACAATTGTGGCTATTTTCCACACTTGTGGAATTACACCTGTTTGGAGTATGTTATTGAAGAGATGGAGTATTCGGTGTCTCGGGAGTGGTGGACTGTTTTTTAACATTATGTAATCGACTCGATCATATCCTGGTGTTTTACCTGTGGCGCCGTGTAGGCTTGACTCTAATTCAATTTTATTGATCGGGATATCTATTAATTTAGAGGATGGGCTTGTCTGAGGGGACGGGCTAATTGTGTCTCTTTTGACAGAGAGAAATGACGGATGAAAGTTTACGTCTTCTGCGTAGTTTGACCATGTTTTGCCGAGATGGTCTGCAGTTTGCTGGGGAGATGTGAGAGTGCCTGAGTCGGTGTTCATGCATTTTATTGAGAGGGGGCGATACTGCCCAGTGAGCGTTTTTATATCCGCCCAGATTTTTCTGGGAGTAAAGTTCGGATTTAACTTTTCGGTAAATGTTTGGAAGGCTTTTCTTTTTTCTTCCTTGGCATTTTTGCGAAAAAGAGCATTTAACTTTTTATAATTGATTAGGTTAAAATCAGAGGGGAATCTTTTGAAAACTCTCCAGGCTTCCTGCTTTTTCTTCCTTAGGTTGTCCAATACCGGATTCCACCAGGGAACTACCGCCTTATGGAGTTTTCGACTTGTTTGTGGTATCGAGGCATTTGCTCCTATTCGGATTGCTTTAGTGATTATGGCTGTTTCTTGATTAATATTTTGACTCTCTACATGTTGACTTAGTGCCTGGGTAGTTATATTTTGAAATTTACTCCAATTAGCAAGTTCGGTTTGAAATTTAAGAAGAAGTTTAGAGGGTTTGGGACACATGCTTGTGTCAATGTTTATTATTATTGGAAAATGGTCGCTCCCGTGCAGGTTGGGTAAAGTATTCCAAGTGCAAATGGGGGCCAATTGAGGGGAGGTTAGTGATAAGTCTACATGTGTGAAGGATTTGTGAGAGGAGAAGTGCGTGTGACTACCGTTATTGAGTGGTGCTAGATTTGCGGTCAATATGTATTTCTCTACGGTTTTTCCCCTTTTATGAGTGGATAAAGATCCCCAAATGGGGCTCCATGCGTTAAAGCCTCCGGTGTTTGGATGCTATCTGTGATAGTGGTAAGATCGTGTGTGGTTATTGGTTGGGATGTGGGGGTGTATGCTAATATTATCGTGAGGTTTCTACCGATATTTATTTCTATTGCTACGACCGAGATTGCGGAGCGTACTACTATAAGTTTATCAGGGATTAATCTATGTATAAGTATACCTGTACCATATTTAGAAGCAATATTTTCCGCAAGGTTGTGAAAGAATGCCGCGTATTCTTTGCGTCTTGTGGCCCGAGAGGCGTGGCAGATGTGCGGTTCTTGTAGAGCTATGATGGATGGTTTCAGATCTTTGATGAGTATTTGGAGCTCGTGCATATTGTTTTTGAGTCCGTTCAGATTCCACTGTAGTATTGTGAGTTTGTTGGGATGAATGCTATTGTATGTATTAAACCTGCTGCTGTTGGGGATTTTGTTGTTGTAAGGGTTCAGTCTCCGTGTCTCGAGTGGTGATCCATTCAAGCCGAAGCTCTGTCTGCTTCGGCCCGAGTTGGGATTTTCTCGAGACACAGAGACTGTAGTTTCGTTGGGAATGTTAGGGTTATATGTGGTTATTGTGAGGGATTGGGGAGTTTAATAATTATTTAATGGTGGGTTCATTTATTTTTATGGTAGTGATTTTGTTAATAGGTATAGGTTCGTTGTTGCGGTTAGTTGTTGTGGGTTTTATGATTAGAGATGATTGGTTTTGTATGGCTTTCTGGTATTCTGCAGATGTAGAAGGACAGTTTGAAATGGATGAAATGTTTGTCGATGTTGGTTGGAGTGCAGTTTTTGTTGGGTTTTGTTTTGTAGTTTCTTTTATTGGTGATATTATTTGTGTAGCTGTTGTTTTGAGGAGTGCGGCATAATTTTCCTTTGGTTTGTTTGATGGCGTGGGATTTAGTTCCCTATATATCCGTTTCGCTTCGGATAGTGAGATTTTAATTCTTGTCTGTATTTCAAGAATGGCCTGGTTTTCTATGTATTGGGGGCATGATGATGACGAAACGGGATGAGGGCCTTGACAGTTGGCACAGAGGGTTCGGGCGCATTCTGAGTCGGGGTGTGGAGGAAGATTGCAGTTGTTGCACACTGGATTTCGTTTGCACCATTTGGCTGTGTATCCGAGTAGTTGGCATTGGCGGCAGCGTATTGGTCTTGGGATGTACTCGTTTACTTTGGCTTTGTACCATCCGATTTCTATGTTTCTCGGTGGATTGAAGCGGTCAAATGAAAACACCATTAGCCCGGAGGCTCTGATTTCGCCATTTTGCGATTTTTTAAATTTATGGGCACTTACCACACCTTGAAATTTCATTTCTTGGACGATGTATTCTTCCGGAACATTAATTAGGTATGGTGCGTAAACTATACCTTTCGAGAGGTTTAATTTCGGATGTGACTTTATTGTTATCGGACATAGTTGATCGAACCGTTTTGTATTTATGAAACGTAAAGCTGTTTGTTCATTCTTCACTAGTAAAAGAATTGACCCGTCTCTTAGCATTGACACTTTCATACTGTGTACTAATTAAGTCTATAGCTCTTTTTAATACGAATATGTTCACTCCGGTCAGAGGTTTTGTCGCGTCATTCGGAACAATTTGTATAAATTTCGGGTTTTTTTCACTTGTCTTTGTTGGTAATTCCGGGAAGTTGGTTTCAATAGGACTAAATGCCTGTCGTTTTTTTTTTTGTTGACGGGAACGTCACTCAAGGACGTTTCCCGCAACATACCGTGTGCTGCTTAGGCCCTAAGGCCATTTTTTATTTATTTTGCTTTTACTTTTGTTATCTTACTTAACCGCTAAGTAAATAGAGAAAAGCAAAGAAAAAAAGCACAAAAATCACAAGTGATATCGAAGAGAAAAAACTAACTAACTAAAAAGATTTCAGCAACGTGCCGGGCAAAATACAAAGACAATTTAGATAACTTTCCGGTTCGAAGGTTAGTCGAAGACTGTGTCGTTGAGTTTAATTTTCCAATCAGTGGTCCATTGGCTAATTTCGTTGAGTGCCTGTTGCAATTGTTCTGTAGTTTTTTTTTTTTTTTTTGATTATCGTCAGCTGATATTATAACTGTATCATCTGCAAAGGTGCCTATGAATGTGTTCTTGGTTGTTGGGATGTCTGCTGTGTATAGTAAGTAGAGGTAAGGTCCCACGACACTTCCTTGTGGTACGCTTGCTTCTATTGTATAGAAACTAGAGTGAGTTCCTTCGTGTGTTACTTTGAATGTTCTATCAGACAAGTATGATTTGAGTAGTTGGCAATTTGCTGGAAGCAGTTTACTAATTTTGCATATAAGATCTCCATGCCATACTCTGTCGAATGCTTGGGAGACGTCAAGGAAGACAGCTGGGCAGTACTTCTTTTTTTGAAAGCCTTTTCTATTACTGCGGTCGCACGTTGAACCCGATCAATACTTGAGTTTTTATTCCTAAGGCCAAATTGAAAGTCTGGAATATTGATGAGTTGAGTTGAGTCTGTTACCGCTAAATAAGTAATGAACAATTATATTCCCCGTGTGTACAAATTACATCGCGTACCACGTGAAAAAACATTCCTGCGTATAAACAAATAATTAGGATTATATTCGCCGGCTACGCCAAATTTGTTATGCTTCTTTAACAAATTAACCAAAGAGGATAAAAAAAAGGCACTTACTTGTGGTCGTGTCGAACCGCTTCTTGGTAGACGAGTCTGTTATGCTAGTTGCAGGGAGTGGCTGATTGCTTGAATCCCCTGTTTATTTCTTGGGTCGCGATGTAAATTGCGTGCGCGGCGAATATAATTCTAATTATTTGTTTAGCACACGAATGTTTTTTCACGTGGTACGCGATGTAATTGCACACACGCGGAATATAATTCTTAATTACTTATTTAGCGCACGAATGGTTTTGATCGTTTTACGCTCTCGGTTCAACTTTTTCAATTCCTCGTTTTCTTTTTTTTTTCATTTGACGTCTCCTTATGTTTTCTGACGCCAACTCCTTTATTTTTTTATTATCCCCAAGTAGTTTATGGAAATTTACTACTTGGCGCAATTATAACTCTAGAGAGGTAGAGAGTTGGATTTTTGGGGATTTTGGGTGAGGTTTTGGACGTGGGGCCCGTAACAATTCCGATCCGTAGTGTTCTGTTTTGAATCTTCACAAGGTTTAATACTCCTCAATAGTATACTGGTTAGTATACCCGCCTGTCATGCGGGAGACCGGGGTTCGATTCCCCGTCGGGGAGCCTCTGGCGCAAGACTAATGACCTTGCCCGGAAAAAACAAATCATTATGGAAAATTTAACAAGCCTCAGGACTTGCCAAATAAGGCCAAGACCGGTTCCAGGTTGTAGTGCCGATGATGATGATGATGAAGGTTTAATACTATTAGAACTGGTACGGTTCTGGGTTATAGTGGCCTTTATTTGTTGACCGCCTTTGTCGCGTGTGTGCCTGTTATTATTATTATTTATTGACCTGTAGGAACCCGGAAGTTCATGACCTCACATGACTCGGCTTCGCCATCGTTCCCTGTCCTGGGCACTCTCCTTCCACGCTTGACCATTCGATCCGATCTCCTCAAGGTCAAACCTAACATTGTCCTCCCATCTCCGTCGCGGCCGTCCTACCGGTCTCTTTCCCGTTGGTCTACCGTCAAGAATTCTATGCACGGTCCTATCGTTCCCCATTCGCGCCACGTGTCCGGCCCATCTTAATCTTCGCGACTTGATTACTCTCACTATTGTAGGTTTGCGATATAGCTCTTCCAATTCGTGGTTATGGAGTCTCCTCCATTGTCCTGCCTCCTCGTCATATTTTCCTCCAAATTTGCCCCTCAAAACTTTATTCTCGAATACGCGGAATTTGTTTTCTTCCCGTTTTGTGAGAGCCCATGTTTCGCATCCATATAGAACAATCGGCATGATTATGGTTCTATAGACACGGAGCTTTATGATACGTGATAGCGGTCTGGATTTCAGCAGTTTACTGACTGCGTGCCAACTCGCGTTGCCGGAATGCAGTCTCTTGTTAATTTCCTTCGACATTTCGTTACTGGCCGTCAGTATCGTTCCCAGATATTTAAATTCTTTAACTTTTTCAAATATCTTACCTCTGACGTTTATATGTGTTATCTGAGATCCACCTGCTCTCGCCATAATCATGTATTTTGTTTTGTCTTCATTTATTTCTAGGCCCACCTCTTCTGCCGCTTGCATGATGATTTCACAGTTTTTACTAACAGTCCCTAGATTATCGGCCAAAACGGCGATGTCATCCGCATATGCGAGCACTTGTGTGACCCCGTTCAGGGATGATCCGGCTATGTTGTCGTCTTGTACCTTTCTGATAACATACTCGAGCATAAGGTTAAACGACATGGTAAGAGGCTATCCCCCTGTTTTAGTCCGTCCCGGATTTCAAATGGTTCTGAGAGGTGGTTTTCTATTCTGACTCGCCCTTTGTTTTCGTTCATGCAAATTTGAATGAGGGCGGCATATTTTTTTGGGACTCCCAGCTCAACTAGAATATGGTAGAGTCTCTGCCTTGTGACTGAGTCGTAGGCTTTTTTGAAGTCAACGAACAGTTGGTGAACCGTCTCTCCGTATTCCCACTTCTTTTCCAGCAGTTGTCTTATTGTGAACATTTGGTCGCTTGTTGACCGGTTCCTACGGAATCCACATTGGTAGTCTCCCAGTATCTCTTCTGCGTACGGTGTGATTCTCGCCAGATTGACATTTGTTAATATTTTGTATGCGGTTGGGAGCAATGGTATTCCTCTGTAGTTTCCGCAGTCAGATCTGTCGCCTTTTTTGAAAATGGGATGACTATTGAGGCTTTCCATTCTTCCGAAGTGACTTCCTTATCCCATATTGTTTGGATGAGCTGGTGGATCTTTCGAGCGGTTGCCTCTCCTCCATGCTTCACAAGCTCTGCCGGTATGCAGTCGACTCCGGGAGCCTTGTTGTTTTTCAATCGATTTATTGCGTCTACAACTTCGTTGAGAGACGGCTCTGGGATCTGAGGCTCGGCTGTATGTACGCTTGGTGCATTTATCTGTGGTTGATGGGTGCGTACATTGAGCAGGTTTTCAAAGTACTGCTTCCATCTTGTCACGACATTGTTTGTTTCTGTGACCAGACAGCCGTTTGCGTCTCGAATTAGTTTGGCTCTTACTCGGTAGCCATTTCTAATTGAATTTATGCCGACATACATACCCGTGATGTTCTTTGCCCTAGAATTTTCTAGGATTTTTTCGATCCGAGTCTTCTCACATTCGCGTTTTTTGCGTTTGAAGAGCCTCATTGTCTCTCTCCGAATTGTCGCGTATCTTTCTGCGTTGACTTCATCATATCTTTCTAAGTGGATCACTCTGAGGCGTTTACGTTCTTCGATCTTCGCCCTGCACTCATCGTCAAACCAAGGTTTGGACTTAATTGTTTTCTTAAATCCTAATACCTTTTGGGCTGTTAGTTTGATTGTGTCTCTGATCGATGTCCATTTAGTGTTCACACTATTAGCTTCCTCTTCCTCACTGCTCACATTCTCTAGAATGCTAAATCTATTCGTTAGTTCGTCTTGATACTCAGCCCTTTTGCGTAGGTCTTTCAGTTTATCAGTGTCGAACTTTTTGCTTGTCTCCCGTGACTGCCCATGTGGGATTGCTGCGAGGCGACTCCTGATTTTGCCAATCACTAGAAGATGATCGGAGTCGCAATCTGCTCCTCTATATGATTTTACGTCAAGGATATTCGAGTGGTGTCTTTTGTCTATGAGGAAGTGGTCTATTTGGTTACGCGTTACGCCGTCGGGTGATATCCATGTGGCTTTATGAATTTCCTTGTGCTTGAACATCGTGCTTTTTACTAACAGATCTTTTGACGCTGCGAACGTGATAATTCGAATTCCATTATCATTTGAAACGTCATGTAGACTTTCTTTACCTATAGTTGGTTGGAAGATATCTTCCTTTCCAATTTTCTCATTGAGGTCACCGAGGAGGATTTTAACATCGAATGATGAGATCCCATGAAATACATCCTCTAGGGTCTCGTAGAACGTGCCCTTCGTTTCTTCGTCCGCAGATTCTGTTGGGCCGTGTACGTTTATAAATACATAATTGTACCATCGGCCCTGTATTTTTAGCACAGACATTCGGTCATTAATAAATTTCACATCTTTTACATGGGGCGTAATCTTCTTGCTTATGATGAAGCCAGTTCCGAGGTTATGTGTATCGGTACCTCCACACACCAGTGTAAATCCGTTGGTTTCGATTACTTGATGTGGGAGTCGGACTTCCTGAAGCGCGACGATGTCCATTTTATATTGTTTCGTGTTTTCTACGACCGTCTGTATCGCGCCTGGTTTATATAACGTTCGAACATTCCACGTGCCTACGCGTATATCCCGCTTTTTACGTTTTTCCCTACGTCTTCTTTTTGCCGAGTCGGTGTTTTCCTGATGATTTGTTCCCTTATGGTAGTGTTGGCTCATCACACCTACGCCTACCGGTTTTTTTGTGAGATAGTTTTTTGTGTATTGATCATTCATTTCATTGGATCACTCTGGGGTTTCAAATGGTCCGCCATATCAGAGCCCCTCTTTGATATGGTAAGGTCTGCTTATTGCTCTGATTCGACCCGGTGTCAGAGAGGCGCCGTTATAATACAGCCGGTATACCCCTGGCTGTAAACCATCCAATGGGCACGGTGACGCGTAACACCCTGGATTAGGGGCGGTAGATCTTTGTGTGTTACTCCTCGCTAGCCTGTCTGACATGGGTGGCCCTACTGGAAGCGCATGCTTCCGTCAGCATAGCCTGAGCGATTCATCGTAGTTTAAGCCCCCACACCACGTCAAGGTTTCTACCAAGCGGGGGCGTGTATGCCTTTGGTCCAGAGAAATCAGCTTGCAAATCTAGTGAATTGTTAAAGGATTCAGGTCTTTTGCGTTTGAATTCGGAGTGAAAATTGTGGTTGTCTGAGGATTGTGGCCAGGTTTTGGGGAAAAGTGGAAATATTTGCATTATGTCTGCGGTTGTAGCATTTTGGAAATTAAAACAGGAGATAATTACCGGATTGTAATTGAAACGTTTGCCTGGAATCTGATTGCTTTATTGATTAGTGCAGCTTTATGATTTATATTCGGTGTACGGGCGTAGCTTAAAAGAAATCCATCCATCAACTGTTTTTCAAAAACTGCCCTGTTGGCGAGTCAGTTTTGTATTTTGGAGATTGGTTATAATAGGTTATCGGTTGCTGGATATTTATCATAGTTAAAAGGGGTAAATGGTCACTATTGTAAAGATCGTCTAGAACTAATTCACGGAAGCAAGAATTGGTTTCAATGTGAGTAAGGGTGTTGTGGGTAGAGAGGGGTGGGTAGGGCATCCTTCATTTAGTAGGACAAGGTTGAAGGCGAGGAGGATGCTGTCTATTATTTGACCTCTTCTGGGTGATCCACAGAGTATACTCCATGCAATTATGTCATCTCCAAGTATTCGGGGCTCGTTTGTTTGATTAAGTATTGCCTGAAAATCATTTTTATTTATTGGCTGATTTGGGGGAAGATATAAATCTATGTAAGTGAAATTTATGTGGTATTGTATTTGTACAATGAGAGCTTGTATATTTGTAATGGTGGGGAGGGTTTTGTGACGAATACCTTTTTTAATTAGTAACCATATACCATGTTTGTGTGATGTGTTTGCAGAGGAGTTGTGGAAGTGGGCTGTATAGGATTTAGGAATGTTTGGTGGGGAATATTGTTGGGAAGGTGTTACGTGAGTAATTTGCCCGTCGCCCTTTAGCAGGTCCGTTTCTTCCTTTATAAAATAAGAAGGAACGACGAGTAAAAGTTGGAAAAGAGGGAGAAGAACAGGAGCCCACGTCCTGGATCTCGTAATTAAATTGTACTGGCTGACCCTGGAAGGAAAACTGTACCAAGGGAAAATAAAGATTTATAACGATGAGAGGCTGGTTTTTCTTGTGACTAGAGTGTGGGAACGTAAATACCTAGGGTACTACCCAGGTACGTATATAAAACTTACTACCCTGTACACCTTAATTCATCCTTGGAAAAAGTTTATTAAGCGACCCAGCCTACAGGTCGACCTTAATCAAATAGGCAAAGCAAGCAAAATAGCATGATTCAACCATTTGCGTCTGCACGAGGAAGCATGAGCTACTCCCCAACCATATATATAACAACTACTGCATGAGTCCTACAATCCATTATCCATAAGAATATTATGTTACAACTTACTATATATATATGAGTAACAACTTAATTTGTTATAAACCAAGACAACTAACAAATATCATGTTACAAAGGGTGCTTTCTTCAGTTTTGTACTGTAGAAGAAATTGTGGTGGTCTGATCCGAAGAGATCGAGAGAGAGAGAAGGGTCAAGAATGCGAGACTCCCATACAAGTGGGTTCTCACTGTTCTGAATGCTCTCGAGGTACTTGTATGCTAATTGCACCAAGTACTCGTCGATAGGGATAATGGAGGCGCCTTCGTATATGTGAGAGTTTGGGTAATGGCGACCGTCAGGCGTTCTAGAGTGGTTGGTGCATCTTCCGAGGAGTATTTTCTGAAATAAATGACCCCAAGATATTTCATCCTGTCCTTTGGTCTAATCGTAGTACCTCCTATTTGTATTCGAATATTCTGTGAATATCGAGAAGTAGGTTTACTACTCAGAATGATAGCTACTGTTTAGGATGGGTTAAGTCGGAATTTCCATCGACTGTAATACTGATACAGTTTGCCTAGGTGACGGTTGAGTCGAATTATCGCGAGTTTAGGGCTTTTAGATGACGTGTATACTAGGACGTCTTCCGCATAGCATATCTGGTTTATTCTCCCATCCACAGGTCGAGGAATATGTGAGGTGTAGATATTAAATAGGATGGGGCCTAGAAGGGAGCCTTGTGGTATGTCTGCAGCGGCGTTGAGAGTTCGGGATAGCTTTCCATTCACTCGAACTTGGAAGGTTTTGTTTAGAACGAACTGGTAGATGATACTACACAGCGCTCTACTGAGTCAGTATTAAGTAATTTAAAAGTGAGACCTTCGATCCAGGTCGTGACAAAAGCCTTTTCGATGTCCAGGCTCACCGCAATGGTACTAAAGAGGCGCACGCAGACGTGATTTTGAAATATGTTGAGAGCCATAGTGGTGCTGTGCGCCCTTCTGAATGCAAATTGGAAATCAGGTATTAGATTCCTGGCGCTGATATAGTTATTTAGCTCCTCGTATATGAATTTTTCATATATTTTACTGATGCATGTGAAATAGGACAAAAGCTTGAGGGGTGATACGTTGGTTTTCCAACTTTTGCTATTGAACAAACCATAGTATGCTTCCAAGTTTAGGTAAAGTTGAAGGCGTGGTTGGACAGAATGGAGAGCTTTATAAAGAATAAAGCAGAAAGCCTTCGCAACGTGTGGTACGACATGTTGTCGATACCGGGTAACTTCTTGGGGTTTTGAGATCTAACTAGGTTCTGTAGGGTATTTGGCGTGACGAAACCGTGACCCTTATCAAGTTGAAGATAACTATTGGCTCGTTAAAGTTGTCTAATTTATTGTGAATCTCTGAACTAATTATTGCATTCGTGTCCGGGTCGCCATCTTCGAGAGTGACCTTGTGATTATTTTCAAAGGTCTGTGGCGTTTCTAACAGATACACACACAATACACAAGCAAAGAGTGAAGAACATCGACCGAAAATCGAATAAGAAAATGCATCAGAGCCGTATACCATAGCGATAACATAACAAATCCACATCAGTTGAGTGAACTTGAGTTTAGAAATCGAATTCGTACACGCGGCCAGTAGCCTGATGTGTTAAGCATTGGTTCAATTTTTGGTGATTCTAACTGTCATAGCGTCAGTTCGAATCACACGTTCTTCACTATCATCACAAACGCTATAGGTCTCTCCGATGATGTTTGTTTTATTGGCATCATTATGGACAACAAGACCGTTGTGCATGTTTGGCCCAGTGATACGAGAAGTGCCACATATCTTTTTAACATTTTTATAAATGTTCTGGTCCATCTGAATACGCTTCAGTTTGTCTTCCAATTATCGGGTAGGATTGTTTTGGATTCTCTGTTTAATTAGTGTGCCAATATTGTGAATAATGGATCGCAATAATGGCTCTCTTTGCGTAAAGCGGTGACGATATATCATTCTGCACAGCTTTTTACGCTCCCGGATGAGGCGAAGAGTGAAGTCGTCATGGGGAATCTGATGTCTTTTCAAGTTTGTACTTCGGGACATGAGTCAATTCAAGCCTCGATGTCGGTCATTTGGAACCACCTATGATCTCGGCGGTACGGTCTTCGATGCGGGATGTGAGATTTCGTCCGCGCACTATTCGACGCATTCTACGTGAACTGGATTGTAGGAAGGCAACCGGCCCGGACGGAATACCAGCAATAGTCCTTAAGAACGGTGCTCTAGAACTATCGCCGGTTCTTGGCAGAGTCTTCCGCTTATCTTATGCACGGAGGACCTTTCCTGCCTGCTGGAAAATCGCACGAGTTCAGCCAATCCCAAAGACGGGAAAAAAGTGTCCCACAAAATTACCATCCGATAGCATTACTGTCTATTTTATCTAAGGCAATGACAAAAGTCATCAATACTGAGTTAGTTAAGTATTTGGAGTGCAACGGACTTCTGAATGATCGTCAATACGGATTCCGTGGCAGGCGGGCGACGGGAGACCATTTGACACTTATAACCGATATATGGACATCTGCGATTGAACGGCATGGTGATGCAAGGGCGGTCGCATTGGATATCTCTAAGGCTTTTGACCACGTCTGGCACGGGGCATTGCTGAGCAAACTTCGTTCATATGGACTTTCCCAACAGCTTTGCGACTGGACGAGGAGCTTCCTCGAGAATCGATCGATCCGGGTTGTTGTGGACGGCGAGTGTTCGGATCTGAATCCTGTAAATTCGGGGGTGCCCCAAGGTTCTATTTTGACTCCAACCTTGTTCTTGCTTCACATAAATGATTTGTTGGAGACAACGGATAACAAAGTGTTCAGTTTTGCGGATGATAGTACGCTTGTTTCCTCCTTTTCGAGTGTTCGGCCGATTGGTGTATCTGCGTCGCATCAGCTGAGATGTAGACAGATTGACTCTCTAAATCAGGACCTAGATAGGGTCCTGGAGTGGTGAAAGGCCAATCTCGTCGACTTCAATGCAGCGAAGACACAATATACAACATTCACAAAGAAAAGTGGATCATCGGTTCCACAGCTGATCATGAATGGCCGGGCCCTCGACGCTGGGGAGAGTTTGAAATTGTTCGGCGTCACGGTCTGTGGGAATATATCATGGCATAAACACGTGTCGAGTATCGCCAGGTCAGCCTCAGGAAAACTGAGCTACCTTTTTACAGCCAAGAAATATTTTACTCCGGCCCAACTTCTTCTCGTATATAAATCACAAATTAGACCCGCGCTCGAATATTGCTCTCATATTTGGAGCTGGGCTCCTAAACATACCCTCGGTCTACTTGAGAGCATACAGAGACGAGCGAGCTGCCTGATCGGGGACTCGGCGCTGACGTCGGGACTACAGTCGCTATCACATCGAAGACGCGTAGCCGACCTCTGTCTGTTTTACAGATATTATCACGCGCACTGTTCTTCGGAGATTCGTGGTATTGTTCCACGCAATTCGACGTATATGCGCTCCACAAGACAATCCGACGGATTGCAACCGTTTATGGCTCATCTCCCGACGGCGCGAACATCCCTGTAGCAGAACTCGTTCTGTTACAGAGCGGGGAAGCTGTGGAACTCCCTTCCTACGCGAGTGTTTCCGGAGCGTTACAACCTGCAACTGTTCAAAAAGAACTGCAACATTTATTTGATGGCATCTCGGGGCGCCCAGTCGGCGCTATAGGTTCGCCTCTCCCGAGAGAAGTCTAATAAAAAAAAGAAAATAAAAAAAAAAATGGAAATGTTTACAATCTGCGAGACCTGATTGTGTGGATGCGTGTGATACAATTCTTAGAACCTTGTATTTACACAAGTGTTGGTAAACGATGGCAAAGATATTTTGTGTACCTTATTGCTTCGCTACCATGGTATTGTCATCAGTTTCGAGTAGCACATTATGTCCCTTGTGCCATCATCGATTTTTTCCAGATGTGGTATCCGGATTTCATGATCCGCCTGTGTATGCATTTAGGAGTTCATGCACTTTTACAGGTACTCTTTGGTGAGTGAATCCTGTTAATGGTCGGCGGTGGCCCCAAAAGTAAGTATTAGGGGCGGTAGCCGTTGCGTGTAGCACTGGTCTTTGTATGTTCACTGTCACTGTCACTTTTCACAAAATAAAACACGACGCGAAAACACAAATGTATTGTGTTGTTCAGGTATTTGGTATACCTGCTTGGTCTCGCAATGTGGGAAGACAATTATGTTAGAATGTAAAACGAACGAAACAAAGGACGATTCGTACCGTTTGAAGGTTAGCTGGTGACACGGAAGGAAATAATAATTCTTTTGCAGACGTGTGCGAGCTTGTTACATCCGTTGCCATGGTAATGCGTCGGTAACACATTCGCTTTTCATTGTAATCAAACGTTTACCATAAAGTCAAGATTCGGCAATGTCTTTGAAAGTGTTACTATCACCATCGTCATCATAATTATAATAATTTACGTCGTGTAATTCCTATGATCCTCTGGCGCAAGACTAATGATCTTGCCCGGAAAAAAACAAAATCATTATGGAAAATTTAACAAGCCTCAGGGCTTGCTAAATAAGGCCAAGACCGGTTCCCGGTTGTAGTGCCAATGATGATGATGATGAATTCCTATGATCCATCCGGAGAAAGGTTGGCGCAAGGCTAATAATAATGTGGGAAGACAATTATGTTAGAATGTAAAACGAACGAAACAAAGGACGATTCGTACCGTTTGAAGGTTAGCTGGTGACACGGAAGGAAATAATAATTCTTTTGCAGACGTGTGCGAGCTTGTTACATCCGTTGCCATGGTAATGCGTCGGTAACACATTCGCTTTTCATTGTAATCAAACGTTTACCATAAAGTCAAGATTCGGCAATGTCTTTGAAAGTGTTACTATCACCATCGTCATCATAATTATAATAATTTACGTCGTGTAATTCCTATGATCCTCTGGCGCAAGACTAATGATCTTGCCCGGAAAAAAACAAAATCATTATGGAAAATTTAACAAGCCTCAGGGCTTGCTAAATAAGGCCAAGACCGGTTCCCGGTTGTAGTGCCAATGATGATGATGGTGAATTCCTATGATCCATCCGGAGAAAGGTTGGCGCAAGGCTAATAATAATGTGGGAAGACAATTATGTTAGAATGTAAAACGAACGAAACAAAGGACGATTCGTACCGTTTGAAGGTTAGCTGGTGACACGGAAGGAAATAATAATTCTTTTGTAGACGTGTGCGAGCTTGTTACATCCGTTGCCATGGTAATGCGTCGGTAACACATTCGCTTTTCATTGTAATCAAACGTTTACCATAAAGTCAAGATTCGGCAATGTCTTTGAAAGTGTTACTATCACCATCGTCATCATAATTATAATAATTTACGTCGTGTAATTCCTATGATCCTCTGGCGCAAGACTAATGATCTTGCCCGGAAAAAAACAAAATCATTATGGAAAATTTAACAAGCCTCAGGGCTTGCTAAATAAGGCCAAGACCGGTTCCCGGTTGTAGTGCCAATGATGATGATGATGAATTCCTATGATCCATCCGGAGAAAGGTTGGCGCAAGGCTAATAATCTTGCTCGGAAAAATAAATAATTATGGACAATTTAATAAGTCTCGGATACAGGTGGAGAGACTTGCTGAATAAGGTCAAGACCGGATCCCGGTTGTAGTTCCGATGATGATGATGAATTCCTATGATCTCTCGAACTTTTCTTGTCGATTACTACATTTTCAGCAATTGCTATCAACGGTTTCTCCTTAACAGTGGTTTCAGTACACTGTGATGTGGCCACAATTGTTGATGCACTAAGGGAATATGGTAAACCCCGTAAGGGCACCGGGCTCTAGAGGTTCAAAGGATTTTTTCAAGTCAAAAAAAGGGAATGCAGTTTTTTAAATTCTACCTTTTAATATATTGACTTTTATTAAATTTTACTTTAATCAATTTTTTATAGAACTGTCTATATGTCATACAGTTTTTTGTCTACATAATAGGCAAATGTTTGATGTGTTGGATAACATCTTTCAGACTGGAATTTATTTTATATTTATTTTTTAATATAAGCCTTATACTTTTAGGTATTGTTGAGATATGACATTATTGTATATGCTTTTATTTTCTTCTTCTTTTTGCACTTTTTAGGCTGTTCTTCTTGAAACACAAGAGAAGGCGATCCGTCGGATTAGCGAATTACGTGAGCAGTGCACTTTAGAGCAGCAAGCTAAAGCCCACTTAGAAGAAGCTCTTCGAATGGAAATGGATGATATGCATTGTAAAATGCAGGCCTATCAAACAAAACTTAAATTACTCGGAGAGAATCCGGAAAACATTAATAGTTTTGTCAAAAGTGAACCACTTATAGACCTTACAAATCCTGTAAATAATTCATCCGAAGCACGGAATCTAATAAATTTGGATGCTGATCAGAATCATATCGGTGACGCTGTACGACCATCTGATGTGGAAAATCAATTAAAGGGGGAACTGGCCAAAATTGAAGATCTCAATACCAGGTTACAGGAAGCAAACAATACAATTAATTTGTTAAAGAAACAGGAAGCAGAGAATGCACTTTCCTTAGCGCAGGCCAAACAAGCAATTTACTCAGAATTGGAAAGCAAGGAAAATCAAGTAAAACTGTTGAAGGCTAATCTTGTGGAGCTTGAAGAAAAGATGAACCAAGTTACAAGGGACAATACCCAGCAAAGCAGTGAACAACTTGCTGAGATTAATGACTTAAAGGAAAAACTAAAAGCTACCACGTTAACGATGCAGGAAGCTGAAGCGAAGGCCATATCTCTGAATCATAATCAAACTGAATTGAAACAACATGTTCTCAAAGTAAATCAAGAAAGTGAAGAGAAACTCCGTTTCCTAAGGCAACAGAATGAAGAAGCTCGCGAAGTGATACGAGAGTATCATAAGTCAGAAATTGCGATAGCAGAAGTCGATAACGAACTGAACAGAATGAAAACTGAAAACAATGAACTTCGACAAGCGACAGAAGATAATCAACGACGGACTCACGAAATTCAAACTGAACTCAATGACAAAGTTAAGAAGCTTGAGGAGATTCAAAAAGAAAAGAATGTCCTTCAGTCGGCACATAAAGATTTAGAAGACAGACTCCAAACATTGTCCAATGAAATAGAGGTCAGTCGGAAAGAAAAGGATGACAGCTTAGTGAAAATAAAGGATCTAAAGACTGAACTAGAAACCTTACACAAGGAAAGAGATATGAATGAATCTGAGATTGTAAACTCTTTGAAACAGGATTTGGAAAAAACGCAGTCCGAATTAAACGAACGAATAGAATTTATGAGTAAGACTCTCTCGGAAAAACAATCCGAACTATCAGCTTCGAATGATAAAGTTAAAGCAATGGAACTGGAACTAAAAGCCCAAGAAGAGCACGTTAAAGAAAACGAACGGCTTAAACAAAGTATAACCGAATTCGAAACCAAGCTATCCAATCACCAAGTAGAGAACGATCAAAGAATGGCAGATATGGGAAAAGAAAATTCTGACCTAAAAGATCAAGTCACAAACATTTTAAAAGAAATACGTAATATGGAGGAGGAGATGCAGAGAGTTCGAGCATCACATACCGAACTTGAAAAAGAGAAGGAAGCGTTAGAGATAAAAATCGAAACGATGACGAAGAACAGCCAGGAAACAGAGTGCAGCACGCAACTTTGGAATGATGAATTAACACAGTCCAAGGACAGGCAAGAATTGCTAGAAAAGAAACTATCTCAGAGCGAAAGCGAAAATTCCAAATTGGCTGAAAAAATTGTAGAGCTAGAACACCAATGTCGCGAATTAGAAAAGGGTTTGGATGACCATATTGGTGCAAAGGAAAGGGAATCGAGATTATCAGAAGAAGCTGTTCAAAATTTAAAGGACGAGCTAACAAGCGTTAGCGATGCCAATGAACTCACACTGAAATCGCATACGCTGTTACAAGATCAATATAAAATTCTTGAAGCCGAAAATAATAAAGCTCAGGAGACTATCAAGTGCCTTCGGGAAGAGTTGCATGCTTTCACAGAAAACGCCAACCTTTTGAAAGCGGAAAATACAAAGTTGAATTCCATTACAGAAAATTTAACTAAAGATTTAGACGAAGCACTCAAGAAGTTTCAGGAAGAAGAGAGACAGTTCACTGAAGTTAACGCCGATCTATTAAGAATACAGAAAGAAAAGGAGGAGCTTGAAGAACAACTTTCCACTGCTACCAATGAAATTACAACCCTTAAAACATCCAAAGATCTACTAGTTAGAGACTTGGAAAAAAATTTATCAGAATCAAAGTGTGCCGATGAAGAACACATTAAACACCTCGAATGCAAGATACAGGAACTTACTGTCGAACTTGATAAATGTCGAGTCGATTTGACCAATTTCCACGAAGCTACTAACCAACATGATATTCTAAAAAAAAAATTACTCGAATTGCAACAACAATTGCAAAGTGCTCAAAATCAAATCCAAGAAACCGAAGAAAAACACCAAATTGAACTTTCTGAAATCCTGGCAGAAAAAGAATCACAACTCACCGCAGTTAAAACATCACTGCAAGCCGCCGAAGATCACATTAACCAGCTCACCGAATCCAATGAACGTTTTCAATCGGAAATTGCTAACATTACAGAGGCAAGCAAATCCCACAAGGAAGAACTGGACCTTCAGCTACAAAAATATAACACCGATTCCGAGCGTTTCCTCGAGCTTGAAAAGAAATTACAAAACTACGACCAGCTTCAATTAGAAAACGAGTACTTGAATAACCTCAAAGAACAGCTGCAAGCAGATATTAGGAAGCAATGTGAGGATAGCGCCAACGTAGCTCAGGAAATTTCAGCTTTAAAAGAAAAAATTAATTCCCAACAGTGTGAGTTGTACGTTCTCAATGAGAACCAACAAAAGCATGCAAGCGAAATTGAAACTAAAGTCATGGAACATCAAGCACTCCAGGAAGAGATTGAAAACCTAAATAAATGCATTGAGAAAGAAAGTGCTGAATTTCTTCAGCAAAAGGAACACACACGATTCATTACTGAACAAAGCGACAACGTTCACAAAGAACTGCTCTCCTGCCAGTTAAAGATCGTAAGCCTGGAAAAGGAGCTAGCCGAATTGAAATCGGCTTGTGAAGATGTAACTGCTGAAAAACTAAAAGTTATTGATCAATTGTCGAGTAAGGAGGCAAACAGTAAGAACCAAATAGATATGCTGCGGAATGAACTCAATCGCAATGAAGTTATCATGCAAACATTAAACAAAGAAATCGCAGATTTAAAGAACGAAGTTAAATGTGCACAGGAGTTGAAAAATGAAAACCATGATCTATTGCAACAAATTGAAAGTTTAAAAGTTGAACTGACAGAGAAATCTGTGCCTAAACATGTCGAATCACTGACTGAATCCGCGAAAGCATCTCAGCATGAGTCGGAGAATTTAAGGAAGATCAACAAGGAATTACAAGAGGAACTTGAGGACATCCAATATAAATCCAAAGGTCAAATCGCCAATCTCACAGAAGAAATCGATGATTTACTAAGTAATAAAAAGTATTTGAATGAAAAATTATCCGAACACGAAGAAATGCAGAAGAAAAAGGAGGAATTGGAGAACAAGCTTAAAACTACCATGCACGATATGCAGGACGTATCCACCCGTAACACGTTTTTAGAACAGAAATGTGAAAACTATCTAATCTTGGAACAATCAAACGAGAGGTTGAAGCTACATAACGAGAAATTGGTGCGTCAATTGGATGAAGCCCTGGTAATTATTTTTTTTATTATATATTCAATTTCTGTGCAATTACAAATGCAACACATTAATTATTTTTATTGCAAACGTTATGCTCTACAAATAAATACCCATTAGTCAATTTCAACGTAAAACAATCACGGCTTTAAGTGACTGAAGCAAGTTAAATTTTAAATACTAAACTCCTCTTGCCTTTTTTGAAAATATAATTTAAATTGTGTTGCCTACATTACATTCCACTTGTAGGTTTACTCTCATACTAATTTAGAAGTCATTGCGTACTCCTCTTGCTGTTTTTGAAAAATAATGTTTAAGATGTGTTGCCTATATTGCATTCCTCTCGTAGGTTTACCTTAAAATTACAAATTTAGAAGTCACTGTTTACTCCTCTTGCTGTTTTTGAAAATATAGGTTAAGCTGCCACCAAATAACTGTTGCAGTTCTTTTTGAACAGTTGCAGGTTGTAAAGCTCCGGGAACACTCGCGTGGGAAGCGAGTTCCACAGCTTCCCTGCTCTGTAACGGAACGAGTTCTGATGTAGGGATGTTCGCACCGTCGGGAGATGAACCACAAACGGGTGCGATCCATCGGATTGTCTTGTGGAGCTCATATAAGCCGAATTGCGTGGAACAATACCACGAATCTCCGAAGAACAGTACCCGTGATAATATTTGTAAAACCGACAGAGGTCGGGTACGCGCCTTCGATGTGATAGCGACTGTAGTCCCGACGTCAGCGCCGAGTCCCCGATCAGGCGGATCGTTCGTGTCTGTATGCTCTCAAGTAGGTCGAGGGTATGTTTAGGAGCCGAGCTCCAAACATGAGAGCAATATTCGAGCGCGGGTCTAATTTGGGATTTATATAAGAGAAGAAGTTGGGCCGGTGTAGAAAAGATAGCTCAGTTTTCCTGAGGCCGACCTGGGTATGCTCGACATGTGTTTATGCCATGATACATTCCCACAGACCGTGACGCCGAGCAGTTTCAAGATATCCCCAGCCTCGAGGGCCCGGCCATTCATCATCAGCTATGTCTATGTCTCAGCTGATGCGACGCAGATGCACCAATCGGCCGAACACTCGAAAAGGAGGAAACAAACGTACTATCAAACGCAAAACAGAACACTTTGTTATCCGTTATCTCCAACAACTCATTTATGTGAAGCAAAAACAAGGTTGGAGCCAAAATAGAACATTGGGGCACCCCCGAATTAACAGGATACAGATCCGAACACTCGCTGCCCACAACAACCCGGATCGATCGATTCTCAAGGAAGCTCCTCGCCGAGTCGCAAAGCTGTTGGGAAAGCACATATGGGTGAAATTTGCTCAGCAATGCTCCATGCTAGACGTGGTCAAAAGCCTTGGAGATATCCAATGCGACCGCCCTTGAATCACCATGCCGTTCAATCGCAGATGTCTATATATCGGTTATAAGTATCAAAAGGTCTCCCGTGAACCGCCTGCCACGGAATCCGCATTGACGATCATTCAGAAGTCCGTTGCACTCCAAATACTTAACTAAGTCTGTATTGATGTCTTTTTCCATCACCTTTGATAAAATAGACAGTAATGCTATCGGACGGTAATTTTGAGGGAGACACTTTTTTCCCGTCTTTGGGATTGGCTGAACTCGAGCGATTTTTCAGTAGGTAGGAAGGATCTGCCAAGAAGTGGCGATAGTTCTGGAGCATAGTTCTTAAGGACTATTGCTGGTATTCCGTCCGGGCCGGTTGCCTTCCTACAATCCAGTTCACGTAGAATGCGTTGAATAGTGCGCGGACGAAATCTCACATCCCGCATCGAAGACCGTACCGGCAAGATCACAGGTGGCTCCAAAAGACTGGGATCGAGGTTTGGATTCGCGGAAAATAAATTCGCGAACAAATTAGCTTTATCCTTTGAATTCGTGACTAACGTCCCGCTGTCTGTCACCAACGAAGGGAAAGAGGAGGATGCGAAGTTACCGCTGACAGCTTTTGCCATTGATCAGAAGGAGCGCGAACGAGTCGTGAGCCTTCTTCGCGGTATCAATCACCTGGTTGCACGCGTTTCTGATTCTAACAAAATTCGTTCTGTTAACATCGGCGGGATTTGAGCACCATTGCTTAAAAGCTCTATTTTTTGCCGCTGTAATCTGCTCGCATTGTTTATCAAACCATGGTTTATCAGACGAACTTCGTTTGATGGAATGTGGAATATACATATCCATCCCCAGAAGAATAATCTTTGATGGCGACTCCGCGCAAGCGTTAACATCGGAATTCCCGAAGCACACCTCCGACCATGGAAAGGATGCGAAGAAATCTCGCAAATCGTCCCAGTTAGCAGCCCCATACTTCCATACATGGCGAAGCTGCCTAGGTCGGCTATTCTCTTGATATGCAAGTGCTTGCGCGACAGATACCAAGCAGTAATCTGAGTTTCCCAGTGGCGCAGAAACCCCTACGGTATAAATACTCGGTTCAGATGTCAAAAACAGATCCAGGGTGTTCGCACAATCGCCTCGCGCATCCGGCACTCGCGTCGATCCTAAACAAACAAACAGATTACACACGCGTCCGAGTGCAGTGCAAAGTTATCTGTGGGATCCTAGGCAAATAAATGGTTCTCCACACTGGCGTCTTAGTGCGCGGATATACACACGCGTGATGTGCAATGCGGGGAAACCCTCTACTTGTTCCATTATGACATAAGCAGCACACCATGAGCCAGATTCACTTTTGAACGGGTACTGTTGCCCGGGCACTCAAAGAACTAAACGCAAACAAATCCGCTGGTCCGGATGGCCTTCCCCCAATCCTCTTGAAGAGATGTTCCTCTTCACTCGGTAAACCACTGCGGAAACTCTTCCATTTGTCTTATTCTACTGGCCGTTTCCCAAATAGATGGAAGTCAACGAACATTCAGCCAATTCTCAAAAAGGGTGACGGATTGTTCCTCTCTTCTTATCGACCCATAGCACTAACTTCTATTCTCTCCAAGGTGATGGAATCAGTCATCAACCGTCAACTTTCGAAATATCTGGAATCAAATGACCTCCTCAATGACCGCCAATATAGCTTTCGTAGCAACCGGTCTACAGGAGATCTGATGGTGTACCTTACCGAAAAGTGGAGCCATTCCACCCACTACCTCGATGAAAGCAAGATGGTCCCATTGGATATTTCAAAAGCCTTCGACAGAGTTTGGCATCCAGCCCTTTTAACAAAATTACATTCTTATGGAGTGGACAATTCCCTGATCCAATGGATAAGAGACTATCAAATTTGTCTCCCATCAAATTAATGCAGGGGTTCGGTACTCACATACGTGAGAGTACGCTACGGGTCATATCCATGTGACTATGAATTTGCTTGTGCTTGAACATTGTGCTTTTCACTATCAGATCTTTTCACGCTGCGAACGTGGTAATTCGAATTCCATTATCATTTGAAATGTCGTGTAGGCTTTCTTTACCTATAATTGGCTGGAACATATATTCCTTTCCAATTTTCGCGTTGAGAAAGATACGCGACGATTCGGAAAGAGGCAACGAGATTTTTCAAATACAACAAAAAACGCGAATGGGAGAGGACTCGGATCGAAAAAATACTAGAAAATGCCAGAGCAAAGAACATCAGAAATATGTGTGTCGGCATAAATTCAATTACAAATGGCTACCGAGGAAGAGACAAAATAATTCGAGACGCAAACGGCTGTTTGGTCACAGAAACAAACAATATCACAAAAACAAGATGAAAGCAGTATTTTGAAAACCTGCTAAATGTGCTCACACATCAACCACAAATAAACGCACCAGACATACGTACAGCCGAGCCTCAGATTCCAGAGTTCTCTTTCAACGAAGTTGTAGACGCAATAAATCGATTGGAAAACAACAAGGCCCCCGGAATCGATTGCATACCGGCAGAGCTTGTGAATCATGGAGGAGAGGCAACCGCTCGAAAGATCCTCCAACTGATGAAAATAATATGGGATAAGGAAGTCATTCCGGAAGAATGGAAAACCTCAATAGTCGTCCCCATTTTCAAAAAATATGACAGATCTGACTGCGAAAACTACAGAGGAATATCATTGCTCCCAACCACATACAAAATACTAACAAATGTCATACTGGCGAGAATCACACTGTACCCAGAAGACAAACAGGGCGATGGCCTCTCACCATGTCTCTTTAACCTTGTCCTCGAGTATGTCATCAGAAAGGTACAAGACGACAACATGGCCGGATCATCCCTGAACGGGGTCACACATGTGCTCGCATATGCGGATGACATCGCCGTTTTGGCCGATAATCTAGAGACTGTAAGTAGAAACTGTGAAATCATCATGCAAGCGCCAGAAGAGGTGGGCCTAGAGATAAATGAAGACAAAACAAAATACATGATTACGGCGAGAGCAGGTGGAACTCAGGGAACACATATAAACGTCAGAGGCAAGATATTTGAAAAAGTTAAAGAATTTAAATACCTGGGAACAATACTGACGACCAGTAAAGAAATGTCGAAGGAAATTAACAAAAGACTACACTCCGGCAACGCTAGTTGGCATGCAGTCAGTAAACTGCTGAAATCCAAATTGTTATCACAGAATATAAAACTCCTTGTCTATAGAACCATAATCATGCCTATTGTTCTATACGGATGCGAAACATGGGCTCTCACACAAACGGGAAGAAAACAAATTCTGCGTATTCGAGAATAAATTTTTGAGGGGTATCTTTGGCGGCAAATATGACGAAGAGGCAGGACAATGGAGGAAACTCCACAACCACGAATTGGAAGAGCTATACCGCAAAGCTACAATAGTGAGAGTAATCAAGTCGCGAAGATTAAGATGGGTCGGACATGTGGCGAAAGTGGGTATCGATAGAACCGTGCGTAGAAGTCTTGTTAGTAGACCTATGACGTTTGCAACGATAGTGAAGAGCATGTGATTCGAACTGAAGCTATGACGGTTACAATCACTAAAAATTGAACCAAGGCGCAACACATCAGGCCACTGCCGCGTGTACGAATTCAATTTCTAAACTCAAGTACACTCACTGATGTGGAATTGCTTGGTATATGGCTGATGCTTTTTCTTAATCGATTTTCTTTCGGTGATCTTCATTATTTGCTTGTGTATTGTGTGTGTATCTGTTAGAAACGTCACAAACCAACGGGAAAGAGACCGGTAAGACGACCGCGACATAGATGGGAGGACAATGTTAGGTTTGACCTTGAAGAAATCGGATCAGATGGTTAAGCGTGGAAGGAGAGTGCACAGGACAGGAAACGATGGCACAGCTGAGTCGACGAGGACATGAACTTCCGGGTTCCTATAGGGCAATAAATAAAAAATAAATAAATAATAATATATACGCTGACAGGCAAAATACAACAAAACGGCATGCGGTACAATTTGGAGTGCTTGTGAACAACCAGTAAGTTAATATAAGAAAAATAAATGTAAATGGTCTTAAGTAAAATCAGTAAATTTGTTTTCGTGTAATAAATGTCAATTGTAAACTAAAATAAATTAGTAGTGTTGTGCTACAGTTGTGTGTGTTTGTTCGTTGAGCTTATCATAAACGTATTTTCCCACGACAGAATGAAAGCATTATGTCCCAATTTTATCCCTGCTCTGTATTAGCAGCCTTTTTATGGTGTGCGAATTATAGAACAAATATTTACACCCGTCCATAATAAAATTGAATTTTAGACCGGCGTCTTCTGTAGCCGAACTAGGTTAGTGGCGGACCCCTCCCCAACCCTGATTTCTTCCTAGTTGCAGTCTTCATTCCAGACAATGTATACCGACATATTTTTTTGAAATAATACGAACGTTCGAAAGGGTGTTTGTGATGCGTTTAAATGTCCATGCGTGTATAAGAGATCGTATAAGGAAATGCAATGTCGATAAGGAAGCATAAAATGACCGGTGATGTCGATACACTTAGATTTCGTGACTAAAGATTGAAATATACGATTGTATACAGTACTCTTAACAATCTATATAGGGTTTAATTATTCTAATTTATTTTTTATTATAAAATTACTTTATTTTATATATTTTAGTTCGTCAATATTTTTTTTATATTATTATTATTTTTTGTTTTATTTTAACAAAACATTAATCAAAACATGTAAATAACCAACTGTTAATCTCTTCATAGGCGTCCATGCACCACAATGACGGTTTGTCAGCCAACACAGAGTTTGAGTACTTGAAAAACATTATGTTCCAAGTAAGCTAGTACATATGACTATTGCAGGACGAGTAATGAAATCTTTTTCCACAGTACTTAACGGGTACAGTGAATGGAAACAATGAGACGCTTGTGAAGGTAATATCAGCGGTATTGAAGTTCTCACCCCAACAAACGCAAGTGGCATTGGAAAAGGAACATCAGAGAAGATCGTTGGTAAGTTCTTATGCCAACAAAAGCAATCAATCACAAAGATTATTTTTGCCGATTTAAATATTAGACTTAAGTTGTGTATATCATATAGTTACCTATTCATAGTATTATAAGCAGACTTTATTTTTTGAAACAGAAAATTCACGGCACAAATACTATTTGCATTGAAATTCCGTCCGCAATTTATAGTCTGTGTCCCAGCGCTCAGTTGCTTGATGAAATACTGCCGTATTATGCTACAAGTTCCATGAAATAGCCGCGCGGAGTTCCTAACCATCTTGATTGCTTGTAAAAGCTGAAATAGGTAGCACGTTTGTCAAAACTTCAGCATCCACGTTTCGCAATACGGTCGGGAGAAACCTTTAATTGTTGTAATGGGTGGTCGGGTTTAATATTGTCAAAAATGCTATGATCATCATCATCGGCACTACAACCGGGATCCGGTCTTGGCCTTATTTAACAAATCTCTCCACCGGTCCCGATTTCGAGCCGATGTCATCCAGTTTGGCACTCCCAGGCTCTGGGCGTCCTGGTCTACGCCATCCCTCCATCGCAGACAAGGTCTGCCGCGCTGTCTCCTTCCATACATCCCGCCACAAAGGATTTTCCGGACAGGTTCCTCTTCGCTCATTCGAGCTAGGTGTCCCGCCCACCGGAGTTTGATTTCTCTTACAGCATTAGCTTCAAGGTAGATTGCGTACAACTCATGGTTGTAGCGTTTCCGGAATCGTCCTCCCTCACATACGGGGCCAACAATTCTCCTTAAGACCTTTCTCTCTAACGCGGCTAAGAATTCAGAGTGCCTTTTATTAAGCACCCAGGTCTCGGACCATACATGAGTACTGGTAAGACCATGGTCTTGTACAGTAGTAGTTTGGATGTTCCGGATGAATTTCTTGATTTAAAAAGCCTTGATAGACCATAGTAGACTTTGTTGGATTTGATCAGCCGTTCGCGTATTTCTTCTTCCATATTGTTATCGGCTGATACTATTGACCCAAAGTACTTAAAGGATTGCACTACTACTAATTCATGCTCCAGTACCCTGATAGTTTGACCAACGTTAGGTCTTCTCTTCGCAGAAGTTGCCACCATGTACTTAGTTTTTCCCTCATTAATGTGCAGTCCCAGTTTGTGTGCCGCCTGCTCGATCTGGGCGAAGGATTCCTGTACAGTCGATTCGGTTCTACCGATGATGTCTATGTCATCTGCGTACGCAAGTATCTGGCTGGACTTAGTGATAAGAGGAGGCCAAACCGTCCCCTTGTCGGAGTGTATTTGGACAACAATCCCGCTATTTTTACTTGGCTAGTTACGTTGGTCATGGTAGACCTACAAGGTATCAATTTGTTTGGAATGCCGAACTCTCTCATGGCATTATATAGTTCTACCCTGGCTATGCTGTCGTAGGCGGCCTTAAAGTCTATAAATAGATGATATAATGGAATCTTAAATTCTTGACATTTTTCCATCGCCTGCCTAAGGGTGAATATCTGATCAATCGCTGATTTGCCTGGGATGAAGCCACACTGATATTGATCAATGATGACTTTAGCGTATGGGGCTATCCGATCCTGTAGGATAATGGAGAGTATCTTATAGGCGGTACTCGGCAATTTTATACCCCTATAGTTGTTGCACAGTGTGATATCTCCCTTCTTATGTATGGGGCAAATTATACCACGACGCCAATCTTCCGGCATCTTCTCTTGCTCCCATACGTGCACCACGATCTCATGAATTGCGTGATGTAACGCTGTCCCTCCTTGTTTGATCAGCTCAGTTGGTATGCCACCTGCTCCAGGGGCTTTATTTGATTTGAGCTGTCTATGCTATGATAGGCGTAATGAATTTCGGAGGTAAAATAGATTCCTAATCGGATCCGGCGAGGAGGATGAGGTTCAGCTTCAGCGGCGGGAAACTTCACCCAAGTAAGCCAATAAGAAAACAAATACTTAATGATCAACTGGTATCGGTATCATGTAATATCAGAGATCTTACTATTATTACTATTACTATTTATTGGCCCGGAGAAACCCGAAAGTCTACGATCTCACTGAATCGAATACTCCATCGTTCATTTTACCTCCGAATTTCCTGTTACAGACCTCGCGTCCATGTCCTCTCCTAACACCCATTAATTCCCGTTCGCAAATTTCCCATCTCTACCTGTAAAAGGAAAACAAATCGCCAAGTAGCTAATTTGCATAAACTACTTTGTGCAAATTCTACATGGCAGAAAAATAATAAAAAACGGCGTTGGCGCCGGATAAAAAATAAACGTCAACGGCGAAAAAAAATTCGACAATTCAATTCGACGTATACCTCCGAACGGAACGCAGGACAATTCAACGTAAAGCCACAGCAAACCAGTTCTATCCGCCAAAAGCCGCCGGTTCGCAACCACCAACCAACAAACTATAACCGACCTGAGCTCTATGCGGAGGCGTATACTGGACGAGGCTACGAGGATTATATGAGGCACCTTCGCGCGCCACAACAGCAAAGTTTGATGACCAAATGGACTGTTAAAATTGAAATTAGCAGCAATAACTGTAACTAAAACTCTATCAACTGGAACAAATCATCAAGATAAAAATACGAAGCATACGAACAAAATCAACAACCAACTGGAAACGTAACAGGGGAGCACTAAGCTCAACGCCCCCTGCAACCTGCCAGCAGCAGCTACGGCGTCCGCGCCACGGTCGCCCAAGATAAACTCAAGTAAGTCCCCTAACTTACCCTTAATTATAACAATATATATTCAACTATATTAAATTTAAAAAAATAAATATATTTACTATATTATTAAATTTACATTGTTAATTTAACATAACATTTCTTATTCCCGTCAAGAATTCTACTACGGTTCTGTCGTTGCCCATTCTCGTTGCATGCCTTGCCCATCTTAATTTTCGCAAATTGATTACTCGTACAATTGTAGGTTTGGGGTATAGCTCTTCCAATTCGCAGTTGTCGAGTTTCTTCCATTGTTCTTCATCTTCATCATAATTACCACCAAACTTTTTTTCGAATACGCGGAATCTATTCTCTTGTCGTTTTGTAAGCGCCCATGTCTCCCATCCGTATAATACTGTGGGGGTTCTCTATATTATGCTGAGAACCAACCCACGATTCCGACCACAATTTCGCCCGCAGACCGCGTACAATGCCAACCCCAATCCCTTTCGTTGGCCTATACCACCTGTAAAAAGTACCCTTCCAAAGGGCATAAAATCATGTAAAGGATGCATCACCTGAATTCATCATTCCACGCAGATAATGCATCACAGAATTCAGCTTTTCAAGCCATAAGACAGCATTTCAAATTAATGAAATCTAAAACCCGGTTCATGCATTTACCGCATCTCTATAGGGCATCATCCAAATCCCCCGAAAACGAAATATCGTTCGCTCTTATGTGGCATCACCAGAATTCCCTGAAAAGAATTACTAACATGCAACATATATCGGGGAATCAATCGGCGCCCCTTGGTAGCTGGCTTACCCTGCCACACACGTGCGCAGTACATTTCCCTGACTTATTTACAGTCACCCTCGGCGTTTGTCCATCCGACAAAACTTGTCCTCGCATCTCGCGCCCAGTAGCCGAGAAACAAATTCTTCAGCATGTAAACATGCACACTAGAATCCCACATAGGCCACCAGCATCGATACAGCACACAATCATCGTTGTGCGAGTATCCTATTTGCTGGTGGTACAAGTCGCCTTAACGACGGGCAGACAATTTGCGCAGCTGCAGGCACACAGTAATGATGCCCTTTTTTCTCATTTCCTTTTTTTTTGTTTTCGTTTGCCACAACCTGGCAACACGAACTACCACGCATCCTCGCCGTGATCTACTCAGAGAGATCCTCTCTGATTGGTCGCAGCAAGAGAAACTGCACGTTTCTCTCAAAAAAACGGAAACCACCCTTAGCGGATGACAGAATTTGTACAAGTCTCTTTTAATCAGTCGAATTGCACCAACCAGGCAGTCGAGTCGCGTTTCAACCACCCCTGCGGTCGGATATCCCTGATTGAGCGGAGTCACAGTCAGACGCACGCGTAACAGCCAAATTCATTCAAAAGGTGCGATACGGTTAACGAGTCTTGTGGTCGGTAACAAGTGTTGCATCCGGTAGCGTTTGAAAACAGGCGTTCGAGATCCTCTTAAAACAATTCGAATGTAAAAAAGCAATAGTGACAATTAAAGAATGTATTTACTACAAACAACAGTTCAAATGTAAAAAGCAATAGTGACAATCAAGGAATATATTTACTTTACTACAAAAAACAGTTCAAATATAAAAAGGCAATAGTGAAAAATGAAGAACATAGCCATTACGACAACATTCCAGTGCGTTTTATTATTCTCTTCTACTGGTGATTGGTTCGCAGTGGAACAAAGTTTATTTAGGCAGTGAAGCAGTAGTGGGATAGTAGTGAATCTGTTCCCGTGTCGATACCAACGACTAATACCCCCACAATACAGTTGGTATGATTATGGTTCTATAAACACTTTATATATACGAGGGTTGCCTCTTTTGTTTCGGGATTTGGCAACCCTAGTGTTGCAATCCGGCAATTGACAGCTCTGTCGTAAAGTTGGACATTTTTGAGGTTATACGCACTCAGAACGTTTTGACATACGAGCGCTATTTGTGTTGTTTACAATAACTTAAAAGATTCATCTCGGCCCAAAAATGGAATTAAATGGTCAACATTTTCGTGCGATTATTTTTTACAACTTTCGGCGTGGATTAACTCAGCAACAGTGCATGGATGAACTTAATTCAATTTTTGGCGATGAAGCTCCATCAAGGACCAGTGTTTATCGATGGTATGGTGAATTCAATCGTGGTCGTAGTTCACTCCAAGATGAATTTCATGAAGGTCGCCCAAAATCAGTTGTTGTTCCGAAAACCATTGATGCTGTGCGCGAACTGATATTGGAAGATCGGCTGTGACCTATCGTGAGATTGAGACAACCTTAGGCGTTAGTGGGACCAGCATACATTCAATATTGCATAAACATTTGACTGTCAAAAAAATTTGTTCGCGTCGGATCCCACACAATTTGTCAATCGCCCAAAAAAAGGCTCGTGTCAATTGGTCGAAAGAAATGCTCAAAAAATACGGTCGCGGTGCTTCGAAACACGTCTATGACATCGTGACAGGTGATGAATCGTGGATTTACGCGTATGAGCCCGAAAGTAAACAGCAGTCGACTGTCTGGGTGTTTCAAGATGAGCCAAATCCAACAAAAGTTGTTCGCGCACGAAGCACTTCCAAGCAAATGGTCGCCTGTTTTTTCGGAAAAACTGGACATGCCGCAACCGTACCACTAGAACAACGCAGACCAGTCAATTCTGAGTGGTACACAACCATTTGTTTGCCAATTGTCTTCCAAGAAATCAGAAAAACCAACCGCCGAAGACGGATCACTCTTCACCACGACAATGCGAGCTCTCACACATCGGCTGCGACAACTGCATTTTTGAGCACCGAAAACATAGATTTGATGGGTCATCCGCCGTATAGTCCTAACTTGACACCGAATGACTTCTTTTTATTCTCGTACGTAAAAAACAAACTGAGAGGTCAACGTTTTTCGACACCTGAAGAAGCGGTTGCTGCATTCAGAATGCATGTGTTGGAGATACCTCAATCAGAGTGGCAAAAGTGCTTCGACAATTGGTTCAAATGCATGCAAAAGTGTATAGATCTTCATGGGGAATATTTTGAAAAACAATAAAGTGATTTTCGATGATCAATATTTGTTTTTGTTCTCTAATCCCGAAATATAAAAGGCAACCCTCGTATACCATATATAATATATTGACTGCATACCAACTAGCGTTGCCGGAATATAGTCTTGTTGATTTCTCTATTGTTCGTAGGTTTTTAAACTCTGTAACGTTCTCAAATATCTTTCCCCTGACGTTTATGTGCGTTACTTGAGGTCCAGTAGCCCTCGTCGTAACCATATACACCCTCTGACAACTGATTGAGATACCCGCTTATTATGGGGTTTCTCGATAATTTTGTCCGCGTGTACCGAACAAGGTTCCTCTTTATAATAGAGGATTCCTGGACTCACCCCATACGATCTACCGGTAACACCCACTCACACACACGCACGCACTGTACAAGACGGCACAAACATACACACACACATGGACCACAGCGCAGTTTATCAGACGCTAAAGACGTGATCTGCATTTACTACCGCACTTAAGACCCACTGGTCTTGTATGATTTCTTTCTCACTATCCCTCTATCTAAGTAGTTAGAAAACACCTGAACTAAACCTGTCCACACTATCCTTGATACTTCCGAGCCCAATATCCTCACGGATGTGGGTGATTCTGGTTATCGCAAGATGACTAGAAGCTAGAGACAAGATGAAGGACACATCTGTCCTTGTCTCCCTAAAGTTACCCTCTCGCCTCCCTATTTTTTTTTTTTGCGGATTCCATTCGCATTGTTTTAGTGATTTGATTTAAAAGAAAGTATTTAAACACGTCTTAGAAGTAAAAAAATTAAAAATGGGGTCTGGAAAGATGTTAAACCAAACGGAGATCCAAAACATTAAAAAAATGCACCAAGATGGGTTTTCTGTCAACAAAATTGAAAAACTTTTGAGGCGCAATCGCACAGTTGTTTCAAACGATTTAAAGGATCTAAAAAACTACGGGAAAATATACATACCTGGATGAAAATTTAGCTTGAGACCAGCAGATTGAACGTCCCTACTAAGCGTCAAATTCCACAGCAACAAAAAGGGAAATCGCGGTATCAGCAGGGATTTCAAATGTGGACAAAATACTAAGAAAGCGTTTGAAAAAAAACCCACTCTACTACAACGGCGTCGAGATGTCCGTTTGGCTTTTGGCAGAAATCATTTAAGATGGAAGAAGCGTTGGAGAACTGTCATCTTCACCGATAAGAAACGGTTTTGCCTTGATGGACCTCACGGATGTCGTCATTGTTTTCATGATTTGAGGAAGGACGAGTTGTTTTTAAGACAACGACAACAAGGTGGAGTCATGGTTTGGGCAGAAATATCATACCAAGATAAACCAATATCCCCTTCGTAAACGGCAGCATGAATAGTGACGACTACCTTAAGATCTTAAATGAAGAGATCGTGCATCATAACCAAGAAAAATTTGGCGCACATTTCATCCTGCAACAAGATAATGCAGCAATCCACACAGCCCTGAAGGTAAAAGAGTACTTCGAGCGTAACAACGTTTCTAGTCCTGACTGGTCAGTATTGTCTCCAGACCTCAACATTACTGAGAATGATTGGAGATAACCGTCCAGTGCTGTATACCAAGGCGGACGACAACTCAATAACGTAAGAGACCTTAGAGATACCATTTAAATTGAATTGGACAAAATCCCAGAAAATTGATTAGAATGTTGGAGGTTCTAAGTAAATAGGGAGGAAGTACTCATTACTAAAAAAAATTAAACCATTTTAATAAAACTCAAAATTTTGTTTTTACTTCTAAAACCCAATCGGTGGTTGAGACACTGTAGCGGTTCTACGAACCACCACAACCAACTATAGGTTGAGATGTCCTTTCTGCCAAGGGCCAAACTTACCTTATTCATTACACGTGCCCACAGACACGTGTCCCAAAGCTCTTAAATAATTTGCTGTAACGAAAGAAAAAGAACTGAGCAATATACAGTTAATTTACAAACCCAAAAGTTAATTTACAAACAACAACAAAAAAATACATTTACAAATATTTTAGAGAAATAACCTTTTTTGTAAACACAATACCAAAACAATTCCACTACTGGAAAAGATAGAACCGAAGCTCAACGCATCAGGCCACTGCCGCGTGTACGAATTCGATTTCAAGTACACTCAACTGATGTGAAATTGTTATGTTATCGCTATGGTATACGGCTCTGATGCTTTGCTCATTCGAATTTCCTTTCGATGTTCTTCACTCTTTGCTTGCATATTGTGTGTGTATCTGTTAGAAACTCCACAACACCACTTGACGCATGTAATTAGGGACAAATTGCAAATTCCAAGAAAATTAAGGCAAAAAAAAAAAAGATTATGAAATCTATAATGTAGAACCCTCTTAGAAATTGATAATGATTACCTAACAGCAATATTTGCAGTACACACGGAAAAACATTATCGAAAAACGCCGAAATCAGGAGGGTGTCTCAACTAGTTGTCAGGGGGTGTATTTTGTTTTGTCTCTATTGATTTCTAGATCCACCCCCTGTGCCGCTTGCATGAAGATGTCACTACTTTGATTTACAGTTTCTAGATTATCGCCCGGAATGACGATGTCATCCACATATGCGCGCACTTGTGTGATTCCATTCAGGCATAATCTGGCCACGTTGTCGTCTTGCACCTCTCGTACTCGGACTGTTTGTACCACCCCTGATTTATATAACGTTTTTCCCTTTTCCCTACCTCTTCTTTTGCCGAGTCGGTGTTTTCTTGATGATTTCTACCCTTTTGGTAGTATCGATTCATCACACCTACGCCTACCGTTTTTCTTTTTTTTTTTTGTGCGTTTATTGTGTTTATAGTTTTCATTTTTTTTTTGTTCCCATGAGTCTTCGGGTTTCAAATACCATGCGCAAACACACTGATTAACCCTTAACTGTCGAAATATCTGGAATCAAATGACCTCATCAATGACCGCCAATATAACCTTCGTAACAACAGGCCCACAGGATATCTGATGGTATATCCCACCGAAAAGTAAGCCTTTCCATGCACCACTTGAAAGCATGGTTGTTATATTTCAAAAACGTTCAATAGAGTTTGGCTTCCAACCCTTTTGTCGAAATTACATCGCCGTTTAATCCAAGTAGTTCTCGATGGTATCAAATCTGGTCCCCATCAAATTAATAAAGGTGTTTAGTTTAGTTTAGTTTAGTTTAGTTTAGTGAGAGCAGAAGCGTTAGAAAAAAAAAGAAATTAAAAGTAAAAACTTACGAACTAACTTAAGAACTAGGATTACAAAAATTACTTTAGAATAGTGGGAAGGTGGCTGTGCTCGTGATGGGGTGGTGAAGACCGGGTAGTAGGATAAAGGGGCGGGATGATAGGATTGTGTACGTGTGTAGATGGTGGGTGAATGTGTAGTACGAGTGTAGATGGTGGGTGGGGCAAGGTCACGAGGGGAAAGACAGAAGACGACGTTTGAGAGCAATAGAAGTGAGGTAGAAATCGAAGGAGGTAGGGTAAGAGTTTGCCCGCCTTAGCATTCGTGAAATGGGTTCATTACAGCCGTAGGAAGTGTGGTGGGAGGGCAGATAGAAGAGATGAGGGTTTCGTAGGTTACGGGGGTTGGTGTTGAGTGCGATGGCGGAAAGCAACCTAGGGCAGTTGATTGTGCCGGAGAGGAGACGGTGGATGAAGAGGATATCGGCAAGAGTTCTGCGTTCCTCAAGTGTACTGAGGTTGATCAAATGGAGCCGGCTTGTGTATGGGAGAAGAATCCGAGGATTCTCCCAGTTCAGTCCACGGAGGGCAAAACGCAGAAACCGACGTTGCACGTTCTCGATTTTGCAGATATGGGACGAGCAGTGTGGAGACCAGACCTGACTGGCGTATTCAAGAAGGGGGCGGACGAAGGCTATGTAGAGGGAACGGGAAGCGTAAGGATTAGAGAATTCCTTAGACCAGCGGAGTTGGCCTTAAGAATGATATCATCGATATCTGGGATGAAGCTGAGCTCCCCGTCAAATAAGATACCGAGGTCACGTATTGAGGATACGTATGAAATCTGTTGGTTAAGCAGGAAGTAGGAGCGAGGAGGTGGGGGTGGACGTTTGTGGGAGAATGTAATGGAGTGACATTTGGCAACATTGAGTTCAAGGCAGTTATTACGGCACCAGGTTGAAAAGCCGTCGAGGTCCTGTTGGAGGAGTCGAGGGGAGAGATGATTGTTTCGTAGGGTTTGGCGTCGTCCACATAGAGGGATATGGATGAGTGTTTAATAACAGAGTCGACATCATTGATGGTTAGGATAAAAAGGAGGGGGCCTAGATGACTTCCTTGCGGAACCCCAGAGGTGGGGATAAAAGGGATCGGAAAGGGAGGATCTGAATTTGACACGGTAGCATCGGCCTTTCAGATAAGAAGATAACCATTTAATCAATAGCGGTTCGAAGCCCAGGGAGGACAGCTTGAAAAGGATGAGATTATGGGAGATTTTGTCAAAGGCCTTGCTGAAATCAGTGGTGATAACATCGACATCGTTGCCATTCTCTAAGGCACGAGAGTATGGGATAAGAACTCGATCAGATTGGTTGTGGTCGACCTGCCCGAAAGGAAACCATGCTGGTTGGGTGAGATGATGGATTTACAACTAAAAGATAACGCATTGTAAAGAAGCCCTTCGAACAGTTTGGGGATATGAGATAGTTTGGTGGTGGGTCGGTAGTTGCTGATATCATTTTTAGGTCCCTTTTTATGTATGGGGGTGACATACGAGGATTTCCAGATACTAGGGAAGGTCCCTTGAGAAAGGGATAGCTTGAAAATCTTTGATATCGGAAGAGAAAGAGAAGTGGAACAGTTCTTTAAGAGTACAGACGGAAGTCCATCAGGTCCGGGGCTGAACTCGTCTTTGAGTAAGTTTAGTTTCTCCTCAACTACGTGACGCTGAATAAGTTGGGGAGAGAAGGCACCAAGGGAGAATTCTGGCAAGTCATTGAAATACGACGGATTGGGTTCGAAGGAGATGTCTGTAATGGATTTATTGAAAAACGACGCGAACAGGTTGGCAATAGTTAGGTTGTCGTTTGACGTAGTCGCGCCATAAGAGAGGGAGTTAGGATAGGTGTCGGATTTACGTTTATAATTTATAAAGTGGAAAAAGGATTTGGGATCGCTAATCAAATTGGATTGTGTTTTAATAAGGTATTTGGAATAGAGGGAGTTGTAGAGTTCGGAAAATTTATAAAAGGCCCCGAGATAGTTGGAGTAGTTTTCAATGGATCGCATTTTGAGGAATATGTTCCATAAGTTATTCCTTTTGTTCCGAAGATTGCGGAGATTGCGGTTGTACCATGGCGGCGAAGAAACCGATGACCTGCGGCGAGAATAGGGGACATATAAGGCGACGGCATAGTAAATCTCCTTATATAGAGTGGCCGTGGCTTCTTCTACACCCAATTGATCAAAGCGAAATGCTGTTTTGCTAAGATGTTCATTTAGGAGGCGGAAATTAGCCTTATGGAAGTTCTAAGAAAAGCAGTCAGGAGGTAGAGGGGGCTGGGTTTCGTGGTCGGGATATAAGGATAAGAGCAGTGGGGGGTGATAATTGTCAATGGTAGAGAAGGCGTGTGGGCTAGGGGCAACTGAGGACATGAGGGGGTCGGTTGTGAACATGAGGTCCAGCTGTCTCCCCATATGATTTGGGACATTGCTAATTTGATGGAGGCATGAGTCGGTGAGGCCGTTTATAAAAATACGTTCATTAGAACTAGTGGGGTTAGAGACGTAGAAGGCTTGTTCGTCAGCTGATGTCCATTGTAGGTGGGGCAGGTTAAAGTCGCCAAGGACGACGATACCGTCTATTGCGGTGCTTAACTCTGTAAGGTTATCTACCGCTTTATTGCGAGTTCGTATGACGCGGTGGGTCGAGAGGGAGGAATATAGGGGTACAGAGTGATGGTGGCGGACTTGGTTGGGGCTAGGGAGAGGGGCTAGGATCTGGTTAGGCACAGGATATTTCTTGGATCGGCCAATCCCTTGACTGGGTCGGGGTGGGCGTGGTAAACGAGGGAGGCGGGGGCGCATTGGTAGGGGCCGATTTGCTGTTGGGAAGGGGAGAGCCTTGGGGGGACGTGCAGGCAGGTTAGTGTTGGGGATTGGTTTAGGTGGGTGTCGGCTGGAACTGTATACTGAGAGGTTGGGGTGGGGGGTGGAGTTTGGTTGATGGGATGGGGTTGCAGTTTCTCATCGACAGCCTACCAATCCTGCAGCACCCATTTTTGTTCGGGTGGAAAATTCAGTGTTCCCCAGGATTCTGTTCTCTTACCTACTCCCTTCCTTATCTTAATAAAATATCTCCTGTCCACAACCCAATTCACTCGTTTCCTGATTATAACTCTCATATCATATAAACATTCCCGACCCAACTCTTCGAACCTCATTATCAGTTAGCAGTTAATGCTTAATACATCGAATTCTGACCCAAACAAGATATATCAATGGGGATTAGCTTACCGTGTGGAATTCAATGCCTTCAATGCCCAATATTGCCTCGAACCGTCCTCGGCGCTCGAATTAATTTGACTCTTGTCTAGAACGACCGTGAATTTGAAGCTGCGGAAAGTGCGGACAAATGTATGGGGTTCCTTAAGAGATGTAAACAATGCTTCACTCCATCTAACCTGGTCTCAATTTATAAGGCGTACATTCGTCCTAGGAAGGAGTTCAAAATAAGGTCACAAATGCGCTACATGTGATCGATAGGGTGCAAAAACAAGCAGTGGCTCTTATTGGGGACACAGTCGGAAGTCGATCAATTCCGTCGTTAGAACATGGGCGCAACTTCTCTATCTCTACTCTTTTCTATAGATATTATCACGGCAGTTGCTCAACTGAACTTGCTGAATGTGTTCCCCCTCCCAGACATTTTCCCGCGATATTCGTCAATCTGAGAATGCGCATGAGTTTACGTTGAAAGTCAACCTCAGACGCACGAATAAATACAGTCATTCTTTAGCCGAACCACACGAATGTGGAATGCTCTACGTCATCATGTATCCTCGTTGTTGTAATGTTCAGGCATTTAAGACCAATACACATCGATATCTCCTTTTCTCATCTGCTTCCACCCCTTCCGCTCGCACTGTGCTCTGACATTTAAGGGTACTTCGAAGCCCCCTTTTGCGGGCATGTTAGTGTAAAAAAAGCGCCTACTAGGACCATGCGTCTCATACTTAAAATCACTTAAGATGAGTTTGGCGTTTTTAACAGATGTACACACAGTACACAAGCAAACAGTGAAGAAAAATCGAATAAGCAAAAGCAAAAGTACACCAAGCAATAACATAGCAATTCCATATCAATTGAGTGTAGTTGAGTTTAGAAATTGAATGCGTGCAGTGGTCTGATGTGTTGAGCATTGGTTCAATCCGTTAGTGGTTCTAACTGCCATAGCGTCGGTTCGAATCACACGTTTTTCACTATCGTCACAAACGCTGTAAGTTTCCTTGTATAATGTTATCAACACAACAAAAAGTAATTTAGGGCAATAAAGCAGCAGAGAACAGACGTCTGGAAAAAACTGTATGGTCACACCCCTTCTATTAAAAATCATATTTCAGAACAAAATATCGTGCAACAAGCAATACCGCCCAGGAATAAATAAGATTGTGACATTTAAGATGTACGAAAATATCATGGCACCCTTTTCATTAATAAACACACCTGAAAACCAGGGAAAGTAACTTCCGAACATTACTTGAAATCTTAAGCTCTAATCCTCTAGAGCCACCTGTTTTGCCCAACTAACTTCTTTTTTTTTTTTGGAGAGAGAGGCGAACCTATGGTGCCGAGCCGGTCCCCCGGGATGTCACCAAAAAGCGGTTGCAGTTCTTTTTGAACAGTTCCAGGTTGTAACGCTCCAGAAACACTCGCGCGGGGAGGGAATTCCACAGCTATCCCGGTCTGTACGGGACGAGTTCTGATACAGACATGTTCGCCCCGTCCGGAGATGAACCTGAAATTGGTGCGATCCGTTGGATTGTAGAGCGTATATGAACCGAATTGCGCGGAACAATACCACGAATCTTCGAAGAACAGTACCAGTGATAACAGACAGGGGTCAGCTACACGCCTTCGATGTTATAGCGACTGTGATCCCGACGTCAGCGCCGTGTCCCCGATCAGGCTGATCGCTCGTTTCAGTTTGCTCTCAAGTAGGTCGAAGGTATGTTTAGGAGCGGACGTCCAAACATGAGAGCAATATTCGAGCGCGAGTCTAATTTGGGATTTATACAGAAGAAGAAGTTGATCCGGAGTAAAGTAATTCTTAGCTTTTAAAAAATAACTCAGTTTTCCGGTGGACCTGGCAATGTTCGACACGTGTTTATGCCACGATACATTCCCACAGACCGTGACGCCGAACAATTTCAAGCTTTCCCTAGATGCGAGGGCCTGGTCATTCATCATCAGCTGTAGAACCGATGATCCACGTTTCTTTGTGAATGTTGTATATTGGTCTTCGATGCATTGAAGTCGACGAGATTGGCCTTTCCCCACTTCTTCCGAGATTGGCATGTCTCCCATAGACCGCCTTCCACGGAATCCGTATTAACTATCTTTCAGAAGTCCATTGCACTCCAAATACTTAATTAACCACATAGACAGTAATGCTATCTGACGGTAATTTTGTGGGAGACACTTTTTCCTCTCTTTAGGATTGGCTGAACTCTAGCGATTTTCCAGCAGAAGGAAAGGTCTGCCAAGAACCTGTGACAGCTCTGGAGTACAGTTCTTAAGGACTATTACTGGTATTCCGTCCGGGCTGGTTGCCTTCCTACAGTCCAGTCCACGTAGAATGCGTTGAATAGTACGCGGACGGAACCCCACATCCCACATCGAAGACCGTACCAGCGCGATCACAGGTGGCTCCAAAAGACCGGCATCGACGTTTGAATTCGCGGAAAATACATACGCGAACACATTAGCTTTATCCTTTGAATTTGTGACTAGTGTCCCGCTGCCCGTCACCAACGAAGAAAAAGAGGAGGCAGCAAAGTTACTCCTGACAGCCCTTGTCATTGATGAGAAGAGACGCGAACCAGTTGGGCATCCTGTCGTTGTAATCCTTCTTCGCGGTATCAATCGCTTGGTTGCACGCGTTTCAGATTCTAACAAAATTCGTTCTGTTAACATCGGAGGGATTGGTGCGCCATTGTTCAAAAGCTCTAATCTGCTCGCATTTTTTTTATAAAACTAAGGTTTATTAGATGAATTTCGTTTAATGGAATGTGGAATGTTTCTAAGGACTTATTGGCCTACCTTTGACTAAGTTAGTGGTGGTAGATCTACCACCAAGGAAGCCATGTTGCCTGGGTAAAATCAAGGATATGCAGTGGAAGCGTAACCTTTGGCACAGAATGCATTCGAAAACCTTGGGGATATGGGAAAGTTTGGCGATGAGACGGTAGTTTGGGATATCGCATTTGGGTGCCTTTTTATGCACGGGGGTGATAAACGAAGTTTTCCAAATTTTAGGGAAAAGAGGGGAAGAAAGAACGGAGGGGTTTTTTATAATTAATATAGCCGGCACATAATCAGGACCTGGGGTGAATTCGTCTTAAAGTTGGATTAGTTTCATTTCAATCATGGGCGGATCAATAAATTGAGAAAGAAGTGGACAATGGGAGAAATTTGGTAAGTATTTGAACTAGGTCGGGGACGAATGAGCTCTCGTTGAAGGATTGTTTGAAAAAAGAGGCGAAGGGGTTCGTAATGAGAAGACTTATTGACCTACCCTCGTACAATCTACAAGAAGTTTACCCACCCCAACTTCGAACTTTAATAATTAAATATTAATCGAGACATTCCCAGATGAACAGTTATTTAATAGGAAGACCCGATGTGAGCTGTGTTAAATTCATAAGCATTTAAAATGGCTTTCTCATGATCGGGAGGATGACGTGACATCCCGCTGGATCGGCCAGCGATCATCTACAACTTCCAACTGATCCTCTTTACATTTCAGCGAACTCAGGAAAGCGATGTTACAGGGATTAATTTGGGAAACCGGCTATTATTTGGAGGAGCTGTAACAGCGTTATTCGGGAGGATATCTCTTTGTTTTTAAAAGAACATTGTCTCTTCGCACATTCCTCTCTAACGCTTGTTGTGGTCACCCACCGTGCTTCCTCTGACTGCAGGGAAGAGTGGAAACCGTTGTCGTTGCTTATTCTTCGGGTTCATCCTCGATGCCCGATCCTTGTATGCACCTTGATCGGGAGCCGGATCCCTTTTAATGTTCATGGTGGAAGAGTGGATACCGTTGTCGATGTTTTGTACCCAAAATGTAAACCCGTGAAATTGAATGAGAACGCCCAGCAAACCGTGAGCTTCACCAACTTTGTTCGTATCTTTGATTCAGAACAATTTCTATTTTCTTTTAATATAAACCGATGATCACCAATTGGCATCGGATTTGAAACTGAATCAATTTATTTATAATATTATATATACAAATTGTTTGTTAATTAGAAAACTTACGTGCGTGTCGTCGAACCGCTTGTCGGTTGACGCTTATCCGCTATCCTGGTTGCAGGGGGTGTTGGTTTCTTGAACCCAGTGTTTCCTGTCTCCTCGTTCTCTTAAAACTTAAAACTTTATACGCGGCGAATGTTAAATTTCGGTTGGTTCTCTAAACTTCAACTTAATACGCGGAATGTTCTATTTCGGTTGGTTCTCGGAACCTTGACTTAATATGCGGCGAATGTTCTATTTCGGTTGGTTCTCGGAACTTTTACTTAATATGCGGCGAATGTTCTATTTCGGTTGGTTCTCGGAACTTTAACTTAATACGCGGCGAATGTTCTATTTCGGTCGGTTCTCGGAACTTTAACTTAATATGCGGTGAATGTTCTATTTCTGTTAGTTCTTGGAACTTTGACTTAATATGTGGCGAATGTTCTATTTCTGGTTCTCGGAACTTTAACTTAATATGCGGTGTATGTTCTATTTCTGGTTCTCGGAACTTTGACTTAATATGCGGCGAATGTTCTATTTCTGTTGGCTCTGCGAACTTTAACTTAATATGCGGTGAATTTTCTATTTCTGTTTGTTTCGCCAGCTGGAAACCGCAACTCCGATGTTGCCGTTGGTTCGCCAACTGGGAAACAGCAAAGGGTTATTTCTGCGTCGCGCAGAACAGCAAATAATGGCGTTGTTGCCCAGCAGATCTTTCAAAATGTATCCCTATGGACACAGCAAATATTTTGGCCTTATAGCCCAGCGATAGCAATCACATAAACATTTTTTAGTACATTAACTTAAACTTTATTTCTCAGAAAACTGTTGAGACATAAAAAACAGGTGCTGAAGGTACCGTATACCAAAAACCAACTTAACTTTAACGTTAAAAAACAAAACTGTCCGAGAACAGTACAGTGGTAAAAAATATCAAACTTCTTTGTTCTCTTTTATGTTATTTTTCTGATAACGGGCTCGTTATCAGTCCGATGAATCTGCTAGTTGTCATTGGTATCGTTCAGTGCCAATGATATTTTGCCGTAATGGTATAATGTATAATGGTGTAATACATGTTGCGGAACTGCAACACTGTTAGTTCTCGGAACTTTAACTCAATACGCGGCGAATGTTCTATGTCGGTTTGCGATCTCCTTTTAACTGAAAAACGTCTGTCAACGTTTTTCGAAGTTTAGGTTTTTCTTTTCGCCAGCATCTTTTTATTTAAATTATTACCAAGTAGTTTATTATGTTTTCGGCTTGGTGTGATTATGAAGATAGAGAGAGAGGGGGTGTGTGGGTGTGGGACCCTTGACAGGTTTAATGCCTTCATATGGTAAACATTTTATAATAATCGGTTGCGCAACAGACGTATATACCTCTTGCACGCTCATGGCAATACTGACTACTCTTCATAAAGCAAACAACAGCCATGCACAAGATTATCTAGCTCGCAACTTGTTGCTAAGCAAAAAAGTAAAATTACCGTTTATATTTGATCCACCCTCGTAAATTTGCGTCAAACGTTGACATTTTTATAAAATCATTTTCTCAGTCGGCATTTTGATCTCTCGAGATCTTACTTGATCGAGCTTTTTTTTTTTTTTGTCGATATTCTGTACCTCGGCACAAGGCTAATAACCTTGCCCGTAAAAATAAATTATTATGGAAAATTTAACAAGCCTCGACACTTGCTAAATAAGGCCAAGACCGGATCCCGGTTGTAGTGCCGATGATGATGATGATTCTGTACCTAGAAAATTTACATTCGATATTTTTAAATGCAATTAATTGTATCCATTCCTATTTTTACCCAATAATTTTAGGATTTTCCGACAATTGAAATTGAAGGTATTGTTACTTATTGATTACTCACTGATTTTACATATCATTTTGCCACATATAATATGGTACAGGGCATCTCGAACTGATTTACGCTCCAAAATGCTCAGTTTAAGGATTGGTATTGAACACATCGGTATAATGTTCTTGTGCATCTAAGGTAAGTTGGGGAACGTAAAGATGTTATGAGTTTCGCACTTGATTTGAGGAGTCACGAATTTGTACTTTCATCTTTTTTTTTCTAATTTAAGCGGTATTCAAAATAAGTTCAAAATCAAAGTCCCTCCTGAATGTCTTCAGCTCTCATTTCATATACATAAACATTTTGTAACTATTCTTTTGTCGCATTAGTCTTAAACCTCAGAATTCATGATATCACTGATATGGTTCCTTAGTTGGGGATTCTCTACTCCATGTGTCATTAAGTAAACCAGTCTAAAGGTATAGTCACTTTTTTAATTTTCGACAGATGTCATTCCTATTGGCTTTCGGACGAATATTCAACAATAGAAGAAATTAGTTTTAGAATTATATATATAACCTGTATCATATACCAGTTATTCCCCACGATAGAAGAATGTATGTAGAAGAACTATCCGACAACGTATGAACTAAGTAAATGAAATTTTTAAACCCCACTTTCACTTTTTTTTTCTTATAGATATGACGATTTAACTCAGGTAAGCTGAGCTCAGTTTGACTAAACCGTAACTGCGTAGAAAGAAAACTTCGTGCTTATCTCCATTGGTTTGGTATCTGTATCCATTGTGTGTTTAATTGTTTGTTTTTTGTGTTTCTTGCTTTTTCTGAAAAACTCTACCCAGAACCAAATACATTGGGATTTTGATACATAGCTGGGTGGCAGTAAAAGGAACTTTGATATTCGGTCAGATCTAATTAGTAAAATTCGAAATGAGGTTTCCCTGCATATCTGACGTTGAATGTTAAATTTTATCCCAACGACGTATCCTGGGATGGACACTGGTGAAAGTTCACGGTTCTTAATCTAACAGCGCGAGCATTTAGCACAACGTGATTAATTTTTTATTTATAATGATGTTACGCCATGTAACTTTATTTACAATTGTGATTCAGCAGTTTAAATGTTACATGAATCTGGCATTTTTGGTCTTTCTGTTTAGAATATTTATGGATTCACATCTCCAACCGGGAATCGCTTCTAGCTGATTATTATTTTATTAAAATAAGTTCATACCTAATACAGGAATCTTTGTTTTTTTCTTACAGATTGGCCAATTAAACAATTTACTATAGCAGGAAATACGCACGTTTGGTGTTTTGGAGCACCCAATTTGCTAATTTAATATATGCAAAAGACAAAAGCAATGAAGACGATGTTTAAAGCAATGAGTTTAAGAATTATTTTTAGATATATTAATATTTAAGTTAGCGTTGAAAGAAGCTTACGCAATTGTTATAACGATTAAACAAAATGTACCTTAAAAGAAAATATCAAACAAGATTTCTCGGGCATTTTTGTGAGTATTTATTTGTTTCGTGTGCTTAGCTTATTATTAGGTAGGGAGAAAGTGTAATTCTAATTCGTAATCATTGTATATAAAGTTACTACACTGCAATCAATTTATTTTGATTGCTTGATAAATTTATTTTGGCGGGAACGTCTTTGTTGAAATTAGTTGTATAAACTGTTTTAGGTTTTTTTTTGTGTTGTTTACCTTTTAAAATAATACATTTAGATATATATATACATAAATATGTATACCAAATAAAGGGTCAAAACAAATATAATAACAAAAATAGTGTAGGCCAATCTATACTAAGCATTTGATATATAATTTTCTACTTAAAAATCAAAATATTAATGTACGTATTCGTATGTAAACAATTATACGATGTAAACAATTATACGAATAAAATGTAATGTAAACATATTAAATCGTTTAAAAGATAAACTACCAATAAAAAGTATTCCACGAAAAATTGTAATTTTTTAATGTGCAGCCACAGGGGAAGCCATCGACACAGGATAAAGCCACCGGTTTCCATCCAGATCGCTTGTGCGTCTCATAATTCGTCTTTGTTGGCGTCAGTGTGATGAGATACTTTTCGTGTGTTTATTTTAGTTGCCTTTTTTGTCATGTGCATGTTCAATTTAGTTTCAGTTGGATTATTTGTTATTCTATAAGAAGAATCCTTTAATTTGCAGGAACTATTTATTAACCGTAGTTTTAATTTGTACATTTAAGTGGTACAGTGACTTAAAATTAATTTTATAACAACTGTTTACATGTAATTTTATAATAATACATACATTTTCCAAACCATGTTTCAGGACTTACAGGATAGATGTGTGTTTATATATTTAGTAGTGTGTCGTGTTCATGGAAAAGGTCAGAAAACCAAGAATTTCTTATTTGTACTATACTTAATCTAAACCTAATCCTAATTATAAATATAACTTAACCTAACTTAATCTGATTATTATTAAATGAGCTATAAACAAAGTTTTACAATTAAGGGGATATAAGAATTACAGGATGTGGAGTGAAGTCAGTTATGGGTTAGAGGTAGAGTATTTCTTTCCGTATATACTGAAATTGATGAAGGCCAAGCCCTAGCTAAGTGAACTCGGAAATAGCGAAAATAAAGTTCGAAAGACAGCAAAAGGGGAATTGCTGCTAGAACTGAAACGCCGTCCAGAAGCTACCACCGAGAAACTGAAAGCAAAGGCACAACAAGTTCTAAAGGAAGATGGTAATGTCAAAACAGTGTCAGGGAAAATCACGGTTGTGTCGTGATTTAGATGAGGTGACCACTGTGGAGGAAGTCCTGACAGGATCGCTATAGAGTTCTGTGGGGTACGGGGTTGTGGCGACTCTAACAGATACACACACAATTCACAAGCAAAATAGTGAAGAACACCGAACGAAAAATCGAATAAGAAAATACATCAGAGCCGTATAACTTAGCGATAACATAACAATTCACATCAGTGGAGTATAGTCGAGTTTAAAAATCAAATTCTAAAATCGGCCAGTAGCCTGATGGGTAACGCTTAGGTACAATTTTTGGTGATTCAAACTGTCATAGCGTCAGTTCGGATCACACGTTCTTCTTCACTATTATTTCAAACGTTATAGGGTCATTGTGCCGGCGCACGACACGGGGATCTACCTCATCTACACCAGGAGGTACTGGCCAGGCACTACTCGAAGCCTTCGCAGTCCTAGGTGTGGTGTTAGTTAATGATGGTGTTGATAACATCTTCATAAACGGGAGAGGCCGGTCCAAAATCGTCATCACATTTACCAGCTCCATGTTGGCAAGAAGTATGGAATGGCGAGTTTTGGACACCTACACCCATAGCGACCCCTCAGCTGTGATGTACGAAATATTACCACACAGGGGATTCAGCACTGGCAATGGCCGAAGAAAGCCCAGAAAAAAGGGCGGAAAGAGAAGGACCTCGATGCGGAACTGCTCGATTATATACTGGAAGACCAAATCGCACAGTTTGACGCAGAGGCCAATGCGAACAGCCAGGCTGGAAAAGTCATGAAGTGGCTAACTACCGCATGTGAATCTTTCTACGACACAAAAAAGACAACCAGCAGGGGCTATCAAACCAGAGTATCACTGAAGGAGAGTTACCTTCCATGACCACCCAAGAAGTGCTCTCGACGGCAAGGGTTGTCAAAAAAAGAAAAAAACCTTCAGACTGGCTGGTATCCCTAACGCTGTAGTGAAGACTGCTTTAACAAAAAAGCCGGAAGTCTTCAGCAGTCTCTTCACAACGTGCCTTCAAACAGGACAATTTCCTAAACGATGGAAAAAACAGCGGCTTGTGCTTATACTAAAAGGAGTCAAGAATCCAGAAGCGCCTTCGTCCTATCACCTGTTGTGCATGCTGGACACAACAGGAAAACTGCTTGAGCGAGTAGTTGCCACTCGCCCGGAACAATTCACTGAGGGGACATCATGCTTCTCTGAACGGCAATATGGCTTCCGGAAAGGTAGATCAACCGGTAAAGCACTATCTGTGGTGTGCGACATCACTCGCAATGCGATAGCTGGAGCACTACGACTAAGAGGTACGAACAAATATTGCGCGGTGGTGACGCTAGATGTTAAAAATGCGTTTAACTCGGTGAATTGGAATCGAATTCTAGAAGCGTTGGACGATCTACAAGTCACCCTACTTGTTGCTATACTAGCAAACTATCTCTCGGATAGAAGACTACTCTATGACACAGATGAGGGACGACAGGAATATAAAATAACAGCGGGTGTACGTACCTCAGGGGTCTGTATTAGGTCCGCTGTTATGGAATATCATGTTTGATGGTGTGCTCAGGGTGTTAACTGTGGCTTCCGCCATTCCCATTGTTTATTTTATTGTTAATGGAAAAGCACACGATCCACATGTTGAATGTACGAACATACATTTGTTCGGTTGTGGATCGTGTGGAAACTGGATTCCTTTTCGGAGTGGGAGGAGATTCGGAGAGAGTAGCGAGTGTTGTCTTGATCGTCACAGGAAAAAAAACAATAGAACTGGTGCGCGCTGTCGCGATAAAAAAATTTCCGCAATAAAGAAAAAAATACTACAAGAAAAAGAAAAGTTTAGAAATTGCACGACGCGTCGAGGAAATTTCTGCAATAAAGAAAAAAAAATTCTATAAGTCCGGGAATGTCAATATATGTGTATATGTCACGAAGTTTGTAAATCTTAAAATTCGTCAATCCGTAATTGGCCGAAGACTGTGAATAAAGATTGTAGTACGAGTGGTTAACCTGTTTTTGTTTGTTGTTCCTGCGGAGATAGCCACAGTTTTGAGCCTTTTTGAGGAATCCTATCCACAGGTAAATGGTGAACTGCTAACGCCTCTTTCACAGGTGATAGAGGACCACAACGGTGCCTCGCAACCACGGCCAACGGTATCCAAGATTGAAAGGGGATATCAGGTCTGGCCACTGCTATGACTTCTTCAAACCATAAGCACAAAGTGCTTAATAACAACTAATATGATGATAGAAGAAGAAACCACGACCTAAATAAGGCAGAAGAGCGGCCGTTTGACCGTTGAAACGGAAATTGGCGACAGAATCAGACATCACGATTAATAACAGAATTGGAGTACCATTGACGATTGGCAACATTGGGTACGCAGATGATTTGGCAATAGTGGCCTTAGCTAAACATCTATATGACCTGGAGAATATTTGCTCCCAAGCAATCCAGACCATCAAATGCTGGCTAGATATAGCCGGACTGAAACTAGCTGGACATAAGACGGAGGCAGTTTTAATAAGCAGCCGCAAGAAAGTTGAAGAACAAATAATCAGATCCAGTCCCTATATTAAATATCTTGGTGTTATACTCGACAGCAGGTTGACCTTCAAAGAACACCTGAGGAAAACGAGTGAAAAAAGGGCAAGAGTATACGAAATTTTGTGCGAGACTGCTACCCATTGTTGGAGGACCCCGGCCCCACATAAGGAAACTCATAACAAGTGTCAACACCTCTATTGTAATGTATGCAGCTCACATATGGGCAATAGCTGCACAGTATAAGTCGTACATGAGGGGGGGAACTCAGCACATAGGTTAGCATCACTAAGAGTATGCTGTGCATTCCGAACTGTATCCGAAGATGCTATAAATATTTTGGCATTGTAGCTAAAGAAAACGCTGCATTGCATGAGGTCTCACAAGAGAATCGTCGGAGTATGCGGTCACAATTAGAGCTCTCAAACCTAAGAGAATGGCAGCGAAGGTTGATTTCTTCCACCAAACGAAGATGGTCCCACACCATGATACCTGATATAGAAACATGGGTTAAAAGAAAACATGGCGTGCTGAATTACCACCTGACTCAGCTAATATCAGGACATGGATGCTTTTGGCAATACTTGCACAAGTATAAGCATGTGAATCACCCATACTGCTTGTATTGCGAAGGTAAAATAGAAAATGCGGAACACGTACTCACAGAGTGCGTGCGATTCGAGACTGCACGAACGATTTTGGGGAGATATATGAGACGGACAGTTACTATGGTAGGAGTAATAGAAAACATGCTGAGTTGAAAACGGGCATGGTCCGTGACAAATGGTATTATTTTTTTTCAATTCAATTTTTATTAGGTAGATAATATGGTACGTTTATATTTTACAAAATTTTACATTACATTTGTATATTTGAATTACCAAACAAATTTATAATATTGACCACACCCTCGGGATAGCAGAAACCTAAAACACACCTACCTGTACCTTCTCTTCCCCGTTCATATTGCCACCACTATTCTATCTCCTCTTTTGATCTATGGAACAAGGAACCACCTCAAAACCTGGTACGCCCCAAGACCTTGCGCCTCATTCACCCAAGAAACTCCGTAGCGGAACTATAATCGAAATAACACCTCCGATCAAAACTCGCGACCCCAGCCCAAACCTATCAGAAATTTCAGCTCCCCAGCACCAAACGGATCTCGCATATTTTGAAACAATGACTATTGATTACACAAAGGTTGCGAAGCTGTCAGCACATCTAATCCCCATCTTCTCCGGGGAACCAAATCCACACATAGGTGCGGAGCTGGAAACATTTTTGGATTGCTGTAAAAGGGTTTTAAACTGCCTCAGGACTGAAGAACATGGGGCCTTCCTACAAATATTCCCCACTAGGCTACGGGGAGAAGCCTCCGCCTTATTCGCGTCCACTCCGTTCACATCTTTTAAGGAAGCCGAGGATGTGCTGAGAAAAGTCTATTTTCCGGTAGAAAACTACCAAGACCTGGTAAATAAGCTTTTAGCTACTCAACAAAACCCAGGAGAAGCTATTATCTTATTCCAATTACGACTGAAAAAATCGCTAATGGAATGTAGGAAAGCCGCGGAGTTAAAATACGGTCCCATACTGTCCGAGGCGGTAAAGGCACAATTAGATGATTTCGCAAAAAGCATCTACATGAAGGGGTTGACAAATCCGTACCATCGGCAATTGTTAGTATTAATGGGCGACGCACCGACGGAAATATTAATGGAAAAAACATTGGAGTTGGAACAAATCCAACAACCTCAGCTGCCGTTAACCACTTCGCAGATTTCGTTTAATTCTCCTTCATCTTATTTATCAATAGCACCTACAATTCCCTATAAACCAATTTTAGGTACCCAAATGGATCAGCCTATGGCACAAATAATGCCCAATGCCCTAGATGTGGAAATAATACCACACATACAACTAACAGCACAGGGGATTCCACAACTAGAGGCGCAAATACCGCCAGCTGACCAACCATACCTGGGAACCGATGGAATGACGAAACCAGACCCCCTCAGCATACCCCTGACACATGCAGACCCTCTTAGCGGAATAACCTGCAGTTACTGCAACAAAAGGGGGCATGCCTATGAGGATTGTGTGAAAAGGAAGAACACACCCTTTTGCACACGCTGCCAGCAATTAAATCACGATATCCGTGATTGCCGGCAATTAAGGGAAATAAAAAGAGTTCTGCACATAAGACAGACTTGCGACTCCCATTTCAGCTTTTGCTGACAGGATCCTAGATTGTGACCTTGTAGGCCACAGAAGTCGCAAGTCTGTCTTATGTGCAGAACTCTTTTTATTTCCCTTAATTGCCGGCAATCACGGATATCGTGATTACGAATCACAACAGCAGGGACAAGAGACAAAGGACCGACAACATGAACAACAACAGCAGCAACAAGGACACATGGAGGAACAAATCAAAAAAAAAAAAGAAGGTGCCTGCCATAGTTATTAGATCAATGGAAGCTAAAGACCTAATAACACTTGGTGGGTTAACTTGTAAAAGTTTTAAAACTAATCATATTAGCAATAGTAAAATAACTTTAATATATGATAACTTGAAAGATTACAAACAAATGAAATTAGTGTTAGGGCAAGGGCGCAGCGAGTACTATACGTACACCCCAAAATCAGAGAAGGTGGTCTCCATACTTCTGAAAGGAGTTGATCCTTCGTTTTCACCCAAGAAAATAAAAATACTTGAGGAACTCAAAGCGGTTGAAGCCGAAAGCCTAACATTTACGGATGTTAAACTCTTTTCCACAGCAAAGTCCCGAAATTGTAATCGCCAATTACCTTTTTTCATTGTATCGCTAAGCCCCAATAGTAAAGTTGACGGCCTGCGACACATTAAAATTCTCCTTCACCAAACTATAAGTTGAGAGAAAATGAGAGAATCAGATCATGCTTGCAGTGAATCCGGACTCTTACACGACTGCATTAAGACGCTTTTATGCCTTGGAACGCAAACTCCAAACCAGGCCGGAGTTGCAGCGTGGGTACACTGTATTTCTGGAAGAATACTTGGCCTTAGGGCACATGTCACTTTCAGTGAATCAAGAGGCCAAGAGTTTCTTCCTTTCCCACCACTCGGTGGTGAAGGAGAGCTGCCTAACACCCAAGATTCGGGTTGTTTTCGATGGGTCCGCAAAAACGACAGGTATCTCATTAAATGACACTCTTATGGTAGGTCCCAAGTTGCAGGACGAGCTTTCATATTTACGTCCTCACAGCTGACATCGAAAAAATGTATCGTCAAGTTCGCGTCCACAGTTCCGATTCGGAATATAAAAAAATCCTGTATCGACGCAGCACCCATGATCCCATTCAGGTGTATAAGCTCAATACTGTAAGTTATGGGACAACTTGCGTATCATATTTGTCTATAAGAACTTTATTCCGATTGCCCGATGATGAAATGTAGAATTTTCCCCATGCCGCTCGAATATTGCGCAGGGACTTTTACGTAGTCGATTTGCTTACAGGAGCTACATATTTATGGATTTGGGCATATTGCACCAAACTGCAATATGCAGTTTAAGTGCGTAAAGTGTCTAAATAATCATAATATTGGGGAATGCCCTTTGGGTAAAGAACTGCCCCCGGATAGGAAGAAGTTATCCTGCGTACTATGTAAGAATACAGGCCACACTGCTAGCTTTAGAGCTTGTCCTAAATTCCAGCAGATCAAATCTGAATTGGAACCTAGAAAAAAACAAATTGATGATGAAAAAAGAATGAAAAATCTTTCGAATAACAACTTCGTAGCACCTAGTGTTCCGCGTGGACAGAATGGATAATTTGGTTGGATCCAATTACCAGACACGGATTTAACAACTCGAAATTGTCTTCGTTCAATCGACTATGACAGCGATCACTACGGTTTAGGCGCCGTAATACGCGTCCCAAAAGAACATTATTCACTCGAGCAGTATGAACAGATTTATCCGTTCGATTTCCGGAAGGCACACTGGTCACGTTTTGATAGCATAGTAAAAAGAGAAGTACGCAACAATGGCGCAGATCCACCGACCAATAGAAACCTTCGAAATGATGAAATCTATCATTACCTATCAACTATGGACGACATTGTTACCAATACAATAAATCGCTCAATTCCCAAAGTAGCTCTCTCGGATGGCTATAATAACAGATACAGATACCCAACTATCGAGGCTCTATATAGACAAAAGAGCGCCCTGCTCCCAAAGCTGAAACTGCTTTATAGACAGTTCAGCAATCATAATAGTCAGGAGATAAAAACGCTTAAGTCTCTGATCAAAAATCTTCAAAAATTTTTTCATGATAACTATCGATCAACAATAAATCAAGAATGGAACAACAGAATTCGAGCCATTCAACCCAGTGGAACGAATATGTTCCCACAAATTAATAAAACATTCAGACGGAAGAGTCGCAATGACATCCCATGCTTGAGAGTCCCCGGAGTTGTCAAATACTGCTGAACGTTCGACTTTCCCCTGGGCACATTAACTCCTACGAAGAGCTAATATTCGCCGAAGAACCGCAAGAGCAAGTTGTGCTTGTCTCGAGGCAGTGTACAGGGCGAATGCATCCACTCGCTCGAACATTGATCTCGAATACAGTCCCCTCCAACCTTACAGTGCGCCGCGCAATCAACTTCATAACTGGCGTTTCGAAAACCGCAGTTTCACCGCCTTTATTGAAAACAGTAGAGTGGACTTGTGGGGAGGAAGTAATGTGCCTAACACGGACACTCTGTTCACTTCCTCCTCCATCATAAAACTTCACAGTCCGATCAAGGTTTCGTCAAACCGAGTCCTCACTTCACTAGAAGAAATCTGTTCACCAATGGTTCTCAACCCCTGGAGTAAAACTCCGCCACAAGACACACCAGAAAGGAAGGTAAATGAAATGCACTGATTTAATATTACTAATCGGTCTATTTATTTGTTTTTAAACGAAGTGACTAAAATTTATTAAACATGAAGTGTACACTTGCGATTGCACGATGGGTTACAATCTGTTTTCCAGTTGACATGATTTTATTTTACTGTTCAAATTTTATTGTTCACCTTTGTTGAAATAAGTTCGCCGACCAACGTTAAATCCGCACACCAAACAATCGAACACACAAGAACACACAACATAACACTTGAGGTGAAAAGCGAATAAATATGGCACTTAGCACGAGAAAACTATTGATACGCGACTCCGGATATATTCGGGTATGGAAGTGTTTACGCTTCTTCGCTGCCGGCAGAGAGCGGGAGTGAAACGTGACCAATCTGGTCCGCGGATGTAAAAGGACTCAGCGATCGTCATCTCAAGCAGAGATGATTTCGCTAAGGAAAAAAAAAGGAAGAGAGAGAAAAACTCCTCTCTTAAGGGTGTGAATATATCCTTGCCAAAGATATGTTTTATCTCCCACAAGTGTAACGTAGAGTCTCTCTTGTGGGAACAAGAAAACCAGATCTCGTAATAAAGGTCATGGTGGTATGTGTGGGATCGTTCAGATAGATGCGATTCACACGTGCAGTGGAACGACGAAACAGGCAGGCGGCAAAGACAATAGGGAAAAATGACCAAATGCGCCGTTGGTAATGCGGGTCATTGTTTACACGATGCCTCGTCGCTATTTTCGACGTTAGGAGAAAAAGGTGCTAAAGCAAATTCGATTTTTATGGCATCTCTGGCTGCAGTAGAAACCGGGTTCATATTTGCATTAGGAAATGCTGGAGAATTTGGTTTCGGCGTCTATTGCGCTAATTATATGCAGCTGCTTGGGTTGTTTATTGATAAGACAAACCAAAAAGGTTGCCAGGCATGTGTATGAAAAAGGTATATGACGCGGCTGAGAAAATAGACGGCGCGATATTTATGGTCCCTGTCATGACGGTTACATTGAATGCAATTCGAATTATTTTGTTTACAGGAATTCATCTGAGGGAATTTGACTGGCGACGTAGATGCCGAAATTGATTGGAAATTCCTGGTAAGTTAATAAAGAAATCTTAAGGAGCAATGGTATGCGAAGAGAATGCATGAAGGTAAGTTTTCTTTACAGGGACTTAAAGATCATGGATTTGATCTCTTAAATGCGTGCAGCATTTTTAGGTACTAATACTGGTGCATTAGCAAACTAAAGGGAGTTGGGTTGTAGTTATGGGGGTTTTTTCAGGTAAGTAGACCGTAGGGTTTGGCGGGACCGCTACAGACTCCCCCGTTAGAAATGAAAATACGAATATGTTCGTGCGAGTTAATACACCTGACGACCTCCAACATAACAAACATACTCAACCCGCAACTAGAAGATGTGACTCATCAAGTTAACTAGAAGATATGATTCATCAAATTGCAACCGACACCACAAATACAACTGATAACATCCATCATAACAGATAAGAGTCACTGCTGCACCCAACATGACATAGGGCTCATTAAATTGCAACCGACATCACAAACAATGCAACTGATAACCTTCAGCTAAGATTCACTGGTGCCGACAAGACTCAACTATCCAAACAACTATCAACCAAATATGCCACCACAGTCTCATAACCAGAATTAAACCACAGATAAGGCTATCATGCCATAAGATTCCAGAAAACAACTAAAGAAGATCCAGGAACTATAAATATCAGAATTCGCGAATGATGATAAGTCTTTCTCTTACGACTCAACCCAGCACATCAATCGTTGGAAGTGTTCACTCTATTGTAAATATAGATTAAGCAGAAATTAAAAATGAAGATTAATTTTTTATTCCGAACCACCAAAGAACTTACTAATTTGCGCAAGAATGAATTTAATGACATCCTTCGATCTACTAAAAACAAAAATTTGGAATAGATAACATCCCCGATGTTGTTCTAAAGCATTTGCCTCTTGAAGCAATGAAAATGTACACCATTCTGTTCAGCAACGCTGTAAACAACGCATACTATACAAGTCGTCGGAAAACTGCCGTTGCCCACCCCATACCCAAAAGGGGAAACGACAACAGCAACCCAGCCAACCTTCGATTAGATTGCTACCCAACATCAGTAAAGTTTTCGAAAAAATTATAAACAAAGCACTGATAAACTGGTGCGATGAAAATTACGTTATTCCCAACAACCAGTTTGGCTTTAGAGCACGCCATCACACAGTTCATCTTGCAACAAAACTTGTTTCAAATATATAGTGGAACAAAGCAAAGTGACAATGTACAGGCGCCTGCGTGGTTGACTTTGAAAAGGCATTCGACACTGTATGGTTAGAAAGACCACCCCTATCTACCTATACTCCATAGTCCCTAACTACCTATACTCAATAATCCCTAACTACCTACACTCCACAATCCCTATTTACCTATACTCCATAATCCCTATTTACTTATACTCCATTATCCCTATCTACCTATACTCCATAATCCTTATCTAACTATACTCTATAATCCCTAACTACCTATACTCCATAATTCCTAACTCCCTATACTCCGTAATTCCCAACTACCTATACTCCATAATCCCTAACTAACTATACTCCATATCCCTATCCACCTACACTCCATTATCGCTATTTACCTATACTCCATAATCCCTATCTACCTATCTTCCATTATCCCTACCTACCTATACTCCATAATCCTTATTTACCTATACTCCATAATCCCTATCTACCTATACTCCATAAGCCCTATCTAACTATACTCTATAGTCCCTATCTAACTATACAATATAATCCCCATCTACCTATACTCCATAATCCCTATTTATCTATACTCCATAATCCCTATCTAACTATTCTCTATAATCCCTATCTACCTATACTCCATAATCCCTATTTACCTATACACCATAATCCCTATCTACCTATACTCCATAATCCCTATTTACCTATACTCCTTAATTCCTATCCACCTATAGGCCATAATTCCTAACTACTTATACGGCATAATGTCTACCTACCTATACTCCATTATCCCTATCCACCTATACTCCATTATCCCCGGCTACCTATACTCCGTAATCCTTATCTAGCTATACTCTATAATCCCTATTTACCTATACTCCATAATTCCTATCTACCTATACTCCGTAATCCCTATCTGACTATACTCTATAATCCCTATCTACTTATACTCCACAATCCCTATCTACCTATACTCCATAATTCCCACCTACTTATGCTCCATAATTCCTATCTACCTATACGCCATAATTCCTAACTACGTATACTGCATAATGTCTATCTACCTATACTCCATAATTCCTAACTACCCATACTGCGTAATGTCTACCTACCTATACCCCCTACCACTTATGTACCAGCCAAACACCGTAATTATGCCATACGTAAACTCCATCATTATTCTATATCAAATACCGTAATTATTCTACATCTAACTCCGTATTTTTTCAATATCAAAGCACCGGTATTATTCTACACCTACACATCGTAATAATAGATATAACTGGTATCCCTATCTACCTATACTCCATTATTCCTATCTACCTATACTTCAGAATCCCTATCTGCCTATACTTCATGTAATATGACGAAATGCACACAATTAATATTAACAAATGATGTCGACTTTAAAAATTGACTTTTTTTGTTGTTGCGTAATATAACGAAATTCTCGCATTCATTAATTCAATTATAACAAACAAAAAGGCCTGTTTGAAGACATTTCAAGGATGCATCATAGAGCCTAAAATGAATGGGAAGCGAGAACCGCCGCCGATGCTTTCGAAAATGTAAGCTCAGCCACTTACCTGATATCGGAGACCCCTAGTTTTGCTAAAGAGAAAAGTTACAAACCTGAAATTATGCAATAGAAACCGCAAAATCCCAACACCCAAAAGTTGTACTCCTAAAAAGTATGCTGCTCTAAAATAAAACACAATTCAAAGCTCTCACAAGAGAACTTTTAGTACTTCTAAAAAGTATGCAATAGAAATAAAACACAGCCCAAAGCTCTCACAAGAGAGCTTTCAACACTCCTAAAAGTATGCAATAGACATAAAACGCAACCCAAGGCTCTCACAAGAGAGCTTACGGGATAACGTCACTGGCCCAGAACCGGCCAAAACAAATCATATAAAGGATTATTGCGATGACTGGAAATTAAAGATTAACTTCTAGAAAACCAAACTATTCTTTTCCGAACGACTCTGTGGCGTCTCTAACAGATACACACACAATACACAATCAAATAGTGAAGAACACCGAACGAAATTCGAATAAGAAAATACATCAGAGCCGTATACCATAGCGATAACAAAACAATTCACATCAGTGGAATATATTTGAGTTTAAAAATCGAATTCTAAGCACGGCCAGTAGCCTGATGTGTAACGCATTGGTTCAATTTTTGGTGATTCTAACTATCATAGCGTCAGTTCGAATCATACATTCTTCACTAGCATTCTAAACGCTATAACCTTCTCTGGGGCATCGCGGGATACGAAGCGCCATTGGAAAAAAATTTCCATTTTAGGGAACAGTAATCTTCCGCTACCCGTAAAAACTGAAGTCAGGTACCTTGGTATCTGGCTCGATCAGTTTTTATAATTCAACAACCATGTAGCAAGATCTCTCTCTTCCGCTAAAAGCGCATATACGAGGACAAAAAGACTATTCCAAAGTAGCCTTCTTGATCACAAAGTGAAACTAATTTCATACTCGGCTTTCATCCGAACAGTGCTAGTTTATGGTTGCCCGATATGGTACAGCATATCCCCATCATACATGGAAAAGTTCCGGGTGTTCGAGAGGCAGTGTTTGCGTGCCTGCCTCGGACTTTACAGAACACCACAGTCTCAATAAAAGAAATTCTATCCTAATAAAGTTCTGTATAACAAATCAGGGCTAAACAGGATAGATAATTTCATAATTAAAATCACTCGCGGTCACACTGCAAATGAGCAGTGAAAACGATCTTATATCGGTAGCCTACTATCCCAATGACATATATCTGGAGAGTAAGCTCCAGAATGGGTTTATTCCCCCAGAAGCGCTCCCTTTCTTGGATAAAAAAGGCCTTATCCAAGACAAACATGGAGTCCCTATTATTTACCACGCTTTCCATAAAAGATAGAACCCGACCCAATTGGTGGGGGCTCAATAATGAAGAAGGGACTGAAGGTTGCCAAATATAGAATGCATGTCCGATTATTTTTTTTTTTCATCAGCTTTCAAATTCACGTAATGTTTTAAGAGAATGAGAATTTTTAACAGGCACTGAGGAAGTAAGGGAATAGGTATAGGGGGGTTTAAAGGGGAGGGCGTTGTTTATCCTTCTTTGAGGCTTCCACGTGCAATTATGGTTTGTGTGACAACACTCATAATAATTGTAACCTATACAGCGGGGAAGATGTGAAACTCCCTACCAACGCGAGTCTTCGCGGAGTGTTACGGCATGCAACTGTTCAAAAAGCACTGCAACGGTTTTTGGTGGTATCTCGGGGCGCCGTGTCGGCGTTATAAGATCGCCTATCCCGAGCGAAGTATATTAAAAAAACCCAGGACTTGTATGAAAGTTTACAGGCGATTCCTAATCGCTCACCGGCGTTTGTTTATTACTTTGGGCTATGAATGCCATCATCCCTATCAACTTTTACACAAGTTTACACAAGCGTCCAATTTTTGGTAAACGATTATAAACATGTTTTTGTATACCTTAGTAGCATCGTTTTCACGTGTTTTCTTAATTTATGGGTAGCAATATTTGCCCCTTAAAGAGTATTTGTTTTTTGTACTATAGCGTTTGAGACGATAGTGAAGAGCGTGCGATCCGAACCGACGCGATCACGGTTAGATTCAGTAAAAGATAGAACCAAAGCTCAACGCATCAGGTCACTGCCGCGTGTGCGAATTCGATTTATAAACTCAAGTACATTCGTCTGATGTGGAAATGTTATATTATTGCTATGGTTTGCGGCTTTAATGGATGCGCCTTTGGTGGTATTGTTCTTCACTATGTATCTGTGTGTATCTGCTAGGATTTTTCAGGATGTGGGTGCCTGAACTCTATAACTTCATTGCCTGTTTTTGCATTTAAGGTTTTATGCATTTTAATAAGTATCTATAAATAAATCGACGTGTTGATTAAACACAAATAAACCAACATGGGCAAATTCACGAGAAGAAAACCCCTTCACTGTGGGTATTTGGGGGTGGGGGGAAATCAATTCAGCGTGTGCTACAGGCGACCACGCGTTATCGTGAAGCAATTTTTAACGGTTAACGACCACTTTTCCAAGATCTGATCCTTCAGTAGCAGCTTCAATGCGGGGACTGGGAGCTGTCTTACGGTTAAGCGTGAATCCGCGTTTATCATCAAAACTCCATGTGCTGATTATTTTCCATAAGAGTGGTGACAGGTTTTCCGAGACCTCATTACAGTCCATACGACTCTCCGATCCTCTCAACTTTTTTTGTTACATTAACACGCGCACAAAAGGGAATTTTAAAGCGGGCTTAAATAACAGGGCACAGTGCGAGCAAACGGAGATGTAGTGGATAAGATTGAGGTATTTTTTGTGACTTATGTCATCGAAAACATCTTCCTTTACTCATCGCAAAAACCTTAATGGGGTTTGAAATTTACTTCACGACATCATTTTTGGGACCCTTCTTGTGGATGGGGGTGATGAAGGAAGTATTCCAAATGTGGGGGAATACGCCTTGAGAGAGTGAGAGAATGAAGATCACTGAAAAGGGAGAAGAGAGAACGGCTGAACCTTTCTTGAGGAGAATTGCAGCGATCCTCTCAAAGTCTAGTGTAAACTCGTCTTTGAGTTGCAATAGCTAAGATTCAATTAAGGGCCGATCAAAGGAGTTGTGGAGAAGGGGCCCGGCGGGAAATTTAGGTAGGTAGTTGAAGTATGACGGGTCAGGGACAAATTTTCATTAGTGAGTTGCGAAGAAGTTAGGTAGGTAGTTGAAATATGACGGGTCAGGGATAAAGGAGTCATTGGTGACTGACTGACTGAACTGAGTGGCGAAGAGGATAGCAATAGTAACAGGATCAGATGAGGTATGAGAGTTTAAGGTAAGCGAATGGGGTAAACATCGGATTTACGTTTATGATTGACGAACTGGAAGAAGATTTTGGAGTCATTTTTGAGATCGGTTTTTTGATGAGATAGTTGCGATAAGGGGTGTTGAAAAGTTCCGTGAATTGGAGGTAACAGCCAAGAAAGTTGAAGTAGGGTATAGTTTGATTCCGAGAGAAGACAAACAATTAAGATGCAGCGTTACCCGTTCCCATTGCCCTTTTGTTTGTTCTTATCCTTCCTCTTTCTTTTAATACCCTTATTGTTTTATTGGTTTTTCGTTTGGTTTTAATTCGTTTGCTTGTTGATTTCCTCATATCAAAAAAAAAACTCCTTTTTGTTTTACGTAATAATGTTCACGATAAGACAACTGCTGGCAAAGAAGTGGGAATACGGAGAGACGGTTCACCTACTGTTCGTTGACTTCAAAAAAGCCTACGACTCAGTCGCAAGGCAGAGACTCTACCATATTCTAGTTGAGCTGGGAGTCCCAACAAAAATATGCCGTCCTCATTCAAATTTGCATGAACGAAAACAAAGGGCGAGTCAGAATAGAAAACCACCTCTCAGAACCATTTGAAATCCGGGACGGACTAAAGCAGGGAGATGGTCTATCACCGTGTTTTTTTAACCTTGTGCTCGAGTATGTCATCAGAAAGGTACAAGATGACAACATGGCCGGATCATCCCTGAACGGGGTCACACAAGTGCCCGCATATGCGGATGACAACGCTGTTCTGGACGATAATCTAGAAACTGTTAGTAAAAACTGTGAAATCATCATGCAAGCGGCAGAAGAGGTGGGCCTAGAAATAAATGAAGACAAAACAAAATACATGATTACGGCGAGAGCAGGTGGACCTCAGAGAACACATATAACGTCAGAGGTAAGATATTTGAAAAAGTTAAAGAATTTAAATATCTGGGAACGATACTGACGGCCAGTAGCGAAATGTCGAAGGAAATTAACAAAAGACTGCATTCCGGCAACGCTAGTTGGCACCCAATCAGTAAACTGCTGAAATCCAGACTGCTATCACGTAACATAAAGCTCCGTGTCTATAGAACCATAATCATGCCGATTGTTCTATATGGATGCGAAACATGGGCTCTCACAAAACGGGAAGAAAACAAATTCCGCGTATTCGAGAATAAAGTTTTGAGGGGCATCTTTGGAGGTAAATATGACGAGGAGGCAGGACAATGGAGAAAACTCCATAATCACGAATTGGAAGAGCTATATCGCAAACCTACAATAGTGAGAGTAATCAAGTCGCGAAGATTAAGATGGGCCGGACACGTGGCGCGAATGGGGAACGATAGGACCGTGCATAGAATTCTTGACGGTAGACCAACGGGAAAGAGGCCGACAGGACGGCCGCGACGGAGATGGGAGGACAATGTTAGGTTTGACCTTGAGGATATCGGATCGAATGGTCAAGCGTGGAGGGAGAGTGCCCAGGGCAGGGAACGATGGCGAAGCCGAGTCAGTGAGGTCATGAACTTCCGGGTTCCTACATGCCAATAAATAATAATAATAATAATATAATAATTTTGTTTTACGTAATAGATATACTAATAAGTAAAAATGTAAGAGAACCTTCTCTTATACACAGTTATGTTATATAATTTAAGTAATTATAAACATAATCACAAACAAAAAAAAGCCGAAAGGCAAACACTTTAATGCAATAAAATTCTACAAATTAGAGTGCTCGCGAAGAGCCAGTAAGCTAATTAAAATTATGTAATTTTATAAATAGGATTTAGCATTTAATCCCAAACACTAAGACAAAATGTAATTTAAACAGAGAAATAAATGCGTTTTTAAAGTTAAGTAAAAGTATCCCGATATTTTATTTACGATAGCACCCCCCTCGTCCGCCCGCAATAAAGCCCACGGTAATAATAGCAAACCTGCTCGCCCCACACCACCCCCGCCACCTATCTCCAATTCCACCACCCTCTTCGGCCTCAAAACAGGCACGAAGTATTCCAACTTCCACAGGTCACACGCTCTCAATCCTCCCCCTCCCATCTGAACGCGTCTCACTCATTCACAGAACCTAACTCGAGACCGCCCCTCGCACCACTCCCCCCCACACATAGTTCTCGCCTGCGTCCATCTCGCCCCCCCCCCCCCTCTAGACCTTTAATCGACCCACTAATACCCCCATCTGTCAAACTCACTCAGCAAACCATTCATTCTTCTGACAACCGGTATGCCTTGTCTAAAATTAGGAACAAAACGACCTACGAGAATGTCCGCCTCTATCTTTCATACCTCCACGACAGATCTGACTCTGTCTGTTATGAAGGTAAAACGAAAACCAGCGTAACGGCCTCCATCCAACAGGAAAGTCTACCCACCGACTTCCCTAGCCCCCGCAGCCTATTCGTTAATTCCCTAAAAATCTAGATATGCTCCCTAATAACGCGCTAAAAGATCTCTCGGCATTTCGCGAATATATCGACAACAAAATGACCTATCCCAATAATGGCAAGCACTTTTGACCCTAATCAGTCGCCCCCCCCCCCCCCCCCCCTCCCCATTATGTCAATACCTCCAATACGCTCCCCCTAACCATATACTATCAGAATGTTAGAGGTCTTCGCTCAAAAACACATTCGACTCTGGAAAAGGCACATTTCCTCCCCTTCGACATATACGCTCTGACTGAGACCAACCTTATCCCCACTATTAATAGTCTTGAATTGTTTCCTCCCTCCTTCATTGTTTTTCACGATGACAACGCTCATCGAGAAGGTTTCCCATGCCGTGGAGTGCTGCTTGCCACTCATAACAGACTCGCTTCGTCTCTAATTGCCATCTGTTCTTCTCCGGATCTTGACTACGTCGCAATAAAAATCGACAAGCGCCCTAAGTCTCTTTTCACTATCTGCTTCTATATACCTCCTTCACGTCCCATCGTGTCTTACGAACTTGCAATAGAGGCGGTAGATAACCTAACCGAATTGAGCACCTCCCTAGACGATATCGTCGTTCTTGGCGATTTTAATCTCCCCCATCTCCAATGGACATTGGCTGACGAACAAGCCTTCTACGTCTCGAACCCTACTAGTTCCAAGGCACGTTTTTTTATAAATGGTCTCACCGTCTCATGCCTCCATCAAATAAGCTATGTCCCAAATCATATGGGGAGACAACTGGACCTCGTGTTCACAACAGACCTGCACAAGTCCTCAGTTGGCCCTAGTCCACACGCCCTCTGCACCATTGACAATTACCACCCCCCGCTGCTCTTATCCATATATCTTGATCATGAAACCCAGCCTTCTCTACCTCATGACAGCTTCTCCTACAACTTCCACAAAGCTAACTTCCGCCTTTTAAATGAGCATCTTAGCAAAACAGCGTTTCGCTTTGATCATTTGGGGGTAGAAGAAGCTACTGCCACTCTCTGTAAGGAGAGCTACTATGCCGTCGCCTTATATGTCCCCTATTCTCGCCACAGGTCATCGGTTTCATCGCCGCCATGGTACAACCGAACACTCCGCGCTCTTAGGAACAGGGGAAATAACTTGTGGAACATTTTCCTCAAAGCGCGTTCCTTCTAAAACTACTCCAACTATCTCGGTTCCTTTTATAAATTTACTGAGCTCTACAATTCCCTCTACACCAACTACCTCACAAAAACACAATCTAATTTGATCAATGACCCCAAATCTTTTTTCCACTTCATAAACTACAAACGTAAATCCGACGCCTATCCTAACTCCCTTTCTTATGGCGCGACTACTTCAACCGACCCACTAACTACTGCCAATCTATTCGCTTCGTTTTTCAATAAATCCTTCACAGACATCTCCTTCGAACCTAATCCGTCTCACTTCAAAGACTTGCTTGAGTTCTCCCCCGGCCCCTTCACCCCTCAAATTATTCAGCGTCACGTAGTTGAGGAGAAATTAAACTTACTCAAAGACGAGTTCAGCCCTGGGCCTGATGGACTCCCGGCTGTATTTTTAAAGAAATGTTCCACTTCTCTTTCCCTCCCGATATCAAAGATATTCAATCTATCCCTTTCACAAGGGATATTCCCTAGTATTTGTAAATCCTCCTATGTCACCCCCATACATAAAATCATCATCATCATCATCGGCACTACAACCGGGATCCGGTCTTGGCCTTATTTAACAAATCTCTCCACCGGTCCCGATTTCGAGCCGATGTCATCCAGTTTAGCACTCCCAGGCTCTGAGCGTCCCGCTCTACGCCATCCCTCCATCGCAGACAAGGTCTGCCGCGCTGTCTCCTTCCATACATCCTGCCACAAAGGACTTTCCGGACAGGCTCCTCTTCGCTCATTCGAGCTAGGTGTCCCGCCCCCCGGAGTCTACCGAGCTTGATTTTTCTTACAATATGAGCTTCAAGGTAGATTGCGTACAACTCATGGTTGTAGCGTCTCCGGAATCGTCCTCCCTCACATACGGGGCCAACAATTCTCCTTAAGACCTTTCTCTCGAACGCGGCCAAGAGTTCAGAGTGCCTTTTATTAAGCACCCAGGTCTCGGATCCATACATGAGTACTGGTAAGACTGTAGCGTCCTACGAACGCACAATACCGCCCAGGTAAGGTTCCAAACCTTCAAGGAACTTACTTACCTTATCCAGTACACGTGCCCACAGACACGTGTCCCCAAAGCTCTTAATCAGGCCTGTAACAAGGGCATAGGAAGCTGAAACAATGTTGAACCCGACATCAAAAAAACAAGGAACTTAACGTTCAAAAACTTTCAGCATCGAGTCAACGCATCCATTCATAGTATGCAAAAACAATTCCAGATTACAGGCCATAAATCTTCCATCCAAAGCATCTGCACGATGTACCAGGAATTGCATTTTCGGTAGATAAATAACAACGGATGCATACGCTGGTAGCTAAACGCAAGAAAGCATATCGCCTATCCGCGGCCAAAATTGTAAACAACCGTAATTATCGCAACAAGATAATTCGGAAGATTTACAAGTCCAACGCCAACAAAGGAAATACTCCGGTCCCACGATTCCTTTGTAAAAATTTCACACCCATTAGAAGGATCTAATGGATTTCGGTTGTGTTTACAAAAGGCAAACAACCACGGGCTGTACGCCCGAAAAATCATCTCGGCCTTCGCGCCAGATGTTCTGTGCAAACAGAAGGCCGTGGAAAAGGAAATGCTATCACCAACGAAGAATGTATGCAAGATGACTTTCCCTTTCTCAGCAAACTATGAAATATCCCCGGGGATACGATAACATGCTGCTAACAGGAATCCGGAAATTCTGTTAGCAGGGAGAATAAGAAAATTTTTCGATAGAGATACAGATACGATCTGTATCAGGGCATTGTGTGAGGAAAATACCGGCAGTTAGATTTCGATCGGCAGAGGACTAGGTGAGTCTACTTCGAGCATCCGTCCCAGGAGTACAGTTAGAAAATTCTACTAGGAGGTCGGTCCGATCCGCGCAACACATAAAAACTAAACGAACGTATATATCCGACGTTCATCGCGCGCAGTCTGTGTTCCTCGTCAGGGATATAGAAAAAGTCGAATAACAATCGTGCAGTCGAACGGTCCGTGGAAGGAGAAAAATTTGGTCAAGGGTGTCGCGACGTGCAGTGTGTACGAGAAACCTAGGGGATCAGAAATTGTTTAATGAAATAGAAAATCAGTGCTCTTTCCCCGGTATATATAAAAAAAAAGCAGAACGAGAACAATAAAAATTAAAAATAGAAAAACAATTTTCCTGTGTGTCATTTGTGCTGTTCCACTCCGTAGTGTTCTTTGTGTTAGCAGTGTTCGGCGGGACACCGCAGCCAACAACCGTCAACCTAAAGGACAAAACATCCGCCAAAAGACCATGGTCTTGTACAGTAGTAGCTTGGATGTTCTGGATAAATTTCGGAATTTAAAGAGCTTTGATAGACCAGAGTAGGCTTTGTTGGATTTAATCAGCCGTTCGCGTATTTCTTCTTCCATATTGTTATCGGCTGATACTATTGACCCAAGGTAGTTAAAGGATTGCACTATATCAAATTCGTGCTCCACTACCCTGATAGTAGATACCCCATACATAAAAAGGGACCTAAAAACGGTATAAGCAACTACCGTCCCATCGCCAAACTGCCTCATATTTCCAAACTGTTCGAAGGAATTCTTTACAACGCGTTATCTTTCCGTTGTAAATCCATCATCTCATCCAACCAGCATGGTTTCCTTCGGGCAGGTCGACCACAACGAATCTGATCAAGTTCTCATCCCATACTCTCCGTGCCTTAGAGAATGGCAACGAAGTCGATGTAATCACCAGAGATTTCAGCAAGGCCTTTGACAAAATCTCCCATAATCTCATCCTTTTCAAGCTGTCCTCCCTAGGTTTCGAACCCCTATTGATCAAGTGGTTATCTTCTTATCTGAAAGACCGATCCTACCGTGTCAAATTCAGATCCTCCCTGTCCAATCCTTTTCTTCCCACGTCAGGGGTTCCGCAAGGCAGCCATCTAAGTCCCCTCCTATTTATCCTTACCATCAATGATGTTGACTCCATTATTAAATACTCATCCATCTCCCTCTATGCCGTCGACGCCAAACTCTACAAAACGATCATGTCTCCTCTCGACTCCTCACTTCTGCAAACGGACCTCGACAGCTTCTCAACTTGGTGCCGTAATAACTGCCTAGAACTCAACGTTGTCAAATGTCACTCCATCACCTTCTCCCGCAAAGGCCCCCCTGCCCCCCCCCCCCCCCCCGCTCCTACTTCCTGTTAAACCAGCAGATATCATCTGTACCCTCGATACGCGACCTCGGGATCTTATTTGACAGGGAGCTTAGCTTCATCCCGCATATTGATGATATTATTCTTAAGGCCAACTCTGTCCTTGGGTTTGTGAAACGCTGGTCTAAAGAATTCTCTAATCCTTACGTTTCCCATTCTCCCTACATAGCCTTCGTCCGTCCCCTTCTGGAATACGCCAGTCAGGTCTGGCCTCCACACTACTCGTCCCATGTACGCAGAATCGAAAGCGTGCAATGTCGTTTTCTGCGTTTTGCCCTCCGCGGACTGAACTGGGCGAATCCTCGGATTCTCCCCCCATACACAAGCCGGCTCCATCTGATCAACTTCAGCACACTTGAGGAGCGCAGAACTCATGCCGATATCCTTTTCGTCCACCGTCTCCTTTCAGGCACAATCAACTGCCCAAGTTTGCTCTTCATCATTCCACTTCACACTAACCCCCGTAACTTGCGAAACCCTCATCTCTTCTATCAGCCCACCCACCACACGTCTTACGGCTCTAATGAACCCATTTCGCGAATGCTGCGGCGGGCAAACTCCTACCCTTCCTCTTTCGATTTCAACTTTACCTCTACTGCTCTCAAACTTCATCTCCTCTCTTTCCCCTCCTGACCACACCCACTCACCGTCTACACTCTTACTTCCTGTACTAAGCGAGGTGAATGAATGAGTGACAATTGATGGATGAACCAACCCGCCAAACATAGCCCCCCCCCCCTCCCCTTTTTTCTTTTTTTCTTTTTAACCATAGTTTATATCTATAAGAATAGTTTTAAGATAGTTGTTAAGTTTTATTGCTTGTACTAAGCTGAATATATGAGGGTTCTGCCCTCACTAAACTAAACTAAACTAAACTAAACAAGTACTTTAACACCCCAGGAGTATTTAAATCTAGGCAACAGACAAACTTCACAACTGTCTTAATTGCTTACTTCGATTCCTCCATTGGATTTCAACCCCTCATATTTATTAGGTAGTGGGGCCCCCTAACGGAAACAAACAAATCCCCTTGCGGAAGTAAGTTTCTTATGACAACTTACCTCACCCGAACATTGCTTGAGGATATAAATCACTAAGTTAACTACTCGGGAGGAAAGTTCGCAGTTAAGGGTGAATAAAATATGCGAGTATGTGACAATAAAAAGTACCAACGAGGCTGCAAGGAAGAGCTAGGTTATTTGATAGTTTTGTAACTTGCATTTCGTACCATATTTAGGCTTTAGTTGCCTTGTGGAGCGCAAATAAATCGGATTGCGCCGAATAATACCACAAGTCAACGAGGAGAATAACTTCTTATCTTACAGTTATAAGATTCGTCTTTTGGACCAAATATTTTTGGTATTTTAGGGATGTAGGTATTCTGTAAACCAACATTTCAAAAATATTGAAGTAACCGTTTATCATATATTGTCAATCACTTGTTCACAGAATAAATATTAGCTATTACACACCTTACAATATAGGCTCCGAATGGGTTAAGAGTGAGAATGTTTGCGTAAGTGATGTAGATTCACATCGGGTTCAATAAACTGCCGAAACAACAATTTCCACAGAACTATAAATCATCTAGTCAAAAGGAAGAGAACTATGCACAATAATCATTCACATTTCAATCGGGGGTGGCTACAACTTCCTTTGGTGGTTCATCCGTACGTTAGCATATAGAAGCAATAGTGTCCCCAATATGCTTCCTGACCGCAATACTTCTCAGCAAAAAATATTTTATCACCGCATGCGCATTGTGAATTCTTTTTCTATTGACTGCCTCTTATTTGGAACCCCAGTTACACCCCATGAATTGTGCTCGTCAAAAAACTCTGATTTGCTTTCAGTTGATTCTGCATCCCATTGGATCTACAAGCGCCCTTTGCGTTGACCTGTCTGTATTTTCTTTATACTTCTACTTCGTTTGTTTTTATTTGTCAACAAATTTCATTTTCGAACTTGTATTCAATCTTTTGACTCGTTATTACGGTTGGTATAAGTTTGTTTTAAAGTTTTTATCCTTTCATTATCTAATAATAAAATGGGAGACGAAGGTAAAGAAGCAGAAGGAGCCGATAAGAAAGTAGTTCATTCTTATCCCCTAGTCAGAGTATGTGCCAACATTTTCAGTTTTCCATTCTTTTACAGACCAACTATTTAATTTTTCTAGTTTTCTGATATGTATGAGGATTATCGAAATGAAGCCATGGAGTTCACTGTTACCGCTTGTGAAAAATACACTAACAATTATGAGGTAAGAATGGACATTATATTATTTAAGCCTTTCACGGATTACTTAAATTTGTTTTTAAATTTAGAACGCTGCGAGAGTTATTAAAGAAACCATGGACAAGCGATTTGGCACATACTGGCATGTGGTAGTGGGGGAAGGATATGGCTTCGATATTTCCTATGAGACCAAAAATATATTGTATTTATTTTTTGGTGGGAATTTAGCAGTTCTGGCATGGAAATGCTCCTGAGAGTTACAGCTTATATTGTGCGTCTATATTGTCTTATTGTATATTTCAAATTTCACGTACCTAAAGGAATTGTTTAGCTTGCTTCAATAATTTTCAAAATCAAGGGGTGGCTGTCTACTAAAAAGCTGACGACTGTTTACCTCCTAAATGATGCAGCTTCCCCGCTCTATCGAAATTTTGTTTTATCGATAATTGTACCTTGAACAGTTGTCAACAAAATCAAATCAAACATAATTACGTTTTATCTAAATACGGGAGTCAAATAAATTTATTTTTGTGTACTCTTTCAAAATGACTATTACTCATATTTTTTAGGCGAATTTTTCAATTGATTCTCATTCAGGTAGGTAGAAATTTGGGGTTTTCGAATGTGCCCAGGACAACATTAGTGACAAATTGAATATTTACCATAAAACTGAATTATAAGTCAAATTTGCATAACCTATTTTTCTACGTAGATTTATACGAGGGTGGACTGAAAAGTTTTCGACTTAACAAAGATACAAGACATTTTTTCTTAAAATTTACTTTTATTTTTCTACATAGCCTCATTGAAACTCTACACACTTCTGCCAGCGGTGCTCACATCTCTGTAACCTGTCCAAATAGTACTCGGAGTTTTTCTATGCAAAATAACTGTTCACGAAGGTGATTGCCTCCTCCTTAGACGAAAATCTCTGTCCTCCGAGCGCAATTTTTAGATTAGGGAACAAAAAGAAATCGCTTGGGACTAGATCGGGTAAGTACGGCGGATGCTCAAACAGTTCAAACCGTAATCCGTGGATTTTTGCCATGGCAACCGCTGAGGTGTGAGACGGCGCGTTGTCTTGGTGAAACTGGATTTTCTTTTTTTGCAATTGTGGCAGTTTTTCCGCAATTTCTGCTTTCAGTTGGTCAAGTAATGATGCGTAGTATGCTCCTGTAATGGTTTATTCATTTTTGAAGATAATCGATAAAGACAACTCCACGACTATTTCAAAAAACAGTCGCCATTACTTTCCCAGCCGAAAAACAGTTTTTGCTTGTTTTGGAGCCGATTCCCACTTTGCAGTCCACTGTTTTGGCTGTATTTTTGTTTCGGTCGTATAATGGTGTATCCAAGTTTCATCGACAGTAATTAATCGGTTCCAAATTTCGGATTTATTGCGCCTAAACTGCGCCAAAGAGTGTTGGAAATCTTCATTCGAACACGTTTTTGGTCTAACGTGAAGAAACGCGTCACTTAACGCGAGTTTTTCTCTCCGCACTAGAGCACACCCAGCAATAAAAGAAACCAATTTATAATAGTCACTCTTTTTCTTTATTGATTTATTTATTTTCTTTTTATTTTATTTAACATATCTTCCTTTTTGCTTTCTTTTGATCTTTACACATTTTCTAAATTCTACTGAATATAATTTCTCTTACTTATAGTTCACAGTGTTCTTAATTATTAATTATGTAACACCGGAGTTTGAAACTCCAATATTAACATTTAAATAATCGGTTATCAGAAATTTATTGGTCAAGACGTTATATTAGTTATTAATATTTTGTTATTATTGTAATGTAATATCTGAGCGTAACCCCAGATGTTATTTGTTATTTAATTATTGAAATGTAATTTTAAGTGAGATTTTTGTCACTTACGGCGTTCGTGTTGTATTTGTTTTTATATGCAACGCTCCTCCCCGGCATTTGCCAGGATCTCGTCCCTGGATGGAAACTATGGTGGTTATGTTTAGTTTTCTTAGCTATGTGCAGGCAGGTGCACTGGTTCTTTAAAGCCACCAAGTTAATAGTCACTGCTCCAAAACTCCCACAGATTGAAACACCGTAGTAGCGTATGCCGGGTTTACAAGAATGAATTTGTTTTTACACATTTATTGCTTCTTTCTTCAATCACACTAAACTTAAATGTATAAGAGGTCTTTACTTATTCACAAAAAGGTGAGGATACGTCTTTATTTATTTCACAAAACTTAAAGATGAGACTAAGTCTTTACTTATTTCACAAAACTCAAAGATGAGACTAAGTCTTTACATATTTCACAAAACTTAAATTCTAGACTAAGTCTTTACTTATTTCACAAAACTCAAAGATGAGACTAAGTCTTTAAATATTTCACAAAACTCAAAGATGAGACCAAGTCTTTAGATATTTCACAAGCAATGATAGGTTTTCGTTCAAGTAACAGAAAACGAACGCTCCATACACAACCTTAAAACAGGACCGGCTACTACTCCACAGATATTCAGACTGCATGTAAAGTTAACGATCCCTTGGGACGGCCCAAGAGGGATGTAAATTAACGTGGGGGCGCGACTTGCCCTCACGGAATCCGAACCGAGATTAAATTATTTCATCGAAGCGATAGGATGCCAAAATCCTATCATCGCTTCGATGACCATATTTGGTAATATATATTCTTTTTGCGTTAGGTTAAACTCAAAAGGGGTTGAAATACACACACGATGATTGCCTCTGCTGCTCATCGTGTGCGTCCGTAAGTATGCAAACATAGCATAAGTCCCCTTCAAAGTTCGCAGCAGGTGCGAGTATCTCAACGGCAAAAGTGTTGAAATGTTTACACGATCAGTGGCTACGAGTAGCGTGATGCTGATCGTGTGCGTGTTGTTGGTGTATCCTCGCAGTCGAACTCTGATGGTAATTTTCCATTTGCGAATTCGACTGCCGGGGCGCCAGCCGGATGCCCTCATATATCGGTCGCTCTATGTAGGCATGCTGTGCCAAGGCAAAATACCTTTTTCTGCTGTGTGCAGCTGGCGTACAAAAGGATATCGTGTAGATATTTGCACAGGCAATGTTGGTTGGTTGGTTGGTAAACCAAATTGCCTTGAAGATATTATATTAGTTGCCGCTGTAATTTCATATCAGCGAGAATTTATGTTTCATGGTTATACTTCGATTTTGCAGGTACAGTACAGAAGGTAAGTACAGGCTTTTAATGTATTTCAGGGAACTGTTACCTTTTGTACCTGTAAGATAAGTAGTGGCGTTCAATGGAACTGCCACGGTACTTGTTTCTCTTTTGTTGTATGCCCTATTTGGGGGGTTTTACTTAGGTTTATTGGAAGATTGGTTAGTGGCGTTCGAATGAACCGCCACAAAACTACGAAAAATCATTTTAGTTACACTTTTATTTTGCCACTAATTTCACTTATTCAATATTTAAATGGGAATGTCGATCGCTGACACTGCACTGCTTACTCTACCCTATAGCAATTTACTGGCAAGAAGACCCGCTCTGCTTGTGGGTGGCCGCAATCTGCTTGCTTTCAATTACTGAGTAACTCGCAACTCACTCGCAACCACTTTATATATCATTTTAGAATTGCTAATACCGGGGATGATGCATATTCACCTTTCAAACAGATAACCCATTCAGCGGTCATTCGCCGGTCATAATTCAATTATTCATTTCTGCAAAACTGCAGCGACACAATTCACCAATTTCTTAATTGGTTTTCCTGCCTAAAATGCAGTTTCCTCAAATCAATTACTGTTTCTGCAAACAGAGATTTGCGCAATTCCACAATCGTACTCGACTCGCAGTGGCGATGACTGAACCAATTACAGTACATTGCCCTATGTACAAATCGTATCGTACGATTAATTGTGACTTATTGCTGCGTTCAACACTTTCGCTGCGCTCAGCATTTCGTTGCCGTTGCGCTAACGTCTTTGATAGTACCGCTCGTGTCCCATATCATGTAAAACATCGTGTTAACATGTGTACCTGTAATATAAAACCGTATAGGTCTGGTTTTGCTTTTAGTAATGCGAAACGAAATGCCAGGTCAAGTGCACGACGGTTGGATAATTATCGCAAGGTATGCGATATGATTTAATTGCCCGTGGGGAAGGCTTTGCTTTCGAATGAATGCGGGCCTCAATAGTTTGCATGGTTAGCAAAATACGAATTTTAATTATTGGATAGGCGGGTATTGCATTATATGCAAAAAGCTTTGCCTTAGAGGGAATCAGAGGAAAATAAGATTGTACCTTAATTGTTTGATATGATGGGATCTTAATTGTTTTATGAATGTTAAGAGGGGGTGAATAGCGAGGTGTAACAATTACATATACTCGATCTTATCTATTCACTTCTATTATTATTGTACAAAGTTATTAGGCACTTCCTCCTTTCTTTATTAATTCTTCACTACTTCTTCTTTATTCGGTGCACTTTAACTTAGCACTATTCGACAATACTTTACTTTATTTCGAACTCGCAATGTTTCGTATGTTTAGTTGCATATATCCAAACTTATTTGTCCACTTCGCTTATCATTATTAAAAGTAATTAGGCACTACTTCCTTTCTTTTATAAATTCTTCACCACTTTCTCTTTATCCAGTGCACTTTCACTTAACTCTATATGAACGGTACTATTCTTTATTTCGAGTTCTCAGTATTTCTTATCATAAATTACGTACATTCAACTTTACTAGTTTACTTCCATTACTATTGCTACAAGTCATTAGGCACTTTTTCCTTTCTTTATCAATTCTTCACTCCTTTCACTTTAATCCTTGCTAAACACTCACTTTTCGGACTCGTCGTCACCACTCCGCTTTACACTTCTCAGATACCACTACCGAAACTCCAAACATTCTAACTTCTATTCTGTTCGTTACCTCGGGCTCAACACCTCCCGATGACGATAATGCAATTTCATTTCAATCGACCCAATTTCCGATTCTTGACTTCAATTCGCAATCGCTCTGTATTGCTGAGCCAGTCGAAATTCCTTCATTGACTTTAACCCCGGTTTAAGATTCGCGATTGCGAATTGACCCAATTAATTTTATTTTTGCGGCTCGTGCCGGAAATTGCAGTTAATCGTTTTTGCAGTTTAATTGTTCCAGCCTATGCAATCCATTATGGTTTGTTAATTGCTTCGGAAAATGAAACTAATCGTTTTTATTCGACTTGCCAATTGCTTTGAAATATGGACTTAATTGCATTATCGTTCTGTGGGGTCATCTGAGTTTAAAATCGGGTAGCGTTTTTCTGTTTGAGTGTGTCAATGATCTCTTGTATGTCATCTTTAGCTATGACATCATCGACACACTTACCACGCGCGGACAGCTTTCTCATGCCTAAATCTTGTTTTAATACGTGACAAACACGTCCTTTGGACATTTTCATAGCCTCTGCTATCTCTCTCACTTTAATCCGACGGTAGTCTAGCAACATTTGATGAACTTTAGCGATGTTATCGTCAGTTGTTGCACTTTTTGGACGTCCCGAACGTCCATCGTCCCCCAAGCTCTCACGGCTACGTTTAAATGCAGCTTCCCAAAATTTCACTGTGTTAAATGATGGCGCAGAGTCCCCATACAGAGACTCCAACTCATCTTTGATTTGTGTTCGTTTCCGCGTTTCTCGGAAAGAAAATGGAAATATTAGTTTTTTCATGAACAATACAATTTATTTCATTAGATCGATTACCTTAGTAGCACAGACAATTACAGCAATTAACCTTTTGAAAAATTCAAATAATCCACCGCTGGTAACAGAAATCATCCGTTGTCCTAGACCAACCTAGTTGAATCGTCGTCGAAGGCCAGAGTCCGTTTCTTTCGAGAGCGCTGAAGAGCAGATCACTCGATTGGCAACGGTTCCAATAGGGAGATTGTGGTGGTTCCGCCAAACCCCACTGCCTACTTACCTGAAGAACCCCCAACCCTACAACCCAATCTGCATAAGTTTTCGCCAATGCAATCGCATTAGCACCTTAAATGCTTTACGCATCTAGGTTATCTCAGGTATTGCCTAAAAGTCCCTGTAAAAGAATTCTTACCTTTCATGCATCTCTTCGCATACAAATTCCCTACAAGAATTCTTTCCATTATACAGGAGCATAAAACCAAAACCTATTCGTTACCTTCGGTTGCCAGGCAAATTCCAACCTTCCCACACCTGCACCGCAATCTCCCCGCAGCAAAAACATTTCCTTCCCAAGGATAATTAATGCTTTCAATCCATTATCTGGAAATGCCTGTAAAGAATTTTTCCTACAAGGGCATTCATACATGTATCAATGCATCTCTGCATTAGCGACCAAGAACGGAATTCCCAATTAGTGTAGATATTCACACTAGAGTTCGTCCCTGGCGTCGCCTTAGATGCCATGCACAATTGACACAGATGGTATACACAACCATCATTGTGTAACCATCTAAATTACTTTCCAAAGACTTGCAACTATTGACTCAGCTGCAAGCACTTCTCTCGAAAATACTTCTTTGTTTGAATCTTCAAACAATCACCAACGTCGCGCTTAGCCACCGGATTGGATTCAATACCATAAACATATGCAAACAAAAGAATCCGATTCTTCCAGTCGGCAGAGATACGATATACGATCTCCATTGTATAAAGTATCACCATCCCCTTTAGCATCTAATGAGTGGCTGCTATTTACGATGCCTTAGGTCGCTTCTACTTTGTTCTTTTTCCCTCGTTGTAGGTTTCTTTTATCCTTTGCTAAATGCATCGATAAACACGGTGATGTGTACGAACACACACGCACGCACATCGACTCACTCAAACGACTGTCAAATAAAAACTACGCGTCGAAAATAGATGAAATGTTGGTGAGTAACTACCAGAAGATGCATAACTACATTCACTAGCTTTTATTGACGAGTACTGCTATCTTCACGTTGAGGTCGGAAACTTTTCGTTCTGCCCCCGTGGATACCTATTGTAAGTTCTTAAACAACCATGACCAGTTTCTACCTTTTTTTGCGTAAAGAAAGTTATTAGTCAAATTTGTAGCACAGGCGGGCTTTCCACACATGCTGCATTTATTCATTTCCTTGCACAAATTAGTTGGCTGGTAGTTTAAAAAACAAAAAAAAAACAAAAAAAATACTGCAGCAAAGCATTGCTGGGATTTTTGCGAAATATTCTGCCGATTGTTTGATTCTTTGCTTATGATCATCAAACCTTGTCCATTTCCTTATCTGTTGATTGAGGTATTTCTCCAGGTTCAGAATCATCATCATCGGCACTACAACCGGGACCTGGTCTTGGCTTTATTTAGCAAGTCTCCGGTCCCGAATTCCAGCCGATGTCATCCAGTTTTGAACTTCCAGGCTCTGGGCGTCCTGGTCTACGCCATCCCTCCATCGCAGAGAAGATCTGTCGCGTTGTCACCTTTCATACATCCTGTCACAAAGGACTTTCGGGGCAGGCTCCTCTTCACTCATTCGAGCTAAGTGTCCCGTCCACCGGAGTCTACCGAGCTTAATTTTTCTTACAACATTAGCTTCGAGATAGATCGCCTACAAATCATGGTTGAAGCGTCCCCGGAATCGTCCTCCCTTACATACGGGGCCAACAATTCTCCTTAAGACCTTCCTCTCGAGTGCGACTAAGACTTCAGAATGGCTCTTATTGACCACCCAGGTCTCGGATCCGTACATGAGTACTCGTAAGACCATGGTCTTGTACAGTAGTAGCTTGGATGTTCTGGATAAATTTCGAGATTTAAAGAGCCTTGATAGACCATAGTAGTCTTTGTTGGATTTGACCACTCGCGTATTTCTTCTACCATAGTGTTATCGGCTGATACTATTGATCCAAGGTAGTTAAAGGAAAATCGCGAAGATTAAGGTGGGCCGGACACGAGGCGCCAATGGGCAACGATAGGACCGTCCATAGAATTCTTGACGGTAAACCAACGGAAAAGAGACCGACAGGACGGCCGCGACGGAGATTGGAGGACAATGTTAGGTTGGACCTCGAGGAGATCGGATCGGAGTCGAGTCGGTGAGGTCATGAACTTTCGGGTTCCTACATGCCAATAAATAGAATAGAATAGTATAGTTAAAGGTTTGCACTACTTCAAAATCGTGCTCAATCTGGGTGAAGGAATCGTTACAATCCATATCTGTAATGTTGATGGGTGGCAACTTCGCTTTCATTTTTGCTGACTGTTGCTCTTGTTGTGTAACCTGTTGCGGTGGACATCCTTTTTGTTGTCTAGGGTTATGTTGTTTTTTTTTTTTTTTTTTTTTTTTTTTATTAGACTTCTCTCGGGAGAGGCGAACCTATAGCGCCGAGTGGGCGCCCCGAGATGCACTCAAATAACTGTTGCAGTTCTTTTTGAACAGTTTCAGGTTGTAACGTTCCGGGAACACTCGCGTGGGAAGGGAGTTCCCCAGCTTCCCCGCTCTGTAGCGGAACGAGTTCTGATGTAGGGATGTTCGCGCCGTCGGGAGATGAACCACAAACGGGTGCGATCCGTCGGATTGTCTTGTGGAGCGCATATAAGCCGAATTGCGCGGAACAATACCACGAATCTCCGAAGAACAGCACCCGTGATAATATTTGTAAAACAGACAGAGGTCGGCTACGCGCCTTCGATGTGATAGCGACTGTAGTCCCGACGTCAGCGCCGAGTCCCCGATCAGGCGGATCGCTCGTCTCTGTATGCTCTCAAGTAGGTCGAGGGTATGTTTAGGAGCCGAGCTCCAAACATGAGAGCAATATTCGAGCGCGGGTCCAATTTGGGATTTATATAGGAGGAGAAGTTGGGCCGGGGTAAAATATTTCTTGGCTCTAAAAAGATAACTCAGTTTTCCTGAGGCTGACCTGGCGATGTTCGACACGTGTTTATGCCATGATACATTCCCACAGACCGTGACGCCGAGCAATTTCAAACTTTCCCCAGCCTCGAGGGCCCGGCCATTCATCATCAGCTGTGGAACCGATGATCCAGTTTTCTTTGTGAATGTTGCATACTGAGTCTTCGTTGCAATGAAGTCGACAAGATTGGCCTTTCCCCACTGCAGGACTTTATCCAGATCCCGATTCAGAGAATCAATCTGTCTACATCTCAGCTGGTGTGACGCAGATGCACCAATCGGCCGATCACTCGAAAAGGAGGAAACAAGCGTACTATCATCCGCAAAACTGAACACTTTGTTATCCGTTGTCTCCAACAAATCATTTATGTGAAGCAAGAACAAGGTTGGAGCCAAAATAGAACCTTCGGCCACCCCCGAATTAACAGGATACAGATCCGAACACTCGCCGTCCACAACAACCCGGATCGATCGATTTTCAAGGAAACTTCTCGTCCAGACGGAAAGCTGTTGGGAAAGTCCATATGGACGAAGTTTGTTCAGCAATGCCCCGTGCCAGACGCGGTCAAAAGCCTTGGCAATATCCAATGCGACCGCCCTTGACTCACCATGCACCTCAATCGCAGATGTCCATATATCGGTTATAAGAGTCAAAAGGTCTCCTGTGGACCGCCTGCCACGGAATCCGTATTGACGATCATTCAGGAGTCCGTTGCACTCCAAATACTTAACCAACTCAGCATTGATGACTTTTTTCATCACCTTAGATAAAATAGAGAGTAATGCTATCGGACGGTAATTTTGTGGGAGACACTTTTTTCCCGTCTTTGGGATTGGCTGAACTCGAGCGATTTTCCAGCAGGCAGGAAAGGTCCTCCGTGCATAAGATAAGCGGAAGAGTCTGCCAAGAACCGGCGATAGTTCTGGAGCACAGTTCTTAAGGACTATTGCTGGTATTCCGTCCGGGCCGGTTGCCTTCCTACAATCCAGTTCACGTAGAATGCGTTGAATAGTGCGCGGACGAAATCTCACATCCCGCATGGAAGACTGTACCGGCGTGATCACAGGAGGGTCCAAAAGGCCGGGATCGAGGTTTGAATTCGCCGAAAATAAATTTGCGAATACATTAGCTTTATCCCTTGAATTCGTGACTAACGTCCCGCTGTCCGTCACCAACGGAGGGAATGAAGAGGATGCAAAGTTACCGCTGACAGCTTTTGCCATTGACCAGAAGGAGCGCGAACCAGTTGGGCACCGAAGGAGCTTATTGATCACCCTGTCGTTGTGAGCCTTCTTCGCGGTATCAATCGCCTGGTTGCACGCGTTTCTGATTCTGACAAAATTCGTTCTGTTAACATCGGTGGGATTGGAGCGCCATTGCTTAAAAGCTCTATTTTTTGCCGCTGTAATCAGCTCGCACTTTTTGTCAAACCAAGGTTTATCAGACGAACTTCGTTTGATGGAATGTGGAATATACATCTCCATCCCCAGAAGAATAATCTCTGATACCGACTCCGCGCATGCGTTAACATCGGAGTTTCCGAAGCACACCTCGGACCACGGAAAGGATGCGAAGAAGTCTCGCAAATCGTCCCAGTTAGCGGCCCCATACTTCCATACATGACGAAGCTGCCTAGGCCGGTTGCTTGCTTGGTATGCAAGTGCTTGCGCGACAGATACCAAGCAGTGATCTGAGTTTCCCAGTGGCGCAGAAACCTCTGTTGTGCACATTGTTGCTGTTTTTTCTGTTGCTGTTGTTTCACCATTAGGTGCTCGTTTTCAGCCAACTCCTTCTTTTTGCGACGATTATCAGCCAATTGTGCCCTTGCTTCAAGGTCGCTGATTTCCTCCTCGTCCTCCATCTCAGTACTTGCTAAGCATGCTATTGGTCACATTGCCGTCATTATATGGAACCGGTGGTAATGTATTGTCCTCTTACATTTTTGTCTCTTATCGAGCAAGTCTGTTATTGCCTCGTTTGGCTTGTTGATTTTTGCCGTCGCTCGTATCTGTGAGGAGCTTGCAGGGCGTTCTATTAACGCGGACTTTGGTTTTAATTTTATAATTATTTGTTTCGTCTGCCATTTTGCATTTTAACCTTTTCTTTATTGCTAAACACGTGTGCACTCAGGTAGTTAGTATTAAATTGTGTTCTTTGTTTTGATTGTCACACAACACGTGGCTTCGTTCTCTTTTATTTGATTATATCTATATATATTAATTTTTTCACTGTTTTTATCACTGGAATTTATTTATTTATAAATTGTCTTTATATTTTAACCACTCGCAAACCATAAAAGCAACTTTTTTCATTTAACTCGATTGCCGAATTGAAAACGAGCACTCGGTCACTATGTATCGTTGAATGTACAATATTACGACTCAAGATCGAATGTATCTGTGTCTGTTGTGTGGAGTTACTCTGGACAGATGTTTGCTTCCCCTTATATATGTAACAAGAACTTCTGGTCTTTTCTTTTTGGTCACGGTGAGGTACCATCCCATCACGGTGTAAATTGCGCGACTCAGAGTTTTCACTCCGAAGCGAAAGGAAAAAACAAAAACACAAACTGCTTTTCATCAATCTTTTTGCACTTTATTATTATATGTTCTCTCATTCTTTATTTTCTTTAATTCATATACATTTTTCCATTATCAACTGTTTTTTGTTTTTTTTTGTTCCACTTATTTGTCAGCTATTTTCATTTTACAATAGTTTCTATCTTTATTAGACAGAGTCGGATAGACTGGAAATAAGATTGTTCAAAGTCTTGTCCCGTATATTACTCCATACCCCAACTATTGATTTTTTGAGCTGTTCCAGGTTTTGTATTCCTGGCTTTTCCTGATCGTAAACCGCCCTTGCCAGCGTAAAAGTTTAATTCGATGAATATTTTGATCCAGCGTCGGATATTTCTAAAACTCATAACATAATTCTTTTAGGCCAACCAACAGACTGATCTTTTTTTTTTTTCTGTTTTCATCCCTTGTTCTTAACACGGGCTCAACAGTCACACAATACCACCTTGCACTTCATGGTCATAGCTGAAGTTCAAGGTGTTCGGTCAATTCAATTACAATTGCGAAATATTATTAATGAATGAAAAGATATCACCTTGCATTTGTGTGCTTGTTATTGTGATGGAATGCAAGATCAACAACGGGAAAACCTGGGATCAGTTTTTGACATCCGAACCGAGTATTTATACCATAGAGGTTCCTGCGCCACTGGGAAACTCAGATCACTGCTTAGTGTCTGTCGCACAACCACTTGCATTTCAAGCGAAAAACCGGCCTATGCAATTGCCGGATACCTCATGTGATTGTGCGAACACCCCGGATCTTTTTTTTTGACATCAGAGCCGAGTATTCACACTGTGGAGATTGCTGCGCCACTGGGAAAGTGAGATCACTGCTTGGTATCTGCCGCGCAAGCACTTGCATATCAAGCGAATAACCGGTCTAGGCAGCTTCGCCATATATGGAAGTATGGGGCTGCTAACTGGGACGATTTGCGAGATTTCTTCGCATCCTTTCCTTGGTCGGAGGTGTGCTTCGGAGACTCCGATGTTAACGCTTGCATGGAGTCAGTAACTGAGATTATTCTTCTCGGGATGGAGATCTACATTCCATCAAGCGAAGTTCATCCGATAAACCGTGGTTTGACAAAAAATGCGAGCCGATTACAGCGGCAAAAATAGAGCTTTTAAACATTGGCGGTCCAATTCCACCGATGTTAACAGAACGAATTTTGTTAGGATCAGAAACGCGTGCAACCAGGCGAGTGATACCGCGAAGGAAGCTCACAAGGACAGAGTGACCAATAAACTCCTTCGGTGCCAGACTGGTTCGCGCTCCTTCTGGTCAATAGCAAAGGCTGTCAGTAGTAACTTCGCTTCCTTCTCCTTCCTCCGTTGGTGACAGACAGCACGACGTTAGTCACAAATTCAAAGGATAAAGCTAATGTGTTCGCGAATGTATTTTCCGCGAATTCCAATCCCAATCCCGGCCTTTGGAGCCACCTGTGATCGCGCCGGTACGGTCTTCCATACGGGATGTGAGATTTCGCCCGCGCACTATTCAACGCAATCTACGTGAACTGGATTGTAGGAAGGCGACCGGCCCGGACGGAATACCAGCAATAGCCCTTAAGAACTGTGCTCCAGAACTATCGCCACTTCTTGGCAGACTCTTCCGCTTATCTTATGCACGGAGGACCATTCCTGCCTGCTGGAAAATCGCTCGAGTTCAGCCAATCCCAAAGACGGGAAAAAAGTGTCTCCCACAAAATTACCGTCCGATAGCATTACTGCCTATGTTATCTAAGGTAATGGAAAATGTCATCAACACTGAGTTAATTAAGCATTTAGAGCGCAACGTACTTCTGAATGACCGTCAATACAGATTCCGGTGCAGGCGGTCCACGGGAGACCTTTTGATACTTATAACCGATATATGGACATCTGCGATTGAGGTGCATGGTGAGTCGAGGGCGGTCGCATTGGATATCTCCAAGGCTTTTGACCGCGTTTGGCACGGGGCATTGCTGTGCAAAATTCGTTCATATGGACTTTCCCAGCAGCTTTGCGACCGGCCGAAGAGCTTCCTCGAAAATCGATCGATCCGGGTTGTTGTGGACGGTGAGTGTTCGGATCTGTTAATTCTGGGGTGCCCCAAGGTTCTATTTTGTCCCCAACCTTATTTTTGCTTCACATGAATGATTTGTTGGAGACAACGGATAACAAAGTGTTCAGTACGCTTGTTTCCTCCTTTTCGAGTGTTCGGCCGATTGGTGCGTCGCATCAGCTGAGATGTAGACAGATTGACTGTCTGAATCAGGATCTAGATAGGGTCCTGCAGTGGGGAACGGCCAATCTCGTCGACTTCAATGCAGCGAATACACAATATACAACATTCACAAAGAAAAGTGCATCATCGGTTCCACAGTTGATGATGAATGGCCAGGCTCTCGAAGCTGGGCAAAGTTTAAAATTGCTCGGCGTCACTGTCGGGATCTGGTCTTGGCCTTATTTAGCAAATCTCGAGGCTTGTTAAATTTTCAATAATAATTTGTTTTTACTGGCAAGGTTATTAGCCTTGCGCCATCTGTGGGAATGTGTCGTGGCATAATACGTGTCGAGCATCGCCAGGTCAGCCTCAGGAAAGCTGAGCTATCTTTTTAGTGCCAAGAAATATTTCACTCCGGCTTAACTTCTTCCCCTGTGTAAATCCCAAATTAGACCCGCGCTCGAATATTGCTCTCATGTTTGAAGCTGTGCTCCTAAACATACCCTCGACCTACTTGATAGCATTCAGAGACGAGCGATTCGCCTGATCGGGGACAGGGTGCTGACGTCGAGACTACAGTCGCTATCACATCGAAGGCGCGTGGCTGACCTCTGCCTGTTTTCCAGATATTATCACGGGTACTGTTCTTCGGAGATTCGTGGTATTGTTCCACGCAATTCGGCTTATATGCACTCCAAAAGACAATACGACAGATCGCACCATTTTGCGGCTCATTTCCCGACGGCGCAAACATCCCTGCAACAGAACTCGTTCCATTACAGAACGGAGAAGCTGTGGAACTCCCTTCCGACGCGAGTGTTCCCGGAGCGATACAACCCGCAACTGTTCAAAAAGAACTGCAACAGTTTTATTTGATGGCATCTCGGGGCGCCCACTCGGCGCTATAGGTTGGCCTCTTTCGAGAGAAGTATAATTTAAAATATATATATATATAAAAAGTAATGTATCACTTTATATGATTAACGTGATTGTGAGAAACTGTAAAGTGTTCAATAAGATCGCGAAATATCATATTTCCGTTCCCATGACTTTAGCGTTTTGGAACCTGCTGGTGGTTATGCGATGGTTTATGTTGATGCCATCACTGGAATGACCTCCAGTGAAATTATCATCAATAATTCTTAACATGCACGTGTTTCGTGTAAAAAAGAAAAAGAAACTACTAACACGCTAGCGACAAATTTCTGTGAAATTCTACAAATTGGATATATATCGGGTTTTCCAATAGGGACTGGACAATTTTTTATTTAAATAAAACGCAACCCATTTGAGATATTTCAAAAACTTTATTAACGTCTTGAAGTACAATTAAAATATTTATGAATGGAACTCAACTTCGTTCATATGGCCACCGCGGGCACGTTTGCAGCGGTGGATTCGTTGGACCCAATTTTCGATGACGGCCACACATTTCGGCCGAAACGGCCGCTATCTCGCGTTCAATGTTGGCTCTGAGCTCTTCCAACGTCGTCGGATTGTTGGCATAGACCAATGACGACGTAGCCCCAAAGAAAATAGTCTAGAAGCGTTAAATCGCACGAACGAGGCGGGCAACCCACTGGCCCATTTCTTGAGATAACACGCTCATCAAACTTACTCTTCAATAAATCGAATGTATCGTGTGCTATGTGGCTTGTGGCACCGTCCTGTTGAAACCACATGTCGCCCAAGTCCATATCTTCCAATTCGGGCCAAAAATAATCGGTAATCATGGCGCGATAACGATGGCCATTCACAGTAACGTGACGATCGTTATCGTCGACGCAAAAATATGGCCTAATGACGCCGCCAACATGCAAACCGCACCAAACAGCTATTTTTTGTGGATGAAGTGGTGATTCATGAAGCACATGTGGATTTTCACTCGACCAATAACGCATGTTTTGCTTATTGACGAACCCATTGAACCAAAAATGAGCTCCGTCACTGAAGATGATTTCGCGATGAAATTCATCATCTTGGCGCATCTTTTCCAGAGCCCAATCGGAGAACGTACGTCGCTTTAAATGGTCCGTCGGCTTCAATTCTTGAGTCAGCTTGATCTTGTATAGGTGTTGTATTTTTACGGTGCGTTTACCGTATAAATTCGAAAATGTTAAGCAATACGAGCGATTCGAAATAATGATTAAGACACGAAATGTTTTATTATACGACAGTTTATTTTTGCTCTGAGGCAATCGAAAACGAACATATTATGCACATGTAAATTAGCATATGTGCCACGACACGAAATACAAAAACTCGAACTTAGCAGATCAACTGCTATTCTTGAGGACGACGAACGAAGAAGAGAACGAGTTGTGGAAGGATCTTCGCCATTGAAATCCTTAATGTCCGCCATCTTAACGAAAGTCCTTTGATGAACGGAAGTAGGCGGGGCTATGCATTGCAGAACGATAACTGGACGAAACTGGAACGTACGACTTATGACAGTTAAGGTGTCAATACAATTTTCGATGTTCGTCGTCTTTCGATTGATGTTGGCTATGCTGTTTTGTTAAGCGAGATGCGACATGCCGCCCGCCTTGAAGCGTCAGGTTCAAAACTGGTGTGGTGTTTCCGGCGCCTGTAGTTTCCTCGATGGGGAGAGCGCATAGTCTCTTGACGCAACGATCATATATGTCGCCTTTTGTACGGAGAGTGACTATTCGTACAATTCCATCCTGGCCGGGGCGTGTAGCTATGACTCGACCAAGTGCCCATCTTAGTGGTGGTAGGTTTTCATCTGCGATGAGCACTAATACTCCTTCCTTTAGCTGGACCTCGGGACGGCGTGAGCGGCTGAATTGTATGAGCTGGTGCAAATATTCTTTATGCCAGCGCTTCCAAAAATGCTGCTTCATTTGCTGAGCGTGATGCCAGGCGGTTAGGCGATTTGCGGGTGTATCTGTGAAATCAACTTGTGGAAAGGAAGTTAAAGGGCCACGTACTAGAAAATGAGCAGGAGTTAATGGTTCGAGGTCATTTGGATCTGAGGACATAGGAGATATAGGACGGGAATTTAAAATTGCTTCTACTTCTATCACATATGTTTCCAATTGTTCATATGTAAGTAATACATTGCCTACAGTTCGATTCAAATGATGTTTGAATGATTTAACGATTTAAAATGAGGAGTTCTTGGCGGTATGAAGTGCCAATCAATCCCTTGACCAGCACAAAATTTAGATACATTATTTTGATGCTCCTTTGAATTAAAAAGTTTGTAGAGCCGTTGGAGCTCGGTTTTTGCCCCGACAAAGTTACTTCCATTATCCGAATGGATTTCGACCGATTTTCCCCGTCTCGAAAAGAAGCGCTTCAGGCTTGCGATAAAATCCTCAGTGGATAATCCACCAACTAACTCAAGATGCACTGCCTTTGTGCATAGACAAACGTATACAGCTACGTAGACCTTTACCCGATTTTTGTTACGATGACGCTTTTCTTTTATATAGAAAGGTCCACAATAATCGACTCCGACACGTAGAAAAGGGCGAGAAGATGTAATTGGATGTTTGGGTAGAGTACCCATAGGGTAGTCAGCGAGAATAGGTTTGGCCTTGAAACAGGGCATGCACTTATGAAGGATGCGACGAGTTGTGCTGCGGCCGTTAATCGGCCAATAGTGCTGTCGCACCGAATATAAAGTAGTTTGGATGCCAGCGTGCTTGAGCCTAATATGCTCTGCCTGTATGATCAATTTCGTGATATGATGCTGCGACGGCAACAGTATAGAGTGACGTTGATCTTCGGATAAGGACGAACGCGCAAGCCTATAGCGTTTGAAATAATAGTGAAGAAGATCGTGTGATTCGAACTGACGCTATGACAGCTCGAATCACGAAAAAAATTTGACCTAAGCGTTACACACCAGGCTACTGACCGAGTTTAGAATTTGATTTCCAAACTCGACTACATTCCACTGGTATGAATTATTTTTATTTTATCGCTTGGTATACGGTTCTGATGTATTTTTCTTATTCGATTTTTTTCGTTCGGTGTTCTTCACTATTTTTGCTTGTGAATTGTGTGTATCTGTTAGAATCGCTACAAGCCTGCCTCCGACACATACTATGCCGGCGGTGTCCAAAATTGGATTACGCGGGATTAATTTGTTTGATGCTGGGAGTGGCTGGTTGGCCGACAATGCTTCAATATCGCGCCTGAATGACTGCAATTGAACGAGTTTGATGATGACGTTGTGTGAGCGTGAAAGCTCGTCAACTCGTAATGGGCCAATACTGCGTCGAGACATGCCTTTGGCATTGTGAACGAATCTGAGTACATATCCAATGATTCGTTGTAACTTACTAAACGAACTGTATCGCTCAAGTATATCTTGCTTTCGAATTTCGAGCGACATGTAAGCGACCGTATGTATCACGGGTTTCAACTCAGGAATTTCTATTTTGGACAAAGCTTGCTTCGGCCACGACGAATCTTGATCCTTTAACCATGATGGACCATTAAACCAAAGGCTACCTTCCACGAACTCAGAAGGAAGCTGCCCATGTGAAATGAGATCCGCAGGATTGTCTTGGGAGGAGATGTGTTTCCAATAGCATCGGGATACATTAGATTGTATCTCGCACACACGATTTGATACGAAAGTTTTTAGCTTGTGCGCGGGAGTGCTTATCCAGTGCAGTACGATGGTGGAATCAGACCAGAAATATACCTCATCTATTTCCTTTGAGATGCTCTTGCGTATGCTGTTGTGCAGACGAGTCTCTAACACGGCTGCGCTGAGCTCCAATCTGGATATTGTTAGGGGTTCGAGAGGAGCGACTCGCGATTTGGATGCAATCAGACGGATATGCACTTGGCCTTTAAGATCGACGGTTTTTAAATAAAAACAAGCTCCATAGGCCTTTTCACTGGCATCGCAAAATCCATGCAGTTGTACATTAACTGCATTGGGTATGGTTACTCCACGAGGAAATTTGAGCTTTTCGATTAAGTGGAGCTGGTCTTGGTACGCAGACCATGCCGAATGGATTTCCATAGGGACAGATTCGTCCCACGCAACCCCTGACTTCCATAGTAGCTGAATCAGCACCTTGGCATATACTACGATGGGGCCTAAGAGTCCCAACGGATCAAACAATTTCGAAATTTGAGACAATATGCCTCTTTTAGTGCTGCTGTTTCTTTTATCAGTACTGACAACATAAAAGAAATACTCCTTGCGAGAGTTCCAGCGTATGCCCAAGGTCTTTATGTCCGAATCTGGGTCTAGAGACATATGCGAATGGTCAGGATGTTCTTGTTCCTTGATAAGTAGCGCTGGGTGGCTCGAAGCCCATTTTCTCAAGCAGAATCCTCATTTCTTGAGTAGTGCGAGGAGTTCATCACGGATCAGGATGGCCTCGGTTAGAGTATCCGCTCCTGTGAGTAGATCGTCTACATAAAAATCCTTGCGCAATATTTGAGCAGCCTTGGGAAAGTTGTTCGTTTCGTCATCAGCTAGTCTGAACAGCGTCTTTATAGCCAAATATGATGCGCAAGCTGTTCCATAAGTGGCAGTGTTGAGCTTAAAAACCTGTATGGGGTCGCGCATAGTGCGTCGATAGAGAATTTTTTGATACTTTGCATCGGCTGAATTTACCTGAACTTGCCGATACATTTTTTCGATATCAGCCGTGAGGACGAAAATGTGAAAACGAAATCGTGAGAGCAATTCAAATAAGTCATCCTGTAGCTTGGGACCTACCATGAGGGTGTCGTTTAATGAAACACCCGTTGTCGTTTTTGCGGAACCATCGAAAACAACCCGAATCTTGGTGGTTAGGCTGCTCTTCTTCACCACAGCATGATGAGGAAGGAACTAGCCGTTGGGCTCTTGTTTCACTGCAAGTGACATGTGTCCCAATGACAAGTACTCATCTAGGAATGCAGTATACTCACGCTGCACTTCGGGTTTGGCTTGGAGTTTGCGCTCCAAAGCATAAAATCTTCTTAATGCCATAGTATAAGACTCGCATAATGCGGTCTTTTTCTGGTTGAAAGGCAATTTTACTTGATATCTCCCACCAGGAAGTCTAATGGTGTGAAGAGCATAATGATCCTCGCAAGCTATTTCTTGAGGCGAACGAATTTTCTCAATTGAGATCTCCTCAGATTCCCAGAACCGAGTTAGATTCACATCTGGGGGACTGGATTGTATCGAAAGATGGCAGGACACGTTAGCTGCCTGATAATTTGGATCGAGATCGCCAGCAACAATCCATCCTAATTGTGTTTTTTGCAATAATACATTTGGCTGTTTCCTCAACGATATTTGGCCGATGCAAAGCAACTTGTAGAATAATTTGACGCCTATTAAGGCATCGCCTTTCGACGATTTGAAAAAACCTGGGTCAGTCAAAGGAATGTTTCTTGGTAGATCAAGAGCATGTGGATCTATAGGAGTTGAAGGCATCGGATGCCCAATCTGCGGTACGAACAAAAATTCAATTGATTTTTCATATTTAGTGACACGCGATCTCAATGTTGCCCGTGTGGAATGTGTAACCGTAGTGGAAGTGCTGTCGATTCCTGAAACGTAAACGTTGGACGGCCTTTTGACGAGGTTTAGACGATCCGCTGTTTCCTGAGTTATAAAATGCACTTGAGAACCTGCATCCTGGAATATGCGGCATAACTGGCTCCTGCCTTGACTATTAACAATGTCAACTAAGGCAGTGGCTAACACTCCATGAGTTGCGCTTTGAGCCTGCCTGCTCGTGCCGTCAAGTGCGAAATGCGAAGCAACCGTGTTTATCCTGTTTGTCTTTTCAAAATGTAACAAGGCGTGGTGACGTTGATTGCACTTGTTGCATGGCTGCACCTTACAGCCCGACACTCGATGTCCTTTCCTTAGACATTGTATGCACCACTGGCCGGTCTTGGCGGCTTCGAAACGCGCTTGCGGAGTTAGCGACTTAAACCTGTCGCAAGCGTAGATTTGATGACTAGTGTCATTGTAGAGAATACAACCCCGAGTCGTAGCCACGGATGTCTGTTGCCATCTCTGGTTGCGACGAGTAAAGGACTTTTCCGATGGTAAGCTAGAATTGGCTTTTGCTCGAGAGCTTTCTACTTGAGCTCTTCTTTTAATGAAATCAATAAAGTTTTTTATGGTGGGTTTAGCCATACTGCTGCTACAGTCTTCCCATCGCTCCCGGGCGGATGGATTAAGTTTTTCACGAAGGAGTACGATTAACATGGAGTCCCAATACTCAACGGGTTCATTTAGAGCTTGTAATGCGCAGATCAACTGCTATTCTTGAGGACGACGAACGAAGAAGAGAACGAGTTGTGGAAGGATCTTCGCCATTGAAATCCTTAATGTCCGCCATCTTAACGAAAGTCCTTTGATGAACGGAAGTAGGCGGGGCTATGCCTTGCAGAACGATAACTGGACGAAACTGGAACGTACGACTTATGACAGTTAAGGTGTCAATACAATTTTCGATGGTCGTCGTCTTTCGATTGATGTTGGCTATGCTATTTTGTTAAGCGAGATGCAACAGGTGTAAACCAAGATCTTTACGCAAAATTCGCCATAAACTGGCCTGGGCGATGCCCAATTCTTGAGAACGCCGTGGAATTGACTGATTTGGATCGTTTGCTACGGGCGCCTTTTTGCACTAAACTTGTTATTGCCTGTCTACTAGGGCGAGAATTACGACCGAAAGTTGTAGTCAACGCTCTCAAAGTTGCGGTCACCGACTCCAAATTTCGGTAGTAAATTTTTATAATTCGCAGACGTTGTCCGTTCGTGTACTTAATCATGATGAAAATTTGAGTTGAGTTTACTGAATAAATTGACAGTGACAGTTCGATGATTAGTGAAAGGGTGCGTTCACAAAATAAATTCAAAGTTGTCAAGCCCCTATTGGAAAACCCGATAAAAAAATAACAGTCCAATTAAAAAACTCCTTTTATTTTTCAGTTGGTTAAACCCAACCCGTAAATTTCCTAATATCAACTACACATTTATTTAAAAAACTTCACTTAAAACTAATGTATTTTGTACACTTTAATTTATTCTTCGCCTGCACAATTAGGAGTCGTACAGCTACAAAATTGTCCTGATTATTACAGAAAGAAGTGTTGTTTGTTGTTTACTTGACCAGATGGCGGATTTGAATGCAGCCAGTCTGCATGTGAGCTTGGGGTGTGTTGTCCACGTCTCGTGTTATTTAACGTCCAACACTTCACATTGTCTTTGCAGATTTTGTAGGAATTTATGATTTTTTTTATAAATGAAAGATAAAAGCATCTTTTTCATATTTTCAGATAGATCGTAATTGGGCGCAAACTTGTACGCAGCTGTAAAGCACTTCACAAACCCAAATCGTGTCAAGCGGATAATACCAGCTAGAGCGGCCTCCTGAACAAGTTGCCTATCACAAGCATTTAGGAAGCGTTCGAACAAATTCAGGTAGGTCGACATATTGGAGTTCAATCCAAATGGTTTAATTATAAATGATATGCATTCTAGGACACAAGCAATTCTCGAATCGTTATCGGGTGTGAGGGTCATGGTATCATAGTACTTTTGGGCCAGAGGAACTAAAAGATGTTTGAGCAGTGTTTCTTCAGCAATTTGTTGTTTTATTCTCTTGCCAATCATTGCAAATGCATAAGACACATTGTTAAAGCATCCAGCACGTATTTTAGCTATTAGATGTTCGATAACTTGCTCGCGTGTCGGCTGCAGGGTTTGGTATTTATATTTTTGCACCAGTTTTATGTACAATGACCTTGTTTTTAGGTCTTCCTTTTCTAGATCATAATAGGTATTCATGAGGATGTATTGTATGGTGGTAATAAGAGCATCGGAACGATCGTCAAGACTCTTCCAAATGGGCAGCACCGTTGGGTAGACTTCCAAGATCTCATTTACCATTGGAATGGCTTTGAGGTTATAGAAGTATAAACACTTGCAAAGAAACAATCTCACTGGACTGGATCCTAGTTCGGGATTAGCTATCAAGGCGAGGTAGAGTTGAGTTAAATTCAATAGTGAACCTAAGCTCATTGCTTCGGATTTTAATTTGAAGAGGTGATGGTCTAAGGCGAGCAAGACCATCTGTCGAAATTTTGATTGTTTGGCGTTTAACAGGATAACTAGCGAAACCAGACCACAGAGGCCGTAGTCAAGATTAGGGCCTCGGTAATAACCTGGAATGTCACTATTGCCTCGGGAAATATCCACAGCGGTGTGCACAACTCCGAGAGCTATGCATTTCCATATTTTGGTGACTTTCAGTATGTTGTCGAACGTTGTGTTAATATTTCTTTTTTCAGGAACCTCCTTTAAATATTCGTTTATCACAGTTTTTAGGCTTTGAATTATGGAACTATTACTTTCTGTAGTCTGATTTACTTTATCCGGGTAATGGTTCCCGATCATCTCGGAGAGAATTGATTTATATGGACTTCTAACAAAATTTAATGGTACGTCGAAATATTTTCGTATCACATGTGTGTCTTCAGGTTTTTGGTCGATTAGTGGAGGGGAACTGGGAGATTCACTAAATGCCAAATAACTTCCGTCTGACGACAAGATGTTTGATTTTGCATAATTGGATTCCTTTGTTTCAAATGGACATAATGAGAAAGTCTCTTGGGCGGCTGGATTGTGTTCTAACTGGGGAGAGGATAAAGTGAGTACATTTGTATCTGTTACACGGGTAGTATTTTCAATTTCTTCTGGCTGCTTAACTAGTTCATCCCAAAAGCTTGGCTTAGAGGATTTACAACCAGTAACCAATAGATTGGAATCCGAAGAGATTTCGTTTGCACTCTCTCCTTCTAAGCTGTCTTTGAAGAATCCCAAACGAATATCTGGCTCATACGAATCTTTCGTACTGCTAGGGCCATTGGTATCTTTTGTCATCTTATCTTGCTTTCGACATTCACCACTGCTCAGTGTGGTATATTTTCCCAACTCCACACCTAACGCCTTTAACTGGACTTCGGGAACTATCAAATCGTTCTGTAATAAACTGTTCTTGCGTTTCGTTGTTATCTCATCCGGAGAAGAAGACTTCCTTTTCTTATTATTAAACAGATGGGGTTTGTTACATCTTTCTTTTATATGGGGCAGTTTAATTTCACTTTCCAAGTGACTATTCGTGGATTCTTCTTCTTGATATTTCTTTAATTTATCTTGCTTTGCAGCCGCCAAACGTAGGGATGATCTTGTGGGTTGGATGTTGGAAGAAGGGTATGTTTTTTCTTTCGCATCTTCCTTGGTATCTTTGGGAATTTTGGGTGCATCTGGGCTATGTGGTACTTCGTCAATATCATTTATTTCAGAGACCGGGCTTGGAAGGTTATATTCTTCAAGGATTTGTTCAAGCAGACTATCTATATCCAGATGTTCTAAATCTTGGTCGTCACTCTCGGACTCGCTTGAAAATTGGCTTGACGATGAGAAATTGTAGTGGTTTGATGAATTATTCATCTGTAAACTAAGGTTAGACCACTGATCGGGCTTATGAGGTGTGAATTTCGATGAGCAATGCTCGGGACTGGCATTTGTGGTTGAAATGTTTTGTTCTACAACATATAGTCCTGTAGTGTTGCTTAATTCAGATACTCCTACATTGGAATGTGTTCCGAATTTCGGATGGTATATACTCGAAGATAAAGTTTCGATTGGTAATGTGGTATTTACAACAGACTTTGATTCTAAACTACACATTGAATTTGTCTTCAAACATGTGGTAGAATGTTGGAAATCATTTTGATCTACTTTGTCAAATCGTTTACTTAAATCTACTTCAGAACTAATGGTGGGTTTGATGATGATACTTTCTACAGGACAGGATTTCTTCGGCGAAACAATACATTTGTTCAAGCACCGACTTTCAGGATCTTCAACTACTTTTGTGTTGATTTGTTTAAGTGTCTGTGCTCCATCAGATTCGTTCGACATTTCATTTAGGACAGCTTCCGTCGAGCCAGTAAAGTATTTGCTGGAACCTTTTATTTGAGAAATTTGAGAGGTGTAACTCGTTTTAATAAGCGCTCCTGTAATCAAGGCGTCGTATCGAGTATAACTTTCTAAATTGATTCGTTTGTCAATTTTTCGCGTACAATTAACTACTTCCTGAACTGGATCGTCTGCGTAGGTGGAATAGTTTATCTCAGATTTCTTTGAAAAGGGAACCATTTGACATGGAGTGTTTTCGAAATCTTTTGGTGAAACCATGATTCGTTCCATTTCGAGCTGTGCCTCTTTTTGTTCTATCTTCCCTAGTGTACCCCTAAACGTTCTATTTATATCGAAAGGTCTTGGCGAAAGCAAGGCTTGGTCTATCTTCTGATGTGACGTTTCTTGACTGTGTTTTTCCGGTACACTCTTAAATTGTTTATTCTTATCGAGATTTCTTGGTGAAAACATGGCTTGCTCCATTTTCTGTTGTACTTCTTGTTGTTTAAGTTCCCTTAATGCACTCGTAAATGTTCTTTGTTTATCAATACCTTTTGGTGAAAACATGCGTTGCTCTACTTCTAGAGGTGGTTTTTCTTGATTTAGTTTCCCCAATAGTTCCCCTTGTTCTCGTTCCCCCAATGCACCCTTTAAAGTTCTATCTATATCGATACCTTTTGGTGAAAACATGTGTTGTTCTACTTCTAGAGGTGGTTTTTCTTGATTCAGTTTCTCCAATGCAACTTTTAAAGTTCTATCTATATCGAAACCTTTTGGTGAAATCATGTCTTGCTCCATCTCGTGCTGAACCTCTTGTTGATTCTGTTTTTCGAGTACACTCTTAGTTGGTCTACTTTTACTTAAACTATTTGATGAAAACATGACTTGCTCGATTTCATGTTGAACCCCTTCTTGTTCTAGGGAACCCTTGAATTTTCTATTTATTTTGAAACCGTTTTGTGACATCATGGCTTGCTCCATCTTGTGCTGTGCCTCTACTTGATTCTCTTTCTCCAGTACACTTTTAAACGGTATATTTTTATTGACATTTTTTGGTAGAAGCATGCTTCGCTCCATTTCATGATGTACATCCTCTTTTTGTTCTAGCTCCTTTAGTCTACCTTTAAAAGTTCCAGCTATATCGAAACCTTTTGGTGAAATCATGTCTTGTTCCATCTCGTGCTGAACCTCTTCTTGATTCTGTTTTTCGAGTACACTCTTAGATGGTCTACTTTTATCTAAACTGTTTGATGAAAACATGCTTCGTTCCATTTCATGATGTGCATCCTCTTTTTGCTCTAGTTCCTTTAGTCTACCCTTGAAAGTTCTAGCTATATCGAAACCTTTTGGTGAAATCATGTCTTGTTCCATCTCGTGCTGTGCCTCTTCTTGATTCCCTTTCACCAGTACACTCTTGAATGGTGTATTTTTATCGAAATTTTTTGGTGGAAGCATGCTTCGTTCCATTTCATGATGTACATCCTCTTTTTGTTCTAGGTCCTTTAGTCTACCTTTAAAAGTTCTAGCTATATCGAAACCTTTTGGTGAAATCATGTCTTGTTCCATTTCGTGCTGTGCCTCTTCTTGATTCCCTTTCTCCAGTACACTCTTAAATGGTATATATTTATTGAAATTTTTTGGTGGAAGCAAGCTTCGCTCCATTTCATGATGTACATCCTCTTTTTGTTCTAGTTCCTTTAGTCTACCTTTAAAAGTTCTAGCTATATCGAGACCTTTTTTTGAAATCATGTCTTGTTCCATCTCGTGCTGTGTCTCTTCTTGATTTTCTTCCTCCAGTACACTCTTAAATTTTATATTTTTATCGAAACCTTTTGGTAGAAGCATGCTTCGCTCCATTTCATGATGTACATCCCCCTTTTGTTCTAGTTCCTTTAGTCTACTTTTAATAGTTCTAGCTATATCGAAGCCTTTTGGTGACATCATGGATTGCTCCATCTCGTGGTGTGCCTCTTCTTGATTTCCTTTCTCCAGTACACCCTTAAACGGTATATTTTTATTGAAATTTTTTGGTGGAAGCAAGCTTCGCTCCATTTCATGATGTACATCCTCTTTTTGTTCTAGTTCCTTTAGTCTACCTTTAAAAGTTCTAGCTATATCGAGACCTTTTTTTGAAATCATGTCTTGTTCCATCTCGTGCTGTGTCTCTTCTTGATTTTCTTCCTCCAGTACACTCTTAAATTTTATATTTTTATCGAAACCTTTTGGTAGAAGCACGCTTCGCTCCATTTCATGATGTACATCCCCCTTTTGTTCTAGTTCCTTTAGTCTACTTTTAATAGTTCTAGCTATATCGTAGCCTTTTTGTGACATCATAGATTGCTCCATCTCGTGGTGTGCTTCTTTTTGATTATGTTTCTCCAATACCCTTTTAGATGGTCTACTTTTATCGAAACTGTTTGGTGAAACCATGACCCGCTCTATTTCATGTTGTGTGTTTTCTTGTTCTAGTTCAACTGGTGTCTTCTTAAATGATCTATTTATATCGCAAACTTTTGATAACATCATGGGTTGCTCCATCTCGTAATCTGCCCCTTCTTGTTCTGATTTCCGTAGTGTAACCTTAAACGTTCTATTTATATCGAAACTTCTTGGTGAAAGCATGGCTTGCTCCATCTGTTTAAGTTCCCTTAATGCACTTGTAAATGCTCTTTGCTTATCGATACCATTGGGTGTAAACATGCGTTGCTCTATTTCTAGATGTGGTTTTTCTTGATTCAATTTCCCCAATACTTCTTCTTGTTCCTGTCCCCGCAATGCACCTTTTAAAGTTCTATCTTTATCGATACCTTTTGGTGAAAACATAGGAAGCTCTATTTCCAGATATGGTTTTTCTTGATTCAGTTTCCCTAATACTTTTTCTTGTTCTCGTTCCCCCAGCGCGCCTTTTAAAGTTCTATCTATATCGAAACTTTTTGGTGAAATCATATTTAGCTCTATCTCGTGCTGTGCCTCTTCTTGAATCTGTTTCTCCAGTACACTCTTAGATGGTATATTTTTATCGAAACCTTTTGGTGACATCATGGCTTGCTTCATCTCGTGCTGTGCCTCTTCTTGATTCCCTTTCTCCAATACGCTCTTAAATGGTATATTTTTGTCGAAACTTTTTGGTGGAAGCATGGTTTGCTCCATTTCATGATGTACATCCTCTTTTTGTTCTAGTTCCTTTGGTCTACCTTTAAAGGTTCTAGCTATATCGAAACCTTTTGGTGACATCATGGCTTGCTCCATCTTGTGCTGTGCCTCTTCTTGATTCTCTTTCTCCAATACGCTCTTAAATGGTATATTTTTATCGAAACTTTTTGGTGGAAGCATGGTTTGCTCCATTCCACGACGTACATCCTCTTTTTGTTCCAGTTCGTTTAGTCTACCTTTAAAAGTTCTAGCTATATCGAAACATTTTGGTGAAATCATGGCTTGCTCCACCTCGCGCGGTGCTTCTTCTTGATTCTGTTTCTCCAATACCCTTTTAGATGGTCTACTTTTATCGAAACTGGTTCGTGGAACCATGACCCGCTCTAGTTCATGTTGGGCTTCTTCTTGTTCTAGTTCAACTGGTGTATTCTTAAATGATATATTTATATCGTAAACTTTTGGTGAGAACATGGCTTGCTTCATTCCTTTCTGTGCTTCTTCTTGCCCTAGTTCTCCCAGTTCACCATTAAAACCCGTTTCACAAGGTGTATAAGCAGTTTGGTTTGAATCTTCTTCAGATGATGTTGAGCTGTGAATACTTTTTATGACTGCAGCATTCTTAACGTCACGATCTGATGTTTTCTTTGTACTATTGTTTATTCGAGTTACTTTTTCTGCAAAGACTAAATTGTGTTGCTCGTTTTCCGAACAACTATCCTTTCGCCGTTTCAGTTTTTTGATCCTTGCAATTCGCTTTTCTTTTCTCTTTAATGTTTTAGGATTATCAATACTTAATGCCTTGGAGAGATTTCTTGATTCAGGCTCGAAATGTTGCTGTTGACTTGAATCCCTTAACGTAACATTACTCTTTTTGCTCTTGTCGGGCGGGATTGATGAATATTCCGAACCATCTCCAGGGATTTCAAGTGAAATGACACTTTTAGTTGTAAAATTCGATTCACTAAAATTGCAAATACTTGATTCCTTGCTGTCCAAAGTTTGGAAAGTTAAAGCATTGATCCTGGTAACAGGAGATGAAGCTTTCATAAGCAATTTTGTTCCGGGTAGAGAGAAAGTACTTTTCTTATACATAAAAATGTCTTCATTTTCTTGAAACTCACAGTCGCTGATATCCTTTGGACTAAACTCAAATGGTTGAGTAAATTTTTTCATGTTCTGCGTTTCACTCGGCAGGCTCTTTTCAGAGGAATTACTATCTTCATCGCTCGCACTTATTAACGTATCCATTCCTTTTTTTGCTGGGCAGTAAGATTGTGTTTTGCCCTCAGCGCTAGGATATCTACTTAAACTATTCTCTCTATTTGATTTGCATTTTGTATATTCAAATGTGTGCTCTCTTTCCAAACAGCAATTGTTTTCTGTGACGTGACTGACAGAGCGTTGCAGACACTTAAAATGCTGATCTTTGTTGCTCCTACTTTGTACATAGCCATCTGAAGGTTCATCTCTTACGTCAGCGCTTTTTATCGAGCTACAGAGATGTACTTCTCCTTTTGCAACCTTCACCGGAACACAATTATTTTGGTACTTTGTCTCACTAGTAGTGCGTTCGAAATCAAAATGTGTGGACTTGCTCTTTTCGAAACTGTCGCTAAACGAAGCATCAACAACATTTCTTCTTTTTTCGTTTTCTAGATTATAACAGTTCAACGGACTAACACCATTGAGGCAGTTAGACTCAGACGCTGTGGATCTAGCAAATTCGTTAATCTCTTGATCGTTCTTATTCAAAACGTCTTCGAGAACATTTCTTCGCATAGAGCGCGAAAATTCGTCCTGTTGAATAGTGTTTAGATCCTGTTGGGCTGTCATTTTTGGAACAGATTTTCGAGTATCCTTTGGCGATCGACCACCTTGTTCGACAGAATCAGATGCACGATATTTCGACATGTTGTCTGTGAAAGTGTCTTCATTTGGTAAAGACATCGCCATATCCATTTGGGAGTATTCTGGATTCTTGTCGCTTGTATTATGTGATATTGGCTGCATTGCAATATCCGTAGATACTTTATTTTGCGGAAAGAGTAATTCTTCTTCTTCATCGACATTTTCTATTTTGTGTTTATGGTTTCCAAATCCTTTAAAGATTCCAACCTGTTGACGTTTATCGAGATCCGGTGAAGCCGTTGTTTTTCTTTCGGTCGAAGCATCTTTAATGGTGTTTGAAGGTACTATGTTGGTGTTTTCAGAAATCTGAACTGGATTTCCATTGATTGTAACTGCTATATGGTGTGGTGACATGCTGGTTTCTTCCGTTGCCTCCAAGTGCTCTATTCTTTGATCTTTTTCTTTAGGACTACTTTCATGTAAATCTAAAGTCTTAGAGTTTGAGTAATTTGAATTTTTGACATATTTATCTTTAGCTTTGATTCGACTGGTAACGCCGACATGGGAATTGTTTAAAACAGAATCTGACTTCTCCGTGGGAGATAGTTCACCCATTTCTGTCCTTTGTTCTGATTTGAAATCTTTGCGACGATATTCATTGTTCTGATGTGGTTCTTCTAATTGAGGTGTATTATTAGTACTGGTTTCTGCTGCTTTCTTCTTTAGGAAGACTCTTTCAAGAGTTCCGTTCGACTTATGTGTTTTTTCCAACGATGCAGTGTTACTACTGATATCTGGTGTTTCCTTTCTTAGAACGACATTTTCAAACGTCTTGTTGGAGTTATTAAATTGAGTGGATGGATTTTTAGGTATCCCTTCATTACCTAACGAAATCTGGTATGGTCCAAACACATTCTCGTCATTCGAAATCTCAAAAATGCTGTGTGAATTATTTTTACGTGTTTTCTTCGTAGTTGATGTTTTCAGGATACGCTTAATTTCCTTTCGCTTCCCTTTCGAAGATGTATATTCTGGAAAAAGACGGAGGATTTTATCAACTCTTGAAGTTTGCACACTATCTGAACCGATTAATGGGTCTTCTGGCACGTAATTGTTGTTATCAAAAAATGTTGCATTATTCTCAGCCGGAAAAAATCTCTCTATATCATTGTTCTCAAAACTCTGTGGTTGCAAAAACACAGGTGAAGAATTTATCAGGTTATCGTACTGCATTTCATTTTTTGAATTGTTTCCGGCATTCTCATTGATTGGCAGGTAACCTGTAATATAGAGTTTCGTTAGATATATACTATATGGATTAGAGATTATCATATGAAAGACTGTTAATAATTTTTTTAAAATGCTGTTTGATATTAATTTGACTTAGTCGACAAAAAATCCTTTTTTTTTATTTGAATGCAAGGTCACAATGCATCTATAGCGTTTGGAATGATAGTGAAGAACGTGTAATTCGAACTGGCGCTATGACAGTTAGAATCACCAAAAATTGAACTGTAGGTGGTTTCTACTTGTGCTCCTACACGGGAGCGGATTCAGAGAAAGCTACACAACACTATTGGGAGCACTGGGAAGGCATCGAAAAGTCAATCCACCGATGTTACACTCACCATCAAGCAAAATAAATGAAACGAACTGGATTAATTTTAATGTTCCTTTATTTGTTCCTGGATTATTACACGATGAGTTATTTATTTGGACACAATGTGTTAACACGGGAATGATAATTTTTCTTAGTGCACAATCTACTTGGTGTCTCTAGCAATCACTGAGTTAATTTAGGATGACACTATCAAACTCCTGTATTTTTGTTTAACTTAAATATATTTACGGCAACAGACCACCGAATTACGGATAAAATAAATTTGGGGTCCTCAACCGAAGGGAACTCCGATACGCAACGTCCCGGTACGTGTGCGTGGTTCTATAGATAATATCTGACTCAACGATGCAACTCACATCCATCAGATTTAATGTCCGCGAATTGCATCGATAGGGGAGGATTCTATATGTGTCCGTATAGGACAAGTACGATGCCCTGCGATGAGGACGATGATCGGCGGACACCTGATTAAATAAACGTATGATCATCGGGGGCTGCGGCGATGTACCCATACATCGTTGATGATGTATGCCAGGGATCGAAATAGATTTTTGTTTCAAAGTAAACAAAAACGCTATTTCACTGATCAAATGGTAGCACACATGATGTGCCTATGATGCAAAGGGGTCTGTTACGAGTCCGGGACGCCGTGCTTCCTCTGATGAGGGAAGAGCGTGGACCTTTTATTTTTCCTTTACTTCTTTTGCGGGTCCTGTACGCGCAACAATCTTATTAGAACTTTTCCACTCTGCTGATAGAAGGCAGTCACATCCGCAAATAGTTAAACTAATTAGGTCACTCGCTCTGGTTCCTTAGAATTCTCCACGTATTATGATCCGCGTCCCAGGCGGACCTTCCTTTGGTGAAAGTCCAGTTACAACTGGCTGAGGCGCCATTAACAAGAAAAACCCTTTATTAAATTCAACGGCTCTTAAAGGGTTTTAGATGATATTAAAACTCATATATTATCAATATACTTATATCAACTTAGGGGTGGTACTTCACTTACATATCAACTCAAAACTTCTTAACTCACAATTCAAACTAAACTCTTAACTCAATACTCAATCTGACTTAGAACTGAAATCTCAAACTGATTTTACAATTAAAATTTCTCCCTCTTATGCTACTTATCGTTCTAATTGGTTGTAATTATAATTTGAACAAAACAAATTTTATCAAAGTAGTCTCTGTGACTTTTAAATTTTGAATAAACTTTGAACGAAAATCAAAGTGCTATGTTTTGAATGAAAAAAAGGTGCATGCTATGAAAAGGGGCACGATATTAAATGTGCTGTAAATGGCTTGATATAGAATATTGTGAATGTTTATGAATGGTATGTATTAAGTGAGAATGTAAGATATGTAAAGAGGAAGTTTCAAGGATGTGTTCGATAAGTAATGAGATTAGATAAGTAATGAGATTCAGTGTTAAAGCTAATAAGGGTAGTATTCTTGAATACTACAGGTCACATTCATCAGCTAACATTCACACGGTACGGTTCGTCCTGCCTTTCATACGTTTTACATTCTAATTGTCTTCCCACATTACGTGACCTAGCAGGTATACCAAATACCTGAACAATGCAGTACAGTTTTGTTTTCGCGCCGTGTTTTGTTTTGTGAAAAGTGAGAATTACAGTGAACATACAAAAACAATTTAAATAAATAATTTCAAGTGATAAAAACAGTCAAAACAAAGTTATTATATATAAATATAATGAAATAAAAGAGAACGAAGCCACGTGTTTTGAAAGTCAAAACAAACTAAGATTAATACTAACCAACTGTGAGAGTGTATGTTAGCACGTGTTTAGCAAAAAAAAAAAAGGAAAATAAAACAGGAAAACAGGAAGTAAAAGAAAAACAAAACAGAAATAACAAATAAAAATAAAAAAGAAACAAAAGGAACTAAAATATATAGTGAAATTACAAAGCGAAGCCAACCTAATAACTGGTTTAAAACAAACACTGGCCTGAGTTAACACCCAAAACCATCCTTAATCTACAATGAGTCAATCCACATAATAAAACATTACGGATGACTCTATTCATAATCTATAAAACATTACAGATGACTCATCTAACATCTACAGAATACTCATCTAACATTTATTATCTGCAGAATACTTATCCAACATTTGTTATCTACAAAATACTCATTAGCATTCATTCATGTATATAAATGAAAACATTCACAAATAGAATAAGATTACTCTAAGTCACGACCATAGGTTCGGACATTGTTTTTAAGTCTTCCCTGTTAATAGTCACATAAGTGAAAGAAAAATAAAGTATCGTCAAGAAAGAATTAAACTTCTTCTTGACAAAGAAAAACTATCTTTTTTCCTTTCCGTGGCGACTCCTGCTATCTTGGATGCAACAAGCTCGGTGTACTGACCCGCAGCATGCAGAATGGCAAACAAAATCAAAATATTAAAAAATTGAAACCAAAGTCCGCGTTAATAAAACGCCCGGCGAGCTCCCCACTAACACGAGCGACAACAAAAGTAAACAAGCCAAACGAGGCAATAACAGACTTGCTCGAAAAGGCGCAAAAAATGGAAGAGGACAATACATTCCCCCCGCTTCCATATAATGACGGCCATGTGACCAATAACATGTTTGCATGTTTAGCGACTACCGAGACTGAGGACGAGGAAGAGGAAATCAGCGATCTTGAAACAAGGCTAGCCCAAGCAAGGGCGTAATTAGCAGAGAAGCGTCACAGAAAAAAGAAATTGGCTGAGAAGGAGCAGTTAATAGTGAAACAACAGCAGCAGAAAAATCAGCAACAATGTGCACAACAGAAACCTAGCCAACAAAAAGGATATCCACCGCAAGAGATTACACAACAACAACACAACAAGAGCAACAGGCAACAAAAAGGAAAGCGAAGATGCCACTACAGATATGGACTGTAACGAACTGGTAAGTCTATGTAAGCTTTCTATTGGGGAAGATTTTTCAATTAAAAGACTGACAGGGAACAGGTTTGCCATACAGACAAATTCCGCTGAGGACTTCGAAAAAATGAAAAATGTGCTAAAAAAGGCCACCGCGGAATTCTACACGTACACCCCGAAAGAAATAAAGAATATAACGGTTCTACTAAAAGGCGTTGACCCTGATACAGAACCAGAAGTTCTATTACAAACGCTACGAGAGCTTAACTGTAATGATATTGAGTTTATCGCGATAAAACCTTTCAATACAGCCAGGGCTATACGGAAGAATCGTAAATTACCATTCTACCTGGTGCAGCTGGGCCCCGGTAGCAAAATTGGTGGACATAGGAAAATCACTATCCTGAACCATCAAATTGTCACATGGGACAAATTGAAAAAAGGCTGAGATATAATCCAATGTCTTCGCTGCCAAAGGTTTGGGCATTCAGCAGCAAACTGCGAAATGCAGTATCGATGCGTAAGATGCGGACAGGACCACAGCGCAGAACAATGCACGTTAGGTAAAGAAAGGGTAGACGACAGATCTCTTCTAAACTGTGCAGTTTGTAAGAGTGAGGGACACCCCGCTAATTATCGAGGCTGTCCTAAATTCCGCGAACTACAAGAAAAAAAGTTTTCACAGCAAAGAAAATTAGAACGCCCGATAGTTCAAGCCCGACCAGCACTAAATGTAACACCCCAGTTCTCGTATGCTCAAGTAACAGCTGGTAGGAAAAACACGCCACAACCCACCACACGGGTACCGTCGCAACATACTGTGCCTCCAGAAACAGTAACACTAGCAGATATGCTCACAACCTTGCTCGCTATTCAGACGCAGATGACACAAATGCAAAAACAAATAAAGGACCGGGACGCTAGACTAGACCGGGTCTATTCGCAGTAGTCTAGCCAGCTGTCAATATAAATCCCCCAACAGAAAGCACAATTAAGGCTCTTGTCGTGAATGTAAATTCCCTTATAGAATCGAGAGAAGAGCCGCTTTCTTTAAACTGTTGCAAGACGAAAGTCCTGACGTGCTTCTGGCTAGCGAAACTAAGCTGAATCAGAGGCATAAACTATGTCACACAAACTACGACATTATACGAAGAGACCGACCCAAATCCACACAAGGAGGAGTGGTGGCAATCTTTGTTAAAAAAGAACTTCAACATAAGGTAATATATAGTGGTGAGATGCGCAGATTTCAGGTGCTTGAAGCGTGCATTATCCACATACACCTCCGACAAGGTAGGGGAATGTATGTGATATCTGCCTACGCACCAGAAGCACATCAACAAAATCTATTTATAGTGGAGCTAGAGACTCTTTTCCAGTGCTTACAACTTTACTCGGAAGGGAACTATTACATCGTAGGTGACGATCTGAATGCTAAACACCCAAATTGGGGAAATACCATATCCAACACGAGAGGAAATCAACTAGCTAGCTGGCTAGATCAACATCACATGGAATTTAAGGCTGACCTGCTAGCTACAGAATATCCTTCTTTCCACAGAGGGGAATCGTTCCTCGATATTATGCTTATTGACACACGACTTAAACATACACATACTAACAGACAAAATATAAACTGCCTACGCACAATTGAATATGACAGCGACCAGTGCGCATTATCAATCGTGATAAAAACACCAAGCGAAGTTGTGGAACTCGGTGAATGTATGATACCGCAACCCTATAACTATGGGGGTATGCGATGGACGCGTTTCACGAGAACCTTAACAAGAGAAATTCTCTTAAAAGATATTAACCCTCCTACCAACAGCAACATGTATGACGATGACATCGAAAAATAAACCAAAAACCACACCTACGGACAACATGAACATGTACCGAAACGCCACAATCAACGCACTCCACAGAAAAAAAAGTAGACTTCTGTCTCAACTAAAACTACGGTACAGACGGTTCATTGATAGGCACGACCAGGAGATAATATCACTGAAGTCCAGATTAAAAAATCTCCAACAGCTGATAAAAGCCAACTATAGGCTATCAACAAATTTGTATTCGAACAACAAAGTTCGGGCGGTAAAATCCAACAACCTTAGTATGTTCCCGCAAATTAATAAAATATTTAGACGGAGTAATGAAAACGAGATTCAGTGTCTCCAAAAACCACGAACTGACGAAAATCAACGAATGGTGACAAATATAGGCATAGACACAAACAAAGCCATCCTAAATGATGAAGTTTTTGTGTTTGAAGATCCCTTGGAAAAAGTGAATGTTGTAGGTGCCGTCCTTCAAGAACTGTACAAGGCAAATTAAGTAGTTCGCCGCAACCATGGCTTGGAAGATAGATTTTACTGAATTATCGTCATCTTCAAAATGACATTTCACAGTGGCGAGCAGAAAACCAAGGTTTTATCGAATTCAATAATGAAAATACGGCAAACGCCGAGATGACTGTCGAAAGCGCCAACAGCCTTTTGATCACTAGTGAAGATATAGCGTTTGAAATAATAGTGAAGAAGATCGTGTGATTCGAACTGACGCTATGACAGCTCGAATCACGAAAAAAATTTGACCTAAGCGTTACACACCAGGCTACTGACCGAGTTTAGAATTTGATTTCCAAACTCGACTATATTCCACTGGTATGAATTATTTTTATTTTATCGCTTGGTATACGGTTCTGATGTATTTTTCTTATTCGATTTTTTTCGTTCGGTGTTCTTCACTATTTTTGCTTGTGAATTGTGTGTATCTGTTAGAATCGCTACACACTCCCGCCGCAGTAACTTCGTTACGATCAGATTCGTATGCGGACGACGGACGAACGAGAGAGAAACGAGAAAACGTCGGAGGCTGGGCTCTATGCGGAAGTCGTGACCGTGTGTGAAGTTCTGCTTTACTATGGGAAGTGGATGCTGCGTGTTCAGATCACGTCGGGGTCACCAATTATAGCGTTTGAAATAATAGTGAAGAAGATCGTGTGATTCGAACTGACGCTATGACAGCTCGAATCACGAAAAAAATTTGACCTAAGCGTTACACACCAGGCTACTGACCGAGTTTAGAATTTGATTTCCAAACTCGACTACATTCCACTGGTATGAATTATTTTTATTTTATCGCTTGGTATACGGTTCTGATGTATTTTTCTTATTCGATTTTTTTCGTTCGGTGTTCTTCACTATTTTTGCTTGTGAATTGTGTGTATCTGTTAGAATCGCTACAAAGACATCCATGGCGTCTTTGCATCATTAAGAAACAAAAAATCAGTTGTTAAAATGTTAAAAAGATATGTGGCACCTCTCGTATCACTGGACCAATCATGCACAACGGTCTTGTTGTCAATAATGACACCAATAAAGCAATCATCATCGGAGAGACCTTTGAAAATAATCACAAACTCACTCTCGAGGGTGGCGACCCGGAAACTAATGCAATAATTAGTTCAGAGGTTCACAATAAATTAGGCAACTTTAACGAGCCAATAGTTGTCTTTAACTCAACTAACAGTGCATACTTCGACGACACACGTGATAATAGTCACGACTTCGTCACACCAAATACCCTACAGAACCTAGTTAAATCTCGAAACTCCAAGAAGTCACCCGGTATCGACAACATGTCCTACCACTCGTTGCGAAGGCTTTCTGCTTTATTCTTTATAAACCTCTTCATTCTGCTTAACCATGCCTACAACATGGGTAGTTTCTCCAAGCTTGGAAGCATGCTGTTGTCTGCCCAATAGCAAAGGCTGGGAAACCAAATTATCACCCCTCAAGCTTTCGTCCTATTTCGCTCCTCACCTGCATCAACAAAATATATGAACAGTTCATATACGAGAAGCTAAATAAATTTATCAGTGTCAGGAACCTAATACCTGACTTCCAATTTGGATTTAGAAGAGCGCACAGCACCATCATGGCTCTCAACATATTTCACAACAACGTTTGCGTGCGGCTCTTTAATAAGGAACCCACCAATGCGGTGAGCTTGGACATTGAAAAGGCTTTTGACACAACCTGGATCGAAGGTATCGTTTTTAAATTACTGAATACTGGCCTCAGTAAAACGCGGTGTAGTATCATCTACCAGTTCGTTTTAAACAGAACCTTCCAAGTTCGAGTGAATGGAAAGCTTTTCCGAACTTTCAACGCCGCTGCAGGCGTACCACATGGCTACATTCTAAGCCCCATCTTATTTAATATCTACACCTCAGATATTCCTCGCCTTGTGGATGGTAGAGTCAACCAGATTTGCTGTGCGGATGACGTCCTAGTGTACATGTCATCTAAAAGCCCAAAACTCGCAACAAACCGACTCAACCGTTATCTTGACTAACTGTATCAGTATTACAGTCGATGTAAAATTCTACTTAACACATCTAAACCAGTAGCTATAATTCTGAGTAATAAACACTCCCAACCTACTTCTCGATATTCATAAAATATCCGAATACAAATAGGAGGTACTACGATTAGACCACAGGACAGGATGAAATATCTTGGAGTCATCTATACCCCAAAAATGAATTTCATCAAACATGTGACCCACATTCTTCAAAGGGGCCTCGGTCGGTCTAAGCAACTGCACAACATCTTGAAGTGGAGCAACAAAGTTGACACCAAAGTGAAGCTTGTCTGCTATAAGCAGCTAATCCGATCTGGAATATCGTACGCCTTTCCCATATGGTCCTGCATATCTTCGGCGCAAATGGAACGACTTTGGGTTTTCGAAAGAAAACCACTACAGAAGGCCTGACGGCCACCACTACCCAAACTCTCACCTATACGAAGGTGCCTCCATTATCACTATCGACGAGTACTTGCTAGAATCGGCATATAAGTACCTCGAAAGCATTCAGAACAGCGAGAACCCACTTGTACGGCAATCTTGCTCTCTTGACCCTTCTCTCTCTCAATCTCTTCGGATCAGACCACCACAATTTTTTCTTCAGTACAAAACTGAAGAAAGCACCCTTCCCAACAACATTCTCCTCTATAATAGAGGATTCTTGAACCCATCCCATAGGGTCTACTGCTGACACACTACAAACACGCACGCACAGTACAAGACACCACACACACACACACACACACACACACACACACACACACACACACACACACACACACACACACACCGACCAAAGCGCAGATTATTAGACGCCAAAGACGTGATCTGCGTTTACTACCGCACTCAAGACCTACCGGTCTAGTACGATTTCTTTCCTACCATCCCTCCATCCAAGTAGTTAGAGAACATCCGAACTAACCATTGTTACATGCGGTTTCCGCCACCCCCATCATTAGATTGTTTTTAATATAATTTTGTTTTAATATAGTTTGATGGTAAGGTGGTGGAAAAACCGCACGATCCACATGTGACACGCCCCAGTTCGAGTGTGGATCGTGGGCAAGTTCGAATTCTGTTTTCGGAGTGGATGTCGATGGAGAGAGAGAGAAAGAAAAAACAGGAGGAATTTTTGATTCCGTTTTGTTTTTGCTTTTTGCCTGCTCGGTACTGTTTTTGAGTGCTGTTACATAGAGTTCGTGTTAACAACAGAAAGGAAGGACTGCAACGCCCCGTTGTTCAGAAAAGATCGAAAAGGTTGTGTAAAAACGTAATAACGCTTGTGATGTAATTTTAAGTTTCCTTTGTTTGAATAAAGAAAAACAACCTCAAATACTGTGTTGAAATCAGTTGGTGTCCTTTTTTCCTTAACTGAGTGTGTGCGCATCCTGTATGATATCGCAATTGGCTAACCCATAAAGGAGGATTCATATCCTATTTTGAGATAAGATCACTATCCGCAGTATGTGCATATTACCACACAACCCACTGAAGGGCCAATGAACAATATGGAAGCAATAGCAACGATGATACTGACAAGATAAACAGCGCCTTGTCGAGAGCGGAAGTATTATCATAAGTTGTGGATATAACATAAAATTATTGAAATTGCACATTTATACAATAATCAGAAACATAACATAACGACGGTAATTTGATCAGATGTGTGAGGTGTTGCTTGTTGTAAAGGTGGAATGAAAACGTTGTTAATCATCGCTACGTATCGCTCCCGTAAGACGCTTGCCTTTTCGTGAAGGAAGACTGCCGCACAGACCTGAGCCGAGCTGGGAAGGTTGAATAAAGTCACCTTAACGACAGGTAAGCTGTAATATATATATTTATACAAAATATTCTGTGGCAAGAAAAAACACCACACCCTGTCCACACTATCCTTAGACACCTCCCCATTTTTCTTTTTCAGATATCACGAGACCGAGCCCAACATCCTTACGGATGATTCTGCTTATCGCAAGATGGCCAGAAGCCAGAGACAAGATGAAGGACACATCTGTCCTTGTCTCGCCAAAGTCGGCCCTCTCGCCAACCATTTTTTTAATTTTTTTTTATTTCGAGATCAGTCAAGGTTCCAGAGACCGAACCGCTGGTCGTCGAGCACCCTAAGTTCTAGAAGGCCGAAACTATGGTCGAATGCCGAGTCACGAAATTCAATGTATCGAAATAAGCTTAATCTAGAAAGGCAAAATGAAAAAAAAATCGAACTTGAAACAAAAGTCGTTCTTTTAATTTTCTGTGAAACATTCAACCGGTGGGAATTTACAAAGTAAAGAGACATTAACAAGGTATTGCGGACCCTAGAACGGGAATTCCCCAATGACCGAGAAAGCGGCACCCGGTGATCAGGGGAGAATAATATACCCAAACCCGAGGAGTGCCCATTGGTGCCATAACAGGAGACTCCGCCATTCCCTGCCAAGGAGCTCACGAAGACCGAGCCCCACGTCCGAAAACCCCCACGCCCGACCGAAAGAAGTTGCGAGGGCACACCTTTTCACGCCATCCACTTCAACCAATAAACGGCCCCCCAATAGATCACCACAAAAGGAAATAACAGCCACCAACACACCACACAATAAGGAGGTAAGCTAAACCTTTTAATTCAAAATATAGCACCTCAACACTTGCACCCGAAAATCATTCCGACTCACTTCCTGCTTAAACTATTTCCTCGCTTGTAACCAAGCAACATTTAGTTTCCCCGGAAATCATTTCGGCTCTCATCCTACCCAATACCGATTCCCCTTACTGGTAAGCCATCAACACGATGCGTTGCATTTCCGCGAAACAACCATCGCAACGACCATGACCCACATTCCGCAGTCTAACCGACAACTCATGGTCGTGTTTCCAAAACCGATTTCTCAGTACACATAGCGACAGAGGAATCTAACTCAGCCTATATGGCAGTAATTCGCCGGTACTGAATTCCCTATGCAAACATAGCAACCCCTTTCAAGTTTCTAGTAAGTGGCAGTGAGATTATATAGCTGTGACTCCACTGTCATGACGCGATGAACTTTTTCTTGCCCTTAACCAGTCAGTCGAGTTCGGTAAGCCGCGCAACACGCACGCCCCGAATCGCCCAGGAAATCCGGGAAGAGAATAAAAGGAACGAGTCCAACCACGGCAGTGTACACGCGCGCAGTAGTATAAAACAAATTATCGCGACCGCAGAAAACGTAATAAACAACATAACGCCCCACTGCAGCCTCGTGACTCAGTGGGTAAAGTAAAGTCGGGAATTAGCGGAGATCGATAACCTCCTACGCAGAGGCTTGTGTACAAAACTACCCTTTGCACCCCGTGTGCCTAAGTGCTATAGAATTGTAAATTGCGATAGTGGCGCAATATTCCGTACTGTATAAAACCACTCTTTGTACCCCGTGTGCCTAAGTGCTATTGAATTGTAAATTGCGATGGTGGCGCAATATTTCGTACTGTATAAAACTACTCCTTGCACCCCGTGTGCCTAAGTGCTGTTGACTTATAAATTGCGATAGTGGCGTAATATTCCGTACTGTATAAAACTACTCTCTGTACCCCGTGTGCCTAAGTGCTATTGAATTGTAAATTGCGGTAATGGCGCAATATTTCGTACTGTATAAAATATCGAAGAAATAAAGAACATTAACGTGGAAATCATTCAGTGCTTTTCACAAGGTAAAAGACGAACCTTGTGGTGTCTCCTCCTCGCGGATGACAGCTTCGTACCAGATCTTCAAGTGCTCGCAACGTCCCCGAAGTGCGATCTTCTAGTGGACGGCTACCGGCGAATGACTACAAGGTATGATCCGACCAATCGAACCTTTAAAATAATTGCAAACGATCTAGACTGACTCAGTGGTGGCTGTTCCTTGGCTGTGAGTTCCGGATGAGAAAAGAAAAATAGAAAAAACACGAAGTGCGCACGAGCTTACCATTACCGGTGCTATTACCCGCAACCATTCGCCGTTCCCCGGATTTCTGTCGGTAGGTGAGAGTGAACCCGTGCGGTACGTCGGCACCCATACTTCAACCCCCACAAAACAACTTCAGGAGGAATTTCACTCTCTAAAAACAACCACTAAAAACAGAGATGACGTGTGCTTGGAAAAACCCGTGCTCAAGACCCCGGATCCCCGGATCAAAACCCCATCATCTCCAAAGCAACAATTACAACAATAACACACACCCCAAAAATATAAGACCGCCACCCATCTACATTAAAAATATAACAAGCATCAAGGAGCTAATTAGGATCCTCGAAAATACCTTAGGCTTTAACGGATCACAACAAGGCGGTAGAAAACTTTGCGCAACATACGCCTGAATTTTTCACTTTTCAACATGTACAGTTGAAACCAGCGACTTTCATCATAAGACAAATTGATCCAGCGTGGACCAATGAGGACCATGCTGAAGAAATATTCGGGATCTGTCCGGAACTGAAAATAAACAGGTTGGACTACTTCCAAACGCCATACATGCGGACTAACAAGACTCTGCATCTACGTATTATACAAATTCCTCCAACTTATGTCAGCCGGCTCAAACAAATAAAATATCTATTCACACATCAAATTGCGATTGAGGAACCACATAAACAGAACGTCCTTCATTGCAAAAGAGGCCAAGGCTCAGGACACTTGGCGGCCGCATGCCAACTAAGCATACGATGCGTAAAGTGTGCAGAGCAACATCGACCTGGAGAATGCAAGGTCAGCCCGCCTGGAATGAAACCAGGAACAATCCAAACAACAAACCCCGATGGACCAATTACAACGAAGAAAATCACACTGACATGCTGTAACTGCGGAGAACACCACTCTACTAACTTCTCGCAATGTCCTCATAAGCTGAGGATTCTCCAAAGGCAAACAACACCCATGGCAACGAGCAAACCTTCACCAACCAAAACAACAATATCACCTCAATCAACATATCCTACAAGTCCAGGAATGTCAAACGCTAAGGTTATCAAGGATTCCCATAACATGACAAAAAATCACCGATTCATCTATAACGATCTTAATCTGGACATCACAGGATACATAAGTAGCTTACAGAAGATGCTGCCCACACTGAAGCACAGTCCAGAAATAGAAAAAAATTTCGGATTTTATCTCTCATAACTTCACATATCCTTTCCCTTAATGGATAATTTAACCACAATTTTCCTCAATGCAGAGCCTATATATTCCAATATTTGCAGACAACACCTCCGATTGTTCGTTGATAAGTTTTCTCCAGATATCCTCCTCCTCTCGGAAACGTGGCTTAAACCAAACTCCCGAGTATCTATCCCTAATTATACACTTGTTTCTAATCCACGAACCACTGGACCTCGTGGACGTACTGGAATTCTAATACACAAGAAATTCCAATTTTCCGAAATTAGGTTCACCAATATAAATAATATTGAGTACCCCGCAATTAAAATCTTTTGCAGAAGCAACAAAGTGCTTGTACTGTCGTCCGTATACATTCACCCTTCTCGGGAACCAAATTTGCCTAGTTCCGACACCACTGACATAATCCAACAGTCTCTACTTGCACTTTTCATAATAGGAGGAGACTGCAATGCTCGGCATACTTCATTCAACGACACTAAGTGCAATAAATACGGTTGCCAACTTCTAGCTCTCCTTCAACTCCATCCATATATCTATGCGGGCTGTCCATTACAGGCAAGACGTATCTCCAATTCTACTAAATCAACAATAGATTTTTTCCTAAAATCCGTAGACATCTACTCACGTACGTAGACTACAGTATCCTTGGAATTCCCATCCGATCATGGGTCCGTCCACAGCACTGTCCAAATCCCTGCCCTCGAACCAAGCTACTCATTCAATCCGATCCCGAATTTCTCCTGGACAAACTGGAAAAGAGACAATAGGGACATTGCTGCCAGTTTTACAGACTATACTTTGCCAGAGACTTCAAACCTACTCTCTGCTGAAATTGATGAAGCAGCCTTAAGAATAGAGCAATTACTAAAAAATGCCCTCTTCAGCCACACACCTACATTCATCCCTCATAATTACCTAGGAAAACATGTACCCAACATCCTTACAAAGCTATTACGCGTAAAAAAAACGGCTTAGACGAAAACTTAATAGCAGTTACTCCCCTTTTATTAAAAATCAAATCCAACTCTTGACTACCCTGATAAATGGACAACTAAAACAATTTACTGACCAAGCTTACACGTCTATACTTAACAATATTAAACCCGGAAATGGACCGGATACACGACGACGACCACGAAAATGAAAATGGCTAAATGATTTAAGAATTTTCTCATGGAACGTCCGCTCACTATACAGAGCTCGAACTGCACGGCAGCTACCCGATGCCCTGTCCGAATATAAGGCTGACATATCAGCATTACAAGAAATACGATGGGCGGGTTATTCAAAGAAACGAGTATGACATTTATTACAGCTGTCATGCAAAATACCATGTGCTTGGGGTAGGCTTTCTAGTCAGCCAAAAACCGAAGCCTGCGATTATCGGCTTTAATGCAATCAATGAAAGGCTATGTACTTTTCGCGTGCGAGGCAAGTTTAAGCACATAAGCTTCATAAACGTTCACGGACCTACAGAGAAGTCCCCTTATAGCGTTTGAAATGATAGTGAAGAACGTGTAATTTGAACTGACGCTATGACAGTTAGAATCATCAAAAATTGAACCAATGCGTAACGCATCAGGCTACTGACCGTGCTTAGAATTCGATTTTTAAACTCAAGTACGAACACTGATGTGAATTGTTACGTTATCGCTATGGTATACGGCTCTGATGCATTTTCTTATTCGATTTCCGTTCGGTGTTCTTCACTATATGCTTGCGTTTTGTGTGTGTATCTGTTAGACGCCACACCCTAACGACGAAAAAAAAGAATTCTACGAGATTGTCGAACTGGCCCTCAATGCCTGTGAAAGACACGATGTGAAAATCGTTCATGGTGATTTGAATGCCAAAATGGGTCGGGAGCCAGTTTTCAGGTACTACACAGGTTTCCATAGTTTGCATGAGAACTCTAATGACAATAGACTACGCGTCATCGAACTGGCTGTATCAACTTGGTCGTTGCAAGTACCAGGTTTTCGCGTAAAGATATCCACAAAGCCATCTGAGTATCACCTGATGGAGCCACTCGCAACCAAATTGACCTCGTGTTGATAGAATGGCCGCCACTCCCCGAGCCAGATGACGGTACGAACGTACCGAGGTGCCAACATCGATTCGGATCACTATCTTGTTGGTATAATTTTCCAAGCGCGGATTGCCTTACGGAGACGTATTGCACCCGCGGATCATATTCGGATTAACACGGCTGCCTTATGCATTGAGAACACCAGCAACACCTTTGGGCATGCGTTAAGACTCGCCCTCGAAGAGTTCGATGGAGGGAGAGTTAGTTGTGTGGCCTCTAAAGCCACCATTGGGCAATATCAGTGTGGCTTTGTGGGGGTTCTCTAATCTTACGCAAGAACCACCCACAATTCCAACCGCAACTTCCTTTGCATATCTGAAAACATTTCCTTTCTCAAGGACATTTAATGCATTGAACGCATTACATAAAATTTATGCAAATTCTACTTGGCAGAGAAAATAATAAAAATTGGCGTTGGCGTCGAATAATTAAATAAAACGTCAACGGCGAAAATAATAATGAAATAAGAAAACGTAAATCTCCGAACCAGCACGGACGCAATTAAATACAAAATAAAAACAATTTGAATACGGCGAAAATATTCGTTTGTGTCCTTGACGTCAACATTGACATCAAGAACTTCAGTTTGACCAACCGACGCTAAACAGGGGAGCAACCAATCAACGCCCCCTGCAACCAGTCGCAGACAAGCAGCTACTCCAGCGACCGCTCAACGGTCAAACTCACGTAAGTCACCTAACTTACCACATTAAATACCCTTAAATAATAAACATACTTTAATATATATATTGTTAATTAACAAAACCAATCATTTCATATGACAAACATAACCAAATCTAGCCAATACTTACCATTACTACTGGGATCACAGGGGCTGCTTGGTTTAAAGTAGTCCTTTGTATTTTCCATTGTGTCTAGGTTTTCCTCTTGCTTCTCGTCCTTTTTGGAGCCGTAGTATTTCCGTACTGGATTGGATAGATCACTATTATTTTGCATGGCCAAAAGCATATATCGACAAAATGTGTATACAAAATCAATACTGTTTAAATTATTTGGATGCATAAGACATTGTGTCGCAAATGGGGGCATTTCACTCTTCACACACGAGCATAGAGATTTCGACGGTAACCTTGGCTTCTCTGGTTCTGAGCGTTCAAATAAATAGTCGATGGGTTTTTGAACGTTATACAAATCAGTGTTTGTGCCAATTGAATTCGTGTGTACTTTTTCTTCCATGGGATTATCATATATACTGATGGGAATTGGACTCAGGGGCGAATGCGTAAATTCCATTTCATCAAGAATATCAGCAACATCAATTAGCGTCAAGTCGGTATTGCTGGTTCCAATACTTCGAGTGGTTACCAAGTTAGTAGTATTTGTTGCTCGCGTGGTGGTAGAATATCTATATTGAATGCCTTTGCTCACCATATATTTTAACCGATCCTCTGGTAGAGTCTGTGTACTCTGTTCAACTGACGACTTCAAATTTAATCCTTCACTGTCTGTGGAAGTACTTTTGCACATCATTCCCACTGCGTGTTGAATTCCAATGGACTGTGACTTGATTGGCAATTTACACTGTACCGCTGTGTCTTTATAATTTTTTAATCGTTTTCTTTTCAACGGTTGCAGAACAGTTAGTTTCTTGGATTCTATGTGGTTCTGTATCTCCTTTAAAATCGTCTTTTCTTTTAATCCTAGACCCATAGTCTCTTCCACTTTATTTGCTACTCTGTAATATCGCAAAGCCAACTCGTTGTATGGAACGAGTCCCTTATTCTCTTCCATATACGAAGAAATTTGTTCGCAATGAAGTAATTTGTTCGCGAGTTGATCCTTAGCCTCTTCCAATTTTTGATTTAACTCCTCTATATGTAACTCTCGTTCAGAATTTATAGCTTTTTCTTGTTCATACAATAACTTTATAGATGCTGCTGTGCCGCTAAGACTCTCTACTTCCATCTGCAATTTTAGATTGTGTTCATTTAGATTTTTAATTTGTATCACTAAATCGTTGACGGAAGCTATTCTCAATGCTAAAGACTCTGTGGTGAACGTGGTGTTTTGTTGTCGGCATTGTGGCGTGCTATCTCGAGGAGTGACTTTCGACTCGGACAAGAAATCGAAATTTATATCAAAGTTGAATTCTTCATCCATTTTTTGGCGGCTTGTAACTACTTGAAAACATTAACCAATGAAATTAACCCTATTATACACAATGTACTGGTCCCAACCAGAACCGACTTTACAAACGGTCTACAAACGTTTATTCCGAACATACAAACCGGCGTGCGAGTATTCTGACATTCTGCATAATGACATTTACTGCTGGTCTTGATGTCACATTTGTTAATTGCACGTCAGGGTTGTGTTATAATAAAATATCTTATAAATAATATAACTCTACAAAATTATGTTGGACACTTTGTAAACACGATAAAGTAGAGAAAAAAATTAATAAAACAAAATTCAAGCAAACGGAAAGGAAATTTGTAATAAAAAACCAACTAATAATGAAATGGTAGACCTTACTCATATAAAATCCACTTTAAGCTTTTCAATTTGTTATAATATTATTTATTATTATTATATTATTATTTATTGGCCTGTAGGAACCCGGAAGTTCATGACCTCATCGACTCAGCTTCGCCATTGTTGCCTGTCCTGGGCACTCTCCTTCCACGCTTGACCATTCGATCCGACCTCCTCAAGGTCAAACCTAACATTGTCCTCCCATCTCCGTCGCGGCCGTCCTGTCGGCCTCTTTCCCGTTGGTCTACCGTCAATAATTCTATGCACAGTCCTATCGTTGCCAATTCGCGCCACGTGTCCGGCCCATCTTAATCTTCGCGACTTGATTACTCTCACTATTGTAGGTTTGCGATATAGCTCTTCCAATTCGTGATGATGGAGTTTCCTCCATTGTCCTGCCTCCTCGTCATATTTACCACCAAAGATACCCATCTCCCTGCTTTAGTCCGTCCCGGATTTCAGATGGTTCTGAGAGGTGGTTTTCTATTCTAACTCGCCCTTTGTTTTCGTTCAGGCAGATTTGAATCAGGGCGGCATATTTTTTTGGGACTCCCAGCTCAACTAGAATATGGCAGAGTCTTTGCCTTGCGACTGAGTCATGGGCTTTTTTGAAGTCAACGAACAGTTGGTGAACCCTCTCTCCGTATTCCCACTTTTTTTCCTTTTTCTTGTCTTATTGTGAACATTTGGTCGCTTGTTGACCGGTTCCTACGGAATCCACATTGGTAGTCTCCCAGCATCTCTTTTGCGTACGGTGTGATTCTCGCTAGAATGACATTTGTTAATATTTTGTATGCGGTTGGGAGCAATGATATTCCTCTGTAGTTTTCGCAGTCAGATCTGTCGCCTTTTTTGAAAACGGGGATGACTATTGAGGTTTTCCATTCTTCCGGGGTGACTTCCTTATCCCATATTGTTTGGATGAGCTGGTGGATCTTTCGAGCGGTTGCCTCTCCTCCATGCTTCACAAGCTCTGCCGGTATGCAGTCGACTCCGGGAGCCTTATTGTTTTTCAATCGATTTATTGCATCTACAACTTCGTTGAGAGACGGCTCTGGGATCTGAGGCTCGGCTGTATGTACGCTTGGTGCGTTTATCTGTGGTTGACGGGTGCGTACATTGAGCAGGTTTTCAAAGTACTGCTTCCATCTTGTCACGATATTGTTTGTTTCTGTGACCAGACAGCCGTTTGCGTCTCGAACTATTTTTACTCTCCCTCGGTAGCCATTTCTAATTGAGTTTATGCCGACATACATACCTCTGATGTTCTTTGCCCTAGAATTTTCTAGGATTTTTTCGATCCGAGTCTTCTCCCATTCGCGTTTTTTGCGTTTGAAGAGCCTCGTTGTCTCTCTCCGAATAGTCGCGTATCTTTCTGCGTTGACTTCATCATATCTTTCTAAGTGGATCACTCTGAGGTGTTTACGTTGTTCGATCTTCGCCCTGCACTCATCGTCAAACTAAGGTTTGGACTTAATTGTTTTCTTAAATCCTAATACATTTTGGGCTGTTAGTTTGATTGTGTCTCTGATCGCCGTCCATTTAGTATCCACACTATTAGCTTCCTCTTACTCACTGCTCCCATCCTCTAGAATGCTATATCTATTCGTTAGTTCGTCCTGATATTCAGCCTTTTTGCGTAGGTCTTTCAGTTTATCAGTGTCGAACTTTTTGCTCGTCTCCCGTGACTGCCCATGTGGGATTGCTGCGAGGCGATCGCAGTCGCAATCTGCTCCTCTATATGACCTTATGTCAAGGATATTCGAGTGGTGTCTTTTGTCTATGAGGAAGTGATCTATTTGGTTACGCGTTACGCCGTCGGGTGATATCCATGTGGCTTTATGAATTTCCTTGTGCTTGAACATCGTGCTTTTCACTAACAGATCTTTTGTTATAATATTAGTAAAGCAAATCATCGGTTTCTTCATGGATGTAAAACATATACGTATATTCTTATGCATATGTAAATGCTTTTGTTGCGGATTGGCAATTGGATGTGCTGGAGAAATCTAGTACATTCACAGTGTATACCAGTTGCGCGGCAGCCGTCACGGACCAGCTGGCCGATTGTCGCCAACGATGAAGTCTGCGGCGTCCTTTATTTGAATTGGCAGTTATGCCCACTGAGTCAGTCTGCAACCAACCTTCATCGGGCCCACACCATCGGAGTTAACATCACAGGTACCAGTTCATCGCAATAAGACAAAGTGTATCCGAATTGAATAATAAGAGAAATAAAAGTTAATCTTAAGGAATAAAGATCTCGGACTTTGGTTTTTTTTTTGTGGTTTCCCGCTGCTTTTTCATTGGGTTCCTCTCGTCAAGGGAAGAGTGGACAACTCCAAACACTACTACAACACTTTAGTAACAAATTTGCCGTTGTCTAACTGATCCATATAACAAAATCTTAAATTCATTTAGTATTGAAAAATGACTAATTCTGAGGGGAACTAAAAAATGTAGACCTTCGGATTCTTAGAGGGTAATATACGACGGTAAATGGCCGCTTTTCAGCCTGAGGCTTATTCAAGTCAACTCTGCGCAAGTTACACATACCTCTAAGAAATACACGGATCTCTCATACAATATAAAATCTCTTTATAATCAGAAAGGCAAATGGCAAAAGCAATTAAAGGGCATATCCTCCGTAACCAAAATCGAACTTCAGATGAGTACAAGGAACTTTTACAATGGATTTCATTACTAAAAAATAAAATAAGAAATCGGGTAGCCGAGGGGGTCAATAAGAACCCGAAAACCCGCCTGTCATCTATTAAGCCTGGGTGCCAAGCATACAAGTAGGCAGGTAGATGGGAAGGACGGCGGAAATGCTCCAACATCGTTAAAGTCAAAATGGGTCGAACAACTTTATTTAATGTGCTGAAATGTACTGGAGAAATCTAGTACATTCGCAGTGTATACCAGTTGTGCAGCAGCTGGCACCAGCTGGCCGACTGTCATCAACAATGAGGTCATAGCGTCTCTTTTTGGATTGGTAGTTATGCCCACTCATTCAGTCTGCTACCAGCTATTATCGCGTGCACACCTTCCGAGTCATTGCTGCAGATCCAACATAAATTATGAAGTAAACTTGCTTAATCTCATGTAGAGAAATTGAATTGTTGTGCGTTGTGAATAAATTGTTAACCAAGTCGCATCCGACTTAAACAATAAAGAATTAAAGATCCACCTCGAGTTCAGTTTTGGTTTTCTTGTGCTTCCGTTTTGCTGCCACCTTCATCGGGTTCCTCTCTACACGGGAACAGCGGACAACTCCAAACATTTCCGTAATACTTATAGTATAGTGGTAGCGATTGCCCAACACTTTGAATCAGTGTACCGGCCTCAAGTCCCAGACTCCGACGCCAGTTCGAGAAATCGCTTTGATACATACGGGACTGATCAATAAAGATTAAAGCTAAACCACGTCCTCCGCTTCCGCGCTAAACATGCCGCCATTGACCCACTATACCCTCAATGCTTTACTAACAAAGAAGGAGATTGTTGAAAGGCTAAAATCTAAAAAATCAGCCGGTCCCGACAATATGGAAATTTTCCGACACAGCTATCGAACATATGACCATTATATTCAATCATTGCCTCAATAATGAGTATTTTCCTACTGGGTGAAAACTCACGGAAATTATCCCCATTCTGAAGAAGAACAGAAAACGAGAAATCTCACATATCCGGGCCATTTCCCTCCTTTCAAACATCGTCAAAATATTGGGAAGATTAATATGGTCCCGCATGAACATTCACTCTCTGAAGGGAATAGCGAACATACCTGGCTACCAATTCGGCTTTCGCCAACCTCACTCCACGACACATGCACTAACAAACTCCTCACTGACGTCAACTCGAATATCGAGCAAAAGAGATGCACGGTGGCGTGTATTCTTGGCGTGGAAAAAAATTCGACAGTGTGTGGAGAGAAGGACCCCTGTATAACGTCAGAGAAAATGATATCCCACCTATCAATAATAACATGATATGCAGTTTGCTGAACGGACGTGTCTCAAAGGTCAATACAGGGCATCAAGCTGTACAACATCTATATGTACCACTTCCCCCACGAGGTTTTCCGCAACATCCTATTAGCTTAATCAGGGGCACTTTTGTGCACCGATGGCACACTTATATATGGTCGCAGCAGGTTCCCAAAAAAGGCCCTCAAAATTATGATTGAAGACGTAAAAGAAATATCAACCTTCTACAGGCGATGTGTATTCGCATCAACACACCCAAATCCAAAAGAATTTGCTTCAGAAATCCGAAGGGCAAATGCCCCTCAGTCATCTCTAGGAAAAGCAAACAGCTCAACTCGACACTCGAGCGAGTGAATATCCCTTTTGGGAAGAATGTAGCCTACCTAGGAGTGAACTGTCCGAACTTACTAAAATTCAACCAACATGCTCGCATTACTTTGAAAAATGCAAATAATGTCGCACAGTCTTTGGTCCCGCTATTAAGGAGTAGACGTGTCGTACCTACAGTCGCGCTACTTATATATAAAACCACTAAATGATCTATCCTACTGTACGCCTTCCCAATATGGTTCACCATTTCGCTAACACTAGCAAGGAACCTGGCAGTGAAAGAGAAGTGCTTAGATCCCACATGAGTAAGCACTATAAATATAGAAACAAAAAGTGCTTCAACAGCCAGATATGCGAGTATCGCTCCTCAGAAATACCACCTCTAATGATTTATGCAAATGTTGCAGATCATCCATCCCCACCTTTTATATGAAGGCAGCCCTGGGGCAAAATGGAGGATAGATAAGTGTTACGGATTCACAAGTGAATGTACTGGAGAAATTAGTACGTTCACATCTGCTTGCTATGTGTCAACTGTCACCCAACAGCTGACTACGTGTCAGTGAAAAAAGGGACGCCACTTAACCGTCAAAATTCAAAATTGCTCAACGGTTTTCCTCTTGGACGCCACTCTATCGATTATCCTCTTGGATTCAGCTCACCGTTCTTGTGTTACATGCGGCTTCCGCCATCCCCATCGTTTGTTTTGTTTTAAAATATAATATAATAGTAGATGGTAAGGTAGTGAAAAAACACACGATCCACATGTTGAATGTACGAACATACTTTTGTTCGATTGTGGATCGTGTGGAAGCTGGATTCCTTTTCGGAGTGGGTGGAAATTGAGAGGAGAGAAAAGTTTAAGTGTACATAGCTGAGCAAAGAACAGCAATTTTGTTCCGTTTTTTGAATCGTAAAGGTAAAATGAGATGATGAGTAGTGGTTCGTGTAAAAAACAGTTGGAGGGAAAAGCAGAGTCGAGTGTCCCGGTTATTGATTTTAAAAATTAAATTAAGAAAAAAAGTAATTGATTCGTAAACAGTAAAATAAAAGACAGTTTTGTTTGTTCTGTAAAAAGGAAGTAAGGAAAGAAAGTTCGAGTTTTGTTTAAGAAATTGTTTGGAAATAAAGACATAATTGTTGTGAGACCCAGTGAACGAGTTCCAACGTTTTTGTCATGCTGTGAAAGTGATTCGATGTTTTTTGTGGCTTCTGCGATAGAACAAATCTCTGTGTCCACCCCCATAATCACTGCACTTGCATCATTCAATAATAAGTTTTTCCTAGCCCCCGAAGTTTACACTTCAATATGGGGCATTCAATGGGACTAAATCAACGAGAATTTAATACATGCTGCCAATTGGGACTTTTCGTTCGTAAAAGGATCTTCCCCCTGAACTCACTCAACACATATTCGGTCGATGGTGAAAGTTCTGATCGTGAAAGCGTCAGAGGAACAGATGTAAAGGGCCGCAACACCATTGTGCGGGAGGATCTTGTAATGGAGTCTGGACAAAGAAAGGAGACATAAAGATGCTTCCGGCTCACAAAACTCATGCACGGTGGAGCTAAGAAAGTTGCTGAAATAATCACCTTAACCACAGGTAACCCATTATATATATATATATATATATATATATATATATATATATATATATATATATATATATATATATATATATATATATATATATATATATATCTAAATTTCTGTGGCGGAAATCGTTACACTTGGACGCTGCCTACTCATTGTTTTTCCTCACGCTCTTGGACGCAGCTCAACTCTTGTACGCTGCTTACTTATCAGTTCTCCAACCTCTTGGACGCTGCTTTTATTCGTCGATTTTCCTCGCCTTCTTGGACGCAAGTCACCACTCTTGGGCGCTGCTTACACGTCGGTTACTCCTCCTCTTGGACGCTGCTCACTCATTCTCCTGGACGTAACCTTATCGCAAGGGTCGCATCCTTAACAATAAGATATAACCCAAAACAAACAAAAATTACGACAAACTGTAAAATTCACAAATAAAAATTCACAGTGTATATGCATTTATATTGTAACGAGCTTAGGGTTCGCTGGATTAATTATTTTTAATAAATAAGTGCCGTTAAATCGATTTTGAATTAATGTAACACTTTATTAGTCCGTTAATAACAACCGTTACTTTTACCGTATACTTAACGATTTCTTTACTTATCGCTTCCGTACTTATCGCGTCTTTTACTGCTTACTTCTTACTTACTTCACGATCTGCGTGCGACGTATTTATACCGTTTTTCCTCATTCTGATTTGTTGCCCCGAATTTTCTAGTGCTCATAGTGTCCAGTTTTCCAGTACTTTCTAGAATATTCTAGTACTTTGTTTCGGACTTTCTAGAATATTCTAGTACTGATTGTCATATGCGTCACAATATGTATCCACATGTATTGAAATATAGATTGTTTATGCATAGAATAGATGTGTAAAATAAGTTAAGCAAAAATAATAATGTGTTGCGGATTCGCAATTATATTTATCGAAGAATTCTAGAACGTTCGCATTTGCCAGCTGTCATCCACCAGCTGACAACGCGTCGTTGACAGAGAGAGAACGATACTTAAGCGTCGCCAACGTCTGGACGATTATCCTCTCTTGGACGCACCAATTATTCCTTGTTGGACGCTCCCTCACCACCCGGAAGCTACCTACTCGTCTGCCGCTGGCCAATAATAACAGCAACAAAAATAAGATTTAAAAAATACGGTTGCGGATTCACATATAAATGTACTGGAGAATGCTAGTATGTTCGCATCTGTCTTTTTTTTTTGTGGTTTCGGTAGGAAGGTGGAAATCTTCAAAAGATACCTCTTGACCGATCCAGAGGCATGCAGGGTTTTTACCGACTAAAACCTGATATAGAAACATGGGTGAAAAGAAAACATGGCGAGCTGAATTACCACCTGACTCAGCTAATATCAGGACATGGATGTTTTCGGAAATACTTGCACAAGTATAAGCATGTGAATCACCCATACTGCTTGAGAGCTCTAATTGTGACCGCATTCTCCGACGATTCCCTTGAGAAACCTTATGCAATGCAGCGTTTTCTTTAGGTGCAATGTCAGGTGGCGTCCTCCCGGCCAGAATATTTATAGCTTCTTCGGATACCTTTCGGAATGCACAACATACTCTTAGTGACGCCAGTCATTGTGCGGAGTTCACTCCCCTCATGTACGACTTATACTGTGCGGCTCCTGCCCATATGTGGGCTGCATACATTATAATGGAGGTGTTGACACTGGTTATGAGTTTCCTTATGTGGGGCCGGGGTCCTCCAACATTGGGTAGCAGTCTCGCTAAAACTTTGCATACCCTTGCCGTTCTTTCACCTCAGGTGTTCCTTGAAGCTCAACCTGTTGTCAAGTATAACACCAAGATATTTAATATAAGGACTGGATCTGATTATTTGTCCTTCTATTTCCAAATCAAGGTGTTCAACTTTCTTGCGGCTGGTTATTAAAACTGCCTCCGTCTTATATCCAGCTAGTTTCAGTCCGACTATATCTAGCCAGCATTTAATGCTCTGGATTGCTTGGGAGCAAATATTTTCCAGGTCATCTAGATGTTTAGCTACGGCCACTATTGCTAAATCATCTGCGTACCCAATGATTCTAACCCCCTCCGGTACATTCACCCTGAGCACACCATCATACATTATACTCCATAACAGCGGAACTAATACAGATCCCTGAGGTACACCCGCGGTTATTTGATATCCCAGCTATCGCATTGCGAGCGATGTCGCACACCACAGATAGTGCCTTACCGGTTGATCTTCCTTTCCGGAATCCATACTGCGATTCAGAGAGCCCCGATGTCCCCTCAGTGAATTGTTCCAGGCGAGTGGCAATTACTCGCTCAAGCAGTTTTCCTGTCGTGTCCAACATGCACAACTCCTTTTGGAATAAGCAGAAGACGCTGTTTTTTTTCCATCGTTTGGGAAATTGTCCTGTTTGAAGGCAGGTTGTGAAGAGATTGCTGAAGACTTCCGGGTTTTTTGTTAAAGCACTCTTCACTACAGCGTTAGGGATACCATCCAGTCCCAGGGTCTTGTTTTTTTTTGACAACCCTTGCAGCCAAGCGCACCTATTCGGGGGTCACGGGACATATCTCTCAACACCTCATCACACTGTGGGAAGAGAACAGCAACGATTCTTGCCATGTCAGTTTTGCTTTTCTGCATTTGACTACTGTTGTTCTGTAGTCTTTTCATGACTATCCTGTAGGCGCTGCCCCATGGGTTGTTATTTAATTCATCCCTTAAGGAGCAGAACGCGTCATATTTACTTTTGCGGATAACATTCCTCAACCATTTCCCTTTGTTGACGAATTCCGCATGTAACTGTGGGTAGGTGTTACGGTTTCTTGCTGTTTGTTGCAAGCGTCTTAACCTGTTGCACTCCGATCGCAGATGGGCATCTGTCTGCCATTTGCCAACTGTCACCCACCAGCTGACAACGCGTCGATGGCAGCAAAGGGACGCCACTTAGACGTCAAATTTAAAATCAACTCAACGGTTCGCATCTGGGTGCCACCATTCGATAATCATCTTCTGGACACCTCTTTATTCGATAATCATCATCCTGTGGACTCCTCGCCGTCAGCTACACCATCCTGTGGTTTCTTCTTCTTGGACCTTGCTCACTAGCGTGTTCTCCTGGGAGCATTCTTCTTCATCAGTTACCGATCTCCTGGGACCGTTCATCTTCGTTAGTTACCATTCTCCTCGGAACATTGTTCTTCATAACTTACCGTTCTCCTGGGAACATTCTTCTTCGTCAGTTGTCGTTCTCCTGGGAGTGTTCTTCCTCGTCGGTTACCGTCATCCTGTGGATTCCTCATCGCCAGCTTGACCTGTGGACGCCGCCTCACCACCTCCGGATCATAAATAAATAAAAATAAATTAAAAAAAAAATGTTTTTATTATTTAATAAATAGAATTTAAAAAAAGATACACTACAAAAGTTCAATTTATTATTGGTAAAAGCTTAGGTAGCACTGCGGTGCGACCAGAGAGGAGCAAGAGTTCAAGCGAGAGGTGAGGTTACCCAGCAAGAGTGGAAGCAAGAGTACGATGAGGTGACAGCGGTGCGTTCAGAAGGAACACGGTCAGGTAACGGCGGTGTGTGCAAGAAAGAATACGATGAGATGGTGGCGATGCGCCTAAGAACGAATACCACACGGTGGAGCCAAGCGCTCGTTCGTATCAGTAATGCATGAATAAGCCTTTGGAAAATTTTAAATTTTGACACTTAAGTAGATTTCTTTTTCTGTCACCGACGCGTTGTGAGCTGATGGATGACAGGTAGCAAATGCGGACGTACTAAAATTCTATACTATAGTACAATTGCGAATCCGCAACATACCGCCCGCCTTCGCCAATTGTTGGTGAATTGTTCTTCGTGAACGGGGAGGTCTTTGATGTCGATGCGAGGAGTGGTGGTTGTTGAACGGATGATGATTAGATACAGGAGGACGCTGCCTGCCAAGCGGAAGGATGCAGGCTGCTGCTTTTCTTGTTATAGCTGCATGTGATAGGGGTTGATCCTGGTATTGTGCAGGAGCTCGGCCCCCTACTGCTTTGATCGAGGTGGAATGCACTGAAGAGATCGACTTTCGGCACAACTTATCACTGATACTGCGTTTTTTAGTTGGGTGTACGAGGTCGTGGTTTCTCTGGGTGGTGGGGATGGAATGTCCTAGTGCTTCCGTCGTATGTCAATGTTGTATTCCAGAATACTACCCTTATTAAATTTAACACTGAATCTCCTAACACATCCTAAAAAAACTTCACTTAACATATATTACATTCTCACTTAATACATACCATTCATAAACATTCACAATATTACCAGTTACAGCACACTTAATAACCTGCACCTTTTGATTTATTGAAAACATAGCAACTTGGATTTTCGTCCAAATGAATGTGAAAAGTCATAGAGAAAAAATTCAGTTGATAACTTCATTTTGCCATGAATACTTCGAGGCGTTTACTTCTACTCTAGAGAAAATAGATTTAATAATAATTTTTAATAGAATATTCACTCCAAGATACAATAACCAGAGATTTGTGTTTATAAAAATATTTTGCAACGAGATCAAATAAAAGCCCGACATAAAATAAAACTGATATGGACATTTTTAAATAGCCGGCTGCAAATAAAAATCTAGCACCAAGCGAGAGTTAAGTAATATATCTTTAGTGACAGTTCGACATAGCCATCTGCATAATATTCCCGTGATAAGTTTCAACCAGAAGACGAAATGTAGAACAGGACCAGCATTTTTCAAGAAGAAAAGGAATAATAAAAGGTCCCCGCTCTTCCCTCAACCGAGGAAGCACGGCGACGGACTACAACACTGGTGGCAGCGGTGGGATGATCCAACCAAAGGATCCCAAATAAAAAGAAAATAAGAAGAAAAAAAAAACAAGAAAAAAAAATTTAAACATAAAACAACGAAAAAAAAAACAAGAAAAAAAATTTTTAAACATAAAACAACGAAAAGAAAAAAGTAATCTTTAACGCAAAAAAAAAAATATTAAACGACATATAAATTACGCCCGAAGTAAGAATTTCCTTTAATAGTTTGAAGTAAATTATTTATTATTATTGCATAGCAAGATTACAATCATATTTTTATTTGTAATAAATTATATGGTTTTTGTTTTGTATAAAAACAAAAAGAGAAAAACGAGAAGAAAAAAAACCCAAAGGATAAATGAAAACGTCTCCACAACGAAAAAAAAAAAACACATAAAACCACGAAAAAAAAAGACCAGGATATTCAACTTCTAGGACGTGAAGTCTGCCTGGCGATAATTAAAATATTTAAAAAAAAAAAAAAAGTGAAAAAAAAAAGAAGAACACACAACAATAAGAAACTCAAGACAAAGACTTCTATCAACATTACGTATGACAGCAATGAACATTTAGTGGAGTAAGAATTTTTTTTTGCGACTTTTCTCTCTAATTTTTTTTAGTAATATTTTCTACTTGGAAGCTTTCCTTTTTACTAACATACATTTTTTTTGGATAGAAATTTCTATCTAAATTATTTGCAAATTCTCATTTCAGTATTTCGAAGACATTTCCGTTTCTTTTCTTTCTTTCTCGTCGAATTTTCTTTCTTTTCAGTTTTGGGACCAATTTATTTTTCTTTCCTATATATATATATATATTGAATAACCAAAAGAAAGGCCAATTTTTCCATAACCATATTTTTAAGTTAACCATATTTTAAGAATTGAATTTTCGCCATACTTTAATTCAAATTTTCAATATTACGAGCCCATATTACACGAGACAGGCGGCTAGGCAGGGGGAAGAACAATTCCACTATCAACAGATACTCAGTAAAACCCCTGAAATGGCTCTGTCTGTCGGAATTTCTGATGTTTTCAGAATCGTCCCTACCTTTGACGGGAAACCCTGCGACTTAGGTAAATTTATTTCCGGGGGAGACGTTTTATTTAGATCCATAAAGAAGGCAGACCCGGATATATACGAGACATTTTTAGAGCTAGTCAAAAATAGACTAGAGGGTCATGCTTACGATCTGATTAGGTATAGCCAAATCGCAAAGTGGGAGGATTTAAAAGAAAAATTAGAATCGGAATATAAAGAGGAGCAATCTCGGTCGACGGCACACAATGAGTTGATTTCTCTGAAACAACGCTACAGAGAAACCGTCCGGGAATACGGCGATAGAGTCGCGAATGCTCTAAGGACTCTAAACTCTGCCACGTGTGAAATAACAGCAGACGCGGTGGTTAGGGAATTCTTAATGGAAGAAAACAAAAAATTGGCCGTACAAACATTTGAAGATGGACTAATGAACGAACAGCTAAAGATATTAGCTAAAGTCCATGGGGGAAATAATTTAAAACAGTCGATTGCACATGTAGTATCACATGGTGCTCGAATGGACAACTCTCCCAGGTCATATCAATATAACGAAAAACCTACATTCAATAGTATAGTCTGCCAAACCTGTGGTAAGCCAGGGGATGCACAGGACACATGTTATCGGAACATGCAATCCAACTTTTTTCCGAATAGACAACCCATAAAAAGGGAATATAACATTTTTTGCAATTTCTGTGGACGGAATAATCACACAGAGAACGAGTGTAGATACAAGATATCTAGGAATGGATCGGCTTCAACAAATTACCAACAAGGTACAACAACGCGTAACCCATTCCGAAACAATCCTACAAACTCTGAAAATCGTTTTGGTGAAAATTCTAGGAGCACCAATAGACAAAACGATAGACAAAATGTTCACTTTTCTCGGGTGCAAGAGTCGGAAAACGAGGCCAGACGCCAACCAAAATTTATGGAAGACAAACAAAATTTTTCTATTTACAGCATTAGATCTTCGGAAATAGATAACGACCAATTTAATGAAACTCCTACCCAAAGTTACCTTGAACCAGCTTATGATTATCCTAACCGTATGACTAATTCCAATAAAGCTATAAATACAAATATAAAAGAAGTTAAACCAAACCCTAATATAATGACTCCGATTCATACTCCCATTCTGGAAAACAATTCAGCAACACAGACTGAAAATCCGAAATTTTCAGCAGTATTAAAGACTGAAGTCGCTAATATCTCAGATATCCCTATTGACAACGCAGACACTTCAGCAACCAAGACTGAAAACTCAGCAGTATTAAAGACTGAAAATTCGGATCCTGCACAAAATATACAAACAGAAACCCCTAATATTCCGGCTATCCCAATAGACAACCACGGCACTTCAGCAACAAAGACTGAAAATTCAGCAGTGTTAAAGACTGAAGACCCAATAGTTGCAATAAAATTCGAAACCCAAGTCAGTTCAGCAGCTAATACTGATGAACAAATCTTTTCAGCAGCAAAGACTGACGGATTAAATGTTTCTACAGCAGATATAACTGAAGAAATAGTTCAAACAGCAAATAGGACTGGGAACCAAGATGTTCTAACAGCTAATAAGTCTGAAGAACTATTCGAATCAGTAAATGAGACTGAGAAACTAAACGATCCATCAGCAGTGAGTAAGACTGAAAAGGTAGACGTTCCGACAGAAGTTAAAGCTATAGAAAATGATGACATTGAGCCGAAGACACTAAACATTTTAAATAACGATACTGAACAGCAACACGAAGTAATGAAAATTGAAAATAATAATTCAATTAAAGAAGTTAAAGCTATAGAAAATGATGACAATGAGCCGAAAACACAAAAAATTTTAAACAACGAAAACAAACACAGACACTTACTCAAACACGATATAATAAGTAATGAAAATAATAATTTAACTAAAATAGGTACGGAAAAGGAAAACCATATAAGTACATTACAAATTCTTTTTTTCAACAATAAACATTTATTCAAACACAAAATACAAAAAAATAAAAAGTTACACAATCATTTAGGACATTTGAAATCAGTTCTTAAGAAGATTTTTGGTATTATGCATTTCTATACAATAATCATAGTAATAGGCCCAGAAAGGTTTTGGAAACTTTTCCATAAATTTAAGGAAAAGATAAACACATAACAAATGGCCTTTTTTTTTTTTTTTTTTTAAACTGTATTTATTAACCATAATTAAAATTTGTACATTTAAGTAATACAGTGACTTAAAATTAAATTCGTGACAATTGCTTACATGTAATTATTATTATAATACATTTTCCAAACAATGTTTTAAGAGTTACAGGCTAGATGTGTGTTTGTACATTTAGTAGGGTTTTGTCTTCCTGGAAAAGGTCAGAAAACCAGGAATTTCTTATTTTTACTTTACTTAATCTAAACTTAACCCTAAATATAAATATAAATATAACTTAACCTAACTTAGTCTGATTATTATAAAATGAGCTATAAACAAAACAAAGTTTTATAATTAATGGGATTTATGAATTAAAGGATGTGGAATGAGGTCAGTTATGGGTTTGAGGAAGAGTATTTCTTTCCGGTTGTTCGTTGGAAAAACGTAGGATGTTGGAAAATGGTTGGACGTTAGAGTATTTGAACTGGTTAGGGGTAACTTCGGTGTTGTGGTATATGATCTCGTTTGAATCATTTACCAGTCTGCCTGAGGCGAAGATAGCTCTGGTGTGGAGACAGTTGGGGTAGTTAGTTCTGATATCTAGAGGGTTCTCTAAGAGCGAGGTTATTATGGGATTGGGATTATTTTGTAGGTTTTCGATAAATTTGATAGACAGTTCGAGGAATCGTCTATCGAGGCGCTCAATACCAGCGGTATTGTAGAGTTCGACGTTACTATAGTACTTATAGGAGTTAGGACGACGATGTAACCCAGAGACATACCTAAAGCATTTTCTTTCGAATACTCGTAATTTCTCCATTTGGGAGGGAGTGATATGGTACCACAATGGACACGCGTACGTGAGTGTGGGCCTGATAATCTGTTTGTAAATGAGCAGTTTGACTTTGTGAGAGAGACTATTAGGTTTCCACATTACTCTTCTACAGAGATTAAGCTGAATTGTGGCTTTTTGAAGGGAATTTTTAATGTGGGAGGAAAAAGACCAGTTATTAGAAAAAGTGATTCCCAGATATTTTAGGGTTTTGGAGGGTTTTATTAGAGTGTTGTTTAGGTTAAGTTTAATTTTGTTGTGGCAGCGTCTAGTGTTGTTTGTACAGTGCTCGTGTTTGCCCTTGAACACTATGAGCTGCGTTTTATTTGGGTTAAGGTGAATTTTCCACTTATTGAAGTATGATGATAGGTTAGGGAGAAAGTTGTTAATGCGATTTCTTGCAGCCTTAACAAATTTGCTGCTAGAGTAAATTAATGTATCATCAGCATAATTCAGCATCACAACATTAGGAGATACGGGTTGAGGAATATCCGCGGTATATAACAGATATAAAATTGGCCCTAAAATAGAGCCTTGGGGAACACCCGCGGTTATGTTGTGGGTTTCTGAGACGGAAGAATTTATTCTCACAACGAATTTTCTGTCAGAAAGATAAGAGGCTAAGAGCTTTGTTGTGTGAGAGTTTAGATTAAATATGGAGTGCAGTTTGTACAGAAGCCCTGAGATCCAGACGCAATCAAACGCCTTAGAAATATCGAGAGATATACACACAGTAGGGCTTTGGTTTTGGAGACCAGTTGTAACATCGTGTGTAAGTTTTAGTAGAGCATGACATGTGGATTGTCGCTTACGAAATCCGAACTGACAGTTAGGGATGAGGGCATTCTCATTGGCAAATGAGAGAAGATTTTGGTAGATCTTGCGTTCCAGTATCTTACTTAATGTACTTAATAGGGATATTGGACGATAATTGAAAGGGCTATTACTACTACCGGGCTTCTTAATAGGAATTACTACCGCAGTTTTCCAGTTCTCTGGGAAGTGCGATGCATTAATTATTTGATTAAGAAGAATGAGGATGGGAAGTAGATTCTGTGGGCGTAGCCTTTTAAATAGAAGGCGTGGGATTCCATCTAATCCAGTTGACTTTTTGTTATTTCCTGATCTTACGATCTCGGATAATTCGTCTGTAGTTAGAAAATTTGTAGTGTCTAAGGGGTGTGAAGCTATGTTCGTGTTGCTAAATTCACCGATGAAAGGAGTAAAAGATGTGAATAATCTGTTTGAGATGTATTCGTTTACTGTGTTCTCGAAGCCGGGAGTTGATAGAGAATTATTTTGCTCATGAATCTTTGCAAAGTGTTCTGCGAGGCAATTTGCTATGTCCGTATCGGACTGGGCAATATTATTGCTGATTGGGTTGATGAGATGATCAATTCGGGGTTTATATTTACGACCAGTTAATTGGTTGATGTTTTTGAAAAGATCCCGATTTGGTTTGATATTTTTAAGTGTGGAGATGTAGTTTTCATCTGCGAACTTTTTCAACTGCTCATTTATCAGAGTGGATAGGAGTTGGATTTGGCTTTTAATAAAGGGGCAGTATCTTGTATGGAGTTTACGGCGGAGCTGCTTTTTAAGGCGCAATAATTTGGTTAGGATGCTGGGCAAAGGCTTTCCTAAATAGTTATGAGGAATGGTTGTCGGGGTGTTGTTGTTGAGAGCCTCCTTAAGAATTTGCTCTATTCTTAAAGATGCGTGATCGATTTCAATAGGGAGTAAGTTAGATGCTTCAGGGATATACAAGTCAGAGAAACTGATCGCTATGTCCCTATTGACTTTTCTCCAATTTGTTTTGGTGAAGTTTGGGACAGGGTTTGACGAGTAGAGTGGGTCGAAAGAGGGGATTTGGATCGTGGTATGAACGGAACCATGATCAGAAGGAAATATAAAGGAGACTGTAGGTGGACCCGCTGACTGAACATCATCGGACTTGAGGAAGAAGTCGATTGTTGACTTGGCTGTGCTAGTGACACGGGTTGGCTGTAATGGGGGGTCAATGTATGTATATGGATAAGATGGGAGGAGGGCTAGCAACTGACGACCATATTTGTTGCATTTATTATCATTGAATGCTGTATGACGAGCATTCCAGTCTCCCCCGATTATAAATGGAGCGGGAACGGACTGTTGGATTATCTGAGAAATGTCAGCATCTGGGAAATCTGGTTGTCGTGAAGGGTGAATATAAATGGATGCTAAGACGAGCACTTTATTGTTCTCACAAAAAAGTTTAACTGCCGTGTATTCAATGCTGAATATATTAGTGAATCTAATTTCACTGAATTGAAATTTTTTGTGTATTAAGATGCCGGTACCTCCGTGGGATCCATTAGTTCTGGGGTTAGAAACAAAAGTATAATTGGGAATGGAAACTCGGGAATTTGGTTTGAGCCAGGTCTCTGAAAGGAAGAGGATATCTGGGGAAAATTTTTCAACAAACAACCGGAGGTGTTGCTTACGTATATTAGAGTAAATGGATTCTGTGTTGAGGGAGAACAAATGGCCTTTGTTTTATTATTCAATATATATGAAATAATCTAACAATTGTAGGAAATAACGGAAATGAAAAAAAAAAAAAAAAAAAAAAAAAAAAAGTTAATGAGGGGGATGAAAGAAAGAAAATTTTAGAGGTAATATATATTGGAAATTTTAGAATTAATATATATTCGAACGGAAAAGGAAAGAAAGAAAATTTTATTGGTAATATATATATTAGAAATTTTGGAATTAATATATATACGGAAATGAGAATTTTGAAACAATAATATTAATATTATATATTTAATATAATAAGTAATAATGATTTTTAGATAAGAAAAGAAAAGGTTCCAAGGAGAAATATTTAAATTTAGTTAATATATAATGTAAATAGACTATTTTGGACTATTTTTCTAGTGTTAAGAACTTTTTGAGTATTGGGAAAAATTTAGTTAATATATAATGTAAATAGAATATTTTTCTAGTATTAAGAACTTATTGATTATTGTAACCTTTGATAAAGATTAATTTTGAAAACCATTGTACTGTAATTGAACGAAAATCCAAGTCTTTCTTAATTTAATATATAGTTACTAGAAAATTATTCTCTTCAAGGATAATTTTCTTTCTCGAAGAAGGGTGGGATGTTGTATTCCAGAATACTACCCTTATTAAATTTAACACTGAATCTCCTAACACATCCTAAAAAAACTTCACTTAACATATATTACATTCTCACTTAATACATACCATTCATAAACATTCACAATATTACCAGTTACAGCACACTTAATAACCTGCACCTTTTGATTTATTGAAAACATAGCAACTTGGATTTTCGTCCAAATGAATGTGAAAAGTCATAGAGAAAAAATTCAGTTGATAACTTCATTTTGCCATGAATACTTCGAGGCGTTTACTTCTACTCTAGAGAAAATAGATTTAATAATAATTTTTAATAGAATATTCACTCCAAGATACAATAACCAGAGATTTGTGTTTATAAAAATATTTTGCAACGAGATCAAATAAAAGCCCGACATAAAATAAAACTGATATGGACATTTTTAAATAGCCGGCTGCAAATAAAAATCTAGCACCAAGCGAGAGTTAAGTAATATATCTTTAGTGACAGTTCGACATAGCCATCTGCATAATATTCCCGTGATAAGTTTCAACCAGAAGACGAAATGTAGAACAGGACCAGCATTTTTCAAGAAGAAAAGGAATAATAAAAGGTCCCCGCTCTTCCCTCAACCGAGGAAGCACGGCGACGGACTACAACATCAATGCTTTTGAGTAGGTGAGCCCCTCGATAGCCTTTGATCGCCCCTCGCCCTTGCGATTATCCTGCGTGCGTGGTGTGTTCGAGGGTTGTGTAGCGCTGGTGGCCGATGGTGGGCTGCTCCACGAACCTCCTGTATTGTCCATGGAATCGATGCCGACGAAACCTTCCCCCCATTCGTTTTAAGGTGCTGCCATCTGCAATCCCAGAGTCGACCACTTGATCTGTGTTGAAGTTGTAAGTTCGCAACCCACGATAAATGGTCATGTGATGGCTGATGACAGGTCTCTTCACTCCGCAACTGGATGACGTGGTGGGTGCTGCGCCTGTCAGCACCCACCCCAAGTGAGTAGCATGCGCAGTGAGGTCGAAGCGTTCACTATTCCTTAACTCTTCGAGCACGAGAGCGGGATAGAGATCTGCTCCAATGATGAGGTCCACCTTGTTCGAATCTGTTAGATCCAGATCCGCTACAAATGAGAGATCCCGCGCCATTGTGTGTGATGGTGGCTCGTACTCTGAGAGACGCGACAAGACGATGAGTTTTAGTGTCCAACGTTGGGAGCTGTGAGGGCGAGAGGCGATGGTGATTGTTGTTTGCGCCTTCCCGGTAAGGCAGCGAGTACCTCCGACGCCGTAGGTGGGAGCGGATGGCGCTTGGCGCCGGAAGTGCAACTGTCGAACGAATAATTCTGATATGAAGGTGGCGCTAGAGCACGGGTCCACAAGAGCACGAACTCCAACCTTCGGTGGGACTTCCGATGTGACGCCGGTACGAGCGGTTGTGAGCAGTGCAAGTTGCTGAGGAGCGGTGTTGACCGTACGTGGGTAGATCCCTTGATTGGATTCGATTCGAGCTGGGGGTCCTGCGCTCATTCTTGGAGATGATAAGGTCGGCCTGTTGGTGGTGGTTGTCCCGACATGCCTTCTGGAGCGGCAGTCACACAGCCGGTGTCGACCAAAACAGTTGTAACACAGGCTCCCCTTGTCTGTAAAGGACTTCCGCCGGGCAGTTGAGAGCGACCGGAAGCCTTCGCGGCCGGAGATGTAATGTAAGGCCCCACAGAACGTGTCTGTGGAGCCTGTTGCCTCAGCTATTCCGGTGATGTTGTAGGCATCGAGACACGTGGCTTGAAGTTAGATATGGGACCGGCAGCATTTTGACGGGCTCCTTGTTGGTGATTAACTGCAAGGGTGGGCAGTTTCTTTCCCATCTGATTGGCTGCGAGCGTCGAAAGCAGCACTGAAGACAGCTCACTAACGGGGATATGGTCGGACTGAAGATTGGTTTGCTTGTTGCTTCAATGGGTGGTTAGGGGGCTCCTTCCAAATTCGATCTCACCTAAGGTCCTAATCTTCTGATCTTTCGCCTTCTGCTGGAGAGTACTGTAACTGTTTTCATATGTTGTTAGTGCGACCCCACACCAAGTTAATTTACTTTAATATAAATGGAAATCATTTTTTGTATTTATTTAAAAGAGGTTTACGGGGATATTCTGCTCTATTATTTCACTATACAATGTTTTGGTTGTATTTATTTAAAAGAAGTTTACGAGGATATCCTGCTCTTCGTATTCACGGTAGAATATTTTGTTTGTAGTTATTTGAGAGAAGTTTACTAGCATAATCTACTCTCTGGATTCACAATGAACTGCATTTTTATACAAATTAATCGCATATCGGACGTTCACTGTGGGTATTGCCTTAACTTATTTAATTACTGTATCCCAACTTCTTTTTTACTTTACTTTTAGTTCCTTCTTTGCTACTCCTATCCAAATCTCCAGTATCAACAAATAATCCCAATTTCATATTGAATCAATGAGCGTCATTTCAAAAGTCAAAAGTCATTTTGTCGCACATTGATTCAATTCCACATAATACACCCAAATCCCATATTGAGTCAGATGTACAACGAATTTAACCAAAAGTTAATTCATCGTACATTGACTCAATTCCCAAAATCCTAACATCATGAAATGCTAAATTCAAAACGCATTTCATGATTCCCCTTCCCAGAATCTATCCAACAAAATCCTTAAACAATTCTCGAAACAAAATTCCAATCGAAGCACGCCAAGTCTTGCGTATGCTTTTTGGAATTTTGACATTAAAATAGTTGACAAAAGTCAACTACAAAAGCTATAAAAGGGCAGTGCTTTACAATTTCGGAATCACTGCGCAGATTATCAGACGCCAAAGACGTAATCTGCGGTTACTACCGCACCCAAGACCTACCGGTCTTGTATGATTTCTTTCCCACCATCCCTCTATACAAGTAGTTAGTTAGTTAACAGTGTCCACACTATCCTTGGATACACCCCCCTCCCCTTTTTTTCTTTTCTTTTCAGATATGGCGAGACCGAGCCCAACATCCTCACGGATGTGGGTGATTCTGGTTATCGCAAGATGACCAGAAGTCAGAGACAAGATGAAGGACACATATGTCCTTGTCTCGCTAAATTCGGCCTTCTCGCCACAATTTTTTATTTTTTTTATTTCGGAATCAGTAGAAGTACAGAGGCCGAACCGCTGGCCGTTCAATATGAGTATAATTTCGAATCGCTTGTACTTTCAGAAAATAGATTAAAATACAATCCCCTGAAATTGTTTCCACTCCGTTTTTCACTTTTCGCTTATCACTATTCACACTCCGGGCCTTTCTCCCGCCGTTTTGGGAAAGCACGGCACGGAGTATTACATTTTTACATTACACCTCTTAGAACGATGCCGCCTAACATTTACACTCAACACCTCCCGGACGACCGTCTGGGCCAACAACTGAATACCAACTCCGTATATCCGTTCTCGATGAAAACTCTCCCCTCTTTTCTACGAGCGTTGCCTTTTATATTTCGGGATTAGAGAACAAAAACAAATATTGATCATCGAAAATCACTTTATTGTTTTTCAAAATATTCCCCATGAAGATCTACACACTTTTGCATGCGTTTGAACCAATTGTCGAAGCACTTTTGCTACTCTGATTGAGGTATCTCCAACACATGCATTCTGAATGCAGCAACCGCTTCTTCAGATGTCGAAAAACGTCGACCTCTCTGTTTGTTTTTTACGTACGGGAATAAAAAGAAGTCATTCGGTGCCAAGTCAGGACTATACGGCGGATGACCCATCAAATCGATGTTTTGGGTGCTCAAAAATGCAGTTGTCGCAGCCGATGTGTGAGAGCTCGCATTGTCGTGGTGAATAGTGATCCGTCTTCGGCGGTTGGTTTTCCTGATTTCTTGGAAGACAACTGGCAAACAAATGGTTGTGTGCCACTCAGAATTGACTGTTCTGCGTTGTTCTAGTGGTACGGTTGCGACATGTCGAGTTTTTCCGAAAAAACAGGCGACCATTTGCTTGGAAGTGCTTCGTGCGCGAACAACTTTTGTTGGATTTGGCTCATCTTGAAACACCCAGACAGTCGACTGCTGTTTACTTTCGGGCTCATACGCGTAAATCCACGATTCATCACCTGTCACGATGTCATAGACGTGTTTCGAAGCACCGCGACCGTATTTTTTGAGCATTTCTTTCGACCAATTGACACGAGCCTTTTTTTGGGCGATTGACAAATTGTGTGGGATCCAACGCGAACAAATTTTTTTTACAGTCAAATGTTTATGCAATATTGAATGTATGCTGGTCCCACTAACGCCTAAGGTTGTCTCAATCTCACGATAGGTCACATGACGATCTTCCAATATCAGTTCGCGCACAGCATCAATGGTTTTCGGAACAACAACTGATTTTGGACGACCTTCACGAAATTCATCTTGGAGTGAACTACGACCACGGTTGAATTCACCATACCATCGATAAACATTGGTCCTTGATGGAGCTTCATCGCCAAAAATTGAATTAAGTTCATCCATGCACTGTTGCTGAGTTAATCCACGCCGAAAGTTGTAAAAAATAATCGCACGAAAATGTTGACGATTTAATTCCATTTTTGGGCCGAGATGAATCTTTTAAGTTACTGTAAACAACACAAATAGCGCTCGTATGTCAAAACGTTCTGAGTGCGTATAACCTCAAAAATGTCCAACTTTACGACAGAGCTGTCAATTGCCGGATTCCAACACTAGGGTTGCCAAATCCCGAAACATAAGAGGCAACCCTCGTACATCTGCCCGAACGAAGACTATTTCCTTTGATCGTGGAGACCGAAGGATACATTCGTTTGTTTACATGGGCCTTTTGCCACCGCCATTCATTTTCGTTATCTTTTCCGAATTGGGATCAAAAGAGGAAAAACAAAAGGAACCATCAACAAAAGATCTTTCTGATGAGCATTTATGATCCTCAAGGTATATGGGCGATAAAACGAACATGGAGCAAGCTGTTTGTTTGAAATTGGTCTAGGAAAATGGAAAATGATGTTGATTGTGGGAATGTATTTGGGTAAACACATTTTTAGAGGATCATTGCAGCCACTCATTTTATGATTCTCAACAATATTTGATTGATAGTTGGTTATTTGGTCGGTACATTTGGATCCAGGGAATTTTGCGTGTAGACGAGCCAAATGAACATACGGTTCGTTTTCTTTTTTTTTTGGTTGGGATTCTGAATCTGAAGTTGAGTTTTATATTTTTATTCAAAGTATTAATGTTTAAAAAGAACGTTCTCGTCAATTTGCTGAAAATATTGACTCATTTGACACCTCCGAATTGTAAACAATATGACTTCACTGATAGCATTGAAAATAAAAAGATTCATGGGTTATACTTAAAATTGAGCCAAAATTTATAGTAAATCGATAAAAGTACACTACACATCAATGACAAGTATGTTTCAAAACTTGCTACTAACAAGGTGCTACCCTGAAATTGAATTGTCGAAGAATGTCTCGCAAGTTTAAGGCAAATAGAAGAACTGAGCTTGTGCAAAACACATTTCAATTTCAAATAGTCTTTGAATTGTGTATGTACATAGTTGAATGTTTGTTTCGTTTTTAGTGTTTGTTCTCCGTCGTGAATTTATTCGACGTCAATAGAAAATAATATTTATTCAATAATCGCTACAGTGAGTTTTGAGATTTGAATTTCAGCGCTTGAAAAGTTGGCGGCGCATAGTCATTAGCAGCGGCGCAGACAGAAGACAAGACATGTATACGAGTATGGCGGCGGAATATTAATGAAAAGAATGTATTTGAGTTGGTGGACGATTGTTATAGTTCAATCTATTTACAGGACAACTTTTAAATTCCAGACATCATTATCATCATCATAATCATCGGCACTACAACCGGGGACCGGTCTTGGCCTTATTTAAGAAGTCCTGAGGCTTGTTAAACTTTCCATAATGATTCCACAATTCCAGACATATCCGTCTCAAATGATTCGTCAGTAAATGTATACGTATTACTCGCGCGACCCTCTTTGCGATAGTAGTCACGAAAGAGTAACCATAAAGCGCATTTTGCTTATTACGACATAGGTGTTTCCTTGGGAACACCTCCAGTGATTTATTTTTTATAATATTACCGTCTCACCTGCTTCAAAGGTTAGTTTGTTAGCATGCAGTTCAATCATTTATTTTGTTGTGTGAAATGTAGCTAACTGTCGATGGTGATAACAATTATTTTTCAATGTGTTTGGATCGTAATTGAATACTGATTTTAAAAATGTTGTTTAGGTGCTTTTTATAATTAGAACTCGTATTGCATATCCGGTTCCTCATTAGCCAGCTTGGCTGAATGATTACGCTGCATTTAAGTTCTTTGACTGCATACATAGAGATTCAACTAAAAGGTGGTATTGTCGTGTCATTGGGGAAGCAAATTTATGAACTATCACGTTACGACTTTGCTCATTTCCTTTTCTAATTTTAGTGACAATATATTTTATCATCATCATCATCATCATCGGCACTACAACCGGGAGCCGCTCTTGGCCTTATTTTGCAAGTCCTGAGGCTTGTTAAATTTTCCATAATAATTTTTTTTCCGGGCAAGGTTATTAGTCTTGTGTCAGATGCTCCCCGACGGGGAATCGAACCCCGGTCTCACGCATGACAGGCGGGTATACTAACCACTATACTATCGAGGAGCCAAGATAGTTTATAACTCCCGCCAATATTCCGTATTTTTTAAACCTTCATCGGTGTCATAAAACATTTTTTTTTAATATACTTCTCTCGGGAGAGGCGAACCTATAGCGTCGACATGGCGCTCCGAGATGCCACCAAACAACTGTTGCAGGCATTTTTGAACAGTTGCAGGTTGTAACGCTTCGGGAACATTTGCGCAGGGAAGGGTTCTGATACAGGGATGTTCGCGCCGTTGGGAGATGAACCGCGAACTGATGCGATCAGTCAGATTGTCTAGTAGAGCGTATAAAAACCGAATTACGTGGAACAATACCACGAATCTCCGAAGATAATATCTGTAAAACAGACAGAGTTCAGCTATGCGCCTTCGATGTGATAGCGACTGTAGTCCCGACGTCTGCACCTTGTCCCCGACCAGGCGGATCGTACGTCTCTGAATGCTCTCAAGTAGGTCGAGGGTATGTTCAGAAGCCGAGCTCCAAAACATGAGCGCAATATTCGAGCGCGGGATTTTAATTTGGGATTTATACAGGAGAAGGAGTTAACCCGGAGTGAAATATTTCTTGGCTCTAAAAAGATAGCTCAATTTTCCAGAGGCGGATCTGGCGATGCTCGACATATGTTTGTGCCACGATACATTCCCACAGACCGTGACGCCGAGCAATTTCATGTTTTCCCCAGATTCGAGAGCCTGGCCATTCATCATTAGCTGTGGAACCGATGATCCATTTTTCTTTGTGAATGTTGTATATTGTGTCTTTGCTGCACTGAAATCGACGAGATTGGCCCTTCACCACTGCAGGACCTTATCCAGATCTCGATTCAGAGAGTCAATCTGTCTACATCGCAGCTGATGCGACGTTGGTGCATTACACGGCCGATCACTCGAAAAAGAGGAAACAATGTTATCCACAAAACTGAACACTTGGTTATCTGTTGGCGCCAACAAATCATTTATGTGAAGCAGAAACAAGCCAAAATAGAACCTTGAGGCATCCCCGAATTAACAGGATACAGATCCGAACACTCGCCGTTCACAACACCTCGGATCGATCGATTTTCGAGGAAGCTCTTCGTCCCGTCACAGAGCTCGTGGGAAAGTCCATATGAAAGAAATTTGCTCAGCAATGCCCCGTGCCAGACGTGGTCAAAAGCCTTGGAGATATCCAATGCGACCGCTCTTGACTCACCATGTCGCTCAATGGCAGATGTCCATATATCGGTTATAAGTGTCAAAAGGTCTTCCGTGGACCGCCTGCCACGGAATCCGTATTGACCAGCATTCAGAAGTCCGCTGCACTCCAAATACCTAATTAACTCGGCATTGACGACCTTTTCCATTACCTTAGATAACATAGACAGTAATGCTATTGGGATTGGCTGAACTCGAGCGATTTGCCAGCAGGCAGGAAAGGTCCTTCGATCATAAGATAAGCGTAAGAGTCTGCCAAAAACCGGCGGTAGTTCTGGAGCACAGTTCTTAAGGACTATTGCTGGTATTCCGTTCGGCCGGTCGCCTTCCGATAGTCCAGTGCACGTAGAATGCCCTGAATAGTACGCGGGCGGAACCTGCCATTCCGCATCGAAGACTGTACCGGCGCGATTACAGGTGGTTCCAAAAGACCGGCATCGAGGTTTAAATTCGCGAACACATTAGCTTTTTCTTTTGGGTTTGTGACTAATGTCCCACTACCCGTCACTAACGGAGGAAAAAAGGAAGAAACGAAGTTACTGCCTACAGCCTCTGCCATTGACCAGGAGGACGCGTACCAGTCGGGCACTCAAGGAGTCTACTAGCGACTCTGTCGCTGTAAGCCTTCTTCGCAGTATTAATCGCTTGGTTGCATGCGTTTCTGATTCTAACAAAATACGTTCTGTTAACCTTGGTGGGATTAGAGCACCGTAGTTTAAAAGTTCTATTTTTTGCCGTTGTAGTCTGTTCGCATTTTTTATCAGACTAAGGTTTTTTAGATGAACTTCGTTCGATGGAATGTAAATCTCCATCCCGAGAAGAATAATCTCAGTGACCGACTCTGCGCATGCGTTAACATCGGAGTCTCCAAAGCACACCTCCGAGCACGGAAAAGATGCAAAGAAATCTCGCAAATCGTCCCAGTGAGCAACCCCATACCTCCATACATGGCGAAGCTGCTTATGTCGGTTATTCGCTTGAAATGCAAATGGTTGCGCGACAGATACCAAGCAGTGATCTGAGTTTCCCAGTGGCGCAGCAACTTTCACGGTATAAAAGGTCGGCTCGGATGTCAAAAACAGATCCAGGGTGTTCGCATAATCATTTCGGGCATCCGGCACTCGCGTAGGTTCCTCCACGAGTGGAGCCAAATTGCAGCCAACAGCGAATATCTCCGCTAGCCTCCCAGAGTCGTGGGTTCTGTTAGAATGCACCAAAAAGCGGAAGTTGTGTACATTAAAATCACCAAAGATGACAATTTCAGAGGCCGGGTGGTTGATATGTATCCAGTCGACAGTACGTGAAAGATGTTCGAAAAATGTCACCGGCCTATCGTCGTTCGGGGAGCGGTAAAGACAACAAAGAAATTAACCAGAATTCCACAGCACGACCCTCAACTGTATCATGTCCATATTATTGGGATCCAACGCCTCCATCCTCTGGCAAGGCAGATCGGATCGCATGAAGACGCAGACTCCACCCTTAAAACGGAATCTTAAATGTAAGTCGCATCCTGAGCAACGAAGATATGTCGAATCAGTTAACGAATCGACCTGGGTCTCAGTTAGGGCAAGATTATCACGCGTCGTTGTTTGCAAATATTGGTGGACGGCGTTTACCTTCGTATTGGTGAAACCGATGCCCCTGATGTTACAAAATGCCTTCACCAGTCGAGCGTGGGCAGAGCCTCGAGAGCGAGCCCGATTATGCGATGACGAACCTCTTAAAGTTCGGTTCTTTATCATAATATCTGCATGATGTTGCCCCTGATATAGTCCACCCCGGAGATCCGAATGGGAAATTAGTTCACATCCGGAATTCTTTATCTCAGAATGTACTATAGCGTTTTAAATAATAGTGAAGAAGATCGTGTGATTCGAACTGACGCTATGACAGCTCGAATCACGAAAAAAATTTTACCTAAGCGTTACACACCAGGCTACTAACCGTGTTTTGAATTTGATTTCCAAACTCGACTATATTCCACTGGTATGAATTATTTTTATTTTATCGCTTGGTATACGGTTCTGATGTATTTTTCTTATTCGATTTTTTTTTTCGTTCGGTGTTCTTCACTATTTTTGCTTGTGAATTGTGTGTATCTGTTAGAATCGCTACAGTACCACCATGACTTGTCTCCACATATTATTTATCACGTATTGGGTTTTTTAGGTTGAATTCAATGTAAGAAAATCGAATCCAATATTTATTTGAGGGTATTTTATGTATGGGATTCAATGCTAGGGCTTGCAGTGCGCTTCATCCTTTAAATGGATGGTTTTGCGTGTACCACGGTGAATAGTGGAGGGTGGCTCCCAAAAGGTAAACCTCAAGGGGTGGAAGGTTTGCGCGTAACACTACTTACTGAAAAGAGAGAAAGAAAAATGAGTAGAAATGCATTGAAAGAAGGTGTTGAACGATGCAACTAGTTACGATGAAGGTCCGTAATATAACAACATTGCTGAGCAAACTTCGTTCATATGGACTTTCTCAACAGCTTTGCGACCGGGCGAGGGGCTTCCTCGAGAATCGATCGATCCGGGTTGTTGTGGACGGCGCGTGTTCGGATCTGAAGATACTGTTACTTCGGGGATGCCCTAAGGTTCTATTTTGGCTACAATCTTGTTTTTGCTTCACATAAATGATTTGTTGGAGACAACGGTTAATAAAGTGTTTCAGTTTTGCCGATGATGGTACGCTTGTTTCCTCCTTTTCGAGTGTTCGAACGATTGGTGCATCTGCGTCGCATCAGCTGAGATGTAGACAGATTGACTCTCTGAATCAGGATTTAGATAGGGTCCTGCAGTTGGGAAGGACCAATGTCGTCGACTTCAATGCAGCGAAGACACAATATACAACATTCATAAAGAAAGGTGGATCGTCGGTTCCACACCTTATGATGAATGGCCGGGCCGTCGAGGCTGGGGAAAGTTTGAAATTGCTCGGCGTCACGGTCTGTGGGAATGTATCGTGACATAAACACGCGTTGAGTATCGCCAGATCGGCCTCAGGAAAACTGAGTTATTTTTTAGAACTAAGAACTATTTTACTCCGGCCCAACTTCTTCTCCTGTATAAATTTAAAATTAGACCCGCGCTCGAATATTGTTCCTATGTTTGTAACTCTGCTCCTAAACATATTCTCGACCCACTTGAGAGTATGCAGAGACGGTTAATCCGTTTTATCGAGGACACAGCGCTGACATCCTTGTAGTATTCCAGAATACTACTGTCCTTATAATTATTAACTTTAACACTGAATCTCATTATTTATCTAACACATCCCTAAAACATTCTCTTAACATATCTAACATTCTCATTTAATATATATCCTAAATAAACATCCACTATATTCTCTATCAAATCAGTTTCAGTACACTTCATACATGCCCTTTTTTCATAACATGCCCCTTTTTTCATTTGAAACATGGCTCTTTGATTTTCGTTCAAAGTTTGTTCAAAATTAAAAGTCACAATAGATTAAATAATAATTTGATAAAATTGATTTTGTTCAAGTAATAATTTACAGTAGATTAGAACACAAAGTTATATAAGAAGAGGGAAAATTTAATTGTAAAGTTAGTTGAGTCAGTTGAGATTGGAGAGTTGAAATTAGAGAGTTGAGTTTAGAGAATAAGTTGAGTTTAGAGAGCGAGTCGAGAAGAAATAGAGATACAGAATAGACACAGAAGAGTCGAGTAAGATTAGAGAGAGAGTCGAATAAGATTGGAGATAAGGGATAGAAGACGAGTTGAAGAAGTTATTAAAACAGAGTTGTAAAAGGGAGTTATTAGAACGGAATAAAGAAGAGAAATAAAAAGAAAAAATCAACAGATGTATTAATATAAGAGAAAGAAGACGGACAGAAAGACGAGATTGGAAAGTTTAAATAAAAGGTCCACGCTCTTCCCTCTGACGAGGAAGCACGGCGTCCCGGGCTACAACACTGGTGGCAGCGGTGGGATACAACCGAAGGATCCCATAAATAATTAGAAACCAAATAAAGAAGAAGAAACTAAAACAAAAATAAAACAACACAAAAAAAAATTTTTCAAAAAAAAAAAAAAAAATTTCAGGAAAAAAAAGTAAGCAGAAAAGACCAGGATGAGCAACTATAGGGCGTGAAGTCTGCCTGGCGGTAAATAAGAAAAAAAAGTGAAAAAAATAACTCAAAGACAATAAGTTGTGGAAAGACAAGAAAGACAACAATAAGAAACAAACAAGACTTCTACATTTAGTAATAGTAAGACATTTTTTTTTTTACAAAATATGGACTTTTCTCTCTTCCTTTTTAGTAGGAATAAGATATTCTCGACTTGGAAATTTTCCTTTTACAAAAAAAAAAAAATATTTTTTCTCGATAAACAAATTTTCTTTGAAAGTTCTCTTTTCAGTTTTTCCGACGACATTTCCTTTTTTTGCTTTCTCTTCGAAAATTTTCTTTCTTTGCAGCTTTTGGGACAGCAATTTTATCTTTTCCATGCATATATATTGAATAATAAAGTAAAGGCCTTTTATCATAACCAATATCATTAAGAAGTGATAGCAAATTTTCAGCAATACATTCTTCTCAAATTTTCACAATTTCGAGTCCTTATTACACGAGACAGGCGGCTGGGCAGGGGGAAGAACAAATCCACTCTCAACCGATACACAATAACCCCCCTGAAATGGCTCTCTCTGTCGGTATTTCCGATGTTTTCAGGATCGTCCCTACCTTTGACGGGAAGCCCTGCAACCTAAACAAATTTATTTCCGGGGGAGAAGTTTTGTTTAGATCCATTAAAAAGGCAGACCCTGATATATATGAAACATTTTTAGAGCTAGTCAAAAATCGACTAGAGGGTCATGCGTATGATCTAATTAGGTATAGCAAAATCGCTAAGTGGGAAGATATAAAGGAAAAGCTGGAATCCGAATATAAAGAAGAGCAATCTCGGTCGGCGGCACACAATGAGTTGATTTCTCTGAAACAACACTTCAGAGAAACCGTTCGAGAATATGGAGATAGAGTTGCAAATGCGCTGAGGACTCTGAACTCTGCCACTTGCGAAATAACAGCAGACGCGGTATTTAGGGATTTCTTGATTGAAGAAAACACGAAATTGGCCGTACAAATATTTGAGGACGGATTAAAGAATGAACAGCTGAAGATAATAGCTAAAGTCCAGGGGGGAAACAATTTAAAGCAGTCGATTGCCCATGTAGTAGCGCATGCTGCTCGAATGGATAACTCTCCCAGGTCGTATCATTATAACGAAAATCCCCACAGATTTAATCGAATAGTCTGCCAAACCTGTGATAAGCCAGGGCATTCACAGGACACATGTTACCGGAACATGCAGTCCAACACTTTTCCGAATAGACAACCCATAAAAAGGGAATACAACATTACGCGCAATTTCTGTGGACGGAATAATCACACAGATAACGAGTGTAGATACAGGTTATCTAGGAATGGATCGTCATTACCAAATTACCATCCAGGTACAACGCGTAACCCATTCCGAAATAATCCTGCAAACACCGAAAATCGTTTTGGTGAAATTTCTAGGACAAAATGTTCACTTTTCTCGGGTGCAAGAGTCGGAAAACGAGGCCTGACGCCAACCAAATTTTATAGAAGACAAACAAAATTTTTCAATTTATAGCATTAGATCTTTGGCAATAGATAACGACAATTTTAATTCATATAACTCTAGGAATGAAGCTCCTAGCCAAATTTACCTTGAGCCAGCATATGATTATCCTAACCATATGACTAATTCCAATAAAGCTATAGATATAAAAGAAGATAAACCAAACTCTAATATAATAACTCAGATTCAGACTACAATTCTGGAAAATAATTCAGCAACACAGACTGAAAATTCGAAATTTCCAGCAGAAATACAAACAGAAAACCCCATTATTTCGGCTATCCCAATTGACTACCCAGACACTTCAGCAACCAAGACTGAAAATTCAGCAGTATTAAAGACTGAAAATCCAACAGTGTCTGCAATTAAAATTGAAACCCAAGTTAGTTCAGCAGCTAACACTGAAGAACAAAACTTTTCAGCAGCAAAGACTGAAGGACTGAATGTTTCTACAGCAAATAAAACTGAAGAAATAGTTCAAACAGCAAATAAGACTGGGAACCAAGATGTTCTAACAGCTAATAAGTCTGAAGAACTATGCGAAACAGTAAATAAGACTGAGAAACTAAATTGTCCAACAGCAGTGGATAAGACTGAAAATATAAACGTTCTGACAGCAGTTAAGGCTATGGAAAATGAAGACATTAAGCCAAACACATTAAATATTTTAAACAACGATAATGAACATAAACACTTACTCAAACCCGAAATAATAAAAAATGAAAATAATAATTCATCTAAAATAAGTATTGAAAAGAAAAACTATATAAATACATTACAATTTTTTTTAACAACAATAAACATTTATTCAAACACAAAATACAAAAAAATAAAAAGTTACACAGTCATTTAAGATATTTGAGATCATTTCTTAAGAAGTTTTTTTGTAATATTCATTTTTATTCAATCATCTTAGTAATAGGCCCAAAACGGTTTTGGAAAATTTTCCATAAATTTAAAGAAAAGGTACACACCTAACAAATGGCCTTTGTTTTTTTTATTCAATATATATGGAAAAATCAAACAATTGTAGGAAATAAAAAAAAGAAGAAAAAAAAAAGTTAAAGAGGGGGAAGAAAGAAAGAAAAATTTTTTTGAGTTAATATATATATTGGAATTTTTTAGAGTTAATATATATATTGGAAATTTTGGCATTTTTAACAGAGATATATATATATTTGAAATTTGAAATATATATTCGAATGAAAAAGAGAATTTTGAAACACAACTTTTTTCAAATATAAAAAAATTTTTGGATGAGAAAAGAAAAAGTTCCAAGGAGAAATATTTAATTTTAGTTAATATATATATTGTAAATAGACAATTTTCCTAGTGTTAAAAACTTTTTGAAATTTAATTATTGTAACCTTTGATGGAAAATTAATTTTGAAAACCAATTGTAATTGAACGAAAACCTAAGTCCTTAACTAAGCTATAGTTACAAAGAAAATTATGCTCTTCAAGGATAATTTTCTTTCTCGAAGAAGGGTGGGATGTAGTATTCCAAAATACTACTGTCCTTATAATTATTAACTTTAACACTGAATCTCATTATTTATCTAACACATCCTTAAAACATTCTCCTAACATATTTAACATTCTCATTTAATATATATCATAAATAAACATCCACAATATTCCATTTCAAGTCAGTTTCAGTACACTTCATACATGCCCCTTTTTTCATTTGAAACATGGCTCTTTGATTTTCGTTCAAAGTTTGTTCAAAATTTAAAGTCACAGTAGATTGAGTGATACTTTGATAATATGGATTTTTGTTCAAATTATAATTTACAGTAGATTAGAACACAATGTTCTATAAGAAGAGAGAAAAATTAATTGTAAAGTCAGTTGAGAAAATGATAAAGTTCGGAAAGAGTTGAGTTGAGAGAGAAGTTAAGAAGCAGTTGAGATTTGGAGTAAGAATAGATAGAGATTAGAGTAAGAAGAGATACAGATTAAAGACGAGTAAGAATAAAAAGAGAGACGAGAATAAACTGAGGAGACGAAAATAGAAACAAAAAAATAAATAATTAAATAATATCGAAGAGACGAAAACCATAGCGAAAAGTTTTTTTCTTTGATAATTGATTATCAATTGCAATAAATTTCCGCACAAACATATTTTCAATCGGAGCGAACAAACATTGAAACGCGAATTGTTGAAAGAATATTAAATAAAGAAAAAATAAAAGGTCCACGCTCTTCCCTCAACCGAGGAAGCACGACGTCCCGGACCTACAACATCCTATATAAATCCCAAATTAGACCCCCGCTCGAATATTGCTCACATGTTTGGAGGTCGAGTCCTAAAAATACCCTCTACCTACTTGAGAGCAAGTCGGGGTTCGGCGCTGACGTCGGGACTACAGCCGCTATCACATCGAAGGCCCGTAGCCGACCTCTGTCTGTTTTACAGATATTTTCACGGGTATTGTTCTTCAGAAGTTCGTGGTATTGTTACACGCGATTTGGTTTATATGTGCTCCACAAGACAATCCGACGGATCGCACCAGTTTGCGGTTCATCTTCTGACGGCGCGAACATCCCCGCATCAGAACTCGTTCCGGTACAGAGCAGGGAAGCTGTGGAACTCCTTCCCCGCGCAAGTGTTTCCGGAGCGTTACAACCTGCAACTATTCAAAAAGAACTGCAACAGTTATTTGGTGGTATCTCGGGGCGCCCACTCGGCGCTATATATTCGCCTCTCCCGAGAGAAGTGTAATAATAATTTAAAAAAAAAATATATATATATATGTATATATATATATATATATATATATATTAATATATAATCATCATCATCATCATCGGCACTACAACCGGGAACCGATCTTGGCCTTATTTAGCAAGTCCTGAGGCTTGTTAAATTTTCCATAATGATTTATTTTTTTCTGGGCAAGGTCATTAGTCTTGCGCCAGGGGCTCTCCGACGGGGAATCGAACGCCGGTCTCCCGGGTGACAGGCGGGTGTACTAACCACTATACTATCGAGGATATTATTTATTATTTATTAATAATAATAAAAAAAAAAAAAAAAAAAAAAAAAAAAAAAAAAAAAAAAAAAAAAAAAAATTTATATATATATATATATATATATATATATATATATATATATATATATATATATTGTAGCGAGCTTAGGGTTCGCTGGATTAATTATTTTGAATAAATAAGAGCCATTAAATCGATTTTGAATTGATATAACACTTTATTAGTCCGTTAATCACAACCGTTACTTTTACCGTACACAACGATTTCTTGACTTATCGCTTCTGTACTTATTGTGTATTTTACTTCTTACTTATCGCTTGGTTCTCACTCGAGACTTATTACTTTCTACTACTTCTTACCTATAACCCATTACTCAATCTGCGTGCGACGTATTTATACCAGTTCCCCACATGCTGCTTCGGTATTTCCTTTCCGTCCGTTCCATAATCTTGAATGTTCTATCATCCATAGTCTCCAGTTTTCCAGTACTTTGTTTTGGACTTTCCCGAATATTCCAGTACTGACTGTCATATGCGTCACACTACCCTCCGCCTAGATTAGTTCGTCCCGAACTAAGTTCACTGATCTCCTGGGTTAATAAAAGTCGCCAGTCGGTCACGATGTACCACTTTCATCTTGGCGTTCGGTCTTCGCTGAATCCTATAGACAACGTCGTTAATTCTTGTGAGAATCTTATACGGTCCTTCCCAATGTTGCTGCAACTTTGGAGACCTTCCTTTTTGCCGATGAGGGTTATAAAGCCATACGTTATCGCCTGCATTAAATACGGATGCGTTGGCTCGAACGTCGTACCTTGTTTTCATCCTGTCACTGGATACCTTGATTTGCTTTCGAACCAAATGATGAATCTCATCGAGGCGATTTATCCATTCGGCTACGTAGTCTTCGGTCTTATCTATGGCGTCTGGAGGTATTCCGAATCGCAGATCGGCTGGTAATCGTATCTCCCGTCCAAATATAATTCTTGCTGGAGAATGGCCCGTCGTATCGTGATTAGCCGATCTATAGCTCATGAGAAAGGTTTGTACATATTTGTCCCAATCTCGTTGGTGATCACTAACGACCTTCGATAAATACTCTTTCATTGTTCGGTTGAACCTTTCGACCATTCCGTCTGACTGTGGGTGTAAGGGTGTGGTCCTGGTTTTCCTTACGCCTAGTGCCGCACAGATGCCTTGAAATATCTGTGATTCGAAGCTTCGGCCTTGATCGGAATGAAGCTCACAGGGAACTCCATATCTGCTGATCCAATTATTGATTAGCTGCTCAATGACGGTTGTTGCTTCTTGGTTTGGAATTGGAAGGACTTCTACCCACTTGCTGAAGTAATCCATGATAACTAACATGTATTTTTTGTTGTCGTTTGTTTTTGGGAACGGTCCTGAGATATCAATCGCAATTCGCTCGAAAGGGGCACCCACGTTGTACTGCTTCATAGCGCTCCTTGGTTTTGCCGTTGGTCCTTTGATCGCAGTGCAAGTTGTGCACTTCCTACACCAAGACTCGACGTCATCTCTCATGTGAAGCCAGTAAAAACGAGATCGTAATTTTGAAAGTGTCTTATTAACTCCCAAATGTCCACTGGAGGCCCCGTCGTGCATTTCTGTTAGAACATCTTTCACTTTTGATGGTGGGACTAGAATCTGCATTCGATGGGATTTTCCGTCCGCGGCTTCCCATTTACGCTTTAGAATTCCATCTTCCACCAGCAAGGAATTCCATTGTGCCCAATATGCCTTAAATGTTCCACTCTTGTCGGAAATATTGTTCCAAGTTGGCCGCTCGTTCTTTTCTTTGTAATCCAGAATTAGCGACATATCTTCATCCTGAAGTTGAGCTGCGCGTATAGCATCACTTGTCCAGCCATCTAGTACTTCTACTTGTACATTTCGCAGGTCGTACGCCACTTCTTTTTCTTCCGGTCTATGACAATGTTTAAAATCTGGCTTACATCGTCTTCTTGATAGAACATCAGCGTTATTATGCACCTTCCCTTGCTGAATTGAGCTTATCATTGATACGGGTGCACATTCTGCGGTTAACTCTCCTTTTCTTATTGCGACCGGCTCTTCGAACGCATTTAGTACTCTGACAGGTACAATGTGTTTCTTCACCTCAGGTTGTTCCGTTGATAGTCTCCTCTTATGACAAGCGCATGAACAACAATTCTCACTCGATGTTTCATTCATTCGTCGACGTTTCCTACAGTCAACAGAGATGTGGCCGACCCCGCCGCATGTCCAGCACTTCATAACAGGTCTCGGGGTTCTCCGTTGTACATACCCGATTCTTTGGCAGGAACATTCTTGGACGGACGTTTCTCGAACTCTATATGTACTCCTGGTAGCCAGTTTAGCAGATTCATATGCCAATGCGAACGCCAATATTTCATTAGTCGTCTTCTTTCCCGCCAAACGACCGGCCTGTTGCCGAAAAGAAAAATGAGTAGAAATGCATTGAAAGAAGGTGTTGAACGATGCAACTAGTTACGATGAAGGTCCGTAATATAACAACATTGCTGAGCAAACTTCGTTCATATGGACTTTCTCAACAGCTTTGTGACCGGGCGAGGGGCTTCCTCGAGAATCGATCGATCCGGGTTGTTGTGGACGGCGCGTGTTCGGATCTGAAGATACTGTTACTTCGGGGATGCCCTAAGGTTCTATTTTGGCTACAATCTTGTTTTTGCTTCACATAAATGATTTGTTGGAGACAACGGTTAATAAAGTGTTTCAGTTTTGCCGATGATGGTACGCTTGTTTCCTCCTTTTCGAGTGTTCGAACGATTGGTGCATCTGCGTCGCATCAGCTGAGATGTAGACAGATTGACTCTCTGAATCAGGATTTAGATAGGGTCCTGCAGTTGGGAAGGACCAATGTCGTCGACTTCAATGCAGCGAAGACACAATATACAACATTCATAAAGAAAGGTGGATCGTCGGTTCCACACCTTATGATGAATGGCCGGGCCGTCGAGGCTGGGGAAAGTTTGAAATTGCTCGGCGTCACGGTCTGTGGGAATGTATCGTGACATAAACACGCGTTGAGTATCGCCAGATCGGCCTCAGGAAAACTGAGTTATTTTTTAGAACTAAGAACTATTTTACTCCGGCCCAACTTCTTCTCCTGTATAAATTTAAAATTAGACCCGCGCTCGAATATTGTTCCTATGTTTGTAACTCTGCTCCTAAACATATTCTCGACCCACTTGAGAGTATGCAGAGACGGTTAATCCGTTTTATCGAGGACACAGCGCTGACATCCTTGTAGTATTCCAGAATACTACTGTCCTTATAATTATTAACTTTAACACTGAATCTCATTATTTATCTAACACATCCCTAAAACATTCTCTTAACATATCTAACATTCTCATTTAATATATATCCTAAATAAACATCCACTATATTCTCTATCAAATCAGTTTCAGTACACTTCATACATGCCCTTTTTTCATAACATGCCCCTTTTTTCATTTGAAACATGGCTCTTTGATTTTCGTTCAAAGTTTGTTCAAAATTAAAAGTCACAATAGATTAAATAATAATTTGATAAAATTGATTTTGTTCAAGTAATAATTTACAGTAGATTAGAACACAAAGTTATATAAGAAGAGGGAAAATTTAATTGTAAAGTTAGTTGAGTCAGTTGAGATTGGAGAGTTGAAATTAGAGAGTTGAGTTTAGAGAATAAGTTGAGTTTAGAGAGCGAGTCGAGAAGAAATAGAGATACAGAATAGACACAGAAGAGTCGAGTAAGATTAGAGAGAGAGTCGAATAAGATTGGAGATAAGGGATAGAAGACGAGTTGAAGAAGTTATTAAAACAGAGTTGTAAAAGGGAGTTATTAGAACGGAATAAAGAAGAGAAATAAAAAGAAAAAATCAACAGATGTATTAATATAAGAGAAAGAAGACGGACAGAAAGACGAGATTGGAAAGTTTAAATAAAAGGTCCACGCTCTTCCCTCTGACGAGGAAGCACGGCGTCCCGGGCTACAACACTGGTGGCAGCGGTGGGATACAACCGAAGGATCCCATAAATAATTAGAAACCAAATAAAGAAGAAGAAACTAAAACAAAAATAAAACAACACAAAAAAAAATTTTTCAAAAAAAAAAAAAAAATTTCAGGAAAAAAAAGTAAGCAGAAAAGACCAGGATGAGCAACTATAGGGCGTGAAGTCTGCCTGGCGGTAAATAAGAAAAAAAAGTGAAAAAAATAACTCAAAGACAATAAGTTGTGGAAAGACAAGAAAGACAACAATAAGAAACAAACAAGACTTCTACATTTAGTAATAGTAAGACATTTTTTTTTTACAAAATATGGACTTTTCTCTCTTCCTTTTTAGTAGGAATAAGATATTCTCGACTTGGAAATTTTCCTTTTACAAAAAAAAAAAAATATTTTTTCTCGATAAACAAATTTTCTTTGAAAGTTCTCTTTTCAGTTTTTCCGACGACATTTCCTTTTTTTGCTTTCTCTTCGAAAATTTTCTTTCTTTGCAGCTTTTGGGACAGCAATTTTATCTTTTCCATGCATATATATTGAATAATAAAGTAAAGGCCTTTTATCATAACCAATATCATTAAGAAGTGATAGCAAATTTTCAGCAATACATTCTTCTCAAATTTTCACAATTTCGAGTCCTTATTACACGAGACAGGCGGCTGGGCAGGGGGAAGAACAAATCCACTCTCAACCGATACACAATAACCCCCCTGAAATGGCTCTCTCTGTCGGTATTTCCGATGTTTTCAGGATCGTCCCTACCTTTGACGGGAAGCCCTGCAACCTAAACAAATTTATTTCCGGGGGAGAAGTTTTGTTTAGATCCATTAAAAAGGCAGACCCTGATATATATGAAACATTTTTAGAGCTAGTCAAAAATCGACTAGAGGGTCATGCGTATGATCTAATTAGGTATAGCAAAATCGCTAAGTGGGAAGATATAAAGGAAAAGCTGGAATCCGAATATAAAGAAGAGCAATCTCGGTCGGCGGCACACAATGAGTTGATTTCTCTGAAACAACACTTCAGAGAAACCGTTCGAGAATATGGAGATAGAGTTGCAAATGCGCTGAGGACTCTGAACTCTGCCACTTGCGAAATAACAGCAGACGCGGTATTTAGGGATTTCTTGATTGAAGAAAACACGAAATTGGCCGTACAAATATTTGAGGACGGATTAAAGAATGAACAGCTGAAGATAATAGCTAAAGTCCAGGGGGGAAACAATTTAAAGCAGTCGATTGCCCATGTAGTAGCGCATGCTGCTCGAATGGATAACTCTCCCAGGTCGTATCATTATAACGAAAATCCCCACAGATTTAATCGAATAGTCTGCCAAACCTGTGATAAGCCAGGGCATTCACAGGACACATGTTACCGGAACATGCAGTCCAACACTTTTCCGAATAGACAACCCATAAAAAGGGAATACAACATTACGCGCAATTTCTGTGGACGGAATAATCACACAGATAACGAGTGTAGATACAGGTTATCTAGGAATGGATCGTCATTACCAAATTACCATCCAGGTACAACGCGTAACCCATTCCGAAATAATCCTGCAAACACCGAAAATCGTTTTGGTGAAATTTCTAGGACAAAATGTTCACTTTTCTCGGGTGCAAGAGTCGGAAAACGAGGCCTGACGCCAACCAAATTTTATAGAAGACAAACAAAATTTTTCAATTTATAGCATTAGATCTTTGGCAATAGATAACGACAATTTTAATTCATATAACTCTAGGAATGAAGCTCCTAGCCAAATTTACCTTGAGCCAGCATATGATTATCCTAACCATATGACTAATTCCAATAAAGCTATAGATATAAAAGAAGATAAACCAAACTCTAATATAATAACTCAGATTCAGACTACAATTCTGGAAAATAATTCAGCAACACAGACTGAAAATTCGAAATTTCCAGCAGAAATACAAACAGAAAACCCCATTATTTCGGCTATCCCAATTGACTACCCAGACACTTCAGCAACCAAGACTGAAAATTCAGCAGTATTAAAGACTGAAAATCCAACAGTGTCTGCAATTAAAATTGAAACCCAAGTTAGTTCAGCAGCTAACACTGAAGAACAAAACTTTTCAGCAGCAAAGACTGAAGGACTGAATGTTTCTACAGCAAATAAAACTGAAGAAATAGTTCAAACAGCAAATAAGACTGGGAACCAAGATGTTCTAACAGCTAATAAGTCTGAAGAACTATGCGAAACAGTAAATAAGACTGAGAAACTAAATTGTCCAACAGCAGTGGATAAGACTGAAAATATAAACGTTCTGACAGCAGTTAAGGCTATGGAAAATGAAGACATTAAGCCAAACACATTAAATATTTTAAACAACGATAATGAACATAAACACTTACTCAAACCCGAAATAATAAAAAATGAAAATAATAATTCATCTAAAATAAGTATTGAAAAGAAAAACTATATAAATACATTACAATTTTTTTTAACAACAATAAACATTTATTCAAACACAAAATACAAAAAAATAAAAAGTTACACAGTCATTTAAGATATTTGAGATCATTTCTTAAGAAGTTTTTTTGTAATATTCATTTTTATTCAATCATCTTAGTAATAGGCCCAAAACGGTTTTGGAAAATTTTCCATAAATTTAAAGAAAAGGTACACACCTAACAAATGGCCTTTGTTTTTTTTATTCAATATATATGGAAAAATCAAACAATTGTAGGAAATAAAAAAAAGAAGAAAAAAAAAAGTTAAAGAGGGGGAAGAAAGAAAGAAAAATTTTTTTGAGTTAATATATATATTGGAATTTTTTAGAGTTAATATATATATTGGAAATTTTGGCATTTTTAACAGAGATATATATATATTTGAAATTTGAAATATATATTCGAATGAAAAAGAGAATTTTGAAACACAACTTTTTTCAAATATAAAAAAATTTTTGGATGAGAAAAGAAAAAGTTCCAAGGAGAAATATTTAATTTTAGTTAATATATATATTGTAAATAGACAATTTTCCTAGTGTTAAAAACTTTTTGAAATTTAATTATTGTAACCTTTGATGGAAAATTAATTTTGAAAACCAATTGTAATTGAACGAAAACCTAAGTCCTTAACTAAGCTATAGTTACAAAGAAAATTATGCTCTTCAAGGATAATTTTCTTTCTCGAAGAAGGGTGGGATGTAGTATTCCAAAATACTACTGTCCTTATAATTATTAACTTTAACACTGAATCTCATTATTTATCTAACACACCCTTAAAACATTCTCCTAACATATTTAACATTCTCATTTAATATATATCATAAATAAACATCCACAATATTCCATATCAAGTCAGTTTCAGTACACTTCATACATGCCCCTTTTTTCATTTGAAACATGGCTCTTTGATTTTCGTTCAAAGTTTGTTCAAAATTTAAAGTCACAGTAGATTGAGTGATACTTTGATAATATGGATTTTTGTTCAAATTATAATTTACAGTAGATTAGAACACAATGTTCTATAAGAAGAGAGAAAAATTAATTGTAAAGTCAGTTGAGAAAATGATAAAGTTCGGAAAGAGTTGAGTTGAGAGAGAAGTTAAGAAGCAGTTGAGATTTGGAGTAAGAATAGATAGAGATTAGAGTAAGAAGAGATACAGATTAAAGACGAGTAAGAATAAAAAGAGAGACGAGAATAAACTGAGGAGACGAAAATAGAAACAAAAAAATAAATAATTAAATAATATCGAAGAGACGAAAACCATAGCGAAAAGTTTTTTTCTTTGATAATTGATTATCAATTGCAATAAATTTCCGCACAAACATATTTTCAATCGGAGCGAACAAACATTGAAACGCGAATTGTTGAAAGAATATTAAATAAAGAAAAAATAAAAGGTCCACGCTCTTCCCTCAACCGAGGAAGCACGACGTCCCGGACCTACAACATCCTATATAAATCCCAAATTAGACCCCCGCTCGAATATTGCTCACATGTTTGGAGGTCGAGTCCTAAAAATACCCTCTACCTACTTGAGAGCAAGTCGGGGTTCGGCGCTGACGTCGGGACTACAGCCGCTATCACATCGAAGGCCCGTAGCCGACCTCTGTCTGTTTTACAGATATTTTCACGGGTATTGTTCTTCAGAAGTTCGTGGTATTGTTACACGCGATTTGGTTTATATGTGCTCCACAAGACAATCCGACGGATCGCACCAGTTTGCGGTTCATCTTCTGACGGCGCGAACATCCCCGCATCAGAACTCGTTCCGGTACAGAGCAGGGAAGCTGTGGAACTCCTTCCCCGCGCAAGTGTTTCCGGAGCGTTACAACCTGCAACTATTCAAAAAGAACTGCAACAGTTATTTGGTGGTATCTCGGGGCGCCCACTCGGCGCTATATATTCGCCTCTCCCGAGAGAAGTGTAATAATAATTTAAAAAAAAAATATATATATATATGTATATATATATATATATATATATATATTAATATATAATCATCATCATCATCATCGGCACTACAACCGGGAACCGATCTTGGCCTTATTTAGCAAGTCCTGAGGCTTGTTAAATTTTCCATAATGATTTATTTTTTTCTGGGCAAGGTCATTAGTCTTGCGCCAGGGGCTCTCCGACGGGGAATCGAACGCCGGTCTCCCGGGTGACAGGCGGGTGTACTAACCACTATACTATCGAGGATATTATTTATTATTTATTAATAATAATAAAAAAAAAAAAAAAAAAAAAAAAAAAAAAAAAAAAAAAAAAAAAAAAAATTATATATATATATATATATATATATATATATATATATATATATATATATATATATATTGTAGCGAGCTTAGGGTTCGCTGGATTAATTATTTTGAATAAATAAGAGCCATTAAATCGATTTTGAATTGATATAACACTTTATTAGTCCGTTAATCTCAACCGTTACTTTTACCGTACACAACGATTTCTTGACTTATCGCTTCTGTACTTATTGTGTATTTTACTTCTTACTTATCGCTTGGTTCTCACTCGAGACTTATTACTTTCTACTACTTCTTACCTATAACCCATTACTCAATCTGCGTGCGACGTATTTATACCAGTTCCCCACATGCTGCTTCGGTATTTCCTTTCCGTCCGTTCCATAATCTTGAATGTTCTATCATCCATAGTCTCCAGTTTTCCAGTACTTTGTTTTGGACTTTCCCGAATATTCCAGTACTGACTGTCATATGCGTCACACTACCCTCCGCCTAGATTAGTTCGTCCCGAACTAAGTTCACTGATCTCCTGGGTTAATAAAAGTCGCCAGTCGGTCACGATGTACCACTTTCATCTTGGCGTTCGGTCTTCGCTGAATCCTATAGACAACGTCGTTAATTCTTGTGAGAATCTTATACGGTCCTTCCCAATGTTGCTGCAACTTTGGAGACCTTCCTTTTTGCCGATGAGGGTTATAAAGCCATACGTTATCGCCTGCATTAAATACGGATGCGTTGGCTCGAACGTCGTACCTTGTTTTCATCCTGTCACTGGATACCTTGATTTGCTTTCGAACCAAATGATGAATCTCATCGAGGCGATTTATCCATTCGGCTACGTAGTCTTCGGTCTTATCTATGGCGTCTGGAGGTATTCCGAATCGCAGATCGGCTGGTAATCGTATCTCCCGTCCAAATATAATTCTTGCTGGAGAATGGCCCGTCGTATCGTGATTAGCCGATCTATAGCTCATGAGAAAGGTTTGTACATATTTGTCCCAATCTCGTTGGTGATCACTAACGACCTTCGATAAATACTCTTTCATTGTTCGGTTGAACCTTTCGACCATTCCGTCTGACTGTGGGTGTAAGGGTGTGGTCCTGGTTTTCCTTACGCCTAGTGCCGCACAGATGCCTTGAAATATCTGTGATTCGAAGCTTCGGCCTTGATCGGAATGAAGCTCACAGGGAACTCCATATCTGCTGATCCAATTATTGATTAGCTGCTCAATGACGGTTGTTGCTTCTTGGTTTGGAATTGGAAGGACTTCTACCCACTTGCTGAAGTAATCCATGATAACTAACATGTATTTTTTGTTGTCGTTTGTTTTTGGGAACGGTCCTGAGATATCAATCGCAATTCGCTCGAAAGGGGCACCCACGTTGTACTGCTTCATAGCGCTCCTTGGTTTTGCCGTTGGTCCTTTGATCGCAGTGCAAGTTGTGCACTTCCTACACCAAGACTCGACGTCATCTCTCATGTGAAGCCAGTAAAAACGAGATCGTAATTTTGAAAGTGTCTTATTAACTCCCAAATGTCCACTGGAGGCCCCGTCGTGCATTTCTGTTAGAACATCTTTCACTTTTGATGGTGGGACTAGAATCTGCATTCGATGGGATTTTCCGTCCGCGGCTTCCCATTTACGCTTTAGAATTCCATCTTCCACCAGCAAGGAATTCCATTGTGCCCAATATGCCTTAAATGTTCCACTCTTGTCGGAAATATTGTTCCAAGTTGGCCGCTCGTTCTTTTCTTTGTAATCCAGAATTAGCGACATATCTTCATCCTGAAGTTGAGCTGCGCGTATAGCATCACTTGTCCAGCCATCTAGTACTTCTACTTGTACATTTCGCAGGTCGTACGCCACTTCTTTTTCTTCCGGTCTATGACAATGTTTAAAATCTGGCTTACATCGTCTTCTTGATAGAACATCAGCGTTATTATGCACCTTCCCTTGCTGAATTGAGCTTATCATTGATACGGGTGCACATTCTGCGGTTAACTCTCCTTTTCTTATTGCGACCGGCTCTTCGAACGCATTTAGTACTCTGACAGGTACAATGTGTTTCTTCACCTCAGGTTGTTCCGTTGATAGTCTCCTCTTATGACAAGCGCATGAACAACAATTCTCACTCGATGTTTCATTCATTCGTCGACGTTTCCTACAGTCAACAGAGATGTGGCCGACTCCGCCGCATGTCCAGCACTTCATAACAGGTCTCGGGGTTCTCCGTTGTACATACCCGATTCTTTGGCAGGAACATTCTTGGACGGACGTTTCTCGAACTCTATATGTACTCCTGGTAGCCAGTTTAGCAGATTCATAAGCCAATGCGAACGCCAATATTTCATTAGTCGTCTTCTTTCCCGCCAAACGAACGGCCTGTTGCAAGTCCCGGTCTTGGAGTGTGTTTATAAATGCATCCATTGCTACCTCGTTCAGAAATTCCTTAGTCATATTTGTATAAGCCAAGTTTGCCAATCGCTCAATGTCTGCCTGCAACTGTTGAAGATTTTCTCCAGGCTTCTGCGTTCTGCTCCGCAGTTGCATGCGGTAGACCTACTGCATGTGGTTGTCGCCATACCTAGCTTCAAGGCCGTCTCTTACCGCTTGGAAATCTGTTTGCTTCTCTGTTGGTATGGTTTGTAGCAATTCTGCAGCCGCCCCGCGGAGTGACAAGATTAGTGATGTTGACTTTTGCTCATCCGACCACTTATTATAATTGGCCGCGGCGTCAAACTGACGTATAAATACGGAGAAGGGTCCCGTTCCATCAAAGGTTGGCGGTTGCATCCTAGTATATTTGTAGTCATGTTGATTGCTAGGCGATGTCTTATTTCTCTCAACACACTCAAGTCTCTTTTCGATTCGTGTTATTTCATCGGTGACTTTCTTGAATTCAGCTTCGTTTTTAGATCTAGGTTTTCTGCTTCGTTTCGAATTTCTTCCTTAAAGTGTTGAAAATTACATTTCATCCACTGCGTTTGGGCATCCAACTTTGCATTAACATCTGCAGCTTGCGCGTCCAATTTTGAATTTTGGGCGTCGAATTTTAAATTTACGGCGTCGAATTTTGAATTTTCGGCATCCAACTTTGCATTAACATCTGTAGCTTGCGCGTCCAATTTTGAGTTAATATCTGAAGCTTGCGCGTCCAGTTTTTTATTAATATCTGTAGCTTGTGCGTCCAATTTTATCATCATTACCCTGAGCATCTCCGAAATGTCCAACTGTGGCGAGCTCTTCTCCGTTACATCATTGGCACCATCTTGACTCGGTGTTTCTTCTCCATCCGGACAGTCTGGCCCAATCGCAAAAACATATGTGTCAACATCAATACCCTCTTCCTCCATTGCTGCTTGTAGGCGCTGTCGAAGAATTTGCTTCTGTCCTCGGCTATCCAGATTCCGGTCTTCTAGTTCCTTCTTTAACTCAGGAACGCGAAGATCCTCCAAATGTCGATCTGACATAGTCACAACACACTTTCACAGACTTATTCACTTAAACAACAATTAATCCCACTTCTGACACCAATTATAGCGAGCTTAGGGTTCGCTGGATTAATTATTTTGAATAACAAAGAGCCGTTAAATCGATTTTGAATTGATATAACATTTTATTAGTCCGTTAATCACAACCGTTACTAACATAATTAATCCAGCGAACCCTAAGTTCGCTACAATATATATATAGGGTTTTCCAACAGGGACTTGACAACTTTTTTCGGTAGTATGTTTTTATAATTTGCATCGTTCGTGTACTTAACCATGATGAAAATGTTGAGTTTACTAAATAAATTGACAGTGACAGTTCGATGATTAGTGAAGGGGGGGGGGGGGGGGGGGGGGGGGGGGGGGGGGATTTATTTATTCATTGTCTATAAAATAATTTACAAAGAAATACAGTCCACTTACACCACGGTCTATATATATATATAACTATATATATATATATATATACATATATATATATATATATATATATATATATATATATATATATTTGATACTAAAAAAATCTAATCTTATTTATTTATTCATTGTCTATAAAATAATTTACAAAGAAATACAGTCCACTTACACCACGGCACAACAGAGGATAAAACAGACGGCAATCAAAGAAGAACAAAGAAGTTCAAATAAGGAACAAAATTGAATAAAAAAAATTAACTTCAATTTCAATAAACATTTATTTATATATTTTCAATAAACTATTACCATTTCAGTGCAGCAGCAGCATGTAGGATCCGGTAAGGCCTGAGTGGCGAAAAACCTAGGAGCTTCGCATACGTTATACCTTAGAGCTCCCCATAAAATATTAAAAAAATTATAATTAATATAAAACTTAATAATAAAAAAAATATTATTAGGTTATTAAATTTTATTAAAAGAATAGCCTGGCAATTTAAATAAAAATGGGTCATTATAAAATATACACTTGTCGCAGAAACGTAGTGAACAATATTTTCAGGTTCTGCCCAATGGACATCATAATTTCTTTTAAATACCATCTCGTTATTTTTACGAGAATATCATCTCTATCTACTGTTCCACGGCAATTCTTATAGGTTAAAAAAAAAGTTTCACTTGCTCCGTAAAATGAATTCCCTGATTTCTTTGATTTGTTCACAACTTAAACTGATCGCAATTGCTACTTTTTACTCTTGGTTTTTAAATCAGTAAACCTTATGCTAAGCTGAATAACTGGTAGGTTTTGCTCCGAATAAAATCAAATAAAATTACTATATTATTGTGTTGAGAATTTCTTGCCTAGCAAAGTTCTGACTTACAGCTGACAACACTTCAGCACATCCGCTGACAAAACGCTGAAGATTGGCTATCAGTGACATTTCCTAAAGGCAACTACAATCAGTACTAAGAGAGATTGCAAGTGTGGGAAGTTGTATTCGACAGTGCTAATTCAGTCCCCAACGGATCAAATAGAATTTATTCAAGTGCGTTGACTAATACAGTGTATTTATATAGTTCTGAATTAATTACGTTACATAGTTAGAGTCAAGCAATTTAATTAGAAATCAAAAATGTCTGAAAAACCATCGGAAAATGTATTTACTTGCGCTGAAGTCGCCAAACACAATACTAACAAGGACACCTGGCTAATTATCCACAACAATGTCTACAACGTTACAAACTTCCTAAACGAGGTGAGATGAAAGACGGTATTCAATTAGTTTCTCATTTGAAATTGTTGCCAGTCATTGGCAAGTGTTTCTTATCGGAGTTGTCAGAAGCGATGAATTGCGTTTTCGAATAGATTCCATGATATCTAGATTAGAACATTGAACTGAGCGGGCGGAGATCATTAACAATTTGTATCAACGTGTCAGTTATTGCTTTTCCTGAGGTTTTAACTATTTAGCGGTGGTAAAGGGAGTGGTCACACTACTTAATTTATTTTCTATTTGACAGTTGACCATTGACCGTCGGCTATTGCAATTTGGTTTGTGTTGTCACGTGAAGTCAGGGTCAGATACGCTTCAATCTTCTCATTTCACTGTTGCGAAAGATGAATTTTGGTTCAGATTTGAATATGTAGTTATTATTATATCATAAATAGATATTTTTTTGGATATTTGGTGTACGATTAGTTTGAATAGAAGTGAGAAGCTCTAAACCAGCATTGCATTACTTCAATATTATGTAAATATGTTACATTGGTTTTGGGTTTATTTCTTTATTTTGTCTCTGTCGGACATTATTTTAGATTAGCCTTCGTCACAACAGCAATTAACCTTGTAATTATTATTTCAGCTAGATACGAATTAATAACCTGGTAATTTGGAACTATTAGCATTAGTAATTATACTACATATACATATTTAATTTGATAACCCTGTAACAATGTAATGACAGACCCTTTCCCCAGCTAACCTGCAGTAACAACTTTTTTATTGGCACCAAAGACTACTTTGTATAAAAATTAGCATATGCGTCTTGTAAATTACTTTCCTACAATAATACTGTAGATTAAATCTTATGACAAACATTTAAAAAATTGTATTTATGAGAGCGCTGTCTGTTATTACTATAGGGGTATTAATAATCCCTTTGGATTGTGCACTTTATAATAATAAAAGAAAATAAATGTACGATATATAATAGAGGCTTGTTTTTAACCAACTTCATTTATTTCCGAAATCACGCCTACTCGAAACGTGCGTTTGTTGTTGGTAAAAAAAAACTGCCTTTGGAGGCAGTAAGGGCACATACCAAGATCTCTGAGAAATTGATACAAACAAAACTATCAACTGCTGGAGCAATTGTGCAAATATACTGCATTTGTGCAATCCAGAAGATCAAAAATATTATCATTTTTCTAAAAGCACTTTACCTTCAATGTTTATTCAATTTAGTTTAAAAAAATTGCTTTATATTATACTTTTCAACAAGTGTCACCACGAAATGAGGGAATGTCTCATTCAATTTGCTCTGTAAATACGAATTATCTTATATACCATATTGCTGATAACCTTTCCTTCGATTACATTTGTTTTTTTGTTTGTCATTGAAACAATTTTATTGTATCGAGTGGTGTGCTACTTTCTAACGACACTTGACGCCAGTGCGATGTGTGATTTCCATATATATACTATATTAGATGCAAATGCACCAATGAAAACTTATAAGTGAATATTCCGGGAGCCCGTTAGCTGATTTTGGTGTGGTGATTGTATTATCTGTGGCTTCACGTATTCGTCTCCTAATCGAACGCCGTTCTTATTTTTCTTCCTTCCTAAGTGCAAAAGATGTCCGACCTTATTCAGTGTATGAGTCTCTAGTTGCTCCTCCAGTGGGAGACATTACAATAGAGAAAAGGGCATCTTCTCTACTGCCTTTTTGGTCTTTGCTTCTCAATATCCCAAAGAATCATATATGTAGATATTCACCAATTTGTCTCTGCAAGTCATTCTAAATCCCGATTGACTGTCCACAGTTCTAAGGAAAGCGCAAACTCCATCTAAATTGAAATCCCATCTAGTTTGTCATAAAACGGAGGCTCCTTTTCTTTCCTCCTAGGTCATCATCATCTTCATCGGCACTACAACCGGGATTCGGTCTTGGCCTTATTTAGCAAGTCCCGAGGCTTGTTAAATTTTCCATAATAATTTGTTTTTCCGGGCAAGGTTATTAGCCTTGCGCCATTTTCCTCTTAGATTCCATACCTTTTTACAGATCTTCGTCATTTCGTCGTCTGATATCTAGAAAAAAGATTTTGCCCACCACGAAGGCGGCCTCTCGTATGAGATATACTCATACAGTGGAAGCCGAAATAGTTTATCTTAACCACTTACGTGCTTAGGGCTCGTAAATCATGTAACGTTTTTTTTCTTTTCTTTTTTTTTTGTTGTCATAGTTAGACATTTTCGCGAGGGGCATTTTAAATCGGACCTTATTATCGTACATCGCTCCCAAGTATTTGGTGATTATCTTATACTAACTATAAAAATAATTGGTAATTTCTGATAAGCATATTTGAGTTCATAGGGACCGTTCATATTACATTTTTTTTACACGGAACGCGGGCACCAACGTTTTTTTTTTTTTTTTTGGCATACTCTTAGATGTCAATGTACAGAGAGGGCAAAAGAAGACAGAAATGAGTTATCAATGTTCATTGGCCTTGTGGGCATAGAGATTATAATGGCGGAGATACACAATCAAACAGAGCGGTCAACGTTCGTGTGGTTTAGCTGAAAAGTTATTGTTTATCTGTACTATTGAAGCTAATTTTTAAAGTAAGCAGGTGAGGGATATGTAATTGATATCACCGTGATATATTCGGGACATTCATTTACAAAGTTCATTTGAATACTGACCGTTATAATGCCTCTTAAAACCAGTTGGAAGTATACATTCTGTCAAATGTCTACCCGGGATTACTCAACAAAACAACAAATTTAACAAAGATCTGCCACCCTAATACCAGTTTAGCTACGGCGGTGTGTGGTTTCAGACCAGCTTTAAAACCAAACTGGTTATTTGGAATAATGTTATTGTCCTCAACTCGTTTAAGTACAGCCTTTTTTAGAACCTTACTGATCATCATCACCATCGGGACTACAACCGGGATCCGGTCTTGGCCTTATTTAACAAATCTTTCCACCGGTCCCTATTTCGAAGTCTGCCGCGCTGTCGCCTTCCATACACCCTGCCACAAAGGGCTGTCCGGGCAGGCTCCTCTTCGCTCATTCGTGCTGGGTGTCCCGCCCACCGGAGTCTACCGAGCTTGATTTCTCTTACAATATTAGCTTCAAGGTAGATTGGGTACAACTCGTGGTTGTAGCGTCTCCGGAATCGTCATCCCTCACATACGGGGCCAACAATTCTCCTTAAGACCTTTCTCTCGAACGCGGCTAAGAGTTCAGAGTACCTTTTATTGACCACTCAGGTCTCGGATCCATACATGAGTACTGGTAAGACAGACCATGGTCTTGTACAGTAGTAGCTTGGATGTTAAATATGTGGTTAAATGTGGATAAATTTCGACAGACCGTAGTTTAGTGGGGCTACCACCCCATTTATTGGCTTAATTCAAGCAACATAATTACCCACATCTAAAGTATATATAAGTTACGTAGTAGGCTTTGTTGGATTTGATAAGCCGTCCGCGTATTTCTCCTTCTATATTGTTATCGGCTGCTACTATTGGCCCAAGGTAGTTAAACGATTGCACTACTTCAAATGCGCGCTCCGCTACCCTGATAGTTTGACCAGCGTTAGGTGTTCTCTTCGTAAAAGTTGCCACCATGTACTTAGTTTTCCCCCCATTAATGTGCAGTCCCAGTTTTTGTGCCGCCTGCTCGATCTGGGTGAAGGAGTCCTGTACAGCCGAATCGGATCTACCGATGATGTCGATGCCATCTACGTAGGCAAGTATCTGGCAGGACTTGGTGACAGTAGTCCTTCTAATTGTAACGCCAGAGTCACGGATTGCTTTCTCCAACGCTAGGTTGAAGAGGAGGCAGGTCACAGCATCCCCCTGTCGGAGACCATTAAAAATGTTTATTGGTTTGGATAGCAATCCCGCCATTTTTAGTTGATTGGTCATGGTCAACCTACAAAGTCGTATCAATTTGTTTGGAATGCCGAACTCTCTCAAGGGATTATATAGTTCTACCCTGGCTATGCTGTCGTAGGCGGCCTTAAAGTCTATAAATAGATGATATAATGGAATCTTAAATTCCAGGCATTTTTCCATCGCTTGCTTAAGGGTGAATATCTGATCAATCGCTGATTTGCCTGGGATGAAGCGACAACGATATTGACCAATGACAACTTTAGCGTATCCGGTCTTGTAAAAAAAAAAAAAAATGGGGTGGCGAGAGGCCGTACTCGTCGATGGGGATAATGGAGGCACCTTCGTATAGATGAGAGTTCCGGTAATGGCGACCGTCAGGCCGCCTAAAGTGGTTGATGCATCTTCTGAGGAGTTTCCTTTCGAAAACTCGAAGTCTTTCCATTTGGGCCGAAGATATGCAGGACCATAGGGAAAGGCGTATGATATTCCAAATCGGATTAGCTGCTTATAGCAGGGAAGCTTAACCATGGTGTCAACTTTGTCGCTCCACTTCAAGATGTGCAGTTGCTTAGACCGACCGAGGCCCCTTTGAAGAATGTGGGTCACATGTTTGATGAAATTCATTTTTAGGGTATAGATGACCCCATGATATATCATCCTGTCCTGCGGTCTAATCGTAGTACCTCCTATTTGTATTCGGATATTCTGTGAATATCGAGAAGTAGGTTGGGTGTGTTTACTACTCAGAATTATAGCCATTGCTTTGGATGGGTTAAGTCGAATTTCCCATCGACTGTAATACTGATACAGTTCGTCCAGATAACGGTTGAGTCGGTTTGTTGCGAGTTTTGGGCGTTTGGATGACATGTACACTAGGACGTCATCCGCATAGCATACCTGGTTTACTCTATCATCCACAGGGCGAGGAATATCTGAGGTGTAGCTATTAAATAAGTGGCGCAAGACTAATGACCTTGCCCGGAAAAAACAAATCATTATGGAAAATTTAACAAGCCTCAGGACTTGCTAAATAAGGCCAATGCCAGCTCCCGGTTGTAGTGCCGATGATGATGATGATGATATTAAATAAGATGGGGCCTAGAATGGAGCCCTGTGGTACGCCTGCAGCGGCGTTGAAAGTTCGGGAAAGTTTTCCATTCACTCGAACTTGGAAGGTTCTGTTTAAAATGAACTGGTAGATGATACTACACAGCGTTTTACTGAGGCCAGTATTCAGTAAATTAAAAACGAGACCTTTGATCCACGTTGTGTCAAAAGCCTTTTCAATGTCCAGGCTCACCGCAATGGTGGGTTACTTATTAAAGAGGCGCACTCAAACGTGGTTCTGAAATATGTTGAGAGCCATGGTGGTGCTGTGCGCTCTTCTAAATCCAAATTGGATTAGGTATTAGATTCCTGACACTGATAAATTTATTTAGCTTCTCATATATGAACTGTTCATATATTTTGCTGATGCAGGTGAGGAGCGAATTGGCACGAAAGCTTGAGGGGTGATAATTTGGTTTCCCAGCTTTTGCTATTGGGCAAACAACAGCATGCTTCCAAGCTTGGGGAAACTACCCTATGTTGTAGGCATGGTTGAGCAGAATGGAGAGCTTTATATAGAATAAACCAGAAAGCCTTCGCAACGAGTGGTACGACATTTTGTCGATACCGGGTGACTTCTTGGGGTTTCGAGATTTATCTAGGTTCTGTAGGGTATTTGGTGTGACGAAGCCGCGACTTTTATCACGTGTGTCGGCGAAGTATGCACTGTTAGCTGAGTTAAAGACAACTATTGGCTCGTTTAAGTTATTTAATTTATTGTGAACCTCTGAACTAATTATTACATTAGTGTCCGGGTCGCCATCCTCGAGAGTGAGCTTGTGATTATTTTGAAAGGTCTCTCCGATGATGTTTGCTTTATTGGCATCATTATTGACAGCAAGACCGTTGTGCATGATTGGCCCAGTGATACGAGAAGTGCCACATATCTTTTTAACATTTTTATAAATGTTCTGGTCCATCTGAATACCCTTCAGTTTGTCTTCCAATTGTCGGGTGCGATTGTTTTGGATTCTTTGTTTTATTAGTGTGCCAATATTGTGAATAATGGATCGCAATAGTGGTTCCCTTTGCGTGAAACGGTGACGGTATCTCATTCTGCGGAGGTTTTTACGCTCCCGAATGAGATGAAGAGTGAAGTCGTCATGGGGAATCTGATGTCTTTTCAAGTTTGTACTTCGGGGCATGGGTCTCCGAAGTTTAAATTAGCATCTCGTGAAGTCGAGCTGCAGCGTTATTTATCTCAACCGTCGTTAGGTTCCTGTCAGTGGGAAGAGAGAGTCGGTGGAGTTTTTCGTTCAATGTGACATTGAAGTTGTCCCAAATTGTGCGCCCATAATCGGGTATGTATCTGATATGAGCCCGCGATGCTCGATAGCTGCGAATGTACGTGGTCACAGCGTTGTGTTCAGATACACCTGCCGATACTTGGGAAGGAGAGATTTGTGGAAGTAAATCTTTGGACAAGAGAGAAAAAAAAACACACGAGAAAGATGTCCAGAATTGAGTTACCTCGTGTATCAACAGTAGGTGCCACTACTTTAAAATTAAGGTCATGCGAGTTTTCGGTGTACCATTAGTACAATTTTGTATTTCTCTTCTACGCCCGCCATTCTGGTCCCAGGACTTACTCTCCCTCCGTCGAGCTCTCCGAGGGCGAGTCCTAACGCATGACCATAGGTGTTACTGGTATTCTCATTGCGTAAGCCAGCCGTGTTGATTTGAACCTGATCCGCGGAAGCAATACGTCTCTGTAAAGCAATCCGCGCTCGAAAAACTATACCAACAAGATAGCGATCCGAGTCGACGTTGGCGCCTCGGCACGTTCGTACCGTCATCAGGCTCGAAGAGTGGCGGTGATCTATCAACACATGGTCAATTTGGTTGCGAGTGGCTTCATCATGTGATACCCAGGTGGCTTTCAGGATATCTTTACGCGGAAACCAGGTACTTGCAACGACGAAGTTTTGGTGATACTGCCACTTTGATGACCCGTAGTCCATTGTCATTAGTGTTCTCATGCAAACTATGGAAATCTGCGTAGTGCCTGAAAACCGGCTCCCGACCTCGTTTGGCCATCACCAAGAACGATTTTCACATAGTATCTTGGGCGGACATTGAGGGCCCGTTCGACGTTCTCGTATAATTCTTCCTTATGTCGTCAGAGGACACCTCTGTAGGCCCGTGAACGTTTATGAGGCTTATGTTCTTAAACTTGCCTCGTACGCGAAGAGTGCACAGCCTTTCGTCTATTGCATTAAAGCCGATAATGGCAGGCTTCAGTTTTTGGTTGACTAGAGTGCCTACCCCGAGCATATGGTGTTTTGCATGACAGGTGTAATAAATGTTATAGCGTTTGGGATTATAGTGAAGAACGTGTGATTCGAACTGGCGCTATGACAGTTAGAATCACTAACAATTGAATCAAAGCGCAACCCATCAGGCCACCGGCGTGTGTACGAATTCGATTTCTAAACTCAAGTACATTCGACTGATGTGGATTTGTTATGTTATCGCTATGGTATACGGCCCTGATGCATTTTCTTATTCAATTTTCGTTCGGTGTTCTTCACTATTTGCTTGTGTATTGTGTGTGTATCTGTTACAAATGCCACAATGTCATACTCGTTTCTTTGAATAACACCACTCCACGTTCATCTTATTTCATGTAATGCTGTTATGTCAACCTTATATTCGGACATAGCATCGGCTAGCTGCTGTGCAGCTTGAGCACTGTGTAATGAGCGGACGTTCCATGAAAAAATTCTTAAATCGCTTAGCCATTTTCGTTTCCGTGGTCGTGATCGTGTATCCGGTCCATATCCTAGGCTTGTTAAATTTGCCATAATAATTCATTTTTACGGGAATGGCTATTAGCGTTGTGCCAACCTTTCTCAGGATGTCGCTGCATGCATTGGTTCACTACTTGGCGGGTGCCAAAGTAGCTATCCAGGGGTGTCACATGGAGACTGCATATCAACTTGGATTGAACAGGGGCAAGGATCGTCCTGGCTTTCGCCAGGTTGAAAGCAATCAGTAACTTTGCCCTGTATGTTCGTCCGTCCCGAATGGCATTCCGAAATATGGCATTTACATATCGCTGGAAAACTGATGGTGAATTATTCAAGCCAAAAGGGTCACCCGGAACTCAAATTGTCCATTTGGAACAAGAATTGCCATATATTTAATACCTTCGGCGTCGACTGGCACGTGAAAGAAACCACTTTTCAAGTCGGGTGTATTGAAGATATTCGGGTCTTGCAGTTTATTCAGTTGGTCCTCGATTATCGGCAGGGGACATCTGTCTCGGATAATTTTTTTATTCAGAAGTCGATAATCGGCGTGTTCCGTCTTTTTTCTTGACTAACACAATTGGGCTGGCGTAGCCAGATGATGAGGATCGAATGATGCCCTGGTTCTGCCATTCCCCCATTCGATTGTTGACTATGTGCCTTTCGTTGGGCGCAAGCTGCCTTGTCTTTTGATATACTACTTCGTTGTCTTTTAATATGAGTCACATACTCACTGCTGACTACAACGTCTTGTTGGGGGCTCATAATTTTCTATGCACGTCATTATTTTTTCTCTCGTATTCTTGTCTTCGATGTGAGAAAAATCCGTCTTAACATGATTCTCTTCTTCAAGCACGCTGATTTGCAAAATCTCCGGTAATTATTTAGAACGTCATCCGGATTAATGTAAATTGTACTGTTCTATGCGCGGATGTTTCTTGGCTCCAAGACGTCCGTTCCGACCAATAATTTTAGCTGAGAAATAGTATCTGAAACAACACACATGAGAGTCGGAAAACAGTGTCCATCTATCGTGACTTCCGTTGGGAATTCTCCTCGCGCCTTATGTGCAGGTGATTCTATTCTTGTGAACTGTACTTCGGTGGGCTGAAGCGGTGGGGATCCAATTCGCTCGTACTCGTCTCTGCGCATGAGAATCAGATTACTCCCGATGTCGATGAGTGCGTCGATATTCTTGCCATGGATCGTTACCATCTTCATGTACTTCTTCCGTGGGCGGCATGTTACAATGCAAGCCTCTTTCTTCTGTGGACATTTTGTTGAGATGTGACCGTGTTCGTTGCAATCCAAACATTTCGGGCCTAACTCTTTTGGGGGACATGTTGTGCTTACATGGCCTGTTGCCCCACAATTGAGGCAGAGTTTACGGTCCTTTCTTCGTTGCCAGTGGCTTTGTTCTTCCCGCTTCTTGCGCTGGGTTTCTTATGTGACGTTTCATCCCTTTTATTATTCGCGTTTGCTGATGATTGTTCTCGCAAGGTTATCTTATCGAATGCGTCGATTGAGGATTCCTTTGTAGGAAAACACTACATGCGAGCTTCATTGCATAACAATCTGTCATTTTCGTTTCCGTGGCCATCGTCGTGTATCCGGTCCACATCCGAGGCTTGTTAAATTTTTCATAATAATTTGTTTTTCCGGGCAATGTTATTAGCGTTGTGCCAGCCTTTCTTGGGATGTAGCTACATGCATTGGTTCACTACTTGGCGCGTGCCACAGTAGCTATCCAGGCGTGTCACGTGGAGACTGCATGTCAACCTGGATTGAACAGGGACAAGGATCGTCCTGTCCTTCGTCGGGTTGAAAGCAATCAGTGACTTTGTCCTGTATGTTTGCCGCCACCCCCCTTTGTGTATCAATGCCTCTACTTAAATTCACTCAGATAAATGTTATAAACGTATAATAAAAAAAAAATTGTTTTGTGTGAACCAGCGCAAGTACCACAATATGTTTTTATGTGACAATTTCTCTCACCATGTCCAAACATTTGACAATTAAAGCATTGTGTCACCTTACCTTTCATTTTCCTTTGGAAGTTCCAGTTCACTTGGGTATGAAAAATTGAGCGATAATTTTTTTTAAGTTCACTTAATTTAATCGTTCCATTTTCAAAGTGAATGAGATAAAAAAAATCAGTAAATTCATCAGAACATTTTAAGCCAAGCGAAATGAGTTCAGCTTTGAGTTCATTAGTTTTTATATCATCCAGTCCATACAAAATAACTTTGAAAGTTTTAGCACTTTTAATATCATGAGAAAAATATTGACAGTTATCTTCTTTTAGTTTTTCTAACACAATATTAAATGATTCAATAGTTCCGAACATTATTTTTATACCAATTGTTAATTTTTTTATTGAATAACTGGATATTTTAAGCTTTTTCATGAGGCTATGCACATATTCTGGTGATTTTTGCAGCACTTTGATTGGTGGCACATACACTTTTCTGATTATTGGCGAATCAGTTTCGTCCATTTCAGAATTATCTGTATCTGGATGGCATTGTAGGGGAGCGAATTTATTACAGTAGGGGTTTTTACCAAGCCCACTTGTTGGAAGCATAGTGGAAGGAAGTTTTTTATCCGAGGACAAGCAATTGTCCCCGGTATCAGGCGATCTATCGCGTTTGGGAATGGTTGTAATGAGAACTCGCGACCGAGATGAACACGTCAAACGCAGTCGAAAGCTCCGGGTGAACTGCCACATAACAGGAAATGTGGTAAATCAAGCATGCTGCTAACTAAGCATGTTGCGACATGCCGCCCGACTTGAAGCCATGTGGGGCTTTCGTCTTCTGCAGGATACTCGATGGGGAGAGGGCACAGCTTCTTGACACAGCGATCATAAAAGCCACCTTTTGTATGGAGGGTGACTACTCGTACAACTCCATCCTTGCCAGGGTGGATCGCCACGACTCGACCAAGGGCCCATCAACGGTGGTAGTTTTTCTTCAAACACGAGCACGAGTGCTCCTACCTTCAGTTGATCCTCGGGGCGTCGTGAGCGAACGAACTGAATCAGCTGCTGTTGGTATTCCGTATGCCAACGTTTCCAAAAATGCTGCTTCAGTTGCTGAGCGGGATGCCAGGAGGATAGGCGATTAACTAGGGTACCTGTGAGGTCGACTTGTGGGAAAGAAGTTAAAGGGGTACCCACTAGGAAATGGGCAGGAGTCAAGGTTTCAAGATCATTGGGATCGGAGGACATGGGTGATATGGGACGGGAGTTCAATATTGCTTCCACTTCGATAACATACGTCTCTAATTGCTCATAAGTAAGCAATGCATCACCTACTGTCCGAGTTAAATGATGCTCAAGTGACAACGGCAGCTTCCCAGATTCCTCCAAAGTGAGGAGCTCTTGGCGGGATGAAGTGTCAATCAATCCTTTGACCACTACAAAAACTTAATACGGCATTTTGATGCTCCTTGGAGTTGAGCAGGTTATAAAGCTGATGGAGCTCGTTTTTAGCCCCGACAAAGTTGGTTCCATTATCAGAATGTATTTCGACTGGTCTTCTGAAATGGAGGAGCGCGCAAGCCTGCCCCCGACACGCAATATGCCAGCAGAATCCAGTATTGGATTCAACGGTCTCAATTTGCTCGATGTTGGAAGTGGCTGGCTAGCTGAGAGCGCCTCAATCTCGCGTTTGAAGAAATGCATTTGAACAAGATGAATGATGGTATCATGTCAGCGCGAACGCTGACCTTCATTGCGCTGAGGCCTGTTTTTTGCATTATGAACGAATCTGATCACATATCCAACAACTCGTTGTAGTTTGTTGAACGAGCTGTATCGTTCAAGTATGTGCCATTTTCGAATTTCGAGAGACATGTAAGCAACCGAGGGTATCATGGGCTTAAGCTCAGGAACGTCTATCTTAGCGAGAGTTCGGCTGGGCCACGGCGAGTCATGATCCCTTAACCACGAAGGGCCATCGAACCAAAGGCTGCTTTCCACAAAGTCAGAGGGAAGCTGACCACGAGAAATAAGATCTGCAGGATTATCTTGACAGGAAATGTGATTCCAATGGCACTCGGATACATTTGTTTGCATCTCTGACACACGATTTGCTTCGAAGGTTTTTAGCTTGTACGCCGGGGTGCTTATCCAATGTGATACAAGGTCATATATTACTTTTTCGTAGAAGTGCTGACTTTTTGAGGCAATGAAATCTTCAAATGCTTATATGACCTTCTGCCGGCAAAATGAATCCAGATTGCGGAAAAGATAGTGGTCCGTTGGAGTAATGGCAGGAGAGTACGGTGGATGCGGATGAATTTTAAATCCCAACTGCAACAGTTTTTGCACCGTTACTTGTCAGGTATGGGGTCTAGCATTGACATGCAAAAGGATCGGGCAGTGCCTATTGACCAATGCAGGCTGCTTTTCAGCCAATTTGGCATGGAATATGTTGATTTCCTCACAATATTTGATAGTGTTTCGTCAACTGGGAAACAGCAAAAGACTGCCGCATTGGGCACAAAAGAAACATGTTTTTTAAAGCACTAATTTTAACTTTATATCACATTAAAGACGTTCACATTCATAAAACAGGTGCTGAAGGCACCGTAAACAATTTCAATTCAACCAAAACGTTAAAATATACTGCCAAAAACAGTACAACAAAAATCAAAATTGTGTCGAAACAGTAACATTGAAACAGTTAAATGAATAGACAAATCGTTTATTCAGCACCTAGCAGCATTCAGTGCCACTACAGAATTTTATGCTGCAACCTTTATCGTTGCATACTCTGGGGCGCTATAAGTTGGTACTCGTTTAATGTTCGATCTGCTGTTGCGTCTGCAACGTCTTCCCGGGCCAGCGACGATGGTCCAATAGGCGTTTTTCCTTCCTTATGTAGGTGAGTTGTATCAGCGCAATGGTCGTCTTGGGCCCGGTTAGCACGGGAATGCTTACAATTGAGACACCAATATGTTTAATTTTGTCTCGCTCGTCGACGACACCGTATTGAGGTAGGGCGGCATGAATTAATTATATTATACTATCTATTTGGTTAGATTAATTGAAATTGAATTATATAATATAATTGGTTATGTTATAGTGGCATACTTGATGTTATCAGTGTGTGTGGGTGTGTGTGTATGTGTATGTTGAATGTTGAATGTTGGTTGGATCGTAAATCCCTGGTGTCATCGATGAACTTCTTGGACGTAGCCCTCCTTTGGATCGTGATTCCCTCTGAGTTATCGATGACCTTCTTGGACGTAGTCCCATGTCGGATCGTGAATCCGTAAGTAGTATAAATATTTTGGACGTAGTCCCCATTGGATCGTAAATCCATTAATAGAATGAGAATATCTTGGACGTTGTCCTATGTTGGATCGTAGATCCATAGATATAGTATAAATACTTTTGACGTAGTCCTATGATAAGAATATATTGGACGTAGTCCCATGCTGGATTGTACATCCTTAAATAGTTATTGAGCGATGTGGTCGTCAATATGTTGAAGGTGATGGGTTGTAATTCCACCATCTTCTAAGTATGTCCAGCCTGTGCCGCTGCCAGAAATGTTAGGTATCCCGCCAGCCGCATAGAATCATCTGCGACTCGAATCCAATTTGATTGCTCTGGCTGATGCTGTTGCAGTTGGGGATATGTCCCATCTACGCCGCTAAACCAATGCTCGGCGTTGGGCGAGTTTCTTGATGGGAACTGAACCCTCTGTCGGCAGCGTTACCTTTGGTCGTATTTGATAAACCAGTTGGTGGCTTTCTTTTTGGAATGTTGTGGTTGAGTCCTTGCGGCCTATTTTGTTGAATTAGAACTGGCACTTGATTGAGCCAGAGAGGTTGCGCATCCAAGTTGCTATTTAGAAGATTACTCTGCTGATCAATGGAAGCCTGCGTTTAATTGTGTCGCAGGATAAAATAGTCCCAATGCTAGGCGCTTTTCTTCGTTGACTGGTGGCTGGACCTTGTGTACACCGTTCGCCCTCCGCTGGTCGGATTTCCTGAAGGGTGCCGGCATCTCTCCTGTTCTTCTCCTTCTGTATTCCCTTATCTTGGCACCGAAAGCCTATCTTAGACACCGACTCCGTTGGAGTGGTGCCCCCGTGGCAGCTACGTGCAATGGGCGGTGTTGATAGGGTGCCCCCAGAGCATTTCGTCCAGGCGGCGAAAGCGAAGAACCCCAGACACTTAACAGCGATGTGCCTAGGTGGCGAGAAGCGACAAATTCAGTATGCTCGAACGATATCCAGGTGACGAGAAGCGGTGAACTCCAAATCCGCAACAGTTTTCCGTGGACATGCTTTCCAAGGGGTGCCGGCATCTTTCCTTGTTCCTCGTTTTCTTTGTCCCTTAATCTTACAACTGAACGCTTATCTTAGACACCGACTCCGTTGGAGTGGTGCCCCCGTGGCAGCTACGTGCAATGGGCGGTGTTAAGAGGGTGCCCCCAGAGCATTTCGTCCAGGCGGCGAAACCGAAGAACCCCAGACACTTAACAACGATGTGCCTGGGTGGCGAGAAGCGACAAATCCTGGATGTGTAAACGATGCGCCCAGGTTTCGAGAAGCGGTGCCCAGGAACGGATGTGTATGATGCGGTGAAATCGCAATTCTCAGAGTTCTTGGAATTATTCATCTGCAAGTTCGATGTTTGAGATGATACTTGCAGGTATAGGACCGGAAGTGTCTTCGTTGACGAATTTTGTCTTAGTACTGACCGCTTCGATTTGATTGAATTGTCCTCTTGACTTTTTTGCCCGATGGGCCATCGTCCTCTTCTTGAGGTTCTTTTAATGTACGCGGGGCGTATTTAAGTGGTAGCGTGGGTCGTTCCAAGTACCTGCAACTTCATTAAAAGAGGAGCCGAATGATGTCCTCAATCCAAACCCTGGAATTGATCGAATATTTCTTGATGTACCTGCAGTGAATTCTGTAAAATTAAGCCAAATGAAACAACCTTGGATTTCGAACAGTGGACTGTACTTTGTATTTGATTAATTGAGTATTAATTAAATTGTTGGTTAACTGTGTTATTTAAATTGCTAAATAATAGTAATTTGTGGACTGTAATTTGTATTTGGAAGAATTACTAGCTTTTCGTTTATTGATGATGACTTATTCGACTTGTATGTTAAAGTTAAAATATAAGTTGGATGGTAAATCCATCTATATCATCGATGACTTCTTGGACGTAGTCCTCTTTTGGATCGTGAATCCCTCTATGTCATCGATGAACCTTTGAACGTAGTCATACGTGTTCCACTCGAATGAAACGAAAAAATGTTGTTTTATTTATATTGGAAGTTTATAATGTTGGTAAAAATAGGAAATATCTATTAAATTATTCTATTTACCATCGATTGCAATAGAAAGATTATCAAAATAAAGCAGAAATTAGTTTATTTTCACAAGAGTGATGAACCACCTAATCAGTACGGGCGAACTCTAGTTGTCTAGTCCGATTGAACTCTAGAAATATTTATGTGGTAAGCATATTCCACTTGACCACGGTGTCTTCGTTTTTCAGAAGCACATCTGCCAGAGTTCCACTCTTATGAAGTGCTCCATCACTTTGTTTATTATCAACGCTTGGTGATGTAATACTTGCATCCGATTCCCATTGTTGTTGTCAGGTTCTAATTGAATAGCTTTCGTATCGGCGTCTATGGCTTCATCTTACTTTCCTGTATTGATTCGGCCATATGCTTTGCTGTAATTTAGATTGCAGAATAATGCAGAGTCGCAGTCTTTAATCGCACGATCATTTTCTGTTACACGGATATAAACTGCAGCTCGATTACAGCAGAATATTGGGTTTTCGAAACTAATTGCCCGGTTGTCTTGGATTACTGCTTCTTAATATTTGCATTCCTTCATCAGGCGGTTGCCTTTATTCTTAATCCGTTCGTCTGTTCCAAGGGATTGTAGATTGCGTTTGATAGACATCGACCGGAACATTTCGAATAGATATAACCTTTGTGGTTCCGCTTGTGAGGTTGTGCCTGCACTGTTAGACGTAGCTTCTTCGCTATCGAGATCCTCGTCATCGCTCAGATTAAACGCTGCTTGCAAACACTGTATAACAACATCCAGACTTTCGACGACGTCAGTGCCCAGCGATTAGCCTTCACTCGGTTGTTTTACATAGTCAATGAAGGATTTAACGAACTGCTTGTGGACTTGATCGGACATTTTCGAAATTCATCAACCGCAAACACTGAATTGCCGTTATTGGTCTCAAATCAATGTCGACACTGAGTTCGTTTAGAAATTAGAACAGTCCGGAACAAATATGTCTTCTCCATTTTATCACTCCAATATTGTTACTTCTTTAATGTTCTTGTGTGAATGAAACTTCTCTTTAGTTCAATAAACGACAATTGCTACCCGGCGGTAGAATGTCGATGAAATTAGTTTTTTATTGACACACCACACAACACCTTTATTTAAGTTAAGATCGATGGATCTCTTAATTAAATTATATTAAATTATAGAATCAATTCCCACCTACCTGGTTACTGGAGATAGTTCCCTCGTTGTGACTTGTGAGCGTATTCCCATTTCCTGTTCGTCGTTTGTGTCGGACGTGATCCGATGGACGTAATCCAGTTGTTGGCGCTTGAATTCTTGCGCCGACTTCTTGCTCGGATGTTATACATCCGGCTCCGAGGGACCATAATGTTTCGCCAACTGGGAAACAGCAAAAGACTGCCGCATTGGGCACAAAAGAAACATGTTTTTTAAAGCACTAATTTTAACTTTATATCACATTAAAGACGTTCACATTCATAAAACAGGTGCTGAAGGCACCGTAAACAATTTCAATTCAACCAAAACGTTAAAATATACTGTCAAAAACAGTACAACAAAAATCAAAACTGTGTCGAAACAGTAACATTGAAACAGTTAAATGAATAGACAAATCGTTTATTCAGCACCTAGCAGCATTCAGTGCCACTACAGAATTTTATGCTGCAACCTTTATCGTTGCATACTCTGGGGCGCTATAAGTTGGTACTCGTTTAATGTTCGATCTGCTGTTGCGTCTGCAACAGATAGCGTTTATCGTTTCTCCTGGTTGAAGAAATGAAAACTGGATGGGTCGTTTCGATGTCTACCAAATTGTTACCATAACCTTTGTTGTGTCAAGATCGAGCTTGGGGGTGTGTTTTGGTTTTTCACATGCATCCAATCACTCACTGCACAGATCTTTTACGGTTATCATACAGAATTCACTTTTCATCACAGGTGACTATCCGGTGCAAAAACGGTTCAGTTTGGTTTCTTAATCTAAACGATGCGCAGATTTCCAGGCACCGTAGTTTTTGTGACTCGTTCAATTCATGGGGTACCCACTTATTGAGTTTCCTTACCTTTCCATGAGAGGAAAGTGTCGACTTATTGTCATTGGGGATACTCCCATGCTTTATGCAATCTCCCGCACCGATTTCGTTGGGCCCGCATCCACCGTTGCTCTTAAAACATCGTCGTCAACTAACGTTTCCGGCTTACCGCGTGGTTCATTTTCGAGACGAAAGCGTCATTAATGTTTTTCATTGCCAATGACGCGTTATGTCCCATTTTGAATTCATAAAGGAAGAGGGTTCGAATTTTGACTGCCGACAGCATGGTAAACAATTACTAGAAAAAAAATAACTGCACTTGTAACGAACCCTAAAATTCTCACAGGTCAAGCCCACGTGCCACTTTACTTTATAAAAAAAAAATTTATGTTTTGGTGATAAATCAAAAAGTCACTGACTTATCAAACTGCCCCCGTATACGAGGGTTGCCTTTTATATTTCGGGATTAGAGAACAAAAACAAATATTGATCATCGAAAATCACTTTATTGTTTTTCAAAATATTCCCCATGAAGATCTATACACTTTTGCATGCGTTTGAACCAATTGTCGAAGCACTTTTGCAACTCTGATTGAGGTATCTCCAACACATGCATTCTGAATGCAGCAACCGCTTCTTCAGGTGTCGAAAAACGTTGACCTCTCAGTTTGTTTTTTACGTACGGGAATAAAAAGAAGTCATTCGGTGCCAAGTCAGGACTATACGGCGGATGACCCATCAAATCGATGTTTTGGGTGCTCAAAAATGCAGTTGTCGCAGCCGATGTGTGAGAGCTCGCATTGTCGTGGTGAAGAGTGATCCGTCTTCGGCGGTTGGTTTTCCTGATTTCTTGGAAGACAACTGACAAACAAATGGTTGTGTACCACTCAGAATTGACTGTTCTGCGTTGTTCTAGTGGTGCGGTTGCGACATGTCCAGTTTTTCCGAAAAAACAGGCGACCATTTGCTTGGAAGTGCTTCGTGCGCGAACAACTTTTGTTGGATTTGGCTCATCTTGAAACACCCAGAGAGTCGACTGCTGTTTACTTTCGGGCTCATACGCGTAAATCCACGATTCATCACTTGTCACGATGTCATAGACGTTTTTCGAAGCACCGCGACCGTATTTTTTGAGCATTTCTTTCGACCAATTGACACGAGCCTTTTTTTGGGCGATTGACAAATTGTGTGGGATCCAACGCGAACAAATTTTTTTGACGGTCAAATGTTTATGCAATATTGAATGTATGCTGGTACCACTAACGCCTAAGGTTGTCTCAATCTCACGATAGGTCACATGACGATCATCCAATATCAGTTCGCGCACAGCATCAATGGTTTTCGGAACAACAACTGATTTTGGACGACCTTCACGAAATTCATCTCGGAGTGAACTACGACCACGATTGAATTCACCATACCATCGATAAACACTGGTCCTTGATGGAGCTTCATCGCCAAAAATTGAATTAAGTTCATCCATGCACTGTTGCTGAGTTAATCCACGCCGAAAGTTGTTAAAAATAATCGCACGAAAATGTTGACGATTTAATTCTATTTTTGGGCCGAGATGAATCGTTTAAGTTATTGTAAACAACACAAATAGCGCTCGTATGTCAAAACGTTCTGAGTGCGTATAACCTCAAAAATGTCCAACTTTACGACAGAGCTGTCAATTGCCGGATTGCAACACTAGGGTTGCCAAATCCCGAAACATAAGAGGCAACCCTCGTATATAGGGTGCGCCACCTTTTATGTCCGTATCTGAATGTTGAATAACTTTAACAACCGATTGGCTTGAGTAGAGATGTTTTTGACACCCCAATTCAGTTCAATTAACCATGGATCGCTTCACACCGAAACAACGTGCCGAAATAGTGACGCTGAACATTGAAAATAGTCGTTCAGTTGTGTTAACTCAACGTGCATATCGTCGAAAATATCGTGGCCAACAAGCACCGTCTGCCAGCACTAATTCGAGGTTTGGTATCGAATTTTGTTAAGGACGGGACAGTGGGAGACCATCGACATGCCGTTTATCAACGCTCAAGACGCTCCAATGAACTGGTTGAAGTGGTGTGGCGGTTCTTTAATACATTCCCAAAGAACCGCCCATCCTCTTAAATTAACCACCTTCCAAACCTATAGTACTTACTTGCAATTACGGGCAGCGTAAGCTTCCATGCAGCATCACACCTGAAAGCTAAACCTCATCAAGGCATGCATCACATTGAATTATTATATGAGCCGTACCATATCTCCATCGGCTCGGCTTGTCAGCAATTATATTAGATAAATACTCGCAGGCCAGCGTAATTGTTGACACAGTCGAAGCCGATGGGTTTTACTACGGTTCATAACCATTTATTGCCCCAGTCCCGAAGTTCGCAACACTTGCGACCATTTTCCTTCATCGGTTAACAACCGATCATGAATTTGGGCATGTATATGATCATTGTTTAGACAATCTTACCCATGCCATGACCTATGATGACCAACCAGCAAATCAAAGTAAACACACAATACCTCACTGCATTTGGTTTGTTTACTAATCGCTGGTCCATGGTTCCCCCTGGATGAGACGTTAACCATCATGAATGATTTTCCGCCTTGTGCACCAGTACATTGACCTGAAGGGTTATAGGAAGAATCCATCTTTATGGCGGCTGGTGGAAGTTGATCTCGACGAACATCGTGGAGTCAGATGTCTACCACCACCGCGGTCGGTCAAGCCATACATTAAAGTCGAGGATTATCATTGAGCCAGTCGAGTGGTCGTCAACTTCATTCGCCACGGAACGCCTTCAGTAATTGTATCGCAGTGTTATCGTTGTTGTTCCTGTAAAGTAAAGCATTGACCGCGCATTTAATAATTGTACCTCAGGGTTGTCGTGGTGGCTCCTGTAAAATAAACATTGACCTGTGAATTAATACGATAACCCAATTAAACGTTTCTTCATGTGGATTAATTCAATTAGCTGATAAAAGCATTTTCTCGCTAAGGAATACAATAACCATTAACTGATATCCCTGTGTGATTAAGAGAGGAACAGCTTTCCCATTCTGTAGCGGAACGAGTCTTGGTGGTACAGAGATGGGCGTGCCATCTGGAGATGAACTGCAAATTAGTGGTTTTCGTCGGATTGTCCTGTGAATTGTAAATAAACCGAATTTTACAGAGTAATACCAGGAATCGACGAGGAACAGTCCCCGTGTTAATATCTATAACACAGACAAAAGTCTGTGGCGTTTCTAACAGATACACACACAATACACAAGCAAGTAGTGAAGAACACCGAACGAAAATTGAATAAGAAAATGCATCAGAGCCGTATACCATAGCGATAACATAACAAGTCCACATCAGTTGAGTGTACTTAAGTTTACAAACCGAATTTGTACACGCGGCCAGTAGCCTGGTGTGTTAAGCATTGGTTCCATTTTTGGTGATTCTAACTATCATAGCGTCAGTTCGAATCACACGTTCTTCACTATCATCGCAAACGGTATAATTGGTGACCCCGTCGTGATCTGTGTACACACAAACACACAAACACACGCTTTCCCATAGTGAACAGAACTTTACGACTGCGATTGCGACTTACGCATAGAGCACTGGCACACTCGCTTGCTCCGACGTTCTCTCGCTCGCTCGTTCCTCGCTCCGTCGTTCACACACGAAGTTGATCGTAACAAAGTTACCGAGGAGGGAGTATTGTGGCGTTTCTAACAGATACACACAATACACAAGCAAATAGTGAAGAACACCGAACGAAAATCGAATAAGAAAATGCATCAGAGCCGTATACCATAGCGATAACATAACAATTCGACATCAGTTGAGTGTACTTGAGTTTAGAAATCGAATTCGTACACGCGGCCAGTAGCCTGGTGTGTTAAGCATTGGTTCCATTTTTTAGTGATTCTAACTGTCATAGCGTTAGTTCGAATCACACGTTCTTCACTATCATCGCAAACGCTATAAGTCCACTATGCGCATTTGATGATCCACTTTTCTTTATGAATGGTGTATATTGTGTCTTAAACGCATTGAAGTCGGCGAGATTGGTCTTTCCCCACTGCAGGACTTTATCCAGATCGTAATTCAAAGAACCGATCTGGCTACATTTCAGCTGGTGCGACATTGGTGCACTATTCGGCCGATCACTCGAAAAAGAGGAAACAAGTGTACCTTATGGACCCGCAAGACTGAACACTTGGTTATCCGTTGACCCCAACAAATCATTTATGTGAAGCAAAAACAAAGTTGGAGCCAAAATAGAACCTTGAGGCACCCAGGAATTAACAGGATACATATCCGCAGACCCACCGTCTACAACAACCCGGATCGATCGATTTTCGAGGAAGCTCTTCGTCCAGTCTTAAAGCTACTGGGAAAGTCCGTATGAAAAAGCATGCTCAGCAAATCCCCGTGCCATGGAGATATCCAATGCGACCGCTCTTGACTAACCATGCCCCTCAATTGCAGATGTCCATATAAATGTTCATATAAACGGTCTCCCGTGGACCGTCTGCCACGGAATCCATATTGACGATCATTCAGAAGTCCGTTACACTCCAAATACTTACCTAACTCGGCGTTGATGACCTTTTCCATCACCTTAGATAACATAGACAGTAATGCTATTGGTCGGTAATTTTGTGGGAGACATTTTTCCCCTTCTTTGGGATTGGCTGAACTCGAGCGATTTTCCAGCAGGTAGGAAATGTCCTCCGTGCATAAGATAAGCTAAAAAGGCTGGTAAGAACCGGCGACAGTTCTGAAGCACAGTTCTTAAGGACTACTGCCGGTATTCCGTCCGGGCCGGTTGCCTTCTTATAATCCAGCCAGTGTAGAATGCGTTGAATAGTACGCGGACTGACCCTCACATCTCGCATCGAACACTATGCCGGCGCGATCACAGGTGGTTCGAAAAGATCGGCACGAGGTTTCAAGTCACGGACAATAAATTCGCGAACACATGAGCTTTATCTAATGTTGTAGGAAAGAAATTTACAAGACGCATATGCAACTTTTTATACAAAGTAGTCTTTCATCATCATCGGCACTACAACCGGGAACTGGTCTTGGCCTTATTTAGCAAGTCCTGAGGCTTGTTAAATTTTCCATAATGATTTGTTTTTTCCGGGCAAGGTCATTAGTCTTGCGCCAGAGGCGCCCCGACGGGGAATCGAACCCCGGTCTCCCACGCGACAGGCGGGTATACTAACCACTATACTAGTCTTTGGTGCCAATAAAAAAATTGTTACTGCAGGTTAGCTGTGGAAAGGGTCTGTATACGAGGCAGAGTACCGTAGTAGACATTGCATTGTTACAGGGTGATCAAATTAAATATGTATATGTAGTATAATTACTAATGCTAATTGTTCCAAATTACCAGGTTATTAATTCGTATTCTAGCTAAAATAACAATTACAGGGTTAATTGCTGTTGTGACGAAGGCTAAATTAAAATAATTTCCGACAGAGACAAAATAAAGAAATAAACCCCAAATTAGTGTCCTCAGTAATTAATGCAAAAAAAAACGTTGTCAATGAAACATATTTATGCACCGTACCTGTTGGATGGTTTGTAGCCAGGGGTATACCGGCTGTATTATAGCGGCGCCTCTCTGACACGGGATCGAATCAGAGTAGTCAAAACGGGGACTGTGATATGGCGGACTATTTGAATCCCCAAGACTCGTGGGAACAAAAATGAATGATTAATATACATAAAACAATCCCACGTAAAACCCGGTAGGCGTAGGTGTGATGAGCCGACACTACCATAAGGGAGCAAATCATCAAGAAAACACCGACTCGGCAAAAAGAAGATGTAGGGAAAAACGGAAAAAGCGGGATATACGCATCGGCACGTGGCATGTTCGAACGTTATATAAACCAGGCGCGATACAGACGGTCGTAGGGAGCACGAAAAAATTTAAAATGGACATCGTCGCGTTTAAGGAATTTCGACTACCACATCAAGTAATTGAACCGTGCGGAGGTACCGACACACGCAACCTCGGAACCATCTTCATCATAAGCAATAAGATTACGCCCTATGTAAAATATGTGAGATTTATTAATGACCGAATGTTGGTGCTAAAAATACAGGGCATATGGTACTATTATGTACTTATAAACGTACACACCCCAACAGAATCTACTGACGAAGAAACGAAGGACATGTTCTCCGAGACCCAAGAGGAGGTATTTGATGGGATCTCATCATTCGATCTTAAAATCCTCCTCGGATACCTCAACGCAAAATTTTGAAAAGAAGATATCTTCCAACTAACTCTAGCTAAAGGAAGCATATACGACGTTTCAAACGATATTGGAATCCGAATTATCACGTTCGCAGCGTCAAAGAATCTGGTAGTGAAAAGCTCGATGTTCAACCATAAGCAAATTCATAAAGGCATATGGATATCATCCAACGGCGTAACGCGTAACCATATAGACCACTTCCTCAAAGACAACAGACACCACTCAAACGTCCTTGAGGTAAGATCATGTAGAAAAGCAGATTGCGACTCAGGCCATCTCCTAGTGGTGGGCAAAATAAGGAGTCGGCTCGCAGCAAACCCACATGAGCAGTCACGGGAGACGAGCAAAAAGTTCGACATTGATAAGCGAAAAGACCTGCGCAAAAGGGCTGAATATCAAGAAGAACTAACGAATAGATTTAGCATTCTAGAGAATGCGAGTAATGAAGGAAGAGGAAGCCAATAATGCGGACACTAAATGGGCATCGATCAGAGGCGTAATCAAACAAACAACCCAAAGGTATTAGAATTTAATACAAACAATTAAGTCCAAACATTGGTTTGACCATGAGTGGCGGACGAAGATCGAACAGCGTAAACGCCTCAGAGTGGTCCACTTAGAAATATATGATAAAGCCAGCGCAGAAAGATACGCGACGATTCTGAAAGAGACAATGAGACTTTTCAAACACAAACAAATCTGAATGGGAGAAGACTCGGATCGAAAAAGTCCTACAAAATGCCAAAGCAAAGAACATCAGCGGTATGTATGCCGGCATAAACTCAATTAGAAATGGGTACCGAGGGACAGCCAAACTAATTAGAGTCACAAACGGCTGTCTGGTCACAGAAACAAACAATATCACAAAAAAACAAGATAAAAGCAGTACTTTGAAAACCTGCTCAATGTGCGCACCCATCAATCACAAATAAACGCGCCAGGCGTACAAACAGCCGAGCGTCAGACCCCAGAGTCATCTCTCAACGAAGTTGTAGACGCAATAAATCGATTGAAAAACAACAAGGCTTCCGGAGTCGACTACATACCGGTAGAACTTATGAAGCATGGAGTAGAGGCATCCGCTCGAAAGATCTATAGCGTTTGCGACGATCGCGAAGAACGTGTGATTCGAACTGACGCTATGACAGTTAGAATCACTAAAAAATGGAACCAATGCTTAACACACCAGGCTACTGGCCGCGTTTACGAATTCGATTTCTAAACTCAAGTACACTGAACTGATGTCGAATTGTTATGTTATCGCTTGTTGAATTGTTATGGTTACGGCTCTGATGCATTTTCTTATTCGATTTTCGTTCGGTGTTCTTCACTATTTGCTTGTGTATTGTGTGTGGATCTGTTAGAAACGCCACACTACTCCCTCCTCAATAACTTTGTTACGATCAGAGTCGTGTGCGAACGACGAAGCGAGGAACGAGGGAGCGAGAGAACGTCGGAGCAGACGAGTGTGCCGGTGTTCTATGCGGAAGTCGTGATCGCAGTCGTAAAGTTCTGTTTACTATGGGAACGTGTGTGTGTGTGTGTGTGTGTGTACACAGATCACGTCGGAGTCACCAATTATAGCGTTTGCGATGATAGTGAAAAACGTGTGATTCGAACTGACGCTATGGCAGTTAGAATCACCAAAAATTGAACCAATGCTTAACACACCAGGCGGCCGCGTGTACGAATTCGATTTGTAAGCTCAAGTACACTCAACTGATGTGGAATTGTTATGTTATCGCTATGGTATACGGCTCTGATGCTTTGCTTATTCGAAATTCCTTTCTGTGTTCTTCACTATTTGCTTGCATATTGTGTGTGTATCTGTTAGAAACGCTACAGATCCATCAACTGATTAAAAAAATATGGAATGAGGAAGTCAATCCGGAAGAATGGAAAGCCTCAATAGTCGTCCCCGTCTTCAAAAAAAGCGACAGGTCTGACTGGAATAAATCGATTGAAAAACAATGCTCCCGGATTTGACTACATACCGGTAGAACTTATGAAGCATGGAGGAGAGGCAGCCGCTCGAATGATCCATCAACTGATCAAAACAATATAGGATAAGGAAGTCACTCCGGAAGAATGGGAAATCTCAATAGTCGTCTCCATTTTTAAAAAAGGCGACAGATCTGACTGCGAAAACTACAGATCAATATCATTGCTCCCAACCACATACAAAATACTAACAAATGTCATACTAGCGAGAACCACACCGTACGCAGAAGACACATTGGGAGACTACCAATGCGGATTCCGTAGGAACCGGTCAACGAGCGACCAAATGTTCACAATAAGGCAACTACTAGAAAAGAAGTGGGAATACGGAGAGACGGTTCACCAACTGTTCGTTGACTTCAAAAAAGCCTACGATTCAGTCGCAAGGGAAAGACTCTACCATATTGTAGTTGAGCTGGGAATCCCGAAAAAATAGCTGCCCTCATTCAAATTTGCATGAACGAAAACAAAGGGCGAGTTAGAATAGAAAACCACCTCTCAGAACCATTTGAAATCCGGGACGGACTAAAGCAGGGAGATGGTCTATCACCGTGTTTTTTTAACCTTGTGCTCGAGTATGTCATCAGAAAGGTACAAGGCGACAACATGACCGGATCATCCCTGAGCGAGGTCACACAAGTGCTCGCATATGCGGATGACATCGCCGTTCTGGGTGATAATCTAGAAACTGTAAGTAAAAACAGTGAAATCATCATGCAAGCGGCAGAAGAGGTGGGCCTAGAAATAAATGAAGACAAAAAAAATACATGATTACGACGAGAGCAGATGGACCTCAGGGAACACATATAAACGTCAGAGGCAAGACATTTGAAAAAGTTACAGAATTTAAATATCTGGGAACAATACTGACGGCCAGTAACGAAATGTCGAAGGAAATTAACAAAAGACTACACTCCGGCAACGCTAGTTGGCACGCAGTCGGTATACTGCTCAAATCCAAACTGCCATCACGTAATATAAAGCTCCGTGTCTATAGAACCATAATCATGCCGATTGTTCTATACGAATGCGAGACATGGACTCTCACAAAACGGGAAGAAAACTATTCGAGAATAAAGTTTTAAGTGGTATCTTTGGTGGTAAATATGACGAGGAGGCAGGACAATGGAGGAAGCTTCACAACCACGAATTAGAAGAGCTATCCCACAAACTTACAATAGTGAGAGTAATCAAGTCGCAAAGATTAAGATGGGCAGGACACATGGCGCGAATGGGCAATGATAGGACCGTGGGTAGAATTCTTAACGGCAGACCAACGGGAAACAGACCGGTAGGACGGCCGCGACGGAGATGGGAGGACAATGATAGGTTTGACCTTGAGGAAATCGGATTAGATGGTCAAGCGTGGCAGGAAAGTACACAGGGAACAATGGCACAGCAGAGTCGACGAGGACATGTACTTACTGGTCCTTACATGCCAATAAATAGTAATAGTAGTAATATATTGTAGCGAGCTTATGGTTCGCTGGATTAATTATTTTTAATAAATAAGTGCCGTTAAATCGATTTTGAATTAATGTAACACTCTATTAGTCCGTTAATAACAACCGTTACTTTTTACCGTACACTTAACGATTTCTTGGCTTATCGCTTCCGTACTTATCGCGTCTTTTACTGCTTACTTTTTACTTCTTACATATCTTCCCGATCTGCGTGCGACGTATTTATACCGTTTTTCCTCATTCTGATTTGGTGTTTCGTTTCTGTCCGTTCCATAGCATCGAATTTTCTATTGCTCCTAGTCTCCAGTTTTCCAGTACTTTCTAGAATATTCTAGTACTTTGTTTCGGACTTTCTAGAATATTCTAGTACTGATTGTCATATGCGTCATTATTTTCATGTAAAAGGGCTATTGTTCATTATTCCTCTCCGTCATTATTTTATTTTAAGTAATTTCGTTTTTGAATATGTTCAACAAAAATATGTTATCTAGTGTTGTAGAAAGACATAGTGTTGTACAAAGGTTTTCGTATTTTTCTTATCGTGATGGAGTGAAACAGTGTTGTACGAGGGTTGCCGCAAATAATCCTATCGTGTTAGGGCGAAACTTTGTTTTAGGAAATCGTGTTCTAGGAGGGCTATCTGTGTAACAAAAAAGAATATCTTTCAGCTGAAATGTAAAATATTTTAGAATAATATATAGCAAATGACTTCGTTAAAGTGAGCAAATGACTTCGTTAAAGTGAAACATACAGCGAAACCCTTTATATAATATTAAAACAAAATTATTAGGTTAAAATACACAAACATATAAATTATAAAATTAAAATACGCAAACATAATAAATACATTATTCAATAAAAAATTAACGGGCAATTAAATGCTAATGATAAACGTATTTGTACAAAATTGTGATATTTATATAACCTTTGATATCTGTTTGCTTCTAGTTTCCAAAACAGCTAAATAGTTGGGATTCTGAGTCTGAAGTTGAGTTTTCTATTTTTATTCAAAGTATCAATGTTTAAAAAGAACGTTCTCGTCAATTTGCTGAAAATATTGACTCATTTGACACCACCGAATTGTAAACAATAAGACTTCACTGATAACATTGAAAATGAAAAGATTCATAGAGATAGGTTATACTTAAAATTGATTTCAAAAATTCATAGTAAATTGAAAAAAGTACACTACACATCCAAGACAAGTATGTTTCAAAACTTGCTACTAACAAGGTGCGACCCTGAAATGGAATTGTCGACGAATGTCCGGTAAGTTTAAGGCAAATAGAAGAACTGAGCTTGTGCAAAACACATTTCAATTTCAAATTGTCTTTGAATTGTGTATGTACATAGTTGAATGTTTGTTTCGTTTTTAGTGTTTGTTCTCCGTCGTGAATTTATTCGACGTCAATAGAAAATAATATTTATTCAATAAACACTACAGTGAGTTTGGAGATTTCAATTTCAGCACTGGAAAAGTTAGCGGCGCATAGTCATTAGGAGCGGCGCAGACAGAAGACAAAACATGTATATGGCGGCAGAATATTAATGAAAAGAATGTATTTGAGTTGGTGGACGATTGTTATAGTTCAATTTATTTATACGACAACTTTAAAATTCCAGACATGTCCATCTCAAATGATTCGTCAGTAAATGTATACATATTACTCGCGCGACCTTGTTTGCGATAGTAGTCACGAAAGAGTATCCATAAAGCGCATTTTGCTTTTTACGACATAAGTGTTTCCTTGGGAACACCTCCAGTGATTTATTTTTTACGATATTACCGTCTCACCTGCTTCAAAGGTCAGTTTGTTAGCATGCAGTTCAATCATGTATTTTGTTGTGTGAAATGTAGCTAACTGTCGATGATGATAACAATTATTTTTCAATGTGTTTGGATCGTAATTGAATATTGATTTTAGAAAAGTTGTGTAGGCGCTTTTTACAATTAGAACTCGTATTGCATTTCCGGTTCCTCATTAGCCAGCTTGGCTGAATGATTACGCTGCATTTAAGTTCTTTGACTGCATACAAAAGTATTCAACTAAAATATGGTATTGTCGTGTCATTAGCGAAGCAAATTTATGAACTGTCACGTTACGACTTTGTTCATTTCCTTATCACTTTTCTAATTTTAGTGGCAATATATTTTATAACTCCCGCCAATATTCCGTAGTTTTTGGACCTATGTCAGGAGGAACATCATGCAGATATTATGATAAATAACCGACCCTTAAGAGGTTCGTCATCGCAATAATTGGGCCCGTTTTCGGGGCTCTGTCGACGTTCATCGGTTTCACCAATACGAATATAAACGCCGCCCACCAATATTAGCAAACAACGAAACGTGATAATCTTGACCTAACTGAAACCCAGGTCGGTTCGTTAACTGATTCGACATATCTTCGTTGCTCAGGATGCGACTTACATTCAAGATTCCGTTTTAAGGGTGGAGTCTGCGTCTTCACGCGGTCCGATCTGCCTTGCCAGAGGATGGAGGCGTTGGAACCCAATACCATGGACATCATATGGTTGTAAGAAGAGAAAAAAATGAAAACTCGTTCTTACAACAATTTCGTGGCTCCTTGTGTGTCATATGCCCAAATGGCCGGTGCTCCTAAGCAACCAGCATCCATGGAACATACATATAGTAATGGAAGAATCCCTGCGCCAGAGGCACATTCAGAAATAATAACAATGTTATTAACCATGCAAGGACAATTTGCCGAATTTCAAAAAACAGTGACTGAACAAGGAGCACGAATAGATACTTTCTATTCAACCCTGTTCTCAAATAACTTTCCACATCAAAATCTTCAACCTTTCGTCTGAACTAAATCTAAAAATTATAGCTGTGAATGTAAATTCACTAATCCACATCGAAAGAAGGGATAATTTAGGCAATCCGCTCCAAGCCGAATGCCCAGATGTGCTCTTGGCTAGCGAAACTAAGCTAAACCAAAGGCACAATATGGGCTACAAAAATTAGAACATAATTAGACGAGATCGACCACACTCTACTCGAGGGGGTGGGATCGCTATCTTAGTTAAGAAAGGTCTTCACCATAACGTCGTTTACAACACGGAAGTACACAAATTCCAGGTGCTGGAGGCATGCATTATAGACATCCCTCTAAAAAGTCAAAGGCATCTATATATAGTGGCTGCTTACGCTCCTGAATCTGTTCAGGGTACCCAATTTATCAGTGAAATCGATACGCTTTTCCAAAGTCTCAAGTTAGATTCGGAAAACAATTACTTTTTAATGGCGGGTGATTTTAACGCCAAGCACAATGCCTGGGGCAATCTGACCTCGAACACCAGAGTCAATGCCTTGTTTGATTGGTGGCAAACAAATACGATCGAGCATAAACTAGAATTGTACGCTACAAGTACACCGTCTTATCCAAGAGGTAACTCCTTCCTGGATTTACTTATGACAGATGATCGAATTCAGTTACCAGATACCGAGGTAACTACTCGAAATTGTTTTCGCACAATTGAGTACGATAGCGATCATTACGGACTTGGAGCCGTAATACACGTGCCAAACGAGTACCATCTACTTGAGCAGTACGACCAGGTACACTCTTTCGATTTCCGAAAAGCACATTGGTCGCGTTTCGATCGCATAGTAAAAAGAGAAATACGCAACATTGGCATAGATCCACCGACTAATAGCAGCCTTCGTAATGATGAAATCGATCATTACCTCCTAACTATGAACGATATTGTTACTAACACAATGAATCGTTCCATCCCCAAAGTAGCTCATATGGATGGCTATACCCACCGATACAGAAATGCAACTATCGATGCTTTGTATAGGCAAAAGAGCACCCTGCTCTCAAAGCTGAAATTCTGCTATAGGCAATTCAGTGACCCAAATAGCAATGAAATCAAAACATTCAAGTCCTTGATTAAAAATCTTCAAAAACTGATCCGGGATAATTACCGAGCAGTAATAAATGAGGAGTGGAGCAACAGAATTCGAGCTGTTCAAGCAAACGGACCCAACATGTTTTCACAAATCAAGAAAATATGTCGAAGAAAAGATCACAATGACATTCCCTGTCTCCGAATTCCACGGACTCCCGAGAATTGTCAGATAATACTGAACGCAGGACTCACCTTAGAGCACATCAACTCCAATAATGAAGTAATAGTAGTCGAAGATCCACAAAAGAAAGCGAGTTCAATTGGAGCATGTTTCGAAGCAGTGTACAGAGTTAAGGAATCAGTTCATGCTAACACTGAAATTGAAAGCAATGCCCGTCAAAGACATTGCTCGCTGCGCAATCAACTTCACAACTGGCGATCCGAAAACCATAGTTTCATCACATTCGGCGAAAATAATAGGGCGGATTCTCCCGTCAGAAATGAAAATACAAATATGTTTGTGCGCAAAGATGAACTTAGAAACATACTTAGCTCAATAAAAAATAAGAAATCATCTGGAATAGATAGCATTCCAAATGTAGTTCTAAGTCACTTGCCTCGCGAAGCAGTGAACATATACACTACTTTGTTTAACAACGCTCTAAACAATGCACACTATCCAACCCATTGGAAGACTGCAGTAGTCCATCCTATCCCCAAAAAGGGTAAGGATAAGAGCAATCCAGCCAATATCCGCTCGATCAGCCTGCTTCCCAACATCAGCAAGGTATTCGAAAAAATTATAAACAAAGCACTTATAGGTTGGTGTGATGAAAACGATATCATCCCCAACAACCAGTTTGGCTTTCGAGCGCGACATGATACAGTTCATGCAGCGACGAAACTTGTTTCCGATATACAGTGAAACAAGGCAAAGCGACAATGTATGTTACAGGCGCCTGCCTGGTTTACTTTGAAAAGGCTTTCAACACCGTATGGTTAGAAGGACTTGTCTATAAGTTAACAAACCTGGGTATGTCGCAATATCTGCTATACATCATTTATGATATGATAATGGACAAACTTTTGTGGTGAAATGCGGGGACATACTCTCCAACAAGACCTTCCAAATTAAAAATGGTTTACAGCAGGGAGGTGTGTATTCTCCCATTCTATTCAATATTTACACTAGTGATCTAGTGAATTCTCTTGAAAACGCCATTGCGTACGCCGATGACATAGTGGTGTACAGAACAGGAGAAAAAATAGACGTCACCAATAGGCTCCTTCAAGATGACTTCAACAAAATAAAACAATTTTGCGACGACTGGAAATTAAAGATTAATTTCCAGAAAACCGAGACTATCCTTTTCAGAACGCCCCTATCCAGGGCCTCGAGGGATACAAAATACAACTGGAAACACATTTCTATTGTAGGTAACAATAACCTTCCACTGCAAGCGAAAACTGTAGTTAGATACCTTGGTATCTGGCTAGACCAGAATTTATATTTTGACAAGCACATAGCAGCGTCCCTCTCCGCACCTAAAAGCGCATATTCTATGACAAGAAGTCTATTCCGGAGTAGTCTTCTTGGCCCTAGAGTTAAAATAATTTCGTACTCGGTATTCATCCAACCAGTTTTGATTTATGGCTGCCCAGTATGGTATAATATATCTCCACTTTATATGGAGAAGCTTCGTGTGTTCGAACGGCAGTGTTTGCGTTCCTGCCTCGGACTTTATAGAACACAAGAGTCGCAATATAAAAAATTCTATCCCAACAAAATCCTGTATAACAAATCAGGGTTAAATAGGATAGACAATTTCATAATTAAAATTATTCGTGGTCACACAGCAAGAGCAATGTGCAGCGACAATAATCTTATCTCGGGAGCATTCTATCCCAACGATATGTATCTGGAGAATACGCTCCAGAATGGGTTTATTCCCCCAGAAGCGTTCCCTTCCTTGGATCAAAAAGGCCTTATCCAAGACGTGCATGGAGTCCCGATTATTTACCACGCTCTCCGTGGTGCCAGGGACAAACGAATTCTCCATGATAGTGATATCTCCAATGCCCCAGACCATATGCGTTTTAGCACGGATCAGTTAAAGAGTTAAATCAGCCAAAGATCGAACATCTGCACAAGTGGTGGTGGCTTCTCAACGAGGAGAGGACTTCACTTCCTCAGATATAGTATGCCTCTCAAGAGCAACGCTCTCCTTCCTCTACGTATTTATACCGTTTTTCCTCATTCTGATTTGGTGTATCGTTTCCGTCCGTTCCATAGTCTTGAATGTTCTATTCCAGTTTTCCAGTACTTCCTAAAATAATCTAGTACTTTGTTTCGGACTTTCTCGAAGATTCCAGTACTGATTGTCATATGCGTCACACTACCCTCCGCCTAGATTAGTTCGTCTCGAACTAATTTCACTGATCTCCTGGGTTAACAAAAGTCGCCAGTCGGTCACGATGTACCACTTTCATCTTGGCGTTCGGTCTTCGCTGAATCCTATAGACAACGTCGTTAATTCTTGTGAGAATCTTATACGGTCCTTCCCAATGTTGCTGTAACTTCGGAGAGCTTCCTTTTTGCCGATGAGGGTTATAAAGCCATGCGCTATCGCCTGCATTAAATCCGGATGCGTTGGCTCGAACGTCGTACCTTGTTTTCATCCTGTCACTGGATACCTTGATTTGCTTTCGAACCAAATGATGAATCTCATCGAGGCGATTTCTCCATTCGGCTACGTAGTCTTCGGTCTTGTCTATGGCGTCTGGAGGTATTCCGAATCGCAGATCGGCTGGTAATCGTATCTCTTGTATTGCAGAATTAGCGACATATCTTCATCCTGAAGTTGAGCTGCGCGTATAGCATCACTCGTCCAGCCATCTAGTACTTCTACTTGTACATTTCGCAGGTCGTACGCCTCTTCTTTCTCTTCCGGTCTATGACAATGTTTAAAATCTGACTTACATCGTCTTCTTGATAGAACATCAGCGTTATTATGCACCTTCCCTTGCTGAATTGAGCTTATCATTGATACGGGTGCACATTCTGCGGTTAATCCTCCTTTTCTTATTGCGACCGGCTCTTCGAACGCATTTAGTACTCTGACAGGTACAATGTGTTTCTTCACCTCAGGTTGTTCCGTTGATAGTCTCCTCTTATGACAAGCGCATGAACAACAATTCTCACTCGATGTTTCATTCATTCGTCGACGTTTCCTACAGTCAACAGAGATGTGGCCGACTCCGCCGCATGTCCAGCACTTCATAACAGGTCTCGGGGTTCTCCGTTGTACATATCCGATTCTTTGGCAGGAACATTCTTGGACGGACCTTTCTCGAACTCTATATGTACTCCTGGTAGCCAGTTTAGCAGATTCATATGCCAATGCGAACACCAATATTTCATTAGTCGTCTTCTTTTCCGCCAAACGAACGGCCTGTTGCAAGTCCCGGTCTTGGAGTGCGTTTATAAATGCATCCATTGCTACTTCGTTCAGAAATTCCTTAGTCATATTTGTATAAGCCAAGTTTGCCAATCGCTCAATGTCTGCCTGCAACTGTTGAAGATTTTCTCCAGGCTTCTGCGTTCTGCTCCGCAGTTGCATGCGGTAGACCTGCTGCACGTGGTTGTCGCCATACCTAGCTTCAAGGCCGTCTCTTACCGCTTGGAAATCTGTTTGCTTTTCTGCTGGTATGGTTTGTAGCAATTCTGCAGCCGCCCCGCGGAGTGACAAGATTAGTGATGTTGACTTTTGCTCATCCGACCACTTATTATAATTGGCCGCGGCGTCAAACTGACGTATAAATACGGAGAAGGGTCCCGTTCCATCGAAGGTTGGCGGTTGCATCCTTGTATCTTTGTAGTCATGTTGATTGCTAGGCGATGTCTTATTTCTCTCAACACACTCAAGTCTCGTTTTGATTCGCATTATTTCATCGGTGACTTTTAGATCCAGATTTTCTACTTCGTTCCGAATTTCTTCCTTAAAGTGTTGAAAATTACATTTCATCCACTGCGTTTGGGCATCCAACTTTGCATTAACATCTGCAGCTTGCGCGTCCAATTTTGAATTTTGGGCGTCGAATTTTGAATTTACGGTGTCGAATTTTGAATTTTGGGCATCCAACTTTGCATTAACATCTGTAGCTTGCGCGTCCAATTTTATCATCATCACCCTGAGCATCTCCGAAATGTCCAACCGTGGCGAACTCTTCTCCGTTACATTGGCCCCATCTTGACTCGGTGTTTCTTCTCCATCCGGACAGTCTGGCGCAATCGCAAAAACATATGTGTCAACATCAATACCCTCTTCCTCCATTGCTGCTTGTAGACGCTGTGGAAGAATTTGCTTCTGTCCTCTGCTATCCAGTTTCCGGTCCTCAAGTTCCTTCTTCAACTCAGGAACGCGAAGATCCTCCAAATGTCGATCTGACATCGTCACAACACACTTTCACAGACTTATTCACTTCACGAATTATTAATCCCACTTCTGACACCAATTGTAGCGAGCTTAGGGTTCGCTGGATTAATTATTTTGAATAAATAAGAGCCGTTAAATTGATTTTTGAATTAATATAACACTTTATTAGTCCATTAATCACAACCGTTACTTTTTACCGCACACAACTATTTCTTGACTTATCGCTTTCGTACTTATCGCGTATTTCACTGCTTACTTCTTACTTATTACTTTCTACTTATCGCTTGCTTCACTTCCTTTTTATAACTTAACTCCCGATCTCCGTGCGACGTATTTATACCGTTTTTCCTCATTCTGATTTGGTGTATCGTTTCCGTCCGTTCCATAGTCTTGAATGTTCTATTCCAGTTTTCCAGTACTTCCTAAAATAATCTAGTACTTTGTTTCGGACTTTCTCGAAGATTCCAGTACTGATTGTCATATGCGTCACAATATATATATATATATATATATATATATATATATATATATATATATATATATATATATATATATATATATATATAAGAAGAAAAAAAAAAAAACAGATGTACGTCGAAAGGCAATATATAAAAATCAAGTTGTATTATAATGTGTAATTTAGAGAGCTCGCATAGAGCCAGTAAGTTAATTTAAGGACTGTGATTGTAGAAAAGAGTTTAACATTAACGCTAATATTATACATGTAAAAAGAATTACAAAAATAAATGTGATTTAAAAACTAAAAAAAAAAGCATCATATGGTTGAGGGTCGTGCTGAGGAATTCTGTTCAATTTTTTTGTTGTGTTTACCGCTCCCCGAATGACGATCGACTGGCGAAATTTTTCGAACATCTTTCACAAACCGTCGACTGTATGCAGATCAACCACCCAGCTTCTGGAATTGTCGTCCTTGGCGATTTTAATATGCACAATTCGAGGTTGGTTGGTACATTCTAACAGAACTGACGGGGCTGGGAGGCTGGCGGAGATGTTCGCTGTTAGCCACAATTCGGAGTCTGCGTCTTCACGTGGCCGATCTGGCTTGCCAGAGGATGGAGTTGCTGGAACCTAATAACATGGACATCATTTGGTTAAGGGTTGTGCTGAGGAATTCTGTTAAATTTCTTTGGGGAGCAGTACCCAAAAGACGATCAACCGGCGACGCTTTTCGAACATCTTTTACATCCTGTCGACTGGATACAGATCAACCAACCGGCTTCTGAAATCATCATCCTTGGCGATTTTAATGTGCACAATTCCGGCTGGTTAGTACATTCTAACAGAACCGACTAGGCTGGGAGGCTGGCGGAGATGTTTGCTGTTGGCCACAACTTGAATCAACTCGTGGAGGAACCAACTTGAGTGCCGGATACCCGAGGCGATTTTGCGAACACCATGGATCTGCTTTTGACATCCGAACCGAATATTTATACCGTAGAGGTTTCTGCGCCACTGGGAAACTCAGATCACTGCTTAGTATCTGCCGCGTAAGCACTTGTTTTTCAAGCGAGAAACCGGCCTAGGAAGCTTCGCCATGTATGGAAGTATGGGGCTGCTATGTGGGACGATTTGCGAGATTTCTTCGCATCTTCTCCATGGTCGGAGGTGTGCTTCGGAGACTCCGACGTTAACCCATGCGCGGAGTCGGTAACAGAGATTAGTCTTCTCGGGATGGAGATCTACATTCCACATTCCATCAAACGAAGTTCATCTGATAAACCGTGGTTTGACAAGAAATGCGAGCAGATTACAGCGGCAAAAAATAGAGCTTTTAAGCAATGGCGCTCTAATCCCACCGATGTTAACAGAACGAATTCTGTTAGAATCAGAAATGCGTGCAACCAGGCGATTGATACCGCGAAAAAGCTCACAAGAACAGAGTGACCAATAAACTCCTTCGGTGCCCAGCTGGTTCGCGCCCCTTCTGTTCAATGGCAATGACTGTCAGCAGTAACTTCGCTTCCTCCTCTTTCCCTCCGTTAGTGACAGACTGCGAGACGTTAGTCATAAATTCAAAAGATAAAGCTCATGTGTTTGCGAATTTATTTTGCGCGAATTCAAACCTCAATCCCAGTCTTTTGTAGCTTTTCTTTCACATTTAGTTCTAGTCAATTCAGTTTATTTAAACAACACCACACGCGCTTATGATACCATTCCAACCGGGCTCTTAATTTAAATCTTTCCTGGTGCGCTCGACCACACTCTTTCACTACCAAATTTACAAGAGATTGAATCTTCGTGTCGCTATCTGTATACCCTTTTTTTCGCTGTTTCGCTTCCTTTTTCACCGGAAACACACACAGGAAAAGTGATTGAGGAAACTATTTGTGCGTTCAGTCTATAATATTGGGGACCTTTAAGTCGTAGCAAATATTATCTACTGGTATAGGGATCTGGGGGTGTTATTTTATTTTAATTTTTATCTTTTGCATTTCACCCGCGCTCTATTCAACGCATTCTACGTGAACTGGACTGTAGAAAGGCAACCGGCCCGGACGGAATACCAGCAGTGGTCCTTAAGAACTATGCTCCAGAACTATCGCCGGTTCTTGGCAGACTCTTCCGCTTATCTTATGCACGGAGGACCTTTCCTGCCTGCTGGAAAATCGCTCGAGTTCAGCCAATCCTAAAGATGGGAAAAAAGTGTCACCCACAAAATTACCGATCGATAGCATTGCTGTCTATTTTATCTAAGGTGATGGAAAAAGTCATCAATACTGAGTTAATTAAGTATTTGGAGTGCAACGTACTTCTGAATGATCGTCAATACGGATTTCGTGGCAGGCGGTCCATGGGGGGCCTTTTGACACTTATAACCGATATATGGACATTTGCGATTGGGCGGGGTGGTGAGTCAAGGGCGGTCGCATTGGATATCTCCAAGGCTTTTGACCGCGTCTGGCACGGGGCATTGGTGAGCAAACTTCGTTCATATGGACTTTCCCAACAGCTTTGCGACTGGACGAAGAGCTTCCTCGAAAATCGATCGATCCGAGTTGTTGTGGACGGCGAGTGTTCGGATCTGTATCCTGTTAATTCGGGGATGCCCCAAGGTTCTATTTTTGCTTCCCATAAATGATTTGTTGGCGACGACGGATAACAAAGTGTTCAGTTTTGCGGATGATGATACATTTGTTTCCTCCTTTTCGAGTGTTCGGCTAATTGGTGCATCTACGTCGCGCCAGATGAGATGTAGACAGATTGACTCTCTGAATCAGGATCTAGATAAGGGCCTGCAGTGGGGAAAGGCCAATCTCGTCGACTTTAATGCAGCGAAGACATAATATACAACACTCACAAAGAAAAGTGCATCATCGGTTCCACAGCTGATGATGAATGGCCAGGCCCTCGAGTCTGGGGAGAGCTTGAAATTGCTTGGCGTCACGGCCTGTGGGAATGTATCGTAGGATAAACACACAGAGCTTGACGCTTGAGTTATCTTTTTAGAGCCAAGAAATATTTTACTCTGGTCCAACTTCTTCCTTGTATAAATCCCAAATTAGATTCGCGCTCGAATATTGCTCTCATGTTTGCTCCTAAACATACCCTCGACCTACTTGAGAGCATACAGAGACGAGTAATCCGCCTGATTGAGGGTCTCAGCCCTGACGTCGGGACTACAGCCGCTATCACATCGAACGCGCGTAGCTGACCTCTGTCTGTTTTACAGATATTATCACGGATACTGTTCTTCGGAGATTCGTGGTATCGTTCCACGTAATTCCGTTTATATGCCCTCCACAAGACAATCCGACAGATCGCACCAGTTTGCGGCTCATCTCCTGACGGCGCGAACATTCCTGCGTCAGAACTCGTTCCGTTACAGAGCGCGGAAGCTGTGGAACTCCCTCCCCACGCGAGTGTTCCCGGAGCCTTACAACCTGCAACTGTTCAAAAAGAACTGCAACAGTTATTTGATGTCATCTCGGGGCGCCACTCGGCGCTATAGGCTCGCCTCTCCTGAGAGAAGTGTAATAAAAAACAAAAAAAAAAGTCTTTGAAATTCATGGCGTGAGTTGTAGGATTTCAATTTCATATAACGACTAAAGGGTCCAATAACTTTTCAATAATTCTAAGATTGACCAGTTACAAAATTCGTTGGGCAGATTTTTTAAATTCCTTTCACTGTTATTTTATATATGAATGCAAATTCATATAATGACTAAAATAGCCGTACCCAAAAATGGACAAGTTACAAAAGATTAGACTCTTTAAATTCGTTGCATTATAATTTTTATGTTTAATTTTATTTCAGCATCCTGGTGGCGAGGAAGTTCTTCTAGAACAAGCTGGTCGAGATGCTACAGAAAATTTTGAGGATGTCGGTCACAGTTCAGACGCTCGAGAAATGATGAAAAAATTTAAAATTGGCGAAATTGTCGAATTCGAACGAAAGGTTGTTCCTGAAAAATCGGAACCTACATGGACGCAAGATTCCAAAGAAAATCAATCCGCATGGAAATCATGGGTAGTGCCTGTGTTGATTGCAATTCTTTTTACATTTGTATGCAAATACTATCTAGAAAATTTACAATAAAGAGAGTGCACTTATTTCTACGTAATACCGATGTTCATTCCTATTTGTTGGCGCGTGTTTAACTTATTCAACAAAAATACCTTTTCCTTTCTGTGACAGATTGAAATATCAGCTCGTGTTAGCAAAATAATTTTGTCAATTATTTTTTCTAAGTCAAAAACTATAAAAATAATTTATTCCATTATTTTTGCAAAGAAAATAAACCTGTTTTATTGCCAATATATAAAAATCATTTGTTTACCGATACCACAAAGATAGTTAATGCATAAACATTTGTAAACAAGCGCAAAGTAATTAAAACAAAATATATATATTATAGTTTGGTAACTTTTTCGATATTTTTGTATGCATTTACATGTTTCTTTTGTTTTTTAATAATAAATAATATTAACGAAAAATCGATAAAACATTAAAATTGAATAACCAAAAATGGATATATATTCATATTTAAGATGGGAGCAAAAGAAAAAGAAATTATTGTGAAAATGTATATGGGGGATATGTTTTTAAATAAATACATAACATGAAAAATCGTCTAGTGTTTTTAAAACCATTTTTTACTTACTTATTGGGGACGGACGGGATCTTTCAAAAATCCAAACATTAGCAGTATCTTCTCTAAGTGGACTATATCGAATTGGTGATTAATCTATACGTAGTTAGAAAAAATTGATATCTAAATTCAATTTTCTCGGGTGATCTTTATTATCATGCTGTGGAATGGCAATGACAGAGGTGAATTCGAGACTAAATTATAATTCACAATCACATCGTGACAATGGAGACAAACTGAATTTCGCTTGGTCCTATAATTCACAGTCAATCAGAGTACTACACTCGTGACAATCAGACAACAGTTCGTTAGATGGGCGATCAAGACATACCCATACATACTCAAACGATCTGAAGACGATCGCAAGACTCAAGGCATACAAGACAAGATCGGTTCAATCATACATACTCAAGACATACCCAACCATTTTCAAGACATACTCGAGCACTGGCATTATACAACCAGTTCAAGGATACTGATCAAGATAATACTAATGCATACTATTACTACGAGGGTTGCCCTTTATATTTCGGGATTAGAGAACAAAAACAAATATTGATCATCGAAAATCACTTAATTGTTTTTCAAAATATTCCCCATGAAGATCTATACACTTTTGCATGCGTTTGAACCAATTGTCGAAGCACTTTTGCCACTCTGATTGAGGTATCTCCAACACATGCATTCTGAATGCAGCAACCGCTTCTTCAGGTGTCGAAAAACGTTGACCTCTCAGTTTGTTTTTTACGTACGGGAATAAAAAGAAGTCATTCGGTGCCAAGTCAGGACTATACGGCGGATGACCCATCAAATCGATGTTTTGGGTGCTCAAAAATGCAGTTGTCGCAGCCGATGTGTGAGAGCTCGCATTGTCGTGGTGAAGAGTGATCCGTCTTCGGCGGTTGGTTTTCCTGATTTCTTGGAAGACAACTGACAAACAAATGGTTGTGTACCACTCAGAATTGACTGTTCTGCGTTGTTCTAGTGGTGCGGTTGCGACATGTCCAGTTTTTCCGAAAAAACAGGCGACCATTTGCTTGGAAGTGCTTCGTGCGCGAACAACTTTTGTTGGATTTGGCTCATCTTGAAACACCCAGTCGACTGCTGTTTACTTTCGGGCTCATACGCGTAAATCCACGATTCATCACTTGTCACGATGTCATAGACGTTTTTCGAAGCACCGCGACCGTATTTTTTGAGCATTTCTTTCAACCAATTGACACGAGCCTTTTTTTGGGCGATTGACAAATTGTGTGGGATCCAACGCGAACAAATTTTTTTGACAGTCAAATGTTTATGCAATATTGAATGTATGATGGCTCCACTAACGCCTAAGGTTGTCTCAATCTCACGATAGGTCACATGACGATCTTCCAATATCAGTTCGCGCACAGCATCAATGGTTTTCGGAACCACAACTGATTTTGGACGACCTTCACGAAATTCATCTTGGAGTGAACTACGACCACGATTGAATTCACCATACCATCGATAAAAACTGGTCCTTGATGGAGCTTTATCGCCAAAAATTGAATTAAGTTCATCCATGCACTGTTGCTGAGTTAATCCACGCCGAAAGTTGTAAAAAATAATCGCACGAAAATGTTGACTATTTAATTCCATTTTTGGGTCGAGATGAATCTTTTAAGTTACTGTAAACAACACAAATAGCGCTCGTATGTCAAAACGTTCTGAGTGCGTACAACCTCAAAAATGTCCAACTTTACGACAGAGCTGTCAATTGCCGGATTGCAACACTAGGGTTGCCAAATCCCGAAATATAAGAGGCAACCCTCGTATTATTTATTTCTCTTTATTATAACTCACAAATAAAGGACATCCCAAAATTTAATATAATAATAATAATAAATAAATTTAAAAAAAAAAAACCTTGTGAGTAGGTTTGCTTGTTTCTCTTCGTTCTGCTTTCACTTATTGGTTTTTGTTTCTTTTTCGTTTGTTGCCTTTTGTTTCTATTTCGTTTGTTGGTTTTTGTTTCCTTTTCATTTGTTCGTTTTTATTTCTTTTTCGTTTGTTGTTGATTTTGTTTATTGGCTTTTGTTTGTTCCCATTTTCTTTCCTTGTTTCCGCTCGCTTCTTATCTTTGTCGCTTGTCTGTTCACATGTTTTGTGACTGATACGACATGGCCACCTGCTCTTCTCGTAGTATGGGCCATCAGCCGGATCAGGGCATGATGGCTCTCATAAAGAGATTGAAGGAGGACCTCGAGACTCTCAGGGCTGAGAGCGCGGTCCTAAAAAATAGATTATCGCGACTGGAAGCTGCACCATCCACGTCCCCGTTCGGTGCCGGTTCGGAAGCTTCTGATTCAGAATCAGAGCTCGAGCCGGAGTTAGAGATTGTCACTGAGAGCAAAGACCTTAAGCTCATCTCTGAACAAAATCATACCCCACGATAGGGAAACCTACCACAAGGTTAACGATAACCTCAGGGCCAAGGAGGTAAATTATTACACCTTCACCCCGGTCGACGAAAAGTCGAGGAGAATCCTCTTAAAACGAGTCGCTGCCTCCTGGGAAAAGGATGACATCGTAACTGCTCTTCAGACAACATTCCCTAATGTCAAATTCATTGACATCAAAAAATTCTCCCCCCCCCCCCACAACGGTTTGTGAACATCAGACCACAAAAATGCAGCAAGCTGAACATATGGCAGCTTCACCTTATTTCACAACAGGGAAATACCTCAATGCAGACGTTGCCAACGTTTCGGGCATGTATCCCGAAACTGCAACATGAGTCACCGTTGCGTTCGTTGCGGAAAATCCCACGATATTGGCAAGTGCGAACTACCGCTAGCAAAATACGATCCCGCAACAAACGTGCAGGATGAAATAACACTGCCAACCTGCTGCAACTGCGGCAACAAAGGACATCCGGCTAGTTACAGGAATGGTCCTAAATATAAAGAAATCATACAAAGAGCCAAGGAGACCCGAGCTAAGCAAACAGCCAAGTCAGACTTCGGAAAACAGGCCACACAAAGCCTCATCCAAAATGGACTTACATTTGCCGACATGCTTAGGGGACAGCAGGCAAAAAACATAAAAACCCTCCCAACTCCTCCCCCTCAAAAAAATATTCAAGTCCCTAAGCGACCCCAGGTAAAGGCCAACACGACGCCACAAACTCAAGCGGCGGCGCAAAAGCCTCCGAGGGGGCAATCTTCAATGCTCGAGAAACTACTTAGTTTATCCCGCTTGATTGAAGATATTCGACCCCGATATGAGAAACTATCAACCGAGGCTGAGAGGGAGGCACCCCTTTTCACTGCATATGCAAGACATACCCACCACAATGGATTCCAAAACTAAAGTTATCCTCATAAATGTCAACTCCCTTGTCTCGCATTCCAAGCGTATGATAGTCTCTGATTTCATAAAGGAAAACCGGACGGACGTCGTACTTGTAACCGAAACTAGGTTGCACCCATGTCACCGTCCCGTATTTCCAAACTTCTCCATGATTCGAAGAGATCGAACCCTCACTGGCGGTCCCACCATCAACGGAGGTGGCACTTGTATACTGGTTAATAGCGGACTTCGCCATGAAGCTATTGACCTCCCACACCTAGAGTCCATAGAGGTGTCTGGAGTTGAACTGCATCTGTCTAATAATGGTAGAGTGAATATATACTCCGTATACCACTCGCATAAAACCAATAATGGCCCCATTAATCCCGAAGATATCGGCAAACTAATAAGGACCTCGGGGCATACACCCTTCGTCATAGGCGGCGACTTTAACTCCAGACATCCCCACTGGAACAACTCTGTCTCTTGCCCAAATGGCACAAAACTGCACCAATGGTACACCGCAAGCACGTATGCCCTCAACTTCGAAATAGTCGCACCTACGGTTGGTACCCGAGGTGACTCAATTCTAGACATATTTTTTGTGTCCAAAGACTTACTCCCACAAATCACTCCTCCCCAAGTTTCAGCGGGTGTATCTGACCACAACGCTGTGACCATATTCATTCGCGGCTATCGAGCATCCCGGGCTCATATCAGATACATACCCAAATATGAGCGGACAAATTGGGACAACTTCAATATTACATTGAACGATAAACTCCACCAATTCTCTCTTCCCACTGACAGGAACCTAACGACGGTTGTGATAAACAACACTGCAAAACGACTTCACGAGATTCTAGTTGAAACCTCGGAGACTCATGTCCCGAAGTACAAACTTGAAAAGACATCAGATTCCCCAGGACGACATCACTCTTCGTCTCATCCGGGAGCGTAAAAAGCTCTGCAGAATGAGATATCGTCACCGCTTTACGCAAAGAGAGCCATTATTGCGATCCATTATTCACAATATTGGTACACTGATAAAACAGAGAATCCAAAACAATCGTACCCGACAATTGGAAGACAAACTGAAGGGTATTCAGATGGACCAGAACGTTTATAAAAATGTTAAAAAGATATGTGGCACTTCCCGTATCACTGGGCCAATCGTGCACAATGGTGCTGTTGTCAATAACGATAACAATAAAGCAAATATCATCGGAGAGACCGTCGAAAACAATCACAAACTTACTCTCCAAGATGGCGACCCGGATACTAATACGATCATTAATTCAGAGGTCCACAGTAAATTGGACGACTTCAACGAGCCAATTGTTGTCTTTAACCCAACTAACGGTGCATACTTCGATGAAACACGTAATAATGGTCACGGTTTCATCACACCGCATACCCTACAGAGCCTGGTTAAATCTCGACACCCTAAGAAGTCACCCGGTATCGACAACATGTCATAGCACTCGTTGCGAAGGCTTTCTGCCTTATTCTTTATAAAGCTCTCCATTCTGTTCAACCATGCTTACAACCTGGGGTACTTTCCCCAAGCTTGGAGGCACGCTATTATTTGTCCAATAGCAAAAGTTGGGAAACCAACATATCACACCTCAAGCTTTCGCCCTATCTCGCTTCTCACTTGCATCAGCAAAATATATGAAAAATTCATATACGAGAAACTAAATAATTTTGTCTCCATTCTAGGCCCCATCTTATTTAATATTTACACCTCCGATATTCCCCGCCCTGTGGACGGGAGAGTACACCAGATATGCTACGCGGATGACGTCCTGGTGTACACGTCAACCAAAGGCCCTAACCTCGCAACAAATCGACTCAACCGTCACTTGGACGAACTGTATCAGTATTACAGTCGATGGAAAATCCGACTTAATCCATCCAAAGCAGTAGCCATAATTCTGAGTAGTAAACACTCCCAACCTGCTTCTCGATATTCACAGAATATTCGAATAAAAATGGGAGATACTACGATTAGACCACAGGACAAGATGAAATATCTCGGGGTCACTTATACCCCAAAAATGAATTTCATCAAACATGTGACCCACATTCTCCAAAGGGGCCTCGGTCGGTCTAAGCAACTGCACAACATCTTGAACTGGAGGAACAAAGTTGACACCAAAGTTAAGCTTCTCTGCTATAAGCAGCTAATCCGATCTGGAATATCGTACGCCTTTCCCATATGGTCCTGCATATCTTCGGCTCAAATGGAAAGACTTCGGGTTTTCGAAAGGAAACTCCTCAGAAGATGCACCAATCATTCTAGAAGGCCGGACGGTCGTCATTACCCCAACTCTCAACTATACGAAGGCGCCTCCATTACCCCTATCGACGAGTACTTGCTTCAATTAGCATATAAGTACCTCGTAAACATTCAGAACAGCAAGAACCTACTTGTACGGGACTCTTGCGTTCTTGACCCTTCTCTCTCTCGATCTCTTCGGATCAAACCCCCACAATTTCTTCTTCAGTACAAAACTGAAGAAAGCACCCTTCCCAACAACATTCCCCTCTATAATAGAGGATTCCTGGACCCACCCCATAGGGTCTACTATTAACAAACCACACACACGAACGCACAGTACAAGACGGCACAAACACAAACATAAACACCGACCAAAGCGCAGATTATCAGACACCAAAGACGTGATCTGCGCTTACTACCGCATCCAAGACCTACCGGTCTTGTATGATTTCTTTCCCACCATCCCTCTATACAAGTAGTTAGAGAACACCTGGACTAACACTGTCCACACTATCCCTGGATACCTCCCCTTTTTTCTTTTCTTTTCAGATATCGCGAGACCGAGCCCAACATCCTCACGGATGTGGGTGATTCTGGTTATCGCAAGATGACCAGAAGTCAGAGACAAGATGAAGGACACATCTGTCCTTGTCTCGCTAAAGTCGGCCCTCTCGCCACCCATTTTTTTTTCTTGTTAGATGGGCGATTCGATCATTCAAGTATGTTCTCTCAAATAGTGAAGACTTGTAGAGAGAAATTTTATTCAGAAAAAAATTCTTAGGAATCAGACATACCATAGTGTGGTTTCATACCGAGTGTTTAAAGTCTTTATACACAAAGTGCTCAGTTTGTGTACGTGCTACATCGTCAGAAGCAACAGTGGAGAAACAACAACAACATCAATCAAAGGACAGAAATCAGTGAACCTTTTCGTTTTAAGATATTTTTCTTTTCAGAATTTCTGTTTTATTTATTTTGTCTATAATTTTACCTTTGTTTATTATTACTAACCTTTAATTTTGATTTTTAATCCTTTCTTACTTTTGATTTATTTTATTTTATTTACTCGCCTTAGTAGATAAACGACAGTTTTTCAGCTTGTATGTCGTTCTTCTTTGTTTGTTACCATTGTCTTTGTTATCCCTCCTTTTACTCCCGCTCCGTTTTCTTTTATTGAATCCCCAGAACATTCCATGTGATCACACCCCCTGTCTCCCCCATGGGCTCTGTATCGCAGTCCTCAAAAATAAATTATCGCGATTAGAAGTCACCTCACCCACATCCCCACCAATTACCAGTTCGGAAACTTCTGATTCGGAATCAGAGTTTAAGCCCGAGCTAGAAAATGTCACTGGAAATCCTCACGACTCAATGGACGACGGTGACTCGCGAACGTCCACCTCAAACTCATTTAGGGCCTCAAAGTGGAAAACATCACTCCCAACAATAAGCTGCGGGGGAGGCTCCCCCACTAAGCGTATCACCACTGGCTGCACCCCCCCCCCCCCCCCCCCCACCAATTAACGTCAGTTGTACCTAAAAAGTTTTCGACCCCCCGATAACTGGAAATGTGTGAAAAATGGCATGGGCAACTCCGAGCAATTAACGCAAAACCGAAAGCCGTATGTGTTCCCAACACTACGCAGCCAGCAGTCGAGGCCCGCGCACCTGTTTCTAAGAAGAAAGCATCCCGCGGTCTTTATACGAGACCTTAATCTGAAGAGTTTCGTCGGTGACATGAACCGACTAGGGATTTCAAACTTCGAGGCAAAAACCTTAAGCCCATCTCTAAACAAAATTGTAGCCTACGATACGGACATTAACGACAACTTCAAGTCCAAGGAGGTGAATTATTACACATTCACTCCGGCAGACAAAAATTCGAGGACTATCCTTCTAAAACGAGTCGCTTCCTGTTGGCAAAAGAATGATAACGTAATTGCCATTAAGGCAACATTTCCTAAAGTCAAGTTCACTCACATCAAAAAATTCTGTCCCCCACAACGATTTGTTGTCAGAAAAATATAGCTAGGTGAACATATGGGAGCTTTACCTTGCCCCAGAGACCGACATAGATTCTAGAATACGGACAGAATAGCTTCCAATCTTGCATCAGGAAGGAACTGTCCTAAATATAAAGAGATAGTTCAAACATCCAACGAAAACAGGCCACACAACATTTCATCCAAAATGGATTTACATTCGTCGAATGCTTAAAAGACGACAAACAAAGAATATAAAACCATATTCAAGTCCTTAAGCGACCCGTGGTACAAGCCAAGACGACGCCACAAATTCAAGCAGCGGTACAAAAGCCTCCGAGGGGGCAATCCTCAATACTAGAGAAACTACTTAGTTTCCCCCGCCTGATAGAAGATATTCGACCCCGATATGAAAAACTGACAACCGAGGCTGTGAGGGGTGCGCTCCTTTTCGCGGCATATGCAAGACATACCCTCCAAAATGAATTCCAAAACTAAAGCTATCCTTATAAATGTCAACTCCTTCGTTTCGCTATCAAATCGTATGATAGTCTCTGACTTCATAAAGGATAAGCGAGCGGATGCGGTTCTTGCAATCGTAACTAGGTTGCTGCCATGTCACCATCCCGTATTCCCAAACTTCTCCATGATTCGAAGAGATCGAACCCTCACTGGCGGTCCCACCATCAACGGAGGTGGCACTTGTACACTTGTTAATAGCGGACTTGGCCATGAAGCCATTGACCTCCCACATTTTGAGCCCATAGAGGTCTCCGGGGTTGAACTGCATCTAGCTAATAATGATAGAGTGAATATATACTGCGGGCTCCTCGATAGTATAGTGGTTAGTATAGCCGCCTGTCACGCGGGAGACCGGGGTTCGATTCCCCTTCGGGAGTCTCTGGCGCAAGACAAATGACCTTGCCCGGAAAAAACAAAGCATTATGGAAAATGTAACAAGCCTCAGGACTTGCTAAATAAGGTCAAGACCGGGTCCCGGTTGTAGTGCCGATGATGATGATGAATATATACTCCATATACTATTCGCATAAAACCAATAATGGCTCCATTAATCCCGAAGATATCGGCAAATTAATAATACACCCTTCATCATATGCGGTGATTTTAACTACAGATATCCCCAGCGAAACTATTCTATCTGTTGCCCAAATGGCACAAAATTGTACCAATGGTACACCGCAAGCACGTATGCCCTCAACTTTGAAATAGTCGCACCTACGGTTGGTACCGGAGGTTACTCAATTCTGGACATATTTTTGGTGTCCAAAGACTTACTTCCCCAAGTATCGGCGGGCGTATCTGACTATAATGCTGTGACAACGTTCATCCGCCCCTATCGAGCATCCTGGGCTCATATCAGATACATAACCGATTATGGGCGCACAAATTGGGACAACTTCAATACGAGTATTACATTGAACGAAAAACTCCATCAACTCTCTCTTCCCACTGACAGAAACCTAACGAGGGTTGAGATAGATAACGCTGCAGCTCGACTTCACGAGATTCTAGTTGAAACTTCAGAGACTCATGTCCCGAAGTACAAACTTGAAAAGACTTATCAGATTCCCCAGGACAACTTCACTCTTCGTCTCATCCGGAAGCGTAAACAGCTCTGCAGACTGAAATATCGTCGCCGGTTTACGCAAAGAGAGCCATTTTTGCGATCCATCATTCACAATATTGGGACACTGATAAAACAGATAATCCAAAACCGGCATACCCGACAATTGGAGAACAAAAGGTATTCAGATGGGCCAGAACGTTTATAAAAATATTAAAAAGATATGTGGCATTTCTCGTATCACTGGGCCAATCACACACAATGGTATTGTTGTTAATAATGACACCAATAAAGCAAATATCATCAGGGACCTTTGAAAATAATCACAGACTCACTCTCGAGGATCGCGACCCGGATACTAATGCAATCATTAGTTCAGAGGTTCACAATAAATAATACAGATATTTCCGATTTTAAGCTACCTGGATATAACTCAGTGCCACTGTTCTTTCCACATCGTGGTATAGCCACATACATACGAAATGATATTGCTTATCAGCTTATGGCACAATATGGGCTCTGTTTCAACCCATAATTGAGTTTCTCTTGGGTAAAACTACACGTTTGTAAGCACATCATACATTACTGCTTTCTTTACAGAAGCCCAAACTTGGATAAAAATGCATCCTTTTGTTATATAATTAAGTTCATATAATTATCACCCCCCTACGAATAATTAACATCTCGTGTCTTCACATGCATATCCTTCCCTTCCCTCTAAATCATCACTTTCTCATTACAATAGGATATTCCCAAATATGATAGTTAAATAATTTAAATAAAGTAAAACCCCTATTTAAAAACCACAATCACATTACACATAGCCATATTCTCTCTATTAGCCATAGTCTCCCTATCAACCATAGCCCAACCCCCTATTAGCCAATTCCGCTTCCTTGAAATAACAATCGTGGAAGCGGAACAAAAAAGGATATGAAAACGAAGGACGCGAGATATTTGCTTGTAAAACGTGCGTTGAATGAGTGCGGTCGGTAGCTCCGCACAACGATATATTAAAATTAGATTAGCTTGTTTAATTAAGTCGTGTGCGTGTGCGGTTCAGTTTCCGGACATTGATTGAACTCGAAAACGAAACGAGAAATTAATAAATAATAGAACAAAAATTAATGAACAGAAATTGTGAAATTGGTTTATCAAATTTCAATTGTTTCTCACCTGAGAGCTTAACACTGTAACGAATTTGATGCTCTGTCTGACTCTATCGATAGGATCTTGATCCTATATCCGCACACTGAAATCGTTATTGCGGGTGATTTTAATGTGCATAACTCTCAGTGGCTTCGTCATCCGGACACACAACACCGCAGTATGTTCAGCTCTTTGCTGATTCAAATAGCTTAACTCAACTTGTCAATGAGGCAACACGGGTGTTTATGAGAACATGCGGAACCATTTGTGCGGTGCCGTCGTTCTTTTCATCCATGTATCTCAATGCCACGGCACAGCCATACTTACGATTATGAGAGCATGCTGAGCCATTTGTCGCCATTTCCAATCATTTGAATGTCGTCCCAGCCATATTTTATGACTGGGCAATAACAAAGATTTCAGCATCATGCCGCCATCACCGCCAGACTCAACATAACAAGATCTTTCTCTGCAACCGGAAATTCCAATCCACCACCCACATATACTCTCGTCACCAGAGCTGATATAATTGCATCTGTCGCCAATTTAATTGACCGTCATAAACCCACGGCACGGATCCGCTGCACTGCGATACACACTCATGTTAGCATTTATGTTTTATTGTACAGGAACGTGCGTTCCTTAAGATTTCGGTATCTTTTGTATTAATTGAATCTCAGTGCCTATTGTCTTGTTCAATTTGTAGATGATACCTTTGTATCTTGTAATGCTTTGTGTTGTAAGTTTCAATGGATAACGCACTGTTAAGAGCAGATAATATTCAATCTTTGTTGATTGTTTCTTGTAATGTATGTATTGGTAGTGCTCTGTTGCGAGCAGGAATTTTGTAGTCGTTAAGTGTAATCATATTAGTGTAGATATTTTTGTATATATATAGACCTTTAAGAGTAAAATAAAATCAGAATTCATCCGACCGTAACCCCGGACGTAGTTTCACTTTTCTTGACTTTCAGCCAATTTTTATCCTATGCGATATTTAGTGGCGTTGCGCCCGATTATTCAGGATTCCTTTTAGATATTTAGTGGCGTTGCGCTCGAATATGAGCATATAAATTATCACACTAAGGGTGTTGCACTCTAGTGTACAGCAGGGTTTTTAAAAGTTAGGTGCTTCAAGAGCATCAAACCAACAGCAACAAAAACATCAGGTCAAAAGAGGCCTGATACAAACAACGGGTACCAGATATATATGGTCATTTCGCCAACACACTGGACTTGTTTCTCACCTCCTACCCAAACAAATACACAATTGAAGTTTCTTCGCCCTTGGACACTTCAGACCACTGTGTCGTGTCAGCTGAATTTCCTCTAACCAACAGTAACGTTAATGAGAAAGCTTCCAAAAAAACAGTATGGTTCTACGAGAAAGCCAACTGGGAAGGTCTGAACGACTTTTTTGGGAGGTTAAATTGGTCGTTATTTTTCCTCCATAACGATGTTGACTCTATACCGGCCACATTGACGGACACGATTCTACTTGGCATGCGGACCTTTATTCCACACAGAGTAAGGAGTATCAAACCCAAGAGAAATATGTGGTCGCTTCCGGGTGCAGAGAAGCCATTATCGCTATTTTTTCCGGTCGGTATGTCCAACTCTTTGCTGATTCAAACAGATTAACGCAAATCGTCAGTAAGCCAACACGGGTACATGGATGATCATTCCGCCAAGACACTGGATATGTGGTTCGATTCTGGGTGCAGAGAAGTCATTAAGGCCAAAGAGTTGAGCTTCCAGTTGTATAAATCAAACAATACTGAGGAAACCCGGAAAAGAGCTAAACGCACACAAAACCGCTGATACGGACGGCATTTCCCCAATCCTCTTGAAGAGATGTTCCTCTTCACTCGCCAAACCACTGCGGAAACTCTTCCATTTGTCTTATTCTACTGGTCGTTTCCCAAATAGATGGAAGTCAGCGAACATTCAGCCAATTCCCAAAAAGGGTGACAAATCATCCCTTTCTTCTTATCGACCCATAGCACTAACTTCTATTCTCTCCAAGGTAATGGAATCTCTTATCAACCGTCAATTTTCGAAATACCTGGAATCAAATGACCTCATCAATGACCGCCAATATGGCTTTCGTAGCAAAAGGTCCACAGGAGATCTGATGGCGTACCTTACCGACAAGTGTAGCCATTCCATCCACTACCTCGGTGAAGGCAAGGTAGTCGCATTGGATATTTCAAAAGCCTTCGACAGAGTTTGGCAAACAGCCCTTTGATCGAAATTGCATTCATATGGACTGGACAATTCCCTGATCCAATGGATAAAAGACTATCTTTCTGGCCGTTCAATCCAAGTGGTTCTTGATGGTGTCAAATCTGTCTGCCATCAAATTAATGCAGGTATTCCCCAGGGTTCGGTACTGTCACCAACTCTCTTCCTCATCTTTATAAATTATCTCTTGTCAATTACTCACAACCCAATTCACTCGTTTGCTGATGATAGCACGTTGAGTTTCTCATACACATACGAACACTTCCGTCCAAACTCTTCGAACGTCACTACCAACCAGCAACTTATGCTTGATACATTGAATTCAGACCTCAACAAGATATATCAGTGGGGATTATCTAACCGAGTAGACTATCTAACCGTTCAAAAACTCAGTGCTGCCTCTTGTCGTCAAAGGTGAACCCCAAAGTAAATATACTGTCTATGAACGGCACTTGCATCGACAAAGCCAAGGAATTAGCAATCCTCGACACTCGACACTTAATTCGACTCTTAACTGGAATGACCACATATTCGAAGCTGCGAAAAGTGCAGCCAAATGTATGGGATTCCTTAAGAGATGCAAAAGATACTTCACTCTATCCCACCTGGCCACTATTTACAGGCGTATATTCGTCCAAAAATGGATTTCAACTCCCATATTTGGTCAGGCGCATCCAAAACTGCACTACACATACTCGACAGGATGCAAAAAACGAGGAGTGAAACTTATTGGGGACCCAGCCGTAAGTCGATCAATTCAGTCGTTAGAACACAGGCCCAACGTATCATGCCTATCTCTTTTCTATAGGTATTACCACGGTCGTTGCTCAACTAAACTTGCTGAATGTGTTCCGCCCCTTCAGATATTTTCCCGCGATACCCGCCAATCTGTGAATGCGCATCGGTCACGTTGAAAGTGGACTTTAGGCGCACAAATAAACATAGAGAGTCATTCTTTAGCCGAACCACACGAATGTGGAATGTTTTGCCTGATCATGTGTTTTCTGGCCGTTGTGATGTCCAGACATTCAAGACCAATATACATCGACACCTCCTTTCCTTATCCACTTCCTCTCCATCCGCTCGCCCTGTGCTCTGACATTTATTTAAAATCCCCTTTTGTGCGCACGTTAGTGTAAAAAAAAGAAAACTTTAACGAGCCAATTGTTGTCTTTAACCCAACTCACATTGCATGCTTCGATGATACACATGATAATGGTCATGGTTTCATTACACCAAATACCCTACAAAATCTAGTTAAATCTCAAAACCCCAACGAGTCACCCGGTATCGACAACATGTCGTACCACTCGTTGCGAAGCCTTTCTGCATTATTCTTTATAAAGCTCTCCATTCTCTTCAAACATGCCTACAACATTGGGTACTTTCTCCCAACTTGGAAGCATGCTATTGTTTGTCTAATTGCAAAAGTTGCGAAACCAAAGTGCCACCTCTCAAGCTTTCGCCCAATTTCGCTCCTCACTTGCGTTAGGAAAATATATGAACAGTTCATATATGAGAAGCTAAATAACTTTATCAGTGCCAAGAATCTAATACCTGATTTCCAATTTTTATTTAGAAGAGCGCACAGCACCACCATGGCTCTCAACATATTTCAAAACCACCTCTGCGTGCGCCTGTTTAATAAAGAACCCACCATTGTGGTAAGCCTGGACATTGAAATGGCCTTTGACACGACGTGAAACAAAGGTCTCGTTTTTAAATTACTGAATACTGGCCTTAATATACCGCTGTGTAGTATCATCTACCAGTTCTTTCTAAACAACATTCCAAGTTCGAGTGAATGGAAAGCTTTACTGAACTTTCAACGCCGCTGCAGGCGTACCACAGGGCCGCATCTAGGCCCCGTCTTATTTAATATCTACAACTCAGATATTCCTGGCCCTGTGGACGGGGGAGTAAACCAAATATGCTATGCGGATGATATGCTAGTGTACACGTTATCCAAAAGCCATAAACTCGCAACAAATCGACTCAACCATCACCTGGACGATCTGTAACAGTATTACAGTCGATGGAAAATTCGACTTAACCCATCCAAACCAGTAGTAAACACTCCCAACGTACTTCTCGATATTCACACAATATTCGTATACAAATAGGAGGTACTACGATTAGACCACAGGACACAACAAATTGACTCATCCGTCACCTGGACGAACTGTATGAATATTATACGATGCAAAATTCGACTTAATCCAACCAAAGCTGTCGCCATAATTCTGAGTAGTAAACTCTGCCATCATACTTTTCGATATTCACGGAATACTCAAATACAAATAGGCGGTACTAAGATTAGATCCCATGACAGAATGAAATATCTTGGGGTCATTTATACCCCAAAAATGAATTTCATCAAACATGTGACCAACATTTTTCAAGGGGGCCTCGGTTGGTCTAATCGACTGCATAACATTTTGAAGTGGAGTAACAAAGTTGACACCAAAGTTAAACTTTTCTGCTATAAGCAGCTAATCCGATCTGGAATATCGTACGTCTTTTCCATATGGTCCTGCATATCTTCGTCGCAAATGGAAAGACCAATTTTTGGAAAGAAAACTCCTCAGAAGATGCACCAACCACTCTAGAATGCCCGACGGTCGCCATTACCCCAGCTCTCACCTATACGAAGGTGCCTCCATTACCCCTAACGACGAGTACTTGCTACAATTAGTATACAAGTACCTCGAAAGCATTCAAAACAGCGAGAACCTACTCGCATGGGAGTATTGCGTTCTTGACTCTTCTCTCTTTCGATCTCTTCGGATCCGACCACCACAATTTCCTCTTCAGTACAAAACTGAAGAAAGCACCCTTCTCAACAATATTCCCCTCTATAATAGAGGATTCCTGAACCCATCCCAGAGGGTCTATGAAGAATAAATCAGGTTCAAACAGACCACAATCTGCATTGTCTCTAATTTCTATTTTTGGCAGAAACCTATGGCATTCGTGCACTGCCTCATTAGTTAAGCCAAGGATCTCGCTTTAAGACCTTTCACCACTGCTAGAAATAGTGGGATTCGGCTCACCGCATCTTAATTGCCCCGATCCTTTTCTTACTCTACATCTAAACCACTTCTAATCAATATGGAGATCGTGCCACTTTTACTCCACATGGCGATCCTGCACTATCTTACCTGGTGACCTTACAATTACCTTTACATCCTGCCAATCCGATCCGGCCAACTCAAACGCCTATAGGCCTATTATACATCTACTCGTCTGAGGACTTTAAAATCTAAGGATGCCCAAAGTTCTTGCTGAAGAATATCATCATCATCATCATCATCATCGGCACTACAACCGGGAACCGGTCTTGGCCTTATTTAGCAAGTCCTGAGGCTTGTTAAATTTTCCACAATGATTTGTTTTTTTCCGGGCAAGGTCATTAGTCTTGTGCCAGAGGCTCCCCGACGGGGAATCGAACCCCGGTCTCCCGCGTGACAGGCGGGTATACTAACCACTAACAGAGGAATCCACAAGTGTACCACCGTGCTCCATTCCAGGTCCCATCTTATTTAATATCTACATATCAGATATTCCTCGTCCTGTGGATGGGAGAGTTAACCAAATATGCTATGCAGATGACGCCCTACTGTATACGTCTTCCAAAAGACCTAAACTCACAACAAATCAACTCAACTGTCACCTGGGAGAACTGTATCAGTATTACAGTCGATGACACTGCCAATCTACTTTTCGGTATTCACAGAATATTCGAGTACAAATGGGAGATACTACGATTAGACCGCAGGACAGGATGAAATATCTTGGGTTCATTTATACCGCAAAACTGAATTTTATCAAACATGTGACCCACATTCTTCAAAGGACCCTCGGTCGGCCTAACCAACTGCACAACATTTTGAAGTGGAGCAACAAAGTTGACACCAAAGTTAAGCTTCTCTGCTATAAGCAGCTAATCCGATCTGGAATATTGTACGCCTTTCCCACATGGTCCTGCATATCTTCGGCTCAAATGGAAGGACTTCGAGTTTTCGAAAGGAAGGTCCTCAGAAGATGCACCAATCACTCTAGAAGGCCTGGCGGTCGTCATTACCCCAACTCTCACCTATACGAAGGCGCCCCCATTACCACTATCGACGAGTACTTGCTACAATTAGTATACAAGTACCTCGAAAGCATTCAGAACAGCGAGAACCTACTTGTACGGCAATCTTGCGTTCTTGACCCTTCTCTCTCTCAATCTCTTCGGATCAGACCACCAAAATTTCTTCTTCAGTACAAAACTGAAGAAAGCACCCTTCCCAACAACATTACCCTCTATAATAGAGGATTCTTGAACCCATCCCATAGGGTCTACTGCTGACACACTACAAACACGCACGCACAGTACAAGACGGCACAAACACACACACACATCGACCAAAGCCACCATCAGGCCATTATAGTCAATATACAACAAATCAAACGTACAAGGAGTCTCCAAGTAGGTGGCCCGAAATGGAAAGACACATCTTTTGACAAGGACTCCTTTGAATTAATATTGAGTACCAACGATGTAACCAATGCTGAAACAACCGAAGCCCAGTCACACCAACTCATCCGTGCTGTCACGACAGCGCGCGATGCAGCTATGCCCAGGCGATCTAACGGAGAATTTATTACACCTTGTTATTGGTGGAATGAGCAAATAAAGGCACTCAGGACTCGCTGTCTACAAGCCCGACGCAAAGTGCAGCGGTCTAGGAGGACAACCAACTTCCAAGAGCACTTGGACGAGTTCCGCACGGCGCAATCTACAAAGGGCGATCAAGGACAGCAAACGAGGTCCTTCAAAAGCCTATGCGAAGGAGCCGATATAAATCCATGGGGTAGGGCGTACAAGATGGTAATGAGTAAGCTGAAGGGTTCCAGGTCCCCGCAGATATCATGTACAAAAATGCTGAGGTCAATAGTAAACTAACTATTCCCTCAAGGCACATCCCCACACTACGACTTAATAAGCGAGACAGTGGTGGAGGTCATCCCGAGTGTCACGACAGACGAGCTACAGTCAGCATGCAGGAAGATACAGGAAGGCAAAACGCCGGGTCCTGACGGAATTCCAAACAAGGCGGTGAACGCGGCAGCTGAAAATCGACCAGACATGTTTATAACCACCATGCAAACGTGTCTAGAGGAAGGTGTCTTTCCAGAAACTTGGAAACTGCAACACTTGGTGCTCCTACCAAAAAGTAAAAAACCACCTGGAGAGCCCTCATCATATCGCCCAATATGTCTTCTAGACACTATGGGAAAGATATTGGAAAGAGTGATATACGAAAGGTTGCTAACCGTAGCATAAGAAAAAGCAGCCGTATCGAACCAACAATACGGGTTTAAAAAATCGCGTTCCACCGTCGACGCCATAAAGAGAGTAGTTGACATTGCGACGGAAGCAATAAGTGGAGAGAGATTGCGCTGGGGCACAAAGGAATACTGTGCAGTTGTAACACTGGACATAAAGAATGCCTTTAACTCGGCAAAATGGCCGTTCATAAATAGAGCGCTTCACAGAATGGGCACCCCACACTACCTCCAGAGAATAATTTCTAGCTACCTCACTAACAGGAAGCTGAGGTATGCAACAGACGATGGTGTAAAATACCACAACGTCTCAGCGGGAGTTCCATAAGGATCTGTTCTAGGACCCCTCTTATGGAACATCATGTACGATGGCGTGTTGCCACAACAGGTCCAGTTGATGGGTTTTGCGGACGACTTTGCCCTTGTGACAGTGGCAAAACATATTCATGAGAAAGCGTCAGCTACTAACGAGGCAGTGGTGAAAGTCAAAGAATGGTTGGTATCCGCTGGTCTTGAGCTAGCAGACCACAAAACAGAGGCGGTTTTAATAACTAGCCGAAAAAAGGTGGAATGCATGAATATAAGTGTCGGAGATCAAATTATTACATCGAAAAACGCAATAAAATATCTAGCAGTTATGATCGACAACAGGCTACAATTCAAAGAGCATGTCAAGTATTCTAGCAAAAATGCGTCAATGCTGCAAGCAGCACTTGCTCGCATACTACCAAACATCGGAGGACCTGGATATCCACGAAGAATCTTGATGTCTAGAGTAGTGACCTCGGTCCTACTATACGCCACCCGTGTTTGGGCTAGTATACTGACGGCGAAGGAAGCGAGGAGAAAGCTGACGCCAGTCTATAGACTCTGTGCCGTAAGAACCATCAGCGGTTTTCGAACCATCTCAGACGAAGCTGCTTTTGTCGTGGCCGAAATGGTTCCAATCGATATCCTTGCAGACGAGATGTTAAGATTCTACAACAGGAGAACGTCAAGGCAACTGGAACCAACAGCTGTCAAGGAGATCAAGGAGGAAGAGAAAGCAACCTCATTAACCATATGGCAAACTCGGTGGGACAACACTACGAAAGCCAGATGGACGTACAAATTAATCCCATCTATCGCCACCTGGATGAAGAGAGACCGCGGTGCCTGCAACTGCCATCTTACCCAGTTCCTGACCGGCCATGGTGGATATCGCAAATATCTGCACCGTTTTGGACACAGCAGCTCACCGTTGTGTCCAGTGTGTCCAAACCAAGAGGAACATACGGAGCATGTGGTGTTCCTCCGTAGACGCTTCAACGAAGGAAGACCCAATCTCCCAGGCCCGCAAGACCTCATAGAGCAGATGCTATGCTCCGAGGATAACTGGATGGAGATAAGCGCATATGTGACCAAAGTGCAACCCGAACTTAGAAGAATCGAGAAAGTAAGGCAAGCACAAATAGCCGATGTGGCGGCTCTTTAATACATTCCCAAAGAACCGCCCATCCTCTTAAATTAACCACCTTCCAAACCCATAGCACTTACCTGCAATTAGGGGCAGCGTAAGCTCCCCTGCGGCATCACACCTGAAAGTTAAACCTTATCAAGGCATGAATCACATTGAATTATTATATGAACCGTACCATATCTCCATCGGTTCGGCTTGTCAGCAATTATAATAGATAAATACTTGCTGGCCAGCGTAATTGTTGACACAGTCGAAGCCGATGGATTTTGCTACGGTTCATAACCATTTAATGCCCCAGTCCCGAGGTTCGCAACACTTGCGACCAATTCCCTTTATCGGTTATGTACCGATCATGGGATTTGAGCACTAATATGATTCACCATAAACAATCATACCCCAGCCATGCCTACGATAACCCGCCTGAGATCTAAAGTAAACATACGGTATCTCACTGTGCGTTTTGCTTACCCGCATATTAATCAAACATATAGCCATCCAGCCTGACCCCATAGCACACCTTTACGATTTTTCGTACAAGTTACGAGGGTGCAACGTTTTCACCACCCTGGACCTCACCAGGGCTTACCACCAAATCCCCGTGGCACCAGAAGACATCCCCAAGACCGCAGTCATCACGCCTTTCGGACTCTTCGAGTTTAAAATGATGACATTCGGCCTCAGGAATGCCGCACAGACATTCCAACGTTATATCCACTCGGCATTACGTGGCCTCAATTACTGCCATGCATCCTCATCGCCTCCAAAGACCACGCCGAACATAAACGCCACTTACGCCAAGTCCTCGAGCGCCTCCACGAATTCGGTCTTGTCATCAACCCAGATAAGTGTCAATACGCCAAGGAGCAAATAACTTATCTGGGTTATGTCGTTGACAACCAGGGCATTTGCCCACTGCCAGACCGTGTGGAAGCCCTCATGAAATATCCCAGTCCCACTAACGTAAGTGAACTCCGACGATTCCTGGGCATGCTGAACTTCTACCGTCCGACTCTGAAGAACGCTGCTCAGACACAGGCACCTTTAAACGTATTCCTAAAAGGAGCTAAGCACAATGACAAGCGCCCCATCATTTGGACAGAAGCCTCTGATCGAACATTTCAACTGTCCAAAGAGCAATTGGCAAATGCTACTTTACTCCGATACCTCCTCGAGGGAGCGGCACTGTCCATCCAATGCAACGCATCGGATACCGCAATCGGAGCTGTCCTTGAACAGGACATCGAAGGCCGACCGGAACCACTTGGTTTCTTTTCAAGGAAACTGAGTCCTACAGAGAGACGTTACAGCGCCTATAATCGCGAATTACTTGCGATCTATAACGCTGTCAAATATTTCCGTCATATGATAGAAGGCCGATCACTCTCCATTTTAAGAGACCACAAACGCTGGTCTACGTGTTTCAGAAGAAGTCGGGAAACGTCTCCCCCCGACAAGAGCGTCAATTAGACCTCATTGGGCAATACACTACGGAGATCAAGCACATCTCCGGTAAAGAGAACGCCACGGCGACGCCCTTTCTCGAATCGATACGATTCACTTGCGTACCGCCTTAAACAATGCTGACCTTGCCCTAGCTCAACAGGAAGACGAACAGCTCGAGTCCCCCCTAACTGCCGATATGGCACTTGAGTTTAAGAAAATCACTCTTCGCGACCCTTTGGGCGAAATCTGGTGTGATGTGGAACCGCTAGACCCTACATCCCTGAAAAACTTCGTAAGGGCGTGTTCCAGGTTTACCACAACCCAGCCCACCCCAGCGGCCGAGCGACAGCCGTTGCTGTCCGTCGCAAATTCATTTGGCCCCGGATGAACAAAGATCTCACCGGTTGGGCCCGTGCTTATCTCCAGTGCCAACGCTGCAAAATAGCGCGACATAATGTACTGGAGCCAGCACAATTCAAGCTTCCCATGGCACGCCTCGCCCATGTCCGTATAGACATAGTGGAACCGCTTACTCCATCAAGAGGTTTTTTCTATATCCTTACAATGATGGATCGCTGCACGCGATGGCCAGAGGCGACACCTTTTCCGGGCAGTTACTGCCGAATCAGTCGCCAAGGCCTTTTACTCAACTTGGGTCACACGCTTCGGTGTACCAACAACTTTAACTTCGGACCGAGGTCCACAATTTGAGGCGACAATATTCAGGCAGCTAACGAATCTCCTTGGCTGCCAAAGAAGTGGTACCACCGCCTACCACCCGCAATCCAATGGGATGATAGAGCGCTGGCATAGATCCCTAAAGGCCTTACTCATGTGTCATAACGACACCCAATGGTTCGACGCCCTTTCTACTGTCGTCCTCGGCCTGAGGACAAGTATTAAGGGGTACCTAGGAGCTTCAGCAGCAGAGTTCACCTACGGCACCAAACTCCTTTTTCCAGGCGAACTCTTCCTGGGCGGCGAAACACCGCGTGACCCACTCCATGAAGTGTGACATCTCCGTGACCTGCTACGCAAGGTTAGGGCAACCCCAGTAGCCAGGCGCGGCTCCAAAAAACTCTTCGTTCACCTTGAACTGCACAGCTGCACGCACGTCTTTATCAGGGTGGATAAGGTCAAAAAACCTTTCGACCCACCTTGCGATGGCCCATTCAAAGTCTTCCGCCGCATCAGCAACCGCGTCTTCGAGATCGACATTAGAGGCAAGCGATCTACGGTCCGCGTCGAAAGACTTAAGCCCTGCCTTCTGGAAGCCTCCGCCCCAGAACAGCCCCCTCAATAAGACACAACAGCCACCCGACCCGCACAACCCCACCACACCCACGCCCGCACGCACGCTCAAAGACAACTACCCCCTCGCAATCTTCCTTACTTGTTTTGTGACAACATCACGGGGGGGGGGGGGGGGTAAAGTGGCGGCTCTTTAATACATTCCCAAAAAACCGCCCATCCTCTTAAATTAACCACCATCCAAACCCATAGTACTTACCTGCAATTAGGGGCAGCGTAAGCTCCCCTGCGGCATCACACCTGAAAGTTAAACCTTATCAAGGCATGCATCACATTGAATTATTATATGAACCGTACCATATCTTCATCGGCTCGGCTTGTCAGCAATTATAATAGATAAATACTTGCTGGCCAGCGTAATTGTTGACACAGTCGTAACAGATGGATTTTGCTACGGTTCATAACCATTTAATGCCCCAGTCCCGAGGTTCGCAACACTTGCGACCAATTCCCTTTATCGGTTATCTACCGATCATGGTATTTGGGCACTAATATGATTCACCATAAACAATCATACCCCAGCCATGCCTACGATGACCCGCCTGAGATCTAAAGTAAACATACAGTATCTCACTGTGCGGTTTGCTTACCCGCATATTAATCACACATATAGCCATCCAGCCTGACCCTTTGCCGCCGTCGACGAGGTTTCTGCTGACTTGTGTCAACAAAATAATTTGCCTCCTTGTGCACCTTGAGCCATATGGCTAGATTGGATATTGCCTACGTCGGTGTTTCCTAGGAATCTTAGGCAAATACCATGACGACCCTTTTTGTATCATAGGCATATCATATAAATCATGTGTCCCGCCATTTGATCTGTGAAATAGCGTTTTTGTTTACTATGAAACAAAAATCTATTTCGATCTCTGGCATACATCACCAACGCTGTATGGGTACATCGCCCCCGACGATCGCACTTTTGTTTGATCAGGTGTCCACCGATCATCGTCCTCATCGCAGGGCATTGTACTTGTCCTATACGGACACATATAGAATCCTCCCTTATCTATGCAATTCGCGGCCATCGAACTGATGGATGTGAGTTGCATCACCAGAGTCAGATATTAACCTTAAAACCAGCAACACGTGTCGGGGTCGTTGCGTTGAAGGAGTCGATAACGATAACTTTTAAAATATATTTTCAAGTCGGTCCGAATGCACAACAGCGCGAAACAGAACTTTTTTCGATAAACCCATAAGCGGTGTCGTGACTATATCCGGTTTAACAAATAGAGTACATCGGTGTAAGAAATTAACGATTCTTTTCAAGTACAATAAGATTTGTGTGAAACGGTTCATCCAAGGCCGCCTTTGGTAAAATCCAATAATTGTGATCTAATTAAAATTATCTTAAATAAAGACAAACGTTAAATCAAGGAATCAACTCTAGTGCTTCTTTTATTCATTACATTCTTCGTTGTCGAACAGTTCCAGTGTTTTCCTTGTTGTTCCTTTGTTTTCCGCGGTGGTTGTTTTTATGGAACTCGCATCCTTGCTGATGCCAACATAAAAACTTCCCACACCGACATGAAGAGAGCAACTTAAAAAAAACATAAAGCTAACCAGCCCCGCGAAGTAATACCTAACGGCAGTCCCGCGGGGTGAGTGGTTGACGGGAGCGAGGGTGTGGTTTAGTACGCAGGCGTGCGACTTGGAACCGTCGTTTCAGTTACACGAATCGTGCATGCAAGTAGTACGGGCTGCTAGTATCTATGAAGATTCCACATCCGTTGGCGCATCACAAAAAAAAGACGTCAAAGACGTAATCTGCGTTTACTACTTTACTCGAGACCTACCTGTTTTGTATGATTTCTTTCCAGCCATCCCTCCATCAAAGCAGTTAGAGATCTTTGAACAAACTCGGTGACCATTATCCTTAGATACCTCCCCCTTTTCTTTTTCAGATATCTCGAGATCAAACTCAACATCCCAACGGATGTGGGTGATTCTGGTTGTCGCAAGATGACCAGAAGCCAGAGACACGATGAAGGACACATTTGTCACTGACTCGTGTAAATCGGCCTCCCGCCTCTTTTGTTTCTTTCTCAAAGGCTTTCAATGTAATTTAATGTTCCGCAATTAGATGATTGCCCCAAAAGTTACAAACTTATTATCATTTATGTTACAGTACTGGAATGTGATGACTCCACCAACAGATGCTCGGCTAGCAACGGCGCCATTCCTTCAAGGAACAGAATGTCAACTGGTACGCTACAATAAACAGCCGAAATTTAGAAAAAAAGAGAAGAAAGTCAAGTCCTCTTTATATTGTATGGAAAAATGTGAGCCCCTTGCAACCTTGATCTGTTCAATCGGCTATCACTGCTTAACGTATTGTTCCCTGTTCGTGAACAGTACTTCTTATTTTAAGAATCTGATACAATGACGATAATTTGAAAACAAATATTATCGAAAATACTTTTGAAAAACCTCTTGAGAAAGTTGTACTTCAAGGGAACTCGTTAAACGACCGTCCACCGCCGAATGAGTAGACATCCCAATTTAGATGTCAAGAACAACCTCTAGCCCCCAATTCACAGTATTCGATTGAACAATCCATATTTCATAATCGTACTCTCCGGTTCACCCTACATTTGCTTAGCTGATGTATAAATTGCGGTTAGCTAGGCGACACTCTGTCTGGATAATTTTCGTGCCACTTAATGAACGTTTTCTTAGAAAATAAAAGAACAACCTAATAAATTATCTCATCACAGTGGGCTACCGCAATTCTTCGCCCACTGAAGTACCACTATCGCTTCAGCACTTCCTCAAATTACCACGACCCGAAGTGTACCATGACATCAACTGCAGACCCTCAGAAGTTGATACTACTGAGCTCATCGGGAGAAAGTAATAAATTATGATTTCAATACGTTTACTTTCTGTAGTGTGAAAAGGAGGCTGACCAATGTGTACGCGTGAGTACGTAAACAACCACTTATAATGAACAGGTTTCTCTAAAAGAGTTTCCTAGAAGAAAAAATCCTTTTAGATTCAGAAGTAAAAAATATTTTTAGTCATAAATTCCTAAAATTCGTTTGCCCTCAATATCAAAAGGACTCCGCAGGTGGCATTCAGCAGCGTGCTTTTTTCCCATTATATCAATCTGGTATGATCCTGATTTAATATAATCCGCGTCGATAGGTAAGTTATCTGGCCGGGAAATGTAAGCTTGGCCCAAAGGCTTATTTAGGTGATATGCATATTCTCCTCTCCGTAGGAATCCGACAGCTTCCCCATTCCGGTAGACCCCTTCCAGGCCCCAAATGGGAACCTCATCTTTTAATGTGAAATAGACTAATTTTTTTTGGATACCATCTGTACGTTGCTTCTCAATTATGGATTTGCCTTTATAATTTCCATTTCTTCTGCATGTGAATCCAAGGTTCGCCTCGATTGGTGTGTCGTCTGGTCGTAAATCAAAGCCCCACAAATGGTAGCCTTTCTCACTGCTCAAAGAATACAATGCCCGGTATCCTGCATTTCTAAGGTTGTTGCTGTATCCGGCTTTTATCAGTGATTTGTAAATGTCAGAAGAGTTTTCTTTGGGAATGTGCACCTCGTAGCCCAGCTCACCCACGAAACTGACACGCAGCAAACGAACGTTGTATGTACTTTTCCCATCTGATCCACGAACTTTCGCCAAGATCGTACTGTTAGGTGGGATGTTCGAATCCGATAGATCGCAGTCTACAATTCTTTGTAGGATTTCTCTGCTTTTTCGTCCTTGTATTGAAATAATTGCCAAATCTGAAGTGACGTCCCGTATAGTTGCATTAAGTTTCCGATTTCGTAACTCGGAGGAAATAGACGTGTATGTGTAATAAGCGGATGCTCCTCCGGCAACAATGTAATAACCTTGGCCTTTGAATTTTGGATTATGAATTTCACCTGTACCGGATTGGAGACGGGATACTGTCACATCGGCTTCAACGCCACCTCTGTCGTTTAAGGCACACGTGTAAATTGTTCTGCGAAAAAAATATAAAGTTGAGGTTTTAAATGGATCTAATCTACATAAAATATTCTATATACTATATGTAACCCAACAATTTTACGATTTTTAAGGGGTTGTTCGATGAGGAGGTCCGTTTTGGCTCGGTTCCACAAAAAATCGCCAGTCGGAGTGCTTTATGCTTGTCAGCGGAGGCAGGTTTATAAGGCTGCTGGCAAGGTTATAGAGCGCGAAGAGAGCATGCTGAAGGAGAAAGATCGATTCGAAGAGGAACTCTGGCTCCACGAAGGAGTTATGGGGCCTATTGGGGCTATTTTACACTATTTCTTGGAGCTGAGTTAGGCGTAGACGAGATCTATGAAGCGCTCTGCAGCAACATTAGCCTAGTGGAGCAGAACACGTCGGTTTATTGCGCAGTCATACAAGTCGTACCTTCTACTGCATTCTAAGAATACTATTAGCGACACGTCATTCTATGTCCAGGGGAGACGTTGATCCCATCGATCATAGACAGTGACCGGGTGCGGACGTGTGTTCAAATTGCTTTTGTGAGTCGCGAGTGTAATAAATAAATTCCAGTGATACAAAACCTTGTTTTTGCTTCACATAAATGATTTAGTGGGGTCAACGGATAACCAAGTGTTTAGTCTTGCGGATCCATAAGGTACACTTGTTTCCTCTTTTCCAAGTGATCGACGGAATAGTGCACCAACGCCGCACCAGCTGAAATGTAGCCAGATCGACTCTCTGAACATACAGGGCAAAGTCACTGATTGCTTTCAACCCTGCGAAGGCTAGGACGATCCTTGTCCCTGTTCAATACGAATTGACGTGCAGTCTCCATGTGAAATCCCTGGACAGCTACTTTGGCACCCGCCAAGTAGTGAACCAATGCATGCAGCGACATCCTGAGAAAGGTTGTCGCAAGGCTAATAACTAATTATTATAGAAGATTTAACAAGCCTCAGATATGGACCGAATACACGACGACGACCACGGAAACGAAAATGACTAAACGATTTGAGAATTTTCTCATGGAAACTTCGCTCACTATATAGAGCTCGAGCTGCACAGCAGCGAGACGATGCTCTGTCCCAATATATGGCTGACATAACAGCATTACAAAAATAAGATGGAGGGGGTAGTGTTATTCAAAGAAACGAATATGACATTTATTACAGCTCTCATTTAAAACACCATGTGCTCGGGGTATGCTTTCTAGTCAGCCAAAAACTGAACCCTTCCGTCATCGGCTTTAATGCAATAAACGAAAGACTATGCACTCTTCTCGTGCGAGGCAGGCTTTTTTTTTTTTGTTTTTTTACACAAACGCGCGCACAAACGTTTAAGAACATAAGCCTCATAAACGTTCACGGACCTATAGAGGAGTCCCCTGACGACGAAAAAGAAGAATTCTACGAAAACGTCGAACGGGACCGCAATGACTGCCCAAGATACCACGTGAAAATCGTTTTTGGTGATTTGAATTCCAAAATAGGTCAGGAGCCGGTTTTCAAGCACTACGCAGGTTCCCATAGTTTGCATGAGAACACTAATGACAATGGACTACAAGTCATCGAACTGGCAGCGTGCAAAAACGTTGCGAATAACCTGGTTTCCGCGTAAAGACATCCACGAAGCCACCTAGGTACGAGGGTTGCCTCTTATGTTTCGGGATTTGGCAACCCTAGTGTTGCAATCCGGCAATTGACAGCTCTGTCGTAAAGTTGGACATTTTTGAGGTTATATGCACTCAGAACGTTTTGACATACGACCGCTATTTGTGTTGTTTACAGTAACTTCAAGATTGATCTCGGCCCAAAAATGTAATTAAACCGTCAACATTTTCGTGCGATTATTTTTTACAACTTTCGGCGTGGATTAACTCAGCAACAGTGCATGGGTGAACTTAATTCAATTTTTGGCGATGAAGCTCCATCAAGGACCAGTGTTTATCGATGGTATGGTGAATTCAATCGTGGTCGTAGTTCACTCCAAGATGAATTTCGTGAAGGTCGTCCAAAATCAGTTGTTGTTCCGAAAACCATTGATGCTGTGCGCGAACTGATATTGGAAGATCGTCATGTGACCTATCGTGAGATTGAGACAACCTTAAGCGTTAGTGGGACCAGCATACATTCAATATTGCATAAACATTTGACTGTCAAAAAAATTTGTTCGCGTTGGATCCCACACAATTTGTCAATCGCCCAAAAAAAGGCTCGTGCCAATTGGTCGAAAGAAATGCTCAAAAAAAAAACGATCGCGGTGCTTCGAAACACGTCTATGAAGAACAGTCAATTCTGAGTGGTACACAACCATTTGTTTGCCAGTTGTCTTCCAAGAAATCAGGAAAACCAACCGCCGAAGACGGATCACTCTTCACCACGACAATGCGAGCTCCCTCCCGTCGGCTGCGACAACTGCATTTTTGAGCACCCAAAACATCGAGATGATGGGTCATCCGCCGTATAGTCCTGACTTGGCACCGAATGACTTCTTTTTATTCCCGTACGTAAAAAACAAACTGAGAGGTCAACGTTTTTCGACACCTGAAGAAGCGGTTGCTGCATTCAGAATGCATGTGTTGGAGATACCTCAATCAGAGTGGCAAAAGTGCTTCGACAATTGGTTCAAACGCATGCAAAAGTGTATAGATCTTCATGGGGAATATTTTGAAAAACAATAAAGTGATTTTCGATGATCAACATTTGTTTTTGTTCTCTAATCCCGAAATATAAAAGGCAACCCTCGTATCACCCGATGGAGCCACTTGCACTCAAATTGACCACGTCTTGATAGAACGCCGCCACTCCTCGAGTCTAATGACGGTTCGAACGTACCGAGGTGCCAACGTCGACTCGGATCACTATCTTGTTGGTACAGTGTTCCGAGCGACGATTGCCTTACGGAGACGTATTGTATCCGCAGATCAAGTTCGCATCAACACGGCTGCTTCACGCAATGAGAATACCAGTAACACCTTTGGTCATGCGCTAAGACTCGCCCTCGAAGAGCTCGACGGAGGGAGAGTAAGTCCTGGGGCCAGAATGCCGGGCGTAGAAGAGAAATGGACACACGTTAAGAATACTGTCATTGGTACTGCCAACTCCATCTTAGGTTAATTCGAGACACAAATGGCTGTCTGGTGACAGAAACAAACAATATGGTGACAAGGTGGAAGCAGTACTTTGAAAACGTGCTCAATGTGCGTACCCATCAGCCACAAATAAACGCACCAGATGTACATACAGCTGAGCCTTAAATCCCAAAGCCCTCTTTCGACGAGGTTGTAGACGCAATAAACCGATTGAAAAACAACGAAAGGCTATGCCCTCTTTGCGTGCAAGACACTTTTTTTTTAATACAAACGCGCGCACAAAAGTTTAAGAACATAAGCCTCATAAACGTTCACGGACCTACAAAGGAGTCCCCTGACCACGCAAAAGAACAATTCTACGAGAACGAGAAAAACGTTCTCGGTGATTTGAATGCCAAAATAGATCGGGAGCCGGTCTTCGAGCACTGCGTAGGTTCCCCTAGTTTGCAGGAGAACACTAATGACAATGGACTACGAGTTATCGAGCTGACAGCATCAACAAACGTGGTCGTTGCGAGTACCAGGTTTCCGCGTAAAGATATCCACAAAGCGACCTGGGTATCACCTAATGGAGCCATTCACAACCAAATTCACCATGTGTTGATAGAACACCTGATGACGGTACGCACGTACCGAGGTGCCAACGTCGACTCGGATCACAATCTTATTTTCCGAGCCCCGATCAAGTTACAGAGATGTATCGCATCCACGGATCAGGTTCGAGTCAACATGGCTGCCTTACGCATTGAGAACACCAGCAACACCTTTGGTCATGCGAAGACTCGCCCTCGAAGAGCTCGACGGAGGGAGAGTAAGTCCGGTGGCCAGAATGCCGGGCGTAGAAGAGAAATGGACACGCCTTAAGAATACTGTCATTAGTACTGCCAACTCAATCTTAGGCAGTAGTCGTAGAATTCGAAGGGATTGGTTGGATGATGAGTGCAAACTAGCGACTGAACGTAAGAATGCTGCATACCGGGCAACGCAGCAGTCTCATTGGACGCGGGTACGCGAGAAGATATACAAAGAGCTCAGAAGATCTGAAAAAAGACTCCACAGGCAAAAGAAAAGTGCCTGCAAAAAAAACTTTTCTGTGAAATAGAGAAAAATAGAGACCGATGTCCGCACCAGGCGCAGAAGTTTTACCAAATAATCCGCAGTATGACGCGGTGTTACAAGGATAAAAAGGGTAATCTGAACACCCATCCTGAAGGCATTCTGGGGCGATGGGAAGTTCACTTCAATGAATTGCTAAATGGTCAGCTCACAGAAGAATTGGAGGCTCCACCAATGCGACATCAAAACCGAACGCTGCCGCCACTAAGCATTCAGGAAACATTAAAAGCCATAAGACAGCTCAAATCAAATAAAGCCCCCGCAGCTGATGGCATACCAGCTGTGCTGATGAAACAAGGAGGGCAGCGTTACATCAGGCAATTCATGACATCGTGGTACACGCATGCGAGCAAAAGGAAATGCCGGAAGATTGGCGTCGTGGAATAATTTGCCCCATAGATAAGAAGGGAGATATCACACTGTGCAGCAACTATAGGGGTATAACATTGCTGAGTACCACCTATAAGATACTCTCCACTATCCTACAAAATCGGATAACCCCATACGCTAAAGACATCATTAGTCAATATCAGTGCAGCTTCATCCCAGGCAAATCAGCAATTGATCAGATATTCACCCTTAGGCAGGCGATGGAAAAATGTCAGGAATTTAAGATTCCATTATATCATCTATTTATAGACTTTAAGGTCGCCTACAATATCATAGCCAGGGTAGAACTATATAATGCCATGAGAGAGTTCGGCATTCCAAACAAATTGATACGACTTTGTAGGTTGACCATGACTAACGTAACTAGTCAAGTAAAAATAGTGGGATTGCTATTTAAACTAATAAACATCTTTAATGGACTCCGACAAGGGATGGTCTGGCCTGCTTCCTCTTCAACCTGGCATTGGAGAAAGCAATCCGTAACTCTGGCGTCACAACTAGAGGGACTATTATCACCAAGTCCAGCCAGATACTTGCCTACGCAGATGACATCGACATCATCGGTAGAACCGAATCGGCTGTACAGGAATCCTTCACCCAGATCGAACAGGCGGCACAAAAACTGGTACTGCACATTAACGAGAGGAAAACTAAGTACATGGTGCCAACTTCTGCGAAGAGAAGACCTAACGTCAAACTATCAGGGTAGTGGAGCACGAATTCAAGTAGTGCAATCCTTTAACTACCTTGGGTCAATAGTATCAGCCGAAAACAATATGGAAGAAGAAATACGCGAACGGCTGATCAAATCCAACAAAGCCTACTATGGTCTGTCAGGGCTCTTTAAATCCCGAAATTTATCCAGAACATCCAAGCTACTAGTGTGCAAGACAATGGTCTTCCCAGTACTCATGCATGGATCCGAGACCTGGGTGCTCAATAAGAGGCATTCTGAACCCTTAGCCGCGTTCGAGAGGAAGGTCTTAAGGAGAATTGTTGGCCCCGTATGTGAGGGAGCACGATTCCGGAGACGCTACAACCATGAGTTGTACGCAATCTACCTTGAAGCTAGTGTTGTAAGAAAAATCAAGTCCGGTAGACTCCGGTGGGCGGGACACCTAGCTCGAATGAGCGAAGAGGAGCCTGACCGGAAAGACCTTTGTGGCAGGATGTATGGAAGAACACAACGCGGCAGACCTTGTCTGCGATGGGGGGATAGCGTAGACCAGGACGCACAGAGGCTGGGAGTGCCAAACTGGAGTACATCGGCTCGTAATAGGGACCGATAGGGAGACTAGCTAAATAAGGCCAAGACCGGATCTCGGCTGTAGTGCCGATGATGATGATGATCAGTAAAGTATACGAAAAGTTCTAAACAAGGCTGTACTTAAATGGGTTGAGGACAATAACATTGTTCAAAACAAGCAGTTTGGTTTTAAAGCTGGTTTGAAACCACACACCGCCGTAGCTAAACTGGCATCAGACATTCAGTGGAATAAAAGTCTGAAACAGTGCACAGGTGCCTGTTTGGTTGACTTGGAGAGGACCTTCGACACCGTTTGGCTAGACTGGGGTATACTACAAGTTAATGAGGCTAGGTATTCATAAACCACTACTGTAGATATTATACGACATGTTGAATGAGAGGAAATTCGTCGTCAAAAATGACAATGTGACCTCCGTCATTACTTACAACCTAAAAAACGATCTGCAACGGGTAGCGGTGTTATCGCCGATACTTTTTAATATTTACACTAGGGACTTGAGAAGGTCTCTTCCTCAGGCTATTGCGTACACAGACGATCTGATAATATATAGAACAGCACCAAAAATTGAAATCATTAACGGACTATTACAAGGGGATTTCAACGATGTTCAGCGATACTGCGACAACTGGAAACTCAAAATCAATATCCAGAAACGTGAAACCATCCTCTTTAGAACATCATTGGCTGAAGTTACCAGAGACACCAGGAAAAAACTGGCGAAAGCTAGCTATTATGGGACCACACCAACAAACACTGGAAACCAAAAATGTAGTCAAATACTGGATCAGTATCTATATTTTAACAAACGTTAAAACTGCCCTGTGAGTAGGGCGTTAGAATATACTCACAGCTAGGCCAGCTTGTCGTAAGAGGCGACTAAAGGCCGAGTGGTAGCCGGGGTCCCAACGCCCTGTGCGCCCGGTGAAATACCACCCCATCAAGCTATAGGCTCCGTGAAATGGTTGGGAGAAATCCCTGGCCATCTTTCGGAGCTTGGCTGATGGACCGGTTCGAAAAAAGGTTGGTTAGGTGGTAGTCGGTCCCAAGGTGAGATACCACCCCGTCACGCTGTACATTCCGCGATATCGCCGAGAGAAATCTTCGACGATGTTTCGGATGTGTGGCTGATGGCCCGGACTGACACGGGGATAAGTCATGATGGTGTCTTCTGATATAAAGAATTCCGGAGGTAAACTAGTCTCCCATTCGGATCTCCGGGGGGGACTATGTCAGGGGGAACATCATGCAGATATCATGATAAATAATGGAACTTTGAGAGGTTCGTCATCGCATAACCGGTCTTGCTCTCGAGGCTCGGCCCACGCTCGACTGGTGACGGCATTTTGTAACATCGGGGGCATCGGTTTCACCAATACCAATGTAAACGCCGTCCACCAATATTTACAAACAACGAAACCTGATATCCTTGCCCTAACTGAGACCCAGGTCGATTCGTCAACTGATTCGACATATCTTCGTTGCTCAGGATACGACTTACATTCGAGATTCCGTTTTAAGGGCGGAGTCTGCGTCTTCGCGCGGTCCAATCTGGCTTGCCAGAGGATGGAGGCGTTGGAACCCAATAATATGGACATCATATGGTTGAGGGTCGTCCTGAGGAATTCCGTTAAATTTCTTTGTTGTCTTTACCGCTCCCCGAATGACGATCGACCGGCGACATTTTTCGAACATCTTTCATATACCGTCGACTGGATACAGATCAACCACCCAGCTTCTGAAATTGTTGTCCTTGGTGATTTTAATGTGCATAATTCCGGCTGGTTGTTACATTCTAACAGAACCGACGAGGCTGGGAGGCTAGCGGAGATGTTTGCTGTAAGCCACAACTTGACTCAACTCGTGGGGGAGCCAACGCGAGTACCGGATGCCCGGGGCGATTATGCGAACACCCTGGATCTGTTTTTGACATCCGAACCGAGTATTTATAGCGTAGAGGTTTCTGCGCCACTGGGAAACTCAGATCACTGTTTGGTATCTGTCGCGCAAGCACTTGCATACCAAGCAAGCAACCGGCCTAGGCGGCTTCGTCATGTATGGAAGTATGGGGCCGCTAACTGGGACGATTTGCGAGACTTCTTCGCATCCTTTCCGTGGTCCGAGGTGTGCTTCGGAAACTCCGATGTTAACGCATGCGCGGAGTCGGTATCAGAGATTATTCTTCTGGGGATGGAGATGTATATTCCACATTCCATCAAACGAAGTTCGTCTGATAAACCTTGGTTTGACAAAAAGTGCGAGCTGATTACAGCGGCAAAAAATAGAGCTTTTAAGCAATGGCGCTCCAATCCCACCGATGTTAACAGAACGAATTTTGTCAGAATCAGAAACGCGTGCAACCAAGCGATTGATACCGCGAAGAAGGCTCACAACGACAGGGTGATCAATAAGCTCCTTCGGTGCCCAACTGGCTCGCGCTCCTTCTGGTCAATGGCAAAAGCTGTCAGCGGTAACTTTGCATCCTCTTCTTTCCCTCCGTTGGTGACAGACAGCGGGACGTTAGTCACGAATTCAAGGGATAAAGCTAATGTATTCGCAAATTTATTTTCGGCGAATTCAAACCTCGATCCCGGCCTTTTGGACCCACCTGTGATCTCGCCGGTACAGTCTTCCATGCAGGATGTGAGATTTCGTCCGCGCACTATTCAACACATTCTACATGAACTGGATTGTAGGAAGGCAACCGGCCCGGACGGAATACCAGCAATAGTCCTTAAGAACTGTGCTCCAGAACTATCGCCGGTTCTTGGCAGACTCTTCCGCTTATCTTATGCACGGAGGACCTTTCCTGCCTGCTGGGAAATCGCTCGAGTTCAGCCAATCTCAAAGACGGGAAAAAGTGTTTACCACAAAATTACCGTCCGATAGCATTACTCTCTATTTTATCTAAGGTAATGGAAAAAGTCATCAATATAGAGTTGGTTAAGTATTTGGAGTTCAACGGACTCCTCAATGATCGTCAATACGGATTCCGTGGCAGGCGGTCCACAGGAGACCTTTTGACACTTATAACCGATATATGGACATCTGCGATTGAACGGCATGGTGAGTCAAGGGCGGTGGCATTGGATATTTCCAAGGCTTTTGACCGCGTCTGGCACGGGGGATTGGTGAGCAAACTTCGTTCATATGGACTTCCCAACAGTTTTGCGACTGAACGAAGAGCTTCCTCGAGAATCGATCGATCCGGGTTGTTGTGGACGGCGAGTGTTCGGATCTGTATCCTGTTAATTCGGGGGTGCCCCAAGGTTCTATTTTGGCTCCAACCTTGTTCTTGCTTCACATAAATGATTTGTTGGAGACAACGGATAACAAAGTGTTCAGTTTTGCGGATGATAGTACGTTTGTTTCCTCCTTTTCGAGTGATCGGCCGATTGGTGCATCTGCGTCACACCAGCTGAGATGTAGACAGATTGATTCTCTGAATCGGGATCTGGATAAAGTCCTGCAGTGGGGAAAGGTCAATCTTGTCGACTTCAATGCAACGAAGACTCAGTATACAACATTCACAAAGAAAACTGGATCATCGGTTCCACAACTGATGACGAATGGCCGGGCCCTCGAGGCTGGGGAAAGTTTGAAATTGCTCGGCGTCACGGTCTGTGGGAATGTATCATGGCATAAACACGTGTCGAACATCGCCAGGTCAGCCTCAGGAAAACTGAGTTATCTTTTTAGAGCCAAGAAATATTTTACCCCGGCCCAACTTCTCCTCCTATATAAATCTCAAATTAGACCCGCGCTCGAATATTGCTCTCATGTTTGGAGCTCGGCTCCTAAACATACCCTCGACCTACTTGAGAGCATACAGAGACGAGCGATCCGCCTGATCGGGGACTCGGCGCTGACGTCGGGACTACAGTCGCTATCACATCGAAGGCGCGTAGCCGACCTCTGTCTGTTTTACAGATATTATCACGGGTGCTGTTCTTCGGAGATTCTTGGCATTGTTCCGCGCAATTCGGCTTATATGCGCTCCACAAGACAATCCGACGGATCGCACCCGTTTGTGGTTCATCTCCCGACGGCGCGAACATCCCTACATCAGAACTCGTTCCGTTACAGAGCGGGGAAGCTGTGGAACTCCCTTCCCACGCGAGTGTTCCCGGAACGTTACAACCTGCAACTGTTCAAAAAGAACTGCAACAGTTATTTGATGGCATCTCGGGGCGCCCACTCGGCGCTATAGGTTCGCCTCTCCCGAGAGAAGTCTAATAAAAAAAAAAAAAAAAAAAAAAACGTGTGGAGGCTGCGCTGGCCAGGACAAAGACAGCTTGTGCTATGACAAGAAGACTGTTTCATAGTAGTCAACTTGACAGCAGAGTTTAAGTTATATGCTACATGGCTCTCATAAGACCGGTGATCGTATATGGATGTCCAGTGTGGTTTAATGGAAAAGATTCGGATTTTTGAGAGACAATGCCTCAGGACGTACCTTAACTTACATCGGACTCCTGAATCCGATCACAAAAAATACTATCCCAATGAGCGTTGTACAGTGGGCTCCAATATAAACAGAGTAGATAACTTTATGATCAAAACGCCGTCCATCAATATTTGCAAACAACGAAACCTGATATCCTTGTCCTAACTGAGACCCAGGTCGATTCGTCAACTGATTCGACATATCTTCGTTGCTCAGGATACGACTTACATTCGAGATTCCGTTTTAAGGGCGGAGTCTGCGTTTTCGCGCGGTCCAATCTGGCTTCCCAGAGGATGGAGGCGTTGGAACCCAATAATATGGACATCATATGGTTGAGGGTCGTGCTGAGGAATTCCGTTAAATTTCTTTGTTGTCTTTACCGCTCCCCGAATGACGATCGACCGGCGACATTTTTCGAACATCTTTCATATACCTCGACTGGATACAGATCAAACACCCAGCTTCTGAAATTGTTGTCCTTGCCAATTTTAATGTGCACAATTCCGGCTGGTTAGTACATTCTAACAGAAACGACGCGGCTGGGAGGTTGGCGGAGATGTTTACTGTAAGCCACAACTTGACTCAATTCGTGGGGGAGCCAACGCGAGTGCCGGATGCCCGAGGCGATTATGCGAACACCCTGGATCTGTTTTTGACATCCGAACCGAGTATCTATACCGTAGAGGTTTCTGCGCCACTGGGAAACTTAGATCACTGCTTGGTATCTGTCGCGCAAGCACTTGCATATCAAACGAATAACATGTCTAGGAATATTCGCCATGTATGGAAGTATGGGGCTGCTAACTGGGACGATTTGCGAGATTTCTTCGGATCCTTTCCATAGTCGGAGGTGTGATTCGGAAACTCCGATGTTAACACTTGGCAGAGTCGGTATCAGAGATTATTCTTCTGGGGATGCAGACGTATATTCCACATTCCATCAAACGAAGTTCGTCTGATAAACCTTGGTTTGATAAAAAATGCGACCTGATTAAAGCGGCAAAAATAGAGCAATGGCGCTTCAATCCCATTGATGTTAACAGAACGAATTTTGTTAGAATCAGAAACGCGTGCAACCAGGCGATTGATACCGCAAAGAAGGCTCACGACGACAGGGTGATCAATAAGCTCCTTCGGTGCCCAACTGGTTCGCGCTCCTTCTGGTCAATGGCAATGGCTGTCAGCGGTAAGTTCACATCCTCCTCTTTCCCTCCGCTGGTGACAGACAGCGGGACGTTAGTCACGAATTCGAAGGATAAAGCTGATGTGTTCGCAAATTTATTTTCCACGAATGCAAACCTCGATCCCGGCCTTTTGGAGCCACCTGTGATCTTGCCGGTACGGTCTTCCATGCGGGATGTGAGATTTCGTCCGCGCACTATTCAACGCATTCTACGTGAACCGGATTGCAGTAAAGCAACCGGCCCGGACGGAATACCAGCAATAGTTCTTAAGAACTGTGTTCCATAACTATCGCCGGTTCTTGGCATCTTATGATCGAAGGACCTTTCCTGCCTGCTGGAAAATCGCTCGAGTTCAGCCAATCCCAAAGACGGGAAAAAAGTGTCTCCCACAAAATTACCGTCCGATAACATTACTGTCTATTTTATCTAAGGTAATGGAAAAAGTCATCAATACAGAGTTAGTTAAGTATTTTGAGTGCAACGGACTTCTAAATGATCGTCAATATGGATTCCGTGGCAGGCGGTCCACGGGAGACCTTTTGATACTTATAACCGATATATGGACATCTGCGATTGAGGTGCATGGTGATTCAAGGGCGGTCGCATTGGATATCTCCAAGGCTTTTGACCGCGTCTGGCACGGGGGATTGGTGAGCAAACTTCGTTCATATGGACTTCCCAACAGTTTTGCGACTGAACGAAGAGCTTCCTCGAGAATCGATCGATCCGGGTTGTTCGGGGCTTGGGGCCCACGTATCTGTGGATACGTGGGGTTGTTCACACCAGTATGGATTTCACCTTTGGTCAGGTGAAAAGGTGGACTTTGGAGGCACGTGTCTGTGGGCACGTGAAGTTTAGTCATAGGTGAGTATGTTCCTTGGTGGAACGAAGGTATCTCAGCCTATGGTGATTTGTGCGGTTCGTGGAACCACCACAGTCCTAGCATCCGAAAAACTGAACACTCTGTTATCCTATGACTCCAACAAATCATTTATGTGAAGCACAAACCAGGTTCGAGCCATAATAGAACATTGAGGAACCCCCGAATTAACAGGATACAGATCCGAAGATTAGCCGTCTACAACAACCCGAATCGATCGATTGTCTTGGAATAGTCCGTATGAACGAATCTCGCTCAGCAAAGTCCCGTATCAGAAGCGGTCAATAGCCTTGTTGGTACCCAAGGAAGGGCTCCTCACTCACCATACCCTTCAATAGCAAATATCAATATATCGGCCATAATGGTCGAAAGGTCTCCCATGGACCGCTTGCCACCGAATCCATATTGACGTTCATTCAGAAATCCGTTTCATTTCAAATATTTAAGGAACTCAGCATTTATGACCTCTTCCACCACCGTAAATAACACAGACAGTAATGCTATCGGCCGTTAACTTTGTGGAAGACATTTTTTCCCCCTCTTTGGGATTGGCTGAATTCGAGAGATTTTCCAGCAAGTAAAAGCTTTTGTTTTTGCGACTGTAATCTGCTCGCATTTTTTACCACACCAAGGTTTATCAGATGAATTTCATTTGATGGAATGCGGAATGTAAATCTCCATCTGACAAAGAATAGTCTCCTTGGCCGACCTCGCGCTTGCGTTAATATCGGAGTCTCCAAAACAGGAAGACCTTTTTACACTTATAACCGATATATGGACATCTGCGATTGAGCGGCATGACGAGTCAAGGGCGGTCGCATTGGATATCTCCAAGGCTTTTGGCCGCGTCTGGCACGGAGCATTGCTGGGCAAACTTCGTTCATATGGACTTTCCCAACAGCTTTGCGACTGGACGAGGAGCTTCCTCGAGAATCGATCGATCCGGGTTGTTGTGGACGGCGAGTGTTCGGATCTGTATCCTGTTGTTTCCGGGGTGCCCCAGGGTTCTACTTTGGCTCAAACCTTGTTCTTGCTTCACATAAATGATTTGTTGGAGACAACGGATAACAAAGTGTTCAGTTTTGCGGATGATAGTACGTTTGTTTCCTCCTTTTCGAGTGTTCGGCCGATTGGTGGATCTGCGTCGCATCAGCTGAGATGTAGACAGATTGACTCTCTGAATCAGGATCTGGATAGGGTCCTGCAGTGGGGAAAGGCCAATCTCGTCGACTTCAATGCAACGAAGACACAATATACAATATTCACAAAGAAAAGTGGATCACCGGTTCCACAGCTGATGATGAATGGCCGGGCCCTCGAGGCTGGGGAAAGTTTGAAATTGCTCGGCGTCACGGTCTGTGGGAATGTATCATGGCATAAACACGTGTTGAGTATCGCCAGGTCAGCCTCAGGAAAACTGAGCTATCTTTTTAGAGCCAAGAAATATTTTACTCCGACCCAACTTCTTCTCCTATATAAATCCCAAATTACACCCGCGCTCGAATATTGCTCTCATGTTTGGAGTTCGGCTTCTAAACATACCCTCGACCTACTTGAGAGCATACAGAGACGAGAGATCCGCCTGATCGGGGACTCGGCGCTGACGTCGGGACTACAGTCGCTATCACATCGAAGGCGCGTAGCTGACCTCTGTCTGTTTTACAGATATTATCACGGGTACTGTTCTTCGGAGATTCTTGGTATTGTTCTACGCAACCCGGCTTATATGCGTTCCACAAGACAATCCGACGGATTGCACCCGCTTGTGGTTCATCTCCCGACGGCGCGAACATCCCTGCATCAGAACTCGTTTCGTCACAGAGCGGGGAAGCTGTGGAACTCACTTCCCGCGCGAGTGTTCCCGGAGCGTTACAACCTGCAACTGTTCAAAAAGAACTGCAACAGTTATTTGATGGCATCTCGGGGCGCCAACTCGGCGGTATAGGTTCGCCTCTCCCGAGATAAGTCTAATAAAAAAAAAAAGAAAAAAAGTTGATCCGAGGGCATCTTGCGAGATCAATGAGCTCGCCGAACGATTTTATTTTTGGTGCATATTATCCAAACAATATGTATTATGAGGGGGTGCGTCGCAATGGTTTTATGATATAAAAAATGAAAATGAAAAATGTGTAGAGTTACAAGGAGACTATGTAGAACAATAAAAATAAATTTTAAGAAAAAATGTCTTGTCTCTTTGTTTGGTCGGACACTTTTCAGCCCACCCTTGTATTGTACGCCGAAAGGCAGAAGAACAACAAAAGATTGATAATGTTAGAATCATCATCATCATCGGCACTATAACCGGGATCCGGGTTAGGCCTTACTTAGCAAGCCTCTCCCAAGGTATCCGGTTCATATCCAAGACTTGTTAAATTGTCCATAATAATTTGTTTTTCCGGGCAAGGTTATTAGCCTTGCACCAATGTTAGAATAATATTGGTAAATAGAATTTAACATTTAGTCTTAAGTAAAATCTGTAATTGAATTGTTAATAAATGTGGAGATAAAACAAAAAAAAAACACCAAGAGTAGCATGTTCAAAACAGTCATTTCATTACAGTCAACTGTACCCAGTTGTATAGGCATTACTAGAAACATTGCTCAAATGAACTTGGAGGTTGCGGTTCTCCTCCCAAACTATTTACCTGTGCAAGCTAATAATCAAATACGTTATTGACACGGACAGACAAAACCGTCAGAATAGTTCTTGAGTCGAATTATACGAGCGTAGAGTGTTTAAGTCATGCAAACCTCCCTTCCGGTTACAATCTTCAGGAAATCAAGACTAATGTGTATCTGCTTCCGTGTGCACCAAAATTTACTTCAATACGTCAACTAATTTCTTTTATGCGCGCATATTATGAATAAACAAACAATGCATTTCATCTCATTACTTAAACGTGCTTTCAACTAAGAACTTACTTGTTCACATCCCGATCAGTATTGGCGGTGAATAACCAGTCGGCGGCATCTTTTGCTTGGGGGCCCTCAAGAAACAATTTACAAAAATAGCTCAAGTCGAAAACGACGGCATTGTTTCGACAAGCAAGTGCTTCTTCTCTAATCTATTGAAAGAAGATAAACAAAATGATACTTTAATAATATGCCATACAATGCACAGTGACTCATATTCATTTCGAATATGCAGGTACTTACTATGTCGTGGTGAGATGAGAAACCATATTTGAGGTCTCCATTAAGAATCTCTTCATATGTGTGGTTTTCGTTTTTCTTGTGGTCATAATTACCGTACCAATCGTAGGGGAGAATTGTTGAGTTTTCACATGGATGGAAGAATCCGGGGCGTTCCCAGCCTTGTTTCTCTTCCATGAAAGCATTTTGCATCAGCATGTCATCATGTAGGGGATCTTTTTGAAAGTTTCTGCCTGCTAAAGGTTGGTCATGCTTGAATATCATACTGTAATTCTTTGCATAGCTCTCGTGAGATTTTTCCGTGATCCATTTTAAATCACGACATTGTGAGTCGGTGAAGCGCCTTATGTCAAAGTTAAACAAGGGCAAGTCGGGCTGACCATTAATTACCCATAATGCAGTTTGTTCACCACAGCCGCCGCCAAACATCATACCGGCTGAGTTGAAGCCGCAATTATGATATAAGCCCTTGATTTTTGTATCTGGTCCCATAAGAGGTTTATGATCAGGAGTAAATGATTCTGGTCCACAGATTGTACTCTTCACTCCATACTCTGCGAATTTGGGAAAAATTTTAATAGCTCCCTTCATATGTACACCGAATACATTCCAGTCCAAATCATAAAGGCCGAAGTGAAAATCCGAGGGAACTTGATCGAGAAGAATCGGATTCGACTCATATCCGCCCAAGAATATTGCGTCGCCTTGGATTCGAAAATACGTTGAATAGTCATGATCACGAATATTAGGAAGTCCACGCGCACCAGGAATTGATTCCGACACAATGTAAGCATGTTTCATAGGGATTATAGGTAGATTGGATCCGTGTTTTTTGACCAAGTCTCTTCCCCAAACTCCCGTGGCATTTACAACTGTGTTACATTTGATATCCCCAAATGGTGTCGCAACACCAACTAGCTTTTTAAACTCTCCTTCACTTTCAACAATCAAATCATTTACTGAACATCTTTCAATAAATTTGGCACCGTTGTTTTTAGCGGCCTTTGTTAAAGCTGCACACAACATGGCTGGATCTACAACACCATCCCCCGGCGAATAAAGCGCTCCTGTAAACCCCTTTGGATCCAACAATGGAAAGATTTTCTGAGTCTCTTCCGGTGTTAGAATATAGTTTTCTATCCCTAAAGAATGCCCGATCGAGGACAACCTTCTATATTCATCCATACGCGTCTGAAAAGAACGAACATTGATATAGTACAATTTTTTGTTGTTGTTTGAAATAATCCTTGTTTCCGCTTTACTTCAGAATGAGCAATAAATATTCCTCCGTTCTGGATCCACCCAGGATCGAGTCCAGTTTCATTCTCCAAGTTCCTGAGCATATTCCGAGAACTCGTCAAGAGCTGGATATCCACATCGTTGGGACGCAATCTCCATACTAAACCAGCCGTATGCCAGGTGGTCCCAGCTGTGAGTTTAGCACGTTCCAGGAGTACTGCATTTACACCACGTTTTGCCAAATGATATAGTGTGTGACAACCGGCTGAGCCGCCACCTATTATAACAACATCCGCTGATTGTGGTAATGTTACTTGACTGGACGAAAATCGAGCACCCGTTGAGACAATACGATGCTGGAGGACAATTTTACTTAATTTCCACATTTCTAGAGACCCGTCGAAAGTTGATTGGTAATGTAGCGCACGGACTTGTGTAGTGCCGAGGGAGATGAATACGGTTGTCCGGTCGTTTCCAGCAATGTAGTATCAAGTCACTAATAACGCGATTAAACATTATCTCCCATCATAAAGGCTGTCAAGAAGACCTATGATCCCAGTGAATCTATACTTCTTGATTGTTGTTCGGTCATCATTAAAAATGATAGGGGAGCAATACGAACCTGAAATAAGTTTTCTTGGGTAATCCGGAAAAAAGTGGATTCTTCCATGTTTTTCGTTTTACGTGGATGTGATCGGAGTTAATATTTGAAGTTTTTATATACACAGTGTGACCCTCTGAACTGGTTATTAGAAATTTCGATTTGCAGAGCTATCTTGTGGCGAGTTCTGGGCTTACGATCCTTGCGGTCTTGGCAATACTCACGTGGTTGTTTATAGCGCTAGTATCGCTGCAGTCACGAATGCCTAGTACTCGTTGGAAAATTTTCGAAAAAAGTGTCAGTGTCAAATATTGGAAAGACCTGTTAAAAGCAGTCCAAATAATAAAACAGATTTTCCGATATCGAGTTGAGGTTGAATCATAGTAGGTGCAATTTTTTTCATTTTCATTTTTACATTTTTTTATTTTGTTTTTATACTCTTAGTTTCTAAATTATATGCTAGACAAAAAATGCTTAATTTCTAGCTTAATTATTTTATACGAGTATTATAACTTACTGGTCCTACGCAGACGCTCTAAGCTAAACATTACATGACTATTGTGTAGTTTGCCTTTCGGCGACAGAACTTTGTTTGTGGGTTTACTTATGAATATTTGTATGACAAAGAAAAGTTAGAAAAACTTTGTGCCGATTTTTTTTTTGTTTAACTTAAAATTTAACTTCATCATCATCGGCACTACAACCGGGATCCGGTCTTGGCCTTATTTAGCACGTCCCGAGGCTTGTTAAATTTTCCTCTTCGCTCATTCGAGCTAGGTGTCCCGCCCACCGGAGTCTACCGAGCTTGATTTTTCTTACAACATTATCTTCAAGGTAGATTGCGTACAACTCATGGTTGTAGCGCCTCCGGAATCTTCCTCTCTCACATACGGGGCCAAGAATTCTCCTTAAGACCTTCTTCTCGAACGCGGCTAAGAATTCAAAGTGCCTTTTATTGAGCACCCAGGTCTTGGATCGGATAGTGTAAATATTAAAAAGTATCGAAGATAATACCGCTCCCTGTTGCAGACCGTATTTTATTTTGTAAGTAAATAAAAACAAAAAAAGTATTGACGGAGGTCACATTGCCACTTTTGACGACGAATTTCCTTTCATTCAACATGTATAGTATATACAGTAGTGGTTTATGAATGCCTAGCCTCATTAGCTTGTAGTATATCCCTTCTAGCCAAACGGTGTCGAAGGCCCTCTCCAAGTCAACCAAACAGGCACCTGTGCACTGTTTCAGACTTTTATTCCACGGAATGTCTGATGCTAGTTTAGCTACGGCGGTATGTGGTTTCAAACCAGCTTTAAAACCAAACTGCTTGTTTGGAATAACGTTATTGTCCTCAACCCATTTAAGTACAGCCTTGTTTAGAACTTTTCGTATACTTTACTGATCATTATCATCATCGGCACTACAGCCGATATCCGGTCTTGGCTTTATTTAACTAGTCTCCCTATCGGTCCCTATTACGAGCCGATGTACTCCAGTTTGGCACTCCCAGCCTCTAGGCGTCCTGGTCTACGCTATCTCCCCATCGCAGACAAGGTCTGCCGCGTTGTGTTCTTCCATACATCCTGCCACAAAGGTCTTTCCGGTCAGGCTCCTCTTCGCTCATTCAAGCTAGGTGTCCCGCCCACCGGAGTCTACCGAGTTTGATTTTTCTTACAACATTATCTTCAAGGTAGATTGCGTACAACTCATGGTTGTAGCGCCTCCGGAATCTTCCTCTCTCACATACGGGGCCAAGAATTCTCCTTAAGACCTTCTTCTCGAACACGGCTAAGAATTCAAAGTGCCTTTTATTGAGCACCCAGGTCTCGGATCGGATAGTGTAAATATTAAAAAGTATCGAAGATAATACCGCTCCCTGTTGCAGACCGTATTTTATTTTGTAAGTAAATAAAAACAAAAAAAGTATTGACGGAGGTCACATTGCCACTTTTGACGACGAATTTCCTTTCATTCAACATGTATAGTATATACAGTAGTGGTTTATGAATGCCTAGCCTCATTAGCTTGTAGTATATCCCTTCTAGCCAAACGGTGTCGAAGGCCCTCTCCAAGTCAACCAAACAGGCACCTGTGCACTGTTTCAGACTTTTATTCCACTGAATGTCTGATGCCAGTTTAGCTACGGCGGTATGTGGTTTCAAACCAGCTTTAAAACCAAACTGCTTGTTTGGAATAACGTTATTGTCCTCAACCCATTTAAGTACAGCCTTGTTTAGAACTTTTCTTATACTTTACTGATCATTATCATCATCGGCACTACAGCCGATATCCGGTCTTGGCTTTATTTAGCTAGTCTCCCTATCGGTCCCTATTACGAGCCGATGTACTCCAGTTTGGCACTCCCAGCCTCTAGGCGTCCTGGTCTACGCTATCTCCCCATCACAGACAAGGTCTGCCGCGTTGTGTTCTTCCATACATCCTGCCACAAAGGTCTTTCCGGTCAGGCTCCTCTTCGCTCATTCAAGCTAGGTGTCCCGCCCACCGGAGTCTACCGAGTTTGATTTTTCTTACAACATTGTCTTCAAGGTAGATTGCGTACAATTCATGGTTGTAGCGCCTCCGGAATCTTCCTCTCTCACATACGGGGCCAAGAATTCTCCTTAAGACCTTCTTCTCGAACACGGCTAAGAATTCAAAGTGCCTTTTATTGAGCACCCAGGTCTCGGATCGGATAGTGTAAATATTAAAAAGTATCGAAGATAATACCGCTCCCTGTTGCAGACCGTATTTTATTTTGTAAGTAAATAAAAACAAAAAAAGTATTGACGGAGGTCACATTGCCACTTTTGACGACGAATTTCCTTTCATTCAACATGTATAGTATATACAGTAGTGGTTTATGAATGCCTAGCCTCATTAGCTTGTAGTATATCCCTTCTAGCCAAACGGTGTCGAAGGCCCTCTCCAAGTCAACCAAACAGGCACCTGTGCACTGTTTCAGACTTTTATTCCACTGAATGTCTGATGCCAGTTTAGCTACGGCGGTATGTGGTTTCAAACCAGCTTTAAAACCAAACTGCTTGTTTGGAATAACGTTATTGTCCTCAACCCATTTAAGTACAGCCTTGTTTAGAACTTTTCGTATACTTTACTGATCATTATCATCATCGGCACTACAGCCGATATCCGGTCTTGGCTTTATTTAGCTAGTCTCCCTATCGGTCCCTATTACGAGCCGATGTACTCCAGTTTGGCACTCCCAGCCTCTAGGCGTCCTGGTCTACGCTATCTCCCCATCGCAGACAAGGTCTGCCGCGTTGTGTTCTTCCATACATCCTGCCACAAAGGTCTTTCCGGTCAGGCTCCTCTTCGCTCATTCAAGCTAGGTGTCCCGCCCACCGGAGTCTACCGAGTTTGATTTTTCTTACAACATTATCTTCAAGGTAGATTGCGTACAATTCATGGTTGTAGCGCCTCCGGAATCTTCCTCTCTCACATACGGGGCCAAGAATTCTCCTTAAGACCTTCTTCTCGAACACGGCTAAGAATTCAGAGTGCCTTTTATTGAGCACCCAGGTCTCGGATCCTCACATGAGTACTGGTAAGACCATGGTCTTGTACAGTCGTAGCTTGGATGGTCTGGATAAATTTCGGGATTTAAAGAGGCTTGATAGACCATAGTAGACTTTGTTGGATTTGATCAGGCGTTCGCGTATTTCTTCGTCCATATTGTTATTATTTATAGATTTATCTCGATCGCCTCTGGCCATGCTAAAGCGCAAGTGAACTGCAGCATTTGATATATCACTGTTATAAAGAATCCGTTTGTCCCTGGCACCACGAAAAGCGTGGTAAATAATAGGGACTCCGTGCTTGTTTTGGATAAGACCTTTTCTATCCAAGAGAGGGAACGCTTCAGGTGGGATAAACCCATTTTGGAGTGTATTCTCCAAGTATATGTCATTGGGGTAGTATGCTCCCGAGATAACATTATTTTCGCTGCACATTGCCCTTGCAGTGTGACCACGAGTAATTTTGATAATGAAATTGTCTATCCTATCCAATCCTGATTTATCGTACAGTGCCTTATTAGGATAGAATTTCCTGTATTGAGGCTCAGGTGTTCTATGTAATCCGAGGCAGGAACGCAAGCACTGCCTCTCGAACATGCGAAACTTTTCCATGTAGGATGCGGAAACGTTAAACCATGCCGGGGAACCATACACTAATATTGGACGAATAAATGCTGAGTACGAAATTATTTTAACTTTGTGATCTAGGAGACTATTTCGAACAGACTTCTTGTTATTGCATATGCACTTTTAGCTGCGGAGAGGGCAGCTGCTATGTGCTTATCAAAGTATAGGTATTGGTCCACCCAGATACCAAGGAACCTGACAACAGTTTTCATTTGCAGCGGAAGATTATTGCTTCCTAGAATGGAAAAGTTTTTCCAATTATTCCTTGTATCTCTTGAAGCTGTAGAAAGAGGTGTTCTGAAAAGGATGGTTTCTGTTTTTTGGAAGTTAATTTTCAATTTCCAATCGTCACAAAAGCGTTTGATTTTATTGGGAAGTCTGTTAAGTGCATCGATTTTATTTTCTGATCTGTACACTACAATATCGTCGGCATATGCAATAGCATGATTAAGAGACCCAACTACATCACTAGTATAAATATTGAAGAGAATGGGAGAATTCACGGCTCCCTGTTGTAAGCCATTTTTTAGATGGAAAGTTTTATTGGAGATTTTGTCCCCACATTTTACCACAAATTGTTTATCCATTATCATGTCGTAAATGATGTATAACAGATATTTAGGCAAACCTAGATTTGATAACTTATATAAAAGTCCTTCTAACCATATGGTATCGACAGCCTTTTCAAAGTCAACCAAACATAGTCCTGTGCATTGTCGTTTTGCCTTGTTCCACTGTATATCGGAAAAAAGTTTTGTAGCTGCATGAGCTGTGTCGTGCCCCGCTTTAAAGCCAAACTGGTTGTTCGGAATGATGTCGTTTTTATCACACCAGTTTGTCAATGCCTTATTTATGATTTTCTCGAATATTTTGCTAATGTTTGGCAGCAGACTAATCGAGTGAAGATTGGCGGGATTGCTCCTGTCCTTGCCCTTTTTGCGGATGGGATGGACTACTGCTATTTTCCAACGTCTTGGAAAGTATGTATTATTTAGAGCGTTATTGAACAAGGTAGTGTAAATATTCACCGCCTCCGGAGGCAGATGTTTAAGAACAGTATTCGGAATACTATCTGTTCCAGAGGACTTCCTGTTTTTAATGGATCTAAGGATGTCCATCAGTTCATTCATGTTCACAAATATATTTGTGTGCAAATTTCTAAGCGGCGCATACGCTCTATTGTTTTCACTGAAGAAGGTGAAACCATTGTTTTCGGAATGCCAACTTTGCCGTTCATTGTCCAGCGATATATGGTATTGGATCGCTCTATTTTCGATGTCGAGGTTAGTATGAATGGATTCACTCACTCTGTGTACTGCCTCAAAATAGACGCCAATTAAGTTCGCTTTCTCTTGCGGATCCTCGACTACTATTAGTTCTTCGTTGGAGTTAATATGTTCCGGGGTGAGTCCTGCGTTCAGCAATATTTGACAATTCTCGGGAGTCCTCGGGACTCGAAGGCAGGGAATATCATTATGATCTTTTCTTCTAAAAACTTTATTTATTTGCGGAAACATATTCCTACCACTGGTTTTAATGGAGAGAATTTTGTGTTTCCATTCATCATTAATTACTGATCTGTAGTTGTCACGGATCAGCTTTTGAACGTTCTTAATCAATGACTTAAACTATAAATAAATACATTTCAAACATAACGCTTTTCTAAATGCAAATTAAAATATGGGTGTAAAGCAAGGGCAGCTGGTGCACAAACCGGCCCATTTTTTTCGCCGAGTCTTTCCGTTGAGTCTTTTCGGCCGTGCAGGGGAATGAGAGGGACACGGGGATGGCGGAGAAGGAGATGATATTGACGAAGATAGTATAGTTGCTCTCGATTTGGTTTTTGGAATGACGATTATGATTGTTTTCTTGATTTGCTGTTGTGTGTGCGGTTTTTGAGATAAGAGGAAAAAGTATTGGTTTTCGTGTGATTCGAAATGAGATATAGCTAAGAAAAGGACTGAAAGGTTGCGGAAGGAATTTGAAATAAAATGTTGTTAGTAAATTATTCGGAAATATTACGAAGTTCTTTTTGGTGTTCGAAAAATAGATGTTAAATAGTACTAAGTGTAAATTCGGTGTCGTTTTTTTTTTGTTTTTGACGTATTGTTGGAAAGAGGTCGAAGTGGACCTTCAACTACGGCGACACCAGCGAGGCTTCTCCAGGGGTGCCCATAGTGGAGTCTTTCCTTCTTGCGAGTCGAGGTATGGCAAGGATGCTGGATACTAGCCGACAACGAGTTCAGGTATTCGTATTGATCAACATTTCTGAGATAAACCTCTGTATATGCAGCTCGTTAAAGTGCATCCGGGCGACAATTGATATTTCGAGGCGGTCAACGGGACGGCCCCACATTCCCAAGTTCCAATCGAACCAGCATTCCTGCAGCGGCATCGGCAGGAGAAGAGCGGCTTATCAAGTGAGTACCCCAAAAGTACATATGGTATAAATAAACGACGAGGTCAACTGCGAGGAAGATATGTGTATGGGGAGCCTCCTTTGGAGCATCCATTAAATGGATGCGCGGGAGCATTATGTGTCAGTGAATCATAGACACATTTGACATGCAGCGATTTCATAGGCCAAACGATTGGGGCTCTCTGGGACACGGCAGCTCGACACGGCTCCTTGGGGTCGGAAATCTTGAACCCCCGCATTTGGCGCAATGCCATAAGAAAACAATCTGCCATGATACTTCCTAGAGGCTATCACTGGCACAGCCTCCCAATACCCCAATCGGTACAGCTACAGGTTAAAAGGTTATATAGCGATTTTATATAATATTTATCACTGGCCACGACGAGGTTATATATATATATATATATATATATATATATATATATATATATATATATAAAATTAAATATTTCACCTATAACTAATTACTTTTTTATTATTATTTCTTATTAATTTAATGTGTTGCGGATTCGCCATTGACATCCGGCGAATTCGCAATTAAATGCTACCTGTGGCACCACCCTAAATGCTATATTTGGCATCACCCTAAACAATGTCAGCAATCAGCTGACATTTTAGAATTAATTCTGTTGGTTCCTTTTCATTCCTTCTTCTTCATTAATCTTCGAACGAAACAGTTCAAATCAATGTTATCCTATGAAATCTAATCCATCAAGTGAATAAAGCTCATTTTTAATAACAATAAATCAACATTTTTCACTGTTGCTGTTGCTGCATGTGCCAACCGCAGCACCCATCAAAGCATCCAGGGTAAAAGTGACCAGTCCTGTTAGCAGCCACTACCTGGCCGATTCTTGGCGGTTGCGTCGTTTACCCCGCAGACCAGATTCAAGGCACCACTCTGCTACCATCATAGACCAAGGAGCACACAATGCCCCGCTTGGCGGGCGGCGCTCCCCCATATCCAGGGACCGACCGAGTCCCAACCGCCGCATCCGGATGAACGATGCGGCCTCAACCGTAAACGACCGCATCGCTCCGGTCATTAATCACCAAGAGGTACCAATGGACGCAGCACTCGTCAACACCACTAGTTGCCTCAATGGATTGAGATCAATCATCAGTCACGCGGTCACTGATCGTAGGTTGCGACCTTACAACTCCAACCCAGATCGCGTGGCCAGGTCCATGGCCAGCAAAGATAACCGCACCCAACAACGAAGGGGACCATCCCGTCATCACGAACCCCCCGGGCCGTCCAAGACACCTCCGTCTTCAACACTTTTCAGAGCGGGCGGCTCTCTTCTAATCAACCATCGACGTGACGGTGGACTGCACCGGATCGCTACCAGCCCACTCAAGAGTACCATCGCCAAAATTGGCATTCTTCTATTGGAGGAGATACCCCCTCCTGGACCATTCATCAGATCCCCCGACCCAGCTCCGGACGACTACCCTCTGGAGCCAGACGATTCGCCAATGATTGGCGAAGGCGGGCGGAATGTGGCGGATTCGCCCTTGACATCCGGCGAATTCGCAATTAAATGCTACCTGTGGCACCACCCTAAATGCTATATGTGGCATCACCCTAAACAATGTCAGCAATCAGCTGACATTTTAGAATTAATTCTGTTGGTTGTCAAATGACAACCATTTTTCCTTTTCATTCCTTCTTCTTCATTAACCTTCGAACGAAACAGTTCAAATCAATGTTATCCGATGAAATCTAATCCATCAAGTGAATAAAGCTCATTTTTAATAACAATAAATCAACATTTTTCACTGTTGCTTTCTGGAGAAGGATTCGTTCTAACATTGCTGCACCTCAACGTCAGGTATTCGTTTCCCTTTTAAGTTTAAATCCCATTGGTTTCAGAATTACAACAATATACATTCAAACGCCAGGAGACACCATCGTGTTCCTGGGATTCCATCAAATTTGATCCAACCTTCAAACGCCAGGAGACACCATCGTGTTCCTGGCGCGAGTGTTCAGCGCTTGTTTGAAACACACACATTTTTGGCCAGGAGACACCATCATGTTCCTGACGCGTGTGTTCAGCGCTTGTTTGATACACACATATTTTTGGTCCTTCGAGCCGGATCCAGTCTGTGGATCCAATTCACTGCTGCCAGCTCGCAGCATACGAAAAGAAGCTCATGGCCCAGCTTTCAACCAATGGCAAGGACTATGGCACCGAACAATAAAGACCATCTCACCAACGTCCACATTGCTATTTAATAACGTTCCGTCAACATTGTTTAAATAACTTTCCGTCAACATTATTTAAATAGCTCTCTGTCAACATTCATTTTGATTCACGTTCTTGAGTACTAATTAATTTGCTGCTGCACAGTCAATTGGGAGATTGGTGTCTATTTGTGAAAGTGCAACGAAATAGTAACTGATGATCGCGATTAATTAATGTCTTAGTATCTATCCGGACGAGTGGTTCAGAACAAAACCGCAATAAGAAGACTTTATTTGTGAATCCTGAAGCCGCCAGATTAGTGGCGCATGAACCAGCTGCCCCAACGACAGCTACAACTACCGCTGCTCAGACCAGCGGCCATCGTCCAGCCTAAGGACCTGCAGCCGCCAGCTTAGTGGCGTATCAACGATCTGGCCAGTGCATCTACTTAAAAACGTCTCAGACGCTGCCCCTAGCAGTTACTCACGACCAACCATCGCCAAGTTCGTGATAACAATCACGTCAACGCCAAGAAAACAGAACATGACAGCTACATTGGCGGAAAACCTCATGGCGACCCAATTCGCCTCCCAGGATCGGATGTCTTGTGCTTATCTCAATCTCGAAAAGAGAGGTCCGCCAACGTTGGTCGCGGTGGAACTACACCAGCACAAGCTCCAGAGCGAATGGGAAGGCACCATACGGAACCACGAGGAGATAAAACGCCTGGCCACTCCCAAGATGACCCGTGGCAAGCGCTACTTCGTGGACAGATTCATCAATCAGGCCGAGGAGATATTTCTGGACGAGGTCACCAAATTTATTGAGGCAAGGAGTTCCCTCACATCCGACCGACCGACCACATCCAAGACTGCGACGGACATCGTCATTCAACCATCAAGTAGTTTGCCGCCATTGATGTCGCAACCTTCATGGTGGCCGGGAACTCCATCAAAACCTGGCCTTCGAATGCCAAGTGACCATTCATCCAGCTTACCATCACGAATGATGCCACCGGAACACACAACTCATATGGACAACAAAGGTGTAACGACAGGCACCGGAAAGCCAGCCAAGGCAGGTGCTGCCGAAGTGAATGAAGTGAAAACTGTAGCAGCACCCCCGCTAACACTACACTACAAAGGAAGGCTGAGTTCAGCACGAAGGCACCACCAGCTGCCAGTGCACCAGCACCAAGGAAGGAAGATGACAAGAAATCCGATGCACCACAAGAAGGAAAGTAGCCTGTTTCAGAGAAACCCGCCGATTAAGGCAACGTTATCAAATCAACGAGACTGCTCGAGGCTCAGCTTGCGCTCGAGTCAGTCTCTTCAGTTAACACAAACAGCGCCGATCAAGGCAATAAAAGACTACCGAGGCTGCTCGAGGCCCAGTTTGCGCTCGACCCAGTCTCCCCAACTACTATGGACCACGCCGATCAGCTCGACATTAGCGCGGTGCCTTCAGTACAGTTGCCAGAAGTCGCCATCAACCAAGCGGTTAAGGAACCGCACACAGTCCCAGTGAAGAAGCACCAGCAGGCCCATCACCTGGCCATTCCTCGTGGGTTGCGAACTTACAACTCCGACCCAGAGGAACTGGACCACCTTGAACCAATCCATTTCACGAAGACGCCATCAACTGTCCCAGCAACAGTATCCATGCCCAGTGTCACCAGTGACCATGACCAAGTACAGAATCCTTTTAATAATCAGTCTCCTCAGCAACATCTATTGCAACAACAACAACTACCGAAGCAGCAGCAGAAACATTCACCAGGAAATGGCCTAGGAGCAGACCAACCGCATTCGTCATTCACCAACTTATCGGTGATGTCGATCGACCCAACCAATTCGAACTCGCTGCACGACTCGGATGGGAATCTTCCATCAAGCGATGGTCTCGCAGCAACGTCCAGTAATAAAAGCAACCAAACCGAGACACCGGATGGCCAACCTCCGGTCAATGACAATCATCAAGGACGACGGCTAACACATGTAGCCTCCCCAATGGGGATAGGAGATCGCAATGCCCCGATTGGCGGGCGGTATCCCCTATCATTCAAGAATCAACCAGCATGCCTCTCAGTAACCAAGAAGAGACGGTACTTTACTCAGTCCAGTAGGCACTGAGTTCACACCTGTCATTCCGCCAGGACCCGCAGACGGTGCCATGGAAGAAGCCACATCAAATGCAACGTTGCGGCCTCACATGCCAAAGGCCACATCCCATCGGTAAGTTTCGTTTCAGTACTTTCGACCACCAGCCATTACGTGGTCATTGATCGTGGGTTGCAAATTTACAACTCTAACCCAGATCAAATGGTCAGTTCTGTGGCCAAAGGTACCGAACATCGACGATGGAACTCTTGTCGTCACCAATCTTTCGACCATTACCAATTCAGGGCGGACGGCTCTCTCCAGACATTCGCATCACTAGAAGTCCACGGCCCTGGGCCTCCGGCCCCTGGAACAAACGGATTCGCCAATGATTGGCGAATGCATCCGCAAGCAGTCACCACCAAGTCAGCGGAAAAGAAGCCATACCATTCCCAAGTCAGTGCACAGAGGTCAGCCCGACTATCGTTCTGATGCACGTACAACCGCCGGAGCCCACTACAACTACGTTTGCGAGGGTTTTCGCTCCCTCACACCTGTTCCTCGGAAGTCTGTTGCACGAAAAAAGAAACTGTGTCTAAACTGCTTGGGTCGCCACCTCACACGCGACTGCCTCCCCAACAAGGTGTACCGATGATGCAATCGAAGACATCTTACCTTGCTGCATGTGCCAACCGCAGCACCCATCAAAGCATCCAGGGTAAAAGTGACCAGTCCTGTTAGCAGCCACTACCTGGCCGATTCTTGGCGGTTGCGTCGTTTACCCCGCAGACCAGATTCAAGGCACCACTCTGCTACCATCATAGACCAAGGAGCACACAATGCCCCGCTTGGCGGGCGGCGCTCCCCCATATCCAGGGACCGACCGAGTCCCAACCGCCGCATCCGGATGAACGATGCGGCCTCAACCGTAAACGACCGCATCGCTCCGGTCATTAATCACCAAGAGGTACCAATGGACGCAGCACTCGTCAACACCACTAGTTGCCTCAATGGATTGAGATCAATCATCAGTCACGCGGTCACTGATCGTAGGTTGCGACCTTACAACTCCAACCCAGATCGCGTGGCCAGGTCCATGACCAGCAAAGATAACCGCACCCAACAACGAAGGGGACCATCCCGTCATCACGAACCCCCCGGGCCGTCCAAGACACCTCCGTCTTCAACACTTTTCAGAGCGGGCGGCTCTCTTCTAATCAACCATCGACGTGACGGTGGACTGCACCGGATCGCTACCAGCCCACTCAAGAGTACCATCGCCAAAATTGGCATTCTTCCATTGGAGGAGATACCCCCTCCTGGACTATTCATCAGATCCCCCGACCCAGCTCCGGACGACTACCCTCTGGAGCCAGACGATTCGCCAATGATTGGCGAAGGCGGGCGGAATGTTGCGGATTCGCCCTTAACATCCGGCGAATTCGCAATTAAATGCTACCTGTGGCACCACCCTAAATGCTATATGTGGCATCACCCTAAACAATGTCAGCAATCAGCTGACATTTTAGAATTAATTCTGTTGGTTGTCAAATGACAACCAATTTTCCTTTTCATTCCTTCTTCTTCATTAACCTTCGAACGAAAAAGTTCAAATCAATGTTATCCGATGAAATCTAATCCATCAAGTGAATAAAGCTCATTTTTAATAACAATAAGCCAACATTTTTCACTGTTGCTTTCTGGAGAAGGATTCGTTCTAACATTGCTGCACCTCAACGTCAGGTATTCGTTTCCCCTTTAAGTTTAAATTCCATTGGTTTCAGAATTACAACAATACACATTCAAACGCCAGGAGACACCATCGTGTTCCTGAGATTCCATCAAATTCGGTCCAACCTTCAAACGCCAGGAGACACCATCGTGTTCCTGACGCAAAAAATGAAAAGAGGAATCCCTCTAACATATCTTCATTCATTATGAAGAGCAAAGGCAATTGTACGCCGAACATCATAACCAAAAAAAAAAAAAATTTAAATATTGTATAATTTAAAGTGGATGCGAGAGCCAGTGAGTTAATATAAGAATAAACAAATTTGTAATTTTATTGTAAATAAATGTGGATTTAAAACAAAAACAAAAATCATTTTGTTGCGTTATTTTGAAAGTACGTCGAAAGGGATAAGAACAATTTATATTTTTTATTGATTGCGAATTTAATGTAAGAATAATATTTGTCAGCAAGTGTTTACCTTTAGTACTACGTTATCAAAATTTATAAATTAATAAGAACTGGATATTTTAAATTAAAAAAAAATAATATTTTGTATATACTATTGCCCCCCGCTTGGTAGAAACCTTGACGTGGTGCGGGGGCTTAAATTACAATGAATCACTCAGGCTATGCTGACGGAAGCATATGATTCCAGTAGGGCCACCCATGTCAGACAGGCTAGCGAGGAGTAACACACAAAGATCTACCACACCTAATCCACGGTGTTACGCGTCACCGTGCCTATTGGAGGGTTTGCAGCCAGGGGTATACCGGCTGTATTATAACGGCGCCTCTCTGACACCGGGTCGAATCAGAGCAGTAAGCAGACCTTACCACATCAAAACGGGGCTCTGATGTGGCGGACTATTTGAAATCCCAAGTCTCGTGGGATCAATAATGAATAACCAATATACAAAAAACAATCCCACGAAAAACCCGGTAGGCGTAGGTGTGATGAGCCGACACTACCATAAGGGAAAAAATCATCAAGAAAGCACCGACTCGGCAAAAAGAAGACGTAGGGAAAAACGGAAAAAGCGGGCTATACGCATCGGCACGTGAAATGTTCGAACGTTATATAAACCAGGCGCGATACAGACGGTCGTAGAAAACGCGAAACAATATAAAATGGACATCGTCGCGTTTCAGGAAGTTCGACTCCCACATCAAGTAATCGAAACCAACGGGTTTACACTGGTGTGTGGAGATACCGATACACATAACCTCGGAACTGGCTTCATCATAAGCAAGAAGATTACGCCCCATGTAAAAGATGTGCAATTCATTAATGACCGAATGTCGGTGCTAAAAATACAGGGCGCATGGTACAATTATGTATTTATAAACGTACACGCCCCAACAGAATCTACCGACGAAGAAACGAAGGACATATTCTACGAGACCCTAGAGGAAGCATTTGGTGGGATCTCATCATGCGATGTTAAAATCATCCTCGGCGACCTCAAGGCAAAAATTGGAAAGGAAGATATCTTCCAACCAACAATAGGTAAAGAAAGCCTACATGACGTTTCAAATGATAATGGTATTCGAATTATCACGTTCGCAGCGTCAAAAGATCTGGTAGTGAAAAGCACGATGTTCAAGCACAAGCAAATCCATAAAGCCACATGGATATCACCCGACGGCGTAACGCGTAACCAAATATACCACTTCCTCATAGACAAAAGACACCACTCGAACATCCTTGAGGTAGTAAGATCATATAGAGGAGCAGATTGCGACTCTGATCACCTTCTAGTGATGGGCAAAATTAGAAGTCAGCTTGCAGCAAACCCCCATGGAGAGTCACGGGAGACGAGCAAAAAGTTCGAGATTGATAAACTAAAAGACCTACGTAAAAGGGCTGAATATCAAGACGAACTAACGAATAGATTTAGCATCCTAAAGAATGACAGTAGTGGGGAAGAGGAAGCCAATAGTGTGGACACTAAATGGACATCGATCAGAGACACAAACAGCCCAAGAGGTATTAGGATTTAAGAAAACAACAAAGTCCAAACCTTGGTTTGACGATGGGCGCAGGGCAAAGATTGAAGAACGTAAACGCCTCAGAATGATCCACTTAGAAAGATATGATGAAGTCAACGCAGTAAGATACGCGACAATTCGGAAAGAAACAACTAGACATTTCAAACGCAAAAAACGCGAATGGGAGAAGACTCGGATCGAAAAAATCATAGAAAATGCCAGAGCAAAGAACAGCAGAGGTATGTATGCCGGCATAAATTCAATTAGAAATGGCTACCGAGGGAGAGTCAAAATAATCCGAGACACAAACGGCTGTCTGGTGACAGAAACATAAAATATCGTGACAAGATGGAAGCAGTACTTTGAAAACTTGCTCAATGTGCGCACCCATCAACCACAAATAAACGCACCAGACGTACACACAGCCGAGCCTCAGATCCCAGAGCCCTCTTTCGACGAAGTTGTAGACGCGATAAATCGACTGAAAAACCGGCAGAGCTTGTGAACCATGGAGGAGAGGCAACCGCTCGAAAGATCCACCAACTGGCTAAAATAATATGGGACAAGGAAGTCATTCCGAAAGAATGGAAAACCGCAATAGTCATCCCCATTTTCAAAAAAGGCGACAGATCTGACTGCGAAAATTACAGAGGTATATCATTGCTCCCAATCACATACAAAATATTAACAAATGTCATACTGGTAAGAATCACACCGTACGCAGAAGAAATATTGGGAGACTACCAATGCGGATTCCGTCGGAACCGGCCAACAAGCGACCAGATGTTCACAAAAAGGCAACTGCTGGAAAAGAAGTGGGAATACGGAGAGACGGTTCACCAACTGTTCGTGGACTTCAAAAAAGCCTACGACTCAGGCGCAAGACGAAGACTCTACCATATTGTGGTTGAGCTGGGGATCCCGAAAAAATATGCCGCCCTCATTCAATTCTGCACGAACGAAAACAAAGGGCGAGTTAGAATAGAAAACCACCTCTCAGAACCATTTGAAATCCGGGACGAACTAAAACAAGGGGATGGTCTCTCACCATGCCTTTTTAACCTTGTCCTCGAGTATGTTATCAGAAAGGTACAAGACGACAACACGGCCGGATCATACCTGAACGAGGTCACACAAGTCCACAAAACGAAATACATGATTACGACGAGAGCAGGTGGACCTCAGAGAACACATATAAACGTCAGGAGCAAGATATTTGAAAATGTCAAAGAATTTAAATATCTGGGAACGATACTGACGACCAGCAACGAAACGTCAAAGGAAATTAACAAAAGACTACATTCCGGCAACGCTAGTTGGCATGCAGCCAGTAAACTATTAAAATCCAAACTGCTATCACGTAATATAAAGCTCCGTGTCTATAGAACCATAATCATGCCGATTGTTCTATACGGATGCGAAACATGGGCTCTCACAAAACGGGAAGAAAACAAATTCCGCGTATACGAGAATAAAGTCCTAAGGGGTATCTTTGGCGGCAAATATGACGAGGAGTCAGGACAATGGAGGAAACCCCACAACCACGAATTGGAAGAGCTATACCGCAAACCTACAATAGTGAGAGTGATCAAGTCGCGAAGATTAAGATGGGCCGGACACGTAGCGCGAATGGGCGATGATAGGACCGTGCATAGGATTCTTGACGGTAAACTAACGGGGAAGAGACCGACAGGACGGCCGCGACGGAGATGGGAGGACAATGTTAGATTGGACCTCGAGGAGATCGGATCGGATGATCGAACGTGGAAGGAGAGCGCACAGGACAGGGAACAATGGCGGAGCCGAGTCGGTGAGGCCATGAACTTCCGGGTTCCTACAGGCCAGTAAATATATATATCATCATCATCATCATCATCATCGGCACTACAATCGGGAACCGGTCTTGGCCTTATTTAGCAAGTCCTGAGGCTTGTTAATTTTTCCATAATGATTTATTTTGTCTGGGCAAGGTCATTAGTCTTGCGCCATATATATATATATATATATATATATATATATATATATATATATATATATATATATATATATATATATATATATATATATATTAAGGGGATAAGGGATATGTTTGTACCAACAATAGCAAAAATGAAAAGAGAAATCCCTCTAACATATCTTCATTCATTATGAAAAGCAAAGGCAATTGTACGCCGAACATCATAACCAAAAAAAAAAAAAAAGGTAAATATTGTATAATTTAAAGTGGTTGCGAAGAGCCAGTAAGTTAATATAAGAATAAACAAATTTGTAATTTTATTGTAAATAAATGTGGATTTAAAACAAAAACAAAAATCATTTTGTTGCGTTATTTTGAAAGTACGTCGAAAGGGATAAGAACAATTTATATTTTTTATTGATTGCGAATTTAATGTAAGAATAATATTTGTCAGCAAGTGTTTACCTTTAGTACTACGTTATCAATTTTTATTTTTTTATTTTTTTTACATTTCTGTATTTATAGACCAGAAATGATTTGTTACAATAAGTAATACAGATAACTTATAATTAGCTTAGCTTTAATCGTTTACACATACTTGCTTAGTACATTTTTCAAACATTATTATAAAGTTATATATTTCATGAGTGGACAAGATAGGAGTAGGTGGGGCTTTCTGGAAAAGGTCAGAAAACCAGGATATAATTATTTACTTAACCTATAACTAATTTGCTTAACTTAACTTAACTTAGCTTGGCCTAGCTTATGTAATTATTAAATCTATTATTATTACAATAAGTTAGAGTAGGGTGGGGCGGGAGGTATAGTGGTCGATGGGTAGGATTTGGGTTAGGGTGGGTACTATCAGTCGGGGATACGGGTTGGGGGAACACTTTCCGATTGGTCGTTGAAACGCAAGATATTAGAGAAGGGTTGTATATTACAATATTTAAACTGGTGAGGTGAGAGTTCAGTATTGTGGTATACAATCTCATTGGAGTTGTTGACCAACCTGCCAAAGGTGAAGAGGGTTCTGGTGTGGAGACAGTTCGGGTAGGCAGTTCGGTTGTCTGACGGAGTCGATGTGAGCGCATTTATTATCGGATTGGGATTATTGGGAAGATTTTCGATAAATTTGATGGACAGCTCGAGGAAGCGTCGATCTATACGTTCAATATTAGCGGCATAGTAGAGCGAACTACTGTTGTAATATTTGTGGGAGTTAGGATGTCGGTTGAGGCCAGTGATAAGTCTGAAGCATTTCCTTTCGAAAATGCGTAGCTTCTCCATTTGGGCGGGTGTAAGATGGTACCATATCGGGCATGCATATGTGAGAGTGGGTCTGATTATTTGTTTGTAGATAAGTGATTTGACTTTGGGAGAGAGACCATTCGGTTTGTACATGACTTTTCTGCAGAGGTTCAGTTGGGTTGTGGCTTTACGAATCGTATTTTTAATGTGGGCGGAGAATGACAGATTGTTGGTAAAGGTTATACCTAGATACTTTAAGGTTTTGGAGGGTTTAATTATACTGTTATTTATTTTAATTCTGATTTTATTATGGCAGCGAATAGTGTTGTTTGTACAACTCGCGTTTCTGCCTTTAAAAACTATGAGCTGAGTTTTGGTTGGATTTAGTTGAATTCTCCACTTGGTAAAGTAGGCTGACAGGATTGGGAGATATCTGTTAATACAGTTTCTTGCCTCCTTGACAAGCTTGTTGCTTGAATAAATTAAGGTGTCGTCGGCATAGTTGAGCATTGTTGTATTGGGTAACAGTGGCTGCGGTGCGTCTGATGTATAAAGAAGGTATAGTAGTGGGCCGAGGATGGATCCTTGAGGAACTCCTGCGGTTATGCTATAAGGTGTCGAGAGAGTTGAGTTTATTTTCAGCATGAACTTTCTATCAGAGAGGTAAGAAGCGAGAAGTTTTGTGGAGTGGATGTTTAATCCATACATTGAATGAAGTTTGTATAACAGTCCTGCGATCCAGACACAGTCGAATGCTTTAGCTATGTCTAGGGAGACACATACCGTTGGGGATTGGTTTTGGAGGTGGGCCGTCACATCATGTGTCAGTTTTAAGAGAGCATGACAAGTGGAGTGTTGTGAGCGGAAGCCAAATTGAGAGTTCTGAATGAGGGAGTAATCCCTGGCAAATGAGAGAAGATTTTTGTAGATTTTACATTCAAGAATCTTGCTAAGCGAGTTTAGCTGCGATATCGGACGGAAGTTATCCGGGTACTTGGAGGGCCCAGATTTGCTAATAGGGACGATCACCGCTGTTTTCCAACTTTTAGGGAAATGTGAAGCGTTTATTATGTGGTTGAGAAGAACGAGAATCGGGAGCAAGTTGCCTGGGTGGAGTCTTTTGAATAGGAGGTTAGGGATTCCATCTAGGCCAGTCGATTTTTGATTGTTACGTGAAGTAATAGCTTCGAATAGTTCTTCAAGGCTTAGGAATGTGTCGATTCCTACGGGGTGATGCTTTATTGGTTTCGGTGAATTCAGTAATAAATGGTGTGAGGGATGGCTCCAGTGAGCGTTGAATGTAATCGTTCACGGTATCGTGGAAATTTGTTACTGGGAGGGTATCGTTTTGCTTATGGACTTTGCAGAAATGTTCAGCGAGACAGTTTGCTATATCAGTGTCCGACTGGACGATGTTATTATTAGTTGGGTGAATAAGATAATCTATTCGAGGCTTGAGTTTGCGACCCGTTAGTCTATTTATGTTTTTAAATAGATCGCGATTTGGTTTGATACTGTTTAGGGTCGATGTGTAGGTCTGATTAGTGAAAACTTTTAGTTGTCCATTTATCAGGGAGGTCAATAGCTGGATCTGTTGTTTAATAAAAGGTGAGTAGCTAGTGTGCAATTTTCGTCGGAGTTGTTTTTTTATACGTAATAATTTTGTGAGTAGGTTGAGTAGGGGTTTTCCTAAGTGATTATGAGGAACGATAGTGGGAGTATGGCTGAAGAGAGCATTTCCCAGTATTTGCTCTATTTGGGCCGCTGCTTGGTCAATTTGTGTAGGGGGCAGGTTAGAAGATTCCGGTAAAGAAAATTTTGAAAAGCCAGCAGCAATATCCTTATTGACTTTTTTCCAGTTTGTTTTGGTGAAATTTGGAATAGGATTCAGAGTGTAGAGTGGTTCAAGCGAGGGGATTTGAACCGAGGTGTGGACAGAGCCATTATCCGAAGGGAATGTGAAGGACACTGTGGGAGGATTAGATGAATAGCTGTCTGTAGACTTTAGGAAGAAATCGATTGTTGACTTGGTTGAGCTGCAAATTCGAGTAGGTTGCAACGGGCAGTCTGCGTAGACATATGGATGAAGTCGGAGGAAATCAAGGAGTTGGCAGCCGTATTTGTTGCATTTGATGTCATTAAATGCAGTATGTCGTGCGTTCCAGTCTCCTCCTATTATGAAAGGTGCTGGCAGAGACTGTTGGATTATTTGTGATATGTCTGCACTAGGGAAGTTTGGTTCACGAGAAGGGTGAATGTATATGGAGGACAAGACCAGTACTTTATTATTTCGGCAGAAAAGTTTAACAGCCGTGTATTCGACACTAGTTATATTAGCAAATCTAATCTCAGTAAATTGGAATTTTTTATGTATTAGGATTCCCGTACCTCCATGAGGGCCAGAGGTTCGTGGGTTGGACACAAATGTGTAATTAGGTATGTAGACTCGAGAAGTGGATTTCAGCCAAGTTTCTGAAAGCAGAAGAATATCTGGGGAGAACTTTTCAACAAACAGTCGGATGTGTTGTCTACAGGTGTGGGAATAAATGGACTCTGAGTTGAGGGAGAGTACGTTATCAAAATTTATAAATTAATAAGAACTGCATATTTTAAATTAAAAAAAAAAAGTGGTGTATATACATTGCAACTAATTATCTCTAAATCGTTAAAACAATATTAGAATAAGACCATAACTCGCCGTTTTATGGTTTTGAAAATTATGTAAACTAAGAACCATTAGCTTAATTTGCGTTTTTTCAACACCACAGACTTTGCTGCTGCTCCACCGAAAAACAATTACATGTGACAATATGAATCTATTTGTTGATATGATTAGATACTATAACCCGTTTACAATTATATCTGGTGTTATGGGTTATATAATACGGCGACGAGCATATTTTTGTCTAGTGTGTTCCATTGCTTGCTGTTATCTATACACTGAAGATAAGCTTTTTAGACTATTGTCATAAATTCTATTTAAAAAAAGTCTTGTTATTTACAAGTATATTCTTTTTACGATTATGGAACTTGATAGTTTTTGTTTCTAATCACAATGATAAAAATCAATTAGTTTAAGAGAAATATTGTTTTTGGACTAAGTGCTGAGCATGAAAAAATCTTCGCTAACTTGAATTACGATTGAAAGCAGTATGTGACCCGTAGTTCAAACAAAATGTTTCTGCTTTTGCTGTTCCAAAATAGAAACAGGAATTATAAGTCAAAACTGTAAACGTTATCGGTCATTGACGTGCAAACAGAAATTTTTTATAAGAAATCCTGACCTCAGAGAGATTAAACGAACACTATTCAGTATGGGTAAAAAATCCTTGATGGTCACGATAATAAACTAAATTTGCATTAGAAGAGAGAATAATTTCTTCAGGCATTCTAAGACCTGCCAACTTTTAAGTTTAACCCTTATGTCAATGATCGGGTACCCGGGTACCCATTTCGATTTTTTAAAATGTCAATTTGAAAGTAAAAAAAAAATTTTTTTTACATTGAAATTTCGTAATTATCATTCAGAAACGTTTGAATGGAGACGATCTAAGGCATGGGACCGAAATTCGTCTACTAGGCCGAGCAATCGTGAAATTGTGACGAAATGATTACTGTCGGTAAAGTGGGTCATTGACATAAGGGTTAAGTAATTCTAATAAAAAGAGCATTCGAGTTTCAGAATTATAATGATGATTATGATATTAACGGTACTCAGTATGTATTAAGTTTACGCGTAGTTCAAGGGATTATTTGTGGAAGTTGTCTCACATTGGGCCCCAAATAATTACGATTGAGATTAATAGAAGAGTGGCAGACCTGTGGAGAGGAAGTCGTGGCACCGGCATGGGTGCGAGTTCTACTTCCTCCTCCATCATCACTATAAGGCAATGTTCCGCCAACTGAATAGTCACTAAAAGGTTACACCGAAGAGGCAACAAAAGAAAACCAGAACGCTGCAAGTAGGGGAGGAAAGAAAACACATTAAAACGCACAGATTTAATTGGTGATCACCGCATTTTTATTACTTCACTTATAACTTATTATTACTATTAAATTGTTCACGGAACTTTTTGGCACTCGCACGCTACGGGGGAAAGGAAGATTGCAACTCCAGGGTGTGCACTCCGAGCACACCCTACACGGGATAATGAACGGCTCGACCGCTCCGTTCAGTGGTTGGGATAAGACTCCGTGAGGATAGAACTCTGACTTGAATTCTATCTTCAATTAAGGGTGAGATATGGAGGGGAAAGAGAAAATTTTCTCTTAAGGGTGTGGCCACTAAGAAAATGCGATCTTTTTGGTGCAGTGGTATATGTGCGTGATCGAATAGATTCGTGAAAGCAGTGGAACGACGAGAAAGGCAGTCCGCGAGAACAAAGGAAAAGGACACCAAATGGTTCGCTCCGTAATGAGGGTCATGTTTATGCAACGTCGCTATGACGGACGTTGGTAAAAAGGTGTTAATGGGATACGATACTTTATACCATGGAAATTGTATATCGTATCTTGGGTTAATTGCCGATACGTATCCCTTGCTTGCATTTAGGTATGCCAAGCAATTAGTGGTGGCGACGAAAGAAATGCATCATTGTTTGTCTATTGAATCGCTAGTGTTTGCAGCTGTAAAAACAAGCTGACGACATAGTATTTTAACTCAGACAAAGGGTATCGAATGTTTGCTATTTATGGTGCATATGCACATTAAGGATCAATTTTAGGAATTTCAGATAATGCTTGAAAGCATTACATGTCCTTGGAAAAGGAAATGTTTTCTGGGGCAAATGCAAATGCATTGGCGGGTAACAATGGGAGTTATGGAATTCCTAAAAAGGTCAAGAAGAATTCTTACAGAAAATTGTATGCAAAGGGATGCATGAAAAGGTAAGTTTTCTTTATAGGGATTTTAAGATTACAGATGGTGATCTATATAATGCGTGCAGCGTTTTTGTGTGCCGAATGCGATTGCATTGGTGAAATTATATGGGAAGATGGATGTTATGGATTTTTAAGGAAAGCGTACCGTGGGGTTTGGCGGGACCGCCACAGACCCACGTGAGAGTAGTTTCTAGTCGAGACCGCCATACATGTTAAATAGATAAGAAACATCGAACAGCGTCTCTTCGTTCATCGTTATTTGGATTTCAGCGATTGTAGCAGTCGATGATCGAGGACGAATAACTTTTTTTATCGTAGAAAAAGTTTTCACATTCAACCAACACGACCAAAAAAATTCCAAAGATTTTACCAAGGTTATCTATTTCACTCTCATGCGTATGAGATTGCGACCCACTGGATCCAAATAATGACTTTCGGCATTTGACAATTTGTGTTGGGGTTTGTATCGTTTAACCAAATGTTCAAAAATAACGAGAAATGTTGTTTTTCTTAAAGTAAATTCTGTGAAAAAAGTATCACGAATTGCTGACTACCCGAGTTAGTCAGAAGTATTCCAGTAGCGTGTGCCGAATTTTATAATGAGTGAAAGTATTGAAGATATTTTACATTGCGAACGAAATTTTGTGCTGATGCATTGAAGATATTGCAGAAGGCTAATGGTGATTTTGCACTGTCAAGAACCTCCGCATACAAGTGGTACAAAGTCTTAAAAGAAGCTCGAGAATTAACTAACATCCGCACACTACACAAACACAGGAACATGCTTTTATTTACTGAAACTTTATGTTTGGTATATGGGAAAATTTAATTATTCTTTATTCAGCGCAAACACTCGACAATCTCAATATCGTACCGAGACTAGATGTTACATATCATAATTGTCGCATGTCAGCAAAGCACGGGAACCAAACACGTGTGCGCCACTCGTTACTACAACGCAACGATATGCTAAGTACCTTTCCACGAAAGGTTGACACTTTAAATTATATGTTAGTCCTACACAGGTAAACATTTTGTGAGTCGACCCCTTTTTGCACAACTACCTGAAGTACATTCTCTCGTACCCGAAAATGTTAGATGTTAAGTAAAATAGAAGTATAAGTTAGTCTTAAGATAGCCTCCGAGAAGGAACGATCCCCTCGTTAATAAAATAAATAAAAACGTCCCGCGGAAGATCACGGGATAACAATAAAAAAGGAACAAGTGTTTTCTTTAATATTCTAACACTAGACACAAATACTCAACCCTTTTCATATAAATATAGGAGGGTTGGCTGAAAAGTTTCCGACCTCAACGAAGATAGCAGCACTCGTCAATGAAAGATGGTGAATTGTGACGTTTGTTTTTTGCCACAGAAAATTAATTGTAAATCAAATGTTACCTGTAGTTTCGGTGAATTCGCTCGGCAGCTCTCCCAGCGGTGGTCCTCAACTCCTCGTACTCCGGATCAGCAGGCGGTCGTGATTCCTGCTTGAGGAAATTACCCAGGGCTTGTACCAGGCGACCCTTGGTTCTGGAAACTGTGATGGGCGGCAGAAATGGTCCGAACCAACTTGAGTATTCTCTGTTCAATCCAACTCCGCCGGCCTCCAGCTGCGCACACTCCATAGAGACCTCCCCGAAGTTCCGCAGTCAAATTATAGTCCAATTCATGTTACAAAATGATTCTTTATTACTTCGAAAAACACCATCGTGCCATCTGAATTCTTTAATTTTATTTTAATTTGTTAACTTTACTTTTCAATTCTTTTACTTTACTTTGAATTTAACAAAAACTAGGAACGGGACTTTTCTTTGAATTTAACAAAAACTAGGCAGGGGCTTCTCCTCTTCTTCCAAAAATCGATCAACGAAATCTTTCTTTTTCCAAAAACAGTATTCAACCCGTAAAAAAGAATCCACTAACTGCTATTCAAAAACCGTATTCAATATCATATTCACCCGATATTCCTTTCCCAAGTACACAAAAGACCTCTCTCTCGCTCTCCCTCAACATCCACTCCGAAAACCGAATTCGAACTTGCCCACGATCCACACTCGAACTGGGGCGTGTTCGAACACTCACATGTGGATCGTGCACTTCTTCCACCACCTTACCATCAAACCATATTAAAATCAAATTATATTAAAAACAATTAAATGATGGGGGTGGTGGAAGCCATAACATACCCCCCCCCCCAAGACTGCGTGGGATTCTTAGGAGAGGAATGTCACGCCGGAGAGTGGATGGCGGAGAGCAAACAAACACATAACTAACAATCAACAAAACAAATAAATAAATATAATTATATGTTAGTGTTAGAGGGATAATAACTAGTACTTAAATGTTAATGTTAGTAAATAAATAATATTTATGTACTAGTGTTAGTAAGAAATAACTAACAGTGATTTCATAGGGGAACACCAACATGAACTCCCCGAAGACATGGACAAAAACAAACAACACAGATTTCCATCTATCGCGGCGGGCCCGACACCTAAACTGATGGTCCGGCCGAAAGCTCGACCGCCCACACGATCCGGTTAGGACCCCCTCGCCAAGGAGAGGCGATCCCCTCTCGCCCAACCACTCCAGTGCCGCCCGGCCGGCGAAATCGTTCCGCTCCTATATATTTTCCCTCCAATTTTTTTGGACTCCTTACTTGCCCCGGTCCATGGGTTGGTAGATCGGGGGTTGCCCCGTTCCGGCGGCAAAACCTACCATCACCCGACATTATAGTGCGCTTTCGCAACTTCATATTTATGATCCAACCCCCAGCACTGGGGCTTGCCTTTGCAGTCTGCGCTGGGACTGCGCCTGCAGCATTAGGCCTGGCCTTAAAGACTCTTCGTCAGACTCTCAAGTTGGTATCCCTCGACGAAGGTCCTTTACAAGGACGAAGATTCCGGAGGGAAACCAGGGTCTGGCCAGCTGGGATCATGGGCTCCAAGTTACAGGAAGACTTAACCTTTCCTTAATTGTTTTTTATAAAAAGTGTTGTCTATAACTATGTTATCAACGTCCGCTGTTCGAGGCTTATCCGAATGACCACGTGGGTAGCACGTGGTTGAACATCTTTTCGCAGCCGTCCCCTGTATGGATAGGGTCTCCGGGCGAGTACCTGCCGCAGTACCGACCTTAACAGGTCCCTTTGGCACGTCTCGCCGTTCGGCTGCCACATGTGCAACCCTTCCCGCCCCATAGTTGACAAATTGAATGGAGAATGGCACGGGATTTACGTCTGCCTTACAATTCCGAGACAGGAAGTCGTACCCCAACAATCCGTCTTCCTCCAAACCCGGCAAGGAGTCCACTATTTGGAAACTGCAGGGAATCTCATGGTACAACTTGAAATTCCCAGTGCAGCATCCCCTCAACTTGCCTTTGACAAACAGCGCTTGGAGCGTTGTAGATCTATGCACATCCATGCCATATCTAGGATGGAGTGCCTTCAGCTTCAACAGGCTGATCTCAGCGCCTGTGTCCACGATTAGGCGCATAGAGTTCCCACGGCCAATGTCTAAAGGAAGAGTGACAATCGGGACCTGAGTCGGCGAAAGCTGAGAACAGCTGGAGCTGGGTTGCGTTTCTAGTGCGGTCGGGTTGGATCTTGCCGACCCGACCTTTGGGACTATCCCGAATTCTCCTATTTTGCCTTATGTCGACACTCTGCCGCCTTGTGAGTGTGTCGACTGCAAAACTCGCACAATGATCCGGTCTTCCGTTCAGGAATGTTCCGCTCGGGAGTCCCACTGGACTCCGAACTAGTGGAACTGGGGCTATTCTTTCTGCCCACTTTGGGCCCAATGCGCCGGGGTCGCCATTTCCGATTCCCCGCGCTGCCCGATGCGACGTCATACCTCGCATCCGTTTTCGAGGACTTCGAGTCCATGGAGTCGGGTTGCATCCCGCCACAGCTCGACACGGACGATCCTCGCCCATTATCCTCACTCACCTCCCGGGAGTCCAAAGCCACCGCGCGACTACTACCGGCTCCTCGATTGCGTCGGCGCTGTCTCCTACGCTTTCCGCGCCTATCTCTTGCGCTTCCCCCAGTCTCCACCCGGGTGTCCTGCTCTTGGCTCGCTCCGGCGTGCCGCTTGCGGGGAGAAACCTGGGAACCATGTTGCTGTTCCCACCTTTGTCTATATTCGCACCCGCGCAAGTTATGACCTTGACGGTCACAAAACTCGCAGCAGCACCGGACGCTGAATACTCTGGGGCCCGTCGTCGCCGGGCCGCCAGCCGTAGACGGGGGCTGCGGCTCCGGCAGGGCTCTCCTCTGAAACTGCGGTCGCTGATGGAGCGGTCCATGCCGCGCGAATCCGCCCTGTTGTCCTCTACCCCTGTATGGAGTCTGGGGTTCGCGCGTCCTTGTCGGACGATCCGGGCAGTCCACTATATCGTGTCGCCATTCTTGTGAAGAAATGTATAGAACATACCTTGCGTCCTTCATTGCACCTTATGTTAATTGAGGAAATTAGTATAGATGTAACATTAAGTGATAACTCCAAGGTGAGTATTTTTTCGGTCTATATCCCTGGAGGAAAAGGAAACATTGATACGCATAACACAATTTATTAACATCTACTTACTTTAAGCGGGATCTGCAAAAATTGTATAGACTCAACACTCGAAACAAGGTAATTATTGGTGGTGATCTAAGCTGTAGACATCAGTCGTGGAATTGTCCTAGGGCAAACTGCTGGGGTCACATGTTACTAGGTATTACTGAATCCAGCCCAAGTTTTTCCATACTTTATCCACTTCTCCACACCTATATCCCAACGAGTGCTAACAAGAATCCCTCAACTCTCGATCTATATATCACTAATATTCCATATGGTGCTAGGTGATACCAGCCCAAATTCTATAACCTGCAGCGAGCACATTGATATCCTATGTAATAATTTTGTTTCTGTTGTCAATAGAGCGGCCGATCTTGCGATACCTAAATGTTCCACTGCTGCAGTTGATAAGGCGCCGCTTCCTGAAAATATCTTACATCTGATTAGGCTACGAAATCCTGAAAGAAGAAAATTGCTTCGTTGTAGAATTGATTGCTTTCTAGTTAATGTTAAAGTCTTAATTAAGCTCATCCTACAGGAACAGATCACACAACAAATAAAAGAGATCTTTTCGCACTTGTGCAGCCTTAACAGAACCCCAATATAAACAATATCAAATGAAAGATCAATTAAAGCCCTTGTCATAAATGTAAATTCACTTATAAGAACCTAGAGTTGAACCACGTTTTTAACTTGTTGCAAGACCAAACCCCTGATGTGCTTCTGGCTAGGGTGTAGTATCCCATTACATAAACCCCATACCATATAACTGGCCAATTGAAAAGTCCCCGGCCTTTGATAGTAAAACACATTTTTTTTGCAAAATTGGTTTTTTTTATTCAACATAATTCCCTTCGAGGGTGATACACTGATTATAGCGACCCTCCAACTTTTCGACACCTTTTTTGTAGTACGATTTGTCCTTTGCTTCAAAATAGGCCTCAGTTTCGGCGATCACCTCTTCATTCGACGAAAATTTCCTCCCAGCGAGGATTCTTTTGAGATCTGAGAACAGGAAATAGTCGCTGGGGGCCAGATCTGGAGAATACGGTGGATGCGGAAGCAATTCGAAGCCCAATTCATGGATTTTTGCCCTCGTTTTCACTGACTTGTGACACGGTGCGTTGTCTTGGTGAAGCAGCACTTTCTTTTTCTTCAAATGCGGTCGTTTTTCGGCGATTTCGTCCCTCAAACGGACCAATAACGCTGTGTAATAGTCGCTGTTGATGGTCCTTTCTTTTTCAAGATAGTCAATGAAAATTATTCCGCGCGCATCCCAAAATACAGACGCCATAACCTTGCCAGGCGACTGTTGCGTTTTTCCACGATTTGGGGCGGGTTCATCGTGTGCAGTCCACTCGGATGACTGTCGATTGGACTTCGGAGTGAAATGGTGGAGCCATGTTTATCCATTGCCACATATCGACGCAAAAACTCGGGTTTATTACGCTTGATCATCTCCAAACACTGCTCCGAATCATCAACTCGTCGTTGTTTTTGGTCAAAACTGAGCTCGCGCGGCACCCACTTTGCACAGAGCTTTCTCATACCCAAATATTCGTGAATGATATGATGTACACGTTCAGTTGATATCTTTAGAGTGCCTGCTATTTCATTCAATTTCAATTTACGGTCATTCAAAATCATTTTGTGGATTTTTCTAATGTTTTCGTCGGTAACAACCTCTTTTGGGCGTCCACTGCGTTCACCGTCTTCGGTGTTCATTTCACCACGTCTAAAGTTAGCATACCAATCCTTGATGGTTGATTTTCCTGGGGCGGGGTCTGGAAACTCGTCATCAAGCCAAGTTTTTGCTTCAACTGTATTTTTTCCCTTCAAAAAGCAATATTTTATCAACACGCGAAATTCCTTGTTATCCATTTTTTCACAATAACAGAAGTTGCTTTACTCAAAATACTATAATTCACAAACTAATGATCCGACATCTGTCAAATTTATACACGCGTCTTTTGAAGGTTAAACTAACTAAAAATCATATGGATTTCTAGTGATCTAGTGCCGCCATCTATGTGTCAGGCCAGGGACTTTTCAAATGACCTGTTAATACATAATGCGCTTAGAATCTTTTCCTCTTTAATTGCCTACCTGTGACGCGCAGTCATTTCCCAAACTACGCGTTATCCAATTACGAGTCATTCATACCGACAAGTTCACCCGTTCAGCATTTCGAAAGATTATAAGCAAGCGCGACACCAAGTGCCATAGCGGAACCCCTGGCAATTGCTTACGTCCACAAATATGAAACGTATGGATAATAAGAAATCACCGTATACCAGATGTCATGCACTTGCTTAGGGATTTCCCAGTAAAAATGCTACAAAAGATAGGCATACGAATAATAACGACTCGCCACCGGTGATTCGAAGCGACGAAATATGCCCGAACCAAGGCCACTGCACTTTAAGTGGATCAATATCAATTAAGCGAAAAATGACGTTTCTGGCGATTGCCCTCAATATGGGCTAAAGCCGACTGAATGAAACTGCGGCAAGGTAAATAACCTGGACGTGAGGTGATGCTGAGTAGAGAGAAATTGACTGCATTGTTCGCAATTTTGCCCCAATAATTTTTATATAAAAGTAGTGGTCGCAAACGATATATTTCAGGGCTATCTTAAGCAATTAATGATTTAATATTAAAGAAATCGTTTTAAGAGAAAAATCATATTTCTTCTTATCTGACTCTCCGAAAACCAACTCTTCCCTTTGATATAAAGGAAGCACGGTTGGCCGTCGACAACAATGTTGTTATGTTGGCCGGTTACCAAAACAGCGTACTGGGGTTGAAACACCAGGGTGAAAAAAGAGATTAATAAAAATAAAAGAAAAGAAAAACAGTTATTGAAAGTAATATATATATATAAAAAAAATAATAATAAAAAGTATTAATCAACCAAAAACTCTTAAGATAGTAAGACCTGGCAAATTCCAAAAAGGAGACCGGAGGCAAAGTTTGAGTGGTGATAAAAGACCAGGGTGTAATTTTCATCTGTAGAACGAAAGCCTACCTGCAAAACGAAAACATAAGCAACGTCAACACCAGCATTGAAGTCTTTCCAAACAGTAAAAGCAGCACGGGCACAGTAGTGCAAGGAATCGAAGAATAGAAGGAAGTTGTTAGTTTTATGTTGTGGCGTGCGTTGTTAGCAGACTGTATTTATTTAAGAGCTGAGCGAAAGAAGCCGGGAGACCGGGGTTCGATTCCCCGTCGGGGAGCCTCTGGCGCAAGACTAGTGACCTAGCCCGGAAAAAACAAATCATTATGGACAAATTAACAAGCCTCAGGACTTGCTCAATAAGGCCAAGACCGGTCCCCGGTTCTAGTGCTGATGATGATGACCGAAAGAAGTAAATAACGACTCCGTATCTGAAGCTAAAACAGTATTATTATTTATTAATGATAATGCACTACTTATCTATGTTCGTTAGCCGAACGCCCTAGCAGCTAGCGCTATTTAGAATTAAGTTTTTGTGTAATTAATTACATCGTAATAAATAATAATAATAATAATAATTATCTATGTTCGAAAACGTTGACGAGGCAGCTGCCAGCTGAAGATGAAGTTTAAGGTACTTCTGGATATATGTCACTACCGGGAGTTCTCCTTTGCAATGACGGTGTTCGATTGTTCGACGCAAATGTCGGTTGTTGATCGATGACTAATGTCAGATTCCGTGAGGTCTGTTGTTAGAGGTGATGCCCTTCTTGAACGTTGTTCCGCAAACGTAGTGGTTGTTTGTTTGTCCACTTGGTCGCGTTGAAAGCCACAACTTCTCTATATAGAATCAATAATCCCCACTATAATCGATGAGTCTTAGCGTAAGCAGTCCGTAAATGATTCAGTGTCCGACTGCTCTGGATGAGTACATCTGCGGCGGTGATGGTGCGAAAACGAGCACTCACGACACCGAGAAGGTTGGGATATTTCGGTTTTTCCCTTCGTCGGCCGCGACTAACCGATTCAGCACTGATAAGTTGCTTTAGGTTTGCTGAGCAGCCGCTCATCAACATCGGCACTACAACCGGGATCCGGTCTTGGCCTTATTTAGCACGTCCCGAGGCTTGTTAAATTTTCCATAATAATTTGTTTTTCCGGGCAAGGTTATTAGCCTTGTGCCAACCGCTGTTAATTAATGTGTGCTTATTACACCCAAAAAAGCAACGACAGAGGCCACACTAAATGACAGCAAACCGGCAATCACATTTTTAATACTTCCGCACCAGTGTAGTGCTCCAAGAAGTCCTACCATTTTCCTCCCACATACATTTCTACCCACCAATTATATCATGCAAACATATCCTCAAACTAACAATCCAATGTTTAAATATCAAATCCTTCCTAAAAACTAAACACCACAATGCATATCTTCATATGCAAACAAACACACATTAAAAGATATCCATTTCGTCCCCATACACACAATTCTAAAATCCGTATCTCCATCAAAAAAAAAAAGGAATGGGCAAGAGGGCCGACTCTAGCGAGACAAGGACAGATGTGTCCTTCATCTTGTCTCTGGCTTCTAGTCATCTTGCGATAACCAGAATCACCCACATCCGTGAGGATGTTGGGCTCGGTCTCGCGATATCTGAAAAGAAAAGACAAAAAAAAAGGGGGGGGGGGGGGGGGGGCGTATCCAAGGATAGTGTGGGCAGTGTTAGTCCAGGTGTTCTCTAACTACTTGTATAGAGGGATGGTGGGAAAGAAATCATACAAGACCGGTAGGTCTTGAGTGCGGTAGTAAACGCAGATCACGTCTTTGGCGTCTGATGATCTGCGCTTTGGCCGGTGTGTGTATGTTTGTGCCGTCTTGTACTGTGCGTCCGTGTGTGTGTGGTTTGTTAACAGTAGACCATATGGGATGGGTCCAGGAATCTTCTATAATAGAGGGGAATGTTGTTGGGAATGGTGCTTTTTTCAGTTTTGTACTGAAGAAGAAATTGTGGTGGTCTTATCCGAAGAGATCGAAAGAGAGAAGGGTCAAGAACGCAAGAGTCCCATACAAGTAGATTCTCGCTGTTCTGAATGCTTTCGAGGTACTTGTATGCTAATTGTAGCAAGTACTCGTCGATAGTGGTAATGGGGGCGCCTTCGTATAGGTGAGAGTTGCGGTAATGAGGACCGTCAGGCCTTCTAGAGTGATTGGTGCATCTTCTGAGGACCTTCCTTTCGAAAACTCGAAGTCTTTCCATTTGAGCCGAAGATATGCAGGACCATATTGGAAAGGCGTATGATATTCCAAATCGGATTAGCTGGTTATAGCAGAGAAGCTTAACTTTGGTGTCAACTTTGTTCCTCCACTTCAAGATGTTGTGCAGTTGCTTAGACCGACCGAGGCCCCTTTGGAGAATGTGGGTCACATGTTTGATGAAATTCTTTTTTGGGCTATAAATGACCCCAAGATATTTCATCCTGTCCTGTGGTCTAATCGTAGTATCTCCCATTTTTATTCGAATATTCTGTGAATATCGAGAAGTAGGTTGGAAGTGTTTACTACTCAGAATTATAGTTACTGCTTTGGATGGGTTAAGTCGAATTTTCCATCGACTGCAATACTGATACAGTTCGTTCAAGTGACGGTTGAGTCGATTTGTTGCGAGTTTAGCGCTTTTGGATGACGTGTACACTAGGACGTCATCCGCATACCTTATCTCCACCTGGATAGCAGCCAGATGTGTATATTCGAAAAATAGATATTCCATTCCTTTTCTCCAATTTTTCACATACAAATCTCAAGAAGACTTGTATAAAAGGGCGATGAATTTCAGATTAGAGGATCAGTTTCTAGGTTGGCGTCCGACGTCCAAGGACGTCAATCAATTAAAATAAATATACAAAATCCAAATAAAAGTATTTTTATTGGATTCGGTCGAATATCAGATCTCTTTTTACAGCAATCGGTCGTCACTCTTCCCGGAGGCCCCGGAAGCACGGTGGCGACCGCAACGGATCCCCTCAGGAGCGGTCTAAAGAGATCCCTCATCCTTTTCAGGACAGGGAGACACTCTCCCTGAGAGAAGGACCACAACACCGCCTTCTTTTTCTTTTTGTTACATCTATATTTAAATTCGTGTGTTTTTATTTAACTTCGCTACTTTCCGTCGATCTCTTATCGACCCCTTAGATCAGTTCTTTTCACTCGCCGTTTATTTCCTTTGTTCTTCGTCTTTCGCCACAACGTTATCCACGCTCCTCTTCTCTCCTGGGCTTTGTCGATTACCTGCAGAAGGGGAGAACAGTCACAAGAGAGTATTATGTAGCGTTATTAGGCAAACTGAACGACGAAATAAATTGTATACGGTAAAGGCAACAAAGAAATTTAACAGAATTCCTCAGCACGATTTTCAACCGCTTGAGGTCCAAGATATTGGGTTCTAACGCTTCTATCCTATTACGTGCAGAAGGGAAGAACAGTCAAAGAAGAGTATTATGCAGCGTTGTTGGACTAACTGAAAAACAAAATGGCCAAGAAAAAAATTCTGTGCCATCACGATAGCGCACTGTCACACATGTCCTTGAAAGCGAGCCAAATTAGACCAATTACGATTTTAAATGGTTGCTCACCCACCACATTCCCAGATTTGGCCCACAGCGACCATTATCTGTTCCCAAACGTCAAGCGGTGGCTCCAGGAAAGGGGATTCAGATCAAATGAGGAAGTCATTGTAGAAACCGAGACGTATTTCGAAGGCTTGGACGTTTCGTACTTAAGAAAGGACATCGGAATGTTGGAAAATCACTATACGAAGTGTATCGCCGTCGAAAGCAACTTGTTTTCATTAAAACTCCCGGACTTTTCAGTCTATGTAGAATATTGGAGAAGTGCCCATAGACATCCTAGCTTCCTAGAGGATATGCCTCGAATCTATAAAAGGATAGCCACAAGGGATGAAAAATGCCTGGCGGAATGGCCTCGATGAAGATAGAAAAAAGAGAAGCTTCTATTGCTTTATGGCAAGCCAGATGGTACTTGAACTTAAAAAGCAGATGGACCATTACGCTCATCCCATTTGTAGAAGTTTGAATATAGTCACACAAGAACTGCAACTATCACCTTACGCAATTCTTGTCAGGGCATGGTGGGTATCGAAAACACGTAAATCCTTTTGGACACGACAGTTCACCTCTCTGTCCACAATGCGAGGAACGAGGAAAGGATGCTGAACATCCATCAATTTTTTGTATGCAGTTGCTTCGTTCAACGGAAAAACAAACTCCCGAGACCAGGGCACCTCGTTTTTTATATGACGCGGTCAGAGGAATGTTGGACTGAAATCTGTACACTTGTAACTCGACTGCAGAATAAGCGGTGCGAATCGAAAGAACGGGACAGGAAGTGGCAAAAAAAAAAAAAAAAAAAAAAAACCTCAAAGTCAGTCCTACGAGGAGATTGGTATGAGGTAAAGGGGTGTGCAAGATATGTCAGGGGGAATATTATGCAAATATTTTAACTTTAATAAATTCGTCATCGGGTTCGTTTTCGACACACTGTCGGCGTTGTATTGATAACATCAGGTGCATCGGTTTGCCATCCACGACTATTTTCAAACAGCAAAACCTGATATCCTTGCCTTAACTGCTACTCAAGTCGATTCGTCAACTGATTCGACATATCTTCTTTGCTCAGGATACGACTTACATTCAAGATTCCGTTCTAAGGGCGGAATCTGCAGCTTCACGCGGTCCGTTCTGGCTTTCCAAAGGATAGAGGCCTTGATTTGCCAAAGGATAGAGGCCTTGATTTGCCAAAGGATAGAGACCTTGAAGCCCAATCACTTTGTTGATGGTCCTGCTAAGGAATTTGGTTACATTCCTTCGTTCTGTTTACCGCTCCCCGAACAACGATCGACCAGCTACATTTTTCGAACATCTTTCACGTACCGCCGACAGTATACAGAACTGAGAAAGTCGTCCTTGGCAATTTTAACGTGCACAATTTCGGCTCGTTGGTACATTATTACAGTACCGACGAGGCGGGGAGGCTGGCGGTGAATCTCGCGAGTGCTTTTCTATGCGAGTGCCGGCTACCCAGGATAATTATGCGAACACCCTGGACCATCCGAGCCACACATTTAAACCATGGAAGTTGCTGCGCCACTGGGAAACTACGATCACTGCTTGGTACCGGTCGTGCAACCACTTGCATTTCAAATGAATAACCAACATAAGAAGCTTCGCGATGTATGGAGATATAGGGCTGCTAACTGGGACGATTTACGACATTTCTTCGCATCCTTTCCGTGTTGGGAGGTGTGTTTTGGAAACTTCGATATTAACGCATGCGCTGGGTCGGTCAAGGATTCCGCATTCCATCAAACGAACATCATCTGATAATCCTTGGTGTGGAAAAAATGCGAGCAGATTACGGTCGCAAAAAAAAAGCTTTTACTTGTTCGACAATCGCTCGAGTTCAGCCCATCCCAAAGAAAGAGAAAAAGTGTCTTCCACAAAGTTACCGGCCGATAGCATTACTGTCTGTGTTATCTACGGTGGTGAAAGAGGTGATAAATGCCGTGTTCCTTAAATATTTGGAATGAAACGGACTTCTGAATGATCGTCAATATGGGTTCCGTGGCAAGCGGTCCATGATTGACCTTTCGACCATTATGGCTCATATATTAATATTTGCTATTGCAGGGTATGGTGAGTCAGGAGCCCTTCCTTGGATACCAGCAAGGCTATTGACCGCTTCTGGTATGGGGCTTTGCTGAGCAAGATTCGTTCATACAGACTATCCCAGGGGTTTTGCGACTGGACGAAGAACCTACTTGAAAATTGATCGATCTGGGTTGTTGTAGACGGCTAATCTTCGGATCTGTATCCTATTAATTCCGGGGTGCCTTAAGGTTCTATTTTGGCTCCAACCTTGTTTGTCCTTCAGATAAATGATTTGTTGGAGTCATCGGATAACAGAGTGTTCAGTTTTTCGGATAATAGGACACGTTTTTCCTCTTTTTTGAGTGATCGGTCGATTAGTGAATCAACGTCACACCAGCTGAGATATAGCCCGATCGACTCTCTGAATCCGCATCTGGATAAGGTCCTGCAGTGGAGAAAGGCCAATCTCGTCGACTCCAATGGAACGGAGACACAATATACAACTTTCAAAAAGAAAAGTAAATCATCGGTTTCACAGTTGGTGATGAATGGCCAGGCCCTCACTTCTAAGGAAAGCATAACATTGCTCGGCATCACGGTCTGTGTGAATGCATGGTGGCATAAACACGCAGCGAACATCGCCAAGTCCGCCTCAGGAAAACGTACTTACATTTTTAGAGCCAAGATATATTTTACTCCGACCCAACTTTTTCTCGTGTATCAATCCCAAATTAGACCCACGCTCGAATATTGCTTTCATGTTTAGAGCTCTATTCCTAAACATACCCTCAACCTACTTGAGACCATACAAAGACGAGCGATCTGCCCGATCGGGGACACGGTGCTGACGTCGAGACAACAGTCGCTATGAATGCACTTTATGCCCTTTCTTTGTTCTAGGTTCGTTCTCATCTATGAAAGAACCACACACACACACCACTGCACTGAAAGAGTGCATTTCTGTGGCGGCCACACCCTTAAGAGAAAAGTTGTTCTCTCTCTTCCCTTTTCTTAACCCTAACCTAGGATGGAATTCATGTCAGAGTTCTATCCTCGGAGTCAAACTCCACCCGTTGACCACGCTAGTCACACGAGATCTCCCGCTCTCCGGTGCGTACGGAGACGCGATATATCCAGGAGTCGCGGTAAGTGCGGCCAGGAGTGATTGCCGCGGAAGTCAAATTTAACAGTGCCATCTTCCTTTTTTTATGGACGTTCCCAACAGTCTTTTTCCTTAAATATATCAATATCCGGGCAATTAATGAAAAAACAATAGATCCCTTTTGCAAATTACAAGTGAACCATAAAATAACTCAGAAACTATGTGCAGTGTGATTCGTTTCATCAGTGTTTTACTTTCCTCCTAGTGGGCGGTGCGTACAATCACAAGCTTCATTCACTGCATAACAAAAGGAATAAGTTTTGGGACATCTTCTCTCGGAATCGAACTATACCTGACTATTCCAACCTTCTTGGCTGTTACCTCCAATTCACGGAACTTTTCAACATCCAACGGTCTTACCAAAACTCAGATCAATCTCAAAAATGACAGCAAAATCTTGTCTGAGGTCGTCAACCATAAAGGTAAATCCGATGGTCAATCCCAAATTAGACCCACGCTCGAATATTGCTTTCATGTTTAGAGCTCTATTCCTAAACATACACTCAACCTACTTGAGACCATACAAAGACGAGCGATCTGCCCGATCGGGGACACGGCGCTGACGTCGAGACAACAGTCGCTATCATATCGAGGACCCGTAGCTGATCTCTGTCTGTTTTACAGATATTATCACGGGTACTGTTTTTCAGAGATTCGTGGTATTGTTCTGCTCAATCTGGTTTATATGTGCTCCACAAGACAATCCGGCGGATCGCACCATTTTGCAGTTCATCTCCCCACGGCGCGAACATCTCTGCATCGGAACTCGTACCGTTACAGAGGGGGAAAGCTCTGGAATTCCCTCCCCCCCGCGAGTGTTTCTGGATTGTTACAATATGTAGCTATTCAAGAGGAATTTAGGAGTTTCTCAGGGCACCGACTCTGGACCATAGATTCGCCTCTCTTGAGAGAAGCATAATATTGGGTTGTACCACATGAAATGTTAAATTTTCTTTTTTTATAAAGTAAAGTGGTACGTGTGCTTGACGTGCGAGAATTTTAGGGTTCGTTACAAATACAGTTTTTTTTTCTCGGAATTGTTTATCATGTTATCGGCAGTTCAAATTCGAACCCCCTTCCTTTATGGATTTGAAATGGGACATAATGCGTCACTGGCAATGAAAAATATTAATGATGCATTTGAGGATGTAGCGGTAAACGAACGCAGTATACGACGTTCGTTTGGAAAGTTCTGTTGGGAGATTTCAGCCTCAAAAATGAACCACGCGGGATGTCTGAAACGTTAGTTGTCGACGATGTTTTAAGAGCAACGGTGGATGCGGACCGAACGAAATCGGTGCAGGATATTGCACAAAGCATTGGAGTATCCCCAATGACAATAAGTCGACACCTTTTCCTCATAGGAAAGGTTAAGAAACTCGATAAGTGGGTACCTCATGAACTGAACGGGTCCAAAAAACTACGGCGCTTGGAAATCTGCGCATCGCTTAGATTAAAAAACCAAACTGACCTGTTCTTGAACCGGATAGTCACCTGTGATGAAAAGTGGATCTTGTATGATAACGGTAAAAGACCTGAGCGGTGGTTGGACGCAGGTGAACAACCAAAGCACACCTCAAGCCCGATATTCACCCCAGACAGGTTATAGTGAGAATCTGGTGGACATCGCAAGGTCCAATCCACTTATCATTTCAACCAGGAGAAACGATAAACGCTATCAACTATTGTAAAGAAATCGACATATTCCATTTCAAATTGACTGAAAAGCAACCTGCGTTGGTCAATAGGCACAGACCGATCCTTTGGCATGACAATGCTTGACCCCATACCTCCCAAGTAACGGTACAAAAACAGCTGCAGTTGGGATTTGAAATTCTTCCGCATCCATCGTACTCTCCTGACATTTCCCCAACGAACTACCATCTTTTACGCAATCTGGATTCATTTTGCCGGCAGAAGGTCTCCCGGAACCGAGCAGAGGTCATAAAAGCCTTTGTAGATTTCATTGCCTCAAAAAGTCAGCACTTCAACGAAAAAGGAATATTTGACCTTGTATCACGTTGAAAGAATGTCATAGATGCCAACTAATATTATTTTGATTGAATAAAAATTTACGGAAAAATAATATTGGCTTTTCAATTTTTACTATAAAATCGGACATTTCATGTGTATTCAATAGGAATAATAATAAAAAAAAGGCTTTGTCCTATATTATCTTTAGAAGCTTACACATCTTTTGGTGCAACCATCAAATAGAAAGGCGATCATATTTACCTAGTTTTTTCCGTAATTTTTTTTTCTTTTTGATTATGATCAGGATGATGCGTTATGTTTTCGCTGCGCACCCATCATATCTCCGAACCAGCACGGCTTCCCCTCAGGTAGGACCATTACTACTAACCTTGTCGAATCCACATCCCACACACTCCTTGCCCTAGAAAACGGCGATGAGGTCGACGTAGTCGCCACCGACTTTAGTAAGACCTTCGACAAAACCTCCCATAACCTCATTCTCTTCCAGCTATCTTCCCTCAGTTTCGAACCCCTGCTGATTAAGTGGGTCTCATCCTATCTCAGTTATCGAACCTGCCGCGTGCGATTTAGATCCACCCTCTCCCATCGTTTTTCCCCAACCTCAGGTGTCCCCCAGGGCAGTCATCTTGGCCCTCTCCTATTTATCCTAACCATAAACGACATAGGCTCTTGCATTAATCACTCCTTCATCTCGCTTTACGCGATGGTTCCAAAATTTTCAAGACAATCCGCTCTCCCCTGGACTCCTCACTTCTTCAATCGGATTTTGACAGCTTCTCGACTTGGTGCCAAAATAATTGCCTAGAGATGAATATCGCCAAATGTCACACAATCACCTTCTTTCGGAAGAGTTCCCCAATTCACCCACGCTCCTATCTCTTACTGAACCAGTCGATAACATCGATAACAGTTGAATTTAATCGCAATCTGGGCGTCCTATGCGACAAGGAGCTCAAATTTACCGCACATATTTATTTCATAATCGTCAAGGCTAACGCCGCCCTTGGGTTTGTCAAACGCTGGTCGAAGAATTCTTAACCCCGTATGTCACCCGATCACTCTACACGACCTTTGTCCGGCCACTATTCGAATACGCTAGTCAGGTCTGTCCCGTATCAAGTGACTCACATTCGAGGATTGAGGGAGTTCAACGTCGTTTCTTGTGCTTTGCCCTCCGCGACTAAACTGGGAAAATCGGCTGACTCTACCACCATACACAAGCCGGGCTCCCTCTAATCAATCTAAACACACTTGAAGAGCGCAGAATCCATGCCGACACCATCTTTATCCATCGCCTTCTGTCTGGCTCAATCAAGTGCCCAAGCTTGCTCTCCACTTTAATATATTTTATACAAACCGTAACGTACGTAATCCACGACTGTTTTACGTGCCCGCTCATCACACTTACTTACGGCGCTAACGAACCCACCTCCTTCGATTTCAACATCTCACTCCCGCTCTTATACGATGTTCTCAGAATAAACCCGTCTAAATCCGCTCCCTCCCTTCAATAACCCCTCTACCCTGCAATCCTCTCCTCTCCCTTCCTCAAACTAGTTCTATCCTGCATCTTTCCACCCCCCCCCCCCCCCCCCCCCCCCCCCAAGTTCTCTAACATTCGCCCGTGTATCAGCCCGTACACATGCCTTCCACTGGCGCACAAAGGTCGCGTTTGCAACCCCCGCATACACTCGCTCTTCCGGGCCTCCTAGCTCCCCTATCGCCTAGTAATCTTCAACTTCCTGGTTTTCTTCTCCTTTTTTTTCGATTGAATAATTCAATAACCCCTTAACCACTACTCTAGATTTTAAGATAGTCTGTAAGGTTTTATGTTAAGTTAATTTTAAGCTGCATTAAGGTAAATAAAAATGGGGGTTCCGCCTTCAATCAATCAATCAATCAATGATCGCTTTTCTATCCGTTCAGTTTAGAGCGGGCATATTTTGAAGTACTACATACTGTTCCTTATATTTGTTTGATAACCCGGCCGTCACTCTCTTGCTTCATTCGTTATATTCGTTAGTGGCTTCATAGCTGATGTCAATTTCGCTAGTAAAAAAATTGTCACCTTTTCACTGTTTGTATTTTTCCTAGTCACTCCTTGGAAATTAACTCTTTATATTTTTCTTATTTTCGAATTATCTCAATCGTTTTGTAAGGTGTCTTTTGTACATAAATATATGATATACATTTAGGTTAAAGTGTTGTTTAACACAACAACTAACAAATAATTAAAAAATGTTTTTAGTCGTCTTGATAAAATGTTTTCAGATACCAGTTCGTCTATACCAATGTATGTTAAGATATCTGCAATTTCTTCTTCCATTTTTTATTATCTTTTTTTTTATTACTCACCACAAGCCGCTTAAAAAATGCAAATTACCAAAGGAAAACCCATCCCCCAATTAAAAGTTGCAGATTTTCTAACTTACCAACATTTTCCCAGTCGTGTTCTTATATCCTATTTGAAAAAAAAAAAACCGTGTCCTGAGATCTCAATGCCGATACCCAACAATCCATTTTTAAAGAGAACTAAATATTTGATTGGTCGATACAGCTAATATATCAACACACACTACTAGCAAGTCTATTTATAAGAGGAAGGCGTGTCCTCCACTTACAATATTTTTACCATTGGAAAATTGTTTACCTCAACAAGATCCAATGAAAACTCTGTGTCTACATATGCTAAATATAGCATGGACATAAAGGAAAACCACGCACAAGCATCCCAAGAAAAACCATGATGATTAGTAGACAAGAGATCAGATACTAATTGCGTGTGTTTCAACGGTGTTCGATATTAAGTACGCGTGCCGGTGATTAACGTCCAAGTGGAAGCTTTGTGGTTCAAAAACGTGGGTTATTCAAGTGCACTTAAACAAATTGAAAATAGTCTATGGAAAGTGTATAAATACGAGTATAATTATTAATCAATCATATTAAAAAATATCTAAGACAAAAACGAAAAAAAAACGTTAAACGAACATGCCGAAGATTAAAAGAACGGCGAGTCCTTTTGATGTCTTTGATGATGACTACGATGAGGATGCTAGTTCAAACAGTAAGTACTATAATAGTTCTAGGAGATTCGAACAATTTTTATAAGACTTGATGCAATACTTTTCACACGTCTACCTAAAGACAACTTTTTCCAACCAAAACAATTTTTACGCATTAGATTTAGGATCACAACTTCTAAAAATTGATCTTTAGGTAATGTCAGCGTAATTAACAGATTTTATTCTGCAATAAATTCGTGGGACAACTATTTTCTTAATCTTTATATCAATAAATTAATGATATCGGGCAAATGTTTAAAAAAAACGACTTGTTCCACAAAGGAGCGCACAAAATGGGATTTGGAGCACTCTTAAATGTCAGAACACAGTGAGAGTGGAAGAAGAGGTAGAGGACATGTATGGATTTTATTGTCATTATTGATTTAAAATATATTTTCATGTTCCTTAAATTGACGAATTGTTAAAAACTTAAAATGAACGTTATGTAGAGCGTAATGATGGACTCTTATGTGCAAATAACGAAACTAGCGGACTGTGATCTGTTACTACTACGAATTTTCTTCCTTACAGATTTGGTTTAATGAAATTGATTCTCCAATTGAATTGCTAACAGTTCCTTTTCTATGGCTGGTGTGTTTATGTCATGTTTTTGTAAAGATTTGCTAGCATATTATATTGGTAAATCGTGGTATATTTCACCTTGTGAGAGCACTGCACCTAGTGTAAAATCTGATGCGTCCGTTGGAACTATAAATGGTTTTTTTAGATCTGTGATTGCTGTCTCGCATTCGTTCGACCAACTAAATGGTTTTTTCTTCTTCAAAAGGAAATCGACTTTTTCCAATTTCTGCAAAATTTGGTACAACTATTCTGTAATAGTTGCAGACTGCTACAAATCTCTCTGACTTCGTCTGCATTTTTTGGTGTTGGATAACTTTCTATTATTTTATGTTTGAGGGGATCTGTTTTTAATCCGTTACTTGTTATCAAATGATCTAAATATACAACTTCAGATTTCTTGGTGACACTTCCCAGCATTTAATTTGAGATTGTAATGTCTTAGTTGGTTAAATACCTTGATTACGTTATCATTATGGTGTTTTAGATTACATACAAAAATGATAATATCATCTACATAGAGGAAAGCGTGAAATCTAATCCGCTTAATGCTATTGTTAACATTCTTTCGAAACTATTAGAGGATTTTTTTATTTATTTATTTATTTATTATTAACAAGTTATTCAAAATTACATATCAATTTTTGTATTTTTAAATTATAATTTGATTTTTAGTATTTTTATAAACTTATCTATATATCTACAACATAGAAATGTTTTATAAATATCTATATTACGAAATAGACGGTCTCTTAAAAGTTTTAGGTGAGGACAGTCTTTTAGTATGTATATGAATGACTGTAAGTGTTGTGTTGCATTTTTGGCAGATTGGGGGTGTGTCTTTGTTGAGCAGGTAAAGATGCGTAGCGGACGTATGACCTAATCTCAATCTCACGAAATTTGTGATTTTAGTTTTACTTAAATTCGTTGGATAGAAGGGGTGATATTTCAATGGGTTTACGTCTTTATAGGTGTGGTGATAAGTATCCCAATTCATTCGAATTGTAGTTTTTAGTTTGTTGTGGATGGTTGCTAGTAGATCGGCTTTAGTATAGATGTTAAATTTAAGAACTGGAGCTCTTCTAGCTGAGTTAGCTGCACAATTTGCATTTTCATTACCGCTGATGGAAACATGGCTGGGAATCCACATTACTTTTATTTTATTATAATATCTGATGATATTGTTTCGAATACTGGAAATGATATCGTCAGTATAGTTGGTGTTCCTTATTGAATTGAGTACTGACAGACAGCTTGTGCAGATGAGATATTTTTCCCTGTGCTTGGTGGCAATTATTACGGCTTGTAGGATGGCGAAGGCTTCCGCCGTAAAAGTGGAGCAAAATTCAGGTAACAGTCCGATTTTCTTTACATCACCTTCTTCAGAGTAACAGCGAAAGATGTATTTTCGGTTGTTTTTGATCCATCTGTATATAGAAGTCTCCATCCATCGGATTTATATTTCGAAGCGATTGACCAAAATAGTGCACTGTATATTTTCTTGTTTGTGTTAGCTTTTTTAAATGTTGTGAGTGTGGTTATAATAGCACTCTCATTTAGAAGCCATTGCGGATAGGTTGAGGAAAACTTAACAGTTTGTTTAAATTGTAATTCTAATTGGTCGACTTTATCTATTATCCTGGTAATTGCGGATGTAATTCGGTTGCGGGTTTTGAACCCTAGCGTTAGTTTAATATCTTTGTAGATGATGGAGATTCTCGACAACGCTAGTTTAGCTATAAGTCTTGCGGATGTCGTTTCTACTCGTTCCTCGATTGTTGGAAGTCGAGCTTCAGCCAATACATTTTTTATTGGAGTTGCTTTGAAAGCGAATATGCTGTTTCTAGCGGCTTGGTGGTACGTGGGTTTTATTATGTTTAGAGTTGTCTTGGGGCAATTGCCATAAATATAAATACCGTAGTCAATTTTGCTTAAAATTAGTGCTTTAGTTACGAGGGTTGCCTTTTATATTTCGGGATTAGAGAACAAAAACAAATATTGATCATCGAAAATCACTTTACTGTTTTTCAAAATATTCCCCATGAAGATCTATACACTTTTGCATGCGTTTGAACCAATTGTCGAAGCACTTTTGCCACTCTGATTGAGGTATCTCCAACACATGCATTCTGAATGCAGCAACCGCTTCTTCAGGTGTCGAAAAACGTTGACCTCTCAGTTTGTTTTTTACGTACGGGAATAAAAAGAAGTCATTCGGTGCCAAGTCGGGACTATACGGCGGATGACCCATCAAATCGATGTTTTGGGTGCTCAAAAATGCAGTTGTTGCAGCCGATGTGTGAGAGCTCGCCTTGTCGTGGTGAAGAGTGATCAGTCTTCGGCGGTTGGTTTTCCTGATTTCTTGGAAGACAACTGGAAAACAAATGGTTGTGTACCACTCAAAATTGACTGTTCTGCGTTGTTCTAGTGGTACGGTTGCGACATGTCCAGTTTTTCCGAAAAAACAGGCGACCATTTGCTTGGAAGTGCTTCGTGCGCGAACAGCTTTTGTTGGATTTGGCTCATCTTGAAACACCCAGACAGTCGACTGCTGTTTACTTTCGGGCTCATACGCGTAAATCCACGATTCATCACCTGTCACGATGTCATAGACGTGTTTCGAAGCACCGCGACCGTATTTTTTGAGCATTTCTTTCGACCAATTGACACGAGCCTTTTTTTGGGCGATTGACAAATTGTGTGGGATCCAACGCGAACAAATTTTTTTGACAGTCAAATGTTTATGCAATATTGAATGTATGCTGGTCCCACTAACCCCTAAGGTTGTCTCAATCTCACGATAGGTCACATGACGATCTTCCAATATCAGTTCGCGCACAGCATCAATGGTTTTCGGAACAACAACTGATTTTGGACGACCTTCACGAAGTTCATCTTGGAGTGAACTACGACCACGATTGAATTCACCATACCATCGATAAACACTGGTCCTTGATGGAGCTTCATCGCCAAAAATTGAATTAAGTTCATCCATGCACTGTTGCTGAGTTAATCCACGCCGAAAGTTGTAAAAAATAATCGCACAAAAAAGATTGACGATTTAATTCCATTTTTGGGCCGAGTTGAATCTTTTAAGTTACTGTAAACAACACAAATAGCGCTCGTATGTCAAAACGTTCTGAGCGCGTATAACCCCAAAAATGTCCAACTTTACGACAGAGCTGTCAATTGCCGGATTGCAACGCTAGGGTTGCCAAATCCCGAAACGTAAGAGGCAACCCTCGTATATTACATAGGGTGTTAATATGTATATGTCAAAGGCGATAATAAATAATATGACTGACAATGGGGATCCTTGGGGGATTCCGTTGTGTAGCGAGAGTGTATTGGAGTATATGTGGTTGGCTCTACACTCAAATTTTCAATTATTTAGAAATGATTTGACGTACCCATATATGTTGTTACTAACTCCCCATTTTAACAATTTGTTAAGTATGACATGAATGCCGATTCTGTCGAAGGCTTTCTCGAAGTCTAGAGAGAGGATTGTGACGTGGTTTTTAGTAGATAAACCCCTTGAGATATAGTGGTCAATGTGAAGTAAGGCATCTGTGCAACCTCTGTTGGATTTGAAAGCTACTTGCTTGATAGATGTCAATTTCTTTGTTTCTATAAACCATAAACCTTTGCAATACAGGGTATTAAGGATATAGGACGGTAACCCTCTATAGTATCTTTATCATTCTTCGGTTTAGGAATAGGGATTAGGACTGCGGTTTTCCAGATTTGTGGAATATGTGATGTTTCAAATATTTTATTGTATAATTTAATGATTCTCAATTTTGTATTTTTCGCAAGGTGTTTCAACATTGGGCAGGATATTCGATCTCCCCCTGGGGTTTTCCCTTTGGTTATACTAAGAACTGATTCAAATTCAGTAAATGAGATGGGTTCTTCTATGCGGTGGGCCGCAGGGTTGGAGGCTTGCAAATGTACTAAATTGTTAAAAGATTCACGTCTTTTCCGATTGAATTCGGGATGGAAGTTGCGGTTGTTTGAGGATTGCTACCAGGTTTTGGCGAAGAGTTGGCATATTTGCATTGTGTCTGTGATTGTACTATTTGGGGAATTAAGACAGGAGATATTTACCGGATTGTAATTTCCGCTTAAGCTGCGTATTTTATGCCATATTATGGCTGTGGAGGATTTTGGGTTGATTTTCGAAGTGAATTGAAGGAGGCTTTTTGCTTTACTATTTTTCATCCTTCTACGAAATAAAGTGTTAGCTTTTTTATATGCTACAAGATTAGCCTCTGTGGGTCTTTTGTTTAAATTGGAAGAGGGCTGCCATTTTGCATTTGCGGAGAGATGTTAGTTCGGAGTTCCACCAAGGTACATGTTGCCTGGTTACCGGTTTAGCCTTAATATTCGTTTGTGATATTGAAACGTTGGCAGCAGATCTAATTGCTTTATTGATTATTGCAGCTTCATGATTTGTATTAGGTGTATGGGCGTAGCTTGAAAGAAATTCATCAACTTTTTTTTTCAAAAAGTGGCCAGTTGGCATAGTCAGTTTTATATTTTGGAGATTGATTATGATAGGTTATCGGTTGTTGGATATTTATCATAGTTAACACGGGAAAATGGTCACTATTGTAAAGATTGTCTAGAACGTGCCATGAAGTTTTTGGAACCAATTCAGGAGAGCAACAAGTGATGTCAACGTGAGTGAGAGTGTTGTGGGTAGAGAGGTGGGTAGGCGATCCTCCATTCAGTAGGATCAGGTTGGAGGCGAGGAGGATGTTTTCTATTATTTCACCTCTTTTGTTTGTAGACGGTGAGCCCCAGAGTATACTCCAAGCATTTATGTCACCTCCAAGTATTCTAGGCTCGTTTGTTTGTGAGTATTGACTGAAAATCATCTTTATTTATCGGCTGATTTGGAGGAAGATATAAATCTATCTAAGTGAAATTTATGGTGTATTGTATTTCTACAACGAGTGCTTGCATATTTGTAATAACGGGGAGAATTTTGTGGGGGTACCTTTTTTTAATGAGTAGCCCTATACCGTGTCTATGTGATGTATTTGCAGGGGAGTTATGGAAGTATCCTGTATATGATTTAGGAATGATTGGTGCCGTGTTAACTGGGCAAGGTATTTCTTGTAATGATATTACCCTTGGGTTATATTCTTTAATTAAACAGTTTAATTCGTCAAAATTATTAGTATAACCATTCATGTTCCATTGCAAAATGGTGAATGGTTTATGTTGTGAAGTGGGTTGTCGGCCTACAGACCTAATAGTGTGCTTGGGATTTGATTGTTTTGCGGAATGGGGTAGTGTATTCTTAAATTTAGTTTCGTGTAGGAATGTTGGGGGGATAGGATGTATGTTGTTAGGAAATTGACTTTGCTGTTCCTGATACGGGGCACATGTACTCTGAGCAGAGTTCAAGTGTCCAGTTTCAGAAACAGCAGAGCCAGGGACTTGGATGTTAATATTATTCTTACATTTTGAAATCATTATCTTCTGAGATTTGTACATTTTTATTTATTTTTGCCTTAGTAAGGGACGATTTGTTTTTTACCTTTAATGTGGGTGACGATGTGCATTGCGAGAGGCTATCAGTGGAAAGGCTTGTTGTAACTTGTGGGACGGTTTGGTTGTAGTTTTGGATTGAAGAAGTTGTTTGTAGTTGTGGGATGTTGCTTGGAGTCAGTTGAGCTGTTGATGTTAGATGAGTTGATGGTGTTTGTTGTGTTGGTGTTGTTGTTGATGAGTCCGATTTTGTGAAATTATATTTTACTGGTTTTGATGGCTCGTGAGGCGATGGATTCCTAATATTGTTGGCTGTATTAGATGTGGAGGGGCCAGTTGGAAGGGCTTCTTTGAATGTTGGGGCTGGTATTATGTTTGGTTTGTTTTGTTCTTTTATGAGTCCCTGCGATGGGTTAAACTTCAGCGTTTCTGCGAAACTTTCCGAAAGTTGATCGGGTTTGGAGACATTTTTTTCCTTGTAAATGCGTTTGGCTTCGCCCATTGAGCATTTGGTAGTGGTTTTTATCGCCAGTACTTCCTTGGCTTGAATATATGAGGGGCAGGTTTTGTCAGCAGCAGAATGAGGGAGCGTGCAGTTGGCGCACATAGTACGACAGCAATCGGCAGGCATATGAGGTGGGAGATTACATTTCTCACACATTGTGGTGTTTGTGCAGCGTTTTGTAGTATGGTCGAGACGTTGGCAGTTACGACATCTCATGGGGTTGGGGATGTATTCGTTGAACTTTGCTTTGTAGAAACCTATATCCACAGATTTTGGTGGTTGGTAGAGGTCGAAAGTAAATAGCATTAGGCCTGATGGTCGTTGGATTTTATTTTCATCCCTTTTTAAAAATTTGTAAACTTGCGTTACATTTTGCGATTGCATTTCCGAGATTATTTCCGATTCGGGATCATTTATTAGGCAGGGAGCGTAAACTATACCCTTAGCCTCGTTCAATTTCTCGTAAAGCTTCACAGTGACGGGGCACACATTGCCTAAATTGGTTGTTTTTAGGAACCAGTCCGCGATTTTTGGTGAGTTAACTTTCACTAATAAGGTTCCGTTGCGTAAGATCGTAATTTGTTCGTATTCTCGACTTATATCATCTATCACTTTTTTTATTACAACTGGATTAAGCGACGAGATGGGTTTATCACTTTGTTTGGCCGTGATAATTAAAAATTTAGGATTTTTTACTGATGTCATCGGTAAATTTGGAAAATGTTTCTCGATTCTAGGAAGTGTTCTTTTTATTTTCTTTTTGCGTATTTCGAAATCTACGTTCTCGGCAAGATCCCGAAACCGGCTACCAGTCATATTTGGCCCGCAGGCCATGGTACCACAATTATTGTTCACTGGTCTTTGTCTATTCACTGTCACTGGCACTGTTCACAAAACAAAACCCGGCGCGGGAAGGAAGATGTATTGTATTGTTCAGGTATACCTGCCTGTATGCGTACTGCGGAAAGGCAATTGCGATCTAAACGGACGAGCGAACGATCTGCGTCGTTTAAAGGTTCGTTGGCGAGTGAGGATATTTTTAATCCGAAAGGTAGTCTTTTGAATTGGTAATGTACCCCTTGCGCGGAGAATGTAGTTAATGGTCTTGAATTCTTGTCTAGAGGTATTTGGTGGAATGAACTGTTCATGACTAGTGGGGAAAAGTATTTATATTTTCCTAGTTTGTCTAGTCCGTCTTCAATTCTTGTTAGCGGAAATTTGTGGTTAACAATATTATATCGTATGATCTTTACAACACTTACTGGCTTCCGGGTGTTAAGCCCGTGGTTGGCTTCCTGTTGATTGAGGCGTGGGTAGGTGGCTTCTGACTCGTTGAAGTCCGTAGATGGTGGCTTCCGTTATGTTAAGCTCGTGGGTGATTGGCTCCGTCAATTGTAAACAATTTGTTGTTTGCTTACCTTGCTGTCCTTCGGGCCGAACTTACTGGTTCCAGCTGGAGATGTGAGAGGATTTATTGGAGTGTGCGTCCAACCTGCCTTTATTTCGTTGGCTTCCGGCTGCTTGACCCCTTGTTAGTTTGTCCCGGCTAGAGGCGTAAAAGGTGTTCCCAACCTCCTTGATGTGTCCCCGACGAGCCGATGGTGCTTTTAAATGAGAAGACCATTTTTGGTTTTTCTTTCAGCGTTGGTTTATTTTAGTCAATTTATTTATGTCAATTGCACACTTTGGCTGTCGGATTCTAATTAATTTTCTTCTTTTTTTTTAAACTTTATTTATTAACCGTAATTTTAATTTGTACATATAAGTGATATAGTGACTTAAATTTAATTTTGATTATTATAATAATACATACATTTTCCAAACAATGTTTCAAGAGTTACAGGATATATGTGTGTTTATATATTTAGTAGTGTTTCGTCTTCCTGGAAAAGGAACCCTAACCCTAATTATAAATATAACTTAACCTAACTTAGTCTGATTATTATAAAATGAGCTATAAGCAAAGTTAAGGGGTTATAAGAATTACAGGATGTGGAATGAAGTCTGTTATGGGTCAGAGGTAGAGTATTTCTTTCTGTTGGAAGTTGGTTGGACGCTACCGTATTTAAACTGGTTGGGAGTAAGTTCAGTGTTTTGGTATATGATCTCGTTTGAATCATTTACCAGTCTGCCTGAGGTGAACATAACTTTTGTGTGGAGACAGTTGGGATAGTTAGTGCTGATATCTAGAGGGTTCGCTAAGAGTGAGGTTATTATGGGATTGGGATTATTTCGTAGGTTTTCGATAAATTTGATAGACAGCTCGAGGAATCGTCTATCGAGCCGTTCTATACCAGCGGTATTGTAGAGTTGGAGGTTACTATAGTACTTATAGGAGTTAGGACGTCGATGTAATCCAGAGACATAGCTAAGGTTTTTTCTTTCGAATGCTCGCAACTTCTCCATTTGGGAGGGAGTGATATGGTACCACAATGGACACGCGTACGTGAGTGTGGGTCTGATAATTTGTTTGTAGATAAGCAGTTTGACTTTGTGAGAGAGACTATTAGGTTTCCACATGACTCTTCTACAGAGATTAAGCTGAATTGTGGCTTTATAAAGGGGATTTTTAATGTGGGGAGAAAAAGACAAGTTATTAGAAAAAGTGATTCCCAGATATTTTAGGGTTTTGGAGGGTTTTATCAGAGTGTTGTTTAGGTTAAGTTTAATTTTGTTGTGGCAGCGTCTAGTGTTGTTTGTACAGTGCTCGTGTTTGCCCTTGATCACTATGAGCTGCGTTTTATTTGGGTTAAGGTGAATTTTCCACTTATTAAAATATGCTGATACGTTAGGGAGGAGGTTGTTAATGCGGTTTCTTGCAGCCTTAATAAATTTGCTGCTGGGGTAAATGAATGTGCCATCAGCATAATACAGCATTACAACATTAGGAGATACGGGTTGAGGAATATCTAAGGTATATGCCAGATATAAGATTGGCCCTAAAATGGAGCCTTGGGGAAGACCCGCCATTATGTTGCGAGCTTCTGAGATAGAAGAATTTATTCTCACATCGAATTTTTTGTCAGAAAAATAAGAGGCTAAGAGCTTTGTTGTGTGGGAGTTTATACTAAATATGGAGTGCAGTTTGTACCGAACCCCTGAGATCTAGACGCAATCAAACGCCTTTGAAATATCGAGAGATATGCACACGGTAGGGCTTTGGTTTTGGAGACCAGTTGTAACATCGTGTGTAAGTTTTAGTAGAGCATGACATGTGGATTGTCGCTTACGGAATCCGAACTGAGAGTTAGGGATGAGAGCGTTCTCATTGGCAAATGAGAGAAGATTTTGATAGATCCTGCGTTCAAGTATTTTACTTAGTGTATTTAATAGGGATATTGGATGATAATTGCAATGGTTATTACTACCACCGGGCTTCTTAATTGGAATTACCATCGCAGTCGTTCCAAGAACGAGGATGGGAAGCAAAATCGGCGGGTGTAGCTTTTTAAATAGAAGGTGTTGGATTCCATCTAATCCAGTTGACTTTTTGTTATTTCCTGATTTTACGATCTCGGATAATTCCTCTGCAGTTAGAAAAGTTGTGGTGTCTAAGGGGTGTGAAGCTATGTTTGTGTTGTTAAATTCACCGATGAAAGGAGTAAAAGATGGGAATTTTTTTTTTTTTTACAATAACGTGGGCACAAAAGGGGATTTTGAAGTACCCTTAAATGTCAGAGCACAGTGCGAGGGGATGGAGAGGAAGTGGATAAGGAAAGGAGGTGTCGATGTATATTGGTCTTGAATGTCTGGACATCACAACGGCCAGGAAACACATGATCAGGCAACACATTCCACTTTCGTGTAGTTCGGCTAAATAATGACTCTCTATGTTTATTTGTGCGCCTGAAGTCCACTTTCAACGTGAACTGATGCGCATTCACAGATTGACGGGTATCGCGGGAAAATGTCTGAAGGGGCGGAACCCATTCAGCAAGTTCAGTTGAGCAACGACCGTGGTAATACCTATAGAAAAGAGATAGGCATGATACGTTGCGCGGTGTGTTCTAACGAGGGAATTAATCGGCTTATGGCTGAGTCCCCAATAAGTTTCACTGCTAGTTTTTGCATCCTGTCGAGCACGTGTAGTGCAGTAGGGAGTAGGTTAGATGCTTCCGGGATACACAAGTTAGAGAAACTTATCGCTATGTCCCTATTGACATTTCTCCATTTTCTTTTGGAGAAATTTGGGACAGGGTTTGACGAGTAGAGTGGGTCGAGAGAGGGGATTTGGATCGTGGTGTGAACGGAACGATGATCATAAGGAAATATAAAGGAGACTGTAGGTGGACCCGCTGAGTGAACAGCATCGGACTTGAGGAAGAAGTCGATTGTTGACTTGGCTGAGCTAGAGACAGGAGTTGGCTGTAATGGGGACTCAATGTATGTATATGGATAAGACGGGAGAAGGGCTAGCAACTGGCGACCATATTTGTTGAATTTATTATCATTGAATACTGGGTGACGAGTATTCCCGTCTCCCCCGATTATAAACGGAGTGGGAACGGACTGTTGGATTATCTGAGAAATGTCAGCATCTGGGAAATCTGGTTGTCGTGAAGTGTGAATATAAATGGATACTAAGACGAGCAATTTATTGTTCTCACAAAAAAGTTTAACTGCCGTGTATTCAATGCTGAATATATCGGTGAATCTAATTTCACTGAATTGAAATTTTTGTGTACTAAGATGCCGGTACCCCGTGAGATCCATTAGTTCTGGGGTTATAAACAAAAGTATAATTGGGAATTTGGTTTGAGCCAGGTCTCTTGGAAGGAAGAGGATATTTAGGGAATATTTTTCAACAAACAACCGGAGGTATATTAGAGTAAATGGATTCTGTGTTGAGGGAGATAATGGTTAGTTTAGACAGAGCTGGAAAGAATATGGGAAGTTATTAGTAAAAGAATCTGATCTTTTTTTCAAGTGTCTGACATATGCCTCAGAGAAGGAAGCATGGTTTGTAGGCATTGGATGTAACCCATGATGTCTAGATTAAAATTTTTAGTATTGTCGTTAGAGGGAGTGGCATTGTTGAGATTTCCTTTTGCTGCATCCGCAAAAGGCCATGCCAACGACGCTGGGAACTGAAACGTTGCAATACTGTCGTCATTCACTTTGAGGCGGCAACCTTATGCTCATTCGGGCTGCAGTTCCACCCCAAGGCCATGGTAAATGTTTGATTCAAGGTGATGCGAGTTTTTGCATTTGCCCATGGCAAATAGTGTGCAATATTAGATGCACTGGGTATGCATGGAGGAAGGTGGCATTTAAGAAGGGAAAAGAAAATGGTATATCATTAGTACCTGTTGCATTTCAAGGTAATGAGAGTTTTGGTTTGCCTATGGCAAATAGCATGCAATATTAGGGCATGTGTATGGGCACGGGTGGAATTACCTTGAAGGTGATGGAGTATTAGGTTATCATCTAGGTTATTCGAATTTTAGGAGTTGCGTTGCTGCAATTTGCATGTTAGAACATGGGCATGGGCATGGCTGGGACGTGGCAATTGCAGAATTGCAATTTTAGTTATGAGAATGGGAAATGCATGCCTCTCAAGGTGATGAGAATTTGATTTGCCTATGGCAAATAGTATGCAACATTAGATGCGTTGAAACAATATTGCAGATGTTTTTCAGGTTGCATTGTGAGAATTTTGCGTACAGCAATTTGCAAGGAATGCTATACATTCCCGATCAGTAGGACGAGGCCCAAATTTTGCAATTGATTTGCGCTCTTTATACCTGTTGGAAATTTCGTACCCGGAAACATATACTACCTGTGAATAGGTACGTATTTTCCCAAAAGAACTTCATAAAATTAAAGGGTAATTAAGAAACGACTGTTGGAATTTCCCAAGATCAAATAATAAACTACTCAAAAAGAGTATAAAAAAGTGCGTCACTTGGCTGAGGGCACATGCAAAATTTTTGAATAGAAGGAAAAAATTAATGAAATGTTTACATTTTATGGTTTTAAAACATTTATTTATAACGTTTTTCTACATTAATAATGAGTATGCCCGCCGTTTTTGGATATGACCTCTATAAGACGGTTTGGAATAGAATCATAACGTTTTTTTTTGTTGGAAATTCAAGACAGGGGTCCGAAATGTTATGTGTACGCGAATTTTAGAGTATGGGAGTATTGGATTGGGTGTTATATGTATGTAAATATAAGAGTATTGGAATTCTGCGTGTAACAACAATTTTATTATTCAATTTGTGGAAGTCTACAACCAGACACCATTTTTTGTATTACCATCAATCTTCTTCGGCACTAGCAGTAATGGTTAATTGTATGGACTTACTGAATGTTCTATTGTGTCGTCTTCTAGTAAGTTTTTAACTTGTATTCTTATTTCCGAATTTATTGTTTGTGGAAATCTGTAGTTTTTAATGTATAGTGGTGTGTTGTCTGTCGTATCTAGCTTTTAAGTGTAAAAGTTATTACTGGTTAAAGGTTCGTTTTTCAGATGGAATATATCCTGATAGTTTTTAAATATTTGTGGCAGTGTTTTTCTTGTTTCTGTATCGCGGGATCTACATTTAGGTCCTTTAGCAGTTTTTGTAGTCTTTGTTTGTTATATTTTGCTTTTCTCATTTTCATGGGGCTGTAGTTGTCCAACTGTTCTAGTTCTGGTTTGATGTTTCTTAGTGTTACCTCCGTTACGTAGTATTATAGTATATATTTTCAAAAAAAGAGAAACAGTTTAGGAAAGGATGGCTTGTAATACTGGTTTGGCGTCTTCAATCGAGTAACAATTTTATTTTGATAGAGATTCTTAACGATAAATGGAACAACCCAGTTACACTCACATTAAAAGCAAAGAACAAATTAAATTTCGAACTGGTAGAAAAGCTGTTCAATTATACAGACGACAGGTTGCAATTAACAGACACCAACTTTAAATAAAACTGAGCCATATACAGTTAATTTACAAATACCAATTTAAAGGTTATCATCTCCTTCAAAAAAAAGGAATAAAATCTTATTAAACAATTCAACAAACAATCCAACTATTGTCCAGGTCCACGAGAAGTAACATCTAACTCCGGAACCAGCAAAGAATCCATTATCAACCTCATGTCAGCAGCCGAAGAATTTATTTTAAAATAGAAAAACAAAAAAAAAAAAAAGTTTTCGCTTTCTTATTATATTAAATTTATATTTTATTTACTTTTTGTTATTTATTTTTTTAATTATTTTTAACTGCTTTTTAAATTTATTTACGTTTGGTTTAACATATTTTTTTATTATCATTGGCCATAATACTCTTGTACATTATTAAGCACACCTTTTCTTTTTTTTCTATTCAAACATTTTGCTTACGATTTATTTTTTCGCATTATTTTTGCTGCTACAGATGGTCTCGTTTAAAAAAAAAATGGCTTTTTTTTCTCTTGTCTTATTGTTCTGGGTCTTGCTTTCTTTTTGCTCTCTTCCATGTGGTTTGGAAACCGAGGAGGTCTCCCATTTGCGTTTATCTTTTTCCCACGGTTTGGGGACTGACGAAGTCCCCTACCACGATTGTTTCCCTGTCTTGGGGTTGATCTCTTTCTTTTTCCTTTTCGCTCGTTGTTTTTTTCTTGGTTGAGAACCGGCGAGGCTCCCCTTGTTGAGTTTGTTCGCTTTTCCGCCTTAACCCAAAGACTGACGAGGTCCTTAATTTTTATTTTTGAGATTCTCTAGTTTGCCAAGCAATTCTGCTGCAACGTGCACACCACATTTTTCTGGCAATTCCATGGCCTCGGCAGCCTTTTGTCCAAGCGACAAAAGCAAACACTAGAAGAATTCGATTTATGCGTCTAGTGGCCATAAATCGAATTCTTCAGCATACAAACATGCAAACAAGAATCTGACCCTTTCCGGCCTCAAGATTCGGTGCACATCACCATTGTATTCCGAAATCCATTTTAGCACATTTTTCCTAATAGCAATGCAAACTATGCTGCATCTATGCCATTAATAATGTCCTTTGTTCATCTTCTCTTTTCTCAATTTCGTTTCCCATGATCTTCGTTGCATGAGCAAACAATGGATCTATTAGCACACTTGCTAAGATCATCACGGAGAGATCCTTTCCAATTCACCACCACAAAGAGAGACTTCGCCTTTCTCTCAGAGAAAAGAAAACTCACCCTTAGCTGGGGGAGTATTCACAGTCAGTCGCGTTTCTACCACCAACTGACAGAGTAGCTTCATCAGGTGTTAAAGTCGAGTACAGTCTTATTGTCCGCGTTATAATATAATATTTTTCTTACATACATACAAGTGATTTCATTGATTTTCAATTCTCGATAATAAGAAGAATTTAGAATCCAGTTTCCTCTCTTTCCGGAAACTTTTCCAAAAGTGATAACGAAACACATCAAAGAAAAATCGAATGATAATTATCTGTATTACTTTTCCATTTAAAGTTAGAAATAGAGATCGGTGGTAAATACTTGAAGGATTAACTGGCAAATACTGAAAACCCACCATAAAGAAATTAAATAAAATAAAAAGACGAACAACTAAACAACACCAGTGAATTTTATTTCTTTACTTTCGTTAATTTCTTGGATATTTTTGTGAACGTGTGTTCGGCGGAACAGGTGTTTAGGGGATTTAGTGAACCAGCTCCCGTGCTGGCACAATTACTTTTACCCCAGAGGCTTCTTTAGGTTGTTGCCCACGAGATTAGGCGGTGAAGCAAACCCCAACTAATCTACCCAGGCCCAAGGTACTCGTTTGGTGCACCCTTTAGCTGCCCGTTTGGGTTGCAGCTTTTGCAATAAAAAGGGGCACCTGTATGACGAGGGCCTGAAATGGCGAAATACTCCATTCTGCCGAGATTGCAGGCAGTATGGGTACGACATTAAGGATTGCTGTGCCCACCTACTACATTCCCAACTGTTTTGTCCTGTGTTGTGCCATGTAGTAAGTGGACTGTATAGCTGGTAAATTAAGTGACTGTGTCGTGTTGGGTTCAGGACTGGCGCTGATTGTCAGTTGGTATATACATAGTTCTAAAACGTCCTTCAACAATTGTAATTTATTAAGTTTATAATCATTATCATAAAGTTAGTCACATGTAATCTAAATATCCATCAGCAGTTATAATCCATTAAGTTAAGTACATATTTTATCGTTGGGTTCTTTTACACTCGATTTAATTTTATAAGTCACAGAATGTTCCTATAACGTACTGCCGCCCTCAACAAGTTTTTTCGTCCTAAACCCCTACCTCCCCTACCCCCTCCCAAAAACAATAGTATAACCCCCCTTACCCTCTATTACCAAAACGTAAGAGGTCTTCGCTCAAAAACCCAATCCATTTTGAAAAACTCCCATGCCCCACCTGTCGACATTTTCGCTTTAAGTGAAACGAACTTAATCCTCAATATTCATAACCTGGAATAGTTTACCCCACGTTCACCTTATTCCGCGATGACCTCCTCAACCATACTACCACTGCAAAGACGAACTTACAGCGCGACCTGATGGAATCCCTGCAATTCTCCTCAAGAAATGCTTATCCATTTTTTCTGCTCCTCTCTCACTGATCTTCAACCTCTCACTCTCTCAAGGTGTATTCCCCCACATTTGGAAAACCCCCTTCATCACCCCCATCCACAAGAAGGGTCCCATAACGATGTCGCGAACTACCGCCCCGTCGACAAACTGTCCAACTTACCCAAGATTCTCGAAAGCATTCTATACGAATCTATTAGTTTTCGTTGCAAACTTTTATTTCATTAAGGCAACATGGATTTCTCAACAGCCAGTCAACTACAACCAACCTCGTTGAATTTACTTCTTTTACACTGTCAGCACTAGAGCACGGTAAAGAGGTCGACATGCTCTCAACCGACTTCAGTAAAGCATTCGACAAAATCTCCCACAATCTAATCCTCTTCAAATGATCCCCCTCGGCTTCGGACCTGGATTTTTGAAATGGATTTCTTCCTATCTAAAGGATAGACTTTATTCCGTTCGGTTCAGGACCACGATATCCAACCCTTTCCTTGCCCCGTCTGGGGTCCCTCAAGGAAGTCACCTGGGTCCTCTCCTATTTATACTTGCCACTAATGACATCGAAAAGATCATTAAGAATTTGTATCAGCCGACGTGGCGCTTAGGGGTGTCCTGAATAGGATAGTTTCAGTTTTTTTGGAAGTTAATTTGTAACTTTCACTTATTAGAGTGATTTTTGATCCTGTTGACATCATCTTATAAAACTCTGTTAATGATCTCTATTCTTCTACCCATTTTGTACACAATTATGACATCAGCATACGAAATAGCATGAGTAAGAGAATCCACTAGATCACTGTGTAAAGACTGCGCCCTATTGTGGGTCGTTTCTTATGAAGAAAGTCTTGTTGGAAAATATGTTGCCATATTTTACGACGAATTGTTTGTCCATAACCATGTAGTTATGTTTGTAGGCATGGCCAGGCTGGTTAGCTTATAAATAAGACCGTTTAACCAAACAGTGAGCCTTCTAACCTATCTGGACTACTTCCAAACGCCATACATGTGGACTAACAAGACTCTTCATCTACGAATTATACAAATTCCTCCAGCTGATGTCAACCGGCTCAAACAAATAAAATACCTATTTACACATAAAATTGCGATTGAGGAACCACAAAAATAAAACGTCCTTCATTGCAAAAGACGCCAAGGCTCAGGACACTTGGCGGCCGCATGTCATCTAAACATACGATGCGTAAAGTGTACAGAGCACCATCAAACTGGAGAATGCAAGGTCAGCCCGCCTGGAATGAAACCAGGAACAATCCAAACAACAAACTCCGATGGATCCATTACAACGAAGGAAATCACAGTGACATGCTGTAACTGCGGAGGACACCACCCTGCTAACTTCTCGCAATGTCCTCATAAGCTGAGGATTATCCAAAGGCGAACAACACTCATGGCAACGAACAAACCTTCACCAACCGAAACAACATACCCTACAAGTCCGGGACTGTCATATGTGTAGTAGGTCCGAGACGGCGTGCTTCCTCTGATGAGGGAAGAGCGTGGACCTTTTATTTTTCCTTTACTTCTTTTTCTTTCATCAAGTCGCGTTTCAATGTTTATTCGCTCCGATAATAGTCAAAGAAAAGACTATTCCTTCTCTTTGATATTAGTTATTTATTTTAAACTCTCAAACTAAAACTGATAACACAAACTCAACTTTATTAAAAACTCTACTTAACTTTACTTTTCTTTTCTCAATTAAAAACTACTTCTTTCAATACTCCAACTTCTTCTCAACTGCTAACTCAAACTTCTTAACTCAACTTCTTAACTCAACTTCTTAACTCAACTTCTTAACTCAACTTACAATTCAATTGCTAACTCAAAACTGAAAGTCAACTAACTTTACAATAAATTTTTCTCTCTTCTTATGCTACTTATTGTTCTAATTGGTTGTAAATTATAATTTGAACAAAAACCATTTTCTCAAAGTATTCCTTTTACTCTCTGTGACTTTTAAATTTTGAATAAACTTTGAACGAAAATCAAAGAGCTATGTTTTGAATGAAAAAAGGTGCATGTTATGAAAAGGGGCATGTTATTAAATGTGCTGTAACTGGCTTGATATAGAATATTGTGAATGTTTATTAATGATATGTATTAAGTGAGAATGTAAGATATGTTAAGAGGAAGTTTTAAGGATGTGCTAGAAAAGTAATGAGATTCAGTGTTAAAGCTAATAAGGGTAGTATTCTGGAATACTACATATGTTAAGGTTGTCAAAGATTCCCATAACTTGACAAAACATCAGCAATTCAAATGCTACGATGTTAATCTGGACATCACAGGGTGCATAAATAGGTTACAGAAGATGCTGCCCACGCTGAAGCACAGCTCAGAAATATAAAAAAGGTCAGATTTTATCTCTTATAACTTCACATATACTTTCCCTTAACGACTAATTCAACCATAATTTCCCTCGATGCAGAGTTCATATATTCCAATATTCGCAGACAACACCTCCGGTTGTTCGTTGACAAGTTTTCTCCAGATATCCTCCTGCTCTCGGAAACGTGGTTTAAACTAAACTCTCGAGTATTTATTCCTAATTATTCACTTGTTTCTAATCCACGAACCACTGGACCTTGCGGAGATATTTTATTTAATTCCATAAAAGACGCAGACCCGAATATATTCCATGCATTTCTTGAATTAGTTAAAAATAGATTAGATGGCCCAGCCTTCGATTTAATTCAATATCGCACAATAACCAATTGGGAATCTTTAAAAGATATATTAGAATCGTAATATAAGGAAGAACAGTCTCGTTCAGTGGCACATAACGAGTTAATTTCACTAAAACAGCAGTTTAAGGAAACGATTCGAGAATTCAGAGACAGAGTCGGGACAGCTCTAAGGAAATTGAACTCCGCTACATGTAGCATGACTAGTGACAAAGTAGTTAGGAATTTTCTAATTGCAGAGAACACCAAATTAGCAGTAGAAATATTTGAGGACGGTCTGAAAAATGACCAACTCAAGATAATTGCCAAAGTCCGTGGGGGGACGAATTTAAAGCAATCAATAGCACATGCGGAAGCTCATGCTGTACGTATAGACAGCACTTCACAGACGCATAATAATAGATTTTCATATAGATCCCCTAATTTCATTAAAATAGTATGTCAAATTTGCGGTAAGCCAGGTCACTCGCAGGAAACGTGCTATCGAAATACACAAATCCCGATTTTTCCGAATAGGCAACCCATAAAAAGGGAAGTACAGTACTTCATGTGTAGCTACTGTGAGAGAAATAATCACTCACAAAACGAATGTAGATTGAGGCTATCTAGGAATGGGTCGTCATTTCCAAATTACCATCAAGGTGTAGCGCGGAACCCATTTAAAGATAACTCTGCAACTACAGATAATCGTTTTGGTGAAAATTTAAGACCTGCAAATACTAGGAGGCAACTCGACAACCAAAATGTTCGATTTTCAAGTACAAAATCGGTACAAGAATCGGAAAATGAGGCCAGATGCCAAAAGAATCATACTGAACGCCACACTAAATCTTCAATTTATAGTATTCGTTCGACTCATATAGAGGGGAAACAAGGTAATTCGGGAGGAGACACACGGCCATTCCTTTCGAATGATTGCCACGGTCGATATACACCAAATCACCAACTAAATCTAAGATTCCACGTACCATTTTGTCCCGAATTAAAGGAACCAGCGATACGTCATAGATTTAGTCCCTCAGAGAAAATGTAGTCAATTATAGTTCGACTTCCGACCAGGAAGGTCATTTTTGAAATATATAAAAAATAGAATAAATACATTTAAATAAACACAGGCGTGTGCTGACATCTTGTGTTCGAAAAAATAAAGTTTAGTTTTTTTTAATTTTAAGTTGTTTAAAATACATTCCACGCTCTTCCCTCGGTCGCGTCGAGGAAGCACGGCGGTGGATTATAACAAATGGTGGCAGCGGTTTTCCGAAATTAGGTTCACCAATATAAATAATAGTGTGTACACGGCAATCAAAATCTTTTGCAAAAGCAACAAAGTGCTTGTACTGTCGTCCGTATATATTCATCTTTCTCGGGAACCAAAATTCCCTAGTTCCGACATCACTGAAATAATCCAACAGTCTTTACCTGCACCTTTCATAATAGGAGGAGACTGGAATGCTCGGCATACTTCATTCAACGACACTAAGTGCAATAAAGGCGGTTGCCAACTTCTAGCACTCCTTCCACTCCATCCATATATTTACGCGGACTGTCCGTTACAGCCAACACGTATCTCCAATTCAACTAAATCAACAATCGATTTTTTTCCTAAAATCCGTAAACATCCACTTAGCTAACCCCTCCACAGTTTCCTTCGGATTGCCATCCGATCATGGATCCATCCACACCACTGTCCCAATCCCTGCCCTCGAACCACGCTACTTATTCAATCCGATCTCGAATTTTTCCAGGATAAACTCTTCGATAGTATACTGGTTAGTATACCCGCCTGTCACGCGGGAGAGCGGGGTTCGATTCCCCGTCGGGGAGCCGCTGGCGCAAGACTAATGACCTTTGCCAGAAAAAACAAATCATTATGGAAAATTTAACAAGCCTCAGGACTTGCTAAATAAGGCCAAGACCGTTTCCCGGTTGCAGTGGCGATGATGATGAGGATGATGAAACTGGAGAAGAATCAATAGGGACATTGCTGCCAGTTTTACAGACTATACTTTGCCAGAGAAGAATCAATAGGGACATTGCTGCCAGTTTTACAGACTATACTTTGCCAGAGTCTTCAAAACTAATCCCTGCTGAAATTAAACAAGCAGCCTTAAGAACAGAGCAAATACTAATAAATGCCTTCACCTACATTCATCCCTCATAATCAGCTAGGAAAACCTTTACCCAGCATCCTTACAAAACCGTTTCGCGTAAAAAACAACTTAAACAAAAAGTACATAGCAATTACTCCCCTTTTATTAAAAATCAAATCCAACTTTTGACTATCCTGATAAATGAACAACTAAAACAAGTTACCGACCAATCTTACACGTCTATACTTAACAATATTAAACCCAATCGTGATTTATTCAAAAACCACAACCGAGTACGGGTCGAAAATACAAACCCCGACCGATTTTATTATCAACCCTACTAACAATCATCCAGTCCAATCGGATATTGACATAGCAAACTGTCTAGCTAATCACGTTTATAAAATCCATCAACAAAATGACTCCCCTCAGTCTTCAATTTTCAAGTTACCGTAAACGACTGCGATCTCACGCAAAATGATCCCATCATTCACCCCTTTCATCGCGGAATTCAACGAAACAAACAAAGCGTCACATCCTCTGGATAAAGCGTCATTCCTAACAGCAGGCGAATTATCTGAATTTATAACATCACGCAATAACAAAAAGTCGACAGGCTTAGATGGAATTCCAAATCTTCTTTACAAAAGACTTCTACCGTCAAATCTAGTTCCTATTCTCGTCCTTCTCAACCACGTAATTAAAGCATCACATTTCCCAGATAACTGGAAAACCGTGATTATAGTCCTTATCAATAAGTCCAGTCCTTCCAACAACCCCAGAAACGATCGTCCGATATCATTATTAAACACATTAAGCAAGATACTGGAATGCAAGATATATCCAAATCGCCTTTCATTTGCTAATGACAACGCTATTATCCCAAATTACCAGTTTGGTTTCGCTCACAACACTCCACCTGTCATGCTCTGTTTAAACTATCGCACGATGTCACAGTTAATCGTCAAAACCAAACCCCGACGGTCTGTATCTCTCTCGACACATCTAAGGCATTCGACAGTTCTCGGGACTGCTTTACAACCTGCACTACATATTTTGATTAAACACCCACACCACCAAACTTCTCCGTCCTGCCTCTTTGGTTGGAAGTTCATGATCAAAATAAATTCTCTCTCCAAATCGTATAATATAACTGCAGGGGTTCCGCAAGGCTCAATTCTTGGACCACTATTACACCTCCTCTATACATCAGACATATCGCAGCCTCAATTACCCAATACCATAATGTTGAATTACGCTGATGACACCATAGTCTACTCCAGCAGCAAGTTTGTAAAAGAGGCACGAAACCGTATTAATAACTTCCTCGCAAATCTATCAACATACTTCAATACTCAAACTAAATAACACCCAGATAAAACCTTTCAAAACTTTAAAATATCTGGGAATAACCTTTTCCATTCTCCACCCACATTCAAAATACTTTACGTAAAGCCACAATACAACTGAATCTCTGTAGAAGAGTGATGTGGAAACCCAACGGTCTATCCCACAAAGTCAAACTGCTCATCTATAAACAAATAATCAGACCCACACTCACATGTGCATGTCCACTGTGGTATTAAATAACACCAGCCCAAATGGAGAAGATACGCACTTTCGAAAGGAAATGCTTCAGGCTGGTCACTGGCCTCAATCGCCAACCCAACTCTTACAAAATATTACAATAACAGCTTGCTATACAATGCCGCTAATATTGACCGTGTCGATAGAGGCTTCATAGAGCCGTCTATCAAATTTATTGAAAACCTTGAAAATAATCCCAACCCCATAATAACTTCATCATCTAACATTTCCCCATCGGGGAGTCTCTGGCGCATGACTAATGACCTTGCCCGGCGAAAACAAATCATTATGGAAAATTCAACAAGCTTCAGGACTTGATAAATAAAGCCAAGACCGGTTCCCGGTTGTAGTGCTGATGATGACGATGATAATAACTTCACTACTACCAACTCTTCTAGATAACAGGCCTCACTACCGGAATTGTCTCCACACTAGAATTCTCTTCACCTCTGGAAAATTGTTTAACACCTGTAATACCATAAAAAAGGTATCAACATAATTATTTATTTGGCACCGACAGTATGTATGCCGGCTCCGCCAAATAGTAAGGTTACTGACTAAGACCTTACCTGACTGGTTGAGGGCGGTCCGCCCTTGCTGTTCCGTGTCCCAGTGGAGAGTCGAAAGGAGTAGACATATGTTTTTGTAGAGTTTATTTTGTTTTATTGAATTAAATTAAGTTATTACAGTATATTATTATTTTATTATTTTATTTTGAGTAACAGGCCCACTGTTCTAATGCAAAGGCTCCAAACTGTTACTCTTAGTTCACGACTGCCCCTGTGCCTCTAACAAAACCCCTTTTATATTCCCAAAATCAAACCTAATGTTACATTCCTTCCCACGATCGCATCGTTCAACTTGAGACAGTTACCCGATGTCAGCCCAGTCGCAGCCATGCCAACGACGATGGTGTAGTAAGTTATTATTGGCCTCGCTCCCAGGTAGCGTGTCTCCTTGTCCTGAAAAGGATGCGGGATCTCTTTAAGACCGCTCCTGAGGGGACCCGTTGCAGTCGCCGCCGTGCTTCGTCAAACCTTGAGGGAAGAGTCGCAACCGATCGTTCGTAGGACGTCGTTCCAGAAATAGTGTCCCTCGGCCGTGCAACCTGGCGCCTCCTGGTTATGCCAGAAATCGAGGAAAGCTGCAACGATCTGTTTTGTGGGGCGTGCCACCACTCTACTCACCGGTTCCTGGTTGGAAGTCGTCGCCTGTGCTGGAGCAGCCAACGTTTTGTGACGAACGCACAATTCCAAAATAATAAAAAATACTTTTGTTTACTTAAATTCACATTTTATTTAATTTAATTGGAAAAAGGACGATTCTCCTGGGGACACCACTTCCAAGGACCTTGCTCTATGTTGTTCTTAGATGCTTCGCTCTGATCGTGGTCCTGCGTTACTTCCGCCGGGGATCATGTACGTTAATTGACTGCCTCCTCGATATAAAAAAAAAAATGGGTTGGCGAGAGGCCGACTTTAGGGAGAGAAGGACAGATGTGTCCTTCATATTGTCTCTGGCTTCTGGTCATCTTGCGATAACCAGAATCACCCACATCCGTGAGGATGTTGGGCTCGGTCTCAAGATATCTGAAAAGAAAGGGGAACGACGTATCTAAGGATAGTGTGAACAGGGTTAGTTCAATTGTTCTCTAACTACTTGTATGGGGGGATGGTGAGAAAGAAATCGTACAACACCGGTAGGTCTTGAGTGCGGTAGTAAACGCAGATCACGTCTTTGGCGTCTGATGATCTGCGCTTTGGTCGGTGTGTGTATGTTTGTGCCGCCTTGTACTGAGCGTCCGTGTGTGTGTGGTGTTAACAAACCAGTAGACCCTATGGGATGGACCCAGGAATCCTCTATTATAGAGGGGAATGTTGTTGGAAAGGGTGCTTTCTTCAGTTTTGTATTGAAGAAGAAATTGTGGTGGTCTGATCCGAAGAGACCGAAAGAGAGAAGGGTCAAGAACGCAAGAGTCCCGTACAAGTAGGTTCTCGCTGTTCTGAATGCTTTCGAGGTACTTGTATGCTAATTGTAGCAAGTACTCGTCGATAGTGGTAATGGGGGCGCCTTCGTATAGGTGAGAGTTGGGGTAATGACGACCGTCAGGCCTTCTAGAGTGATTGGTGCATCTTTTGAGGAGTTTTCTTTCGAAAACTCGAAGTCTTTCCATTTGAGCCGAGGGTATGCAGGACTATATGGGAAAGGAGTACGATATTCCAGATCGGATTAGCTCCTTATAGCAGAGAAGCTTAACTTTGGTTTCGACTTTGTTGCTCCACTTCAAGATGTTGTGCAGTTGATTAGACCGACCGAGGCCCCTTTGGAGAATGTGGGTCACATGTTTGATGAAATTCATTTTTGGGGTATAAATGACCCCAAGATATTTCATCCTGTCCTGCGGTCTAATCGTAGTATCTCCCATTTTTATTCGAATATTCTGTGAATATCGAGAAGTAGGTTGGAAGTGTTTACTACTCAGAATTATAGCTACTGCTTTGGATGGGTTAAGTCGATTTTTCCATCGACTGTAATACTGATACAGTTCGTCGAAGTGACGGTCGAGTCGATTTGATCCGAGTTTAGGGGTTTTGGCCCACGTGTACACTAGGACGTCATCCGCATATGCCTCCTCGATATCGCGATGCATCCTCCTTTTAAACGGCACCAAATCGAGATTTGTATCTTGAAAACGAACGTTTCATATGGAAAATCTCGATTTTCGATACTTTGGGTGTAATGCTCAATGTTTGTTTAAGATAAGAATGCAGTTTTATGAATTCTCATGAAACTATTGTGCATATGAGGATATGTAATGGAATTTGGGTTTTGTTTGTTTATGGCAATTTGAATATCTGGTTCGATTTTTCATGGGTTTGGTTTATTTAATTTATGAGGGATTTTACCAGATTGAGATAATGTATTTCTGGATTTTGAATTTAGATTATCATCATCATCATCATCGGCACTACAACCGGGATCCGGTCTTGGCCTTATTTAGCAAGTTTCTCCACCGCTATCCGGTCCATATCCGAAACTTGTTAAATTGTCCATAATAATTCGTTTTTCTGGGCAAGGTTATTAGCCTTGCGCCGAATTTAGATTATGCCGTGGGGCAAATGCAAAGCAATAAACGAATATTTGATTCGTTTATTGCGAATTTTTGGATTTAGTTTAGATTTTTTTTTTTTGGATTTTGATTAGATTTAGGTTTTGATGTAGGATTATTGGGATTTGGATGTATGAATGGGGGAAAAAGATGGTAGGGCATTTCAGGGCACTACAATGTGAACTGCAACGTTGCAATGTTGTCGCCATTCACCCTGAGGTGGCAACCTTACACCTGCTCTGGCTGCAGCTTTATCCCAAAGCTATGGCAAAAAAATATACGGATCCAAGCATCACCCGATTAACAGTGATGTGAACAGAAGGCATGCGCTAGGATGAAATGTGGGAATTGTAGAATTGCAATTTTAGTTACGGGAATGAAAAACTTATGTCTAGTCATAGCATATGCTATTACATGGTAGGAATTTGCGTTTAGCAAAAGGTAGGTGTGTGATAGGGTTTCATGGCTACTCTGAAAGAAGTCCGTCGGTTGTAACAGGGAATTAATTTTAATGCTACACCGAAAGAATTCCTTTGGCTGGAAGTTATTAAAACTTTAATTGTGATATCTTTTCGTTGAAAGTTATTAAAACTTTAATGTATGATATCATTTGGTTAAAAGTTCAATGTATGGCCGTTAATGTCATATATGGATACAACAATTTCCTTCCTCCCGCTAAAAGGAGAATTATTCTTGGAAGAATATAATCTGTTATTGAATGATGGGAATTTGGGTTTAGCAAAACGTGTGATAGGGTTTCATGGCTACTCTGAAAGAACTTTGTCGGTTGTAACAGGGAATTAATTTTAATGCTACACCGAAAGAATGCCTTTGGATGGAAGTTATTAAAACTATAATTGTGATATCTTTTCGTTGAAAGTTATTAAAACTTTAATGTAAGACATTGTGACGCATATGGCAATCAGTACTAGAATATTCGGGAAAGTCCGAAACAAAATACTAGATTGTTCTAGTGATGATGGCAAAATTGGATGCGCGAGCTGCAGACGTTAACGCAAAATTGGACGCGCATGCTGCAGAGTTTAAGGCACAATTGGATGCGCGAGCTGCAGAGGTTGATGCAAAATTGGATGCCCAAAGGCAGTGTATGAAAGAATTCTGGGACTCGGAAGCGGAAGAATCTGAGGATAAGGAGGAATTGGAGCCACATGAAAAGAAGAAACTCAGGAAGAGGAAAGCTATGGCCGACAGCAGTGAGGTAGAGGAGGAAGATGACGATGATGTGTTACGTGAAGAACAGAAGGATCTTATCGATGATAACCCGATTGAAGAGGACGGCAGTGATTGTGAAGACACTGATGCTTCAGGCCGTTCCCCGAAACGGATTTACAATGATGATGACGAGTTGGACGACCGACTGGAAGACAACGAGTGTGACCTTATTGAAGAGAATCTTGGTTTGAAAGTCGAAGGCAGAAAGCGTTCCAAGCGTCTGCGTCGTACACAGGGCGAAGAAAGTGATGGAGAGGAACAGTACGTCGATGAAGGTTCAGCACGTGAGGCTATAGACGAACAGCTATTCGACGACGAAGACGATGTTGAACGCCGCTCTGAACGTAGTCACAGGGAAACTGAGGCCACAAAACATTTCAATGATGATGAGGAATCGGAGTCTGATGCTGAGGATTTTATTATAGACGACGAAGGAAGGCCAATTGCTGAGAAGAAGAAGAAAAGACCACTTCAAGTCACTGACGCGTCATTGCAAGAAGGTCAGGACAGTTTCGGTGTAGATTTCGACTATGAGGATTTCACTAATTATGACGAGGACGGATATGAACCCGAATACGAACCTAGTGAATTGGAAAGGAGTCACTTTACGAATTTGGACAATGAAATCCGTAAAACGGATATTCCTGAGCGAATGCAATTGCGCGAAGTTCCGGTTACGCCTGTTCCAGAGGGACCCAATGAACGACAAGATGAAGCTGAATGGATTTACAAACAGGCGTTTTGTAAATCAACTGTTTCCGAACAAGAAAGATAACGGATGTTGGAGGTCGAGCCCGCTATTGTAAGCCACCACATATGGGGGGGAAGATCAAGCAAGCCTTAGATTGTAGGCGTAATCAACAGCTAGAGGTGCCGTTCATTGCGTTCTCTAGAGAAGAACACGGGAAACCAGAATTAACGTGCGACGATCTATGGAAAGTCTATTACTACGACGCACGCTGGTGTTTATTGTCAGCTCCAAAGAACAAGCCGCTCCAGTTATTTGAAAAGATGGGGAACTACCAGTTGGACACGGTTATGAAATCGACAGATGCTCCAATACCAGATGATATGCGTGTAATTAAAGATGAAGATCTAGATCGCTTACGTGATGTGCAAACTCCAGAAGAGCTTAAGGGTGTGCACATGCATTTTCTCTTATACTATTCGCATGAGATCCCTAAAATGCAAGAGGAATTCCGTCGTCAGGAAAAGAAAGAATGGCGGCAGGCTAGAGCTGACGCGAAAAGGGGAGTAGTAGAAAATTTGGAAGAAGGTCAAGAACTTCCACCGCCGAACGCCAAGATGAAAGTGGTACATCGTGACCGACTGGCAACTTTGGTTAGCCCAGAGGACCAGTGAACTTAGTTCGGGACGAACTAATCTAGGCGGAGGGTAGTGTGACGCATATGACTATCAGTACTAGAATATTCGGGATAGTCCGAAACAAAGTACTAGATTATTCTAGAAAGTACTGGAAAAGTGGAGACTATGAACAGTAGAACATTCAAGGCTATGGAACGGGCGGAAACGAAACGCTGAATCAGAATGAGGGAACGGTATAAATACGTGGCACACAGATCATGGAGATGAGTAAGAAGTAGAAAGTGAAGCAAGCGATGAGTAGAAGTAGAAAGTGATAAGTGAGAAGTAAGCAGTCAAAGACGCGATAAGTACGGAAGCGATAAGTAAAGAAATCGTTAAGTGTACAGTAAAAGTAACGGTTGTTATTAACGGACTAAGAGATTAATTCAAAACCGATTTAACGGCTCTTATTTATTAAAAATAATTAAAAGCGAACCCTAAGCTCGCTACAATATCTTTTGGTTAAAAGTTTAATGTATGGCCGTTAATGTCATATATGGATGCAACAATTTCCTTCCTCCCACTAAAAGGAGAATTATTCTTGGAAGAATATAATATGTTATTGAATGATGGGAATTTGGGTTTAGCAAAAGGTAGGCGTGTGATAGGGTTTCATGGCTACTCTGAAATAACTTTGTCGGTTGTAAGAGGGAATTCATTTTAATGCTGCACCGAAAGAATTCCTTTGGATGGAAGTTATTAAAACTGTAATTGTGATATCTTTTCGTTGAAAGTTATTAGAACTTCAATGTATGAGATCTTTTGTTTAAAAGTTCAATGTATGACCGTTAATGTCATATAGGCATGCAACACACCCAATCAGTTCAAATAGTGTAATATACAACCATGTATCAACATTCTGCGTTTTAACGAACAACCGGAATGCATTACCCCACGTGAGACTAATTGTCTATATCCCACGCCAACCTACCTTCTTAACCATTAATTCCCCAATTCACATTACATATTTAGCTTATAATATTAATTAGGTTAAGCTAGATTAAGTTAGAGTTAAGTTACATATTGGATTAGATTAAACCAAAAAATAAAAATCCTGGTTTTCTGACCTTTTCCAAGAACTGTCAATATTAAAATCTATAGTACTCGAATAGTTATTCACACATTCAGTTATGTTTGAATAATCTGTAATGTATACATGTAAACAATTGTATCACTAGAATTATAAGTTAGCTATAGTACCTAATGTAAAAATTGATTATTGGTCAAATAAACACAGTATGTTAAAAATGTGCTTTTGAATGTATTATCGCGTGTTGATTCCAAATGCTTTGGGCCTGGTGGGTGTTGAACATTGATTCATAATCATTCATTACATATTGTTGGCAATGGCAGTTCAATATTTGTATTACTAATTCTTCTATGACTATGGGTATGTTTAGTTTGTTTGGGACATATCGTAGGTATACGTGTTTGGAATATCTGTCGATTGTACTAATATACTGGCGCAAGGCTAATAACCGTGTCCGGAAAAACAAATTATTATGGAAGTTTAACAAGTCTCGGATAAGGACCAGATACCGGTGCAGAGATTTGCTAAATAAGGCCAAGACCGGATCCCGGTTGTAGTGCCGATGATGATGATGATGATGATGTAGTAATATACATCTCGTTGTCTAGGTGGAATATATCCATTTATGTGATTTTATTTGGGATTGGTGTCTGGCCAAATGGTTGTTTGTTTGGTTTATGGTCGTATTTTGTTGTAACGCATATTTTGCATTTGGTAGCGTAGTCTTTGCAGTCTTTGCGTAGTGTTGGCCAGAAATAGTTTTCATCAAGAGCACTATTACGGTGATTTCTGTGGACTCTGGCATGTGTTTGTTCAATGATTTTTAGCTGGTATTTATTTATTAAATCTTCTAAGATATTTTGTATTATAATTAGTTTATATCCGCTGAATGTTTTTTTTTAATTTTACCTTGGTATTTTCCTAATATTTCTTCATTAATTTGTAATGCATTTATAACGTGTGGTTTTAAACTCTTTTTAGATAATGAATTAAGTCATAGACTTCTTTGAATTCTATTGTGTGTTGGTCGTTGTTGAATGTCGTTTGTGAGTCCACTTTATTTGAATTTGCTTTTTTAATATTACTTGGTTAGTAATAGGTAGGTGTGTGATAGGGTTTCATGGCTACACTGAAAAAAGTACGTCGGTTGTAACAGGGAATTAATTTTAATGCTACACCGAAAGAATTCCTTTGGCTGGAATTGATTTATTTGATTTATTGATTTGGATATTCTTTATAATATACATGTTGGTGCCGTGTTGAGTGCTCTGAGCAAGATGAAGTTTGTTGCTATCTTGATAATGCGTCTGCTACGACATTTTTGTTGCCTAGTTTGTAGATTATTTTCGCTCCATACTTTTCAATTAAGGTCTTCCATCTCTTAAGGGGGACCAAATTTGAATGTTTTTTTAAATTGTCTTAAAAAAAAACCAAAAATATTTTTACTATCGGATTTTTGCCCAATATTTACTTAATAGAAAAACATGTAAACAAAAATGTCGAAAATTTCCAAAATGCCAGGGTGGTGAGGTGGGGGGTTGAAACAAAAGTGTGCGTCCTGAATGACATGATTTTGACTCTTCTAATTACTGAAAAATAAAAATTGATTCTTAATCAGTGAAGGTGTTGTAATCGTCCCTACCTCGAAGAAATAAAAAAAAATTTTTTTCGCATAATGGCAACTGTTTGAAAAAAATGTTGATTTTTCTCATTATTTTTTTCCGGTTATTAATTATTTAAAAATAGTAAAAAAAAAATGTTTAAAGCTTGGCGGGGGCTTTAGAGTGTTATATCAAGAAGCTGTGTACCGAATTTCAAGTCAATCGGTTCATTAGAACTGGAGATATCATGTCAATGACTTGAAAAAGTGGTTTCGAGAAAAACCCGTTTAAAAATTTCAGGGTATAGTAGCTTCAAGTGATATAATACGGTTGCCGCGTCACTAAAGCAGTGGCAACTTCGCCAATTATAGCAATTTTAAAATTTCTAAAGAGTTGAGCTTCCGGTTGTATAAATCAAACAATACTGAGGAAAACCGAAAAAGAGAGCTAGAGACGACTGCAAAGCGTATATTCAACGCGCAAAGTTCTTGCATGACCAGAGAATGAGACAAAAAATACTACACTCTCCCACAGATAGTAGAAACTTCTGGGCATTTGTGAAGAATATCCAAAACTCAGTCTCCTCATCCATTCCTTCGCTAATAGTCGATGACAGACCAGTTACCAGTGGAATAGAGAAAGCGAATCTACTTGTTGCACATTTCGCAGCCCACTCAACGCTGCCTGATACCACATCAGTTCCGCCTCAACTTGAGCAGAAGCAGCACACCATGAACCAGATTCGCTTCCGAACGCGTACTGTTGTCCGGGCACTCAAGGAGCTCAACACACACATATCCGCTGGTCCTGATAGCATTCCCCCAATCCTCTTGAAGACATGTTTCTCTTCACTCTCTAAACCACTGCGGAAATTCTTCCATTGGTTTTGTTCTACCGGCCGTTTCCCAAATAGGTGGAAGTCTGCGAACATTCAGCCTGTTCCCAAAAAGGGCGACAAATCATCCCTCTCTTCTTATCGAGCCATAGCACTAACTTCTATTATCTCGAAGATAATGGAATCTCTTATCAACCGTCAAATTTTGAAATATCTGGAATCAAATGACCTCCTCAATGACCGCCAATATGGCTTTCGTAGCAACAGGTCCATAGGAGATCTGATGGCGTACCTTACCGAAAAATGGAGCCATTCCATTCACAACCTCGGTGAAAGCCAGGTAGTCGCATTGAATATTTCAAAAGCCTTCGACAGAATTTGGCATCCAGCCCTTTTATCAAAATTACATTCATGTGGAGTGGATAATTCCCTAATCCAATGGCCAACAAATTATCTTTCTGGTCGTTCAACCCAAGTGGTTCTTGATGGTGTCAAATCTGCCTCCCATCAAATTAATGCAGGTGTTCCCGAAAGTTCTGTACTCCCTTGCACTCTCTTCCTGATCTTAATAAATGATCTCCTGTCCATTACCCACAAGCCAATTCACTCGTTTGTGTGATAACACATTGAGTTTCTCATACTCGTACGAACATTCCCGACCAAACTCTTCGAACGTCAATACCAATCAGCAGGTTATGGTCAATACACTGAATTCCCGGCTGAGCAAGATATATCAATAGGGATTACCTAACCGAGTATAGTTCAATGCCTTAAGAACGCAGTGCTGTCTTCTGTCGTCAAACGCGAACCTCAAAGTAAATACACTGTCGATGAACGGCACTTGCATCGATGAAGCCAAGGAACTATCAATCCTCGGCACTCGAATTAATTCGACTCTTAATTGGGGGGACCACATTTTTGAAGCTGCGAAAATATAAGAGATTCCTTCACTCCATCCAACCTGCGCACTATTTACAAGGCGTGTATTCGTCCCAAAATGGAGTCCAACTCCCGTATTTGGTCAGGCGCATTCAAAACTGCACTGCACGTGCTCGATAGGATACAAAAACGAGCAGTAAAACTTATTGAGGACCCAGCTGTGAGTCGTTCAATTCCGTCGTTAGAACATAGGTGCAACGTATCGTGTCTATCTCTCTTCTATAGGTATTATCACGGTCGTTGTTCAACTGAACTTGTTGGATGTATTACGCCTTCTCAGACATTTTCCCACGATACCCATCAATCCGAGAATGCGCATCAGTTCACGTGAAAGTGAACTTCAGGTGCACAAACAGACATAGAGAGCCATTCTTTAGCCGAACCACACGAATATGGAATACTCTACCTGATCATGTGTTTCCTCGTCGTTGTAATGTCCAGGCATTTAAGGCCAATGTACATCGATACCTCCTTTCCTTATCCACTTCCTCCCCTTCCCATCGTACCGGGTGCTGACATTTAAGGGTAATCCAAAATCCCCCTTTGTGGACGCGTTTGTGAAAAAATAATGGATGCGGACCGAACGAAATCGGTGCGGGAGATTGCGCTCTGGAGGTTATATTTTGTTTGTAATTTACGCTTACCTCCGTCCCGCGGGTTCTTAATGGCCGGATTGGTCCTGACGTGGGTGTTTGTGCCTGGCAGTTCCCACAACGCGTTGTCTGTAGCTCCTTCCACAAAAAGAGTTGGTTGGGAGGGGGGCAACAACCGATGTCCAACTAGATTAAACCCCTTTATTGCTTTTCTATGTTTATTACTTGCGGTTCATTGGCCGTGGCTTGGGCCTATAGATTTCGAATGATCCCTAATCCAAAATGCGGCGCCCCTTTATACTCTGCATCTACAGAGATATGTTAAAAATTGCACATAAAAATTCCAAGAAGCACAAGCAAGATTACGTGTGTGCTTCAATTGGAATGAGATTCCAGGAAGGATATGGGAATTTGTTTGAACAAATTCTTGGGAGGTAAAATCATGAAATGCATTTGGATGTTAGGGTTAATGATGTTAGGGTTAATGGGAATTGAATCAATGTTCGACAAATGGGTTTTTGGTTTAATTTGTCGCTCATATGATTGACTTGGGGAACATGATTGGGATTATGGATAAATGGTAGGATACTTGGGTATGGTTATAAATTTATGATGAAATGATCGGAGATTAGATGAGGGTAGTGATTTAGGATCACTACAGCACAAAGCATGGGAGTATCCCCAATGACAATAAATCGACACCTTTCTCTCATAGGAAAGGGTAAGAAACTCGATAAGTGGGCACTTCATGAACTGAAAGAGTCCAAAAAATTACGGCGCCTGGAAATCTGCGCATCGTTTAGATTAAGAAACGAAACTGAACCGTTTTTGCACCGGATAGTCACCTGTGATGAAAAATCGATTCAGTATGATAAACGTAAAAGATCTGGGCAGTGGTTGGATGCAGGTGAAAAACCAAAACACACCCCAAGCACGACTTTCACCCAAAAAAGGGTATGGTGACAATCTGGTGGACATCGAAAGGACCAATCCACTTTTCATTTCTTCAACCAGGAGAAACGATAAACGCTATCAAATACTGTGAGGAAATCGACACATTGCATTCCAAATTGGATGGAAAGCGACCTGCAACCTGTTGCAGTTGGGATTTGAAATTCTTCCGCAGCCACCGTACTCTCCTGACATTTCCTTAACGAACTACTATCTTTTCCGCAATCTGGATTCATTTTGCCGACAGATGTTTTCCCGGAACCGAGCGATCATAAAAGCCTTTTGGAGATTTGATTGCCTCAAAAAGTCAGCACCTCTACGAAAAATTAATATTTGACCCTGTATCACGTTGGAAAATGTCCTAGATGCCAACTGATCCTATGTTGATTGAATACAAATTTACGGAAAAATAATAGGGCTTTTAGATGTTTACTATAAAATCGCGCATTTAATATGGTACAACCCAATATATTGAATTTAACTTGCACTTTAATACTTTTGTTGTTGGATATTTGTCCATTGTTTTGCAGGAATATTGTCATTGGTCTCGTTATTTTTGCATAATTCTTTATAAATTTGCGGGAGTAGGTCGCTAATCCTAGGAATCATCGGAGTTGTTTAGGATCATTGGTTCCCAATAGTTTTATATGGTTTCTATTTTCCCTGCATCCACCGTGATGATTTCTTGTGAAATAATATGTCCCAAATAGTTTATGGATTTTTTTAAAAATGGGATTTTTCCCTTGAGATTTTCACATTTGCTAAACTGAGAGCTTGTGTGATTATGTTAATATGTTCGAGGTGTTCATTTTCGTTATCAGAGTATATTAAAATGTCATCAATGTAAACATATGGAGATTTTCCAATGTAAGGGCGTAGAATATCGTCTACTGTCCTTTGGAAGATTCTGGGTGCATTTGAATTCATATTTTGTCCCGTTGATACTAAAGCTCGTTTTCCAGTCGTGGGAACTCGAAAGATGGCAGAAAAGTGCCGCTGGGCGAACGTCATTCAGGCATCAGTAGAGACAACAAAGAAATTTGACAGGATTCTTCAGCTCGACATTCATCCAAATGATTTCCACGTTATTGGGGCCTACTGCTTCTTCTCTTTGCCAAGCTAAATCGGATCGGGTGGAAGACCTCACCCTTAAAACTAAATCTTGAAAGTAAGTCCTCTTCTAGGCAACGAAAATATGTCGAGTCAGTTGACGAGTCGACCGGATCGCGGATAGGACCAGGATATCAAGTATCGTTCATTGCCTAAATTAGTAGATAGCGTTTGCATTCGTATTGGTGAAACTGGCGACCTTGATATTACAAAATGCCTCTACTAATTGAACATTGACAGTGCTTTGTGGGCGAACCCGATTATGCGGAGATCAATTATTTATAGTTCGATTATTTATCAAAAATATTTGGATGATGTTCCTCTTGACATAGTCCCCTAGGGGGATCCGAATGGGAAACTAGATTACATCTGGAATTCTTTATCTCAGGAAGTACCATCCTGACTTATTTCAGTGTCAGTCCTAGCCAGCAGTCAAACGTCCGGAACATGGACGATATGACGGAATGTAGTGCGCGACGGGTAGTATCTTACCTTAGGACCAACTAAACCAATCTTTTCTTTCACGGGTCCATCAGCCAAACCGCGAAAGATGGCCAGAGATTTCCCTCGACCATTTCACGGAACCCATAGCTTGATGGGGTGGAATTTCACCGGACAACTGGAGTTGGGAGCCCACCTGCTACTCGGCCTTTAATCGCTTTTTTCGACAAGCCGGCCTAGCTGTGAGTATATTCTAACGCGCTAATCACAGGGCATTTGTTGAGGAAAGTTCATACTACATAAATCAATCACCGACATATTGCGTCAATAGTTCGATCTGTGGAAAATGATTCCGATTTACTATTGGGCAGCGGATGTACAATCCCTAGCCGACGATTCCGATTTATTTTGGAACCGAAAGTGTACCCCATAATTGTTTTTGGCTCATGTCAAGTAATTTTTTGCTTCTACTTCGGCCATGAAATGTATGGCGGCTGCGTTTGTAGAGAAATTGCTGAATATCGACTAAAAACAAAGCTGAACAATCATAGCTCAGCAATAGTTGAATGAAGTCAACACCGATTCATACATTTTTGCAACATCCACAACAGTAGGGATTGTTTGGTAAGGTAGGTTCACACTATATACATCAATCATCAGTCGTCAACGATTCTATCTATAAATTAGACAAAAGGTGTATATGCAACCCCTAGTATGATCGAAGTAAAAAATCTTGAAGAATCTCAATGCCATATATCATGACCTCTGAAAAAAAAAACCTTGATTTTGATTTGCATAACTCCTTTTTCCCCGAAACCTGTTATTTCGATGTGCTCCTTTTTGTTCTCTTATTTATACGTCATATCTTCTGGCTTTATTTCAGGCTCAAGAAACAGTAATCCGCCGGTCCAGAGAAATGCAGCGAACGCAAGAGAGCGAGCCCGCATGCGGGTACTGTCCAGTGCGTTTGGACGATTGAAGACAAAGCTTCCGAACATTCCTCCAGATACCAAACTTTCCAAACTAGACACATTAAGATTAGCTACAATCTACATCAAGCAGTTGAAAACGCTTTTAGAAGGTGGTGACGAACCTGGACTCGAACTTGAACTGTATAACCTTCATCAGTCACCGCAGAATATGGTAAGTGCATAACAAAGCAACTGAACTGTTATATTATTTAAGGTATATTTAAGCGATCACTTTTTTTTACATAAAATTATTAAATAGTTAGACGACAACGTTAATTATAGGGATACGTAAGCTTTGGTAAAACAAACCACAAAAAATGACTCTATCCAATACTAGGACTGGTGTAAGGAAATGATGTTGCATTGTTGAGTAAATAACGTTATTCACAATAAAACTGTCAATAGCTTGAACGTCTTGCGAAGGTACTGAGGTCCTACGCTGAAAAAGGCTGGAACAAAAACACTAATATAAGAAATTACAGCCGGCTGTATGCCAGGATGTCAGCACCCGATACATAAACCTTCTTGTTACGTTAACCAATGTCACCTAGAAGTGACAGATATTTAAAAATTATTTTCAGCCAAAAGACCATTATTGATATACCATAAACCCAATAAGTGATAGAATTTATTATTAATATCTGGGAATACTATCTATAACTCGTCAGTTGTTTTAAACGTAATTAGTATTTTTATAGTTCGGGTGATTTCTTGAGATATAGTGTATTATGAAAGTACATAATCATTATATCAATATACAAAAGGTCTTCCTCTTTTACATCTCTGCTTAATTTTTTGTTGTTGTGAAAACACACATATATTTTAGAACTAAACGAATTAAATTAGATGTGAAATAAAAAAAAAGAAAAATAAGAATAAAATAAAAGCAAATGAGAAAGAAAAAGAATTAGAAAATAATAAAAAAAGAAATAAGCACTACATGAAATTAAATGGGAAAGGGGGAATTGAGGTATAGTCCTTTCTTCGTCACAAATTCCACCATCAGTGGGGATGAGATCGGTATCGTTTAGAGTTATCTCTCACTAATCACCACACTAAAACGTGGGCGATCTGAAATATTAGAGATATCGCTATCATGGAGAATTCGTTTATCCCTGACACCGCGGAAAGCGGGACTCCATGTTGTTCTTGGATGAAACCTTTTCTATCCAAGAAGGGGAACGCATCTGCGAACATAAACCCATTCTAGAGAGTACTCTCCATATGTGACATAATTAAAAAAGATAATTTCCACCCCCCCCCCCCCCCCCCCCCCCTCAATCTCAATTAATTACGCAAATCCGCGTCCTTATTTACGAAGTTGTGTAATTAATTTAAATTTAAAAGGGGGGGGGGGGGGGAGTGGAAATTACGATTACTATTACTATACTACTACTATTTATTGACCTGTAGGAATCCGGAAGTTTATGACCTCGCCAAGCCGATTCCGTCATTGTTTCCTGTCTTGTGCGCTCTCCATCCACGTTTGACCATTCGATCCGATCTCCTCAACGTCAGACCTAACATTGTCCTCCCACCCCCGTCGCGACCGTCCTGTCGGTCTCTTTCCCGTTGGTTTACCGTCAAGAATTCTATGCACTATGTCCTATCGTTGCTCATTGGTGCCACATGTCTGGCCCATCTTAATCTTCGCGACCTGATTACTCTCACTATTGTAGGTTTGCGGTATATCTCTTCCAATTCGTGGTTCTGAAGTTTCCTCCATTTTCCTGCCTCCTCGTCATATTTACCGCCAAAGATACACCCTAAAACTTTATTCTAGAATACGCGGAATGTGTTTTCTTCCCGTTTTGTGAGTGCCCATGTTTCGCATCAGTATAGAGCAATCTGCATGATTATGGTTCTGTAGACACGTGATAGCAGTTTGGATATCAGCAGGTTACTGACTGAATGCCAACTAGCGTTGCTGGAGTGTAGTCTTTTGTTAATTTCCTTCGACATTTCGTTACTGGCCGTCAGTATCGTTCTCAGATATTTAAATTCTTTAGCTTTTTCAAATATCTTGCCTCTGACGTTTATGTGTGTTCCCTGGGGTCCACCTGCTCTCGCCGTAATCATGTATTTTGTTTTTTCTTCATTTATTTCTAGACCCCCCTTTTCTGCTGCTTGCATGATGTATTATTTTTACTTACAGTTTCTAGATTATTGCCCAAAATGGCAATTCCATCCGCATATGCGAGCACTTGTGTGACCCCGTTCTGGGATGATCCGATAATTATGTAACCATCATGGTTTGACCATGAGTGGAGGGCGAAGTTCGAACAACGTGATGAAGTCAACGTAGAAAGATACGCGACGGTTCGGAAAGATACAACGAGATTTTTCAAACGCAGAAAACGCGAATGGGAAAAGACTCGGATCGAAGAAATCATAAAAAATGTCAGAGCAAAGAACATCAGAGGTATGCCGGCTGTTGTAGTAGACGGCGAGTGTTCGGATCTGTATCCTGTTAATTCCGAGGTACCTCAAGGTTCCATTTTGGATTTTTGGCTCCGACATTGTTTTTGCTTCATATAAATGATTTGTTGGGGTCAACGGGTAACAGAGTGTTTAGTTTTGCGGATGATAGTTCGCGTGTTTCCTCTTTTTCGAGTGATCGGCGGATTAGTGAGTGGCGTTTCTAGTAGATACACACACGACTAACAGTGAAGAACAACACCACAGAAAAGACAAGTCGAAAAATCAAAGCACATCCGTTAGAGTCATGTACCATAGCAATAATATATTATTTCCACATCAGTTGAATGTGCTTGAGTTTATAAATCGAATTCGTACACGCGTCAGTAGCTTGATACGTTGAGCTTTGCTTCTATCTTTTACTGATTCTAACCGCTCTGATTCTACATGCTCTCCACTATCGTCGCGAATGCTATAAGTGCCTCCACGTGGCACCAGCTGGGATGTAGACAGATCGATGCTCTGGATCGGGACCCTGATAACGTCCTGCAGTGGGGAAGGGCCAATCTCGTCGACTTCAATGCAACAAGAAAAGTGGATCATCGGTTCCACAGCTGATGATGAATGGCCAGGTCTTTGAATCTAGGGAAAGTATACAACTGCCCGGCTTCACGATCTGTGGGAATGCATCGTGGCATAAACATGTGTTGAACATCGCCAGATTAAGCTCTGGAAAAATGAGTTATTTTTTAAAGCCAATTTCGGCCCAACTTTTTTTCCTGCACAAATCCGAAATTAGACCCGCGCTCGAATATTTCTCTTATGTTTGGAGGTCTGCTCCCAAACACACCCTCGACCTACTTTAGAGCATACAGAAATGAGTGATCCGCCTGATCAGGGACACGGCGCTGACATCAGGACTACAGTCGCTATCACATCGAAGGCGCGTAGCTGAGCTTTGTCTGTTTTACAAATATTATCACGGGTACTGTTCTTCGGAGATTCGTGGTATTGTTCCGCGCAATTCGGTTTATATGCGCTCCGCAAGATAATCCGATGGATCGCACCAATTTGCGGTTCATCTCCCGACGGCGCGAACATCTCTGGATCAGTTGTTAACGAACGGCCCACGAGTTAGCACGTGCGCTTCGCTCGTGATCCATACCATCGGATCAATTGTGTAATCCGTTTAGGGTATCTTAAGTAAACACATGATACCTTATTTGCACTATCGGTTCGTGCGTCAGGCATTGATACTCTCGACTGATTTATAATCTTTGGAGGGTTTTTGGTGTTTTGAGTGGCATAATATTCGTCACGAAAGGGATGCGGCCTGGATTTCGGCACGGATCTATTGCCGGGTCCAGCTTGCATCCTTTTCAGAGACGGTATTGGTTTTCTGTGTCAGGCCATTTCAATAGAACGAGAATTTCACGTCGGTTTTTGTAACATCCGTGGCCCAAGATGCAATTTATCCTCTGTGTCAACCCACGTCTCTAACCAGAAAGCAACAATTCTTGCACTTAGCGAAACCCAAGTAATAACTGATGCTGATATTTCTGATTTTATTGTACCCGGTTATAACTTAGTGCCTTTGTTCTTCCCACATCGTGGTATAGTTCGTACATACAAAGTGATATTGCTTATCAGCTTCGGCCACAATATGGGCTCTGCTCCAATCCAGAGTTTAATTTCTCGTGGTTAAAACTTCACGTTCGTAAGCATATCATACACTACTGCTTTCTTTACAGAAGCCCAAACTTGGAGAGAAACGCATCCTTTAACGAATTTGATGCTCTACCTGATTCTATCGACAAGATATTGAGCCTGTATCCCCACACCCCAATTCTCTTGAAGAGATGTTCCTCTTCACTCTCTAAACCACTGCGGAAACTCTTCCATTAGTCTTATTCTTTGGGGAAACCCAAATAGATGGAAGTCAGCCTTCTCTTCTTATCGACCTATAGCATGAACTTCTATTCTTTCGAAGGTAATGGAATCACTCATTAACCGTCAACTTTCGAAATATCTGGAATCAAATGACCTCCTCAATTACCGCCAATATGGCTTTCGTAGCAACAGATCCTCAGGAGATTTGATGGGGTACCTTACAGAAAAGTGGAGCCATTCCACCCACTACTTCGAAGAAAGCAAGGTTGTTGCACTGGATATCTCGAAAGCCTTCGACAGAGTTTCGCATTCAGGTCTTTTATCAAAATTGCATTCATATGAAGTGGACAATTCCCTGATCCAAGGTTCTGTACTCTCACTCTCTTCCTTATCTTTATAAATGATCTCTTGTTCATTACCCACAACCCAATCTACTCGTTTGTTTGATAACACATTGAGATTTTCATACTCCTACGAGCATTCCCGACCAAACTCCTCGGACGTCAATATCAATCAGGAAGTTATTCTTAATACACTGAAGTAAATACACTGTCGATGAACGGCACTTGCATCAACAAAGCCAAGGAACTGTCAATCCTCGGCACTCGAATTAATTCGACTCTTAATTGGAGGGACCACATTTTTGAAGTTGCGAAAATATAAGGAATTCCTTCACTCCATCCAACCTGGGCACTATTTACAAGGCGTGTATTCGTTCCAAAATGGAGTTCAACTCCCGTATTTGGTCAGGCGCATCCAAAACTGCACTGCACGTGCTCGATAGGATGCAAAAACGAGCAGTGAAACTTATTGGAGACCCAGCTGTGAGTCGTTCAATTCCGTCGTTAGAACATAGGCGTAACGTATCGTGCCTATCTCTTTTCTATAGTTATTATCACGATCGTTGGTGAACTGAACTTGCCCAATATGTTCCGCCTCCTCGGACATTTTCCCCGATACCCGTCAATCTGAGAATGCGCATCAATTCACGTTTAATGTAAACTTCAAATAAATATAGAGGGTCATTCTTTAGCCGAACTACACGAATGTGGAATACTCTGCCTGACCATGTGTTTCCTCGTCTTTGTAATGTCCAGTCATTTAGGGCAAATGTACATCGATACCTCCTTTCCTTATCCACTTCCTCTCCTTTCGCTCGCACTGTGCTCTGACATTTAAGGGTACTCCAAAATCCCCCTTGTGCGCGAGTTTGTGTAAAAAAAAAAAACTCGTTTGGTTACAGAGCGGGAAAGCAGTGGAATTTCCTCCCCGCGGAAGTGTTTCCGGAGCGTTACAACCTGCAACTGTTCAAGAAGAACTGCAACGGTTATTTGGCGGCATCTCGAGGCGCCGACTTAACGCTATAGATTAGTGGAGCTATCACCCCATTTATTGGGTTAATTCAAGCAACATAAGTACTTATAAGCTAAAGTATATATAAATTTACAAAATGAAGAACGAAAGAACTAACTTAAGTAAGATCATAGGTTCGAGATGTCTAATAAAAAATGTATGTGAGTCATAATATTGTTATTTATGATGACGCCAGTCGGTGCTATAGGTTCGCCTCTCTTGAGAGAAGTATAATTAAAAAAAAGTTGAAGATGGTGTTGCCAATTACGAGGATGAATCAAATATAAACGGTACTTTCTTTTTATACATGTATTGAATAATTTTACACAGTACAACATTTTTCAACATAGTTTCCTGCGTAATCTACACACTTTTGCCACCGATTTGGAGGCTTTAATATCCCTTGTTCGTGGAAAGATTTAGAGCGAGTTGTTAGCCAATTGCGCACGTCCTCGACTTCTTCATTACTTTAAATTTTTTTTCCTCCAAGTGATTCCTTCAAGGATGCGAACATAAAATTGTCACAGGGAGTTAAGTCGGGGCTATAAGGAGGGTGTTCGAGGGTTTCCCAGACCATTTCTTCCAATGTACCCCTTGTCAAGGACGCGGTGTGAAGCCTGACGTTTTCATGAAGAAGGATGACATCTCGAATGGACTTACCTCATCTCTTGTTTCGATATGCGGCTTTTGGTGACTGTAACATCTGACAATAGTAAGCTGCATTCACTGTTCGTTGTTCGTGAAGAAAATCAATCATTAAAACTCCCTTTATGTCGAACAAAATCGAGGAGGAAAAAGTGTTTCCCACAAAATTACCGGCCAATAGCATTACTGTCTATGTTATCTAAGGTGATGGAAAAGGTCATCAATAACGAGTTAATTAAATCTTTAGAATGGGACGGACTTCTGAATGATCGTCAAGAAAGATTCCGTGACAGGCGGTCCACGGGAGACCTTTTGACCCTTATAACCGATATGTGGACATCTGAGATTCAGAGGCGTGCTGAGTCAAGACGGGTCGCATTATACCTCTCCAAGGCTTTTGACCATGTCTGGGGCATTACTGGGCAAACTTCGTTCATACGGACTTCCCCAATAGCTTTGCCACTTGTAGAAGGGCTTCCTCGAAAATCGATCGATCCGGGTTGTTGTGGACGGCGAGTTTCGGATCTGTATCCTGTTAATTGCGGGGTAACTCAAGGTTGTATTTTGACTCCAACATTGTTTTGGCACCACATAAAGGATTTGTTGGCGTCAACGGTTAACAATGTGTTCAGTTTTGCGGATGATAGTACACGTGTTTCCTCTTTTTCGAGTGATCGGCGGAGTAGTGAGTGGCGTTTCTAACAGATACACACACGACTAATAGTGACGAACAACATCACCGAAAAGACAAATCGCAAAATCAAAGCACACTTATTAAAGCCGTATACCACAGCAATAATATATCATTTCCACACCAGTTGAATGTATTTGAGTTTATTTATCGAATTCGTACACGCGGCGGTGGATTTCCTCCCCGCGCAAGTGTTTCCGGAGCGTTATAACCTGCAACTGTTCAAGGCGGTTATTTGGTAGCATCTCCGGATGCCATGCCGGCACTATAGTTTAAGGAGTTACCACCCCATTTATTGGCTTAATTCAAGCAACGTAAGTACTTATAAGCTAAAGTATATATAAATTTACAAACTAAAGAACGAAAGAAGTAATTTAACTTAGCTTATAGGTTCGAGAAATCTAACAGAAAAATATATGTGGGCTATAAGGAGGGTGTTCGAGGGCGGCCCAGGCCATTTATTTCAATGTACCCCTTGTCAAGAACGCGGTGTGAGGCCTGCGTTGTCAGGAAGAAGGATGACTTCTCGAATGGATATACCTCGTCTTTTGTTTCGATGTGCGGCTTTTGCAGACTGTAACAAGTGATAGTAGTAAGCTACATTCATTGTTCGTTGTTCGTGAAGAAAATTTATCATCAGTACTCCCTTTGAGTCGAAAAAAGTCGTAGCAAGAACTTTTCCGGCTGAGAGACGAGTTTTGGTCTTCACCGGGCAGCGTTCATCCTTACTTCGCCACTTCTTACTTGCCATTTTCGTCTCGGGAGTATAATGATGTACCCACGTCATCAGATCATCACATATGACGATACGCTTAAAAAATAATCCTCACCTTCTTGTCGAAATCGATCCAGAAGTCTTCCACTGATCTCCAAATTACGAGGATAAATCAAATATAAACGGTAATTTCTTTTCATACATTTATTAAATAATGTTACACACTAACTATACTATTAACATTTTTCAATATAGTCTGCTGCGTGATCTATACACTTTTGCCACCGATTTGAAAGCTTTAATATCCCTTGTTCGTAGAAAGATTTAGGGCGAGTTGTTGGCCAATTCCGCACGTGCTCCTCGACTTCTTCATTACATTCGAATTTGTTTCCTCCAAGTGATTCCTTCAAGAATGAGAACATAAAATAGTTACAGGGACTATAAGGACGCCTTGTCAAGAGCGCGATGTGAGGCCTGCGTTGTCAGGAAGAAGGATGACTTCTCGAATGGACATACCCCGTCTTTTGTTTCGATATGCGGCTTTTGCAGACTGTAACAACTGATAATAGTAAGCTACATTCATTGTTCGTTGTTCGTGAAGAAAATTAATCATTAAAACTCCCGTTGAGTGGAAAAAAATCGTAGCAAGAACTTTTCCGGCTGAGAGGCGAGTTCTGGTCTTCACTGGGCAGCCTTCGTCCTTCCTTGGCCACTCCTTGCTTGCCATTTTCGTCTCGGGAGTATAATGATGTACCCACGCCATCAGATCATCACATGTGACGATACGCTCCAAAAAATCCTCCCCTTCTTGTCGAAATCGATCCAGAAGTCTTCCACTGATCTCCGACCTGACCTGTTTTTTAATTATGGTCAATAACCTCGGAACCCATCAAGCAGTCATTTTTTTAGCTAAAATCATCAGTGATAATGGATTGAACACTCCCATAGTTTCTACCCACTTCTGATAAGATTTCACCAACAGATAAGCGGCGGTCACTTTAATTAAGCTCTCGAACAGCACGGATGTTATCCTCTGTACGATTTGTCCTTGGGTGTTCATCATGACTTTCGTTTTCGATACGTTCTCGCCCACTTTTAAATTCTCTGGCCCACGTATGCACACGATTCTGAGACAGTATATCATCCCAAAATTGTGCCTTCAATCGAGAAAGAATTTCCGAGGGTTTTGACTCCTTCATTTGTTAAAAAAATAATAATCCGTTGCGCAACACACGTATGCAACTCTTTCTCGCTCATGGCTGTACTGACTACAAAGTCGAGCGCGACCGCTAGCCAAGCCTGTTCCACTACTCTTCATAAACCAAACAACAGCAACGCACAAGATTATCTAGCTCGCAACTTGTTCCTAAGGAAAAAAGTGAATTTACCATTTCTATTTGTAACTTGTAAATGTAATAACCTCCTGGTATTAAGCAGAATAAATGGCGTATTTTATTTATTTATTTAGAATATATTAATTTATACCGATCACATTAGATGATTTAGAAGTTTTGCACTCATTTTTTTTTTTTTTATAGTTGAAATGTCATTAATATGAATTTACCAAAGATATTTCCGTAGAACCAAAAGATATTGAAAGTTTTGGCTAAGATTCATTACACGGCTTACACTTTTCTTTTTTAAATCGTTAGAGAAAAGGTGCCAGATGCAATCGTTAGATTCGGTACTAAAGTTTGATTGTCTTGGCTGAATTCCAAGGTATTCAGCTGTCTTTACCTGGAAGTACCCGTTCGCTAGATGTGTTTTATCTTCCTGTACTGTTACTCCGTATTAAAGCAATTCTATTTCCTACTAGTCAACCATAAAAGAAGTGCAGACGACTTTGCCTGTAAAATATTGTTTCACAATAAATTTATCGCCACATTCCGGCTTACCATCTGCAAAACTACTTCTAATATACGAATTGGTCATATTTTTTGAAAAAATGTTTAAGAAACATGTTTTGATTTAAGGCCAATTAATTAGTCCCAGTTTTTTCGTCACCCAGTATGATCAACATTTTGCATCCCCCCAAACCATCTGCTCCTTTGTGTGCAGATAAGAGGCAATTATTTCTCCCTCGCGCTCGCTAAGTGATATTTTTCCAAGGGATACGAACCATTTGTTCTTGTAGAACAATAAGACATCGTGTAAGGGTAAAAATAAAAATAAATGATGGAAAATCACACTTCAACAGATTGCTTGATGTCCAAACAAAAAGAGCGCAGACATGGACCATACTGCCGCGAGTTTTGGGTGATCTCTGCTCATCCACAAGTTAGATGTGTTTATATTTTGGCCCTAACGCGGTTCGGAAAAGATTACGGGCAAAAAATTCAATTCTGGCTTTCACATGCGAGGAGTTGTGTAAACAACTTACCACGTCATTGAATAGATTATTACCCTTTTCTGTTTAATCCTTTTTGATATCATAAAAACGATGTGTTTGGAGTGAGGAATTAGAGCAATTAAGGATGTGGAGTGTTTGTTTTATTGGCCTAGTGGTTTTTAGTGATGGTGCTCTCGTGAGTGATGATCTATTTAGGACATGTAGCGATGTGATCCGTATGGTGCCATTCATTCTTGACTTTGGTTCAATAAACGTATGCGATTGTGTGTGAAAACAAATTTAGAAATGCATTCCTAATCGGACTTTCAGTCGAATTATAAAAATAAATTTATATCCATACGAATGTTCTTTTGTTGATGACACTTGAGAACTCACGTATATAAATTGACGAGGAATGTTGAAGTATGTGCAATATCGCGCGATATAATAAACATATGGCTTTTGTTATACTGTATTATACAAACACGATTTATTTTAAACTTTCTCTTTATAATTACACCAATTTTTTCCAGCAATTATTTTATGAACGTTACTCAAGTGAAAAAACAAAACGGCTTTTCTTTCACATATATTGAGTTTTCAAATACAGTAGATTTTATTTAAACAACGTTCTCCTGACTGTCATAACTTTTTTTGTTTTGTGAAGTGACTCCGTTGGAGATGGGGTTTCTTGTATAAATAGAGTAGGCTCTGATTAGTGTCAATTGGATATCACCTAGAGAACGTATGTATTTTTGTTTAATCATAAAATGTATTCGAACTATAATTCTGGTGCAAATTGAGTCTCATTGACATACGTTGGATGTTTTTAGGGTCTATAATGATAAAATAATATATTATTAATCATCATTATCATCGGCACTTGATCCGGGATCCGATCTTGGCCTTATTTAGCAAGTCTCTCCACCGGTCCCGATTAGGACCCTACGTCATTCAGTTTAGCACTCTCAGGCTCTGGGCGTCCTGATCTACGGTATCCCTCCATCGCAGACAAGATCTGCCGCACTGTCTCCTTCCATACACCCTGCCACAAAAGACGTTCTGGGCAGGCTTATTTGAGCTAGGAGTCCAACCCACCGGAGTCTACCGATCTTGGTTTTTCTTACAACATTAGTTTCAAGGTAAATCGCGTACAACTCATTGTTGCAGCATCTCCAGAACCGTCCACCCTCGCATACGGGCCCAACAGTTCTCCTTAAGACTTTCCTCTCAAACGCGGCTCAGATTTCAAAGTGCCTTTTATTGAACACCCAGGTCTCGGATCCATACAGGAGTACTGGTAAGACCATGGTCTTGTACAGTAGTAACTTGGATGTTCTGGATAAATTTCAGGATTTAAAGAGCCTTGATAGACCATAGTAGGGTGTGTTGGATTTAATCAGCCGTTCGCGTATTTCTTCTTCCATATTTTTATCGGCTGATACTATTGATCCAAGGTAGTTAAAGGATTCCACAACTTCAAATTCGTGTTCCACTACCCTGATAGTTTGACCAACGCTAGGTCTTCTCTTCGCAGAAGTTGCCACCATATACATAGTATTTCCGTCATTAATGTGCAGTCCCAGTTTTTGTGCCGCCTGTTCGATCTGGATGAAGGAGTTCTGTACAGCTGAATCAGATCTACAGATGATGTCGATGTCATCTACGTAGGCAACTATCTAGCAAGACTTGGTGACAATAGTCCCTCTAGTTGTAACGCCAGAGTCACGGATTGCTTTCTCCAACGCTAGGTTAAAGAGGTGGCAGGCCAGACCGTCTCCTTGTCGGAGTCCATTATAGATGTTTATTGGTTTGGACAGCAATCCCGCTACATTTACTTGACTAGTTACGTTGGTCATAGTCAGCCTACAAAGTCGAATCAATTTGTTTGGAATGTCGAACTCGCTCATGGCATTATATGGTTCTACCCTGGCTATGTTGTCGTAGGCGCCCTTAAAGTCCATAAATAGATGATATAATGGAATCTTAAATTCCAGATATTTTTCCATCGCGTGCCTAAGGGTGAATATCTGATCAATCGCTGATTTGCCTGGGATGAAGCCACACTGATATTCACCCATAATGACTTTAGCGTATGGGACTATCCGATCTTGTAGGATAGTGGAGAGTATCTTATAGGCGTTACTCATCAATATTATACACATCTGGCGCAAGACTAATGACCTTGCCCAGAAAAAATAAATCATTATGGAAAATTTAACAAGCCTCAGGACTTGCTAAATAAGGCCAAGACCGGTTCCCGGTTGTAGTACCGATGATGATGATAATTGCTGCACACTGTGATGTCTCCCTTCTTATGTATGGGGCAAATTATTCCACGACACCAATCTTCCTGCATCTCCTCTTGCTTCCATACGTGCAGCACAATCTCATGAATTGCATGAGGTAAGCTATCCCTCCTTGTTTGATCAGCCCAGCTGGTATGCCATCAGATACGGGGGCTTTATTTGATTTGAGCTGTCTTATGGCTTTTAATGTTTCCTCAATGCTTGGTGGCGGCAGCAGTTGGTCTTTGTCTTGCATGGGTGGAGCCTCCAATTTTTATCTGACCTGACTATTTAGCAATTCATTGAAGTGCACTTCCCATCGCTCCAGAATGCATTCAGGATCGATGTTCAGATTACCCTCTTAATCCTTGCAGTAAGTGCAGCGTGGTGTGTACCGCGTCATACTGCGGATTATTTGGTAGAACTTCCGCGCCTGGTGCGGACCTCGCGTTCTACTCTCCTCTCTTTCACAGACTAGATTTTTTCCCAGGCACGTTTCTTTTATCTGTGGAGTCTTCTTTCAGATCTTCTGAGAACTTTGTATTTCTCCTCGCGTACCCGCCTCCAATGAGACTGTCGCATTGCCCGGTATGCAGCATTCTTACGTTCAGTCGCTAGTTTGCACTCATCATTAAACCAGACGCTCCGATCTCTACGACTACTGCCTAAGATGGAGTTGGCAGTACTAATGACAGTATTTTTAAAGCGTGTCCATTTCTCTTCTACGCCCGGCATTCTGGTCCCAGGACTTACTCCCCCTCCGTCGAGCTCTTCGAGGGCGAAGCGCATGACCAAATGTATTACTAGTATTCTCACTGCGTAAGGCAGCCGTATTGATTCAAACCTGATCCGCGGATGCAATACGTCTCCGTAAGGCAATGCGCGCTCGTAAAATTGTACCAACAAGATAGTGCTCCAAGTCGACGTTGGCACCTCGGTACGTTCGTACCGTCCAGGAGTGCGGCGATCTATCAACAGGTGGTCAATTTGGTTGCGAGTGGCCCTACCAAGTGATACCCAGGTGGCTTTCTGGGTATCTTAACGCGGAAACCTGGTGCTTGCAACGATCAAGTTTTTTGATGCTGCGAATTGGATGACTCGTAGTCCATTGTCATTAGTGTTCTCATGCAAACTATGGGAACCTGCGTAGTGCCTGAAAACCGGCTACCGACCTATTTTCGCATTCAAATCACCAAGAACGATTTTCACATCGTATCTTGGGCAGGTATTGCGGTCCCGTTCGACGTTCTCGTAGTATGCTTCTTTTTCGTCGTCAGAGGACTCCTTTGCAGGTCTGTGAAGGTTCTCTATACTACATGGAGAACCAACCCACTATTTCAGCCCTATTTCGACCGCTAACAGCGCGACACCTCAACCCCAATTCCCTCCATTCAGCTATTTCCCCTGTGAAAGATAGATCCCAAAAAGAAGTATTTAAACTAAGCAGTTAAGGCACAATGGCATTCAGCCCTTTCTTGCCACACGGCAACGCTAGTGCATTAACCCAAAGAAATTTCCACCGGAAATCTCAATGTCATATTGGTTAACAACAACCAAGCCTGACCAAACGACGCAGTTGCATCGTCGTGCAAACGGCTTTGGTAATTACCGAATTCCTTAACGTGTTTCCCACGGTAATATTTCCCTAGCCGATGTAGCGTCACTTTTACTTCCCCCAGATACTCTATTCGCTGGGGATCAATGATCTCTTTTGTCAGGTGAATAGCACAAACCATTTTCCTCTCCATCCTATTTTCATCTTTGCATAGTTCAATGCACTCTGAGATCACCACAGTCACCAAACTAGGTTACTGGGCCAGCCTCAGAGTTTGCATTGGTGCACGCACACAATAGCCAGATCAACCCTGCGTTATTGTGCTCTACTTTTGATTTCTCCATTCTTCCTATGCCAAGCGACGGTCAATTGAACACTTAAGTGTTTATTCACCTCGATAGGCTGGGAGTTTAATGAAGCACCAGAGAGCACAACGATGATTGGCTAATCGCTATGCAAATCCTACGTCCCAATTCTCATCCTTAATTGGAATCAGTAGCTTCACATCCACCACCGGTGTAGGTCACGCGGCACCGAGTCAAGATTTAACAACCACAGTGTCCAGTCGTGCTTCAAGGTCGAAGATTAACCACAGCAGCGTGCACACTACACGAGAGTCGAGGTCGTTGCTTGTCAGTGTCGGGAGAATACGATAAGTTACGCGAATTATGTTTTCTTTAACGCCACTTGAGTGAAATGAAGGAAAACACTTCTAAATAAAATGTATATTTTATTCAATTTTGAATTTAAGAAACGTCTGCTCTTCAGAGTGCCGTTTTGTAAACTAAACTTACTCTAACATAAAATCTTATATCTAGGTTTATTTCTCTACGTTGCAATATAATATCTTTCTCATAATGGATATTATATTGCAATTAGTGTAATATTCATTTTCGTGTTTCCACGAGTTCTTGCTAATTATCTTTGAGTTTGTTCATCTGGGTGAAATGTGCAATTAAGTAACATATGTTGTGATATACATTATATTCTAATTTGGTTATTCCATATTTTATGTTTCTTTGAATTTTTGTAGTTTGTTAATATACCTTTTGAGTTTTGTTCTTAATAGTATTTCTGTCTAGACAAAATGTGTAATTAGGTTACACATTTTGGTTGATGGGTTTTTGTGTCGTCAAGGATTCTTTGACGTAACACGCGTTCTATTCAGATTCAGAATTTGGATTTAAGTGAACCTATAGCGCCGACTGGCGTCGTCATAAATAACAATATTATGACCCACATATATTTTTCTGTTAGACTTCTCGAACCTATAAGCTTAGTTAAATTACTTCTTTCGTTCTTTAGTTTGTAAATTTATATATACTTTAGCTTATAAGTACTTATGTTGCTTGAATTAAGCCAATAAATAGGGTGGTAGCTCCACTAAACAATAGCGCCGGCATGGCGTCCCGAGATGCTACCAAAAAACCGTCTTGAACAGTTGCAGGTTGTATCGCTCCGGAAACACTTGCGCGGGGAGGAAATTCCACAGCTTTCCCGCTCTGTAACGGAACGAGTTCTGATACAGGGATGTTCGCGCCGTCGGGAGATGAACCACAAGCGGGTGCAATCCGTCGGATTGTCTTGTTGAGCGCATATAAACCGAATTGCGTGGAACAATACCAAGAATCTCCGAAGAACAGTACCCGTGATAATATCTGTAAAACAGACAGAGGTCGGCTACGCGCCTTCGATGTGATAGCGATTGTAGTCCCGACGTCAGCGCCGAGACCCCGATCAGGCGGATCGCTCGTCTCTGTATGCTCTCAAGTAGGTCGAGGGTATGTTTAGGAGCCGAGCTCCAAACATGAAAGCAATATTCGAGCGCGGGTCAAATTTGGGATTAATATAGGAGAAGAAGTTGGGCCGGAGTAAAATATTTCTTGGCTCTAAAAAGATAGCTCCATTTTCCTGAGGCTGACCTGGCGATACTCGACACGTGTTTATGCCATGATACATTCCCACAGACCGTGACGCCGAGCATTTTCAAACTTTCCCCAGCCTCGAGTGCCCGGCCATCCATCATCAGCTGTGGAACCGATGATCCACTTTTCTTTGTGAATGTTGTATACTGGGTCTTCGTTGCATTGAAGTCGACAAGATTGGCCTTTCCCCACTGCAGGACCCTATCCAGTACCCGATTCATCTGTCTACATCTCAGCTGGTGTGACGTTGATGCACCAATCGGCCGATCACTCGAAAAGGAGGAAACAAGCGTACTATCATCCGCAAAACTGAACACTTTGTTATCCATTGTCTCCAACAAATCATTTATGTGAAGCAAGAACAAGGTTGGAGCCAAAATAGAACCTTGGGGCACCCCCGAATTAACAGGATACAGATCCGAACACTCGCCGTCCACAACAACCCGGATTGATCGATTCTCGAGGAAGCTCCTCGTCCAGTCGCAAAGCGGTTGGGAAAGTCCATATGAACGAAGTTTGCTCAGCAATGCCCCGTGCCAGACGCGGTCAAAAGCCTTGGAAATATCCAATGCGACCGCCCTTGACTCACCATGCTGTTCAATCGCAGATGTCCATATATCGGTTATAAGTGTCAAAAGGTCTCCCGTAGACCGCCTGCCACGGAATCCGTATTGACGATCATTCAGGAGTCCGTTGCACTCCAAATACTTAAACAACTCTGTATTGATGACTTTTTCCATTACCTTAGATAAAATAGACAGTAATGCTATCGGGCGTTAATTTTGTGGGAGACACTTTTTTCCCGTCTTTGGAATTGGCTGAACTCGAGCGATTTTCCAGCAGGCAGGAAAGGTCCTCCGTGCATAAGATAAGCGGAAGAGTCTGCCAAGAACCGGCGATAGTTCTGGATCACAGTTCTTAAGGACTATTGCTGGTATTCCGTCCGGGCCGGTTGCCCGCCTACAATCCAGTTCACGTCGAATGCGTTCAATAGTGCGCGGACGAAATCTCACATCCCGCATGGAAGACTGTACCGGCGAGATCACAGGTGGCTCCAAAAGGCCGGGATCGAGGTTTGAATTAGCCGAAAATAAATTTGCGAACACGTTAGCTTTATCCTTTGAATTCGTGACTAACGTCCCGCTGTCTGTTACCAACGGAGGGAAAGAGGAGGATGCGAAGTTACCGCTGATAGCTTTTGCCATTGACCAGAAGGAGCGCGAGCCAGTTGGGTACCGAAGGAGCTTATTGATCACCCTGTCGTTGTGAGCCTTCTTCGCGATATCAATCGCCTGGTTGCACGCGTTTCTGATTCTAACAAAATTCGTTCTGCTAACAACGGTGGGATTGGAGCGCCATTGCTTAAAAGCTCTGTTTTTTGCCGCTGTAATCAGCTCGCATTTTTTGTTAAACCAAGGCTTATCGGACGAACTTCGTTTGATGGAATGTGGAATATACATCTCCATCCCCAGAAGAATAATCTCTGATACCGATTCCGCGCATGCGTTAACATGGGAGTTTCCGAAGCACATCTCGGATCATGGAAAGGATGCGAAGAAATCTCGCAAATCGCCCCAGTTAGCGGCCCCATACTTCCATACATGGCGTAGCTGCCTAGGCCGGTTGTTCGCTTGGTATGCAAGTGCTTGCGCGACAGATACCAAACAGTGATCTGAGTTTCCCAGTGGCGCAGAAACCTCTACGGTATAAATACTCGGTTCGGATGTCAAAAATAGATCCAGGGTGTTCGCATAATCGCCTCGGGCATCCGGCACTCGCGTTGGCTCCCCCAGCCTCGTCGGTTCTGTTAGAATGTACTAACCAGCCGGAATTGTGCACATTAAAATTGCCAATGACAACAATTTCAGAAGCTGGGTGGTTGATCTGTATCCAGTCGACGATATGTGAAAGATGTTCGGAAAATGTCGCCGGTCGATGGTCATTCGGGGAGCGGTAAAGACAACAAAGAAATTTAACGGAATTCCTCAGCACAACCCTCAACCATATGATGTCCATATTATTGGGTTCCAACGCCTCCATCCTCTGGCAAGCCAGATTGGACCGCGCGAACATGCAGACTCCGCCCTTAAAACGGAATCTCGAATGTAAGCCGTATCCTGAGCAACGAAGATATGTCGAATCAATTGACGAATCGACCTGGGTCTCAGTTAGAGCAAGGATATCAGGTTTCGTTGTTTGCAAATATTGGTGGACGGCGTTTACAGTGGTATTGGTGAAACCGATGCCCCTGATGTTACAAAATACCGTCACCAGTCGAACGTGGGCCGAGCCTCGAGAGCGAGCCCGGTTATGCGATGACGAACCTCTCAAAGTTCCATTATTTATCATCAACTGTGGAACCGATGATCCACTTTTCTTTGTGAATGTTGTATATTGTGTCTTCGTTGCATTGAAGTCGACGAGATTTTCCCATCCCCACTTCAGGACCTTGTCCAGAGCCCGATTCAGAGCATCGATCTGGCTACATCCCAGCTGGTGCCACGTTGTTGCACTTATAGCGTTTGTGACGATAGTGCAGATCCTGTGATTCGAACCGACGTTATAACGGTTAGAATCAGTAAAAGATAGAACCAAAGCTCAACGGATCAGTCCACTGCCACGTGTTCGATTTCGATTATAAACTCAAGTACACTCAACTGGTGTGGAAATGATATATTATTGCTGTGGTATACGGCATTAATAAGCGTGCTTTGATTTTGCGACTTTTCTTTTCGGTGATGTTGTTCTTCACTATCGCACACGTCCTGGAAAGCGATGGCCAAATTGGACCAATTACAATTTGAATTGGTAGCACAGTCACCGTATTCTCTAGACTTGGCCCCCAGCGACTATTATCTGTTTCCAAACCTCGAGCGGTGGCTCCAGCGAAAGAGATTCAACTCGATTGAGGAAGTCATCGCGGAAACGGAGGCGTATTTCGAGGGCCTGGATATTTTGTACTACAGAAAGGGCATCGAAATCTTGGAAAATCGCTACACCAAGTGTAAAGTTGTTGGCAACTATGTTGAGGAATATATATAACTTTGTCCGAAAACACTTGTTTTCAATTAAAATCCCAAGACTTTTCCGTCTATGTATTATATGCGCAATCGCCAAGGATATACATATATACCAGACGGCGCAAAATTAATCATCGAATTTTGTTTTTGAATTACTTTTTTACTAATTGAAAAAAATGATTTTGACTGATGGAAATCTTTATTTGGACCTTTACAATTTTTTTTTGTTAAGTGGGAAAGATGATATCCGTTAAGTGGCTGTCGCCAATGTTGATACACATTTATACCCGTTTTATCGCGTTTTCCATGACTTTCCATAAGATTTCCGGTGATAACTGTTCGCATTCCTGTCGAATATTCTCCTTGAGGGCTGCGATTGTCTGAGGCTTGTTGGCATAAATCCACGACTTCAAGTAGCCCCAAAGAAAGAAGTCTGGGATGGTTAAATTGGGCGATCTTGCTGGTCGTACCAAATCGCCAAAACGGGAGATTACGTGACCAAGAAACACGTCCTTCACAATATCCATTGTGGCTCGTGCTGTGAATGCGATTGCATCATCTTGTTGAAACCATATGCTCACCAAGCCCCTCTCATCCAATTCCTGCAGTAAGAAGTCGTCTATCATTGCCTTGAAGTGTTTGCCATAACAGTGGCCGTATTGCCGATGGCGTCCTCAAAAAAATAAAGCCCAATCACTCCTCCCACATGAACGCCGCACCACATGGTGGCTTTGAGTAGATTTAATGGTTCTTCCTGCATCACACGCGAAATTTCAGTGCCCCAGAAACGAAGATTTTGCTTATTGACGTAACCGCTTAAGTGGAAATGCGCCTCGTCGCTCATGATGATTTTCGACACAAAATCGTCCCTTACATTTATCCCACGCTCTTGCAGTGTATAGCGCTCCAATGCCTGTCTGTTTGTATTCTGCAGCTGTCTGTTCACAAATGTCAAATATGATTGACATACGACCCCATTTGCAAAAATTATAATATCTTCCGAGAGGATGATTAATTTTGCGGCACCTTGTATATTGACAAAGAAAAGGAATTGAATATGTTTAGGGTAGGTTGGTAAATATAAAAGAGAAACCGTTGTCGGGAACACCTCTTTTGTTTCTTGAAAATTTAATCTGATTAAAGGCCCTATCAGGGTAGTGGGGCACGAATTTGAAGTAGTGCAATCCTTTAACTACCTTGGATCAATAGTATCAGCCGATAACAATATGGAAGAAGAAATACGAGAACGGCTGATCAAATCCAACAAAGCCTCCTCTGGTCTATCAAGGCTCTTTAAATCCCGACATTTATCCAGAACATCCAAGCTACTACTGTACAACACCATGGTCTTACCAGTACTCCTGTATGGATCCGAGACCTGGGTGCTTAATAAAAGGCGCTCTGAACTCTTAGCCGCGTTCGAGAGAAAGGTCTTAAGGAGAATTGTTGGCCCCGTATGTGGGGGAGGACGATTCCGGAGGCGCTACAACCATGAGTTGTACGCAATCTACCTTGAAGCTAATGTTGTAAGAAACATCAAGCTTGGTAGACTCCGGTGGGCGGGACACCTAGCTCGAATGAGCGAAGAGGAGCCTGCCCGGAAAGTTCTTTATAGCAGAGTGTATGGAAGGAGACAGCGCGGCAGACCTTGTGTGCGATGGAGGGATGGCGTAGACCAGGACGCCCAGAGCCTGGGAGTGTCAAACTGGATAACATCGGCTCGAAATCGGGACCGGTGGAGAGATTTGTTAAATAAAGCCAAGACCAGATCCCGGGTGTAGCGCCGATGTTGACGATGAAAGGTCATAGAAAATACAGAATTTTAGGGCTAACAATTTCTCTAATCTGTGACATGATAACGCACCGTCGCGCAATACCATCATTATCTGAGACTTTTTAACCGAGAATTGAACGAATATCATCTAACAGTCACCGGATTAATCGGATTTTACTCCTTGCGCCTGATCAAGTGAGAAACCACTACGAAGAACGCAGTGAAAGAACCATTGCGAAGCTGAAAAGATATAATGAAAAAATCGAAGACTCGTCTGATAGCCATACCGGACACGGAATACAAAAAATTTGTTCGAATATTGGAGCAACTGCTGGCAGTCGTTTTCATAAATAATTTTGTATTTTTCATTTTCTAAATTCCGGGAACTTTTTGATCAATCAGGTAATAACAATTTTTAATTGTTAAACAAAGAAATTAAACATTTTATCAAAGTGTGTATGTATATTATGTGTATTATGTGTTATTGTAACGCCACTATTTTATTAGAGGATTATTGTTTTGTTAAAAAAGACGTTGGTGACACCCCGCAATACATTAGTACTAAATTCTCACAAAAAAAATAGAGAAGATTGGTCTTCTTCTGGGACGTAAAAGGAAACGGAACCTGTGCTTTGATATTTCTTTACTTTTTCTCCTAAAAAATTAAAAAATACCATTTCAAAAGTCGGAAACGCTCATAAGACGTTGTATTACGAGTAATTTCCTGGCTTCCATTCAAAACTCTAGACGGGCTGAAAAAAAATAGTCCTTTAAATACACATAACTGTAAAAGGAATCAATCTACAGGTCGTCGACGTTCATTGCAACGACAACTTCCTCCCTTGCAACGTCCCCAGGTGGAATATGTCAAGACAGTGTTTTGGAATAATGCCCAAAATTAGTACAGCCATGGAAATGTGAACGAGAGCGTTTTATTTTCGGTGCATGCCCGTCTGCCCATCTACATGGTAGAGAGTTTCCCTACACTCCTCAACAATCATTAAATTTAAGTGAATTAGTTACATCGGAAATAAACTTCGACACATTAAGTACCGAAGAGGATTATTAGTGACTGAGAATCTCCGACTATGGTCCTTGCAGTTGACCTTGATCGCATCTTCGATTGCAACCAAAATCAATAATCCTCCAGAAATCCCGGATTTTCTACTATTGTGTCTATGGATCACCATTAAAAATATTGTCGCGACTGAGAGTTTTATAAAGACGTCCTCCGTTTCCTCGGATGCAACATAAGACTGAACGCTTGGTTGTAATTGGATATGCTTGTCGGTCTAAAGAGCAGCACTCTTCCCAGATGAAGAGCTAGAGTGGGATCTCCGTTTGGGTGAGTGACAACTCACTAATAACAATTTTGTACTGAGGATCGGAGTTTAGTAATCGTCATCCTGGAAGGCATATTAAGTGTTGTCTTTTCTTTTCTGATCACCCCTTAGAAAAATAAGCAAAAATTTAAATCACAGTCGGAGAACGTTTCCCATTGAGTTTGTGTGTCGCCAATGTGGCGCAATAGTACGAGTATTCGAATTCACAGAACTTGAATTCAAAGTATCAATATCATGTCAACAAATTTAAAAGAATGATTTTAACTTGAAATTGTTCCAAGAGGTCCTGTATTATATTTCAAATTTTGGCAACACGTCTGTTAAAAGTTGTTCATTTATTTTTGTTTTTGTTAAAATTATATATATTTCAAGAATACTTTGCATCTTTGACCTACTGATCAGTTTGTGTGTACACGTCTTTTTTTCCAATTCCAATTTATTTAAGAAGTAACGCAAATAGTCTATGGACAACTCTACCAGGTGTCAATAGATTTAGGCTGCTGAACGTGTCATAGTCGATGAGAATAAATTATTGTACTTTCTGCAAAGATTGATTGATTGATTTTGGATACATGTGTGCAGAGTTGATTATTTGTTAACATCAAACCTCAAAACACAATATTTATAAATTAAATAAACAAAGAGCCGATAGATAACTCATATGGGGTTAAAACTTTTTTAGTTTTGAAACCACATTTATTTTCCTAATTCTTTTACATATTAGTTTAGTGAGGGCAGAACCCTCATATATTCAGCTTAGTACAAGCGATAAAGCTTAACAACTATCTTAAAACTATATATAAGAATATAAACTATTGTTAAAAAGACAAAAAAGGAGTGGCGGGGGAGGGGGGGTATGTTTGGCGAGTTGGTTACTGGGTTTTTCCATCAATTATCTCTCATTCGTTCATTTCGCTTAGTACAGGATGTAAAAGTGTAGGCGGGGAGTGGGCGTGGCCGGGGGGGGGGGGGGGGGGGGGGTGAAGTTTGAAAGCAGTAGAGGTAAAGTTGAAATCGAAGGAGGTAGGGTAGGAGTTTGCCCGCCGCAGCATTCGCGAAATGGGTTCATTAGAGCCGTAAGAAGTGTGGTGGGTGAGCTGATAGAAGAGATGAGGGTTTCGCAGGTTACGGGGATTAGTGTGAAGTGGAATGATGGAGAGCGAACTTGAGCAGTTGATTGTGCCTGAAAGAAGACGGTGGACGAAAAGGATATAGGCATGAGTTCTGCGCTCCTCAAGTGTGTTGAAGTTGATCAGGTGGGGCCGGCTTGTGTATGAGGGGAGAATCCGAGGATTCCCCCAGTTCAGTCCGCGGAGGGCAAAGCACAGAAAACGACGTTGCACGCTTTCGATTCTGCGTACATGGAACGAGTAGTGTGGAGACCAGACCTGAATGGCGTATTCAAGAAGGGGGCGGACGAAGGCTATGTAGAGAGAACGGGAAACGTAAGGATTAGAGAATTTCTTAGACCAGCGTTTCACATACCCAAGGACAGAGTTGGCCTTAAGAATAATATCATCAATATGCGGGATGAAGCTAAGCTCTCTGTCAAATAAGATCCCCAGGTCACGTTGTTTAGTGTGAGGGCAGAACCCTCATTTATTTAGCTTAATGCAAGCTTCCATTAACTTAAATTAAATTCTTACAGACTATCTTAAAACTAGAGTAAGAAGGAGAAAAAAAGAAAAAAAACCAGGAAGGTGAAGGTGGCTGTGCGATGGGGGAGGTAGGAGGCTACGGAGGAGCGAGTGTATGTGGGGGTGGTAAATTCAGCATTTGTGAGACAGTGACAGTGCAGGGCATGTCTACGTACTGGTAGGGGGCGGGGTTGGTGAGCTGGGGGAAGAGGTTGAAATTGTGGATGGGGCTGGGGGAACTATTTTGAGGGTAGGAGAGGAGAGGTAGGATTGCAGGGTAGCGGGGATTATTGGAGGGAGGGGGCGGATTTAGGACGGGTCTATTCTGAGACGTCGTTTAAGAGTGGGGGTGGAGATGTTGAAATTGAAGGAGGTGGGGAAAGAGTTGGCCTGTCGTAGCATACGCGAGATGGATTCGTTAGCGCCGTAATAAGTGTGATGAGCAGGCACGTAAAACAGTCGTGGGTTACGTACGTTACGGGAGTTTGTATGAAATGTTAAAGTGGAGAGCAAGCTTGGGCAATTGATTGAGCCAGACAGAAGGCGATGGACAAAGATGATATCGGCATGGATTCTGCGCTCTTCAAGTGTGTTTAGATCGATTAGACGGAGCCGGCTTGTGTATGGTGGTAGAATCAGCCGATTTTCTCAGTTAAGTCCGCGGAGGGCGAAGCGCAAGAAACGACGTTGAACTCCCCCAATCCTGCGAATGTGAGTCACTTGATACGGGGACCAGACCTGACTAGCATATTCGAGTAGTGGCCGGACAAAAGTTGTGTAGAGTGATCGGGTGACGTATGGGTTAAGAAATTCCTTCGACCAGCGTTTGACAAACCCAAGGGCGGCGTTAGCCTTGAGGATTATGTAATCAAAATGTGCGGTAAATTTGAGCTCCTTGTCGCGTAGGACGCCCAGATCGTGAATCAATTCAACCGATGTTATCGGCTGGTTCAGTAAGAGATAGGAGCGTGGGTGAGTGGGGGAACTCTTCCGAGAGATGGTGATATATTTCTAGACAATTATTTTGGCACCAAGTCGAGAAGCTGTCAAGATCTGCTTGGAGAAGTGAGGAGTCCAGGGGAGTGCGGATTGTCTTAAAAATGTTGGAATCATCCGCGTAAAGCGAGATGAAGGAGTGATTAATGCAGGAGCCTATATCGTTTATGGTTAGGATAAATAGGAGTGGAGAGAGGTGACTGCCCTGGGGGACACCTGAGGTTGGGAAAAAAGGATCGGAGAGGGTGGATCTAAATCGCACGCGGCAGGTTCGATAACTAAGATAGGATGAGACCCACTTAATCAACAAGGGTTCGAAACCGAGGGAGGATAGCTTGAAGAGAATGAGGTTATGGGAGATTTTGTCGAAGGCCTTGCTAAAGTCGGTAGCGACTACGTCGACCTCATCACCGTTTTCTAAGGCAAGGAGTGTGTGGGATGTGAATTCGACAAGGTTAGTAGTAATGGACCTGCCTGAGAGGAAGCCGTGCTGGTTCGGAGAGATGATGGGTGCGCAGCGAAAACTTAACACCTCATATAGTAGGCCTTCGAACAGTTTAGGAATGTGCGAAAGCTTAGCAATTGGACGATAGTTGGATATATCATTTTTTTTTCCCCCTTTTATGTATGGGGGTTATGTAAGAGGATTTCCAAAAGTTAGGGAATAGACCTTGAGCAAGGAATAGATTGAAAATTGACGCGAGCGGGAGAGAGAGAGAAGAGGAACATTTGTTTAAGAGGATAGCAGGGAGTCCGTCTAGGCCGGGACTGAAATCATCTTTCAGTTCTTCAAGTTTCTTTGTGACTTGGTGTTCTTGTAGGTGTAGAGGGATGAGAGGGCCGAGGGAGAATTCAGACATGCCAGTAAAGTGGGAGGGGTTAGGCTCGAACGAGTCGTCCGTGAAGGATAGTTTGAAGAAGGACACGAAAAGATTGGATATGGTTTGGGAGTCCGTTGTAGTAGTTGGGTCGTAGAAAAGGGATGTGGGATAGGCATCAGATTTCCGTTTCTGGTTGATGAAGCGGAAGAAAGATTTGGGGTCGTTGATCAGGTTGAATTGAGCTTTGGCAAGGTGATTGTGGTAGAGAGAGCTGTAAAGCTCGGTGAATTGGTAAAAGTAACCCAGGTAGTTGGAGTAGTCAAGGGGAGAACGCGTGTTTAGATAAGTGTTCCACAACTTATTCCTTTTGTTACGAAGGGTGCGTAGTTTGTGGTTATACCATGGGGGCGATGAGAATGATAACCTGTGTCGGGAGTATGGGACATATAGGGATATGGCGTTATGGATTTCTGTGTAGAGCGAGGCTGTAGCGCCCTCTACACTTATTTCATTTACGCAGAGTGTGATATTTCTGAGGTACTCATTTATGAGGCGGAAATTGGCTTTTCGGAAGTTGAAACAAAATTGATAGGAGGGCGGAGTGCTGTGGGCTGAGCAGTCGTGGTATCGCGGGTACAGATGATATCTGCTGGTTAAGCAGGAAGTAGGGGCGTGGGGGAGGGGGCGTTTGCGGGTGATGGAGTGACATTTGACAACGTTGGGTTCAAGGCAGGTATTACGGCACCAAGTTGAGAAGCTGTCGAGGTCCGTTTGGAGAAGTGAGGAGTCGAGAGGAGAGATGATCGTTTTGTAGAGTTTGGCGTCGTCCGCATAGAGGGAGATGGATGAGTATTTAATAATGAAGTCAACATCATTGATGGTAAGGATAAATTGGAGGGGATCTAGATGGCTGCCTTGCGGAACCCCTGACGTGGGAAGAAAAGGATTGGACAGGGAGGATCTGAATTTGACACGGTAGGATCGATCTTTCAGATAAGAAGATAACCACTTGATCAATAGGGGTTCGAAACCTAGGGAGGACAGCTTAAAAAGGATGAAATTATGGGAGATTTTATCAAAAGCCTTGCTGAAGTCGGTGGTGATTACATCGACTTCGTTGCCATTTTCTAAGCCACGGAGAGCATGAGATGAGAACTCGACCAGATTCGTTGTGGTCGACCTACCCAAAAGGAAACCATGCTGGTTGGATGAGATGATGGATTTACAACGGAAAGATAACGCGTTGTAAAGAATCCCTTCGAACAGTTTGGAGATATGAGACAGTTTGGCGATGGGACGGTAGTTGCTTATATCGTTTTTAGGTCCCTTTTTATGTATGGGGGTGGCGTACGAGGATTTCCAAATACTACGGAAGATCCCTTGTGAAAGGGATAGATTGAATATCTTTGATATCGGGAGGGAAAGAGAAGTGGAACATTTCTTTAAAAATACAGCCGGGAATCCATCAGGCCCAGGGCTGAACTCGTCTTTGAGTAAGTTTAATTTCTCCTCAACTACGTGACGCTGAATAATTTGTGGGGTGAAGGGGCCGAGGGAGAATTCGAGCAAGTCTTTGAAGTGAGGCGGATTGGGTTCGAAGGAGATATCTGTGAAGGATTTATTGAAAAACGAAGCGAATAGATTGGCAGTAGTTACGGGGTCGGTTGAAGTAGTCGCGCCGTAAGAAGGGGAGTTAGGATAGGCGTCGGATTTACGTTTGTAGTTTATGAACTGGAAAAAAGATTTCCGGTCAGTGATCAAATTAGATTGTGTTTTTGTGAGGTAGTTGATGTAGAGGGAGTTGTAGAGCTCGGAAAATTTATAAAAGGAACTGAGATAGTTGGAGTAGTTTTGGAAGGAACGCGTTTTGAGGAAAATGTTCCACAAGTTATTTCTCTTGTTCCTAAGAGCGCGGAGTGTGCGGTTGTACCATGGCGGCGATGACCTGTGACGAGAATAGGGGACATATAAGGCGATGGCATTGTAGATCTCTTTATAGAGAGTGGCAGTAGCTTCTTCTACCCCCAAATGATTAAAGCGAAACGCTGTTTTGCTAAGATGCTCATTTAAAAGGCGGAAGTTAGCTTTGTGGAAGTTGTATGAAAAGCTGTCATGAGGTAGAGAAGGATGGGTTTCATGATCAAGATATATGGATAAGAGCAGCGGGGGTGGTAATTATCAATGGTGGAGAAGGCGTGCGGATTAGGGGCAACTGAGGACTTGTGTGGGTCCGTTGTAAACACGAGGTCCAGTTGTCTCCCCATATGATATGGGACATTGCTCACTTGAGGGAGGCATGAGTCGGTGAGACGGTTTATAAAAATACGTTCCTTGGAGCTAGTGAGGTTTGAGACGTAGACGGCTTGGTCGTCAGCCAATGTCCATTGGAGATGGGGGGGGGGGGGGGGGGGGGGGGGGGGGGGGGGTTAAAATCGCCGAGAACGACGATATCGTCTGTTGAGGTGCTTAACTCGGTTAGGTTATCTACCGCTTCTATTGCGAGTTCGTATGACACGCTGGGTCGCGAAGGAGATATATAGAAGCAGATAATGAAAAGAGACTTACGACACTTGTCGATTGTTATTGGGACGTAGTCAAGATCCGGAGAAGAAGAGATGGCAATTAGAGACGAGACGAAGCGAGTCTGTTATGAGTGGCAAGCAGCACTCCGCGGCATGGGGAATTGGAATCTTCTCGATGAGCGTTATCATCGCGAGAAACATTGAAGGAGGGAGGGAACTTAACGAACAGGCTGCGGAGGCTAGGACAGTCGGTGGGTAGACTTTCTTGTTGGATGGAGGCCGTTACGCCGGTTTTCGTTTTACCTTCATAACAGACAGAGTCAGATTTGTCGTGGAGGTTTGAAAGATAGTGGCGTAGGTCGTTTTGTTCCTAAATTTAGACAAGGCATCCCGGTTGTCAGAAGAATGAATGGTTTGCTGAGTGAGTTTGACAGATGGGGGTATTAATGGGTCGATTAAAGGTCTAGGGGGGGGGGGGCGAGATGGACGCAGGCGAGAACTGGGTGTGGGGGGGGGGGGGTGGTGCGAGAGGCGGTCTCGAGTAAGGTTCTGTGGATGAGTGAGACGCGTCCAGATGGGAGGTGGGAGAATTGAGAGCATGTGATCTGTGGAAGTTGGAATACTTCCCGCCTGTTTTGAGGTCGAAGAGCGGGGTGGAATTGGAGATAGGGGCCGGGGGTGGTGTGGGGCGAGCAGGTTTGCTATTATTATAGGGGGCTTTATTACGGCGGACGAGGAGGGGTCCAGAGTGAAGGTGGCCGACATGATTGGGGCAAGGGGGGTAGACTATTGTTTGGCGCAGGTTATTTTGTGGATCGGCTAATCCCCTGACCGGGTCGGTGTGGGGGGGTATGCGGGGAGAGGTATAATATTAGGGAGATATTATGTATAATATAAGGGTAAATGTTAAACCCTCTTTTACAGTCTACAGTCCTTAAATTAACTTACTGGCTCTATGCGAGCTCTCTAAATTACGCAGTATAAATTGATTTTTATTTATGCCTTTCGGCGTCCTTTTTTTTTCTTATATATATATGAACATTAAATAGGTCGTTTACATCTATATGTATACATTATTATTATAATTTTTTTTTAATTAAGTAACAAGCAAAAACTTCAAAACGAAACGAAAAGGTAAATAAAAATAAACAGCAACAAAATTAGTAATAAACGTAATAGGAGAAGGTGGACAGGGGGGGGGGGGGGCAAGGGGGGGGGCGTTGCGCTTGAGAGGCATACTATATCTGGGGAAGTGAAGTCCTCTCCTCGTTGAGAAGCCACCACCATTTGGGAGATGTTCGATCTTCAGCTAATTTATCTCTTTCACTGATCGCCGTGCTAAAACACAGGCGGTCTGGGGCATTGGAGATATCACTATCATGGAGAAATTGTTTGTCCCTGGCACCACGGAGAGCGTGGTAAATAATCGGAACTCCTTGCACGTCTGGGATAAGGCCTTTTTGATTCAAGAAAAGGAATGCTTCTGGGGGGATAAACCCATTCTGGCGCGTATTCTCCAGATACATATCATTGGGATAGAATGCTCCCGAAATAAGATTATTGTCATTGCACATTGCCCTTGCTGTGTGACCACGAATGATTTTAATTATCAAATTGTCTATCCTATTTAACCCTGATTTGTTACATAGGATTCTGTTGGAATAGAATTTTTTGTATTGCGCCTCTGGTGTTCTATAAAGTCCGGGGCAGGAACGCAAATACTGCCGTTCGAACACATGAACCATATAAAGTGGAGATATATTATACCATACTGGGCAGCCATGAGCCAAAACTGGTCGGATGAATGCCGAGTACGAAATTATTTTGACTGTGGGGTCAAGAAGACTACTCCGGAATAGACGTCTTGTCATAGAATATGCCCTTTTAGCTGTGGAGAGGGACGCTGCTATGTGCTTGTCAAAATATAAATACTGGTCTAGCCAGTTTTCACTTGCAGTGAAAGGTTATTGTTACCTACAATAGAAAAGTGTTTCCAGTTGTATTTTGTATCCCTCGAGGCCCTGGATACGGGTGTTCTGAAAAGGATAGTTTCGGTTTTCTGGAAACTAGTATATGTTCTTGTTACGGCAGAACATAAACTAAAATTGGAACGATACAGAGAAGATTAGCATGGGCCCTGCGCAAGGATGACACGCAAAATCGTGAAGTGTTACACATTTTTGAATCCAACTGAAATTCTAAATAATGATAACTTGTTCTCTTTTAGCGAGATAAACTCTCTTCTTAATTAAGTTGTAACCAAGCTCAGTGCTTGTCACACTAAATCTGACCAATCATTACCTCATTAGCTATTAAGTATCTATATTCAGAAAAATCGTGTTAAGAAACTCTCTGAGCATCATAGCTTGGAATACGAGAAGCATCAAAAACAAACAGCATGAATTTTTTAATTTCTTGATAAATTTTAAAATTGATATTGCACTTGTTTCAGAAACCTGCCTCAAACAAGAAATTTCTTTCTCTCATCAAAATTACATATGTTATCGCCTAGACATGGCACATGCTAGTGGTGGAGGTGTCGACATTCTTGTGAAGAAATGTATAGAACAGACCTTACGTCCTTCATTGCACCTTAAATTAATTGAAGAAATTAGTATTGATATGACTTTAAGTGATAACTTCAAGGCGAGTATTTTTTCGGTCTATTTCCCTGGAGAAAATGGAAACATTGAGAAATCTACTTACTTTAAGTGGGATCTGCAAAAATTGTATAGACCCAAGACTCGAAACAAGGTAATTATTGGTGGTGATCTAAGCTGTAGACATCAGTCGTGGAATTGTCCTAGGGCAAACTGCTGGGGTAACATTTTACTAGATATTACTGAATCCAGCCCAAGTTTTTCCATACTTTATCCAGTTCTCCCCACCTATATCCCATCGACTGCTAACAAAAACCTCTCAACTCTCGATCTATATATCACTAATATTCCAAATTACTGCTCAGTAACATCAACTCTAAATGCGTTAAGTTCAGACCACCTTCCGATCAGCCTCACAGTGACTCATACAGTATCTGTAAATCGTTCCAGTTTATACTACAACTATTCCGCCGCCAAGTGGAATAGTTATAAATCATATATAAACACGAACATGGTTCTAGGTGATACCAGCCTAAATTCTATAACCTGCAGCGAGCACATTGATATCCTATGTAACAATTTTGTTTCTGTTATCAATAGAGCGGCCGATCTTGCGATACCTAAATGTTCCACTGCTCCAGTTGATAAGGCACCGCTTCCTGAAAATATCTTACATCTGATTAGGCTACGAAACTCTGAAAGAAGAAAATGGCTTCATTATAGGATCGATTGCTTCCTATTAATGTTAAAGTCTTAATTAAGCTCATCCTACAGGGACAGATCACACAACAAATAAAAGAGATCTCTTCGCACTTGTGCAGCCTTAACAGAACGCCAATATAAACAATATCAAATGAAAGATCAATTAAAGCCCTTGTCATAAATGTAAATTCACTTATAAGAACCTAGAGTTGAACCACGTTTTTAATTGTTGCAAGACCAAACCCCTGATGTGCTTCTGGCTAGGGTGTAGTATCCCATTACATAAACCCCATACCATATAACGTAATATTCATATCACACATAATGCGCTCAAAATATTTTTCCTCTTTAATTGCCTACCTGTGACGTGTAGTCATTTCCCAAACTACGCGTTATCCAATTACGAGTCATTCATACCGAGAAGTCCACGCGTTCAGCATATCGAAACATTATAAGCAAGCGCGACACCAAGTGGCATAGCGGAACCCCTGGCAATTGCTTACGTCCACAAATATGAAACGTATGGATAATAACAAATCACCGTATACCAGACCTTGCCCTTGTCATAAATGTAAATTCACTTATAAGAACCTAGAGTTGAACCACGTTTTTAAGTTGTTGCAAGACCAAACCCCTGATGTGCTTCTGGCTAGGGTGTAGTGTGGTGGTTCTTTAAAACCTTCCTAAAGAACCATCCATTTCTTTAAAACAACCTACTTACCTGCATTCGAGCAGTGTAAGCTTTCTTTTAAATAACTTTCACCTGAAAGTAAAACCCCAGCAGACATGCACATCAAACAAGTTGTTTCATTCTTTCATATTACATGAACCGTGCCAGACAATCGACTCGGCTTGTTAGCAATTATAAAAGATAAATACTCGCTGGCCAGCGTAATTGTTGACACAGCTGTAGCCTGATGTGTTGAGCATTAGTTCAATCTTTTAGTGATTCTAACCGTCATAGCGTCGGTTCGAATCACACGTTCTTCATTGTCGTCGCAAACGCTATAACCTATCCTAAATGAATACGTTGTGCTACAGGAGCACCAGCAAATGATTGCATAGTTTGACCATGTAGTAGAGAGCCATAAAGATCGGCTCCCAGAATGACCTCGATAGAATCGGGCTCATAAAATTTTGGATCAGCCAGATCAAGATTCAACAATGCAGAAAATGGTTTGGTGTCAATTCGCAAAGTGGCCATGAGTTGACTCAGGCTGTACCACGCCTAGTGCTCTGCAGTTAATATTGAAATCAGGTACCCTCAGAGAGCTCACTGAGATGTCGACCAGACCTGTTGAATTACCAACGCTCGATCACCCTACCCCAGTCACTGGCACAAGGAGCCCTGTTCGCCGAATATGAAGTTGTTGAACCGCATACCCACTAATAAATGAAGGTTGGCAAACGCTGTCCAAAAGAGCTCGAAGTTTTAGATGACGTCCAGTAGCAGATCATATTCTAATTTGAGCTGTAGCCAGCAGAACCGGTTCTAGCTTTACAAATAAATTTTCGTCGACAGATTCTCAGAGTGAATTACGATGGTGAGGGGGAGTCATAGGGGCTGTTTGTTTACATATGGTTTGTAATGGTGTTGGCCTCTTGAGCCTGGATGCTGTCGTGCAACATTGTGTGATGGTTTTGGTGGTTCTTAAGCAGGGAAAATCCGTGATGTTGCACATGGTTAGCTTTGAAACAATTTCTTCTAGGTGAACAAAAGTAAAAAATAGTCAAGCAGATTAAAATACGTGTAACTACTTCGACTGCCATAAGGACCGGAAATGTCAGAAACATGCGTACCATCAAGATCTAATTTATTCTTTGAAAATCTAACTTGAAATTCAAAAATGACTGTTACTTTTTGAAGAAATCCCCTATTCTACTGTTTGTTTTATACATAATAAATTTCTGTATATCATTTCCAGACATGGCCCTTCACATTTCAGCACATCCAAGCCAACCGACAATTAACTTCCCATTATGCGCCCATGGAGTGGATTCAACCGGAGAAATATTCCAACGATATCTATCGAAATCACAATAATCTCTTGGATAGCAACGCGATATGTACTTCTACCAGTATTATAAACCACGCCAGCAACAGCAATGTGAACGGCAACAATAGTATTACACAAAATCACAGTAGTTGTGCCTTCAATCACACATCACACAATCAAGTATTCCATTAAATTATCCCATCGAATTTTATTTATAAACAAATCACATAGCTTGTAGTCAACTTATTCAACGCCAAATACAACGATTTTTTAATATAAGTTACATAAAGCATTTTGTTTCATTTTTCCAAATAAGTTACACGGTTATTTTAAATCGCCGCTGAATGTCCTTACAATGCTGGTAAATTTTGTGGGTTCGTTACCAAAGGAGGGCTGTGTGGTATCACGCTTATTGGTTCAAGAAGTTGAATTCGGTCTTCAACTTCATCGCCTCTAGGTGGTTGTATGTGTAAGAAATCAAAGGAGTTTAATTCTTGTGAGGAGGAAGGGTGCCCCCCTGACGTAAGCTCTTGTCCTTGAACTGCAAAAATACTGCACAGCCCGCAAAGCGCCAGCACAGCAACGAGCGAAATTGTGTCTTTCATTGTAAACAAACAGATAAGGACTGCACTCGGAACAGGTTCTTTTATACCTCTCAGAAATCGTGGTCTTAATTAAAATGTGTTGAGAAATTTTGAGCTGATAAAAAAACATTTCCCAATACTGCAAGTTCTTTATGGAGATAAAGTGATACAAATTGAAAACATGGGGAGAAAATTAAAAGTTGCTCAGAACGAGTTGTAATTGGGGGAAATGCAACATTGAGAAGAAAAGTTCACTCCAGAGAAATACATATAATATACCCGAAAGAAACATCGCAGTATCATTTAATTTTAATATTCTATCACTAATTTATGCTCCTCGATAGTATAGTAGTTAGTACACCCGCCCGTCACCCGGGAGACCGGGGTTCGATTCCCCGTCGGGGAGCCCCTGGCCCTAATGACCTTGCCCAGAAAAAATAAAAAATCATTATGGAAAATTTAACAAGCCTCAGGACTTGCTAAATAAGGCCAAGACCGGTTCCCGGTTGTAGTGCCGAAGATGATGATGATCACTAATTTATGTTTTTATATGATTTTACTCTTAAATGATTTTACAACCCTTACAATGTGAACGAAAGGCGAATGTCCCATTAGAGGTGATGCTCGTCGCAGTTACCATTCTATTATTTCAGTGTTTAAAAAATCTCAAATATATCGCTGTTTTGGACTAAAGGCTTACCTGCCTTGAGAGTAATTTAAGAAAAAAGGGATTTTCTGATTATTCGTTCATATTTGTGGTGATGAGAAACATAGTGGTATAAGTCAAGTGATTAAGTTTGACGTTTTCTTGGATTTGTTTATACTCTAGCGAGCTTAGGGTTCCCTGGATTAATTATTTTTATTTTAATTTATGTAGTATAACCCTTCTAGCCAAACGGCCCTCTCCAAGTCAATCAAGCAGGCATCTGTGCACTGTTTCAGACTTTTATTCCACTGCAGGTCTGAAACCAGTTTGGCTGCGGCATGTGTGGTTTGATGACCAGCTTTAAAACCAACCTGGTTATTTGGAATAATGGTATTGTCCTCAACCCATTTAAGTAGAGCCTTGTTTAGAACCTTCTCGAATACTTTACTGATACTCGGTAACAGACTGATCGATCGCAGATTTTTTGGGTTTGTTCTATCTTTCCCTTGTTTTGGTAACGGTTGGATGATGGCCGTTTTCCAACGTACCGAATAGTGTCCGATGTTCAGTGCGTTGTTAAACAAGGCTGCATATATGTCCATTGCGATTAGAGGAAGATGTTTGAGTACTATATTGGGTACTCCATCTATTCCAACTGATTTTTTGTTTCTTAATGATGCAAGGACGCCATGGATGTCTTCACTAGTGATCAAAAGGCTGTTAGCGCTTTCGACAGTGATCTCGTCGTTTGCCGTATTTTCATGACTGAATTAGATAAAACCATGGTTTTCTGATCACCACTGTGAAATGTCATTTCGAAGATGACGATAATTCAGTAGAACTCTATCCTCCAAGTCATAGTTGCGGCGAATTACTTCATTTGCCTTGTACGGAAACAAAGAAATTGACATCCATCAACCAAGTAGCTTTCAAATCCAACAGATTGACCACTACGCCTCAAAGGCTCTATCCGCCAAAAATCACATCACAATACTCTCTCTTGACTTTGAGAAAGCATTCGACAAAATTGGCAGTCACACCGTACTTAATAAATTGTTAAAATGAACAGTTGGTAACAATATATATAGGTACGTTAAATCATTTCTAAACAATAGAAAATTCCAATATAAAGCCAACCACGTTTACTCCAATACATTACCATTACACAACGGAGTGCCTCAAGGATCCCCATTGTCAGTTGTAGTAATTATGCTCGCCTTTGACGGCATAAGTACCATAATACACAAACAGAAACATCTAGATCATTGCATTTATGCCGATGGTATATACATCTTAAGTAAACCCAGTGATCTAACTTTCTGCAAAAACATTTTAACTGACACAGTGAAAGATATTGTTGCGAGATTATCGTTCGCTGGATTAATTATTTTTAATAAATAAGAGCCGTTAAATCGATTTTGAATTAATGTAACACTTTATTAGTTCGTTAATAACAAAATACTTTAGTAGTAGGGTTATGCCGGTTCTGCCCCAATTCTGCCCCAATTCTGGCTCAAAAGCTCTTTTCTGCCTGAAAGCTCTATGTGAAGGTGAAGATGTGTGTGTTGTGTGGTGAGTGTTGATAGTGGTATGTGATTCATGGGTGGTGGGTTCTTATCTGAGGTGGTAATAGTAGTATTTAGTGTATTTCTTATCAGTGTTGGTATTAATTGGGTATAGTTTGTAGTATTCTTATCGCTGGTTGTTGGTTGATGTCGTAATCGAATGGGGATGTAGTTGTTGGATTTTATGCTTTTGATGCTCTTGGGTTTTTTGTAGGTGGTGGTGAATGCTTTTGTTGACTATTGGGCTTTTTGTAGGTGGTGGTGAGTATTGGGGCTTTTTGATAATGGATTTGTGGTTAGGTGGTGATATCGGTGCTTTTTGTTATGGGTTTATGTTTTTGCTAATGGATTTGTGTTTAGGTGGTGATATCGGGGCTGAATGGGTAGTGCTTTAGGCTTTTGTCTCGGTTGTAAGCTGTTAATTGTGGTAGAAATAAAAAAACGTTGTCTTTGGTGTGCTTTTTAATCTTATTGTCATTAAGCTGAGTAATATATACGAGAATTTTGTTGTTGGTGGATTTGTATGGGAAATGGGTTGTTTTGCTGGAACTTAAACTGACTTCCCCTAAGACGCAGAGCTAAGCTAGTTGAATTCACCTAAGACGCAGAGCTAAGCTAGTTGACTTCACCTAAGACGCAGACCTAAGCCATGATGATGAATGGGTTGTGCTTTAGGCTTTTGTCTCGGTTGTAAGCTGTTAATTGTGGTAGAAATAAAAAACGTTGTCTGGGTTGTGCTTTTGGTTTTTGTCTCAGTTGTAAGCTGTTAATTGTGGTAGAAATAAAAAAACGCTGTCTTTGTTGTACTTTTTAATCTTATTGTCATTAAACTGAGTAATATATACGAGAATTTTGTTGTTTGTGGTTTTGTATGGGAAATGTGTTGTTTTTGCTGGAACTTAAAACTGACTTCACCTAAGACGCAGACCTAAGCCAGTATTCAAACAGATGCATTAACAAGGCGGGGGCTTTTTGCTCTATGATGATGATGAATGGGTTGTGCTTTAGGCTTTTGTCTCGGTTGTAAGATTTCTATAGGCTGTTATCAAAAAACAAAAAAACCAAACATGACTGTGCTTGTCCGATCTTATGAGCTTGGATGCTATAGTAAACTCTTTTTTATTTCTAAGTGTATTTATGAGAACCAATTATTCTTATCTTATTTTCCATATTGAAGAAAGAATTCATTGTTTCCGCTCCCCACAGACTAATGTTGATTTATATATGTTGTTATCAAAAAACCCAAACATGACTGTGCTTGTCCGATCTTATGAGCTTGGATGCTATAGTAAACTCTTTTTTATTTCTAAGTGTATTTATGAGAACCAATTATTCTTATCTTATTTTCCATATTGAAGAAAGAATTCATTGTTTCCGCTCCCCACAGACTAATGTTGATTTATATATAGCAAGTTCTTGGTTATTATTCCTTATCATAGTTTTCATAATGTATCGTTTCCGGTCCCACAGGCTAATGTTGATTTATATATGTTGTTATCAAAAAACCCAAACATGACTGTGCTTGTCCGATCTTATGAGCTTGGATGCTATAGTAAACTCTTTTTTATTTCTAAGTGTATTTATGAGAGCCAATTATTCCTTATCATAGTTTCCATATTGGACAGAGAATTTATTGTTTCCGCTCCCCACAGACTAATGTTGATTTATATATAGCAAGTTCTTGGTTATTATTCCTTATCATAGTTTCCATAATGTATCGTTTCCGCTCCCACAGGCTAATGTTGATTTATATATGTTGTTATCAAAAAAAACCAAACATGACTGTGCTTGTCCGATCTTATGACCTTGGATGCTATAGTAAACTCTTTTTTTATTTCTAAGTGTATTTATGAGAGCCAATTATTCTTATCATAGTTTCCATAATGTATCGTTTCCGCTCCCACAGGCTAATGTTGATTTCTATATGTTGTTATCAAAAAACCAAACATGACTGTGCTTGTCCGATCTTATGAGCTTGGATGCTATAGTAAACTCTTTTTTATTTCTAAGTGTATTTATGAGAGCCAATTATTCCTTATCTTATTTTCCATATTGAGCAAAGAATGTCTCGTTTCCGGTATTAGAAGGGGATTTCTTGTATAAAAGGTCGAGTTTTTAATCCAGTATGTACCAGTTTACTTTAAAAATTAAACCTAGTAAAACAGCTCTGCCTATATATAATAATGGAGGGTTTGAATCAATTGGGTAAAATTAAACCACTAGAGAGTTTAAAAACTCTAATACTAAATAGGAAATATAAAATACTTCGAGCGATAAGGTGCCAGACGAAGTATGGAGCGAGGATACTGGTGGAGTTGGACAAGAATAAGGTGTTCCTGCCGATTCGCTTCAACATGATGGATGAGGACACCATGAAGATGCTTACCTCGAGTGAGATGGAGGTGCTCCAAGCAGTAGGAAATACCTTCAAATTGACGTTTCATTCCACAACATCGGAAACGGACGAAGCAGAATTTTTATATTCGCAGCCATTTTTTTATAATTCAAATAAGAAATAAATAAAAAATATATTTAAACAGTAAAATTAATTGATGTTTTTCACTTTGGCTAATTTTGTGAGAAAATTATTCGAATACTGGTCATTCATTTTTTCCCTCCATGAGTCTTAGAGTATCAAATATAGGCTCATCATAACATCATATGATAAGATTGAAGAAGCAGTCTGTTTGGACCAGCCCTGTTTGGAATCGTTCTGTATTATTCGAATATTGAGCAGTTATTTTTCCTCCCCAGGAGTCTTAGAATATCAAATATAGTCCACCATAACATCATATGACAAGACCTGCTTACAGCATTGAAGAGTTATCAGAGAGGGATAGTTATAATACAGCCTGTTTGGAATCGCCCTGTTTAAAGAAACCGCCTGTTTGGAATCGCCCTGTTTAAAGAAACCGCCTGTTTGGAACCGCCCTGTTTAAAGAAACCGCCTGTTTGGAATCGACCTGTTTGGAACCGCCCTGTTTAAAGAAACCGCCTGTTTGGAATCGCCCTGTTTGAAGCCACCCTTTTTTGTTATACATCCGATCCATAGAGATCTGTTTACTGATTTGAATTCTCATAGATCTTGGATGAGGAGATGTTTTTCTAAGAATAAATCAAAAAAATATGCTTAAACATTAAAATTAACTGATGTTCTCTTATCAAAAATATGAATACTTACCCAGTCCAATGACCTCATATTTAACCATAAAAATTTTGAATTCTAAGAAAATATTAATTGAGTCCCACAGGTCTCTTATCAAAAATATGAATACTTACCCAGTCCAATAATCTCATATTTAACCATAAAAAAAATGTTTGAATTCTAAGAAATATTAATTGAATCCCATAGTTCTCTTATCAAAAAATATGAATACTTACCCAGTCCAATGACCTCATATTTAACCACAAAAATTGTTTGAGCTCTGAGAAAATATTAATCGAGTCCCACAGTTCTCTTATCAAAAAATATGAATACTTACCCGGGCCAATAATCTCATATTTACCCATAAAAAATTGTTTGAATTCTAAGAAAATATTAATCGAGTCCTACAGTTCTATTATTAAAAATATGAATACTTACCCGATCCAATGACCTCATATTTAATCATAAAAAATTGTTTGAGCTCTAAGAAAATATTAATCGAGTCCCACAGTTCTCTTATCAAAAAATATGAATACTTACCCAGACCAATAATCTCATATTTACCCATAAAAAATTGTTTGAATTCTAAGAAAATATTAATCGAGTCCTACAGTTCTATTATCAAAAATATGAATACTTACCCGATCCAATGACCTCATATTTAATCATAAAAAATTGTTTGAGCTCTAAGAAAATATTAATCGAGTCCCACAGTTCTCTTATCAAAAAATATGAATGCTTACCCAGTCCAATAATCTCATATTTAACCATAAAAAATTGTTTGAATTCTAAGAAATATTAATTGAATCCCATAGTTCTCTTATCAAAAATATGAATACTTACCCAGTCCAATAATCTCATATTTAACAACAAAATTTTTTGAATTCTGAGAAATATTAATTAAGACGCCTAGTTCTCTTATCTTATTTTTTCTTTTTTTTTCATTATATTGTTCAAAAATGTTTTACTGGTCCGGTGATATGACTAAATAATGATTTCTATGTCGCTGGTCATTATTCCTTATCTTATTTTCCATATTGAGCAAAGAATGTCTCGTTTCCGGTATTAGAAGGGGATTTCTTGTATAAAAGGTCGAGTTTTTAATCCAGTATGTATCAGTTTACTTTGACGAAGCAAAGCCTCATATTCATTTTGTTTTTGATATATATAGTGAGTCAAAAAAGTGTGTGTTACAAAAAAAAAAAGGTAAAAATCAACAACATCATCATCATCATACCAAAATAGGAAAAAGGTAAGTTATCGTATAATTATATTAATTATGGAAAAAAATTTTTTAGGTAACAATTACGTGGACGGTTCTAGTGTTTTTTTGCGGTTAAATTTTTAGGTAACAGTTACGCGGTTTCTAATGTTTTTGCGAATAAATTATTAGTTAACAATTCGGCGGTGCTAGATTAAATTTTTAGTTAACAATTACGTGGTGATATATAGATAACAATTACGCGGTTTCTAGTATTTTTTGCGAATAAATTATTAGTTAACAATTAGGCGGTGCTAGATTAAATTTTTAGTTAGCAATTACGTGGTGATATAGATAACAATTACGCGGGCAGTTCTAGTGTTTTTGAGGATAAATTTTTAGTTAACAATTAGGCGGTGCTAGATTAAATTTTTAGTTAGCAATTACGTGGTGATATAGATAACAATTACGCGGGCAGTTCTAGTGTTTTTGAGGATAAATTTTTAGTTAACAATTAGGCGGTGCTAGATTAAATTTTTAGTTAACAATTACGTGGCGATAATGTTTCGCGGGTAAATTTTAGTTAATAACTACGTGGTGATATAGATAACAATTACGCGGTTTCTAGTGTTTTTTCGAATAAATTATTAGTTAACAATTACGTAGTGATAATGTTTCGCGTTTAAATTTTTAGTTAACAATTACGCAGTTTCTAGTGTTTTGCTATTGGAATTTGTTTATCCTTTTTTTGAATATTGTTTTAAATGACGTTTTTTTTTTTTACCCATATAGATATTCAACAACAACAAAATAAAAAAAATTCGACGGGGGAATTAGTGATAAAAATCATCACCAAAAACGGTAAGTTATCTTATATATTAATTATTATTTCTTTTTTTGATGCGGTGTTAGTATTTATTTTGTTCTGGGTTTTAAATGTAGAGCGCAATATTTAATGAAAATTGTTTTGTTCTTAACAATAATACGGTGTTATCGTTTTAGAGAGAGGAAGTAAATATTAATATGAAATTTATAGTGAAAAAATATATATAGCAAAAATTATCACTTTTTAATAGACAATCGCGGTCTATCGTAGTGATGTTTTGTAATAGCGATTTTTTCTGCTTTTTTATTCGTTCTTATTGCTAAAATGACACCGCCTAATACCTACTCAACCTCTCTTCCAAACAAAAAACAAAACTGTAGTAGTAACAATAAAATTTTATTCATTCCTTTTTAGATAAAAAACACCAACCAAAAAAAAAAAATTTAATTTAATAATATAACAAAATATTTAATAATATGAAGCGATCAGGACAACAACAACAACCACCAACAATGTCAGGAGAACAACCTGCAAAAAAATCTAAGCAGTCGACATACAAAAGATGCTTGTTTTGCTATGAGAATGTTGAAGAGCAGCTTTGGGTTCAACATCAAAGAAAAAATACCCATAAAGCAAACGCTCAACAATCTCTAAATGAAAATGTTTCCTTGATAGCAAACGCGTTCAAAAATCGTGTAAAAACATTCTCCATCACCAACAAAGATGAGAGTATGATAAATGTTAATAATCTGTTTGAAAAAAATATTCCATTGATTAATGAATTATTGAAAAATCAATTGGAAATTTTGAGCACATTTAAATTTAGCATGGAGCTTTTTGCTAAGTTTGCGAAATTCACCAAAGAATGTGATGAGTTAATGCAAATAGATATAAAAAGCATGCAAACTAAAATGTACACGATTGAGAACGAGGAAGACATAAGGGAACATTTGAGCACGGCAATTGAAAATATCAAAGCAAAATTGGAAGAGTTTCAAGAAAAAGAGAGCGGATGGACGTTATTAACATTTCAGAGCATTGAAATTAATATCAACAAATACGATCCACTTCGAGCATCTTCCCATTTTAGCCTGCCTAAGCAAATATTGACCAAAAAAGCCTGTATCAATGTGAAAAACAACGATGATTACTGTTTTAAATGGGCTATTATATCGGCTTTCGCGAATGATACAACTAATGCTGATAGACCATCTCATTATAAAATTGCCAACATAGCAAGCGAAACAATAGTATACAATAATCAAGTACTTTGTTTCAAGAATATGCAATTTCCTCTAGCAGTCGAAGACACGAGCATATTCGAAGCAAATAATCCAGCCATTAGCATAAATGTTTTTGGTTATGAGATTAATGATAAAGGGCAATATCAGATAATTGGACCCTACTATCATACTCGTGAGGAAAAAGCAAAACATATTAACTTGCTTTATTGCACAAGTAGCGAAGAGAATAAAACGCATTATGTGTATATTAAAAACATCTCGCGTTTATTGAAAACCCCACATTTTAATTTGCCCGAACAAATATTAAAGAAAAAAGCCTGCATCAATGTTCAAAATAACGATGAATATTGTTTTAAATGGGCCATTATATCGGCTTTCGCGAATGATACACAACATGCTGATAGACCATCGTACTATAAAATTGCCAACATTGCAAGCGAAACAATAGTATACAATAATCAAGTACTTTGTTTCAAGAATATGCAATTTCCTCTGGTAGTCAAAGACGCGAGCATATTCGAAGCAAATAATCCAGCCATTAGCATAAATGTTTTTGGTTATGAGATTAATGATAAAGGGCAATATCAGATAATTGGACCCTACTATCATACTCGTGAGGAAAAAGCAAAACATATTAACTTGCTTTATTGCACAAGTAGCGAAGAGAATAAAACGCATTATGTGTATATTAAAAACATCTCGCGTTTATTGAAAACCCCACATTTTAATTTGCCCGAACAAATATTAAAGAAAAAAGCCTGCATCAATGTTCAAAATAACGATGAATATTGTTTTAAATGGGCCATTATATCGGCTTTCGCGAATGATACACAACATGCTGATAGACCATCGTACTATAAAATTGCCAACATTGCAAGCGAAACAATAGTATACAATAATCAAGTACTTTGTTTCAAGAATATGCAATTTCCTCTGGTAGTCAAAGACGCGAGCATATTCGAATCAAATAATCCAACCATTAGCATAAATGTTTTTGGTTATGAGATTAATGATAAAGGGCAATATAAGATAATTGGACCCTACTATCATACTCGTGAGGAAAAAGCAAAGCATATTAACTTGCTTTATTGCATAAGTAGTGATGATGTAAATAAAACGCATTATGTATACATTAAAAACATCTCGCGTTTGTTGGAAAGCCAGATCACCAAACATGAACATCGAATGCATTTATGCAACGGCTGCTTGCTGCGATTCGCTTCAGAATCTACCCTACAAATGCATAAGAGCGAATGCAAAAAAATAATAACAGTTATGCCTGATGAAGGTAATAAAATACTTAAATTTAAAAAGCATAATCGCAAATTAATTGTTCCTTTTGTGGTGTATGCGGATTTTGAATCCATTCTACGCCCCATTAGCCAATGTGCACCGAATCCGGAAATTTCTTCAACGACAGACGTTCAACAACATATCCCGTGTGCTTTTTCATATCATATCAAATGCTCCTTTGATGATGATTTAAGCAAGCACCGCATATTTGTTGGTAAGTCAAAACATGTTTAATAAGAAAAAATCATAAAACTAATAAAACATTTTTTTCTTTTTTGCAGGAGAAGACACACCAAACCGTTTTGTGCAGATGCTATTCAACGATTTAATACATATTCACAAGGAAGTCATTGGTCGACCAAAGCCAATGGCTCCTTTAACAAAACAACAGAATCAACATCAAACAACATCGCCAGTCTGCAGTATTTGTAAGGTTAGATTTAATGAATTAGATGTAAGAGTAAGGGACCATTGCCATTTCACTGGTGTCTATAGAGGACCAGCCCATTCTCAGTGTAATTTAGATTTTCGCGTTCCAACCTTTTTCCCAGTCTTTTTCCATAATTTGACGGGTTATGATTCTCATCTATTTATGAAAAGTCTGGGCTGTATTAAGGGGGAAATACGTATAATTCCACTAAATAAGGAAAATTATATATCAATATCCAAACGCATATATTTAGATGAGCACAATTCATTTGAGATTAGGTTTTTAGATTCATGTCGATTTCTACAGTCTAGCATAGATTCGCTAACTAGAAATTTATCCGAAGACGATTTCATAATTAATAGGGGATTTTACAAAAACGATTCCTCTTTGAAGTTAATGATGAGGAAGGGGGTATTTCCCTATGAATATGTTAATTGTTGGGCTCGTTTAGATGACTGTTCTCTTCCTCCAATTACAGAATTCTATAATAGACTAACGAATGAAGATTGTTTAGTTGAAGATTACGATTATGCTCAAAAAGTGTGGAAGCATTTCAATTGTAAAACATTAAAAGAGTACATGCTTTTATATCTGCAGAGCGATGTCTTATTGCTGGCAGATGTATTTGAGAATTTTCGTAAGGTTTGTCTAGATATATATGAGTTAGATCCATGTCATTACTATACGTCTCCCGGCTTATCTTGGGATGCAATGTTGAAAACAACAGAAATCAATCTGGAACTTCTAACAGATGTTGAGATGCTTAATTTCTTTAAGAATGGCATCCGTGGCGGATTATGTCAGTGTAGCCATCGACATACCGTTGCGAATAATAAATATTTGAAAAATTTCGATGCTAGCAAGCCAAATAAATATCTTATGTATTTAGATGCAAATAACCTGTACGGTTGGGCAATGTCGCAACATCTTCCAGATGGAAATTTTCAATGGAGTGATCCACAAATCTTCACAGCCGATTATATTTTAAATTGTGATGGAAACGATAAAATCGGCTATGTATTGGAAGTAGATTTAACTTATCCAATTGATCTTCACGATCAGCATAATGATCTTCCATTTTGCCCAGAAAATATGATAACGCCTGGGTGCAAAACTCCTAAGCTTGTCGCTAGTCTACATTCAAAGACAAAGTATATAATTCATCTAAAGAATTTACAACAATGTCTGAAACATGGGCTGATTCTCACTAGAGTTCATAGAGTGTTGTCTTTTACACAATCTGAGTGGTTGCAAAAATATATAACCCTCAACACGGAGTATAGAAAAAAGGCGAAAAATAAGTTTGAAAAAGACTTTTTTAAATTAATGAACAATAGTGTGTATGGCAAAACCATGGAGAATGTTGAGAAGCGACGAGATGTAAAAATTGTCTCTCAATGGGAAGGAGAAAGAAATTCACACAGCGCCAGAAAACTGATTGCTCGTCCCAATTTCCATAGCCTCTCAATATTTACACCTCAGATGTGTGCTATTGAACTGAGCAAGGCGCGAATAGTATTTGATAAACCCATTTATTTAGGATTCGCAGTATTAGAACTATCAAAATGGCTCATGTATGACTTTCACTATGATTACATGAGAAAAAAGTTTGATACGGCGATTCAGATGAATTACATGGATACAGACTCTTTTATCTATACAATATCAACTAATGATTTTTATTCGGATATATATAGCGATATTGTTGATCCCGAAAAATCTAGGTTTGATACATCGGAATATCCAATAGATAACATTCATAATTTCCCTCAAATAAATGGAAAAGTTCTCGGAAAATTCAAAGATGAGAACAATGGTAAAAACATGACTGAATTCATTGGGTTAAGAGCTAAAATGTACTCTTTTGCTTTAGACACCAGTGAAGTAACAAAAAAGGCCAAGGGGGTAAAGAAGTCTGTTACCAATAGTTTAGATATAAGAGATTATAGAAATTGTTTGTTAAGACGTAAGTTATTATATAAGCCTATGTTAATATTTAGAAGTAAGTTACACAATATTTATACACAGTCTGTAAATAAGTTAGCATTAAGCGATAGCGACACAAAAAGGTATATTTGTGAAGATCGCGTAAGCACATATGCTTGGGGGCATAATAGATTAAGTAATGTTTAAGTTAAAAAAATTATGACTCATATTTATATTTAATAATAGGATTGTTATATATTTTTTAAATAATGTAAAATAATTTTTTTGTAGCTAATAGGTTAGATATAAGAGATATTTGTAGTAAAAATAAAAAAAGTAATAAATTATAACGTTATGAGAAAAAAAATTAATTATTGTTTTCTTTATTGATTCGCTTGTGTGTCCATGGAATGACTGTTTTAGACTAACTGGATACATTCGATAGTCTATCATTATAAATAGGACTTTATTACTCGTGCTGATTACTGTGGAAAAACTAATGTTGATGTCAATGGTTTAAAAATAAATTCTTCAAACTCATTTGGTCATGGTACCGGAATCCACCCATTTTTAACAATATGGAAACTATGATAAGAATAATGCTCAACAATTTACTAGATAGAAACCAAGAATTCTTCAAACTCATTTGGTCATGTATGGAAACTATGATAAGATGAATAGGATAACCACCTAACCCCAAACAGGGCGGTTCCAAACAGGGCGATTTCTTTAAACAGGGCGGTTCCAAACAGGGCGGTTCCAAACAGGCTGTCTCTTCAAACAGGGCGATTCCAAACAGGCGGTTTCTTTAAACAGGGCGATTCCAAACAGGCTGTATTATAACTATCCCTCTCTGATAACTCTTCAATGCTGTAAGCAGGTCTTGTCATATGATGTTATGGTGGACTATATTTGATATTCTAAGACTCCTGGGGAGGAAAAATAACTGCTCAATATTCGAATAATACAGAACGATTCCAAACAGGGCTGGTCCAAACAGACTGCTTCTTCAATCTTATCATATGATGTTATGATGAGCCTATATTTGATACTCTAAGACTCATGGAGGGAAAAAATGAATGACCAGTATTCGAATAATTTTCTCACAAAATTAGCCAAAGTGAAAAACATCAATTAATTTTACTGTTTAAATATATTTTTTATTTATTTCTTATTTGAATTATAAAAAAATGGCTGCGAATATAAAAATTCTGCTTCGTCCGTTTCCGATGTTGTGGAATGAAACGTCAATTTGAAGGTATTTCCTACTGCTTGGAGCACCTCCATCTCACTCGAGGTAAGCATCTTCATGGTGTCCTCATCCATCATGTTGAAGCGAATCGGCAGGAACACCTTATTCTTGTCCAACTCCACCAGTATCCTCGCTCCATACTTCGTCTGGCACCTTATCGCTCGAAGTATTTTATATTTCCTATTTAGTATTAGAGTTTTTAAACTCTCTAGTGGTTTAATTTTACCCAATTGATTCAAACCCTCCATTATTATATATAGGCAGAGCTGTTTTACTAGGTTTAATTTTTAAAGTAAACTGGTACATACTGGATTAAAAACTCGACCTTTTATACAAGAAATCCCCTTCTAATACCGGAAACGAGACATTCTTTGCTCAATATGGAAAATAAGATAAGGAATAATTGGCTCTCATAAATACACTTAGAAATAAAAAAGAGTTTACTATAGCATCCAAGCTCATAAGATCGGACAAGCACAGTCATGTTTGGTTTTTTGATAACAACATATAGAAATCAACATTAGCCTGTGGGAGCGGAAACGATACATTATGGAAACTATGATAAGAATAATTGGCTCTCATAAATACACTTAGAAATAAAAAAAGAGTTTACTATAGCATCCAAGGTCATAAGATCGGACAAGCACAGTCATGTTTGGTTTTTTTTGATAACAACATATATAAATCAACATTAGCCTGTGGGAGCGGAAACGATACATTATGGAAACTATGATAAGGAATAATAACCAAGAACTTGCTATATATAAATCAACATTAGTCTGTGGGGAGCGGAAACAATAAATTCTCTGTCCAATATGGAAACTATGATAAGGAATAATTGGCTCTCATAAATACACTTAGAAATAAAAAAGAGTTTACTATAGCATCCAAGCTCATAAGATCGGACAAGCACAGTCATGTTTGGGTTTTTTGATAACAACATATATAAATCAACATTAGCCTGTGGGACCGGAAACGATACATTATGAAAACTATGATAAGGAATAATAACCAAGAACTTGCTATATATAAATCAACATTAGTCTGTGGGGAGCGGAAACAATGAATTCTTTCTTCAATATGGAAAATAAGATAAGAATAATTGGTTCTCATAAATACACTTAGAAATAAAAAAGAGTTTACTATAGCATCCAAGCTCATAAGATCGGACAAGCACAGTCATGTTTGGGTTTTTTGATAACAACATATATAAATCAACATTAGTCTGTGGGGAGCGGAAACAATGAATTCTTTCTTCAATATGGAAAATAAGATAAGAATAATTGGTTCTCATAAATACACTTAGAAATAAAAAAGAGTTTACTATAGCATCCAAGCTCATAAGATCGGACAAGCACAGTCATGTTTGGTTTTTTTGTTTTTTGATAACAGCCTATAGAAATCTTACAACCGAGACAAAAGCCTAAAGCACAACCCATTCATCATCATCATAGAGCAAAAAGCCCCCGCCTTGTTAATGCATCTGTTTGAATACTGGCTTAGGTCTGCGTCTTAGGTGAAGTCAGTTTTAAGTTCCAGCAAAAACAACACATTTCCCATACAAAACCACAAACAACAAAATTCTCGTATATATTACTCAGTTTAATGACAATAAGATTAAAAAGTACAACAAAGACAGCGTTTTTTTATTTCTACCACAATTAACAGCTTACAACTGAGACAAAAACCAAAAGCACAACCCAGACAACGTTTTTTATTTCTACCACAATTAACAGCTTACAACCGAGACAAAAGCCTAAAGCACAACCCATTCATCATCATGGCTTAGGTCTGCGTCTTAGGTGAAGTCAACTAGCTTAGCTCTGCGTCTTAGGTGAATTCAACTAGCTTAGCTCTGCGTCTTAGGGGAAGTCAGTTTAAGTTCCAGCAAAACAACCCATTTCCCATACAAATCCACCAACAACAAAATTCTCGTATATATTACTCAGCTTAATGACAATAAGATTAAAAAGCACACCAAAGACAACGTTTTTTTATTTCTACCACAATTAACAGCTTACAACCGAGACAAAAGCCTAAAGCACTACCCATTCAGCCCCGATATCACCACCTAAACACAAATCCATTAGCAAAAACATAAACCCATAACAAAAAGCACCGATATCACCACCTAACCACAAATCCATTATCAAAAAGCCCCAATACTCACCACCACCTACAAAAAGCCCAATAGTCAACAAAAGCATTCACCACCACCTACAAAAAACCCAAGAGCATCAAAAGCATAAAATCCAACAACTACATCCCCATTCGATTACGACATCAACCAACAACCAGCGATAAGAATACTACAAACTATACCCAATTAATACCAACACTGATAAGAAATACACTAAATACTACTATTACCACCTCAGATAAGAACCCACCACCCATGAATCACATACCACTATCAACACTCACCACACAACACACACATCTTCACCTTCACATAGAGCTTTCAGACAGAAAAGAGCTTTTGAGCCAGAATTGGGGCAGAATTGGGGCAGAACCGGCATAACCCTACTACTTACTTTTACCGTACACTCAACGTTTCTTGAATTATCGCTTATGTACTTATCGCGTCTTTGACTGCTTACCTATTTATACCGTTTTCTCATTCTGATTCGTGGTTTACTTTCCGTCCGTTTCATAGCCTCGAATTTTCTACTGCCCATCATCTCCAGTTTTCCAGTACTTTCTAGAATATACTAGTACTTTGTTTTGGACTTTCTAGAATATTCTAGTACTGGTTGTCATATGCGTCACACTACCCTCCGCCTAGATTAGTTCGTCCCGAACTAAGTTCACTGGTCTTCTGGGTTAACAAAAAGTCGCCAGTCGATCACGATGCACCACTTTCATCTTGGCGTTCGGTCTTCGCTGAATCCTATAGACAACGTCGTTAATTCTTGTGAGAATCTTATACGGTCCTTCCCAACGTGGCTGCAACTTCGGTGACCTTCCTTTTTGCCGATAAGGGTTATAAAGTCACATGTTGTCGCCTACATTAAATCCGGATGCGTTGCCTCGAACGTCGTACCTTTTATTTCATCCTGTCACTTGATACCTTGATTTGCTTTCGAATCATGATGAATTTCTTGTCTTTACCCCTTAGTTCATGTAGGGTTTTAGCCACATTGGTGAAACCTTTAACAAACCGTCGGTAATATGTGGTTAATCCCATAAAGCTTCTTAACTGTTGCTTATCTTCTGGAGTAGGCCACTCACATACATGGACACCCGCTATCTTATCAGGATCTGTTTGAACTCCTGCAGATGAAACAATGTGTCCCAGGAATTTTACTCTCCTTTGGAAGAGTCACATTTCTTCGAATTGAGCTGTAAGTTGGTCTGTCTTAGTCGTTCGAAGACGGAGCGCAGATTATTGATGTATCCTGGTAAATTCCTTCCAACAACGATGATATCGTCCAAGTACACCAGACACGTCTTCCATGTAATTCCCCGTAGAACACTTTCCATTAATCGTTCAAACGTTACTGGAGCATTACACAATCCAAAAGGCATCACGTTGAATTGATAAAGTCCGTTTCCGGTAGTAAACGCTGTCTTCTCCTTGTCCTCCTCCTTCACTTCCACTTGCCAGTAACTGCTTTTTATGTCCAATGTTGAAAACCACTAAGCTCCAGAAAGGGTATCTAGTGTGTTGTCGATTTGAGCAAGTGGGTAACTGTCTTTCTTCGTAACGTCGTTTAACCGGCGGTAGTCGACACAAAATCTAGTTGTCCCATCCTTCTTCTTGACGAGCACTACCGGCGAAACCCTTGGGCTCGATGATTTTTCGATAACTCCTTGCTCTTCCATCTCTCGAATCATGTTGCATACTTCTGATTCTTCGGCAACGGTAGTCGACGAGGTGGCTGTCTTATAGGTCTTGACTCACCCGTGTCAATGCGATGTTTAACTATACCGCTGCATCCGAATTTATCATTTCCTGTCACAAAAATATCAGAAAAATCGTTCAGGAGTGATTTAACGCTTGTCTTTTCTCCGTCTGTTAATCCGATTTTCTGGGACATCAGCCTATTAACCACAGGGGGTGCACCAGAGAGCTGTTGAATTGAATGGTCCTCTCCCCTTGTCTGAATTGAGCTTATCATTGACACGGGTGCACATTCTGCGATTACCTCTCCTTTTCTTATTGCGATCGGCTCCTTGGACGCATTTAGTACTCTGACGGGTACGATGTGCTTCTTCGCATCGATAAGGGCTTTGCCAACAAGGATGTTCCCCTTACGCTGATTTTGTACAGCTTCGGTGATGTAAAATCGATTGTCACCGGGATCACTCTCGAGACTGGTCCAAATTACCGAGTCTGAACGAGCTGGGATCTCATAATCCTCACGCACATAACATTTCAGTCTTCGCAATTGTTCGTCCTGCAGTGTAATAGCAACCTCCAAGTTACCAATTCGCAGTGTTCTTTGACCGATATCTAGAACAACTTGATGCTCCTTCATGAAATCCATTCCAAGAATGCATTCGTCCGTAATATCAGCAACCAAAAATTTGTGGGAGATGGAAATATTGCCCAGCACTATTATGCTCTTTACTTCTCCGTAGACTGTAGAACATTCTCCTGTGGCAGTCTTCAAAGCATATCTTCTATTTTTATTAAGGGTTATTTTGCCGCCGACATCCGGCCGAATTATGGATCTCGTTGCTCCAGTGTCGATTGCCACTGTGGCTGTCCTTGCATTGACAATGGTAGTTATAACCAAACTTTGGTTATCCCGTTGGAGCAGTGGTACAGTTACAATGCTGGGGCTGCACATTGCACCAGGCGGCTTTCGCGCCGTAAAGTCTGCCCTTACAAGTTTCCCGAGCTATTGCCCTCAGGTTGGGTCGTTGGTCGTCTCCTTTTATGATTAGCGCATGAACAACAATTCTCAATTATTGTTTCATTCATTCGTCGACGTTTCCTGCAGTCAACAGCGATGTGGCCGACTTTGCCGCATGTCCAACACTTCATATCAGGCCCTGCCAGATTCTTTGCCAGGAACATTCCCCGACGGACGTTTATCGGACTCTATATGTACTCCTGGTTGCCAGTTTAGCACATTCAAATGCCAATGCGAACGCCAGTATTTCATTAATCGTCTTCTTTCCCGCCAAACGAACGGCCTGTTTCAAATCCCGATCTTGGAGTGCGTTTATAAGTGCATCCATTGCTACCTCGTTCAGAAATTCCTTAGTCATATTTGAATAAAACGAGTTTGCCAAAAGCTCAATGTCTGCCTGCAACTGCTGAAGATTTTCTCCAGGTCTCTGCGTTCTGCTCCGCAGTTGCATGCCGTAGACCTGCTGCATGTGGTTGTCTCCATACCTAGCTTCAAGGCCGTCTCTTACCGCTTGGAAATCTGTTTGCTTCTCTGCTGGTATGATTTGTAGCAATTCTGCACCCGCCCCGCGGAGTGACAAGATTAGTGATGTTGACTTTTGCTCATCCGCCCACTTATTATAATTGGCCGCGGCGTCAAACTGACGTATAACTACGGAGAAGGGTCCCGTTCCATCGAAGTTTGGCGGTTGTATCCTTGTATCTTTGTAGTCATGTTGATTGCTAGGCGATGTCTTATTTCTCTCAACACACTCACGTCTCTTTTCGACTCATATTATTTCATCGGTGAATTTTAGATTCAGATTTTCTACTTCGATTCGAATTTTTGACTGAATTTCCTCCTTAAAGTGTTGAAAATTACATTTCATCCACTGCGTTTGGGCATCCAATTTTGCATTCAGATCTGCAGCTTGTGGGTCGAATTTTGAATTTTCGGCATCCAACTTTGCATTAACATCTGCAGCTTGCGCCTCCAATTTTATCATCATCATCCTAAACATCTCCGAAATGTCCAAATGTTGCGAACTCTTCTTCGTCACGTTGGCACCATCTTGACTCGCTGTTTCTTCTCCATCCGGACAGTCTGGCCCAATCGTAAAAACATATGTGTAGACATCAATATCCTCTTCCTCCATTGCTGCTTGCAGACGGTGTCGAAGAATTTGCTTCTGTCCTCTGCTATCCAGAAGCCGGTCCTGAAGTTCCTTCTTCAACTCAGGAACGCGGAGATGCTCCAAATGTCGATTTGACATCGTCACAATACACTTTCACAGACTTATTTACTTCACCAATAATTAATCCCACTTCTGACACCAATTGTAGCGAGCTTAGGCTTCGCTGGATTAATTATTTTTAATAAATTAGAGCCGTTAAATCGATTTTGAATTAATGTAACACTTTATTAGTCCGTTAATAACAACCGTTACTTTTACCGTACACTTACGGATTTCTTGACTTATCGCGTCCGTACTTATCGCGTCTTTGACTGCTTACTTCTTACTTACTTCCTGATCTGTGTGCGACGTATTTATACCGTTTCCTCATTCTGATTCGGCGTTTCGTTTCCGCCCGTTCCACAGCCTCGAATTTTCTACTGCCCATCATCTCCAGTTTTCCAGTACATTCTAGAATATTCTAGTACTTTGTTCTAGACTTTCTAGAATATTCTAGTAACTTGTTTTGGACTTTCTAAAATATTGCAGTACTGATTGTCATATGCGTCACAATATCTTAGAATGGTCAAATTCCTCGGGTGCCAGACTCTCGGTAGACAAATGCAAATTATTTCATCTGCACCGACGACAACTTTGTCCCAAATACACCTCAACATAAACAGCAAAACGACCCAAAATGTCCCCAACCTCAAAATCCTATGAATAACATTTAACAATAAGTATACCTGGAAACAACATTGTTTAGAACTCAAAGTATTGTAGCGAGCTTAGGGTTCGCTGGATTAATTATTTTGAATAAATAAGAGCCGTTAAATCGATTTTGAATTAATATAACACTTTATTAGTCAGTTAACCACAACCGTTACTTTTACCGTACACAACGATTTCTTGATTTATCGCTTCCGTACTTATCGCGTATTTTACTTCTTACTTATCGCTTGCTTCTCACTCGAGACTTATTACTTTCTACTTGTCCCCATGAATTGTGTGCGACGTATTTATACCAGTTCCCCACAGTCTGATTCGGTATTTCGTTTCCGTTCGTTCCATAATCTTGAATGTTCTATTATCCATAGTCTCCAGTTTTCCAGTACTTTGTTTTGGACTTTCCCGAATATTCCAGTACTGACTGTCATATGCGTCACAGTATCATTAGCAGCGAGGCTCAATATTATTAAATACTTAAACAACAAGAAAAGTAACGTACACATTAACACTCTATGTAAAATTACTAAAGCTCTAATTTTAAGTAAAATAGACTACGGGATCTATATCTATGGCAATAGTCCAAAAACTACTCTAAATATAATAAAACCCTCCTATCACTATCAAGATATACTGGCTGAAGCTGGGCTCCCTACAATCGAGGAACGGACGGAAATCATATCATTATAACTAATAGCTAAATTAGTATTTTCGCGAGACATCAAACTAACAATAGGATACAAAAACACCAATCGAATCCCATCTGCAATCAGCCGCATTTTAGATAAAGCCAAGTGTTGCGGATTGGCAGTTGGATGTGCTGGGATGTGCTGGAGAAATCTAATACATCCGCAGTATACCAGTTGCGCGGACCAGCTGACCGATTGCCACCAACGATAAGGTCACCAGCGTCCCTTTTTTGAATTGACGGTTATTCGGCGTCGTTACTCAAACACAGTCGGCAATCAACTCTCGGCACGTGCACATCGTCTGCAACCAACCTTCATCGCGCCCACACCATCACAGGAACCAGTTCATCGCAATAAAACAAAGTGTATACGAATTAAATAATAAGAGAAATAAAAGTTAATCTCGAGGAATAAAGACCTCAGACTTTGGTTTTTGTGCTTCCTCTTTGCTTTATCATCGGGTTCCGTTCGTAGCTCGCATTACCGGCATCCTGCCTCCGATACGCGTTGTGTTGTGCCACCAAACGAGCAACGGATCTCCAACAAGGGAACAGTGAACAATCACAAACATCCCTGCACACCAAGCAATTGGAATTGGATATTAAACAAACTTTCGAATACTCCGCAACCTACCCGCTATGGCTTCTAAATAATACTAATATCATAACAACACTCTCAACATTTAAAAAAACAAATACAAACAAGTAAAATATACTGTGCACTATTCTGGTCAGTCGCCTCAAAATATAAATCCAACGGGTTGGCGCTTTCTGTACACAGATGGACAAGCAACTATACATCTTTTGCGGTCACATCCATAGAAGTTGCAGTAAAGAAAATCGGACTATTACCCGAATTTTGCTCTATTTTCACCGCGGAAGCTTTCGCGATCTTACAACATTCGCCACCAACCACAGAGAAAAATATGTCACCTGCACCGACAGCTTGTCGGTACTCAACTCAATAAGAAACACGAACAACAATATCCAATATTGGGAATAATATCATTAAATACTGCAATAAAATAAAACTAATGTGGATTCCCAGTCACGTCGCCATCAGCAGTAACGAGAATGCAGACGCCGCAGCCAACTCAGCAAAAAGAGCTCCAGTGCATAAATTCAACACCTACACAAGAGGCGAGTCAACTATCAGCAATTAAGAAAAACAAATAAACCAAACAAACTGGGATACTCACCACCATGCCTATAAAATGGTAAACCCATTCAAAACTCACCCTTCTTACCCAACTAACCTGACCGAATCCAATATCACAAACTTTGTGAGGCTGCTATTAGGCCATACAGCTGCTACCCACCTCCACCTGCTCCTCCGAGCTACAGCCCCAATCTTTTTTTTTTTTTTGTTATTAGTCGTCTCTCCGGCGAGGCGAACCTATAACGGCGAGTGAGCGCCACGAGATGCCATCAAATAACTATTGCAGCTCTTTTTGAACAGTTGCAGGTTGTAACGCTCCGGGAACACTCGCGCGGAAAGGGAGTTCCACAGCTTTCCCGCTCTGTAATGGAACGAGTTCTGATGCAGGGATGTTCGCGCCGTCGGGAGATGAACCACAAACGGGTGCAATCCGATGATCCACATTTCTTTGTGAATGTTGTATATTGTGTCTTCGCTGCATTGAAGTCGACGAGATTGGCCTTTCCCCACTGCAGGGCCCTATCTAGATCCTGATTCAGAGAGTCAATCTGTCTACATCTCAGCTGATGCGACGCAGATGCACCAATCGGCCGAACACTAGACAAGGAGAAAACAAGCGTACTATCATCCGCAAAACTGAACACTTTGTTATCCGTTGTCTCCAACAAATCATTTATGTGAAGCAAGAACAAGCTTGGAGCCAAAATAGAACCTTGGGGCACCCCCGAATTAACAGGATACAGATCCGAACACTCGCCGTCCACAACAACCCGGATCGATCGATTCTCGAGAAAGCTCCTCGTCCAGTCGCAAAGCTGTTGGGAAGGTCCATATGAACGAAGTTTGCTCAGCAATGCCCCGTGCCAGACGCGGTCAAAAGCCTTGGAGATATCCAATGCGACCGCTCTTGACTCACCATGCTGTTCAATCGCAGATTTCCATATATCGGTTATAAGTGTCAAAAGGTCTCCCGTGGACCGCCTGCCACGGAATCTGTATTGACGATCATTCAGAAGTCCGTTGCACTCCAAATACTTAACTAACTCTGTATTGATGACTTTTTCCATTACCTTAGATAAAATAGATATATATCGGACGGCAATTTTGTGGGAGACACTTTTTTCTCCTCTTTGGGGTTGGCTGAACTCGAGCGATTTTCCAGCAGGCAGGAAAGGTTCTCCGTGCATAAAATAAGCGGAAGAGTCTGCCAAGAACCGACGATAGTTCTGGATCACAGCTCTTAAGGGCTATTGCTGGTATTCCTTCCGGGCCGGTTGCCCGCCTACAATCCAGTTCGCGTAGAATGCGTTCAATAGTGCGCGGACGAAATCTCACATCTCGCGTGGAAGACTGTACCGGCGAGATCACAGGTGGCTCCAAAAGGGCGGGATCGAGGTTTGAATCAGCCGAAAATAAATTTGCGAACACGTTAGCTTTATCCTTTGAATTCGTGACTAATGTCCCGCTGTCTGTCACCAACGGAGGGAAAGATGAGGATGCGAAGTAACCCTTGACAGCTTTTGCCATTGACCGGAATGAGCGCGAACCAGTTGGGCACCGAAGGAGCTTATTGATCACCCTGTCGTTGTGAGCCTTCTTCGCGGTATCAATCGCCTGGTTGCACGCGTTTCTGATTCTAACAAAATTCGTTCTGTTAACATCAGTGGGATTGGAGCGCCATTGCTTAAAAGCTCAATTTTTTGCCGCTGTAGTCAGCTCGCATTTTTTATCAGTTTTTTCCTGGTAACTTCGTTTGAAAGAATGTGGAATATACGTCTCCATGCCCAGAAGAATAATCTCTGACACTAACACCGCGCAAGCGTTAACATCGGAGTTTCCGAAGCACACTTCCGACCATGGAAGGAATACGAAGAAATCTCGCAAATCGTCCCACTTAGCAGCCCCATACTTCCATACATGGCGAAGCTGCCTAGGCTTGATATGCAAGTGCTTGCGCGACAGATACCAAGCAGTGGTCTGAGTTTCCCAGTGGCACAGAAACCTCTACGGTATGAACACTCGGTTCGGATGTCAAAAGCAGATCCAGGGTGTTCGCATAATCGTCTCGGGCATCCGGCACTCGCGTTGGCTCCCCCACGAATTGAGCCAAGTTGTGGCTTACAGCAAACATCTCCGCCAGCCTGCCGGCCTCGTCGGTTCTTTTAGAATGTAACAATCAGCCGGAATTGTGCACATTAAAATCACCAAGGACAACAATATCAGAAGCTGGGTGGTTCATCTGTATCCAGTCGACGGTATGTGGAAGATGTTCGAAAAATGTCGCTGGTCGATCGTCATTCGGGGAGCGGTAAAGACAACAAAGAAATTTAACGGAATTCCTCAGCACAACACTCAACCATATGATGTCCATATTATTGGGTTACAGCGCCTTCATCCTATGTCAAGCCAGATTGGACCGCGTTCCATCAGCCAAGCTCCGAAAGATGGCCAGGGATTTCTTCCGACCATTTCACGGAACCTAAAGCTTGATGGGGTGGTATTTCACTGGGCGCACAGGGCGTTGGGACCCCGGCTACCACTCGGCCTTTAGTCGCCTCTCACGACAAGCCGGCCTAGCTGTGAGTATATTCTAACGCCCTACTCACAGGGCTCATCTGCCCAAAATGCAACACAACACTCACATTTTGAAAGGCTGTCCTCACGTAAAACCTTTGAAAGAGAAAATATTTCGCAATACAGATATTTATACAATTCTAGCAGATCCCACTAGCGACAATATAGAAATTGTAAATAAATTTGTAAATAGCATTAAGATTAAATTGTAAATTAAAAATACAGAGCCAATAGACCCCGCTGCTAGGCTCATTATGTTAAGTTATTGATATGTAATTTTACATTACTAGTTGATAATAAATAAAATTAAAAAAATAAAAGTAAGAAATAAGCCAACATGTAAACCTTTGAAAACGTCAGAATAACGCTGCTGTCATTGTCATACATTTGAAATGTCAGTTTGCTACATGCGGATGCTTCTAAGGTTGATTTTTTGAATTCGATTTATTTATAATGCAAATCAAGAATGTTTATACGTCGGCAGCTTGTAATCAGGCACCACACAGTGCTGATTGGGGAAATAACGGGACAATACTCTTCGCAGCTTGCAATGCTGTTGCCATATTCAATCCAAAGGTGCGGTTCATAAGATTTACTCCTTGCAAGACCAAAAATAACCAATTGCTTTTAGTATCATGGATCTGCAAAAATAACGCATATATTCGCTCAACACACGAAACGAGTAACTGTCGTGAAATGGGTAGCTTGTCGTTCCGGAGCGCCAGAGACTCATTTTCTCTCGGGATCTGATGATGGACTGGCTATTTTTTGGGATATTTCAAACCCCGAAAAGGAAAAGCATTTGGTTTTACAAGGCCACGAAGGCGCAGTGAATTGTCTTGAAGGGATATACGTACAGGATAAACTTATTGTGGCCACATCATCTGCAGACGCAACAATCAAATTGTGGTACAAACTGCCAAAGGAGTCTGAGATCACTTGTTATCAGACGATATGCCTTGAAAACAGATTCTGCCTGACCTTGAAATTCACAACGTTTCCCAAGACAAATCAGCTCATGATGGCTTGTACCGGTGAATCCGAACTAATTTCTCTGTGGACGGGTACACCATGTCTTCTACTGGAGCTGGCTCACGGCCTTCCCGGACATGAAGATTGGGTGCGTGCTTTGGATTTCGTGCATTTCGAAGGCGATTTGCTTTTGGCCAGTGGTTCACAGGATAATTTTGTAAGATTGTGGAGAATATCTTATGAAATCACAGAGAAGGTGAATGATAGCAGCAAAGTAAACTCAACCGATATTGGAGAAGAGAATTGGTCAATCCGCATCAAAGAGGCAATTCCAGAGTCGATTTTATATGGACATGAAGGATGGGTGTACAGTGTTCAATGGAATCTGAGTGACAAAGGATTGCAATTGCTCTCGGCATCGATGGACAAGTCGATCATCGTCTGGCAAAAGACAGACTGCGGAGTTTGGATGGAAAAAGTGCGCCTGGGAGAAGTAGGTGGCAACTCGCTTGGTTTTTATGGGGCTAAATTTTTAAGCGACGGGAAATGTATTATGGCTCATGGATTTCAAGGGGGCTTCCACATTTGGAAACAAAGTGACAAAGACGCAAACAGTTGGACACCTTCTATAATTGTTGGTGGACACTTCAGAGAAGTGCGTGACATTGACTGGGCGCCTGATGGTAGTTTCCTTTTATCAGTCTCCGCAGATCAAACAACAAGGCTACACGCACCATGGATTCGTAAAGGAGCTTCGGATATAACTTGGCATGAATTGGCACGTCCCCAAATTCATGGTTATGATATGCAAACAGTTGCGGTAATCTCACGAACGGAATTTGCCAGTGGGGCAGAGGAAAAAATTGTTCGCGTATTTCAAGCAACGGCAAATTTTATAGAGAATTTTAGCCGTATAACAAGATGCAATGATAAATTAGATGATCGGACAAATTTAAAGGGTTGTTATTTGAAAATGTTGAAGGAAGTCGCTTATTTTAACGGAGATTTCCCTCTCTTTTTAGATCTTCCGAAAGGGGCATCTGTACCATCACTCGGTCTCTCTAATAAAGCTGTATATACGATTGAAGAACCACCAAAAGAAAAGCATACTAAAGACGAGTATCCAGAATATTATTTTGCTCCAGTTACACTAAGTGGCCCACCGCAAGAGGAAACGCTCATGCAAAACACTTTGTGGCCCGAGATTCAGAAGCTGTATGGCCATGGATTCGAAATATATTCCTTGGCGGTATCACCTGACAAGAGTATTCTGGCGTCAGCGTGTCGTGCGACTTCGGTGCAACATGCTTGCATAATTCTCTGGTTGGTTATGAATACACCTACTGTGCAGTAATCTGATGGTCATCCTCCTTTTAGGGACACTACTACATGGAAACAAGTTCAAAAGCTGCCATCTCACAATCTTACCATTACACAGATGAAATTCTCTCCCGACTCTAAATACTTATTATCAGTATCCAGAGACCGAAGGTGGACTCTTTTCGAGGCGCTATGTGGACTGGACGATGATTTGAAATCGTGTTATTCCTCCGTGGCGACAACGGACAAAACGAACGGAATTCACACACGGATAATATGGTCCTGCGACTGGTCGCATGATTCAAAGTTGTTTGCAACTTCCTCTCGAGATGGTAAAGTTGTGACCTGGAAACAAAGTAATGATCTAACAATGTCTAGTCTGGGAAGTTGGAAAGAGGCGGCTCGCTTAGATCTGAAGTCCAGTTCTATCACTGCAGTGGCATTTGCTGACAAAATGTACGACAAGAAAAGCTACTTAGTTGCTATAGGTTTAGAGATAGGGACCATTCAGTTATATGCCTCTAGAGAACAATTCCAATTGCTTTATAGTATGGACAACAGGTAAGTCGAACCTAAACCACATGTTCTCAGATGATTGAGGACCATTTATTTCTAGCATGGCACACCATTTAACAGTGAATAAGCTGCAGTTCAGGCCTGTGGTGAACGGTTTCCAACTGGCCAGCTGTGGAGATGACCATCTGGTTAGAATTTATGGCATCCGCCCGTAAAAGGCAATACATTTCTTGTGTGTAAATAAAGTTTTCCACCAAAAATCGTTGTTTTCTTTCTGTAAATCACATCTTTGTTACTTTCTCGTGCAATATATTATTTATTTGATCAATTCTTACACTTGTAATTAACTCTACTCCTTGCCCTCTTTGATGGAGACAACATTGCAAGTTATAAACGAAATACATACATATTTATATATAAATGATTAACTATATGTTAGCACCCTACGCGGTCTCTAGGTATTAAACGCAACTCGGCTCCATGCTTAAGGAAGACATTACCCGCTGTCTGTTGAGGACTTATTCCAATTCCATCATCGGTGATTATGGCACTTGTTGTTGGGGGAACTTTGAATTCCTCTGCCGCAAATTTAAGCACCGCAGTGAATGGTGTCGCCTCTGGGACACTCAATACTTTGAATGGAAGTTTTGGATCCGATGTTAAGGTAATTTTAAACGTTACCTTCGCTTGACTCATTGTCACCTAGTTGAAAGTAGTTCTTGTAGTTGGCGAGTACGTGTTTGCAACGTGGGCAATGTCCTCAACGATGTTATTCGTATTCTCGTTTTAGAATATGGTTGTAAGATCGAAAACTTCAATGTATAGCCGTAGTTTTGGGAAATACAATCGACTTTATTTAAATATTTAAATTTACAGACACCTACTTCTTGTTTACGAAGCAGCCAGTGCTAAATAAATTTACTTTAGGAGTTAAATGTTTCGACCGCTAAGTGACTGTATTCTTCTCTTTTACTCTTCTATGGAAGTGCCACTGTGACACGTAGCTTAACTCTTTTTTAATGTCCACATGCATTGACATCATTCTCTGAAATTTCTGTTTGACAAGAAGGGAGACACTCGCATATTTTCAGTTCAGATCACGAGGTGGTAATAAAAATGTCGCTTATTACAATTAGTAAATTTTGATTTGGCAGTTAAGATTGATTTTAATTTCTTTTTTCTGTATTATAATTTTCTCAATATTTATATTGTATACTTGTTACGTCAGATACTCTCCAAGTTTTTGCCTTAAATGTTTTTTTTTTTTTATATAAAACGAGCCCACCAAATTAATTGTTTAATACTTTTAAATATCAATGAACTGTGAAACCCAAATTGTACTAATAAGCTTGGCAGCATCAGGATCACAAACACCATTTACATTGTCAGCCCCCTGGTTTACATTTTCGCCTCTCACAACAAAATTCCCCCGCTTGGTAGAAACCTTGATGTGGTGCGGGGGCTTAAACTACGATGAATCAGTCAGGCTATGCTGATGGAGGCATACGCTTCCAGTAGGGCCACCCATGTCAGGCAGGCTAGCGAGGAGTAACACACAAAGATCTACCACCCCTAATCCAGGGTGTTACGCGTCACCGTGCCCATTGGATGGTTTGCAGCCAGGGGTATACCGGATGTATTATAACGGCGCCTCTCTGACACCGGGTCGAATCAGAGCAGTAAGCAGACCTTAACATATCAAAGAGGGGCTGTGATATGGCGGACTATTTGAAACTCCAAGACTGTTGCCACGAAATGTATAATCAATATATGTTTCTGCACCGAGACTCGTCGACGAGACAGCAAAATGTGTGGCGTTGTAGACCAGCAAATAATATTGGCCTTATAGCCCAGCAAATAATCAGTCCGTGGTCGTTGACACTTGACCAGGAAGGCAAATAACAAATAATGTGTCACCATGGACACAGCAAATGACTGCCGCATTGGGCACAAAAGAAACATGTTTTTTAAAGCACTAATTAAGGTCACCGCAGGTAAATCAATAATGTTTCGCCAGCTGGGAACCACAACTCCGATGGTGCCGATGGTTCGCCAACTGGGAAACAGCAAAATGTGGGTTATTTCTGCATCGAGCAGGACAGCAAAATAATGGCGTTTGTTGCCCAGCGAAAGACTGCCGAATTGGGCAGTAATTAAAAAACTTACATTGAATACACAGCTTTAACTTTTATTACATGAATTTTAAAAACCACATTATACAAGCACAGGTGCTGAAGGCGCCGTAAACAATTTCAATTTTATGACTTTAACGTTCCAAAACATACTTTGTAAAAAACAGTACAACAAAAATCATGAAACTCTATCAAAACAGTAACCGTTTAACGGTTAAATGAGAAGTCTTTCATTTCAGCAATTGGTGGCATTCAGTGCCACCAGAAATTTATGTTGTCAGCTCTTTGGTATGTTTCTTTCAGAGTATACGCTCAGGCGCTTAATGCAGGAAAGAAACTGTGACAATTGATTGTTATTATGCCGAGCAGTGAAACTCAGATAAATTTGTCGTTTCGAATCACCGCTGTCATTTCTGAATAACATTTAGGATCCTTCTGTTCTTGATGTTTTGTTGCTGTACTGCAACATCTTCCCGGGCCGCCGACAATGGACTCAGTAGTCCCCTTCAGTTGGTGTCACCAACGGGTGTATGTCAGAGCCGTGGGAAGTCGCGATTGGTACCTGTGGTTGAGCTCAGAGGCCTCAATGCTCGTGTTGCTCATAAACGGTACGGTACGACGGTAGGGTGGCAATAATTAATTATATTTTTTGAATCTGATTATTAATTGAGTTCGTTATGAAATATGATTGGTTATGGAACAGTAATACTTGATGTTATCAGTGTGTGTGTGGGTGTGTGTGTGTGTATGTGTGTGACTGAAGATCCAGTTGGCCATTGATTGCTAATGTTGTAGCTTGTGATAAGGCCGTCGTTGTTTATTGTTTGTAGTCTCCGGCATGTTGTGGAGGGGTTACCTGAGAGGCGATATTTGCCGCATCAGCTGCGGCAACGATTTGAATAAGCACTTACGTTATTCATAGTTTGTTGTTTGAATGTTGGTTAGATCGTAAATCCCTGGTGTCATCGATGAACTTCTTGGACGTAGTCCTCCTTTGGATCGTGAATCCCGCTGTGTCATCGATGACCTTCTTGACGTTGTCTAATATTGGATCGTAAATACGTAAGTATCATATGAATATTTTGGACGGATCGTAAATCCGTAAATGGTAATTGAGCGATGTGGTCGTCAATACGTTGAATTGTTTGTGTTTGTCCTTGGTTGGATATGTGGCCATTTAGTTGTTGTAATCTAGGTGCACTAGATGGAGCTGTTGATTCAGTCCAAAGACTGCTTTGTTGGGTTAAAGTCGGCCGTGCAATGTTGTTTTTCTACCATCTTCTGAATATGGCCAGCCTGTGCCGATATTAGAAGTATTAGATTTGCCGCCAACTGCATAGGATCATCTGCGGCTCGAATCCAAGGTGTTTGCTGTGGCTGATGCTGTTGCAGTTGGGGATGTGTCCCATCTAAACCAATGCTCGGCGTTGGGCGAATTTCTTTATGGGAGTATAGATTGACGTTGGCCACATTGCCTGGCGGAGTATTTGATCCACTGATAGAGTGACGGTTCTCCAAATGATGATGACTTCGATAATTGTTATAATGGTCAAATCAAGAAGTCGATATGTTCTTGATTTGCCAGTCTTCGCTGAACCTACCATCAGATCAGAGGGGATTGTATTGTTCCCTTGATGGTAATCCGTGGGAATTGATTCTCCGATATTGTGGATGCTCTGGCATTTGAACTGTAGTTACCATCAGCCGATTCGCATATCCGACGTTGAAGTTGCTGAGCGTAACTCTTAATAGCTGAATCGGGACTGCGGTCATAAGGTGCAGTCATTGTCTGTGAACCACCATCATCTTCATAATAATTGTCATCATAATGTCTATGCTGCTGCTGCGATTGTTGTTGTGGGTGCTGTGACCGCATATGATTCCCGTTTGGAACAGCATAGTTGTTCAGGTTTTGATGGTGTTGTGGTTGAACAATATACAAAAAACAATCTCACGAAAAGCCCGGTAGGCGTAAGTGTGATGAGCCAACACCACCACAAGGGAACAAATCATCAAGAAAACACCGACTCGGAAAAAAGAAGACGAAGAGAAAAACGGAAAAAGCGGGATATACGCATCGGCACGTGGAATGTTCGAACGTTACGATACAGACTGTCGTAGAAAGCGCGAAACAATATAAATGGACATCGTTGTGCTTTAGGAAGTCCGACTCCCACATCAAGTAATTGAAACCAACGGGTTTACTCTGATATGTGGAGGTACCAATATACATAACCTCGGAACCGGCTTCATCATAAGCAAGAAGATTACGCCCCATGTAAAAGATGTGCAATTTATTAATGATCGAATGTCGGTGCTAAAAGTACAGGGTCCATGGTACAATTGTGTATTTATAAACATACACGCCCCAACAGAATCTACCGACGAAGAAAGGAAGGACACGTTCTACGAGACCCTAGAGGAAGTATTTGATGGGATCTCATCATTCGATGTTAAAATTCTCCTCGGGGACCTCAATGCGAAAATTGGAGAGGAAGATATCTTCAACCAACTATAGTTAAAGAAAGTCTACACGACGTTTAAAATGATAATGGAATTCGAATTATCACGTTCGCAGCGTCAAAAGATATGTTCAAACTCAAGCAAATTCATAAAGCCACATGGATATCATCCGACGGCGTAACGCGTAACCACTTCATCATAGACAAAAGACACCACTCGAATATCCTTGACGTAAGATCATATAGTGGAGCAGATTGCGACTCCGATCATCTTCTAGTGATGGGCAAAATCAGGAGTCGCCTCGCAACAATCTCACATGGGCAGTCACGGGAGACGAGCAAAAAGTTCGACATTGATAAACTAAAAGGGCTGAATATCAAGACGAACTTTTATTTTTTCATTTTTTTTTATTTACTGGCCGGTAGGAACCCGGAAGTTCATGACCTCACCGACTCGGCTCCGCCATTGCTCCCTGTCCTGTGCGCTCTCCTTCCACGTTCGATCATCCGATCCGATCTCCTCGAGGTCCAATCTAACATTGTCCTCCCATCTCCGTCGCGGCCATCCTGTCGGTCTCTTCCCCGTTAGTTTACCGTCAAGAATTCTATGCACGGTCCTATCATCGCCCATTCGCGCTACGTCTCCGGCACATCTTAATCTTCGCGACTTGATCACTCTCACTATTGTAGGTTTGCGGTATAGCTCTTCCAATTCGTGGCTGTGGAGGTTCCTCCATTGTCCTGACTCCTCGTCATATTTACCGCCAAATATACCCCTTAAAACTTTATTCTCGAATACGCGGAATTTGTTCTCTTCCCGTTTTGTGAGAGCCCATGTTTCGCATCCGTATAGAGCAATCGGCATGATTATGGTTCTATAGACACGGAGCTTTATATTACGTGATAGCAGTTTGGATTTTAATAGTTTACTGGCTGCATGCCAACTAGCGTTGCCGGAATGTAGTCTTTTGTTAATTTCCTTTGACGTTTCGTTTCGGGTCGTCAGTATCGTTCCCAGATATTTAAATTCTTTGACATGAGTCGTATTTTCTCTTGTTAATTTCCATATTTTACACCTTATAACTGAGAACAAAACCAAGCAACAAAAAAATCAAAAAAAAATTTTTTTTTTATGGCGGGAATTAACTTTTCCAGCAAACACAGATCTGAACTTATGTGATCAAAGTTTTACGACGTACAGATTACTATATGGATTTTTTAAAGTGTTGAATACACATTTATTTACAATAAAGTTACAGTTTTTACTTGGGTTCATAGATTCAACTGACAACTTTTACTATTGCGCAGGTCGGCACAATTACTTAGTGGTAGGTAGGGTCACAAAGCCCAGCCGTCTGGTAAAATACCACCCCATTAAGCTATAGGCTTCGCGCAATGGTTGGGAGATATCCTTGACCATATTTCGGAGCTTGGCTGATGGACCCGGTCGAGAAAAAATAGCATCCCAGGGAGCTGACTCAGCGCTATACATTCGCCTTGCCTGGGAGAAGTAAATTTAAAAAAAATATATTATATATTATTTTACAGGCTTAGTTCTTATGTTAACTTACACAAGTACTCTAAATTATACAATCATCATCATCATCGGCACTACAACCGGGTACAGGTGTTGGCCTTATTTAGCAAATCTCTCCACCGATCTCGGTTTCGAACCGATGTCATCCAGTTTGGTACCCCCAGGCGCTGAGCGTCCTGGTCTAAGCCATCCCTCCATCGCACACAAGGTCTGTCGCGCTGTCGCCTTCCATACATCTCGCCACAAATGTATTTCCGGGCAGGCTCCTCTTCGCTTATTCGAGCTAGGTGTCCCGCCCATCGAAGTTTGCCGAGCTTGATATTTCTTACAATGTCAGCTTCAAGGTAGATTGAGTGCAACTAATGGTTGTAGCGTCTCCGGAACCGTCCTCTCTCAGATAGGGAGCCAACAATTCTCCTTAAAACCTTCCTCTCGAACACGGCTAAAAGTTCAGAGTGCCTTTTATTGAGCACCCAGGTCTTGGAGCCATACATGAGTACTGGTAAGACCATGGTCTTGTACAGTAGTAGCTTGGATGTTCTGGATAAATTTCGGGATTTAAAGAGCCTTGGTAGACCATAGTAGGCTTTGTTGGATTTGATCAGCCGTCCGGTTATTTTTTTTTCTTCCATATTGTTATCGGCTGATACTATTGGCCCAAGGTAGTTAACGGATTGCACTACTTCAAATTCGTGCTCCGCTACCTTGATAGTTTGACCAACGTTAGGTCTTCTCTTCGCAGATGTTGCCACCATATACTTAGTTTTTCCCTCATTAATGTGCAGTTCCGCTTTTTGTGCCGACTGTCCGATCTGGGTGAAGAAGTCCTGTACAGCCGAATCGGATCTACCGATGATGTCGATGTCATCTGCGCAGGACTTGGTGACAATAGTTCCTCTAGTTGTAATTTCAGAGTCACGGATTACTTTCTCCAACCTCAGATTGAAGAGGGGGCCAGACCACCCTCTTGTCGGAGTCCATTAAGGATGTTTATTGGTTTGGACAGCAATCCTACTAGTTTTACTTGACTAGTTACGTTGGTCATGGTCAACCTACAAAGTGTTACTGGCCCGAGACCCAAGGCCTCACCCAAAATCCCCAAAAATCCTCCTCTCTACCTATCTATTGTGACGCATATGACAATCAGTACTAGAATATTCGAGAAAGTCCGAAACAAAGTACTAGAATATTCTAGAAAGTACTGGAAAAGTGGAGACTATGAGCAATAGAAGATTCGAGGTTATGGAACGGACGGAAACGAAACACCGTATCAGAATGAGGAAAAACGGTATAAATACGACGCAGATCGGAAAGTAATAAGTAAGAAGTAAGCAGTAAAAGACGCGATAAGTGCGGAAGCGATAAGTCAAGAAATCGTTAAGTCTACGGTAAAAGTAACGGTTGTTATTAACGGACTAATAAAGTGTTATGTTGCGAATTGGCAGTTGAATGTGCTGGGATGTGCTGGAGAAATCTAGTACCTCCGCACTATACCAGTTGCGCGGTAGATATCACGGACCAGCTGGCGGGTTGTTATCAATGATGAGGTCAGCAGCGTCCCTTTTTTGAATTGCCAGTTATGCCCAGTAGTCAGACTGCAACCAGCCTTCATCGCGCGCACACATTCCGAGTCGTTCTTGCTGATCAACCATAATATATCAAATAAACTAACTCAATCTCATGTAAAGCAATTGAATTGTTGCGCGTTATTACTGAATTGTTAACCAAGTCAAATCCGATTTAAACCATAAGGAAATAAAGATACACCTCGAATTCAGTTTTGGTGTTCTTGTGCTTCCGTTTTGCTGCTTTTTCGTCGGATTCCTCTCGTATCTCACATTACCGGCATCCTGCCTTCGATACGCGTTGTGTTGTGCTACCAAACGAACAGCGGATCTCGTACAAGGGAACAGTGGACAACTCCAAACATTCCCGTCACATTTTCTGGTCCTTCGAGCCGGATCCAGCAACCTGTGGATCTACTCCATAGCCGCTCAGGTCGCGGCACAACACACCTGAAGAACAACACGGCAGCAGCGTTCTGGAACATCTTTAGCCACAGCAATGGAAAAACAAATCGCCGCGCAGTACGCGGCACAGGGCCAGATTTCACGCGCATTCGCCAATTTGAGGAAGCGAGGGCCATCGACGGTAAGTGCTGTGGAAACCCGTAGACATAATTTACAGGGCAAATGGGAAGAAATCCGTGGACGGCACGACGATATCCTGGAGCTGGCGACGTCGGAGACAAACGACCATCGCTACTTCACGGAGGACTTCATCGCGTCAGCCGAGGAGGTCTACTTGGAGGAAATGACGAAGTTCGCCGAAGAGATTCGTGGCCTCAACATTGAATCACCCTGACATTACGAACGTAGAACGACTGTATTATTTGAAGTCGAGCCTCCGCGACGACGCCGCCCGGGCCATCAAAAACATTCCCGTCACGGGGCGGAATTACCAGCGAGCCTGAAACAAGCTGGTGGAGTATTTCGACAATATTCGTGCATTGGACCACTCTGCCTTGAGTACCCTCTTCCAGGTACAGGCCGTCGTAAAGGAATCTGCTTCTGGGTTGCGCCATCTCCGCGATACTACGAATGATCCAGTCGAAACTTTGGATGCGCTCAGCCGCCCCGTGACCGCCTGGGATGATATACTGGTTCACCTGAAAACACAGCGCATGGACCCCCGCACCGCCCGTGACTGGCAAACGGCACAAGGCAACACCAACCAGCCACCCGCGTACCACCAGCTCGATAGCTTCCTGAAGAAAAGGATCGAAGCATTGGAGTTCGTCGAGCTGCCCCGGACCGCCATCGATCAACCCCAGCGTAACAGATCCGGCCAGACGGAGCACAACACCAAAGCGCGCCTCTCAGTACACACTGCCTCACAACCTGCCCAGAAGACCCCTGCGCGCTGCTCGGTCTGCAGATCAGATCATTACATCAGATCGTGTGAGGGATTCCGGGCCCTCACCCTGGAAGAGCGAACGTCGCACGTCACCAAACAGGGCCTTTGTTTTAACTGCCTAGGAAGGCATTTACTCCGCGACTGCCCATCGACATCCAGATGCCGACAATGCCAAGGGCGTCACTACACCCTGCTGCATACTACAATGACTACGACCAACCTGGATTCGGAAAGGGGCACACGCCCCAGGTTTCAAGGCGGCCAAATCCTCGGGGTGTCATTTCACACACTCAGCGCCCCACCCGCCCGGGCGATCCTCCTGGCCACAGCACGCGTCCTCGTCCAGTCGAGCTCCCAACGCTGACTGGGGAGGCTCGGGACCTAACTGACCCCTGCTCAGAGGCCACCTTTATCTCGGAATCCCTCGCCCAGCGGCTGCGCCTGTTATATTATTATGAACAATTATTTGAATATATTTATGATTATAAATTCAATATATTTAATGGAATTTAATATGTTAAGTTGGATGATTTACGTGAGTTTGACCGTTGACGGTCGCTGCAGTTGCTGCTTGTTGTTGTTGGTGTTTGCTGCGACTAGGTGCAGGGGGCGTTGACTGGTTGCTCCCCTGATCGTTTTCGGTTGGTTTTGTTTATAGTATGTACAAGACTTTCAGAGATGTCATTCAATAATTTATTTGATGTGTCATCCTCGATATATTTATTGACTTCCAGGTATCGACCCAATTTATCTTGTAAGAATGGATTTTGTTGAATTAAATCCTTTATAGCTTCACTACAGTCCGGAAGTGAAATTCCGCTTGATGATAGATTTGAGGCGTAGACCTCCGATTGGTCATGAGGTCATCAATTCTTTCTTTGTATTCTAGAGGTTGGGCTTATGTGTCCTCGTGCGTAGTTTTACGGCGAATGAATTATTTATTTTTTTCGCCGTTAACGTTTTATTTTATTATTCGACGCCAACGCCGGTTTTTATTATTTTCTTTGCCAAGTAGAATTTGCATAAAGTAGTTTATGCAAATTAACTACTTGGTGAGTTGTTCTCCGTTTAAAGGTAAAGAGGGGAACCTAACGAAAGGGGATTGGTGGATGTTGGGGGGACCTGGACTCAAGGTCGGTCCGTAACACGCCTCCGCCGGCGCGCATCATTCATCTCAGTCCATGGAGTCGGGGGCACCCGCTGCCAGACGGCGAAGGCCCTATCCTCCGTCACCATACTGCCCCGGACCAAGGGCTCGCAAGGCTGGACAGTCAACGCGCTCATCCTGCCCCATCTGTTGGACTACGTGCCACCTCCACGACTCCTGCCAAGCGATCTCGCTATTGTGATCGTCTGCTCCGCGGACATTGCGAAGATGTACCGACAAATAAGGGTCGATGAGCGGGATCGCCACTATCAATAAATCCTGTGGCGATCGTCGACCACCGGCGACATCAAGATCTACTCGCTGAACACTGTGACTTGCGGACTAGCGAGCTCCCCGTATCAGCCAATGCGCACGCTTAAGCAGTTGGCTCTCGACGAGGGCGCCCGATTCCCCCTAGCAGCACAAGTGCTCATGAAAAATACATACGTGGGTGACATCTTCGCTGGATCGGACACTCTCACAGGGGCAAAGCTACTGAAGCAGCAGCTCAGCGTACTACTGTCGGCGAGCGCCTCACCCCTCAGCAAGTGGACCTCCAACCACCCGTCGCTACTCCCCTGCCAACTAGCCGAGCTCGGCACATGCCCCACTTGGCCCCCAGCTGACGTCCACTCAATTTTGGGAATCCAATGGCGACCCCAGGAAGACTGCTACACATTTCACGCCCGATACGCAAGGGGCGACGCGGCCCACACCAAACGGGCGGCCCTCGCATTTATCGGCCGCCTCTACGACCCCCTGGGATGGATCTCCCCAGTTGTGGTAAGATTCAAGATATTCATGCAGGAACTATGGCCCCTGGGACTCGGGTGGGACGAACCCCCGCCCCCTTCCATGGAGTCCCGGTGGCGTGAACTCGTCGCGGATCTACGGCAACTACCCGCACTTCGCATCCCTCGATGGACCGGCTGCGTCAACACCCACCATCATGTCAACCCAGAACGCCCCAGTCCACCTCTGGTCAGATTCCACCGTCGTCATATCATTGATCCATGTTGCGCCGAGCCGATGGAAAACTTACGTCGCCAATCGGGTCTCCAAAATCCAGACGACTCTACCGGGCGCCCACTGGCATCACGTCGCCGGCGTCCAGAATCCCGCCGACTTGGCGTCCCGCGGAGAGTCAGCGGATCAATTGCGCTCGCCGTCACTATGGATGGACGGCCCCGAGTTCCTCAAGGGAAATGCACCATGGCCCTGCACCCACACCGACGTCCCGGAGGTGGACCTGGAATGCCGCACCGCAACCAGCCACGTCATAAGCGCTCCACGAGAGGACATCGAGCTGCTGATGCGATACTCTCAGCTCCCCAGACTTCTCCGCGTGACGGTCAGATGCGTCGAATTTGCCCGGCGACTGCAGAAAAAAACCACGCCAGGGAAGAGACCGTGCCCGAGCCCCGGCCCAAACATTCCCGCCAAATTAACCCCTTCGCAGATGGACTCAGCACTCAAGCTCTGGGTCTCCTATGTACAGAGAGTCCACTTCCACCGGGAGATAGCATCGCTCGCCAGGAACTCATCCGTCGCTAAGGACAGCCTGCTCATGCGCCTCAACCCGTTCCTCGACCCGAACGGTTTTCTGCGTGTCGGGGGGAGACTGCGCCACTCCTTACTACACCCCGATGAGAAGCACCCCCTCACCCCCATTCCGGATCCTTCCTCTCACTGCTCCTCGCCCGAGATGCCCACGACACGACCCTCCACGGTGGCACACAGGTGTCACTCAACCATCTACGGCAGCGATTCTGGATTCTCCGCGGACGACAACTGGTCAAGAGAGTAATCTTTTGCTGTCTCCGCTGCTGGCGACAGTCATTCTCCCCGACCCTTCAACTCATAGGGGACCTGTCGGCTACCCGAGTGCGACCCACCAGGCCACAGTGGAGTCGACTACGCCGGACCAATGGTTATCGGGTGCTCAAAAAGTGGAACCAGGAGCACGTTCAAAGGATACATCGCCGTATTTGTATGCTTCGCCACCCGCGCGGTGCACCTGGAGGCCGCCTTTGGGTACTCAACAGAGAATTTCCTCCGGGTCTACCGCCGCTTCGTGGCTCGGAGAGGAATCTGTGCAATACTAACCAGTGACTGCGGCACCAACTTCGGCGTGGATAAAGAATTACGGGGGCTATTCACCCAGGCAACAAGGCAAACCACCGAGATTACCCACCTCCTCGCCAATGAGAGTACTGAGTGGCGATTCAACCCTCCATCGGCCCCTCACTTCGGGGGAATCTGGGAAGCCTCTGTAAAGCGGACCAAGTTCCATTTGAGGCGCGTTATCGGCGACGCAGTCCTAACCTTTGAAGAGCTCTCCACCCTGCTGGCCCAAGTGGAATCCTGCCTCAACTCGCGCCCCCTCCAGCCACTGAAGGATGACCCGACCGCTGACGGCGCTCACACCCGGACACTTTCTTATTAGAGGCCCGACGTCGACCATCCCGGAGCCTTACACACTTCAACTCCCCCATATCTCGCTTGTCGCGATCAAAGTTACTGCGGAACATGTACGAGCATTTCTGGTCGCGATGGTCCGCAGAATACCTCCAGGAACTACAACACAGGCCAAAGTGGCAGAACCGAAACCCCAACGTCGCAGTGGGGCAACTGTGCGTGATCAGGACTGAGCTGGCGCTCCCTGCAAGTGGCACCTAGCGCGAATCCTTAAGGTGCACCCTGGCCGAGACGGACTCTTGAAGGTGGCAACGCTGCGGACTGCTGCGGGCACCCTAACGAGACCCGTTTCGAAACTAAGTATCCTCCAATTTAAGGAGGACAGAACATCAGACCAGCACCGATCAGCGGATGGACATCGCCGGCGGTAGCCGCCCCCCCCCCCCCGTCCCCGTCCCCGTCCATAATGATTCGCCAATTATTGGCGAAGGCGGGCGGGATGATACGAATTGGCAGTTGAGTGTGCTGTGATGTGCTGGAGAAATCTAGTACCCCCGCACTATACCAGTTGCGCGGCAGCTGTCACGGATCAGCTGGCGGGTTGTCACCAATGATGAGGTCAGCAGCGTCCCTTTTTAGAATTGCCAGTTATGCCCAGTAGTCAGTCTGCAACCAGCTTTCATCGCGCGCACACCTTCCGTGTCGTTGTTGCTGATCAACCATAAATTATCAAATAAACTAACTCGATCTCATATAAAGCAATTGAATTGTTGTGCGTTATTACTGAATTGTAAACCAAGTCACATCCGATTTAAACAATAAGGAAATAAAGATACACCTCGAATTCAGTTTTGGTTTTCTTGTGCTTCCGTTTTGCTGCTTTTCGGATTCGTCTCGTAGCTCATATTACCGGCATCCTGCCTTCGATACGCGTTGTGTTGTGCTACCAAACGAGCAACGAGTCTCCTACAAGAGAACAGTGGACAACTCCAAACATTCCCGTCGCAGTTACATTAATTCAAAACCAATTTAACGGCTCTTATTTATTAAAAATAATTAATCCAGCGAACCCTAGGGCCGCTACAATATATATATATATATATATATATATATATATATATATATATATATATATATATATATATATATATATATATCCAACACATCCAACTGCCAATCCGCAACAATATATATGTATATATATATATATATATATATATATATATATATATTGTTGCAGATTGGCAATTGAATGTACTGGAGAAATCTAGTACATTCGCAGTGTATACCAGTTACGCAGCAGCTGGCACCAGCTGGCCGATTGTCACCATCGATGAGGTCATAGCGTCCCTTTTTGAATTGGCAATTATGCCCAATTAGTCAGTCTGCAATCAATCTTCGCGGCGCTCACACAGCCAGACGGAACAGTAAACCATTCCCAGTCGTTGCCATCTACAAAATACCATTCATTGTGCATAATAGCGTTCCTTAAACAATAAAGAACAACTTGACATTACAATAGAGAACAACTTGTTATTATTAATTGGTTCCAGTTCAATTGGTGACGTGCTCTTCTACATTGACCGCGCTGCTCTCTCTCCTTTGCGACAGCCATTGTTCGTTGTGACCGTCCATCGGCGGCCAACGAAACGCGTACCACTTCAACTAACATATATATATATATATATATATATATATATATATATATATATATATATATATATATATATATATATATATATATATATATATATAATATTAGAATTCGTTCATCCCTGACTACCCGAATATCGTGGTAAATAATAGGGCCTCCATTCTTGTCTTGGCTAACACTTTTTTTATCAAAGAAGAGGAATATTACTACATGGTAGTACTACATACACATTATGGCTACTATTTACAAAAAAAAATGGATTGCTTTTTCTCCAAACTAATATAAGTTTGTTCTTCCTTTTAGAGTTTTTGTTCATATATTTTAACATTAGGCGTCCAAATTTAAAACGATTACTACTACTAACTTCAGGAATATTACGACATGGTAATAGTACCTAAACTTTATTACTACCATTTAGGGAAAAATGGATTACTTTGTCCCGAAACTAATATAATTTGTTTTTCCTTTTAGTGCCTTTGTTCATCCTTTTTAAGTTTAGGGGTCTGAAATTTGGAATAGCCTCTTTTTTCGGCTTTGAGATGATAATCTTTAGATGGTACTAGTGACCTGAGTCACTGTATGCTGATTTTCCGAAAGTGGCTACAGACAAAAACCCCGCCCTAAACATTCCTGTTGGTGAGCTTCTTTCGACATCACCACCAAAGCAGAGTGAAATAGCCTTTAACTAACATTAGGGGTGGGTCCTTAGTCTTTCCAAAGTAGGTAGGCTAAATTTCTTTTATCTGTGATCACTTCTTTGTCAAAAGAACATCCCCCATCATTACGTATTTAGGATCTTGGCATACGTGAGGTGCGTATTGCGATTTGCTACATCTCCAATATCCTCGGAATGTCATATATACATAGTATCAATTTCAATATGGACAAGAACCCCTACAACAATATAGAAAGCATTAGACAATTGAAAAACAGAATTAAACACTATTAAGTTTTCTGATTTTCGAAAATTAATCGGTTTCATAAGATTCAATGGCATTGCCATCGCACACATATTCCGTATATTATTATGACATTTCACTTACAAATCTCTCCACAGATGTTGTCAATAGTGAAAATTGTGTATTTTTATCTCTGATAAATAAACTCTAGTTGGAATGCTTTAATTTACCCATTTTACACTGTTAAATGTTCAATTAGTTGTTACACTTTTGTTTCTTTGTTGTTCAATAAAATGGAGTGAATGTGTTTTGCTAACAAGGATCGTTTATTTGTCAGAATGTCCCGAAGCAAATCGCGTTTGCAAGCAGAAATTTGTGGCGATTGTGGCGCATCTGGTATGGAAATTTATATACACATACTTGTTGCCCAATGCAATGTTAATGGAATAACTTATTAGATCCATCATGGGCTTCCATTAATCGTGGTATATTGCTTTGCTCTGATTGCTGCTCTGTACATCGTAGTTTGGGACGGCATATATCTATAGTAAAATCCTTGCGTCAAGGCACTTGGTGTCCATCTGTTTTAAATTTTGTTAATTCCCTTAATGCTCATGGTGCTAACAGTGTATGGGAGCATTGCTTATTGGATTCGAGTGGTAAGGCAACTTCACGCAGGAAACCAACTCCAAAGGATCCACTGCATCCAGTGAAATCGGATTTTATAAAAGCCAAACACGTAAACTTGTCCTTCGTATTGAAACCTAATTTACAGGATGATGAAAACTTAAATGGAAATCTCGAGACTGAGCTCAGTAAACAATTACATGCCAGTGTTAGAACAAGCAACTTAGAAACATCTCTCCGATTGTTGGTACAGGGAGCAGATCCAAATTATTTTCATGAGGTAAAATTTGAATTTTTTTAAAGTTGCAAATAGTAATGTTTGTATTTGTCTGTTTAGGAAAAAAAATCGAACCCTTTACATGTTGCAGCAAAATTTGGACAAGCGTCTCAAATTGAATTGCTCATCGTTTATGGAGCCGACTTAAATGCTCTAGATGGGAATGGCAATACACCCTACGAGGTGGCGAAAGCCAATAATCATAATACAATTGCGGAGCGATTGATAGAGGCTATGTACGATGTAACTGATCGTCTTACATTATTTTTAGGCGGTAAGAAAACTGATCACGCTGTAAGTACAAAACATACTGCTGCATGTCCAATAGTGTCTAACAACTATTCACTTTTTAGAATGGTAAACATATTGTTATTCCTGACTGCCACAACTCTGAGATTACTGAACAATTGAAGATCGCTCGTGGACGATTACAATTAGTACCAAATAAGATGTTTGAAGAGCTTGTTATGGATTTATATGATGAAGTCGATCGGAGGGAATGTGAAGCTAGTAACTTAGGAAAGCCTACTCTATAGGAGTGTAAACTGAATTATTTTTGCTTTTTCAGTCTGGGCAACTACAGCGTTGAATCCAGAAAATGTTGCCGTTCCATTTTTGCCAGCCAATCCATTCTTAAGTGCTACCCGAAATCAAGTAAGAAGTTTGAAGTTTTTTTAAAAGTTTTTTTTCTTTTAATTTGAAATAACTATTAAAAAGGGTCGACAAAAGTTAGCACGGTTTAGTCCATTGGAATTTGCCGGATTGCTTACGGATGTTCTCATCGATGCTAGACGTCGTCAAAATATGGCAAATTTGCGACCACTCGAAAGCTTGAATCAAACACTCAAAACACAATTTAATGAAGATCCGAATCTCTCCGATGATGAACCGATTTATGATCCAGTCGCCTCTGATGAAGACTATGCGCCCGTTGCCTCAATCGCACAGCAGGTAAATTATATGCGCCAAAAAATCTTGAAGTTTAATAATAGTTTTGGTTAAGGCGAGGGTAGCTCGATTTGTAGTTGTAGTTCTATTAACCACATCCTGTTCCTGAGTGTAACAGACTGTAATAGGATTTGAGACAACATCTATATGACTTACACTAGGAACCTTATATGTAATTCATCTATGTTATTTTTGTTTATGGGAAAGATGCCATTTTAAAATTGCCGTGGAATTGACTTTCATAGGAATGAGAAGGATATTTTTTTTGTAGATTTTTTTTTAGATTGATAATTTTTAATTTAATATTCACGCGCTTGGTAGGAAGTTGTATTCTTTTATATTAATATATGTACCAAGAAATTGGAATATTAATCAGACATACTAAGATCTCTTTGAATCTTTGAGTGGAATCGCGAGCGATAGTGCGTGTGCACGGTGCGTGAAAATTCCGCCAGTTTTTAATCTCTGTGTATTTATTGCGCTACTTAAATACCGTATAATTTTATAATTGTTTGTGAATTGGGGGAGTGTAATATGCATTACAGGTGTGTTGTAGGATTGGGTTCTTTAAGGATTCCGTTCAGCAGCAGATATAACTTCTAGTGGTCACCTTAGTTCACCCATTGGGGATCTCAACACACACCCCACTCTGGGGCAGTGCTGGTATTTTGTGCCGAGCCATTTCAATGGCACAGGAGTTTCGTGTCGATCAATACTATATCTGTGGTTGGAGTGCAATTTCTCTGGGCTGACTGTCTCTCGAACCGAATTATTATATGATGATCGCGTTTGTAAGTTGGGCGTATATAATATCCATTACAAACAGGTTGTACGTTAAGGTTCTTTAAGAATTAAGTGGAGCAACGGGTATAACTACTAGAGCGTTCGGTTTTGATACTGTTGCAAGCTTCGGGTTCGCTGGATTAATTATTTTTAATAAATAGGAGCCTTTAAATCGTCTTTGATTGCTTACTTCTTACGTCTTACTTCCTCTCTCTGATCTGCGTGTGACGTAGTTATACCGTTTCCTCATTCTATTCGGTGTTTCGTTTCCGTCCGTTCCACAGCCTCGAATTTTCTACTGGTCATAGTCTCCAGTTTTCCAGTACTTTTCAGAATATTCTAGTACTGATTGTCATATGCGTCACAATACATTGTGAATCTTATATACTTCCCACTCCGAGGGGGGACTGGTCTTTTGCCGAGTCATCTCAATGGCACGGGATGTTCTCATTGGCCAAAATCAAAATCGATTCTCCAATCACAGACTAGGCATTCTTTTCTTAAATGAAATGCATGATATTTCATATTTCAATCTGTCGGGCTATGAAACCTTTTTAATTTAAAAACTTCTTTCATTTGTTCATCTACTTCCTCTTTCCTTACCTCTAACTCAGTGATAAATTTAAGTTTTGTGGGGCTACACCCCATTTATTAGTTTGGAACAAGTATGCAAAGAACCTTTCGTTCGTTACGAAGTAACTTTATTAATTAATTAATAACTTAACTACGATGGGGAGAGATAGGTCGGGAAATGAAGAGAAGTTAGAGGGACACATTTAGTATGCGGTGTTTTAAAGTAGGGGTGCTAATGTTGAAATCAAAAACGGATCACTTGGAGTTGACACTTCATAGCATTCGGAAAATGGGTTCGTTGCAGCCGTAGGCGAGAGGAATGCGTGGGGGTACGCAGTAGGTGTGCCAGCGTATGGCAACAGTTCACTACCACCCCACTAAAGAGTTCGCTGTATAAAAAGGGGTCACCGGTGTAGGCGAGGTATTGTTTAGTCGTGTGCAATCCAGTGCACCGGTTCACTAATCCACCCTAGCTTTCGGGTTTCGCGTACTGGCGAGGGACTAGGACACTGTGTCTAGAATGACGATCGAGTCACTTTGATGTACTCCGCAAATAAATAAATTGACTCCAAATCCTTTATTAAATCTGTCTTTATTGCGCAGGTGACTTGAAACGTGAAAACACTAGATTACATTTGGTACTACGGTTAATTGCTGGTATTGGGTAAACTATTATTGCCTTAGCGTAGTTACATAACTTGGTGGTTTGGTTGACAATGAAGGCGAAATAACAATTCGATAAACTGTTGTTGATTTAGTCTGAGCACGAAAGTTCCGGATTACTTTAGCAAACTGAATGCTTGAGAACACTTGTATTACATTAAACTGTGGTTGATTTAGTCTATGTCCGCAACGTGGTGGTTTACTTTAACAAACTGGATACTTAAGAACTCTTGCATTACAATAAACTATGATTGACTTAGTCTAAATACACGACGTAATGGTTTAATTTAACAGACTGATTGCTTGAGAACACTTGCGTTACATTAAACTGTGGTTGGTTTAGTCTATGTTCACAACGTGGTGGTTTACTTTAACATACCAGATACTTAAGGACTCTTGCATTACATTAAACTGTGATTGACCTAGTCTAAATACACGACGTAATGGTTTAATTTAACAAACTGATTCGCGTACGTCGCAGATGACGGGGACGCCAGAGCCGACTCTTAAAGTGTGCGCACTCCTCGGCGGTTGACAATCGACAGGACAATTAAAAGCGAGGAAAAGTTTACCCCGTTGTGGCAGTGGAGTCATAGCTAAATGAACTCACTGCCACTTACTAGGAACTTTGAAAAGGGTTGCTATGCCTGCATAGGAAATTTAGTTCCGGAGAATTGGTTTGGAAATACGGCCGAATATGGACACGAGTTGTCAGTTAGACAATGGGATGTGGGTCTCGGTCGTTGCGATGGTTGTTTCGCGGAAATGCAACGCATCGTGCTGGTGACTTGCCAGTAAGGAGAATTGGTATTGGGTAGGATGGGACCCGAAATTATTTTCGAGTAAACTAAATGTTGCTTGGTTACAAGCGATGAAATAGTTTAAGCAGGAAGTGAGCCGGAATGATTTTCGGGGGAAATTGGAATTGCTTGGTTTTTTTTTTAGTTTTTAAACCACATTTACTTTCCTAATTCTTTTTACATGTATATTAGGGGTAAATGTTAAACCCTTTTCTACAATCACAGTCCTTAAATTAATTTACTGGCTCTATGCGAGTTCTCTAAATTACACATTACAACTTGATTTTTATATATGCCTTTCGGCGTACATCTTTTTTTTTTGTTTCTTATATACAAAATACAACTGGAAACACTTTTCTATTGTAGGTAACAATAACCTTCCACTGCAAGTGAAAACTGTAGTTAAATACCTTGGTATCTGGCTAGACCAGTATTTATACTTTGACAAACACGTAGCAGCGTCCCTCTCCGCGGCTAAAAGCGCCTATTCTATGACAAGAAGTCTATTCCGGAGTAGTCTTCTTGACCCCAGAGTCAAAACAATTTCGTACTCGGCACTCATCCGACCAGTTTTGGTTTATGGCTGCCCAGTATGGTATAATATATCTCCACTTTATATGGAGAAGTTTCGTGTGTTCGGCAGTGCTTGCGTTCCTGCCTCGGACTTTATAGAACACCAGAGTCGCAATACAAAAAATTCTATCCCAACAAAATCCTGTATAAGAAATCAGGGTTAAATAGGATAGACAATTTCATAATTAAAATTATTCGTGGTCACACAGCAAGGGCAATGTGCAGTGACAATAATCTAATCTCGGGAGCATTCTATCCCAACGATATGTATCTGGAGAATACCCTCCAGAATGGGTTTATTCCCCCAGAAGCGTTCCCTTTCTTGGATCAAAAAGGCCTTATCCAAGACGTGCATGGAGTCCCGATTATTTACCACGCTCTCCGTGGTACCAGGGACAAACGAATTCTCTATGATAGTGATATCTCCAATGCCCGAGACCGCATGCGTTTTAGCAAGGCGATCAGTGAAAGAGATAAATCATTCAAAGATCGAACATCTCCCAAATGTTGGTGGCTTCTCAACGAGGAGAGGACTTCACTTCCTCAGATATAGTATGCCTCTCAAGAGCAACGCTCTCCTTCCTCTTGTCCCCCCCCCCCCCCCCCCCTGTCCACCTTTCCCCATTACTTTTTGTAGCTATTCTATTTTATTTTTTATTTCTTATTTTATTTTTTATTCGTTTCGTTTTGAAGTTTTTGTTTGTTTTTAAAAAAAAAAAAAAAAAAAATTGTAATAACAATGTATACATATAGATGTATATGTATATATATATATATCATCGGCACTACAACCGGGAACCGGTCTTAGCCTTATTTAGCAAGTCCCAAGTATATATATATATATATATATATATATATATATATATATATATATATATATATATAACATAAGAAAGAAAAATAAAAGATGGAATTACTTGGTTGCAGCAAGGAATGTAATTTAAATAGGAAGTTAACCGAAGTGGTTTTTAGGAAAAATTATATGCGGTTTGGTGTAGTTGATGGAGATGGTGAGTATTCCGTTGTAAATTTGAATATGCGTTTATCACAGCTTGGGAAACGGGTTCTTGGTAAGTTGGGGGATGTATGCAATTGCAGATTGGGGACGGATGCTGTTGCGTGTTGGGATGTGTTTTTGCGTGTTTGCGCATGGATTACAGGTTTGGTTAGGGTGACGCGCTGATAGCGGCCGAAGTTAGATAGGAATTGTGGGTTGGTTCTCCATGTGATATAGAGAACCCCCACAAATGTACCATAGGACAGGCGAGGGTTACGTATGTTGTGTGGGTTTGTGTTCAAAAGAGTTGAACTGAGAAGTTTGGCACAGTCGATGGAGCCTAAGAGAAATCGGTGAAAGAATATAATATCAGACAGGATTCTACGTTCTTCCAGGGTTTTCGGGTTAATTAATTTGCGGTGGTCGGTGTTAAGGGGCAGGATCAGAGAGTTTTCCCATCCTAATTCACGGAGAGTGAACCGTAAGAAACGGCCTTGAATAGTCTCGATTCTGCGAATGTGAGTCTGGTGGTGGGGTCCCTATCTAACTACCATATTAGAGCAGAGGATGGACAAAGAAGAGAAACCGGGTGACAAAGGGGTTGGAGAATTCTTTAGACCACCGTTTACAAACCCGAGGGTTGAGTTGGCCTTATGAATCATTTCGTCAATATGTAAGAGGAAATTAAGCTCTTTATCACATAAAATACCAATTGGGGGTTGATTGTACGATGGTGAAGGTTTGGTTATGAAGAGAGTAGGTTATGGGTTATAGACTGCCATTTAGCGATATTAAGTTATAGGAAATTTTGGCGACACCAAACCGAGAAGTTGTCAAGATCTGGCTGAACTCATGCGGAATCAAGTGGTAACATGATAGTCTTATAGAATTTTAGATCGTCAGCATAGAGACACACGCGGGCATTTGATGACTCCATCGATGTCGTTTGCGGTTAATTAAAAAAGTAAGGGGCCCAAGTGAGTGCCTTGAGGAATTCCTGAGGTAATCAGGAAGGGATTAGATCTGAGAGGTACACTGGTCACGATCTTATTGAGGTTTGTAATTTGTTCGGATGTTGTGGACTTTTGCATTAATTTTTTGTGCTAGGCCACGAGTTAAATGAATTTGAAGATGTGTCAGTTTTTTGACTAACACATTGGCCGCTTGACTTCTTTTGGTTCCTCTTTTTAGGATTCAATTTTAACCTAAAGGTTTTGCCTTTATCTTGGGCTTGCTTTGTAGTTGTTTTGAGTGTTGTGGGCTTTTGCCATAATTTTTTGTTTTGAGAGGAGGTAAGGCACGAGTTTAATGTATTTGAAGATGTGTCAATTCTTTGACTAACACATTGGCCACTTGACTTTTTTGGGTTCGTCTCTTAGTGGTTATAATTTAACCTGAATGTGTTACATTTACCTTGGGCTTGCTCTTGTTTCCCGTTGTTGTATTTATTTTCAGATGCCTTAGTCTCAATGTGTGACAATTTGATTGACACACTAAATACCTTCGGGTTCATTTCCGTGCGAGGAAATGTAACGCGCTGTTTGGGGTGATCCACATTGTAATTTTTTGATAGGAAGTCGTTTCCAAGTAGACCGTCTTCTAATATACCGGGCATACTGCTCACTACTTGAAATTTGCATGTGTGGAGGTTATATTTTTTCATTGCTTTTTTATATCTTACCTCCTTTGGGGTGTTTTCCTTTTATTCTCTCTAAGGCAGAGCGGCCAAATTAAAAGGCGATTTAATTCCTTATTTATTTAATTATTTTATTTCTTTATTTTACTTATTTCACTTACGGCCGTTGCCTCGGCTTCTGGATTCGAACTGATCACGAATCAAAAAAGAAAAATGGGTGGCGAGAGGCCGACTTTGGCGAGACAAGGACAGATGTGTCCTTCATCTTGTCTCTGGCTTCTGGTCATCTTGGGATAATAAGAATCACCCACATCCGTGAGGATGTTGGGGTCGGTCTCGAGATATCTGAAAAAGAAAGGGGGAGGGGGTATCTAAGGATAGTGTGGACAGGGTTAGTTCAGGTGCTCTCTAACTACTTGGATGGAGAGATGGTGGGAAAGAAATCGTACAAGACCGATAGGTCTCGAGTGCGGTAGTGGACGCAGATCACGTCTTTGGCATCTGATGAACTGCGCTTTAGTCGGTGTGTGTGTATGTTTGTGCTGTCTTGTACTGTGGGTGCGTGTGTGTGTGTGGTATGATAGCAGTATACCCTATGGGATGGACCCAGGAATCCTCTATTATAGAGGGGAATGTTGTTGGGAAGGGTGCTTTCTTCAGTTTTGTACTGAAGAAGAAATTGTGGTGGTCTGATCCGAAGAGATCGGGGGAGAGAAGGATCAAGAATGCAAGACTCCCGTACAAGTAGGTTCTCGCTGTTCTGAATGCATTCGAGGTACTTGTATGCTAATTGCAGCAAATACTCGTCGATAGGGGTAATGGAGGCACCTTCGTATAGGTGAGAGTTCGGGTAATGGCGACCGTCAGGCCTTCTAGAGTGGTTGATGAATCTTCTGAGGAGGTTTCCTTCGAAAACTCGACGTCTTTCCATTTGAGCCGAAGATATGGAGGACCATATGGGAAAGGCGTACGATATTCCAGTTCGGATTAGCTGCTTATAGCAGAGAAGCTGAACTTTGGTGTCAACTTTGTTGCTCCACTTCAAGATGTTGTGCAGTTGCCTAGACCGGCCGAGGCCCATTTGAAGAATGTGGGTCACATATTTGGTGAAATTCATTTTTGTGGTATAGATGACCCCAAGATATTTCATCCTGTCCTGTGGTCTAATCGTAGTACTTCCTATTTGTATTCGAATATTCTTTGAATATTGAGAAGCAGGTTGGGAGTGTTTACTACTTAGAATTATAGTTACTGCTTTGGGTGGGTTGAATCGAATTTTCTATCGACTGTAATACTGATACAGTTCGTCCAGATGAGAGTTGAGTCGATTTATTGCGAGTTTAGGGCTTTTGGATGACATGTACACTAGGACGTCATTTGCATAACATATCTGGTATACTCTCCCGTCCACAGGGCGAAGAATATCTGATAAGATGGGGCCTAGAATGGAGCTCTGTGGTACGCCTGCAGCAGTGTTGAAAGTTCGGGAAAGCTTTCCAATCACTCGAACTTAGAAGGTTCTGTTTAGAACGAACTGGTAGATAATACTACACAGCGTTCTACTGAGGCCAGTATTCAGTAATTTAAAAACGAGACCTTCGATCCAGGTTGTGTCAGAAGCCTTTTCAATGTCCAGGCTCACCGCGTTCTTTATTAAAGAGGCGCACGCAGGCGTGGTTTTGAAATACGTTGAGAACCATAGTGGTGCTGTGCGCTCTTCTAAGCCCAGATTGGAAATCGGGTATTAGGTTCCTGCCACTGATAAAGTTATTTAGCTTTTCATATATGAACTTCTCATATATTTTTATGATGCAAGTGAGGAGCGAAATAGGACGAAAGCTTCATCATCATCATCATCATCGGCACTTCAACCGGGATCCGGTCTTGGCCTTATTTGGCAAGCTCTCCACCGATGTCGGGTCCTTATCCGAGACTTGTTAAATTGTCCATAATAATTTGTTTTTTGGCAAGGTTATTAGCCTGGCGCCAACCTTTCTCTGGCTGTCACTGCATGCATTGATTCACTACTTGGCGGGTGCCAAAGTAGCTATCCAGGGGTGTCACGTGAAGACTGTTTGCCAACTTGGGTTGAACAGGGACAAGGGTCGTCCTGGCCTTCGCCGGGTTAAAAGCAGAGACTTTGCCCTGTATGTTCGCTCCCACTCCCACAGGACGAAAGCTTGAGGGGTGATAAATTGGTTTCTCAACTTTTGCTATTGGGCAAACAATAGCATGCTTCCAAGCTTGAGCAAAGTATCCAATGTTGTAGGCATGGTTGAACAGAATAGAGAGCTTTATAAAGAATAAAGCAGAAAGCCTTCGCAACAAGTGGTATGACATGTTGCCTATACCGGGTGACTTCTTGGGATTTCGAGAATTAACTACGTTCTGTGGGGTATTTAGTGTGACGAAACCGTGACTTTTATTACGTGTGTCTTCGAAGTATGCACTGTTAACTGAGTTGAAAACAACTATTTATTATGAACCTCTGAACTAATTATCGCATTAGTATCCGGGTCGCCATCCTCGAGAGTGAGATTGTGATTATTTTTAAAGTTCTCTCCCATGATGTTTGCTTTATTGGCGACATTATTGGCAACAACACCGTTGTGCACGATTGGGCTAGTCATACGAGAAATGCCACATACCTTTTTAACATTTTTATAAACGTTCTGGTCCACCTGAATACCCTTCAGTTTGTCTTCCAATTGTCGGGTACGATTGTTTTGGATTCTCTGTTTTATCAGTGTACCAATATTGTGAATAGTGGATCGTAATAATGACTCCCTTTGCGTAAAGCGGTGGCGATATCTCATTCTGCAGAGCTTTTTACACTCCCGTATGAGACGAAGAGTGAAGTCGTCATGGGGAATCTGATAAGTCTTTCCAAGTTTGTACTTCGGGACATGAGTCTCCGAAGTTTCAACGAGAACCTCGTGAAGTCGTCTTGCAGCGTTATTTATCTCAACTGTCGTTAGGTTCCTGTCAGTGGGAAGAGAAAGTTGGTGGAGTTTTCCGTTCAATGTGACATTGAAGTTGTCCCAATTTGTGCGCCCATAATCGGTTATGTATATGATATGAGCCCGAGATGCCCGGTAGCTGCGAATGAATGTGATCATACCGTTGTAGTCAGATACACCCGCCGATACTTGGAAAGGAGTGATTTGGGGAAGCTTACCAACCGTAGGTGTGACTGTGGGGTGAAAAGTATGGTGCCAGTCACGGGCACTAGGGTCACTCTCCTCCTCCATCATAAATGGTTCCACTGACACCCTTTTGCCACTGCTAGAAGGTCCGCCAAAAATAACAATCGCGATCACCAAAAACAATAACAAACAACCGAACACCCAGAAAGGAAGTTGGTGAAACACACTGGTGGAAACTGCAACACAGGAAAACTTAAACACACTATTGATGTTGTTGTAGTGAATGTTCTTTTTATTTAGTCAGATGGGTTAAAACTGGTCTTTAATTAATGTTTCACTTATATTATCGTTTTACACCCTGTTCTTTAATCAATACTTAAAAACTGTGGGAATTTATTTTAACATAATGTTTTTATATTTGAAAGGTAGACTGCAATGTAGAACAACACGATTACAGCTCGACTCGTCTCCGCGCCGTTTAAAATTTTGACTCACTAATTTCTCGACTCTGGGACATTTACGCTTCTCCGCCGCGCGACCGGCTCGGTCGGCTGATGGTAAGGGACTCAGCGATAAACGGCTCGTACAGAACCGACTCGCTAATGGGGTGAGTTTCCCCGAGAGAGAAAGTGTTCCTCTCGTGGTGAAAACGAGGAAGGAGGATCTCACTGGTGAGGTCCTGTAGTGGTGTGCGTGAAGTCGATCGTTGAGATCAGATTGTTTGCTAACGCAGGTCAAAGCGAACGAAATCTAGACAAGGGTTGCCGAACAAAGGAAGTAGCGACCTAATGCATCGTCCGGTAATGAGAGTCAGCTGAGTAAATAGCAGCCACTCATTAGATGCTAAAAGGGATTGAGATAATGGAGGTCGTATATCGTATCTCTGCCGACTGGGAGCATCGGATTCCTTTGTTTGCATATGTTTATGCTATTGAATCCAATCCGGTGGCTAAGCGCGACGTTGGGGTTGTTTGAAGATTCAAACAAAGAAGTATTTCCAAGAGAAGTGCTTGCAGCTGAATCAATAGTTGCAAATCTTTGGAAAGTAATTTAGATGGTTACACAAAGACGGTTGTGTATACCATCTGTGTCAATTGTACATGGCATCTATGGCGGCGCCAGGATCGAACTCTAGTGTGAATATCTACACTAATTGGGAATTCGGTTCTTGGTCCCTAATGCAGAGATGCATTGATACATGTATGAATGCCCTTATAGGAAAAATTCTTTACAGGCATTTCCAGATAATGCATTGAAAGCATTAATTATCCTTGGGAAGGAAATGTTTTTGCTGCGGGGAGATTGCGGTGCAGGTGTGGCAAGGTTGGAATTTGTCTGACAACCGAAGGTAACGAATAGGTTTTGGTTTTATGCTCCTATGTAATGGAAAGAATTCTTGTAGGGAATTTGTATGCGAAGAGATGCATGAAAGGTGAGAATTCTTTTACAGGCACTTTTAGGTTATAACTTAGATAACCTAGATGCGTAAAGCCTTTGAGGTGCTAATGCGATTGCATTAGCGAAACTTATAAGGTTGGGTCGAAGTTATGGGGGTTCTTCAGGTACGTAACAGTGGGGTTTGGCGGAACCGCCACATGATCGTTTCAAAGTTGAGGCTTTGAAAGTTTTCGGTGTTCCATTGGTATAATTTCGTGCCATTTGGGCAAGAGACGGAGTTGTTCCAGTGGGGATGCCTGGAATTAAAGTCACCACCTATGACTGTTCTCGAATCCAAAATGCGCCGCCCTTTTACAGTCTGCATCTACATAGTTTTGCCTCAAAATGTGTATAAATGTTCCGGGAAGCACAATCGAGATTTTGTGTATGCTTCAATCGGAGTGAAATTCTGATAAGTGAAACAAATTTGCTCAAACAAATTCCTGGAAGGTAAGATCATGAAATGTATTTGGAGTTAGGCATTTTATGATGTTAGGATTAATGTAAATTGAATCAATGTGCGACAAATGGATTTTCGGTTTAGTTTGTCGCGCATATGATTCACTTGGGGACCATGATTGGGATTTTGGTTTGAACAACTCCGCGGAAGGCAGAACCATGAAATGCATTTGAAGATACGCATTTCATGATGTTATTGTTCCAGGGAGTTGTGTAACGCACAGTATGAACATGAGGCCCGTCTTTTGGGAAAAACTACTTTAATTGAGGCTTAATAGGAATTGGGTGAGAGTATTGATTTAGGATCACTACATACCGCTTGCGTACAGCGTAACGTCGTCAGCAAAAGCTATTGAATTTTCCAATTCTCTTAGCACATCAGATGTGTATATATTAAAAAGGTGCGGTGCATTTAATGTGCAGGATACCATTTATGACATTAAAAGCTCTTGTCGTTGTAGATTTCCTATCTGTTTTGACGATTTTATTTGTCGTAGATCATTGACGTGATCATATTTATTAGATGTGGGAAAAATACATGTTGTATGAGTCTATATATTATTCCGTCGATCCAAACAGTGTCAAAGGAATGACATTGTCACCATAATATTCTCAGTGGGCATCCGCTGCTCCTCTATAATATTTTTTTGACGGTAGATAGGATTTCAAGATCCCCATAGGAATATTTATTTCTAATTTGTTAGTATACTTATTTTTATCGTTGTACAACAAACATGAGTTTTTTAATCATTTCTCAAACCCCAAGTTCTTAGTTTGTAACATTATTAATTTGTGCATTAAATAAAGTTACAGTGGTGGATCATAGAAAAGTTCTACCACATTGGCATATATGATTGGAATAGATAGCATAGATGAACAAAATAAATGTTATTAAATAAATTTAATATAATAATAGTTTAATTTAATAACTCCAATTGTGCACATGAAATGAGAGTATTCCATTGTGCAATATATATGATTAACTGTAGTTATATTCATAGAATGTTTGATAAAAGGTTAAAGTAAACTTAAAAAAGAATTAAATACAATAGACATTATAGAAATATCATCGTGCTGCTTGATCCAATAAATGTGTTCATTAGATATTTTTATTTTTTATTGTATTTACGGTTACCAATTGGCGATCAATCGCATATAAAAGAAAGTAGAAATATTTACAAATATTATATTACTAGAAAATCTAGACTTCAATGTTAATAAGCTTTCATATGATGTGATATTTAAATAAAGAACTATTTTAGAGAAATTCATGTTTTATATTTAATATTCCGCTTCTTGAAATAGACTGGTCCTACTTAGACTTCAATTTCATAAATAGATAATAAACTCCCAGTGTTACAACAATTGTTTCCATCGTTCTTGTTGTTTAGTGTCTTGAATTCTTTTGATTTTTAATTTAGAAAGTTTTTTTTTTTTATTATTTATGTCTTAAAATGTTGTAGAACTCGTTTTCTTTTTTGTTTCTATTTTATTTATTTCTTTTTTCGTAGAACAATCACACACCATCTGCAACTGGAACAAGTCCAGCTAATATTGAAATGGAAATATTACGGAAAAAACTAAATGAATACGAATCTGAGATTAGTCAATTAAAAACCGTTGTTGAAAAACTTTCAACAGAAAACTTCGAATTAAAAACGAAATATTCGGGAGTGAATTTCAATATATACGATGAACCACTGTGAGCGATTATTTTAGATATTTACTTTGTTATTCAACATATTTTAATTTTATCCTGATTTTCTTTTAATTTGATTTGGTTCTAATTTTTATTTTCTTTTATTTTTGTTTGATTTACAAACTTCAACTTTTTTAACCAGTCGTATTGATTTAAACGGCGGGGAAACGGAACATGAACCAGTACTTGATGGATCATCCAATAGTAATCAGTCAACGGCTAAAAGACCGGCTAGCATGTACGAAAGACGTTTAGGCTCGTACTCTAAACCCTCAGATTGCAGGACAACAACGAGTATGTATCAAATGGCCGGTGACAAGCCTTTTGGTGAAGAAGTGAAACACCGTGCAGAATTAGTTACACGCCGTCTGAAAGAATTATGTATTGCTATGCAGAATAGATCCACTAAAGATGCATTCGTTCCATGTGCTGAACGTCTTCGAGTTGCCGTTGACGAGCTAACAACCATCTTTAGAAATGTAAGTTGAATAATAATGGATGAAAAGGAATTATAAGAAATAATTACATACATTGCAGCCCAATTACAATGAAGCTATTCGCGAAGCACTTAAGCAATTGAACCTATATAATATTCAGATACAAAGAGAATGCGAACTGTTACAAAACTCTCTGAATTCCGCCGATGCAACAGCCATCGAAGTCTATATGAAGGAAGTGCGCGCGTGTGCCTTCAATATAGCAAGTGCGACTAAAGCTCTCTATGTGCAATTTGAATAATAATAATTATAGTTAACTAGCATGATTCGCTTTTGTACAATTGAGTTCCACATTTCATTTTTTATATTGTATTTAATACGTTTTTGAAAGCATTTACATATCCTACTGACATAAAGATTGTTTAATAAATTTGACTTATTACTATTACTGAGTTTGTATATGTAACTCTTCGTTCTTGTACACTTTTTCCAAGGGAAACATTTGTTGTCTATTAGTTTAAAAGCAGCTTTAAAACTTTGAGTATGTGGTGCAAAAACTTTAAATTTTCCATAATGATTTGTTTTTTTCCGGGCAAGGTCATTAGTCTTACGCCAGTTCCTTAGTTATAACAGTTTGAAATTATTTTTTTTTTATTGGCTGAATTTACGCCGAGCTTTACAGCTCCCTCTGCCACAATTACGTCACCGAAGCTCAATTCAACCTGATCAACGACCCCAAATCTTTCTACCACTTCATCACCGATTTCGAGCCGATGTCACCCAGTTTGGCACTCCCAGGCTCTGGGCGTCCTGGTCGACGCCATCCCTCCATCGCAGACAAGGTCTGCCGCGCTTTCTCCTTCCATACATTCTGCCACAAAGGACTTTCCGGGCAGGCTCCTTTTCGCTCATTCGAGCTAGGCGTCCCGCCCACCGGAGTCTCCCGGGCTTGATTTTTCTTACAATATTAGCTTCAAGGTAGATTGCGTACAACTCATGGTTGTAGCGTCTCCGGAATCGTCCTCCCTCACATACGGGGCTAACAATTCTCCTTAAGACCTTCCTTTCGAATGCGGCTAAGAATTCAGAGTGCCTTTTATTGAGCACCCAGGTCTCGGAACCATACATGAGTACTGGTAAGACCGTGGTCGTGTACAGTAGTAGCTTGGATGTTCTGGATAAATTTCGGGATTTAAAGAGCCTTGATAGAGCATAGTAGGCCTTGTTGGATTTGATCAGCCGTCCTCGTATTTTTTCTTCCATATTGTTATCGGCCGCTACTATTGACCCACGGTAGTTAAAGGACTGCATTACCTCAAATTCGTGCTCCACTACCGTGATCGTTTGACCAACGTTAGGTCTTCTCTTCGCAGAAGTTGCCACCATGTACTTGGTTTTTCCCTCATTATTGTGCAGTCCCAGTTTTTGTACCGCCTGCTCGATTTGGATGAAGGATTCCTATACAGCCGATTCGGTTCTACCGATCATGTCGATGTCACCTGCGTAGGCAAGTATCTGACTGGACTTGGTGATAATAGTCCCTCTAGTTGTAACGACAGAGTTACGGATTGCTTTTTCCACCGCCAGATTGACGAGGAGGCATACCATACGCGTCCGCTTGTCGGAGTCCATTAAAGATGTTTATTGGTTTGGACAGCAGCCCGGCTATTTTTACTTGACTAGTTACGTTGGTCATGGTCAACCTACAAAGTCGTATCAATTTGTTTGGAATGCCAACCTCTCTCATGGCATTATATAGTTCTACCCTGGTTATGCTGTCGTAGGCGGCCTTAAAGTCTATGAATAGATAATATAATGGAATCTTAAATTCCAGACATTTTTCCATCGCCTGCCTAAGGGTGAATATCTGATCAATCGCTGATTTGCCTGGGATGAAGCCACACTGATATTGACCAATGATGGCTTTAGCGTATGGGGTTATCCGATCTTGTAGGGTAGTGGAGAGTATCTTATAGGCGATAGTCAGTAATGTTATACCCACATAGTTGCTGCACAGTGTGATATCTACCTTCTTATGCATGGGGCAAATTATACCACGACGCCAATCTTCTGGCATCTCCTCTTGCTCACATACGTGCACCACGATCTCATGAACTGCGTAATGTAACGCTGTCCCTCCTTGTTTGATCAGCTCAGCTGGTATGCCATCAGCTCCATCAGCAAACTATGGGAACCTGTGTAGTGCCTTTCTGTTGTCAGTCGACTCCTCTGAAGGTCCGTGAACGTTTATGAGGTTTATGTTCTGAAACTTGCCTCGCACGCGAAGAGTGCATAGCTTTTCGTTTAGTTCATTAAAGCCGATGATGGCAGTCTTCAGTTTTTGGCTGACTAGAAAGCCTACCCAGAGCACATGGTGTTTTGCATGACAGTTGTAAAAAATGTCATAATCGTTTCTTTGAATAACACCAGTCCCCGTCCATCTCGTTTCTTGTAATGCTGTTATATCAGCCTTATATTCAGACAGGGCATCGGCTAGCTGCTGTGCAGCTTGAGCTCTGTATAGTGAGCGGACGTTCCATGAAAAAATTCTTAAATCGTTTAGCCATTTTCGTTTCCGTGGTCGTCGTCGTGTATCCGGTACATATCCGAGGCTTGTTAAATTTGCCATAATAATTCATTTTTACGGACATGGTTATTAGCCTTGCGCCAACCTTTCTCAAGATCTACCACTTCGTCAACTACAAACGGAAATCTGATGCCTATCCCACCTCTCTTTTCTACGGCTCAACTACTACAACTGACTCCCATACCATAGCCAATCTTTTCGCGTCCTTCTTCAAACTATCCTTCACGGGCGACTCTTTCGAGCCCCACCCATCCTACTTTACTGGCATGTCTGAATTCTCCCTCGGCCCCCTCATCCCTCTACACATTCAACAACACCAAGTTATAGAAACACTTGAACAACTGAAAGACGCTTTTAGTCCCGGCCAAGATGGACTTCCTTCTATCCTTTAAAAAAAATGTTCTTCTTCTCTCTCTCTCTCTCTCTCTCCTCCGCTCGCTTCAATCTTCAATCTATCCCTTGTACAAGGTCTATTCCCTGACATTTGGAAATCCTTTTACATAACCCCCATACATAAAAAGGGGCCAAGAAACGATATATCCAATTATCGTCCCATTGCTAAGCTTTCGCATATTCCTAAACTGTTCAAATGCCTGTGGGGGTTCTCTATATCACACCCCCCACGGGCCTTCTATATGATGCGTTGTGTTTTCGCTGCACACCCATCATCTCTCCCAACCAGCACGGCTCCCTCTCCGGCAGGTCCACCACTATCAATCTTGTCGAATTCACACCCCACACACTTGCCCTAGAAAACGGCGATGAGGTCGATGTAATCACTAACGACTTTAGCAAGGCCTTCAACAAAATCTCTCACAACCTCATTCTCTTTAAGTTATCTTCCCTCGGCTTTGAACCGGCGTCCTGAAGCCCAGCAGAACTGTGGACAGACTATTCAGCCAAGAGTGTGGGCAGCATCTTACTGCGGCTTTGAGAGTTTGGTGGAATTTCTCCATCATTCCGTTGGACTGCGGCCGGTACGGCGTTGTGTGGATCATCTGCGCGCCGATGGATTTGGCAAGCTCTGTGAATAGCTTCGCCTCGAATTGTGGGCCTCTGTCTGGCGTTAGAAGAGGTGGGGTTTGTTACGGACGTCGCGTCCAAGGCTTCACCCAAAATCCCCAAACATCCCAAATTTTCCCTTTTCTACCTGTCAAGTTATAATTGTGCCAAGTAGTAAATTTGCATAAACTACTTTATGCAAATTTACATAATAACTACTTGGCAATAATAAGCAATAAAGACGATGGCGTGGAAATTTAAATAAGACGTCAAAGCGAACAGGCAAACTCTATTAACCGCCGCGAAGTTAAACACCAATATAACGAGATATATCCGTCGCGAGTGTTAAACAACAGTGACAATGGGAGTTAAACAGTGGGAGTCAAGAACTCTACACCCCCATATCGGAAGCGTTGACCGAAGATGAGGTCCGCCAACGACGAACTCCAAGTAACTTTTTTTAAATTGTTAAAATTTACATAACAGGTTCCGTAATTGCTGAGCCAGTAGTCCATGAATGTCTTGGTGAGTTCGGGTCTTAAAGCACCAGCAGCGGAAATTTATGAAAAATCTCACAAAGACAACACTAATGTATGGGTTAGCATCAAACAGCAAATACCGACGGTAAAAGAACCTACTTTGACTCCAAATGCTAACAACATCGATGCGGGTAGAGGCAACCAGAGTGGGAACGGCAGCGGCGGTCACAATGGCACCACTAACAACGGCATGGGCGTCAGTAGCGACTGACAGCAACTGAATCGTCAGTTAAAGTCTGGACACGAAAAAGATAGGTTAATGTGCGTGGCGACTATTACGACTACCGGTACTACCGCAGTCATTGGAAAAGAAATCGTTTCAAAAGCATTCTCACCAAATAACTCAAATGGTGTCTAGAATTCGCGTAAAGGTTTATTTAATATAAACAATGCCGCATGGCGAACGCGCCGATTAAAATAGTATCCAATCCGCCACCGTCTGAGTCTTAGGCTCCGTTGCCTTCGTCGATATTCCTTAAGAATCATTCCGCAGGGAATATAAACTTAGTATCGTCCCATTACAACCACAAAATAAAGAATATATTCCATATAAATCAGGATTTGACAACGCTTTCTACCGCTTCGACGCTATCTTCCCCAAGTGAGGCGACTACTCGTCATAATAAAAAGAAGGTGGTCGCAGTTCCAGAAATCAATAAAATTTCTTCTAATATCGAGCTGGATTTTGACTCCCCCGAGAAGCTGCAATATGGACAAGGCATCGTATCCAAATTACGTTATCGCTACTTGAGCTTAGCTCTGCGTTAGCCGATGGGTAAACCACGTATATCCATGGACGCAAGGTGGCGTGCGACATCCTTAAATAATCTACTTGACGATATTGATGTTCACGAAGATTATGGAAGGAAGATGTTGAGTTTGAATCAAATTTCAGAATATAAACATAACCTTAAAGTCTTATACCAAAAAGAAAAGAGAAAAGTGACAGGTGTGCACCAAATTGTAATCTAGGACATTATTGTAAAAGATGGGAAGTCGACTGGAAGCGTTGTCAGGAACTGGTTGGCGTACATCAGAAAAGAGTCGGTAACGGAAAGGTATTCTTGGCACCACGTTTTTGTTCAATTTTTCACTCTACGTTTTTATTCAAAGTTTATGAATAAACAATTCTTTTCTACAATTGGCGAGTTCTCTGGTGTTCCCTATCCACTGTAAATCAACAGAAGATGATACAACAAACAAAGAAATAATCATTCCAACTACTGTGTCAATACCAGAAGAGGATATAAAACAGACCGCAATCAACTCAACCGACAATGATGGTGGCCTTAAGAAACATGTGAAGTCCAGTTCTGGTGAAATGATCGCTCCAGCACCTGTAACATATGCCAATCAATATCGTTATCCTCACATCATGCGGGAAAGTGATTCTTTCAAGCGTGGTAGATCCGTCCAAGGCCTAGCGTCCATTATTGATTACACCGAACGACCTCCGCCAGACCTGGTGAAACAGAACCTGACATTTTTTGAAGCTTCTGCGAATCGAAGAGGTCGACCTATATATCTCGATCCCAGTGGCGACGATGCCACCAATGCGGCGAATTATAATCATAGCTCAACAGAAGCCATCAATTAATTTACCAAAACCTCCAGTTAGTTCGAAGAAGTCGAATTTGAAGAAACCAACCGTGGAACTGAAAAACACCTTCATCACATCACCGACAACGCCAGTTTCCGCAATCTCACCCACACCCAGTATCAGTTCTGTTGCAGATTCTTTCTCAAGTACCGCAGCACAGTATAATCCAGAAATGAATGTTTTAATTGTAAATTTAAATTCAACTCCAGTCGCAATTAGCCGTGAAATGGGTATTTTACTAATTTATTAATTTATCAGAGAATTCCCCCCATTCCACACCGCGTCATAAGCTTGTTGATAAGAACCATGCCACGATCATCAGGATCGACTCGGCCGTCGCAGAAATCACGAAAAAGATCGAAAAGTTTCGAATTGAATCACCCATCCCTGCACAGATCACTTAATTTTCGCGTAGGGATGGGTTCGCGAAGTTGTTCTTCAACCAACGTAGCACGTCTGGGGTTGATCGAACTAAACACCCAACCACTCTAACTTGATCGCTTCCGCAACGCTTCCATTTAAACTTAAATACAATGTACAATTGCACATAATTAAACACACAATACATTATCATCATCGGCACTACAACCGGGATCCAGTCTTGGCCTTATTTAGCAAGACTCTCTACCGGTATCCGGTCCATATCCGTCCATAATAATTTGTTTTGCCGGGCAAGGTTACTAGCCCTGCGCCAACCTTTCTCATGTCGCTGCATTCATTGGTTCACTACTTGGCGGGTGCCAAAGTAGCTATGGAGACAGCCTGTCAACTTGGATTGAACAGGGACAATGATAGTCCCGCCCTGCGCCGGGTTGAAAGCAAAGACTTTGCTCTGTATCTTCGCCAATTCCAATCCAATTAAAGATTTGTATTACGTTTTTCTTTTCATTGAAGTTTGTGCTAGTCAGATATTAGTGCGTGACAAGTATGTTAACTAAAAAGAGCTATTATTTCATAAATATACCAATTCAGTTCAAGACTCCCATCATGGTGTTTTATTCAAATTAATTTATAACAATTGGTCAACACTAACCCCATTCAAGGAAACATCTAGCCAGCAGGAGAACTCCAATTAAAGATTCGCATTGCGTTGCAAGGGAGATATCCGGTGAACCCAGCCGAGAAATAGGATAAGAAACATCTTTCCAGCAGGAAAACTGTGAGTATCTCTTTTGTTCCTTTTGCTATATACAAAGGTCAGCCGTCATACGTCGTGACGATGATCAATAAAATGGTTTAAGTGAACTGATAACATTTTTCTATGGTATAAAACAATTTTTATTACATTTTTGAATAGTTTATCCATCAATAAGCCAATAAAAAAATTGATTATTTGAAAAAATTACAGTGGCGTAACCCCTTAATTAACAACAATCATTTAATACACGGGGTGAAACACCTATCTAACATTCCTCATCTAATAGTCATGTAAAGCTGCTTGCAAGAATACTGCTGATCCGATGAGGTATTAACTAATTATAATATTTTTACGTAATTTTGATTTTACGTTTATCGACTTCCTCGGTTCGATCTCTGGATTGTGAATAATCTAACGAAACTCACAGTTTGCTCTCTTTTTCTGAATAGATTAATTTTATTTTCACTTATTATTTTGGCACTTAATATCCACTGTCAGTTTTCTTACTTCTCTATATCTCGCGCTAGATGTCGCGTTTAAATCCTTGCCTGCTATTCACTTCGGTTGTAAATTCGTCACACTACCCTGCGCCTAGATTAGTTCGTCCCGAACTAAGTTCACTCGTCCTCTGGGTTAATATATTTATATATTTTTTATTTATTTACTTTTTTTTTTTAACTACTCGTACTACTTTAGTTTTTAAGTTAGTCTGTAAGTTGTTATATTATATTAGCTTAAGTTGCTTGGATTAAGCCTAAATAAATAAATAAATAAACAAAAGTTGCCAGTCGGCCACGATGTACCACTTTCATCTTGGCGTTCGGTGGTGGAAGTTCTTGACCTTCTTCCAAATTTTCTAATGCTCTCCTTCTCGCGTCAGCTCTAGCCTGCCGCAATTCTTCCTTTTCCCGACGACGGAATTCCTCTTGCATTTTAGGGATCTCATGCGAATAGTATAAGAGAAAATGCATGTGCACATCCTTAAGGTCTTCTGGAGTTTGCACATCACGAAGCGATCTAGATCTTCATCTTTAATTACACGCATATCATCTGGTGTTGGAGCATCCGTCGATTTCATAAGCGTATCCAACTGGTAGTTCCACATCTTTTCAAATAACTGGAGAAGTTTGTTCTTTCGAGGTGACAGTATACACCAGCGTGCATCGTAGTAATAGATTTTCCATAGATCGTCGCACGTTAATTCTGGTTTCACGTATTCTTTTCTATAGAACGCAATGAACGGCACCTCTAGCTGTTGATTACGCATAAAATCTAGAGCTTGCTTGATCTTTCCCACCGTATGTGGTGGCTTACGATAGCGGTCTCGACCTCCAACATCCGTTGATTTCTCTTGTTCGGAAACAGTTGATTTACAAAACGCCTGATTGCAAATCCATTCAACTTCATCTTGCAGTTCATTGGATCCCTCTGGAACAGGCGCAATTGGAACTTCGTGCAATTGCATTCGCTCAGGAATATCCGTTTTACGGATTTCATTATCCAAATCCATTAAGCGACCACTTTTCAATTCACTAGGTTCGTATACTCCAAAAATAGTCTTTCGGGTAGATTTATTTTTCGTTGATTTATTGGGTCGTTTTTCACGTTCCCCAATACCGTCTTCCTCTTCGTAGTCATCACCTTCATATTCGGGTTCATATCCGTCCTCGGCATACTTAGTGAAATCTTCATAGTCGAAATCTACACCGAAAATGTTCTGACCTTCTTGCAATGACGCATCAGTGAATAGAAGTCGTCTTTTCTTCTTCCTCTCAGCACTTGACCTTCCTTCGTCGTCTACAATAAAATCATCGGCATCAGATTCCGATTCCTCATCATCATCGAAATGTTCTGCAGCCTCAGTTTCCCTGTGACTACGTTCAGAGCGGCGTTCAACATCGTCTTCGTCGTCGAATAGCTGTTCGACTATAGCCTCCCGTGCTAAGCCTTCATCGACATGCTGTTCCTCTCCATTTCATCCTGCCTCGCCTGTAGTCTGGCAGAATTCCCTTCGGTGCGCGATCATTTTCCCTGCAGTTGTGAAGTTTGTTGTGCCAGCTGGTTCTCCATATGTGAGGACTGTTTTGCCAGCTGCTCCTCCATGCGTGCGGACTGCTGTGTCATTGCTGCTAAAAGCACCTTCATGTCAAAGGCTGGCGCTGGCTGCAGCTCTGCCAACTGCTCTTCGACTTTTAATGAAACTCCTGAAGCATCATGACAAAACACGTGTCCATCAACATCGATGCCCACACTCTCCATTGCTTTACGCAATCGTGCTTGTAGATCCGCCTCATTCCCAGTCACAGGCAATCCTTGAGACTCCAATTCTTCTCTTAAATGCGGCATTCTCCGGTCAGCAAGCCTCACCATGATTTAGGATTATTCCAGGTCCACAGCTACACTTCCAGATGATATAGGATTATTCAGCAATCCTACTTCTGACACCAATCGTTACGTAATTTTGATTTTACGTTTATCGACTTCCTCGGTTCGATCTCTGGATTGCGAATAATCTAACGAAACTCAAACTTTGTTCTCTTTTTCTGAACAGAAGCGCTAGATGTCGCGTTTAAATCCTTGCCTGCTATTCACTTCGGTTGTAAATTCGTCACAATATTAAAAAAATTAAAGTAAACATTAGATTAAGAAAGTATCGATGTGCGAGGCACGTACAGAGGAGTGAAAAAAAAACAAACTTTAAGAAGGACAAGGTAGTAATTTATCCCGCATTGCAGTTTAATAGCGTCTACTTTTTTTCGGACCCCACATTTTAAATGTTTTCGGATGTATTTGGGGAGATACGTTTGTTGCTTCGAATTCCATAGAAAACTAGAATTGATAACTTTGTCCATGGCTTTGGACAATTGTTATATAATTAAGTTCACTTAATTATCACCCCCTCTATGTATAATTAACATCTCGTGTCTTCACATGCATATCCTTCCCTTCCCTCCAAATCACCAATTTCCCATGACAATAGAGTATTGCAAATACAATAGTTAAATAATTTAAATAAAGTAATGGACATTCATGGAATATTATCCTTAAAAAAATAATCCTGTGAATAAATAAGAATTTTACATCTGGTTTTATAGACATTCATGGAATATCATCGTTTGGTAGTGAATCAAGATATATTTTTAATAAATAATCCTGTGAATAAATAAGAAATAAGAATTTTTCATCTGGTTTTATGGGCATTCATGGAATATCATTGTGATGGGTGCAACCGTTAGGATGAAGGCTGCGTCCACCGATGGGTGATAATGGTGATTCTCGCGAACCACTGTCCTGAGTGTGATGTAATTCAATTACGCCAGTGATTGCGTATTTCAATTCGGTTGGTCCTTGCACGAACAAGGCAGATGGAAGAAGAAAACAACTCGAGGAATTTACCAATTCAACTTCTTGTTCCGTTTTACTCGTGATGACGATGCTTACTCCGATGTAACGAGCCCGTTGAAGGTTGGTTGCAGACTGACTCATTGGGCATAACTGCCAATTCAAAAAGCGACGCTATGACGCCATCGTTGGTGACAATCGGCCAGTTGGTGCCAGCTGCTGCGCAACTGGTATTCACTGCGAATGTACTAGATTTCTCCAGTACATTCCAACGCATTTAATTGCCAATCCGCAACATCATCGTTTGGTAAATTCATCAGCAACACCAGGGAAGAGAAACAAGGAGAAATCAATATATAAGTATTTCCACAAAAAAGGGGTGAGTTTTGTGAACACAAAATATATGTGAATTAATTGTTAAAAAACCTTTAACACAATGAGGACCATAAAACTACACGAATAATTTTGCGATGGACACTATTTGTATGTGAACAATTCAGGAAAATCGATGAAGGATATTGGGATAACTGTATAGCTTATTGTGACGCGTATGACAATCAGTACTGGAATCTTCGAGAAAGTCCGAAACAAAGTACTAGATTATTTTAGGAAGTAGTGGAAAACTGGAATAGAACATTCAAGACTATGGAACGGACGGAAACGATACACCAAATCAGAAATCAGAATGAATACGTCGGATGCAGATCGGGAGTAGAGTGATAAGTAAGACAGTGAAGCAAGCGAAAAGTCTCGAGTGAGAAATAAGCAGTAAAAGACGCGATAAGTACGGAAGCGATAACTAAAGAAATCGTTAAGTCTACGGTATAAGTAACGGTTGTATTACGGACTAATAAAGTGTTATATTAATTCAAAATCGATTTAACGGCTCTTATTTATTTTAAAATAATTAATCCAGCGAACCCTAAGCTCGCAACAATCGCTGTCAGAAGTGGAATTAATTATTGTTTAAGTGAATAAGTGTGTGAAAGTGTGTTGTGACGATGTCAGATCGACATTTGGAGGATCTTCGCGTTCCTGAGTTGAAGAAGGAACTTGAGGACCGGAATCTGGATAGCAGAGGACAGAAGCAAATTCTTCGACAGCGTCTGCAAGCAGCAATGGAGGAAGATGGTATTGATGTCGACACATATGTTTTTGCGATTGCGCCAGACTGTCCGGATGGAGAAGAAACAGCGAGTCAAGATGGTGCCAATGTAACGGAGAGGAGTTCGCCACAGTTTGACATTTCGGAGATGTTCAGGATGATGATGATAAAATTCGACACCGTAAATTCAAAATTCGGCGCACAACCTACAGATGTTAATGCAAAATTCGACACCGTAAATTCAAAATTCGACGCTCAAAATGCAAAGTTGGATGCCCAAACGCAGTGGATGAAATGTAATTTTCAACACTTTAAGGAAGAAATTCGAAACGAAGTAGAAAATCTGGATCTAAAAGTCACCGATGAAATAACGCGAATCGAAAAGGGACTTGAGTGTGTTGAGAGAAATAAGACATTGCCTAGCAATCAATATGACTACAAAGATATAAGGATGCAACCGCCAACCTTCGATGGAATTGGGCCCTTCTCCGTATTTATACGTCAGTTTGACGCCGCGACCAATTATAATAAGTGGTCGGATGAGCAAAAGTCAACATCACTAATCTTGTCACTCCGCGGGGCGGCTGCAGAATTGCTACAAACCATACCAGCAGAGAAGCAAACAGATTTCCAAGCGATAAGAGACGGCCTTGAAGCTAGGTATGGCGACAACCACATGCAGCAGGTCTACTGCATGCAACTGCGGAGCAGAACGCAGAAACCGGGAGAAAATCTGCAACAGTTGCAGGCAGACATTGAGCGATTGGCAAACTTGTCTTATACAAATATGACTAAAGAATTTCTGAACGAGGTAGCAATGGATGCATTTATAAACCCACTCCAAGATCGGGACTTGCCACAGGCCGTTCGTTTGGCGGGAAAGAAGACGATTAGTGAAATACTGGCGTTCGCATTGGCATATGAATCTGCTAAACTGGCTACCAGGAGTACATATAGAGTCCGAAAAATGTCCGTCGGGGAACGTCCCTGCCAAAGAATCGGGCATGTACAACGGAGAACCCCGAGACCTGTTATGAAGTGCTGGACATGCGGCGGAGTCGGCCACATCTCTGTTGACTGTAGGAACCGTCGACGAATGAATGAGACATCGAGTGAGAATTGTTGTTCATGCGCTTGTCATAAGAGATTATCAACGGAACAACCTGAGGTGAAGAAACACATTGTACCTGTCAGAGTACTAAATGCGTCCGAAGAGCCGGTCCCAATAAGAAAAGGAGAGTTAACCACAGAATGTGCACCCGTATCAATGATAAGCTCAATTCAGCAAGGGAAGGTGCATAATAACGCTGATGTTCTATCAAGAAGACGATGTAAGCCAGATTGTAAACATTGTCATAGACCGGAAGAGAAAGAAGAGGCGTACGACCTGCGAAATGTACAAGTAGAAGTACTAGATGGGTGGACGAGTGATGCTATACGCGCAGCTCAACTTCAGGATGAAGATATGTCGCTAATTCTGGAATACAAGGAAAAGAACGTGCGGCCAACTTGGAACAATATATCCGACAAGAGTGGAACATTTAAGACATATTGGGCACAATGGAATTCCTTGCTGGTGGAAGATGGTATTCTTAAGCGTAAATGGGAAGCCGCGGACGGAAAATCCCATCGAATGCAGATTCTAGTCCCACCATCAAAAGTGAAAGATGTTCTAACAGAAATGCACGACGGGGCCTCCGGTGGACATTTGGGAGTTAATAAGACACTTTCAAAATCACGATCTCGTTTTTACTGGCTTCACATGAGAGATGACGTCGAGTCTTGGTGTAGGAAGTGCACAACTTGCACTGCGACCAAAGGACCAACGGCAAAACCAAGGAGCGTTATGAAGCAGTACAACGTGGGTGCCCCTTTCGAGCGAATTGCGATTCATATCTCAGGACCATTCCTAAAAACAAACGACAACAACAAATATATGTTAGTTATCATGGATTACTTCAGCAAGTGGGTAGAAGTCTGTTGTATTCCAGAATACTATCCTTTATTAAATTTAACACTGAATCTCCTTACACATCCTTAAAAACTTCCCTTTACATATATTACATTCTCACTTAATACATACCATTCATAAACATTCACAATATTGCCAGTTACAGCACATTTAATAACATGCCCCTTTTCATAACTTGCCCCTTTTTATTTCAAAACAGTGCACTTTGATTTTCGTTCAAATTTTATTCAATTTAAAAGTCACAGAAACTAAAGGAATACTGTGAGAAAATTTGTTTTGTTCATATTATAATTTACAGTAAATTAGAACACAATGTTCCATAAGTAGAGAGAAATTTTAATAGTAAAATCAGTTCGAGTTGAAAAGCAGTTCAAGTAGTTTCACTTTGAGTTTTGTTGGAGTTTTAAGTTTGTGTAATACACAGTGAGAGAGAAGTAGTTGAGATTGATTATGATAAGATTAAGAAGACAACAAATAAACAAAAAAGAAATAAATATAAATAAACATTTCTCACCGTGACTAAACTACTTAAATAAAAAGAGTTTAAATTAGAATAATCCATATTCTAAAATATAATATTAAATAAAGAAATAATAAAAGGTCCCCGCTCTTCCCTCATTCCGAGGGAGCACGGCAACGGACTCACAACATGTCCTTCCAATTCCAAACCAAGAAGCAACAACCGTCATTGAGCAGCTAATCAATAATTGGATCAGCAGATATGGAGTTCCCTGTGAGCTTCATTCCGATCAAGGCCGAAATTTCGAATCACAGATATTTCAAGGCATCTGTGCGGCACTGGGCGTAAGGAAAACCAGGGCCACACCCTTACATCCGCAGTCAGACGGAATGGTCGAAAGGTTCAACCGAACAATGAAAGAGTACTTATCGAAGGTCGTTAGTGATCACCAAAGAGATTGGCACAAATATGTACAAACCTTTCTCATGAGCTATAGATCGGCTAATCACGATACGACAGGCCATTCTCCAGCAAAAATTATATTTGGACGGCAGATACGATTACCAGCCGATCTGCGATTCGGAATACCTCCAGACGCCATAGACAAGACCGAAGACTACGTAGCCGAATGGAGAAATCGCCTCGATGAGATTCATCATTTGGTTCGAAAGCAAATCAAGGTATCCACTGACAGGATGAAAACCAGGTACGACGTACGAGCCAACGCATCCGGATTTAATGCAGGCGATAACGTATGGCTTTATAACCCTCATCGGCAAAAAGGAAGGTCTACGAAGTTGCAGCAACATTGGGAAGGGCCGTATAAGATTTTCACAAGAATTAACGACGTTGTCTATAGGATTCAGCGAAGACCGAACGCCAAGATGAAAGTGGTACATCGTGACCGACTGGCGACTTTTGTTAACCCAGGAGATCAGTGAACTTAGTTCGGGACGAACTAATCTAGGCGGAGGGTAGTGTGACGCATATGACAATCAGTACTGGAATCTTCGAGAAAGTCCGAAACAAAGTACTAGATTATTTTAGGAAGTACTGGAAAACTGGAATAGAACATTCAAGACTATGGAGCGGACGGAAACGATACACCAAATCAGAATGAGGAAAAACGGTATAAATACGTCGGATGCAGATCGGGAGTAGAGTGATAAGTAAGACAGTGAAGTAAGCGAAAGTCTCGAGTGAGAAGTAAGCAGTAAAACACGCGATAAGTACGGAAGCGATAAGTAAAGAAATCGTTAAGTGTACGGTATAAGTAACGGTTGTATTACGGAATAATAAAGTGTTATATTAATTCAAAATCAATTTAACGTCTCTTATTTATTTTAAAATAATTAATCTAGCGAACCCTAAGCTCGCTACATTATCATTCGAGAGGAAAAATTAGATTACACATCACATTATCATTAATAACATGCCGGAAATCCTAACAACAAGTGATATGTATTACTGAAATTATAATTCCTTTCCATATTTATAAAGTTTTTAATATTTATAATTAATATTCGTAAGTAGCATATATCACTTAACGTATTCATAATAATTTTCATTAAAAATAAAAATACGGTGTTCGATAAATCAAAGTTGGCAATGACGTCGCGTTTTGAACTATATTTCAACAAATTTTCGAGTAACGGCAGTTTTATTTCGCAGTCAATTTACGAATTTGTGGATTATACAAATTTTTATGTGAATAAAAGATATATAAAATATATTTAAATTGTGTATGAGTCTATAAAATTAATAGTTTAATAAATTAAACAAAATTGCTGTTAAAGGCAAGAACGGTTTTAATACAAATTCTCATTAACGTTGGGAAAACTATTTGTAACTTCCGTCACAACGTTCGTATTGGTTAACTAACCTGGAACTTGGGCACAATGGCGACCGGAAATGATTGTTACACAGCTTTAGAAACGATGAATAACAATATCGTAACTAATTCCTTAGTCTTTCAAAGCCATTGATTAACGTATTTCGTTTTTTCAGAAAAAGAAAGTTAAAAGTTTTGAAAATATCAACTCAATCGAGAAGGACAACAAATATCTTTTGAGAAAGAAAATGTTCTTGCTGAATGGACTACCTCATTCATTTCCAGTACAAGACTGTATTACCCAAGTTAAAGCGATGGGTGACCGACAACAAGAGTATAATAATTGCCGAGCGCATTTGAAGCAGCAAGCACAAGCTAGATGTGAGCAGCGTACATCTGAAGCGGCTTCAAAGGCGGCTACACACCAAAAGATGTTGGAAGAACTAAAAAAATATGAAACCGATGTACGCAGAATTTTGTCGTAGTATACTTAGTAATTCATCAAAATTAATTACTATAATATTGTAGCCCCATTCTGACGTTAATGAAAACATAACGAAACTAGATGAAGATATCTCAGTAAATCGAGCCAAAATAGAGGAGCTTAGTACGAAACTAGTGAATATTACCAAGAAGATGCAAGATGAATCGTTTGATGGTGTCAAAAGTCTATTTACACTTTTATCCGACATTGAAAAAGAGCAATCGTAGGTATGCAAAAACATTTTCGACCACTCTGACTAAGCTAGTTTATTTCTAGGGCTTTATTCGATATTTTAGAGCAAGACGTACACGAATAACCATAAGAATCAGATGTCAATATATTTTAATTTCTTGTCTTTAATAGATTTTAATCAATTTTATTAAGTGGTTTGCTTTTTTTTATAGTGGTGTCATTTTGGATGCCGCTGTTGTTGTAGCCTTTCTCTCCGGGAGCGCGTCTCCTTGTCCCTAAAAGAACGAGGGTCTCTTTGATAGGCCGCCCCTGGGAAGGCTCGTTGCGGTCGCCAGTCTTCCGAGGCCTCTGGGAAAAGTGGCGACCGATTGAAAATCCTTTCTTGAGAATACTTAGATTTGATTTTAATTTTATTATTATTTTAGTTTAACATTATCTTTTATCTAGGAGATTAAAATATTGATTTTGACACTGATTAGAGACTGGACAATACTTTACTTTACTTTGAATTCATTAATTTATTTTAAATGATTGGCGTCCTCCAACATTGAACGCCAACGTAAAGACTGATCCTCGAATCCAAAATGAATCGCCTTTTTTTATAAAATCTTATCGGGATTTTGTATCGCGCATGCACCGAAATACAAGCGGAAATTCGAAATGCACTTGAACTGGAGTCGAGCACTGAAGATTGTGTAGAAATTCGGTTAAGCGAAATAGGTTTCATGGCGCAAGGCTAATAACCTTGCCCGGAAAAACAAATTATTATGGACAATTTAACAAGTCTCGGATAAGGACCGGATACCGGATATAGACTTGCTAAATAAAGCCAAGACCGGATCCCGGTTGTAGTGCCGATGATGATGATGATGATGATGAAATAGGTTTCACTGCTCGCTTTTGAATCCTGTCGAGCACGTGTAGTGCAGTTTTGGATGCACCTGATCAAATATGGGATATATTAAAAGAATCAGTAAATAAAAGTCACATTTATTAACAGTAAACCAACCGCGTTTCATTGAGGTATCCTGGAGGAAGATTATTTCCTGGATTGCTGCTCATAATAGGTATTATTTTCCTTTTATTCATTTTGCTTCTATCGGTGTTTCAGCACAACAATCGCTGCACGACAGGAGACACCACATTGAACGTGATAAAACTCTTCCCCGACGACATTCCTCGGTCGGCAGAAAGCAAACTACGTGTTGGCCCCTCAATTGCCAACACATTTATTGGTTGGCACCAAAACACACCTTCCACGACCAAGAGGCAAGGCCCAATGAATTCCGCCAGAGAAGCTCGCCAGCACAGGGCACTACTTCTGACCTTCGGGCGCTCCAAACCTCACTACGCCGCGAAATAAATCAATTTCGGGCGGAGGTGAGAAACAACCCACCAAACGCCCAGAATCGAGCCATGCCGAGCCGTCCTTTTAATCGGCAACAATCCTCTCAAAATTATCCTCAGCGGGCCAATTCCCATCGGGCACCGCCTCGACCTCCCCGTAACGGCAATCCCAATAGGAGGAATACGCCTAATAACGCCATTACTCTCCCTTGGTGCGCCAATCATCAACGATAGGGTGATCGCGCATTTAATTGTAAGGCGCCTTGTGGGTGGACTCCAACAGCCACCAACCAAGGTGGCCATTTAAACTAATATTGTCGACCGATACCCTCGCGCAATCGGCCGGCACCCCTTTAATAAGTCGCCTAACCATCCGGGATGCTAAACTGAATATCGCTTTTACTGTCGATAACGGCGCCGATATCTCAGTCCTCCCGCGATCGTTTGCTCCACGCAACCGCGTGCCTGCCGGACTTAAACTGTCAGCTGCGAATAATTCACCGATACTTACGTACGGTCGAAAAAAGCTGACGCTTCAACTGGGTCTTCAACGTCCGATCACTTGGCGTTTCGTCATTGCGGACGTAAATGAACCCCTAATAGGTTCCGACCTATTAGGCGCACACAACCTGTTGGTCGAAACGACCCGTAACAGGCTAGTGGCTCCAACCGCACCTCCCTTTCCCATGCCGGCATCTTCAGTGGTAACATCTAGGGCCACAAAGTGCACAGACCCGATGCAGGCCATGGTACAGGAATTTGTCAGTACAACAATTCCTCTACCTAATCAGCGCCGACAGAAAGCCACCGTGTTTCATCACATAGAAACACGTGGTCTCCCGGTGAGCCAGCTCCCATGCCGACTGGCTCCCGAAAAATTACGCGCGGCACGCGCAGAATTCGATCACATGATCGAACTTGGTATCTGCCAACCGTCGGACAGCCCCTGGGCAATCCCACTCCACTTAGTGAAGAAACGTTCCGGTGAGTGGCGCCCATGTGGTGATTACAGGCTGTCCCGGACAGATATCCTATCGCACACCTCTACGATTTTTCGTATAAACTACGAGGTTGCAATGTCTTCACTACCCCGGATCTCACCAGGGCTTATCACCAAATTCCGGTGGCACCAGAAGACATCCCCAAGACCGCAGTCATCACACCTTTCGGACTCCTCGAGTTCAAAGTGATGACTTTCGGCCTCAAGAATGCGGCACAGACATTCCAACGTTATATCGACTCGGCATTACGTGGTCTCAATTGCTGCCACGCATACCTTGATGACATCGTCATCGCCTCCAAAGACCATGCTGAACATAAACGCCACTTACGTCAGGTCCTAGAGCGCCTCCGTGAATTCGGTCTTGTCATCAACCCAGATAAGTGTCAATACGCCAAGGAGCAAATCACCTATCTGGGTTACGCCATTAACAACCAGGGCATTCGCCCACTACCAGAACGTGTGGAGGCCCTCATGAAGTATCCCCGTCCTACTAACGTGAGTGAGCTCCGTCGATTTCTGGGCATGCTTAACTTCTATCGCCCGACGCTGAAGAACGCTGCCCAAATTCAAGCTCCCCTAAATGAATTCTTGAAAGGAGCTAAGCGCAATGATAAGCGCCCCATCACTTGGTCAGAAGTCTCTGATCGAGCATTCCAACTGTCCAAAGAACAATTGGCAAATGCCACCTTACTCCGATACCCCCTTGAGGGAGCGGCACTGTCCATCCGATGCGACGCATCGGGTACCGCAATCAGAGCCGTCCTCGAACAGGACATCGAATGCCGGCTGGAGCCACTTGGTTTGTTTTCAAGGAAACTGAGCCCTACAGAGCGACGTTACAGCGCCTATGATCGCGAATTACTCGCGATCTACAACGCTGTCAAATACTTCCGTCATATGATAGAAGGTCGCCCACTCACCATCCTAACAGACCACAAGCCGCTGGTCTACGCGTTCCGGAAGAAGTCGGGAAATGCCTCCCCCTGACAAGAGCGCCAATTAGACCTCATTGGGCAATACACTACGGAGATCAAGCACATCTCCGGTAAACAGAACGTCACGGCGAACACCCTTTCCCGAATCGATACGATTCACTTGCGTACCGCCTTAAACAACACTGACCTTGCCCTAGCTCAACAGGAGGACGAACAGCTTAAGTCCCTCCTAACTGCGGAAACGGCACTAAAGCTAAAGAAAATTACTCTTTGCGACCCTTTGGGCGAAATTTGGTGTGATGTTTCCACTGGAACCGCTAGACCTTACATTCCCGAGAAACTTCGTAAGGGCGTGTTCCAGGTTTACCACAACCTAGCCCACCATAGCGGCCGAGCAATAGCCGCTGCTGTCTGTCGCAAATTCATTGGCCCCGGGTGAACAAAGATCTCACCGGTTGGGCCCGTGCTTGTCTCCAGTGCCAACGCTGCAAAATAGCGCGACATAATGTACTGGAGCCAGCATAATTCAAGCTTCCCACGGCACGCTTCACCCATGTCCACATAGATATAGTGTGACCGCTTACTCTATCAAGAGGATTCTCTTATATCCTCACTATGATGGATCGCTGCACGCGATGGCCAGAGGCAACACCTCTCCGGGTAGTTACTGCCGAATCAGTCGCCAAGGCCTTCTATTCAACTTGGGTTACACGCTTCGGCGTGCCAACCACACTAACTTCGGATCGAGGCCCACAATTTGAAGCGACAATATTCAGGCAGCTAACAAATCTCCTCGGCTGCCAAAGAAATCGTACCACCGCCTACCACCCGCAATCCAATGGGATGATAGAGCGCTGGCATAGATCCCTCAAGTCCTCACTCATGTGTCATAACGACACCCAATGGTTCGACGCCCTTCCCACCGCCCTCCTCGGACTGAGGACAAGTATTAAAGAGGACCTAGGTGCTTCGGCAGCAGATCTTAGCGACGGTACCAACCTCCTTCTTCCAGGAGAACTTTTCCTGGACGGCGAAACACTACGCGATCAAGCCCATGAATTTATTAGAGGCAAACGATCCACGGTCAGCATCGAGCGACTTAAGCCCTGCTTTCTGGAAGCTTCAGCTCCAGAACAGCCCCCTCAACAGGACACAACAACCAACCGACCGACACAGCCTCCCCGCACTCGCGTCCACACGCAACTAACTTCCTCTCAGCCTTCCTTACCTGTTTCGTGACTACGTCACTGGGGAGGGAGTGATACGCGGTTTTTCAGGGCCCGAAGAACCACGCATCGCTTTAACCCCATAGAATCTATAAACACCATACCTACCCGTAAGTCGAATCCCAGGCAAGATTACACAACCTTGCCATAGTATTAATTTCGGACCTAAATAAAGCTCTAAACAATTCGGTTGTCCCCTTGGATAACCGTCATAAATATCCCGACATAGCCGAGGAGCTTTTCCTCTACACGCGGCAATGACACACTTACCTTTTATCTGAAGACCCATCGACCAGATGGGATGTTACAGTCTGAGCAGAGCAAAGGGTATACAAACACCGTCTCCATGCCCATTAGCGTCCAAAAATACATGCCGGGCTATTTGCTGGCTTACACATCTGCAAGCCAGATTTTTAATAGCCCTGCAATAGGAAATGAAGTGCGGGATAAACCAGACCAATAAACCTTTTCCCTAGTATTGACGACGAGCGATCTTCTGTTGATTTGACATCACAGTAGAATCCACCACCGCCGCCTGTAATATCCCTTACATACCGTCCCTAAAAGGCTTCTGTCCATTCAATCTAAACAGAAGAAAATATTTTTGCGTAGTCAGCAATGTCTTACACAAATAATGTAGCCTAAAAGAAACGTGCATTCAGGCAGCATCGAGATTCTGTGATATCATATCAACAACACAGGAAACCATTCCTATGATTTACGACCGCATTGTCTGCCAACTTCAATACCCGCCACTTCATTTTGGCAGATGTGTATTAGAATTTCCCTAGTACACCACCAGGTATCCGATAGTCATTGCTTCCAGCGAGTGGGCGTGCCTTCTTGGCCTGTACGGCTGCCGAAGTTATTCTATTGTTGGAGTTTTCAGTTCGGCGGACATTGGTTACAGCCAATGAAGTTCGGATTGGTTTCCGGAAGGGACAGCATTTCGTCCTCTACACTACAAGGAATGTTGAGGACGAATTCTCCAGGAGTCTCATAATAACCTTTACGGTGTACACACGTTTTTCTTCAAGGGGTGAGATTATTTGTGTAAGACATTGCTGTCTAGGCAAAAATATTTTCTTCTGTTTAGATTGAATGGACAGAAGCCTTTTATGGGCGGTGTTGGGGATTGGCAATTAAATGTGCTGGAATGTACTGGAGAAATCTAGTACATTCGCTGTGTATACCAGTTACGCAGCAGCTGGCACCAGCTGGCCGATTGTCACCACCGATGACGTCATAGCGTCCCTTTTTGAATTGGCAGTTATGCCCAATGAGTCAGTCTGCAGTCAACCTTCAACGGGCTTGTTACATCGGAGGTAAATTCCTCGAGTCGTTTTCTTCTTCCATCTGCCTTGTTCGTGGAAAGACCAACCGAATTGAAATACGCTATCACTGGCGTAATTGAATTGCATCACACTCAGGACAGTGGTTCGCGAGAATCACCATTATCACCCATCGGTGGACGCAGCCTTCATCCTAACGGTTGCACCCATCACATTTTCTGGTCCTTCGAGCCGGATAAATCACATTGGCGCATCTTCAAGCAGTGTTTCAACACAACGCTTCCCCTGCGACATTCCTCGGTCGGCACCGAGATATTACAACATTTTCTGGTCCTTCGAAACGGATCCAGTGCCGATTTGGATCTACACCATCGCCGCCCAGTTCGTGGCACAACATACCTGTGACAGGTACACACGCCAAAAGAGCGCCAAAACCACAACACACTACAGATAGTGCACCATCAGAATTAGACACGGAAACTAGATCGACAACTGCCAGTCACCTCGACACAAATCAAGGAAATGAAGCTACAACATATATGAAATCACCTGCTGAAGTATCAATTTAATTTTCAATCCAATCGTCTGTGAAACAAGCACAAGATGTCTGACTGGGACACAGTTACGGTTTTACGTAAACGGGCTCCGAAATCACCTGCCCTCAAAACAAAAAGTGCTATTAATCAGGCACGTCGTCAGGGCGTTCAAGCGGATACTCAACAGAAACTTGGTGCCGGTACTAATAAGCAGCACATTAACACTAACAACACGGCTAAATTGGACAGGGAAACTGAAGAACTTAAACATGAAAAAATACCTTTAGAAGTCGGCAAGATCATTCAACAGGAACATCAAGGGAAAGGATTGAGTCAAAAGGACTTGGCAACAAAAATATATGAAAGGAAACCACAGGCAAAGGTAGAAGCCGATCTACCGAAGCTGCGCCCAGTGCAGCAGCGAAGGCTGGCAATATCCGGACAAAATGCTGGTGAATCCCTGTGAGAGTGACAAGCAGGAAGAAAGTGATACATCAAGTGAAACCGGTGACGGAGAAAGTGATTCGACGCCGAAACCTGGTAACGATGCTCCTCGGACTGGTGCACCGGTCATCTCCCCGCCAGCAAGTCTTTCGCCGCCAATGATGTTCCGGCCACCTCTACGGCGCCCGGAAACTCCACCAGCACCTGACATGCGCATGCCGCCCGGCCCCCACCCGGATCGTCATGCCGATGCGCACAACACCGCCGGCACCCGTAAGACCACGGGGCCCTTGCACATTCTGCAGGCCGCACACACGATCTACGCTTGCGAGGGCTTCCGATCATTCACACCCGGCCGTCGGAAGTCCTTCGCACAACAAAGGAACTTATGCACCAACTGTTTGGGTCGCCACAGCCTACCCGACTGCCACTCCAGCAAGACGTGCCGTCGATGCCAGCGGAGACAACACACCCTGCTGCATGCCCGGTCTACCGCCATCGACGGGACAACACCACCGCCGCAAAGAGCCAAAGGACCCGCGCCCCGGATCGACCGTCAGGAAGGGGTCTGCGCACATACAATCAGCACCCCTTCACAGCATTCCGCGTTGCTGCCAACAGCCAGAGTCATCGTGACCTCGGAGACCGAACAGAGGATTGAAGTCCGTGCTCTGCTGGACCCCTGTTCCAGTGGCACCTTCATTTCAACATCACTCGCCCGAAGGTTGCACGTCCGACGTCAAGCATCACCCGTCCCCACCTACGGTGTCGGGGGCACTCGTGGCCTTGCCACAAGGGCTCAAACCGCCACCAACATCACTCCTCGCCTCCACGGCTCGAGCCAATGGACACTAAGGCCCTTCATCCTGTCAGGGCTCTCAGAGTATACACCACCACCACAATCAACGACAAGGGATCTCTCGTTCGTGGCGGATCTGGAACTTGCAGATCCGAACATCGCGGTGGACACCATCCTTGGGGCAGACATATACCCCAACATCATCGTCGAAAGTCTCCGGAAGGACCAACGTTCCGGCCTCGTCGCGCAGGCCACTGAACTGGGATGGGTGCTAACAGGCGCAGCACCCACCACGTCATCCAGCGCAAAGGTGACAAGGCCTGTCACCAGCCATCATATGGCCATTCCTCGTGGGTTGCGAATTTACAACTCCGACCCAGAGGAACTGGCCGACCCTACGACTGATGATCGCAGCTCCCATCAGAAGACCAAAAGGAGGTCTCGCCGGCGGCGGCCCCAGGGGCCACCTACGAGGCCCATGCAACTACCAGCCACCGATCACTTGCGCGACCCAACTACAAGACATACCCCCCGCCCGCTGAACCATTGCAGGGGCAAGAGGCAATCGAGGAACCAGGAGCTTACCCACTCGAACTCTTCAAGTCATCCCACCACACCCAGGACACCACGTGGTCAAGCTCCTACCCGGGTCCAAAACTACCCAGGCCAACCGCTGCCATGTGCAGCCACCAAAACAGGACCAGGAGCGCGCAATGCCCCGCTTGGCGGGCGGCGCTCCCCAGCAACCAGCGGTCTCCCGAACCCCAACAAGAAAGCACGCCTCTCAGGGCATCAACAGAGGCTGCACTCCAACGACTCCGGACGGCACTTGGGCCGTGACTGCCATTCCGTCTGGCCACGCGGACAGTGCCAGGGACGACATTGCACCACACTCCACGCGACAGCCTCACACGCCAGCGGCCGCATCCCGCCGGTTACTAACTTCGGACGGCCGCATCACCTAGCACCACCACTGGCCTCGACACAGCGAGACCCATCACAAGTCATCACGTGGTCATTGATCGTGGGTTGCGACCTTACAACTCTAACCCAGATCAACTGGCCGGTCCCGCGACCACAAAGGGCAACGGACATCAGCGATGGGAAAGATCCCCCCAGGGCGGGCGGCCCCCTCTCAACCGATCATCCACGTGAAAGTGGACAGCCGACCAAGACCAACCGCCATTAGCAGACCGCACACTCCCGGCCCCTAGCCACCGTCCCCTGGAACAAAATGATTCGCCAATGATTGGCGAAGGCGGGCGGAATGTTGCGGATTGGCAATTAAATGTGCTGGAATGTACTGGAGAAATCTAGTACATTCGCTGTGTATACCAGTTACGCAGCAGCTGGCACCAGCTGGCCGATTGTCACCATTGATGATGTCATAGCGTCCCTTTTTGAATTGGCAGTTATGCCCAATGAGTCAGTCTGCAGTCAACCTTCAACGGGCTTGTTACATCGGAAGTAAATTCCTCGAGTCGTTTTCTTCTTCCATCTGCCTTGTTCGTGGAAAGACCAACCGAATTGAAAAGCGCAATCACTGGCGTAATTGAATTGCATCACACTCAGGACAGTGGTTCGCGAGAATCACCATTATCACCCATCGGTGGACGCAGCCTTCATCCTAACGGTTGCACCCATCACAGACGGTATATAAGGGATATTACAGGCGGCGGTGGTGGATTCTACTGTGAAATCAACAGAAGATCGCTCGCCGCCAATACTAGGGAAAAGGCTTATTGGTCTGGTTTATCCCGCACTTCATTTCCTATTGCAGGGCTATTAGAAATCTGGCTTGCAGATGTGTAAGCCAGCAAATAGCCCGGCATGTATTTTTGGACGCTAATGGGCATGGAGACGGTGTTTGTATACCCTTTGCTCTGCTCAGACTGTAACATCCCATCTGGTCGATGGGTCTTCAGATAAAAGGTAAGTATGTCATTGCCGCGTGTAGAGAAAAAGCTCCTCGGCTATGTCGGGATATTTGTGGCGGTTCCGCCAAATCCCACGGTTCACCTTCCTGAAAAACCCCCATCCATACAACCCAGTCTGCATAAGCTTTCGCTAATGCAATCGCATTAGCATCTAAAATGCTGCACGCATTTAAGAGATCAAATCTATGATCTTTAAGTCCCTGTAAAGAAAACTTACCTTTCATGTATTCTCTTAGCATACCAATTCTCTATAAGATTTCTTTCTTACCTTATCAGGAATCTCAAACAAAGAACCTGAAAACAAGATGATTTGGTTTACATATAATGAAACCATCATCACAGGGATCATAAATATTGCGCCGTCTATTTTTCCAGCCGCGCCATGTGTACAACAATGTTCCCTACATATACATTGGCTGGCGATTTACACCCTAGGGACCAAAGCAAATACGCATCCGCGTCTCTTGCATCAATTAAATCCTACAGCATATTTAAATGCAAATACGAACTCAATACCTACCCTTACTAGCGATGCCATTAACACATTTCCCATTGTGTAAATAAAAAAAACATTAGCGCTTCTTCCTAATGGCGATACATTTACCTACGCATCCGCACCACGCATAGACACAGGTCATAAATCTCTTTTATCCTACATAGTTCTGGATACGTTTCCCAGTAACCTTTCCATATAAACAAAGATCTGACGATCCCTTTCCTTTCCTTTGTGTATAAGGTTCTGGATCATGGCTTTGGTCGATGAAAGGAGCCGACGTACACACACACTTGTGTATTGTGAAGATCTCCTCTATGAGATCGTTTTGGTTGCTCCAAAGAGAGACTTTACGTCTCTCTTGTTATAGGAGAAGGAACCCCTAAATTAAGAGAGCCTCTTTCACTGACCAAATTTCCCTTGATCAACGATTGAATATCGTTGAGTCCTTTTCCATCGGCCGACGACAATAGTCGTGCGGACTTCCGCTTCCGTTCCGCGGACGGGAGCGATAATACCCGGAGTGTAGTGTTTGCAACCGCCGCGGCGTGTCGAATATTATATTCGCTGCAGTTTTCGAAGATTGCGTTTTTATTGACTTCACAGTGTAATTTTCACGTGTGCTACCGTGAAATAAATAAAAATTAACAATAGAAATTCAGTGTTTTATATTTTTACTTGTCCGGTGTTTGGCGTTCTTTTTGGCTGCGTCTTAATCGTGTAGTGCTGAAGGGAACAACCGATTATGATGGAGGAGGAAGTGAACCGAGTATCCGTGTTAGGCACATTACTTCCTCCCCACATATTTATGACGGTTAGCCAAGGGGACAACCGAATTGTTTTCAGCTTTATTTAGGTCCGAAATTAATGCTATGGCAAGGTTGTGTAATCTTGCCTGGGATTCGACTTACGGGTAGGTATGGTGTTTATAGATCCTATGGGGTTAAAGCGATGCGTGGTTCTTCGGGCCCTAAAAAACCCCAAAATGTCTCCTGACATGTACTAAGGTGTAGCTTACCGCTGATTGAAACCAATTTCTACAAAACGCGGGTTCAACAAGCGTTGACCAGGGAGAGGACGTCAGGAGCAGGGGTTGTCGCCTGACGTGCACGAATGTTGATGGTTGTGCTGTGAACCGGGCGGTGATAGGTACTTAGGCTGGACCGGTTGCACTATGGGCAACGGTGAATGATCCACAGATGGAGAACGGATATCCACCAACACGATGAAATGATGTCCCAACGCAATGGCGTCAGCAACACTGATGTTTGAAGCTAATTGTTATTTAAATGAAAAAATGTGTGTTCAACAAGCGTTGAACGCAACTCAAAATGTTTGTGTTGGCAATCGTGCGGCCAACACGTACTTGGATTCCCGCCGACGGAATGTCGTCGGGGAATATCGCGCACTTTTCTCAATGTGGTTGCGAGGAATGTCGGCTGAAACAATGAGGTCTCCTGGCGTGCACTGATGTTGGTGGTTGTGCTGAAACAAACGCAATATACTGCTGTGAAAAGAGGAAATAATACCTATATTGAATGACTGCCGCAATCCCAAGAAATAATCCTTTTCAATAATTCCGCAATGAAACAGATTGGTTTATTGTGGTTAATTATTAAGTTATTTTAATTGATTTCTTTGATATATAATGATTCGACCAGAAATTGCGAACTGTGTCGCCTGACTTGCAAAAGAATAGAGTTTGTTTATTGATTTTTCTTGACAACCCGAATAATTTATATAATAATTTAATAATTATTCTCGCCTTTGACGACAAGAGGCAGCACTGAGTTTTTTAGGCATTGAATCCTACTCGGTTAGATAATCCCCACTAATATATCTTGTTGAGGTCTGAATTCAATGTATCAAGCATAAGTTGCTGGTTGGTAGTGACGTTCGAAGAGTTTGGAGGGGAGTGTTCGTATGAGTATGAGAAATTCAACATGCTATCATCAGCAAACGAGTGATTTGTGTTGTGAGTAATTGACAAGAGATCATTTATAAAGATCAGGAAGAGAGTGGATGAGAGTACCGAACCCTGGGAAACACCTGCATTAATTTGATGGGGGACAGGTTTGACATTGTGGGGGTTCTCTATATCACACAAAGAACCAACCCACAATCAATACCTAACTTCGACCGCTAACAGCGCGTTACCATAACCCAAACCTGCAATAACACACATTCGCAACATGCAAAGAATACACTTCCCAATATGTCCAGAATCCTACCCAGAAGACCTACCGTTGGTCAAACTATCAGGGTACTGGAGCACGAATTTGAAGTAGTACAATCCTTTAACTACCTTGGGTCAATAGTAACAGCCGATAACAATATGGAAGAAGAAATACGCGAATGGCTGATTAAACCCAACAAAGCCTACTATGGTCTATCAAGGCTCTGTAAATCCCGAAATTTATCCAGAACATCCAAGCTACTACTGTACAAGACCATGGTCTTACCAGTAATCATGTATGGAAATTTCATATATATTCTAGCGGTCAAAAGACCGCTCAGGGTAGACAACGGTAGAGTACATATTATTATCAGGAAAAACGAAAGAAGAAGAGAAATATATATTGAAAAATTAAACAGCTACATATTATAGAAAAAGTCGTGCAGTAAGTTCAAGAAAAATAAAAACCTAGAATTTAACAATTTTGATTAAAGTCTCAAAAGCGGTCATTTGACCGCTCTGGTAGGTTTAGTGTTAATAATGGCGCCGAGACCAATAACTCCTTTATGTTATCAAATGCTTCTGGGCATTTGTCTGACCAGGTGAAGTTGACGTCCTTCCTTAACAAGTTTTTTAATGGGCGTACTCTTCTCGAAAAATGTGGAACAAATTTTCGATAATAATTCGCCAAGCCTAGAAACGATTGGACATGCTTTACCGTTTTGGGAATGGGAAAATCTCTGACACTAGCTGCCGTGTCGGGATTTGGCATTGTCCCCTTTTCGGAACAAACATGTCCACTACTTCCTTTTGTAGGAACAGTGGACATGTATATGCTTCCAGTAGGTTCAGACCATGTCAGACAGGCTAGCGAGGAGTAACACACAAAGATCTACCAGCCCTAATCCAGGGTGTTACGCATCACCGTGCCCATTGGATGGTTTGTAGCCAAGGGTATACCGGCTGTATTATAACGGCTCCTCTCTGACACCGGGTCGAATCAGAGCACTAAGCAGACCTTACCATATCAAAGAGGGGCTCTGATGTGGCGGACTATTTGAAACCCCAAGACTCCTGGGAACAAAAATGAGTAATCAATATACAAAAAACAATCTCACGAAAAACCCGGTAGGCGTAGGTGTGATGAGCCGACACTACCATAAGGGAAAAAAACATCAAGAAAACACCGACTCGGCAAAAAGAAGACGTAGGGAAAAACTGAAAAAGCGGGATATACGCGTCGGCACGTGGAATGTTCGAACGTTATATAAACCAGGCGCGATACAGACGGTCGTAGAAAACGCGAAACAATATAAAATGGACATCGTCGCGCTTCAGGAAGTTCGACCCCCACATCAAGTAATCGAAACCAACGGGTTTACACTGGTGTGTGGAGGTATCGATACACATAACCTCGGAACTGGCTTCACCATAAGCAAGAAGATTACGTCCCATGTAAAAGATGTGCAATTTATTAATAACCGAATGTCGGTGCTAAAAATACAGGGCCCATGGTACAATTATGTATTTATAAACGTACACGCCCCAACAGAATCTACCGACGAAGAAACGAAGGACACATTCTACGAGACCCTAGAGGAAATATTTGATGGGATCCCATTATTCGATGTTAAAATCCTCCTCGGCGACCTCAATGCGAAAATTGGAAAGGAAGATATCTTCCAACCAACAATAGGTAAAGAAAGCCTACATGACGTTTCAAATGATAATGGTATTCGAATTATCACGTTCGTAGCGTCAAAAGATGTGGCAGTGAAAAGCACGATGTTCAAGCAGAAGCAAATCCATAAAGCAACATGGATATCACCCGACGGCGTGACGCGTAACCAAATAGACCACTTCCTCATAGACAAAAGACACCACTCGAATATCTTTGACGTAAGATCATATAGAGGAGCAGATTGCGACTCCGATCACCTTCTAGTGATGGGCAAAATAAGAAGTAGGCTTGCAGCAAACCCACATGGGCAATCACGGGAGACAAGCAAAAAGTTCGAGATTGATAAACTAAAAGACCTACGTAAAAGAGCGGAATATCAAGACGAACTAACGAATAGATTTAGCATCCTAGAGAATGACAGTAGTGAGGAAGAGGAAGCCAATAGTGTGGACACTAAATGGGCATCGATCAGAGACACAATCAAACAAACAGCTCAAGAGGTATTAGGATTTAAGAAAACAACTAAGTCCAAACCTTGGTTTGACGATGAGTGCAGGGTAAAGATCGAAGAACGTAAACGCCTCAGAATGATCCACTTAGAAAGATATGATGAAGTCAACGCAGTAAGATACGCGACAATTCGGAAAGAAACAACTAGACTTTTCAAACGCAAAAAAACGCGAATGGGAGAAGACTCGGATCGAAAAAATCATAGAAAATGCCAGAGCAAAGAACAGCAGAGGTATGTATGCAGGCATAAATTCAATTAGAAATGGCTACCGAGGGAGAGCCAAAATAATCCGAGACACAAACGGCTGTCTGGTGACAGAAACAAAAAATATCGTGACAAGATGGAAGCAGTACTTTGAAAACCTGCTCAATGTGCGCACCCATCAACCACAAATAAACGCACCAGACGTACATACATCCGAGCCCCAGATCCCAGAGCCCTCTTTCGACGAAGTTGTAGACGCGATAAATCGACTGAAAAACAACAAGGCCCCCGGAATCGATTGCATACCGGCAGAGCTTGTGAAGCATGGAGGACGGGCAACTGCTCGAAAGATCCACCAACTGGTTAAAATAATATGGGACAAGGAAGTCATTCCGGAAGAATGGAAAACCGCAATAGTCACCCCATTTTCAAAAAAGGCGACAGATCTGACTGCGAAAATTACAGAGGAATATCATTGCTCCCAATCACATACAAAATATTAACAAATGTCATAGTGGCAAGAATCACACCGTACGCAGAAGTGGCCTATCACCGTGTCTTTGTAACCTTGTCCTCGAGTATGTTATCAGAAACGTACAAAACGACAACACGGTCGGATCATCCCTGAACGGGGTCACACAAGTGCTCGCGTATGCGGATGACATCGCCGTTTTGGGCGATAATCTCGAAACTATAAGTATAAACTGTGAAATCATCATGCAAGCAGCAGAAGAGGTGGGCCTAGAAATAAACGAAGACAAAACGAAATACATGATTACGACGAGAGCAGGTGGACATCAGAGAACACATATAAACGTCAGGGACAAGATATTTGAAAATGTCAAAGAATTTAAATATCTAGGAACGATACTGACGACCAGAAACGAATCGTCAAAGGAAATTAACAAAAGACTACATTCCGGCAACGCTAGTTGGTATGCAGCCAGTAAACTATTAAAATCCAAACTGCTATCACGTAATATAAAGCTCCGTGTCTATAGAACCATAATCATGCCGATTGCTCTATACGGATGCGAAACATGGGCTCTCACAAAACGGGACGAGAACAAATTCCGCGTATTCCAGAATACAGTTTTAAGGGGTATATTTGGCGGTAAATATGACGAGGAGTCAGGACAATGGAGGAAACTCCACAACCACGAATTGGAAGAGCTATACCGCAAACCTACAATAGTGAGAGTGATCAAGTCGCGAAGATTAAGATGGGCCAGACACATAGTGCGAATGGGCGATGATAGGACCGTGCATAGAATTCTTGACGGTAAACTAACGGGGAAGAGACCGACAGGACGGCCGCGACGGAGATGGGAGGACAATGTTAGATTGGACATCGATGAGACCGGATCGGATGATCGAACGTGGAAGGAGAGCGCACAGGACAGGGAACAATGGCGGAGCCGAGTCGGTGAGGTCATGAACTTCCGGGTTCCTACAAGCCATTAAATAATAATGACAACGTCGTCCAGATAAACAAACCATTCGATACCTTGCAACCCGGTTAGGACATGGTTCATGAGTCTCTGAAACGTAGCTGGGAGCTACCAAATGGTCAGACCAAATGGCATACGTTTGAACTCATAATGCCCGTAATTTGTGCTGAACGCTGTCTTACTTCGATCCGTCTGATCCACTGGCTAAATCGAGCGTGAAAAAATAGCGTGAGTGACCGAGCTGGATCAAAATGTCCTCTATTCGACGGAGAGGGTACGCATCACCGGTGGTTTTGTCGGTCAGTTTCCTGAAGTTGACCACAACTCTCCATGGGTGACCGCTTTTTTAGAAACTACCGAGAGTGGTGAGTTCCACGGACTTTTGCTTGGTTGAATGATATCATTCTCCAGCATATCCCGTACTTGCTCGTTTATCACCTCTTTCTTGCACTCGGGCAGACAGTACATTCGTTGATTTATCGGTGCTTGATCCTGTATCACCGGTATCTCATGCGTTATTGCACTGGTATATGTCAGGAGGTCACCTTTGAGGTGGAAAATGTCGTTAAACTCCTCACATATTTCCACTATGGATTGACACTCTTGAGGACTTAGATTTTTTCCTAAGTGAAGTTCCTCGTGTAATTGTGTCAACCTTGGATCTTTTGGTGATTCCTCCTCTGGGAATAGATGTCGGATATACTGGAGGTGTTCCCCCTCCGAAGATTTTTTATCCGAATTGTATCCCATAGAACGGTTGTCCTCATTTTCCAGCGGAAAGATGGAAAATTCCCTTATTGGATGTAACTCCCCATTTGATTGCCGCTACGCACTGTCCAAACTTAGATACCGAAAGTCATATGAAAATATGCACCTCTTTCTAGCGTATCTCCACGACAAATCTGATTCTGTCTGCTATGAAGGCAAAACTAAAACTAGTGTAAAACTATTTATTCAGTAGGAAGGTTTACCCACTGACGTTCAGAAATTATTCGTAAAATTCCACGTAATTTTCAATTTATTTCCTTATAAAGTGTCGAATGACATAAAAACTTTCGGCCACTTCGGTCACTCCAGAACGTTATCACATTTTCGACGTGGTAAGGCTGACCTCAACAAGTTTTTTCGTTCCTAAACTCCTACCTCCCCTACCACCTCCCAAAAGCGAGAGTATATCTCTCCATGTCCGCTATTATTAGAACGTAAGAGGTCTTCACTTAAAAACTCAATCCATTCTGGAAAACTTCCATGCCCTACCTGCTGACATTACATCTATAGACTACCACCACTCCCCTCTTCTCGTGACCTTCCGAGTCCACTTGCCGCCGTCCCAATCTCTATGCCTACGATTTCCATAAACCTTTCGCCTCACCAACGACTACCCAGGCCGCCTTTCGTTCAACTACGATCACCTACCGTTGAAGATGTCATCACCCACTTTTATACCGAAATCTCTTACTCTATTTCTCTGTTCGTTCCCTACCCTAGACAAAGAACATCAACTTCTCCCCCTCAATGGTACAATCTCAAGCTTCGTTCCCTGCGTAACAAAAGGAATAAGGTATGGGTGACCTTTTCTCGGAATCGAACTATATCCAACTACTCCAACTTTCTTGACTGTTACCTGCAATTCACGGAACTTTTCAACGCCTTTTATCGCAACTACCTCACCACAACTGAGACCAATCTCAAAAATGACACCAAAACCTTCTTTCAGTTCATCAATCATAAACATAAACCCTATGGTTACCTCACATCATCATCATCATCATCATCGGCACTACAACCGGGGACCGGTCTTGGCCTTATTTAGCAAGTCCTAAGGCTTGTTAAATTTTCCATAATGATTTATTTTTTCTGGGCAAGGTCATTAGTCTTGCGCCAGAGGCTCCCCGACGGGGAATCGAACCCCGGTCTCCCGGGTGACAGGCGGGTATACTAACCACTATACTATCGAGGAAGTTACCTCACATCGCTTACCTTAAACTCCCATACATCATCTGTTCCTGTTACTATTGCTAACCTCTTCGTCACTCACCTTAATCGGTCAAACAGTAATGACTTCTTTGTTCCTGACCCGTCATACTTCAACTACCCGCCTAACTTTTCCCTCGGGCCCCTCGCCGCAATTCCTTTCATTCTACCTTAATTGATTCTAAGCTACTGCAACTCAAAGACGAGTTTTCATCAGGCCCTGATCGTATCCCTGGAATTCTTCTCAAGAAATGCTAATCCATTCTCTCTGCTCCCCCCTTGATGATCCTCAATCTCTCACTCTCTCAAGGTGTATTCCCCTACATTTGGAAAACCCCCCTCATCACCCCCATCCACAAGGGTCCCAAAATGATGTCGCGAACTACCGCTCCATATCCAAACTGTCCCATTTACCCAAGATTCTCGAAAGCATTCTATACGAATCTATTAGTTTCCGCTGCAAATCTTTTATTTGACCAAGGCAACATGGTTTTCTCAATGGCCGATCAATTGCAACCAACCTCGTTGACTTCACTACCTTTACAGTCTCAGCACTAGAGGACGGTTACGAGGTTGATATGGTCTCGACCGGCCTCAGTAAAGGATTCAACACAATCTCCCACAATCTAATCCTCTTCAAATTATCCGCCCTCGGCTTCGAACCTGGATTGCTGAAATAGATTTCTTCTTATCTAAAGGATAGACTTTATTCCGTTCGGTTTAGTTCCATGATATCCAACCCCTTACTTGCCGTCTTTGGGATCCCTCAAGGCAGCCACCTGAGTCCTCTCCTACTTATACTGGCCACTAATGACATTGATAATGTCATTAAGAATTCCAGCTTGTCCATATACGCTGCTGATACCAAGTTATACAAGATCACCGAGTCACCGCTTGATTCTGCACTGCTGCAGTCTGACCATGACAGCTTCTCGACTTGGTGTGACAAAAATTGCTTAGTACTTAACATCGCCAAATGCCAATCTATAACCTTTTCCCGTAACTTAACTTAACTCATCCTCACGTTCCTATTGTTGTACTTTTATTTTTTGGGTAAAGGGGTTTAATGTGCTTACCTCCTTTGGGGTGATCTTGTGGGGGCCTTTCACCTCTGGAGTGGATGGCGTGAAAAGTGCGCCCTCTTGACTTCCTCCGGCGGGTGCAGGGAGTTTCCGGATGGGACACTCGGTTGTCGTAGGTTCCTTGGCAGCGAGGGTGGTCCTTTGGAGTTTCTTCTCAAGGCCTGGTTGGTTACTCCGGGGCAAAGCATATCGTCCTCACTTGTTCACCGAATGGATTAACCCGCCAATGCCGTTGATTTAGGGGCCGTAATAGATTGTAAATGAACGTTTCCGGGTTATGTGAAATCGTCCTGAATAAACGAGTCCGCACACGGAGAGCACAAGCTTCCCAGCAAATAAAACAGTGGCTGATCGTTTGGCTTTGGCCTTCTGTATTTTGATTCATTGATCCGACCAGGGGTTTGGCCTCTGGAACTTAACTGAATCACGAAATAAAAATGTGCAGTGTTTTTATACTCTGGGTCATCGGGATTTGTCAAATTTTATTTAAAAAATCCAAGAAGCACAAACAAGATTTTATGTGCTTCAATTTGAATAGGATTCCGGAATGTTGGTAGGAATTTATTTGAATAAATTCCTGGAAGGGGAAATCATGAAATGCATTTAGAGTTAAGCATTTCATGATGTTAGGATTATTAGGAATTGAATCAATGTACGACAAATGGATTTTGGTGTAATTTTGTCGTGCATATGATTCAATTGGGGAAACATGATTTAGATTATGGGTAAGGGTGAAGTAATTAGGAATTGGATCAATGTGCGACAAATTAACTTTTGGTTTAACCTGTCGCTCAATGATTCGCTATGGGATATGGTTATAACCATATATGATAATGGGGATTGGATGGGAGTAGTGATTTAGGATCACTACACTATACCCTTCATATCTAACCCCTGACCATTGTCCAATGTATTCGAGATCTTGGGATCCTTTGCGACAGGGAGCTTAACTTGGTCCTTCACATTGATGAGACGATCCGGAAAGCCAATTCTACCCCCGGATTCGTGAAACGATGGTCTAAGAAATTCTCCGACTATTAGGTTACTCGATCCCTTTACCTTACCCTCACCAGTCCACTGCTTGAATATGCTAGCCAGGCATGGTCTCCTTTTTACGATCCTTCGGTTCGCTGTCCGGGGGCTAGGATGGGAAAACCAATTAATCCTTCCCCCGTACATTAACCAACTCGAATTAATCAACCTCAGAACCCTTGAAGAGCGCAGGCTCGTGGCTGACATAATGTTCATTCATGGGGTCCTCTCCGGGTCGGTCGACTACGCCTACCTCCTTAACTTAATTTCTCTGAACACAAACCCCCGAAATACGCATAATCCCCGCCTTCTCTACATTCCCCCTCACCGCACCTCTTATGGATTCAATGAACCCCTTTGGCGGATGCTGAGAAATGTCAACTCCAACTCCACCTTGTTCGACTTCGACCTTTCTACCCATACTCTCAAGCACCGCCTCCTAAACCATTCTCACCCCCAATTTTAAGCGGCGCTTCTACACTTTACTATAACCTGCCCCCCTTCTCTAGTCTTCTTAATTGGTCCTGGTTGCCCGAGGTTAAGCTCCCTAGTCTGTAATTTATATATACTGTGACGCATATGACAATCAGTACTAGAATATTCTAGAAAGTACTGGAAAACTGGAGACTATGAGCAATAAAAAAGTCGAGGCTATAGAACGGACGGAAACGAAACACCAAATCAGAATGAGGAAAAACGGTCTAAATACGTCGCACGCAGATCGTGAGGATAAGTAAGAACTAAGCAGTCAAAGACGCGATAAGTAAGAAAGCGATAAGTACGGAAGCGATAAGTAAAAAAGGGGAAAGTCAAGTAACAGTTGTTATTAACAGACTAATAAAGTGTTTGCAAAGAGAATCGATTTAACAGCTCTTATTTATTAAAATAATTAATCCAGCGAACCCTAAGCTCGCTACAATACTTTAGATGTAATTATGTTGCTTGAATTAAGCCAATAAATAATCGCTAGCCACACGCGAATCTAACCACAAGATGCAGATGGGATGAAATCACTTCTTTCTAAATAATATTGTTATAAAATTGCTGCTTCTCCACTAAAAAAATGAAAAAATGAAAATTTGAAGTCGCAGTTAAAAATGAATCACGAGTTAATAACTTGTTGATACTATTATTTTCTTGTTTATATATTGCTCATAAATTAAGAAGGATAGATTGATTTAATTGGTTTGGGCCCCAAACACTGCATCGAGTGTCTTATAATATTGTTCTCTAAATGGATATCCTATAAAGTAGATGTTGTGATCGTGATTTAAATTGAAGCATTTTAAATCATATTAACATAATTTGTGCTAATTACTTGTTTTTTATTTTAACATTTTTTTTTTCTTAATAAATTATAACATCTAAGTATTTCAAATAGCAAACACAGTGCAGTTACTATTAATATAACGTTTTTCAAATAGCACATTGAATGTTGTCTTGTCTGAAAACCACTAAATTTCCGAACAGCATTTAAGAATCTAAATGCATATTTAAACATAAAACAAATTTAAATAAAACAATATACACATTGTAAATTGAATTTATAAACAATTGCACTTGCTAATGAATAATTCTGGTATAAATAAGATTCAATATAAATTTCTATAATTTATTACTTATTGCAATCTTTTACGTATGAAAAAATATATGTCGACACAATTTCTTCCTGACACATGTTTGCTTTAAATTTATTTGTTTTTTTTTTCTAAATTTTGTTTTAATAATTCGTAAGAAAAAAATACAGGCAATCTTCTTATATTTGGATTTCAAACCCATTTTCCAGATTGTCATACAGGAATCTTAAAATTTAGACCATAATAACAAAAAGTAAATGTTAGATTTTTAAAAAATACAAATAAAGAATAAAATACAATATTTTGAATATTTTTAACAACTTATCACACAACTGCATACAATATGAATATATATTTTTGTTATTCCTTTTAATATTGTGTTATTTCAATTTAAAGTGTTTATTATTGCCAAACTTAAATTAACTTAATATTATCTTATATAAAAAAATATATCCACAAAGATTTAATATTTCTTTTCCATACTTCATAACTTGTTTTTAATAATTTCATATTTGCTTTACAATAAAAATTATTTGCGTAAAAACATTTCATGCAGTTAAAGAAAAGTTTTAAAGTAACTTAGTAAATTAAAAAAGTTGTTTATCTTTTTTCTCTTAATTAATTCTGCTATGTAATTAGCAGTTAGAAATTTCTTCCAATAAACAAGTATAAATATAATTTAAAATCTACTAGATCAGAGCACGCCGGATTGAACCTTTCGTGATTTTGCTTGTATGTTGAGTTGGATTTGCTTGCATTCTTCTATGTGCTAAGTAATTATAGGTATTGTAAAATTCTAAATTCTACATCATTAATTTAAAAACCAGTTTGAAAAATAAACATGTATATATATATATATATATATATATATTTATGTTATTGACTTTGTATTGCAAAATTTACTTTGCACCAACTGCTTCGTGACTTCAGTTTTCGATCCGTTCCGACTTGATGACTTGGAGATCCATTTGTGGTGGTAGTTTAACTTTCATTTGCACTTTTAAAACATCCCGCAGTTCTTGTATTTGTGTTGGGCCATGCATAACCCGTTTAATCCCCCGCGGTAAGCCGCGACATGACGATAAATTAATCGAGTACAACTTTGGACAATTCGCAAGAATATCTCTTACTGCATCCTCTGAAACCGATGATCCACAAAGATTAAGGTAGCTAGGTGGAAAAGCAAATATTTGATTAGATATTTATTATGTTTAAGACTTCAAATTTTCATTGTTCCGGTTTGAAAGTTCTCCAAAATCGATTGCAATAATAATCTAAACAATTTTCACCACGTTTCCCAGAGAACTGAAAAATTGCGCAAGTAGTCCCTATTAAAAAGCCCGGCAGTTCTAATAACACCTCCAACTATCGCCCGATATCTTTATTGAACACTCTAAGCAATATATTAGAATGTAAGATCTACCAAAACCCTCTCTCATTTGTCAATGATAACGCTCACATACCTTATTCTCAGTTTGGTTTTCGTGAGCGACACTCCACTTGCCATGTTCTACTAAAACTTACACACGATGTCACAACTGGTCTGGAAAACCAATGCCCTACCGTATGCATATCTCTCGATATTTCCAAAGCATTTGATTGTGTCTGGATCTCAGGACTTGTTTATAAGCTGCACTGCTTATTTGGTCTGAATTCCAACATCACAAAGCTCCTAGCATCTTATCTTTATGGTAGGAAATTCATAGTCAGAATAAACTCTACCCTCTCACAAACTCGCAGCATAACTGCAGGAGTTCCCCAAGGATCCATTCTCGAACCACTTTTATATCTTCTCTACACATCAGATATTCCCCAACCTCCACCTAGTGTTGTAATGCTAAATAATGCTGATGATACTTTAATTTAGTCTAGCAGCAGGTTTATTAAAGCGACAAGAAACCGCGTTAGCAACTTCCCCCCGCACATCTCAGCATACTTTAACAAATGGAAAATCCGCCTCAACCCAACCAAAACCCAGCGAACTGTGTTTAAGGGACAAAAACGGTCACTGCCCAAACAACACTAAATGTTGCCACAACAAAATTAAACTCAAGCTTAATAACACCCTCATAAAATCTTCTATTTGGGAGTAACCCTTTCCAACGACTGGTCATTCTCAACCCATATCAAAAACCCCCTTCATAAAGCATTAATACAGCTTAACCTCTGCTGACGAGTGTTGTGGAAACCTAGAGGCCTCTCTCACAAGGTCAAACAGCTCATCTACAAACAGATAAACAGATCCACTTGCGAAGGCAAAACAGAAAATGCGGAACACGTACTCACATAGTGACAGTTACTCCGGCAGGAGTAATAGAATATATGCTGAGTTCAAAACAGGCATGGTCCGTAACAAATGGTATTCTCTGTGAAATGATGCAGCAGTGGCGACGTGACGAGCGAAGTAACAGGTAAACTTCGTCCCGCCCCGAGATGAAATATCTAAAAGAAAGTTCCGCGGGGATCAACGGAAATATGTGCCTGGCGGGAGGCGGTTTTAGTGGGTAAAAACCCGGCATGCGTCTGGATCGGTCCAGAGGTATCCAACCAACCAGCACGGTTTCCTTACGGATAGGTCGACCACCACCAATCTAGTTGATTTTTCATCCCAAGCTTTTCGTGCCTTAGAGAACGGCAACGAAGTCGATGTAATCACAATCGATTTCAGCAAGACCTTCGACCAGTTTTCACACAACCTCATCCTCTTTAAGCTATCCTCCCTTGGCTTCGAACCCTAACTTAACGACCGCATCTACCGTGTTAGATTTAGATCCACCCTCTCCAATCCTTTTCTTCCCAAGTCAGGGCAGTAATCTTGGACCATTTCTATTCATTCTTACTATTAATGATATAGACTCCAGTATCAAGCACTCGTCCATCTCTCTATATGCGGGCGACACTAAACTCTCCAAGACGATCCTCACTTCTCCAAATGGATCTCGACAGCTTTTCAACTTGGTGCCAACACAACTGTCTCGAAATAAATATTGCCAATTTCACTCAATCACCTTCTCCCTTAAACGAACCCCCTCCCCGCTACGTTCCTATGTCTTACTCAACCAACAGATAACACCTGTACAAACGATTCGTGACCTTGGCATCTTATGTGATAGGGAGCTTAACTTCATCTCACATATTGATGACATTATTCTCAAGGTCAACTCTGTCTTTGGTTTTGTGAAACGCTGGTCGAAAGAATTCTCTAATCCCTACGTTTCCCGATCGCTCTATATTGCCTTTGTCCGCCCCCTTCTTGAATATGCTAGTCAGGTTTGGTGTTCTCACTACTCTTCCCATATTCGCAGTGTCGAAAGCGTGCAACGTCGGTTTTTGCGTTTTGCCCTCCAAGGATTGAATTGGGAAAATCCTCCGATTCTACCCCCATACACGAGCCCTCTTCGCATAATTAACCTTAATACACTTGAAGACGGCAGAATTCATGCCGATAACCTCTTCATCCACCGTCTACTCTCAACTGCCCAAGCCTGCTCTCTTCGATCACATTTTCCACTAATCCCCGAAACCTGCAAAAACCTCGTCTCTTCTATTTGCCCGCCCATCACACCTCTTACGGATCTGCTGAACCCATTTCGCGAATGCAGGGGTAGGCAAACTCTTACCCCACCTTCTTTGACTCCAATCTCACCTCTCCCGCTCTCAAACGTCGTCTCCCCCCCCCCCCCCCCCCCCCCCCCCCCCCGACCTTACCACCCTCGCCGCCTACACTCTCCCGCACTCATACTCTCCCTAGCAACCGGCTTATCCTCGTCCTCCCCCGTCTTACCACTTATACTATTATTCTATCCATGTTTGTTTAGTTCCCCATTTCCCAGTTTTTAAGTTACTTTAAAGTTAATCCCCCACCCCCAACCATCATGCCTTAGTTTATAGTTTATATGTTTATACCACTTGTACTAAGCGAAGTAAGCTGAGGGTTCTGCCCTCACTTCATTCATTCATTCATTTCATCATCATCATCATAGGCACTACAACCGGGATCCGGTCTTGGCCTTATTTAACAAGTATGAGGCCTGTTCAATTTTCCATAATAACTTGTGTTTCCGGGCAAGGTTATTAGTCTTGCGCCAACATTCATTCATTTACCCGATACCAAATCATCATAGACGTATACCAGAGCACTAAACACGGCACCCCACAGCAGTAAATAGTACCGTTAGAAACTCCACACATGTGCTGAAGAGTTGGGTTGTGTCTTTTTCCATAGCATTCCTTCAAATCGTTTTCTTTTCACTATCGTTTTAAAATGCTAAAACTTCTCTTGGAATTTCTTGCACTCTTTAAACCCCATTATCAAACAGTACAATTTACTGAGCTAATTGAATTTTGCCCTCAACTGAATACGGCAATGTGTTTCATCTGGATGAGTAGAATTCCATGGATCTAAAACACTGTGCTACCACTTGTCCCAATGCAGTCGTACTGTTGTTGGACGGCAGCTGCATCCCCGAAGCCGATGATTAAACAAGTCAACTCCTAATTGGAAAGACCACATATTTCCAGCTGCGAAATGTGCGGCCAAATGTATATATTTCTTATGAGATGCCAGAAATACTGCGTTTCCTCTAATTTGACATCAATATACATAGCATGCAGTCGTCCTAAACTGGAATTCAATTCCCATATTTGGTCAAACGAACTTGCATCAGAAGTGAATAGTGAAATTCGTTGAAGACACAAGTACAAGTTTTTCAGTGTTATCGTTAGACGCGGTACGTATACTGCCTTTTTATTTTCTTCGGGTACTATCACGGCCGTGGGGGATGGGAGCGAACATACAAGGTAAAGTCTCTGCTTTCAACCCGGCGAAGGCCAGGACGATCCTTGTCCCTGTTCAATCCAAGTTGACATGTAGTCTCCACTTGACACCCCTGGATAGCTACTTTGGCACCCGCCGAGTAGTGAATCAATGCATGCTGCGACATCCTGAAAAAGATTGGCGTAAGGCTAATAACCTTACCCGGAAAAACAAATTATTATGGACAATTTAACAAGTCTCGAATAAGGACCGGTTACGGGTGGAGAAACTTGCTAAATAAGGCCAAGACCAGATCCCGGTTGTAGTGCCGATGATGATGATAACTATCACGGCCGTCGCATAACTTGCGAAATCTATAGTGTTTTTTCGACGAAGTAAAGGACGCGATTTGAATCCAGACATGAAAAGGTTAGAACCAAGGCATCAACACATCAGACCACATCTGCGTGTACATGGCTGGAATGATTTCTTTTATGAACCTCTTTTGTGCTGTGTTCTTCACTATGATAGCATGTTCATATGTGTCTGTTGGCATCGCAGCAAATCTATTCCAAATACTTCCCTGCGATAACCGTCAACTAAGGGCTGTGCATCAGTGGAATGATTTCTTTTATGAACCTCTTTTGTGGTGTGTTCTTCACTGTGATTGCATGTTCGTGTGTGTCTGTTGGAATCGCAGCAAATCTATTCCAAATACTTCCCTGCGATAACCGTCAACTAAGGACTGTGCATCAGTGGAATGATTTCATTTATGAACCTCTTTTGTGCTGTGTTCTTCACTGTGATTGCATGTTCGTGTGTGTCTGTTGGAATCGCATCAAATCTATTCCAAATACTTCCCTGCGATAACCGCCAACTAAGGACTGTGCATCAGTTTACATCAACACAATCGTTATTTACTCGAATCATACGACTGCAAAATGCTCTGCCTGATCATGTGATTTCTTGTGATTTTATAACATACCTTTCCGTATCGTCTCTCTCTTCTTTTAGATGTACATTTACCGTGTCTTTATTTAAATGTACTTTTGATATTAAATTGTATTATTGAGTTTAAATGTATGTTTTGATATTCGATGACAACTCCAAGTATTTTTTGTGTGTGTGTGGTATAAAAACAAAAAATTCCGGAACAATGTTAACTTCAAAAATAAAAATTATTTACCTTAGCGGAGAGTCTTTACCCTTTTCTGCAAGCACTCTAAGAGCATTATCCAAAGGCAATTCTACGTTCGCCCACGCCAAATCAATTTCTATTAAGCTATGAGCCCATTTGGAAGCAATTAATTCCAGACCCGATCTAACAAAAATTATTTTCGATAAAAAATTCATCGCACGATGCAACTGTTCGTACTCACCCCTCTCGTGTGAGTGAGCATCCAGATAAAAACAAATGCTTTAAATCCCATGCGGGTAGACGAATAAGGCTTTCGTGAGTTAAACGTAAACAACCCCTTAAGTCCAGTAAACTTAGTTTGGAGCTAGTTTTTAATATTCTCTGTAAATGCTCATCACCAATTGTCCGTGCTTCACTTGTTATCGCTACAGATAGTTCTTCCAATTCAGGAAATCCGGGCGAATCCAACTGAAATGAAAATCCTTTTTAAAACAACTCTGTACCATTTTCGAAAGATCGTTTCTAACAGTTTCCTGAAGAGAGGCATGACTCAGGTTTATTTGTGAGTTCGTTATACGCAGTACTTTTAGTTTTCTGCACCCATGCTGTAATTTTTCTAAAGGTAAAATTCCGTGGGATGTTGCTGCCGTACGCACGTTTGAGAGATCTAGAAGCTCCAAATTTGGACAATATGTCTACATGTGCATTCAAAAAATATTTTAGGCAAATCGAAAAATTTACTTAATGTAATCATGTTTACCGCTAAAATTTTTACAATTTGTGGAATGCCTGCCAATCGGTTATGGGCTAAGTATAGGTGTGTTAACCTCCCATTCATTATTTGTAGGGAACGACAAAGCGATTGCAATCCTACGGCGCTTTTACTGGCATTCATTTCCGCCTAATGAACAAGATAGCAAAAGATAAATTAAGTAAAACGTTTAATGGACAAGTTACTTACATTTATCGAACTTAAATCCAAGCGCGCCAGTTTTGGGATGTGATCTACCAAATACGATAAATGATCCGATGTAAGATTTTTCCATTCTTTAAAAACGATCCCGGTCAAATTTGGGCAACATGCTGATAACTTGGATAAGAAGCATGGAATATCGGTCACCTTCCAATTTGCTGTAAACAGAGAATATTTTGTTTAGTGTTGACAAAAATAAACGAAAGGTAATAATGAAAAAACAATATATATGCAGTATTGTGGCATTTCTAACAGATACACACACAATACACAAGCAAATAGTGAAGAACACCGAATGAAGATCGAATAAGAAAATGCATCAGAGCCGAATTCGAATTCGTACACGCGGCCAGTAGCCTGATGCTTCATTGCTTCGCTTCTCACTCATTTCATCGTATGCTCAAATCACAGTCTTCACTATCGTCGCAAACGCTATAGTATCATTCGATGACCGAGATCTTACTGTCATCTTTCAGTTATCTTGTATATCAGGTGAACCCAAGGTACATAATTGCGATTACCGGTTCGCGCGATCGGTTTACTGCCTAGTACCCGAAAAGTCGTTGAACGAACTACATCGATCGTCGCTCGTCAACAAAACAGTATTATTCGCGTACACGCGTGTGTGTTCTCCTCACAGATGAAATAACAGTAAAGTGTGGACGAATCTGCATCAGATTGCCCGTTTTTGTACTACACCATCGAATTACGTTAACGCAAAAAAAAACGGTTGAGTGTATTAGAGAGTGCACGTGTTTAATAAACAAATATTTAATGGTTCCATAACACGTGTGTCATCAAACAAACAATAATTTAAAATAAAATATCCGGAAGAATTATAAAAAAAATAAAAGTGACGCACTGACCATGAATGAAGGTCAGTTTATAGATAAAAAGAGAGGGAGGAGGTTGATTCATAACCGAACTTAACCGCCAAAAAGCACAATTCCGATGCTAACGAGGACCGTGAAATACGGAAAAATAATGAAAATTTGTATCCCAGTGATGCTCACAACTCCGGACCAGGGGATAAATACAAAGTTCTAGCCGTTGAGCCAGTGAAAAAAAAATAAGTCTGATGAATAGCTCGACAATATTATCGCCGAGCTTATTAAAAAACGAGATGAGTTGTGCAGAGAAGTAAAAGCAGATCTGGAAAAAAAGGAATATGCGGCGTTTACAAAAATGTGAACAAAAACAACATCGACAACAACAGCAGCAGCAGGAAAAACAGTAACAGAAACACTCGCACTGTGCTCTGACATTTAAGGGTACTCAAAAATTCCCTTTTGTGCGCGCGTTTGTGTAAAAAAACCGTTGGGAAGGAGAAAGTACTTCCCATCATTGTGAGCCACATGGAGACTAAGGATGTAATAAAACACGGTAAGTTATCATTACGATTCCCGAGACGCTACAACCATGAGTTGTACGCAATCTACCTTGAAGCTAATGTTGTAAGAAAAATCAAGCTCGGTAGACTCCGGTGGGCGGGACACCTAGCTTGAATAAGCGAGGAGGAGCCTGCCCGGAAAGCCCTTTGTGGCAGGATGTATAGAAGGAGACCTCGAGGAGATCGGATCGGATGTTCGAACGTGGAAGGAGGGTGCACAGGACAGGGAACAATGACGGAGTCGAGTCGGTGAGGTCATGAACTTCCGGGTTCCTACACACCAATAAATAATAATAGTAATAATGAATAGAAGGAGAGAGCGCGGCAGACCTCGTCTGTGATGGAGGGATGGCGTAGACCAGGACGCCCAGAGCCTGGGATTGCCAAACTGGATGACATCAGCTCGAAATCGGGATCGGTGGAGAGATTTGTTAAATAAGGCCCCGACCGGATCCCGGTTGTAGTGCCGATGATGATGATGATGAAGTTAACATATGGGGGTGTGGCGTTTCTGACAGATACACACACAAGCCACAAGCAAATAGTGAAGAACACTGAACGAAAATCGAATAAGAAAATGCATCAGAGCCGTATACCATAGCGATAACATGGCAAAATCCACATCAGTCGAATGTACTTGAGTTTAAAAATCGAATTCGTACACACGGCGGTGGCCTGATGGGTTGCGCTTTGGTTCAATTTTTGGTGATTCTAACTGTCATAGCGTCAGTTCAAATCACACGTTCTTTCACTATCATCCAAAATGCTATAGGGGGATGGGAGCGAACATACAGGGCAAAGTCTCTGATCGCTTTCAACCCGGCGAAAGCCTAGACGATCCTTGTCCCTGTTCAATCCAAGGTGACATGCAATCTCCACGTGACACCCCTGGATAGCTACTTTGGCACCCGCCAAGTAGTGAACCAATGCATACAGCGACGTCCTGAGAAGGATTGTCCCAAGGCTAAAAACCTTGCCCGTAAAAACGAATTATTATGGAAAATTTAACAAGCCTCGGATATGGACCGGATACACGACGACGACAACGGAAACGAAAATGGCTAAACAATAGGAGCATTTTCTTCACGGAACGTCCGCTCACTATACAGGAGCTAGCCGGTGCCCTGTCCGAATATAAGGCTGACATAACAGCATTACAAGAAATAATATCGACGGGAAGTGGTATTATTCAAAGAAACGAGTATGACATTTATTACAGCTGTCATGCAAACACCATGAGCTCGGGGTAGGCTTTCTAGTCAGCCAAAAACTGAACCCTGCCATCATCGGCTTTAATGCAATAAATGAAAGGCTATGCACTCTTCGCGTGCGAGGCAAGTTTAAGAACATAAGCCTCATGAACGTTCACGGACCTACAGGGGATTCCTCTGACGACGAAAAAAAAGAATACTACGAGAACGTCGAACGGGCTTCAATGCCTGCCCAAGATAGGATGTGAAAATCCTTCTTGGTGACATGAATGCAAAAATAGGTCGGGAGCCGATTTTCAGGCACTACACAGGTTCCCATAGTTTGCATGAGAACACTAATGACAATGGACCATGGACTACGAGTCATCGAACTGGCAGCATCAAAAAACTTGGTCGTTGTAAGTACCAGGTTTCCGCGTAAAGATATCCACAAAGCCACCTGGGTATCACCGGGTGGAGCCACTCGCAACCAAGTTGACCACGTGTTGATAGATCGCCCCACTCCTCGAGCCTGATAACGGTACGAACGTACCGAGGTGCCAACGTCGACTCGGATCACTATCTTGTTGGTACAGTTTTCCGAGCGGGGATTGCCTTACGGGGACGTATTGCATCCGCGAATCAGGTTCGAATCAACACGACTGCCTTACGCAATGAGAATACCAGTAACACCTTTGGTCATGCGCTAGGACTCGCCCTCGAAGAGCTCGACGAAGGGAGAGTAAGTCCTGGCGCCAGAATGCCGGGCGTAGAAGAGACATGGACACGCCTTAAGAATACTGTCATTAGTACTGCCAACTCCATCCTAGGCAGTAGTCGTAGGGATCGGAGCGACTGGTTTGATGATGAGTGCAAACTAGAAATAAGAATGGTGTATACCGGGCAATGCAGCAGTCTCATAGGACGCAGGTACGCTGGGAGAAATATAAAGCGCTCAGAAGATCTGAAAAAAGACTTCACAGACAAAAGAAAAGTGCTTGGGAAGAATACCTTGTCAGTGAAATAGAAAAAAGTACAGAGCGAGGTCCGCACCAGGCGCGGAAGTTCTACCAAAGAATCCGCAGTATGACGCGGTACACACCACGCCGCACTTACTGCAAGGATAAAGAGGGTAATATGATCACCGATCCTGAAGGCATTCTGGAGCGATGGGAAGTGCACTTCAATGAATTGCTAAATGGTCAGCTCACAGAAGAATTGAAGGCTCCACCAATGCAAAATCAAGCCCAATTGCTGCCGTCACCAAGCATTGAGGAAACATTAAAAGCCATAAGACAGCACAAATCAAATAAAGCATCCGGAGCTGATGGCATACCAGCTGAGCTGATCAAACAAGGAGGGACAGCGTTACATCACACAATTCAAGAGATCGTGGTGCACGTATGGGAGCAAGAGGAAATGCCAGAAGATAGGCGTCCTGAAATAATTTGCCCCATTAATAAGAAGGGAGATATCATACTGTGCAGCAACTATAGGCGTATAACATTGCTGAGTACCGCCTATAAGATACTCTCCTCAATCCTACAAGATCGGATAGCCCCATACGCTAAAGTCATAATCAGTCAATATCAGTCTGGATTCATCCCAGGCGAATCAGCAATTGATCAGATATTCACCCTTAGGCAGGCGACGGAAAAATATCAGGAATTTAAGATTCCATTATATCATCTATTTATAGACTTTAAGGTCGCCTACAACAGCATAGCCAGGGTAGAACTATATAATGCCATGAGAGAGTTCGGCATTCCAAACAAATTGATACGACTTTGTAGGTTGACCATGACCAACGTAACTAGTCAAGTAAAAATAGTAGGATTGCTATTCAAATTAATAAACATCTTTAATGGACTCCGACAAGGGGATGGTCTGGTCTGCCTCCTCTCCAACCTGGCGTTGGAGAAAGTAATCCGTGACTCTGGCTTTACAACTAGAGGGACTTTTGTCACCAAGTCCACCCAGATACTTGCCTACGCAGATGACATCGACATCATCGGTAGATTCGATACGACTGTATAGGACTCCTTCACCCAGATCGAGCAGGTGCCATAAAAACTGGAATTGCACATCAATGAGGGAAAAACTAACTACATGGTGGCAACTTCTGCAAAGAGAAGACCTATCGTTGGTCAAACTCAAGTAGTTTTGCAGTAGTGGAGCACGACTTTGAAGTAGTACAATCCTTTAACTACCGTGGGTCGATAGTAGCGGCCGATAACAATATGGAAGAAAAACTACGTGAACGGCTGACCAAATCCAACAAAGCCTTCTATGGTCTTTCAAGGCTCTTTAAATCCCGAAATTTATCCAGAACATCCGAGCTACTACTGTAAAAGCCCATGGTCTTACCGGTACTTATGTATGGATCCGAGACCTAGGTGCTCAATAAAAGGCACTCTAAACTCTTAGCAGCGTTCGAGAGGAAGGTCTTAAGAATTGTTGACCCCGTATGTGAGGGGAGTCGATTCCGAAGACGCTACAACCATGAGTTGTACGCGATCTACCTTAAGGCTAATGTTGTAAGAAAAATCAAGCTCGGTAGACTCTGGTGGGCGGGACACCTAGTCCGAATGAGCTAAGAGGAGCCTGCCCGGAATGTCCTGTGTGGCAGGATGTATGGAAGGAAACAGCGCGGCAGACCTTGTCTGCGATGGAGGGATGGCGTAGACCAGAACGCCCAGAGCCTGGGAGTGCCAAACGGGATGACATCGGCTCGAAATCGGGATCGGTGGAGAGATTTGTTAAATAAGACCCCGACCGGATCCCGGTTGTAGTGCCGATGATGATTATGGTGAAGTTAACATGTAAGAGCTTTAGAACCAAACGCATCAATAATGCAAAAATTAGTATTATGTGTAGTGAATTAGAGGACTATCATAAAATTAAATCTGCTTTGGATAGGGCGACTAGCGAGCACTACACGTTTCATTCATTTATTCATTTTATTCAGTTATGTTTCGCCAGTTGGGAAACAGCAAAGGGTTATTTCTGCGTCGCGCAGAACAGCAAATAATGGCGTTGTTGCCCAGCAGATCTTTCAAAATGTATCCCTATGGACACAGTAAATATTTTGGCCTTATAGCCCAGCGATAGCAATCACATAAACATTTTTTAGTACATTAACTTAAACTTTATTTCACAGAAAACTGTTGAGACATAAAAAACAGGTGCTGAAGGCACCGTATACCAAAAACCAACTTAACTTTAACGTTAAAAACCATACTGTCTACAAAAACAGTAAAACCAGCACCGCGTGAAAACAGTACCATGGAAAACGTCACATGAATAGACCATTTTGCTTTGTCTATTCGGCAATAGGTGGCGCTCCGCGTGGTATGTTTTTTCCGACTGGTATAATGTATAATGTTGCGGAACTGCAACATCTTCCCGGGCCGAGACGATGGACCCAGTAGTAGTCCTCCTTAGTTGGCGTCACCACCTGGTGTCAGCGCCGTGGGAAGTGGCGGTTGGTATTTGCTCAGAGCCCTTAATGCTCGTATTGCTCATACACCGGTACGGTAAAACGGTAGGGTGGCAATAATTATATTGTTATATCTGATTATTAATTGAGTTCGTTATGAAATATGATTGGTTATGGAACAGTAATACTTGATGTTATCAGTGTGTGTGTGTGTGTGGATGTGTGTGTGTGTGTGTGTGTGTGTGTGTGTGTGTGTGTGTGTGTGTGTGTGTGTGTGTGTGTGTGTGTGTGTGTATGTGTGAGACCGAAGGTCCAGTTGGCCATTGATTGCTAACGTTGTAGCTTTTGATAAGGCCGTCGTTGTTTGTTGTTTGTAGTCTCCGACATGTTGTGGAGGGGTTGCCTGAGAGGCGATATTTGCCGCATCAGCTGCGGCAACGATGTGACTTGTGTTTAATGTTAAATGTTGGTTGGATCGTAAATCCCTGGTGTCATCGATGGTCTTCTTGGACGTAGTCCTCCTTTGGATTGTGAATCCCTCTGTGTCATCGATGACCTTCTTGGGCGCAGTTCTCTCTTTGGATCGTGAATCCATTTGTAGAATTATATGTGTTGGACGTAGTCCCATGTCGGATCGTAAATCCATATGTAGAATAAAATATGTTGGACGTAGTCCCATGTCGGATCGTAAATCCGTAAGTAAAGTTTAAATAGTTTGGACGTAGTCCTATATTGGATCGTGGATCCATGAATGATAAGTGAGCGATGTGATCGTCAATATGTTGAATTGTTTGTTTTGTCCCTGGTTGGAAATGTGGCCATTTAGATTTAGTTGAAATCTAGGAGCACTAGATGGAGCTGTCAGTTCAGTCCAAAGACCGATTAGTTGCGTTAAAGTCGGCCGTGCAATATTGGTTTTCTATCATCTTCTGAATATGGCCAGCCTGTGCCGATATTAGAAGTATTAGAGTTGCCGCCAACTGCATATGATCATCTGCGTCTTGAATCCAAGGTGATTGCTGTCGCTGATGCTGTTGCAGTTGGGGATGTGTCCCATCTACGCCGCTAAACCAATGCTCGGCGTTGGGCGAATTTCTTGATGGGAGCTGAGATTGTCGTTGGCCACATTACCTGGCGGAGTATTTGATCCACTGGTTGAGTGATTGTTTGATGATGATGGCTTCGGTAATTGTTATAATGGCCACCATAGAAATAATCTTGTTGGCCTTGTGGACTTGAAGAAGACGATATACTGCTTGATTTGCCAGACTTCGCTGAACCTACCAGCATATCAGAAGGGATTGTATTGTTCCCTTGATGGTAATTCGTGGAATTGATTTTCCGGTATTGTTGGATGCTCTGGCATTTGAACTGTAGTTACCGTCAGCCGATTCACATATCCGACGTTGAAGTCGCTGAGCGTAACTCTTATTTGCTGAATCGGGACTGCGGTCATACGGTGCAGTCATTGTCTGTGGACCACCATCATCCTCATACTGATTGTCATCACAATATCTATGCTGTTGTTGTGGGTGCTGTGACCGCATGTGATTCCCTTTTGGAACAGCATAGTTGTTCAGGTTCTGATAGTGATCATATTCTGTTGACTTATAACTGGCACTTGATTGAGCCAGAGAGGTTGCGCATCCAAGCTGCTATTAGAAAGATTACTTTGCTCATTATTAGAAGCTTATGTTCAATTGAGCCACAGGATGGAATAGTCCTAAAGCCAGGTGCTTTCTTCTTTGACTGGTGGCTGGACCATGTGTTCACTATTCGCCTTCCGTTGGTTGGATTTCCCGAAGGGTGCCGGCATCTTTCATCGTTCTTCTTCTTCTTTACTCCCTAATCTTGGCACCGAAAGTCTATCTTAGACACCGACTCCGTTGGAGTGGTGCCCCCGTGGCAGCTATGTGCAATGGGCGGTGTTAAGAGGGTGCCCCCAAAGCATTTCGTCCAGGCGGCGAAAGGTGAAGAACCCCAGACACGTGACAGCGATGTGCCTGAGTGGCGAGAGCGGCAAAATCAGGATGCTCGAACGATGAATCCTTGCGACGAGAAGTGGTGAACTCCAAATCCGCGACAGCTTTCTGATAACATGCTTTTCCGAAGGGTGCCGGCATCTTTCCTTGTTCCTCGTTTTCTTGTCCCTTAGTCTTGTAACCGAAAGTTTATCTTAAACACCGACTCCGTTGGAGTGGTGCCCCGTGGCAGCTACGTGCAATGGGCGGTATTAAGAGGGTGCCCCCAGAGCATTTCGTCCAGGCGGCGAAAGGTGAAGAACCCCAGACACGTGACAGCGATGTGCCTGAGTGGCGAGAGCGGCAAATCCTGGATGCGTAAACGATGGGCCCAGGTTTCGACAAGCGGTGCCCCAGGAACAGATGTAAATGAGATGGTAAATCGCAATTCCCGATGTTCTTGGACTTATTCATCTGCAAGTTCGATGTTTGAGATGATACTTGTAGGTATAGGACCGGAAGTGTCTTCGTTGACGAATTTTGTCTTAGTACCGACCGCTTCGATTTCATTGCATTGTCCTCTTCACTGTTTTGTCCAATGGGTCATCGTCCTCTTCTTGAGGTTCCTTTAATTTACGCGGGGCGTATCTGAGTTCTGTAGCCTGGTCGTGCCAAGTACCTGAAACTTCATTAAAAGAGGAGCCGAATGATGTCCTCAACCTGGTACTGGGAACGATCAGAATGTTCTTTGATTTACCCGCTGTGACCTGCAGAATTAAATAAATGAAACAACCTTGGATCTTGCAAAGTGGACTGTAATTTGGCTTTGTTAAAGTTGATTGTTATTTAAATTGCTAAATAATAGTAATTTGGTAGAATTACTAGCTTTTCGGTTACTAATATTGTTATTTAGGTTATTGTTCGACCTATGTGTTAAAGTTGGAGTAATGTTTGATGGATCGTAAATCCATCTATGTCATCGATGGCTACTCGGACGTAGTCCTCTTTTGGATCGTGAATCCTTCTATGTCTTCGATGACCCTTGAACGTAGTTCTAATTTGGATCGTGAATCCATATGCGTTCCACTCGTAAGAAACGCAAAACATGTTATTTTATTTATATTGGAGTTATAGTATGGGACAAAACAGGAAATGTATATTATTTTATTTTATTTTCCGCTGATTACAAAAGACAAATTAATTAAATAAAGCAGAAGTTAAGTTATTCTTCACAAGATTAACGAACCACGCAACCAGTACGGGCTCGTAGATGTCTGCCCGATGTGAAACTCTGGAAATAGATATGTGGTAAGCATATTCTACTTGACCATACGTCTTCGTTTTTCAGAAGCATATTTGCCAGAGTTCCAATTATATAAAGTGCTCTATCCCTTTGATTATCATCAGCGCTTGGTGATGTAATAATCTGCTTCATGCTTCCCATTGTTTTCGGTAGAATTCCTTTCTGCGTTCTACATGATGTTGAAATATTTGTGTTGCAGGAACTGGATAGATAAAATCTTTAAAAAACAGTTGAATATTGAAACAATGGAATAAATTCATGTGGGTCGCCTTCCCAGAGGTCTTTGTCAGACTCCGTGAAGAACATTATTTGAAATATAACATCTTAAATTATTGCAACCATGTGATGTTTAATTACTTCCAGGAATACATGAATCACCGCATTTCTCAGGTACACTAGAATATGTGTTAGGACTTGCGGTGACGCAGGAACGCGGTTACGAGTTTGGTCGAAATCCTTGATTGAAACATCCAAAACACCCGACGTAAACGTCAGAAAGTACCATTCTGTAAGTTCAGGTATTTCTCATTAACGTTTTTGGAACGTCCATGTCTTTCAAACCTGCGGACCATTATGTCGGGAGCATGCACAATTGCATTCACAATATTGCCCCGAAACAGTGCACGATCATGTTCAAGAGTTGAGAAGATAATTGCTTCGCCAGGTTTTGTCTCCTTATCGAACCAGTAAAACGAAATGAAATTCTTGAGGAAGATAGCGCCAACTTGTCTAACTGGTAGTTTAACATTGTTCTTCATAGCCTGTAAAATAGTTGGAGAAATTCCTAGAATTCTGTGACTCTGGAATATTTGTTCTTCGGCGAACTTTCGTTGTTCAGGAACAACAGCTATTGTGGCACGTATCAATTCCTTCCGTTTGTTCAGGTTCATTTTTAATCGTTGTTGTCAAGTTCTAATTGAATAGCTTCGTATAAGCGTCTATGGCTTCATCGTACTTTCCTGTATTGAGATATACATCTCCCATTTGGCCATATGCTTGCTGTAATCTGGATTGTCGAACAACGCAGAGTCGCAGTCTTTAATCGCACAATCATTTTCTGCTACACGGATATATGCTACAGCTCGATTACAGTAGAATATTGGGTTTTTCGGATCGAACTGATGGCCCGGTTGATTAAAGCACCACTTCTTGATATTTGCATTCCTTCATCAGGCGGTTGCCTTCATTCTTAATCTGTTCGGCTGTTTCAAGGGATTGCGGATTGCGTTCGATAACATTGATTGACACTTCGAATATATCTAACTTTGCGGCCTTGTTTGTAATTGCCGTTATTGATTCCAAATCAATGTCTTCACTCAGTTCACTTAGAAACCAGAACTGTCTCGAACAAATATCACTCCAATATTATTAATGTTAATTAAAAGGAATGACAATTGCTACCCAGCGGTAGAATGTCGACGATAGTTAAACTCTTCGATGAACACACCACACAACACTTTTTAGTTAAGATCTATTCGGATCTCTTAATTAAATTATATATTAAATTATAAATTGCACCCTACCTTGTTTCGGCGTGTAGCTCCCTCGTTGAGGTTTTGGTATGTCGGACGTGATCCTATGGACGTAGTCCAATTTTCCTTGGTTTCGATCGTTCCCCCGTTGAGGGTTGATATGTGTCGGACGTGATCCGATGTGTGGCGCCTTGACTTGTCCCTGATACGGATGCAAAATCCCTTGGTTGTGGCGCCGACTTCTTGCACGGATGTTGGACATCCGGCTCCGAAGGACCATAATGTTTCGCCAGTTGGGAAACAGCAAAGGGTTATTTCTGCGTCGCGCAGAACAGCAAATAATGGCGTTGTTGCCCAGCAGATCTTTCAAAATGTATCCCTATGGACACAGTAAATATTTTGGCCTTATAGCCCAGCGATAGCAATCACATAAACATTTTTTAGTACATTAACTTAAACTTTATTTCACAGAAAACTGTTGAGACATAAAAAACAGGTGCTGAAGGCACCGTATACCAAAAACCAACTTAACTTTAACGTTAAAAACCATACTGTCTACAAAAACAGTAAAACCAGCACCGCGTGAAAACAGTACCATGGAAAACGTCACATGAATAGACCATTTTGCTTTGTCTATTCGGCAATAGGTGGCGCTCCGCGCGGTATGTTTTTTTCGACTGGTATAATGTATAATGTTGCGGAACTGCAACAAGTTAGTATATTTAAAGTTTTGTTTACATGGTAAAATCTGCAAATCATAGAAAGGCGTTTCTGCAGAAACACAAAGAAACGTACATTTTAAGTTCATTAAAACGAGAATTCGTGGGAACGCCAAAACGATGCTTATGAATCAAGAAATTACCGACTGGGAGCCGTTAAAAGGGAGTTAGTTATAGTGTTCAGGGAATCCCACAGTGCTTTACAATTGCATAGGGAACTCATTTCTATCAGACAGAATAGGGATGAATCGGTGATCCATTTTATGCGTAGAGACGTTATAGCATTAAGCAAGGATAGTGAAGACGGTGATTTGAACATACAATGAAAGGGATGAGAAGCGAAACAATGAAGCACCAGGCTACTGGCCGCGTGTACGAATTCGATTTTCCAACGCCTCCATCCTCTGGCAAGCCAGATTGGACCGCGCGAAGACGCAGACTCCACCCAAGTATATGCTGAGTTCAAAAAAGGCATGGTCCGTAGCAAATGGTGTTCATCGTGACATGATACAGCAGTTGCGACGCGACGAGCGGAGTAACAGATAAACTCCGTCCCGCCCCGCCCCGCCATCGAATATCTAAAAGAAAGCTCCAAGGGGATCAACGGAAATATGTGCCAAGCGGGAGGTGGCTTTAGTCGGTAAAAACCCGACATGTCTCTGGATCGGTCCACAGGTATCTTTTGAAGATTTCCATCTTCCTACCGAAACAAAAAAAAAAAACCATAAGTTCGCCTCTCCTGAGAGAATTATAATAAAAAAAAAAAGATATAAAGTAGAGATTGGGGTATTTTCCAAGGCTTTTTCTTTTGTAGCAGCTTATTTAACAGCATCCCCACAATTGATGTGCCGTAGTGTACGATATTGACTTCTGACTGACCATTAATAAGAAAATTTGAAACAATTTCATACTTACAGACATTTAAGTGCGTACACGCCTTAGCACGGTTTTCTAAAAACCATTTTAGTCTCAACTCAGTCCGGTGTTTGTCCTTAATTCCCTCACTTAAATCTATTGTTTTCCACAAAGACGAAGAAAGGGATACACGCCGCCAAAGACTACAGACTCGACCCAAACGAAACAGTGTTGGTATTACTCCATCTTTGTCGACGAGATGTTGAAAAACCTAAAAGTAGTGCCGTAATGATTAAACAATTTCTTTTTAAATACTGTACTATGCCAACCAGAAATAAAACGTTCTCAGGAAGATGCGTTGCCCAAACACTTTGCTCCTCTTGTTCATCGAGACGATTTTGCCTGTCGGGATTGTTATTAGTTGTCTTATCACGTCGTCGTTTGGTCTCGTATTCCGAATCGTTGCCATCAACATAAGTCTTTGACTTTCGCGATCTCTTTCTACTCGTTTTGCCCTTAGGGGGCATGCTGCTGCAGTCTGCCTTTTTAATACAGAGCTTTATACCGATCTTATTGTCGCTAATCTACAAAAAAAAAAATAATTAAGCAATAAATATTTATTAGAGTTCAATGATAATATATTACCTCACTCTCGTACATCGCAACCAGTGCTTTAGATTTCTTTTGTTTGCTGGACTTTGGTTTACTTAACTTCTTGTTAATCCCGTGTCTATGCGATTTTTCTGGTTTTGTTATCTTTCCGTTTGTTGTGGGGTGATCAGTGCTGGGAGATTGATCACCACATCCTGATGCCGGTGACTCGGCACGAGACCTTTCTGGAGTTTCTTTTTGTGTCCGGGCAGTTCCACTAATGGGACCTTCACCCATTGAAGTTGGTGACAATTGGGTAACGGAATCGGGTGATGATGAAGATATTGAGGTGATTGTTTCGTCTGTTTGAGGTTCAGATTTCGGAGGCGACAAAAGGTCCCCAGGAATTGAAGGCTCTTGTGAATCATTTTCATTCGTTTCAAGGCTATGTTGTTGATCTTCTATTCTTGTACTGTGTGATGATTTGCCTTCCTCGTTTTCTTCGACTTCTTCAAAAATGTCCTGGTTTTGGATTTCTAATTCACGACAGTCCTCTTTTGAAGCAGCATTTATTTCGTTTATATTTTCGGTGGACTTTGGTGACACACTTGCCTGAAGACTTTTCCTAGCAGCACCGTCATGTTCTACATTGGAAACGGTAGAAGAGTCATCAGGCTCCGATCTGGTATCTTCATCATTCTCGTCAGTTTTTTTAGAAGCCGTTGTTGAATCCTGTGGCTTATCGTCAGGCGACTCCATTATGAAGTTTTTATTTTACAAAAGAGGTTTTCAAATCCAACGTAACAAGACTACATTTGAGTTGCTGGAACAAAAGAAACATTGGGTAACTGATAAGTTTGATTTATTGGCTTAATTCAAGCAATATTGGTACTTATAAGCTAAAGTATATATGGTATAACTTTACAAACTAAAGAACATAAGAACCATCTTAACTAAGCTTAACCTAAGGTAAAGAGGAGATATTATAAAGGCCAGAGTACGAGAGAGAGGTGGGGACAGGTTAGAGAGGAAAGTGTAGAAAGCGCCGTTTAAGATTGATGGTGAGAATGGTTTAGGAGGCGGTGCTTGAGAGTATGGGTAGAGAGGTCAAAGTCGAACAAGGTGGAGTTGGAGTTGACATTTTTCAGCATCCGCCAAAGGGGTTCATTGAATCTATAAGAGGTGCGGTGAGGGGGAATGTAGAGAAGGCGGGGATTATGCGTATTTCGGGGGTTTGTGTTCAGAGAAATTAAGTTAAGGACGCCGGTGCGATCGACCGAGCCGGAAAGGGCCCAATGAATGAACACTGCCAGTCAGGTCCCTGCGCTCCTCAGGGGTTCTGAGGTTGATTAATTTGAGGCGGTTAAAGTACGAGTGCAGGATTAACGGGTATTCCCATCCTAGACCTCGGAGAGTGAACCGAAAAAAGCGACGTTGAATACTGAATACTACCATAACTGGCTAGCATATTCTAGCAGTGAATGAACGAAGGTAAGGTAAAGGGATCGAGTTACGTAGGGGTCGGAAAATTCCTTAGACCATCGTTTCACGAACCCGAGTGCAAGGTTAGCTTCAGGATCGTGTCGTCAATGTGAGAGAGGAAATTCAGCTCCCTGTCGCAAAGGATTCCGCGGCCTCGAAGAGATTGGAAAATGGTTAAAGGTTGGTTATGAAGGGAATAGGGACCCGAGGGTGAGTGAATACGCTTACGCGAAAGGGTTATAGATTGGCATTTGGGGATGTTAAGTACAAAGCAACAAAGCTTCTTTGAGGGACCCCAGAGGTGGCAAGGAAGGAGTGGGATACCATCGACCGAACCGAATAAAGTCTATCCTTTAGATAGGAAGAAATTCATTCCAGTAATACAGGTTCGAACAACAAAGCTCCCGGAGTCGACTGCATACCGGCAGAGCTTGTGAAGCATGGAGGAGGAGCAACCGCTCGAAAGATCCACCAGCTCATCAAAACAATATGGGATAAGGAAGTCACTCCGGAAGAATGGAAAACCTCAATAGTCGTCCCCATTTTCAAAAAAGGCGACAGATCTGGCTGCAAAAACTACAGAGGAATATCATTGCTCCCAATCACATTGAAAATACTAACAAATGTCATGCTTGCGAGAACCACACCCTACGCAGAAGAAATACTGGGAGACTCCCAGTGCGGATTCCGTAGGAACCGGTCAACAAGCGAACGAATGTTTACAGTAAAACAATTGCTGGAAAAGAAGTGAGAATACGGAGAGACGGTTCACCAACCGTGCGTTAACTTTAAAAAAACCTACGACTCAGTCGCAAGGCAAAGACTCTACCAAATTGTAGTTGAGCTGGGAAACCCGATAAAATATGCCGTCCTCATTCAAATTTGCATAAACGAAAACAAAGGGCGAGTTAGAATAGAAACCACCTCACAGAACCATTTGAAATCCGGGACGGACTAAAACAGGGGGGTGGCCTATCACCGTGTCTTTTTAACCCTGTGCTCGAGTATGTCATCAGGAAGGCACAAGACGACAACATGGCCGGATCATCCCTGAAGGGGTCACACAAGTGCTCGCATATGCGGATGACATCGCCGTTTTGGGCGATAATCTAGAAACTGTAAGTAAAAACAGTGAAATCATCATGCAAGCAGCAGAAGAGGTGGGCCTAGAAATATTTTTTTTTTTATTAGACTTCTCTCGGGAGAGGCGAACCTATAGCGCCGAGTGGGCGCCCCGTGATGCCATCAAATAACTGTTGCAGGTCTTTTTGAACAGTTGCAGGTTGTAACGCTCCGGGAAAACTCGCGTGGGAAGGGAGTTCCACAGCTTCCCCGCTCTGTAACGGAACGAGTTCTGTTTTGAAGACAAAACAAAATACATGATTACGGCGAAAGCAGGTGGAACTCAGGGAACACATATAAACGTTAGAGGCAAGATATTTGAAAAAGTTAAAGAATTTAAATATCTGGGAACATTACTGATGGCCAGTAATGAAATGTCGAAGGAAATTAACAAAAAACTACACTCCGGCAACGCTATATGGCACGCAGTGAGTAAACTGCTGAAATCCAAACTGCTATCACGTAACATAAAGCTCCGTGTCTATAGAACCATAATCATGCCGATTTCTCTATACAGATGCGAAACATAGGCTCTCACAAAACGGGAAGAAAACAAATTCCGCGTATTCGAGAATAAGGTTTTAAGGGGTATCCTTGGAGGTAAATATGACGAAGAGGCAGGACAATGGAGGAAACTCCACAACCACGAATTGGAAGAGCTATACCGCAAACCTACAATAGTGAGAGTAATCAAGTCGCGAAGATTAAGATGGGCCGGACATGTGGCGCGAACGGGCAACGATAGGACGGTGCGTTGTATTCTTGACGGTAGACCAAAGAATGGATGAGCATTTCTTGAGGGGAATTGCAGGGATACCATAAGTGCCTGGTGAAAACTCGTCTTTGAGTTGTAGTAGCTTAGAATCAAATATGGGTGGATCAAAGGCGTTGTGGCGAAGGAGCCCGAGAGAAAAGTTAGGCGGGTAATTGAAGTATGACGGGTCAGGCACAAAGGAGTCGTTAATGAATAACCGATTAAGGTGAGTGGCGAAGAGGTTAGCAATAGTAACAGGAACAGATGATATATGGGGGTTTAAGGTAAGCGATGTGGGGTAACCATCGGGTTTATGTTTATGATTGATGAACTGAAAGAATGTTTTGGTGTCATTTATGAGATTGGTCTCAGTTTTGGTGAGGTAGTTGCGATAAAAGACGTTGAAAAGTTGCGTGAATTGGAGGTAACAGCCAAGAAAATTGGAGTATTTGGATATAGTTCGATTCCGAGAAAAGGTCATCCATAACTTATTTGTTACGATGGGAACGAAGCTTGTGATTGTACCATTGAGGGGAAGAGGTTGATGTTCTTTGTCTAGAGCAAGGAACGAGCAGAGAAATAGAGTAAGAGATTTCGGTATATAAGTGGGTGATGGCATCTTCAACGGATGGGTGATCGTAGTTGAACGAAAGGCTTCCTAGGTAGTCGTTGGTGAGGCGAAAGTTAGCTTTATGGAAATCGTAGACGTAGTGATTGGGACGGTGGCGAGTGGACTCGGAAGGTCACGAGAAGAGGGGAGTGCTGGTAGTCTATAGATGTAAGGACGAAGGAGCTGTGCAAGACAGATGTATTGATAGGGTATGTTGTAGAGATGAGGTCTAACTGCCTACCCAAGCGGTTTCAAGCGTTGCTGATCTGACAGCGACAAGAATCGTCTAGTCGATCAATGAAGAGATATTCTTTGGTCAAGTAGGGGTGGGAGGTGAAGTGAGATTGATCATCAGAAAAAGCCCAATTGAGTTGTAGGAGATTAAAATCGCCGAAAATGATGATGTCATCCTCGCAATTACTCAGCTCGATTATAATTAACATTATAATTAGCATTAAGGGCTAGGTCATAAAGTTCAATACGCCGGGGTGGCAAGATATAGAAGCACATGACAAGGACTGATTTCCGAGGAAGAGTGATTTTGACAGTTACAAAGTCCAGATTTGGAAGAGGTGGGGAAAGCGATACGTGACGACTCGAGGCTGTTATGGACAGCGATCAGCACTCCTCGGCTGGGGAAAAGTCCGTAGTATAATTGAGGAGGTCATCGCGGGAGGTGGTGAACGCGGGGGAAACAATTCCAGGTTATGAATACCGTGAAAATGTTAACAGGTAGGGCATGGCAGTTTTCCCAGAATGGATTGGGATTTTGTGTGAAGACCTCTTACGTTCTGATAATAGAGGATAAGGAGAGTTATACTGTCGATTTTTGGGAGGGGGTAGGGGAGGTAGGAGTTTAGGAACAAAAAAACTTGTTGAGGTCGGCCTTACTACTTTGAAAATGTGATAACGTTCTGGAGTGAACGAAGTGGCCGAAAGCTTTAAGTTCATTCGACACTTTATGAGGGGATAAATTGAAAATTACGTGGAATTTTACGAATATTTTGTGGAGACTGGGAACATCAGTGGGTAAAGCTTCCTGTTGAATAGAGTTTGATACTGGTTTTAGTTTTACCCTCATAGCAGACAGAATCATATTTGTCGTGGAAATACGCTAGAAAGAGACGGATATTTGCATATTTCTAACTTTGGACAGTGCGTAGTGGAAATCAGATGATTCGGAGGTAAGCTGTGTGATTTTTACTGAAGGGGGAAGACGGGGTCAGAAATGAATAAGAGCTTGGTTGGGGGGGGGGGGGGGGGGGGGGGGGGGGGCATGGAAGGGGCACGATGAGTGGCTAGAATTATTTGGGACGATAGATAGTTGGACAGAAGTGGGAGAGTAAAAGGACTTGGAAAATGGCTGATGTGGTGGTTTAATAGAATGGGTTCTGATGAAATTGGTTTATTTGTTTGATGTTATTGTGGGTGGTGATGGGATGAGATGAGTGGGAAGAGTGTGGCTTGGGCTTTTGAAGCGTTAAGGGGGACGAGTTTAGGGTTAAACGAGACTCCATTATGAAGAAGTTTGAAGGTAAACTTCTTTTCACGGGAGATGTTGCAGTAATCGGTTTCCTGTTTATTAGGCGTAGCAGAGATGTCTTTATTAGGTCGTGGGTGGGGGTAGTGTGGTTTTGGGGCGGCCAGTGGGAAGAGTGCAGTTGGGTTTGGGGGTAGGCATTGGTCGGCGCATAGACTTGCGGGGGGAAGGTGTTCGACGTGATAGCCAGTTAGGGGGGTCGACTGGGGCATGGTAAAAGGCTATGTTGATGAAAAGTTTTGGGTGGGGGTCTTGTTGAATTACAGTGAGGGGGGTGGGGACGCTTACGAGTGAGGCCATTATGTTGATGCCGATATCGTTTTTGAAAACGGAAAATTTACCCAGTTTAAGAGCGTCATCTGCCGGGAGAAGGAATAGCCATTTATAGGGAAGAGGTCATTTGATTCCAGATATTTCGAGAGTTGACGGTTAATCAGTGATTCCATTACCTTGGAGAGAATAGAAGTTAGTGCTATGGGTCGATAAGAAGAAAGGGATGATTTGTCACCCTTGTTGGGAACTGGGTGAATGTTCGCTGACTTCCATCTATTTGCGAAACGGCCAGTAGAATAAGACAAATGGAAGAGTTCCCGCAGTGGTTTAGCGAGTGAAGAGAAACACCTCTTCAAGACGAATTGGGGGAATGCCACCCGGACCAGGGGATTTGTGTGCGTTTAGCTCTTTGAGTGCACGGGCAGCAGTACGCGTTCAGAAGCGAATCTGGCTCATGGTGTGCTGCTTATGCTCAGGTTGAGCCAGAACTGATGCGGTATCAGGCAGCGTTGAGTTGGCTGCAAAATGTGCAGCCAATAGATTCGCCTTCTCTATTGCAGTGGTGACTGGTTTGTCCTCGGCTATAAGCGATGGAATGGATGAAGAGACTGAGTTTGAATGTTTTTCACGAATGCCCAGAAGCTTCTAATACCTGTGGGAGAGTGTAGTATTTTTTGTCTCACTCTCTGGTCATGCAAGAACTTGGCGCGTTGAATATTCGCATTGCAGTCATTTCTAGTTCTCTTAAATCTTTTCCGCTTTTCCTCAGTATTGTTTGATTTATACATCCGGAAGCTCAACTCTTTAGCCTTAATGGCTTCTCTGCACCCGGAATCGAACCACATATTTCTGTTGATTTTGATGCTCCTCACCCTGTTTGGTATAAAGTTTTGCATGCCAAACAGAATCGTGTCTGTCACTGTGTTATAGAGTCAACATCGTTATTGAGAAAAACTTACGACCAATTCAACTTCCTAAAAAAGTCGTTCAGACCTTCCCAGTTGGCTTTCTCGTAGAACCTGACTGTTCTTTTACGAGTTTTCTCGTCAGCGTAACTTCTGGTTAGAGGAAATTTAGCTGACATGACACAGTGGTCTTAAGTGCCCAAGGGCAAGGGCGAAGAAACTTCGATTGTGTATTTGTTTTGGTGGGGGATGAGAAATGGGTCCAGTGTGTTGGCGGAATGACCATCTTTATCTGGTACCCGTGTTGGCTCATTGACGAGTTGAGTTTAATTACTTGAATCAGCAAAGGGCTGGGCATATTGACCTTCAGGTGTTGTGTGTCCGGAGTGGCGAAGCCACTGAGAGTTGCGCACATTCAAATCACCCGCAATAATGATTTCAGTGTGCGGATATAGGGTCAAAATTCTATCGATAGAATCAGACAGAGCATCAAATTCGTTAAAGGATGCGTTTCTATCCAAGTTTGGGCTTCTGTATAGAAAGCTGTAGTGAATGATATACTTACGAACGTGAAGATTTAGCCACAAGAAAATAAATTCTGGATTGGAGCAGAGTCCATATTGTGACAGGAGCTGATAAGCAATATCATTTCGTGTGTATGTGGCTACACCACGATGGGGAAAGAACAGAGGCACTAAGTTATAACCGAGTATAGTAAAATCAGAAATATCTGTATAAGTTATTACCAGGGTTTCACTAAGTTCAAGGATTCTGGTTAGAAATTTTAGGTCCCACACCCACACTCTCCCTCTTGACAAATAATAATAATAATTATAACAGCAAGTAGATAACATAAAAAAACTACTTGTTAATAATTATAATAAAAAGTTTGCGGCGAATAAAAAAACACATGAGAAAAACTTTGTGAAACAAGTTTTTCAGTTAGTGAGAAAAAGTTCGCCTTGGAAAACAATAAAATTCGCCTTTAAAGAACTGTGAACAATTAAAAAACTGAAAAAAGAATAGAAAAATAAATTGTTAAGGAATATTTGGTAATAAGCAAACAATCATAAAAACCATTCGTGTGGACAATGTGAAAATGTGAACAATTAATTGTTAAGGAATATTTAATAAGCAAATAATAATAAAACTCATTGGTCGGGCCGAACAACTGTGAAGGCACAGGGGGTTCAAGACTTCAACGCCCCCAGCACCAAGGATAGCGGTCAACGCCAACCAACCAGCGGTTCAGCATTTCACCAGTAAGTCCCTTTCTAAAATCATTTGTTAATAATAATTATAACAGAAACGTGGGAAGACAGAGAAGAGAAATTGCTAAGATCAATGCGAAATTCACATTTCATTTAAATGGCCCTACACAGAAAGAAAAATTAATGAAAGCAACTACTGCAGGTGTTATGCCCTTATAGTAGGTGCCCCACTATTTCCGTGCCGAAATCCAGGTCACATTCTTTCATTCCGAACATTATACTACTCAGACAGTAAAAAGTGTCAAAAGAGTTTAAATCAATGGAGAGTATCGATGCCTGAGGGACGCAAACAGAGGTATAAAACAGAGGAAAATAGCGATAGGCTGTGGTACGAAATTTAGGTACAGATAACATATTTAAATAATTTCTCCCAAGAATATGTCTGGAAGTGAAACGAAAATTAAGATTTCCAGACCTCAAAAAGAATATCTTCAACACCTTAAAACAATACAAATGTCCGATAGGAATAATATTCAAGACGCTGAATAAAGGTAAGCTGGGGTGTCTAATCAACTTCCGACCAACTTTTCTAAGGACTCATCTTCATTCGCTGCGACCTACTTCCAAAATACGACCTAAACCAATCGAGCATGAAACCACGAAAACCTGCCTTTTTTAATTACCTTAGGAAGAAAGTATGGTAGACTACGCCGAACTCTTTAGTATTGTTGTCAAGATGAGACATTATTTCGGAACAAAATTGCAGCAGAGCATATTCAGTGACTTTTAAGAAAACCGAATTGTGCTGGACTGAAGAATCCAGTTTTTTTTTGTTATAAAATTCAATTATTACGATTTTCATGTTTTTCAAAAATTTTCCCAAAAACAGGAAGAAGTGAGATGGATCTGTAGTTATTGACTTCTACAGCAGAGGCTTTCCTGAAAAGAGGAATGACGTCTGCCCACTCAAGACTATTAGGGAAAATCCCATCCAACATACAACGATTAAAAAGACGTCCAGTAAGAAAAACGCTAGTCTCTTAAGTGTGCTATTTGAGATCTCGTCTGCACGAATTCGAATTTGTAATGTAACAATAACCTTCAAATTTTCTGACGGAGTAATAGACTGTAAAGCGAGACTACTATTCTGCAACGGTTCAGATTATTAGAGATTAGAGACAAGTACAATAAGAAGAGAGGACAAAACTCAGTTGAAAATTACAGCCGATATTGGCGAAATAATCATTAAATGTGTCAACAATAGTTAATTGATCATAGACTTCGGAGTTTTCAATATGTAGAACAGTAGGTAAATTATATTAGGAGCAGAATATTTATTGATTATATTATTCTCTATACGCCGCTCATTGCCCTGACCAGATATAACTTGGCATGGTAGTTGGTGTATATAATTGATATCTTTTATACACAAACAACACAATGTAACAAAACTAGATAACCACACACACGTACGCATTAGCTTAATATGTTCTATAGATATGAAGTGAATTGTCCCCGACATCCGCCTTCAACGCAGAGTCTATATACTCCAACATCCGTAAGCAACACTTACGGTTGTTTGTTAAAACCTTCTCCCCAGACATTCTTCTCCTCTCAGAAACGTGGCTTAAGTCCAACTCCCGAGTATCCAACCCCAATTATACATTTATTTCAAACCACAGAACTACTGGATCCCATGGAGGTACCGGCATCCTACCAAATAATAAACTTCAATTCACCGATATCAGGTTCGCCAATGTTTTCAATATTGAATACACGGCAGTTAAACTTTTTTGTGAAAACAAAAAAGTAATCATAATAACATCCGTTTACATCCACCCAACACGAGAACCAGACTTCCCTGACTCTGACATATCTCAAATAATCAGACAGTCTTTCCCCGCACCATTCATAATCGGTGGAGATTGGAATGCTCGACATACAGCATTCAACGACATACAGAATAACAAATACAGGTGCCAACTTTTGGACCTCCTCTCATCTTACCCATATACGTACATCGACAGTCCACTGCAGCCAACTCGTGTCACCAACTCGACGCAGTCAACAATCGACTTCTTTCTCAATTCGGCTGATGTCTACTCAACGAGCCCCCCAACAGTATCCTTCCTCTTTCCCTCTGATCATGGTTCCGTTCACACCTCGATCAACGTTCCCTCCTTCGAACTGCTCTACTCACACAGTCCTGTCCCGAACTTCTCCAAGACTAACTGGAAAAAGGTCAATAGAGACGTCGCCGAAAGTTTTTCTAACTTGCAAATCCCCGAATCTTCTAACCTAATCCCTGATGATATCGATCGAGCAGCCCTAAAAATTGAGCAGACCCTCAAGGATGCCCTCACCAGCAATACACCCACCACCATCCCTCATAATCATCTAGGAAAACCTTTACCCAGCATCCTAACTAAATTGCTGCGTCTCAAAAAAAAACTCCGCCGAAAACTTCATATAAGATTCTGCCCCTTTATTAAAATTCAGATCCAACTCCTGACCACCCTAATAAATGAACATTTAAAAATGTTCGCGGATCAGACCTATACCTCTACACTTAACAATATCAAACCCAACCGTGATCTCTTCAAAAACATCAACCGACTAACTGGTCGGAAGTTTAAACCCCGAATCGATCACCTCATCAACCCATTCAACAACAATCTTATCCAATCCGACACATACATAGCCAATTGCCTCGCTGACCACTTCTCAAAGATCCATCAACAAAATGATTCCCTCTCAGTTCCTAATTTTCGAAACACTGTCAACGAATATATCTCACGCAGATTACCCGCATCTTATACTCCTTTCATTGGAGAATTTAAGGACACAAACAAGGCGTCACATCCTTTAGACACCAACACATTTCTAACCACAGATGAATTAATCAAGTTCATAAAATCACGACTCAACAAAAAATATACCGGTCTAGATGGAATACCACACCTTCTATTTAAAAGACTTCGCCCGCCAAATCTACTTCCCATTCTCGTCCTTCTTAATTGAATGAAAATTGCGGTAGTAATTCCCGTTAAAAAGTCCGGGAGTTCCAATAACACCTCCAACTACCGTCCGATATCTTTATTGAACACCCTAACCAAAATATTGGAATGTAAGATCAACCAAAACCTTCTCTTGTTTGCCAGTGATAACATTCTCATCCCTAATTCTCAGTTTGGCTTTCGTGAGCGACACTCCACTTGCCATGCACTACTGAAACTTACACACGATGTCACGACTGATCTAGAAAACCAATGCCCTACCGTATGCATATCTCTCGATATTTCCAAAGCATTTGATTGTGTCTGGATTGCAGGGCTTCTTTATAAGCTGCACTGCTTATTTGGTCTGAATTCCAACATCGCAAAGCTCCTAGGATCTTATCTTTCTGGTAGGAAATTCATGATCAGAATAAAGTCTTTCCTCTCTCAAACTCGCAGCATAACTGCGGGAGTTCCCCAAGGATCCATTCTCGGACCACTTTAATATCTTCTAGACACATCCGATATTCCCCAACCTCCACCTAGTGTTGTTGTTGCGGATTCGTTGGATGCAATCAGTGAATTCGTAATTGAACGCAGCCATCGCAACCAAATAACAACTGTCAGCAACTAGCTGCCATGTTAGTTGTTTGGTTGTCAAGGAGAAAAACAAAGAAATTCTCTTTTGTCGTCAACTTTGCAGGAGCTAGTTAGAAAAAACCATTAATCATTAAAAGTATTCAGCATCAAAATAAAGATAGAAATTATTAAAACCTAAACCAACCCGAGTCTTTTTGGAAGTCTAAAGGAAGATTATTTCGAGGATTTCGGCAGTTATTAGAGATATTCGGTTCCCTTTTTCCCTTTAAATAGCGATTGGTTTCAGGCATCAGTATTGCGGTCGCCATTGCTTTGGCAAATCCAGTTCATCGTGTGTGACCACATCTGAAGCTATTCCCCGACGAGAATCTTCGGTCGGCGGAAATCCAAATACGTGTTGGCCGTTCGAGTGCCAACATCAACATTTTGAGGTGTGTTCAAAGCGTGTTGAACACACACATTTTTTCGGCCCACAACAATATCCATTGTTCGTGGAAGTTGTGCTCAACGCCAGTTGTTCGCAAACAGTTGTAATGCTAAATAATACTGATGATACTTTACCCTTTCCAACGACTGGTCAATCTCAACCCACATCAAAAATTCCCTTCATAAAGCCTCAATACAGCTTAACCTCTGCAGACGAGTGTTGTGGAAACCTAAAGGCCTCTCTCTCAAGGTCAAACAGCTCATCTACAAACAGATAATCAGACCCACTCTTACATACGCCTGCCCATTATGGTACCACATCTCACCCTCCCAAATGGAGAAATTACGAGTTTTTGAACGAAAATGATTCCGAATTATCACAGGCTTAACCCGCAAAACCAACTCATATAGTAACAACGATCTTTACAACACCGCAGGCATCGAACGACTGGATAGACGGACCCTAGAACTGTCGATAAATTTCATAGGAAACCTTCCTAACAATCCCAACCCGATAATAACAGACCTACCATCACCCTCCTCCAATACGGGAACTCGCTAATGTAATTGTCTCCAAATCAGGACCCTCTTCACCTCAGGCAGACTGGTTAACGATCTAAACGAGGTCGTGTACCACAACACCGAACTGACACCCAATCATTTCAAATACAGCAACATCCAACCATTCTCCAAGATTCTTACCTTTAACACAGAACCGAATGGCACCCGTGACGCCGAACAATCTCAAACTTTCCCCAGCCTCGACGGCCCGGCCATTCATCATCAGCTGTGGAACCGATGATCCAGTTTTCTTTGTGAATGTAGTATACTGGGTCTTCGTTGCGTTGAAGTCGACAAGATTGGCCTTTCCCCACTGCAGGACTTTATCCAGATCCTGATTCAGAGAGTCAATCTGTCTACATCTCAGCTGGTACGACGTAGATGCACCAATCGGCCGATCACTCGAAAAGGGGGAAACAAGCGTATTATCATCCGCAAAACTGAACACTTTGTTATCCGTTGTCTCCAACAAATCATTTATGTGAAGCAAGAACAAGGTTGGGGCCAATATAGAACAGAATAGAACGGGCACCCCCGAATTAACAGGATACAGATCCGAATACTCGCCGTCCACAACAACCCGGATCGATCGTTTCTCGAGGAAGCTCAGAATCGCAAAGCTGTTGGGAAATCCCATACGAACGAAGTTTGCTCAGCAATGCCCCGTGCCAGACGCGGTCAAAAGCCTTGGATATATCCAATGCGAACGCCCTTGACTCACCATGCCGTTCAATCGCAGATGTCCATATATTGGTTTTAAGTGTCAAAAGGTCTCCCGTGGACCGCAGACTCCGCTCTTAAAACGGAATCTTGAATGCAAGTCGTATCCTGAGCAACGAAGATATGTCGAATCAGTTGACGAATCGACCTGGGTCTCAGTTAGGGCAAGGATATCAGGTTTCGTTGTTTGCAAATATTGGTGGACGGCGTTTACATTGGTATTGGTGAAACAGATGCCCCTGATGTTACAAAATGCCGTCACCAGTCGAGCGTGGGCCGAGCCTCGAGAGCTAGCCCGGTTATGCGATGACGAACCTCTCCAAGTTCTATTATTTATCATGATATCTGCATGAAGTTCCCCCTGACATAGTCCCCCCCCCCCGGAGATCCGAATGGGAGACTAGTTTACCTCGGAATTCTTTATATCAGAAGGCACCATCATGACTAATCCCCGTGTTAGTCCGGCCATCAGCCACACATCCGAAACACCGTCGAAGATTTCTCTCGGCGATATCGTGGAATGCACAGCGTGACGGAGTGGTATCTCACCTTGGGACCGACTACCACCTAACCAACCTTTTCTCGAACCGGTCCATCAGCCAAGCCCCGAAAGATGGACAGGGATTTCTCCCGATTAGATTAGATTAAGTTAGATTAAGTTATGTTAAGTAATTTTAAGTAGGCTAAGTTAAAATAAACAGAGTCCCGGTTTTTCTTCTGACCTTTTCCAGGAAAAACAAAACTACCAATCTATATAATTCCCATTAAATCTTAAGCACATATAAAAAAGAATTGTTTGAAAAATGTTAACAAATAACATGTAAACACTTATCATATAACCAATCTATTATAAGTTAGCTGTATTACTTATTGTAACTTTTAATTTTTGGTCAAATAAATGCAGTAAATTAAAAAAAAAAATCACCGACATCGCTCATTCATTCGGCGTTCGTTCATTCATTCAGTCATATTCGACGTCAGTCATCGTGTGCTCGTACATAAATAGAATTGAATTCGTCTACGCTAAGTCGTCGTCGATCTATCGCCGTTCACATCGAATCTTGTGACTTTGTGTAATTTTTGTGTGATATATTGCGTTTATTCGTGAATATTGTGACAAGTTGTGATTGCAAAAAAAAAAAACTATACAAACGATCCAAGCACTACCCGGGCCTACATATTAGAACGGAAAAGAAGAGCCACCGAAACTCTACAAAATTCAGCAAAGAAGACCACAAACATGGAAAGTCAAGGAAAACACATTGACTACGAGAAAAATTCCACGGAGTCGTGGAATACATAAAACAACTTACAACACAGGCGAAGCAACTGCAGAAGGAAATTGTCTCCCTACAGCAACCCACCAAAAACAGTGACGATGCCATTATGGAAATAACGCCCTCTCAACAACCCAGCCTAAACCATCAAACATCCCACCTAGACAACTACAGCCAACCCGTAAGGAATCCACCATACAAGCCAAGCCAGCACCGAGTCCCCTGCCTGCTCAGCACAAAAATGTTAGACCACCACCAATCTACATCAAAAACATGACCAGCATCAAGGAAATAAGTATAATAGTAGAAAATGTCCTAGGACACCGCAATTTCAACACAAACACTAAAGGCTCCTCTATCTCCATTGCAACTACAACTCTGGTTGATCACGACAAGACCATTAGAAAACTTTCGGAACTACGACACCCATTTTTTACGTTACAACACCATCAGCTCAAACCAGCAACATTCATCATTAGGCGCATTGACCCAACTTTGACCAACGAAGAACTAACGTCAGAGATCTTCAGGATTTGTCCAGAGCTGAAAATCCACAGGCTGGACTATTTCCAAAGTCCATACATGCGAGAAAACAACATAACGAATCTACGGAATATCCAAATTCCTAATAAAGACACCAACAAGCTCAAACAAATTAAGTAGTTGTTTACACATAGGATCAGTATCGAGGAGCCCCATAAACAGAGCATCCTCCATTGCCAGAGATGCCAAGGCTCGGGACACTTGGCGGTGGCTTGCCACCTAAATATGATGAACTGCGATGAACATAAACCAGGAGAATGCAAAGTCAATCCACAGGGTATAGAACCAGGAAAAATCCAAACCACAAACCCCGATGGATTCATTACCACTAAGGAAATCGCAGTGACATCCTGTAGCCGCGGAGGTCCACTTCCAGCTAATTTCTCCCAGTGCCGTCATAAGTTGAGAATTCTCCAAAGAAGAATAATACCAAGTACAACCAAATCCACACCGCAGAACAAATTACCACAACCGTTACGGACCACGTGTCCATTCCCCAGCCCAACAAATAACCCCCATGTCTTTAAGTTCCCCTCTCTGCCTGTAAATAAGAAAAATCGTCAAGTAACTAATTTGCATAAACTACTTTATGCAAATTCTATTTGGCAGAAAAATAATAATAAAGGCGTTGGCGCCGAATAAAATATATCATATACGTCAACGGCAAAAAAATAAAATATATAATCAATTGAGAATTGGAAAAAGTGAGAACACAACGGACGTGATTATATCCGCAATTGAGAAAACGAAAATTACTAAACGAACGGAAGAGGTAACAACATTTCGCCGCGGGTGTACGATATCATAACAGGGGACTCAAGAGAGCTTCATCCCCTGCAACCTGAAAAGCAGCCCCGTCAACTGAAGAGCACCCTCACCGACCGAAGAACGGTCAACCACACCAAGTAAGTCAATTACCGTTCACTTATTAGATTCACGTTAATTAAATTGTTAAAATACTACAACAGAACCTACAAAGCCAGGAACACCATATGCGGATGTCATCAAAAACAATCCAAACACGCTGGCGTCACACAACCCCAACTCCATTGGTCTCAACCTGGACATCATGGGCTACATCAAGAGTCTAGAAACTACGTTGTAGCATATGCCGGATATCGAAATAAAAGGTCAGATTCTCTCACTTATAACCTCTGTAGCGATCCTAAATCGCTACTCCTATCTACATCCCCAATAACATCAAAAATCCTATCCACAATCCCATAATGAAAAACCCAAATTTCATATCAAATCAATGAGCGATAAATTAAACAAAAGTTAATTATCGCACATTGATTCAAATTCCACATAACATATCCAAATCCCATATTGAGTCACATGTACAACGAATTTAACCAAAAGTCAGTTCATCATACATTGACTCAATTCCTAAAAATAGTAACATCATGAAATGCTAAATTCGAAACGCATTTCATGATTCCCTTCCCAGAATCTATCCAACAAAAACCTTTAAAAAATTCTCGGAACAAAATTCCAATCGAAGCACGCCAAGCCTTGCGTGCGCTTCTTGGAATTTTGACATTAAAATAGTTGACAAAAGTCAACTCCAAAAACTATAAAAGGGGAGTGCATTTCAATTTCATCATCAGTAGCATATCAGAGGCCGAACCGCTGGCCGTTCAATAATCAATGTAATTTCAGAGGCCGAATCGCTGGTATAAAAATCACCCTTGTACTTTTAAATTTAAGAAAAAATAAAGTCGAGTATCGTTGTTTCAACTTCCCCTTTTCGCGGTCTTTGATTTTTTCACCGTCAACGCTCCGGGCTCTTCTCCCACCGTTTGGGAAAGCACGGCTCGGAGTATAACACCTCCCATATTCTCTCCCTCAATGGCTGAACTATCTATAATCGTCCTCAACGCAGAATCTATATACTCCAACATCCCTAAGCAACACGTACGGTTGTTTATTAAAACCTTCTCACCTGTCCGCAGCGCCAAAAAAAAAAAAAAAACTTTCAACTTTTAATTAACAACTGTCCGGTTTATCTTTCTTTGACTACTGCACCGAACCACAACCGTTGTTCCTTCTTTTCACACACCCGGGTAAAAAAAGCTCTCCTGTGGTGTTTTCAGCCAAATAGCACTTTCAAGACTCTTGTTTATACTTGACTAAAAAAACTAAAAACTAGAGTCTCTCTCTCTCTCTCTCTCCATTCCCCGTTACTTCCCCGAAAAGAACTCTGCCATGACTGTCCCCTCGACATTAACATCGTTACGATGCAGGTTTGTGCATTTGCTTGTATTTAAGTTAACTTTAAACGTAACGTATGCGCAAATGAATGTTTTGGTAGGCAAATCATCATCATCATCGGCACTACAACCGGGGACCGGTCTTGGCCTTATTTAGCAATTCCTGAGGCTTGTTAAATTTTCCATAATGATTTGTTTTTTCCGGGCAATGTCATTAGTCTTGCGCCAGAGGCTCCTCGATGGGGAATCGAACCCCGGTCTCCCGCGTGACAGGCGGGTATACTAACCACTATACTATCGAGGGCTGGTAGGCAAAAACTTAAGTGAAAAATGTAAATGTTTTAATTAGATAGAAAATAAAATTTGCATGCGTGTAATTTTTGAATTATTTAAAGGTTCTATTTTTCATGCATCTATTTACTGTGTTAAATATTTCCGCGCTGGAACACTGGCGCGGGGGGGGGGGGGGGGGTACCACGTAACATCCTTTCAGAAACGTGGCTTAAGTCTGAGTCCCGAGTATCCGTCCCCAATTATATATTTATTTCAAACCCCAGAACTACTGGATCCCATGGAGGTGCCGCTATCCTACTACACTAAAAAAAACTCCAATTCACCGAAATCAGAATCGCCACTGTTTTCAATATCAAATACACGGCAGTTAAACTTTTTGTGAAAACAAAAAAATAATCATATTAACATCCATTTACATCCACCCAACACGCGACCCAGAGGTCCCCGAATCTGACATATCTCAAATAATCAGACAGTCTCTCCCCGCACCATTCATAATCGGTGGAGACTGTAACGCTCATCATACAGCATTCAACGACATCAAGAATAACAAATACCGTTGCCAACTTTTGGACCTCCTCTCATCTCACCCATACTACATCGACAGTCCACTGCAGCCAACTCGTGTCACCAACTTGACGCAGTCAACAATTGATTTCTTCCTCAAGTCCGCTGATGTCTACTCTTCCTTTCATAGGAGGATTTAACGACACAAACAAGGCATCACATACATCCGACACCAGCACATTTTTAACCACAGATGAATTAATCAAGTTCATAAAATCGCAACCCAATAAAAAATCCGCCAGTCTAGAAGAAATACGACACTATCTTTTTAAAAGCCTCCGCCCGCAAAATCTACTTCCCATTCTCGTCCTTCTTAACCATATCATAAATGCATCACATTTCCCAGAGAATTGGAAAATTGCAGTGGCGATCCCTATTAAAAAGACCGGCAGTTCCAATAACACCTCCAACTATCGTCCGATATCTTTATTAAACAACTTAAGCAAAATATTGGAATGTAAGATCTACCAAAACCTTCTCTTGTTTGCCAGTGATAATGCTCTCATCCCTAATTCTCAGTTTGGCTTTCGTGAGCTATACTCCACTTGCCATGCTCTATTAAAACTTACACACGATGTCACAACTGGTCTGGAAAATCAATGCCCTACCGCATGCATATCTCTCGATATTTCTAAAGCGTTTGGTTGTGTCTGAATCTCAGGACTTCTTTATAAGCTGCATGGCTTATTTGGTCTGAATTCCAACATCACAAAGCTCGTAGCATCTTATCTTTCTGGTCAGAATAAACTCCTCCCTCTCACAAACTCGCAGCACAACTGCGGGAGTTCCGCAAGGACCCATTCTCTGACCACTTTTATATCTTCTATACACATCCGATATTCCCCAACCTCCACCTAGTGTTGTAATACTAAATAATGCTGATGATACTTTAACTTAGTCATTCTCAACCCATATCAAAAGTCCCCTTCATAAAGCCTCAATACAGCTTAACTTCTGCAGACGAGTGTTGTTGTGTAAAAAAGGATAAATAAATTAAGTGCATTACGATGATAAGATCATCTAAGGATCCCCTTATTCGCAGCAATATTGCAAGTTAAATCTTAAAAGCTGTTCCTAAGTGCCGCAATGAAAATACTTATAAACCAAGAAAACTCCGTGCGCTTTTTTCCTTTCCTGCAAGTGCACAGGTGCGACGAACCTTTGACCTTCGTGAACATTTCCAGTGCACAATCCGTTGGTGGGTGATAGGAACCTGTGGCGGTTCTTTAAAGCATTCCCAAAGAACCGCCTTTTCAACCTGCTTTTCCCTCACTCCACAAACCACTATACTTACCTGCATTCGAGCAGCGTAAGCTGTCTTTCAGTAGCTTTTACCTGAATGTTAAACCTCACCGATGGCATGCATAACATGGAATTTTTCTGATTCATAATATATGAATCATTCCTTACCCCCTATCGGCTCAGCTCGTCAGCAATTATATTCGATAAACACTCGCTGGCCAGCGTAATTGTCGAAACAGCTGCAGCCGATATCCTTACTACGGCTCATAATTAAATGTTGCTCCAATCCCGAGGTTCGCAACACTTGCGACAATTTCCTTTCATGGAATTTGGGCATGGAAATGATCATTGTTTAGACAATCTTACCCATGCCATGCCCTATGATGACCCACAGCAAAGCAAAGCAAACACACAGTACCTCACTGCGTTTGTTTTGTTTACTTTCCGCTGGTCTATGGTTCCCCTGGGTGAGACGTTAGCCTGCACATCTGCAGGTCAAATTCCTCACCACCATATCCATATACCAGTGTTACCGACCGACCTTGAGTCCAGGTCCTCCCAACATCCACTAATCCCCTTTCGTTAGGTTCCCCTCTTTACCTTTAAACGGAGAACAACTCGCCAACTAGTTAATTTGCATAAACTACTTTATGCAAATTCTACTTGGCAGAGAAAATAATAAAAACGAATAATAAATTAAAACGTCAACGGCAAAAAAAAATAAATATATAGTCTGAAATATAGTCTGAAAATATAGTCGAATATTTGGATATATCGAAGATCGATTTATTGGGTCAACAAATTTGGGACTATATTCACCAGTGCGACCCCCAAGAGAAGCTCTAAATATAAAAAAGAAGATTTGTTAAGTTCGAAAAGCAATTGGCAAGAACGAAGAAAAGCACAACTGAAGCTGAACAGGGGAGCAGCACGTTCAACGCCCCCTGCAACGTGACAACAGCAACAAGAACCGCTTCATAGACCGTCAACGGTCAATCCACAGTAAGTCCCTTTTTACTTACAATTAAATATATTAAATATATAACAATAAATATTGTAGCGAGCTTAGGGTTCGCTGGATTAATTATGTTAAAATAAATAAGAGCCGTTAAATCGATTCTGAATTAATGTGACATTTTATTAGTCCGTAATAACAATCGTTACTTTTTATCGTACACTTAATGTTTTCTTTATTATCGCTTCCGTAATTATCGCGTATTTTACTGCTTACTTCTCGCTCGAGACTTATCGCTTGTTTCATGTTCTACTTCTTACTCATCACTATGCTCTGTGTGCGGCGTATTTATACTGTTTCAGCGTTTCGTTTCCGTCCGTTCCATTGCCTTGAATGTTCTACTGTTCCTAGTCTCCAGTTTTCCATTACTTTATAGAATATTCTAGTACTCTGTTTCGGACTCTCTAGAATATTCTAGTACTGATTGTCATATGCGGCACAATATATTCAAATTGCTTGTTAAATTAACATAACTATTTTGGCGCAGCCGGTTACCACCAGCTGAGATTTGTATCGAATCCGTCGGGGATACAAATCCAGTGGTGGAAGGGCCCTGAGGCTCTAACGTCCCTACGCCGACTAGCGGAACTAGCGGCTAGGAGCAAAAAGAAAAAGCCGTATAACAAAATAAAATAAATAAAAATATTGTTTCCCCTTTCTCTTTTCCGTTTATTTTCCAATTACAGGAGAGAGGACGAGAACAACGTTGGGAGGAAAATTTAAAGAAATATGTTATCCAAATATTTTCTGTTGTTTTATTGTTCTCGTTTCAGGTTTTTTATCTTCTTCTTTTTTCGATTTAACTAGATTGGGTCTTGCCCCTCATCGTTGGGTCGGATTTTTAAATTGATTCTTGCCTCTCATAGTTGGGACATTTATTTAAATAGAATTAGTCCCTCATCGTTGGATTATTGTTCCGCTATCGTGTTTTCGTTCGCTACGGTTAAAAGCGAACTGCGGTCAGAATAATCCGGGTAGCCCCTCCATACGTAAATTATTAAACGCGCGTGAGCATTACCGTTGATGCAGACGAGGAGCCATACAAGGCAGCTATCTCGTGTAATACACTAACTTTGTTTAAGATCTCCTTAGTATTAATGTTCAGTAACGTCACCGGTTACTAGAGGAGAAAATACGAGTATAAAGTGTTAACATTAAGGCTAACAAACCAAATCTCACTTAAGTACAAACCGAGATTATGATGGAAACAATAGATGTGGATTACTGATAAAAGAAAGCAGCGAGTTTTATTTGAATTTTCCTTTTTGTGAACGTGCGCTCAGAGAAGCAGTTTTAGTGCGTAACACCTGTGCCAATAGAGGACATCACCACTGGAACTATTAATTAATCGGGAAGCAGTTAGTGCGCCATTTAGTATTGTGGGGTATTTCACTGAACCCGCGTCCGTGCTTACGCCTAGTAAATACCACCCACAAACCCGTGTCGTACGCCGGCACACCAACATAAACCCCTACAATAGGAAAAATCAAGTTCGGTAGACTTCGGTGACTTGGGTCAATAGTATCAGCCGATAACAATATGGAAGAAGAAATACGAGAACGGCTGATCAAATCCAGCAAAGCCTACTATGGTCTATCAAGGCTCTTTAAATCCCGAACATCCAAGCTACTACTGTACAAGACCATGGTCTTACCAGTACTCACGTATGGATCCGAGACCTGGGTGCATAATAAAAGGCACTCTGAACTCTTAGCCGCGTTCGAGAGAAAGGTCTTAAGGAGAATTGTTGGCCCCGTATGTGAGGAAGGACGATTCCGGAGACGCTACAACCATGAGTTGTACGCAATCTACATTTAAGCTAATGTTGTAAGAAAAACCAAGCTTGGTAGACTCCGGTGGGCGGGACACCTAGCTCGAATGAGCGAAGAGAAGCCAGCCCGGAAAGTCCTTTGTGGCGGCGCGGTAGACTTTATCTGCGATGGAGAGATGGCGTAGACCATGATGCCCAGAGCCTGGGAGTGCCAAACTGGATGACATCGGCTCGAAATCGGGATCGGTGGAGATTTGTTAAATAAGGCCAAGACCAGATCCCGGTTGTAGTGCCGATGATGATGATGATGATGATACGGCTTTAATGGATGTGCTTTGATTTTTCGACTTGTCTTTTCAGTGCTGTTGTTCTTCCCTATTAATCATGAGTGTATCTGCTAGAAACGCCACACTTATCCTAAATAATCAGCCGATTTGTCCATCAATCGGTCTACATTAACAGTCAAGTTTAGATATACGAAAGAAGACATTCTTTTTCAGCCGAGGCACACTACATTATCATGAGATTACAAGGTCTATGCATTCAAATCTGGGCATTGCATTACAGGACCTTCTAATGACTGCCTAATCTAATCATGTATACAACTGCGTTATAGTCCAATCTTCACCCATTGTGGGGCCAATGTCAATACATACTTTCTCTAACTTCTCCCGCCACATTGTTTTGACATTCACATAAATATCAAAAAGCAGTTAGTGACTTGTTATGAATTTATGATGTTTTGATTGTGTGACATCATGTGCCTAAGTGGTGTAGGCATTCCTTTAGTCTCCGCTAAATGCCTTCCTGCCCGTGTTTATGTTTAATTTTCCATATTAGATATATGTCCTGATTAAAGTGAAATTGATAAGCTTTCATGAGACTACATGAGCTCCGTTCTATTACAAACCGAATAACATTTTCAGTCAAAGATAAAAACTTCGAGTGTTAACCACATTTTATTTTTGTACTCTCAAAGGGAAAGGAAAAAAGATAAAAACCATAAATGTGTCCCGAAATAAAACTTTGCAAAGCACTTGAAGAGTTGACCAATGGCAAGGAGCACTACCCTGCACCCAGCAACGAAAACAAAGTCAACCCAAAGAAAAGGTGAAAAGCGCACAAACAGGGTTTCCCTGCTCAAGAGAAAAAGAGCACACAAAAAAGAAGTCATGAATAAATTTACCCTAAGAAACAAAAAAACAAACTAAAAGAAAAGGAAAAAGAAACACTGAAGTGCATCAATTAGTAGCACCTCCCGCCCACACAGGACTAAAACGACACAGTACAAAGCGATTAACGACAATCTAAACACTATTTGTGCGTTTAGTTCCCACTTGGTGTAGTTTAATTCGATACAGACGCCATAAAAGTAAATCCCGCCGGCAATTATATAAACGATAAATTGATATTTAGCACTTGCCGCTGGCAGTAAATTCAACGGCAGGGGATGGAGAGTTTCTACCCCTTTTTTATAATCTACACTATTGTACTGTTAATATCTCTGTCACTCGTATTCTCTACATAGAGTTTGACATAGGCCACGTCTCTTTTGCGTACGGTTTTATTATTATTTATATTCTCATTATCAACATAATGCACACTGCCGCTGGAGCATGCGCATTTCCTCACCTATTTTATCAACACACGACAAGTCGGGATCAATTTATTTGCGAAACGTTGAGAACCGATGGATCTGTTGTCTCTGTCACATATGTCATAAATAATTGTAAACACAACACTGATATTTATGATGGGTATGGGTAATGCCAAGTGCCAACGGCATCAACGAAGTGCTTTTATTATTATCCGATATTGAATCGCAAAAATATAATTTTTTCTCCCTATTTCACTTTAGATTTTTCCAGGACATTATTGGAAATTCATCAAATTGTCACAATTCATTTTGCTTAAAATACATCACAATGGGAAAAGCGTGTAAGGACTCCGATTTCGAACGATACACCAACCGCGGTGGTGAATTTCCATTTAAAGTCGGGAAAGATAAATTCCACAGAACGAGAGATGTGTCTTACGGATTTGTCAGTTATCGCGGTCGCACTTACACGTCAAACGACAGACGAGCACTTTGCACTGTGAAGGAAGAATTAGCAACAATTTATCAGTGAGAAGGGAACAGCACTATATGTTAGCGGTGCACACAACGTTGGCTCCCATGTAAACAAGTGCACGCCAAAATGAGATAGAGTGCATTTTTAGGTCATCAACTAAACTTGGTTTCGTTTACCCTCTTTTTATTTTTTTTTATGTAAACACCATACAAAAGAAATTGGGAAAAGAAAATGGTCAGAATGCAAAAAAATTTCACCATATAATTCCTGAAGTTGATTTGGTTTTTTTATATTTTTTGTAGATTCACAATATAATTAAACTATTTTTAAATAATTTATATATTATGTGGCACTTAGTGTTTGTTGAGGTAAATATTAAGATAAGTTGTGGTGAAAATTTGATTGCGCTTCTTTTTGTTCCACAAACTATTCACACACAACCAAACGCGACGGCGAACTTCTTCGGTCTGCCTTTTGTGTTCGCATCAAATGTTGTTCTCTCCTATTCTCTTTGCAGCTTAGATTGTTTTTTGCGATGTGGGAGATCTGTGTGGTGAAAACCATTGAAATTAACGAATCGAAGTCTTGGGAGTTTATTAACGAACGGTTGCGTTCGTTTGTTGTGGATGAATTTGTTGGATAGGTTCTGTCGATCAATCTCCAAAAAGCGGAGGGGAATGGAGACATTCAAAATTTTTCGCGCATTGGATCATTTAAGCTTTAAACTAAGCGCGGATATAATGCTGCATATACTTCTGGAGATGTTATACGTCACCGGTGCAAACATGTCCCCATGGCCTGACTCCTGTTTGGTTGCTGGTGGTGAAGTTTCTTGGTGGGAGAAGACATCGCGATTGGTTCTTACGGAAGGGAATTTCCTATGCAAACGAGAGAGTGTTATGCTTTACCGGAACTGGACCCACTAAACAGATACTCGTTTTTAAAACTTTTATTTTGGCTGCGCTACCTCTGTCAGAAGGGAACAACAGTGATCGAAGTGCGGGTTGATTAAAAGACTGTTTAATTTGTTTTTTTATTTATATATACATAAATTCGTTGGCGTACATATCTTTGAATTGACAATCGGAAACTGGCCCGATTTACCTTATTTTAAAAAAATTGAATTATTGTTAATATATAACTTATTGGTGTCCGCCATGTCGGACCTAAGTCCAGAGACTGACATCGAAAAAAAAGTAGTAGCGAGAGGCCGACTTAAACGAGATAAGGACAAATGTGTCCTTCGTCGATTCTCTGGCTTTTTCACTTTCTTTTCATTTTTTATCTGCCTCTTAATCTATTTTACTTACCTCATCATCATCATCGGCACTACAACCGGGAGCCGGCCTTGGCCTTATTTAGCAAGTCCTGAGGCTTGTTACATTTTCCATAATGATTTTTTTTCCGGGCAAGGTCATTAGTCTTTCGCGGGAGGCACCCCGATGTTAAGTGTCCGGCGCCGTGCTTCCTCGGTTGAGGGAAGAGCGGGGACCTTTTATTTTATCTTTAGTTCTGTTTCTTTCATCAAGTCTCGTTTCATTGTTGAGTAGCTCCGATAGAATCAATGGTCAAAGAAAAACTTTTCCTTCTCTCTTGATATTAGTTACGTATTTATTTTAAACACTAAAAACTTAACTGCTTTTACAATTCTTAATTAAAACTTCTTCTTACAATATTCCACTTATAAATCAAACTTCTAACTACAACTGCACTTTATGAACTCAAATTTTTCTCTATCTGTTTTTTCTTCTGTGACTTTTCACATTCAATTCGAACGAAAATCCAAGTTGCTATGTTTTCAATAAATAAAAAGGTGCAGGTTATTAAGTGTGCTGTAACTGGTAATATTGTGAATGTTTATGAATGGTATGTATTAAGTGAGAATGTAATATATGTTAAGTGAAGTTTTTAAGGATGTGTTAGGAGATTCAGTGTTAAATTTAATAAGGGTAGTATTCTGGAATACAACATCCCACCCTTCTTCGAGAAAGAAAATTATCCTTGAAGAGAATAATTTTCTAGTAACTATATATTAAATTAAGATTAATTAAAAACTTGGATTTTCGTTCAATTACATTACAAAGGTTTTCAAAATTAATCTTTCATCAAAGGTTACAATAATCAAAAAGTTCTTAATACTAGAAAAATAATCTATTTACATTATATATTAACTAAATTTTTTCAATAATCAAAAAGTTCTTAATACTAGAAAAATAGTCAAAATAGTCTATTTACATTACATATTACCTAACTAAATTTAAATATTTCTCCTTGGAACCTTTTGTTTTCTAATCCAAAAGTTATTATTACTTATTATATTAAATATATAATATTAATATTATTGTTTCAAAATTCTCATTTCCGTATATATATTAATTCCAAAATTTCTAATATATATATTACCAATAAAATTTTCTTTCTTTCCTTTTCCGTTCGAATATATATAAATTCTAAAATTTCCAATATATATTACCTCTAAAATTTTCTTTCTTTCGTCCCCCTCATTAACTTTTTTTTTTTTTTTTTTTTTTTTTTTTCATTTCCGTCATTTCCTACAATTGTTAGATTATTTCATATATATTGAATAATAAAACAAAGGCCATTTGTTATGTGTTTATCTTTTCCTTAAATTTATGGAAAAGTTTCCAAAACCTTTCTGGGCCTATTACTATGATGATTGAATAAAGATGATTATTACCAAAAATCTTCTTGAAAAATGATCTTAAATAATTTAAATGACGGTGTAACCTTTTATTTTTTTGTATTTTGCATTGGAATAAATTTTTTTTGTTGAAAAAAAAGACTTGTAATGTATTTATATAGTTACTCTTTACAATACCTATTTTAGTTAAATTATTAATTTCATTTTTTATTATTTCGTGTTTGAGTAAGTGTTTGTGTTTGTTTTCGTTGTTTAAAATATTTATTGTTTTCGGCTTAGTGTTGTCATTGTCCATAGCTTTAACTGCTGTCGGAACGTCTACCTTTTCAGTCTTACTCACTGCTGATGGATCGTTTAGTTTCTCAGTCTCATTTACTGATTCGAATAGTTCTTCAGACTTATTAGCTGTTAGAACATCTTGGTTCCCAGTCCTATTTGCTGTTTGAACTATTTCTTCAGTTATATCTGCTGTAGAAACATTCAATCCTTCAGTCTTTGCTGCAGAAAAGATTTGTTCATCAGTATTAGCTGCTGAACTGACTTGGGTTTCGACTTTTATTGCAACTATTGGGTCTTCAGTCTTTAACACTGCTGAATTTTCAGTCTTTGTTGCTGAAGTGCCGTGGTTGTCTATTGGGATAGCCGGAATATTAGGGGTTTCTGTTTGTATATTTTCTGCAGGATCCGAATTTTCAGTCTTTAATACTGCTGAGTTTTCAGTCTTGGTTGCTGAAGTGTCTGCGTTATCAATAGGGATATCTGAGATATTAGCGATTTCAGTCTTTAATACTGCTGAAAATTTCGGATTTTCAGTCTGTGTTGCTGAATTGTTTTCCAGAATGGGAGTATGAATCGGAGTCTTTATATTAGGGACAGGATTATCTTCGTTTATATGGCTTGGTTTATAGGAGTATGTGGGCTCAGGGTAAATTTGGCTAGGAGCTTCATTAAAATGGTCGTTATCTGTTTCCAAAGATCTAATGCTGTAAATAGAAAACTTTGGTCTGTCTTCCATAAATTTTGGTTGGCGTCAGGCCTCGTTTTCCGACTCTTGCACCCGAGAAAAGTGAACATTTTGTCTATCGTTTTGTCTATTGGTGCTCCTAGAATTTTCACCAAAACGATTTTCAGAGTTTGTAGGATTATTTCGGAATGGGTTACGCGTTGTTGTACCTTGTTGGTAATTTGTTGAAGCCGATCCATTCCTAGATATCTTGTATCTACACTCATTCTCTGTGTGATTATTCCGACCACAGAAATTGCATAAAATGTTATATTCCCTTTTTATGGGTTGTCTATTCGGAAAATAGTTGGACTGCATGTTCCGATAACATGTGTCCTGAGAATGCCCTGACTTACCACAGGTTTGGCAGACTATACTATTGAATGTAGGTTTTTCGTTATATTGATATGACCTGGGAGAATTGTCCATTCGAGCCGCATGTGACACTACATGTGCAATCGACTGTTTTAAATTATTTCCCCCATGGACTTTAGCTAGTATCTTTAGCTGTTCGTTCATTAGTCCATCTTCAAATGTTTGTACGGCCAATTTTTTGTTTTCTTCCATTAAGAATTCCCTAACCACCGCGTCTGCTGTTATTTCACACGTGGCAGAGTTTAGAGTCCTTAGAGCATTCGCGACTCTATCGCCGTATTCCCGGACGGTTTCTCTGTAGCGTTGTTTCAGAGAAATCAACTCATTGTGTGCCGTCGACCGAGATTGCTCCTCTTTATATTCCGATTCGAGTTTATCTTTTAAATCCTCCCACTTAGCGATTTGGCTATACCTAATCAGATCGTAAGCATGACCCTCTAGTCTATTTTTGACTAGATCTAAAAACGTCTCGTATATATCCGGGTCTGCCTTCTTTATGGATCTAAATAAAACGTCTCCCCCGGAAATAAATTTACCTAAGTCGCAGGGTTTCCCGTCAAAGGTAGGGACGATTCTGAAAACATCAGAAATTCCGACAGAGAGAGCCATTTCAGGGGTTTTACTGAGTATCTGTTGATAGTGGAATTGTTCTTCCCCCTGCCTAGCCGCCTGTCTCGTGTAATATGGACTCGTAATATTGAAAATTTGAATTAAAGTATGGCGAAAATTTGTTATCAATTCTTAAAAATATGGTTTATGAAAAAATGGCCTTTATGTTATTATTCAATATATATATATGGAAACGATATGGTTTGGACCCAAAACTGAAAAGAAAGAAAATTTTCGACGAGAAGGAAAAGAAACGGAAATGTCGTCGAAAAAAACTGAAAAGAGAATTTTCAAAATTTCTATCGAGAAAACACTTTTTTTTTTTGAAAAAGGAAAAAAATCCAAGTAAAATATTCCTACAAAAAAAAAGGAAGAGAGAAAAAACAAAATATTGAAAAAATTTCTTACTACTCTAGATGTTGATAGAAGTCTTGTTGAATTTCTTATTGTTGTCCCTTTTTTTCTTCTTTGTTGTGTCGTAGAGTTCCTCTTTGTGTTCCTTTCTTTATTTTATATTATTTTGTTATTCTTGCCAGGCAGACTTCACGCCCTAGAAGTTGAATATCCTGGTCTTTTGCTGGATTTTTTTTCCGTTGTTTTATGTTTTTTTTTCTTCGTTGTTTTATGTTTTTTTTTTTCGTAGTTTTGTCTGGTTTTTTTTTTCTTCTTATTTTGGTTTGGTTATTTCTCCTGTTTTTTTTTTTTCTCTTTTCTTCTTGAAAAATTTTTTTTCTTCTTCTTATTTGATTATTTCTTTTGTGTTCACTTTATTATTTTTTTTTTTTTTTAAATTTTTTTGTTTACTTTGTTTTTCGTTGTTTTATGTTTACTTTTTTCTTCTTCTTATAAACATTTTTTTTTTGTTGTTTTAAATTTTGTTTTGTTTAAAAAATTTTTTTTCTTCTTCTTTTTTTTTCTTCTTATTTTCTTGTTTTTTTTTTTCTTCTTATTTTCTTCTTTTTATTTGGGATCCTTTGGTTGTATCCCACCGCTGCCACCAGTGTTAAGTGTCCGGCGCCGTGCTTCCTCGGTTGAGGGAAGAGCGGGGACCTTTTATTTTATCTTTAGTTCTGTTTCTTTCATCAAGTCTCGTTTCATTGTTGAGTAGCTCCGATAGAATCAATGGTCAAAGAAAAACTTTTCCTTCTCTCTTGATATTAGTTACGTATTTATTTTAAACACTAAAAACTTAACTGCTTTTACAATTCTTAATTAAAACTTCTTCTTACAATATTCCACTTATAAATCAAACATCTAACTACAACTGCACTTTATGAACTCAAATTTTTCTCTATCTGTTTTTTCTTCTGTGACTTTTCACATTCAATTCGAACGAAAATCCAAGTTGCTATGTTTTCAATAAATAAAAAGGTGCAGGTTATTAAGTGTGCTGTAACTGGTAATATTGTGAATGTTTATGAATGGTATGTATTAAGTGAGAATGTAATATATGTTAAGTGAAGTTTTTAAGGATGTGTTAGGAGATTCAGTGTTAAATTTAATAAGGGTAGTATTCTGGAATACAACACCGACGGGGAATCGAACCACGGTCTCCCGTGTGACAGGCGGGTATACTAACCAGTATACTATCGAGCAGCCCTATTTTACTTACCTGCTAGACATAAATGATTAAACTCTTAGCTTATCGTATCTTATTTCCTAACTTACTGGTCCCTTGCGGACTCTCTAAGTTACATGCATACACTTAAAGCGTGAAAATTTGTCTTTCGACATTACGATTCGGGGGATGGGAGCGAACATACAGGGCAAAGTTACTGATTGCTTTCAACCCGGCGAAGGCCAGGACGATCCTTGTCCCTGTTCAATCCAAGTTGACATGCAGTCTCCACGTGACACACCTGGGTAGCTACTTTGCCACCCACCAAATAGTGAACCAATGCATGCAGCGACATCCTGAGAAATATTGTCGCAAGGCTAATAACCTTGCCCGTAAAAACAAATTATTATGGAAAATTTAACAAGCCTCGGATATGGACCGGAAACACGACGACGACCACGGAAACGAAAATGGCTAAACGATTTAAGAATTTTTTCATGGAACGTCCGCTCACTATACAGAGCTCGAGCTGCACAGCATCTAGCCGATGCCCTGACCGAATATAAGGCTGACATAACACCATTACAACAAATAAGATGGACGGGAGTGGTGTAATTCAAAGAAACGAGTATGACATTTATTACTGCTGTCATCCAAAACACCATGTGCTCAGGGTAGGCTTTCTAGTCAGCCAAAAACTAAAGCCTGCCATCATCGGCTTTATTGCAATAAACGAAACGCTATGCACTCTTCGCGTGCGAGGCAAGTTTAAGAACATAAACCTCATACACGTTCACGGACCTACAGAGGAGTCCCCTGATGACGAAAAATAAGAATACTATGAGAACGTCGAATGGGCCCTCAATGCCTGCCCAAGATACGATGTGAAAATCGTTCCTGGTGATTTGAATGCAAAAATAGGTCGGGAGCCGGTTTTCAGGCACTACATAGGTTCCCATAGTTTGCATAAGAACATTAATGATAATGGAGTACGAGTCATCGAATTGGCAGCATCGAAAAACTTGGTCGTTGCGAGTACCGGGTTTCCGCGTAAAGATATCCACAAAGCCACCTGGGTATCACCTGGTGGAGCCACTCGCAACCGAACTGACCAGGTGTTGATAGATCGCAGCCACTCCTCCAGCCTGATGACGGTACGAACGTACCGAGGTGCCAACGTCGACTCGGATCACTATCTTGTTGGTACAGTTTTCCGAGCGCGGATTGCCTTACGGAGACGTATTGCATCCGCGGATCAGGTTCGGATCAACACGGCTGCCTTACGCAATGAGAATACCAGTAACACCTTTGGTCATGCGTTAAGACTCGCCCTCGAAGATCTCGACGGAGGGAGAGTAAGTCCTGGGGCCAGAATGCCGGGCGTAGAAGAGAAATGGACACGCCTTAAGAATACTGTCATTAGTACTGCCAACTCCATCTTAGGCAGTAGTCGTAGAGATCGGAGCGACTGGTTTTTATGATGAGTGCAAACTAGCGACTGAACGTAAGAATGCTGCATACCGGGCAATGCAACAGTCTCATAGAACGTGGGTGCGCGAGGAAAAATACAAAGAGCTCAGACGATCAGAAAAAACGCTTCACAGACAAAAGAAAAGTGCCTGGAAAAAAAACCTTGTCTGTGAAGTAGAGAAAAGTAGAGGGCGAGTTCCGCACCAGGCGCGGAAGTTATACCAAATAATCCGCAGTATGATGCGGTGCACACCACGCTGTACTTACTGCAAGGATAAAGAGGGTAATTTGATCACCGATTCTGAAGGCATTCTGGAGCGATGGGAAGTGCACTTCAATGAATCGCTAAATGGTCAGTTCACAGAAGAACTGGAGGCTCCACCAATGTAAAATCAAGACCAAATGCTGCCGCCACCAAGCATCGAAGAAACATTAAAAGCCATAAGACAGCTCAAATCAAATAAAGCCCCTGGAGCTGATGGCATACCAGCTGAGCTAATCAAAGAAGGAGGGACTGCGTTACATCACGCAATTCATGAGATCGTGGTGGACATGTGGGGCTTTTCAGGGCCCGAAGAGCTACGCATCGCTCGATCCCCACCATTACCAGCAAATTACAACTTACCTTAAAGTTGATTTTCGGCAAGATTACACAATCTTGCTATGGCATTAACTGCCAACCAATTAGCTGGAATCAATTCGGTTATCCCCACGGATAACCGACATAAATACCCCATAGGCAGCTTACCTTTTTAAGGGCTGTCCAAGCCCTCTTCGAGCGGTCATACCTGGAAACATAATTCATGACAAGATTATCATCTTGCCATGACATCAATCCAGCATCAACCGAGCTTCCGCCACCGAACAATGGATGGCACATTTCCACCAACACACGCTAATCTTTCCGTGTGTTATCTTTGTACCCATCCATTGTCCTGGAAGACATTTCGGGTTGCTTGCACATCTGTAAGCCAGATTTTCAACGGCATGTTCTATGATCTATCTTTCTTAAAGAAGAGAAGATCAAATTAAACATTGGCCTTTCAGGCGCGCATATCTGTTTGGTTATCAGCGTGACCGATTTTACGATCCGTTGCCGTATCCAGAAACGATCACCAGCATCGGTCATGTCTAGGAATATTTACTTAAGCAACGAGTAGCCACGATTCTCACGCTGGCTATCGAAGCTGCTTTCGTTTACACAAAGTAAACACCCAAGCAGATACTTTCGCCTGACGGTACCGCCAACGGGATTAACATACCCTAAAACAACATGCACCCATGCATCGAATTGTACATGACCGAAATATGTTTATTTTAAACGAACTAGCAACGGTCATACCCAATGCTTGGTTCATTATCCCAAAATAGATTCCTGCCTTCGGCGAGAGTTTTATTGACTCACGTCAATCAAGGAATCTATCCCTTGCGGATGGCGGCAGTATATCTTGCCCATACATGTAGCAGCAGATTTGACCTGCGACATGAGTTTTTCCTGTTTTCCTTTTTTTATGACCTTCACCATTGGCTACCCTTCGGCGGGGAATCCATTATGTTCGTTTTTGTTGGATGTCTGTAAAGAGACATGATAGAGTCAGTCATTATACTTCAAACTGCACGTTTGCTTGAGGAGTCAGATGTCAGTCGTTATAGAGGACAGTCGCGACCTTTTAATGCTATTATTATTATTATTATTATTATTATTATTATTATTATTTATTACGATGTAATTAATTACACAATAACTTAATTCTAAATAGCGCTAGCTGCTAGGGCTTTCGGCTAATATCGAGTTACTTTAAATTTTGTTATGAAGGTTAGTAAGTGTTAGTAATTCGTATGTGTAGTTGATATTCTGTTCTGATGGTTTTGCCAAAATGTTGCTGAAGGGGTCGTTTCCAAATAGTTGGTTTGCGATGGTTTGGACTTTTGGGCACTCGAATATGATGTGATGTGGAGTAAGTGGGAGTTGGTTGTTGCAGTTACTGCATTGTGGGGGGCTGGTTTTTGTAAGGATGTGTTGGTGTGTGATTTTGGTGTGTCCTAGCCGGAGTCGTAGGAAGCATTTTATTTTTCTGTTTGAAACTGTTGTTGGGTAAGTAACGGGTTTGGTGTCCTGTTTAATAATGCTGTACAGGTGGATGTAGTGGTGCCATTCTTCTTCCTCCACGTTCTTAAGGGCATTTCTTACCTGTCTTCTTATGTCCGTTTTGTTAGGATAATAGAAAGAGACGAGAGGCGACTTTGTCCCTACTTTTGCGGCCGCGTCGGCCGCTTCATTTCCACTGATGTTACAGTGCCCGGGGGTCCAAAGTAGCTTTATTTTATTAGCTTTCTTAATAATGTTATCTTGGATTTGACGAATGACAGCATTTGTGGAGTTTACGTTGGTTATTGCTTTTAGAGTTGAAAGGCTATCAGTACAGATAATCGTTGGGATTTTCTGGATCAGTTTTGTTGCTTCCAAAATTGCCGTTGCTTACGCTGATAGGATGGAACAAAAGGTGGGAAGTGATCCCATTCTGATTATTTATTTGCGATTGTTGACTATAGCAAATGACACATTTGATTCGTTTTTGGAACCATCTGTGAAAAACAGGTTCCAGTTTTTATGTTTGTCGACGGTATCCTTGAAAAGTTTTTGATAGATTATCTGATTTGTTGAATGTTTTGGATAATGGGTCAGGTCATCTAAGATTGTATTTCTCGGAATTAACCATGGAGCGTGTTGTGTGCGGTGGGGTTTTGAAATATTTATAGGGATATGTAAGTCCTTGGCTATATCGATGGCCCTTTCCAGTCCTGAGCGGTATCTCGACCTTCGTTTTTTTTTTATAAATTTTTCGGATGTCCTGCACTATGGGGGTTGCTATAGACATTGTAAATTTGTAAGCAAGTGTAGCTGATATATATTTTAGTCTGTTTTCTATAGATGGGAGACCGCATTCGACGAGGATGTTTTTAATTGGTGTAGTACGGAATGCTCTGGTACTTGATCGAGCTGCGGCGTGATAGGGAGATTTTATTGTTTGCAGGGTCGTTTTGCTACATTTTCCGTATATCATTAGTCCGTAGTCAGAGAGAGAGATCTTTTATTTCGTAATAATATTTTCAAAAAAAAAAGTCTGTGACCGCACATTTTACAATTCAGAGATTTGATAAGTTATATCTTACAACTGAAACATTATCTTGGATAAAGAAAAGAAAAATATGTATAATTAATAATTAAAAGAATAATTCGAAGGAAAATACGAAAAAAAAAGAAAAAAAAAAAAAAAAAAAAAAAAAAATAAAACCAATAATAAGTAATATAAAATGTAAATATTTACATGAAATTATGACAAATTAAGCAAGAAGCTGGGTTATGAGAGGATTTTCAGAACTTTCACAGCTGATGTTAAAGTTATATACTAGTTTACGAATTCTTTCAGAAATCAATTCAACATCCGCCCTTCCGTGGAGACTTAAGGTTGAATAGTGCCAAGGGAGGTCTAGCATCATTTTCAAAACTTTGTTTTGTGATACCTGTAACTTCTTTAAATGGCACCTTGCAGCGTTACCCCATACTGGACACCCATATAACATATAGCTTGGAAAATAACTTTATGAATAATAATCTTATTTTCATTTGTGAGTAAAGACTTGCGATTAATAAAAGGGTAAAGCATCTTAATAGCAATACTCATTTTATTAAGAGTACTTTGAATATGTTGTTTAAATGTGAGTCTTGTATCGAGATGAACTCCGAGATACTTTACGGATTGCTCCCATGCAATCGTGGTACCATTTATTTGCAGCTGACTGCTGGGAAGATAGCAAGCTTTTCTCTTTCGTGTAAAAAAGATGGCTTGTGTCTTCCCGACATTTAGCTTGATTTTCCATTTCATATAATATTTTTCAAGTATCTCGTTCGCATGCTTTAGATTTGTCTCAACGTTGAGAGAAAATTCATGCGACGCAAATACTGCAGTGTCGTCAGCGAAGATAGCTGATTCACACTGCGGTAGATTTGGAAAATCCGAAGTGTAGATATTGTACAAAGCTGGACCAAGTACTGAGCCTTGGGGGACGCCACAATCAAAAAATATCAATCTAGAAACATCACAATTGACATGAACCTGAAAACATCTATTGGATAAGAAACTCTGGACGACCTTACACAAATACAAAGGAAAGTCGAACTGTATCATTTTATATATTATCCCATTGTGCCATACGGAATCAAAAGCTTTTTCAATGTCTAACAATATCATGCCCGTTGATTGACCACGTGAACGATGGTCTAGAACATGGCTGCAAATTCGTTTAACCTGGTGCGAGGTGCTGTGAAAGCGTCGAAATCCAAATTGGATATCGGGGAAAATATCTTTATCTGAAACAACTTTTAAAATATGTTGTTTCAGGATTTTTTCAAAAACTTTACTTATGTTGCTAAGTAAACTAATTGGCCTGTAACTTTCAGGTTTATCTGGAGCTTTTCCAGCCTTAAGGATAGGTACAACCATTGCTTTTTTCCAACATTGAGGAAAGTATTGACATTTAAGGCATGCATTGATTATAAATGTTAAGTATTTAATTCCAATATGAGGCAATTGTTTTAGATAGGCATTCTTAACTTTGTCTAGTCCTCCTATTTTTCGTGTTTGCAAGCACTTGATTACATTTCTTACGTTTTCTTCTTCTACAAATGCATTTAGAGGAGTTAATTCGTTTGTGGTGTCGAATCTTTCGATTCTGTTACCGACAAGTTCATTAGTTTCAAATTCACCCAAATGCTGAGAGACCAAGTGATTTTTTGAAAAACTTGTTCCAAATAGGTTTGCTTGTTCAAAACCTGTAAAAAAAGTAGTAGAAGAATCCTTCAGAAATGGTATTTTACGGTTTTTATTCTTGATTAACTTCACTACATTCCAGAACGGTTTAGCATTTTTATCCATAACGCTCAGTTTTTTGTTCCATTCTCTATTACGATGGATTTGTATCTGGTCAGTAATGCGCTCATTAAAATGGGAAACCATTGATCGAGAAAAGGGCTGACGGTAATTCTGCCAGTTTCTTCGATGAATGTTTCTCACTTTAATAAGCTCTAAGATATGGATTGGAAGTTTTTTAAAAATATCTTTTTTTTACTCTTTTGGGAATACTTTCATCAACCGAAGAAATTATAGCTTGTGTAAAGTTTTGTACAATAAGGTCAACATCATCTTTACAAGACACTCTTTCAAGATTTGTAGTACTATTTTGAAGGCTCATTTTAATCTTTGATTTGAATGAATTCCAATTAGCATTCTTCATGTCCAGGAAATATTGAATCTTTCTTTCACCCAACCAAGAAAGGTTACAAAAAACAGGATTATGATCTGAACTGAGAGCACTTAACGAAACGGGTTCTGTTATAAGACCAGGGACATTTGACACAAACAAGTCAAGGACAGAGGGGATGCCACGAGAACCTGCGGGAAAATAAGTTGGACAAGGTGGATACAAAATATTAATTGGTAGTGCCAATGTAAGGGCAGCCAATATATTGCCCCAAGCATTTGCTCTTACACACCCCCAATCTCTATGCCGGCAGTTAAAATCACCACCTAATAGAAATTCACCATTCATTGTGAATAACTTTTTTAAATCTAGCTTGAGCCATTTTCTTTTAATATCAGACGAAGATCCACCAGGGAAATAAACAGAATAGATTTTTACTGTCTTATGGTTTCTTAACTTAATCATTACACCTACATTCTCCACAAGCCTAGTTGGAATTACAGGTAAAAGCGAATGTTGAATTGACTTCCTGATAAGAATCGCCACTCCCCCGCCCTTTTGGTCTACTCTATCAATGCGATAGCAGTTAAAGTCAGATGATGGGAGTCTTATATCAAAATTAATCCAAGTTTCTGTTACTAGAGCAACATCAACTTTATAGCTATTTAAAAAGTTTAAAAAGTCATGAAATTTATTACGTATGCCTTTAGCATTCCAAATAATTATTTTTATATGTGTATCTGCCATTTTACTTAACATTATTAGTGTATAAAAACTTAGTGGCTAAATGCGCGATCACATTAAATTGTTCTATTTTCGTTTTACAAACTGATAAATTTGAGATCATTTCCATGCACAAGGAATTTAGTTCCTCGATTGTGAAGAGTGCTGAATTGTTGTTGGGTAAATTATTGTTATTGTTTGATGAAGAAGCGCCGCGTGAGTCATTTTCCCATGCATTAATTGTTGGCGGTAAACTTTGAATTTGCGGGCTTGAATTTGGAAAGCTTTTGCTCGGAGCATTGGTCAGTCCCAGTCGTCGCTGTGGCTGTGGAAGCGTAGGAAAATCACTCATAGAGGCAAACGAAATTGGTTTTTGGCAAGCTTGATGATTAGAAATTTGAGTTGATGCAGCGAAATGAGTTCTTGGATGGATCTTGGATCTTCCAGATGATCTTTCTTTTATTTCTAAGTATTTAGATCTACTGGTGCATGTGACGTCAGTAGCTTTATGATTTCCGTTGCAGTTGGCACATTTATTTACCGAAGCGTTATTACATTCGCTTGTTTTGTGTGAACCAGCGCAAGTAGCACAATATGTTTTTATGTGACAATTTCTCTCACCATGTCCAAACATTTGACAATTAAAGCATTGTGTCACCTTACCTTTGATTTTCCTTTGGAAGTTCCAGCTCACTTGGGTGTGAAAAATTGAGCGATAATTTTTTTTAAGTTCACTTAATTTAATTGTTCCATTTTCAAAGTGAATGAGATAAAAAAAAGTCAGTAAATTTATCATGTTTTTTTTCAATTTTTTTAACATCAGAACATTTTAAGCCAAGCGAAATGAGTTCAGCTTTGAGTTCATTAGTTTTTATATCATCCAGTCCATACAAAATAACTTTGAAAGTTTTAGCACTTTTAATATCATGAGAAAAATATTGACAGTTATCCTCTTTTAGTTTTTCTAACACAATATTAAATGATTCAATAGTTCCGAACATTATTTTTATACCAATTGTTAATTTTTTTATTGAATAACTGGATATTTTAAGCTTTTTCATGAGGCTATGCACATATTCTGGTGATTTTTGCAGCACTTTGATTGGTGGCACATACACTTTTCTGATTATTGGCGAATCAGTTTCGTCCATTTCAGAATTATCTGTATCTGGATGGCATTGTAGGGGAGTGAATTTATTACGGTAGGGGTTTTTACCAAGCCCACTTGTTGGATGCATAGTGGAACGAAGTTTTTTATCCGAGGACAAACAATTGTCCCCGGTATCAGGCGATCTATCGCGTTTGGGAATGGTTGTAATGAGAACTCGCGACCGAGATGAACACGTCAAACGCAGTCGAAAGCTCCGGGTGAACTGAAGTCCGTAGTCGATTTTAGATAGGATGATGGCTTTAGTTATGTTAATAAGGGTGTTAGTATGTGCAGATCCATTCTTATATGCTAAGTATTTTACAATATTAAATCTTGCAGCTAGGCTTTTCTTAAGTGCTAAACAATGTTCTTTAAAATTGTATTTACTGTCAAAGAGGATACCGAGGATTTTCATGGATTGGATTGCAGGGATTGTGTGATTCTGAAAGGGAAGTGTGATGTTTTTGCTGCAGCTGGTTTTTCTACAAATGTGTAACATTTTAGTTTTTTCGAGGGAGATCTTTGCGCCTGAGGTTTTACACCAATTAGTGATGTCGTGTAGTATTTCTGAATAGGTAGATTGTACCTCGTTGAGATCGTTTACGTTTGTTAGAATAACTAGGTCGTCAGCGTAGAGGCAGTGTTTTATGTTTTTATATTTTACGAGAATGTCGTTTATTCCGTCAAAGGCTATAGCGAATAATAGGACTGATAGTGGAGAACCCTGTGGAATACAGTTTTTTATGTTGTATATTTGTGAGAATGCACCACCTGTTTAGACTCTAAACTTCCTGTTGGAAAGAAAGGAATTGATTATGTAGAACATATTGTTACCAACTCTCCATTGCGCTAATTTATTCAAAATCACATGAGGACCGATCCGATCGAACGCTTTTTCAAAATCTATGGAGAGAATTGTTGTATGCTTTTTGTTGACAAAGAAGATGTGATGAAGTTGTCGATATGGACTAGCGCATCAATCGTTCCAAATCCTTGCTTGAAACCAACCTGTCCAATGCTTACTAGATTGTTTTTCTCCATGAACCAGTTGAGTCGTCTAGCCACAATTTTTTCAAATGTTTTTCCTAGACATGGGAGTAACGATATTGGGCGATATCCTTTTGCCGAAGTCGGTTCGCCCGTGGGTTTTGGTATGGGTACAATTGTGGCTATTTTCCACACTTGTGGAATTACACCTGTTTGGAGTATGTTATTGAAGAGATGGAGTATTCGCTGTCTCAGGAGTGGTGGACTGTTCTTTAACATTATGTAATCGACTCGATCATATCCTGGTGTTTTACCTGTGGCGCCGTGTAGGGTTGACTCTAATTCAATTTTATTGATCGGGAGATCTATTAATTTAGACGATGGGCTTGTGTGAGGGGACGGGCTAATTGTGTCTCTTTTCGCAGAGAGAAAGGACGGATGAAAGTTTACGTCTTCTGCGTAGTTTGGCCATGTTTTTCCGAGATGGTCTGCAATTTGCTGGGGAGATGTGAGAGTGCCTGAGTCGGTGTTCATGCATTTTATTGAGAGGGGGCGATACTGCCCAGTTAGCGTTTTTATATCCGCCCAAATTTTTCTGGGAGTAGAGTTCGGATTTAACTTTTCGGTAAATGTTTGGAAGGCTTTTCTTTTTTCTTCCTTGGCATTTTTGCGAAAAAGAGCATTTAGCTTTTTATAATTGATTAGGTTAAAATCGGAGGGGAATCTTTTGAAAATTCTCCAGGCTTCTTGTTTTTTCTTCCTTAGGTTGTCCAATACTGGATTCCACCAGGGAACTACTGCCTTATGGAGTTTTCGACTTGTTTGTGGTATCGAGGCATTTGCTCCTATTCGGATTGCTTTAGTGATTATGGCTGTTTCTTGATTAATATTTTGACTCTCTACATGTTGACTTAGTGCCTGGGTAGTTATATTTTGAAATTTACTCCAATTAGCAAGTTCGGTTTGGAATTTAGGAAGAAGTTTGGAGGGTTTGGGACACATGCTAGTGTTAATGTTTATTATTATTGGAAAGTGGTCGCTCCCGTGCAGGTTGGGTAAAGTATTCCAAGTGCACATTGGGGCCAATTGAGGTGAGGCTAGTGATAAGGCTACATGTGTGAAGGATTTGTGAGTGGAAAAATGTGTGTGGCTACCGTTATTGAGTAGTGCTAGATTTGCGGTCAGTATGTATTTCTCTACGGTTTTTCCCCTTTTATTAGTGGACGAAGATCCCCAGATGGGACTCCACGCATTAAAATCTCCGAGGAGAAGTATCGGTGTTTGGATGCTCTCTGTGATAGTGGTAAGATCGTGTATCGTTATTGGTTGGGATGTGGGGGTGTATGCTGATATTATCGTGAGGTTTCTGCCGATATTTATTTCTACTGCTACGACCGAGATTGCAGAGTTTACTACTATAAGTTTATGTGGGATTGATCTATGTATAAGTATACCTGTACCAGGTTTAGAAGCAACATTTTCCGTAAGGTTGTGAAAGAATGCCGCGTATTCTTTGGGTCCTGTGGCCCGAGAGTCATGGCGGATGTGCGTTTCTTGTAGAGCTATGATGGATGGTTTCAGATCTTTGATGAGTATTTGGAGCTCATGCATATTGTTTTTGAGTCCGTTCAGATTCCACTGTAGTATTGTGAGTTTATGGACATGAATGCTATTGTGTATATTAAACCGGCTGCTGTTGGGGATTTTGTTGTTGTAAGGGTTCAGTCTCCGTGTCTCGAGTGTTGATCCATTCAAGCCGAAGCCCTGTCTGCTTCGGCCCGAGTTGGGATTTTCTCGAGACACAGAGACTGTGCTTTCGTTGGGAGTGTTAGCGTTATATGTGGTTATTGTGAGGGAGTGGGGAGTTTAATAATTCTTGAATGGTGGGTTCATTTATTTTTATGTTAGTGTTTTTTTTTAATAGGTATAGGTTCGTTGTTACGGTTAGTTGTTGTGGGTTTTATGATTAGAGGTGATTGGTTTTGTATAGCTTTACGGTATTCTGCAGATGTAGAAGCGCAGTTTGAAATGAATGAAGTGTTTGTCGATGTTGGTTGGAGTGTAGTTTTTGTTGGGTTTTGTTTTGTAGTTTCTTTTATTGGTGGTGTTATATGTGTGGCTGTTGTTTTGAGGAGTGCGGCATAGGATTCCTTTGGTTTGTTTGATGGCGTGGGATTTCGTTCCCTATATATCCGTTTCGCTTCGGATAGAGAAATTTTGTTTCTCGTTTGTATTTCAAGAATGGACTGGTTTTCTATATATTGGGGGCATGATGGTGATGAAGCAGGGTGAGGGCCTTGACAGTTGACACAGTGGGTTCGGGCGCATTCTAGGTCGGGGTGTGGAGGAAGGTTGCAGTTGTTGCACGCTGGGTTTCGTTTGCACCATTTGGCTGTATGTCCGAGTAGTTGGCATTGGCGGCAGCGCATTGGTCTTGGGATATACTCATTTACTTTGGCTTTGTGCCATCCGATTTCTATGTTAATCGGTGGATTGAAGCGGTCAAATGAAAACAACATTAGTCCGGAGGCCCTGATTTCGCCATTTTGCGATTTTTTTAAATTTATGGACACTTACCACTCCTTGAGGTTTCATTTCTTGGACGATGTCTTCTTCCGGAACATTAATTAGGTATGGTGCGTAAACAATACCTTTCGAGAGGTTTAATTTCGGATGCAACTTTATTGTTACCGGACATAGTTGATCGAACCGTTTGGTATTTACAAAACGTAGAGCTGTTTGTTCATCTTTCACTAGTAAGAGAATTGAACCGTCTCTTAGCATGGACACTTTTTCATATTGTGTACTAATTGAGTCTATAGCTCTTTTTAACACGAATACGTTCACTCCGGTCAGAGGTTTTGTCGCGTCATTAGGAACAATTTGTATAAATTTCGGGTTTTTTTCACTTGTCTTTGTTGGTAATTCCGGGAAGTTCGATTCAATAGGACTAAATGCCTGCCGTTTTTTTTTTATTGACGGGGACGTCACCCAAGGACGTTTCCTGCAACATACCGAATCTGTTGCCGGTGTGCTGCTTTGGCCCTAAGGCCATTTTTTATTTATTTCTCTTTTACTTTTGCTTTACTTTGGAACCGGTTAATTTAAAGTACACTAACAAAAGCAATACACTTACAACACGCACAGTACCGTAATAAAATATTCACACGCGGTTTTGTGTTCGCAATTCTTTCACTGCACAATACGGTTAAAATTTGCGTCCTTACTGTTCGAGAGTTCGTCTGGCGCTTTTAATGCTAATTTTTGTCGCTGGCTGCGTTTCAATAGTCAGTCAGATTTTTTATCGTCTATCGGGGCACTCACTTCTTAGAGTAGTCGTGCACCAGTTATAAAAATTGAGTCGTTCTATCGGTGGAGTTGGTGTATTTCAAGTCCGCAGTGACATCCGGCTAATTACGTTTTTGATGTTTTCGTGTGCACCCTAAGTGTTAATCGTCAAAGTACTGTGTGCGTTTATTTATACTAAGTAATCATACGAATTAAATGACTCTTGTGAGTAAGAAAACAAATCTTTTGACGCATGTTAATAAAATATCGGAGTGTATCACAGTGTGAAACATTGAACAATAAAAGTCAACTTCAAACAACAAGATATCTCGGCGAGTTTTTTTATTTTCCTGGTCCTTATCGGTCGTTGTGACAATTTCCAGATAACATCGGTGGAGTTTTTAATAACCTTGCATCCTTGTCGATCCCATCATAAAAACAAACCACAGACATATGGGAGCAAGAGGAGATGCCGGAAGATTGGCGTCGTGGTATAATTTGCCCCATGCATAAGAAGGGAGATATCACACTGTGCAGCAGCTATAGGGGTATAACATTGCTGAGTACCGCCTATAAGATACTCTCCACTATCCTACAAGATCGGATAGCCCCATACGCTAAAGCCATCATTAGTCAAAATCAGTGTCGATTCATCCCATGCAAATCAGCGATTGATCAGATAATCACCCTTAGGCAGGCGATGGAAAAATATCTGGAATTTAAGATTCCATTATATCATCTATTTATATACTTTAAGGCCGCCTACGACAGCATAGCCAGGGTAGAACTATATAATGCCATGAGAGAGGTTGGCATTCCAAACAAATTGATACGACTTTGTAGGTTGACCATAACCAACGTAACTAGTCAAGTAAAAATAGCGGGATTGCTGTCCAAACCAATAAACATCTATAATGGACTCCGACAAGGGGACGGTCTGGCCTGCCTCCTCTTCAACCTGGCGTTGGAGAAAGCAATCCGTGACTCTGGCGTTACGACAAGGGAGACTATTGTCACCAAGTCCAGCCAGATACTTGCCTACGCAGATGACATCGACATCATCGGTAGAACCGAATCGGCGGTACAGGAATCCTTCACCCAGATCGAGCAGGCGGCACAAAAAAAGGGACTGCACATTAATGAGGGAAAAACTAAGTACATGGTGGCAACTTCTGCGAAGAGAAGACCTAACGTTGGTCAAACTATCACGGTAGTGGAGCACGAATTTGAAGTAGTGCAATCATTTAACTACCTTGGGTCAATAGTATCAGCCGATAACAATATGGAAGAAGAAATTCGCGAACGGCTGATTAAATCCAACAAAGCCGACTATGGTCTATTGTTACGTGCGGCTTCCACCACCCCCATCATTTAGTTGTTTTTAATGTAATTTGATTTTAATATGGTTTTATGGTAAGGTGGTGGAAGAATTGCACGATCCACATGTGAGTGTTCGAACGCCCCCCGATTCGAGTGTGGATCGTGGGCGAGTTCGAATTCGGTTTTCGGAGTGGATGTTGAGGGAGAGCGAGAGAGAGCAGGAGGAATCTTCGATTCGGTTGTTTTTGATTCCGTTTTGTTTTTGTTTTTGCTTTAAGTAAGAGATACGGTTTTGGAGTTGCTCGAGACTGTTTGTAAAGTTTCAGTAAAAAATAATAGAGTGGTGTTAACGGAAGAAAGGAAGAAGAAACTGGAAGCCCCCGTTGGTTTTTTTTTGAGAAAAAAAAAAAGGATATAGAGAATATTACCCAGCGGTTATATTTTATATTTTTAACGAAATAAAAAGTTTTTGTAAAGTAAACAATTTAAATTATTTGGCGAAACTAGAAGAAAATAAAGGTGTTCAAAGTAAATAAGTTCAGTGCTAGTTTCTAATTGTCGGGAATATTAATTGATTCCGTCCGAAAGTCCAAACCAGAAGGGATTGAATTAAGAGAGGAGAAGAGCATCTGTCCAGAGGAACTTTGATAACTCCATCACCACCTAATCAACCCAAGCCTTCCTGAAGTTTCATCAATCACTTTGGACAAGTGCGTAGAAGTAGAGAGAGGCTCCCAACACACAAAAAAAAAAAAAACTATTGGACGGTGGAACTGAGGTGGAGACCTTATCCCCAGGTAACCTTTTTATATATATTTACTTTTCTGTGGCAGGAAATTACACCACACTATCAAGGCTCTTTAAATCCCGAAATTTATCCAGAACATCCAAGCTACTACTGTACAAGACCATGGTCTTACCAGTACTCATGTATGGATCCGAGACCTGGGTGCTTAATAAAAGGCACTCTGAACTCTTGGCCGCGTTCGACAGAAAGATCTTAAGGACAATTGTTGGCCCCGTATGTGAGGGAGGACGATTCCGGAGACGCTACAACCATGAGTTGTACGCAATCTACCTTGAAGCTAATGTTGTAAGAAAAATCAAGCTTGGTAGACTCCGGTGGGCGGGACACCTAGCTTGAATGAGCGAAGAGAAGCCTATCCGGAAAGACCTTTGTGGCAGGATGTATGGAAGAACACAGCGTGGCAGATTTTGTCTGCGATAGAAGGATGTCGTCGTAGACCAGGACGCCCAGAGTCTGGGAGTGCCAAACTGGATGACATCGGCTCGAAATCGGGACCGGTGGAGAGATTTGTTAAATAAGGCCAAGATCGAATCTCAGTTGTAGTGCCGATGATGATGATTACGATTTTTTTGTTTACATGATTTTTAATGAACTTAATTGGTTACAAAGAAAATGAAGAACAGAAAAAACTTGGTTTTTTTATTGTTTTTAACTTATATCTAACTTAAATAGTAAACTAACTAAACATGTTTTTTTTTTTAAACCTTAACCCTTTCATGCTTGATGTTGCCTATAGGCAACGTTATATATTTGAGCTTCTAAGTCCCGTAATTTTAATTTTCAGAATAGGTCGATATGTTGTGCAAGCTTGTTGGCGAATAATTTATTATAAGTATAGGGTTTTCCAATAGGGACTTAACAACTTTTTTTCGGTAGTAAATTTTTATAATTTGCAGACGTTGTTCGTTCGTGTACATAACCATAATGAAAATGTTGAGTTTACATTGACAGTGACAGTTCGATGATTAGTGAAAGACTGCGTTCACAAATTAAATTCAAAGTTATCAAATCCTTATTAGAAAAACCCGATATTGCTAGTGATCTACTTTATAGCTGATCTGCGTTGAGTGCACAAATAATTTAAAAAATATATAAACAAATTTAAGTGTACAAAACAAAGTGTATTAAATAATTAAACACAGGTTAACAAATTAAGAATCAAATACAAAAATTCGAAAAAACCTTTAGTTTGTGGTCAGTAATTTGTCAAACACAATGTTGGTATAGGCAACATTGGTCCATAATGGTTATAAATTATATAATGCTCTTTTATGCGTTAGAGATGCGTTCGAAAGGTTTGACCCAGAAGGAAATTCAAAAAATTTGCGAATTCGATTGGGATGATTCTGCTGATGAGGACAATGGAGAAGAAGAGGAAAAATGACCACGAATCTGGAAAATATTATTGAAGAAACCCTACAAAGTGTAATTGAAAGAGGTGAAGGTATTGAGGTTGGTTTGATTGACAGGATTGTTGGCGAAGACAATAAGGTTTTTGAAAATATCAATTTAGAAAGATAGCAATGATAGATCAAACAACCAATAGAATATTTTCGTCAGTTCTTTGATAATGAGATATTACAAAAGATCCGCGATGAAACGAATTTATACGCATTACAAACCAGTGGCACAGAATTAAAATATGAAATAATACAGATATGCGATTGGCATGGGCCCAAAATTTCAAATTGTCAGCAGTAGCGGATGCATTATGACGAAATCGTTTCGAAAAAATAAAAGAACATTTTCATAGAAATGATAACTCTAAACAACCCCAAAAAGCAGAACCTACGTACGGCAAATTATGTAAAATGCATCCGTTATTGAAGAAAATCAAACAAAAATTTAACGGAATAGCACTGGAGGAATACCAAACTATGGACGAGCAAATGATTTCCTATAAAGGTTACTGTCTTGTGATATAATCGAATAATGTCTAGTAAATATTTATATTTTATTAGGTCGGCGCAGTTTGAAGCAATATCTGCCAAAGAAGCCTAACAAGTGGGGCTTTAAAATGTTCACTAGAGCCGGTGTATCTGGTATTGTATACGACTTTTGCCTCTACATTGGAGAAGGAAGAAAATTTCAAATTGGTTTACTTCCACGAACCTGATGATTTGTTTGAAACAAAAGGGTTATGTAGCGAGCTTAGGGTTCTCTGGATTAATTATTTTTATTAAATAAGAGCCGTTAAATCGATTTTGAATTAATGTAACACTTTATTAGTCCGTTAATAACAACCGTTACTTTTACCGTACACTTAACGATTTCTTGACTTATCGCTTCCGTACTTATCGCGTCTTTTACTGCTTACTTCTTACTTATCTCCCAGATCTGCGTGCGACGTATTTATACCGTTTCCTCATTCTGATTCGGCGTTTCGTTTCCGCCCGTTCTATAGCCTCGAATTTTATACTGCCCATCATCTCCAATTTTCCAGTACTTTCTAGAATTATCTAGTACTTTGTTTTGGACTTTCTAGAATATTCTAGTACTGATTGTCATATGCGTCACACTACCCTCCACTTAGATTAGTTCGTCCCGAACTAAGTTCACTGATCTTCTGGGTTAACAAAAAGTCGCCAGTCGGTCACGATGTACCACTTTTATCTTGGCGTTCGGTCTTCGCTGAATCCTATAGACAACGTCGTTAATTCTTGTGAGAATCTTATACGGTCCTTCCCAATGTTGCTGCAACTTCGGAGACCTTCCCTTTTGCGGATGAGGGTTATAAAGCCACACGTTATCGTCTGCATTAAATCCGGATGCGTTGGCTCGAACGCCGTACCTTATTTTCATCCTGCCACTTGATACCTTGATTTGCTGTACACAGATCACATCGGATTGTTGCGTTAAGCAAGGATAAGGAAGGCGGTGATTTCAACGATGAAACGGGTGAGAAGCGAAGCAATAAAGCATCAGTCTACTGGCCGCGTGTACGAATTCGATTTCTAAACTCAATGTTGATATAACTTTTATCCACACCACCCACTTTGCACACCACATACACACTTTATATGAATTGAAACACACTTTGTTTTATTTCAGTGTTAACCTTTATTAAATTTCACTTGGGACTAGTTGTTACATTAATTTATAATTTACTACACAATAACTTCCACGCCCGCCCGTTATATTGTTCACAACACAAAAATCACAGCACATCCATCTTTTTGATCGTAATATTCTCGATATCTTCTTTTTTTTTCGGACAACAGACTTCAAAAACCTCGCACCAACTCCTGACCGTCCTGGTCAACTATTCAAAACCAACTCCTATGCCGTCTCGGCGAATCGTCTAGAACCAACTCGTTTAACGAAGACCCTTTTTTTTCTTCCATCCTGCAGATCGAAGGATATGTCCTTTTTTCTGCTTGGCCCCTTTGCCAGCCGCTATTTCCTTTCTTTATCTTTCCCGGCTTGGGATCAAAAGAGGAAACACAAAGGAAAAATCAACAGAGGACTGTGCTAATGCACATTTATGATCCTCTATGTTGTTAGGCGCTAAACGAATGTGCAATTCGATTTATGCCCCAAGTTATTTGTTCTAGGCGAATAGGCAAGAATGTTCCTTGTGGGAAATGGTTCGGGTAAACAAACCTTTGAAGGATCATAAAGGGAGGATAGGTGCGAACATACAGGGCAAAGTCTCTGATTGCTTTCAACCCGGCGAAGGCCAGGACGATCCTTGTCCCTGTTCAATCCAAGTTGATATGCAGTCTCCACGTGACACCCCTGGATAGCTACTTTGACACCCGTCAAGTAGTGAACCAATGCACACAGCGACATCCTGAGAAAGGTTGGCGCAAGGCTAATAACCAGGCCCGTAAAAATGAATTATTATGGCAAATTTAACAAGCCTCGGATATGGACCGGATACACGACAACGACCACGGAAACGAAAATGGCTAAATGATTTAAGGATTTTTTCATGGAACATACGCTCACTATACAGAGCTCGAGCTGCACAGCAGCTAGCCGATGCCCTGTCCGAATATAAGGCTGACATAACAGCATTACAAGAAATAAGATGGACGGGGAGTGGTGTTTTTCAAAGAAAAGAGTATGACATTTATTACAGCTGTCACGCAAAACACCATGTGCTCGGGGTAGGCTTTCTATTCAGCCATAAACTGAAGCCTGCCATCATCGGCATTAATGCAATAAATGAAAGGCTATGCACTCTTCACGTGCGAGGCAAATTTAAGAACATAAGCCTCATAAACGTTCACGGACCTACAGAGGAGTCCCCTGACGACGAAAAAGAAGAATACTATGAGAACGTCGAACGGGCCCTCAATGCCTGCCCAAGATACGATGTGAAAATCGTTCTTGGGGATTTAAATGCGAAAATAGGTCGGGAGCCGGTTTTCAGGCACTACGCAGGTTCCCATAGTTTGCATGAGAATACTAATGACAATGGACTACGAGTCATCGAATTGGCAGCATCGAAAAACTTGGTCGTTGCGAGTACCAGGTTTCCGCGTAAGGATCCACAAAGCCACCTGGGTATCACCTGATGGAGCCACTCGCAACCAAATTGACCACGTGCTGATAGATCGCCGCCACTTGTCGAGCCTGATGACGGTACGAACGTACCGAGGTGCCAACGTAGACTCGGATCACTATCTTGTTGGTACAGTTTTCCGAGCGCGGATTGCCTTACGGAGACGTATTCGTTCGAATCAACACGGCTGCCTTACGCAATGAGAACACCAGCCACACCTTTGGTCATGCGTTAAGACTCGCCCTCGAAGATCTCGACGGAGGGAGAGTAATTCCTGGCGCCAGAATGTCGGGCGTAGAAGAGAAATGGACACGCCTTAAGAATACTGTCATTAGTACTGCCAACTCCATCTTAGGCAGTAGTCGTAGAGATCGGAGCGACTGGTTTGATGATGAGTGCAAACTAGCGACTGAACGTAAGAATGCTGCATACCGGGCAATGCAGCAGTCTCATAGGACGCGGGTACGCGAGGAGAAATACAAAGAGCTCAGAAGATCTGAAAAAAGACTTCACAGACAAAAGAAAAGTGCCTGGGAAAAAAACCTTGTCTGTGAAATAGAGAAAAGTAGAGAGCGAGGACCGCACCAGGCGCGGAAGTTCTACCAAATAATCCGCAGTATGACGCGGTACACACCACGCTGCACTTACTGCAAGGATAAAGAGGGTAATCTGATCACCGATCCTGAAGGCATTCTGGAGCGATGGGAAGTGCACTTCAATGAATTGCTGAATGGCCAACTCACAGAAGAATTGGAGGCACCACCAATGCAAGACCAAGACCAAATGCTGCCGCCACCAAGCATTGAGGAAACACTAAAAGCCATTAGACAGCTAAAATCAAATAAAGCCCCTGGAGCTGATGACATACCAGCTGAGCTGATCAAACGAGGAGGGACAGCGTTACATCACGCAATTCATGAGATCGTGGTGCGCGTATGGGAGCAAGAGGAGATGCCGGAAGATTGGCGTCGTGGTATAATTTGCCCCATACATAAGAAAGGAGATATCACACTGTGTAGCAACTATAGGGGTATAACATTGCTGAGTACCGCCTATAAGATACTCTCCACTATCCTACAAGACCGGATATCCCCATACGCTAAAGCCATCATTGGTCAATATCAGTGTGGCTTCATCCCAGGCAAATCAGCAGTTGATCAGATAATCACCCTTAGGCAGGCGATGGAAAAATGTCTGGAATTTAAGATTCCACTATATCATCTGTTTATAGACTTCAAGGCCGCCTACGACAGCATAACCAGGGTAGAACTATATAATGCCATGAGAGAATTCGGCATTCCAAACAAATTGATACGACTTTGTAGGTTGACCATGACCAACGTAACTAGTCAAGTAAAAGTAGCGGGATTGCTGTCCAAACCAATAAACATCCATAATGGACTCCGACAAGGGGGCGGTCTGGCCTGCCTCTTCTCCAACCCGGCGTTGGAGAAAGCAATCCGTTACTCTGGCGTTACGACAAGAGAGACTATTGTCACCAAGTCCAGCCAGATACTTGGCTACGCAGATGACATCGACATCATCGGTAGAACCGAATCGGCGGTACAGGAATCCTTCACCCAGATCGAGCAGGCAGCACAAAAACTGGGACTGCACATTAATGAGGGAAAAACCAAGTACATGGTGGCAACTTCTGCGAAGAGAAGACCTAACGTTGGTCAAACTATCAGGGTAGTGGAGCACGAATTTGAAGTAGTGCAATCCTTTAACTAACTTGGGTCAATAGTATCAGCCGATAACAATATGGAAGAAGAAATACGCGAACGGCTGATTAAATCCAACAAAGCCTACTATGGTCTATCAAGGCTCTTTAAATCCCGAAATTTATCCAGAACATCCAAGCTACTACTGTACAAGACCATGGTCTTACCAGTACTCATGTATGGATCCGAGACCTGGGTGCTTAATAAAAGGCACTCTGAACTCTTGGCCGCGTTCGAGAGAAAGGTCTTAAGGAGAATTGTTGGCCCCGTATGTGAGGGAGGACGATTCCGGAGACGCTACAACCATGAGTTGTACGCAATCTACCTTGAAGCTCATATTGTAAGAAAAATCAAGCTCGGTAGACTCCGGTGGGCGGGACACCTAGCTCGAATGAGCGAAGAGGAGCCTGCCCGGAAAGTCCTTTGTGGCAGGATGTGTGGAAGGAGACAGCGCGGCAGACCTTGTCTGCGATGGGGGGATGGCGTAGACCAGGACGCCCAGAGCCTGGGAGTGCTAAACTGGATGACATCGGCTCGAAATCAGGACCGGTGGAGAGATTTGTTAAATAAGGCCAAGACTGGATCCCGGTTGTAGTGCCGATGATGATGAAGGATCATAAAATTGCAGGCGTGGAATTTATGATTCTCAACAACTTTACTTGAAAGTTGGTCAATAGGTCCACAGATTTGGATCCAGGGGATTCTGCGTGTTGAACATATGGTTCGTTCTTTCACGTCTTGGATTTAACTTAAATTCAATGTGGGCAAATTGAACGTGTAGTTCAATTTGTTTGATATTGAATTGTAATCGCGATATTTACTGTATGCGCCATTAACGATGGAGCTTAGTTCCAAAGTAAGTATTCAGGGGTGGAGGGTTTTGTGTGTAACATCAAGTACATTTAACTGATGTGGAATTGTTATGTTATTGCTATGGTATACGGCTCTGATGCTTTGCTTACTCGAATTTCCTTTCGGTGTTCTTCAGTATTTGCTTGAATATTGTGTGTGTATCTGTTAGAAATGCCACAGTCTCATCTGCTACGCGATGTACGACAATGGTCTCGTCAGGCACTTGACCTACGACAATGGTCTCCTCTGCCCCGTGACCTACCACAATGGTCGCATCTGTTACGTGACCTACAACGGTCTCACTTGCCACTTGAACTACGACGACGGTCTGGAGATAATCCCATTCAAGATAATGGGCCGGTCTGCAGTCTTATGGCGTTTCTAACAGATACACACACAATACACAAGCAAATAGTGAAGAACACCGAACGAAAATCGAGTAAGAAAATGCATCAGAGCCGTATACCATAGCAATAACATAACAAATCCACATCAGTCGAATGTACTTGAGTTTAGAAATCGAATTCGTACACACTGCGGTGACCTGATGGGTTGCATTTTTGTTCAATTCTTGGTGATTCTAACTGTCATAGCGTCAGCTCGAATAACACGTTTTTCACTATTATCGCAAACGCTATAGTCTCACATTGTCCACTTTAATGGGGGTGATTACTACCCCACTCCAAGTCATTCCCTCCCACAGCTCATTCGACAAACTCAAACTTTCGAAACGTTTAATACAGCTACACTAACCTCCTTCTCTTCCCATCAGAATAGGCCAGAATTCACCATCGGTTGACATCGGCTGGGAGATCATATTAAACAACAAGACACACAGCTGTCTCACACCTCAGCGGTTGCCATGACGAATATTCACGAATTACGGTTTGAACTGCTTGACCATCCACCTTACTCACCAAATCTAGCCCCAAACGAATTCTTTTTGTTCCCTAATCTAAAAATTGCGCCCGGAGGACAGAGATTTTCGTCAAATGAGGAGGCAATCACCTTCATGAACAGCTATTTTGCAGAGAAAAACGCCGAGTACTATTTGGGCGGGTTAGGGAGATGGGAGCATCGGTGGGAGAAGTGTGTGAAGATACAAGGAGACTATGTAGAAAAATAAAAATAAATTTAAAAAAAAAATGTCTTGCATATTTGTTAGGTCGGAAAGTTTTCAGCACGTCCTCGTATTTGGAGAGTATCAATGTAGAGCTCTATGTTGCTGATCCCACGCACACGTATAGACAAAAACTCAGATTTTCAAATACTAAAAAAACAAAAACACAGATTATAAAACACCAAAAAGGAAACTAGGCGCTTTAGCCCACCTAAGAACGACTCTTATGATTTCCTTCTTATTATCAGTCTATCTTTTGTAGTTAAAAACTTCCCGCTGCACGAACCCGGTAAATGTTACCCACTTTAATCTATGAGAATTCTAAGTCCGATTCTAAGATCGGTGTGAATTGGATGATTCTGTTGATTACAAGACAACCAGAAAACAGAGTCGACGCTGAAGAACATACTTCCCCTGTCTCCAAATTCGGCCTTCCCAACACTATTTTTTGCTTTTTCTCGATGAACTTGAGAGGGACACTTATTTTACATTCATCTACCACAATACACAAAACAACTTTATCATCAACTAATACATTTTTCTTAGCCCGTGATATTTGTACTGAATAAATAAACCAAGTATATGCTTAATTATGTATTAATTTTTATTGATCATATTGATCATATTGTTGTTAAACAATTAATTTACTCTCAACGTTTGACTATCAATTAAGTGAATTCATCGAGCCATCGCTTAGCATTTACGGTTGCCTTTCCAAAAGTATAACCAATTTTGAAGTGTTCACCGGGAACATGGCCAGTATATCTCGGTATCATGCCCGTGGTTTGGGGATATATTTTGGATGACGGTAAAACTGCCATCGATGTACCGACACCTGCGGATTCTTGGGGTACCCATTCGGCACTTCGTCGATGATGGTAGTCCATAGCAAGTTCGCAAACGAATCCACATCTAGACACTTGTTTCCGTGAATAACCACGATTGAAAGCCATTACAATTTGTTAATAGTGTCCTGAAATACTTAAACTTATTTTCGAAAACAAATATTTATTGATTTAAAATTTAATGATTTATAAAAAAAACCGAACACAGCGCTATGCCAGAATACAAATTATTGAATTATTTATTGAATTTTGAAATTACACAAACAACAACTGTGAACTTGATTGAAAATAAAATAAAAGATGTTGGAGTAGAATTTCATTTAGTAATTGTTCCAATTAAAAATAAAATTTAATAAAGTATCTAAAATATGTAAATATAAAGCTTTTCAAAATAACAATTGACTTTACAATAAAGTTTTTGTTGATTCACTGTTTTTTCAGTAGCTATATATATATATATATATATATATATATATATATATATATATATATATATATATATATAGCTACTATATATATATATATATATATATATATATGTGTGTTGCGGATTGGCAGTTGGATGTGCTGGGATGTGTTGGAGAAATCTAGTACATTCGCAGTATACCAGTTGCGCGGCAGCTGTCACGGACCAGCTGGCCGATTGTCACCAACGATGAGGTCAGCAGTGTCCCTTTTTTGAATTGGCGGTTATTTGGCGTCGTTACTCAACCTCAGTCTGCAACCAACCTTCACCGCACTCACACTGTCAGGGCAAATATCACAGAAACCAGTTGACAGTGCACGATCAACTGTCGAAGAATGAATTGGGTTTTATCTTGCATTCAAAAACCATGTGCCTTTTTTGTGACTTCAGTTAGGTAATTAAATATTCTATTTTCTTAAAGTAAAGTCTTTGCGCATTTTTACTGGTGGTTGTATCAAATATTTTAAAGCTTCCTATTAGACCTTAAATGTGTTTGGGGCCACGCCAAAAACAACAACCGGCTTTTTGGGGTATTTTGTACTACTAACATTCGAGATTGATCGGTCACGGGTAGATGGAAATCAAACCAACCCACGGCATTATTCCCGTCTGGAGGAGAATTACATCTTGGACTGATATCTATTCTACCTAGCTATTCTTTGCTCTTTTCGCACATTAATTTCCAGCTTATTTCAGAACCATCACTGCACGCCAGGAGACACCATCGTGATCCTGACGTAATTTCCCTGGCCCACCAACAATACATATTGGGTGGTGGACAGTTTTGTATTAAACAAATACACCGCATATATATATATATATATATATATATATATATACATATATATATATATAGCTTCTTCTTCTTCTATCTTCTTCTTCTTCTTCTATATATATAAAATTCTCTTGTCACAGTTTTTGTCCTCGGTAGGTCTGAGAATAGGTTTTGATCTACTTTTTATGCTCATAAGTGCAATTGTTTAATAAATATTAATAATTTATTAATTTTCAACCTCGGTCGATAACTGCGTAAGTGCATCGGCTATTATTATAACAGTTATGGGCGGCGTTCCGGCCACGGTTATACCAGTTTGGGGGTGGCGACCAGGGCGGTGTTATAACCGTTTGAGGTGGGTGTGTCGGCTGGGTGTTGGTGCATAGGCTATTGTTATAACCAATCCCACCAGCTGATATTATAACATTATTTAATTTTACCATTTCAGTGTAATCTTCAAGTGAATTTTTTCCTGTCTTAAGGTTTTTATCTATTTTTTATGCTCATAAGTGCAATTGTTTAATAAATATTAATAATTTATTAATTTGCAACCTCGGTCGATAACTGTGTAAGTGATAATTGATTAGTTATCCCCACCAGCTGATATTATAACATTATGTAATTTTACCATTTCAGTGTAATCTTCAAGTGAATTTATATATATATATATATTGTGACCCATATGACAATCAGTACTGGAATCTTCGAGAAAGTCCGAAACAAAGTACTAGATTATTTTAGGAAGTACTGGAAAACTGGAATAGAACATTCAAGACTATGGAACGGACGGAAACGATACACCAAATCAGAATGAGGAAAAACGGTATAAATACGTCGCACGCAGAGCGGAATAATAAGTTATAAAAAAGAAGTGAAGCAGGCGATAAGTAGAGAGATATAAGTAAGACAGTGAAGCAAGCGATACGTCTCGAGTGAGAAGTAAGCAGTAAAAGGCACGATAAGTACGGAAGCGATAAGTAAAGAAATCATTAAGTGTACGGCATAAGTAACGGTTGTGATTAACGGACTAATAAAGTGTTATATTAATTCAAAATCAATTTAACGGCTCTTATTTATTCAAAATAATTAATCCAGCGAACCCTAAGCTCGGTACAATTGGTGTCAGAAGTGGGATTAATTATTGGTGAAATAAATAAGTCTGTGGAAGTGTATTGTGACGATGGCAGATCGACATTCGGAGAAGAGTTCGCAACCGTTGGACATTTCGGAGATGTTCAGGATTATGATGGCAAAATTGGACGCACAAGCTACAGATGTTAATGCAAAATTCGACGCCCAAAATTCAAAATTCGACGCCGTAAATTCAAAATTGGACGCGCAAGCTACAGATGTCAATGCAAAGTTGGATGCCCAAAAACAATGGAAGAAATGTAATTTTCAACACTTTAAGAACGAAATTCGAAACGAAGTAGAAAATCTAGATCTAAAAAACGAAGCTGAATTCAAGAAAGTCACCGATGAAATAACACGAATCGAAAAGAGACTTGAGTATGTTGAGAGAAATAAGACATCGCCAGGCAATCAACATGACTACAAAGATACAAGGATGCAACCGCCAACCTTCGATGGAACGGGACCATTCTCCGCATTTATACGTCAGTTTGACGCCGCGGCCAATTATAATAAGTGGTCGGATGAGCAAAAATCAACATCACTAATCTTGTCACTCCGCGGGGCGGCTGCAGAATTGCTACAAACCATACCAGCAGAGAAGCAAACAGATTTCCAAGCGGTAGGAGGCGGCCTTGAAGCTAGGTATGGCGACAACCACATGCAGCAGGTCTACCGCATGCAACTGCGGAGCAGAACGCAGAAACCGGGAGAAAATCTTCAACAGTTGCAGGCAGACATTGAGCGATTGGCAAACTTGGCTTATACAAATATGACTAAAGAATTTCTGAACGAGGTAGCAATGGATGCATAAACGCACTTCAAGATCGGGACTTTCAACAGGCCGTTCGTTTGGCGGGAAAGAAGACGATTAATGAAATACTGGCGTTCGCATTGGCATATGAATCTGCCAAACTGGCTACCAGGAGTACATATAGAGTCCGAGAAACGTCCATCGAGGAATGTTCCTGCCAAAGAATCGGACATGTACAACGGAGAACCCCGAGACCTGTTATGAAGTGCTGGACATGCGGCGGAGTCGGCCACATCTCTGTTGACTGTAGGAAACGTCGACGAATGAATGAAACATCGAGTGAGAATTGTTGTTCATGCGCTTGTCATAAGAGGAAACTATCAACGGAACAACCTGAGGTGAAGGAACACATTGTACCTGTCAGAGTACTAAAGGCGTCCGAAGAGCCGGTCGCAATAAGAAAGGGAGAGTTAACCGCAGAATGTGCACCAGTATCAATGATAAGCTCAACTCAGCAAGGGAAGGTGCATAATAACACTGACGCTCTATCAAGAAGACGATGGAAGCCAGATTTTAAACATTGTCATAAAGTGGAAGAGAAAGAAGAGGCGTACGACCTGCGAAATGTACAAGTAGAAGTACTAGATGGGTGGACGAGTGATGCTATACGCGTAGCTCAACTTCAGGATGAAGATATGTCGCTAATTCTGGAATACAAAGAAAAGAACGAGCGGCCAACTTGGAACAATATTTCCGACAAGAGTGGAACATTTAAGGCATATTGGGCACAATGGAATTCCTTGCTGGTGGAAGATGGTATTCTTAAGCGTAAATGGGAAGCCGCGGACGGAAAATCCCATCGAATGCAGATTCTAGTCCCACCATCAAAAGTGAAAGATGTTCTAACAGAAATGCACGACGGGGCCTCCGGTGGACATTTGGGAGTTAATAAGATACTTTCAAAATTGCGATCTCGTTTTTACTGGCTTCACATGAGAGATGACGTCGAGTCTTGGTGTAGGAAGTGCACAACTTGGACCAACGGCAAAACCAAGGAGCGCTATGAAGCAGTACAACGTGGGTGCCCCTTTCGAGCGAATTGCGATTGATATCTCAGGACCATTCCCAAAAACAAACGACAACAACAAGTGCATGTTAGTTATCATGGATTACTTCAGCAAGTGGGTAGAAGTCCTTCCAATTCCAAACCAAGAAGCAACAACCGTCATTGAGCAGCTAATCAATAATTGGATCAGCAGATATGGAGTTCCCTGTGAGCTTCATTCCGATCAAGGTCGAAATTTCGAATCACAGATATTTCAAGGCATCTGTGCGGCACTGGGCGTAAGGAAAACCAGGACTACACCCTTACATCCGCAGTCAGACGGAATGGTCGAAAGGTTCAACCGAACAATGAAAGAGCACTTATCGAAGGTCGTTAGTGATCACCAAAGAGATTGGGACAAATATGTACAAACCTTTCTCATGAGCTATAGATCGGCTAATCACGATACGACGGGCCATTCTCCAGCAAAAATTATATTTGGACGGGAGATACGATTACCAGCCGATCTGCGATTTGGAATACCCCCAGACGCCATAGACAAGACCGAAGACTACGTAGCCGAATGGAGAAATCACCTCGATGAGATTCATCATATATATATATATATGACAATCACTATTAGAATATTCGAGAAAGTCCGAAATAAAGTACTAGAATATTCTATAAAGGCTATGGAACGGACGGAAACGAAACACCGAATCAGAATGTGAGGAAACGGTATAAATACGTCGCACACAGATCATGGACATGAGTAAGGAGTAGAAAGTGAAGCAAGCGATAAGTGCGGTAGTAAGAAGTAATAAGTAGAAAGTAAGAAGTAAGCAGTAAGCAGCGAAGCAAGCGATAACTAAGGAAGCGATAAGTCAAGAAATCGTTATGTGTACGGTAAAAGTAACGGTTGTTATTAACGGACTAATAAAGTGTTAGATTAATTCAAAATCGATTTAATGGATCTTATTTATTAAAATTAATTAATCCAGCGAACCTTAAGCATGCTACAATATATATAGCGTTTGCGACGATAGTGAAGAACGTGTGATTCGAACCGCCGCTATCGGGTTTTCCAATAGGGACGACTTTTTTTTAAAAATAAAATGCAACCCATTTGAGATATTTCAAAGACTTTATTATCGGCTTGAAGTACAATCAAAACATTTATGAATGGAACTCGACTTCGTTCATATGGCTACCGCGGCTCGTTTCGTTGGGCCCAATTTTCGATGACTCGGCCACACATTTCAGCCGAAACGGCCGCTGTATTCCGTTCAATGGTAGCTCTGAGCTCTTCGAACGTCGTCGGCTTGTTGGCATAGATCAATGACTTGACGTAGCCCCAAAGAAAATAGTCTAGAGGCGTTAAACCGCACGAACGAAGCGGCTAACCGACTGGCCCATTTCTTGAGATAACACGCTCATCAAACTTACTCTTCAATAAATCGATTGTATCGTGTGGTGTGTGACTTGTGGCACCGTCCTGTTGAAGCCATATGTCGCCCAAGTCCATATCTTCCAATTCGGCCCAAAAATAATCGGTAATCATAGCGCGATAACGATGGCCATTCACAGTAACGTGACGATTGTTATCGTCGACGAAAAAATATGGCCCAATGACGCCGCCGGCATGTAAACCGCACTAAACAGTTATTTTTTGTGGATGAAGTGGTGATTCATGAAGCACATGTGGATTTTCACCCGACCAATAACACATATTTTGCTTATTGACGAACCCATTGAGCCAAAAATGAGCTTCGTCACTGAAGATGATTTTGCGATGAAATTCATCATCTTGGTGCATCTTTTCCAGAGCCCAATCGGAGAACGTACGTCGCTTCAAATGGTCCATCGGCTTCAATTCTTGAGTCAACTTGATCTTGTATGGATGTAAACCAAGATCCTTATGCAAAATTCGCCATAAAGTGGTCTGGGCGATGCCCAATTCTTGAGAACGCCGTGGAATTGACTGATTTGGATCGTTTGCTACGCCTGAACGGCAGCGATATTTTCGACACTTCGACCAACCCGTTGTCTCACTGGCACGACAACATCACACAACGAATATGTAGACTCAAATTTTTGCACTAAACTTGTTATATTGTCTGTCTACTAGGGGGAGAATTACGACCGAAAATTGGAGTTAACGCTCTTAAAGTTGCGGTCACCGACTCCAAATTTCGGTAGTAAATTTTTATAATTTGCAGACGTTGTCCGTTTGCGTACTTAACCACGATGAAAATGTTGAGTTTATTGAATAAATTAACAGTGACAGTTTGATGATTAGTGAATGGGTGCGTTCACAAATTAAATTAAAAGTTGTCAAGTCCCTATTGGAAAACCCGATACTATAGAATTCTAGTACGTTCACGACTGCCTATCATTTGCAAACCGTCATGCACATCACTCTCCCGATTCTTCTTCTAGGACCTTGCTCACCAGCGTTTTTCTCCTGGGAAAATATTCTTCTTCGTCGGTTACTTCATCCTGTGGACCCTACATAGTTAGCTACTTCATCCTGTGGACTCTTCATAGTCAGTTACTTCATCCAGTGAACTTGTGGCGTTTCTAACAGAAACACACACAATATACAAGCAAATAGTGAAGAATACCGGAAGAAAATCGAATAAGAAAACGTACCAGCCGTATACCATAGCGATAACATAACGATTCTACATCAGTTGAGTGTGGACCCTTCATAGTTAGTTACTTCATCCTGTGGACTCTTCATAGTCAGTTACTTCATCCAATGGACTTGTGGCGTTTCTAACAGATACACACACAATATAGAAGCAAATAGTGAAGAACACCGAAAGAAAATGTCTCAAAATAAACCCGTCCTAAAAATAACCCCTCTATCCTGCAATCCTCTTCTCTCCCTCCATCTAACTAGTTCTCCCCAACACCTGCCCCCCCCCCCCCTGCTCCCCAATTCTCGCCCCCGTATCAGTTCCAACTCATGCCCTCCACTGTCGCCCAAAGGCTGCGTTTACCACCCCTACATACACTCGCTCTTCCCTGGCCTCCTACCTCCCCTATCGCCAAGTAATCTTCAACTTCCCGGTTTTCTTCTCCTTTTTTTCGATTGAATAATCGAATAAAGTCTTAACCACTACTCTAGATTTTAAGATAAGCTGTAAGGTCTTATGTCAAGTTAAATTTAAGCTTGCAGTAAGCTAAATAAAAATGGGGGTTCCGCCTTCAATCAATCAATAAAAGAGAATTTAAATACCAGCCGTATACCATAGTTATACCATAACAATTCCACATTACTTGAGTGTATATTTGAGCTTAGAATTCGAATTCGTACACGCGTCAGTGGCCTGATGTGTTGAGCATTGGTTACATTTTTAGTAATTCTAATCGTCATAGCGTCAGTTCGAATCACACGTTCTTCACTATCGTCGCAATAGGCGATAGACTCTTCATAGTCAGTTACTTCATCTTGTGGACTCTTCGTAGTCAGATACTTCACCATGAAGATTCTTCTCCGTCACTCTCCTCACTCGATCGTTGGTCAACCCGACGGCTGCAGACGCCGCCTCGCCAACTCTGCATATCCGAACACTCTGAGTATGTGAAAGGAAACTCCCAAAATTCCTACTGAGGTTTGCACGGAAGGTATCTTTTACAACTATATGGTGGCATACTTTTACTACAATATATGCCGGGATAGTGGGGGTGGGGAGGGCGTTTATGAACCTAGTACTCAGGTTCGCAGCAACGAGATACGCGGTACTTGAGTTGTACGATTTTCGAGTTACACGGAAAAAAATTCCTCAAGTTACACGGGTTTTTACCAATTTTCATAAAACGCCAAAATAATAAGTATGTATCATATATTTACTTAAATACGATTATAGAATAGTATTATTTGCATATGACTGTATGGAGGTATTTTACTTGCGCGTCAACACGGACGCTAATTCAGTAAAATCAATCACCGAAGTTCGAAACACCCAAACACAAGAGCAGATAGAAGAAAATAAAAACACACGATCAGTTCTTTTCTTTACTTTAACATACGTTATATGGTACTTTTATTTGCAATGATTTGATATTAAGGGTGTGTGGGGAAATAAGTTGGTGTCAGCGTAACACGGATTCACTTAGTCCCCCAACACCTTTAGATTACACTCACCGATTGCTGAAAATTGTTCCTCAAGGAAGACGAAAACGGGTAAAAATTAAACACTGATTTAACTTCCTTTTTTGTTTTATTTCGCACAAGTTTCTTTCACATATATGGGTTCTTAATTTATTTTTTTCTTTGACAACGAGAGCTACGCGGTATATTAAACGCAACTCGCATAAGGACGGATTTCCACACACGCTTGACACAGGATCACGCGCGAGACAAAAGATATTATTTTTTTCTCGACTCCGTATATTAGAAAAACTTAATAGGCGCGTATAGTGCACTCTTGTGACGATGATATCTGACTCCGATGATGCAACTCACATCCATCTGTTCGATGGCCGTGAATTGCATCGATAGGGGAGGATTGTGTATGTGTGCGCATAGCACAAGTACGTTGCCCTTCAGCCTGGATATCGGCGACGATATAAACATGGGCTGGTGTAATGAATTGGTATTATAGAGATATGCGATGGCGAAAAATCGCCGAAGGGAGAAATAGGTTTCTGTGTCTTAAATAAACAGAAACGCTATTTCGAGGGCCATAAATCTTTGATGACCTGCGCCTGAGAACGAAATCGGTTTTTGCTTCAAGATACACAAAAACGCTATTTCAAGGGTCACGATGATATGCACATCGTGTTTACTTAGGCGTTCATGCTAATGCCATTGTAGGCTATAGATTTTTTCGTGGCGATAAGCAAACCGATGGTTTGCTCGCCTATGACCCAGGCTATGGTAGCTTTTGTTTGTTTTACAGGCCGGAGCATCGTTAGCATGATTTGGGTTATGATTGTCTAACGTCAATCATATTAGTGCCCAAATCCCATGATCGGTAGATAACCGACAAAGGAAATTGGTCGCAAGTGTTGCGAACCTTGGGACTGGGGCAATAAATGGATATGAACCGTAGCAAGAAACCATCGGCCACAGCTATGTCAACAATTACGCTGGCCAGCTAGTATTTATCTATTATAATTGCTGACAAGCCGAGCCGATGGAGATATCGTACGGATCATTAACGGAAAAATTCAATGTGATGCATGCCTTAATGAGGTTTAACTTTCAGGTGAAAGGTATTTGCAAGACAGCTTAAGCTGCTTGAATGAAGGTAAGTATTATGAGTTTGGAAGGTGGTTAATTTAAGAAGATGGGCGGTTTTTTGGGAATGTATTGAAGAACCGCCACAGGTGCACTTCCAATCATAAGTTAATCTTAATTGTAGGTTTAACAATGTCTATTTGTACGTTTAGCGATGTCTATTTGTAAGTTTAACAAGAACTGTATATTTTATTAATAACGACCACTTCGCGGATGTCTGTTCACCGACATCCATCACACATGATCCTAATGGATTCCTCGCCGAAGGGTAGACAATCAGCGCTTGGATTCCATTGGCTCGCTTCCATGGACCTCGTCCAAGAAAATTGGAAAGATCCTGTGGGGCTTTTCAGGGCCCGAAGTGCCATCCCCACCATTCCCAGCATTGCGACTTACATGGAAGTCGAATCTTCAGCAAGATTATGCAACCTTGCTACGGCCTTAACCGCCAACCAATTTGCTGGAATTAATTCGGTTATCCCAAAGGATAACCGATATAAATACCTTATAGGCAGCTTACCTTTCTTTGGGGGGTTTTTCCAAACCCCTTCTCCACGAGCATGCCTGAAAACATTAAGTCCACGGCAAGGATTATCACCTAACCGTGGCACCAAAAGTTCACCCTCGGGCATGCATTGCACCCAGTGCATCACGTCCCTTTTACCTTATTCTACCCACGTTATGCCATGGAAACAAAATCAACACAGAGTTCCTAATGTACTCGTTTTGTTTGTCCATGTCACCTCTAAGCGTGCGGCTACCAAGTCTCACCAGTTTGCCACCGTCGACAAGGTTTCGGCCGACGCAAAGCAAACATTTCCCACATTTTCAGCGATAGCTGGTTTTCCATTATCGGTTTCCACCGATCATGGACCGCAAACAAGCATCGAATTGGATGTGGCCATCAAGTGTTTACTTTTAACAACTGGCAATGGCTGCACCCTATATTCGTTTGCAATACCTAAACATCGCATCCATATCTTCCGGATTGTTTATGGTATAACGGAATTTCCTATTAACGGCCGCCAACCGTCAACGGACCTGGGAAATTGCATGTCCATCAACCGAATGTTGATTTATGGCCTCTCCTAGGGCGAGCAGATCTTCGGTTTGTTTTTCACACCAGAAGGGTCTGTTGCCGGCAAGCATTACACAATCAATTGTGTACACAGCCGCAGACCCATGCAATGTTTGCATACCCATTACCCGATCTTGGAAATAGCGTCTCTGTTGACATAGGATCGCAGAGACCTATCCCTTGTTTAATGATCATTACCAGGAGATGCAATTACGACGCTCGCATCTATCCTCGTTCACCGGACGATCGTATGCGACGCATACACATACATGCGAAATGTATGCCATATTTCCCAATCCAATCACGATTGACTGCCTCGAGTTGATCGTGTAGCTCCTCCCCTTTTTATGGTTTTTCTTTGCGATGTCATTCTGATGGTGGCGAATGGAAGTCCGTCAGAATTTATCCGCTGAGGAGCCAACACATGTGTGTTGTAAGTGCGAGTGCGATCAAAGTTTTCCTCCCGTTTGATGAGTCCCAAAATCGGAGTCAGATGTTAACCGCCGAGTCATACCCACGTGATGGGACATTGGGAGTAAAACGCCAATCGGTTCTGGCAATAAAATAAAGAGAAACAGTTTAAGTGCATAAGAGTTTTCGTGTATCAATGGATCCAAACATCATCATTTGTTAAAGTAGATCTGTTAAATAGACAATAAAATAAAGAGAAACAGTTTAGATGCACAAGAGTTGTCGTGTATCAATGGATCAAAAATATCTTCATTTGGATAGACAAAAATAAAGAGAACGCCTAACACAACTCCAGTGAGTTTTAATTTTTTTCCATTCCTTTTCATCGGCGAACAATTTGTGTGTACGAAGTGAATCCGGTGCCGTACGTCGGCACACCCTACTTTAACCACTACAATCCTACCTGGAAGGCAAGCGCATGACGGACCATGGCGAAGGTAATAAGAAAGGGAAGAAAGAAACGCATGTCGCAGGTCAAATCTGCGGCAAGATTTACTGCCGCCACCCGCAAGGGATAGATTCCTTGATTGACGTGAGTCAATAAAACTCTTGCCGAAGGCAGGAATCTGTTTTGGGATAATATGTAAGCAATCCCACAGGCAAACGCTAATATGTGCATCCGTTTGGGTTAGCGAACTAGACATGGGATATGACCGTTGCTAGTTTGCTTAAAGTAAACATATTTCGGTCATGTTCAATTCAGTGCATATTGTTTTAGGGTATGTTAATCCCGTTGGTGGTGCCGTCAGGCGAAAGTATTTGCTTGGGTGTTTACTTTGTGTAAACGAAAACAGCTTCGATAGCCAGCGTGAGAATTGTGGCTACTCGTTACTTAGGTACATACTCCTGGTCATGACCGATGCTGGTGATCGTTCCTAGATACGGCAACGGATCGTAAAATCGGTCATGCTGATAAGCAAACAAATATGCGCGCCTGAAGGCCAATGTTTAATTTAATCTTGTCTTCTTTTGGAAAGATAGATCATAGGACATGCCGTTGAAAAGCTGGCTTGCAGATTAAAAAGGTAAGCTGCCTATGGGGTATTCATGTTGGTTATCCGTGAGGATAACCGAATTGATTTCAGCAAATTGGTTGGCAGTTAATGCCATGGCAAGATTGAGTAATTTTGCCGAAAATTCAACTTTCAGGTAAGCTGTATTTGCTGATAATGGTGTGGTTCGAGCGATGCGTGGCTCTTCGGGCCCTGAAAAGCCCCACAACTGTAATATAAATGCTGCTCATATCATACGCACATATGTACCTGTGGCGGTTCCACCAAACCCCACGGCCCACTTACCTGAAAAACCCCCCATATCCGCAACTCAACTCCCATTGTCTCCCGCAAATGCAATCGCATTGGCACCTGAAAATATTTCCTTTTCCAAGGACATTAATGCATAAAAGCATTACATAAAATTCCTAAACAGAGTTGCATCTACAAGAGCATTCATGGTCCAATGCATCACTAGAATTCGCAGGAAAACTATTCCGGTACCATTGTTTGCCAAGCAATTCTCCCTAGACGAATTCCTGTAAACAAAAGGATTTGAATTACATACAACATAACCTTCAGCAGGGGCCATAAACATTGCGCTGTCTATTCTTCAGGTTCGCCATGTGTATGATAAATTCTCTTAACGGACACATTGGCCGGGGACCTTTTTCTCCCAGCAATAATATACCAGCGGCTGCATTCAATTAGCGCAATCGTCCCTGAAAACCCTAAAAACAATTCTTTAACGTGCATGTGCACCATAGACTCCCGGCCATTAGGCACCCATGTTCCACCAATGCAATTCCGCCGTACATGTGCATACCACATGTCTCTGGCATTTCCACGGCCGCGGCAGCTCTTTGACCATCGGACAAAAGCGAATACTCGCATCCTACCCTAGAGTCATAAAACGAATTATTCTTGTATAACCGCATCGATGAACACGGTGATGTGTACGAACACACACATACACCACCGCGTCCCCGAGATCGTCTGCCATTGGTCACTGGTCAAAGGAAATTTCATTTCCGTTTCACCACACCACCAAAAACTCACCCCAAACGATAAAATATCGTTGAGTCGTCATTCAACCATCGAGTTGGTCGGGTCGTCACCCTCCACCGTACCTCGCGCTGGTACGGTGGTACACAAAAGTCGCGTTTCAACCCCCAATGTAAAAGTCAAGTTCCTATCTCGTGAGTCGACAGAGTGAACAATAGTTTGGATGCAGTTAAAATGCTTCTGCCATATAATGTAGTGTTGCGTTTTGTAAATTATCAAATCAGTGTTCTTATAGCTAATTTAGTGTGGCGGCATACGAGTATCAACAAGACCAATGGTTTAATTAAAATAATAAAATTAAAGGACTAGCTAAACCAGTGTTTCATTGCAACTTTTGTCGACGTTTCCTTTCGGAGTTCGTTGGTGCTTTTCTTCCGGTGCGTCCGTTTTATCCTAGATGTGTTTACCTTTGTTCTTCTGGTTCAGTGTTTTACGTGGTGAACAAATCATGATGAGGACAGGAGTTAACCAGTGCCAATGTACGAACACACACATACACCACCGCGTCCCCGAGATCGTCTGCCATTGGTCACTGGTCAAAGGAAATTTCATTTCCGTTTCACCACACCACCAAAAACTCACCCCAAACGATAAAATATCGTTGAGTCGTCATTCAACCATCGAGTTGGTCGGGTCGTCACCCTCCACCGTACCTCGCGCTGGTACGGTGGTACACAATAAGTCGCGTTTCAACCCCCAATGTAAAAGTCAAATTCCTATCTCGTGAGTCGACAGAGTGAACAATAGTTTGGATGCAGTTAAAATGCGTTCTGCCATATAATGTAGTGTTGCGTTTTGTAAATTATCAAATCAGTGTTCTTATAGCTAATTTAGTGTGGCGGCATACGAGTATCAACAAGACCAATGGTTTAATTAAAATAATAAAATTAAAGGACTAGCTAAACCAGTGTTTCATTGCAACTTTTGTCGACGTTTCCTTTCGGAGTTCGTTGGTGCTTTTCTTCCGGTGCGTCCGTTTTATCCTAGATGTGTTTACCTTTGTTCTTCTGGTTCAGTGTTTTACGTGGTGAACAAATCATGATGAGGACAGGAGTTAACCAGTGCCAATGTCGGCACACATACATTATCCCCACATACCTACTAAATCCGAGTTTCCACTTACACGGAACCAATCAATCGTGTAACTGGAGGGACGCCTGTACTATGTTTTGAACAACATTTTCAACCCTAAGGGCTTTAATAGTAAAGACAAAAAACAAAATAAGTATCCTTAAACTTTTTGAGTTTTCTTTTCCGAATGAATTGAAAAAAAAAAAAAAAACACTTTCTTATAATTTTTTTATTTAGTTACCGGTTAGAAATGGGTCTTCCTACGAAAACAAAATTTCGAAAATGTCCGCAGTTAGTGACAAATCGTGTTAAGTATTAAATTTACAGTTTAAAATTCTTTCTACAAAATTTCAAGTTAATTTTTAACCATGGAGCTAGTATCCACGCCTGAACCACATTTTATTCCCGGGTATGTTTGACATCTTTCCGCCTTCTTATGCATTAACTCTTTAATTTTTAGGTACACGGGGTATTGTCCACAATATTTATATCGTATCGGAAAGACGTATGGATCGCAAACACATAAGCTCCTTATTGATCCTTGTGTGCGCCATTCACCAAAATTGTTGGTCACATCGCTCAATGAAAAGCAAATGGCCGAAGACAGACCTTCTCCTAAAGAGATAGATTTGATTAAAACTCACGAGCGCGGAGGCGATGCTGTTTTCCAATTTCCCATTATACCAGGCTATGATGGTTTCATACCTAGGATACGAGCAAAAATCGGAGACCGGTTTCTAGCAGCAGCTACAGCTGGTGTAGCTGAACATGAACAATGTATGCAGTTGTTAAAATGTGAAAGAAGAAATTTGAAGCACAGAGACCTACTGCAGGCAGGTCAAGGGCAGTTTACGAGAAATATAGGGGAACGATCAGTAAGGGAAACAATCAACTAAAAGTAATATTGTTAAACAATTTATTGTTCCCAAATAGATGCAAGATACCACATATCAGATGCCACTTATACCAATTCGTCCCGAAGGTGAAATTATTGATAGACAAAGGGATAATACTGAAACCACAAAAGTTCCGTATTCAAAAGCTACACCACCTCATTTCATGGAGGAGGACAATCCGGAGCAGTACATCATATCAGGTTTGTCTCGTTATTTCTTTAAGGTGCTCGCGATATACCTAACATTAGAAAAGAAAATCAAAATGTTTTTTTGGAAGGCTCAATCACACACTGTGACTAATCATGATCCGGAATTTGGCTATAACATTTAAAATCTTTCTTTACAAGTGTATAACTTGTTCTGCGTAGAAAATCGAGGTTCTTCTTTGGATCGTGAATCTGTCTGTGATGAACTCCAATGAACGTACATTTATGGCTGGAGCGCTGCTCACGTTAATTTTCAGCTGATCACGTTGGTTCTCTGGATCGTGGATAATTTGGTTGAACTCCGCATCGGGAATCCCTTCTTGTTGCACCGACTTTTTGCACGGATGTTGGAGATCCGGCTCGAAGGATCAAATGTTCTGCGTCGAGAATCCTCGACGAGACAGCAAAAGAACCAATTAAGGTCAACTTTATTGAAAACAAAAGGAACAAGTACCTTCCTTCATCAATTTGCCACATTAACGGCCACTTTTCGTAATTTAAAAACAATAACGGCACACAAAATAAAGTGCCGAATGCACTAGAACAAACCAAAAAACAAGCACCGTATCCCCCTCCGCACCGCAACAGCACTTCAAACTCTTCTTGCTTGAAATCACCGGTTGATCATTCCAAACAACAGGTTTCTCCACCTTGTCTTATTGAACCGTTGTTGAGGCCAATAACCAGAGTCTGTCTCTTTCGAAAACGCTGAAGAGCAGATGTTGTTTTCCTTGGAGTTGCAGATGATGATGATCGTTGGTGTAGTTTATCGTCATCAGGTTGTTGGATTAGATTTTGTTATTGGTGTTCTTGTTGGTATTGATGTTGATGTTGATGAACATCGGACTTATAATCAGTTTTGGTATCGCATTCATTTTCGATTATTTGTAAATGAATGGACGTGAACTCATTTTCTTTTCTTTCTAAATATGGCGCTCTACCAGATATAAGTGGTGATATGGGAGTTGTTGGCCAGTGGTATGCAGTAACGCTATTAGATCATGGTACGCCTCTGAAGAATCTTTTCTTGCTATATACTGCAACCGAGTTGGTTAGATATTGGATCTAACCATACATCATTTAAATTGATTTAACACTTGACAACACTTTCGAAATGAATTTCATTGATATCAAAGTAATGCACACACACTAATGCTCCGATGTACCTATGCCACCGTTTTTTCCCAATTTTTGAAACACTTGTTAAAGTAGATTTCTGGAATAGCCTTAAATTCGGCTTTTATCTTATTGCATCGGGGAATCGAACCCACGAAGGAATGGTTGAGAACCATCATGGTGTCAGTGAGTTGTTATTCCCAACTACTCTTTACCGATATGGAATGGCAGGTCAATTGCTATGGAATACGGCGCTCATCATTTATTTTTCCCTTTGGGGTATAACTTTACTATGGCGTGGGGTTCTATGTGTGGAACACAATCTCCTCAATGGTGAATCTACATAGACCTAATCGGCGTATATTTGACAGGATGGCCTAATAGAACTGGCAGCTTTTCAAAACGCTATAACTTTTATAATTTAGCAATGGCTGCCTTGGTAACGAGGATTGTCTTGCGTTTGATTGTGCAAACTTAGATTCAACTGACGACTCTTGCCATTGTTCAGTTCAGCATAATTACTGAGTGGTAGGTTGGGTCCCAAAACGCAGCCGCCCCTGTGAAATACCACCCCCTTAAGTTATAAGCTCCGTGAAATGGAATCCTTGAACACCTTTCGGAGCTTGGGTGATGGACCCGGCCGAGAAAAGAAAGGGATTTTCATATTCATTTTTGCAACAATTTTTATTTTCGTTTTATATTCTTAGTTTCTAAATTATATGCTAGACAAAACCTGCTTAAATTCTAGCTTAATTATCTTATATTATTAGATACTGCTCGTACGCAGACGCTCTAAACAAAACATTACATGACTATTGTGTAGTTTGCCTTTCAGCGACATAACTTTGTGACTTTATTTATGGATATTACAACAAAGAAAAATGTGCCGAATTTTTTTTTGTTTTTTCTTAAAATCTAACTTCTATTTTTTTAAATTTATTTAATTTAAAAGAAGTTAATTAAATCTTATACTACCCTAATTCTAGAAAATCTAAGTCTGTGTAATCAGGTCTTTATTTGCAATTCAACCACAAGAACTGTTGATGCTGTTTAATATTATCGTCCAGGTCTCTTTGGGAGATAGCCCTACTGAAGCGTAAGATCTCTTCTTCGGTGCGTGTGACTTCCCGGCCGTAGCACAATCGCCCGTCTACGGATGATCTACTTACTTGATAGATCAGCGGAATTCCGGATCCACCCTGCTGCATCCTGATGAGCCCATTCATGTCCAAATCAAGGAACGGCTCTGGTGGAACATACCGTTGCCACGCATGCTCTCATAGTACAGAGTACTTGGATAATAAGCCCCGAAAATTAGGTCATTGGACGAACTTATTGCTCTCGCAATATGTCCTCTGATTAATTTGATCATAAAATTATCCACCATATTTATGTAGGCTTCATTATATAAAGTCTCATTTGAAAAATACTTTTTATAGTCCGACTCCTCGAATCTCACGCACTCTGTATTTTGCCTTCGCAATACAAGCAGTATGGGTGATTCACATGTTTATACTTGTGCAGGTATTCCCGAAAGCATCCATGTCCTGATATTAGCTGAGTCAGGTGGTAATTCAGCTCGCCATGTTTTCTTTTCACCCTTGTTTCTATATCAGGTATTACGGTATGGGTCCATCTTAATTTGGTGGAACCACCTTCGTTGCCATTCTCTTAGGCTTGAGAGCTCTAATTGTGACGGCATTCTCCGACGATTCTCTTGGGAGACCTCATGCAATGTCGCGTTTTCTTTAGCTGCAAAGTCAAGTGGTGTCCTCCCAGCCAAAACATTTATGGCATCTTCGGATACAGTTCGGAATGCACAGCATACACTTAGTGATGCCAGCCTATGTGCTGAGTTCACTCCCCTCATATACGACTTATACTGTGCGGCTCCTGCCCATATGTGAGCTGCATACAATATAATGGAGGTGTTGACACTGGTTATGACCTTCCTTATGTGGGACCGGGGTCCTCCACCATTGGGTAGCAGTCTCTCCAAATCTTGCCGTTTTTTCACTTGTTTTCCTCAGGTGTTCCTTGAAGCTCAACCTGTTGTCGAATATAACACCTAGATATTTAATATAGGGACTTGATCTGATTATTTGTCCTTCTATTTCCAAATCAAGGTGTTCAACTTTCTTGCGGCTGCTTATTAAAATTGCCTCCGTCTTATGTCCAGCTAGTTTCAGTCCGGCTATATCTAGCCAGCATTTAATGCTCTGGGTTGCTTGTGAGCAAATATTCTCCAGGTCATCTAGATGTTTAGCGACGGCCACTATTGCCAAATCATCTGCGTACCCAATGATTCGAACCACTTCTGGTACATTAACCCTGAGCACACCATTATACATGATATTCCATAACAGCGGACCTAATACAGATCCCTGAGGTACACCCGCTGTTATTTTATATTCCTGTGGTCCCTCATCTGTCATAGAGCAGTCTTCTATCCGAGAGGTAGTTTTCTAGTATATGTACCAAGTAGGGTGAGACTTGTAGATCGCCCAACGCTTCTAGAATCCGATTCCAATTCACCGAGTTAAATGCATTTTTAAGATCTAGTGTCACCAGGCGCAATATTTTTTTGTACCACCTAGCCATCGTGCTCCAGCTATCGCATTGCGAACGATGTCGCACACCACAGATAGTGCCTTACCGGTTGATCTACCTTTCCGGAACCCATACTGCCATTCAGAGAGCCCCGATGTCCCCTCAGTGAATTGTTCCAGGCGAGGGGCTATTACTCGCTCAAGCAGTTTTCTTGTTGTGTCTAGCATGCACAACGGCCTATAAGACGACGCTTCTGGATTCTTGCCTCCTTTTGGTATAAGCACAAGCCGCTGTTTTTTCCATCGTTTAGGAAATTGTCCTGTTTGAAGGCACGTTGTGAAGAGACTGCTGAAGACTTCCGGATTTTTTGTTAAAGAAGTCTTCACTACAGCGTTAGGGATACCATCCAGTCCCGGAATCTTGTTCTTTTTGACAACTCTTGCAGCCAAGAGCACCTCTTCGGTGGTCACGGGAGGTATCTCTCCTTCAGTGATACTCCACTCCTCTTGCATTCTCAACAGCTCACCACACTGTTCTGTAGTCTTTTCATGACTATCCTGTAGGCGCTGCCCCATGGGTTGTTATTTAATTCATCCCTTAGAGAGCAGAACGCGTCATGTTTACTTTTGCGGATTACATTCCTCAACTCTTTCCGTTTGTTCACGAATTCCATATGTAACTGTGGGTAGGTGTTACGGTTTCTTGCTCTTTGTTGCAAACGTCTTAACCTGTTGCACTCCGATGGCACATGGCCGATTTCTGAGTTCGTCCGATACACTGGTTTGATAGTCCCTGCTGGTTGTCTTTGTCGTGGCATAGAAGCATCACATGCGGTAGTTAGCCACTTCATGACTTTTCCGGTCTGCCTGTTCGCATTGGCCTCTGCGTCAAACTGTGCGATTTGGTCTTCCAGTATATAATCGAGCAGTTCCGCATCGATGTGCTTCTCTTTCCACCCATTTTTCTGGGGTTTCTTCTCTGGGGACCTCCTCGGTGGAGTTTCTCTGTGACGACCACTCGTTTCGACTCTCCTCGAAGTAGACTGTCTTGTCAACTTACTATTTCTCTTTCCAATTATCTTCCCCTCATCTGTAAAGGAAATTTCCATCATAATTTTCATTCTAATCCTCTTATCTGTAAAAGAAATTTTCCATCATGATCATCATTCCCATTTCCTTATCTGTTTTTTTTTTTGTTCGAAGGATCAAGCGTACCCGCCACTCATTTCACGATCCTTTCATGGGCTTTGTTTGTGTTACCCATCTGGCTTACGACAACAAGAGTTTTTGTGTGCTTCAGATGGGTAACAAAGGAACCGTGGGATTTGGTTTGTAGATTGCATTTCCCAGTCATAAACATTTAGCGTGGGATAGGCGTTACGATGTTTATTGCAAGAATTGTTGGTCAGCGGCGAATCGCTACGCCTTTGTTTTCGCACGTGCGCTTGTCGGTTTGGAATCTTGCGACGAATTTAGGGTGCTAATTGCTATTAACTACATGAGGAGATATGCGTTATTCTGTTTGTTTTCAGAAAAATGCGTTTAATTGATGGATTGAGTAAATGGGGGAATTGCATAGAATTGATTTGAATGGATGCGTTGAATTCAATATTAGGAAATTTTGAACGTTTAGTTCGATTGATTTTTACTATTGAATTCAATGTTGGGTATTTGGAATGTTACTTTTTGTTTCAGGCAGACGAAAGGACTTTTGGGACACGTGTCTGTGGGCACATGTAATGAATATCATCATCATCATCATCATCATCGGCACTACAACCTGGAACCGGTCTTGGCCTTATTTAGCAAGTCCTGAGGCTTGTTAAATTTTCCATAATGATTTGTTTTTTCCGGGCAAGGTCATTTAGTCTTGCGCCAGAGGCTCCCCGACGGGGAATCGAACCCCGGTCTTCCACGTGACAGGCGGGTATACTAACCAGTATACTATTGAATATAGGTGAGTATATTTCTTGGTGGAACGACGATATCTCAAACTATAGTGGGTTGTGGGGTTCGTAGAACCGGCACACCATCATTAAGTAACACCACATCTGGGACTGCGAAGGCTTCGAGTATTGCCTGGCCTCTACTGTTAGTCCTTGTGCTTTCCCATTCTACTGCATTGAAATCTCCACCAACTATAAGAGGGCTCTAATCTTTAAATACTTGTATTATCCTGTCCAAGATGAAATGAATTCTTCTGGTCTTAGCATATGCAATTCCTTCCAGCCGCTGGACACTTCTGCATTCCATGGGGGAATTTCCAGTTGTCCAGATGGCCGCTTCTCCGCTGGTGTCTTCCGCAGATGTAATAGTACCACTGCCAGGCATCCTGTGTGCTTTACAACCCATTCCCTTGTGGCATTTTCACCACATTTCAAACTGTTTTCCGAACGATCTTCTTCGGATTTGTAGGATTTCACCACATGACCGTATTGCCAACATCTGAAACATCGCGTGGGTGCGATGTGTTTTCGAAATGTGCATCTCACCCATCTAACCCGTAGAAAACCTGTAGCCAGCAACATCCTAGCCTTTTCTCTTGGTAAGTGGATCATGACAGTCTGTGTGCCAGCTAGTTTCCTTCTTAAACTCTTTACCGCTTCCTTTGGGATCGAGTTCAGCGCAGGGAGCTATATAACGATCGCTGACAGGACTTCTTCCACAGTGGTAACCTCATTTAAATCACGACACAACCCTGATTTCCTGTGACACTGTTTTGACATTGGCATCTTCGTTTAGTACTTGTTGTACCTTTGCTTTCAGTGTCTCGGTGGTGGCCTTGGCGGACGGCGTTTCAGTTCTAGCAGCAATTCCCCTTTTGCTGTCTTTCGAACTTTATTTACGCTATTTCCGAGTTCACCTAGCGAAGATCCGTTCTACTCGGTTGTGTGTGTGTGTGTGTCTGTACATATAGTAAAGGTTTATATATAGCGTTTTGCGACGATAGTGAAGAGCGTGTGATTCGAACCAACGCTATCACGGTTAGAATCACGAAAATAAAGAACCAAAGCTCAACGGATCAGGCCACTGGCGCGTGTACGAATTCGATTTCTAAACTTAAGTACATTCGACTGATGTGGAAATGATATATTATTGTTATCGTATACGGCTTTAATGGATGACCTTTTGGTGGTGTTGTTCTTCACTATTGGTCGTCTGTATCTGCTAGAATCGCCACATATATATGCCTTGTCAGAACAGTTTGTAATATAACCCTTCGATCCAGACGGTATCAAAGGCTCTTTCCAAGTCGATCGGACAGGCACCTGTGTATTGGTTCCTACATTTATTCCATTGTAAGTCAGAGACCAGTTTAGCTGCAGCATGTGTGGTATCATGACCCGTCTTAAAGCCAAATCGGTTATTCGGAATAATGTTGTTGTCGTCTACCCATTTTAGCAGAGCTTTGTTAATGGTTTTTTCAAATACTTTACTGATGCTTGGGAGAAAACTTATTGAACGTATGTTCAACATGATTGCCGTTTTCCAACGTGCTGGAACGTATGCATTATTCAACACGTTGTTAAACAGGACAGTGTATATATCTGTTGTCATTGGGGGGAGATTCTTGAGTACGATGTTACCTACTCCATCTATTTCTACTGACGTTCTACCTCTCAATGAGTCAAAAATGAATAATCAATATACAAAAAACAATCCCACGAGAAACCCGGTAGGCGTAGGTGTGACGAGTCGACACTACCATAAGGGAATAAATCATCAAGAAAACACCGACTCGGCCAAAGGAAGACGTAGGGAAAAACGGAAAAAGCGGGATTTACGCGTCGAGGCGTGGAATGTTCGATCGTTATATAAAACAGGTGCGATACAGATGGTCGTAGAAATCGCCAAACCATATAAAATGGACATCGTCGCGCTTCAAGAAGTCCGACTCCCATATCAAGTAATCGAAACCAACGGGTTTACACTGGCGTGTGGAGGTACCAATACTGTTATGTGGGTTTAACAATATTAATCGTAATATAGCTTATATATTTAATTGTAATTATAAATTTTATTTAATATGGTAAGTTGGGTGACTTATGTGAGTTTGACCGTTGAGCGGTCGTTGGAGAAGCTGCTTGTCAGCAGCTGGTGGTTCTGTTGCTGTTGTCTGCGACTGGTTGCAGGGGGCGTTGATGGCTGCTCCCCTGTTCAGCTTCGTTGTTCTCTGTTTTGAGTATTCGCTTGTTGTTATTCGAATCTATTCAGCTTCCAAGTTAACGTCGTATGAATTCAAGGTTTTACGTGGAATGACATTTATTTTTTTCGCCGATGACGTTTTATTTTATTATTCGACGCCTACGCCGGGTTTTATTATTTTCTCTGCCAAGTGGAATTTGCATAAAGTAGTTTATGCAAATTAACTACTTGGCGAGTTGTTCTCCGTTTAAAGGTAACGAGGGGAAACTAACGAAAGGAGATTAGTGGATGTTGGGGGGACCTAGACTCAAGGTCGGTCCGTAACAATACACATAACCTCGGATCCGGCTTCATCATAAGCAAGAAGATTACGCCCCATGTAAAATATGTGAAATTTATTAATGACCGAATGTCTGTGATATAAATACAGGCCCCATGGTACAATTATGTATTTATAAACGTACACGCTCCAACAGAATCTACGGACGAAGAAATGAAGGACAAGTTCTACGAGACCCTAGAGGAAGTATTTGATGGGATCTCATCACTCGATGTTAAAATCCTCCTCGGCGACCTCAATGCAAAAATTGGAAAGGAAGACATCTTCCAACCAACTCTAGGTAAAGAGAGCCTACACGACGTTTCAAATGATAATGAAATTCGAATTATCACGTTCGCAGCGTCAAAAGATCTGATAGTGAAATGCACGATATTCAAACACAAGCAAATCCATAAAGTCACATGGATATCAACCGACAGCGTAACGCGTAACCAAATAGATCACTTCCTCATAGACAAAAGACACCACTCGAATATCTTTGACGTAAGATCATATAGAGGAGCAGATTGCGGCTCCGATCATCTTCTAGTAATGGCAAAATCAGGAGTCGGCTTGCAGCAAACCCACATGGGCAGTCACGGGAGACGAGCGAAAAGTTCGACATTGATAAACTAAAAGACCTTGACAATAGGGCTGAATATCAAGACGAACTAACAAACACATTTAGCATCCTAGAGAATGGGAGTGGTGAGGAAGAGGAAACCAATAGTGGGGACACTAAATGGACATCGATCAGAGACACAATCAAACAAACAGCCCAAACGGTATTAGGATTTAAGAAAACAATTAAGTCCAAGCTTAAGTTTGACAATGAGTGCTGGGCGAATATCGAGCAACGTAAACGCCTCAGAGTGATTTACTTAGAAAGATATGATGAAGTCAACACAGAAAGATACGGGACAATTCGGAAAGAGACAATGGGACTCTTCAAACGCAAAAAACGCGAATGGGAGAAGACTCGGATCGAAAAAATCCTAGAAAATACCAGAGCAAGGAACATCAGAGGTATGTATGTCGGCATAAACTCAATTAGAAATGGATACCGAGGGAGAGCAAAAATGGTTCGAGACACAAACGGCTGTCTGGTGACAGAAACAAACAATATCGTGACAAGATGGAAACAGTACTTTGAAAATTTGCTCAATGTGCGCACCCATCAACCAGACGTACATACAGCCGTGCCTCAGATCCCAGAGCCCTCTTTCGACGAAGTTGTAGATGCAATCAATCGATTGAAAAACAACAAGGCTTCCGAAGTCGAGTGCATACGGGCAGAGCTTGTGAAGCATGGAGGAGAGTCAACCGGTCGAAAAATCCGCCAACCAATTAAAACATTATGGGACAAGGAAGTCATTCCGGAAGAATGGAAAACCTCAATAGTCAACCCCATTTTCAAAAATGGGGACAGATCTGACTGCGAAAACTACAGAGGAATATCATTGCTCCCAACCACATACAAAATACTAACAAATGTCATACTGGCGAGAATCACACCGTACGCAGAAGAAATACTGGGACACTACCAATGCGGATTCCGTAGGAACCGGTCAACAAGTGACCAAATGTTCACAATAAGGCAACTGCTGGAAAAGAAGTATGAATACGGACAGACGGTTCACCAATTGTTCGTTGACTTCAAAAAAGCCTACCACTCAGTCGTAAGGCAAAGACTCTACCATGTTGTAGTGGAGTTGGGAATCCCCAAAAAATATGCCGCCCTCATTTAAATCTGCATGAACGAAAACAAAGGGGGAGTTAGAATAGAAAACCACCTCTCAGAATCATTTGAAATCCGGGACAGCCTAAAACAGGGGGATGGGCTCTCACCATGTCTCTTTAACCTTGTCCTGGCGTATGTCATCAGAAAGGTACAAGACGACAACATGGCCGGATCATCCCTGAACGCGGTCACACAAGTGCTCGCATATGCGGATGACATCGCCGTTTTGGGCGATAATCTAGGAACTGTAAGTAAAACAATGTTACCATATCTTGGGAGGAAATTATTTGTATTCTTATTGTCTGCTTGTTTTGCGGTTAGCTTTTGATGATCTTATCGTGTGCCTCAATTAGCGGACACTTGGGTGGTAGGTGTCGTTGATATAACCCGGGCTCTCACAAAACGAGAAGAAAACAAATTCCGCGTATTCGAGAATAAAGTTTCAAGGGGTATCTTTGGCGGCAAATATGACGAGGAGGCAGGACGATGGAGGAGACTCCACAACCACGAATTGGAAGAACTATACCGTACACCTACAATAGTGAGAGTAATCAAGTCGTGAAGATAACGATGGGCCTGATATTTGGCGCGAATGGGCAATAATAGGACCGTGCATAGAATTCTTGACCGTAAGCCAACGGGAAAGAGACCGACAGGACAGCCGCGACGGAGATGAGAGGACGATGTAAGGTTAGACCTCGAGGAGATCGGATCGAATGGTCGAACGTGGAAGGACAGCGCACAGAACAGGGAACAATGGCGGAGTCGAGTCGGTGAGGTAATGAACTTCCGGGTTCATGCAGACCAATAAATAGAATAGAATAGACAATGAGTCGAATATACCCTGGATTTCTTCCCTCGTAATTAAAAGGCTATTAGCCACACCATTGGCATTAATGTCAAATTATCGTCACTGAATTTGGTAAAACCGGGATTCTCCCATTGACAAAGTTAAATTTCATTTCGGAGGTGCAGATGATTCAGTAGAGCTCTGTTCTTCAAGTCGTGATTTCGGTGAATACTTTAATTCACTTTGTACATTTCCTGAAAGACAGCTCCCACAGTGTTCACCTCTTCTAAAGGATGTTCGATCACGAAGAGCTCGTTATTGAGGATCGAGTTCTCTGTATTTATGCCAATGTTGATTAGCAGCTGCTTGCTTACATCGGTACGTAGAATTTGGAGACACTGAGTCTCGTTTTGATTATATCTCCTGAATATTTTATTCATTTGTGGGAACATATTCGCGTTAATAGTTTTTATAGCTCGAATTCTGTTGTTCCAATACCAATTTGTTGCTAATCTATAGTTAGCTTTAAGTAATTGTTGAAGGTTTTTTAATCGGGATTTCAGTGATATTATCTCCTGGTCTTGTCTGTCTGTAAACTGTCTGTGTAATTGTTTTAGTTTCGATAGCAGTCTGCTCTTTTTCTTGTGGAGTGCGTTTATTGTTTTGTTTCTGCACATGTTTATGTGATCTGTAACTGTTATTTTGGGGATTGTTTTGTCCATTGTTCGTTTTACGGTTTCGTCCATTTGTTGGATATATTTGTCGATTTCGTCATTTGTCAGGTTTCTGTTTACTGGCAGATTAAAGTCGTTCGAACGAAGTTCTCTTGTTAATGATCTGGTGAACCGCGGCCATCGCAATGCCCCGTAGTTGTAAGTTGTAGGGTTGCGGGATCACGAATTCCTCCAGATCTGTCAGATCACTCGGCAGCTCCCCTTTATTTATAATGTATATGCTGTAAGAAACTATTAACACAACCTACCAAACACTCAAGAGTTCACTCAAAGTATCAACTTATTTTAAGCACCTGCATACGATACTAGTTTTTAAATTTATTGATGACACTTTCCTTAAAATTACGAATTTGATGTTATTTAGCATTAATAAACCAATTTTGTTAGTTTAATTAAAATAGAAAAAAGAAAACCAAAATTTTTTTATAATTCTCCTTTCTAAACTCTATTTTTCTAATTTCTATTTTTTTTTTATAAATCACTTATTTATATCTTAACAATATATTTTTGTTCATATCGTTTATTTTGAAATTTCTAGGTTATGATGGACACATCCCAATAGCTTTCTCCAAATTCGGACATAGTAACAAGGATATCACAGCCTCTGCCTTATGCGATTTTGCTGACAATTACCAGAGACGTCGAAGAAATGAGTATTCAGCAGACGAATCTGTTGACAAGTCTGTCCCGGCACTGGCATCGTTTAAAATTTACCCGAAAACATCAGGAATGATACCCAACTATGCCGGTCATGTACCAGGGAAGATATTTAAATTTGGTGGAACATTTGGCAGGATTACTGTCGATGCAAAAAATTGGCTAGTTAAATAGCCGTGCATTTTTTTAATGACATACATTTCAAAAACTGGGCACAAATAAAAATTGGCCTTTGTCAAAATTTTGTAGTATAAATGCTTGGTGGACATTACGTTTAATTGTAAACCGCGCTTCGAATTGATATTTCCAACAGTAATAGAGAGACAAAAAGCTGAAATGGGATAAAATGAACAAATCCTTTATCGTTTTCTCTACGTTGTAATCATCCGAATCAGCCACATCTCTGAATATTTTAGACATCCAAGGGATGTTAAGTTTAGACTAGGTATAATGAAAAGGAAGGAATAATAGATTAGAAGATTTTTACAGAATTATATCTATAGAATTTCTATACCAAACTTCATAAAGATCGAATGATTAGTTTTTGAGCTACGTTGCACGGCGTGCGAAATTTTGCGTTTCGAGAAAAACGCGTTTAAAGTTTGAGTCATAGAAAAATCGTTAAAAAATTCGTAATTCGGTCTAACTTACCGCAGTTTTTTGCTAATCTGCGATTCCAGGGCCACGGAGTAGACCTTCCTCTTCTTCAAACTGTTCTAATTGAGCCGTTTTTTTCCTGTTGTCGAAAAGTACGAGCCTCTTTGGTGGTATCAAAAGAGGGGCGCTCCTGCTGTTCAATACGGCGTTTGTCGTCATTATCGGCGAATCCTTTGCTCTGCTGTCCAATTACGATATTGAGATCTTCCATTGTTTGAAAGACGAACGAAAATCCTTCGTTAAACATGCCGGCTGCCAAAAAAGCAGCTATCTCAATGATTTTTTTACACAATTGAGATGTTTAGGAGCTAAACGCCAGACGACAGCGTTGAAGCTCTCATTAGCATTTTGTGTATGCCCACCTAAACATCTCTCCAACAAATCATCCCGTGACAGATCTTCATAAATTGGACGAATATGTTTTTGCACATATTCATGTAGTGGATGTGGATGGTCAAATTCTTGCCCCAAGGCTTGTGCGACACGCCGCTTACACCACGAGTCGGCGCCCGGGGGACAGCCGTCGTGCTGCGGTTTTTCATTTGTTGAAGGCAAATGATAAAATGTTGCCATTATCGCCTTTCTCATCTCAATAACAGAATCACTGTTACGCCTGATAGCGATACCGTAGTATTTTGTTAATTTTTTTATTAACACATCGGTCAGCTTTCCTATTTGAGTGCTCCGCCCAATTAGAATTTCTTTTGAAAATAAAGTACAAGGAGGTTTCGGATCTTTTCTCGTATTTCGGAGGAAATTTCCTATCAATTTAGGCAAAAACAAAAAATGGCAAAAAAATTTCATTTTACATGAGGTTCCCCCCTTAAGTTTAGTGTAAAATATTGTGACGCATATGACAATCAGTACTAGAATATTCTAGAGAGTCCGAAACAGAGTACTAGAATATTCTATAAAGTAATGGAAAACTGGAGACTAGGAACAGTAGAACATTCAAGGCAATGGAACGGAAGGAAACGAAACGCTGAAACAGTATAAATACGCCGCACACAGAGCATAGTCATGAGTCATAAGTAAGAAGTAAGCAGTGAAATACGCGATAAGTACGGAAGCGATAAGAAAAGAAATCGTTGTGTACGGTAAAAGTAACGGTTGTATTACGGACTAATAAAGTGTTATATTAATTCAAAAATCAATTTGACGGCTCTTATTTATTCAAAAATAATTAATCCAGCGAACCCTAAGCTCTCTACAATATTAACGTAGGAGAAATAAAGGACCTAGACTGCCCAAAAAGAAAATTAATTAAAATTACCCAACCGCAAACGTTAACTCGCCCATGTCGACTGTCCGAGTTTGTTTCTGCGTCGAGCTATTCCTCGACGAGACAGCAAAAGAGGGCAACAACGGTTCTCCCGTCGCTGCAAGGGTTTCCGAATAATGCCGCACTGGGCACAAATAATTTGAATAATCGAACTAACCATCAACAAAAATACGCAAATCAAACTCAAAACGCATCCAACAATAAAAACAAATGAATTAAACAGTGGATCGTCTTCACAAGATTCTTGTACTTTTATTACTTCATAGACTCTATTAATGTTACACGTAAAAAACCACGGCACACATAAAAAAAAGTGCCAAAAGCACCAGAAAAAATAACCTTTCTAGTTAACGTTAAAAAATACTGTTTTCAAAACAGTAACAATAGTCACAATTTTCCATTCTCCTCTAATCAGCAATTCCAACAACGGGGCCCGTTATCAGTCAGCTGAATCTTTTCATGGGTTGAGCAATTGGCAGCATTCAGTGCCACCACTGAATTTTCCGTTGCAACCTTATAGTTGCATACTCTGAGGAGCTTTGGTGCACAAATGTTTTCCTTTTATTTTGAATCTTCGATCGTTAAAGACCGCAACGAGTTTGTTGTAGATTGGGATATAAACCGACACATCTGAGCTGATTAGTGTTTTATGCTTGTTGCTGTACTGCAACATCTTGCCGGGCCGACGACAATGGACCCAGTAGTCCCTTTCCTTTGATGTCACCAACGTGTGCATGTCAGCACCGTGGGAAGTCGTGGTGAACACGGGTACCTGTGGTTGAGAACAGAGGCTTCAATGCTTGTTCTGCTCCTGACCCGATACGGTGCTACGGTAGGGTGGCAATAATTAATTATATTATACTATATATTTGGTTAAATTAATTGCAATTGAATTATGTAATATAATTGGTTATGTTACGGTGGTTGTACTTCATCATCATCATCGGCACTACAACCGGGAACCGGTCTTGGCATTATTTAGCAAGTCCTGAGGCTTGTTAAATTTTCCATAATGATTTATTTTGTCTGGGCAAGGTCATTAGTCTTACGCCAGGGTTGTACTTCACGTAACTCATATTTCAGTTATCAGTGTGTGTGGGTGTGTGTATGTGTGTGTGTGACAGATAGAAGATCCAATTGGCCATTGGGTAATGCCGTCGTTGTGATATTTGAAACTCTCCGGCATGTTGTGGAGAGGTTGCCTGAAAGGCGATATTTGCCGCATCAGTCGCGGCAACGATGTGATGTGTATTTGCGTTATTCAATTGGTTAAGGTCACTATTCTGTGGTTTGATTAAATCTGTCAAGCTCCGTTGAAACTGCGTCGGCAGTTGTGCAATGTTCGGATCATTGACCATTTGACATTGTAATTGAGCGATGTGGTCGTCAATATATTGAAGTGTTTGTGCAGCCACACCTTGGTTGGGAATGCGGCCATTTAGAAATAGTTGAAATTTAGGTGCACTAGATGGAGCTGTTGATTCAGTCCAAAGACCGATTAGTTGGTTTAAAGTAGGCCGTGCAATGTTGTGTTTTCATCAACTTCTGAGTTGCCGCCAACTGCATAGGATCATCTGCGTCTCGAATCCAAGGTGATTGCTGTGGCTGATGCTGTTGCAGTTAGGGATGTGTCCCACCTACGCCGCCAATGCAAATGCTTGGCGTTGAGCGAATTCCTCGATGGGAACTGAACTCTCTGTCGGCAGCGTTGCCTGACAGCGTATTTGAAGGACTGGTTGAATGATTGTGCTGGACATGGTGTTTTTTATTTTTTTATATATATAATGCTGTGGTTGAATCTTTGTGGCATATCCTGCCGAATTAAAAAAACTGGCACCTGATTGAGTAAGAGAGGCTGCGTATCTATGTTGCTATCAGGAAGAATAATCTGAAGGTCAATAGAACCGTTCGTTCAATTGTGCCGCAGGACGAAATAGTCCCAATACTAGGTGCTTTTCTTCTTTGACTGGTGGCTGGACCATGTGTTCACAATTCGCTTTCCGCTAATATGAGTTCCTGAAGAGTGCCGGCATCTTTCCTTGTTCCTCATCTTCTATATCCCCTAATCTTGTTACCGAAAGTCCAGCTTAGACACCGACTCTGTTGGAGTGGTGCCCCTGACACGTGACAGCGTTACGCCTGGGCGGTGATAAGAGGGTGCACCCAGACGCGTGACAGCGATGCGTCTAGGCGGCGAAAAGCGATGAACCCCAGACACGTGACAGCGATCCTTGCCATCTTGTATCGTAAAATTAAAATAACATCTTGCTATAGCTAAAGACTGGTACTTTCATATGCACAAAACCTCATATCTCTATCTCTTTCCTATCGTTCGTGGTACGTTTTAGAAAATCACGTGAAATTTAGTAAACACAAGGTGATATTCATCATCACCATCGGCACTACAACTGGGATCCGGTCTTGGCCTTATTTAGCAAGTCTCTCCACCGGTATCCGGTCCTTATCCGAGACTTGTTAAATTGTCTATAATAATTTGTTTTTACGGGCAAGGTTATTAGCCTTGCGCCAACCTTTCTCAGGTTGTCGCTGCATGCATTGATTCACTACTTGGCGGGTGCCAAAATAGCTATCCAGGGGTGTCACGTGGAGACTGCATGTCAATTTGGATTGAACAGGGACAAGGATAGTCCTGGTCTTCGCCGGGTTGAAAGCAGAGAATTTGCCCTGTACGTCCCCGCCCCGCAAGGTGATATTACCCTAGAGTTAAGAATGTTGCATTGAACGACCCGGAATTCTCCGAACCATTACAACTCCCGTACATGAAAGACTAACACTCATTAGGAAGAAGATATAAGAAGATTCAGTTGACGATTTAACAACCGAGTCAAAGTTTCATTAAAAAGGAAAATTATAGGATTTTAAAGATATTTTCGTACCAACGGTTTTTAATAACTGACAAAAGCATCTCATTACCAGATGTTCACCACCATCATTTTACGACACACCAGCAATTTCCAACATTTTGCTTATATCTACAATTTTCTCTCGGGGTTTGCCATGACGTTTGCCACGTTCGACTTCAGCTTTGTCAATTTTAGACCAGCCTTCCCAAGTTACAACCGGTTTGTCCCGCAAATTCAGACCGGGTTTAGCCTCAGATGTATCAATCACATTACGTGCAAAGTCATCACAAATCGCTTTAGTGACAGTGAATGCCCCATTCATTGTTGTCAGGATAACGCCTGTGGGACCCGTCGCCAGCCATCCGGCCACATATAGACCCTTATCTACTTTTCCGTTTGATGCATTTGGCAGAACAACACGACCTGAATAAAATAACATCAAAATTAAAGCAAATTTATAATTTAACTGTACTTACCATTGATGTTTAAAACGTATCCTCTTTTGTGATCGAAATTAAGTCCGTCATCGACGGATATAGATTTGTAGCCAATACTTCGCAGAATCAAATTAGTTTGGAATTTTTCGGAAACGTCTGTTGGAATTGCAACATCATCTTTGAGCTCGGTCACAGTAAATTCAATACTGTCGTTGTGGATCTCCTTTGGTGCTCTCTGGAACACCGGTAGAAACCGTTTGCTATCCGAATTTACTCGAGTCTGTTCATTAAGACTCTTAAGCATTAGCTCAGTTAAGCGTTTTCGGGGACGTGCAAGACTTCCGATTTGTTCGGGAATGCCTAAAAGTAAATTAATTAGAGGCTGATTCTTAAATTTGCATTTAAGTTTGGTTTTGTTTTACTATTAAAATCAGACTTTCTCCAAATTGTTGATACATTTGGCAGCTTCAGCATTTCTCTAAGTTCTTTGATAGTAAAAGCTGCTTGTAGAGGCCCTCGGCGGCCTACCAAATATACATTCTTGACTTTGCTCTCGGCTAGAGCCTGCAACGCATAGTCGGTGGTGTCCGTCGTCTGGAAGACTACTTATCAGCTAAAAACATAAATATTCAATATGAGTAATTACTTTTAAAATATCGAATGGAGAAAGGATCATCCTTGCCACATCAATAGCCACGTTTCCCTGTCCAACCAGTGTTAGTGTATCACCAGACAAGTCAGGATTAAGATGCTCGGACCCTGGTAGGCCATTATACCAAGCGACAAACTTTCGAGCTGATATTACTTTGCTGCTGTCTTCATTGCGAATGTTCATGTGACGATCCTTATCCGCTCCGTACGTTAAAAGAACTACATGGTAGCTGTCGCGCAGATGTTGCAAACTGTAGTCTTTGCCTAAGCTAATGTTACCAAGAAATTTGAAGTTTGGATGCTCAGCTGTCTTTGTAAATGTGTTAATTACATTTTTAACTTCCGGGTGATCTGGTGCTACTCCAAATCTGAGAACGATACCAGATAAGGTAATGTTGTCGTTAAAATGTAATTACACCGTGCACACCTATAAAACACATTTAAAAAGCAGCTTCAGTAGATTTGAATTTCAAACATGGAACGTATTTTGTTGTTTACGGTTTATTTATCTGCAACGCTGTCATGGATTACCCCTTGTGGAGCCGTCACGATCTTTTTAGGTATCTTAAGAAATCATTTTGAGATTTATTGGACTATATTTATATTGGTATTTAGATGCACTAAAATCCTTTGTGAATAATAATGCAGACAACTTTATTTTAAACACGGGTAAGATAGCCAATGGATTTAGTTTAACATAATTAAATATTCCATTTCAGAGCCATGTAGCTTTGTGTTCAGCAGCTTTAATTTAGCGAATGCCTCATGTACGGTGTATTGCTTTTTGGTCGGACGAGAAACTGGAGGTCAATGTTTGGAAGACTCTTGTATGTGTAATTAAGTTGAATTTAAATTTGTTCAGAAGTAAAAAGTCCAGAACAAGTTTTTGTACGTTGATTTGAGTGACAAAGATATTGGAGTTTGAATTACGAATTTTACAAAAGTTGTGTTTCCTCTTGCGAACTTTCACTAAACACTGAACCTTGATCTGTGGCAAATGTATAATTAAGCCGCCTCAATGGAAGCGTTGGTAAGGAGCTTCAAAGGTATATCGTCACTCGATTTTCAGAAATGTGGTGCAATATTCGCTTTACAAAGCTTGCTACATAGTAACTCTCCCACCACCTTTATCACACCGAGAAAACATTCGTTTACATGTTTACATCTTAAACATAAACATAAAACATAACACAATTTACATTTTAATCACTCATATAACATATTGTGACGCATATGACAATCAGCTGGACATCTGGCAGGTCTCCAAAACAAAGTACTGGAAAACTGGAGACTATGAGCAGCAAAAACGATAAATCGCCAGTGAGAGAAGTGTCACCGGAAGGAGAAGCGAAAAGTCAGGGAGAAATGAAGTAACGGTTGTCATTAGCGGACGAATAAAGTTTGAAATAGCAAATTGATTTCACGGTTCTTCATGAGAATAATTAATCCAGCGAACCCTAAGCTCGCTCCAATTGGTGTCAGAAGTGGGATTATTTATTAGTGAAAGAAATAAGTCCGCGAAAGTGTGTGGTGACGATGTCAGATCGACATTAGGAGGATCTCCGCGTACCTGAGTTGAAGAAGGAACTTCCGGACCGGAGCCTGGATAGCAGAGGACAGAAGCACATTCTTCGACAGCGTCTGCAAGCAGCAATGGATGAAGAGGATATTGATGTCGACACATATGTGTTTACGATTGGGCCAGACTGTTCGGATGGAGAAGCAACACCGAGTCAAGATGGTGCCAATGTAACGGAGAAGAGTTCGCCACAGTTGGACATTTCGGAGATGTTCAGGATGATGATGACAAAAATAGACGCGCAGATGTTAATGCAAAATTGGACACGCTAGCTGCAGATGTTAATGCAAAATTGGATGCCCAAACGCAGTGGATGTGTGGGTAGTTATTTATATTAGCGTACCGGCGTACGGCACAGGTTTACTAAAAACACCCAACGACCGACGATGTTAACCAGTTCTCACACGGAAAATGGGGTACTAAATCGTTCCGCGAAGATAACGAAGAAACCAGCACACAAGTTGATCCTCAAGGCAGCAACGGAGAACAAAATTAAACACTTCACTTCGAATGTAGTTTGTATATTTTTATTACTTGGTGTATTATCATTAGTTGTTCACAGTAAGTTCCAGTTACATATTCGTTCAAATTTTGATTTCACAGGAAGTTCGTTGATAGGATACAGTGTTAACAAAGTAACATAAAATAATACGAAACAATTATGTGAATACTCGAAGTGACATAAAGTAAACATCTAACATTACACTTGACAAACTATGTGGACACTCGAAAATCCTTCGTCTCCCCGGCACAAGATGACTCCTTGAATAATTGTATCTGACTTAACATTACACTTGACAAACTATGGGACACTCGTAATGACATAATATAAACGTCTAACATTACACTTGACAAACTATGGGCACACTCGTAATGACATAAAGTAAACGTCTAACATTACACTTGACAAACTATGAGGACACTCGAAAATCCTTCGTCTCCCCGGCACAAGATGACTCCTTGAATAATTGTATCTGACTTAACATTACACTTGACAAACTATGGGACACTCGTAATGACATGATATAAACGTCTAACATTACACTTGACAAACTATGTGGACACTCGAAAATCCTTCGTCTCCCCGGCACAAGATGACTCCTTGAATAATTGTATCTGACTTAATTTGTGTTAATCACAATTTTCACACTTTTTTTCTAAGAAAGATATTGACACTTCACAGCGACTTAACGTAAACGCACCGTACCGTTCGCGGTACGGTGGGTGGCGACGCAACCGCCTCGATCGGTGGATGGTAAAGGACTCCGCGATCGTCATCTCATGCAGAGATGATTTCGCTAAGGAAAAAAGGAAGAGAGAGAAAAACTTTTCTCTTAAGGGTGTGACCACTAAGAAAATGCGATCTCTTTGGTGCAGTGGTATATGTGCGCGATCGATCAGATTCAATGTTGTTGCACGTGTTCGAAAGCAGTGGAACGACGAAACAGGCAGGCGGCAAAGACAAAAGGGAAAAATGACCAAATGCGCCGTTGGTCATGCGGGTCATTGTTTACGCGATGCCTCGTTGCTATTTTCGACGTTGGGAGAAAAAGGTGCTAAAAGCAAATTAGATGTTTATGGCATCTCTGGCTGCAGTAGAAACCGGGTTCATGTTTGCATTAGGAAATGCTGGAGAATTTGGTTTCAGCGTCTATTGCGCTAATTATATGCAGCTGCTTGGGTTGTTTATTGATAAGACAAACAAAAAAAAAGGTTGCCAGGCAATATGTATGAAAAGGTACAGGACGCGGCTGGGAAAATAGACGGCGCAGAATTTATGGTCCCTGTCATGAAGGTTACAAATGTATGTAAATCTATTTATTTGTTTACCGGAATTCCTCTAAGGAAATTTGACTGGCGACGTAGATGCCGAAATTGATTGGAAATTCCTGGTAAGTTAATAAAGAAATCTTAAGGAGCAGTGGTATGCGAAGAGAATGCATGAAGGTAAGTTTTCTTTATAGGGACTTAAAGATCATAGATTTGATCTCTTAAATGCGTGCAGCATTTTTAGGTACTAATACTGTTGCATTAGCAAACTAAAGGGAGTTGGGTAGTAGTTATGGGGGTTTTTCAGGTAAGTAGACCGTAGGGTTTGGCGGAACCGCTACAGATGAACGATTTCTTGGACCCGGAAGCGGAAGAATCTGAGGATGAGGAGGGATTGGAGCTGTGGCGATTCCCTTGAACGCCACTAATCATCTTCCCATTAACCATGTAAAAACTACCAACCTAGAGCATTCAAAACGATATAAAACAAGTATTGTGGCAGTTCTATTGAACGCCACTGCTTACCTTACAACCTATGATGAGGAAACAGTTTCCTGAAACACATGAAAAACATGTACTTACCTTCCATAGTTGTACCGATATCTACAGAAATGTTTTAGAACTATAATTGCGCTGATGCAAAATCCATCAGCAACAAATAAGTGTTTTTCCACAAGGGTATGGTTGCATTAAACGCATCATGTGCCTTAAAAGCAATTTGGTTGCACTATCAAGTAACCAACATTAACCAAACCACATCAATGAGATATCTCCTAACGAGGCAGCCGCACACGTGCAGGGGATGTTTCTTCTTCTCCTTTTTATACATGCCCACATCGGTCGGTCATCCGACCGAAAAATACATTAAGGCATACCATCGAGAATTTGACTACGTTTACATGCCACCAAGATGTCCACGATCAGCATAAATGTTTTACGCAGTCGCTGATCGTGTAAACAACAAAATCTCTATGTCGAGATAATGGCACCAGCTGCAACCATGGCAGCTACTGTTCCCCTTAGGGAATTATTGTATCCACGGTCCGCTTGCTCATGCACAGCATGAGAGTGCGAAGTAACCGCATCTGTGTGTGTACACATCCTTGCGGTGATCATCTTCTAAGATCATCCCTTATATGGTCACCGAGGCGATGGATGGAAATTTTGGTATTCTGTCGCTTCGGTCGATATCTTTAATCGCGTTACGGGTTCCGTGGAGGCAAGTCGGGCCTCCACGTTAAAAAAGTCGAGCCAAGTACCAGTTAGTGATCGGGTTGAATTAAAGGGTCCTCATTCTATTGAATGAATCGCGAAAGACCAGCCTCGGAATTTTGTACCACATCAAATGAAATCAGTTTTTTAACCGTTGTGATTTTTCTTTAGACTATTAAATACAAGTTGTACCACATCAACTGAAATCAGTTTTTTAACAGTTGTGTTCTTTTGGTGTTAAGACCGAAAATCACCAGCATTAATTGTAAAGTTGTGTAAATAGATATTTATAATTACGTTTCATGTTAATCTTTAGATTAGTTTCTTAAGCCTTTGAATAATAAATAAAAAAAAACGAGTCTACTACAGAGTTTTATTTAAGTGAACTAAAAGCAGCAACAAACGCCCGGGGATAGTGGTGAACCTGTTCCCCTGAGGCACCTTACCATTAAAGACAATATAACCAAAAAATACCCACAGAGCCAGATGAAAGGAAGAAACTCAGGAAGAGCAAAGCTATGGCCGACGGCAGTGGGGAGGAGGAGGAAGAGGACGATGATGTTGTGGCGGTTCCCATAAACGCCTCTACTCACCTTCCCAAATTACCTAAAAGCTTCCAGTCCTGAAGCTCCCATAACCCCATTGTTCTTTGCTAATGCAATAGCATTAGCACCTGCAACATTCCCCGCATCAAAACATTTCCTTTTCTAAGGACATTTAATGCATTCAAGCATTACATTAAATTCCATACAAGAATTCTTTCTTTCATGCAAATGCATTTCCCAGAATACCTACAAGAATTCTTCATATCATGCGGGCCTGATGAACCCAAAACTACTCGGCACCGTTATACCACCATGCAATTCCGGTGTACATGTGCACACCACATGTCCCTGGCATTTCCACGGCCTCGGCAGCTCTTTGTCCATCGGACAAAAGCAAATACCCACAACTCCCGTCTAGAGTCATAAACCGAATTCCTTCGCAATTTAATCATGTATACAAATTCAATCCCCTTTGCCCAGCAAAATGCGGTACACGATCACCCATCGTATACCTACATTCCTTTAGCATCACCGGCCTAATTACAATGCGGCTATTTATCTAGCTGCAATATACCCGACCACGATCCCTAATCTGACGACAAGCCACCGCCGCTAATAGGCGCGATACACATTTCCCATTGGGTAAATAGAAAAACTCATTAGCACCATTCCCCAGATGCAGTGTCGTCTATTATAGCTATCATGCACATCGTAAACAATGGCCTATACGATCCCTTTGTCCTTACAGTTTTTCAGCTTTGTTTTTCCATTGCCTTCGCGCATGAGTTGATCAATATGATCTTTACGATCACTCATACACCCAAACCACCATGGTCTTCATTGCGAGATCTGGTTTTCTATTTCACAAAGAGAGACTTTACGTTTCTCTTGTGGTGAGTAAAGGTATCCTAAACCGAGAGGATATTCACCACCACCGAATCGAGGGTGAATCAAGAGCCGGATTTCAACCTTCGGTGAGTCTTATTACACCCATCACTGGAGTCGGTCGGGTCGTCTACTCCTTCGCCGTGCCGTGCATACGGTACGGTACGTTTACACGCGCGATTTTCTACGCGCGTTAATAACAGTGATCCTTTATTCTCAGCAGCATTGCAATTTATATTTTAAAACTGTTTCCTAGTTTCGTATTCGTATTCGTTTCTTAAACTAATTTCTACATTATAACTAGTGCACAATTAATGTTAACTAAAGAAAACAATAAAAACCATTAACATATAGTATCTATCCTGTGTGTTTTATTCGCTACATACCTACACTCCATAATCCCTATTTTCCTATACTTCATAATTCTTAACTACCTAAACCCCACATTCCCTATCTACCTATACTCCATAATCCCCAACTACCTATACTCCATATTTCCTAACTATCTATACTCCATAATTCTAACTACGTATACTCTACAATTCTTAACTACCTAAACTCCATAATCCCTATCTATCTATACTCCATAATTCCTAACTAGCTATACACCCCAATGTCTACCTACCTATACGCCCTACCACTTATGTAGCAGCCAAACTGTAATTATGCCGTACGTAAACTCCATCATTAAGCTATACTCGCTGTGCTGTGTTATGAACCTCTTTGCTGGTGAACAGATTTCTTTTAGTGGTCGACACGATACTTTTGTGAGGATGAGGTAGAACCCTGCGCCCATGTCGGTGCCAGGACCTCGCACCCCCACAATGTGTTACGTGAAGAACTGAAGGATCTCATCGATGATAACCCGATTGAAGATGTGGCAGTGATGGTGAAGATACTGATGCTTAAGGCCCTTCCAAGAAACTTAAAAAAAGTGATGATGATGACGAGTTGGACGACCGACTGGAAGACGACGACTATGACCTCATTGAAGAGAATCTTGGTTTGAAAGTCAAACGCAGAAAGCGTTTCAAGTGTCTGCGTCGTATACAGGACAAAGAAAGTGATGCAGAGGAACAGCACGTCGACGAAGGTTTAGCACGTGAGGCTATAGCCGAACAGCTATTCGACGACGAAGACGATGTTTAACGCCAATCTGAACGTAGTCACAGGGAAACTGAGGCTGCAGAACATTTCGATGATGATAAGGAATCGAAATTTGATTCTGATGATTTTATTGTCGACTACGAAGGAAGACCAATTGCTAAGAAGAAGATGAAAAGACGACTTCTAATCACTGATGCGTCACTGCAAGAAGGCCAGGACATTTTCGGTGTAGATTTCGACTATGAATAATTCACTAAGTATGACGAGGACGGATATGAACCTGTGAGGGTTCTCTATATTACATGGAGAACCAACCCACAATCCTAACCTAATTTAGACCTGTAGCGATTCTACCAAATACACCCAATTCACAAGCAAAAATAGTGAAGAAAACCGAACGAAAAAATCGAATAAGAAAAATACATCAGAACCGTATACCAAGCGATAAATAAAAAAAAAAAATTCACACCAGTGGAATATACTCGACTTTGGAAATCAAATTCTAAACACGGTCAGTAGTCTGATGCTTCACTGCTTCGCTTTTCAATCGTTTCATCGTGTGTTCAATTCACCTTCTTCACTATCCTTGCTTAACGCTATAATTGGTGACTACGACGTGATCTTGTACACACAGCATACACTTCCCATAGTAAAGCAGAACTTCACACACGGTCACGACTTCCGCATAGAGCCCAGCCTCCGACGTTTTCTCGTTTCTCTCTCGTTCGTCCGTCGTCCGCATACGAATCTGATCGTAACGAAGTTACTGCGGCGGGAGTGTGTAGCGATTCTACCAAATACACACAATTCACAAGCAAAAATAGTGAAGAAAACCGAACGAAAAAATCGAATAAGAAAAATACATCAGAACCGTATACCAAGCGATAAATAAAAAAAAAATAATTCACACCAGTGGAATATACTCGAGTTTCGAAATCAAATTCTAAACACGGTCAGTAGCCTGGTGTGTAACGCTTAGGTAAAATTTTTTTCGTGATTCGAGCTGTCATAGCGTCAGTTCGAATCACACGATCTTCTTCACTATTATTTCAAACGCTATAGACCACTAACAGCGCATCATCTCAATCCCAATTCCTACCGTCGGCTATTTCACCTGCAATAGATAAATCCCTAAAAGAAGACTGGCCGGAAGTCATTAATCTATTCGGTTAATGCACAATTGCATTCAGTGTTTTCTTGCTATACGGCAACACTATTGCATTAACCCATGAGATTTCCACCGGAAATTTCAATGTCATTTTGGTTAGCAACAACCAAGACCAGACCAAACGACGCGGTTACATAATCATGCAACGGCTGGGAAAATTCCAAATCCTTCGAATTTGGTTCACACGGTAATTTTTCCCTAGCCAATTAAGCGCCACTTATGACTTCCCCCAGCCACTCTATTCGCTTGGGATCAATGATCTCTTTTAACAGGTGAATAGCTACAAACCAACTTCCATTCTCATCTCATTTCCCCTTACCAGAGTCCAACGCACTCTGAGATCACCATAATAATGCATACGCGCAAAAGCTAATTCCACCTCGAGATCATTGCACTTTGCGTTCTGGTTTTATCATTCTCTCTTGTCCGTCGACTATGGAATTAACCGAAGCGTTTATCTACCTCGATAGGCGGAGAGAATGAGAGAGTACAGATGTAAGGATGATCTCGATTGGTTGTTTGTCATGCAAATCCAATTGCCCATGTTTCATCCCCTAATTCAGGCAGTCGCTTGTCGTTTCTCATCGCGGTCGGTTACGCCGCTGCGCTAAAGTTCAATTTAATTCTTCGCCGCATAAGAGTCGCTATCCTATCTCCCCCGTGGTCGATCACGCTGTCGTTTTGAAAAAGAATAAAAAAGAAAATGTATATAATTCAATTTAGTAAAATTAATTATAAGTGCTAAGTTAAGTTAAGAAAAACAGAACAATAAAAACGGAGTACATCGAAGCAACAATTCAGTGCGTTTAAATATTCCCTTTTTCGTGTGAACAATTTTTAGGCGGATAAGTGTTGGGGACTTCAGTGAACCAAGTGTCATACGTTGGAATAATACTTCGAACCCCCACAAACCCGAATCGGAATGTGATGACTACGAAGAGGAAGACGGTATTAGGGAACGTGAAAAACGACCCAAGACATCAACCAAAAAGAAATCTACCCAAAAGACTATTTTTGAAATATACGAACCTAGTGAATTGAAAAGAGGTCACTTTACGGATTTGGACAATGAAATCCGTAAAACGGATATTCCTGAGCGAATGCAATTGCGCGAAGTTCCGGTTACGCATGTTCCAGAGGGATCCAATGAACTACAAATGAAGCTGAATGGATTCACAAACAGGCGTTTTGTAAATCAACTGTTTCCGAACAAGAGAAATCAACTGATGCTGCAGGTCGAGTCCGCTATCGTAAGCCACCACATACGGTGGGAAAGATCAAGCAAGCTCTAGATTTTATGCGTAATCAACAGCTAGAGGTGCCGTTCATTATCGGAATTGACCTCCGTGATCTGGGTGAAGTTTGACCGTTGTCGTAGGTTATAGTGTCATACTGCCTGGTACGGACTCTGGTAAAGTTTAATCTGAGACAAGGTTTGGCACAGGATAATTGAAAACAAACTGAAGGTGGCGACAAGAAATAAGAAGAAAGTCAGTAGGCAATTGATGAAGCGAAGTAGTTGTCGCGGATCAAAAAGATGGTGCCGTGGGCGCAGTCTAAGGTAACGGACTATCGCCGACCTATCCCTGATTGATAAATGTGGCGAAATTCTAATGGTGATCAACCTCTTGTGATGACGATATGAAGTTGGAAAGCACTATTGATCCTCCTTCCTGTTGTTACGGTCCTCGCGTCCGTGTCCTCGCCCAACACACACTAATCTCCGCAAATTTTCCGTCTCTACCTGTAAAGGAAAAAAAAAACCGTCAAGTAGCTAATTTGCATAAACTACTTTATGCAAATTCTTCTTGGCAGTAAATATAAAAAAAAGCGTTGGCGCCGAAAAAAAAAAATAGAAACGTCAACGGCAAAAATATAATGAATGATAATGATTCAATATCATAAAACAAGGCTAGACAGAAGCCCAGAGAAACAAATTGGAATATTCTCTGCCAGCAAAACAAAAAAGGAGCAAGAGATACTCCTATTGGAAGAACTACTGTAACAGTTGGGCACATAAGTATCCGAAGTGCACCGTATCAGTTCCACTGCAATTCATTATAAACATCAGGATCAATTCCTGTTAACATTATTATCAACAGACTAGCCAGCTGAACAGGGGGAGTCAGGAACCCAACGCCCCCCTGCAATCTGCATACCAGTGACCAGCAACAACGACCGCTCCACGGTCCGTACTAGTAAGTCACTCACTTCACTTACCCCTTCCCTTAGTATATTGTATTTAAATTGTGAATTTATATAACACTGTTCATGACCGAATCTTGCGTAGAGATGGTAGACACTCTTACTCAAACAACAGAAGACATACACTGTGGGAAAGTTTGTTGGGTCGCACGGTTGAAAATCTTCCTGCACGAAGCCTTCAGGCACAACATAATTACCAGTACCTTGGATCATGCCTGGAGAGGGGCGATTGTCGCTGGCTTAGTGCAGAAGTGCATCGCTTGGAATGGTCTCTATGATATTTCGCCAGCAGCTGGAGCTACGTCTGAATTCGAAGATGGCCACCAAGAGATCTGACGGATCACTGCACGGGAACTGAAGGTGCCACTTAGATTGACAATTCGGGCATAGGACAATATTAACAGAAGACAACAGGTGAAGTCACAATTCGACCATGAAAGTTCATTCCGAGTGGAAGGCACTTACTGAATAGCACAGGTAAAGTTACAAGTCACTCATGAAAGTCAATTCCGAGTGGTAAGCACTGATTGAATGGCTCAGGTAAAGTTACAAGTCACTAATTAAAGTTGATTCCGAGTGGTAAGCACTGAATGAATAGCATAGGTAATGCCAAAATTCACTCATTGAAAGTTGATTCTGAGTGGTAAGCACTGATGGTTGAATTGATGCGCACATCTTGGGTGCGCACTCTAAACTGCCAACACAAAAAACTCCCATTCATATTCTCGCCGTCAACCCAATGCGCATTTTTCCCGAAACTGAAACAATAGTGAACCCCGAACGAACCATTCAATCGCGAACCACACTGTTTATTCATTTATTCAGATGACGCACCCGAAGCTCTACCAGTGAACTTCCCTTGGTGGATGGATCACAGGGGATGTAGTCTAGTCTGCAGGTGGCCGGAGATTCCAACAGGAACACAATATATCTCTTCATTATAGTTACCATAAACAAACAAGACATGAGACTTTAGTATAAATGGTACAAGTAAACGAAAAGGATTACAAGAAGTGCGGAATGCGATCTGACCGGAAGTCGTTGGTTCCATCCTATAACGACGTGCTCTAGGTTGGCGTTTAACAAATACCGTGGGTTCAAATCATATTCTTTACAACACCAGGTGTTGCAGTACAAGCAACAACCAAGGATGAATCGATTTCTCAACAATACCACAATATTCAAATAACCAATTCACCTGTCATTGGAACAACAGAAACTCACCACTTCGGATATATTACCACCAAAGGTATGCATCAGATATCGGACCATAGGTTGCCGTTTTTGCTAAGTTGTTGGCAGTGCACTCTACATGGCATGATCAACCAAGCAACGGCAACTGGCAATAGCACTGGCTCATAGAACAGTTTTGACTGTAATTACTGTTCTGTGGTATGGGCTTTGGATCGGCTGACTCTAACGGAGGAGAAAAAAGAGGAAAACCATTCGAGACTGCCGATAAAATGGCGCATTAAAAATACAGTTTTTGTTGGAATTTATATTCAATCAGACCAGCAGCAGAGTCAGACTTTTAATTTTCAGTTTTTTTGTTTTGTGAACCACCAGAGTTAACGTTAAATTTAAATTATTAAAAATACACTGTGGAAACACATTTTGAAAGAGACTAAAATTATTCATTTGTGGATTTTCTTGAAATTCTGTCGCTGATATTCGCGAAGGTGGGATTACGACAACCAACAACTGTGACCCACCATCAGTATCTCCAGTCGGTGCAGAAAAATCGAGCTGGATAACCGCCTTGTCGCAGACGCAAAACTTGGATTTGCTGCATCCAAGGAAAGGGCTACGGTTGTCTCATCACACCAACTATTGGAGTTGGTGTTCAAGTTGCTTATTGAACATAATTGGCTTTTCCCAGTTGGCGACCCAGATCCAACTAGTGGAGTTGGATCCAATGGTCTCAGCTGGCGAAACACCAGGAAAACGCCATAATACTCAGAATTACCAGTTAACAGTGGAATTAAGTTTTAAACATCTCTCATACGATGATTAAGTAAAATCAAGCAAAGACGAGTATAAACATCAAACGTAGAGTAAAAGCGCCTTTTATAAATTAAACAAAACAAACTTAAAGCAAAACATTGATGTTTTATTTATTTATTCAAAAAATTGACACTTGTCGAACGTAATAAACTGATTTTTGATTCGCCTTTCTGGTACAAACGCCTTGCGAATAAATTCTTTAGAACCATAGAAAACTATTAGCACTTTCCTCACACGACACTTGTGGAGGTAACTTTCTTTGGCTTCGGCTGCACAATGGGATTGGGCCTTTTTTTTTATTACACTTCTCTCGGGAGAGACGAACCTATAGTGCCGAGTGGGCGCCCCGAGATGCCACCAAAAAACGGTTGCAGTTCCTCTTGAACAGCTGCAGGTTGTAACGCTCCGGAAACACTCCCGCGGGAAGGGAGTTCCACAGCTCCCCCGCTCTGTAACGGAACGAGTTCTGATGCAGAGATGTTCGCGCTGTCGGGAGATGAACCGCAAACTGGTGCGATCCGTCGGATTGTCTTGTGGAGCGCATATAAACTGAATTGCGTGAAACAATATCACAAATCTCCGAAGAACAGTACCCGTTATAATATCTGTAAAACAGACAGAGGTCGGCTACGCGCCTTCGATGTGATAGCGACTGCAGTCCCGACGTCAGCGCCGAGGCCCCGATCAGGTGGATCGCTCGCCTCTGTATGCTCGCATGTAGGTCGAGGGTATGTTTAGGAGCCGAGCTCCAAACATGAGAGCAATATTCGAGCCCGAGTCTAATTTTAGGTTTATACAGAAGAAAAAAATTGGGCGGAGTAAAATATTTCTTAGCTCTAAAAAGATAGCTCACTTTTCCTGAGGCTGACCTAGCGATGCTCGACCCGTGTTTATGCCACGACACATTCCCACAGACCGTGACGCCGAACAATTTCAAGCTTTCACCAGATTCGAGGGCCTTGCCATTCATCATCAGCTGTGGAATCGATGATCTACTTTTCTTTGTGAATGTTGTATATTGTGTTTTCGTGGCATTGTAGTCGATGAGATTGTCCTTTTCCCACTTTTTATTTATTATTTATTGGCCTATAGGAACCCAGAAGGTCATGACCTCACCGACTCGACTCCACCATTGTTCCCTGTCCTGTGCGCTCTCCTTCCACGTTCGACCATCCGATCCGAACTCCTCGAGGTCAAACCTAACATTGTCCTCCCATCTCCGTCGCGGCCAACCTCTCGGTCTCTTTCCCGTTGACTTACCGTCAAGAATTGTATGCACGGCCCTATCGTTGCCCAACAGCCTTTCCCCACTGCAGGACCTTATCCAGATCCTGATTCGGAGAGACGATCTGCCTACACCTCAGCTCGTGCGACGCTGATGCACTAATCGCCCGATCACTCGAAAGAGAGGAAACAAGCGTACTATCATCTGCAAAACCGAGCACTCTGTTTTCCATCGACTCCAGCAAATCATTTAGGTGAAGCAAAAACAAGGTTGGAACCAAAATAGAACCTTGAGGCATCCCAGAATCAACAGGATACAGGTCCGAAGACTCGCCGCCAACAACAACCCGGATCGATCGATTTTCAAGGAAGCTCTTCGTCCAGTCGCAGAGCTGCTGGGAAAGCCCATATGAACGAAGTTTGCTCAGCAATGCTTCGTGCCAGACCCGTTCAAAAGCCTTGGGGGTCTCCAATGCGACCGCCCTTGACTCACCATGCCGCTCAATCGCAGATGTCCATATATCGGTTATAAGTGTTGAAAGGTCTCCCGTGGACCGCCTGCCACGGAATCCGTATTGACGATCATTCAAGTCCGTTGCACTCCAAATACTTAACTAACTCAGTATTGATGACTTTTTCCATCACCTTAGATAACATAGAAAGTAATGCTATCGGTCGGTAATTTTGTGATAGACACTTTTCCCGTCTTTGGGATTGACTGCACTCGAGCGATTTTTCAGCAGGCAGGAAAGGTCCTCCGTGCATAAGATAAGCGGAAGAGTCTGCCAAGAACCGGCGATAGTTCTGGAGCACAGTTCTTAAGGACTATTGCTGGTATTCCGTCCGGGCCGGTTGCCTTGCTACAATCCAGTTCACGTAGAATGCGTTGAATAGTGCGCGGACGAAATCTCACAACCCGCATGGAAGATCGTACCGGTGCGATCACAGGTGGCTCCAAAAGGCCGGAATCGAGGTTTGAATTCGCGGAAAATAAATTCGCCAACACATTAGCTTTATCCTTTGAATTCGTGACTAACGTCCCGCTGTCTGTCACCAACGGAGGGAAAGAGGAGGGTGCGAAGTTACTGCTGACAGCTTTTGCCATTGACCAGAAGGAGCGCGAACCACTCGACCACTGAAGGAGGTTATTGGTCACTCGGTCATTGTTGCACGCGCTTCTGATTCTAACAAAATTCGTTCAGTTAACATCGGTGGAAGAGTTAACGAATTGGAAGAGCTATACCGCAAACCTACAATAGTGAGAGTAATTAAGTCGCGAAGATACAAGATGGGCCGGACATATAGCGCGAATGGGCAACGATAGGACCGTGCGTAGAATTCTTGACGGTAGACCAACGGGAAAATGATCGACGGACGGCCGCGGCGGACATGGGAGGACAATGCTGCGGTTGACCTTGATGAGATCGGATCAGATGGTCAAGCGTGGAAGGAGAGTGGAGAGGACGGGGAACGATGGCGGAGTCCAGTCGGTGAGGTCCTGAACTTCCGGGTTCCTACAGGCCAATAAATAATAAAATAAATAATAACATCGGTGGGATTGGAGCGCCAATGCTTAAAAGCTTTATTTTTTGCCGCTGTAATCTGCTCGCATTTTTTATCAAACCAAGGCTTATCAGATGAACTTCGTTTGATGGAATGTGGAATGTAGATCTCCATCCCGAGAAGAATAATCTCGGTGACCTACTCCACGCAAGCGTTAACATCGGAGTCTCCGACGCACACCTACAACCATGGAAAGGATCCGAAGAAATGTCCCAGTTAGCAGCCGCATACTTCCATACATGGCGGAGCTGCCTAGGCGGGTTATTCGCTTAAAATACAAGTGGTTGCACGACAGAAACCAAGCAGTGATCTGAATTTCACAGCGGCGCAGAAACGTCCATGGTATAAATATTCGGTTCGGATATCAAAAACAGATCCAGGGTGTTCGCATAATCACCTCGGGCATCCGGCACTCGTGCGGGTTCTTTCACGAGATGAGTCAAGTTGTGGCTAACAGCAAACATCTCCGTCAGCATCCCAGCCTCGTCGGTTCTGTTAGAATGTACCAACCAGCCGATTGTGCACATTAAAATCATCAAGGACAACAATTTCAGAAGCTGGGTGGTTGATCTGTATCCAGTCGACGGTATGTGAAAGATGTTCGAAAAATATCGCTGGTCGATCGTCAGTCGGGGAGCGGTAAAGACAACAGAGAAATTTAACGGAATTCCTCAGCACGACCCTCAACCATATGATGTCCATGTTATTGGGTTCCAACGCCCCCATCCTCTGGCAAGCTAGATCGGACCGCGCGAAGACGCAGACTCCGCCCTTAAAGCGTATCCTGAGCAACGAAGATATGTCGAATCAGTTGACGAATCCACCTGAGTCTCAGTTAGGTCAAAGATATCAGGTTTCGCGGTTTGCAAACATTGGTGGACGGCTTTTACATTCGTATTGGTGAAACCGATGCTCCTGATGTTACAAAATGCCGTTAACGCTCGAGCGAGACCAGAGCCTCGAGAGCGAGCTCGAGTATTTATAAATTGTTTAGCGCTTCTGACCCGACTTCTATCAATTGCCCTCCAAATGAGAGTTTAATACATTTTAGTGCTAATAATTGGGATTCAATTCATAAATATTAATTAGGCATGGTTAAGTCGTTGTTGCCACTATTCTTTCATGTATCTTATCGAAGGGCAGATGTTATTGCCTTGCAGCTTGCTCACATACGAATGATTTTAATTCTGATAGTTCTGGTCAATAAATAGAAGAGTCTATTACCAAACTGGGAAGTAAATCTGTGTTGTCTTTTCAATGTGTACAAAACCTTCAACCATAAGTATTCGTACACATCACACATCATCATTGCTTGAGTGGACCTGCAACAAGTTCATTCATTATATATATTCTAACCTAATGTAAAGTATAATTCACTATCCAATATTATAAATAAAACGGCGCAATAATATAACAATATAAAAGAGATGATTTTATGTGGTTAATAATCAACAACATATTTGCAAGAAAGTCTTGCAAAGTATTTATTATCGTAGGGAAAATTCCATAGCTACAAATTGTGTTTCAAAGAAACGCTGATAAACATCAGGAATCCCCTTGCCAATGAATTCTATAACAAACTGTTTGGAGGCACATTTAATATTTCAGTAGATTTTCAGTGCCACATCTAGAAAGATTCGTCGAAATGCGGTGGTTTATTGTATGCCTCATTATACCTAGTTATCTATTCATTCAGTTTGTAGCTTCGAGCTCTATTCTTCCCGTTGATGTGGGTGATTCTTTTATGCCATCTAAGCGATTTACCCGACGAGTAGCACGTGAGTCGGATTATCTAATTAAGTTGGTTTGTTAAATGTCACTTGTAAACTATTTCAGCACCATTGCATGTTTTTGATGACAGTGAAAATTGTGTGAATCCTTTCAGTGAACAAACGGACTGCACTCGCTTCTGCAGGACAAGACAGTTTTTATACGGTGGCTGTAACTTCAACCGGAATGCGTGCATTTGTTCTGATCGGATTGTCGATTTTGAAAATTATAACGGTGGCAATTTGTTGTTTATTAATAAATGAATGTCAAAAAACTGCAGATAAAGGAAAGTTAATTTTTTGCGAGCTCCTCTTATCTACGTATGACCTAATAGACTTGATGACTACTTTAAGACGTGTCTATAAATTAACTTCCTCAAGTGTGAGTATGTGGAGTGCAAAGATGACCTGCATATTTTCGAGTATAACATGGCTGATATATATAGCAACCTGTATCTGCATTTGTATTATCTAAATTCTACTTCTGTTTAGTAATGACATCAGCTTAAAAACTCATTCAGTATTTTCTTGATAACTTAAATTGCAATGATAACGAACAGTTAGTGAAAATATGTTACACAACTGTTATTTTTTAACCTGGTTGTAATTTGGCTTTTTATGTTATTATTCCTGATGAATCTCGAAATGATTTTGTACTAATGATTTACTTAGTTATCCATTTCAACAACAGGGATTCGTTATTGGCATCCACTCCAGTAATCCTCATTCCTATAGGTCCTTATCTCAAGCCGATATCATCCAGTTTGCCATCCTAATTTGTTTTGATTAGTGCCGAGGTGCAGTCCTTCCCACAGACGTTCATCATAAATTGTATCCCAAAACACTTTGCAGGATTGTTCCTCTGCATTCACATGCAGTAGGTGTTCTACTCAACCACATGAATTTAGCTGGATCCTAGTAAATCGCATTGTTAACTAACCACGGACAAGTCAGCACGTGTGCATATGCTTCGTGATCCGTACCATCGGTAATCCGTTTAGGGTATCTTAAGTAAACGCAAGTTATCCTAATTACAGTATCGGTTCGCGGGTCAAGTCTTTTGTGGGATCCGAAGTAAACAAACGGATCTCCACAAACGCGTCCAAATGTAGTGCAGTGATACTATGAGATTCGCGCCGTAGTGTGAAAATTGTGTGGAAGTGTACAGTGCAGGAAAACCTCATACCCTTTCCTTTTCTTGTGTCAGTTTTTCCTCTCGTTCGCACCTTTGTTGAGTCCCTCAGGTATCGATACTCTTGATCGATTCATAATCTATGGGGAGTTTTGGTGTTTTGAGTGGCGTAATATTCGTCATGAAAGGGATGTGACTTGGATTTCGGCACGGATCGAGTGGGGCACCTACTACAAGGGCATAACACCTGTAGTGGTGGTTTTCGCTTATCTGTCGCCGGGTTCAACTTGCATCCTTTTCTGAAGCGGTATTGGGTTTCTGCGTCGCTATTTCAATGGAACGGACATTTCACGTCGATCTTTGCAACATTCTCGCCTAAGATATAATTTCTCCTCTGTGTCTGCCCATGTCTGTAACCAGAAACCAGCAACCCTTGCACTTAGCGAGACTCAGGTAATAACTAATACAGATATTTCCGATTTTACTATACTCGGTTATAACCTAGTGGCGTTGTTCTTTCCACATCGTGGCCTAGGTACATACATACGAAGTGATATTGGTTATCAGCTTCTGCCACAATATGGGCACTGTTCCAATGCAGAATTTAATTTCTCGTGGCTAAAACTTACATTACATTACTGATTTTTTGACAGAAGCCCAAATTTGGATATAAACGTATCCTTTAACGAATTTGATGCTCTGTCTGATTCTATCGATAGGATCTTGACCCTATATCCCCACACTGAAATCATTATTGCGGGTGATTTTAATTAGCATAACTCTCGGTGTTTTTGCCACTCCGGTCACACAACACAGGAAGTCACTGTGTTCAGCTCTTTGCTGAGTCAAATAATTTAACTCAGCTCGCCAATGAGCCAACACGGGTACCAGATATAGATGGTCCTTGTTTTTATTACTGTTTTTTTTTCCATTATTATTTTTGATATTTTTTATTTTTTTATTTTGGTTTAGTAAATTTTTTTTCATGTATGTTATGGGTAACCTCACCGCGCTTATATTTATTTTCAAAGGAAGAGTGGGCAGTCAATTCTTGTATTTATTTCCACCACACGAATGTATATATATATATATATATATATATATTATATATACATGTTTCGGATTCATGATTATATGCTCGGGGAGAATCTATTACATCGCCTAGTACTTTCCCCGACAAATATTCACCACACATGCGAGCAACAAGATGACAGTGCAGAAACTGTCAATCAACATTGTTTACTGTTGTTGGTGGTTCGGCAATTTTACAGTCTTCGATTACATACGGTTTTTTTTTGGCGCTTGAACGAAAATTTAACATACTGTTTTGGTGCTGATCCATTGACCTTTAATTGTAGTTGCACGCCTCCATGTGGCCTTTTACTATTTAATAAACAAAGTTGTCTCAATCGAGAACTCTGTCGAACTTTTTCTTTATTCGGCCGTTGCCTGGTGTACAATAAATTCTTATCATTCGTGAACTTGTAAACCTGGTGAATTGACCAATTGTTTAAACATAGACACTGACTTGGGTGACAACAACATAATTCGTCAAACACATCCGTACCGCGCGTATGTCTCGATTCGCTGCTGAAGCTCAACGCAAACCCTAACACGGAGGAACAACAATTTCAGCAGGGGTTAACAAAAGGTATAGCTGTGCACTTATAATACATTTGTTTCAGGCATCGTGAGGTAGGACGCCATCGCGTCAATCCTCGTTTGGCAATGTGCTCACCGGCGCAATTCCCCGAACGACATTACTCGTTCAGCGGAACAACACCATAGGATCTCGGCTGACGACATTCTCGTCAGGATCGAGACAAAACAAATATATTATATATATATATATTATATATATATATATATATATTATATATATATATATATTATATATATATATATCACAGTGTTCACTTGACGTTCGCGCGGCAAAGACGTTTTATATCGCGCTCCTCGCCGCACATTGAATACACACAAAAAAAAAAAAAAAAACTGAAAGTAAATAAACGCGTTCTCTATCAATAGTGCTAAGTGAACAGTGTAAACCACAAAAAAAAAACGTGTAAAATAATACATAATAATAATGGACACTACATCATTCAACCAACAAAATACCCCGCTAAGTAATACGAATAACGGCTACATTATGACGTATGAACAGCTAGCAGCAGCATACCAACAACAAGCAGCTATGTGCCAACAACAACAAGCGATGATAAATCAAATGCTTCACAAAATCAACACAATGGAAAACCAATTGCAATCGCAGGTATATGCCACTATCCCTTTGCCAACAGAATACCATACAGACGAAGAAGAGCTGGAAAGGGAAACCTCTGTAGTTTATAAGAAAAGAAAAACTGGCAACAATCATAAACAAAATACAATACCAACTGTAAACAATATGACGTCAGTTCGTGATACAACAAATAAGGTTACCAAAGAAAGGAACATTCCCCTGCCACCACCAATCAATGTGGGGAGCATAAGGGATTTTAATGCATTTAGAAATGCCATTTTGTCTGTAGTGAAAGACAAAATTCAATTCAAAGCATTATCTAATAATGACATAAAAATAACATGCGAAACAGAAAATGCATACAGAGCAGTTAAAGAGAAATTACAATCCCTTAAGACGGATGTAAGAACGCAAGACTTAGAGTATCATACCTACCAACTAAAAAGTGAGAAACTATTTCAATTCGTAATCAGAGGATTTCCAGCTTCAATGTGAATAGATATGACTGCAAATGAGTTATGCTCACTAAATCATAGAGTAGTAAAGGTAACAAACATCAGAAAATGCACCACGTCAAATAATGGAGAAAAATTCTTTAAAGCCTTTCCATTGTTTTATGTCGATATAGTTCAAAAAGAGAATAACAAATCAGTTTATGAAATCCAAGAATTATTATGGTGCAAAGTATCGATTGAACCACCTAAAAAGGTCAGATCGATATCTCAATGTAATAATTGCCAACAGCTTGGTCATACAAAAAATGTCTGCAACTATAATTCAAGATATGTTAAGTGTACTGGGCCTCACCACACAACCCAATGATCGAAACAACGCAACAGCATAGTAACATGTGCGCTTTGCCACGAGAATGGCCACCCAGCTAGTTACAAGGGATGCTCAGTGTATCAAAAAAAAACTAAAAGCATAGCCTCCAAAGAAAACTACAGTCACTCAAAGACTGCAATCAAAAATTACAAGGCTAGCGGGGCCAACCACAACTGGTACTAACAACACACAAATGAACAATAAACTAAATGAGAAACCAGACAACAACCTGTCAATAACGAGCCTACCATCATGGATATGATGAAGATGCTCAGTGTATTCCAGGACGACATAAAAAAACATCATCAGCTAACAGAAAGGGTAGGTAAACTTGAACATTTTCAAAAACTACCGACCAAGAAATCCAAGAAATAAAGACAATGAGTAATCGGCTCCTACGAATAATCACTTGGAACGCAAATGGGCTCAACCAAAGGGCTCAAGAACTAGAAATATTTATAAGAGAGTACAACATAGATATTGCGTTGATATCAGAAACACACTTTTCTCATATGAGCTTCATAAAAATCAGGGGTTATATGGCCTATTGGACTACGCACCCCAGCGACCGTGCCCGTGGAGGTACAGCTCTGATAATAAAACAAAATATACATCACTTCCAACAAGAAAAAATAAAAGAAACTTTTATTCAAGCCTCCATTGTTACTATCAACCTTAATGGAGCTGATTTAAATGTAGGTGCTGTATATTGCCCACCTAGACACACAATCTCAAAACAACAATTCACAGATATCATCAAGAAGCTCGGACCAAGGTTTATAATTGGTGGAGATTTCAATGTCAAGCATACTGCTTGCGGGTCAAGGTTGATTACTCCAGGCAAGGGAAAAGAACTGCTTACAGCCATCAAAGAAGCAAAGTGGAATTTCATTCGTCTTGTTCACCAACATACTGGCCTACTGATAGCAACAAAACTCTTGACCTGATCTATTTCTTTATTTCGAAAGGAGTGTCATCGAATTATATTGAAACGGGTAGTACTACTAAAACTGAATACAGCTGTTCCCAGAAAGAACAGAAAACTAAATCTTACAAACAAATATACAGTTTGGGTAAAATTCCGAAAAGAGCTTGACAATCAAATTGAATTTAACGTTAAACTTCAAGATTGTGAAGAATTGGAACAACAAGTACAACAATTTATCGAAACATTGAAAAGCGCAGCCACAACGGCAACTCCGGTGCCAGATGATAAACCAGAACCAGTAACCACATACCCTATTGAGATTAGAGATCTAATCAAAGACAGGCGCAAAGCTAGACGAACCTGGCACAGATCCAGACACCCTAACGATAAAAAAATATTCAACAAGGTGAGCAATCTTGTTAACAAATTAATTAAAGACTATAAACAGAGTTGTATAGATGAGTATCTAAGTGAACTAAGTCCGTCAGCGGATACGGATTACTCTCTCTGGAAAGGCAACACGTAAATTTAAACGTCCCCTTATCCAAGTGCCACCTATAAAAGATACGCAGGGACTGTGGGTACGCAGAACTGAAGATAAAGTTGAAATATTTACTTCAGTGTTCAAACCACACAACATCCACAGTAGTATTGATCCTCCCCCAAGGTATCAAACTGAGCAAACAATCAAACCAGTGACCCCAATGGAGATTGCCAAAAAAATCGACAAAAGTTTGAACCACAAGAAAGCACCAGGCATCGATGAAATATCACCTGGCGTGTACAAGGAATTACTTCGAAAAGTTGTCATTATGCTAACATATCTGTGTAATGCATTCCAAATTCATTCAAAACAGCCCAGATAATAATGCTCAAGAACAGAGGTTGCACAGATGCTTTACTTCACATTGACCGCTATATCTCAAGGGGTCTATCCACTAAAAGCCACATCACAAGCCTCTCTCTAGACTTCGAGAAAGCCTTCGACAGAATCGGCATTCATGTCATACTTAACAAATTGTTAAAATGAGGAGTTGGTAACAACATATATGGGTACGTCAAATAATTTCTAAGTAATAGAAAATTTCAGTGTAGAACCAACCACATATACTCCAATACGATCCGGGTTGTTGTGGACGGCGAGTATTCGGATCTGTATCCTGTTAATTCGGGGGTGGCCGTTCTATTCTGTTTTATTTTGGCTCCAACCTTGTTCTTGCTTCACATAAATGATTTGTTGGAGACAACGGATAACAAAGTGTTCAGTTTTGCGGATGATAGTACGCTTGTTTCCTACTTTTCGAGTGATCGGCCGATTGGTGCATCTACGTCGCACCAGCTGAGATGTAGTCAGATTGACTCTCTGAATCAGGATCTGGATAAAGTCCTGCAGTGGGGAAAGGCCAATCTTGTCGACTTCAACGCAACGAAGACCCAGTATACAACATTCACAAAGAAAACTGGATCATCGGTTCCACAGCTGATGATGAATGGCCGGGCCCTCGAGGCTGGGGAAAGTTTGAGATTGTTCGGCGTCACGGTCTGTGGGAATGTATCATGGCATAAACACGTGTCGAGTATCGCCAGGTCAGCCTCAGGAAAACTGAGCTATCTTTTTAGAGCCAAGAAATATTTTACTCCGGCCCAACTTCTTCTCCTATATAAATCTCAAATTAGACCGGCGCTCGAATATTGCTCTCATGTTTGGAGCTCGGCTCCTAAACATACCCTCGACCTACTTGAGAGCGTACAAAGACGAGCGATCCGCCTGATCGGGGACTCGGCGATGACGTCGGGACTACAGTCGCTATCACATCGAAGGCGCGTAGCCGACCTCTGTCTGTTTTACAGTTATTATCACCGGTGCTGTTTTTCGGAGATTCTTGGTATTGTTCCACCCAATTCGGTTTATATGCGCTCCACAAGACAATCCGACGGATCGCACCCGTTTGTGGTTCATCTCCCGACGGCTCGAACATCCCTGTATCATAACTCGTTCCGTTACAGAGCGGGGAAGCTGTGGAACTGCCTTCCCACGCGAGTGTTCCCGGAGCGTTACAACTTGCAACTGTTCAAAAAGAACTGCAATAGTTATTTTATGGCATCTCGGGGCGCCCACTCGGCGCTATAGGTTCGCCTCTCCCGAGAAGTCTAATAAAAAAAAAAAAAAAAAAAAAAATGTGTGCCGATGACGACTTCACCCCCAAATACACCTCAACATAAATAATAAAACTATCCAAAATATCCTCAACCTTAAAATCCTACGTATAACATTTAATAATAAGTATTGCTGGAAAGAACACTGTTTAGATCTTAAGAAATCACTAGCAGCGAGACTGAATATTATTAAATACTTAAGTAGCAAGAAAAGCAATGTACATATTAACACCCTATGTAATATAACTAAAGCTCTAATTTTAAGCAAAATTGACTACGGTATTTATATTTATGGCAATTGTCCCAAGACAACTCTAAACATAATAAAACCCACGTACCACCAAGCCGCTAGAAACAGCATATTCGCTTTTAAAACAACTCCAATAAAAAATGTATTGGCTGAAGCTGGACTTCCAACAATCGAGGAACGAGTAGAAACGATATCCGCAAGACTTATATCTAAACTAGCGTTTTCGACAAACTGCATCATCGACAAAGATATTAAACTAACGCTAGGGTACAAAAACCGCAACCGAATTCCATCCGCAATTACCAGGATAATAGATAAAGTCGACCAATTAGAATTACAATTTAAACAAACTTTTAAGTTTTCCTCAACCTATACGCCGTGGCTCCTAAATGAGAGTGCTATTATAACCACACTCACAACATTTAAAAAAACGAACACAAACAAGAAAATATACAGTGCACTATTTTGGTCAATCGGTTCGAAATATAAATCCGATGGATGGAAATTTCTATATACAGATGGATCAAAAACAACCGAAAGTACATCTTTCGCTGTTACATCTGAAGAAGGTGATGTAAGGAAAATTGGACTGTTACCTGAATTTTGCTCCACTTTTACGGCGGAAGCCTTCGCCATCCTACAAGCCGTAATAATTGCCACCAAGCACAGGGAAAAAAATCTCATCTGCATAGACAGCTTGTCAGTACTCAATTCAATAAGGAACACCAACTATACTGACGATATCATTTCCAGTATTCGAAACAATATCATCAAATATTATAATAAAATAAGACTAATGTGGATTCCCAGCCATGTTTCCATCATCGGTAATGAAAATGCAGACTGTGCAGCTAACTCAGCTAGAAGAGCTCCAGTTCATAAATTTAACATCTATACCAAAGCCGATCTACTAGCAACCATCCAAAACAAACTAAAAAATACAATTCGTATGAATTGGGATACTTATCATCACACCTATAAAAACGTAAACCTATTCAAATATTACTCCTACTATCCAACGAATTTAAGTAAAACTAAAATCACAAATTTCGTGAGATTGCGATTAGGTCATACAATCTGCCAAAAATGCAACACAACACTTACAGTCATTCATATACTAAAAGATTGTCCTCACAGGACCTTTTCTAAATTTTTGGTGAACAGATTCTTTTGCTTCGGCCGAACAATTACCTCATAATGACAGTGAACGTGTTAGTGGGTTGGTGATAGAACCAACACCCATGCAGGCGCGCCAGACCACCTACCCCACAAAACCAGCAGAAGAAGTAACGTCCTATAGACCCATATCGCTATTGCCATCCATTTCAAAACTGAGAAATTACTCCTCAAGCGACTCAAGCTTCTCATCAATATTCCAGACTTTCAATTCGGCTTTAGGAATAAACACTCAACTATTGAACAGGTTCACCGTGTGACCACAGCAATAGAAAAAGCTTTCGAAGAAAAGAAATATTGCCCAGCTGTCTTTCTTGATGTCTCCCAAGCATTCGACAGAGTATGGCATGAGGGTCTTATATATAAAATGAGTAAACTGTTTCCAGCAAACTATTGCCATCTACCCAAATCATACTTGTCTGATAGAACGTTCAAAGTAACACACGAAGGAGCTCATTCTAGTTTCTATCCAATAGAAGCAGGCGTACCACAAGGAAGTGTCCTGGGACCTTTTCTCTACTTACTATACACAGCAGACATCCCAACAACCAAGAACACATTCATAGGCACCTTTGCAAATGATACAGTTATATCAGCTGATGATAATAAAAAAAAAGCTACACAACAATTACAACAGGCACTCAACGAAATTAGCCAATAGACCACTGATTGGAAAAGTAAACTCAACGAGATGAAATCTATTCAGGTAACACTTACATTGCGACGATCAGTTAACAATATTTCTACATATCTCAACGGAATTCCAGTTCCCAAAGCAAATTCAGCGAAATATCTCGGCATACATTTAGATAGCAGACTAAACTGGAGACATTATGTGAAACAAAAACCTGAATAAATTTAGCTGAAACGTAGACAGATGTATTGGTTAATCGGGAATCACTCTCAATTCAATCTCTATTGTAAAAGATTGATCTATCAATCTATCATCAAGCCGATCTGGATATCTGGAATCCAATTATGGGGCTGTACAAAGCAATCCAATAGAGATATAATTCAACGAAGCCAGAATAAATTCCTTCGCATTATCACGAATGCCTACCGTTTTGTGACAAATCAGGAAATTCATGATCAAATGGATTTATGAAGTTATCCAAGAATATGCTGTCAAACACGAAAGACGCCTACATAATCATACCAACGTAGAAGCTATTCAGCTCTTGGATATTACCCACGAATTGAGACGGCTAAAACGGACGAAGCCTCATGAATTAACATGTTAAAATCTAACATACTAAAATCGAGTTGGGTGCTGAACACTGTTCCAGTAAACCCTTACACGTTTTACTTAATTAAACTAAATTAAGTATAATTTAAACCTAGTATTAAATTAAATTGTTAAGATTGTACTATTCATAACCAATAAAGGGTGTTATTTAAAATTTAAAAAAAAAAAAAAAAAAAAAATATATATATATATATATATATATATATGTAAAGGGTGGTTAAATTTTAAGGGCCGATGTTGAATGTGAACCACACCTAAACGTCAAGTTTTTTTTCTGCATTTCATTTGACATTTCTCAATTTCAGACTAACTCAATTGGAACCATGGAAAAATACATATTTTTATTTCTTCCTCTTATTCTGTTTTACTTACTCCCTAGACAAAAATGATTAAACTCTAGCTTATGGTATCTTATTTCCTAACTTACTGATGCCATGCGGACCCTCTAAGTTACATCATCATCATCATCATCGGAACTACAACGGAGATATCGAAGATACATTCTTGTCGCGCAGTCTCCTTCCATATATCCTGCCACAAAGGGCGTTCCGGGCAGGTTTCTCTTCGCTTATGCGAACTTGGTGTTCCGCCCACCGGAGTCTACCGAGCTTGATTTTTCGTACAACATTAGCTTCAAGGTAGATCGCGTACAACTCATGGTTGTAGCGTCTCCGGATTCATCCTCCCTCACATACGGGGCCAATAATTATCCTTAAGACCTTTCTCTAAGGGGCTAAGAGTTCCGAATGCCTTTTATTGAGCACCCAGGTCTCGGATCCAAGGGGCTACTCCCAGTTTTCCTTATCTATATATATATTGTTTCCTTTCAGTTTTACCTGTGGGTAGTGTTCCAGCCTAAATACTTGCCTTGCTCTGGTTTACTTTGTTTTCCCTTCTCTGCTGCACCTGATCGCCGACTGGTTGCACCAAATATAAAACCATAATTTCCATTTGATTTATACACTTTATTTCTTTTCAATATGTTACCAGCAATCGGTTGGGTGATTAATTGGATTCATTAAATTTACTCGCCCTTCTACTGCACTTTACCATTCTGGGTTTTCTCCTTTTTCCCCTTTTTTTAATCGATTTAAAATACCAGCTCTATAAAAACTTCGCGATATAAATATTTTCTGTGAGCTCCACGTAGATTTTACGTTTTCGTTTTATTCAACCACATCACACACATGGTTCTTGTTGTTTTTTTTTTTTTTTTTTTTTTTTTTTTTTTTTTTTTTTTTTTTTACCAACCCCAACTGTCACCACGGCCCGAACAACACGACTCCGTTGTTTTATTTTTCCGTTTTGTCTTTGTTCTTATATTCACCGTTGTCCCAACGAGAAATCTCGGCTATGATCAAATTCGAAGATATCATCGCCGGAGAATGAACTGGGTTCAAGTACCAGCTGTATATTTTTGTTTTCCAGTTAAGTTTATATTGAAACTGTGAACGAATGTTTCAATTCAAGAATGTAAATATGTAAAAATGTAAATGTAACATTTTAATTGTCTAATGTAATTGTCTAAATTGAATGTTTTGTGTATTGTGTGTTTAATTATGTGTAATTGTATATTGTATAAATGAATGTGTTTATTTTATGTCGTAAATGAATGTTGCTGTACTTTGTAAATGAATGTACAGGTATTCCCCGACTTACGACCGAGATAAGTTCCTGGTAATCGGTCGTAAGTCGATTAAGCCGCAAGTCGAATTTCATATAAAAAAAATTCCGATTTAGCTAATGTAATGTATTATTTGTACTGAAATATGTATGTAAATCGAATTTTTTTACTTTGTTTTTTTTTTTAATTTTTCTCATATATTTTAGGGATTCCCTGCAACTACATATTTGTCTTCTTTAAGTATTTTCTATGAAAAAAATTGGAAAAAAATTGGTCGTAAGTGCGAATAGTCGTAAGTCGAACGGTCGTAAGTCGGGGACTACCTGTAATGTAATTTTTATTTAATGTTCTCGTTGTGACAAAGGTGGCGGGGGAGCTACTACGTAACATCATGAAGGCGTCGATCATGACTTCCGCTTTCGATACGATCTCGCCCATTTTTAAATTCTCTAGTCCATGTATACACACGATTCTGAGACAGTGTATCATCACCAAACTGTGCCTTCAATCGAGAAAAAATTTCCGAGGGTTTAACACCTTCATTTGTTAAATTTTTTATAATAATCCGTTGCGCAACAGTTGTATTTACCTATTGCTCACTCATGGCTGTACTGACTACAAAGTCGACCGCGACCGTTGGCCAAGCCGGTTCCCCCACTCTTCATAAAGCAAATAACAGCCACGCACAAGATTATCTAGCTTGCAACTTGTTGCTAAGCAAAAAAGTAAGATTACCGTTTATATTTGATTCAGCCTCGTATAGTTGTATATGGATTATTTTGATTTAGGGATATGGATTGTTATTGTTTAATGTGGGATGTATTTGATACGAGAATAGTAGGGCTTTGCAAAGCCCTACAAAAAAACAAATCCATAGACGATCAACATCTAAATAAAATGTAAAATAGATAAATGAATTCGTATACAGCAAGAAAAATTATATGACATATTTTGCGTTCGGCGGTAACCGTTTTAAGAATTGATTGGATATTCACTGACTTCTCTCTATTTTGGAATTGACACGTTGAATTTATTAATAGGTAAAATTTATTACCTATTGCCCAATTACTAAGTCCATTCTTTCCCAAACGACAGCACTGCTGTTTAATCAAGCATTTCTGCCTCCATAATCAGACAGCTTCACCTCACCCCAATTCCTGAGTTGGTAATGAAGTATTGCGTTTAATTGTGAATATGTAGGTTCAATTAACAACACTTGCTATTGTGGCTGTTCCGCACAATTACACAATGACAGGTTGGGTTCCAATGCTCAGCAGCCAGGAGGAATACCACCCCCATCAAGCTATAAATTCCTTGAAATGGTTTGGAGAAAGCGCTGACCATATTTCAGAAGTTCCATGACATTTCGTTTATTCGTTTACAAGCTACAGTCGTTTGAGTGACGCTACTTTCGCCTTCGTAAAAAAGAAAATGAAAAAAAACAGGAATATCGCATCTTGTTCAAACATTATTTTTGATGGGAAAAACTTCTGAACAATCATTGCAATGATTGCAGAAATGTTATCCCACATCTGAAATGGATCGTACAAGCATCGAAGGCGCACCTCGCTCTGGAAGGCCAAAAGAGGCTACGAATGCGGAAATCGTAAAGCAACTAAATCGAATCGTTTTAGTGATCATAAAGTGAAGTTGCGCAAATTAGCTGAGGCCGTGAGGACCTCAAAAGAACGAGCGGGATACATTTTCCACGATCTTCTGGGGATGAAAAAGCTATCGGCCCGATGAATGCCGCGTTTGCTGACCGTCGACCAAAAACAGTAGCGCGTTAATGATTCAACGGCCGGTTTAGGGTTGTTACAGCGTAATCGAGGGGACTTTTTTGAAGTTTTGTAACCATAGATGAAACGTGGGTCTGTGGGGGTTTGTATTAGTCTTGTATCGGCACGTGAACGGGTTCACTAATATCCCACCGTGTTCCGCCGAACGCTGTTCATAAATAATCAAAGAAACACCGGAATATTGTTTTGTATAAATGCTTTTTTATTATAATCCTTCCTTTAATAATAAATAATAATAAACAATTAACATTTTATTAAGCAGCAGCACAGGAAACACGCTTCCACAATGAAATGTGTCCAGTTTCGAATTTAATTTACTTCTAAATTTTGACAATCAAACAGTTAATGAAATTTATAATGGTTTATGGTTTGTCTTTTAATTTTGTATGGTTTATTTGTTTTCACAAAACTTTTGAACACCTTCGTATGAACTTATTGCTATTTTTTTATCAAAGAGACTATTGCATACCGATTTTTGTGCCGCACTATTTGTTTTCGATAATAACGATTTAGGATTAATGAATTTACGTTATTTCATAGATTTACGGATAAATTTCCGTCGAAAAATAAACTGAAACTTCCCCGAGTTGAAAAATAAAACACACACGACTGCGCTTGACGTTACTCGATCTTCGATGCAAACTCCACGCAGTGTAAAACCCGACTCCGCTTAGGTTAAAAGTTGAATGACTGACTCGTGCAGAGGCGACTCTCAGCTATGGGTGAGTTTTGTTTTTTAAGAGGAAGCGAAGTTTCTCTTTAGGTGACCATGGTGAGAGGATCTCTCTGAGTAGGTCCTGGCGAGGGTGCGGTTGATCCCGCGGAGATTACATTGTTTACCCATGTAGCGAGGTCATGGGTAAACGAAACCGGGAAAAAGGAGATAGAACAAAGGGCATCGTGTGGTGATGTGCATGCAGCTGTGTAAATAGGCTGCATGTCATTAGGAAAACTGGTGTTAAAAACAATTTAGATACACAATGGTGATTGTGCACGGTATCTATGCCGGCGGAAAGGATGGAATTCTTTTGTGTGCATATTTAGATGCTGGTGAATTCGGTTTTTGGCGGCTAGACGCGAGATGCGAAAACTGCTTTTGTCGGTTAGACAAAAGGCTGCCATGAATGTGGATAAGTCGGGAAAATCTGCTGCGTACGTGTGTGGCAGGATACGCTGGCTGACAGGGGCGCCGATAAGGTTTTCTGATTTATGACGGTTACTTTGTATGTTAACCGAATTCTTTTCAGGAAAATTGGTGTGATGCATGTGCATGAAACAATGCTCTTGGGGAGGAAATGTTTGCAGGTGACTGCGGGTTGGTGACGGGAGTTGGGGTTGGAATTGTGGGTGGTTCTTCACGTATTTTCAAAGAACTCCCACAGGTCCATTACCAACCGACTGATTCCATTAGGCAGTTTGCAGAGTGACTGGAAAACCACGAAAACCGGCCAAATCGGCTAAAAGACCGACGTTCGACTGAGAAGGTTATGGTCTCAGTTTTTGGGATGCGCATAGCGTAATCTTCATCAATTACTTACTACAGTCATAGGAGAGTGTTATGCAGCGTTATAGGACAATTTGAACGATGAAATAAAGAAAAAACCGCCCCTATATGGCGAAGTATAAAATTCTGTCCCATCACGATAACGCACCGTGGCACACACCATTGAAAAGAAGGGACTCAGATCGAATGAGGAAGTCATAGCGGACACCAAGGCGTATTTCGAAGGCTTGGTTGTTTCGGACTATAGAAAGGGCATCGAAATGTTGGAAAATTTCTATATCAAGTGTATTGCTCTCCAAGGCAACTATGTCGAGGAATAAAAATAACTTTGCCCTAAAAACGTTTGTTTTCATTAAAAATCCCGGGACTTTTCACCATATGTAATAGGTTCGCCTTTCCCGAGAGATGTCAAGTAACGAAAAGAAAATCGATTGAACACAATGTATGTTTGGAATGAGCACGAATTCGAAACAGCGGAAAGTGGCAAGGCCCCCACTTGGTAGAAACCTTGACGTGGTGCGTGGGTTAAACTACAATGAATCACTCAGGCTATGCTGACGGAGGCATACGCTTCCAGTACGGCCACCCATGTCAGACAGGCTAGCGAGGAGTAACACACAAAGATCTACCACCTCTAATCCAGGGTGTTACGTGTCACCGTGTCCATTGGATGGTTTGCAGCCAGGGGTACACCAGCTGTATTATGACGGCACCTCTCTGACACCGGGTCGAATCAGAGCAGTAAGCAGACCTTACCATATCAAAGAGGGGCTCTGATGTGGCGGACTATTTGAAACCCCAAGACTCGTGGGAACAATAATGAATAATCAATACACAAAAAACAAATCTCACGAAAAACTCGGTAGGCGTAGGTGTAATGAGCCGACACTACCATAAAGGAACAAATCATCAAAAAACACCGATTACGCAAAAAGAAGCGTGGGGAAAAACGGAAAAAGCGGGATATACGCGTCGGGACGTGGAATGTTCGAACGTTATATAAACCAGGCGCGGTACAGAGGGCCGTAGAAAATGCGAAAGAATATAAAATGGACATCGTCGCGCTTCAGGAAGTCCAACTCCCACATCAAGTAATCGAAACCAACGGATTTACACTGGTGTGTGGAGGTACCGATACACATAACCTCGGGACTGGCTCATCATAAGCAAGAAGATTACGCCCCATGTAAAAGATGTGCAATTTATTAATGACCGAATGTTGGTGCTAAAAATACAGGGCCTATGGTACAATTATGTATTGATAAACGTACACGCCCCAACAGAATCTACGGACCAAGAAACGAAGGACACATTCTACATCATTCGATGTTAAAATCCTCCTCGGGGACCTCAATGCGAAAATTGGAAAGGAAGACATTTTCCAACCAACTATAGGTAAAGAGAGCCTACACGACGTTTCAAATGATAATGGAATTCGAATTATCACGTTCGCAGCGTCCAAAGATATCACCCGACAGCGTAACGCGTAACCAAATAGACCACTTCCTCATAGACAAAAGACACCACTCGAATATCCTTGACGTAAGATCATATAGAGGAGCAGATTGCGACTCCGTTCACATTCTAGTGATGGGCAATATTAGAAGTCGGGTCGCAGCAATCCCACATGGGCAGTCACGGGAGACGAGCAAAAGGGTCGACATTGATAAACTAAAAGACCTACGCAAAAGGGCTGAATATCAAGAGGAACTAACGAATAGATTTTGCATCCTAGAGAATGGGAGTAGTGGGGAAGAGGAATCCAACAATCTGGGCACTAAATGGACATCGATCAGAGACACAATCAAACAAACAGCCCAAACGGTATTAGGATTTAAGAAAACAATTAAGTCCAAACCTTGATTTGACGATGAGTGCAGGGCGAAGATCGAAGAACGTAAACGCCTCAGATTGATCTATTTAGAAAGATATGATGAAGTCAACGCAGAAAGATACGCGACAATTCGGAAAGATATAACGAGACTTTTCAAACGCAAAAAACGAGAATGGGAGAAGACTCGGATCGAAAAAATCCTAGAAAATGCTAGAGCAAAGAATATCAGAGGTATGTATGCCGGCATAAATTCAATTAGAAATGGCTACCGAGGGAGAGCCAAGATAATCCTAGACACAAACGGCTGTCTGGTGACAGAAACAAACAATATCATGACAAGATGGAAGCAGAACTTTGAAAACCTGCTCAATGTGCGCACCCATCAACGACAAATAAACCCACCAGACGTACATACAGCCGAGCCTCAGACCCCTCTTTCGACGAAGTTGTAGACGCGATAAACCGACTGAAAAACAACAAGGCTCCCGGGGTCGACTGCATACCGGCAGAGCTTGTGAAGCACGGAGGAGAGGCAACCGCTCGAAAGATCCATCAACCGATTTAAACAATATGGGATAAGGAAGTCATTCCGGAAGAATGGAAAACCTCAATATTCGTCCCAATCTTCAAAAAGGTGACAGATCTGACTGCGAAAATTACAGAGGAATATCATTGCTCCCAACCGCATACAAAATACTAACAAATGTCATACTGGCGAGAATCACACCGTATGCAGAAGACGTATGGGGAGACTACCAATGCAGATTCCGTAGGAACCGGTCAACGAGCGACCATATGTTCACAATAAGGCAACTACTGAAAAAGAAGTGGGAACGCGGAGAGCGGTTCACCAACTGTTCGTTGACTTCAAAAAAGCCTACACCTCAGTCGCAAGGCAAAGACTCTACCATATTGTGGTTGAACTGGGGATCCCGAAAAAATATGCCGTCCTCATTCAAATCTACAAGGGGCAAGTTAGAATAGAAAACCACCTCTCAGAACCATATGAAATCCGGGACGTACTAAAACAGGGCGACGGCCTCTCACCATGTCTCTTTAACCTTCCCCTCGAGTATGTCATCAGAAATGTACAAGACGACAACATGGCCGGATCATCCCTTGTTAAATAACTACATAACAATTTTGGCGCAGCCGGTTACCACCAGCTGGAATTGTATCAAATCCGTCGGAGATACAATCCAGTGGTGGGAAGAGCCCCGCGAAGGTTTACGTCGAATGAATTATTTACATTGCCGTTGACGCTTATTTTTTATTCGGCGCTAACGCGGGTTTTTATTTTTTTCTCTACCAAGTAGAATTTGCACAAAGTAGTTTATGCAAATTAGCTACTTGGCGAGTTGTTCTCCGTTTAGAGGTAGAGAGGGGAAACCAACGAAAGGGGATTAGTGGATGTTAGGGGGGGCTGGACGCAAGGTAGGTCCGTAACACCCTGAACGGGGTCTACAAGCGCTCGCATATGCGGATGACATCGCCGTTTTGGGCTATAATCTAGAAACTGTAAGTAAAAACAGTGAAATCATCATGCAAGCGACAGAGGAGTTGGGCCTAGAAATAAATGAATACAGAACAAAATACATGATTACGGCGAGAGCAGGTGGATCTCAGAGAATACACATAAACATCAGGGGCAAGATACTTGAAAATGTCAAAGAATTTAAATACCTGGGAACAATACTGACGGCCAGTAACGAGATCTCAAAGGAAATTAACAAAAGACTACACTCCGACAACGCTAGTTGGCATGCAGGCAGTAAACTGCTAAAATCCAAATTGCTATCACGGAATATAAAGCTCCGTGTCTATAGAATTGTAGCGTTCTACGAACGCACAATTCCGCGCAGGTAAGGTTCCCACCTTCAAAGAACTTACTTACCTGAGAGCGTTGCACGCGCCCACAGACGCGTGCCCCAAAGTCCCACCATAGGGCCTGCAACTCGCAGCCAGCGTTGAGACCGACACCAAAAAGCAAGGAACTGAACGTCCCCAAAGCTTTTAATGCCAAGCTCAACATTCGTAAGTCATCATACCTGAAACAAAAAGAAACATTCAATCCGCCTGCGCCCAGGAACATTCCATTGAATCGGCAATTTCAAACGTCTATGCAATGCAAATTAGCCGACCAACGATGCACGTGCGGGTAGCTGCCATAAAGACCACCAAATCTATCGGCAAACAAAAAAAACGGCAACCGTAATTATCTCAACGAGATAATTCAAATTGTATGAGGTTGAAAACCTACAAGGAAACTACTCCGATCCCACGGTGTCTGTTTGTATTTCACACCCATTAGAAAGATCTAATGGATTTCGGGTGTATTGACAAAAGTCAAACAAAACCCATGAACCATGCATCCATGCAAATTGCAGGATATCTTTCCGCCTTCGCGCCAGATGTGTTATGTAAATAAGGCGGCATACAATTGACAACCTCGAACTGAATTTCGACCACCACCACGGATGGTGATAATGATGTTCGATGATGAGCGAGTTTCTTCTTTCAGGAATGAAAAACCACCCCTGGGACGTGATAGCATGCTGCTAACAGAAATTCGGAAGTTCTGTTAGCAGAGCAAGTAGGAAAATTTTTCCATGTAGATACAGATACCAGTTTGGAATCTGGATATCTGTGTGGGCAGACAGACAGTCTGATTTCGATAGCCATATCGGGTGGTATATTTCGAGCAAGGAAGAGAGATTTTGATCGTCAACGCAACGAGACGCCTAGTGAATATCGAGGTTTGGTTTAGAGCGAATACCGCTGACTTTTTGGCGTGTGCTGGTAACGTTAATCCGGAGTAGTGTCGGGTAGAAAGATCGTTGGGTGTACCAACAGTAACCCTTGTATTAAATGATCGATAATATAGCGGGAATAAGAAAGTCGTGTGTGCGCAATTGAACAGTAAAACCGAAATTGCTTCATAATGTTCAGTAAAAATATAAGTTAGACCAAATAAAGTAAATTAAACTGGATAAATAACCCCCAGTGTTTGTTTTTGGACAATTGTTTTCACTCCATTGGTGCTCCGGTGTGGATATTACTTCGGACAGTGATTGGCGGAACACTTACAACATACCCGAAACACACCGCCGAAGTTACTCAACATAATATTCGCCAAAGAACCATAATCATGCCGATTGTTCTATACGGATGCGAAACATGGGCTCTCACGAAATGGGAAGAAAACAAATTCCGCGTATACGAGAATAAAGTCCTAAGGGGTATCTTTGGCGGCAAATATGACGAGGAGGCAGGACAATGGAGGAAACTCCACAACCACGAATTGGAAGAGCTATACCGCAGACCTATACTAGTGAGAGTAATCAAGTCGCGAAGATTAAGATGGGGCGGACACGTGGCGCGAATGGGCAACGATAGGACCGTGCATAGAATTCTTGACGGTAAGCCAACGGTAAAGAGACCGACAGGGTGGCCGCGACGGAGATGGGAGGACAATGTTAGGTTGGACCTCGAAGAGATCGGATCGGAAGGACGAACGTGGAAGGAGAGCGCACGGGACAGGGAACAATGGCGGAGTCGGGTCGGTGAGGTCATGAACTTTCGGGTTCCTACAGGCCAATAAATAGTAATAGGAAAGTGCCAAGAAATATTTCACTCTTTCGGATCCTTCTTCGCTTTACAAGAATATTTGTCTAAAATTCAGATTCAATTTCCATATTTTGTCAGGAGATCAAAAATATTACTGCATGTACTCGATAGAATCCAAAATCGAGTAGTGAAACTTATGGGAGACGTTAGGTTACAGGTGGAACTGATTCTGCCTATAACAGATGTACATACATACGTTCAAATGAAAGCGGAACTTATTTTCTACCTTCTCAAGCAAAAATAGTCCGACAGAGATTGTACAACGGTTCACATTAAAAAAAAATTCGAAGGGGATTAATAAGCAAAGATAATTGTCCTTCAATCGAAACAATGTGGGCCGGCATTTCCCATCCTAACTTTCAACCCTGGTCCTCTTTTCTTCCACAAGCATTGTGCATAATACGGTTCTGTGGGCATATTATGGAAACAAAATACAACCTAACCCTTGCCATCAATAGTTAGGGATTCTATCTTTTTTATACTCGCAGCTAGGTGATTATATCATTCCGCTAGGTGTTGACGTTCGTGTTAGCCTGATTTGAACTCTAGAACAATATATATGGATTTTTGAGGTGTAAGTAGCTTCCTTATTTTAGGCCAATAACAGGGATAGATACGAACATTTGACGACAAAACTCAATTAATTTCTTTTAAAGATTTCTGAAATAGTAAAGAAAGTGAATAGTTCATTAAAGCCTCATATAATGTTATTAGAAATTGTGCGACATAGAAAGCGGCATTACTCTACTCGACCCCACAGTTACATAAGTAACAACAGCGAAGTTGGTGATAAGTAGACTGAATCCTTATCAAACGAATGTTGCAAATTACGGCTAATTACAAATGTAATTAGAAATAAATATATAAATATGTCTTTCCAACATCTGACTTAATTCAGTAGTCCCCAACAGCCAAAAGAGTCTATATGAACCATGATACAATCGGTTCCAACTGTATTATTTTTTATCGCCGCAATTTCGATATCCTTGACCGAAGGACGACCTACCATAGATTTCAGTTCCCTCACAAGTGCGTAAGTAAGTTTAGTTACAACACGTACTTACACTCTTTTTTCAGATTATTTCTCGAATATATTACGAGCAGTTTTATTTGGATAGTCGTGCAGTACAAACTTACCGAACCAATCCAAAAGGTACAGGTAGTCTCTCGAGAACATCGACCTGACAGTCTGGTAGATGTTTTAAGAGATACTGTGCTGCATAAAACCCAGCCGGTCCAGCACCAACAATACAAACTTTCTTTTTCACAAGTCCACCGGCCAAACTAAATTCACGTACCGATTGGATTATATTAAAACTTTTTGTTTTAAGTAAATTATTTAAAATGATCATTTGGCTTAAGTAAGTAAAACAAGAAAACTTACAACCTGATGAATATGAGTAAAATGAAAAGTTTGACAGCAACGACGCTCATTAACAGCTGATTAAACTTTGTTATTGTATTTTGATACCAATTGGACATTTTATCGGCCGTTGTATTTAAACCGGAGCTTGATTCATTTAGATGTTCATTAAAAGCTTTACTTAATGTTTAGGATTCCATGCAATTAATTAACAAATGGCTATTTAGTTTTTAATTAAATTGTTGGAATTTATATTCTTATTCCACAATAAATAGTATTTGTTTATAACAGCATGTTAGGGTTTGAAATGAATTCTATAAATCGTTGATAGAGTCGATATAGAAGACGCGACTGGGCTTTTTGGGGTTCTGATCCCCAAATCGTAGTTGACATCGAGGCGGCCGCTGTTTACCTCGAAAGGGCTGCGGGCGCTCGAGTCTCTGGTGACGATTACCATGGGGGTGTTGGTATCGAAAGGTGTGCAGGCGCTGGAATCTTTGATTGCAGGCAACGTCATGGTTCCTAAAGGCACCCGGTCTCGGCGGAGAGTGTTTTTCAAATGAAGTCTCATTCTCGCCAATTGTCCTCATGTACTGGTGTAACGCGAAATTGTCGTGAAAAATCTGGTGTCGGTTTTGTTTTATGTGTGAGCAAGCCCAACGTAGTTCCGCGTCGACTCCACGTCAATTCATCCGTGACTTCTGCCTGTGTGCGGGTGGCGCTTGGCCTAACTAGCCTAGGTGCGGGCTGCTGAGGCCGGAGGGTTTGATCGGTATGGGCCGACACTACCTTCTCCAAGTAGGCTGGTTTCAGTTAATCGATTGATACGATTCTCTCCTGGCCGTTGACGTTGATGATAACGGTTCTGTATTCTGTGGTTCGGATGATGCGGTGTGGACCTGTGTAGGGTGTTTCGACAGGTTTGTGGATGCTGCCGAGTCGTCTGAAGACGCGGATGCAGATCCTTGTGAACAAATGGGTGTCCTGTGGTGTCTTGGGTTGCTGGCGCAGGCTCGCAACGAAAGTGATCTTGTTTGCATGTGCTGACTCCGAGGTGACGAATTCTCGAGGGATCCGGATGGTTGTGCTATAGAGCATTTCAACCTTGGAGTGCTGACAGTGACATGTCCAAGCATGGGCGTCCTCGCGAACGCCAGACCATACGATTTCCGCGCCAGTGCTTTGGTTGTTACTCAACCACTTGGATGGCACATGCTGTGATTGATACTAAAGGCTTGACGTCGCAGGTGCTCTAGGAAGTACGGTCGGGTGGTGTTATCCTTAGTGTCGCAGTAAATATTGTGGCTGTTGATTGAAAGCAGTTGCAGTTGTAAGGCGGAGTCCATCAGGTGTGGAAGGTTTGGGACGGCGGCTTGCGCTTCGACGATTGTGTTCTCGCTCAGCGGTGTGGGTATCAAGATTTCCAACCCATCGGGTGCTGTGTCCATTTCGGTGGTTGGCGTCGCCCCAGTAGCGATGGGGACTCGTCAGTCGGTGCGTTGCTGTCTATTACGGTGTTGTCGTTGGCTGTAGACGAATCATCGGTATTGGTCCTGGAGACGTCGTCGGCTACTATGTTGTCTGCGCCTCGAGCATGCTCTAGTTTGGCGTTGAAGCGCAGCAAATACTCGGGGCGGGCAGCTTGTCGCGGTGATGCTGCTAGACTAGAGGCTTATAGTAGGTGAAGATTGTGAATTCTCGGCATTCGACGATTCTCTCGAAGTGTTTCATCGCTGGGTATATCGCCAAAAGCTCTGCCATAAGTGGTGTAGCGCTTTTGGATGTCCGAGAGCTTTTGGGAGAAGGAACCTAGAGGGCGACAGGTGTTGTTGCTCCAGCATGGCCCCCGTTGCGCTTTTGGACGTATTCCCATCCCGGAGGAAGAAAGTGGTATGGGCTGGCCCGGTCCTCTTCGGGCGTCCACATTAAGGTTCTCCTTTTGGCAAGGCCCTTGAGTAAGTCATGGAGGGGTACTAACAGGGTGGCGGCATGCAGGACGCATCACCGGCAGTGATTTATGATGCCGAGGAAACGTCGGAGTTCCGTTGAGGTGGCTGATTTTGGGAAGATCCTGATGACGTCCACTTTTGCCGAGGGTGTTTGGAAATCTTTCTCCGAGCTTTGGTAGCCAATTAGGTTACCTAAGGGCTGGCCGATGGCACATTTTTCGGCGTTGATGCACAGGCCGGGTCCTTGAAGGGTGGTTAGCGCAAATGTTCGATGTGTTCGTGTACGTCCGACACGACGAAGATGTCGTCGATGCATCTTCTGACGAACGTGCAGTTTGCGGGGAATACGATTGAGGACACGTTGCATTGACTGCGCCACGTTCCTCAGACCTAAAGGCGTACCCATGAACTCGAAGAGCGTTGTGACCCCTTTTTTCGTTGCACTACTCGGCGATTGGCATCAGTTAGAAAGTCTTGCGTAGGTCAACCGTCGAGGAGGTTGTTCCGTGGCTCGCCTGGACCAGGTCTTCGATGACTGGGAGCGGATAACGGCCCGGGATGATGGAGGCGTGGAGACGGCAGGAGTCGCCTGACACTTGCGAGGAGGCCCCTGGTACGCGGACCATGTGGAGTGTGCTTGCCCATTGGCTGGAGGAGGGCCGAACGATGTCCTTTTCGAGAAGGTCCGCGATGGTTGCTCTGGCCGCGACGAGCTTGTCGCCGCTCAGTCTACGCGAGCGATCGAAAATCGGCGTGGAGATGGTGTGCCTTACCTTTAATCCCGGCGTTGGGGGTGAAAAAATTACAGAAATCTTCTTGTAATTCCGTGTATCGTTGTGCTAATTTGTTGTTGTCGAAGGGGCCAGCGATAGTGGAGACTGAGTGCAGTGCTCGATTAGACGGCGAGTGGGTAAATTAGACGTTTGTTTCTGACGTCAACCATAAGTCCGTGTTTCCCCAAGGAAATGCGACCTCAGTTTGTGTACAGTGGATGTGTGGCGAGGAAGTCGTGGCACCGGCATGGGTGCGAGTTCTACTTCCTCCACCATCATAATTAATTGTTCCGACGAGCGCTACACGATTCCGCCGAAGCAAAGGAAACACAAACACAGGAAGTAGGCCGAGAGAAATAAAACACTAGTGTTGTTGTTGGTGATCACAACTTTAAATTAATTTTATCGTTTGTTTCTTATTAATATACACCATACAGGAAACGATAGCGGTCAAACCACTCTGATATATTCAATCAAACGAGGAATTACACTTCACGATCGAACTCTGGACTGGAAATGATAAATTAAATGCAAGTTCATATCGTTGTATTTACGAGTTGTATGTAATTTTTTTGAAATCGTTTGGTTCAAATAAAAACAAATCGACAAAACACCGCTCGACTTAATAGATGGCGAATAAAATTCACTACGCCAATGACTCCGTATATCTGCGCTTCTCCGCCGCGGGCGGAGAGCGGGAGATCGCGTGACCGTTCTGGTCAGCTGATGTAAAACGACTCACCGAGGATAGAATTCTGACATGAATTCCATCCTAGGTTAGGGTTAAGAAAAGGGAAGAGAGAGAAAAACTTTTCTCTTAAGGGTGTGGCCGCCACAGGAATGTACTCTTTAGTGCAGTGGTGTGTGTGCATGGTTCTTTCATGGATGAGAACGAACCTAGAATAAAGAAAGGGCATAAAGTGCATTCATAGGATACGATTTCGGTAAAACAAAAAAAAAACCGGATGCTAATGGGTTTGCTTATGCATCGTTCGGTAACGATGGTCAGCTAAATAAATAGCAGCCGTTCATTAAGTGCAAAAAAATGTTTTTTGGATACCACAAACGATATGAATTGTTTATGGTATCGCAGGAAACCTATGTAGAATCAGCGTTCTTCTATTTGCACATGGTGCGAGTTAGAGAATTTTATTGCTGGGAGAAAAAGGTCGCCGACCAATGTGTACGTAAAGAAATTTATCGTACACATGGCGAAGTTGGAAAATAGACGGCGCAGTATTTAGGGTCACTGTCATGACGGTTACATTGTATGCAAACCGAATCATTTTGTTTACAGGAATTTGTCTGGTACCGAAAGTGCCGAATAGGTTTGGAATTCCAGATAAGTAAAGCAAGAAATCTTGCGGAAAATTGTATGCGAAGAGATGCATGAAAAAGTAAGTTTTCTTTACAGGGAATTTTTAAGATCATAGATTTGATTTATATGATGCGTGAAGCATTTTCAGGTGGTAATGCTGTTGCATTAGCGAAGTTAGGAAATTGGCTGAATGTTATGGGGGTTTTACGGTATGTAGACAGTGGGGTTTGGCGCCACAGATGCATGGAAGGAGACAGCGGGGCAGACTTTGTCTGCGATGGAGGGATGGCATAGACCAGTACGCCCGGAGCCTGGGAGTGCCAAATTGGATGATATCGGCTCGAAATCGGGTCCGGTGGAGAGATTTGTTAAATAAGGCCAAGAACGGATCCTGGTTGTTGCAGTTCTGCAACATGTATAAATTTTAATTATACCATTACAGCAAAACATGGTGGCACTGAACGCCACCAATTGCTGAATAGACGAGAAAAAATTGTCTATTCATTAACCGTTTGCATCGTTACTGTTTCGACACAGTTTTGATTTGTTGTACTGTTTTTTACACAGTATATGTTTAACGTAAAGGGTATTAAGATGTTTTGATACGGTGCCTTCAGCACCTGTTTTTTTTATTGTCTTCTTTTATTTAATGAAATAAAAGTAAAATGTGTGTATTTTTAAAACGTGTTTTTCATGTCTGCCCAATGCGGCAGTAGTTCTTTGCTGTGTCTATGGCGACACATTTTTTTGGAGATTTGCTGGGCAACAACGCCACAAAGATTTTTGCTGTCACGTCGAGGAAACTATCTCGACGCTGAACATTTTGGTCCTTCGAGCCGGATTTTACATCCGTGCAAGAAGTCGGCGCAAAATCAAGGCGCCAACCTATAGATTTACAGTCCACATCAAACAAAGGAAGTACATCCCCCGTGCAGTGTGCCGGATTATTTGCATCCACGAACGAGGGAACTATCGTTGAAATCAACGAACGGACATAAACCTCAACGAACAAAATATCGCCGAAAAGCAAGGTAGGTGGCAATAATTTTATAATATAATATATACAAATTAATTAGCGATCCGAATGGATCCGTGCTTTGTAATTAAATCTCCGTTTTGACATCACACTATTTTCATCATCAAAACTAAATAAATCATTAATTAAATCAACAAAAGGACGGAAACTAAGGTTAAGCTAACCGCTTTCAATAAATGTTGCTGAATTTCCACTGAATGGAAATACGCAGAGAACAAACAAAAGCAAATGAATGCAATAATAATTAAAAAAAAAAAAATCGAAATTAATAACATTAGATTGTGAAACGGGAAACAATTACCTTCTTAATTCAAGAACAGGATCGTGCAGTCATTCGGGGCAATATTGTGCATGCTTCCGACAAAATTGAGGCGCAGCTAGCGATATGCATCCATCGCATTATTTAAAACAAATTTCCCCAGATGATGGCCACAGGGAGTGGATAAATTATATATTTGTCTCCAAAATAGGGACGTGAATGCATGGAACGGTGCATTGTTGACTCTGTATCAACTGATTGGATCGTATGCGTGCAAAAGGAATGAGGAAAGGGCGCCATTAAATGAAGCCATGAAGTTACTTTTACCAGTGCTTTATAATTTGATGGTCCATCTACTGAACGATCCCTCAGAACAGTTGATCTTATTACAAATGCAAGTCTTAAAGATTTATCACGTCCTCACACAATATGTGCTGTCTCTCGACTTAAGGAGAGGCTTTCTCACAATGGATGGAGGTATTTAGACAAGTCACAGCACAACCAGTCCTAAAAACGTGGATGAGAAATATCGGAAATTTGCGGAATGGTAATTCTTACATTCACGTCAGGTGTTCTCGATTTCACTCAAGGATTTCGACCAAACTCGTAACCACGTAGCTTTGTCACAGCGAGTCTTAACACATATTCAATGTACCTAAAAAAATGTTGTTGTTCATGTCTATTCCTAGAAGTTAATTAAACGTCACATGGTTGCAATTATTGAAGATGTTATATTTCTAATAACGTCCTTCACAGAATCTGGCCAAGACCTCTAGGAGAGCGACCCACATGAATGTATTCAGTGAATTGCAACATATAACATTTTTTTTGCAGATTTTAATTGTCCAGGTCCTGCAGCACAAATATTTCAACATCAGGTAGAACGCAGAAAAGAATTCTACCGAAAACAATGGGAAGCATGAAGCAGATTATTACATCACCAAACGATGAATGTATTCAAAAGGATTGGAACTCTGGCACATGTGCTTCTGAAAAACGAATATACCGTGGTCAAGTGGAATATGCTTACCACATATCTATTTCCAGAGTTTCAAATCGGGCGGACATATGCGAACCGTACTGGTTGGGTATTTCATTACGTTTGTAGGACAAACTAACATCTGCTTCTTTATTTGAATAATAATCGAGTGTAAATAGAATAATAATCGACGGTAAATAGAATAAATTAATGAATATTTCCTATTTTATCCATATTACAAAACTCCAATATAAATAGAATAAACATTTTTTGCGTTTCTTACGAGTGGAACGCATATGGATTTACGATCCAATTTAGGACTACGTCCAAATCGTCATCGATGGCACAAAGGGATTCACGATCCAAAAGAGAACTACGTCCAAGGGTTCATCGATGACATAGATGAATTTATGATACATCAAACAACGTTTCAACTTTAACACAGTTAAACAACAATTTAACTAACAATCAACTTCACAAAGCCAAAATACAGTCCACTTATAATAACCGAGGTTGTTTCATTTCTCTTCATTCTCCAGAATTCACCGCAGGTAAATCAAAGGGTTTAAACAATCAGTTCCAGTATTTCGGCTCCTCTTTTTTTAACGATGTTGCACGACCACGCTACATAACTCAGATACGCCCCGCGTACATTAAAGGAACCTCAAGAAGAGGACAATGAACCATCAGGCAATAGTCAAGAGGACAAAGCAATGAAATCGAAGCGGCCAGTACTAATGCAGTGATCCTTCTCTCAGGGAGCTCCTGAGGGGACCCGTTGCGGTTGTCGCCGTGCTTCCTCAAACCTTGAGGCAAGAGCAGCTACCGATCGTTGAATATGGGTCCTGGGAATCTGCCAGGCCCAATAAAAATACGTTTTATTTTGTTATATTATTATTTTATTTTTAACTAAATTTATTGACGTCCTACCACTTCGGACGCCAATCCAGACTGATCCTCGAATCTGAAATTCATCACCCTTATAAATGAATCAAATCGAGATTTTGTATCTCGAAGAGATCGAATTCAGAGTAAAATCTCGATTTGGATACTTTGGCTGGAGTTGTGTGTTTGTTTTTTGAGATAAGAATCTGGTTAGGCGAATTCTCGACACATGAGCATGGAAAATTGAACATCTGGTTCAATTTACCATGTTTGCTTTTGTTTGGGGATTACTGGAAATTGGGTGTATGGATGATAAACGAATATTTGATTTGTTTATCGGGATTTTGTATTTTTGAATCTAGGTGATTGATTAGTTTGAATCATCCTGTAGGTGTTAGAACTTGGATGTATGTGAAGAGAAAAGAGATGGTAGGGCTTTGTAGAGCACAACACTAGGGCAAAGTTCGTCAACGAAGACACATCCGGTCCTATTCCTGCAAGTATCATCCCAAACATCGAATTGCAGATGAATAGGTCCAAGAACACCGGGAATTGCGATTTTTACCACCTCATGTACATCCGCTCCTGGGGCACCGCTCCTCGAAATCTGGGCGCATCGTTCACGCATTCAAGATTTGTCGCTTCTCGCCACCCAGGCACATCGCTGTTAAGTGTCTGGGGTTCTTCGCTTTCGCCGCCTGGACGAAATGCTCTGGGGGCACCCTCTTAATACCGCCCATTGCACATAGCTGCCACGGGCGCACCACTCCAACGGGGTCGGTGTCTAAGATAAGCTTTCGTAAATAAGAAGAATGGACAAAGAAAACAAGGAACAGGAAATATGCCGGCACCCGTCAGAAAATCATGTCAACGGAAAGCTGTCACCGTTTAGAGTACACCGCTTCTCGTCACCTGGACTCATCGTTCCAACATCCTGAATTTGCCACTCTCGCCACTCGGACACATCGCTGTCACGTGTCTGGGGTTCACAGCTTCTTGTCGTCTGGACGAAATGTTCCGGGGGCACCCTCTTAACGCCGCCCATTGCACATTGCTGCCACGGGGGCACCGCTCCAACGGAGTCGGTGTCTAAGATAGGCTTTCGGTGCCAAGATTAGGGAATATAGAAGGAGAAGAACAGGAAAGATGCCTGCACCCTTCAGGAAATCAGACCAACAGAAAGCGAACTGTGTACACAGGATCCAGCCAACGAAGAAAAGCACCTAGCATTGGGACTATTTTATCCTGCGACACAATTGAACGAAGGCTTCTATCAATCAGCAGATTATTCTTCCGTCTAGCAACCTAAATACGCAGCCTCTCTTGTTTAATCAAGTGCCAATCTTGGTTCAGTAGGATCTGAACAAGAATGAAGATCCTGATGGGCATTATATGCGGTCACCACACCCGCAACAACAACATTCGCAGCAGCAGTCTGCACAAGGTGAGGAGAATCAACATGATGATGGCGGCCTACAAACAATGACTGCACCGCATGACCGCAGTCCAGATTCAGCTATTAAGAGTCACGCTCAGCGACTTCAACGTCGGAAATGCGAATCGGCTGATGGCAACCACAGTTCAAATGCCAGAGCATCCAATTATGGCGGAGATTTTCAAGTTCCACGAGCTGCCATTAAGGGAACAATACAATCCCTTCAGGTCGTAGGGGAAGTTCAGCGAATTCGCCCAATTCAGCGGAACATATCGACTTCTTCTGATCCTCAATGCCAGCAAGATTATGTCTATGGTGGCCATAATCATAATTATCATTTGGAGGATTTACGGGTTCCTATAGGCCAGTAAATAATAAAAATAATCATTTGGAGGACCATCACTCAACCAGTGGATCAAATACTCCGCCAGGCAATGTGGCCAATGACAATCTCAACTCCCATCAAAAAATTCGCCCAACGCCGAGCATTGGTTTAGCGGCGTAGATGGGACACATCCCCAACTGCAACAGCATCAGCCACAGCAATCACCTTGGATTCAAGACGCAGATGATCCTATGCAGTTGGCGGCAACACTAACATTTCTAATATCGGCACTGGCTGACCATATTCAGAAGATGATGGAGAAACAACATTGCACAGCCGACTTTAACGCAACTAATCGGTCTTTGGACTGAATTAACAGCTCCATCTAGTGCACACAGATTCCAACTATTTCTAAATGGCCACATTTCCAACAAAGGACAAACACAAACAATTCAACATATTGACGACCACATCGCTCAATTACCATTCATGGATTTACGATCCAACATATGACTACGTCCAACTTATTGAAATTTTACATACGGATTCACGATCCAAAGAGAGGACTACGTCCAAGAAGGTCATCGATGACACAGAGCGATCCACGATCCAAGGAGAGCACTACGTCCAAGAAGTTCATCGATGACACCAGGGATTTACGATCCAACCAACATTCAACATTAAAAAAAAACACACACACACACACACATACACTGATAATACGAATAATACTACGATCCCATAACCTATTCAATTAATAGTTAGTTCTAGTCAACACAATTAATTATTGCCACCCCACCTCTGCACCTTGCCGGTTCCTACGACACAATGGAAGAAGCAACACGAGCCTTGAAGCCTCGGTTCTCAACCATACGTTCCAACCGCGACTTCCCACGGCGCTGACATGAGCACGTTGGTGACGCCAAATAAAGAAGACTACTGGGTCTGTAGCGTTCTAGGAACGCACAATTCCACCCAGGTAGGGTTCATACCCTTCAAGGAACATACCTATCCTGAAGACGTTACACGCGCCCACAGACGCGTGCCACAAAGTCCGCTAGGGCCTTGAAACATTTGGTCAACGTTGAGCCCGCCACGAAAAAGCAAGGAACCGAACGTCCCAAAGCTTTCAATGTCAAGCTCAACAGTTCGAATAAAGGATACCTGAAACAAAGGAAAACATTCATGCATCCGATCCCCAAAGACCGAGATGCGCCGCACTCCAGCACTGCACAATCGAAAATCCTGAACATCTACACGATGTTATCGCCAGCAAATTAGCCGACCAACGGATGCACGTGTGGGTGGTCTGCCACAAAGACCACCAAATCCATCGGCAAACAAAAGAAACGGCAACCGTAATTATCTCAACGAGATAATTCGAAAAATGTATGAGGTTTAAAACCTACAAGGGAGCTACTCCTATCCCACGGTTCCTTTTTTTGTATTTCACACCCATTAGAAGGATCTAATGGATTTCGGTGTGTGTTTACAAAAGGCAAACAACCCACGGACTGTACGTCCTAACAATCATCTCCGTTCTGCGTGCCAGATGTGCTGCGAAAACAGAAGACCGTTGAGATGAAATGCTATCACCACCATCGATGGTGATGATGATGTATGCGTTGATCCCTTTCAGGCATCCAAATTACCCCTGGGATTAAATAACATGCTGCTAACAGAGATTCGGAAATTCTGTTAGCAGATCTAATGGGAAAAGTTGTCGGTGCGGATATAGATACGATCCGTATCAGGTCTATTTTTTTAATTGAGATAGACAGTCCCATTTTGATCGTCACCGCGACGAGGAGTCTAGATTGAGAAGTCAAAGCCAACGACGGAACGTCACGCGCGTATACTTACGAACAAGATTTAAGAATATTAGTTTTCCGTACAAAAACAAAAAAACAGCGCGAGTCAAAATTGAAAGGTATTCGTCCTCGGTGACATTCGGTAACAACAGAAGTAAATTAAATTAAATTAAAACGAGAATTAAGTGTAGTTACTCGACTCAAAGGACAGAAGAATATCGGAACAGTATCCTAGTTTGTGTATTTAGACGTAAAGTGATCTGTACTTAATTAAATAAAAGTAAAAGAAAATAATTGTGCAACTAAAAGACGAAACAGTCCAACAATAAAATAAAAACCACAGAATAAGAACAAGGATCCCAGTGTTTTAATCGTCGCTATCATTCGCTCTGGTTTCGTTTTGTTTTTCTGCGAACAGTGTTCGGCGGAACACTGCATCACCGATTATAGGCCAACGACAAATCCGCCAAAGGTCCATTGTCGGCGGCCCGGGAAGATGTTGCAGTTCCGCAACACGTATAAATTATAATTATACCATTACAGCAAAACATGGTGGCACTGAACGCCACCAATTGCTGAATAGACGAGAAAAAATTGTCTATTCATTAACCGTTGCATCGTTACTGTTTCGACACAGTTTTGATTTGTTGTACTGTTTTTTACACAGTATATGTTTAACGTAAAGGGTATTAAGATGTTTTGATACGGTGCCTTCAGCACCTGTTTTTTTTTATTGTCTTCTTTAATTTAATAAAATAAAAGTAAAATGTGTGTATTTTTAAAACGTGTTTTCCATGTCTGCCCAATGCGGCAGTAGTTCTTTGCTGTGTCCATGGCGACACATTTTTTTTTGGAGATTTGCTGGGCAACAACGCCACAAAGATTTTTGCTGTCACGTCGAGGAAACTATCTCGACGCTGGACAATGGTTGTAGTGCCGATGATGATGAAAATCAACTCGGAACATAAAGAGCACCATCGGCTTATTATTGTTTTTTATGTTATTAATATAAAACTAAATTGAAGGAAGACCTGATTTAAATTCCAATACTAAATAGACACTTATTCAGTGCTTTTTAAAATGTATACCTTCACAAAAGACACACAACACATTGCAGGTATACCTCTGTTTATTGTTCTAATATTTACACACCTCATACAGTCTCAGAAATAAGAAATCTTCATATTTTAATTTGGTTTTATATTAGCATTCTCTGTGAGGGTTCTCGTTCTAGGAACGGTAAGCATATTCACCAAAATAATGATAATTATACATAATCGGCCAGAGTAATACATTTAATATTCTGGTTATAAAAATTTCTTTAAAATGTCAATGATACATACATTGTCAATGCATTATTTATTGGAAGAAACAATGTTGAATAATTTTTACTGTAACTAACTTGAGCCTTTAATAATTCATTTTAAATGTTCACAAAACTGAATTCGTAAAGAAATTTCTTCAATTTTCCAGTATGATTATTTTATATAATCAAAAATAAAATATATAAAAAATATATATTATATTTAATATTTTTATTGTAATATTATGAATGTACTCTTAATTGTTGTACATTTCTGCACTATACTTAATATTTTTCACAACATTTAACGTGAATCCTACAAAACAAAAAGGATAAAACAAAAATAAATTATATACAAATAATAAAAAGTAAAATCAATTTAGAAAATCATTTTCTACGTTATTTCTTCTTTTTTTTTAATATGTTGAATAGTGTATTTATAAGATGTTTCTTTCGAAAACCTTAAAATTTTATTTGGTTTTTGCCTCTATTTTGAGATTATTGCTTTCGTGGATGGGTGTGATATTATGCTTTCATTATCGTTATGTATTAAAATAAACTGTTCACTATTATCTACCGTATATTGGTATTATACACATCTTACAATGTTTTTGTTTATTAAATAGAAAAATATTTATTATTGTTATTTTAGTTTATTGGATGTTGTTGGCAACATGTTTACTTTGAATGTGTAACGTGGAGGGCCTTCATGACCAGAAACCCAACGATCGTAACCGCGGCGATTCCAATTCCTGCTTTCCACCATACCGTCGGGTCCTCAGTTGCTAAACCAAATTGCCGCAGATGTCTATTTGGATTGAAAAATACATTAATTAATTACTCATAAGTAAATCATCTAATTGTTACATGCAAACTTGTACAAATTTACATATAATACAAAAGAAAAAAAACGGATAACAAGAAAGGGAGTAAGGATAACAAATAGCAAATATGTTCCAAGACAAAAACTAACTTGAGATTTAGCACGTTTAAAAAATACAGTGAATTTAAATAAAGAAATTGATGTGAGATGATCTCGTTTTGTTGTCTTTCTTTTATTACTATCTTTGAATTTCAGTGTAGAGTATTAAAAAACGCTAAAATGGATTAAATTATATCCCAAAAATTAAACAGTTTAATTCGAACACGAAACAGGTTAAAAAAAAGAGCCATAAAAAAGTCGATACATTTTTTTTTTTTACGAAGTCAAGTTTAGTGCTGATGCCAAAGCAAAGCGTTATAAATTGAATAGATTTTTTGCCGTTTCCCTGAGTTTACACGAAATTGCCAATAAAAACCTTCTCAGTGGTTTGGTTATTAGGAGATCGAGACAAAACTGATTAAACGCATATGTAGATTTCTAAATGTAATATGCGATTCATTTATAGATAGAAAAATGGTAAAAATGTAGGGGCTTAAATTAAATAAATCATTCAGGCTATGCTGACGGAATCCGACGCTTCCGGCTGGGTCGCCCACGTCAGACAGGCTAACGAGGAGTAATATACAAATATATGTGTTGCGGATTCGCACTGGATGTAACCAGCGAATTCGCAACTGAATGCAGCCCTTAGCAACCAAAGAATAACAAATGTAGCAACCAGCTGACAGACAATAAATTCTTTGGTTGTTAAGGAAAATAACAAACTTTTCACCTTTTTTCGTAAAACTTCACGTTTGCATAGAATACTAATCCCATTATAATCGACATAATCCAGTCAAAAACGTTAATTGCTAAGCTAAGAAACACAACACGTTTTATTGAGGGTTTCTGGAGGACGTTTATTGTTTGGATTGCTGTTCAGTTTATAGGTATTCTTTTCATTTCATTTATCAACTTTTCTCAGTGTTTCAGCACACAACGTTCCCCCGACGACATTCCTCGGTCGGCAGAGATCATACAATATGCCACCCTTAATTCAGGATGCTACGAGTAACTGGATGGTTTGCAGCCAGCGGTGTACCGGCTGTATTATGACACCTCTCGGACATTGGGTCGAATCAGAGCAGTAAGCAGACCTTACCATATCAAAGATGTGGCGGACTATTTGAAATCCCATGTCTCATAGGAACAAAAATGAATGAAAATTATAAATAAATAATAATCCACGAAAAACCCGGTAGACGTAGGTGCGATGGACCTATAGCGTTTGCGACGATATATAGTGAAGAACGTGTGATTCGAAATGACACTATGCCGGTTAGAATCACTGAAAATTTAACCAATGCCCAACACACAAGGCCACTGCCGCGTGTACGTTTTCGATTTCTAAACTCAAGTACACTCAACTGATGTGGAATTGTTATGTTATCGCTATGGTATACAGCTCTGATGCTTTGCTTATTCGAATTTCCTTTCTGTGTTCTTCACTATTTGCTTGCATATTGTGTGTGTATCTGTTAGAAACGCCACAAACCGACACCGCTTCTCGGCCTTACGGCTAAGATCAAAGTATAGTATCTGTTCTTATCAGCTTGACATCTGATAGATCCCCCATCGGAGGACAACATATGTTAAACAGATTTTTGTTAATAGACGGAGTGCTATGAGCTTGCTCCACCTCTGTCACGGTTTGGCCCGGTAACTTTTACCCCCACACATATATCGGGTGGGCCATACATTTTTGCAAATGACAACACTTGATTTCTTAAAACCCGTTAGTGGGAGGGGCGCGCGAGTGGCGGGGAATTGGGCGTCATTTCATGCAATTTTAGTCACGATCGAGCGCTTCACGGGACAACAGCGTGCTTTTTGTGTAAAACAATTTTACAAAAACAACGATTCCTACATCACGATAAGACGCCTACGAGGGTTGCCTCTTATGTTTCGGGATTTGGCAACCCTAGTGTTGCAATCCGGCAATTGACAGGTCTGTCGCAAAGTTGGACATTTTTGAGGTTATACGCACTCAGAACGTTTTGACATACGAGCGCTATTTGTGTTGTTTACAGTAACTTAAAAGATTCATCTCGACCCAAAAATAGAATTAAATCGTCAACATTTTCGTGCGATTATTTTTTACAACTTTCGGCGTGGATTAACTCAGCAACAGTGCATGGATGAACTTAATTCAATTTTTGGCGATGAAGCTCGATCAAGGACCAGTGTTTATCGATGGTATGGTGAATTCAATCGTGGTCGTAGTTCACTCCAAGATGAATTTCGTGAAGGTCGTCCAAAATCAGTTGTTGTTCCGAAAACCTTTGATGCTGTGCGCAAACTGATATTGGAAGATCGTCATGTGACCTATCGTGAGATTGAGACAACCTCAGGCGTTAGTGGGACCAGCATACATTCAATATTGCATAAACATTTGACTGTCAAAAAAATTTGTTCGCGTTGGATCCCACACAATTTGTCAATCGCCCAAAAAAAGGCTCGTGTCAATTGGTCGAAAGAAATGCTCAAAAAATACGGTCGCGGTGCTTCGAAACACGTCTATGACATCGTGACAGGTGATGAATCGTGGATTTACGCGTATGAGCCCGAAAGTAAACAGCAGTCGACTGTCTGGGTGTTTCAAGATGAGCCAAATCCAACAAAAGCTGTTCGCGCACGAAGCACTTCCAAGCAAATGGTCGCCTGTTTTTTTCGGAAAAACTGGACATGTCGCAACCGTACCACTAGAACAACACAGAACAGTCAATTCTGAGTGGTACACAACCATTTGTTTGCCAGTTGTCTTCCAAGAAATCAGGAAAACCAACCGCCGAAGACGGATCACTCTTCACCACGAGAATGCGAGCTCTCACACATCGGCTGCGACAACTGCATTTTTGAGCACCCAAAACATCGATTTGATGGGTTATCCGCCGTATAGTCCTGACTTGGAACCGAATGAATTCTTTTTATTCCCGTACGTAAAAAACAAACTGAGAGGTCAACGTTTTTCGACACCTGAAGAAGCGGTTGCTGCATTCAGAATGCGTTGGAGATACCTCAATCAGAGTGGCAAAAGTGCTTCGACAATTGGTTCAAACGCATGCAAAAGTGTATAGATCTTCATGGGGAATATTTTGAAAAACAATAAAGTGATTTTCGATGATCAATATTTGTTTTTATTCTCTAATCCCGAAATATAAAAGGCAACCCTCGTATTTAGGATTGAATACGGATTACGCCGTGTAAGTGTGTCCAAGTGTTAATTTAGTCAAAGCTTGGGTCAAGAAGTTCGAGCAAACAGGATCGTCAATGAATATTAAACAAACAGGGCGAGCACGTTCAAGAAGAAGCGATGAGAACATTCGGGAGGTTGAAATTTCCGTACCTCGCAGCATGTGTCAGCAAGTTTTCCAAAGTTTCTGTAGTCGATTGCAGCAGTGCCAACGACGAGACTGGACACATCTCGACGATGTCATTTAAAAAAAATTAATTTTAATAAACGTTTATTACGTTAAATAAATGATCAACAAAATAACATTGGTAGTTTTATTTCTATTCATGTTTCAAATGTGCAAAAATGTATGGCCCACCCAGTTTGGCACTCCCAGGCTCGGGGCGTCCTGGTCTATGCCATCCCTCCATCGCAGACAAGGTCTGCCGCGCTGTCTCCTTCCATACATCCTGCCACAAAGGACTTTCCGGGCAGGTTCCTCTTCGCTCATTCGAGTTAGGTGTCCCGCCCACCGGAGTCTCCCGAGCTTAATTTTTTTTTACAACATTAGCTTCAAGGTAGATCGCGTACAACTCATGGTTGTAACGTCTCCGGAATCGTCCTCCCCCACATACAGGGCCAACAATTCTCCTTAAGAACTTCCACTCGAACGCGGTTAAAAGTTCAGAGTGCCTTTTATTGAGTACCCAGGTCTCGGATCCATACATGAGTACTGGTAAGACCACGGTCTTGTACAGTACTAGCTTGGATGTTCTGGATAAATTTCGGGATTTAAACAGCCTTGATAGACCATAGTAGGCTTTGTTGGATTTGATCAGCTGTTCGCGTATTTCTTCTTCCATATTATTATCGGCTGATACTATAAACTCAGGGTAGTTAAAGGATTGCACTACTTCAAATTCGTGCTCCACTACCCTGATAGTGTTACAATACGCAATTGGATATCGAAGTACTCCATACTAGAGGAGGTGTGATATGTGCGGACATCAGGATATGTCTTAGTCCACTATTCTTGTTCCTCACGATTTGGGAAGCGCGGTAGCGACTGTATAACAATTGTGTGCGATTCCACATGAAGACAATGGCACACGTCCTTGGTTGGTGTTAATAACCAGGTAAAAATTCAAGAGTACTTAATTAACTTATGTAGTAGCAATGTTATGATGCGTTGCTTGAGAAAAGACCTTTTTGACTCACGTGGCATTAATGCGTATTCGCTTAGTTACAAGTGGTATAAAAAGGAGGTGTGTTCCAGCATCGAGCCTTGATGGATCCGGGCTCCGAGGCCACGTTCATCACCAGTTCTGCGGTGCGGCTCCTAGGACTGGGAGCCAAGCGTGCATCGGTTGGCGTAACAGGACTAGGCCCGACTAGTATCAGGACTTATCACAGCTGGGTGACTCTGTCATTCGAGTCGCACCATTCATCGTACGAGGGGCAGACGCGGGCCCTGGACTTCGATTCCTTGACTGGTTACCTTTCGGCACAGGCCGTGGTACATCAACTTTGGTCGCACATTAGCGCGTTGGTTCTGGAAGACCCCGGTCTTCATATTCCAGCCGCCGTGGACATCCTGTTCGGGAGTGACGTTTGTGCAGACGACATGCTGCCTGATATAAGGCGCGAAGGGAACCTAGTCGCCCCGATTGCTCAAAAGACTCGGTTTGGGTGGATCCTTAATGGTGAGATACACGGAAAGGTACCACCGATGGTCAGAAGCTTTTTACAGGTGTCGGGTGTGGAGACACAAGCCCCCAAGTGTCGACAGATAAGGGAAGAACCGATCTACGACTACGAGTCGCATGAGGACAAGGTTTCCAATGTTGGTGTACTGAAAATGCCGGCGTCGCCTCAAAACCAAGCCGATGCGGTGGAATCATTAGATGGTGGTCGACATACGCCGATTAACGGTAAACATAATGGAAGCCCTCACCACCGCAACGATGAATTGGCACCAACAACAATATCTGGTGCCTCGACGAGGCAGAAACAAGATCCAGTGACGCGGGCGCTAATTGGAATGCCAGTGCATATCAGCAATAACAAGAGCAGTCCAATCGCAGCGCGAGAGCTCGAAAGAATCCGACCGGACCTCAGGAAGCGACCCAAGGTCGGATTACTCGCCACCGTCGACATTCCGTGTGAATGTGAGGAAACTGCGCCACTGGGAAACTTAGCTCACTGCTTGGTATCGATCGCGCAACCACTTCCATTTCAAGCGAATAGTCGACTACGCTGTTTATGGAGGTACGGGGCTGTCAACTGGGACGATTTGCGAGATTTGTTCGCATTCTTTCCGTGGTCGGAGGTGTGCTTTGGAGATTCCGATGTTAACGCATTGACGCAGTCGATCACAGAGATTATTCTTCTCGGGACGGAGATTTACATTCCGCATTCCATCAAACGAAATTCATCTGATAAGCCTTAGTTTGATAATTAATGCGAGCAACTTACAGCGGCAAAAAATAGAGCCTTTATACAATGGCGCTTCAATCCCACCGAGATTAACTGGTTCGCGTTCCTCCTGATCAATGAGAAGGGCTGTTAGCAGTAACTTCGCTTCCTCCTCTTCTCCCATTTTGGCGTCGGGCAGCGGAACGTTAGTCACAAATTCAAAGGATAAAGCTAATGTGTTCGCGAATTTAATTTCCGCAAATTCAAACGTCGATGCCGGTCCTTTGGAACAACCTGTGACGCACGGTGTTCGATGCGGGATGTGAGGTTTCACCCGCGTGCTATTCAACACATTGTACGAGGACTGGACTGTAGGAAGCAACCGGCCCGGACGGAATACCAGCAGTAGTACTTAAGAACTGTGCTCCAGAACTATCGGCGGTTCTTGGCAGACTCTTTCGCTTATCTTATGCACAGGGGACCTTTCCCACCTGCTGGAAAATCGCTCGAGTTCATCCAATGCCAAAGAGTTAATGTCTCCCGCAAAATTATCAACCGATAGCACTACTGTCTATGTTGTCTAAGGTGATGGCAAAGGTCATCAACGCCAAGTTAATTATGTATTTGGAGCCCAACGGACTTCTGAATGATCGTCAATAAGGATTCCGTGGCAGGCGGTCCACGGGAGACCTTTTGACGCATTTAACCGATATATGGATATCTGCGATTGAGGGGCATAGTGAGTCGAGGGCGGTCGCATTGGATATCTATAGCGTTTGCGATGATAGTGAAGAACGTGTGATTCGAACTGACGCTATGACAGATAGAATCACCAAAAATTGAATCAATGCTTAACACATCAGGCTACTGGCCACGTGTACGAATTCGATTTCTAAACTCAAGTACACTCAACTGATGTGGATTTGTTATGTTATCGCTATGGTATACGGCTCTGATGCATTTTCTTATTCGATTTTCTTTCGGTGTTCTTCACTATTTGCTTGTATATTGTGTGTATATCTTTTAGAAACGCCACATATCTCCAGGGCTTTTGGCCGCGTCTGGCACGGGGCATTGCTGAGCAAACTTCGTTCATGTGGACTTTCCCCGCAGCTTTGCGACCGGACGAACAGCTTCCTTGAAAATCGATCGATCCGGGTTGTTCTGGATGGCGAGTCTTCGGATCTGTATCCTCTTAATTCTGGGGCGCCTCAGGGTTCTATTTTGGCTCCAACCTTGTTTTTTGTTCACATAAAAGACTCGGCGCTATAGGTTCGCCTCTCCCGAGAAAAGTGAAAAAAAAAGTTTGGGATGTAGTTTATTTGGTGGCGTATTATCCAGTAATGAAAATTGGGGTAAGACTTTTCGATGGAACACTGAATTTTCGATAAGACAATTATTTGGACTAAGCGTATGAAACGCGATTATCGTGGAACCCCGATTTCCATCAGCTGCATAATTTGCAAACGTCTTTTTTATGATGAAATGTAACACAAAAATATCGTGACAGTTTGATCTGTCATAAAATACCTTCTGGAAAAAGTACCTTCGATATAAGTAAAATTTTAATAAAAACACGATATTAATACTTATATTTTAATAAACAAGGTTGTTTTGATGAACAAGTTTGTTTGCTATTATTAAATTGCACAAGAATGTACCACCCGAAAGCAAATAAAAATCAGCACAAATGGGCTAATGCTACTTTAATGCCCGCCCTGTATCTTCTAATACTATAAGTGTCTTAACAGTCCTTTTGGAGAGTGAACATTATAAAAAAAGGGTTTTACTTTTTGACCAGTCATTGAAGAATCTAAATCTATTTTTTTGTGCATAACGAACAAGTATAAGGTATTTAAATAATTAGTCATGGACGGCATCCTGTGTTTTGGATCCGCCCTAAGCTGCGTGCTCTATGCGATTGCAGCGCCGGACCGGGCGTTACGAGTAAAGGGCAAATGAACTCACGCCTTAATGCGCTCACTCTACATCTGACAGTTGTACCAGTCCGAGAGCGCCTTTTGCTTCAACATGACGTAACACTTGAATTGTTTTTATACTAATCATTGTTAAGTTCCTTTTTAATAAACAATATCTTTCGTACGAGTAGTCGCCCGTTAATTTCATATCCTGTTACAACAGGTTATGGTCCCAGGAGCAGAACATCGTCTGGACAATCGAAATTGAAAATCAAAAAGACAAGAAGACAACGTGGAAAATACACGCGGAAATATAACCTCACCGCGAACAAAATGGACGGTCAAGCTACGAACGTAATGCGCATACAAATGCTAACCAGAGATAATTATGATACCTGGAGACTAAGAATGCGGGCACTTTTCGAATCGAAAGGACCGACGAAAAAAGCATCATTGTGGAAACGGCTAATGAATCATCGACTCAACGAAGGCGGAGATGTACAACGACACGTCGACGAATTCTCGGATATGGTCGACAAAATGTCCGAATTATCCGTACAAGTCAGCATCGAATTACAATCGATCATGCTTTTACACAGCCTGCCGGAGAGCGAGAATTTTAGATGCGCCATCGAACCGAGAGACGAGTTACCTTCGCCGGAACATCTGAAAATTAAAATCCTCGACAAAAGCGCGACGAGAAGACAACGCAGCCAAGCCGAAGACCAAGCAGTGTTCGCGAGAAAAGGAACGCCGAATTGGAAAAGGATTACGAACAAATCGTCGAACAAGTCCATCGATAAATCGGATGATCAACGTACCGGCGGACCATTCAAATACAAATGTCATAGATGTCGTCAAATCGGTCATCATCATCATCGGCACTACCGGGAACCGGTTTTGGCCTTATTTAGCAAGTCCTGAGGCTTGTTAAATTTTCCATAATGATTTGTTTTTTCCGGGCAAGGTCATTAGTCTTGCGCCAGTGGCTCCCCGACGGGGAATCGAACTCCGGTCTCCCGTGTGACAGGCGGGTATACTAACCACTATACTATCGAGGAGCCGTCAAATCGGTCACAAGGCCATAAATTGTCCGGAGAAGGCCGAACGAAATGCGAAACATTCCGAAAGGCGAAGACTTTCCCTTTCTAACCTCCCACACAGACGCAGATTCTTGCTTTGCAGGGAACGTTCAGAAAAACGATACGTGGTGTCTCGATAGCGGATGTACATCACACTTATGCCACGACAAGGACGCATTTGAACAAATCGCAAGTGATGGAAATTTAAAGATTAATCTGGCAAATCATGACCCCACCGACGTAAAAGCGAAAGGAACCGTAAAAATCGCGGCATCCGACGGAGACACGACTCGGCTCATACGTCTGGAAAACGCACTGCACGTACCCGACCTGCGTAACAATCTCGTCTCGGTCGCGAAGATCACGCTGCCCTTCGGAAAGAAATCGCACCGAAGCGCAAAATTATTGGACATCGTCCATACCGACGTATGCGGACCGATGAGAGACGAATCAAGAGACAAAGCTAGGTAGTTCCTCACGCTAACCGACGACTACTCTCGATGGACAGAAGTAAGGTTTTTGCAAAAGGCGACGTCTTGAAGTTTTTCAAGGAATTCAAGGCTCTCGTCGAAAATCAATCAGGACGAAAAATTAAATGTATGCAATCCGACAACGGACGAGAGTTCTGTAACGAAGAATTCGACAGATTCTTGAAGGGAGAGGGAATTGCACGAAAACTCACGACGCCATACACTCCCCAGTTAAATGGAGTAGCGGAAAGGAAAAACCGCACGCTCTTGGAAATGGGGCGTTGCATGTTGACGCAATCGAAGCTCCCAACCTCGTTTTGGGTAGAAGCGATCGCCACGGCAAACTTCGTAAGAAATCGATGCATTACGAAGGCGCTAGGAGGTAAGACTCCTTACGAATTATGGCACGGAAAACGCCCGAACGTGAAGAACATGCGAACTTTCGGAGAGACTGCATATATGTTGGATAAAACTCCCGGAAAAGGGAAGCTGGAACAGCGAGGTATGAAATGCATTTTTTTCGGATACGACGAATCGACTCAAGGCTATCGAGTATGGGTGTCAAACAAACGAAGGGTACCTACAACGCGAGACATCAAATTTACTGATACCGACACAAAAACGGAAATGCATAACGAATCGTCATCGTCTTCGTCAAATCTGAATCGAGATTCGAATCACAATCCAGAGGGAGTATCACTGCCGAATTTCTTTGAACCTCACCTAGGTGGGGACCACGACGAGGAATCGAGAAATGAATCGCAGGAACACGACGACCCGGCGGGAGAAGGGGACGATATCACCGACACGATCAGAAGAGCTCCGGGTAGACCTAGAAAGATTCTCACCGGACGACCAGGTCGCCCGCGAAAATTGTATCGAATCACGCAAGAAGACGAAATCCTCGCGGTTCGTGCGGGGATGAGATCGACCGAACTCTCGACGACGAGAAGTCGTAAATCTCGGACGGCCTGGAGGCAAATTTAGCCAGTCTTCACTCGGAGGTCCCGTATCGGCAAGCATTGGACGGACCGGACAAAGAAGAATGGTTGGACGCCGTCATCGAAGAAGTCAAATGCTTAATCAAGAATGATACATGGCTGATCGTGAATCGACCCAAGAATCGCAACGTGGTCGGATGTCGAATGGTTCTCAGGAACAAGTACGACTCGGGCGGCAAGGTCGAGAGAAGAAAAGCACGACTCGTGGAGAGGGGGTTCGCGCAGCGAACGGAGATCGATTTTCACGATACCTACGCTCCGGTCGTTCGCCTGGGATCCATGCGTATGCTACTTACACTGGCGGTCAAGCAAGACCTTAAGGTGCATCAGATGGACATCACGACCGCCTACCTAAACGGTACGGTCGAAGAGGAAACATACATGGAATTGCCCGATTTACTCGCAGGATGTTTGAGGAAAACTTCGCGACACAAGGCAAATCCGACATCGAGAGGCGCGCCAAGGAAATGCTGAAACAGCTTCAGGGTGGCGAAAAGGTTTGTCGTTTGAAAAAGGCTTTGTACGGCCTTAAACAGGCCGGTCGGCAATGGCATAAGAGACTGAACGGGAAACTCGAAGAATTAAATATGACACCGACGAGCGCGGATCCGTGCGTTTATCGCCTCAAACGAGGGGGAGAACCGTTGATAATATTGCTCTACGTTGACGACATTTTTATATTCTATCGAGACCAGAAGGATCTTGATTCCGTCCAAAAAGGTTTATCACAGGAATTCGAGGCGAGAGAGCTGGGAACAGCTCGCTATTTTTTGGGGATCGAAATCGCCAGGAACAGAAATCAGATTACGCTTTCTCAACCAAATAACGTTCGGGAACTACTCTCTCGATTTCGGATGGAGGACTGTAACACCGTCAGTACTCCCGTTGAATCGGGTTCGAGGCTCGAAAAGGACGTTGGAGAAGAAGGATCACCAGGAGGAAATCGGCCTTATCGCGAGCTTGTCGGAGCTCTGAATTACTTGGGGATTGCCACAAGACCGGACATTTCGCACATTGTCAGTTGTCTCAGTCAATTCAACACTTGTCACGGCGAGGCACACTGGAAGGCGGCGAAACGCGTCCTGAGATATCTGTAGGGGACCGCCGACTTCGGAATCACGTACACGAAGAGCATGAAAACCTTGGAAGGGTTTGTTGACGCCGATTGGGCTGGATGCCCGATAGATCGAAGGTCGTATGCCGGATACGTCTTTAACCTGAGCGGTGCCGCCATCAGCTGGGAGTCGAGGAAACAGCGGCACGTCGCGATTTCGTCAACTGAGGCGGAGTACATGGCATTAACTGAAGCCGCGAGAGAAGCCCTATACATACAGGGATTCTTGTCGGAGCTCCTGTTACGTGCGTCCGCCACCCCATCAATTAATCATTTGGTAATTTTAATATAATTTGTTTTAAAGTGGTGTGATGGTAAGGTGGTGGAGGAGTTGCACGATCCAGAAGTGAGTTTTTGAACACGCCCCGATTCGGGTGTGGATCGTGCAGTTCTTCGAGTTCGAATTCGGTTTTCGAAGTGGACGTGAATGGGGAGCGAGAGAGACAGAGGGTCAATGTTTGTTGAATACGGTTTTGAATTCCGTTGTTGACGGTTTTTTTTTGACAATGATGAGAGAACGTTGGTTAACGGAGAAGCAGGAAGGAACAAAGAATTTGTCCCGTGTTAATTTTTGGTTTTGTCGGATCAGCATCGTGTTAATTTTTGGAAAAGAAAAAGTCTTAAATTAATAAACAAATTGAAAACCTTTTTGTTGAAAGTACTAAGATGTGTTAACTCTTTGTCGGACTGTAAATTGTTTCATGTAAAGATCATTGTTAATAAATTGAAATACGTTGGAAGTGTTATCTCTATTTACTGTTCCTGCTCAGTTACCCAAGCATTGGAGCCGCAAGCTGATGAATCTTGGCCCGGCAGCAGTTTACCAGGCGATGCAGCTGTACCCAGGTAAACGGTGAATATCTAACGTTCCAATCACAGGAAATAAATGGCTACTCGGTGACTGTTGGGTGCTGATTGGCGGCCGTTAAGAAAGAACGTCGACTCGACGCCACTACGGTGCCGCGCAACAACGTTACAAGAGATTGACAACCGGTTACCGGAATATTTTCACGAGCTAAGGGACTATAGAAGTCTCCAAATTCGATCTTCTACACGGTTAAATATGAGTTGAGTACAGAAACTGGCGAATGCAAGAACCCAACACGTATCGAAACTGGCACAACTGAAACTCACAATCATCCCTCAGTGAAATATTCCCAAGGCATTGTTTCCGAGATTGCGATGTTGAATGCTGATAGATGTCCCGACGGATTATGAAGAAAGTGAGTCTTTAATTCAAACTAGTAATTACACACACACAAAAACATAAATACAACACTCCGACCTAGCACTACAATCGAGGGGGAGTGTTGTGGGTCCGCCCTAAGCTGCGTGCTCTATGCGATTGCAGCGCCGGACCGGGCGTTACGAGTAAAGGGCAAATGAATTTACGCCTTAATGCGCTCACTCTACATCTGAGTTGTACCAGTTCGAGCGCGCCTTTTGCTTCAACACGTCGTAACACTTGAATTGTTTTTATACTAATCATTGTTAAGTTCCTTTTTAATAAACAATATCTTTCGTACGAGTAATCGCCCGTTCATTTCATATCCTACTACAACATCCTGGATAACAAGTTAAGATATTTTATTACCATAATTATTGTTATTATTATTATTTACACATTAATAACGTTCTAAATCAAATTAAAAATTATGTTCAATCAATCTTTTTGGGATTTAGATAACGAATAAATAAATAATAAATAGTAGAACATGGAATATAAACACAGCACTTTTGAGAAATTGTATTAGTAATAAACACTACAAAAAACCAAAACGTATTAAAATAAAAAAGTACCATTTTGCCTTGGGACATGGATGCTACTTTATAAAAATATATTTATCTACAACACCACCACATGCATAACATGAATAACCACATTCTGGTATTAAGCCTGACGATTTATAAAACCAAAGAAAGTCTCACCTTTAAGTACAAAAGCCTTTAAACAAATATGAATTACGACTATGAATTATGGTTAAAAAGAGCTTTGTTTTATAGAGACAAGTTTGCCTTAAAAGTGCGTCTATTTTTTTTTTTTTTGAAGGTGCACAACACAGAACAAAATAAATGCGTGTTTTAACAAAATGAGTTTAAAAAGTAAGAATTTAGACCGTTAGGGGGTCTGTTTGACCGTTTGCTAACAGCAAGAAAAGACGAAGAAAACCTTTTTTTTTAGTTTGATTTCAGCAAAAAAGTTCACACTTACGATGATTGCCACAGCTGTACCAACCTGTGCTTGTAAAAGAGTATCCAAGCAGCTTGGAAACGTCTACAATGCAACAATCCAAACCGCAAGACACCATAAAATCGTGGAAAGAACAATATATATTTTTTTATTGAAGAACGGAATAGAACTTACTAAATATTATTGATTGTTATTAGTTGAGATGATTAGTTTTGTTTTCTATGAGAATCTACACTTATGATATAGCAGAATGAATGCTTTGCAAAAAAAAAAAAAAAAAAAAAATGGTGGTGATGCAATGCGTGTTTAAGGCAATCGGAGGATTGCGTGAGTATCTATTCTACCGCAAGGAGTGTACGCCTATAAATCGTGTTATATATACCTATTCGAAGAAGAAAATATTGGTTGGTTATATTTTCTTAATACGTAACAGTTCTACGACTGTTTTACTGGCACTTTTAAACCATGGCGCTGTAGCGATTCTAACAGTTACACACAATTCACAAGCAAAAATAGTGAAGAACACCGAACGAAAAAATCGAATAAGAAAAATACATCAGAACCGTATACCAAGCGATAAATAAAAATAATTCACACCAGTGGAATATACTCGAGTTTGGAAATCAAATTCTAAACACGGTCAGTGGCCTGGTGTGTAACGCTTAGGTAAAATTTTTTTTCGTGATTCGAGCTGTCATAGCGTCAGTTCGAATCACACGATCTTCTTCACTATTATTTCAAACGCTATAGCGCTCCAATCCCACGGAAGTCAACAGAGCGAATTTTGTCAGAATCAGAAACGCGTGCAACGAGGCAAGTGAGACCGCGAAGAAGATTTACAATGACAAAGTGACTAACAAACTGCTTGAATACCTAACTAGTTCGCGTCCATTTTGGTCAATGGCAAAGCAATATCAATATCAGCAATAACTTCGTTTCCCCCGTTAGTAACAGGCAGCGATGCATTAGTCACGAATTCAAAGGATAAAGCCGACGTGTTCGCGAATTTATTTTCCACCAATTCAAACCTCAGTGTCAGTCATTTGGAGCCACTTGTGATTGCGCCGGTTCAGTCTTCGATGTCGGATGTGAAGTGCCGCCCGCAAGCTATTCAACGTATTTTACGTGGACTGGACGGTAGGAAAGCAACCAGCCCGGATGGAATACCAGCAATAGTCTTTAAAGACTGTGGTCCAGAACTGTCGCCGGTTCTTAGCAAATTCTTTCGTTTATCTTGTGCACAAAGGATCTTTCCTACCTGCCGGAAAATTGCTCGGACCCAAAGAAGGGGGAAAGGGTGTCTTCCACAAAATTACTGGCCAATAGCATTTTTTTCCATGTTACATAAGGTGATGGTCATCATCATCATCATCATCATCATCGGCACTACAACCGGGAACCGGTCTTGGTCTTATTTAGCAAGTCCTGAGGCTTGTTAAATTTTCCATAATGATTTATTTTGTCTGGGCAAGGTCATTAGTCTTGCGCCAGGGGCTCCCCGACGGGGAATGGAACCCCGGTCTCCCGGGTGACAGGCGGGTATACTAACCACTATACTATCGAGGAGCGTGGTCATGAATGCTGAATTGATTAAATATTTGGAATGCAACAGGCTTCTGAATGATTGTCAATACGGATTCCGTGGCAGGCGGCCCATGGGAGACCTTTTGACCCTTGTATCTGATATATGGATACCTGCGATTGAAGGGCATGGTGAATCAAGAGCGTTCGCATTGGATATCTTCAAGGATTTTGACCGCACCTGACACGTGACATTTCTGAGCAAACTTAGTTCATACGGACTTTCCCAGCAGCTTTGCGATTGGACGAAGAATTTCCTTGAGAACCGATCGATCCGGGTTTTTCTGGACGGCGAGTCTTTGGATCTGTATCCTATTAATTTCGGGGTACCTCAATGTTCTATTTTGGCTTCAACCTTATCTTTGCTTCACATAAATGATTTGTTGGAATCAACGGGTAACATAGTGTTCATTTTCGCGGATGATAGTACGTTTGTTTCCTCTGTTTCGAGTGATGGGCCGATTAGTGCATCAACGTCGCACCAGCTGAGATCGATTCTCTTAATCGGGATCTGGATAAGGTCCTGCAGGGGTGCACGGTCAATCTCGTCGACTTCAATGCAACGAAGACGCAATATACAACATACACAGGAAAAAAATTGATCGTCGGTTCCAGAACTGATGACGAATGGCCAGGCCCTCGAATCTGGGTAGAGCATAAATTTGGTTGGCGTCACGGTATGTGGGTATGTATTTTGGTATGAACACGTGTCGAACATCGCCAGGTTCACCTCTAGAAAGGTGAGTTATCTTTTTAGAGCCAAGAAATATCTCACTCCGGCCCAAGGGGCCTTCCCTCTATTTTGAGATTTATACTTCTTCTCCTGTATAAATCTCAAAATAGACCTGCGCTCGAATATTGCTCGCATGTTTGAAGCTCTGCACCTAAGCATATCCTCGACCTACTGGAAAACATACAGAGACGGGCGATTTGCCTGATAGGGGACACGGCGCTAACATTGGGGCTACAGTGTTGCTATCACATCGAAGGCGCATAACTGACCTTTGGTTGTTTTACAGATATTATCACGGGGACTGTTCTTCGAAAATTCGTGGTATTATTCTGTGAAATTCGGTTTATTGACGCTCTATGAGACAGCCCGACGGTTCCACCATTTTGGGGTTCATCTCCCAACGGCACGCACCTTTCCTTTCGTTTCGTTACAGGACGGAAGAGCTGTGGAATCCTCTCCCTGCACGAGTGTTTCCGGAGAGTTACAACCTGCAACTGTTCAAGAAAGGCTCCAACAGTTATTTAATAGCATCTCGAACAAATCATCAAAAAAAAAAAAAAAAAAAAAAAAAAACACCGACTCGTCAAAACGAAGACGTAAGGAAAAACGGAAAAAGCAGGATATACGCGTCGGCACGTGGGATGTTAGAACGTTATATAAACCAGGCGCGATACAGACGGTCGTAGAGAACGCAAAACAATATAAAATGGGCATCGTCGCCCTTCAGGAAGTCCGACTCCCACATCAAGTAATCGAAACCAACGGGTTTACATTGGCGTGTGGACGTACGGATACCTCGGAACCGGCTTCTCATAAGCAATAAGATTATGCATTGTGTCAAAGATTTGAGATTTATTAATGACCGGATGTCGGTGCTAAAGGTACAGGGCCCATGGTACGATTAGGTACTTATAAACATACACGCCCCAACAGAATTTACCAAAGAAGAATCGAAGGACACGTTATACGAGACCCTAGAGGAAGTATTTGATGGGATGTCTTCATTCGATGTTAAAAACCTCCTCGGGGACCTCAACGCGAAAATTGGAAACGAAGATATCTTCCAACCAACTAAAGCCTACACGACGTTTCAAATGACAAGGAATGCAAATTATCACGTTCGCAGTGTCAAAAGATCTGGTAGTGAAAAGCACGATGTTCAAGCACAAGCAAATTCATAAAGTCACATAGATATCACATAGCTAAAGAAAACGCTGTATTGCATAGGCCTCCCAAGAGAATCGTCGGTGGAATGGGCAGCAGGAGGAATGGCTCGCAAAGAGTCCAAGTGCGAATCAAGGGAGCCTATAGCCGAACTGGAAGTTTGATCGAGGTAAGAACCATCCCCAATTTTAAACTTTCGAAGCAGGGGGTGAGGAAAGAGAGAATTAAAGGATGCAAGCACCTACGAAACCTCGGAGACCAGTTGACCTACATCCAGAAAGAACCTAAATTACTTATCGGTCAGGACAAATGGGGCTTGATAGTTACAAGGAGGCTGAGGAAAGGGAAAAGCACTGAACCAGTTGCTTTACTTATCAGCTTGGGATGGGTCTTGCATGGGTGCGAGACCAGGAACAGCGCGCCAGTGAGATTTGTCAACTACGGCAGAACAAAGGAAGACGTCGACGGAAATGCTCGTTAGACGTCACTTCGAAATAAGAAGTGAACCTAAACCTAAACAACCTGAAAATGTATCCTACATCAGTGAGGGAGTAGCTAGTTACACCGACCCAACAATTCGGTACAAATACAAGTGGTGTGACATCAAAGAAAAGTGACAGCCTTGGCAAGAACATGGTGGTCAACCCGACGACAGTGCCAATCAACTGATGAGTCTCCACGAAGCGAACACTATCGTTGGTACACGAAAACAAATCAAAGGATTCCTAAAGCTTTGGAAACGAATGCTGAACAACTCGAAACTGAATATTATCGTTGGGATATTAGCAAGAATCAGTGGATACCAAAGAATCAAATATCCGTGAATGGGGTTTCGTATGATTTTGAAAATGGTGTACAGACATACACAGACAAGGATGGAGCTATATTCTTTTGATATACCGAGAAGAAAGCATGGTTTCCGAAATTCGATGATGACTTTATAGCAAGGTATCAAATGAGTTATGGCTTTATTGACAACACAACACCGACTGGAGAAGATAGCTTAAAGAATACCCGTCACCCCCGATGCCAAGGATCTCCGGACGAGATACCACCGACCCACAAGTTGGAGATGTAGTCATGATGGTGGATTCTTCACTGCTCCGCAGTACCTGGCCCCGCGGAGAAGTACAAGTTGTGTATCCTGCACCCGACGGAAAGATTAAAGTCCTGGACGTGAGGACGACATGAGGAATACTGCAACGACCACCACACCGAGTCGTAGTGTTGGCTCCAGCGATGACATCGCCGTCACATGAGGGAGAGCTTTCCACTGCGGGGGAGACTGTTGGCGATGCATCACGTCGACACGAATTCCCAGAAAAGGCAAGGCAAGCACCAGCACACAAGTTCTTAGGAAACAACGATTAGCGGCGCACCGATTCCAGGAAGCCACTAAGGAAAGCAGCACCCAGGAAACGAACAAACGAGAGGACGGCTACGGCCGATATCAGGCGGGCACATCGGCAGAGCACTAGGAGTTGGCAAGCGAGCTCCTAGTTGCAAAGAGACTTGACAGTAATAAAGATTAAGCAATTGTGACAGTGGTGTTTTATTTGGAGAATACAAGAATCGTACTGGGCAAGACAATAACGCCCTTCGTCCAGAGCAGAGTCCGGCTCTGGAAGTACGATACGCTAGCTAAATAAGTCGTTGCGCCAGCCAGTACCGGAATACAGTCCACGCAAAGGGAAGAGAGCTGAGACGTCGCCGGGGAAAGCACCGTCCCCATAGCAGTAACACCGTTGATTTGGAAAGAGAAGAACAAACAATCAAATCCTTTAAATATCTTGGTGTTATACTCAAGAACAGGTTGTCCTTCAAGGAACACCTGAGGAAAACGAGTGAAAAAACGGCAAGAGTATGCAAAGTTTTGGCGAGACTGCTACCCAATGTTGGAGGACCCCGGCCCCACATAAGGAAACTTATAACGAGTGTCAACACCTCCATTATAATGTATGCAGCTCACATATGGCCAGGAGCCGTACAGTATAAGTCGTAGACGAGGGGAATGAACTCAGCGCATAGGCTGGCATCACTAAGAGTATGCTGTGCATTCCGAACGGTATCCGAATATGCCATGTTTCGGCCAAGAGGACACCACTTGATATTACAGCTGCATTGAATGAGGTCTCACTAGAGAATCGTCGGAGAATGTGGTCACAATTACAGCTCTCAAGCCTAAGAGAATGGCAACGAAGGAAGATGGACCCGCAGGCGAGCCAAATAATTCAACACGCAAACCGCTGTCTGGTCATAGAAACAAACAATATCGTGACAATATGGAAGTAGTACTTTGAAAACCAGCTCAATGTGCGCACCCATTAACCACAAGTAAACGCACCAGACGTACATACAGCCGAGCCTCAAATCCCAGAGCCTTCTTTCAACGAAGTTGTAGACGCAATAAATCGATTGAAAAACAACAAGGCTCCCGGAGTCGACTGCATACCGGCAGAGCTTGTGAAGCATGGAGGAGAGGCAACCGAAAATCGAATAAGAAAATGCATCAGAGCCGTAAACCATAGCGATAACATAACAATTCACATCAGTTGAATATACTTGAGTTTAAAAATCGAATTCTAAAGACGGCCAGTAGCCTGATGTGTTACGCATTGGTTCAATTTTTTGTGATTCTAACTGTCATAGCCTCAGTTCGAATCACACGTTCTTCACTATCATCCCAAACGCTATAATCCGCCAACTGATTAAAACAATGTGGGATAAGGAGTCATTCCGGGAGAATGGAAAACCTCAATAGTCGTCCCCATTTTCAAAAAAGGCGACAGATCTGACTGCGAAAATTATAGAGGAATATCATTGCTCCCAACCACATACAAAATACTAACAAATGTCATGTTGGCGAGAACCACACCATTCGTAGAAGAAATACTGCGGATTCCCTAGGAATCGGTCAACGAGCGACCGAATCTTTACAGTAAGGCAATTGCTGGAAAAGAAGTGGGAATACGGAGAGACGGTTCACCAACTGTTCGTTGACTTCAAAAAGCCTACGACTCAGTCGCAAGGGAAAGATTCTACCATATTGTAGTTGAGCTCGAAAACCCGTAAAAATATGCCGCTATCATTCAAATCTGCATGAACGAAAACAAAAATAGAAATCCATCTCTCAAAACCATTTGAAACCCGGGACAGACTAAAACAGGGGGATGGCCTCTCACCATGTCTTATTAACCTTGTGATCGAGTATGTCATCGGAAAGGTAACAGACGACAATATGGTCGGATCATGCCGGAACGGGGTCACACAAGTGCTCGCATATGCGGATGACATCGCCGTTTTGGGCGATAATCTAGAAACTGTAAGTAAAAACAATGGAATCATCATGCAAGCGGCAGACGAGGTGGGCCTAGAAATAAATGAAGACAAAACAAAACACATGATTACGGCGAGAGCGGGTGGATCTCAGAGAACACATATAAACATCAGACGCAAGATATTTGAAAATGTTAAAGAATTTAAATATCTGGGAACAAAACTGACGGCCAGTAACGAAATGTCGAAGGAAATTAACAAAAGGCTACATTCCGACAACGCTAGTTGCCACGCAGTCAGTAAACTGCTGAAATCTAAACTGGTATCACGTAATATAAAGCTCCGTGTTTGTAGAACCATAATCATGTCGATTGTTCTGTACGGATGCAAAACATGGGCTCTCTCAAAACGGGAAGAAAACAAATTCCGCGTATTCGAGAATAAAGTTTTTGAGGAGGTGGCGTTTCTAACAGATGCACACAAAATACACAGGCAAATAATGAAGAACACCGAACGAAAACCGAATAAGAAAATGCACCAGAGCCGTATACCATAGCGATAACATAACAAAATCCGCATCAGTCGAATGTACTTGAGTTAGAAATCGAATTCGTACACACGGCGGTGGCCTGCTGGGTTGCGCTTTGGTTCAATTTTTGGTGATTCTAACTGTCATGGCGTCAGTTCGAATCACACGTTCTTCACCATCATCTTAAACGCTATAATTGGTGACCCCGACGTGATCTGTGTACACACAGCACACACTTATAGCGTTTGAAATAATAGTGAGAAAGAACGTGTGATTCGAACTGACGCTATGACAGTTTGCATCACCAAAAATTGAACCTAAGCGTTACCCATCCGGCTACTGGCCGATTTTAGAATTCGATTTTCAAACACGACTATACTCTACTGATGTGAATTGTTATGTTATCGCTATGGTATACGGCTCTGATGTATTTTCTTATTCGATTTTCGTTCGGTGTTCTTCACTATTTTGCTTGTGAATTGTGTGTATCTGGTAGAGACGCCACACACTTTCCCGTACTAAAACAGTTCTTCACGACACGATCACGACTTCCGCATAGAGCACCGGCACACTCGCCTGCTCCGAGGATCTCTCGCTCGCTCGTTCCTCGCTCCGTCGTTCGTACACGAAGCCGATCATAACAAAGGTACTGAGGAGGGAGTAGTATGGCGTCAGTTCGAATCACACGTTCTTCACTATCATCTTAAACGCTATAGGAGTATCTTTGGCGGTAAATATGGCGAAGAGGCGTATACAATGGAAGAAACTCCACAACAACGAATTGGAAGAGCTATACCGCAAACCTACAATAGTGAGAGTAATCAGGTCGCGAAGAGTAAGATGGGCCGGACATTTGGCGAGAATGGGCAACGATAGTGCCGTGCGTAGAATTCTTGAAGAGAGGCCAATGGGAAAAAGACCGACAGGACGACCGCGACGGAGATGGGAGGACAATGTAGTTTGACCTTGAGGAGATCGGATCAGACGGTCAAGCGTGGAAGGAGAGTGCAAAGGACAGGGAGCGATGACGCGGGCGAGTCAGTAAGGTCATGAACTTCGGGGTTCAGTGTTAGGTCAATAAATGGTAATAGTAATTATTTTAATGATAAATTTGTTTATTGAACAGACACGTTACTGAACACGGAATAATGCTCTGTATCCTCCAGAAATAACTTCAACCCACACGTATCCAGCACCAAGTTTCTTCAAGGAGGAAGGTAACTAATTCAATATGAAAATGTGTTAAATTGAAGAATGGGTTACAACGTAGGAAAAAAAAAAAACCCGTTGAATATATGTCACGTTCACATAAAAGGGAATCCAAAATCGCATTCATACAATAAGTCGTTGCTACATAGAAGCTTGTGTAATTCATTGAGCAGAGAAATGATGTAGTATTGCCAAAAGGCCGAAACTATTTGTGACTTCAAAGCTCAAATTACTCTGTCATTGAAGACCTACAATTAAATGAGTAATCTTGTTTTCCTACAATGATATGTGAATGTTGTTCCTTCCGCGAAGCTAGGGTCAACAAATTAGCAGGTTTGGGAGCGTCACTTGAAATTACTCTTTCCTTCGAGTAGGCCGCTGCAGGCATTAGCCCACATTGCTGAAACAATGTTTTCCTCGAATTTCTCTGTTTTGTTTCAAGTACAAAGAATATTCTCGAAAAGTTAAACAAACAGACATGAACAAGATGTACACAAAAACGCGCATTGCATCATCGTTCGTTATATAGAAAACATTTAGCTTATACTTACGGAAATGCAGCCATTGTCGCTAATTTAACATAAAGTTCCTTCTTGTTGTCCTTCAACGTGAATATGTGGGGAGACAGTAATTTGTACTTCTCACAAAATTCCACGGGCTGGAGAAGATAATCCTGGCGGTATTCACACAAATCGCCCTTTGTTCCAACAATCATTATTGGAATTTTACTCTCCGCATAGTACTTGATGTATATACGAGCGATGTATTCAAACGATCTCGGGTTCGAAGTATCATACACCAAACAGGCAACATCGCAATTAACCTCCTGTGGCTGGAGCGGATCCAACACATGTTTCACTTCGATGTCTCGCAATATTAAGTGCTTCTCTTGACCATATACTTGAACTGAATTCACGCAATGGGTGACGTTTGTTTTGAAATCCTTTCCAATCAGACTTTTCATATCGTCAACTAAGAACCCACGGCACAAGCCGGTTTTGCCAGCTCCTTTAGGACCAATAACATGGCACATATACACAGATCGACTGCTTTGTCTTTTAGCTAAATCAATTCGACGCTCACGTGTCACATGTATTGCTGCCAGTTGTGACTCATTTTCGAGGACACTGAAACCCAAATAGCCAAGATATTCCAAGGTCTTTGGAAGATCGACCAGAGTCATAAGGGTCCAACGGCACAGCCACCCATGTAGTGTTACCCAACCTTTTTCATTTACTGGACACGATTTACGAATATCTGTTGAATATGACCAAGGAGCTGATGGGCAGGTGCTGAAGACTGATTTGTGTTCTTCCGAGGACAACGCACCATCTCCGTCTTTATCGTAACGTTCAAATAAAGCTGTCAAAAACTGTTGGCCGCGATGAGAGAGTTCTGTACTACTGCCAGGTGGGATTTTAATGGATGGGTGCAAATATTCCTTGGACATCTCTAAGTTTTCATTGTACCCAAAACGCCGCAAAACTGCCCAAGTAGTTTCAATGCGACCTCTTTGTACAAATAGACAATGAAAAAAGAAGAAGCCTTTGAGGGTGACTGAGTCATTATATATCCCATCGGGTATGCTCTTTGAAATCACCGCTTTCACTTCGTCGAGGATTTGCGGCTGGAGCGGTACATTGAAACATCGTTTTTGAAACAGATACAGTTCATAGTCATTAAGTAAATTATCTCCATCAATGTCACATATTTTAAAAATGCGAACCAGCGATTTCTTGCAAGCTGGGGTGAGCTGAAATAAACGAGAAGGGGATACGGGTGACGAAAAGAACCTATAACGACTTTATACTCACATCTTGCTCCTCCATTATGTACAGTGGCGATGTAGGGTGTAGAACTGCCTTTTGTGCGTAGTAAAACATTTCGGAAATGTTGTGCAATGTTTTAGCTGAGCACTCCACGCAACTTTCAACTTCTGGGAAATCTTCCATGATAGTCAGAACATTCTACAATCACAAGAGGAAACCAAATTAAATCACCTAAAATCAGATGTAAATCCTAGAAATTACTTCAATGGTTGATTCTTCCACTAAGTCGCACTTATTTCCCACTAACACAACCGGTTTTCGTGGCTGTTGTTGCACCTTATCACACGAATCCCTAATGAATGGAAGCCAAAACGTCGTGATGCGATCGCGTGTATGGTCATCATCAACATCATAAACAATACACACAACATGCGCCTTCTGAATCTCCTCCGTTAAGACTTCATCGGTTTGTTCGTCACCTAGATGCAAACAAATAACAAATTAACGCTTTGCATATGATTATCAAAAAACGAATTATACTTGAATAATCGACAATATTTGTTGGAACTCGTTCCGGCGTCACATTTGCTGGTATTGTTATCTCTTCAGCTTTTCCGGGGACATCTTCAGGAAACTCCTCACTAACTAGCGACAAAATTAGTGAAGTCTTACCAACGCCCTTATCCCCGACAAGAAGTATTCGAACATTCCGACGAGTTGCACTCCAAGTGACCATCTTTCCGTCGTTTGTTTGAATTTAATTCTTCAAAACACCAACACACACTGAAGGCGCGTCGTGCACGATTCGATTCGCGATAATTTATCAAATCTCTGAAACGAAAAGAAGATAAATTCGATTACACAGAGTTCCCATTAATAACAAAACTATCCCACTCCCAACATAACACTCAACAACGACCTTCCAAAAATCAATAAAATATAACGCCAATAACGTTGAAAGTTAATACCGGGTTTCACTGCAATTTAAACGTTTGTGGTCACAATTAATATTTCCCTCAATTAGATTTCTAGACAGGACGACAGCCCACTCCTAATAATTCATAGAAATCGAATAACTGCATCTTTGCAGGGGTTGTTTGTTGTTCTTGAGGCTGTTGTTTGGATTATCTTCGCAGGAGATATAGACGACAAACTTTTTTTTTCTAATTGTTCCTTTTCGATGAAAATTTTGACATTTCAAGGAGAACCGAAAAACCACTGCACGATGTGATGGCACGTCGGTTGGCAGTTTTTAAATAGGCAATGACCTTACAATCGATATTATGAACGAAATAGAGTTTTTGTGTCCGTTTAGAACTGGAATGTCCAATACCTGAACGCATTAACAAATTATTTTATTTCAGACTGAAATTACATAAACCCAGACGAACCTTACCTCTAATGGTCGATGACAAAGCTGTTGACACAGTTGACGTTTATACCTTGTAAGAGAGTCGGCCAATAATAACAAAAAAAAACATTCGATAGGGTATGGTATGATTGGTTGTCTATTTCGCTTAAGAATAAATAAATGTTAAAGTAAGAACCACGGTAATATTTAGTAGTAAAATGCTCTGTTCTGGGATACTCGATTATTTTGTATATATTTATTTTACGATCGTAGTAATGAAAGTTTTCTCTTTAAAAGATATAGAACTGTAAATAACCTAAAATAATTAAAAATCATGGAATGAACATAGTACTGGCTGTACTGCAAAGATAATTTTATGCTATTAATGTTTAAATATTATTTGTGGTTCGAGTGAAGGACAATGTTGAAGTCAAATTAACTACGTGGAGCTAATCAGAATCGCGACCTATTCCGCTAAATTACACGCGAGGAATTAAATTCTTTATTTCGCATGTTGTATGGCATGTTGCATTATGTTGTTGAAGACACATGATACGTAGTAACTCTCCCACCACCTTTACCCCACCGAGAAACCAATCTACGTTTCAAATTAAACATATTGTGACGCATATGACAATCAGTAGGAGAATATTCTAGAAAGTCAAAAACAAAGTACTAGAATATTGTAGAAAGTACTGGAAAACTGGAAACTATGAACAGTAGAAAATTCGAGGCTATGGAACGGACGGAAACGAAACACCGTATCAGAATGAGGAAACGGTATAAATACGTCGCATGCAGATCGAGTAGAAAGAAGTAAGAAGTAAGCCGAGTAAGCAAGCGATAAGCAAGGAAGCATTAAGTCAGGAAATCGTTAAGTGTACGGTAAAAGTAACGGGTGTTATTAACATACAAAAAAAGTGTTACATTAATCAAAACCAATTTAACGGCTCTTATTTATTAAAAATAAAAAATAATTACAATTGGTGTCAGAAGTGGGATTAATTATTAGTGAAGTAAATAAGTCTATGAAAGTGTGTTGTAACGATGTCAGATCGACATTTGGAGGATCTTCGCGTTCCTGAGTTGAAGAAGGAACTTGAAGACCGGATTCTGGATAGCAGAGGACAGAAGCAAATTCTTCGACAGCGTCTGTAAGCAAAGGAGGGAGGGGGTATTGATGTCGACACATATGTTTTTACGATTTGGCCAGACTGTCCGGATCGAGAAGAAACAGCGAGTCAAGATGGTGCCAATGTAACAGAGAAGAGTTCGCCACAGTTGGACATTTCAGAGATGCTCAGGATGATGATGATAAAATTGGACGCGCAAGCTACAGATATTAATTCAAAATTCGACGCCCAAAATTCAAAATTGGACGATCAAGCTACAGATATTAACTCAAAATTGGACGCCCAAGCTGCAGATGTTAATGCAAAGTTGGATGCCCAAGTGGATAAAATGTAATTTTCAACACTTTAAGGAAGAAATTTAGTCAAAAAATCGGAATGAAGTAGAAAATCTGGACGTAAAAATCATCCATGAAATAACGCGAATCAAAAAGAGCCTTGAGTGTGTTGAGACAAATAAGGCATCGCCTAGCAATCAACATGACTACAAAGATACAAGGATGTAACCGCCAACCTTCGATGGAACGGGACCCTTCCCCGTATTTATATGTCAGTTTGTCGCCGCGGCCAATTATAATAAGTGGTCGGATGAGCAAAAGTCAACATCACTAATCTTGTCACTCCGCGGGGCGGCTGCAGAATTGCTACAAACCATACCAGCAGAGAAGCAAACAGATTTCCAAGCGGTAAGAGACGGTCTTGAAGCTAGGTATGGAGACAACCACATGCAGCAGGTCTACCGCATGCAACTGCGAGCAGAACACAGGAACCTGGAGAAAATCTTCAAGAGTTGCAGGCAGACATTGAGCGATTGGCAAACTTGTCTTTTTCAAATATGACTAAGGAATTTTTGAACGAGGTAGCAATGGAAGCATTTATAAATGCACTCCAAGATCGGGACTTGCAACAACCCGTTCGTTTGGCGGGAAAGAAGACGACTAATGAAATACTGGCGTTCGCATTGGCATATGAATCTGCTAAACTGCCTACCAGGAGTACATATAGAGTCCGAGAAACGTCCGTTGAGGTATGTTCCTGCCAAAGAATCGGGCATGTACAACAGAGAACCTCGAGACCTGATATGAGGTGTTGGAAATGCGGCGAAGTCGGCCACATCTCTCTTGACTGTAGGAAACGTCGACGAATGAATGAAACATTAATTGAGAATTGTTGTTCATGCGCTAATCCCAAGAGAAGCCATCAGTGTGATTCAGACTTGGACAGCACCACGACCGAATGTAAATTCTTGCATCAACAGATAATTGCTCTTAAGACCAGCCGAGAAAAAGTCATTGAGGAGAACAATCGCTTATCAACTGATCTAGCAGAGAGGCAAGCTGAAATTTTGACCCTAAAGCTTCGCCTTCAGGATTCGGAAGTAGAAATTGATCGCTTAAAACAAGAGGCGTACGACCTTCGAAATGTACAAGTAGAAGTACTAAATGGGTGGACGTATAGCGTTTGGGATGATAGTGAAGAACGTGTGATTCGAACTGACGCTATGACAGTTAGAATCACCAAAAATTGACCAATGCGTAACACATCAGGCTACTGGCTGTGTTTTGAATTCGATTTTTAAACTCAAGTATATTCCACTGATGTGAATTATGTCATCGCTATGGTATACGGCTCTGATGCATTTTCTTATTCGATTTTCGTTCGGTGTTCTTCACTATTTGGTTGTGTTTTGTTTGTGTATCTGTTAGATACGCCACAGACGAGTGGTGCTATACGCGCAGCTCAACTTCAGGATGAAGATATGTCGCTAATCCTGGAACACAAAGAAAAGAACGAGCGGTCAACTTGGAACAATATTTCCGACAAGAGTGGAACATTTAAATCATATTGGGCACAATGAAATTCCTTGCTGGTGGAAGATGGAATTCTAAAGCGTAAATGGGAACCCGCGGACGAAAAATCCCATCGAATGCAGATTCTAGTCCCACCATCAAAATTTAAGAATGTACTAACAGAAATGCACGACGGGGCCCCCGGTGGACATCTGGGAGTTAATAAGAAATTTTCAAAACTACGATCTCGATTCTACTGGCTTTACATGAGAGATGATGTCGAGTCTTGGTGTAGGAAGTGCATAACTTGCACTGCGACCAAAGGACCAACAGCAAAACCAAGGAGCGCTGTGGGGGTGAAAGTTCGGATGCCAACGTATGGCAAGTATTCACTTTACCCGCCAACACTGCGACTCCGTAAATGGGAAGTTGTTCTCCTGTTGATGTCCACAAAACGGCCAACTGATTAATAAGAATGCACTGGGGTGGTTTTATTGTTAATGTTATTTTATTTTGCTACTATATCCTTTTCTTTATTATTATTTCTTAAACTATATTTACATCTAATTGTACACATGTAGCTTTTTGTAGTTCGGCAACAACACGATTCTTGAGACGGTGATAGTTTTCTCGTTGCTCGATAAGCGACGAATATAAATAGCGATTCTCGCGTTTCGATTCAAGTAGCGCACTATGAAGTTCTTGATTATTGGGTATTAACTCGCGGTTGATTCCACGGTACGTCTCCATTCGTAAATAACGTTTTAATTGTTAATCAGATTTTCTTTAAACGACTGTCTCGCGAGGTACGAAGATGGCCTTAAGCGGCGAATGAATTTAGCCTCGAGCGGCGTGACCTAACGCAATTGTGATTGAGATGTGACTTCTATAAAATTAGCGAATTTAATGGTGACGAGCGTCGGCGCGACTTCCGCTGTGATGATTCAATAGTGACTGTTGAATTAGGGGTGAAATTCTGTATTTCTGGTGTTACACATCGATCCGCCAATGGTAATCATGCTCTCTTGTGCATTCCTCAATTCCCCCACGCTCATCGAGGTAGAAACGTACTTGTGTATTCGTTCGACGTCGATGGGCGTAGTAAGGATGGAGAAATCAAAAGGAAAGCACAATAACCCAAGGTTGATCTGGCTTAGTGTGTGTGCATTAATTCCGCGTTTGCAACTGGCCCAGTGACATAGTGATGATTATGGTAGGTTTCATAGGTCATCGAACTATGGAAAGACAAAATTTCAGAGGAGAGGAAAATTTAGCTGGTGGAATTCACCTGCAAAAAGAGATCATTGATCCCAAGCGAATGGATGATCTGATGAAAAGCCGAAGTGACGCCAAATTGGCTAGGGTAATTTATCATGAAAACTAATTAGGTATTTTGATAAATTCCCCAGCGGTTTGCTATGATGCTACGGCGTCGTTTGCTTCTACTTGTTGTTGCTACCCGACATTATATGATTTCTGTTGGAAATCTCATGGGCTAGCAAAATGGAGTTGCCGTATGGCAAAAGGTAGCTGAATTCAATTCTGCATTATATGCATAGAATAATGAATTCAGCTGTGCTCTTTTACAGGTAAAATAGCCGAACGGTGGGATAAGGGATAATGTGACGCCCTGTTAGCGGTCGAAATTAGGTATAGAATTATGGGTTGGTTCTCTATATAATATAGAGAAACCCCACAGCGCTATAAAGCAGTACAACGTGGGTGCCCCTTTCGAGCGAATTGCGATTGATATCTCAGGACCATTTCCAAAAACCAACGACAACAACAAATACATGTTGGTCATCATGGATTATTTCAGCAAGTGGGTGGAAGTAAATTCCAAACCAAGAAGCAACAACAGCCATTGAGCAGCTTATCAATCCCTGTGAGCTTCATTCCGATCAAGGCCGAAACTTCGAATCACAGATATTTCAAGGCATCTGTGCGGCACTGGGCGTAAGGAAAACCAGGACCACACCCTTACATCCGCAGTCAGACGGAATGGTCGAAAGGTTCAACCAAACAATGAAAGAGCACTTATAGAAGGCCGTTAGTGATCACCAACGAGATTGGGACAAATATGTACAAACCTTTCTTATGAGTCATAGATCGGCTAATCACCATACGACAGGTAATTCTCCAGCAAGTATTATATTTGGACGAGAGATACGATTACCAGCCGATCTGCGATTCGGGATACCTCCAAACGACATAGATAAGACTGAAGAATACGTAGCCGAATGGAGAAATCGCCTCGATGAGATTCATCATTTGGTCCGAAAGCAAATCAAGGTATCAAGTGACAAGATGAAAACAAGGTACGATGTTCGAACTAACGTATCTGGATTTAATGCAGGCGATAACGTGTGGCTTTATAACCCTCATCGGCAAAAACGAAGGTCTCCGAAGTTGCAGCAACATTGGGAAGGGCCTGTGGCGACTCTAACAGATACACACAATTCACAAGCAAAAACGCGAACGAAAAATCGAATAAGAAAAATACATCAGAACCGTATACCAAACGATAACTAAAATAATTCACATCAGTGGAGTATAGTCGAGTTTGGAAATCAAATTCTAAACACGGTCAGTAGCCTGATGGGTAACGCTTTTTTTCGTGATTCAAGCTGTCATAGCGTCAGTTCGAATCACACGATCTTCTTCACTATTATGTCAAACGCTATAGACCGTATAAGGTTCTCACAAGAATTACGACGTTGTCTATAGGATTAAGCGAAGACCGAACGCCAAGATGAAAGTGGTACATCGTGACCGACTGGAGACTTTTGTTAACTCAGAGGACCAGTGAACTTAGTTCTGGACGAACTAATCTAGGCGGAGGGTAGTGTGACGCATATGACAATCAGTACTAGAATATTCTAGAAAGTCAAAAACAAAGTACTAGAATATTCTAGAAAGTACTGGAAAACTGGAGACTATGAACAGTAGAAAATTCGAGGCTATGGAACGGACGGAAACGAAACACCGTATCAGAATGGGGAAACGGTATAAATACGTCGCACGCAGATCGAAGAACTAAGAAGGAAGAAGTAAGAAATAAGCAGAAAAAGACACGATAAGTACGGAAGCATTAAGTCAGGAAATCGTTAAGTGTACGGTACAAGTAACGGTTGTTATTAACGGGCTAATAAAGTGTTACATTAATTCAAAATCGATTTAACGGGTCTTATTTATTAAGAATAATTAATCCAGCGAACCCTAAGCTCGCTACAATATAAACATAAAGCATAATACAATTTACATTTCAAATTAAACATAAAATATAACATATTGTAGCGAGCTTAGGGTTCGCTGGATTAATTATTTTGAATAAATAAGAGCCGTTAAATTGATTTTTGAATTAATATAACACTTTATTAGTCCGTTAATCACAACCGTTACTTTTACCCTACACAACGATTTCTTGACTTATTGCTTCCGTACTTATCGCATATTTTCCTTCTTACTTCTCACTCGAGACTTTCGCTTGCTTCACTATCTTACTTATAACTCGTATTTATACTGTTTCCTCATTCTGATTTGGCGTTTCGTTTCCGTCCGTTCCATAATCTCGACTTTTCTATTCCAGTTTTCCAGTACTTCCTAAAATAATCTAGTACTTTGTTTCGGACTTTCTCGAAGATTCCAGTACTGATTGTCATATGCGTCACAATATATAAACATTCACCATCCCATTAAGCTATAGTCTTCGTGAAATGGTCGGGGGAAATCCTTGAGCATCTTTCAGAACTTGGCTGTTGGACCCGGTCGAGAAAAAAAATGCATTTTGCGCTGACTCAGCGCTATAGGTTGGCCTTTTTGGGTAAAAAAAAAAGTTGGTGTCAAGAAGGCGAAATTCGAAAGCTGAAAAGAGAGGAATCGATAATAGTGTTACGGACCTCGCGTCCGTGTCTTCGCCGAACACCCACTAATTTCCGCAAATTTCCCCTTTCTGTCTGTAAAGGAAAGAAAAATGGCCAAGTAGCTAATTTGCATAAACTACTTTATGTAAATTCTACTTGGCAGGAAAATAATAAAAAACGGCGTTGGCGCCGAATAAAACAATAAACATCAACGGCAAAAATAAAAAGTAATTCACTCGACGTTAAATTGCGACTGAAGATGTATTGCTTAACTCTCACCTAGATCGTTTCGCTGATAGAACAGTTCGTTTTTTTTTTTAATGTTCTTAAAACACAATCTCTGGTTATTGGATCTATCCACAAATGTTATTATTGCACAACTAAATTAAGATACAAAACAATAACATACAACCAACAACGAGCTGAACAGGGGAGCACAAAGCTTAACGCCCCCAGCAACCTGCAAGCAGCAGAGACTACAGCAGCTACAGCGACCGCTCCACGACCGATCAAGTAAGTCCCCTTTACTTACAAAAATACCTTTAACCCATAATAACATTTAAATATATTACAAATATATTATAATAAAATTGTGAAAATATTATATAACAATTTTGGCGCAGCCGGTGACCACCAGCTGGGATTTGTGTCAGATCCGTCGGGGATCCAGTGGTGGGAAGAGCTCCGAGGCTCTTACGCACCTACGCCGACTAGCGGAACTAGCGGCTAGGGTACCAGGAAAAAAAAAAACCGTATAACAAAACAGAAATAAATAAAAAATGGTGGTTCTCTTTTTCCCCTTTTTTTCAGTTTGCAGGAGAGAGGACGAAAGCAACGTTGGGTGGAAAAAACAGAAATATTTATACGCAGATATTTTCCCTTGCTTTTCGTGTTTATTTATATAAGCGTTCCTTCTGGTCAATGGCAAGGGCAGTCCCCTTTGGTAACGGGCAGCGGGACGTTAGTCACAAATTCAAAGGATAAAGCTATTGTGTATGCGAATTTATTTTCCCCGATCTCAAACCTCGATACCGGTCTATTGGAACCACCTGTGATTGCGCCGGTACGGTCTCCCAAGCGGGAAGTGAATTTCGCCCGCACACTATTCAACGCATTCTACGCGAACTGGACTGTAGGAAGGCAACCGGCCCGAACCGAATACCAGCAATAGTCTTTAAGAACTGTGTTCCAGAACTATCGCCGGTTCTTGGCAGACTCTCTCGCTCATCTTATGCACGGAGGACATATCCTACCTAATGGAAAATCGCCCGAGTTCAGCCAATCTTAAAGAGGGGGAAAATATGTCCCACAAAATTAACGGCCAACAGCATTTTTTTTGTCTAAGAAGATGGAAAAGGTCATCAACGCCGAGTTAATTAAGTATTTGGAGTCCAACCAATGATATGCTTATTTAGGCATTTGACGCGCCTGAAATGCATATTGCAATTCGCTGCCACGTGGCCGAAGCGTTGACAGCGCATACATTGCAATACGCGGTCGGACTTCTTTATACTCTCACAACTTATTGTTTGGTGATTAATGTATTTAATATATCTAAGTCCATCAATTTTACTATTGGGACTTAGAGACACAAAGAAGAAAGGCAACTTGCGGTTGCGATTTCTAGAATTGGCTAGAAAATGGGTTCATACCTGTAAATTTCAAGGTATCGTTTTCGAAGCTTTTTAGTTCTTCGAGCGCCTCTTCGGGAGTAAAGGAAGAATCAACTCCTTTGAGGAGCATGGACACAGTTTTCTCCGATTTGGGGGTGTACGTGTAGTACTCGCTTTTCGATTTCCTCAGTGCCGGTTTAATTTTGGGATAACCTTTCAAATCATCGCATATTAAACTCGTCTTTAAATTATTTATCCGTTTTGTTTTAAAAGTTTTGCATGTCAACTCACCCAACTTTATGAGATCCTTTGTCTCCATGTAACTAATGTAAATAGGAGGTACTTTCTCCTTTTTTTTTCACTAACACCGCGACCCGCCTTCATGGTTGAATTACGACTCAAAAATTCAATTCGCTGGCTAAGGAAATTCTGGGTGCATTCGCTTTCACTGTGGTGGTAACCGGATCTCATTAGAGGAGATCGTCATTGTACACATTTATATGTGTACTTTGGTTCTTTTCATGGGTCGAAGCCATGAAGGGCATAATATGCATCCAGGAGATGTGTGTTCGTTGAAACAAACAAAACGAATTTCGTGGGGATGCTAATGGGTTTCTGTTTGTTCATTGCCGCTAGTCATGCGAAACAGAACCAGAAATATAAGAAGATAAAGGAATTTATGGCCTGAGATTTCGACTGAGTAAACATTAGATGGTAGGTGCATTCGGGATACTAGGGTGGTTGAATTATTTGCGTATCGCCAGAATGCCTGATAAAGGACAGCGGTCTTTGTTTACTCATGGTGTGAGTTAGGAAAATAGGCTTCAGCGTCGATTGCGCTAATTGTATGCAGCTGCTGGTTGTTTATCGCTGGCTAAAAGGTTCGACAGCCGATGTGTGCATAGATAGTTTTTATGTACACATATTGAGGCTGGGAATAGCCAACTCAAGGGTAAGATTCCCTGATATGCGGTCGTATGATATGCGAACCGATGAATTTTATTACAAATCCCCTGTTATAAGAACTATTACAGGGGATTTGTAAGCGAAGGAATGCTTGAAAAGGTAAGAATTCTTTTGCAGGTACTTTTAGGTTGTAGTTTTGATCTATATAATGCGTGAAGCATTTAAGATGCTAATGCGAATTGCGTTAGCGAAAGCTTATGCAGATTTGGTTGTTGTTATGGGGGGTTTTCAGGTAAGTAGGCCGTGGTGTTTGGCGGAACCGCCGCAATGGTACGCTTATTTCTTCTTTTTCGAGTGATCGACTGATTGGTGCATCAACGTCGCACCAGCTGAGCTATAGACAGATCGATTTTCTGAGTTGGGATTTGGATAAGGTCAAGCAGTGGAGAAATGCCAATCTCGTCGACTTTAATACAACGAAGACACAGTATACAACACCCACAAAGAAAAGCAGGCCATCGGTTCCGGTTCCGGAAGGCGCGTAGCCAACCTCTGTTGTGATACTATCACGGATACTGTTCTTTGGATACTCGAGGTATTGTTCCACGCAATTCGGTTTATATGCGCTCCATAAGGCAATCCGACGGATCGCGCCAGTTTGCGGTCCACCTGCGGACGGCGCGAATATCCTTGCAGAGCGAGAAAGCTGTGGAACTCCCTCCCCACGCGAGTGTTCCCGGAGCGTTACAACCTGCAACTGTTCAAAAAGAGTTGCAACAGTTATTTGATGGCATCTCGGGGCGCCCACTGCCTCTTTCGAGAGAAGTGTAATAAAAAAAACACCCACACATGCAAAGAAACACTTCGTACATCGCGTATCGGCACTAATTGTTTTTTAATTACTTCGGGTGCAGAAAAATTGTTGGCATACCCGTACTCATTACGCGAAACACAGTTTATTGCTTATGTTTTCACTCACTTTAATTTAACGTCCATTTCGATGAATGATGTTTACCGGATGGTGGTCAGTTTGGTATTCATGTGGAATTGTTATGTTATCACTATGATATACTGATGCTTTGATTATTCACATTTCTTTTTGTGTTCTTCACTATTTGCGTATATATTGTGTCTGTATCTGTTAGAAACACCACAAAATTATTCAATGATGGTTTCGTTAGGCTGGAGTAGCTCATTGTAGATCACTCCGTCATGATTCGATCCCAAAAACCGTTCCGATTTTGTCTTTGGAGCAGTTGTTCGCACGTGAAAAAACGGCGCCCGACCTCTCGTTGCTTGAGTTCATACGGAATCCAATTTCTTTACTTTTGCACCCTACCTATGGCCTTAAGGTGGTTTGCAATCGCTTGTTATGTACCTTCCGAAGTTTCAGGGAGATCCTCTTGAGTTTGACATGCATCTTGATCCAATAATGCCTCCAGCTCAGGGTTTTCAAACTTTGCTGGCCTTCCTTCGCGTTCTTCGTCGCTGGTAATAAAATCGCCACTTTTAAAACTCCGGTACCAATACTAACATGTTTTTATTGATGGAGCGAGGATAAAGATTCAAAGTTCTTTAGCTAAAAAATTCATTAACAACATTGTTTTTAAAGAAGTTTTAATGTTAATGTGAATTTGTTTTTGTATTATATTATAATGATTTAATAACACATTAATTAGCTGGAATGAAGAGTATAGTTTGTTGTGCCATTATCGGCTTTAATGCAATATACAAAAGGCTATGCACTCTTTGCGTGAGTTAACACCCCTAAAATATAAGATATTTAACACTCTTAAAAGAATAAGATAGTTAACAATCAAAACATAAAACACAGATACTTCAAAATCTTTTCAACCTAATGTCATTCCTAAAACACGAACAAAAGAAAACATGAACCATTGTATTTTAATAATAGAAACACATATGCTTCAAAACATAAAACACAGGTACTTCAAAACATGTTTAACCTAATAGATTTAAGTTCGAAAGATATAAATGGATTTAAGATCGAAGGATATTGTGCCGGTTCCGCCAAACTCAACTGCCTACTTACCTGAAAAACCCCCATAACAACAACCAAGTCTGCATCAGCTTTCGCTAATGCAATTCGCATTAGCATCTTAAATGCTTCACGCATTATCTAGATCAAATCTACAACCTAAAAGTACCTGCAAAAGAATTCTTACCTTTTCAAGCATTCCTTCGCTTACAAATCCCCTGTAAGAGTTCTTACTTTCCTTATCCTAAATTCCCTGTAATAAAATTCATCGTTTCGCATATCATACGACCGCATATCAGGGAATCTTACCCTTGAGTTGGCTATTCCCAGCCTCAATATGTGTACATAAAAACTATCTATGCACACATCGGCTGTCGAACCTTTTAGCCAGCGATAAACAACCAGCAGCTGCATGCAATTAGCGCAATCGACGCTGAAGCCTTTTGGCGGTATGTTTCGGTTCGATTATTGTGTGTATTAAACTTTGTCGGATGTTGTTCTTCCTTCGGTTGAAGGTCCTGGTTGCAGCGTTCCGCCAAACACTGCTAGCACACAAAGAATCCACCGAGCGAACAGCACAAAATAAAACATGAAGATCGTTTCTGGATTTACTTTTTTTATTTAATCACACTGGTGTTTTAACGTTACACATAGGAGTTTCTTATACATGGTCTGTCCCTTTACTTAATTAATTCGGCGCACAAGGTGCTTAATAATTAATTACACTAATTGTTTATAAACGACGGATTCGAATTACACAAGGTCTCAACAATATTTTATAAGAACGCAGCTAGCCACACGAACGAAACACACGTTAACTTCCTTAGGATACATTAAATGAAAATGGGATACGGTACTAAAAACGAGTTACATTTTGTTTCTCACTACCTCCTCGACGTGAGAATTGTCGTCCCGTTGACGATTGAAATCTGACTAACTATCTCAATTCAAAAATAAACCTGATACAGATCGTATCTACATCAGCACAGAGAAATTTCCTATTCGCTCTGCTAACAGTATTTCCGAATCTCTGTTAGCAGCATGTTATTACGTCCCCATGGGTAATTTCGGTGCCTGAAAAGGAAAAAGTCAATCGACGCATACATCCTTAAACGTCATTATCACCATCCGTGGTGGTGATCGAAAATTGGTTCGACGGCTGTCGATTTTGTGCCGCCTTTATTTGCACAAAACATCTGGCGCGCGGCCGACGGATATCGTGCAGTTTGAATGGACGTACGGTCCATGGTTTTGTTTAACTTCTTTCGGTTAAAACTAACTCTAAACTAAACTAAACTAAGTGGCACTTCGATCCACAAGCATCGAAAAAAGGGGCAAACTAAGTTGCAATGGCTACCGGCGACATGACTGTTCCGACAATGAAACGGAGACGAGGAGTCATCAAGGGATTCCTCACGCAGTTGGAGGAGTTCGCGGACAAGTCAAAGGAGGTGACCAGGGAGGAAGTCGCAAGCAGACTGCGCAAACTGGAGGACTCATTCAAATCTTTTGAGAACCTTCAGGAACGTATCGAAGAGAACGACCCGGAACTGAACATCGACAGGGAGATCGAAGAGCGAGCAGAATTCGAGGAGCGATACTTTTCGCTGCAAAGCAAGCTCAACCAGCGGTTGACCATGGCAACAGGCACAGGTTCCATCGCATTAGATACGTCAGGAGACACCCTGGGAACGGCAACTACTACAACGTTAACAGCGGAGCAACCAGGAATGAAGAGGCTGCTTGACGCCATGAACGCCAGACAGAAGCTCATGAACAGCTTGGTGGAATTGGTTACGCGGTCAACTGAACCGACAGCAACGGATTCCACGAGTGGAGCGAGAACCCGACCGGCCAAGTTGAGGCATATCGACGTGTCTGCCTTCGAGGACTACTAGCAACAAGGTCAATCGCAAATAAACGGTACTGAACCACACTACAGTAGCCCGTCTCAGCCAACAAACTTCATTGTAAATCAAATGACTACTCCTCTGACCAGTAATGGCTGGGAGACCTGCAGTCTTCCGACAACTTTACAGGCGTTGCAACAACAAGAGCCAACGCAAAGTTCTACACTGCCAATAAATATATCGGTAACGGTAAAGCTGCGAATACGAATTATCAGCAAGCTCCTTATGTTCCGACATCGGGGTATCAAGGTGGAAATGAACTCGGTGTTTCTCCATCATCTTCCACACAACCGCAGCAACAAAACTTCCAAATTTATAATTCACCACCTGCTTCTAATATAACTCAGCAATCCTATTCCTCTGGTGTCACAAACACAATGACGGGCACTACGTACATAAACTCTCAAGTAACAAATGAACCACAGAGTTCTTATCAGGTATCTTCACAACCTTATTCAAATTCAGGGACTCCGACGAATGGGCAAATGCAGCACTGGATCCGCACCAGTTATTCACTCAAAGTTGCTGCCTCACATGCCATAGGCAGCATCCCATCGGACGATACCGTCCAGCGACGGAACACTCGTCAACATCAATACACCCATCACCAATTCAGGGTGGGCGGCTCTCTCCATGCCTCCACATCAATAGAAGTCCAAGGCCCTGGGCCTAGGTCCCTTGGAGCAAACGGCTTCGCCAATGATGGGCGAATGCAGCAACCACAACCACCACCACTACAACAGCATCAACCTTTGCAACAGCCACAATCGTTGCAACCACAAAATATTCAGCAGCAGTCCATGACGCAACAGCCTTTAACACAGCAACCAATGCCCCAACAGTCTCTGCTGCAACAATCTGTGGCGCAGCAATCTATGTCACGGCAATCTGTTCCGATACAACCTATATCACAGCAGTCTGGTTCGCAACAACCTGTGCCGTTACAATCGACGTCACAGCAACCTGTTCAGCAGCAGTTTATGCCACAGTAGTCTATGCCACAGCAGGCGGTACAACACCAATCTGTACCACAGCAGACGGCATCACAATCTTTAACACCACAGTCTGTTCCTCCACAGTCTATGCCACAGCAGTCTGTGCAACAACAGTCTGTGCCACAACAGTCTGTACCACAGCAGTCTGTGCCACAGCAGTCTGTACCACAGCAATCTATGCCACAACAATCAATGGCACAGCAGTGTGTACCACAGCAATCTGGACAACAACAATCTGTGACACAGCAGCCTGTCTCTCATCAAACCTTAACGCAGCCTATGACTCAGCAATCTGTGCCACAACAGCATAGGACACAGCAAAGTATGCAGCAGCAATCTGTTCCGCAACAGTCTTTGGCCCCACAACCTATGGGGCAGCAATCTATACCACACCAATCACACCAATCAAAGGGCCAAACCAAATTGGCGATCCAGTTGGTGAATCAACTGACGGAGTTTCTTAAAGGCGGCGGCTTCCCGCTACGTAAGTGGAAATCAAATTGCCACAAGGTACTGAACTGGCTGTCCGCCGATTCACCGGGTTTTGAAGAAGTGTACCAGTTCATCACGAGCGAAGAAACGAAGCTACTTGGTGTGAATTGGCATCCCGGACCGGACTATTTGAGCTACAAGGTGCAGAAGATTCCGGAGGTATCATCGCTCACGAAGAGGAAGGCCCTGTCACACGTCTCCAGACTATATGATCCAAGCTGGTATTGCAAAAAATGTGGCTTAGAGGTGTCGATTGGGATGAACCACTGGATGAAGAGATCCGGAGAGAGTGCAAGGAGTACTTCGAAGGATTTGCCAGCGCTGGAGTCGGTGAAGATCCCACGATGGTTGGGACACCCGAAAACCCTTCAGTTACATGGATTTTCGGACGCAAGCGAGAAGGCGTATGGAGCGGTCCTCTACGTCAGATTTGAGGAGGACGGTGCTTCTCAAGTACGTATCATCATGGCAAAGGCAAAGGTGGCCCCAGTCAAGCAGGTGTCACTCCCAAGACTCGAGTTATGTAGCGCTCAGCTCTTGGCGCGTTTTTTTTTGTTCGTGAGGAAGGCGCTTCAACTTAGCGAGGTTCAATGTTTCGCATATACCGATTCCACGGTGATGCTACAATGGCTATCGGATCATCCCGGGCGGTGGAACACATTCATCGCAAATCGTACGTCGTACATTTTGGAAAGGCTGCCAAAAGGCCAGTGGCATCATGTACCGACTGCGTCCAATCCAGCGGATTACCTATCAAGGGGGCTTAAGGAATGGGAGCTTGCCGGAGCAGAGCTGCGGTGGCGAGGGCCGGGCTTTTTGCGAGACAGGGAGCAGAAGTTGCCCCGGACGCCCACTCATCAAGTCCGAGAGTCGGACACCGGAACACCGATAGACCGCGACGAGCGAAAGGCATCGTGCGTCGTAATACAGCAAGAGGAGCTGTCCATTACAAGAAGAGTCTCCAGCTTCACTCGAACGGTACCAACATTAGCGTGGCGGAAGGCAGACCTAACGGCCATTAGATCCGGGAAACAATTATCAAGACGAAGCGAACTGGTTGCGCTCGACCCATTCATCGATAACCAAGGTATCCTCAGGGTGGGCGGAAGACTAGAGGCAGCAAGGATGGAATACGAACGCCGACATCCACCAATCTTACACCCGCAACATCACCTTGCAAAGATAATAGTGAGGGATTTGCACTTGAGACTGATGCACGCTGGAAGCCGGTTACTGCTCGCCGCGGTGAACTCCCGATACTGGACATAGGGAGTCGAGGACTTGTCCGGAGGGTCATCGCTGAATGCACGGTTTGCGTTCGTCACAAGGGACGGGTGCTATCTCAACAAATGGCCGCATTGCCAGCCAGTAGGATTAATCCCGCACGGCCATTTAGTAACACCGGCGTCGATTATGGAGGTCCTATCACTCTTCGGACATGGAAAGGACGCGGCGCGAAGCGAGTCAAAGGCTACATCTGTCTCTTCATATGCTTGGCAACGAAGGCAATACATCTCGAAGCGGTTAGCGAGCTGTCCAGCGAAACTTTCCTGTTAGCATTAAGGAGATGGTGGCGGAAGAGGCCCAGTCATTTTTTTGCTGGAGGACCGGCTAGGAGCGTCCCGGAGGTCGACCCGGGAGAGACAACAATCACTTGGCGGACCAGATGGAAGTACTTGCAGGCGTTGCATCGCGCATTTTGGTACCGGTGGAAGAACGAATACCTCCACACGCTGCAGGCTCGAAATAAATGGTATCATCCGGAACCAAACCTAGCAAATCCGGTCTTGGTACTCTTGAAGGACGAGCAGCTATCTCCGACCTACTGGTCCATGGGGAGGGTCATCGAGCTTCATCCTGGCAGAGATGGCAAGGCGCGGGTGGCAACCGTAAAGATTCAGGGGGAAACCCTTAAGCGACCCGTCACGAAGTTAGTACTACTTCCGGTTGCAGAGGATGAGACGGTTGAACCGACAGTTCAAGGTGGGCGGAATGTTGGAGACGGAGCAGCACACGATGGCAACACTGGCGCAGGCACCACTGAAATGCTGTCATGAAATGCTGTCATAACAACGTAACCAAATAGACCACTTCCTCATAGACAAAAGACACCACTCGAATATCCTTGACGTAAGATCATATATAGGAGCAGATTGCGACTCCGATCATCTTCTAGTGATCGGCAAAATCAGGAGACGCCTCGCAGCAATCCCACATGGGCAGTCACGGGAGACAAGCAAAAAGTTCGACACTGATAAACTGAAAGACCTATGCAAAAGGGCTGAATATCAAGACGAACTAACGAATAGATTTAGCATTCTAGAGAATGTGAGCAGTGAGGAAGAGGAAGCTAATAGCGTGAACACTAAATGGAGATCGATCAGAGACACAATCAAACTAACAGCCCAAAAGGTATTAGGATTTAAGAAAACAATTAAGCCCAAACCTTGGTTTGACGATGAGTGCGGGGCGAAGATCGAAGAACGTAAACGTCTCAGAGTGATCCACTTAGAAAGATATGATGAAGTCAACGCAGAAAGATACGCGACAATTCGGAGAGAGACAATGAGGCTCTTCAAACGCAAAAAACGCGAATGGGAGAAGACTCGGATCGAAAAAATCCTAGAAAATTCTAGGGCAAAGAACATCAGGGGTATGTATGTCGGCATAAATTCAATTAGAAATGGCTACCGAAGAAGAGCCAAAATAATTCGAGACGCAAACGGCGGTCAGGTCACAGAAACAAACAATGCCGTGACAAGATGGAAGCAGTACTTTGAAAACCTGCTCAATGTACGCACCCATCAACCACAGATAAATGCACCAAGCGTACATACAGCCGAGCCTCAGATCCCAGAGCCGTCTCTCAACGAAGTTGTAGACGCAATAAATCGATTGAAAAACAACAAGGCTCCCGGAGTCGACTGCATACCGGCAGAGCTTGTGAAGCATGGAGGAGAGGCAACCGCTCGAAAGATCCACCAGCTCATCCAAACAATATGGGATAAGGAAGTCACTCCGGAAGAATGGAAAACCTCAATAGTCATCCCCATTTTCAAAAAAGGCGACAGATCTGACTGCGAAAACTACAGAGGAATATCATTGCTCCCAACCGCATACAAAATATTAACAAATGTCATTCTGGCGAGAATCACACCGTACGCAGAAGAGATACTGGGAGACTACCAATGTGGATTCCGTAGGAACCGGTCAACAAGCGACCAAATGTTCACAATAAGACAAATGCTGGAAAAGAAGTGGGAATACGGAGAGACGGTTCACCAACTGTTCGTTGACTTCAAAAAAGCCTACGACTCAGTCGCAAGGCAGAGACTTTACCATATTCTAGTTGAGCTGGGAGTCCCAAAAAAATATGCCGCCCTCATTCAAATTTGCATGAACGAAAACAAGGGGCGAGTCAGAATAGAAAACCACCTCTCAGAACCATTTGAAATCCGGGACGGACTAAAGCAGGGAGATGGTCTATCACCGTGTCTCTTTAACCTTGTGCTCGAGTATGTCATCAGAAAGGTACAAGACGACAACATGGCCGGAGCATCCCTGAACGGGGTCACACAAGAGCTCGCATATGCGGGTGACATCGCCGTTCTGGGCGATAATCTAGAAACTGTTAGTAAAAACTGTGAAAACATCATGCAAGCGGCAGAAGAGGTGGGCCTAGAAATAAATGAAGACAAAACAAAATACATGATTACGCCGAGAGCAGGTGGACCTCAGAGAACACATATAAACGTCAGAGGTATGATATTTGAAAAAGTTAAAGAATTTAAATATCTAGGAACGATACTGACGGCCAGTAACGAAATGTCGAAGGAAATTAACAAGAGACTGCATTCCGGCAACGCGAGTTGGCACGCAGTCAGTAAACTGCTGAAATCCAGACTGCTATCACGTAACATAAAGCTCCGTGTCTATAGAACCATAATCATGCCGATTGTTCTATATGGATGCGAAACATGGGCTCTCACAAAACGGGAAGAAAACAAATTCCGTGTATTCGAGAATAAAGTTTTGAGGGGCATCTTTGGAGGTAAATATGACGAGGAGGCAGGACAATGGAGGAGACTCCATAACCACGAATTGGAAGAGCTATATCGCAAACCTACAATAGTGAGAGTAATCAAGTCGCGAAGATTAAGATGGGCCAGACACGTGGCGCGAATGGGGAACGATAGGACCGTGCATAGAATTCTTGACGGTAGACCAACGGGAAAGAGACCGGTAGGACGGCCGCGACGGAGATGGGAGGACAATGTTAGGTTTGACCTTGAGGAGATCGGATCGAATGGTCAAGCGTGGAAGGAGAGTGCCCAGGACAGGGAACGATGGCGAAGCCGAGTCGGTTAGGTCACGAACTCCGGGTTCCTACAGGCCAATAAATAATAATAATAATTAATTATGTATGGAACAAAATATCGGCCAAATGGCCGCCGCGACCTCGGCGCCACACCTCCATCCGATGGTCCAAATTTTCGATGACGCTGAGGCATAATTGAGGTTCTATGCCGTTAATGTGCGGAATTATCTCATCCTTTAGCTCTTGAATTGTTGCTGGCTTATCGACGTACACCGTTTCTTTCAAATAACCTCAAAGAAAGAAGTCCAACGGTGTCAAATCACATGATCTAGGCGGCCAATTGACATCGCCACCACGTGAGATAACACGGCCATTGAATTTGTCGCACAAAAGAGCCATTGTTTCGTTAGCTGTGTCGCAAGTGGCACCGTCCTGTTGGAACTACAGATCGTTCGCATCCATATCTTCCAATTCGGGCCATAAAATGTTCGTTATCATCTCACGATAGCCAACACCATTCACAGTAACTACCTGACCGGCCTCATTCTGGAAAAAATACGGGCCGATGATGCCGCCAGCCCATAAACCGCACCAAACAGCCACTCTTTGTGGGCGCATTGGTTTTTCGACAATCACTCTTGAATTATCATTCGCCCAAATGCGGCAATTCTGCTTATTGACGAATCCACTGAGGTGAAAATGTGCCTCATCACTGAAGATGATTTTCTTCGAAATTTGATCATCCGCTGTTGCCATTTCTTGCCACCATTCTGACCATTGACGACGCTTGAAATGGTCAAGAGGCTTTAGTTCTTGAGTCAATTGCACCTCGTAAGCGTGTGAATGCAAGTCTTTATGCATAATGTTCATCAACGACGAGCGTGAGAGGTGCAATTGTTGGGCACGACGACGAGTTGAGGTGGACGGCTCTTCAGCCACACTATCGCGAACAGCAGCAATATTTTCTGCAGTACGAGCTGTACGAGCATGCACTGGTGTTTTCACATCTCCTACAGACCAGGTTTGCTCAAATTTTTACACGATTTTTCCGATTGTACGCACATTTGGACGATTAAATGCATTTTGATTTGAAGGCCCATTTCCATAATAAGCCTGAATAACTTTAACGCGTTGCTCGATTGTGTATTTTTCCATGGTTCAAATTGAGTTAGTCTGAAATTGAGAAATGTCAAATGAAATGCAGAAAAAAACGTTTAGGTGTGGTTCACATTCAATATCCGCCCTTATGATTTAACCACCCTTTATGTGTGTGCTAATACTCTTGTGGAATAAAAATAAAGAGTTAACAACTTTAATCAACAAGGAATCCTCCAGTGTGTTTTATTTTTCTCCTTTGTTGTCGATCAGTTCCAGTGTTTTCCTTGTTGTTCCTTTGTTTTCCGCGGTGGTTGTTTTTATTGAATAAGTGTCCGTGTCGATGCACCTAATAGAAACAACCCACAGCTTCAAAATAGGTTACACATTCGGTGAGGAAAAATGTATCATCTGCATTATTATCAAATTAAAATGGTATATAAACTGGTTGCAAATGAGCTGCAAGGCGCAGTATGTGGAACTAATTAATCAAGCGAAGAGTTGCAGCCTTGCCACGGAACAGCGGGCGCTTTGTTTTGATTTGATTAGCGCAGTGTAATAATCAAGTTCGAGGACTGCGGCCCTAGCATAAGTACAGCGGGTCCTCTTACTTGTAGGTTTAACAAGTCACAAGTCAAAGGGATCGACATTCCCACTTTAATACTAAATAAATATGGTGAGTTAAAGTAAAATAAAGAGTGTTGAATTTTTCAAACCCAAACTACGGGAAGCGATCCAGTACGTAGACGCCACTGTAACAGAGAAGTCTACACTATGTGGGAGCCATTCTAAATCCGCCAGTGACCCCGAATTAATAATACTACTAATACCTTAAAATGCAACACATTCTGATAACTAAATAATAAGTGCTAACATCTGGGGTTACGCTCAGGTGTTACATTTTGGCACACAACGTGGGGCTATATAACGAACAGAAACTATTAACATTTTTTAATAATTAACAACCAAATCTTTCTAATAACCAAATATTAAATGTTTATACCAGAGAACACAAAATCTGATATAACATCGCTATTCTGCTTTAACTTGCGTAGAGAGAGGGATAATAAAGTTGTACATTATTTCAATTTAAATTAACAATTCATCATCATCATCGGCACTACAACCGGGAACCGGTTTTGGCCTTATTCAGCAAGTCCTGAGGCTTTTTTCCATAATGATTTATTTTTTCTGGACAAGGTCATTAGTCTTGCGCCAGAGGCTCCCCGACGGGGAATCGAACGCCGGTCTCCCGGGTGACAGGCGGGTATACTAAACACTGTACTATCGAGGAGCCCAAAAATTAAAAAAATTAACAAAAATTAACAATTACCGCCCCATTATACTCGTAAATCTATTTGTGATACTGACTACAAGCCTACTCTCTTACCTGTATAAATTGCCCGGTTTTCAACTTTCTTAAGTTCGTTTCCAAAATGATTGATCAAGTACAGCCGATTAATGAAGGCAGTTGGATTCCCTCAAAATATTGATAGCTGAAAATTCATAGTGCGTATGCACTGTAAATACTTTTCGACAAGCTCAAGGTTGTATCCAGGGACGCTATCTGCATCATTTTATTATTTTGTTCATTGTGATCATCATTGAATTGCCACATGTCTTCTAATATCATGTGATAAGAGTTTAACCGATCAAAATCTGCTAAATGTGATGCCGTCAATGTATCCCCAACCCAGGGCAAAACATGCGTGCAGCTCATTCAAAAACGCTCGTTTAGATTCCACCCAGCCCTCGTTCCTAACATCAATACACTCTGCCATTTTGTTTTTATTAACGTATTTAGTTAAAATAATTTTACATTAACGATTTGTTTATTTTCTTTTAGGTTGCATGTAGGCATAGAATATCTCACAACACAATCTAAATGCTAATAGATGAGGTTTGCATTCATTAACTCAGCGACTGATAAGCGACCACTTAATACAGATAAGGTATTTCGTATAAGAGGCTTCTGTGACACCAGGGGAACAGTTAGTTCCCAGGAATCAATCCCCAGTAGAGTGCTTCACAGCGACACACAGATTCGCGATATGAACTAAGTTCTTCCCGAATACTCTTAAACCACAATAGCAAACCGAGATTAATACCACGCATTACTTTGGTATACTCAAGTTGGACGCGTGTATAAATAAAACAACCGAACTAGTCTAGAGACAGTTTAGTGTATCGTCAGTTACAGTTGAGTGTATAAAGTGTGAATTAAAATGGACATCTTCCCGCCAGCCGTACTTAGTCGTCCCCTTCTGGTGCCTAATAAGACTTTAATGGGTCCAGGGCCAACAAACTGTTCACAGCGCGTCTTAGACGCAATGAGTAATCCAGTCCTTGGCCATTTGCATCCTGAATGTCTGCAGGTTAGTATACAAGTAAAGGTCATGTCTAGCATTTAGTTCAGTCTCTTATATGTGATAAGAACTTGGGTTTGCTTATTTTTGGACTTATCAGTTCTATAAGAACAACGTCAGTGTTGCATTTCTGTGTGGTGGCTATGTTAATTGGGCATGGTATTACTGGTAGTTGAGCCACGTAGTCTTTAACTGATAAGATTTCAGACATCTTAGGCTATTTGGTCAGCTCAAATGATAATTCTTTTGTATAGAATTGAACTGTGGACCCATGTCTGCATACATTAAGACTAGATTTTCTAACGTAGGTTATTTCATATTAAGTCAAGAAGCCCTGTTGGTCATACTATTGTATATGGGTTCCTAACAACTTTAATGTTTGTAAAAAAATGTTATCAAATATATACAAGGTTGGGCTACAAAGTAATGGGATTTACGCATTAAATTATTTCATTTTAAATTTAAACGTATTTAGTTATTGCTATTTTCAATATAAATATGTATACATGTCTCTAGGAACACTTTCCATTCTTTACAACAGTGCTGGAAGTTTGTTTCTGGGAGGTTCTTAATGACGCGTGAGTTATGGGATCTGGGTACACCCCAGTAATAAAACACCCTCAGAAGTCAAAACAATTAAACAAATCCTCTTTCACTTTTTTTCTTTTATTTTCTTTTCTTTATTTACTTAAAGTTATTGTTCTTCACTTAATTCTTGTACTTTATAACACACAGTAATTTACACAATGGTAGATTAACCGTACTCTAACCTGTTCGTTTTACAATATCCTATACATATAACATTACACAAAATTGTATACATTTTTTTTTATTGTCACCAGTTCTTTCTTTTTGCTCAACTGTTTTCCGTTACACATTTACTCTGACAATCTTCTTAAGTGCTAAACTCCGATGAGTTGTATTTGAAACATACAAATCTTATAATCTTGGTTCACATCACTTTAGTTCCTTATACATTCTTAGACACTTTCTTTTTGGTCTCTTCTCTTTTACTCAGTTATATTTATATTTCGATATTTCGACATCTATAAAATCTTATCTTCTTTCCTACGGAAAAACTTATTATATCTTTTCAGCGGTCCGGGTAAACTACTATTACAAATTCGACTCGACTTCTTCTATTTCAAGCACCTCTGATCTACACTTTTAACTTTCGATTCCCAAGACAACCCCACTCTTTCGATAACAAGGATTCCATCCAAGATCAACTACTCGACTCTCCCGATAACAAAGATTCCAACCAGGACCAACTACTCGACTCCCACTTACTCTGTTCGTACCCCTTCTCGTTACCTTGGGGTCAACACCACCCGATGACGATAATGCAATTTCGATTTGCAATGACCTAATTTCCGATTTTCAATTTCAATTCGCAATTGCTTTGGACTGCGGTGTCAGCCGATATTTCTTCAACGATTTGCGTCATAGTTCAATATTCGCAATTGCGACTCTACCCAATTAATTCTTTTGTGTTTCGTATGCAATTAATTGCTTTTCCGTGATTTGTTAAACGTTCCGGAATATGCAATTAATTGCTTTTGCATTATTTGGCAATCGTTTTGGGACATGCAATTAATTGCTTTTGTATTATTTGGTTATGCCGAAATGTGCAATTAATTGCTTTTTGTTGGCTCTGAAATATGCAATTAATTGCTTTTGTAATATCTGCTAATTATTTTGGAATATGCAATTGATTGCATTGCCGTTCCGGGGGGTCATTCGAGTTTAGAATCGGATGGCGTTTTTCTGTTTGAGTGTATCAATGACCTCAGGTACATAATCTTTGTCTATGATGTCACTGACACACTTAATGTTCTGTAGGGGTTGTTCCTCAGGAAGCGTGTCTTCTTGTCCTGAAAAGGACGTATGATCTCTTTGGTTGACCGCTCTTGAGAAAACTGTCCTACAAGGAGGCGTCGCCGTGCTTCCTCTGATCCAGAGGGAAGAGCAACGTCCTGTCGCCGGTTGAGGTTACTCTGGCTTTCCCAAGCCCTTGTCTCCGCTGGGATTTGCCTGTTTATTAGGAGGTTTTCGGGAAAAAAATTTAAGATCAATTTGCTTACCGAAAAACTTTTATTGGTCAGCTCGTATATCAGTTGGATCCTGTACAGTTGTTGTTAGGCCTTCGGAATGCTGGATGCTGGGAGCGGGAATCTGGATGCTGAGAGCGGGATACTGCTCGAATGATTCAAGTGGAATGCATTTATTGTGCTTCCTAAGTGAGCGCGGGTCTTGAAGTGAAGTGAGTTCCCACTCCAGTGAGCACGGGTGTTAAAAGTGAAGTGAAGCCTCGTTTTTTTTTTTTTTTTCAAAACTGTATTTATTAACCATAATTAGAATTCGTACATTTAAGTAATACAGTGTCTTAAAATTAATTTTGTAACAATTGCTTACATGTAATTATTATAATAATATATACATTTTCCAAACAATATTTTATGAGATATAAGATAGATGCGTGTTTATAAATTTAGTGGTATTATCTTCCTGGAAAAGGTCAGAAAACCAGGAATATGTTTTTTCAACTTTACTTAGTCTAAACCTAATCCTAATTATATAAATAACTTAACCTAATTTAGCCTGATTGCAGTATGATTTTCATAAAGCCATAAAACAAAGTTTTATAATTAATGGGATATATGTTATGAATTATAGGATGTGGAATGAGGTCAGTTATGGGTTAGAGGTAGAGTATTTCTCTCCGGTTGTTCGTTGGAAAAGCGTAGGATGTTGGAAAATGTTTGGACGTTACAGTATTTGAACTGGTTAGGGGTAACTTCGGTATTGTGGTATATGATCTCATTTGAATCATTTACTAGTCTGCCTGAGGCGAAGAAAGCTCTGGTGTGGAGACAGTTGGGGTAGTTAGTTCGGATATCTAGAGGGTTCTCTAAGAGCGAGGTTATTATGGGATTGGGATTATTTTGTAGGTTTTCGATAAATTTGATAGACAGTTCGAGGAATCGTCTATCGAGGCGCTCGATATCAGCGGTATTGTAGAGTTCGACGTTACTATAGTACTTATAGGAGTTAGGACGACGATGTAACCCAGAGACATACCTAAAGCATTTTCTTTCGAATACTCGTAATTTCTCCATTTGGGAGGGAGTGATATGGTACCACAATGGGCACGCGTACGTGAGTGTGGGCCTGATAATTTGTTTGTAAATGAGCAGTTTGACTTTGTGAGTGAGACTATTAGGTTTCCACATTACTTTTCTACAGAGATTAAGCTGAATTGTGGCTTTTTGAAGGGAATTTTTAATGTGGGTGGAAAAAGACCAGTTATTAGAAAAAGTGATTCCCAGATATTTTAGGGTTTTGGAGGGTTTTATCAGAGTGTTGTTCAGTTGAATCTTAATTTTGTTGTGGAAGCGTCTAGTGTTGTTTGTGCAGTGCTCGTTTTTGCCCTTGAACACTATGAGCTGCGTTTTATTTGGATTAAGGTGGGTTTTCCACTTATTAAAGTATGTTGATAGGTTAGGGAGGAAGTTGTTAATGCGGTTTCTTGCAGCCTTAACAAATTTGCTGCTAGAGTAAATTAATGTATCATCAGCATAATTCAGCATCACAACATTAGGAGATACGGGTTGAGGAATATCTGAAGTATATAACAGATATAAAATTGGCACTAAAATGGAGCCTTGTGGAACACCCGCGGTTATGGTGTGGGTTACTGAGACAGAAGAATTTATTCTCACAACGAATTTTCTGGCAGAAAGATATGAGGCTAAGAGCTTTGTTGTGTGAGAGTTTAGATTAAATATGGAGTGCAGTTTGTAGAAATATCGAGAGATATACACACAGTAGGGCTTTGGTTTTGGAGACCAGTTGTAACATCGTGTGTGAGTTTTAGTAGAGCATGACATGTGGATTGTCGCTTACGAAATCCGAACTGTCAGTTAGGGATGAGGGCATTCTCATTGGCAAATGAGAGAAGATTTTGGTAGATCTTGCGTTCCAGTATCTTACTTAGTGTACTTAATAGGGATATTGGACGATAATTGCAAGGGATATTACTACTCGTACTACCGGGCTTCTTAATAGGAATTACTACCGCAGTTTTCCAGTTCTCTGGGAAGTGGGATGCATTAATTATATGATTAAGAAGAATGCGGATGGGAAGCCTCGATATTTCTTTACCATTCCTTTATAAAGGAAAGCAATTCGAAAATTGTATCCCAGAGATACACATTTTCGTACAACAATCTCAAATTTAATTTCTTGAATTCTTACGAAACTATTGCGCAGATGTGGGAATGTTCTGCTTTTGGTTTTTTGTTTGTTTTCCTCAATGGAAAATTTTCAGATAGAGATAATGATCTCTGAATTTTGGTTTTCGTTGATGCCGTGGGGCGAATGTAGAACAATAAACGAATATCAGATTCGTTTATTGTGAATTTTAATTTTAATTTAGGTTTTTGGTTATAATTATGCCGTGGGGGCAAATGTTAGGCTATAAACGAATGTTTGATTCGTTTATTGCGAATTTTGAATCATGTTTGGGTTTTTTCGGGTTTTGATAAGATTTTGGGTTTTAGGGTAAAATAGCTAGGATTTGGATGTAAGAATGGGGGCAAAAGGTGGTAGGGCTTTTTGGAGCACTACATTAATACGTGCTGGTTTTTCTTTCAAATCTTCAGCAGCCCGAAATCTTGTTCCTTTTAATGCAGGTTTGACCTTAGTGAATAGACAAGAGTTACATAGGGTCCGGTTAGGTGAGTCCAACTAACAGTTTACCACTATGATTTTGTTTTATTAAAATTCTCTCAGGAGAGGCGAATCTATAGCGCCGAGCTGAGAAACCGATGATCCATTTTTCCTTGTTGTATATTGATTTTAAATGTTGTATATTTTGTCTTCGTTGCATTGAAGTCGACGAGATTGGCCTTTCCCCACAGCAGGAGCTTATCAATATCCTGATTTATAGAGTCGATCTGGCTACATCTCAGCCGATACGATGCTGATGCACCAATGGGTCGATCACTATTATATGAGGAAAGAAGTCTACTATCATCCGACTGAACAGTTTGTCACCCGTTGTTATATAAAATTATTATAAAAATTACAAATTATAAAGTGGTAAACAAGGAGACTTACTTGGTATTTATGGTCGGAACTCTTCTTGGTCGGCTGTTCTGGGTGCAGGGGTTGAAGAATCTTGATTCCCCTGTTGTATTAAATTTGTTTTCTAGTCTTGTGTATTCTCTAGCCTTGTGAATTCTCTAGCTTTGTGTATTCTCTAGCCTTATGTGTAATCATCTTTTTTTTGCCGGTGACGTTTTTGTTTTTATTCGGCGCCAACGCCTATTTTTATTTTTTTCCTGCCAAGTAGAATTTGCATAAAGTAGTTTATGAAAATTAGCTACTTGACGAAATTTCCAATTTACCGGTAGAGAGGGGAAATTAAAGTCGTGGAGATTAATTGTTGGGCGAGGGCATGGACACGAGGTCCGTAACACCATTGGCTCCAATAAGTCATTTATGTGAGGCAAAAACAAGGTTGACGCCAAAATCTTGAGGCAATCCAGAATTAACAGGATAGAGATCCAAAGACTCGCCACCCACAACAACTATGAGCGATCGATTCTCAAGGAAGCTCTTCGTCCAGTCGCAAAACTGTTGGGAAAGTCGGTTTTGTTATGGTTAAAATTATAATAAATTAATCAAATTGTTGTTGGGCGAGGGCATGGACACGATGACCGTAACAATATCTTCCCCACGCAAATAGTGGTAGCTTCATTTTTAGAAGAGGAATGAAGCTCGCCTACAACTGTATAGAATGCAGCGTTGAACCCTTGCACCGACTGTGGTGCGTTATTTCCCTTTGTGTGTCGTGGTTTATCCGTTTTTGACCCTGTCTAAGCGTAGTAGAGTTTCAGCCTATTGTTGTCATCACGTTTCTTCTTTTTCTACCTTCACTACTGTGAACGTCTCAGTATTGTTACCGGTCTGTTCAGAAAACTGTCTACCTCGGAAGGGTTTGGTGGTTGGCGTACCACCAATGCATCATCTTCGTTAGTCTTCTTCGGCTTGTGGGATGTTATCTTGGAGTTGGTGTGATTGGAGTCCGACAAGTTTTCGCAGCCTTTCTGTAAGGTTTCCGGTTTACTACCGACCGGGTCTGGACCTCTTTGGGTCCACTTGGTGCGGGTTCCCGACTGGCTGCCTTATGTTCTCACATCCGCTTTCTGTCTTTTGGAAACTTAATAGAACAGCTTACCGGATTTAATCCTGTTTGGGAAAATTCCAAACAGTATCCCGGTCCATTAACTTTACAATTCCTAGACAGGAAGTCGTTCCCTAACATCCCATCTGCTGATAATCCCGGTAGGGAGTCTATAGCGTTTGGGATGATAGTGAAAAGAACGTGTGATTCAAACTGACGCTATGACAGCTAGAATCACCAACAATTGAACCAAAGCGCAACCCATCTCTGGCGCAAGACTAGTGACCTTGCCCGAAAAAAAAAAAAACAAATCATTATGGAAACTTTAGCAAGCCTCAGGACTTGCTAAATAAGGCCAAGACCGGTTCCCGGTTGTAGTGCCGATGATGATGATGATGATACGGCTCTGATGCATTTTCTTGTTCGATTTTCGTTCGGTGTTCTTTACTATTGCTTGTGTATTGTGTGTGTATCTGTTAGGAACGCCACAAGTCTATCACCTGAAAACTACAGGAGATTTGTTGGGGTAATTCGAATATCCCCTTGCAGTAGCCTCTAGACTCGCCTTTGCCAAAAAGAGTTTGGAGGGTAGTTGCTTTCTCTCTGTCCAATGTAGTTCCATATTGGTGTGCCTTCAGCTTAATAAGACTGATCTCCGCACCTGTGGCCACTATTAGACGTGTAGTGTTTCTACAACCCATGTCTAGGACAGGTTTCATTAGCTGGTGACTTTAGTTCGGTCGGGTTGGGGAATACCGACCCGACCTCTGGGAGTTTTCCTATTTCTCCTATTTTGTTCTTTGTCGACACACTGCCGCAGTGGGGATGTGTCGCCTGCAAAATGTGCACCATTGACAGTTTCTCTGTCGCCGATGTCCCTGCTTTGGAGTCTCTGACGCGCGCGTAGCGGTTGAGTTCGATTGGCTATGGTTCGACTCTGGTCGGCTGCGTTGTACTCGGTGCTGACATTGTTTCACTTTTCGAGCCTCAACATGTTCTGTACTGTTGGAGCTAGTACTGCTATTGGCCCGCGCTTGTTGGCCGCCTTTGTCGCGTGAATACCTATTGTCCTTCGAATTTTTTCTTCTTTAGACTGTCTTCCATTCAGTGTTGACCGCGCAGGTTCGTGGGGCGTGGTCGCGGAGTATAGGTTTAAATACTTTGTTGGTTATATCTGCCGGTGGCTTTTGGGATTTTATCCACATTGCCTTGCAATGACACCCGCCCCACGCGTGACCCTTTCGGCCACAAAACTCACAACAACATCGCATGCTGTACATTCTACGATTCGATGCTGTTGCTTGTTTCGAAGTAGCTGGTCGTTCGTGCCCTTGGCTTGAGGTATTCACGGGTGCCCTCTGCTGGTTCTGCAACCTTGGACTTGGAGGCTCGGCATTATGTGCCCTCATTTGTGTGCTTTGTGCACGACAGTCTTGGGCATCGTGCCCATATTGGTTGCACTTCGCACAAAATGGTGTGTTCCGGCAACGCAGGCACTTTTCATATAAGTGTCCTTTCCTTTTACAGAAGCTGCATGTCATACGTGCAATCCATGGGTGCGGTACACATTTATCCCGACGTTGACTGGATGAGTCACTTTGATAGTCACCTCTGCCTCCCTGATGGGGCCGTGGTACCTCAGGCTGTTTTGCGTTAGACCCTATTGGTATTTTAGAAGAACGCGGTGGTGTATCCGACCTAAACGGGTCTTTCCCAGCTTGGGGGATGTAACAGGGTGGGGTCGTCCTGCGAACCTAGTATTTGTGTTCCTATAACCGGCCCCGACTACCTGAGAGGTATCGTTTACAGGTCTATGTTGCTTGTGTCTCGATCCCTGTGGGTTTTCCCATATTTTCCCGTAATTCTGGTCTGAAACCCTACTTGTTTCCCAATTCATCATTGATTCATCCTCCCAATAATACAAAGGGTTGTTCCTTAAAATTGTTTGTCTATTAGGTGAGATGGGGGCATGATGTGTGTCATTCCTTTCAGGTGAAGGTGACTGGTCATGGTATGAGTCTACCCTCGTTGGTATTCCCCTACCATACCATCCACTGTTGTTCCTCATCACATTTTGGGTTTTCTCTACTTGAATTAGTTTGGAAAAGATCCTATCTAGTGGGTCCTTTTCTGATTCTAGTATCAGATGTCGGAGTTGGTCTTCCTAATTCCTATCATCAGGACCGACTTTTCCAATCTTTCGATTTGGATGGCGAATGCTGTGCTGTTGTCGTGTCCGTACGTACGGATTGCTGCCTAATTGCAGTCCGTTACTGTTTGAGTTATCCGGAACGTGAAATTTGTGGCGTCCTCTCCGCGGGATTGTCACATATGAGAGAGTCTCGAATGCAACTCCTCATAAGAAGCGTGTGGCAGTAGTCCATTACGGAGTTGTTGTTCGTACTCGTCGAAAGTTGCTGGGAGGTTTACTTTAAAAATGCGGCGAGCTTTCCCACTTAACCGCATGGGTAGCCACCGCAGGAAAATGTTTGCCTCCGCTGTGGATAAACAATCTAATGGCCTGTCATAGCTTTCGAGGAAGTCGTGCAGTTCTCTCGCTGCATTAGGACCTTTGTGTCCACTAAACACTGCTACGTTGTTTTGGACTAGGTCCAAAATCCTTTCCGCACCCAATATAGCGGCGATGGGTTCCTCCGTTATGTGTTCCGCGGAATTTCTCTTCGATTGGCTTCTCGTTTGCATCGAGGGTTATTAAAAGCGCACGTTTATTTATCTGTCGTACGGAACTACCCGGATTATTCTAACGTAATTCGCTAGTATTCGGTAATGAATCCAAACACGATCAAGGCTCAAACGACCAGCGATGAGGGACAATACCCAATCTAAATGAAAACGAAAAAAAGAAAGAAGAAGATAAAAACCTGGAAATAAATGCGAAAAACAATGGAAAATATGTGGGTATAATAATTTTTGCTTTTTCACCCAACGTTGATTCTTTCCTTCCCTCCCTCTCCTGTAAATTAAAAAAGCATAAGAGATTTTTTTTTTATATCATATTTGATTGTACCGGTTTTTATATTTAAATCCTCGCCGCCAGTTTCGCCAGTCGGCGTAGGTGCGTTAGAGCCTCGGAGCTCTCCCCACCACTGGGTTTGTATCTCCGACGGATTAGATACTTCACCTCAGATGGTGGTCACCGGCTGCCCCAAAATTGTTATATATAATTTTTATAACAATTACAAATTAGAAAGTGGTAAACAAGGACACTTACTTGGTATTTATGATCGGACCTCTTCTTGGACACCAGTCGGTTGTTCTAGGTGCAGGGGTTGAAGAATCTTGATTCCCCTGTTGTAATAAATTAGTTTTATAGTCTTGTGTATTCTCTAGCCTTGTGTGTAATAATCTTTTTTTTGTCGTTGACGTTTTTATTTTTTATTCGGCGCCAACGCCTGTTTTTATTATTTGTTCTGCCAAGTAGAATTTGCGTAAAGTAGTTTATGCAAATTAGCTACTTGATGATATTTCCAATTTACCGGTAGAGAGGGGAAATAAAAGTCGTGAGGATTAGTTGTTGGGCGAGGGCATGGACACGAGGTCCGTAACACCGTTGACTCCAATAAGTCATTTATGTGAGGCAAAAACAAGGTTGAAGCCAAAATAGAATCTTGAGCACCCCAGAATTAACAGGATAGAGAACCAAAATCTCGCCACCCACAACAACTCGGATTGATCGATTCTCAAGGAAGCTCTTCGTCCAGTCGCAAAACTGTTGAGAAAGTCGGTTTTGTTATGGTTAAAATTATAACAAATTAATCAAAAAGTATTAAAAAGGTGACTTACTTATAAATTATTGTCGGACCTCTTCTTTGATCGAGGCTTCAGATTTTCTTGTTGCAGGGGGTGCAGGATTCTTGATCTGCCTGTTATGGTGTGTTACGCGTGGACGGTTTTTCACTCACCCGCGATCTTAGTCATCGGTGTTCGATTAATTGGTTATTCACGGAACACTGTACTTAAACTGGCGGCGGGTAGTTTCGTATTTGTTTTACTGTTACCACTATTGGCGGGAGGTTTTGTATTTTTTTCTTTTTTTCGTTACGCGATGGCGGTCTACTCATAACAAAACTTTTCAATCGTTTGATTTTCTTTTTCTTTTTGACGTCTCTCTTTTTGTTTTTTGACGCCAACTCCTATCTCCATGACTAACCAGACACAGTCTGCTTCGAGGGAAAAACCAAAACCAGCGTTATGTTTGCTATTCCATAGGAAGGTTTACCCACTGATGTCCCCACCCTTCGTAAAGTTTTCACCAAATTTCATGCAAATCTGAACTTACCACCACATAACGTGTCTAAGGGCCTCCGGGCTTTCGGCCAATACGTCCACGCAATAGAGCTGACCGTAATACATTTTTTCGATCTTGAACTGTCACCGTATCTTTCTCCCATCATGGCCCCTCATAATCTTCTTCTCATCTTCTATTACCAAAATGTAAGAGGTCTCCGTTCTAAGTGTCACACCTCTTGCAGACGACACACTCTAACTGAAACCAACCTAATACCCAGTATCAACAACCTAGAGTTATTTCCCCCCACCTTTACTCTATATCGCGATGAAGTTGCTAATCGACCCTCCATTGACTCCCCCTACAGCGGGGTGCTCATAGCCATTCAAAGTAACCTTGACTCAAATCTCGTCGCTATGTCCCCCTCGCCCAAGCTTGATTATATCTCTGTCAAAATAAAATTATATCGCAAATCAATATATGTCATCTGCTTCTACATTCTGCCATCCCAGCCCGCTGTAGCGTATGAACTAGCAATTAAAGCTATCGATCACATAATCGAGATAGCGACTCTCGGGATGACGTCGTTGTTTTTGGCAACTTTAATCTCCCATACCTACAATGGACTCTGTCAGAGGATCATTCCTTCTACATCACCTCCCCACCCAGGGCCAAGAATGCCTCTTCATTGACCACCTAACTTATTAAGGCCTATATCAAGTTAGTAACGTCAAAAATCACCTAGGCAGATAACTAGACCTTATTTTCACGACGGACCCTACTAATTCCTCAGTAGCTTCCTCTCCCCTTGTTCTCTCTACCATCGACAATCACAACCCCCCTTGACTTGAAAATGTATATACATTTTTTTTACTGTTAGTCAGCAATGCCAGGACCGCATAAATTGCCTTCCAAGTGTATATTTGCTTTATCTTGAAAAAGTGGATGATCTAGATGCCGAGCGCGCAGCTTTTGAGGGATCTGTTAACGACGAATTGGTTTGCTTTATTCCTGTTTCGTTGTTTTCTGTACAATAATTGTAATAAATCAAGCCTATCGGTAACTGCAGGACCTCCATTATCTTCATATACCTCCGTATAGCGAAAAATCCATGCATCCAGTTTTAAGTTTTGTTTAATTTCATACGAGGGTGGGGCAAAAAGTTTCCGGCCTGACCTATAGACGGCTCGAGGAGGTTTAATTTTTGGCTTATATTCTATAGTCCTATAGTACCAATTTGAAATACATAATTTTCAGATAATCGGGTTTAAAGTTTTAAGCTATGTCGTATGACGTACGAGGGTAGGGTGAGAAGTTTCTGGCCTGACCTACAGATGGCGCCAGGAGGTCTAATTTTTGGTTTGTATTCTATAGTACTATGGCTCATTAGCTTGTACATACATTTTCAGGACGATTGCTTTGTTAGTATACTTTTGAGAGGTCAGGCCGGAAACCCTTCACACCATGCCCGTACGTCATACGTCGTGACTATATGTAATAAAATGATTTAAATGAACTCATAACATTTTGTCTATGGTATAAAACAAGTTTTTTTTTACATTTTTGAATGGTTGATCCAACATTTATTCCAATAAAAAACTCTTAATCAACTCAGCATTGATGACCTTTTCCATGACCTTGGATAATATATACAGTAATGCTATCGGCCGGTAATTTTGTGGGAGACACTTTTTCCCCTTCTTTGGGATTGGCTGAACTTGAGCCACCTTTCAGCAGGTAGGGATTATCCTTCGTGCATTACATAGGTTAAAACCTTTTGCTGGCCCCGATCGGATCGCATAAAGACGCAGACTCCACCCTTTAAACAGAATCTCGAATATTATCATCATCATCATCGGCACTACAACCGGGAGCCGGTCTTGGCCTTATTTAGCAAGTCCTGAGGCTTGTTAAATTTTCCATAATGATTTATTTTGTCTGGGCAAGGTCATTAGTCTTGCGCCAGGGGCTCCCCGACGGGGAATCGAACCCCGGTCTCCCGGGTGACAGGTGGGTATACTAACCACTATACTATCGAGGAGCCCAGCTCGAATATTATACTGTGTTAGAAATTCTTTGATAGACAATGCGATGTGAGCCAGTGCGTTGACATAATGACCAAAATCTCATGACTTCAGACTTTCAGAATTAGAGTCGTTATATCTTATTTTTTCCACGAATATGAGTAAGAACTTCGAGGTAGTAATGTTGAACAATAGCTTGGGCTTCAAGAAGCCGAATGAAAGTACATAATCTTATAAATATATATATGGTATATACATACATATGTGGGGGTTCTCTATATTACGCGGGGAACCAACCCTCAATTACAACCCAATTTCGCCCGCTAACCGCTCACCACCTCAACCCCAATCCCTTTCGTCGGCTATTTCACCTGCAAAATGTATCTACCTAAAGGACGCATAACTGAATTCATTCTTCTATGCAGATAATGCATAACTGAATTCAGCCCCTTTTATGCCATATGGCATCAATATTCATTGATCACATGAGATTTCTACCGGAAATCAAAAATCTCATGTTTGGTTAGCAACAGCAAAGTCTGGGTAAGCAACGCTGTTGCTATATAGCGAAATCGCTTGGGTAATATCAAATTCTTTTAGTTTTGTTCTCAAGCTGATATTATCCCAAGCCATCGCGCGTCCCTCGACCTCCCCCAGACACGGCTGTTCGCTGGGGATCAATAAACTCTTTAGTCAGGTGAATAGCACGAAAAATTACTTGCCATTCCACCCCATTTCCCCTTCTCGGAGTGCATTGCACTCTGAGAACAATCAAATGCCAAACTGGGTCATGCAGTCACCAGTTGGTTTCGCTTTCGTTGCATGAGAAAGCAAACCAACCCCGAGATTATCACACTCTCTGTTTCAGTGCTCCATCCTCTCTAAGTCCATTGATTGCTGGGTAAATTCGCAAACGTTTATTCACCTCGATGGGCGTATAAATGAGAGAATGCGGATGAGTGTGTGATCGAGATTGGTTGATCGTGTGGATAGAACCAGCAGTCGAATTTCAACCACCGAGGTGCGAACTCTCTAAGTCGATATCTGTCGTAGATTAGCGGGGAGTATTCGATGCCATCGTGGAGCAAATACTGTTAAAGACCAGTTGGAGCGTCAGTTAAAAAGAGAGTTAAAACGTTGGGGAAATTAGTGAAACAATGTCCCTGCCGCCACATGAACTTTTACCCCCACACTTATATAGGGTGGGCCATACATTTTTGCAACTGGCAACAATTGATTTCTTAAAAACAGTAAAGGGGGGGGGGGGGGGGTTGTGCGTCGCTTAATGCAATTTTAGTCACGATGGAGCGCTTCACGGAACAGCAGCGTGCTTTTTGTGTAAAACAATTTTACAAAAACAACGATTCCTACGTTACTGTACGACGCCTATTTAGAATTGAACTACGGATTACGCCGTGTAAGTGTGTGTCCAAGTGTTAATTTAATCAAAGCTTGGGTTAAGAAGTTCGAACAAACGGGATCGACAACGAATATCAAACAAACAGGGCGGCCACGTTCAAGAAGAAGCGATGAGAACATTCGGGAGGAGATATAGCCGCGGCACGTGACAGCAAGTTTTCCAAAGTTTGCGTAGTTGATTGCAGGAGTGCCAACGACGAGACGGGTCAGATCTCAACGATGTCATTTAAAAAAAAAATAAACCCCATTAACGTTTATTACGTGTTTCAAATGTGCAAAAATTTATGGCCCACCCTTTATATATATATATATATATATATATATATATATATATATATATCATCATCATCGGCACTACAACCGGGGACCGGTCTTGGCCTTATTTAGCAAGTCCTGAGGCTTGTTACATTTTCCATAATGATTTGTTTCTTCCGGGTAAGGTGATTAGTCTTGCGCCAGTGGCTCCCCGACGGGGAATCGAACCCAGATCTCCCGCGCGACAGGCGGATATACTAACCTCTATACTATCGAGAAGCTATATATATATATGTATATATATATATATATATATATATATATATATATATATATATATATATATATATATATATATATATATATATATATATATGTATATATATTTATATATAAATATATATGTTCCCGCTTGGTAGAAACCCCAAAACTCGTGGGAACAAAAATGAATAATCAATATACAAAAAACAATCCGACGAAAAACCCGATAGGCGTAAGTGTGATGAGCCGACACTACCATAAGGGAACAAACTATCAACAAAACACCGACTCGGCAAAAAGAAGATGTAGGGAAAAACGACAAAAGCGGGATATTCGCCTCGCCACAGGCAATGTTCGAACGTTATATGAACCAGGTGCGATACGACGGTCGTAGAAAACGCGAAACAATATAAAATGGATATCGTCGCGGTTCAGAAAGTCCGACTCCCACATCAAGTTATCAAAACCAACGGGTTTATACTGGCATGTGGAGGTACCGATACACATAACCTCGGGACTGGCTTCATCATAAGCAAGAAGATTACGCCCCATGTAAAAGATGTGAAATACATTAATGACCGAATGTCGGTGCTAAAAACTGGGCCCTTGGTACTATTATGTATTTATAACCGTACACCCATCAACAGAATCTACGTACGAAGAAACAAGGACACGTTCTACGAAATCCAAGAGGAAGTATTTGATGGGATCTCATCATTCGATGTTAAAATTCTCCTCGGGGACCTCAATGCGAAAATTGGAAAGGAAGATATCTTCCAACCAACTATAGGTAAGGAAAGTCTACACGACGTTTCATAATGGAATTCGAATTATTACGTTCGCAGCGTCAAAAGATCTGGTAGTGAAAAGCACGATGTTCAAGGGCACAAGCAAATCCATAAAGACACATGAATATCACCCGACGGCGCAACGCCAACCAAATAGACCACTTCCTCATAGACAAAAGACACCACTCGAATATCGTTGACATAAGATCATATAGAGGAGCAGATTACGACTCTGATCACCTTCTAGTGATGGGCAAAATTAGAAGTCGGCTCGCAGCAAACCCACATGGGCAATCACGGGAGACGAGCAAAAAGTTCGACATTGATAAACTAAAAGACCTGCGCAAAAGGACTGAATATCAAGAGGAACTAACGAATAGATTTAGCATTCTAGAGAATGCGAGCAGTGGGGAAGAGGAAGGCAATAGTGTGGACACTAAATGGACATCGATCAGAGACACAATCAAACAAACAGCCCAAAAGGTATTAGGATTTAAGAGAACAATTAAATCCAAACCTTATTTTGACGATGAGTGCAGGGCGAAGATCGAACAACGTAAACGCCTCAGAGTTATCCACTTATAAAGATATGATGAAGTCAACGCAGAAAGATACGCGACGATTCGGAAAGTGGCAATGAGACTCTTCAAACGCAAAAAATGCGAATGGGAGAAGACTCGGATCGAAAAATCCTAGAAAATGCCAGAGCAAAGAACATCAGGGGTATGTATGCCGGCATAAATTCAATTAGAAATGGCTACCGAGGGAGAGTCAAAATAATTCGAGACGCAAACGGCTGTCTGGTCACAGAAACAAACAATATCGTGACAAGATCGAAGCAGTACTTCGAAAACCTGCCCTTTCAACGAAGTTGTAGACGCAATAAATCGATTGAAAAACAACAAGGCTCCCGGAGTCGAGTGCATACCGGCAGAGCTTATGAAGCATGGAGGAAAGGCAACCGCTCGAAATACCCACCAACAGCTTAAAACAATATGGGATAAGGAAGTCACTCCCGAAGAATGGAAAACCTCAATACTCGTCCCCATTTTCCAAAAAGGGGATAGATTTGACTGCGAAAACTACAAAGGAACATCATTTCTCCCAACCACATACAAAATACTAACAAATGTCATACTGGCGAGAATCACACCGTACGCAGAAGAAATACTGGGCGACTACCAATGCGGCTTCCGTAGGAACCGGTCAACAGGCGACCAAATGTTCACAGTAAGGCAATTGTTGGAAAAGAAGTGGGAATAGGGAGAGACGGTTCACCAACTGTTCGTTGACTTCAAAGAAGCCTATGACTCAGTCCCAAGGCAAGGACTTAACCATAGTGCAGTTGAGCTGGGAGTTCCGAAAAAATATGCCGCCCTCATTCAAATCTGCGTGAACGAAAATAAACGGCGAATTAGAATAGAAAACCACTTCTCAGAATCATTTGAAATCCGCGACGGACTAAAAAATGGGAGATGGCCTCTCACCATGTCTTTTTAACCCTGTGCTCAGTACGTCATCAGAAAGGTACAAGACGACAACATGGCCGGATCATCCTTGGACGGGATCACACAAGTGCTCGCATATGTGGATGATATCGCCGTTTTGGGCAATAACCTAGAAACTGTAAGTAAAACAGTGAAATCATCATCGAAGCGGCAAAAGAGGTGTGCCTAGAAATAAATGAAGACAAAACAAAATATATGATTACGGCGAGCGCAGGTGGACCTAATGGAACACATATAAACGTCAGAGGTATGATATTTGAAAAAGTTAAAGAATTTATATATCTGGGAACGGTACTGACGGCCAGTAACGAAATGTCGAAGGAAATTAACAAAAGACTTCCGGCATCGCTAGTTGGCACATAACATAAAGCTCTGTGTTTATAGAACTGTGGGGTAGGTGGTCGTGGCGCCAGCATGGGCGGGAGTTCTACCACCAACTCACATAGCTAAAAGTTCGACGAGCACCAAAGAAAAACACAAACCGAACTTCACAACGCACCGTCCACAAGAAGTAATAAATTGTTCTGATTTGTTCCGCTGAAATGTAAACTGTTCACCCGAAAGACGAATAAAACGCACTGTTGTTTGTTTCGGTTTAAAAATTCCTTTTTTATTCACAACGGACTCCACTGCATTTAATTGATTACAAAAAAAAAACAAATTTCGATTGGATCTTACTGCATTTAATTGATTACAACAAAACAAATTTCGATTACACTGGCAATTAAACTGACGCACAAGAAAAGGGAAATGTAAGGCTGAGTACTTCACTGTATGACATTGTTCATTGCACGTTTACTATACTCGACGGTGTATTTCGCGTGCCCGTGCGTACCGGGGAGCGGGAAACGTAACGACCTTGGTGGTCAATGGGTGTAAAACGACTCTGTCGAGGTTGTCATTTGAACTATGATCCAACCCCCAGTTCGATGGTGAGATCGAATCGAGAGAAAGAAAATCTCTCTTAAGGGTGTGACTGTGGGGAGGAAGTAATGTGCCTGACACGGACACTAGGTTCACTTCCTCCTCCATCATAAATTGGTCATGCGAACACTGCTCACAACGCAAGGGGGTAGAAAACGATGGTTGACCTTCGCTACCGAGTGGACACAACACAGAAACAAAAACACTCAGGCGATGCTATTTATGCATACACATTTTTTATTGTTAACAAAAAAAAAATCCTTACATATACTTATTATTATTTTAATACATTCTTAGCTATTACACACACGAACTGCGGCACAAATGTTTTAACCCACCGTACCGGCGCCGGCACAGTGGATGACGAGCGACCCGACCGCTCTGAAGATTGAATTACGACTCAACGATATCTTGCTCGTTCAGAGCTCACTCGCTCATCGTGATCATGGTGGTATGTGTGCCTAAAACAAAAAAAGACATAAACTGCATTCCTAGGATACGATTTCGGTAAAGCAAATAAAACCGAAATCGTCGGATGCATGTGTGTAGCAGCTAAACAAAGAGACCACGATGCGATGCGGGAATGTGCTAATTAGTTTTAGCTAGGTTACTGGGAAATGGTGTTTATGGCATCGCTAGTAAGGGTACCTATTGAATGCCCATTTGCATTGTTTATGCTTGGATTTCAATTGATGCCAAGGGACGCGGAGTGCGTAATTGCTTTGGGTTGCACATTGTGCGAGTTAGGGAATTTTATTGCTGGGAGAAAAACGTCGCCAGCCAATGTATACATAAAGAAATTTATCGTATACATGAATGAAGGTGGGAATAGGCGACGCCATGATAATTATCTCTGGCTGGAATGGTTACATGATATGTGAACCGGGGTTTTTATTTTCAGGATAATTTATGATAAGGAAAGTAAGAACTCTTACAGGGGATTTGTAAGCGAAGGAATGCTTGAAAAGGTAAGAATTCTTTTGCAGGTACTTTTGGGTTATAATAATTGGATCTGTTTGATGCGTGAAGCTTTAAGATGCTAATGCGAATTGCATTAGCGAAAGCTGGTGCAGACTGGGTTGTGGTTATGGGGGTTTTTTCAGGAAGGCGAGCCATGGGATCTGGCGGAACCGCCACATGACCACTAAGGAAATGCGAACTTTTCTTACTGGGTGTGACCAATGGACGGCGATCTCTTGGTGCAGTGGTGTGTTTGTGTGATCGTACACATCACCGCGCTTATCGATGCATTTCCGCAAGGATAAACAAAACCTACAACGAGGGAAAAAGAACAAAGGAAAAGCGACCTAAGGCATCGGTCTGTAATTAGGGTCAGCTAAATAAATAAGCTGAAACTCATTAAATGAGAAATGCATTTGTGATACCTCAAACGATATGGATTGTTTATTGTATCGCCAGAATGCCTGCGGAAGAACAGAGTTCTTTTGTTTACACATGGTGCGAGTTAGGGAAATTGGCTTCAGCGTCGATTGCGCTAATTGAATGCAGATGCTTGGCTTGTTTATTGTTGGGAAAAAGGTCGCCAGCCAAAGTGTATGAAAAGCGATTTGTTGTACACATGATGAAGCTGGGAATAGGCGACGCAATGATCATTATCCCTGGTTGCGATGGTTACATGATATGTGAATCGATTTGTTTTCTTTCAGGGATATGATGTTTATTCCATAAAGAATTCTTTGTTGAGAAAATTTTTTCCGATGCGTTGATGCATGGGAAAATGTCTTTGTAGATGCAATTCTTTTTAGGAATTTTAGGTAATGCTTGTATACATTAATGCCCTTGGAAAAGGAAATGTTTTCAGGTGCTGGTGATTCGGATTTATGATATTTGGAACAGAATTCTTATAGGGAATTTTGGATTCGAATAATTGAATGAAGATAAAAATTCTTTTCCAGAAGCTTTTAGCCAAATACATTTGGTCATTTGTTGCGTGAAGCATTTACAGGTGCTTAATGCGATTGCATAAGCAGAAAGTTATGATGGCTGGGTTGTTGTTATGGGGGTTCTTCGGGTAAGTGTACAGTGGGGTTTGGCGAAACCGCCACAGAACCATAATCATACCGATTGCTGTATACGAATGCGAAACATGGGCTCTCACAAAACGGGAAGAAAACAAATTCCGCGTATTCGAGAATAAAGTTTTAAGTTGTATCTTTGGCGGTAAATATGACGAAAAGGCAGAACAATGTAGGAAACTCCACAACCACGAATTGGAAGAGTTATACCACAAACCTACAATAGTGAGAGTAATTAAGTCGCGAAGATTAAAATGGGCCGGACGGTTGGCAAAAATGGGCAACGATAGGACCATGCGTAGAATTCTTAGCTGTAGACCAATAGGAAAGAGATCGGCAGGACGGCCGCGATAGAGATGGGAGGACAATGTTAGGTTTGACCTTGAGGATTGGATGGTCAAGGGTGGAAAGGGAGTGAACAGGACAGGGGACGATGACGACTGGGTGAGGTCATGAACTTCCGGGTTCCTATAGGCCAATAAATAGTGGTATATATATATATATATATATATATATATATATATATATATATATATATATATATATGTACATTGGGTTGTACCCCATGAAATGACCGATCTTATAGTAAACATTTAAAAGCCAATATTATTTTTCCGTAAATTTTGATTCAATCAAAATAGGATCCGTTGCCATCTATGACATTCTTCTAACGTGATACAAGCTCAACTATGCCTTTTTCGTAGAAGTCTCCAATGGTCGCTGTCTGACGACGAGTTCCACTATATCTCTAGCCCCTCTACTACCAAAGACTGTCTCTTAATAGATAACCTCACCGACTCTAGCCTTTACCAAGTCAGTAATATCCTAAATCATCTGGGCAGACAACTCGAACTTATGTTAATGACAGACCCCTGTAACTCCTCGGTTACCCCTAGTCCCCACATCCTCTCAACCATTGACAACCTACACGGAAATCAGATGCCTATCCCAACTCTCTTTTCTACGACTCAACTTCTTCATCTGACTCCCACACTATAGCCAATCTTTTCGCGTCCTTCTTCAAACTTTCCTTCACGGACGACTCGTTCGAGCCTAACCCCTCCTACTTTACTGGCACGTCTGAATTCTCCCTTGGCCCACTCATCCCTCTACACATTCAACAACACCAAGTTAAAGAAAAACTTGAACAACTGAAAGACGATTTCAGTCCCGGCCCAGACGGACTCCCTGCTATCTTCTTAAAAAAATGCTCCTCTTGTCTCTCTCTCCCGCTCGCGTCAATTTTCAATCTATCCCTTGCACAAGGTCTATTTCCCGACATTTGGAAATCCTCCTATATAACCCCCATACATAAAAAGGGGCCAAAAAACGATATATCCAATTATCGTCCCATTGCTAAGCTTTCGCACACTCCTAAACTGTTCGAAGGCCTTCTATACGAGGCGTTATGTTTTCGCTGCACTCCCATCATCTCTCCTAACCAGCACGGCTTCCTCTCCGGCAGGTCCACTACTACCAACTTTGTCGAATTTACATCCCACACACTCCTTGCCCTAGAAAACGGCGATGAGGTTGATGTAGTCACTACTGACTTTAGCAAGGCCTTCGACAAAATTTCCCATAACCTCATTCTCTTTAAATTATCTTCCCTTGGTTTTGAACCCCTGTTGATTAAGTGGATCTCATCCTATCTTAACTCTCGAACCTGTCGTGTGCGATTTAGATCCACCCTCTCCGATCCTTTCTCTCCAACCTCAGGTGTCCCCCAGGGCAGTCATCTCGGCCCCCTACTATTTATCCTTACCATAAACGACATACGCTCGTGCATCAATCACTCCCTCATCTCGCTTTACGCGGATGATACCAAAATTTTCAAGACAATCCGCTCTCCCCTTGACTCCTCACTTCTCCAATCGGATCTTGACAGCTTTTCGATATGGTGCCAAAATAACTGCCTAGAACTGAATATCGCCAAATGTCACACAATCACCTTCTCTCGGAAACGCTCCCCACCCAGCCACGTTCCTATCTCTTGCTAGACCAACCGATAACATCGGTTGAATCGATTCGCGACCTGGGCGTCCTATGCGACAAGGAACTTAGATATACCGCACATATCGATGACATAATCCTCAAGGCCAACGCAGCCCTTGGCTTTGTAAAACGTTGGTCGAAGGAATTCCTAAACCCCTACGTCACCCGATCACTCTACACAACTATCGTCCGGCCACTACTCGAATATGCTAGTCAGGTCTGGTCCCCGTATCAACAATCTCACATTCGTAGGATCGATCAACGTCGTTTCTTGCGCTTTGCCCTCCGTGGTTTGAACTGGGAAAACCCACTCATTCTACCACCTTACATAGGCCGGCTCCTTCTTATCAATCTTAACACACTTGAGGAGCGCAGAATCCATGCTGACATCATCTTTAAACATCGCCTTCTGTTAGGCTCAATCAATTGCCCAAGCTTGCTCTCCACTTTATCATTTTATACAAACCCTCGTAATGTGCGGAACCCTCGTCTCTTTTACGTGCCGGCTCATCACACTTCTTACGGCGTTAACGAGCCCATCTCGCGTATGCTACGACATGCCAACTCTTTCCCCACCTCCTTTGATTTCAACCTCTCCACTCCTGCCCTCAAACGACGTCTCAGAAGAAACCCGTCCTCACCCCACCCCACCCCAATTTAAACCTCTCCCCCAGCTCCCCAACCCCGCCCCATACTAGTACGTAGACGTGCCCCTCATTGTCATTGTCTCACAAAAGCCGTATTTGCCTCCCCCACATACACTTGCCCTTCCCTTGCCTTCTATCCTCCCTATCACCAAGTCTTTTTCACCTCCTGGTTTTTCTTTTTTCTTTTTTATTCTCCTTCTCACTCTAGATTTAAGATAGTCTTTAAGGTTCTTTTTTATATTATTTAATTTTAAGTTTAATCTTTGAGCTTGCATTAAGCAAAATAAATGAGGGTTCTGCCCTCACTAAACACATGGTTAAGTACATTGGGTTGTATCCCATGAAATGACCGATTTTATAGTAAACATTTAAAAGCCAATATTATTTTTCCGTAAATTTTTATTCAATCAAAATAGGATCCGTTGCCATCTATGACATTCTTCTAACGTGATACAAGCTCAACTATGCCTTTTTCGTAGAAGTGCTGACTTTTTGAGGCAATGAAATCTTCAAAGACTTTTATGACCTCTGCTCGGTTCCGGAAGACCTTCTGCCTGTCAAATGAATCCAGATTAAGGAAAAGATGGTAGTCCTTTGGGGAAATCTCAAGAGAGTACGGTGATTGCGGACGAATTTCAATTCCCGACAGCAACAGTTTTTGCACCGTTACTTGTGAGGTATGGGGTGTAGCATTGTCATGCAAAAGGATCGGGCTGTGCCCATTGACCAACGCACTATGCTTTTCAGCCAATTTGGCACGTAATATGTCTATTCCCTCACAACATTTGATAGCGTTTATTGTTTCTCCTGTTTGAAGAAATGACGAGTGGATTGGTCTTTTCGATGTTCACCAAATTGTCGCCATAACTTTGTTGTGTGAAGATCGGGCTTGGTGTTGGGTGGGGTTTGGGTTTTCACCCACATAAAACCCTTGCTCAGGTCCTGTACGGTTATCATACAGCAGAATCTACTTTTCATCATAGGTGACTATCCGATGCAAAAACGGTTCAGTTTGGTTTCTTAATCTAAGCAATGCGCAGACTTCCAGGCCCCGTAGTTCTTGGCACTCGTTCAGTTCATGGGGTACCCACTTATCGAGTTTCTTTACCTTTCCTATGAGAGAAAGGTGCCGACTTATTGTCATTGGGGATACTCCCATGGTTTGTGCAATCTCCCGCATCGATTTTGTAGGGTCCGCATCCACCGTTGCTCTTAAAACACCGTCGTTAAGTAACGTTTCCGACTTCCCACGTGGTTCATTTTCGAGACTGAAATCTCCCAAACGGAACTCTCCAAGCCAACGTCGTATAGTGTGTTCATTTTTTTGTCAATGACGCATTATGTCTCATTTTAAATTTATAAAGGAAGAGGGTTCGAATTTCATCTGGCGACAACATGGTAAACAATTCCTAGAACAAAAATAACGGTACTTGTAACGAACCCTAAAATTCTCACACGTCAAGCACACGTACCACTTTACTTTATAAAAAAAGAAAATTTAACGTTCTGGTACAGATGTTTACTCGAGAAATTCTTATTTCCGACTGAGCAGAAATCGAACATTTCATGCGGTATAGCCCAATATACATGTATATATATATATTAGGTGCACAACTAAGTTCCCGCTGTTTGTCAATAGATGACTTCAGCAATAAGTGTTGGGCGATTTCGACATGAACAAAACGTCACGAACCAAGCTTAGACATATGGTAAACAAATCGCTTTGACACAATAGTGATTTTGTTTTGGCGTCATATACTTTTGGTTGTGTGAAAATGTCTGATTTTGTGCTAAATAATCGGCATTGCGTGGTGTTGATTTTGTTCTTTCATTCGAAGAAAACAGGGGTTGAAGCGCATCGCGAGCTCCACAAAGTTTACGGAGGTGTTGCTCTAAGTGAAACAACACGCCGTGATTGGTTCCGTTGCTTCAAAGACGGTGATTTCGATGTTGACGACTGTCCGCGTGAAAAAAGGCCAAAAACCTTCGAAGACGCTGAATTGGAGGCATTGGTCGCAACAAGAGCTTTCATCAGCATTTGGAGTGACCCACCAAGTCATTTTCAGTGATTGCATGCATTGGGAATGATTCAAACGCAAGGAACTTGGGTTCCTTATGATTTGAATCCAAAGGACGTTGAGCGTCATTTTTTCGCCTGTGAACAACTGCTCCAGCGACAAAAAGGAAGGATTTTCCTCATCGCATCATAACGAGTGATGAAAACTGAATTCATTACAACAATACAAAGAAAAGAAAGTCATGTTAACTGCCCGATCATATTTCTACGTCGTCGGCTCGGCCGAATAGTCACTATGCGAAGGTTATGCTGTGTATTTGGTGGAACCAGATCGGTGTTATTTATTATGAGCTGTTGAAACCGAACAAAGCCATCATTGGAGAATGGTATCGATTTTAATCGACGGGATTGAGTTGAGCACTGCGCGAAGAACGGCTACAATACGAGCAGAGGCACGATAAACTGATTCTACAGCATGACAACGCTCGACCTCAACTTACCAAACCCGTTAAAACATACATGGAAACGCTCAAATGGGAAGTCCTATCCCACCCGCCATATTCTCCAGATATTGCGCCGTCCGTTAGCTTATCAGGAGTTCCGCTCATATGAAGACATCAAAAAATGGCTTGATTCGTGGATAGCCTCAAAAGATGAACACTTTTATCGGAACGGCATTTGAGCTCTGCCACATGGGCAATACTTTGAATGATTTATTTGTAACCATTACAAAAAAAAACATTTTCATAAAAAAAACAGCGAGAACTTTGTTGCGCACCTATTATCTTTGATGATTTTGATTTGCTCATTAAAGCGTTTTTAGCTCTCGGTGAAATTAGGCTCTTTTAATGTATGGAGTGTTGCTTGGTTTTTAGAATGAAAGCTGAAAAGCAAGTTTTACCAAATGGTCTTTTTAAAATGTTGGGGTTTTTATTGATATATAAAATTTGCTTTAGGCATTGTTTGTTAATTTCTACATTTATAGCATCACACAAATAGTTAGCCGGCCACCAGTTTAGATTAGATTTCCGATTTGCAATATTTTCAACGCCCCTCTCCCTATCACGAAAAGGCATAAACTATTCGAAAATCTGGGCACATGATAAACACACATTGTCATATATGTTGCGATTTTTCCAAGTTGCATATGAATTCACGACAATGCGTTTCTCTACTGAAACACACTATTTTTCGACAAACTAAAAAGGAAGGGTGGCCAGGCCAATACCCTTGTAATGGCAATGGAAGAGAGGGCTGAAGATCGTACGTAATCTTATTATTTAATGCCAATTCTCATATAAATATAGATAAATAATTACATAAATAAATAAATAAATTAATAAATCAATAAATAAATATATAAATATCTATGTCTATATAATGAGATTAGTGAATATGTAAATAATGCAATCGATTAATAAACCAAATATTGTTCTATCGTGAACTTTTCGACAAGTTTCTAATTTAAAACAACCAAATCCTTGTTTGGATTTTTAAAGCCAATTAATTTTATTACAGGTATTTATGTTACTTGATTTTTTAAAGCCAATTAATTTTGTTACAGGCATTTATGTTGGCAGTGATAGCATTGCTTACTTTATCAACAATTCAGAGTTTAATATTCTAATTGCTAACTAAAACCTTTTGATAACATATCATTTTAAAAGGTCAGCCAGTGTTGAATGAGAACAAATTTTTCGAAAAAAATTCACGATATGTTCACATTTTTCATTTGATAATTATTTATACTCCTAATAAAATAACAGATGCGCACATATAAACTCTTACTCTTTTTAAACCCCGATAGCCTAAAGGTCTGAAAATTTCGTTGTGTACTGCGAGGGGCCAGTTGTACATTTCATCGTTTAATCATTTTTTGTTATTTTGTTTTTTCACTACTTTTGTTTTATATTGTTGTTGATAATTCGTATGATATAGTTCAAAACCAGTCATTTCAAACATACCCGAATTTTGGGTGCATTGACTTGCTAGTGGTTATTTTTATTGTGTCCGTTATCGACCAGATTATTATTGATCGTAAGTTTATTGCCGAACCGTACAATACAGAAGGGGAACATATCAGTCAATTAAATTTTTATTGCACATTTACTCTCCAATGGGGTACAGTAGGGCATGCTGTTGAGATAAGCGCAAAGTAAGACAATTGAACTTGGACAAACATTTCCATGAATAGTAAACAACTGAGGTAAACTGGAATTAATTTTAAGCGATTAAATCTTTTGCGTTGCCCCTAAGATCATAGATACGTTTTCTTTTTCTATCAGTGGTTGCGTACATAGGATGTTTTTATGTGGAGATATACTCCGAGACCGGGGTTTGATTCCCCGTCGGGGAGCCTCTGGCGCAAGACTAATGACCTTGCCCGAAAAAAACAAATCATTATGGAAAATTTAACAAGCCGCAGGACTTGCTAAATAAGGCCAAGACCGGTTCCCGGTTGTGTTGCCGATGATGATACTCCGATTTACGTAAGGCGGAAGGCATCTTGAAAGTAATGCATTGATGCTCAACTTGTAACAATGTTATAGGAATAAATATCCAACATCTTATATGAACCTGGTATAACAACTCCTCGATCTACTAGTGCAAAAATTAGCTTTTTTATTTTAAGAAATCCACTTACTTCTCAATATAGTCTCTAGGTTAATAGCCATTGTCCAACATTTCTCCAATAACTGATTTATGTCTGTGGGGGTTCTCTATTCTACATGGAGAACCAACCCACAATTTCAACCAAATTTCAAGCTTATTACGACCGCTTTCAACCCCTATCCCACCGTTCAGTTAGTTCACAAAAATATCATGTTTTCAAAAGGACGCATAGCTAAACTCATTATTATATGTAGACATTGCATAATTAAGTTTAGGTGCCCTTTTGCCATACGGTAACTCCATTTCGCTAACCCATGAGATTTCCACCGGAAATCGCATTTCATGTCGGTTAGCAACGGCCAAACGACGCGGCTGCATAATCATGCAATCGCTGGGGAAATTATCAAAGTATTTAATTTAGTTCCCACGATTAGATTTACCTAGCCGATTCGGCGTCCTATTCACTTTCCCCAGATACCCCATTCGCTGGGGATCAATGATCTCTTCTTGCAGGTGAATTAGCTACAAAACATTTTCCTCTCCTTCACATTTTTATCTTCCCATAGTTCAATACACTCTGAGATCACCACAGTGACTGCACTAGGTCAGTGGGTCACCCTCAGAGGCTGCATTGATGCAAGCACACAAGCTAAGTCAACCCCGAAGTTATTGCGCTCTCTCTTTTGTTCTTTTCATCCTTCGCATGCCCAGCGACTGTCGAATGATGTGCAAGTATTATTCACCGCGCTGAGACATGCAACTGAATGGATTTATGAGAAAGCGCGATGATGTTTGGCTAATAGCCGTGCAAATAAGAAATCCCAATTTTCATCCCTAATACCAATCAGTCGAATATTAACCAGCGGCGTACACACACGTGTTATTTTTTTCTCAGTTGAATCACAACCTTAGTACTGTCGAGTTAAACTACAAGAAAAGTTATTAAAATTTCGTTCCCAAAAAGTCGAATATTGTCGTTGCGCGAGTCACATCTCAACACCAAAGTGCTCACATGCATTTGAAGCAAATTTTTAATTACTGCGGTCACAGTGTCGAGAAAGAATTGTTTCAACTTGTATAACATTTATAAAAATTAATTTAGTAATATTAATAATAAGTTTTAAGTTAAGTAAAGAAAAAAAAACAATAAAAACGGATTAGCATCAAAACAACATTCTAGTGCTTTTTTTTCATCTCTTCTCTTGGTGCCAATTTTCGGAGACTTATTTAAGTGAACCAAGTGCCCGTGTTTGGCACAACATGCTTCGAACCCCCACATGTCCGCGAAGGGTGTTTCTTTACGGCCTTCAAAATACTAATCTATTCCTGCTATCATCTTCTCATATAGTCCCAAAATTCTTCTGCCACAAATTTTCTTAATATTTGGAAACAGTTCGACGTCAAAAGGTGCCAAATATGATAACAAGGAGAATATTTTAATTATTAAAACTTGAAATTATACAGTTTTCAATTACCCGACCGCCTTTTTGGGTGGTGATCTGCTGAAAGGCCTTTTCTTTCGCAAAATAGGCCCTTTCTCTGTAATTTCGGCATCTAGTGGATCAAGAAGATGTCTTCGCATTACTTGCACCAATATAACCTCTTTATAGCAGAGCTCGAGGCACTCTTTCGATTCTTACAATTGCAGTTGGACAAAAACTATTTTATCCTAGGTGGAGATGTGGAGGTTTTTTAAAGCTACGCAAGGAACCACACACAATTCCAACCCCAACCCCCTCCCTAAGGGCATCGTTCATGCATTTATCATGCATCACCAAAATTCCTAGAAAATAATTCGTTAACATACTGGCAATCATCATAAATTGGGAAACCTTATCGGCTCCCCTGTCAGCCAGCGTACCCTGCCACACACGTGTGCAGCAGATTGTTCCGACTTATCCACATTTACACCAACCTTTTGTCCAACCGACAAAAGCAGTTTACGCATCTCGCGTCCAGCCGCCAAAAACCGAATTCTCCACCGTGTAAATATACACACAAAAGAATTCGACCCTTTCCGCCAGCATAGATACCGTGCACAATCACCATTTTGTGGGTATCTAATTGGCTTATGGCACCAGTTTCCCTAATGGCATGTAGTCTATTTACACAGCTGAATGCACATCTCCTATGATCCCTTGGTCCCATTTACTTTTCCCGATTTCGTTTACCCATGACCTGGCAACATGGATAGGTGATGTAATCTCGCCGGGATCAACTCAGAGAGATCTTCTCGCCTTGGTCACCACAAAGAGAAACTTCATGTTTCTCTCAAGAACCAAAACTCACCCCCAGCCAAGGGCCGACTCTGCACGAGTCAAGGAGCCGAGAAATAGCCACCACGAGAGTCGGTCGATTTTAAGCTCAGCAGAGTGCGCACAACCAGGAGTCGAGTTTCATCCACCAGCGAGTGCGCACGAGTCGAATGTTAACGGAGTCGGAGCCAGACGCTTGAATATGAACGCTGTGCTTAAGTTGTAAACCATTATAACGAAACAATACAAACTCTGAGTGAAAGATTGTAAAGCGGCTTAATTAAATATAAATGAATGTGAATGTGGTGCTTAAGTTGTAAACTATTATAATGAAACAATACCAACTCTGTGTGAAAGGTTGTAAAGCGGCTTAACTGAATACAAATGAATGTGAATATGGTGCTTAAGTTGAATACTATTGTATGTGTAACTACTGTACCCTGAATAAAAGCTAAGAAAAAGAAATAGAGTTGTTTTTTTAATCTAATCATGACGTTCGGAGACCAACTACATTCTAATCTTCACGGTGGGATTTTAGTGAACCTATGCCCGTGCTGGTACACATACTAAAATATTACCACAGATATATAAACGCCAAGCATAAAAATTGGGGAAATTATATATCTAATGTCAGAGGGAATCAGTTAGCTGGTTGGTTAGAACAGTATAATATATAAAATAGAACTTACTTGCTAGCTATGGAATATCCATCGTTCCATAGAGGTAGATCGTTCACCAACAGACGAAACCGAAGCGGTTTACGGACAATTGAATACGATAGTGACCACTGTGCATTCACGGCAGTAATAAAGCTTCAGAGCGATCTGGCAGGTCTGGAGGAATTCGTGATCCCGCAACCCTACAACTACGGGGCAATGCGATGGCCACGGTTCACCAAATCATTAACAAGATAACTGCATTCGAATGACTTTAATCTGCCAATAAAAAGAAACCTGACAAATGACGAAATCAACAAATACATCCAATAAATGGACGAAACTGTAAAATGAACAATGGACAAAACAATTCCCCAAACAACAGTTACAGATCACACAAAAATGTACAGAAACACAACAATAAACGAACTCCATAAGAAAAAGAGCAGACTGCTATCGGAACTAAAATAATTACACAGACAGTTTACAGATAGACAAGACCAGGAGATAATATCACTGAGATCCCGATTAAAAAACCTCCAACAATTACTTAAAGCTAACTATAGATTAGCAACAAATTTGTATTGGAACAACAGAATTCGATCTATAAAAACTAATAACGCCAATATGTTCCCACAAATAAATAAAATATTCAGGAGGAATAATCAAAACGAGATTCAGTGTCTCCACGTACCAATGCAAACAAGCAGCTGCAAATCAACATTGACATACATACAGAAAACGCGATCCTCAATAGTGAGCTCTTCGTGATCGAAGATCCTTTGGAAAAGGTGAACGTTGTGGGAGCTGTCTTCCAGGAAATGTACAAAGTGACTGAAAGCATTTACCGAAATCACGACTTGGAGGACAGAGTTCTATCGAATCACCTGCACCTCCGAAATGAAATTTCGCTTTGGCAATCGAAGAATCCCAGTTTTGCCAAATTCAGTGACGATAATCTGTTAATTGACATTAATGCCAACGGCAGGGCTAATAGCCTTTTAATTTCGAGGGAAGGAATCCAGAATATCTTCGACTTATTGAGAAGCAAAAAGTCAGTGGGAATAGATGGAATACCCAACATCGTACTCAAGAACCTCCTCCCAATGGCAATAGATATACACCCGGTCCTGTTTAACAACGGGTTGAATAATGCATATTTCCCGCGTGTTGGAAAACGGGAATCATACACCCCATCCCAAAAAAGGGCAAATACTGTAGAAACCCAATGAACATGCGTTCGATAAGTTTACTCCCAAGCATCAGTAAAGTATTCGACCAGACCAGTAACAAAGCTCTACTAAAATGGGTAGACGACAACAACATTATTTCAAATAACCAGATTGAGCATGATACCACACATGCCGCAGCTAAACTGATCTCCGACATACAGTGGAATAAATGTAGGAACCAATGCACAGGTGCCTGTCTGATCGACTTGGAAAGAGCCTTTAATACTGGATCCATAGGTTATATCGTATTACAAACTGGTCAGACAAGGCATATATAAGCCTTTACTATATATACTTTAAGATATGTGGAATGATAGGAGGTTCGTGGTCAAAAGTGGTGAAGTGGTCTCTAATAAAACGTGTAATATCAAGAATGGATTGCAATAGGGAGCCGCACTTTCTCCGATTCTTCTTACAATAACATTTATATCAGCGATTTATTAGATGCACTTCCGCATGATATTGCGTACGCAGAGGATCCCATAATTTACAGAATAGCTGCGAAAGTTCAGATCATAAATAGTTTAATACAGCGAGACTTCAACAAAGTGCAGCGCTATTGCGACGACTGAAAAACTTAAAATCAAATTCTGGAAATGTGTAGCCATCCTATTTAGAACCCCATTATACAGGGTGGGGCAAAATTAATCACCCTATCGGAAGATGTTCTAATTTTTGCAAATGGCGTCGTACGTCAATCATATTTGACATTTGTGAACTAGACAGCCGGAGAATACAAATAGATAGGCAATAGAGGGCGTCTGAATTACTCTTTAGCCATCCTTAATGAATAAACCAGCAACGAAGAGGACGCTTTTGTGTAGAAAATCATTATGAGCCATGAGGAGCATTTCCACTTAAGCGATTATGTCAATAAGCCAAATCTTCGTTTCTGGGGCACTGAAAATCCGCAAGTGATGCACGAAGAGCCATTACATCTACTCAAGGCCACTGTGTGGTGCAGCGTTCACGCGGGAGGTGTGATTGGGCCGTATTTTTTTGAGAACGCCAACGGCAATACGATCACTGTTACTGGCGGAGGGTACAGGGCCATGATAAACGACTTCTTGCTACCGGAATTGGATGTACGCGGCTTGGTGAACATGTGGTTTCAACAAGACGGTGCAACCGCACATCCAGCATGAGCCACAATTGATATTGCGAAGGAAGCGTTTCCTGGTCGCGTAATCTCCCGTTATGGCGATTTGGCATGGCCAGCAAGATCGCCAGATGTAACCATTCCAGCCTTCTTTCTTTGGGGCTACTTGAAGTCGCGGGTTTATGCTAACAATCCTCAGACAATCGCAGCCCTTAAGGAGAACAGGAATGTGAACAGTTATCACCGGAAATCTTGCGGAAAGTCATGGAAAATGCGATAAAACGGGTACAAATGTGTATTAACACTGGCGACAGCCATTTGACGAATATCATCTGTTCCACTTAACAAAAAAAATTGTAAAGGTCCAAATAAAAATGTCCATCACTCAAAATCATTTTTTTTTATTTAGTAACAACGTAATCCTAAAACAAAATTGGATGGTTAATTTTGCGCAACCCTATATAAAGCCACAAACGACAAAAGTAAAAACTGGCGAAAGTTAGTTATCGTGGGACCGCATGGAGGTAAACTGGAAACCAAGAGTGTAGTTAAATACCTTGGCATCTGGCTAGATCAATATCCATATTTCAAAAGACATGTAGAGGCTGCTTTGGCCGAAGCTAGGAAAACGTTTGCCATGACAAGAAGGCTATTCACAGTAGCCAACTTGACAGTAGGGTACAAGTTATATGCTACATGACGCTAATCAGGCCAATACTCATATATGGTTGTCCAGTATGGTTTAACATAGGTCCAAATTTGATGGAAAAGATTCGGTTGTTCGAAAGGAAGTGTCTCAGAAGTTGTCTCTGATTATATCGGACACCGGAATCGGACTATAAAAAGTACCATTCAAATGGGTAATTTTATGATGAAAATAATCAGAGGACATTATTGCTCTCATCCAATGATCTAATTTTCGGGGCTTATTATCCAAATACCTTGTACTATGAGAACGTGCGTCGCAACGGTTTTATTCCACCTGAGGCGTTCCTTGATTTGGACATGAATGGGCTTATACAGGATGGATCCGGAATTCCGCTGATCTATCATGTAAGTAGATCATCCGTAGACGGGCGGTAGTGCTACGGCACGGAAGTCACGCGCATCGAAGAAGAGCTCTTGCGCTTCAGTAGAGCTATTATAACGTTTGGGATTGATAGTGAAGAACGTGTGATTCGAACTGACGCTATGACAGTTAGAATCACCAAAAGTTGAACCAATGCGTAACACCTCAGGCTACTGGCCGTGCTTTGAATTCGATTTTTAAACTCAAATACATTCAACTGATGTGAATTGTTATGTTATCGCTATGGTATACGGCTCTGATGCATTTTCTTATTCGATTTTCGTTCGGTGTTCTTCACTGTTTTCTTGTGTATTGTGTGTGTATCTGTTAGAAACGCCACACTATCTCCCAAAGAGATCGGGACGATAATACGAGGATGGGCTGAAAGGTTTCCGACCTCAACGTGAAGGTAGCAGCACTCGTCAATAAAAGCTAGTGAATGTAGTTGTGCGTCTTTCGACAGTTACCCATCAAAATTTCAGCCATTTTGAACCCGTAGTTGTTATTTGACAGTCGTTTGAGTGAGTCCACTGTCTTGACTGTATTTTTGTTTCGGACGTATAATGGTTTATCCAAATTTCACCAATTAATCGGCGCCAAAACACGCCTTCGTATATATATATATATATATATATATATATATATATATATATATATATATATATATATATATATATATATATATATCCCCGCTTGGTAAAAACCTTGATGTGGTGTGGGCGCTTAAACTACAATGAATCACTCAGGCTATGCTGACGGAAGCATATGCTTCCGGTAGGGTCACCTATGTCAGATAGACTGGCGAGGAGTAACAAATAAAGATCTGCCACCCTTAATCCAGGGTGTTACGCGTCACCGTGCCCATTAGATGGTTTGCAGCCAGGAGTATACCGGATGTATAATAATGGCGCCTCTCTGACACCGGGTCGAATCAGAGCAGTAAGCACACGTTACCATATCAAAGCGGGGCTCTGATATGGCGGACTATTTGAAACGCCAAGACTCGTGGGAATAAAACTGAATAACCAATGAATGTAAAATTTATTAATGACCGAATTTCGGTGTTAAAAGTACAGGGCCCATGGTACAATTATGTACTTATAAACGTACACCCATCAACAGAATCTACCGAACAAGATTCTACGAGATCCTAGATCAAGTATTTGATGGGATCTCTTCATTCGATGTTAAAATCCTCCTTGGCGACCTCGAAAATTGGAAAGGAAGTTATCTTCCAACAAACTATAGTTAAAGAAAGCCTACTCGACGTTTGAGATGATAATGGAATTCGAATTATCACGTTCGTAGCGTCAAAAGATCTGGTAGCGAAAAGCACGATGTTCAAGCATAAGCAATTTTATAAACTCACATGGATATCACCCGACGGCGTAACGCGTAACCAAATAGACCATTTTCTCATAGGCAAAATATACCACTCGAACATCCCTGACGTAAGATCAAGATAGAGAGAAGCAGATTGTGACTCCGATCACCTCGGCTGGGAAGGCGATGGACACTGTTTTTTGGGATAGTCATGGAGTTATCTTAATCGATTATTTTCAAAAAGGAAAAACTATTGCAGGAGTTACTACGCATCATTACTTAACCAGTTGAAGGCAGAAATTGCAGAAAAACGGCCACAAAAGAAAATCCTGTTTCACCAAGATAACGCGTCGTCTCACACCCCACCGGTTGCCATGGCGAAAATCCACGAATTACGGTTTGAACTGCTTGACCATCCGCCTTACTCACCAGATCTAACCTCAAGCGACTACTTTTTGTTCCCTAATTTAAAAATTGTGCTCGGAGGGCAGAGATTTTCGTCAAATGAGGAGGAAATCACCGTCGTGAACGGTTATTTTGCGGAGAAAAACACCGAGTACTATTTGGACTGGTTAGAGAGATGGGAGCATCGCTGGGTGAAGTGTGTAGAGTTACAAGGAGACTATGTATTGGGTTGTACCACATTAAATGTCGGATTTAATAGTAAACATATAAAGGCCAATATTATCTTTCCGTTTTTATTTAATCAAAATAGGATCCGTTGGCATCTATGACATTCTTCCAACGTGATACAAGGTCAAATATTCCTTTATCGTAGAAGTGCTGACTTTTTGAGGCAATGAAATCTTCAAAAGCTTTTATGACATCTGCTCGGTTCCGGAAGACCTTCTGCCGGCAAAATGAATCCAGATTGCGGAAAAGATGTTAGTCCACTGGGGAAATGTCAGGAGAGTACGGTGGATGCGGAAGAAGTTCAAATCCCGACTGCAACAGTTTTTGCACCATTACTTGTGAGGTATGGGGTGTAGCTTTGTCATGCAAAAGGATCGGGCCGTGCCTATTGACCAACGCAGGTTGCTTTTCAATCAATTTGGCATGCAATATGTCCGTTTCCCCACAATATTTAATAGCGTTTATTGTTTCTCCTGGTTGAAGAAATGAAAAGTGGATTGTTCCTTTCGATGTCCACCAAATTGTCACCATAATCTCTTTGGGGTGTGTTCGGGCTTGTGTTTTGGTTTTTCACCTGCATCCAACCACTGCCCAGGTCTTTTACGGTTATCATACAGAATCCACTTTTCATCATCAGGTGACCATCCGGTACAAAAACATTTCGTACCCACTTATCGAGTTTCTTTACCTTTTCTGTGAGAGAAATGTGTCGATTTATTGTCATTGGGGATACTCCCATGCTTTGTGCCACCTTCCGCACCGATTTCGTTGGGTCCGCATCCATCATTGTCTTAAAACATCGTCGTCAACTAACGTTTCCGACTTTCCACGTGGTTCATTTTCGAGACTGAAATCTCCCGAATGGAACTTTTTAAACCAACGTCGTAGAGTGCGTCCGTTTACCGCTAGATCCTCAAATGCGTTATTAATGTTTTTCATTGCCAATAACGCATTGTGTCCCAATTTAAACTCATAAAGGAAGAGGGTTGGAATTTGAACTGCTGGCAGCATGGTAAACAAATCCTCGAAAAAAAAAACTGTACTTGTAACGAACCCCAAAACTCTCACACGTCAAGTACATGTATTACTTTACTTCACAAAAAAAAATTGTTTACCGTTCTGGCACAGATGTTCACTCGAGAACTTCTTATTTCTGACTGAGCGAAGATCGGACATTTCATGTGGTACAATCCAATAGAAAAATAAAAATAAACTTAAAAAAAAATGTCTTGTATCTTTGTTAGGTCGGAAACTTTGCAGGCCGTCTTCACAATGAACAGCACCAACAATTCTGTTGGTTGAATGGCAAGTAAAGAACTGATTGCCAATGTCGATAGAATCACTGCATTATCAGCCAGCTTACACAGACTTAGCTTCTCTAGAATTAGGGTAGTATAAGATTTAATTTAAGTTCTTTTAAGTAAATAAAATAAAATAATATGCTATTATAGTATTTGTATTTGAAGGTTCAATACGATTGTCTATTAGTAGAAGATACAACAAAATGTCCCCTTCTTGGGAAAGCAGGGGTGCTAGTGGCGTAAACTTCTAACTTGTGTTCGAAGATGTTTGCTCTTCACCATTCGAACAAAGCATTACATCTCGTGGTGGGGGCTAAGTTGTAGTGCTCCACGAAGCCCCACCATTTCGCTCCCATATACATATTTCATTTTATCAATATCCCCATACACATTCACCTACTATAGCATGCATCTGTATCCTAAAACTAAGATTCAATCCAATGTTAGTCAAATTGAATGAAATGTTCAATTATGAATTCCTTGAAATCCAAACATGACATATCTTCATATGCATTGTATATCCAGTAATTACGTGGATAAAACCAAATGTTCGTTTATCATGCACATTCAAGTCCTAAAAACTAAACACCACAACGCATATCTTCATATGCAAACAAACCCATGTCAAATATCCATTTGGTTCGCATAAGCACAATTTCTAAAATCCTTATCCCCATCTGCATTGTAGTCAAATGTGTTATTCTAAAAATAGATTTTCTATCCTTTCCCCCAGTTTTTCGCATACAAATCTCAATGAAGATTTGTATGAAAATAGTGAGTGAATTAGCTATCACTCCGGCAAGGCCCAGTCAGGCTTCTTTTCTCAACAATCGGTCGTCACCCGGAGGGCTCGGAAGCACAGTGGCGACGGCAACGAGCCTTCTCAGAAGCGGTCTATTAAAGAGGCCCACCTCTTTTTAACGTATTTAATTCGTTGATGAAGTGTGTTGCTCCTCAAGTTGGTTGAGGTTAATCCGATGGAGTCGGCTTGTGTCTGGGAGAGAGTCCGAACATTCTCCCAGTTCAGTCTGCTGGGGGCAAAGCGCTTTCGATTCTGCGAATATGGGACGAGTAGTGTGGAGACGAGACCTGACTGGCGCATTCAAGAAGGGGGCGGACGAAGACTATGTAGAGAGAACGGGAAACGTAAGGATTAGAGAATTCTTTAGACCAGCGTTTCACAAACTCAAAGGCCGAGTTGGCCTTAAGAATAATGTCATCAATATGCGTGATGGAGCTAAGCTCCCTGTCACATAACATCCCGAGGTCACGTATCGAAGGTACATATGATATCTGCTGGTTTAGCAGGAAGTAGGGACGTGGGGGGAAAGGAGGACGTTTGCGGGAGAAGGTGATGGAGTGACATTTGACAACGTTGAGTTTGAGGTAATTATTGCGGCACCAAGATGAGAAGCTGTCGATATCCCTTTGGAGAAGTGAGGAGTTGAGAGGGAGATGGATGAGTATTTGATAATGGAGTCAACGTCATTGATGGTAAGGACAAATACGACGGGATCTAGATAACTGCCTTGAGGAACCCCTGACGTGGGAAGAAAAGGATTGGAAAGGGAGGATCATAATTTGACACGATAGGATCGATCTTTCAGATAAGAAGATAACCACTTGATCAATAGATGTTCGAAACCCAGAGAGGAGAGCTTAAAAAGGATGAGATTATGGGAGATGTTGTCAAAGGTCTTTGCTGAAATCTGTGGTGAATACATCGACTTCGTTGCCATTCCCCAAGGCACGGAAAGTATGGGAAAAGAACTCGACCAGATTGGTTGTGGTCGACCTACCGAAAGGAAACCTTGCTGGTTGGGTGAGATGATCGATTTACAACGGAAAGATATCGTGTTGTAAAGAATCCCTTCGAACAGGTTAGGGATATGAGACAGTTTGGCTATGGGACGGGAGTTGCTTATAGCGTTTTTAGGTTCCTTTTTATGTATGGGGTGACATAGGAGGATTTCCAAATACTAGGGTAGATACCTTGCGTAAGGGATAGATAAACGATTTTTGACAGCGGGAGAGAAACAGAAGAGGAACATTTCTTTAAAAGGACAGTCGGGAGTCCATCGGGTCCAGGGCTGAACTCGTCTTTGAGTAAGAGTAATTTCTTCTCAACTATGTGATGCTGAATAATTTGAGGGGGAAGGGGCCAAGGGAGAAGGCGGGTTAGGGTTGAAGGAGATGTCCGTGAAGGATTTATTGAAGAACGATGCGAATAGATTCATAAACTTTAAGGCCACCTACGACAGCATAGCCCGGGTAGAACTATATAATGCCATGAGAGAGTTCGGCATTCCAAACAAATTGATACGACTTTGTAGGTTGACCATGACCAACGTAACTAGTCAAGTCAAAATAGCGAGATTGCTGTCCAAACCAATAAAGATCTCTAATGGACTCCGACAATGGCACGGCCTGGTCTGCCCCCTCTTCAACCTGGCGTTGGAGAAAGCAATCCGTGACTCTGACGTTACAGCTAGAGGGACTATTATCATCAACTCCAGCCAGATATTAGCCCATGCAGATGATATCCATATCATCGGTAGATCCCATTCGGCTGTACAGGACTCCTTCACCCGCATCGAGAAGGCGGTACAAAAACTCGGACTGCACATTCACATCCCCATCGGCAGTACAGCCGAGATTCGGTATTGGCCCCATTTAGCAAGTCTCTCCATAGGTATTCGGTCCTTATCCGAGGCTTGTTAAATTGTCCATAATAATTTGTTTTTCCGGGCAAGGTTATTAGCCTTGCGCCAACCTTTCTCAGGATGTAACTGCATGCATTGGTGCACTGCTTGGTGGGTGCCAAAGGAGCTATTCAGGGTTGCCACGTGTTTACTGCGTGTCAACTTGGATTGAACAGGGACAAGGATCGTCCTGGCCTTCGCCGGGTTGAAAGCAGAGACATTCCCCTGTATGTTCGCTCCCACCCCCCCAGGACTGCACCACATTAATGAGGGAAAAACTAAGTACATGGTGGCCACTTCTGCGAAGAGAAGACCTAACGTTGGTCAAACTATCAGCGTAGTGGAGCACGAATTTGAAGTAGTGCAATCTTTTAACTACCTTGGGGCAATAGTATCAGCCGATAACAATATGGAAGAAGAAATACGTGAACGGCTGATCAAACCCAACAATACCTACTAGTGTTCTCTCAAGGCTCTTCAAATCCCGAAATTTATCCAGAACATCCAAGGTACTACTGAACAACACCATCGTCTTACTAGTACTCACGTACGGATCCGCGACTTGGGTGGTCAATAAAAGGCACTCTGAACTCTTAGCCGCGTTCGATAGGAAGGTCTTAAGGAGAATTGTTGGCCCCGTATATGAGGGAGGACGATTCCGGAGACGCTACAACCATGAGTTGTAAACGAAATAAACCTTGAAGCAAATGTTGTGAGAAAAATCAAGATCGGTAGACTCCAGTGGGCGGGACACCTAGCTCGAGTGAGCGAAGAGGGGCCTGCCCGGAAAGTCTTTTGTGGGAGGATGTATGGAAGGAGACAGCGCGGTAGACTTTGTTTGCGATGGAGGGATGGCGTAGACCAGGACGCACGGAGCCTGGGAACTGGATGACACCGGCTCGAAATCGGCACCGGTGGAGAGACTGGCTAAATAAGGCCGAGACCAGATGCCGGTTGTTGTGCCGATGATGATGATTGTTCTATTATTATTTCTTGTTTTTAAGTTTTTAATTGTTTCGCGAGTGATTTTATGAAAGTGCACATCTGTGCACACACACGCGTCACAAGCTGCGCGTTTGGTGATATCATAGTTGTATTGGAAACAGTGGGGATTATTTTGAAAGCGACGAAATAATTTTGATGTACAAATTTAAGTTTTTGTATTTTTAAAGCAATTCTGGCAAATCTTTATACGGAAAATATCTCGACTCGGTTATAACTCAAATGTCTCCACTCAGTTGATAAGAATATTTATAATTTTAATTCTCTTTTTTTTTACTTTTACTTTCTACTTTTATCCTTTCCTAAATTATTTAATATTCTTCCTGCTTTCTTTTCTTTTTCTCTTGATTTTTTACGGTATTTGCAATTTCCTTTTAAATTTCATTTATTTTTCATTCTTCCATTGTTAATTTAGTTTATTTTAAAATAATATGTTTTGTTGAAATTAAATTTCTTTATTCATTTTATTATATGTAGTTTTAATTTTAACTCTGATTTAACTTTTGTTGAATTTTTATTCTATTTTTGTTTGTTTTAATGTTATTTAGTTTTATTTCAGTTGTATGTTAATAGAACTTTATTTTTTTTTGTGTGTCTCTTTTCTTATTTATTTAATTAGTTTCTTGTTTTTTTTTTACTATTTTTTTTTCGGTTCAATTATTCATTTCCCATTTCCAAGACATTTAATGCAGTAGAAAAATTCCACGACGACAGTTCCTCACGACTTCATTACCAATCCATCTGTTTCCGCCATTTATCTTATTCATTTTATTTTTCTTGATCACATTAAATATTGTTCTTTACGTTTCAATTCTAACAAATTTCAATCAATCCATGTTTCAGATCATGGACGATATCAAGGAGGGTATAAGGTATATTTTCCAAACCAAAAACGAAGTGACAATGTGTATAAGCGCCTCTGGACACGCCGGTATGGAAGCAACATTATCCAATCTGTTGGAGGACGGTGATATTGTCCTGTTTGCCGTGACAGGGATGTGGGCTCATCGGTTTTCCGATATGGCAAAACGTTATGGAGGGGACGTACGATACCTTGAATCCCATTTTGGCCACTCTCTCACAATGGATGAGATTGAATTTGCATTTGAAGGTCATAAGCCGCAAGTATTTGTTGTTATCCAAGGAGATTCATCGACTGGAATTCTGCAATCGAATCTTCAGGAGATCGGAGATCTTTGTCAGAAGTACGACTGCTTGTTTGTGGTAGACACAGTCGCCTCCCTCGGTGGAACGGAATTCTACATGGATAAGTGGAAAGTAGATGTAGCCTATACTGGATCGCAAAAAGTTCTGGGCGCTCCTGCTGGAATTACTCCGATCTCATTCAGCAAGAAGGCCATGAGTCGAATTGTGACAAGGCGTAGTAAAGTTAGAGTTTATTATTGGGATATAACATTGCTTGGGCAGTATTGGAATTGTTTTGGTGGTTCTCGAATTTACCACCACACTATTTCGTCAACTCTACTTTACGGTCTGCGAGAAGCGTTAGCTTTATTTTGCTCAATGGGCCTTAAAAGTGTAATCCAAAGACATGTTGAGTGTTCATTTAGATTACAAAAGGGTATCGAAGATATGGGCTTGGAATTGTTTGTCCCTGAGCAAAAAGACCGTTTGTCAACAGTAACAACAATTAAAATTCCAAAAGGAATCGATTGGAGAAAGGTTTCTGATTATGCAATGAAGAAGTGAGTAATAAATAAATTTTAATGGATCATTTACTTATACCTTTCAAATGTTACAGGTATTTCCTTGAGATCAGTGGTGGATTAGGACCAACTGCAGATCACGTCTTTCGAATCGGATTGATGGGAGAGAATGCGACTTTCGAAAGAGTGGATTTAGTGTTGAAGATATTCAAAGAAGCTCTTCAGAATACTTCTGGCACGAAAATTGGTGAAAAGTCTAAAATGTAAATGTAGAGAATTAAAAGGATTTTAGCTATAAATTTATATATAGTTATGCAGTTTACAATATTTTTATAAAAATAACATTTATTTTTATGGAAAAAATGAGACTTTTATACTTTTTAAAAATATAACCCAGTTTTTGAAAATAATGACTATTTTAGAACAAATGAAAGGCTCGAAAATATTGAAATTCGAACAACATGTTTATGTCATACAGGCATTTACAATACATTGAAGGTCCAGCATACGAGTAGGTTCTGGAATGAGGATGCATATTACATAGAATATGGAGAATTATAATAGAGTAAGTATGTGAGCCATGAGCGTCTGGCCTCAAGGCGACACTGCGATGCAGTCTTTTAAGTAAGTAAATTTGAAATGAATTTCTATTTGTAATACATCACATATTACATATACGTAGTGGATCTACGAGGGTAAGAAGGAGAGGAGGAGAACCCATAGGTGGCAATATTCCAAATGAAAATGCTGCTTTGTAATGTTAGCACACGTGTTGCAATAGTAAACACCATGTGTGCATTTTTTAAATATATTTGTACACGAAAAACTAAGTAAAAGAAGGTTTTGTGTAATAAGGTTGCCACATGACCTTTTTTTATAAATGCTGTCGGGGGAAGCTGAAATAGCACACTGAGATACAAATAGAAAACCATCTATTTTAACAGCCGCAAATCGTAGTATTCATTAGTGATGGACAGAAGTTTTAGAATTTTGCAAAACAAGTTTAGGTAAAGACTTGTATGAGCCGTTGGGAGATTACTGACTATTTGTTGGTTCTACCGGATTGCCATGGAGGCCTGATGGTCGCTACTAACTTAGATCTAATCTATATGTAGGTGCTGACATTTCCCTATCGATGAGTACTTTTTACAGTTAGCATACAAGTACCTCGAAAGCATTCAGAATTGTGAGAACCTTGTACGAGTGTTGCCTCTTATGTTTCGGGATTTGGCAACCCTAGTGTTGCAATCCGGCAATTGACAGCTCTGTCGTAAAGTTGGACATTTTTGAGGTTATACGCACTCAGAACGTTTTGACATACGAGCGCTATTTGTGTTGTTTACAGTAACTTAAAAGATTCATCTCGGCCCAAAAATGGAATTAAATCGTCAACATTTTCGTGCGATTATTTTTTACAACTTTCGGCGTGGATTAACTCAGCAACAGTGCATGGATGAACTTAATTCAATTTTTGGCGATGAAGCTCCATCAACGACCAGTGTTTATCGATGGTATGGTGAATTCAATCGTGGTCGTAGTTCACACCAAGATGAATTTCGTGAAGGTCGTCCAAAATCAGTTGTTGTTCCGAAAACCATTGATGCTGTGCGCGAACTGATATTGGAAGATCGTCATGTGACCTATCGTGAGATTGAGACAACCTTAGGCGTTAGTGGGACCAGCATACATTCAATATTGCATAAACATTTGACTGTCAAAAAAATTTGTTCGCGTTGGATCCCACACAATTTGTCAATCGCCCAAAAAAAGGCTCGTGTCAATTGGTCGAAAGAAATGCTCAAAAAATACGGTCGCGGTGCTTCGAAACACGCCTATGACATCGTGACAGGTGATGAATCGTGGATTTACGCGTATGAGCCCGAAAGTAAACAGCAGTCGACTGTCTGGGTATTTCAAGATGAGCCAAATCCAACAAAAGTTGTTCGCGCACGAAGCACTTCCAAGCAAATGGTCGCCTGTTTTTTCGGAAAAACTGGACATATCGCAACCGTACCACTAGAACAACGCAGAACAGGCAATTCTGAGTGGTACACAACCATTTGTTTGCCAGTTGTCTTCCAAGAAATCAGGAAAACCAACCGCCGAAGACGGATCACTCTTCACCACGACAATGCGAGCTCTCACACATCGGCTGCGACAACTTCATTTTTGAGCACCCAAAACATCGATTTGATGGGTCATCCGCCGTATAGTCCTGACTTGGCACCGAATGACTTCTTTTTATTCCCGTACGTAAAAAACAAACTGAGAGGTCAACGTTTTTCGACACCTGAAGAAGCGGTTGCTGCATTCAGAAAGCATGTGTTGGAGATACCTCAATCAGAGTGGCAAAAGTGCTACGACAATTGGTTCAAACGCATGCAAAAGTGTATAGATCTTCATGGGGAATATTTTGAAAAACGGTAAAGTGATTTTCGATGATCAATATTTGTTTCTGTTCTCTAATCCCGAAATATAAAAGGCAACCCTCTTATTACAAACTGGTCAGACAAGGCATATATAAGCCTTTACTATATATACTTTAAGATATGTGGAATGATAGGAGGTTCGTGGTCAAAAGTGGTGAAGTGGTCTCTAATAAAACGTGTAATATCAAGAATGGATTGCAATAGGGAGCCGCACTTTCTCCGATTCTTACAATAACATTGATATCAGCGATTTATTAGATGCACTTCCGCATGATGTTGCACACGCAGAGGATCCCATAATTTACAGAATAGCTGCGAAAGTTCAGATCATAAATAGTTTAATACAGCGAGACTTCAACAAAGTGCAGCGCTATTGCGACGACTGAAAAACTTAAAACCAAATTCCGGAAATGTGTAGCCATCCTATTTAGAACCCCATTATACAGGGTGGGGCAAAATTAATCACCCTATCGGAAGATGTTCTAATTTTTGCAAATGGCGTCGTACGTCAATCATATTTGACATTTGTGAACTAGACAGCTGGAGAATACAAATAGATAGGCAATAGAGGGCGTCTGAATTACTCTCTAGCCATCCTTAATGAATAAACCAGCAACGAAGAGGACGCTTTTGTGTAGAAAATCATTATGAGCCATGAGGAGCATTTCCACTTAAGCGATTACGTCAATAAGCCAAATCTTCGTTTCTGGGGCACTGAAAATCCGCATGTGATGCACGAAAAGCCATTACATCTACTCAAGGCCACTGTGTGGTGCAGCGTTCACGCGGGAGGAGTGATTGGGCCGTATTTTTTTGAGGACGCCAACGGCAATACGATCACTGTTACTGGCGGAGGGTACAGGGCCATGATAAACGACTTCTTGCTACCGGAATTGGATGTACGCGGCTTGGTGAACATGTGGTTTCAACAAGACGGTGCAACCGCACATCCAGCATGAGCCACAATTGATATTGCGAAGGAAGCGTTTCCTGGTCGCGTAATCTCCCGTTATGGCGATTTGGCATGGCCAGCAAGATCGCCAGATGTAACCATTCCAGCCTTCTTTCTTTGGGGCTACTTGAAGTCGCGGGTTTATGCTAACAATCCTCAGACAATCGCAGCCCTTAAGGAGAACAGGAATGTGAACAGTTATCACCGGAAATCTTGCGGAAAGTCATGGAAAATGCGATAAAACGGGTACAAATGTGTATTAACACTGGCGACAGCCATTTGACGAATATCATCTGTTCCACTTAACAAAAAAAATTGTAAAGGTCCAAATAAAAATGTCCATCACTCAAAATCATTTTTTTTAATTTAGTAACAACGTAATCCTAAAACAAAATTGGATGATTAATTTTGCGCCGCCCTATATAAAGCCACAAACGACAAAAGTAAAAACTGGCGAAAGTTAGTTATCGTGGGACCGCATGGAGGTAAACTGGAAACCAAGAGTGTAGTTAAATACCTTGGCATCTGGCTAGATCAATATCCATATTTCAAAAGACATGTAGAGGCTGCTTTGGCCGAAGCTAGGAAAACGTTTGCCATGACAAGAAGGCTATTCACAGTAGCCAACTTGACAGTAGGGTAAAAGTTATATGCTACATGACGCTAATCAGGCCAATGTTCATATATGGTTGTCCAGTATGGTTTAACATAGGTCCAAATTTGATGGAAAAGATTCGGGTGTTCGAAAGGAAGTGTCTCAGAAGTTGTCTCTGATTATATCGGACACCGGAATCGGACTATAAAAAGTACCATTCAAATGGGTAATTTTATGATGAAATTAATCAGAGGACATATTGCGAGAGCAATAATCTCGTCCAATGACCTAATTTTCGGGGCCTATTATCCAAATACCTTGTACTATGAGAACGTGCGTCGCAACGGTTTTATTCCACCAGAGGCGTTCCTTGATTTGGACATGAATGGGCTTATACAGGATGGATCCGGAATTCCGCTGATCTATCATGTAAGTAGATCATCCGTAGACGGGCGGTAGTGCTACGGCGGGGAAGTCACGGGCATCGAAGAAGAGCTCTTGCGCTTCAGTAGAGCTATTATAGCGTTTGGGATTGAGAGTGAAGAACGTGTGATTCGAACTGACGCTATGACAGTTAGAATCACCAAAAGTTGAACCAATGCGTAACACATCAGGCTACTGGCCGTGCTTTGAATTCGATTTTTAAACTCAAATATATTCAACTGATGTGAATGGTTATGTTATCGCTATGGTATACGGCTCTGATGCATTTTCTAATTCGATTTTCGTTCGGTGTTCTTCACTATTTTCTTGTGTATTGTGTGTGTATCTGTTAGAAACGCCACACTATCTCCCAAAGAGATCGGGACGATAATACGAGGATGGGCTGAAAGGTTTCCGACCTCAACGTGGAGGTAGCAGCACTCGCCAATAAAAGCTAGTGAATGTAGTTGTGCGTCTTTCGACAGTTACCCATCAAAATTTCAGCCATTTTGAACTCGTAGTTGTTATTTGACAGTCGTTTGAGTGAGTCCACTGTTTTGACTGTATTTTTGTTTCGGACGTATAATGGTGTATCCAAATTTCATCAATTAATCGGCGCCAAAACACGCATTCGTTTATATATATGTATATATATATATATATATATATATATATATATATATATATATATATATATATATATATATATATATATATATATATATCATCATCATCATCGGCACTACAACCGGGAACCGGTCTTGGCCTTATTTAGCAAGTCTTGAGGCTTGTTAAATTTTCCATAATGATTTATTTTTTCTGGGCAAGGTCATTAGTCTTGCGCCAGGGGCTCCCCGACGGGGAATCGAACCCCGGTCTCCCGGGTGACAGGCGGGTATACTAACCACTATACTATCGAGGAGCCCATATATATATATATATATATATGTATATATATATATATCCCCGCTTGGTAAAAACCTTGATGTGGTGTGGGCGCTTAAACTACAATGAATCACTCAGGCTATGCTGACGGAAGCATATGCTGACGGAAGCATATGCTTCCGGTAGGGTCACCTATGTCAGATAGACTAGCGAGGAGTAACAAATAATGATCTGCCACCCTTAATCCAGGGTGTTACGCGTCACCGTGCCCATTAGATGGTTTGCGGCTAGGAGTATACCGGATGTATTACAATGGCGCCTCTCTGACACCGGGTCGAATCAGAGTAGTAAGCACACGTTACCATATCAAAGCGGGGCTCTGATATGGCGGACTATTTGAAACGCCAAGACTCGTGGGAATAAAACTGAATAACCAATGAATGTAAAATTTATTAATGACCGAATTTCGGTGTTAAAAATACAGGGCCCATGGTACAATTATGTACTTATAAACGTACACCCATCAACAGAATCTACCGAACAAGATTTTACGAGATCCTAGATCAAGTATTTGATGGGATCTCTTCATTCGATGTTAAAATCCTCCTTGACAACCTCGAAAATTGGAAAGGAAGATATCTTCCAACCAACTATAGTTAAAGAAAGCCTACTCGACGTTTGAAATAATAATGGAATTCGAATTATCACATTCGTAGCGTCAAAAGATCTGGTAACGAAAAGCACGATGTTCAAGCATAAGCAATTTTATAAAGGCACATGGATATCACCCGACGGCGTAACGCGTAACCAAATAGACCATTTTATCATAGGCAAAATATACCACTCGAACATCCCTGATGTAAGATCAAGATAGAGAGAAGCAGATTGTGACTCCGATCACCTCGGCTGGGAAGGCGATGGAGATTGTTTTTTGGGATAGTCATGGAGTTCTTAATCGATTATTTTCAAAATGGAAAAACTATTGCAGGAGTTACTACGCATCATTACTTAACCAGTTGAAGGCAGAAATTGCAGAAAAACGGCCACATCTACAGAAAAAGAAAATCCTGTTTCACCAAGACAACGCGTCGTCTCACACCCCAGCGGTTGCCATGGCGAAAATCCACGAATTACGGTTTGAACTGCTTGACCATCCGCCTTACTCACCAGATCTAACCTCATGCGACTACTTTTTGTTCCCAAATTTAAAAATTGTGCTCGGAGGGCAGAGATTTTCGTCAAATGAGGAGGAAATCACCGTCGTGAACGGTTATTTTGCGGAGAAAAACACCGAGTACTATTTGGACCGGTTAGAGAGATGGGAGCATCGCTGGGTGAAGTGTGTAGAGTTACAAGGAGACTATGTATTGGGTTGTACCACGTTAAATGTCGGATTTAATAGTAAACATATAAAGGCCAATATAATTTATCCGTTTTTATTTAATCAAAATAGGATCCGTTGGCATCTATGACATTCTTCCAACGTGATACAAGGTCAAATATTCCTTTATCGTAGAAGTGCTGACTTTTTGAGGCAATGAAATCTTCAAAAGCTTTTATGACATCTGTTCGGTTCCGGAAGACCTTCTGCCGGCAAAATGAATCCAGATTGCGGAAAAGATGTTAGTCCATTGGGGAAATGTTTTGTTTGTTTGTTTGCAGACGCATTTATTCACAAAGTCTTTTTTATATTTTACAATTTTAGTCTAAATGCTAAACCTATCTTAATAATTTTACTACATAATGTAATTTACTGGCTCTTCACAAGCACTCTAAATTATACAATATTATATGCTTAATTTATGCCTTTCAGCTTACATTTTCTTTTATTTATTCTTAATATAATACACATACATTATAAAAAAAAATAAACTCTTATCTTAGAGGTCTACCTCTTCTTCTTTTCGAAGCATTATGACAAAAAAAAATAGTGTTTTTTTTTTTTTTTTTTTTTTTTTTTTTTTTTTTTTTTTTTTTTGAGGATGCAAAAATTTTAAAAACAAAACAATAAGTGCTTAAAACAAAAAAGATAAAATAACAGAAGTTAACGGGAAGGAGGGCAAAGGAAAAGGAAGGGAGGAAGCTGCGCCAGAGCTGAATATTATATCTGAGGACGTGAAGTCCTTTCTTCGTTTTGGAGCCACCACCAGTTGGGGTTGGTTCGGTCTTTTATTGATTTATCTCTTTCACTGATCACCATACTGAATCGAAGTCGGTCTGGCCTATTAGAGATATCGCTATTGTGGACAATTCGTTTATCCCTAGCACCACGGAAAGCGTGGTATATAATAGGTATTCCACCCTCATCTTGGATTAGACCTTTTCCGTCCAAGAAGAGGAACGCCTCTGGGGGAATGAACCCGTTCTGGAGGGTACTCTCCAGATACATATCGTTCGGATAATATGCTCCCGCGATAAGATTATTTACACTGCACATTGCCCTTGCAATGTGGCCACAAATAATTTTTATAATGAAGTTGTCTATCCTAGTTAGTCCTGATTTATCATACAGGGTTTTATTAGGGTAAAATTTCTGGTATCGTGACTCTGGTGTTCTATTAAGTCCGAGGCAGGAACGCAAACACTGTCTCTCGAACACGCGAATCTTTTCCATATAGAATGGGGATATATTGTACCATATTGGACAGCCATAGACCAACACTGGTCGGATGAATGCCGAATATGAAATTATTTTAACTTTTGGATTGAGAATGCTGCTTCGGAATAGACTTTTTGTGGCAACAAATGCGTTTCTTGCTGCAGAGAGAGTGACTGCTATATGCTTGTCAAAGTATAAATACTGATCAAGCCAAATACCGAGATATCTGACTACAGTTTTCACTTGTAGTGGGAGATTATTATTCCCTACGATAGAGAAGTTTTTCCAATTGTACTTTGTATCCTGAGAGGCCCTGGAGAGAGGTGTTCTGAAAAGGATAGTCTCGGTTTTGTGGAAATTAATTTTTAGTTTCCAGTCATTACAAAAACGTTTTATTTTATTGAAGTCGTCCTGGAGAAGTCTATTGATGACATCTATTTTCTCTCCTGTTCTGTATACCACAATGTCGTCTGCGTATGCAATGGCATTGTTAAGCGTACCCACTAGATCACTGGTGTAAATATTAAACAGAATGGGAGAATTCACCGCCCCTTGTTGTAAACCGTTTGTAATTTTGAAGGTCTTGCTTGAGAATATATCTCCGCATTTTACCACAAATTGCTTGTCCGTTATCATTTCGTAAATGTTGTACAATAGATAATGAGGCATTCTCAGGTTTTCTAACTTATGAAGAAGTCCTTCTAACCACACGGTGTCGAAAGCCTTTTCAAAGTCAACTAAGCAGGCACCTGTGCATTGGCGCTTTGTCTTGTTCCATTGTATGTCGGAAACAAGCTTTGACGCGGCATGCACCGTACTATGTCCCGCTTTAAAGCCAAACTGGTTGTTGGGGATGATTTCATTTTCATCACACCAGTTCATCAGTGCTTTGTTTATGATCTTCTCGTAAACCTTGCTGATATTTGGCAGCAAGCTAATCGCACGAAGGTTGGTTGGATTGGTCCTGTCTTTACCCTTTTTAGGGATGGGGTGGACTATTGCAGTTTTCCAGTGGGTTGGATAGTATGCCTTATTTAAGACGTTGTTGAATAGCGTAGTGTAGATTTTTACTGCTTCAGGAGGCAAATGTTTTAAAACTACATTTGGGATGCTATCTATCCCAGAAGACTTTTTGCTTTTGATCGACTTAAGGATGTTCGTAAGTTCATCCTTACTCACAAACATATTCATATTCTGATTACCGCTGGGGGAGTCCGCTCTGTTATTTTCACTGAATGTGGTAAAACTACGGTTTTGGTTCCTCCAGATACTAAGTTGATTTCTCAGTGAGCTGTAGGTCTGGAATGCGTTGTTTTCGAGGATCGTATTGGAGTGAGTGGATTCGTTCACTCTGTATACTGCTTCGAAACATGCACCAATTGAGTTCACTTTGTCTTGCGGGTCTTCGACTAATATTACTTCTTCGTTGGAGTTGATATACTCCAGATTGAGTCCTGAGTTCAGCATTGCTTGACAATTCTCAGGAGTCCGTGGGACCCGCAAATATGGAATGTCATTGTGATCTTTCTTTCGAAAAGTTTTATTGATTTGTGAGAACATATTCGATCCACTAGCTTGAATGGCTTGTATTTTGTTCTTCCACTCTTCATTTATTCTTGAACGGTAATTGTCACGGATCAATTTTTGGAGATTTTTGATTAGGGACTTAAGTGTTCTTATTTCCTGACTATTTGGGTCGCTGAACTGTCTATACAGTCTTTTCAGCTTTGAGAGCATAATGCTCTTTTGCTTATACAAAGCGTCAATTGCTGATGTCCTGTACTTATTAGTATAACCGTCGGTATGGGGAACTTTAGGTATGGAACGATTCATTGCATTGGTAATAATATCGTCCAATGTTGTTAAGTAATGATCGATTTCGTCGTTATGGAGGTTTCTAATAGTCGGTGGGTCTATGACACTGTTACGAAGTTCTTTTTTTATTAATCGATCAAAGCGTGACCAGTGAGCTTTTCGAAAATTGAAAGAGTGGATCTGGTCGAACTGCTCTAGTGAATATTGTTCACTTGGGACTTCAATTATGGCTCCAAATCCGTAGTGATCGCTATCGTAATCGATTGTGCGAAGACAGTTTCGCGTAGTTAGATCTGTGCCTGGCAAGTTTATTCGATCGTCTATCATAAGTAAATCCAGAAATGAATTTCCTTTAGGATAAGACGGTGTACTTGTGGCATACAGTTCTAATCTGCGCTCGATAGCATTCATTTGCCACCAATCATATAAAGCATTCCCTCTTGTGTTCGTGGTTAAGTTACCCCAAGCACTATGCTTGGCGTTGAAATCACCCGCTATTAGGAAATAGTTGTTTTCCGAGTCTAATTTCAGGTGTCGAAATAGCATATCAATTTCATTGATAAATTGCTTACACTGGGTAGCTTGAGGGGCATAAATGGAGACCACATACAGGTGCTTTTGACTTCTCAACGGAATATCTATTATGCAGGCTTCCAGCACCTGAAATTTGTGTACTTCTGTACTATAAATTACCTTATGATAAAGACCTTTTTTAATTAAAACTGCAACCCCACCCCCTTGAGTAGAATGTGGCCTGTCACGTCTGATTATCTTATAGTTTTTATAGACAATTTTGTGCCTTTGGTTTAGCTTAGTTTCACTAGCCAAAAGTACATCAGGGGATTCGACTTCAAGCATGTTGCCTAGATTATCTCTTCTGTCTATGTGTATTAGTGAATTTACGTTCACCGAAATAATTTTTAGTTTTAGTTCAGTTAGAGGGTTGAAGATTTGGATAGAAGGAGTTATTTGAAAACACAGCCGAACAGAGCATATCTATTCGGGCCATTTGTTCCGTCAGTATTTTTTGAAAATTAGCAAATTGTGTTTGCATGGCCGATATCATATTTAATATCTCAGGTTGCGCATCTACTGCCGGTATTTGCCCATTGGTATGTGAGGATTCCACGGGGACTCGTTGCATAGAATTGCCCGTGATTTGTGCATATGATACACGCGGGGCAACGAAATTATTATAAGAACGAGTTTTAATTTTTTTCTCTTCTGCCACTTGCTTTTGTTTTGATTCCCACTTTAACTTCATATGTTGAAATTTGGGACAACCCCTAAAATTTGCCGTGTGTCCTGTATTTTTACATAGGACACATGACAGTGTTTCCCTATCCGGAAGCTGTTCCTTTCCCAGCGGACATTCACCCATGTTATGGTCGGCGAGGCATTTTACGCATCTGAATTTCATATTGCAGTTTGATGCAACGTGTCCAAGTCTTTGACAGCGCATACATTGCAGTACGCGCTCAGATTTTCTAATTTTTTCCCAACTTATAATTTGGTGGCTTAGACATTTTATATGTCTAAGCGCATCAACTTTACTATTAGGACTTAGAGATACAATGTAGAAAGGCAATTTGCGGTTGCACTTTCTAGAATTCGCAGTTGAAAACGGTTTCACACCTGTAAATTTTAAACTAGCTGTTTCAACCGTTTTTAATTCCTCGAGTATCTCCTCTGGGGAGAACGAAGGATCAACTCCTTTTAAGAGTATGGAAATTGATTTTTCTGATTTTGGGGTGTACGTGTAGTACTCGGTTTTTGCCCTTCCCAAAGCAGACTTTACTTTATTGTAACCTTCTAGATCTTCGCACAAAATTTTAGTTTTTTCAGCACTAATTCTTTTTGTTTTAAAATCTTTACAAGTCAACTCACCCAACTTCATTAAATCTTTCGCTTCTATGTAACTGATGACAATTGGAGGTATTTTTTCCTTTTTTGGTTGCTGTTGTTGCTCGTCCTTGGCTGTCTTTGTCTGCTGCAGTTGTTTGTGATGCTGGTGTTGAGCGTCCATTGTTTCGCTTATTTGTAGCGAATGTTGATGCTGCCGCTGGTGATTTGTTTTTTGCTGTCTTTTTGCTTCGGTTTCATTCCGTCTTTTGTTTCGCTCTTCCAGGGCTGCTCGTACTTGTTTGGAAAGTTCTTCTCGTTTTTTGATGAGATCAGCAATTAAGCTGTTTAGGTCATCGTCTCCTTCGGGAATGTTTGACTCTAGTATCTCCAATTCCTTAAATTTATTCCCTGCTCCTGAGTAACAAGTATCCTTGGCAGGTATATTTTCTTCTGTGACGGTTTTTTTCGTCACATTTGATTTTTGTGTTTCCATTGACAGGTTTGAGCGGACTTTATTTGCCACTGGGCTGTCATCTATAATTGACACTTCGTTTTTCCTTTTCGTAATTTTTTTGATTGTTTTTGAATTAGCGACTACACATGAGTGTGCCATTTTTAATTCGTCGCTCTTCGTCTTGCCCATTTGGGTTTCGAAACACACACACACGCGTTTTTTTTTTTTTTTTTTTTTTTCTTTTTTCGCCGTGCAACGCCGGTCGAACTGCGAAAAACACAGTTTATTCACGAATTCACGCACACACGCACTCGATATTCTTTGTTTTAAAACTGCTCACCGTCTTACGATGTTTGTTGCTTGACGAACGACGAGCGACTGGATTGGGGAAATGTCAGGAGAGTACGGTGGATGCGGAAGAAGTTCAAATCCCGACTGCAACAGTTTTTGCACCATTACTTGTGAGGTATGGGGTGTAGCATTGTCATGCAAAAGGATCGGGCCGTGCCTATTGACCAACGCAGGTTGCTTTTCAATCAATTTGGCATGCAATATGTCCATTTCCCCACAATATTTAATAGCGTTTATTGTTTCTCCTGGTTGAAGAAATGAAAAGTGGATTGTTCCTTTCGATGTCCACCAAATTGTCACCATAATCTCTTTGGGGTGTGTTCGGGCTTGTGTTTTGGTTTTTCACCTGCATCCAACCACTGCCCAGGTCTTTTACGGTTATCATACAGAATCCACTTTTCATCATCAGGTGACCATCCGGTACAAAAACATTTCGTACCCACTTATCGAGTTTCTTTACCTTTTCTGTGAGAGAAATGTGTCGATTTATTGTCATTGGGGATACTCCCATGCTTTGTGCCACCTTCCGCACCGATTTCGTTGCGTCCGCATCCATCATTGTCTTAAAACATCGTCGTCAACTAACGTTTCCGACTTTCCACGTGGTTCATTTTCGAGACTGAAATCTCCCGAATGGAACTTTTTAAACCAACGTCGTAGAGTGCGTCCGTTTACCGCTAGATCCTCAAATGCGTTATTAATGTTTTTCATTGCCAATAACGCATTGTGTCCCAATTTAAACTCATAAAGGAAGAGGGTTGGAATTTGAACTGCTGGCAGCATGGTAAACAAATCCTCGAAAAAAAAAACTGTACTTGTAACGAACCCCAAAACTCTCACACGTCAAGTACATGTATTACTTTACTTCACAAAAAAAAATTGTTTACCGTTCTGGCACAGATGTTCACTCGAGAACTTCTTATTTCTGACTGAGCGAAGATCGGACATTTCATGTGGTACAATCCAATAGAAAAATAAAAATAAACTTAAAAAAAAATGTCTTGTATCTTTGTTAGGTCGGAAACTTTGCAGGCCGTCTTCACAATGAACAGCACCAACAATTCTGTTGGTTGAATGGCAAGTAAAGAACTGATTGCCAATGTCGATAGAATCACTGCATTATCAGCCAGCTTACACAGACTTAGCTTCTCTAGAATTAGGGTAGTATAAGATTTAATTTAAGTTCTTTTAAGTAAATAAAATAAAATAATATGCTATTATAGTATTTGTATTTGAAGGTTCAATACGATTGTCTATTAGTAGAAGATACAACAAAATGTCCCCTTCTTGGGAAAGCAGGGGTGCTAGTGGCGTAAACTTCTAACTTGTGTTCGAAGATGTTTGCTCTTCACCATTCGAACAAAGCATTACATCTCGTGGTGGGGGCTAAGTTGTAGTGCTCCACGAAGCCCCACCATTTCGCTCCCATATACATATTTCATTTTATCAATATCCCCATACACATTCACCTACTATAGCATGCATCTGTATCCTAAAACTAAGATTCAATCCAATGTTAGTCAAATTGAATGAAATGTTCAATTATGAATTCCTTGAAATCCAAACATGACATATCTTCATATGCATTGTATATCCAGTAATTACGTGGATAAAACCAAATGTTCGTTTATCATGCACATTCAAGTCCTAAAAACTAAACACCACAACGCATATCTTCATATGCAAACAAACCCATGTCAAATATCCATTTGGTTCGCATAAGCACAATTTCTAAAATCCTTATCCCCATCTGCATTGTAGTCAAATGTGTTATTCTAAAAATAGATTTTCTATCCTTTCCCCCAGTTTTTCGCATACAAATCTCAATGAAGATTTGTATGAAAATAGTGAGTGAATTAGCTATCACTCCGGCAAGGCCCAGTCAGGCTTCTTTTCTCAACAATCGGTCGTCACCCGGAGGGCTCGGAAGCACAGTGGCGACGGCAACGAGCCTTCTCAGAAGCGGTCTATTAAAGAGGCCCACCTCTTTTTAACGTATTTAATTCGTTGATGAAGTGTGTTGCTCCTCAAGTTGGTTGAGGTTAATCCGATGGAGTCGGCTTGTGTCTGGGAGAGAGTCCGAACATTCTCCCAGTTCAGTCTGCTGGGGGCAAAGCGCTTTCGATTCTGCGAATATGGGACGAGTAGTGTGGAGACGAGACCTGACTGGCGCATTCAAGAAGGGGGCGGACGAAGACTATGTAGAGAGAACGGGAAACGTAAGGATTAGAGAATTCTTTAGACCAGCGTTTCACAAACTCAAAGGCCGAGTTGGCCTTAAGAATAATGTCATCAATATGCGTGATGGAGCTAAGCTCCCTGTCACATAACATCCCGAGGTCACGTATCGAAGGTACATATGATATCTGCTGGTTTAGCAGGAAGTAGGGACGTGGGGGGAAAGGAGGACGTTTGCGGGAGAAGGTGATGGAGTGACATTTGACAACGTTGAGTTTGAGGTAATTATTGCGGCACCAAGATGAGAAGCTGTCGATATCTCTTTGGAGAAGTGAGGAGTTGAGAGGGAGATGGATGAGTATTTGATAATGGAGCCAACGTCATTGATGGTAAGGACAAATACGACGGGATCTAGATAACTGCCTTGAGGAACCCCTGACGTGGGAAGAAAAGGATTGGAAAGGGAGGATCATAATTTGACACGATAGGATCGATCTTTCAGATAAGAAGATAACCACTTGATCAATAGATGTTCGAAACCCAGAGAGGAGAGCTTAAAAAGGATGAGATTATGGGAGATGTTGTCAAAGGTCTTTGCTGAAATCTGTGGTGAATACATCGACTTCGTTGCCATTCCCTAAGGCACGGAAAGTGTGGGAAAAGAACTCGACCAGATTGGTTGTGGTCGACCTACCGAAAGGAAACCTTGCTGGTTGGGTGAGATGATCGATTTACAACGGAAAGATATCGTGTTGTAAAGAATCCCTTCGAACAGGTTAGGGATATGAGACAGTTTGGCTATGGGACGGGAGTTGCTTATAGCGTTTTTAGGTTCCTTTTTATGTATGGGGTGACATAGGAGGATTTCCAAATACTAGGGTAGATACCTTGCGTAAGGGATAGATAAACGATTTTTGACAGCGGGAGAGAAACAGAAGAGGAACATTTCTTTAAAAGGACAGTCGGGAGTCCATCGGGTCCAGGGCTGAACTCGTCTTTGAGTAAGAGTAATTTCTTCTCAACTATGTGATGCTGAATAATTTGAGGGGGAGGGGGCCAAGGGAGAAGGCGGGTTAGGGTTGAAGGAGATGTCCGTGAAGGATTTATTGAAGAACGATGCGAATAGATTCATAAACTTTAAGGCCACCTACGACAGCATAGCCCGGGTAGAACTATATAATGCCATGAGAGAGTTCGGCATTCCAAACAAATTGATACGACTTTGTAGGTTGACCATGACCAACGTAACTAGTCAAGTCAAAATAGCGAGATTGCTGTCCAAACCAATAAAGATCTCTAATGGACTCCGACAATGGCACGGCCTGGTCTGCCCCCTCTTCAACCTGGCGTTGGAGAAAGCAATCCGTGACTCTGACGTTACAGCTAGAGGGACTATTATCATCAACTCCAGCCAGATATTAGCCCATGCAGATGATATCCATATCATCGGTAGATCCCATTCGGCTGTACAGGACTCCTTCACCCGCATCGAGAAGGTGGTACAAAAACTCGGACTGCACATTCACATCCCCATCGGCAGTACAGCCGAGATTCGGTATTGGCCCCATTTAGCAAGTCTCTCCATAGGTATTCGGTCCTTATCCGAGGCTTGTTAAATTGTCCATAATAATTTGTTTTTCCGGGCAAGGTTATTAGCCTTGCGCCAACCTTTCTCAGGATGTCGCTGCATGCAGAGACATTCCCCTGTATGTTCGCTCCCACCCCCCCAGGACTGCACATTAATGAGGGAAAAACTAAGTACATGGTGGCCACTTCTGCGAAGAGAAGACCTAACGTTGGTCAAACTATCAGCGTAGTGGAGCACGAATTTGAAGTAGTGCAATCTTTTAACTACCTTGGGGCAATAGTATCAGCCGATAACAATATGGAAGAAGAAATACGTGAACGGCTGATCAAACCCAACAATACCTACTAGTGTTCTCTCAAGGCTCTTCAAATCCCGAAATTTATCCAGAACATCCAAGGTACTACTGAACAACACCATCGTCTTACTAGTACTCACGTACGGATCCGCGACTTGGGTGGTCAATAAAAGGCACTCTGAACTCTTAGCCGCGTTCGATAGGAAGGTCTTAAGGAGAATTGTTGGCCCCGTATATGAGGGAGGACGATTCCGGAGACGCTACAACCATGAGTTGTAAACGAAATAAACCTTGAAGCAAATGTTGTGAGAAAAATCAAGATCGGTAGACTCCAGTGGGCGGGACACCTAGCTCGAGTGAGCGAAGAGGGGCCTGCCCGGAAAGTCTTTTGTGGGAGGATGTATGGAAGGAGACAGCGCGGTAGACTTTGTTTGCGATGGAGGGATGGCGTAGACCAGGACGCACGGAGCCTGGGAACTGGATGACACCGGCTCGAAATCGGCACCGGTGGAGAGACTGGCTAAATAAGGCCGAGACCAGATGCCGGTTGTTGTGCCGATGATGATGATTGTTCTATTATTATTTCTTGTTCTTAAGTTTTTAATTGTTTCGCGAGTGATTTTATGAAAGTGCACACACACGCGTCACAAGCTGCGCGTTTGGTGATATCATAGTTGTATTGGAAACAGTGGGGATTATTTTGAAAGCGACGAAATAATTTTGATGTACAAATTTAAGTTTTTGTATTTTTAAAGCAATTCTGGCAAATCTTTATACGGAAAATATCTCGACTCGGTTATAACTCAAATGTCTCCACTCAGTTGATAAGAATATTTATAATTTTAATTCTCTTTTTTTTTACTTTTACTTTCTACTTTTATCCTTTCCTAAATTATTTAATATTCTTCCTGCTTTCTTTTCTTTTTCTCTTGATTTTTTACGGTATTTGCAATTTCCTTTTAAATTTCATTTATTTTTCATTCTTCCATTGTTAATTTAGTTTATTTTAAAATAATATGTTTTGTTGAAATTAAATTTCTTTATTCATTTTATTATATGTAGTTTTAATTTTAACTCTGATTTAACTTTTGTTGAATTTTTATTCTATTTTTGTTTGTTTTAATGTTATTTAGTTTTATTTCAGTTGTATGTTAATAGAACTTTATTTTTTTGTGTGTGTCTCTTTTCTTATTTATTTAATTAGTTTCTTGTTTTTTTTTTACTATTTTTTTTTCGGTTCAATTATTCATTTCCCATTTCCAAGACATTTAATGCAGTAGAAAAATTCCACGACGACAGTTCCTCACGACTTCATTACCAATCCATCTGTTTCCGCCATTTATCTTATTCATTTTATTTTTCTTGATCACATTAAATATTGTTCTTTACGTTTCAATTCTAACAAATTTCAATCAATCCATGTTTCAGATCATGGACGATATCAAGGAGGGTATAAGGTATATTTTCCAAACCAAAAACGAAGTGACAATGTGTATAAGCGCCTCTGGACACGCCGGTATGGAAGCAACATTATCCAATCTGTTGGAGGACGGTGATATTGTCCTGTTTGCCGTGACAGGGATGTGGGCTCATCGGTTTTCCGATATGGCAAAACGTTATGGAGGGGACGTACGATACCTTGAATCCCATTTTGGCCACTCTCTCACAATGGATGAGATTGAATTTGCATTTGAAGGTCATAAGCCGCAAGTATTTGTTGTTATCCAAGGAGATTCATCGACTGGAATTCTGCAATCGAATCTTCAGGAGATCGGAGATCTTTGTCAGAAGTACGACTGCTTGTTTGTGGTAGACACAGTCGCCTCCCTCGGTGGAACGGAATTCTACATGGATAAGTGGAAAGTAGATGTAGCCTATACTGGATCGCAAAAAGTTCTGGGCGCTCCTGCTGGAATTACTCCGATCTCATTCAGCAAGAAGGCCATGAGTCGAATTGTGACAAGGCGTAGTAAAGTTAGAGTTTATTATTGGGATATAACATTGCTTGGGCAGTATTGGAATTGTTTTGGTGGTTCTCGAATTTACCACCACACTATTTCGTCAACTCTACTTTACGGTCTGCGAGAAGCGTTAGCTTTATTTTGCTCAATGGGCCTTAAAAGTGTAATCCAAAGACATGTTGAGTGTTCATTTAGATTACAAAAGGGTATCGAAGATATGGGCTTGGAATTGTTTGTCCCTGAGCAAAAAGACCGTTTGTCAACAGTAACAACAATTAAAATTCCAAAAGGAATCGATTGGAGAAAGGTTTCTGATTATGCAATGAAGAAGTGAGTAATAAATAAATTTTAATGGATCATTTACTTATACCTTTCAAATGTTACAGGTATTTCCTTGAGATCAGTGGTGGATTAGGACCAACTGCAGATCACGTCTTTCGAATCGGATTGATGGGAGAGAATGCGACTTTCGAAAGAGTGGATTTAGTGTTGAAGATATTCAAAGAAGCTCTTCAGAATACTTCTGGCACGAAAATTGGTGAAAAGTCTAAAATGTAAATGTAGAGAATTAAAAGGATTTTAGCTATAAATTTATATATAGTTATGCAGTTTACAATATTTTTATAAAAATAACATTTATTTTTATGGAAAAAATGAGACTTTTATACTTTTTAAAAATATAACCCAGTTTTTGAAAATAATGACTATTTTAGAACAAATGAAAGGCTCGAAAATATTGAAATTCGAACAACATGTTTATGTCATACAGGCATTTACAATACATTGAAGGTCCAGCATACGAGTAGGTTCTGGAATGAGGATGCATATTACATAGAATATGGAGAATTATAATAGAGTAAGTATGTGAGCCATGAGCGTCTGGCCTCAAGGCGACACTGCGATGCAGTCTTTTAAGTAAGTAAATTTGAAATGAATTTCTATTTGTAATACATCACATATTACATATACGTAGTGGATCTACGAGGGTAAGAAGGAGAGGAGGAGAACCCATAGGTGGCAATATTCCAAATGAAAATGCTGCTTTGTAATGTTAGCACACGTGTTGCAATAGTAAACACCATGTGTGCATTTTTTAAATATATTTGTACACGAAAAACTAAGTAAAAGAAGGTTTTGTGTAATAAGGTTGCCACATGACCTTTTTTTATAAATGCTGTCGGGGGAAGCTGAAATAGCACACTGAGATACAAATAGAAAACCATCTATTTTAACAGCCGCAAATCGTAGTATTCATTAGTGATGGACAGAAGTTTTAGAATTTTGCAAAACAAGTTTAGGTAAAGACTTGTATGAGCCGTTGGGAGATTACTGACTATTTGTTGGTTCTACCGGATTGCCATGGAGGCCTGATGGTCGCTACTAACTTAGATCTAATCTATATGTAGGTGCTGACATTTCCCTATCGATGAGTACTTTTTACAGTTAGCATACAAGTACCTCGAAAGCATTCAGAATTGTGAGAACCTTGTACGAGTGTTGCCTCTTATGTTTCGGGATTTGGCAACCCTAGTGTTGCAATCCGGCAATTGACAGCTCTGTCGTAAAGTTGGACATTTTTGAGGTTATACGCACTCAGAACGTTTTGACATACGAGCGCTATTTGTGTTGTTTACAGTAACTTAAAAGATTCATCTCGGCCCAAAAATGGAATTAAATCGTCAACATTTTCGTGCGATTATTTTTTACAACTTTCGGCGTGGATTAACTCAGCAACAGTGCATGGATGAACTTAATTCAATTTTTGGCGATGAAGCTCCATCAACGACCAGTGTTTATCGATGGTATGGTGAATTCAATCGTGGTCGTAGTTCACACCAAGATGAATTTCGTGAAGGTCGTCCAAAATCAGTTGTTGTTCCGAAAACCATTGATGCTGTGTAAAGGATATTTTTATCACTCACTTTAAATGAAACACTCTTTCTCTATTTAATTAACTTTTATTTGAAGCGTACTTATTAGTGCTATGGTCCTTCACTTAATTAAAGTTATCCTCAAAAATTATATTTTATTAAAATCTTTTCCTCCTTACAATATACTTATTTTCAAACTTTATATTATTAAAAGGTTTTTTAGTTTCATACACTACCGTTCATTACACTCTATTCGATGGTAAACTTTATTCCCTTAAGACGTTTTAGCAGATTACATTGAAGAATTATTCCACTATACTTATTGGCAAAACTGTATATTATTAAACGGTTTAGTAGCTTATTTCACTTTTGACCAACACTCTCTATTTTCAATCAAAAACCCCGTGACCACCTTGAACAAGGGACTCGAACCAACTCGTTGTTATCTCACCGTCTCGGTCGAGATTCCAAAATTCAACCCGCCAACGAAGACCTGTTTTTTCTTCATCCTGAAGGTCGAAGGATATCGCATTTCTTTCTTTATCTTTCCCGGCTTGGGATCAAACGCGGAAACACAAAGGGAAAAATCAACAGAGGATCGTGCGAATGCACATTTACAATCCTCTATGTTGATATGCGCTAAACGAATGTGTAATTCGTTTTATGATGCCTGTTGTTTGTTCTAGCCGACTCGGCAAGGATCCCTTTTGTAAGGATACGTTAGGGAATACAAATAGAGAATTGTGCTAATGAGCATTTCTGATTCTCTATGTTGTTTATTGTAGTCGAATGGGCCAGGATCTTTTCCGTGGGGAATCGATACAAAGGCGAATATTTTCCTTTTGTTTGTTTTAACTTAATTTTGTTAAAACGAAAACTGGCGTTGGTTGTTTTAATTGTTTTAGATAACCATTTTTCTGAGGTCTCGTAAAATTGCTGGCGCGCAATTTTTTATGATACTCAATGGTTTTGTTTGAAGGACGGCATCTGGCGTGCACATTTGGCTCTTAGGGGTTTTTGTGGTGAACCTTTGGTTCAATGATTATCTTTCAGCTTTTATGTGAGTAAATTTAGCGTTCAGCTCAATTTACTTGGCATTTAATTGATTAGCGCAAATTGCACGTTTTAGCTTGATTTGCTTGCTATCAATTTATGCGGGACGAGGTGTATAGGGTAATGCTTTGATTTATCTAAATGTCATATCCTTTAAGTGGATGCTTTTGGCGTGTATCGCCGTTAGTGGTGGAGACTAGCTCCAAAGGAATAGGTATTATGGGATGGGTGGTTGTGGCCGTAACAATCCTCCCCCCTTTATAAAATGAGTATTATTCTTTGAAGAGGAAATAATACTCCTTGGTCGCCTATAGGAGCGTCAGTGGTGTAGTGTGGCGGTTACAAAATTTTATTGTATCTTTTGTCCCTTTAATTTATTCTGTATATGTTTAGTTTACATTTGTTGGGACTGTAGTTTATAGGGTTACTTATTTTGTATTTGTACATCATTGTTTTGTTTATTATTTTTGTTTTAGGCATACATGGATTTAATCAACTTAAGTTCATTCGTAGGTTTTCATTGTTATATTATAAGGTTCAGCACATTTTGTTTAGGTATTATTATGTATATATTGTGTACGTATAATTATGTATATATATGTAGGTATTACTATATCTTTATATATATGTATATATTTATTACTTTTTTTTTTTTTTTTTTTTTTTTTTAAATAGTTTCCGTAACTTATTATTTATTTAGAGATCTAACAAATCAAATGATTATTAATGAAATTTATTTATTTATTATTATCATTATTATTATTATTTTTTTTTTTTTTTTTTTTTTTTTTTTTGTAATAGTTTATTTATTTTCCTAATTTGTTTTATAGGAATAGTTTTGCTTATTCATTTAAATAGTTTTTATAATAATAGAAATTATTTGTATCTTATTTTGTATCATAATTGAATGTGCAATAATTTTCACTCCTTACAGTATTTAGTTTTAACATTAGTGGCAATAGTAGTTTGGTAATAACAGACATTATTTGCTTATTAGCTCTAACAGTAATATTATTATATGTGCAACTATTTATCTACTGGTTTTATTTTTCTAATTAGTTTAATTGTAATAGACCTTATATGCGTATTAATATTTTTGCTTATATTCTATTTAATTGTAACAGCAGCAGTGACAATAGTCAAAGAAGTTATTTACCTAATCTGTACATTTTAAGTTTTGTTAAATGTTTGTATAATAGTTTTGTTTATTTATTTTCTACTTAGTTTATTTATTTATTAAATGACTTAATACTAGTGGTTACAGTAATGGTAGTCACATAGGAGTGACTTTTATCTATAGTAGTAATTTTGTTTATATATTCTGTAATATATTAATATTTACTAAAAATTTATTTTGTTTATTTTTGTGCAAGCTATGTTAACTTGTGGGTATATTTTCATTTGTGTGTTTATCTTTTTGTTGACAAATTAATATAGTTTTACTTCTATCTTTGTCCATATTGTTTTTCGTTTTAATTCTGGCTACGTACCGTTATTACTTTTATATTTAGTTAATCGACAAACGCATCTTCGATTTGCAGAACACCCTGGGAATAATAATTGTTTCGGATTGATAGAGGGCAGGAAGTTGGATTTGTTAAGGATGGGGTTTTAAAAGTACGGTTTTAACCTATTATTGTGAACTACCACTGATCTTCGGCCCATTTTAATGACCGTATTGACTGGGCCCTTTATAGCTATGACCGGGAAGGGTCCCTTCCAAATAGATGCCAACTTGCCCTTACGATTTTCGTTTTTTATTAGGACCTTGTTCCTCCACGTGGAATGTGTGCGATCTGATTTGGTGGTCATAGTAGGCTTTAGATTTATTTTTGCTTGCTACCTGGTTGTTTTTTGCTATTGTATAGTTTTTTTGTAATTTATATCTCAGGAGATGGTAGTAGCTTTCGTGGTTATAAATAGGTTCTGGTTCACGTTTCAGGTTGGAGGGGACTTCTGGACAGAACCCGTATAGACAGTCCATTGGGGTTAATTTGGTGCTATCGTGGGTGCTGGTGTTATATACGAATGTGGCAGTTCGTAAATATTGGTCCCAAGTATTCGGGCTTTCATCGACCACTGTCCGTAAATATTCTACCAACGGCCTATGGGCTCTTTCTAATGCTCCGTTAGACTGCGGATGGTATGCTGTTGTTTGCAGTTTCTTTATTCGGAGGAGCTTGCATAGTTTTTTGAACAGATCGCTAAGGAAGTTCGATCCCTGGTCTGTCACTATTTGTTTGGGGATACCATACCTTGAGATGATTTGGTCAAAAACCGTTTCGGCTACTGTCTCTGCTTCTGCATTCGGCAGGGCATAGCAGTCCATCATCTTTGTCAGGTTATCTTGGAAAGACAATATATATTGGTTCCCTGAGTTCGATTTTTCTAAAGGTCCCACGATATCCAAATATACCTTATCAAAAGGCTTCTCGGCTACATCAGTTATAACCATTGGCATCCGAAGCTGGGGGTTTGCTTTCATCATTTGGCATTTTTTACACTTCTTGATATATCGTCTGATATCTCTTAACATGTAACGCCATTGATATTTCTTACGGATGCGGTTATATGTCTTTTTAACACCCTGGTGTCCTCCAAAAGGGGAGTCGTGGAAGTCCTTTAGAATGGTTAGGATTTCTTCAGGTTTGGTGATAATTTCGGGGTTGCCTTCGGTCTTAACCCGAGGCTTATCTTCGTCTGAATCACCACTGGTGTCGCTTTGCCTCGCACTTTCTGTGTCTTCCGAGGCTTCTTCCTTTTTGTTTTGTTCCCTTTCCACCCGTTTTTGTGCCCGGGTTACCACGTTACATTTGATAGGTGGTGGGTTGTCAGGGTTTGGGGCGGGGCTTTCATTTGGTTGCTTGAGATTTGTTGGTGGCTCAAGGTTTTCATAAGGTATACGACTGAGCGCGTCTGCATTTGTATTGTACTTACCAGGTTTATATTCGATTTTATAATCGTACCCGGCTAGTTTACGGTGGAAACGTGTTAGTCGGTTGGTGGGGTCCTTAAGGTTAAATTCTCCTTTCAGGGGCTTGTGGTCAGTGTATACTGTGAATTTCCTACCCTGTAGGTAACACCTAAAGTTTTTTATCGCCCACACGACGGCTAGTAATTCCCTCTCGATTGTGGAATAATTTCGTCTTTCAACTCGTGCGTCCGCGAATCCGTTATAGCTTGTTGTTCCGCGGGGGGGTTACGGGTTTGTTCCGTGGGAGTTGTAGGGGTTGATTTCGTGAGAGGTTTCAGAGTTTGGTCTGTGAGAGGTGTAAGGGTTGAGTTAGTTGAGCTAAAATCCAATTTCCTCCTACTTATCTTGTCTCTTTTCCCTAATCGTTCGGTTCCGCTTCGGAGTCGCCTTGGCGAGTTAGGTGAGACGTATTCCGAATCTTGGCTTTCTTCGCCTTCCATAAACAGTAGGGGTGGTTGGGTATATTAATGGGAGAAAGGGTTAAGGGTGTTCTTTGGGGAGGTTCTTTTGGAGTTGCTTTAAAATAAAAATACTTCCCAATTATTCGATTCAATTTTCATTTAAACGACCGCGAATATGGACAAATATAAGGACTGATGCAAAGATGGTGACAATTGGTTTTGTAAAATATATATAATATTATAGAAGTGGAAATACTTCCCAAATAGTACAATGACTTTATTTAATACACTAGAAATATATGGACAAATATAGACACAGACTTTAAAAGCACTTGTAGGTTTTTATTCCTTTTTATATATCTTATTTCCTGAAGTGAAAGTACTTCCCAAAGAATACGATCACACAATATGAACAATTATAGAAGTGACGGATTTTAGAATGATATGGAATTCTCTTGTGTAAAGGTTATAATTAATTTAGCTTAGAGTAATCTTGGCTGTTAAATTTTGGTAAATTATAAGTAGCTTAATGATAAGATAAAGGTATGTTGTATTAAGTGATTAATTATAAGAGAAAAAAAAAGTAAACTATAGTTTTGACTCTATGGTCTTTTCCCTTTTTGGGTCTATTATTTAATATAAAGAGGCACGGTTTTAATTCCGTCTAATTTTGTTTTTACACTTCTTGAGGTAAGGAAAAAATTTTGAAAAAGGAACATTTACATTACTTATCTTTTTGTAGAGTTGATGTTATCTGTTGCTCCAGTTGAAACTGTTTATGTCGTTTGGTGTTGATTGATGCGATCCTTTGTTTCTCAGCTGCTGTTCTAACTGCTGCGTATTTTTATAATTATTATATTTTTATTTATATTTGTTTTAATTTGGTTCGTTTGTGTTTTTCCCGTGTGTGTTTCAATATTTTATTTAGTGTCACTTTTATTTATCTATTTTTTTTTTTTTTGTGTGGGAGCTTTGTCGTTCTTTTCGACACAAGGCTTTTCAAGCTCTTATGAGACGGTAGTCTCGGGCTTCCTTGCGCTCACCGGCTGCGCCATTTGTAAAGGATATTTTTATCACTCACTTTAAATGAAACACTCTTTCTCTATTTAATTAACTTTTATTTGAAGCGTACTTATTAGTGCTATGGTCCTTCACTTAATTAAAGTTATCCTCAAAAATTATATTTTATTAAAATCTTTTCCTCCTTACAATATACTTATTTTCAAACTTTATATTATTAAAAGGTTTTTTAGTTTCATACACTACCGTTCATTACACTCTATTCGATGGTAAACTTTATTCCCTTAAGACGTTTTAGCAGATTACATTGAAGAATTATTCCACTATACTTATTGGCAAAACTGTATATTATTAAACGGTTTAGTAGCTTATTTCACTTTTGACCAACACTCTCTATTTTCAATCAAAAACCCCGTGACCACCTTGAACAAGGGACTCGAACCAACTCGTTGTTATCTCACCGTCTCGGTCGAGATTCCAAAATTCAACCCGCCAACGAAGACCTGTTTTTTCTTCATCCTGAAGGTCGAAGGATATCGCATTTCTTTCTTTATCTTTCCCGGCTTGGGATCAAACGCGGAAACACAAAGGGAAAAATCAACAGAGGATCGTGCGAATGCACATTTACAATCCTCTATGTTGATATGCGCTAAACGAATGTGTAATTCGTTTTATGATGCCTGTTGTTTGTTCTAGCCGACTCGGCAAGGATCCCTTTTGTAAGGATACGTTAGGGAATACAAATAGAGAATTGTGCTAATGAGCATTTCTGATTCTCTATGTTGTTTATTGTAGTCGAATGGGCCAGGATCTTTTCCGTGGGGAATCGATACAAAGGCGAATATTTTCCTTTTGTTTGTTTTAACTTAATTTTGTTAAAACGAAAACTGGCGTTGGTTGTTTTAATTGTTTTAGATAACCATTTTTCTGAGGTCTCGTAAAATTGCTGGCGCGCAATTTTTTATGATACTCAATGGTTTTGTTTGAAGGACGGCATCTGGCGTGCACATTTGGCTCTTAGGGGTTTTTGTGGTGAACCTTTGGTTCAATGATTATCTTTCAGCTTTTATGTGAGTAAATTTAGCGTTCAGCTCAATTTACTTGGCATTTAATTGATTAGCGCAAATTGCACGTTTTAGCTTGATTTGCTTGCTATCAATTTATGCGGGACGAGGTGTATAGGGTAATGCTTTGATTTATCTAAATGTCATATCCTTTAAGTGGATGTTTTTGGCGTGTATCGCCGTTAGTGGTGGAGACTAGCTCCAAAGGAATAGGTATTATGGGATGGGTGGTTGTGGCCGTAACAGCTGTGCGCGAACTGATATTGGAAGATCGTCATGTGACCTATCGTGAGATTGAGACAACCTTAGGCGTTAGTGGGACCAGCATACATTCAATATTGCATAAACATTTGACTGTCAAAAAAATTTGTTCGCGTTGGATCCCACACAATTTGTCAATCGCCCAAAAAAAGGCTCGTGTCAATTGGTCGAAAGAAATGCTCAAAAAATACGGTCGCGGTGCTTCGAAACACGTCTATGACATCGTGACAGGTGATGAATCGTGGATTTACGCGTATGAGCCCGAAAGTAAACAGCAGTCGACTGTCTGGGTATTTCAAGATGAGCCAAATCCAACAAAAGTTGTTCGCGCACGAAGCACTTCCAAGCAAATGGTCGCCTGTTTTTTCGGAAAAACTGGACATATCGCAACCGTACCACTAGAACAACGCAGAACAGGCAATTCTGAGTGGTACACAACCATTTGTTTGCCAGTTGTCTTCCAAGAAATCAGGAAAACCAACCGCCGAAGACGGATCACTCTTCACCACGACAATGCGAGCTCTCACACATCGGCTGCGACAACTTCATTTTTGAGCACCCAAAACATCGATTTGATGGGTCATCCGCCGTATAGTCCTGACTTGGCACCGAATGACTTCTTTTTATTCCCGTACGTAAAAAACAAACTGAGAGGTCAACGTTTTTCGACACCTGAAGAAGCGGTTGCTGCATTCAGAAAGCATGTGTTGGAGATACCTCAATCAGAGTGGCAAAAGTGCTACGACAATTGGTTCAAACGCATGCAAAAGTGTATAGATCTTCATGGGGAATATTTTGAAAAACGGTAAAGTGATTTTCGATGATCAATATTTGTTTCTGTTCTCTAATCCCGAAATATAAAAGGCAACCCTCGTATTACAAACTGGTCAGACAAGGCATATATAAGCCTTTACTATATATACTTTAAGATATGTGGAATGATAGGAGGTTCGTGGTCAAAAGTGGTGAAGTGGTCTCTAATAAAACGTGTAATATCAAGAATGGATTGCAATAGGGAGCCGCACTTTCTCCGATTCTTCTTACAATAACATTGATATCAGCGATTTATTAGATGCACTTCCGCATGATGTTGCACACGCAGAGGATCCCATAATTTACAGAATAGCTGCGAAAGTTCAGATCATAAATAGTTTAATACAGCGAGACTTCAACAAAGTGCAGCGCTATTGCGACGACTGAAAAACTTAAAACCAAATTCCGGAAATGTGTAGCCACCCTATTTAGAACCCCATTATACAGGGTGGGGCAAAATTAATCACCCTATCGGAAGATGTTCTAATTTTTGCAAATGGCGTCGTACGTCAATCATATTTGACATTTGTGAACTAGACAGCTGGAGAATACAAATAGATAGGCAATAGAGGGCGTCTGAATTACTCTCTAGCCATCCTTAATGAATAAACCAGCAACGAAGAGGACGCTTTTGTGTAGAAAATCATTATGAGCCATGAGGAGCATTTCCACTTAAGCGATTACGTCAATAAGCCAAATCTTCGTTTCTGGGGCACTGAAAATCCGCATGTGATGCACGAAAAGCCATTACATCTACTCAAGGTCACTGTGTGGTGCAGCGTTCACGCGGGAGGAGTGATTGGGCCGTATTTTTTTGAGGACGCCAACGGCAATACGATCACTGTTACTGGCGGAGGGTACAGGGCCATGATAAACGACTTCTTGCTACCGGAATTGGATGTACGCGGCTTGGTGAACATGTGGTTTCAACAAGACGGTGCAACCGCACATCCAGCATGAGCCACAATTGATATTGCGAAGGAAGCGTTTCCTGGTCGCGTAATCTCCAGCAAGATCGCCAGATGTAACCATTCCAGCCTTCTTTCTTTGGGGCTAGTTGAAGTCGCGGGTTTATGCTAACAATCCTCAGACAATCGCAGCCAACGTAATCCTAAAACAAAATTGGATGATTATTTTGCGCCGCCCTATATAAAGCCACAAACGACAAAAGTAAAAACTGGCGAAAGTTAGTTACCGTGGGACCGCATGGAGGTAAACTGGAAACCAAGAGTGTAGTTAAATACCTTGGCATCTGGCTAGATCAATATCCATATTTCAAAAGACATGTAGAGGCTGCTTTGGCCAAAGCTAGGAAAACGTTTGCCATGACAAGAAGGCTATTCACAGTAGCCAACTTGACAGTAGGGTACAAGTTATATGCTACATGACGCTAATCAGGCCAATACTCATATATGGTTGTCCAGTATGGTTTAACATAGGTCCAAATTTGATGGAAAAGATTCGGTTGTTCGAAAGGAAGTGTCTCAGAAGTTGTCTCTGATTATATCGGACACCGGAATCGGACTATAAAAAGTACCATTCAAATGGGTAATTTTATGATGAAAATAATCAGAGGACATTATTGCTCTCGTCCAATGATCTAATTTTCGGGGCTTATTATCCAAATACCTTGTACTATGAGAACGTGCGTCACAGCGGTTTTATTCCACCAGAGGCGTTCTTGACCCTTCTCTCTCTCGATCTCTTTGGATCAGACCACTACAATTTCTTCTCCAGTACAAAACTCCTTAGCCTTGCTTCTTTCGATTTCTTCTACTTCTTTTATTTTGATATTACATTCGCTTGTACTAAGAGAAATAAAATAGGGTCCTGAACTCACTTCAATTCCCCGAATTCGAAAGAAAGCTTTCTTCCCAACAACATTCCCTTCTACAGTAGAGGATTCTTGGACTCATTTTTTGGGGACTACCACTGACTTACCACACACTGATAACACAAATACAAATGTACACAGGCCGACCAGTCACAGTGCTTACGTCGTCAGGATGGCACGAAAGCTAATGGTTGTGAAAAAAAAGTGTGTGAGTAACACGTCAAGGGGGTATTCTGGTGTAGGGGGCCAAATTCGAATAGTTTTTAGAATTGTGTTAAAAAAAAATACGAAAAATATTTTTATTATCGGATTTTTGCCCAATATTTATTTACAACATAATAAAATACAAAAAATTTAAACAAAAATGTCGAAAAATTCCAAAATTCCAGTGAGAGGTTGAAATAAAAGCGTGCCTCTGATTGACATGATTTTGACTCTTCTAATTATCTGAAACAAAAACCAAAATGGATTCTTAATCAGTGAAGGTGTTGTAATCGTCTCTACCTCGAAGAAATAAAAAAATTTTTTTTTTCGCAAAATGGCAACTGTTTGAACAAATTTTTGATTTTTCTCATTATTTTTTTTTTAAAAAGCTTGGTAGGGACTTTAGAGCGTTATATCAAGAAAGTGTGTACCGAATTTCAAGTCAATCGGTTCATTAGAACTTGTGATATCGTGTCAAGAGACTTGAAAAAAGTGGTTTCGAGAAAAACGCGTTAACAATTTCAGGGTATAGTAGCTTCAAGTGACATAATGTTGTATTCAAGTGACATAATCAACTGAACACTAAACATGAAAAGATTTCAACAAAATACGTCACAGAATAATTATCATTCATTTCAAATTCATTTTTCCGAGACAGGGACTTGTATGCAGGGACCTCGAGCGCGCAGGTAGTTGGGGAGGATGTATCGTCTATTGTTCCGGCAGGACCGGCCTAGTTGCCGCGTCACTAAAGCAGCTGTAACTTCGCTAATTATTGGAATTATAAAATTTCCTTTGGACAGCATATTCTTAAAAGTATAAGCTATAAGAAAATATATAAAAAAATTGATTTTTTTTTTTTTTCAAAATTCTAGAACAGAATACCACCGTATGTGTGAACGGTGTTTACATGTGAGTGCGCGAACATTGATTGTGTAATGATTTCCCTGAGCACCACCCACTTTGCACACCACACACATTTTAAATAAAACACTCATTTTGTTTTAATTTATATTAATCTTTATTCTTAAACAAATATACATAATAGTAATCACTTATTTTGTTGTTTCCACACAAGTAATCAAACACACCGGATCAGTCGTCAAACGCCCATGATAAGTCACTTCTCCAAGACGTCCAAGACGTTAGGTCCACATATACTTATTTCGCACTTTTAATCCTCACGCACTTTCCTCACCACTTTACGACCGACTCCTTTAAAATTATCAAATCAACTTCACTCACGGACGTCCGTCTCGGTCAACTTTCAGAAACCAACTGCGTCTCTATTTTTGTCTTTCATTTTTATTTTTCCGTTGGATGGAAATCTTTTGTTTCCGCTTGCTGCTTCCTTTAGCCGAATGGGCAAGTATCTCTTCCGTGAGATATCGATACAACGGAAAGATCAAATAGAAAATTATGCTAATGTACATTTATGATTCTCCGAAATGAAATTTCGCTTTGGCAATCGGAACTTTAGCGAATTCAGTGACGATAATCTGTCAATTGACATTAATGCCAATGGTGAGGCTAATAGCCTTTTAATTACGAGGGAAGGAATCCAGAGTATCTTCGACTCATTAAGAAGCAAAAAATCAGTGGGAATAGATGGAGTACCTAACATCGTACTCACGAACCTCCTCCCAATGTCAATAGATATATACACGGTCCTGTTTAACCGCGTTGAATAATGCATACTTTCCCGCGCGTTGTAAAACGGCTATCATACAACCCTTCCCAAAAAAGGGCAAAGACTGTACAAACCCAATGAACATGCGTTCGATAAGTTTACTCCCAAGCATCAGTAAAGTATTTGAAAAGACTATTAACAAAGCTCGGCTAAAATGGGTAGACGACAACAACATTATTCCGAATAACCAGTTTGGTTTTAAGATGGGCCATGATACCACACATGCCCCAGCTAAAGTGGTCTCTGACTTACAATGGAATAAATGTAGGAACCAATGCACGGGTGCCTGTTTGATCAACTTGACAAAAGCTTTTGATACCGTCTGGATAGAAGGTTTATATTACAAACTGGTCAGACAAGGCATATATATATTTTACCAAATGTGTAATGATAGGAGGTGCGTGGTCAAAAGTGGTGAAGTGGCTTCTAATAAAACGTGTAATATCAAGAATGGCTTTTTAAACATTTACATTAGCGACTTATTAGATCCACTTCCGCAGGCTATTCCGTACGCAGACGATTTCATAATTTACAGAAAGCTCCGAAAGTTGAGATCATAAATAGTTTACTACAGCGAGACTTCAAAAAAGTGCAGCGCTATTGAGACGACTGGAAACTTAAGATCAACTTCCAGAAACGTGAAACCATCCAGGTCCAGATTTGGTGGAAGAGATTCGGGTGTTCGAAAGGAAGTGTCTCAGAAGTTGTCTCAGATTATATCGGACACCAGAATCGGACTATAAAAAGTATTATTCAAATGCGACTTTATATAATGAAGCACACATAAATAGGGTGGATAATTTAATGATTAAATTAATCAGCGGACATATCGCGAGAGTAATAAGCTCCTCTTTGGCTCCTCGATAGTATAGTAGTTAGTATCATCATCATCATCATCATCGGCACTACAACCGGGAACCGCTCTTGGCCTTATTTAGCAAGTCCTGAGGCTTGTTAAATTTTCCATAATGATTTATTTTTTCTGGGCAAGGTCATTAGTCTTGCGCCAGGGGCTCCCCGACGGGGAATCGAACCCCGGTCTCCCAGGTGACAGGCGGGTATACTAACCACTATACTATCGAGGAGCCCCATAGTAGTTAGTATACCCGCCTGTTATTCGGGAGACCGGGGTTCGATTGGCCGTCGGGGAGCCTCTGGCGCAAGACTAATGACCTTGCCCGGAAAAAACAAATCATTATGGAAAATTTAACAAGCGTCAGGACTTGCTAAATAAAGCCAAGACCGGTTCCCGGTTGTAGTGCCGATGATGATGATGAATAAGCTCGTCCAATGACTTAATTTTCGGGGATTATTATCCAAACACTCTGTACTATGAGAGCGTGCGTCGCAACGGTCACTTCAATGGTATAAATACTCAGCCCGGATGTCAAAAACAGATCCAGGATGTGCGCATAATTACTTCGGGTATCCGGCACTCGGGTAGCATCCTCCACAAGTTGAGTCAAATTGGGGCGAACATTTCCGATAGTCTTCCATCTTCGTCGGTTCTATTAGAATGTCCCAACCAACCGCAGTTGTGTACATTAAAATCGCCAAGAATGATAATTTGAGAAGGCGAGTGGTTTACCTGTATCCAGTCGACGGTACGTGAAAGATGTTCGTTCAATATTGCTGGTCGCTCGTCGTTCGGGGAGCGGTAAATACAACAAAGAAATGTAACAGAATTCCTTAGCACGACCTTGAAGGTCCATATGATGTCCAAGTTATTGGGTTATAATGTCTTTGGTCGTTTATAGTCGTATTGGTGAAACCAATGTCCCTGATAAACTGTAACTAGTTTACATCCAAAATTCTTTATCTCATAAGGCACCATCATGTCTTATCTCCATTTCAGTTCGGCCATCAGCCATACATCCGAAACATAGCCGAAAATGTCTGCCGACGATATTGAAGAATGTAAAGCGTAACGGGGTGCCATTTTACATTGGCACCGACTTACCACCTAAACCAACTTTTCTCTAACCGGTCCATCAGCCAAGCTCGGAAAGACGACCAGAGACCCCTCCTGACCACTTCACGGAGCCTATAGCTTGTTGGGGTGGTATTTCACTGGGTGATCGGGTATTGGGACCCCATCTACTACTCCGTAGTAAAAATCGGTCTGCAGAGAAAATTTGGCCAAAAAATGGTGAACTAATGCTTTCACTTTTCGGAAACTACATATGTGTGGAGTGCTGACTTTTTTACAATATCTAGCAAAGTCAAGCTCGTGATAAAACATCTGGATACCATTTTTTCATCCTTGATAGCAGTTGGATACATGAATCTATGTTAAATTAGTTATACATTTTGTTCGTTTCATTTCGTTTTGACTTCCACACATATGTTTTAGTTTACGTCAAAATTACAATTTAAATTGTAAATGGTAACAACATTTTACGCATGACGCGTGTAGTCGTCAAATACACTTGTGGGGAAGAAGTATGGTGCCGGACATGGGTACTCGGTTCCCTTCTTCCTCCAGCATACACTCCACTGTTGAACAAGGTTCCGCAAAACTCTTGATGATTCACCGCAGCAGGAAAGGAAACACCAGCGTCGAACAATTGTCACAGAACATGCCATCACCCCAAGTGAAAATATAAAACATAGGATTTCCTTTGTTTATTTTTCTTTATTTTACGGTAGCACTGCGTGAAAGTTACAATGTGAAGTCAATAAAAAACACAATCTTCGAAGACTGCAGCGAATATAATATTCTACACGCCGGTTGCAAACACTACACTGTACGTGGGAAATGCGAGTTATGTCTATGAGGCACATGATTTTTACTTATTTTATTGTTCTTTTTTGTTTCAAAATTATTACACACACGTGACTCGGCGATTTTCGCGTCTCCGTGCGCACCGGGGAGCGGAAGTCGGCAACGACCATGGCGGTCGGCGGATGGAAAAGGAATCAGCGATAATCATCTCGTGCAGAGAAGGGTAAACGAAGCAGACAGGCGGTAAAGACAAAAGGATCGAAAAGATCGTTGTCTATGCAGTGCATCGCGTCTAAATAAATAGACGACGATACAGCGAAGAAATGTGACAAAAGAAAAGATCAGACGAGGGCATCATAAAAGTCTTAGATGAGTGATGCCCTTGTGTAAATATACGAATAGACATTGGGAAAGGTGCTAATGGATTAGTGGACGAAACAAATCCCTTGCTTGCATTTGTATATGCAGGGAAATTCGTTTGTGGGAAACTGATTCTATATTTGCATTGTTTATGCTTTGAATTCAATCCGGCGGCTATGCGCGATGTCGATGCTTGTTTGGAGATTCAAACAAAGTAGCAATTCTGGGTCAAGTGCTTGCAGCTGTATCGATAGTTGCAAGTCATTGCAAGGCAGATTAGATGGTTATACAATGACGGTTTGTATATACCATCTGTGTCAATGGAACATGGTATCTATGGCGACGCAAGTGTCGAACGCTAGTGTGAAAATCCACACTAATTGGAAATTCGGTTTTTGGTCACTTATGCAAAGACGCATTGATACATGTATGAATGCCCGTGTAGAAAAAATCCTTTTTAGGAATTGGCGGCGCATATGGGAGATGGGTTGCGGATATGGGGGGTTTTTCATGTAAGTGGGCCGTGGGGTTTGGCGGAACCGTCACACACTTAACTGTTTAATGTTTGAATATGATTTGGGACATGTAACGGGCCCCACATCCAATGCCTCACCCAAAATCTCCAAAAATTCCCCCTCTCTAGCTCTATATATATATAATCGCGCCAAGTAGTAAATTTGTATAAACTACTTGGCAATAATCAAAATAAATGAGTTGGCGTCGAAAAACTATAACAAGACGTCAAACAACTTTGAAAAAAAATGAATGAATTCAATCAAAAAAAGAAGGACGCCGAGAAAAATGAATGGGGAACATAACAACCGCCGAACTAACCGCGACCATAGTGAAAGCCGCGCCTATAACCCACCCCGAATTATAAAGTGTGCAACCCGCGCCGGGAGTGATAAAGTGCGCCCATCGCGGCGTATAACCTATAAACGTACACACCACGGGACAAATAAGAACAAAGGAAATAACATGGGACTCAAGAGATCATCAACCTCTGCAACCTGAAGAGCCGAATCGTCGACCGAGAAGCGGTCCGACAACGACGCCAGGTAAGTCCTTTAAAGTCCCTTTGTGGCGAACGTACAAATTCCCCACAGGAAAAAGTCCAGACCAACTTGAGGTAACGCACCTACCTGGACAACATCACGTCCACAGACGCCATCCCAAGCCCAGCGGGGGCCGCCAGTAACCCAACGTTGAGTCGACACTAGAAGGCAAGGAACTTAACGTCCCCAAAGCCTCTAATACCGAGCTAAACGCTCCAAACCTACGACCTGAAACAAGGAGAAACATTCATGCATCCTTCGACGTGTGCAATCGCAAGCGAAGTGAATGCCAGCACCTCAAGTCGGCAACCCTGAACATCTGCACGAGATGCAGGGATTTACAATTAAAACAATTAACCGACCAACGGACGCGGTGCGATTGATCTAAACATCAGATCACCCAAATGTTCACCGCGAACAAAGGAGCGCATTCCTTAGCCTCGTAAAAACCCAGATGGCGCGAAAAACCAAGCACCACGTAACTCCAAACAATACCTTGTTTGGAGTTTTACGAAGGCCAGCTGCAATAAATAAATACGGCACAGCATTGCGCCGTTGCCACTGTCCGCCAAGCAGAAATGCATCAGCGGAATGTTTGTTTTTCACACCATGTGAAAAATTCTCTTGGATCTCAAATCCAATAGATACCAGCGGACTAGACGTCCAGGCGATCGTCAACACCAGATGGTTGACCTAAACAAGCAGCGTGGGAATAGAATCCACCGTCAACAACGACGGTGAAGCTTCCTTATGTATGAGTGAGAATTTTCTCCTTACAGTAAAATGTGTCTGCACAACTGCAGATACAAAAAACACAGATACTGGGAAAACAGTATCCGATAGGTTGCAAGAGGGGGTTCGGTGATATACAGACAATCCTTAGGGCAGAGAGTTTTGAATCGTCAACGAGACGAAAAGGAGTACAGTTACAGAATCCCTTAGACGAGGTCAGTCCGCGCCGTACAGAAGTTGAAAGTTCAACGTACACTAAGTTCCGCGAGTAATTAAAGTATTTGGCTAAACTGCCACCGACGGCAACATCAAATCATATATTCGAGTTTTCAACGCGCGCCGGATAAGTACCCTCGTTGATATACGTTGCTACCTTTTGTGCGGAAAGCGATCGTGAAAGCCTATGTGCGATAAATCAGAATAAAATAGAATCTTAAAGTAGAAATACGGTTCGAGGTGTGTCGGAAGTTTTGTGTGTTTTCTGTGAGATATTGGCCGAACTATTATAATAACAGGTTTAAAGGAATATTGTGTCCTAGAAGATAAAGTAATGATAAAATAAAAAAAAAACTGAGTTAACAAAACTACCATCTCGGTGTTTAATTAGTGACGGCATTCGCTCCGGTGTCTTTTGTTGTTTTCGTGGACAGTGCTGGCAGAGCACAGCATTCGCTCTGATTCGTTGTGTTTTTCTGCGGTAAACAGTGTTCGGCGGAACACACGCACGTACTACCGCCAAAGTGGTGACCGCGACGCGAGTAAAAGAACACGCACGTACAATTTAAAAACGGTAAACCGCGTAAAAACCAATTGTAAAAAAGTATAAGCACACGTGAAAATAAAACAGTTCCGGTAACTTAGCACTAGACAGTGCAAAGGAAAGACACAGACAGTGCCAGTGACGTGATGTAAACACCCCCAAGTGACGCCCAGCGAATAGCAGATCACCACGACACCACGGACCAGAGGACATCCTTAGAAAAAAAAAAAAAAAACCGCAAGTCTTTTAAAAAAATTTGTTTTCTTCTCTTTTTAAATATATTTTATTTATTTATTTTTTTTTTTTTTTTTTTTTTTGCATAATTTTTTTTTCTTCTCTCTTGTGAAAGCTCCTTCTGAGCCCAAAGTGAATTTATAAAGCTCCTTCCGAGCAAGAATTTAAGACGAAAACATTTGTAAAACTCTGGATTTGTAATAAAAACTTCTAAGCAATGTGGAAAGAACCCAATTAAATTGTAAATTATCATGTAACTGGTTAAATCGGTATAAATCAAGACAAGATACGTAGGACAATAATTGTTACATTGAGAAAGTTTAATAATCCAATTAGCATTCAACGATTAACTATTGTAAACGCGATAGTAAAAGAAAAATAAACCCAGAGAATTCGAATAGTGAATAGGGGTTTACTTAAACGAAAAATAATATTAAAATTTTGTAAGCTCCCTCAGAGCGCGAACCGACGACACACACTCTCGACAACCTTTTTTTTTCCTTTTTCTCCTTTCTTGACAAACGCGAAATAAAGCGAAATTGATCGCCGCAATAAAGGCAACGCAGAAACAGCTGCGCCTTCGCGAAAAACTTCGATAGTCCTCACCTCCTCGTACTTCTTGACCTCTTCCAGACTGAAAGCTTTCTCTTGTCCGTCACTAACACCGTCGAATTACCCAAAATATCCGCTGGTGTAGGCCCATCCTTGTATCATCTTTGGAAATCAGATAGCATCCTTTCGTGCTAGGCCTTTTCCCTGACTCCATCTTCGGACCCAGCAGGTTGTTTCGTCGCGTCCACTAATTTAAACGAAAACTCGCGCATCGAGCGACCGAGTTACAGGGCGAAACCCCTGGAAATTAATGACAACCACGAGGTTGCAGGCGGCGACCCAGAAAGTAAAAACGTTGAGGGGAAACGTAATCGCTCCCTCACAGAGAAAATCGACGCGAAATCTCCCGAAGTCAACGATAACGACCAGGTCGAAATCCACAATTTTTAAAGCTACAATGGCTAACAATGCCGAAGCTTCCCCAACGACGTCGCAGGCCGCAGCCCTCCGCCAAGAAGTTAATATTGCAACACAAGCGGACCATCGTTCGAATCGATACATTAAATTACCGGACTTCACGTCCGATGACCCAGACTTTTGGTTCGGTTACGCCGAACAAACGTTTGCCTGCGAAGGCATCACCGGCGAACAGGAGAAATTTCTCCTAGCAACCCGCGATTTAGACCCTGTCTTGCTCCCGTATGCGAAGCATCTAATTAAAACGCCATCTCCACTACCATATACAGCATTCAAGGAGATGGTGATTAATGCCTATAGGGAATCGCCACAAAATCGCTTGCGACGTTTGCTACGATCGGCCGACACCTCTGGGATGCGACCATCCCAGCGCGCCGCTTATTTCCGTGCACTGGCCGGCACGGACATGTCCGAAACAGCCTTAACGGCTATATTCAGAGAGTCTTTGCCAGAATACGTTCAGGCAATCGTCGCGCCTTTAGCCGAATCTGGCCTCGACGAATTAGCGCGACACGCCGAGGCAGTCATGGCCACAGATAGATCCCGATCGGATCTCCAGCTTCCACTGGCGGCGACGCACGTCCAAATTCCACCCCAGCCCCAGCCACGAACCCCCACGGTCACATATACCCATGCGACGCACCCAAGCGAACTCGAAGACTTGAGAGTGCAAATGAGGCAAATGCAAACGCAGTTAAATAATCTCAGCATGGGGAACAATTTTCGGGCTGGCCGTGACAGATCGCGACGCCGAGACAGGTCCCGAAACAATTCAAGGCGTCAGCATAGCAGACCACGCACGCCAAACAATGAGAACACCTTCGGCAGGTGTTATTATCATCATCGATTTGGAGCGCAGGCCAGGAATTGCAGGCAGCCCTGCAACTGGACACAAAACCCAGCATTACCGGCTAGTTCTTTAAACTAGAACTGCCGACCGACGAAAAAGCGCAAACGGCCGGCAATCCCCAAATAAGTCGCTTGTCAATTTATGACTCAAAATTAAACATGGACTTCATAATTGACACAGGTGCGGATATTTCCGTTCTTCCTCGCTCGTACGCACCTGCCACTCGGTTGCCGGAGGAATTGAAATTGTTCGCCGCGAACAATACCCTTATCAAGACTTACGGTAGGAAGTTAATAACTTTAAAAATAGGCCTACGTCGACCAATTCGATGGTACTTCGTAGTAGCCGATGTCACCGACCCTCTAATAGGGTCGGACTTGCTGCGACACTATAAACTAGTAGTGGACGTAGCACGTAATAGACTGATGGACCCGTTAACGTCTCTTTCTCAGCCAGTAAACGCAAAGGCGGGAAAGGCATTGACGTTAACGTGCACAACCGCAAACGGTCCATTCAGCGATCTGTTGCGCGAATTTGCGGACATTACAGTTCCGCTTAGTAATCCCCGACGCGCAAAAGCCGGCGTTTTTCATCACATTGAGACGCGCGGCCCCCCAGTGAGCCAACGCCCGCGCAGATTGGCTCCCGAAAAATTGCGTGAGGCTCGTGCAGAATTCGAGTATATGCTCGACTTAGGAATCTGCCAGCCATCCGATAGCCCTTGGGCGAGCCCACTCCATCTCGTCAAAAAGAGCAACGGCGAGTGGCGTCCATGCGGTGATTACCGAATGCTGAACGCGGTGACGACACCCGATCGGTATCCGATAGCAAACCTGCACGATTTCTCCTATAAGCTGCAGGGTTGCGAAATCTTTTCGACCCTCGATCTCACGAGGGCATACCACCAAATCCCGGTGGCCCCCGAAGACATCCCCAAAACCGCGGTAACTACACCTTTTGGACTATTCGAGTTCAAGGTGATGACATTCGGTCTCCGAAATGCAGCGCAAACGTTCCAGCGCTACATAGACTCAGCTCTCCGCGGACTTGACTTCTGCTACGCGTATATCGATGATATACTCATAGCATCGAAAAACATGAGCGAACATAGCTCCCATTTGAAGCAAGTGTTCGAGCGCCTCCGAGAATTCGGCCTGGTAATCAATCCAGACAAGTGCCACCTCGGAGAATCGGAAGTCAAGTACCTTGGCTATTGTATAAATGGCCAAGGCGTCCGCCCATTACAAGACAGGGTGGAAGCACTAATGCAGTTTCCTCGCCCCAAGAATGTGCGAGAACTTAGGCGTTACTTGGGAATGTTAAACTTTTATCGCCCAACGCTTCGAAACGCCGCACAGGTCCAGGCTCCGCTGAACGAATACCTAGTAGGAGCCAAACGAAACGACAAACGACCGATTCAGTGGACCGAGTCAGCTGATCAAGCTTTTCGCTTATCGAAAGAGCAGCTGGCGAACGCAACTTTACTTCGACATCCCATCGAAGGAGCCCCATTGTCCATACAGTGTGACGCTTCCGACACTGCAATTGGGGCCGTACTCGAACAAGAGTGCGATGGTAAATGGGAACCGCTGGGCTTCTTCTCAAAAAAATTGAACCCGACCCAGCGACGATACAGTGCCTACGACAGGGAGTTACTAGCGATTTACTCCGCAGTAAAGTACTTCCGGCACATGGTCGAAGGACGCCAGTTGACGATCAAAACTGATCACAAACCACTGGTGTACGCTTTCCGAAAGAAAGCGGGAAGTTCAACTCCACGACAGGAACGGCACCTGGATTTCATCGGGCAATTTAGCACCCGAATCGAATATGTTCCAGGTGCAGACAACGTAATTGCAGACGCTTTTTCGCGTATCGATGCGATTAAACTCCGAGCGCAAATCGATGATGCCGACTTGGCACAAGCGCAAGGAGAGGACCATCAACTCGAGTCCCTATTGAAAGCGGAGACAGCACTAGTTATGCGTAAACTTCCTTTCAACGACTCAAACGATGAAGTCTGGTGTGATGTATCGACGGGGACAGCTCGCCCCTACATCCCAGAAAAGTTTCGAAGGAATGTGTACGAAACATTCCATAACCCAGCCCACCCAAGCGGACGCGCAACCGCTGCGGCCGTCCGACGTAAATTCGTCTGGCCACATATGGCCAAAGACATCACAAATTGGGCACGTAATTGTTTGCATTGTCAACGTTGCAAAGTCGATCGACACAACGTGCTACAACCAGCACAGTTTAAGCTCCCCGAGGCACGATTCGCCCATGTACACATCGACATTGTGGGACCGCTTACGCCGTCGAGAGGTTACATGTACCTCCTGACGATGATCGATCGCTTCACTCGGTGGCCAGAAGCAGTGCCACTACGAACAGTGACCGCAGAGAATGTAGCCAAAGCATTCTATTCGACTTGGGTCACACGTTTCGGCGTCCCAGCTACCCTCACAGCCGATCGAGGACCACAGTTCGAGGCGGCGATTTTCAAGCAGCTGACCGATCTACTCGGCTGTCAGCAAAGCCACACAACAGCCTATCACCCACAGTCCAATGGGATGATCGAACGTTGGCATCGCTCTCTTAAAGCCTCACTGATGTGTCATGACGACAATCAATGGCTGGACGCACTACCAACAGTTCTTTTAGGCTTGCGCACAAGCATAAAAGAAGACCTGGGAGCCTCAGCAGCAGATCTGACGTACGGAACCAATCTGCGCCTCCCAGGAGAGTTCTTCGCCGATGGAGAACCACCGCTCGAACAGTTGCCAAATTTGGAAAACCTACGCAAACTCATGCGCAAGGTCAGGGCAACGCCGGTCGCCAGACACGGTTCCAAGAGGTTATTTGTTCATCCAGATATGGACAGCTGCACGCACGTCTTCATCAGGGTGGACAAAGTTAGGAAACCTCTAGAACCGCCCTACGAAGGGCCATACAAGGTGCTGGAGCGAATAAACGACCGAGTTTTCTCCGTAGACATCGACGGAAAGCCGTACACCGTCAGTGTCGAGAGATTGAAGCCGTGCCACCTGGAACTACCGCCAGATACCGTGCCAGGAGAGGTACACCATCAACCGTTGGCGGCAGCCGAAACACGCCCAGTGTACGACCCACCACACTCCCAGGAAACACCAGGCACGATAAGAGTTGAGAATCAACCTAACCCTCGCGAAATGGTTGCTCGTGGGGCATCGGATATCCTGCACGGACCGATAACGCGGCAACGCGCTCGAGATCTGCGCGCCCAAGAAGACGCCGCAAGGATTCTCAACTTACGGCAACCACTAACCGAAATCACCAACAACGAAAGCGCGACTAACACCCACAAGGAAACAACAAACGCGATTGTTTTCGCTCCTTTACCGCCTAAACACCGATCACGATGGAAAGGAGCACTCTCCGACCTTTAACAGCACCCTCCATACTCCTACCTTTTCCTTATCGTGACTACGTCACTGAGGGGGGAGTCCTGTGGCGAACGTACAAATTCCCCACAGGAAAAAGTCCAGACCAACTTGAGGTAACGCACCTACCTGGACAACATCACGTCCACAGACGCCATCCCAAGCCCAGCGGGGGCCGCCAGTAACCCAACGTTGAGTCGACACCAGAAGGCAAGGAACTTAACGTCCCCAAAGCCTCTAATACCGAGCTAAACGCTCCAAACCTACGACCTGAAACAAGGAGAAACATTCATGCATCCTTCGACGTGTGCAATCGCAAGCGAAGTGAATGCCAGCACCTCAAGTCGGCAACCCTGAACATCTGCACGAGATGCAGGGATTTACAATTAAAACAATTAACCGACCAACGGACGCGGTGCGATTGATCTAAACATCAGATCACCCAAATGTTCACCGCGAACAAAGGAGCGCATTCCTTAGCCTCGTAAAAACCCAGATGGCGCGAAAAACCAAGCACCACGTAACTCCAAACAATACCTTGTTTGGAGTTTTACGAAGGCCAGCTGCAATAAATAAATACGGCACAGCATTGCGCCGTTGCCACTGTCCGCCAAGCAGAAATGCATCAGCGGAATGTTTGTTTTTCACACCATGTGAAAAATTCTCTTGGATCTCAAATCCAATAGATACCAGCGGACTAGACGTCCAGGCGATCGTCAACACCAGATGGTTGACCTAAACAAGCAGCGTGGGAATAGAATCCACCGTCAACAACGACGGTGAAGCTTCCTTATGTATGAGTGAGAATTTTCTCCTTACAGTAAAATGTGTCTGCACAACTGCAGATACAAAAAACACAGATACTGGGAAAACAGTATCCGATAGGTTGCAAGAGGGGGTTCGGTGATATACAGACAATCCTTAGGGCAGAGAGTTTTGAATCGTCAACGAGACGAAAAGGAGTACAGTTACAGAATCCCTTAGACGAGGTCAGTCCGCGCCGTACAGAAGTTGAAAGTTCAACGTACACTAAGTTCCGCGAGTAATTAAAGTATTTGGCTAAACTGCCACCGACGGCAACATCAAATCATATATTCGAGTTTTCAACGCGCGCCGGATAAGTACCCTCGTTGATATACGTTGCTACCTTTTGTGCGGAAAGCGATCGTGAAAGCCTATGTGCGATAAATCAGAATAAAATAGAATCTTAAAGTAGAAATACGGTTCGAGGTGTGTCGGAAGTTTTGTGTGTTTTCTGTGAGATATTGGCCGAACTATTATAATAACAGGTTTAAAGGAATATTGTGTCCTAGAAGATAAAGTAATGATAAAATAAAAAAAAAACTGAGTTAACAAAACTACCATCTCGGTGTTTAATTAGTGACGGCATTCGCTCCGGTGTCTTTTGTTGTTTTCGTGGACAGTGCTGGCAGAGCACAGCATTCGCTCTGATTCGTTGTGTTTTTCTGCGGTAAACAGTGTTCGGCGGAACACACGCACGTACTACCGCCAAACCTTGTTTATACAAGGTGGCGCAAAATTAATCACCCTATCGGAAGATGTTATAATTTTTGCAAATGGCGTCATACGTCAATCATATTTGACATTTGTGCACTAGACAGTTGCAGTATACAAACAGACAGCGCTATATTCCGCAAAAGCGCGGAATAATTGTGTAAACAAGGAAGAGGACGATTTTGTGACGAAAATCATTGTGAGCGACGAGGCGCATATCCATTTAATCGGTTACGTCAATAAGCAAATTCTTCATTTCTGGGGCACTGAAAATCCGCATGTGATGCACGAAGAGCCATTACATTCACTGTGTGGTGCAGCGTGCACGTGGGAGGAGTGATTGGGCCGTATTTTTTTTAGGATGCCATCGGCAATACGGTCACTGTTACTGACGGACGTTACAGGGCCATGATAAATGAATTGCCTGCTGGAAAATCGCTCGAGTTCAGCCAATCCCAAAGACGGGAAAAAGTGTCTCCCACAAAATTACCGTCCGATAGCATTACTGTCTATTTTATCTAAGGTGATGGAAAAATTCATAAATACTGAGTTAGTTAACTATTTGGAGTGCAACGGACTTCTAAATGCTCCTCGATACGGATTCCTGGCGGGCGGTCCACGGGAGACCTTTCGACATTCTTCCGTATTTACTGTCCGCACTTCCTTCAATTATTTTTGAGAATAATGTAATTAACCGATAAACACATTTACGATGTCCCTAGTGAGGATCACAGGCCTGCGCGCGTTGGATTGTTGTGCGTTGAACGTCGAATATATATGTTTATGGTGTTTGCCTTTGGTGGCAGTTCGGTCAATGTACTTAGGTAAACTCCCGTATTTTTAAAAGGTTTAACTTCGGGTCGAACAGTTTCTTTCGCGATTTATCGCGTTGCGCAGTTCCACCGCCTTAGGTTCTCTATGTCGACTGAGTCATATTTCTCGGGGGATGATTCTATTCACCCCATAGTTCTCTTTCCCTTTCGTTTTCCTTATCCTGGTGATTCTCTCTCAATCGAGAATCTCTCTACTAGGGAAGATTGCACTCACATACACAGATGCGGAGGTTGCCGCCTGTGGCATCGCCCGAATTATCACACTTCTGTTGCGTTGCTTATGCAAACATTCGGGTGTGTTGTTTATTCTTGGCGATCGTGGTAATTATCGTATTTGCTTTGCCCTATGGGAACAGCGTTTTCGTTTATTGCTGTTTCTCCGCAATGGCCTTTGTTTAGGCGAAGTGCATTGCGGTGGGGACAAAGGTTTTGCCGACGGATTATTTTACGGGTATTGGCTTATCGCCGGGGATTTGATGTTTGTCGACATCTGGCACAGGTGTGCCAACCGCTTGTGTTTATCCAGGTAATGGATCGATATACAATTTCTATGCTGGGTCGTGTCCTTCGATCGCCGTGCAGGCGTAATGAAATTGTTCCGGACTTGGGGCCCACGTATTTGTGAATACGTGGGATTGTTGACACCAGTATGTATGTCACCTTTGGTCAGGTGAAAAGGTGGACTTTGGGGACACGTGTCTGTTTGGTTATAGGTGAGTATGTTCCTTGGTGGAACGAAGATATCTCAGCCTATGGTGATTTGTGCGGTTCGTGGAATCGCCACAGACTTTCTCAGTATCTCTGCGACTGGACGAAGAGCTTCCTCGAAAATCGATCGATCCGGGTTGTTGTGGACGGCGAGTGTTCAGATCTGTATCCTGTTAATTCCGGGGTGTCTCAAGGTTCTATTTTGCCTCCAACCTTGTTTTTGCTTCACATAAATGATTTGTTGGAGCAACGGATAACAACGTTTTCAGTTTTGCGGATGATAGTACGCTTGTTTCCTCCTTTTCGAGTGTTCGGCCGATTGGTACATCTACGTCGCATCAGCTATGATGTCGACAGATTGACTCTCTGAATCAGTATCTAGATAAAGTCCTGCAGTGGGGAAGGGCCAATCTCGTCGAATTCAATGCAGCGAAGACACAATATACAACATTCGCAAAGAAAAGTGGATCATCGGTTCCACAGCTGATGATGAATGGCCGGGCCCTCGAGGCTGGGGAAAGGTTGAAATTGCTCGGGGACATGGTCTGTGGGAATGTATCATGGCATAGACACGTGTTGAGCATCGCCAGGTCAGCCTCAGGAAAACTGAGTTATCTTTTTACAGCCACGAAATATTTTACTTCGCCCCAACTTCTTCTCCTATATAAATCCCAATTTGGACTCGCCCTCGAATATTGCTCTCATGTTTGGAGCTCGGCTTCTAAACATACTTTCGATCTACTTGAGAGCATACAGAGACGAGCGATCCGCCTGATCGGGGACTCGGCGCTGTCATATCGAAGGCACGTAGCCGACCTCTGTCTGTTTTACAGATATTATCACGAGTACCGTTCTCCGGAGATTCGTGGTATTGGTCCACGCAATTCGGTTTATATGCACTCCACAAGACTATCCGGCCGATCGGACTAGTTTGCGGTTCACCCCCTGACGGCGCGAACATCCCTGCATCAGAACTCATTCCGTTACAGAGCGGGGAAGCTGTGGAACTCCCTTCCCACGCGAGTGTTCCCGGAGCGTTACAACCTACAACTGTTCAAAAAGAACTGCAACAGTTATTTGATGGCATCTCGGGGCGCCCACTCGGCGCTATAGGTTCGCCTCTCCCGAGAGAAGTCTAATTAAAAAAAATAAAAAATTACACTCGGACGCGTGCGTGGAGATTCGTTTTTTTTACTTCGAATCCCACAGAACACTTGTCGCGCGAACCGATAGCGCAATTGGGTGTCTTGTATTTCCTTAAGATACCCCGAACGGATTGCACAATTGATCCGATGGTACGGATCACGAGGCAGAAGCGCACATGCTGTCTCGTTGGCAGTTAGACTAGGAGTTTATCAATGTCGATCTTTCTGCTCATTTCCCGTGACCGGCTATGCCGCTTCACTGTGAGTTGACTCCTAGCTTTAGATATCACTAGAAGATTGTCGAAGTCGCAATCTAGTCCTCTGTGGAACTGCCCCCCGACCCCCCCCCCCCCACGCGAGTGTTCCCGGAGCGTTACAACCTGCAACTGTTCAAAAAGAACTGTTCGCCTCTCCCGAAAGAAGTGTAATAAAAAAAAATTATAAAATTATTGAAAACGATGACGAATCTCTTCATTTAGATTCTGTTCAATATTGCGAACTCCAGCTGCCCCCGTTTGTTTCCGAACTGTAAACGAGACGCGAAAGCGGCCCATAGTTAATCGAATTAACTGCTCTTTCGGAAGTAACGTGCGATGAGTTTCAATGAACCATTATTTTCAAAGCAAATTAGAATAATGTATAAACGTCGCCCCCGTGTCAGTCTATTCATTATAAAATGGCAAACTTAACTAACCCAAAATGAACTATCAGCTGTCTAATCGGCTATTCCTGGAAAAAAAAAATGTTTCCAGAGTATAGATCTGTGGCGGTTCACTTGAACGCCACTGCTCACCTTCCCATAAACTATGCGAAAACTTCCAACATAGGGCATCCAAAAACGATATAAAACAAGTGTTGTGGCAGTTCCATTTAACGCCACTACTTACCTTACAACCTATGATGAAGAAACAGTTTCCTAAAACACATAAAATATGTACTTACCTTCCATAGTTGTGCCAACTATCTTCAGAAATACTTTCAATCAATAATTCTCGCTGATGTAAAATTCCATCAGCAATAATAGGTATTTTTCCAAAAGGGCATGGTGGCATAAAACGCATCATGTACCTTAAAAGCAATTTGGTTGCACCATCAAGCGACCAACATTACCCGAACCACATCGATGAAATATCTCCTGATGAGTCTGCCACAAACGTGCAGGAGATGTTTCTTCTTTTCTTTTCTTTTACCTATGCCCACATCGGTCGGTCATCCGATCGACAAATACATTAGGGCATACGGCTGACCGCCCAAGGAAGTCGAGTTCTCCTAAATGGAAAATTACCACCGAGAATTCGACTACTTGGAGATTCCGCCAAGATGTGCACGATCAGCATAAATGCTGTACGCAGTTGCTGATCGTGTAAACACCTAAATCTCTACGTTGAGATAGTTGCACCAGCTGAAACCATGCCATCTAATGTTCCCCTTATGGATTCGGTTGATTCACGGTCCGCATACTCGTGGACACACACCATGAGCAGCAGAAGCGATCATCGTGTGTGTGTTTCACGCCCTTTTGCTGGACCAATCCAAGGAAAATTATCCCTTGTCGGGCACCGAAGCAATGATCGACATTTGCTGTGCTGACGTCTTCGGTGAATTAATCAATCGCGATACGGATTCCGTAGAGGCAAGTCGTGCCTCCACGTTAAATAATTTGAGTCGAAGCCCAACAACCATCGATGAAGGAGTTATCAATCTATAAGTAATCCGCACTCCTGAAAGGTACTTAAAATCGTTCGAGTAATTTTCAGTTTATTTTGAAGCATTTTTAAATCGTTTGAGTATGTCAAAATTGCTTTTACAAACACGTCCGAACAGTGGAGTTCCTTTTGTGTTAAATGCATTTTTAAATCAGTGTTAAGCAGTTTCGGCAATTCAATTCACCTCAAGCATAATTAACTGTTTTAAATTATTTCAAAGCTTTTACAACACTTCCGAACAGTGGAGTCCTTTTTTGTGTTAAAGCTGAAAAGCAGTGTTTTGTAGTGTAACAACGTACGCACTACATAACCACAGACAATAATATCAAATGCATTCATTGCCCGTGTCACAATTTCCGAATATCGAATAACCAGCATTCGTTGTTCAAGGTCAACTCATTTCATTTTCATAAACAAACGAACAGCTCCGGTTACGAAGAAACGTTCATAAATTTATCTTTGGTAAGCAATTAATGAATTAATTGGGTCAATTCGTGTCGTGGTTCTTGCATTACACACTTAATTGATTGTAAGGAATGAAATAGCTTAAGTAAACAAAATTTGTATGAGTGAAGTTACTATTAAGAACAGAATAGCAGATTAAGCAATATTTATATGAGTGTACAATAAGGATTGTAAATAATTGAGCGATTGATGAGGAGTATAAATACCCCAGCATTTTCGGAAATAAATCAATCAATAACCTAAACTGTTTTTGCTTCGAACACTGCGGCGCTTACGCCATAGACTTCTAGCGAGCTGCGCTTCATACAGCACCCATAGGGAAGTAGGTTGTAGATAGTCTCTTCCAGCAATAACACTACATGACGATTCTGTCAAAATTATTGCATACCTGCCGATAAACTCCACATGGCGATCCTGTAACTCTACAGTTTCCTGTAATGTAGTTGTCGTTTATGTTTATTAAGTTTTAAATAAAGGATTAATTAAATGAAGAAAAACCGTCAGAGTATTTGTGTTAATTGACTAATGGGAAGACTCCTCAGAGAGAAAGTGACATAAATACCTACAGATCCCTGCCTCAAAGCGCCCTTTAGTTGGAATGGTCAGGTAGTAACTTGGTGTGAAAAAAACTACTCACCTGCTTTAGTTAAAAAAAATGGGGGTATACAGATATGTTTTTTGGGGAGAAAAAATTCATTCTCTCTGCGATCGTCGAAGTGTGTAGACGCGTCCTACTACTGCTTTTGAAAAACAAAAGAGAAAAGAAAAATTAAAAGAAAACTCGTGTGCGCGTGCAGACATAAATGTGTGACCGTCCTTAGGAACGGTCTGTGGCCGAACAATAGTGTATCGTGTATAATATTAAGTGGAAAATTTTGAGAAATTTCTGCGCGACATTTTAAAATTTAAGTAAAATTGATAAACCAAAACATAAAATCAGCGACCGCATCCGGAGTTTGCGTTCGCAGATGCTGGTCAGCGGCCCCAGTACTGCCGAGCTACCTAAAAAACGAAAGAAAAAAACTGCTCACAGTCCTCTGAACGCACCGAAGAAAGTAGCTACAATGGCTACTCAACTAACAACGGAATACCACAAAAAATACGATGACGCGATGGAAACAATAAGGATACTAACAGCCCAAATGGAACAACTACAAGAAAAAATTCGCTCTCTTCAAGCGCAAACCAAAACCAATGTCGACGTCCCCATGAAGGAAGTTCCTCCCCAACCCATCTCATTAACATTCAACAATAACCCATCATCATCGAATATCTCGCCACCGCCCCAAGATACCCACAAACCAGAAGACCACTGGCAAACAGTTGGACAGAAATCTACAAATAAGGTGAGACCACCCCCAATTTACATTAAAAATCCTAATAGTACAAAAGAAGTCATCAAGACGCTTGAGAATGCCCTTGGACACAGAAATTTTACCACGGACTCAAAAGGATCTTCGATCTCTATCAAGACGATGACTCTAACGGATCACGACATGGCAATAAGAAAACTCTCAGAGAACAAACACGAGTTCTTCACATTCCAACATGCCCAGATAAAACCAAAAACATTCATCATAAGGCACATTGATCCAGCATGGACTACCGAGGAACTTACACTCGAAATCTTGAGGATATGCCCGTCAATGAAAATCCACAGATTGGACTACTTTCAAACCCCACACATGAGGGAGAATAATATTAGGAGCTTGCGAATCATACAGATCCCACCGAACGGTGATGTCACCCAACTTAAACAAATAAAATATTTGTTCACACACAAAATCACGATCGAGGAGCCACATAAACAGAGCATTCTCCATTGCAAAAGGTGTCAAGGATCAGGACACCTAGCAGTTGCGTGCCACCTAAGTGCACGATGCGGAAAATGTGCCGAACAGCATATACCAGGAGCGTGCAAAGTGAACCCGCCTGGCACAGAACCATCAATAATTCAGCAAACAAACGCCGATGGATTAACATCCACGAAAAAAATTACCATAACTTGCTGTAACTGCGGAGGCACACATCCAGCTAGTTTTTCACAATGCCCCGAAAAGCTACGGATTCTGGAGAGACGTTCGTTACATACGGTAACTAATACGGCCAAACCAGCTGCAACGAAACCCTTATCACCACAACCATCCCATCTCAGGGGGTCAGGAACATCATACGCAGAAATTACGAAAAGTTCCCGTAGCTGCCCGAAATCTCAACAACCCAACCCCAACGTTCTCAACCTGGATATCTTGGGATACATCAGGAGCCTGGAGACACTACTACCAACCTTAATACACAGTTCCGAATTGGAAAAAAAAGGTCAGATCTTAAATTTAATAACTTCCCACATCCTTTCCCTTAACGTATAACTTAACCCTTATCTGCCTCAACTCAGAGTCCATTTATTCCCACACCCGTAGACAACACCTCCGACTGTTTGTTGAAAAGTTCTCCCCAGATATTCTTCTGCTTTCAGAAACTTGGCTGAAATCCACTTCTCGAGTCTACATACCTAATTACACATTTGTGTCCAACCCACGAACCTCTGGCCCTAATGGAGGTACGGGAATCCTAATACATAAAAAATTCCAATTTACTGAGATTAGATTTGCTAATATAACTAGTGTCGAATACACGGCTGTTAAACTTTTCTGCCGAAATAATAAAGTACTGGTCTTGTCCTCCATATACATTCACCCTTCTCGTGAACCAAACTTCCCTAGTGCAGACATCTCACAAATAATCCAACAGTCTCTGCCAGCACCTTGCATACTAGGAGGAGACTGGAACGCACGACATACTGAATTTAATGACATCAAATGCAACAAATACGGCTGCCAACTCCTTGATCTCCTCCGACTTCATCCATATGTCTACGCAGACTGCCCGTTGCAACCTACTCGAATTTGCAGCTCAACCAAGTCAACAATCGATTTCTTCCTAAAGTCTACAGATAGCTATTCATCTAATCCTCCCACAGTGTCATTCACATTCCCTTCGGATCATGGCTCTGTCCACACCTCGCTTCAAATCCCCTCGCTTGAACCACTCTACACTCTGAATCCTATTCCAAATTTCACCAAAACAAACTGGAAAAAAGTCAATAAGGATATTGCTGCTAGCCTTTCAAAATTTTCTTTACCGGAATCTTCTAACCTGCCCCCTACACAAATTGACCAAGCAGCGGCCCAAATAGAGCAAATACTGGGAAATGCTCTCTTCAGCCATACTCCCACTATCGTTCCTCATAATCACTTAGGAAAACCCCTACCCAACCTACTCACAAAATTATTACGTATAAAAAAACAACTCCGACGAAAATTGCACACTAGCTACTCACCTTTTATTAAACAACAGATCCAGCTATTGACCTCCCTGATAAATGGACAACTAAAAGTTTTCACTAATCAGACCTACACATCCACCTTAAACAGTATCAAACCAAATCGCGATCTATTTAAAAACATAAACAGACTAACGGGTCGCAAACTCAAGCCTCGAACAGATTATCTTATTCACCCAACTAATAATAACATCGTCCAGTCGGACACTGATATAGCAAACTGTCTCGCTGAACATTTCTGCAAAGTCCATAAGCAAAACGATACCCTCCCAGTAACAAATTTCCACGATACCGTGAACGATTACATTCCACGCTCACTGGAGCTATCCCTCACACCATTTATTTCTGAATTCACCGAAACCAATAAAGCATCACACCCCGTAGGAATCGACACATTCCTAAGCCTTGAAGAACTATCCGAAGTCATTACTTCACGTAACAATAAAAAATCGACTGGCCTAGATGGAATCCCTAACCTCCTATTCAAAAGACTCCACCCAGGCAACTTGCTCCCGATTCTCGTTCTTCTCAACCACATAATAAACGCTTCACATTTCCCTAAAAGTTGGAAAACAGCGGTGATCGTCCCTATTAGCAAATCTGGGCCCTCCAAGTACCCGGATAACTTCCGTCCGATATCGCAGCTAAACTCGCTTAGCAAGATTCTTGAATGTAAAATCTACAAAAATCTTCTCTCATTTGCCAGGGATAACTCCCTCATTCAGAACTCTCAATTTGGCTTCCGCTCACAACACTCCACTTGTCATGCTCTCTTAAAACTGACACATGATGTGACGACCCACCTCCAAAACCAATCCCCAACGGTATGTGTCTCCTTAGACATAGCTAAAGCATTCGACTGTGTCTGGATCGCAGGACTGTTATACAAACTTCATTCAATGTATGGATTAAACATCCACTCCACAAAACTTCTCGCTTCTTACCTCTCTGATAGAAAGTTCATGGTGAAAATAAACTCAACTCTCTCGACACCTTATAGCATAACCGCAGGAGTTCCTCAAGGATCCATCCTCGGCCCACTACTATACCTTCTTTATACATCAGACGCACCGCAGCCACTGTTACCCAATACAACAATGCTCAACTATGCCGACGACACCTTAATTTATTCAAGCAACAAGCTTGTCAAGGAGGCAAGAAACTGTATTAACAGATATCTCCCAATCCTGTCAGCCTACTTTACCAAGTGGAGAATTCAACTAAATCCAACCAAAACTCAGCTCATAGTTTTTAAAGGCAGAAACGCGAGTTGTACAAACAACACTATTCGCTGCCATAATAAAATCAGAATTAAAATAAATAACAATATAATTAAACCCTCCAAAACCTTAAAGTATCTAGGTATAACCTTTACCAACAATCTGTCATTCTCCGCCCACATTAAAAATACGATTCGTAAAGCCACAACCCAACTGAACCTCTGCAGAAAAGTCATGTAGAAACCGAATGGTCTCTCTCCCAAAGTCAAATCACTTATCTACAAACAAATAATCAGACCCACTCTCACATATGCATGCCCGATATGGTACCATATCACACCCGCCCAAATGGAGAAGCTACGCATTTTCGAAAGGAAATGCTTCAGACTTATCACTGGCCTTAACCGACATCCTAACTCCCACAAATATTACAACAGTAGTTCGCTCTACTATGCCGCTAATATTGAACGTATAGATCGACGCTTCCTCGAGCTGTCCATCAAATTTATCGAAAATCTTCCCAATAATCCCAATCCGATAATAAATGCGCTCACATCGATTCCGTCAGACAACCGAACTGCCTACCCGAACTGTCTCCACACCAGAACCCTCTTCACCTCTGGCAGGTTGGTCAACAACTCCAATGAGATTGTATACCACAATACTGAACTCTCACCTCACCAGTTTAAATATTGTAATATACAACCCTTCTCTAATATCTTGCGTTTCAACGACCAATCGGAAAGTGTTCCCCCAACCCATATCCCCGACTCATAGTACCCACCCTAACCCAAATTCCACCCATCAACCACTATACCTCCCACCCCACCCTACTCTAACTTATTGTAATAATAATAGATTTAATAATTAGATAAGCTAGGCTAAGCTAAGTTAAGTTAAGTTAAGCAAATTAGTTATAGGTTAAGTAAATAATTATATCCTGGTTTTCTGACCTTTTCCAGGAAGCCCCACCTACTCCTATCTTGTCCACCCATGAAATATATGACTTTATAATAATGTTTGAAAAATGTACTAGCAAGTATGTGTAAACGATTAAAGCTAAGATAATTATAAGTTATCTGTATTACTTATTGTAACAAATCATTTATGGTCAATAAATACAGAAATGTAAAAAAAAAGGGGAGAAAATTGTACTCCACTGTAAGAAATAAGTTAGCAATTTGAGGTAGACTAACTTCATTGAAGAATCAGTTATTGGGTAAGTGAAAGAGGTGAAGAGTTTATCCATCATACATTTGTTTAAAAAATAAATAAATAAATAAATATCTTAATCAATAAGTAAATAAACAAGTAAACAATGCAACTATTTCGAAGTATATAGCATCAAATTTGGTGCAAAATTATACAATGAACCTGTAAAGTATTATATTATATAACTCAACCTTTAGCTGGCGAAATTCAAATGACGAAACTTCCATGGAAAAAAATTTCCGATTTCTGAATTCGTCCCAATAGTACTGCTATACAATTAAATTCAGCTGTTCAGTACTAAAAATGTTAACAAAACCGCTAAAGAATCTCCGTTAAAACTACCAGCTCAAGTGGAATCCTAAATAAAGCTTAAGGAAAGAATAAATTACGAAAATGTCTCGCCAAGCTTTGTTACAATGGGTTAACACAACACTATCAGAAAAATATAAAAAAATCGAAGAACTGGGTTCAGGTAAATTAATGTAATTGCATTGTCATTAACTTAGTTTATTAATAAATGTTGCACAAAACACGTTTCAGGTGTAGCTTATTGTCAACTGTTGGAGTCCATATATCCTAACACAGTTGGTATGAGAAAGGTGAAGACTAATACAAAATTGGAACTTGATCACATGCACAATCTGCGGCTTTTACAAAGAGCACTCCTAAATTTAAAAATTGATAAGGTTTGTACTTTTGTTTTGTTTTTTTTTGTTCCGGACGCACCCTTTAATAGATAATTAAATTATGTAGAATATACATATCGAACGATTGGCAAAATGCACCTTCCAGGACAATTTTGATTTTTTAAGCTGGTTTAAGAGATTTTATGAGCAACATTCTAACAATAAAGAAAACAATGATTCAAGCAATAAGGTTACAAGCTCAGTAGAAAAGGTGAAACCTTACCGGAGGGCTCTCAGTGCGACCAATTTAAAGAGTTCAGGTAAGTTTTAATGAACACTTATGTTGTTGTTGTTGTTGAATAACGCATTTATTGTACAATGATTTAACAAATGTTGACTTAGGACTAAAATGCTAAACCCTATTTTACAATCTTTTCTTATTCTTAAAATAATTTACTGGCTCTACACGAGCACTCTAAATTACACGATACAATTTTGTGTAATGCCTTTCGCCGTACAATAATATTTTTATATTTTTATATTTTTATATATTTTCTATTACCCGAATATTTTAGAAGACGAAGTTCTCTCTCTGTATTGTTTTTTTTTTTAAATAATATAAGGTAAAAAGTTTACAAAAAAAAATTAATAACAAAAAAACAAAAAAAGTTAACATAAAAAAATTTTAAAACGAAAAGGAATCTAAATGAAAAATGCAAATGAAAAGGAAGAATAAATAAATATGAAAAGGGAAGTGAGGAATGGGAAGGGACGGCGTAGCGTCTGAAGATCTTACTATATTTGGGGATATTAAATGCTTTCTTCATTGTCAATCTACATCCAGTTGGGATGGGATCGGTCATTTATAGATTTATCTTGATCGCCTATTGCCATGCTAAATCGCAAGTGAACTGCAGCATTTGATATATCACTGTTATAAAGAATCCGCTTGTCCCTGGCATCACGAAAAGTGTGGTAAATAATAGGGACTCCGTGCTGGTTTTGGATAAGACCTTTTCTATCCAATAGAGGGAATGCTTCTCTTGGGATAAACCCATTTTGGAGTGTATTCTCCAGGTAAATGTCATTGGGGTAGTATGCTCCCGAGATAAGATTATGTTCGCTGCACATTGCCCTTGCAGTGTGACCACGAATAATTTTGATAATGAACTTGCCTATCCTATTCAGTCCTGATTTGTCATACAGTGTCTCATTAGGATAGAATTTCCTGTATTGAGACTCAGGTGTTCTCTGTAACCCGAGGCAGGAACGCAAGCACTGCCTCTCGAACATGCGAAACTTTTCCATGTAGGATGGGGAAACGTTGAACCATACCGGGCAACCATACACTAATATTGGACGAATAAATGCTGAGTAGGAAATTATTTTAACTTTGTGATCTAGGAGACTATTTCGAAACAGACTTCTTGTCATTGCATACGCACTTTTAGCTGAGGAGAGGGCAGCTGCTATGTGCTTATCAAAGTATGGGTATTGGTCCATCCAGATACCAAGGTACCTGACAACAGTTTTCATTTGCAGCGGAAGATTATTGCTTCCTACAATGGAAACGTTTTTCCAATTATTCCTTGTATCTCTTGAAGCTGTAGAAAGAGGTGTTCTGAAAAGGATGGTTTCTGTTTTTTGGAAGTTAATTTTCAATTTCCAATCGTCACAAAAGCGTTTGATTTTATTGAAGTCCTCTTGAAGAAGTCTGTTAATGGCATCGATATTTTTTTCTGATCTGTACACTACAATATCGTCGGCATATGCAATAGCATGATTAAGAGACCCAACTAGATCACTAGTATAAATATTGAAGAGAATGGGAGAATTCACGGGTCCCTGCTGTAACCCATTTTTAATATAGAAAGTTTTATTGGAGATTTTGTCCCCACATTTTACCACAAATTGCTTATCCATTATCATATCGTAAATTATGTATAACAGATATTCAGGCAAACCTAGATTTGATAGCTTATATACAAGTCCTTCTAACCATACGGTATCGAAGGCCTTTTCAAAGTCAACCAAACATACGCCTGTGCATTGTCGTTTTGCCTTGTTCCACTGTATACCGGAAACAAGTTTTGTAGCTGCATGAACTGTGTCGTGCCCCGCTCTAAAGCCAAACTGGTTGTTCGGAATGATGTCATTTTCATCACACCAGTTTATCAATGCCTTATTTATGATTTTCTCGAATATTTTGCTAATGTTTGGAAGCAGACTAATCGAGCGAAGGTTAGCGGGATTGCTCCTGTCCTTGCCCTTTTTGGGGATGGGATGGACTACTGCTATTTTCCAACGTCTTGGAAAGTATGCATTATTTAGAGCGTTATTGAACAAGGTAGTGTAAATTTTCACAGCTTCCGGAGGCAGATGTTTAAGAACTGTATTCGGAATACCATCTGTTCCAGAGGATTTCTTGTTTTTAATGGATCTAAGGATGTCCATGAGTTCATACTTATTCACAAATATATTTGTGTGCAAATTTCTAAGCGGCGCATACGCTCTATTGTTTTCACTGAAGATGGTGAAACTTTTGTTTTCGGAATGCCAACTTTGCCGTTCATTGTGCAGCGAAATATGGTTTTGGATAGCTCTGTTTTCGATATCGAGGTTAGAATGAATGGATTCATTCACTTTGTGTACTGCCTCGAAACAGGCGCCAATGGAGTTCGCTTTCTCTTGCGGATCCTCGACTACTATTAGTTCTTCGTTGGAGTTGATGTGTTCCGGGGTGAGTCCTGCGTTCAGCAATATTTGACAATTCTCGAGAGTCCTCGGGACTCGAAGGCAGGGAATGCCATTATGATCTTTTATTCTAAATACTTTATTTATTTGCGGAAACATATTCCCACCACTGGTTTTAATGGAGAGAATTTTACGTTTCCATTCTTCATTAATTACTGATCTGTAGTTGTCACGGATCAGCTTTTGAACGTTTTTAATCAATGACTTAATTGTCTTTATTTCTTGGCTATAAGGATAGCTGAACTGTCTGTAGAGCAGTTTGAGCTGGGAGAGCAGAGCGCTTTTTTGTCTATACAGGGCATCAATAGTTGAGTTTCTATATCTATTAAAATTCTCCTCCATGTGCGCCGCTTTTGGAATGGAACGGTGCATTGTTTTGATGACAATGTTGTCCATCGTTGAGAGATAATGATCTATTTCCTCATTTCGAAGGTTTCTATTAGTTGGAGGGTCTACGCCATTAGAGCATAGTTCTCTTTTTATTATGCGATCAAAGCGCGACCAGTGTGCTTTTCGGAAAACGAACGAATGTATCTGGTCGTACTGCTCAAGTATTGCATGTTCGTTTGGAACATGTAAAACGGCGCCGAGGCCGTAATGGTCAATATCATGCCGGATCGTGCGAAGGCAATTTCGAGTATTTAGGTCCGTGCCTAATAATTGTAGTCTCTCGTCCATCATAAGTAAGTCCAGAAAGGAGTTTCCTCTTGGATAAGATGGTGTACTTGTAGCGTACAATTCTAGTTTATATTCTGTTGCATTTGCTTCCCACCAGTTTAATAGTGCATTACCTCTTGTGTTTGAAGTTGAAATCTCCCGCCAGAACAAAATAATTGTTTTCCGAGTCTAACTTGAGATTTCGAAAAAGGGTACCCAGTTCGCTGATAAATTGCGAACACTGAGGAGCTTCAGGTGTGTTACGTGCGTCCGCCACCCCATCAATTAATCATTTTTGTAATTTTAATATAATTTGTTTTAAGGTTTTATGATGGTAAGGTGGTGGAGGAATTGCACGATCCAGAAGTGAGTTTTCGAACACGCCCCGATTCGGGTGTGGATCGTGCAGTTCTTCGAGTGCGAATTCGGTTTTCGAAGTGGACGTGAATGGTGAGCGAAAGAGAGAAAGGGTTAATGTTTTTTTTTGATGTACGGTTTTTTTGTTGACGTTCCGTTGTTGACGGGTTTTTCGAAAGAATATAGGAAAACTGTTGTTAACTGTAGAAAAGAAAAAAGAAAAGGCAGAAGTATAAAGAAACTGTCCGGTGTGTGTTAATCCTTTTTTTGTAAAGAAACAGAATAAAGAAAATGTAAAGAGAGAAGAAAATTGAAACGAAAAAAAAAGAAAGTGAAAAGTAGTTTTTTTTTGTCATCAAAGAAAAATTGCAGAAGGGCAAACTTTGTCGTAAAAGTGATTGCGGGTCTTTCCTGTAAAATTGTGTGGCCTCAGTCGCTGCTTTCTGGGTGTAACCAGCACGGATTCATTTAACAGCGGTTGTTCGGCAAGCTAAAGGTAACAAATCAGTGCCGCATCGGGAGAACAGCCAGAGGAGCCGACACTGGATAATCTACAAACCACATTGCTGGATTTGAACTGGAAGAGGAAGAAGAAGAAGTTGTACATGGTGTTGCAGTCGAGATGATTAACGAGGTAAAAAAGAAGAAATCTAACATTTTCACACTAAATCCCCACAGCGGAAGTGCAAGGCACGTACTATAATATTACACACTGGAATATAACAAATTATCATACTACAGGTGCATACACGGATACCTCGTATAGGTGCCTTTGACTTTTCAAAGGTATATCTATAATGCAAGCTTCCAGCAACTGAAATTTGTGTACAGCTGTGCTGTAAACGACCTTGTGGTGAAGGCCGTTCTTAATTAAGACAGCAACTCCACCTCCTTGTGTGGCGTGTGGACGATCTCGTCTAATGACTTTATAGTTTTTGTAGCCCAATTTGTGCCTCTGGTTTAGCTCGGTTTCGCTAGCTAGAAGCACATCGGGGCATTCGGCTTCAAACAGGTTACCTAGATTATCCCTCCTTTCCACGTGGATTAGTGAATTCACATTCGCAGCAATAATTTTTAGTGTTGAATTAGTTGGATAGTTCATTGTGGTATGTTGGGTTGTCTGAGAACAAAGACGAATAAATAATATCTATTCGGGCCGCTTGTTGTCAGTTTTTTTTTCAAAACCAGCAATCTGTCCTTGTATGGCTAACAGGATTACTCTTATATCTGAATTTGCCTCTGGAGCGGGCGCTTTTATGACATTGCGTGAAAGTTCCGCCGCCTTTGTATTAATAGGATTACTAGCCATTTGAGAAAATGATATGCTAAGTGCGGAAGATTTTGTGACGCGAAGTTTGAGTTTAATGGACTACCGACAATTTGAGCGAATGATACACTAGGTGCAGCGAAGTTATTATAAGAACGAACCTTCATTCGTTTCTCTTCTTCAAGTTGTTTTTTTTTAAATTCCAACTTGGCTTTTAGTTGTTGGAATTTCGGACAACCTCGAAGGTTGGCCGAGTGACCTGTTGTTGGCCGGGTGACGCAAGATAGTTTGCTTCTATCCTGACCCTGACCTAAGGGGCATTCTCCTACGGTATGATTGTTTTGACACTTTACACATCTAAATTCCATACAACAGTTAGATGCAACGTGGCCGAATCGTTGGCACCGCATGCACTGCAACACACGGTCAACCTTCCTTATTTTTTCCCAAATTATTGTTTGGTGGAAGATAACTTTAATATTCCTAAGTGCATCGACTTTGCTGTTGGGACTTAGGGAGACAATGAAGAACGGCAACTTGCGGTTGCGACTTCGGGAGAGAGAAGTGGAGAATGGCTTCACATCAATGAACTCTAAACTGTCATTTTCGACAGTTTGTAGTGCTGAGAGGAGTTCTTCCGAGGAAAAAGAAGGATCAACTCCTTTAAGTAACATGGAGATAGTTTTCTCCGATTTAGGTGTGTACGTGAAGTACTCACTACTTGCTTCCCTTAGAGCAGATTTAAAAATATCTAAACTATCACATAAAAAAATTATTTTATTATTATTTAAATTTTGTCTGGGTTGGCTTTATGCCGTTTGGTAAGGAGGTTTGGCTGGGCTATGGGGCTCCTCTTTGAAATTACATTTAGAATTGCTTTTCTTTTTTCCATTATTTGTTTCCACCTTTAGTTCAATTGTTTAATTTGTGAATCAACATGCAGAGAACATCTGCTTTCACACGCATACACATTAACACACACCGTTTTTTTTTTTTTTTTATTGGTCGTATACACGGCGGTAGACACGTTAGCACACACGTGTACGCAACAATACTGTAAATTTGTTGTAGGCGAGCGACGAACGATGTGTTTCCAACGAGAGTTTTGGACGGACACTTGGCACATTGTCGTTTTATTCAAGTTACACCCTATTTTTGGGTTTAATTAATATCTATTATATGTTTTACGCGCACCTTGCACAACACTTTGGCTACGAGTTCAATGACTATACAGCCGTTCTCAGTGAAGGCCACACTTTCACACACAGGTGCACACACTAGAAAGACGCGGGATAGGACGGCACGACGATCCGTATCCTTCGAACGTTAGCTGAGTTATGCCAATGAACACTTATGCTGTATATAGATATTGTAGCGAGCTTAGGGTTCGCTGGATTAATTATTTTGAATAAATAAAAGCCGTTAAATCGATTTTGAATTAATATAACACTTTATTAGTCCGTTAACCACAACCGTTATTTTTACCGTACACAACGATTTCTAGACTTATCGCTTCCGTACTTATGGCGTATTTTACTTCTTACTTATCGCTTGCTTCTCACTCGAGACTTATTACTTTCTACTTCTTACTCCACTCCATGATCTGTGTGCGACGTATTTATACCATTCCCTCATTCTGATTCGGTGTTTCGTTTCTGTCCGTTCCATAGTCTCGACTTTTCTATTCCAGTTTTCAAGCACTTTCTAAAATAATCTAGTACTTTGTTTCGGACTTTCTCGAAGACTCCAGTACTGATTGTCATATGCGTCACAATATGTATGTGTATGTGATGGCCAGTGTTCAATGTTCTAACTTTCATTTAAAATACACATACAACTAAGTCAACACTGGATGTATTTATTTTTATATTCTGAAAATATTCTTTACACTTAATTCTGTTAAACCACATTTTTTTGTGGTAAGTTAAGCGTTAACAACGTGTATACTTTCGAATGCATGTGACTCTCACTTTTTTTTAACAACCTTTCAATTCATCTACTATACAATTATCGGATGATTTTAAAATTAATTAGCAATTCATAAAATTAATTTATATAATACAATTTAGAGTGTCAGGATAAAAAAATTCCTTTCGAACAATAATATGGAACACAGTATGATGAAATAAAAGCCGAAAAGATTTAGTCAGAAAGGGAAAGCCCATAAACAAAAACTCTTTTATAACATTTTAATCTAGTACTCTGCCCATTCTAAAAGATAAGCTGGTTATACTACTCGAAGTTGAATTACGGTTTCCTTATCAGAGAATATTTTTTAGAAGAAGTTACATTTAAGGGCGAGTACTAGTGCATAGGTTAAAGAGTTACGGGATTATTATATGGTATAGCGATCTTCCAACATTTCGATGCCTTTTCTGGAGTACGCTTCGGTTTCTACCATGACTTCTTCATTCGATCTGAATCTCTAGAATCACAGCTTGAGATTTGGGAACAGATAATAGTCGCCGGTGACCAAGTCTGGAGAAGAACGTGGGTGAGCAACCAATTCAAATCGTAATTGGCCCAATTTGGCCATCGCGCTCAAGGATGTGTATGACGGTGCGTTATCGTTATTATTATTTATTATTATTTATTGGCCTGTAGGAACCCGGAAGTTCATGACCTCACTGAGTGGACTCCGCCATCGTTCCTTGTCCTGTGCCCTCTCCTTCCACGCCCGACCATCTGATCCGATCCCCTCAAGGTCAAATCTTTTGCTTGATTGCCCTCCCATCTCCGCCGCGGCCGTCCTATCGGTCTCTTTCCCGTTGGTCTACCGTCAAGAATTCTACGCCCGATCCTATCGTTGCCCATTCGCATCACATGTCCCGCCCATCATAATCTTCGCGACTTGATAACTCTCATTATTGTAGGTTTGCGGTATAGCTCTTGCACCGTAGTAAACTCCTCCATCCCCGGTGTCCCACCGATATATTTTTAGATTTAATATAAATAGCCAATAAATTGAAGGGAGTTGAAAAATAGAGTGAAAGTTTGAGGGCCGGTGATCTGCATTCGGCATCCGTCGGAAGCGAGTGCACGACCCTTTTTGTTTGTTCGTTAATGTAGACTCCGAGGAAACAGCTACGGCTCGTTTCGTCTCGGAGAGATGGAGAAAGAAGAAAAAGTAGTCGAGAAAGAACTTGCGAGCAGTAGATTCAAGTAACCGTGAAAAGATCTGGTGCGTTTTTGGGTCCAGTAAAGAAAGGCAAGAAGTAAAAAGGAAGAAAAAAGGAAAACACGATGCGAGAAGTTTAGTTTCATTAAACGCATATTTTTGTATTGTATAATTTATTAAAGAATTGAAAATTAAAGCGTCCCATGTAAGTATGTTAATTAATCGGTGTAAAATACAATAAATTGTATGTTCAGTGGAGTGAAGCTGTAGTCTATTTTGATATCTTGTGGATTTCCTGAGTTGGTTGGTGTCGCAAGTGGAGGATCATTCTTAGAAAGAAAGAAGGTAACCCACATTTCCATAAATCTCCGTTTCGCAGGGTACGAATAACCAGCCGCTAACGGCGGGTGTGGATACCGTATCCGGTGGATACAGTTGTCTGTGTCCGACAACGGAAGGACGATAAAAGGAATGAAAAAGGAATAACAAAAGGCACAGCACTGGCAACGGACACAAGATTTATCTATTGCCAAAAGCACAAATCTCTTTGTAACAACTGGCTAGTTACACCATTATGTAACACTATTGTGATAACACACCTAATGCACAAGACTATACAATACAGCAAAAAAATCCGTAACACTATACTCAACTACAACATATAAATATATCACAACTGGCGCTAGCTGCACGGATTTTTCGGTACACTGGCATCGATAACAACAATATTTAGCATATAGAAATCTATAACAACTGAAGAAGCACACCTGTCTGCATTTCACAGTTCGCCGCTGCGTGACCAAACCTTTGGCAGCGGACAGTTTGCAGAATGTCTCTGCCTTTTTTTAATTTGTCTCATGTAGCAATTTGATGATCCAGGACTGTGATTTTCCTTAGACAACCAATTTTGCTGCTCGGTGATAATTGGACCAAAAAGGAGGGTAGCTTGCGGTTTTCTCTTCTTCCCTCGGAAGTGGTGAATGGTTTTACCGTGGTAAACTCGAGATCTTGGTGCTTCAGCTTTTGTGGCATCTCGAGCAGAGCCTCCGGTTCCGCTTCAGGGTCGTTGCCGCTCCCACTTAACGTGTCTGTATGCTTGTTTTTATTGGCTTTATGACGTTTGGCCTCTAGATTTGGGCCTGTATTTTGCTTTCTCCGAAGCACCATTTTGGCATCCATTTGATCTGTGGGCGTTCTCTATATCACACGGTGAACCAACCCACAATTCCTACCTAACTTCGCCCGCTAACAGCGCGTCACATTAATCGAACTCCCCCGTTCGAAACTCGCAAAGAATACACCTCCCAATCTACAACAGCATCCGTTCCTAAATCTGCAATCGCATACATCCCCAAACTTGCATAGAATTCATTCCCCAATCTGCAATAGCATACAGTGAGCGTCAAAAGAAAGTGTACAGCTATGAACTGCATTTTTGCAATCCTGTTAAAGCAAGGGCGTTCGATCTTTTAGTAAAATACTTATGTTATTTTTTAAGGTAGTTTATTTTCAATGAATTGCCATATAAAACTTAACAGAAAATAATGAAGTAAAAATACAATAAAAAAATAAAAAAAAAATATTTCAGTTTTAAAGTGTCAAAAAAAGTGTACAACTTGCCACACATACTGTGCAACTTTCCGCTTATCGGGAAAGCAAGCGTTAAATTTATTTTGTTTTCTTTACAACTCATAACTAATTGATTAAAAGTGTTATTGAGTTCATTTCCATCGAAAGTTGCTTATTCGGTTGGGATTTTTTCCCACTCTTCAACTAGAATTGACTTTAGTGACTCTCTGTCTGAAATGTTCCTCTTTCGGATCTGCTTATCCAGATACTCCCACAAATGCTCGATGGGGTTTAAGTCTGGGGATTGCGGAGGGTGATCCAGTTGCTTAGGTGTACGGTAAAGTAACCATTCCTTGACTATTTTCGATGTGTGCTTGGGGTCGTTGTCTTGTTGGAAGACCCATGAATCACTTAAACCCAGTTTCGCAACACTACTTGGCAAATTGTCTCTTAAAATATTAAGATCATCTACTTTTCTCATTGCACTGTCAATAAATAGCATAAGTATATTTCCCAATCCCTAATAGAATGCATTTGTAAAACATACAACAGAATATACCCCGAATCCCACAACAGAATACATTTTAAATCATCTGCCTCATCAACATCAAACCGCATTTAGTTTTCCACGAAAACCATTCCGGCTCATGTCCTACTTAAACTATTTTTTTCCACTTGCAACAAAGCGGCATTTATTCATCCCAAAAAATCATTACAGTTCCCATTCTCCCCCGCTTGGTGGAAACCTTGACGTGGTGCGGGGCTTAAATTACAATGAATCACTCAGGCTATGCTGACGGAAGCATATGCTTCCAGTAGGGTCACCCATGTCAGACTGGCTAGCGAGGAGTAACACACAAAGATCTACCACCCCTAATCCAGGGTGTTACGCGTCACCGTGCCTATTGGATGGTTTGCAGCCAGGGGTATACCGGCTGTATTATAACGGCGCCTCTCTGACACCGGTTCGAATCAGAGCAGTAAGTAGACCTTACCACATCAAAACGGGGCTCTGATGTGGCGGACTATTTGAAACCCCAACTCTCGTGGGATCAAAAATGAATAACCAATATACAAAAAACAATCCCACGAAAAACCCGGTAGGCGTAGGTGTGATGAGCCGACACTACCATAAGGGAAAAAATCATCAGGAAAACACCGACTCGGCAAAAACAAGACGTAGGGAAAAACTGAAAAAGCGGGATATACGCGTCGGCATGTGGAATGTTCTAACGTTATATGAACCAGGCGCGATACAGACGATCGTAGAAAACGCGAAACAATATAAAATGGACATCGTCGCGCTCCAGGAAGTTCGACTCCCACATCAAGTAATCGAAACCAACGGATTTACACTGGTGTGTGGAGGTACCGATACACATAACCTCGGAACTGGCTTCATCATAAGCAAGAAGATTACGCCCCATGTAAAAGGTGTGCAATTCATTAAAGACCGAATGCCGGTGCTAAAAATACAGGGCCCATGGTACAATTATGTATTTATAAACGTACACGCCCCAACAGAATCTACCGACGAAGAAACGAAGGACACATTCTACGAGACCCTAGAGGAAGTATTTGATGGGATCTCATCATTCGATGTTAAAATCCTCCTCGGGGACCTCAATGCGAAAATTGGAAACGAAGATATCTTCCAACCAACAATAGGTAAAGAAAGCCTACATGACGTTTCAAATGATAATGGTATTCGAATTATCACGTTCGCAGCCTCAAAAGATGTGGTAGTGAAAAGCACAATGTTCAAGCACAAGCAAATCCATAAAGCCACATGGATATCACCCGACGGCGTAACGCGACCACTTCCTCATAGACAAAAGAGACCACTCGAACATCCTTGACATAAGATCATATAGAGGAGCAGATTGCGACACCGATCACATTCTAGTGATGGGCAAAATTAGAAGTCGGCTTGCAGCAAACCCACATGGACAGTCACGGGAGACGAGCAAAAAGTTCGACATTGATAAACTAAAAGACCTACGTAAAAGAGCGGAATATCAAGACGAACTAACGAATAGATTTAGCATCCTAGAGAATGACAGTAGTGAGGAAGAGGAAGCCAATAGTGTGGACATTAAATGGGCATCGATCAGAGACACAATCAAACAAACAGCCCAAGAGGTATTAGGCTTTAAGAAAACAACTAAGTCCAAACCTTGGTTTGACGATGAGTGCAGGGCATAGATCGAAGAACGTAAACGCCTCAGAATGATCCACTTAGAAGCATATGATGAAGTCAACGCAGTAAGATGCGCGACAGTTCGGAAAGAAACAACTAGACTTTTCAAACGAAAAAAACGCGAATGGGAAAAGACTCGGATCGAAAAAATCATAGAAAATGCCAGAGCAAAGAACAGCAGAGGTATGTATGCCGGCATAAACTCAATTAGAAATGGCTAGCGAGGGAGAGCCAAAATAATCCGAGACACAAACGGATGTCTGGTGACAGAAACAAAAAATATCGTGACAAGATGGAAGCAGTACTTTGAAAACCTGCTCAATGTGCGCACCCATCAACCACAAATAAACGCACCAGACGTACATACAGCCGAGCCCCAGATCCTAGAGCCCTCTTTCGACGAAGTTGTAGACGCGATAAATCGAATGAAAAACAACAAGGCTGCCGGAGTCGATTGCATACCGGCAGAGCTTGTGAAGCATGGAGGTGGGGCAACCGCTCGAAAGATCCACCAACTGTTTAAAATAATATGGGACAAGGAAGTCATTCCAGAAGATTGGAAAACCTCAATAGTCATTCCCATTTTCAAAAAAGGCGACAGATCTGACTGCGATAATTACAGAGGAATATCATTGCTCCCAATCACATACAAAATATTAACAAATGTCATACTGGCAAGATTCACACCGTACGCAGAAGAAATATTGGGAGACTACCAATGCGGATTCAGTCGGAACCGGCCAACAAGCGACCAGATGTTCACAATAAGGCAACTGCTGGAAAAGAAGTGGGAATACGGAGAGACGGTTCACCAACTGTTCGTGGACTTCAAAAAAGCCGACGACTCAGTCGCAAGGCAAAGACTTTACCATATTGTGGTTGAGCTGGGGATCCCGAAAAAATATGCTGCCCTCATTCAAATCTGTATGAATGAAAACAAAGGGCGAGTTAGAATAGAAAACCACCTCTCAGAACCATTCGAAATCTGGGACGGACTAAAACAAGGGGATGGCCTCTCACCATGCCTTTTTAACCTTGTCCTCGAGTATGTTATCAGAAAGGTACAAGACGACAACACGGACGGATCATCCCTGAACGGGGTCACACAAGTGCTCGCGTATGCGGATGACATCGCCGTTCTGGGCGATAAAGTCGAAACTATAAGTAAAAACTGTGAAATCATCATGCAAGCAGCAGAAGAGGTGGGCCTAGAAATAAACGAAGACAAAACGAAATACATGATTACGACGAGAGCAGGTGGACCTCAGAGAACACATATAAACGTCAGGGACAAGATATTTGAAAATGTCAAAGAATTTAAATATCTGGGAACGATACTGACGACCAGAAACGAAACGTCAAAGGAAATTAACAAAAGACTACATTCCGGCAACGCTAGTTGCCATGCAGCCAGTAAACTATTAAAATCCAAACTGCTATCACGTAATATAAAGCTCCGTGTCTATAGAACCATAATCATGCCGATTGCTCTATACGGATGCGAAACATGGGCTCTCACAAAACGGGAAGAGAACAAATTCCGCGTATTCGAGAATAAAATTTTAAGGGATATATTTGGCAGTAAATATGACGAGGAGTCAGGACAATGGAGGAAACTCCACAACCACGCATTGGAAGAGCTATACCGCAAACCTACAATAGTGAGAGTGATCAAGTCGCGAAGATTAAGATGGGCCGGACACGTAGCGCGAATGGGCGATGATAGGACCGTGCATAGAATTCTTGACGGTAAACTAACGGGGAAGAGACCGACAGGACGCCCGCGACGAAGATGGGAGGACAATGTTAGATTGGACCTCGACGAGATCGGATCGGATGGTCGAACGTGGAAGGAGAGCGCACAGGACAGGGAACAATGGCGGAGCCGAGTCGGTGAGGTCATGAACTTCCGGGTTCCTACAGGCCAGTAAATAATAAAATAATAGCTCCCATTCTACTTAAACCATTTTTCTCGCTTCTAAACAAGCAGTATTTAGTTTCCCCGAAAACCATTCCGGCTCCCATCCTACCTAAACCAATGGAAACAATATCAATTCTCCTTACTGGTAAGTTACAAGCACGATGCGTTGCACTTCCACGAAACAAGCACCGCAACGGTCAAGGCCCATGTTCCTTTGTCTAACCGACAACCCATGGCCATACTTGGTTATGTCTCCAAAACCGATTTCTCAGTATACACAGCAACCGAGGAATCTAACTCAGCCTGTACCCTGAAACAAATTCTCTATGCACGCATAGCAACCTTTTTCAAGTTCCTAGTAAGTGGCAGTGAGTTTTACTTAGCTATGACCCCACTGCCACGACACCATGAATGGATTCTTCCCCCTTTTAGCCAGTCGAGTTTCAACAGCCTACGCGACGAGAGCCTTTTCTTTTTATCCCCGGAGGTGTCGAGTCCTACGGTTGTGCCGTTCCGTTCCCTTTTCATTGTTTTAAAACAATACAGTCCGAGGCGAACAGTTGACGTATTAGTAGTATGATTGTTTATAAGAGTTGTGCACGGCGCCTAGTGCCCTTTGTAAATGTACGTCTAATGTCACGATGACAAAAGCCGCACGATTTCGACCGCCGGATAAACTGAAACCAAAACAGACTAAAGTGAAGTATGACCTAATTAAGGAACCATTGTGCCGAGTGTCTTTGTAAATTTACGTCTAATTTCACGATTGCAAAAATTGTACGATTTCAACCACCGGATAGACTGAAACTAAAATAGGCTAAGGTGAAGTAAGATTTAATTAAGAAATCATTGTGTCGAGCCCAATTTCACGATTGTATAAAGTTGCGCACTGCAAGCTATTGAACAAGTACCAATATTAAGACAGACTAGAATAAAAGCCAGTTGAATAAAGAACCGTTTGCTACGAAAACTGTGTTTCTCATCTTACTTATTTCTCGTTTGGCGATCATTTGTTCCTGCTTTTAACCTGCCCTCGGCGGCGAGCAGTGTTTCATTTAGCAGTTTTTGGCGGGCGCTTTGCAGTCTCAGTTCGGTGGGAGTGTAGTGAACCCGTGCCATACGTTGGCATCAAACTATCACCCTCCATAGATCCACGTCCATATTAGGGGACCACGTGTTCTGACTTTTTTTTATTGCGCGAAGGACAAATAGATAGCGGATTCGCGCACACACTCTCAATGTTCGTGCGGTCAAAGGTAAACACCGTTCGCACGCCCACACTTAACGTGTTACTCACACACTTTTATTTTCACTTTTTTTTGGTTTTTTTTTCTTCACGACCGTCCGCTTTCGTGCGATCCTGACGACGTTTGCACTGCCAGTTTTGCCCGCTCGCTACTCGCTCCGTGGTTCGCACACGAAATTGAACGTAACAAAGTTACTGATTGGGAGTAGTGATACTCACAGATACACACACAGCATACAAGCAAATAGTGAAGAACAACACAGAAAGAAAATCGAATAAGCAAAAGCATCAGCCGTATACCATGTAATAACATTGCAATTTCACATCAGTTGATTATACTTGAGTTTAGAAATCGAATTCGTACACGCGCAGTGGTCTGATGTGTTGAGCATTGGTTCAGTTTCTAGTCATTCTAACTGTGATACTGTAGGTTCGAATCACATGCTCTTCACTATCGTCGCAAACGCTATAAATCTAATTCGATAAAAGAAGCGGTTAAAAAAATTTGTTTGAAAGCATAATTAATGTTAACTTGGCTTAAGCGGCTATTACTTGTAGTTACATATACTAGAACTGTTTAGGCATAACTTCAAATATTATATGAATGATTTGATATATTAGGTAGCGCACGTAAGAAGTTGACACCAAAGGCGCTTACTCCTCAGGGTACAGGTCAAACAACTGTTCGTAGGAAGTCGCTGTCTGCAAATGGTTTGAATCAAAGTTCTTCGGAGAAGGAAGCACCAATATCACCGTCCAGTTTACAAGTTTTAAAAGAAACGTATGACGATCTAAAAGAAAAGGTAACTAACTATATAACACAGTAGGCTTAACGACCCTCAAAACTGCTTTATTTTTCAGATCAAAGCTGTGGAAAAAGAAAAAGATTTCTATTTTAATAGACTGAGGCAGGTGGAGGATTTGTGAGTATCATTTAAAAGGTGCACATGGATTGTTAAAATAATCCAAATATTTTTAGATGCAACGGAGATAATCAAACTGAATGGAGCCAAAAAGTTCTGCGGAAGTTATTTTCAATCAGTGAAGACAGCTTGGAATCTTAAACTGAATTAATCCGAAACAATGAGAAAAATCAGCTTATGTTTGAAACGACAGTTTTGTGCTTATTGTAATAAAATCTTTCTTATTTATATTTTTATGTAGTAAACACCACATACAAAGTCATATCTATTTGAGAATAGTGCTTGAAGATCATGGTAGACCTCGCAAGTTATCATCTTCTCTGAGGTTACTGACTGGACTCTGACGCAGAGGCCGGTAATAATATAGAAAGACATTAAGAAAGAGACAATGGTCTCACTTGTTAGGGTCAACATTGTTGAAGTCTCAAGACGAATTTCATTTGGTTCAAGGCGACCGATTCTTATTATCACAGTTCGTGATTTTTATTTTGTTTGAGTGCATTTATTTATTGCCTGTGGCAGTTATCAAGTTGTTGAAGATAGGCAAAAGAATTTGCTGTCATACGCGAATTGGATTCATTCAGTATACTATACTATACAGCATACTATACCAGAAAAACAATAAATAAGGTGAAGATACGAGTAATGAGTAATTAATCATCAAGAATAGACAATTAAATGATTAATTTGCTTATAGGTTTTTTGAGGTTACAGGAATGCTATAACAACACAAAACAATTTTTTTCGAATATATTCTTATTATTGCAGTTAGATAATAATGCTATTGGTGATCACTCAGAATTCCGGTTGGTTGTTAAAGTGAACTGTTAAATATTTATTTATTTCGTTTGGAAAAAAAAAAAGATTTTGAAGTTTGTTTCAAGACGTTATTTAATATGGTTCGGGTTTTCTTTTTTCCGTCAAACGCCACTTTTTGTTCTACAATTTGCTGGGACTTTAAAGGTATAATAATTCATAAATTGCGAAAAAACTCGACTAAGCGCTCTTTATAATCTTCTCTTTATAGAAATTTCTTGCTATTAACAAAATTTTGCAATGATGGTAATCGCTCGGTGCTAGACGCTAAATGGATGCAAACAAGCTCCCGGAGGTTATGACGAGTCGCCACAGACGTCTGCTAGTTTAGTTTAGTGTAGTTTAGTGAGGGCAGAACCCTCAGTTCTTAGGCTTAATTCAAGTTTAAATTAAATTAAAATTATACCTAATACCTTAAAATCTAGAATAGTAATTCAGACATTATTAAAAAACGAAAAAAAGGAGAAAAAACCAGGAAGGTGAAGAGGATTGGCGATAGGGGAGGTAGAGGGCAGGGGAAGAGCGAGTGTATGCGGGGGTGACAGCGACAGTGAACAGCATGTGTACGGTCTGGATGGGGGCGTGGTTAGCGGGCGGGGGGGGGGGGGGGGGGGGGTGGAATTGTGGGCGGAGCTGGAAAGGTGTAGAGGAGAAATAGTTTGAGAGCGGGAGATGAGAGGTAGTATTGCCAGGCAGAGGGGTTGTTGAAGGGAGGGGGCGGGATTAGGACGAGTATCTTCTGAGACGTCGTTTGAGAGCGGGAGTGGAGAGGTTGAAATCGAAGGAGGTGGGGAAAGAGTTGGCCCGTCGTAGCATACGCGAAATGGTGTTAAAGAATTTTTTAACAATTAATATTTGTTTTGCCACAAAACTTACCCCGGATTTTTCTTGGTAGGAGTCTGGACAGATGTCGCTGCAAATGGGAATGGTGTTATTTCGATCCTCATTGAAACTCTCCTTGTTTTCCTTTGAATGTTTGTGGGGGTAGGTGTATGTTGCCAACGTATGGCACAGGATTCACTGTACACCCCCGACAATTAGAAAGTAGTTCTTGCAGTTAACTATTTGAAATGTATACATATATATAAAGAATATATTATATACATATATATAAAGGCGAGCTGTCCGATTAAAGAATTTGAAGTTATCTCTTAAATATAAAATCCAATATATTTGCTTCCAAATTGAAATATTCACACACACTTAACTGAATTTGTTTGTTAGATGTCACTTTTATTTTTTTCTTTATTTAATATTCTTTTATCAATTCGCGTTTCAATGTTTATTCGCTCCGATTGAAAATATGTTTTTGCGGAAATTTATTGTAATTGATAATCAATTATCAAAGAAAAAAAAAACTATTCACTATGCTTTTTGACGCGACGCGACCTTTCGTCCTGTTAATAGAATAGCGACTGCCTGTAATGGTGGTTGAGATCTGACTACTGACGCGGTGCAGCGTGACCGACCGCGGTAAAGATTGAATAGCGACTGCCTGTAATGGTGGTTGAGATCTGACTACTGACGCGGTGCAGCGTGGCCGACCGCGGTAAAGATTGAATAGCGACTGGTGTGAATTGGGGTTGAAATTCATATTTCTTTCTACACACAGGGCAACCAAAAGAGACCACGCCTCTGCTCTCTCAACCTCACGCCCGTCAAAGCATGAGTAACTTTTGTTAATAGAGTAATTGACGGACACGAAGAATGAGAGAACAGAAAACATGATATGCTGTGATCTCGGGGTAGCTTTGGTTGTGTGTGTTGGTATCAGATGCAGCTACTGACACGACCTACTGACCCAGTGGTATGGCTATGGTGTAGTTAAAGCGCATTGAACCGTGGGAAGAAATACGAATGAGAGAGAACCCTAGCGGATGTTACTCCCCTGCAAAGAGAGATCGTTGATCCCAAGCGAATGGGTGATCTGAGGGAAAGTCGATAGGACGCCGCTGATGTTTGGGAAATAATTCGCGTGAGAACCAGACTCTAAGACGCTGAAATTACCCCAGCTATTTTGCTATGTTGCAACAGCGTCGTTCTTTTAGACTTGTTGTTGCTAACCGACATTATGAGATTTCCGATGGGAAACTCATGATTAGCAAGAATGGAGTTGTCGTTTGACATTTATGTAGCTAAACTCAATTATGCATTATCTGCAAAGGATGATGAGTTTAGCTATACATCCGTTTGAAATGTTTTACAGGGGAATACATATAACGGAAATTGGTAAGTATGACGCACTGAAAGCGGTCGAAATTAGGTGGAAATGTTGGTTGGAATTGTGGGTTGTTTCTCATGTAGAATAGAGAAACCCCCCACATGTTCATTTATTTATTTCTATTTACACTATTTGTCTTTCTTCTAAATTGAACTTTCATTTACAAATTCGATTCACACTATTTGTTTTTTTTATATTTCTGTATTTGTTGACCATCAATAATTTTTACAATAAGCAATACAGATAACTTATGATACTTTAGCTATAATTATTTACATGTACTTACTAGTACATTTTTCAAACAATATGATAGGAGTTATATATTGATTATGGATTAAGATTGTAGTGGGTATAGCTTCCTGGAAAAGGTCAGAAAACCAGGATATAGTTATTTACTTAACCTATGCTAATTTACTTAACTTATCTTAACTTAGTCTAGTTACCTAATTATTATTGAAATAAGTTAGTGTGGTGTGAAAGGAGGAAGCATAGTGTGATCAATAGGTAGGTTATGGGTTAGTGAGGATATTGTCAGTCAGGGATGTGGGTTGGGGGACTACTTTCCGTTTGTTCGTTGAAACGCAAAATATTGGAGAAGGGTGGAATATTACTATATTTAAATTGGTGAGGTGAAAGTTCTGTATTGTGGTATACAATCTCATTAGAGTTATTAACCAACCTGCCAGAGGTGAAGAACGTTCTGATGTGGAGGCAGTTCGGGTAGGCACTTCGGTTGTCTGATGGAGTCGATGTGAGCGCATTTATTATCGGGTTGGGATTATTGGGAAGATTTTCGATAAATTTGATGGACAGCTCGTGGAAGCGTCGATCTATACGTTCAATATTAGGGGCATAGTAGAGCGAACTACTGTTGTAATATTTGTGGGAGTTGGGATGTTGGTTGAGGCCAGTGATAGGTCTGAAGCATTTCCTTTCGAAAATGCGTAGCTTCTCCATTTGGGCGGGTGTGATATGGTATCATATCGGGCATGCATATGTGAGAGTGGGTCTGATTATCTGTTTGTAGATAAGTGATTTAACTTTGGGAGCGAGGCCATTCGGCTTGTACATCACTTTTCTTCAGAGATTAAGTTGAATTGCGGCTTTGCGAATCGAGTTTTTGGTGTGGGCGAAGAAGGACATAGTATCAGCCGATAACAATATGGAAGAAGAAATACGCGAACGGCTGATTAAATCCAACAAAGCCTACTATGGTCTATCAAGGCTCTTTAAATCCCGAAATTTATCCAGAACATCCAAGCTACTACTGTACAAGACCAAGGTCTTACCAGTACTCATGTATGGATCCGAGACCTGGGTGCTTAATAAAAGGCACTCTGAACTCTTGGCCGCGTTCGAGAGAAAGGTCTTAAGGAGAATTGTTGGCCCCGTATGTGAGGGAGGACGATTCCGGAGACGCTACAACCATGAGTTGTACGCAATCTACCTTGAAGCTCATATTGTAAGAAAAATCAAGCTCGGTAGACTCCGGTGGGCGGGACACCTAGCTCGAATGAGCGAAGAGGAGCCCGCCCGGAAAGTCCTTTGTGGCAGGATGTATGGAAGGAGACAGCGCGGCAGACCGTGTCTGCGATGGAGGGATGGCGTAGACCAGGACGCCCAGAGCCTGGGAGTGCTAAACTGGATGACATCGACTCGAAATCGGGACCGGTGGAGAGATTTGTTAAATAAGGCCAAGAGCGGATCCCGGTTGTAGTGCCGATGATGATGATGATGAAGAAGGACAGATTGTTGGTGAAGGTTATTCCCAGGTACTTTAAGGGAGGGTTTAATTATATTGTTATTTAACTTTATTCTGATTTTGTTATGGCAGCGTATGGTGTTGTTGGTACAATTCGCATTTCTGCCTTTAAACACTATGAGTTGAGTTTTGGCTGGGTTTAGTCGGATTTTCCTGTTAGTAAAATATGCTGAGAGATTCGGGAGATAGCTGTTAATACAGTTTCTTGCTCCTTGACAAACTTGTTGCTTGAATAAATTAAAGTGTCATCGGCATAGTTCAGCATTACTGTATTAGGTAACAGTGGTTGCGGGGTGCCTGAAGTATGAAGGAGGTATAATAATGGTCCGAGAATGGAACCTTGAGGAACACCCACGGTTATACTGTATGGTGTCGAAAGAGTTGAATTTATTTTCAGCATGAACTTTCTATCAGAAAGGTAGGAAGCGAGAAGTTTTATGGCGTGGGTGTTTAAACCGAACATTGAATGTAGCTTATATAGCAGTCCTGCAATCCAAACGCAATCGAATGCTTTTGCTATCTCGAGAGAGACGCATATTGTTGGGGATTGGTTTTGGAGAATCATTGTCACATCATGTGTCAGTTTTAGCAGACCATGACAAGTTGAGTGTTCTGGACGAAAGCCAAATTGAGAATTCGGGATAAGGGAGTTGTCTCTAGCAAATGAGAGAAGATTTTTGTATATCTTACATTCCAAAACTTTTGGGCTCCTCTATAGAATAGTGGTTAGTATACCCGCCTGTCACGTGGGTGACCGGGGTTCGATTCCCCGTCGGGGAGCCTCTGGCGCAAGACTAATGACCTTGCCCGAAAAAAAAAATCATTATGGATTATTTAACAAGCCTCAGGACTTGCTAAATAAGGCCAAGACCAGTTCCCGGTTGTAGTGCCGATGATGATGATGACATTCCAAAACTTTACTAAGCGAATTTAGCTGTGATATGGGACAGAAGTTAGCCGGGTTGTTGGAAGAACCGGATTTACTAATAGAGTCCCTAGTCACCGCTGTTTTCCAACATTTTGGGAAATGTGAAGCGTTTATTATGTGGCTGAGAAGAACGAGAATGGGGAGTAAGTTCTCCGGGTGAAGTCTTTTAAATAGAAGGTTAGGGATTTTATCCAAGCCTGTAGATTTTTTATTGTTACGCGAAGTAATCAATTCAGATAATTCTGTAAAGCTTAGGAATGTGTCGGTTCCCATGGGATGTGACGCTTTATTGGTTTCGTTGAATTCAGTAATGAATGATGGGAAGGATGGCTGCAGTGTGCGTGAGATGAATTCATTCACGGTGTCGTGGAAAGTAGTGACTGGGAGGGAATCGTTTTGTTTATGAGTTTTACAGAAGTGTTCAGCGAGACAGTTTGCTATATCCGTGTCCGCTTGGGCGATGTTACTGTTAGTTGGTTGGATGAGATAGTCTATTCGAGGGTTGAATTTACGACCAGTTAGTCGATTTATATTTTTAAATAGGTCACGGTTTGGTTTGATACTGTTTAGAGTAGACGTTTAGGTCTGATCGGTGAAATTTTTAAGTTGTCCATTTATCAGGGTGGTCAAAAGCTGTATCTGTTGTTTAATAAAGGGTGAGTAGCTAATATGCAATTTACGTCGGAGTTGTTTTTTTATGCGTAATAATTTTGTGAGAAGGTTGGGTAATGGTTTTCCTAAGTGGTTATGGGGGACGGTCGTAGGGGTATGGCTGAAGAGAGCATTTCGCAGTATTTGCTCTATTTTTACAGCTGCCTGGTCAATTTCAGTAGGGAATAGGTTTGAAGATTCCGGTAAAGAATAATTTGAAAAACTGGCAGTAATATCGTTATTGACTTTTTTCCAATTTGTTTTGGAAAAATTTGGAATAGGATTCACTGTGTAGAGTGGTTCGAGCGAAGGGATTTGAACCGTGGAGTGGACGGACCCATGATCGGATGGGAATGTAAAGGACACTGTAGGGGGATTAGATGAATAGATATCTGTGGATTTTAGGAAGAAATCGATTGTTGATTTGGTTGTACTACAACAATCTATTCGAGTAGGTTGCAATAGACAGTCTGCGTAAACATATGGATGAAGTGGGAGGAGATCTAGGAGTTGGTAGCCGTATTTGTTGCACTTGATGTCATTAAATGATATATGTCGAGCATTCCAGTTTCCCCCTATGATGAAAGGTGCCGACAGAGACTGCTGGATTATTTGAGAAATGTCTGCACTAGGGAAGTTAGGTTCACGAGAAGGGTGAATGTATATAGACGACAAAACCAGTATTTTATTATTTCTGCAGAAGAGTTTAACTGCCGTGTATTCGACATTAGTTATGTTAGTGAACCTAATTTCAGTAAATTGGAATTTCTTGTGTATTAGAATTCCAGTACCACTATAAGGGCCAGTGGTTCGCGGGTTGGACACAAATGTGTAATTAGGAATGTAAGCTCGAGAGTTTGATTTAAGCCAGTTTTCTGAGAGAAGAAGAACATCTGGGGAGAACTTTTCAACAAGCAAACTGAGGTGTTGTCTACGAGTGTGGGAATATATGGATTCTGTGTTGAGGGAGACTAGGGATAAACTATTCATTAAGGGAAAGAATGTGGGAAGTTATTAAATCTAAGATCTGACCTTTTTTTTTTTTTTCTATTTCCGAGCTGTGTTTCAGGGTGGGTAGCAGCATATGCAGGCTTCTAATATAACCCATGATGTCCAGGTTGAGAACGTTGGAATTGGGTTGATGAGGTTTAGTCCAGTTTCGGGAATCTTTCGTAACTTCTGCATAGGATATTCCTGATCCCGCGAGATGAGATGGTTGAGGTGATGAGGGTTTAGTTGCAGTTGCTTTGGTTGGTGCTGGTTTATTTGTTGTCTTGTGTGCCGATCGCCTATCGAGGATTCGTAGCTTTTCGGGACATTGGGTAAAGTTCGCTGGATGTGGGCCTCCGCGGTTACAGCACGTTACTGTGATTTTATTTGTGGTTGTTGATCCATCACCGTTTGTTTTTTGAATTGTTGTTGGTTCAGTACCAGGCGGGTTTATCTTGCATTCACCAGGTGTATGCTGTTCGGCACATTTCCCGCATCGTGGACTTAAATGGCACGCTGCTGCTAAGTGACCTGAACCTTAACATCTTTTGCAATGGAGAACGGCCTGTTTGTGTAGTTCCTCAATCGCAATTTTATGCGTAAACAAATATTTTATTTGTTTAAGCCGGCTAACATCTTCGTTCGGTGGAATCTGTACGATTCGTAAACTCCGAATATTATTTTCTCTCATATGAGGAGTTTGGAAGTAGTCCAATCTGTGTATACTCAGTTCGGAGCAGATCCTCGATATTTCGAGTAGAAGTTCCTCATTCGTCCATGCTGGGTCAATGTGCCTTATGATGAATGTCTTTGGTTTCATCTGGGCATGTTGAAAAGTGAAGAACTCATGTTTTTTTTCTGTGAGTTTTTTTACTGCCGTGTCGTGGTCCGCCTTATTTGTTCCATGGCGTCATTGTACTTCTTCTGGTAGTCGATGGTTGGTTGAGTAGTCATTGTAGCGATTTTCTTCGGGGCGTTTAAGCTACTGTGGATGGTTTTTTTCCGTTTTATAGTTAATCGTTGGGCAGCACTGAGACCGTTGCCCGGCATCTGCGAACGCAAAGCCCGGATACGGTCGTTTATTTTTTGTTTTGGTTTACCAATTTTGTGATAGTTTTCATAAGGTATCACCGAGATTTAAGAAATTTTCACTATCACTTTACACAATAGAACAATGTTCTGTCACAGACCGTTCTTGATAACGGTACCACATTTATAGTTCACACGCGCACACGTGTTTTTTTTTTTTTTCTTTTCTTTCTGTCAAGCAGTAGCAGTGGCAAAACGCGTCTACACAATAAGACGATCAGACTGGGAATGACACTATTTGTCTTTCTTTTTACAATCACCAATACTTTTCAAAATTGGACTTTCTAAATCCTTTTCTCGTTTTATCATTTTATTTTAAGAGCCAACTACACGCGACGACTGTTCAAACCACCAGAGAATGAATCTCGTGTCTTTCGACACATATCCTTTTTCGTTCCGCTTCCACGATAGTTATTTCTAGGAAGCGGAATTGGCTAATAAAAAGAATGTGACTATTGCAATGTGAGTGGGGTTTTAAATGGGGTTTACTTTTATTTAAATTATCTACTATTGTATTTGGGGATATTCTATTGTAAAGGGAAATTAGTGATTTGGAGGGAAGGGAAGGATATGTATGTGAAGACACGAGATGTTAATTATTCAAAGGGGGAGTGATAATTAATTGAACTTAATTATATAACAATGTGTTCGTTAGCCCCGTAAGAAGTGTGATGAGCGGGCAAGTAAAGGAGTCGAGAGTTACGTACGTTACGGGGTTTTGTGTGAAATGTTATACTTAGGAGCAGGCTTGGGCAATTGATTGAGCCTGACAGAAGGCGATGGATAAAAATGATATCGGCATGGATTCTGCGCTCTTCAAGTGTGTTGAGATTGATTAAAGGGAGCCGGCTTGTGTATGGTGGCAGGGTCAGCGGATTTTCCCACCGCGGGCAAACCGCAAGCAACGACGTTGAACGCTCTCGATCCTGCGAATGTGAGACAATTGATACGGGGACCAGACCTGACTAGCATATGCGAGTAGTGAGTGGACAAAAGTTATGTAGAGTGATCGGGTGACGTAAGGGTTTAGGAATTGCTTCGACCAGCGTTTGACAAAGCCAAGGGCGGCGTTGGCCTTAAGGATTATGTCATCAATATGTGCGGTAAATTTAAGCTCGTTGTCACATAGAACGCCCAGGTCGCGAATCGATTCAACCGACGTTATCGGTTGGTTCAGTAAGAGATAGGAGCGCGGGTGGGTGGGGGACCGCTTCCGAGAGAAGGTGATTATGTGACATTTGGCGATATTCAGTTCTAGGCAGTTATTTCGGTACCAAGTCGAAAAGCTGTCAAGATCCGATTGGAAAAGTGAGGAATCTAGAAGAGAGCGGATTGTCTTGAGAATTTTGGTATCATCCACGTAAAGTGAGATGAAGGAGTGATTGATGCAAGCACCTATGTCGTTTATGGTTAGGATAAATAGGAGAGGGCCCAGATGACTGCCCTGGGGGACACCTGAGGTTGGGAAAAGAGGATCGGAGAGGGCGGATCGAAATCGCACGCGTTAGGATGCTGGGCAAAGGCTTTCCTAAATTGTTGTGAGGAATGGTTATCGGGGTGTTTTTGCTGAGAGCCTCCTTTAGAATTTGCTCTATTCTTACAGATGCTTGATCAATTTCAGTAGGGAGTAGGTTAGATGCTTCGGGAATATACAGGTTAGAGAAACTTATCGCTATGTTCCTATTGACATTTCTTCATTTTTTGGAGAAATGAGTGATTGATGCAAGAGCCGATGTCGTTTATGGTTAGGATAAATGGGGGGGGGGGGGGGGGGGGGGGGGGGGGGTGACTGACCTGGGGGATACCTGAGGTTGGAAAAAAAGGATTGGACGGGTGGATCAAAATCGCACACGACGGGTTCGATAATTGAGATAGGATGAGATCCACTTAATCAACAGGGCTTCAAAATCGAGGGAAGATAACTTAAAGGGAATGAGGTTGTGGGAGATTTTGTCGAAGGCTTTGCTAAAGTCGGTAGTAATTACATCGATCCCATCGCCGTTTTCTAGGGCAAGTGTGTGGGGTATGAATTCGACAAGGTTGGCAGCAGTGGGTCTGCTGGAGAGGAAGCCGTGCTGTTTGGGAGAGATGATGGGTGTATAGCGTTTGAAATAATAGTGAAGAAGAGCGTGTGATTCGAACTGACGCTATGACAGTTTGAATCACCAAAAATTGAACCTAAGCGTTACCCATCAGGCTACTGGCCGATTTTTGGTTTTGATTTTTATACTCGACTATACTCCACCGATGTGAACTGTTATGTTATCGCTATGGTATACGGCTCTGATGTATTTTCCCATTCGATTTTCGTTTGGTGTCCTTCACTATTTTGCTTGTGAATTGTGTGTGTACCTGTTAGAGACGCCACACCACTCCCTTCCCAGTAACTTCGTTACCATCAGCTTCGGCGCGAACGACGGAGCGAACGAGAGAATGTCGGAACAAGCGAGTGTGCCTAGGTGCTCTATGCGGAAGTCATGATCGTGTGTGAAGTTCTGTTTACTACGGAATGTGTGTGCTGCGTGTACAGATCACGTCGTAGTCACCAATTATAGCGTTTGAAATAATAGTGAAGAAGAACGTGTGATTCGATTTTTAAACTCGACTATACTCCACTGATGTGAACTGTTATGTCATCGCTATGGTATATGGCTGTGATGTACTTTCTCATTCGATTTTCGTTCGGTGTCCTTCACTATTTTGCTTGTGAATTGTGTGTGTATCTGTTAGAGCCGCCACATGTGTGCAGCGAAAACATACCGCATCATATAGAAGGCCTTCGAATAGTTTAGTAATGTGCGAAGGCCTAGCAATGGGACGATAATAGGATATATTGTTTTTTGGCTCCTTTTAATGTATGGGAGTTATGTAACTGGATTGTCAGGGAATAGACCCCGTGCAAGGGATAGATTGAAGCGAGCGCGCGGGGGGGGGGGGGGGGGGGGGGGGGGGAGAGAAGAGGAACATTTTTTAAGAGGATAACAGGGAGTCCGTCTGGACCGGGTCCGAAATCGTCTTTCAGTTGTTCAAGCTTTTTTTTTTAACTTGGTGTTGTTGAATGTATAGACGGATGAGAGGGCCGAGGGAGAATTCAGACATGCCAGTAAAGTAGGAGGGGTTGGGCTCGAAAGAGTCGTTCGTGAAGGATAGTTTGAAGAAGGACGCGAAAAGATTGGCTTTAGTATGGGGGTCAGTTGTCAGTTGAGCCGCAGAAAAGAGAGGTGGGGTGGGCATCAGATTTGCGTTTGTAGTTGATGAAGTGGAAGAAAAATTTGGAGTCGTTGATCAGGTTGAATTGAGCTTTGGTGAGGTAATTGTGGTAGAGGGAGCTGTAAAGCTCGGTGAATTGATAAAAGTAACCGAGATAGTTGGAGTAGTCCAGAAGAGAACGCGTATTTAGGAAAATGATCCACAACTTATTGCTCTTGTTACGAAGAGTGCGGAGTTTGCAGTTATACTTAGGGGGCGATGAGAATGATAACCTGTGTCGGGAATATGGAACATATAGGGATATGGCGTTGTGGATCTCTGTGTAGCGACTTCTATACTTCTATCGTTTAAGCGGAGTGTGATATTGCTGAGGTACTCATTTGTGTGGCGGAAATGAGCTTTTCGGAAGTTGTAAGAAAATTGGTAGGGTGGAGGTGTGGAGTGGGCTGAGCAGTCGTGGTATAAGGATAAGACAAGCGCGGGGGGGGGGGGGTGGTGGTGGTGGTGGTGGTGGTTGTCAATAGCTGAGGGGGTGTGGGGACTAAAGGCAACTGAGGAATTAAAGGGAAAAAACGAGCAGTGAAACTTATTGGAGGCCCAGTCGTAAATCCTTCAATTCCTTCGTTAGCACATAGCCGCAACGCCACTAGAAAAGAGGCACAACGTATTGTGCATTTCCCTTTTGTATATGTATTATCACGGTCGTTGCTCAACTGAACTTTCTGAGTGTGTTCCACCTCTTCAGACATTTTCCCGCGATACCCATCAATCTGAGAATGCGCTTCAGTTTACGGTGAAAGTCAACTTCAGGCGAATAATTAAACATAGAATCATCCCTAAGCGAACCATACGAATGCTCTATCTGATTATGTTTCCTTCTCGTTGTAATATCCACGCATTTAAGGCCAATACACATCGATACCCCCTTTCCTTATCCACTTCCTCTCCGTCCACTCAAACTGTGCTCTGACATTTAAGGGGACTTCATAATCCGCTTTTCTGCGCGCGTTAGTGTAAAAAAAAAATCAGCATCAAAATCTAATCAAATCAAAAATCAGACTTTCAGTTAAATAAATATTTATTTATTTATTTATATATTATCAACTAGTAATGTAAAATTACGTATCAATAACTTAACATAATGAGCCTAGCAACGTGGATTATTGGCAATGAGCTAAATAAATAAATATCATCACTATATTGAGTGACACGAGTGTGGATGCTTTTCCTATTCATGTGTTTCCTCGCCCTTTCCTTCTCCTTTTTGCGACCAATACTGTGCTTTGATATTTAAGGGCAAATTGGAAATGAATTCAAATCAAAATATATTAATATTTACATCTCTTCGCTTGAATATAAGGAGATATCTTCTATTGCTCATTTTAAATGGAAAGGATTACGTTTTCTGCACTCGGCTTCAATTACAGCATTGGAGAAATTAAAAATAGGGGATTGCAAATCTATGTTTCATATTTTTCGCCTTTTTTTACAAATTCGATAATGTCCCTGTATAGTAAGTCTGGTTGAAGCAATGCAGGAAATTGTCCTCCTTCCGGATAGTAAGTACTATGGATTAGGTTTGAATATTTGTCTCTTAGCTGAAAGTCTAATGTGTAATGATGAGCCGGTCCGCCCTTAAATCTTGCACAACCTGTAGGGACAGCAGTCGGCAATTGGTCCAGGCCCAAATTTAGGTGATCTCTTGACATTAGTTCTGAATAAAGATACACTGACGTATAAATGGAGTTCGTCAAGTAGTAAATCATAACATTATCTAAGAGAATGTCACGGTTGTAAGATTGTTCCAGTCCGCCGTCAGGTAAATTTTTATAGGTATCGTTGGCCCAAGTTGAGAACTTTTCCAGAATGTATGCCGCCAATCCAATTGGATTGTTTGTCAAGACGTTTGCTATCGTATCTGGTTTTGTAAAATGAAGGTGAAAATAGCCGGTTTCTTCAAGAAGAGTGTATAACGCTTTCGACGTCGTGACGAAAAAATCTCTGTTTTGTTTATCGGAAAAAAGAGAGGGCGTAAGACCGGCAATAATTCGTTTTGCAGTTGATAATGGGGTGTAGAGGACACACATGCTGGAGTGGTATCCTAGCACAGATTCCGGAAATAACGTTGCCATATGGGAGCCTATTACTGAACCCAATTCGTTTCCATGTATGTAGAATTTCCCGTAGCCAATATGATGCATTAGATTTCGTAAAACCACCGCTATTTGTGCCGGCCCAAAACCTGGCTTGTTTGAGCCCTGTGTGAAAAGACATGTCGAGTTTAGTATTCGGGATAAGTGTTACACTTTTTACTTGAGACCATCCGAAGCCTGGTAAACTGGGTACAACGATTTCGAAGACAAAATTGCTATTATTATCTCCTTCATAGAGCTTAGGAATCAACTTTTGGAATTCTTGAATTGAGCTGGGCCATCCGTGAAGTAGAAGAATTGGCAGCACCTGTTTGCTCATCTTTATCTCATCGTAGACCTTCAGGTGCACATAGTGTAAGCGTAACCTAAAAAATAATTACCTATTAATTAAGTTTCTTAATCTCACGAAGGAAATATTTCACACGGCTTTACCCCTGAATGTACGTCGTATAATGAGGGAATTGCCAGATATAAATTTCTCTCTCCCGCCATCGTTGTAAGTAATCGTCTTTCCAATAAGTCACGATCTCCATTAGGTATTGACTATTGAATCCGTATTCAAAGTTGACACCTTCTAAGGGACTTACCGCAATATTTTTTGTTGTTAAGAGTTTCGAAACATTGCTGATCACCTGGAGATTACATAACATCGTTTAGACAGTTTATACCACTTCAGCTATTTCACTTACGCTGTCATCAAAGAAGGGTCGAACTAATTGCAATTTACTTGGAATATCATAATCATCGGGCGGTTCACCTTCACCCCAGTATTGACTAAGAGACATTTCCGGACGGGAGTATGACCGGGACAAATATTGTTTAATAACTATCAAAGTAATCGGAAGAACAATCACAAAAACACGTGCTTTGAACATTACTACTAAAATGCTGTCTTCGCGTTTTTAACGATTACTATTAGACTACAGGCCGAGAGTGCATGGCAAAGTTTAGTTAGATGCATAATTTGTAGTAAAACGTGCCGATTATAGCATGACAATCAAGAGAATGATAAGATAATGATTTTCTAAAATACAATTACAGATGTGTGGTGATTCAAGTAGATTGGATTATTGCTGATAAAAAATAATTTCGATTGTAGTACACGTCGACGTCTGCGCAATAAGCTTTGCATCTGATTGCTCGTGTAGACTTTGCATCTGCCGTCTCAATCTGATTCAGCAAATCCAATAATAAATAGCGATGAACTTGTGGTGGGAACATTAATATAAAATCGAAACATCTGAACTTTAATATAAAATCAATCGCTCAATTGTAATTTGATTATTAAATAGCGGTTTACCATTCTCATGTATACATTCTAGAAGACGACGGCACTTTATACGTGCTCAAAGGCTTCTTAATTTTTCTTAACATTAAAGCTTCACGTTTTATCCAGCTAGTGTACATTCTAATAAATTATAATCTGACATTTATTATGTGTTTCAAAATGTGCTCTTTTTTAAGAGGTTCATTTTTTCCGACGAGCAAATCAATCCTCCGTACTTTTTTATAGACATATAAATTATTCTCCTCTTTTTCCCCATCAGATGATTTTCTTTTAGGTTTTCAATAGACTTGAAATGGCAAAGGGATTCGGACCGTATTTGAGTTAAATACTGGGGCATGTTTTTTCTCACGTTTTTGCTACGATGGATGGGTGCTCTCCGGTGGCATCTCTGACCACCAATCATCAATAACATCCTGTCACATAAGGATGAAATCGGCTAACCTGAACCCTCGATTAACAGGATTCGGGGAAATAGAAGATGTGGAACAAAGAAAGATGCGTTCTCCCTTCGGGAAATCACCTAAACAGCAACGACCCAGGGACATATGCCTCAACCATCAGTGAAGGGTGTGGTGCGCCCAACGTCAGGACTAGCTCATTCAGCAGTGCGTTATGCAGTCCATACTCCTATTGATCATCACAGGATTCTTCACACGAGCAACCTAAATATGCAGTCTCTCTTGTTCAATCAAGTGCCAGTTTTGGTTCATCCAGTTCTAAACAACAATGCAAATCCTGATGGGCATCATATGCGGTCACAGCACCCGCAACAGAAACAATGACAGCAGCAGCATGCACCTGGCGATGAAAACCATCCTGCAGATAATGTTGCTCCACAAACAATGACTGCTCGTCATGACCATATTCCGGGTTCATCAAATCAGAATTACGTTCAGCGGCTTCGACGTCGGAAATTCGAATGTGCTGATGGCAACTACAATTCCAGAGTATTCAACAATACCGGAAAATTAATCTCCACAAATCAATATAAAGCAGACAATACAAATATTTCAGGTCTTATGGGAAATTCAGAGAATTCTCTCAATTCAAGGAACATATCGACTTCGTCACTTCCTCAAGGCCAGCAAGAGCCACCAAAAACATCATGTTTAACACAATCACTCAACCAGTCGATCGAATACTCCGTCAGGCAATGCTGCCGACATAGAGTTCAGTTCCCATCGAGAAATTCACCCAAAGCCAAGCAGTGGCATTAGTGACGTAAATGGGATACATCCCCAACTGCAACAGCATCAGCCACAGCAATCACCTCGAATTCGAAACGCAGATGATCCTATGCAGTTGGCGGCTACTCCAACATTTCTGGTATCGGCACAAGCTGGCCGTTCTCAGAAGATGGTGAACTTAAAACCTACCAATTTCAACATTGCACGGCCGACTTTAACCCAACTAAGTGGTCTTTTGACTGAATCAACAGCTCCATCTAGTGCACCTCGTTCTCAGCAATTGCTAAACGGCAACATTCCAAACCAAGGTGTGGCTGCACAATTACCACTTCAAACCCTTAATTCTTCTGACAATAGGTATGCCTTGTCTAAATTTAGGAACAAAATGACCTACATGAATATCCGCCTGTACCTTTCATACCTCCACGACAAATCTGATTCTGTCTGTTATGAAGGTAAAACGAAAACCAGCGTAATGGCCTCCATCCAGCAGGAGGGTCTACCCACCGCTTTTCACACCCTTCGCAGCCTGTTCGTCAAGTTTCATAAAAATCTCAATATACTCCCTAATAAAGTGCTTAAAGATCTCTCGGCATTTCGCCAATATGTCGACAATAAAATGACCTATCCCAATAATGACAAGCACTTTTGACCCTAATCATTCGCCCTCTCGTCCCCCGTATCATCTCAATACCCTCAATATGCTCCCCTTAACCGTCTATTAGCAGAATGTTAGAGGTCTCCGCTCCAAAACACATTCGACTCTGGAAAAGGCGCAATCCCCTTCTTTTCGACATATACGCTCTAACTGAGACCAACCTTATCCCCAGTATTAACAGTTTTGAACTATTTCCTCCCTCCTTCAATGTTTTTCGCGATGACAATGGTCATCGAGAAGGTCCCAAATCCCCATGCCGTGGAGTGCTGCTTGCCACTCATAATAGATTCGCTTCGTCTCTAATCGCCTTCTCTTCTTCTCCGGATCTTGACTTCGTTGCAATAAAAATCGACAAGCGCCCTAAGTCTCTTTTCATTATCTGTTTCGCAATAGAAGCGGTAGATAACCTAACCGAGTTGAGCACCTCCCTAGACGATATCGTCGTTCTTGGAAGATTTAACTTCCCCCATCTCCAGTGGACAGTGGCTGACGAAGAAGCCTTCTACGTCTCAAACCCCACTAGTTCCAAGAAACGTATTTTTATAAACGGTCTCACCGACTCATGTCCCAAATCATATGGGGAGGCAATTGGACATCGTGTTCACAACGGACCCACACAAGTCCTCAGTCGGTCCTAGTTCACACACCCTCTCTACCATTGATAATTACCACCCACCGCCGATTTTATCCCTATATCTTGATCATGAAACCCAGCCCTCTCTACCTCACGACCGATTTTCCTACAACCTCCACAAAGCTAACTTCCGCCGTCTAAATGAGCATCTTAGCAAAACAGCGTTTCACTTTGATCATTTGGGGATAAAAGAAGCTACTGCCATTCTCTATAAGGAGATCTACTGTGCCATCGTCCTATACGTCCTCTATTCTCGTCACAGGTCATCGGTTTCATCATCGCCATGGTACTGTGGGGCTTTTCAGGGCCCGAAGAGCCATACATCATTCGATCCCCACTATTCCAGGCGAAGCGACTTACCTCTAAGTCGAACTTCAGCAAGGTTGCGTAACCTTGCTACGGCATTTACCGCCAGTCAAATCGCTGGAATTAATACAGTTACCCAATCGGATAACTGTCATGAATATCTGTTAGGCAGCTTACCTTTTCAGTGGGGGTTTTCCTTCCAAACCCCTTTTTCTCCATCACCATCCCTGAAAACATTAAGTCCACGGCAAAGCTTATCACTTAGCCGTGGCATCGAAAATTTATCCTCGGGCAGGCATTACTCCCTGAAAACATTAAGTCCACGGCAAAGCTTATCACTTAGCCGTGGCATCGAAAATTCATCCTCGGGCAGGCATTAATATCTGAAAACATTAAGTCCACGGCAAAGATTATCACATAGCCGTGGCATTGGAAATCTCATTCTCGGGCATGCATTGCACCCAGGGCATTTCGGTTCCATAGCCTTATGCCATGGAAACAAAATCAACAAGGAGTTAATTGATTACTCGTTGTTTTTGTTTGTCCATGGCACCCCTAGCATGCGGCTATTAGGTCCCATCGGTTTGCCACCGCCGACAAGGTTTCGGCTGATGCAAACCAAACATTTCCCTAATTACCAGCAATAGCTGGTTTCCTATTATCGGTCTCCACCGATCAGCGACCGCAAACAAGCAACGAATTGGATGCAGCCATCAAGTGTTTACTTTTAACATCTGGCAATGACTGCACCCTATATTCGTTGCAATATCTAAACATTGCATTTGCACCACAGATTGTTATGAATATACAATTCCCTATTAACGGCCGCCAACCGTCGGCGGACCTAAGGAAATTCACACCCATCAACCTAAATGTTGATTTATGGCCTCTCCTAGGATGACCAGATCTTCGGCTCGTGTTGTTTTTACCCCAGATGTTCCTTGCTGCCGGCAAGTATAGCACAATCAATTGTGTACACAGCCGCAGGCCATGCATTGTTAGTATTCGTAGGAGATGCTGTTGCGACGTTCGCAACCACCACCACCACCGGACGATTGTAAGCCGACGCCTATCCTAACTCCATTTCTTATGGCGCGACTACTTCAACCGACCCCCTAACTATTGCCAATCTATTCACTTCGCTTTTCAGTAAATCCTTCACAGACATCTCCTTCGAGCCCAATCCGTCTTACTTCAAAGACTTGCCCGAATTCTCCCTCGGCCCCCTCACCCCTCAAATTATTCAGCATCACGTAGTTGAGGAGAAATTAAACTTACTCAAAGACGAGTTCAGCCCTGGACCTGATGGACTCCTAGCTGTTTTTTTAAAGAAATATTCTTCTTCTCTTTCTCTCCCGATTTCAAAGATATTCAATCTATCCCTCTCACAAGGTATTTTCCCTAGTATCTGGGAATCCTCCTATGTCACCCCATTCATAAACTGTTCGAAGGGATTCTTTACAACGCGGTATCTTTCCGTTGTAAATCGATAATCTCACCCAACCAGCATGGTTTCCTTGCGGGTAGGTCGACCACAACCAATCTGATCGAGTTCTCATCCCATACTCTCCGTGCCTTAGAGAAGCGCAACGCAGTCGATGTAATCGCCACCGATTTCAGCAAGGCCTTTGACAAAATTTCCCATAATCTTATCCTTGTTAAGCTGTCCTCTCAAGGTTTCGAACCCTACTGATCAAATGGTTATCTTCTTGTCTGAAAGATCGATCCTACCATGTCAAATTCAGATCCTCCCTTTCCAATCCTTTTCTTCTCACGTCAGGGGTTTCGCAAGGCAGTCATCTAGGTCCCTTCCTATTTATCCTTACCATCAATGACGTAGACTCCATTATTAAATACTCATCCATCTCCCCCTATGCGGTTGACGCCAAACTCTACAAAATGATCATCTCTCCTCTCGACTCCTCACTTCTCCAAACGGATTTCGACAGCTTCTCAACTTGGTGCAAAAATAACTGCCTTCATCTCAACGTTGTCAAATGTCACTCCACCACCTTCTCCCACAAATACCCTGTAGCGATTCTAACAGATACACACAATTCACAAGCAACCAAAAATAGTGAAGAACACCGAACGAAAAAAATCGAATAAGAAAAATACATCAGAACCGTATACCAAGCGATAAATAAAAATAATTTACACCAGTGGAATATACTCGAGTTTGGAAATCAAATTCTAAACACGGTCAGTAGCCTGGTGTGTAACGCTTAGGTAAAATTTTTTTCGTGATTCGAGCTGTCATAGCGTCAGTTCGAATCACACGATCTTCTTCACTATTATTTCAAACGCTATAGCCCCCCCCCCTCCGCCCCGTTCCTACTTCCTGCTAAACAAGCAGATATCATCTGTACCCTCGATACGTGATCTCGGGATTTTATTTGACAGGAAGCTTAGCTTCTTCCCGCATATTGATGATATTATTCTTAAGGCCAACTCTGCCCTTGGGTTTGTGAAACGCTGGTCTAAGGAATTCTCTAATCCTTACGTTTCCCGTTCTCTTTACATAGCCTGCGTCCGCCCCCTTCTTGAATACGCTAGTCAGGTCTGGTCTCCACACTATTCGTCCCATATCCGTAGAATCGAAAGCGTGCAACATCGTTTTCTGCGCTTTGCCCTCCGCGGACTGAACTGGGAGAATCCTCGGATTCTCCCCCCATACATAAGCCGGCTCCGTCTGATTAACCTCAACACACTTGAGGAGCGCAGAACTCATGCCGATATCCTTTTCATCCACCGTCTCCTTTCAGGCGCAATCAACTGCCCAAGCTTGCTCTCCATCATTGCACTTCACACTAACCCCCGTAACCTGCGAAACCCTCGTCTCTTCTATCTGCCCACCCACCACACTTCTTACGGCTCTAACGAACCTATTTCGCGAATGTTGAGGTGGGCAAACTCTTACCATACCTCCTTCGATTTCCACCTTACATCTACTGCACTCAAACTCCGTCTCCTCTCTTTCCCCTCCTGACCTTGCCCCCCCATAGTCTATCTCCTCACAACCCGTACTTATTCCAACGCATATGCCGTTCACTGGTCGCTGTCTTACAGATGCCACATTTGCCTCCCCGACATACACTCCCCCTTCTCCAGCCTCCTACCTCCCCTACCTCGAAGTCCTCTTCTCCCTGCTTGTTTTTTTTCTCTTACTTTTATTTATTTATTTTTTTTAATTATATGTTTTTTGAATTATATGTATACCTTACATAATTTTCTTTTTGATTTTTCCTTTTTTTGAATTAATACATTAGTTTTAAGTTAGTTTGTAAGAATTATATTTAGTGTAATTAGCTTGTATTAAGTCGAATAAATTATACATTAATGCATTTCGGCCTTGATCGGAATGAAGCTCAACATATTGACTACCACATCGCTCAATTACACATACCAAATGGTCTCAATGGTCCGATCGTTTCACAACCGCCGATACAGTTTCAACCGAGCTTACCAAGATTTCATCAAATCAACAAGAATATTGATCTCAACCAATTGAATAACACAAATATTCACCAAATTGTTGCCGCGGCTGATGCCGCAAATATCGCCTTTCAGGCACCTCCTCCACAACATGTCGGATATTTACAAATGTCGACAACCTCAGCTGTTATGCCAGCCCAGACTATCCAGTTGTTTGGCATGGCTGCACCAGCAGTCTTTTGTCAATCGCAAATGGTTCAATCAGGAGCCCCTGAACCGGCTAGAATTTCGACGCCATATAATCTGGAAAATGTGAAGACAAGTTCACGACATACCAGCAATGATTAGCCAGCGAAGGTGTTCCGCCATCGCAAACAAGGACGCGCGTGAAACCTATACACGAGGTTAGGACGCGGAAATCTAAATCGCGTAAAAGAAAGGGAAACCCGAATCCTCTTCCTGTAGCAGTATCACCGACTACTTCTATCGTACGCACAAACCAATAACCGCACACACACACACACACACACACACACACACACACACACACACACACACACACACACACACACACACACACACACACACACACACACACACACACACACACACACACACACACACACACACACACTCACCTACACACTGATAACAATTATATCATTGCAAAATAATTAATTATTTTTCATAATTGAAATCAATTAATAGAATTAGATCTGATCAGTATAATTAATTATTGGCATCCTACCTCAATACGGTGTCTCCGATGAACGAGACAAAAATTTAATATTATTGGTGTCTCAATTGCAAGCATTCCCGTGCTAACCATGCCCAAGACGATCATTGCGCTGATACACCTCACCTATACAAGGAAGGAAGAGACGCCTATTGGTCCACCGTTGCCGACCCGGGAAGATGTTGCAGACGTAACAGCACATCAGACAAATTGCATCAATGAAATCCAACAGTCAAATAAACTTACAGCGCCTCAGAGTATGCAACCATAAAGTTGTATCAGAAACTCTGTTATGCCACTGAATGCTTTTCGAGGTGCTCGCAGACGATGTAGATGATTCAGCTGGCTGATTGCAGACCCCGTTGCTGTAACTACTGAAGTTTGACAAAAAGAGAGACTCTGGCATCTGGGCAACAGGAGGAAAGTTTTTTTGTATTGCAGTTGTTAATTTTGTCTGATAGGAAAACGTTCGTTGCTGTTCCTAGAATAAATGTGTGACCGTCATTAGGAACGGTCTGTGGCCGAACAATAGTGTATCGTGTATAATATTAAGTGGAAAATTTTGAGAAATTTCTGCGCGACATTTTAAAATTTAAGTAAAATTGGTAAACCAAAACATAAAATCAGCGACCGCATCCGGAGTTTGCGTTCGCAGATGCTGGTCAGCGGCCCCAGTACTGCTGAGCTACCTAAAAAACGATAGAAAAAAACTGCTCACCGTCCTCTGAACGCACCGAAGAAAGTAGCTACAATGGCTACTCAACTAACAACGGAATACCACAAAAAATACGATGACGCGATGGAAACAATAAGGATACTAACAGCCCAAATGGAACAACTACAAGAAAAAATTCGCTCTCTTCAAGCGCAAACCAAAACCAATGTCGACGTCCCCATGAAGGAAGTTCCTCCCCAACCCATCTCATTAACATTCAACAATAACCCATCATCATCGAATATCTCGCCACCGCCCCAAGATACCCACAAACCAGAAGACCACTGGCAAACAGTTGGACAGAAATCTACAAATAAGGTGAGACCACCCCCAATTTACATTAAAAATCCTAATAGTACCAAAGAAGTCATCAAGACGCTTGAGAATGCCCTTGGACACAGAAATTTTACCACGGACTCAAAAGGATCTTCGATCTCTATCAAGACGATGACTCTAACGGATCACGACATGGCAATAAGAAAACTCTCAGAGAACAAACACGAGTTCTTCACATTCCAACATGCCCAGATAAAACCAAAAACATTCATCATAAGGCACATTGATCCAGCATGGATTACCGAGGAACTTACACTCGAAATCTTGAGGATATGCCCGTCAATGAAAATCCACAGATTGGACTACTTTCAAACCCCACACATGAGGGAGAATAATATTAGGAGCTTGCGAATCATACAGATCCCACCGAATGGTGATGTCACCCAACTTAAACAAATAAAATATTTGTTCACACACAAAATCACGATCGAGGAGCCACATAAACAGAGCATTCTCCATTGCAAAAGGTGTCAAGGATCAGGACACCTAGCAGTTGCGTGCCACTTAAGTGCACGATGCGGAAAATGTGCCGAACAGCATATACCAGGAGAGTGCAAAGTGAACCCGCCTGACACAGAACCATCAATAATTCAGCAAACAAACGCCGATGGATCAACATCCACGAAAAAAATTACCATAACTTGCTGTAACTGCGGAGGCCCACATCCAGCTAGTTTTTCACAATGCCCCGAAAAGCTACGGATTCTGGAGAGACGTTCGTTACATACGGTAACTAATACGGCCAAACCAGCTGCAACGAAACCCTTATCACCACAACCATCCCATCTCAGGGGGTCAGGAACATCATATGCAGAAATTACGAAAACTTCCCGTAGCTGCCCGAAATCTCAACAACCCAACCCCAAGGTTCTCAACCTGGATATCTTGGGATACATCAGGAGCCTGGAGACACTACTACCAACCTTAAAACACAGTTCCGAATTGGGAAAAAAAGGTCAGATCTTAAATTTAATAACTTCCCACATCTTTTCCCTTAACGTATAACTTAACCCTTATCTGCCTCAACTCAGAGTCCATTTATTCCCACACCCGTAGACAACACCTCCGACTGTTTGTTGAAAAGTTCTCCCCAGATATTCTTCTGCTTTCAGAAACTTGGCTGAAATCCACTTCTCGAGTCTACATACCTAATTACACATTTGTGTCCAACCCACGAACCTCTGGCCCTCATGGAGGTACGGGAATCCTAATACATAAAAAATTCCAATTTGCTGAGATTAGATTTGCTAATATAACTACTGTCGAATACACGGCTGTTAAACTTTTCTGCCGAAATAATAAAGTACTGGTCTTGTCCTCCATATACATTCACCCTTCTCGTGAACCAAACTTCCCTAGTGCAGACATCTCACAAATAATCCAACAGTCTCTGCCAGCACCTTTCATAATAGGAGGAGACTGGAACGCACGACATACTGCATTTAATGACATCAAATGCAACAAATACGGCTGCCAACTCCTTGATCTCCTCCGACTTCATCCATATGTCTACGCAGACTGCCCGTTGCAACCTACTCGAATTTGCAGCTCAACCAAGTCAACAATCTTCCTAAAGTCTACAGATAGCTATTCATCTAATCCTCCCACAGTGTCATTCACATTCCCTTCGGATCATGGCTCTGTCCACACCTCGGTTCAAATCCCCTCGCTTGAACCACTCTACACTCTGAATCCTATTCCAAATTTCACCAAAACAAACTGGAAAAAAGTCAATAAGGATATTGCTGGTAGCTTTTCAAAATTTTCTTTACCGGAATCTTCTAACCTGCCCCCTACACAAATTGACCAAGCAGCGGCCCAAATAGAGCAAATACTGGGAAATGCTCTCTTCAGCCATACTCCCACTATCGTTCCTCATAATCACTTAGGAAAACCCCTACCCAACCTACTCACAAAATTATTACGTATAAAAAAACAACTCCGACGAAAATTGCACACTAGCTACTCACCTTTTATTAAACAACAGATCCAGCTATTGACCTCCGTGATAAATGGACAACTAAAAGTTTTCACTAATCAGACCTACACATCCACCTTAAACAGTATCAAACCAAATCGCGATCTATTTAAAAACATAAACAGACTAACGGGTCGCAAACTCAAGCCTCGAACAGATTACCTTATTCACCCAACCAATAATAACATCGTCCAGTCGGACACTGATATAGCAAACTGTCTCGCTGAACATTTCTGCAAAGTCCATAAGCAAAACGATACCCTCCCAGTAACAAATTTCCACGATACCGTGAACGATTACATTCCACGCTCACTGGAGCCATCCCTCACACCATTTATTACTGAATTCACCGAAACCAATAAAGCATCACACCCCGTAGGAATCGACACATTCCTAAGCCTTGAAGAACTATCCGAAGTCAGTACTTCACGTAACAATAAAAAATCGACTGGCCTAGATGGAATCCCTAACCTCCTATTCAAAAGACTCCATCCAGGCAACTTGCTCCCGATCCTCGTTCTTCTCAACCACATAATAAACACTTCACATTTCCCTAAAAGTTGGAAAATAGCGGTGATCGTCCTTATTAGCAAACCTGGGCCCTCCAAGTACCCGGATAACTTCCGTCCGATATCGCAGCTAAACTCGCTTAGCAAGATTCTTGAATGCAAAATCTACAAAAATCTTCTCTCATTTGCCAGGGATAACTCCCTCATTCAGAACTCTCAATTTGGCTTCCGCTCACAACACTCCACTTGTCATGCTCTCTTAAAACTGACACATAATGTGACGACCCACCTCCAAAACCAATCCCCAACGGTATGTGTCTCCTTAGACATAGCTAAAGCATTCGACTGTGTCTGGATCGCAGGACTGTTATACAAACTTCATTCAATGTATGGATTAAACATCCACTCCACAAAACTTCTCGCTTCTTACCTCTCTGATAGAAAGTTCATGGTGAAAATAAACTCAACTCTCTCGACACCTTATAGCATAACCGCAGGAGTTCCTCAAGGATCCATCCTCGGCCCACTACTATACCTTCTTTATACATCAGACGCACCGCAGCCACTGTTACCCAATACAACAATGCTCAACTATGCCGACGACACCTTAATTTATTCAAGCAACAAGCTTGTCAAGGAGGCAAGAAACTGTATTAACAGATATCTCCCAATCCTGTCAGCCTACTTTACCAAGTGGAGAATTCAACTAAATCCAACCAAAACTCAGCTCATAGTTTTTAAAGGCAGAAACGCGAGTTGTACAAACAACACTATTCGCTGCCATAATAAAATCAGAATTAAAATAAATAACAATATAATTAAACCCTCCAAAACCTTAAAGTATCTAGGTATAACCTTTACCAACAATCTGTCATTCTCCGCCCACATTAAAAATACGATTCGTAAAGCCACAACCCAACTGAACCTCTGCAGAAAAGTCATGTAGAAACCGAATGGTCTCTCTCCCAAAGTCAAATCACTTATCTACAAACAAATAATCAGACCCACTCTCACATATGCATGCCCGATATGGTACCATATCACACCCGCCCAAATGGAGAAGCTACGCATTTTCGAAAGGAAATGCTTCAGACTTATCACTGGCCTTAACCGACATCCTAACTCCCACAAATATTACAACAGTAGTTCGCTCTACTATGCCGCTAATATTGAACGTATAGATCGACGCTTCCTCGAGCTGTCCATCAAATTTATCGAAAATCTTCCCAATAATCCCAATCCGATAATAAATGCGCTCACATCGATTCCGTCAGACAACCGAACTGCCTACCCGAACTGTCTCCACACCAGAACCCTCTTCACCTCTGGCAGGTTGGTCAACAACTCCAATGAGATTGTATACCACAATACTGAACTCTCACCTCACCAGTTTAAATATTGTAATATACAACCCTTCTCTAATATCTTGCGTTTCAACGACCAATCGGAAAGTGTTCCCCCAACCCATATCCCCGACTCATAGTACCCACCCTAACCCAAATTACACCCATCAACCACTATACCTCCCGCCCCACCCTACTCTAACTTATTGTAATAATAATAGATTTAATAATTAGATAAGCTAGGCTAAGCTAAGTTAAGTTAAGTTAAGCAAATTATTTATAGGTTAAGTAAATAATGATATCCTGGTTTTCTGACCTTTTCCAGGAAGCCCCACCTACTCCTATCTTGTCCACCCATGAAATATATCACTTTATAATAATGTTTGAAAAATGTACTAGCAAGTATGTGTAAACGATTAAAGCTAAGATAATTATAAGTTATCTGTATTACTTATTGTAACAAATCATTTATGGTCAATAAATACAGAAATGTAAAAAAAAAAAGAAGCTGTTCCTACATACGCTTGGAAGAAGTGGGCTGTTATAAGTGGCGGTGATTCTAAAAACTACATTTTAATAAATTAACTCGGTGAATACTTTTTTTTGTTTTACGTGTAATGAGTAACTATTTCGAAAGTTTTGGTTCTACGAATCGAAGAGAAACCCAAGGAGGTGAATTATTCATAAATTAGAAAATAAAAGTAAAACTTGAATAAAAGTGATAATTTTCGACATTTCATGTTTTATATTTGCTGGGCTACAACGCCAAACACTTTGGCTGAGTTAACTCTTAAAATTATTGCTGTGACTGTTGATTCACTAATCCGCATGGAAAGAAGAGATAATCTGTTCAATCTGCTAGAAGCCGAATGCCTTCATGTGCTTTTGGGTAACGACACTAAGCTAAAAAAAGGTCCAAATCGGGCTACCAATATTATAAAGTCATCAGAGGAGATCGTCCACACTCCACTCAAGGAGGTGGAGTTGTGGGGGTTATTTTAAGCTTGCCCGAAGAACCACTCATTATCACAACCCAACTTCCATTGTTTCAGGCCAATGCAATCGCATTGGCATCTGAAAACATTTCCCTTTCCAAGGACATTAATGCATACAGCGCATTACCTAAATTCCTAAAAAGAATTTCGCCAACGCATCGGCAAAATGTTCCCAACAAAAAATTCTTTATGGAACAAACATCATATCCCTGAAAGATAACATATCGGTTACAGTACCATGTAACCGTCATAACCAGGGATAATGATCATTGCGTCGCCTATTCCCAGCCACACCATGTATACAATAAATTTCCCTACATACACATTGGCTGGCGACCTTTTCACCTAACGACAAAGCAACTCCTAGCAGCTTATTGACGCAGCTGCATACAATTAGCGCAATAGACGCTACAACCAAATTCGCCAGCACACACCAGTGCAAACAATAGAATTCGATTCTTTCGCAGGTAGTCTGACGATGCGATAAACAATCCAAATTGTTTGTTGTATCCCAAATGCAGCTACCATCTAATGAGTAGCAACTTGTTTATTTAGCTGAACTCTCAGCTCATAAATTCCTTAATGTCTTTCAATATTTGCTGGATCCGTTTCTCATGATCTCGCGGGAGGAGCAAACTGAAATCAATTAGAACCCAATGAGATACAGCTTGTTTACTTAGCCGAACTCACATCTCATTGATGCCCATTATTCCCTTTTGATTTTTCAGTTTCGTTCTCATGGCCTTGTCCTACGAAAATAACCAATGTTCACACATACATGCACACCACCATGATCTTCTCTATGAGATCCGGTTACCTACCCCAAAGAGAGACTTCACGTTTCTCTTGTAATAGGAAACGCATCCCTTAATCAAGAGAGCATCCACCATTGCCCGAATTTCCCCTACTAGCGAATTCACATCGCTGAGTCCTTTTCCACCCACCGATCGAGCCGGTCGTTTTACTCCCGCTCCCCTGTAACACCAGAGTTTGAACTCTGATATTAACATTTAATAATTGGTTATCAGACGGCTTATTGGCCAAGTTGTTATACTAGTTATTAATGTTTTATGGTTATTACAATGTAATACCTGAGCGTAACCCCAGATATTAACATTCATTAGTTAATTATTAAAATGTAACACCTGAGCGTAACCCTAGATGCTTTCATTTAATATTTTGTTATCGAAAATGAAGTAGAGTTAGGTGGACAGGGTCCTGGGAAGTGTTATATTCCCTACTCGGGAGCCACTGTAACACCGTTAGCTGAAAAGTATCTTTACCTGTTTGATGTGGTCCTTTGTCCGTTTTGTTTACTAGTTAAACAGGACTTTTCGTGGAGGGCAGGCTTCTCCTTCTCTGTGATGCGGCTTCTTTAACTGTTGGCTTCGGCAGGTTTCAATGAGAAAACTAAAACACTTTTTACTTTGAACACTTTTATTTGTTAACACACTACACACTGCTAACACTCTGCAACTGCAACTCATTTTCAACCACATTATATACCATTTAAATCTGCTAAATGTGCAGATGATATATTTTTCACACCGAACGTGTAATCTATTCCGAGGTTATTCGCCTGTCATTCGTAATTCGCAATTTTTAATGACCACTTAATTGTCTTTACAAAAAATGCAGCCGAATCAATTTAAATATTCATTCGATTTGCAGTAGCAATGACCGAGCCAATTTCAGTGCATTGCTCTACGTGCAAACCGTATCATACGATTAATTTGCGACTTACCGCTATGCTCGCCACTTTCGCCGAGCTCAGCGTTTCACCGACGTTCAACTACCTCGTAGTCGGTGGTCTTTGATAATGTCGCCTGTGCTCGTATTTCGTGTACTACACCTGTAAACATGTGTACTTGCAACATGAGGTCGTGTAGGTCTGTGGACAGGTGCTTGTTTGAGTTTATTAATGCGAAGCCGAATGCCAGGTCAAGTGCACGACGGATATATGCTTTGGATATGGAGGGATAATTATCGCAAGATATGCGATATGAATTAATTGTTCGTGGAGAAGGCTTTGCTTCTGAATGAAGGCGAGTATTGCATCGTGTGCAGAATACTTGATTAATGTTTATATAAATTGATGATTGGACCTGTATTAAGATCCATTATTTGAGAATGGTTTTTTATATAGATAGGATGATGGATCATAAGATGAATGGAATCTTGATTGTTTGCGAAGGAGTGTAAAGCGAGGTGTAACACCCCGTAGCCCTGTGGTGACGCGAACACACATCGACCCGTATTAATTAAATACAATATTTGCACTTAAAAGTAATTTTTCTTGTGTCCCGAGTATAATGCCATTCTAGTAGAGTACTATGTCTTACATTTTTTGTGGTGCATTCGTTTCAGCGCCAGTGTAATCAAACTCTGTTTTCTGTAATCTAATTAAATGTAGTAAGAATTGTTGTGAATAAAAAAGAACCTTAATAAAGTCAATAAAAGTTAAGAAATAAAATTACAAAAACAAGACTAGTATTTTTTTTCTTGATTTCTCTTGTGGTGATCGTTTGTTCTGATTTTCGATCTTCGTTCAGCGACGTGCAGTGTTTCGCCAGCGAAGAACCCCGTGTCGTACGCCCACATAACGACTTCGCCCCCCACAGAGTCACCGCCTTAAGTTAGAAAGGTCAACACAAGGTCGTTTACAGCACAGATGTGCACAAGTTCCAAATGGTAGAAGCCTACTTTATGGATATTCCTTTCAAAAGAAAATGCACATATAAGTGCTTTCTGTTTATGGTGCTGAAGCTCTTTAGTATACACAACTTGTCAATGAACCTGATACTCTTTTCATCTTCTTGAGTTCACATCATTTATACTTTGACCACTAGTGCATGGTAAAGAGGTCTCAACCGACCTCAGTAAAGCATTTGACAAAGTCTCCCACAACTTTGTCCTCTCGAATTATCCGCCCTCGGCATCGAACTAGGACTGCTGAAATGGACTTTATTCCGTTCAGTTCAGAACCATGATATCCAACTCTCTCCTTGCTGCGTCTGGGGTTCCTCAAGGAAGCCACCTGGACCCTCTCTTATTCATAGTAGCCATTAATGACATTGATTAGTTCATTATGCATTCCTCCATGTTTTTATATGCTGATAACACTAAGTTAATAATAACTTCTCGACTTGGTGTGGAAAAAACTGCTTTGTGCTTAACATCGCCAAGTACCAATTCATACCTCTACGCGTAAGCGTATTCAATCGCCCCAGCGCCCTTATTTCTTTCATAACCAACCCTCCTTTACGACCTTGAGATCCTATGCGACAGGGGGCTTAATTTCGTCTCCTATATAGACGAGATGATCCTGAAAGCCAACTCTGACCTCGAATTCGTGAAACGCTGATCTAAGAAATTCTCCAACTCGGACGTCACTCGGTCCCTTTTGTCTTTACTTCGTCCGTCCACTGCTAGAATATGCCAGCCAGGTATGGTCATAAAATGTTATCTTATCATAAAACCGACATCCATATCCGTATCCATCCGTATTCAACATATCTTCCTACAGTTCGCTCTCCGCGGTTTAGAATAGAACAACCCGTTAATCCCACCTCCTTACATTAATCAACCACAAAACCCTTAAAGAGCCAAAGGTTCTGGCTGACAAATTGCTCCTTCACTCCTGTCGACACATCATAGCATTTTCTACCTTCGTCCGTATCGTACATCAGCTATCTGTTGGTGAAGTAGCGATTGATTATGATGATTTTTAGGAGATGTAGCGGAGTGCCTATTCGACTAAGGGCTCTTCCGAAGAACAACCACCTGGCGTTTTTTATGTCCTATATTACAACGGCATATCTGTCGTATCAATATTGTATGACGATAAAGTATCGACTAGCTATTAGGGTGTCTCGAGTTCGCTGTAGACAATTTCATTAGAACTTTCACAGATCACATCGACTTTTGGTTTATTAGGCTTCCCCTGAGTTGGCGGAGCGTATCCCTCGTTCTGACATTAGTCGTAATTTCACTAATTACAATAAGACCAGTATGGCGGTAATATGTTGCCACTTTGGTGATGAGATTATTTGTCTATTAGAATCCCGAGGAAGTACGCCACACGGTGAATACGATGCACTGGAGCGAATGCCGTCACAAATAAAACACGGAAATCGCCTTTTACTTTAACTTTACTTTTATTTTTATTTTGCACTAATCGTTTTATTGGCTTACAGCAGGACGAATCCTCGATGATGTGAATGTCACACAAGTATTAATTAACAATTCACTTAGTCCTCGCATTTAATAGTTTAACATAATATAATATATGGTCTTACGGACATACTAGCTATGACAACACACGTTCTAACGCTCCACGTTTTTTGCACACTGTGAATTTCACGTAACGCGACTCAAATTCCTCCTCGAAAGGTCCCTCGCTATTCGACTGTCTGGTCACCTCCGCTCGAAAGTTCAATATCGACTTGTCGTCTCGTTGACGATCCCAATTAGTCTACCTCTATACTACCCACAAGTATCTAGATACCGGTCGTATCTGTCTCTTCCCCAGAGACAATTTCCCATTCTGCCCACTAACAGAATCGTCAATACCTCTGTTAGCGGCATGTTAATTCTCCCCAGGGGAATTTTCGTATATTCCTGAAAGGAGAAGTCATTCATTGCATACATCCTTAAACGTCATTATCACCATCCGTGGTGGTGATGGAAATTCAGATCGACGGTTGTCGATTGTGTGCCGCCTCTATTTGCATAGCACATCTGGCGCACGGCCGACGGATATCGTGAAATTTGAATGGACGTACGGTCCATGGTTTTGTTTAACTTCTTTCGGTTAAAACTAACAATCCATTAGATCTTTCTAATGGGTGTGAAAATCGAAAGGGACCGTGGGATCAGAATAGATCCTTTGTAGGTTTTTAGACTCATACATTTTCCGAATTATCTCGTCGCGATAATTACGGTTGCCTGCAATTTGGTAGCGGTAGGCGATATGCTTTATTGAACTAGGGTGTCGCTGCCTTTGTTTACTTGACGGATTTGGGTGGTCCTTATGGCAGGTATCGGCTAATTTACCGACGATAGCGATTCCTTGTAACATCGCGTAGATGTTCAGGATTTCCTATTGTGCAGAGCTGGGATGCGATGCATTTCGATTATTTGAAATTTCTCATGGGAACCGGGTGAATGAATGGTCTTTTTTACCTTTGTTTCAGGTATGCTACAATCGACATGTTGAGCTTGACATTGAAAGCTTTGGGACGTTCAGTTCCTTGCTTTTTCGTGTCGGGCTCAACGTTGTGGTGAATGTTTCAGGGCGCTAGTGAACTTAGTGGCACGCGTCTGTGGGCGCGTGAAACGTTTTCAGGGTAGGTATGTTCCTTGAAGGGCAGGAACCCTACCTGGGTGGAATTGTGCGTTCGTAGAACGCTACATCAGATTTGTCAGATTTTCCGTGTTTCAATATCGCGATAAACAATGCGCATGAATCTATAAATTCCACATGAGCATAAACCCATTCTATATATGTTAATGGCTCGACCCTTCGACTCAAACTGTTGCTTAAGCATTGACTTTGCAAGTGAACCACTTTTTATTTTTTATTTTTTTTTATTACACTTCTCTTAGGAGAGGCGAACCTATAGCGCCGAGTGGGCGCCCCGAGGTGTCATCAAATAACTGTTGCCGTTCTTTTTGAACAGTTGCAGGTTATTACGTTCCGGGAACACTCGCGTGGGAAGGGAGTTAGATAGCTTCCCGCTCTGCAACGGAACGAGTTCTGATGCAGGGATGTTCGCGCCGTCGGGAGATGAACCACAAACGGGTGCGATCTGTCGGATTGGCTTGTGGGGCGCATATAAACCGAATTGCGTGGAACAATACCAAGAATCTCCGAAGAACAGTAGCCGTGATAATATCTGTAAAACAGACAGAGGTAGCCTACGCGCCTTCGATGTGATAGCGACTGTACTCCTGACATCAGCGCCGAGTCCCTGATCAGGCGATCGCTCGTCTCTGTATGCTCTCAAGTAGGCCGAGGGCATGTTTAGGAGCCGAGCTCCAAACATGAGAGCAATATTCGAGCGCGGGTCTAATTTGAGATTTATATAGGAAAAGAAGTTGGGCTGGAGTAAAATATAACTCAGTTTTCCTGAGGCCATACTCGACACGTGTTTATGCCATGATACATTCTCACAGACCGTGACGCCGATCAATTTCATCATCAGCTGTGGAACCGATGATCCCCTTTTCTTTGTGAATGTTGTATACTGGGTCTTCGTTGCATTGAAGTCGACAAGATTGGCCTTTCCCATTGCAGGACCCTATCCAGATCCCGATTCAGAGAGTCAATCTGTCTACATCTTAGTCGGTGTGACGTTGATGCACCAATCGGCCGAAAACTCGAAAAGGTGCAAACAAGCGTACTATCGTCCGCAAAACTGAACACTTTGTTATCCGTTGTCTCCAACAAATCATTTATGTGAAGCAAGAACAAGGTTGGAGCCAAAATAGAACCCTGTGGCACCCCCGAATTAACAAGATACAGATCCGAACACTCGCCGTCCGCAACAACCCGGATCGACCGATTCTCGAGGAAGCTTCTCGTCCAGTCGCAAAGCTGTTGGGAAAGTCCATATGAGCGAAGTTTGCTCAGCAATGCCCCGTGCCAGACGCGGTCAAACGCCTTGGAGATATCCAATGCGACCGCCGTTGATTCACCATGTCGTTCAATCGCAGATGTCCATATATCGGTTATGGCTGTCAAAAGGTCTCCCGTGGACCGCCTGCCACGGAATCCGTATTGACGATCGTTCAGAATTCCGTTGCACTCCAAATAGTTAATTAACTCTGTATTGATGACTTTTTCCATTACCTTAGATAAAATAGACAGTAATGGTATCGGACGGTAATTTTGTGGGAGACACTTTTTTCCCGTCTTTGGGATTGGCTGAACTCGAGCGATATTCCAGCAGGCAGGAAAGGTCCTCCGTACATAAGATAAGCGGAAGAGTCTGCCAAGAACCGGCGATTGTTGTGGAGCACAGTTCTTAAGGACTATTGCTGGTATTCCGCCCGGGCCGGTTGCCTTCCTACAATCCAGTTCACGTAGAATGCGTTGAATAGTGCGCGGACGAAATCTCAGATCTTACATCGAAGACCGTACCGGCAAGATCACAGGCGGCTCCAAAAGGCCAGGATCGAGGTTTGAATTCGCGGAAAATAAATTCGCGAACACATTACCTTTATCCTTTGGATTCGTGACTAACGTCCCACTGTCTGTCACCAACGGAGGGAAAGAGGAGGATGCGAAGTTACCGCGGACAGCTTTTGCCATTGATCAGAGGAGCGCGAACCAGTTGGGCACCGAAGGAGCTTATTGATCACCCTGTCGTTGTGAGCTTTCTTCGCGGTATCAATCGCCTGGTTGCACGCGTTTCTGATTCTACCAAAATGCGTTCTGTTAACATCGGTGGGATTGGAGCGCCATTGCTTAAAAGCTCTATTTTTTGCGGCTGTAATCAGCTCGCAATTTTTGTCAAGCTTAGTGAGAGCAGAACCCTCGTTTATTTCACTTAGTACAAGCGTAAAAAAAAAATTAAAAACTAAAAACTTACGAACTAACTTAAAAACTAGGGATTACGAACATTAATTTAGAAGGTGATATGGTGTGAAGGTTTATCAGATGAACTTCGTTTGATGGAATGTGGAATATACATCTCCATCCCCAGAAGAATAATATCTGATACCGACTCCGCGCAAGCGTTTACATCGGAGTCTCCGAAGCACACCTCGGGCCATGGAAAGGATGCGAAGAAATCTTGCAAATCGTCCCAATTAGTAGCCCCATACTTCCATACATGGCGAAGCTGCCTAGGCCGGTTATTCGCTTGATATGCAAGTGCTTGCGCGACAGACACCAAGCAGGGCTCTAAGTTTCCCAGTGGCGCAGAAATACTCGGTTCGGATGTCAAAAACAGATCTAAGGTGTTCGCATAATCTCCTCGGGCATCCGGAATTATCGCCGGTTCTTGGCAGACTCTTCCGCTTATCTTATGCACGGAGGACCTTTCCTGCCTACTGGAAAATCGCTCGAGTTCAGCCAATCCCAAAGACGGGAAAAAAGTGTCTCCCACAAAATTACCGTCCGATAGCATTACTGTCTATTTTATCTAAGGTAATGGAAAAGGTCTTCAATACAGAGTTAGTTAAGTATTTGGAGTGCAACGGAATTCTGAACGATCGTCAATACGGATTCCGTGGCAGGCGGTCCACGGGAGACCTTTTGACAGCCATAACCGATATATGGACATCTGCGATTGAACGACATGGTGAATCAAGGGCGGTCGCATTGGGTCATCATAGGGCAGGATCATGGGTATGATTGTCTAAACAGCAATCATATTCATGCCCAAATCTCATGATCGGTTGATATTCAATAATATGGAATTGGTCGCAACTATTGCGAACCTAAGGGTATAGGAGCGATCGATCAGGCTGTTATGGGAGTGGAGTTTTCGGATCTGGGGTGCCTCAAGGTTCTATTTCGGCTCCAACCTTGTTTATGCTTCGCATTGTTGGAGACAATGGATAACAAAGTGTTCAGTTTTGCTGATGATAGTACGCCTGTTACTTCTTTTTCGAGTAAGCGATTGATTGGTGCATCAACGTCGCTCCAACTGAGATGTAGCCAGATCGATTTTCTGAGTTGGGATTTGGATAAGGTCAAGCAGTGGGGAAGGCCAATCTAGTTGGCTTCAATGCCCCGAAGACACAGTATACAATATTCACAACGAAAAGTTGATCATCGGTTCCTTAGCAAATGATGAACGCCCAGGCCCTTGGGGAAAGTATGAAATTAGTCGACGTCGTAGTCTGTGGGAATGTATCGTGGCGTAGACACGTGTCCAACTTCGCCGGGTCAGCCTCAAGAAAACGGAGTTATTTTTTAGGGTCAAGAATTACTTTACTCCAGCCAAACTTTTTCTCCTGCATAAATCGCAATTAGATCCGCGCTCGAATATTGCTCCCATGATTGGAGCTCTTCTCCTAAACATACCCTCCACCTACATGAGAGCATACAGAGACGAACGATCCGCCTGATCGGGGACTCGCCGCTGACGTCGGGACTACAGTTGCTATCACATCGTAGGCGCGTAGCGACCCCTGTCTGTTTTAGAGATATTATCACGGGTCCTGTTCTTCGGAGAATTGCAGTGTTGTTCCCCTCAATCCGGTTTATATGTGCTCCAGAAGACAATCCGACAGATCGCACCAATTTCCGGTTCATCTTCCGCCGGCGCGAACATCCCTTGTTGGTATTAGATATTGGCCTCGCTTCCAGATAGCGTGTCTCCTGGTCCTGAAAAGGATGCGGGATCTCTATTGACCGCTCCTGAGGGGACTCGTTGCGGTCGCCGCCATGCTTCCTCAAACCTGAGGGAAGAGTAGCGACCGATCGTCCGTGGGACGTCGTTCCAGGAATAGCTTACCTGCGCCGTGGAACCCGGCGCCTTCTGGTGATGCTCGAAATCGAGAAGCTGCAACGATTTGTTTTGTGGGCGTGCCACCCCTCTACTCACCGGTTCCATCTTAGAATTCGTTACCTGTGCTGGAGCAGCCAACGTCTTGTAAAGAACGCACAATCCCGAATAATAAAATACCTTTTATTTAAAAACTTCACTTTTACTTTATTAATTTGAAAAAAGAAAAGGCGATTCTAGTTGGGACACCACCTTCAAGAACCTTGCTCTATGATGTTACTTTGCCCTGTTCGTCTCCTGCAGCAGTTCCGCCGAGGACCATGTAAGTTAATCAACTGCTGCCCAGAGATCGCGATGTATCTTCCTTTTAAATGAAAACAAATCGAGATTTTATATCTTGAAAAGAACGTTTCAGATGGAAAATCTCGATTTCAAGTGTGGTGTTCAATGTGCTCATTAGGATAATGGTTCGGTTTTATGAGTTCTCATGAAACTATTGTGCATATTAGGATATGCATTGGAATTTGGGTTTTTGTTTTTGTTATCCGTCTGGCATATGCAGACAAGAGTTCGAGTGTCCTTCGGATGGGTAACACAAGATCCGTGGGAATTAGGTGTTGGTTTTTGAATGAGTGCATTTACAAGTCACAAAATATCTGGCATGTGAAAATATGCATTTGGATGTTTATGATTGCTTGAATTGTGTGTCGGCGGAAAATAGATATGCCTTTGTTTAGACACATGCACATTTTTAGCTTTGGATCTTGTAGGAATTTGAATTGAACTGAGTTCAATGTTTGAGAGTTTGAACGTTTAGTTCGATTTGTGTGTAGGGATTTGTATGTGGTGGAAGGAGATTGTTTCTATGGGGTAAGGAAATTGTAGGGCTTTCCGGAGCAATACACCCTGCATCAGAACTCGTTTCGTTACAGAGCGATAAAGATGTGGAACTCCCTTCCCATACGGGTGTTCCCGGAGCGTTACAGCCTGCAACTGTTCAAAAAGAACTGCAACATATATTTGGTGGCATCTCGGGGCGCCCACTCGGCGCTATAGGTTCGCCTCTCTCGAGAGAAGTGTAATAAAAAAAATTAAAAAAAAAGGTCCTTCGCTTTTTTCTTTTAGGTTAATTTCGGTGTCTTTTAATGCAATCGTATATGGTATATCTATATATATATATATATATACCATATAATTAAAATTAAAATTAAAGGCACTAACTTAAGTAAAAGGAGTAAAAAGGGAATGGAAACAGGAAGAAAAGGGGGAGGGAAAGCGTTTAAGCCTATAAGGCATTATATCTAAGGGGGGCGTGTACTCCCATTTCCCCATTAAGCCACCACGAAGAAGGGTGGCAAATGCATGTCTACTTAATTTATCTCGTTCGGCAATTGTTGTACTAAAACGTAAGCGGTCCACGTGGTGGAATATGTTGTTATCATAAAGCACTGTTGTGTCCCTAGCTCCACGGAAAGCATGACTCTTTGGCATGAGGTCATTTTTGTCTAATAGAACAAATGGTTCGGGGAATGAGTCCGCTTTGGAGAGTATTGTGGGGAGTAAGTATTGTGCCAGGCATGAGCACTCCGTTCATCTTCCTCCTCCATCATAATAAGTTCCGCTGAAACGAACCAAGAGAAGAACGAAACGCCGACACGTTTGTCCACAACCGGGAGTAAGGAAAAACACTGCCCACCAGATAGAATTAAAGCACACTGTTGATTGTTTATGAAATGATTATTTTATTGGGTTTGCATGTATCCAAGTATTTTGATGCATTTATTTTTTTATATTCGTTATTATCTTTAAAGTTGTGAAGGATAATTCGTAATTTTACAGATTGAAATCGTAAATTAATCTAATTAGACAATGAAATCACGCGCACACGTCCGCTAGTTGTTATACGTTCACAACTTGACGAAAGTATTTTCAAACATTAAATGCGAACCAAGAAGGTTGAATCTTAGCTCTCTTCAAGAAAATAACTATTGTTTATACAGAAAAATAACAATTATTTAGTTATCATCATCATCATCGGCACTACAACCGGGAACCGGTCTTGGCCTTATTTAGCAAGTCCTGAGGCTTGTTAAATTTTCCATAATGATTTATTTTTTCTGGGCAAGGTCATTAGTCTTGCGCCAGAGGCTCCCCGACGGGGAATCGAACCCCGGTCTCCCGGGTGACAGGCGGGTATACTAACCACTATACTATCGAGGAGCCATTTAGTTATCACTCGAGGGTTTAAATTGACGACTCGTGAATTTACGCATTTCCGCAGCCGGCGGAGAGCGGGGGTGGCAATGACCGTGGCGGTCGGCGGACGGAAATGGACTCATCGATAAAACCTTCGTTTGGGGTGAGTTTGTGGTGTGGTGGTAGATATCCTCTCCACTAAGAATATGTATTTACTTACTACCAGAGAAACGTAAAGTCTCTCTTGGTGGCTAGGAAACCAGATCTCGTAATGAAGATCATGGTGGTGTGTGTGAGATCGTTCAGATCTGCTGTTGTTTACAAGAGCTCGAAGGCAATGGAACAACGAAGCAGGCGGGCGGCAAAGATAAAGGAGAAAACGACCAAATGCTTCGTTCGGTAATGCGGGTCATTGTTTACGCTATGCGTCGTCGCTATTATCGACGTTGGGGAAAAGGTGCTAATGGGATTGGTGGCAGAAACGAATCCCTTGCCTGGATTTGTATATGCAGGGTAATTAGTTTATGGAGACGTACGAAATGGATGATTGTTTGTCTATTGAACAACGAATCGCTGGTCGGCTTGTTGCAGCTGTAAAAACAAGCCGTCCGACATTGCGTTACAAATGATAACAATGAGTGCCGAATGGTTTGTATTTATGGTGCAAATGCACATTAAGGAAGTATTTTAAGAATTTTAGATAATGCGTTGTATGCATTAAATGCCCTTAAATGCTTTCAGGTGCTAATGCAAATGCATTGGCGGGAAACAATGGGAGTTGGGTTGTAATAATGGGGTTCTGCCTGATAAGTTAAGAAAGAAATCTTACGGAGAATCGTATGCGAAGAGATGCATGAAAGGTAAGTTTTCTTTTCCAGAGGCTTTTTAAATTACAGATTTGATATCTTTAATGCGTGAAGCATTTAAGGTGCTAATGCGATTGCATTAGTGAAGTTATGAGATTGGATGGAAGTTATGGGGCTTTTTCAGGTAAGTGAACCGTGGGGTTTGGCGGAACCGCCACAGTATTCTCCAGGTATGCATCGTTTGGATAGAAAGCTTCCGAGATCAAATTGTTCTCATCAGTCGTTGCTCTTGCAATGAGGAAGCGTGTACTTTTAATTATGAAGTTATCTATCCTATTTAAGTATGCCATGTTATACATCTGTAACACAATACTTTGTATACTGCGATTCCGACGTTCCGTGGATTCAGAGACAGGAATGCAAACACGTTTTTCAAATACACAACATTTTTCCATACAGTAAGGGGCTATGTTAAACCATACCGGGCATCCGTACACCGTGATAGGTGGTATGAGTGACGTGTGATATAATTTTGATTTTCGAGTCAAGACTATTATTGCGGAATAATCGGCTGGCCATAGCATAAGAACTTTTAGTCCCAGAAAGCGCCGTCACTATATGATTATGAAAATTTAAAAACTGGTCAACCCAGGTGCCAAAGTATATCAGTACGTCTTTCACTGCCAAAGGCAGATCATTTTGCCCAGTAATGGGAACTTTTTCCAATTTTTCTTTTGAATCAGACGATTCCGTGCTTAGGGGTGTCTTAAGTAGGATAGTTTCAGTTTTTTGAAAGTTAATTTGTAACTTCCACTCATTACAGTAATTTTTGATTCTGTTGAGATCATCTTGCAAAAGTCAGTTGATGCTACCAATTTTTCTAGGCATTCTGTATACTATTATATCATCATCGCGTAGAAAAATGTAAAACTTCGATTTTCGGAGCGCCAACTGTTAATTGTGTTGCGAAGTGAAACGTGGCTGTGCAGTGCTCTATGTTCTTGATCATGATTGTGGTGAGAGGACTCGTTCATTCTGTGCACGGCCTCCGAATAGGCATGTAGCGATTCTAACAGATACACACAATTATAGCGTTTCAAATAATAGTGAAGAAGATCGTGTGATTCGAACTGACGCTATGACAGCTCGAATCACGAAAAAAATTTTACCTAAGCGTTACACACCAGGCTACTAACCGTGTTTAGAATTTCATTTCCAAACTCGAGTATATTCCACTGGTGTGAATTATTTTTTATTTATCGCTTGGTATACGGTTCTGAGGTATTTTTCTTATTCGATTTTTTTCGTTCGGTGTTCTTCACTATTTTTGCTTGCTTGTGAATTGTGTGTATCTGTTAGAATCGCTACACACTCCCGCCGCAGTAACTTCGTTACGATCAGATTCGTATGCGGACGACGGACGAACGAGAGAGAAACGAGAAAACGTCGGAGGCTGGGCTCTATGCGGAAGTCGTGAACGTGTGTGAAGTTCTGCTTTACTATGGGAAGTGTATGCTATGCTGTGTGTACAGATCACGTCGTAGTCACCAATTATAGCGTTTGAAATAATAGGTTTATGACTCGAATTTTGTTTTCCCACTTTGAGTTTATAGCTGTTCTGTAGTTTTCACGAATAAGCTGTTGAGGGTTACGGATCAAGAATCTGAGTGTCCTTATTTCCGGGTTTTGTCGGTCGGCGAATTGCCGATAAAGGAGATTCCATCTAGATAGGAGAGAACTCTTTGTCGGTCGGTGAACTGCCGATAGGGCTCCTCGATAGTATAGTGGTTAGTATACCCGTCTGTCACGCGGGAGACTAGTTGGGAACTAGTTGCTTTCCGATTGTACCTTAAAACAATGGAAAAGCATATTTAATACGTCGATGAATTGTGTTACCTGAAGAGCTTCCGGAGCATGTAGTGACACCATATATAAATTCCTCTGACTTTGACCAGGATTGTAAGATTCTAGCACCAGAAAGTTGTGCCCTTCATTGCTGTAAACGACCCTACGTCGAAGACTTGTTTTACTTAAGAGTTCAACACTGCCTCATATTGTTGATTGTGGGCTATCTCTTCTTATCATATAGTAGTTTTTGTAGCCTAATTTGTATTTTTGGTTTAGCTTTGTTTCGCTAGCCATAAGCATATCAGACCACGAAGTTGTTGCAAGAACGAGTTTTCATTCGTTTGTCTTCTTCAGCTTGCTTTTTTCTAGCTTCCAACTTTAGTTTTAGTTGTTGGTATTTAGCACAACCTTTAAAGTTAGCAGGATGTTCTGTATTCGCAGACGCAGGATACACTTTTCTTATCTGGAAGCTGTTCTTTGTTCAACGGCAACGGGCATTCCCCAAAGGTTAAATTGTACAAAGTTATAAGCAAAAAAATTTAAATTTAAATTGTACAAAGTTATAGACAATCAAATTAACAGTTAAAGTATACAAAGTTATACACAATCATTTAAAAGCTAATTTGTACAAAGCTATAAACAATCAAATTTAAATGTATATTGCACAAAGTTATAAACAAATAAATTAACATTTAGACTGTACAAAGTTATTAGGTGTACAACTTTGCTTCCGCCGTTTTTTTTCCGAAATTCGAGGCTTTATTGTAAAAAACTGTTTATACATTTATGATTCAAAGTATTGTCCATCGCTGGCCACTACTTTCTCCCGTCTTTCGGGCACCATACGAATCCATTTCTTCATATTAAAGCAGAAAATTAAAACCTCCCGCAAGCGACGAGAATTTGGCTCGTAAGCTGACATGTTTAATCGAGGATAACTTTCTGACGCAGACACAAATCGACTAATATTTCGATGGCGTTATGTTTACAAATACCTAAGCTTATTGTATGACATCTATGATCAAAGTTATAAACAATCAAATTGAAATTTAAATTGCACAAAGTTATAAACACTCAAATTAAAAGTTAAAGTGTACAAAGTTATACACAATGAAATTAACAGTTAAATTGCACAAAGTTATAAGCAATCAAATTAACAGTTAAATTGTAAAAAATTATGCATAATCAATTTAAAGTTAAAATCTTTTAAAAATTAAATTGTACAATATTATAAACAGTCAATTTAAGAATAAAAGTCAAACAAATCAAATATTGTAAGAATAAAAATTAAATTAGAATAATTAATCTAAGAATATATATTGAACAGAAATTAAACAAATTACATGTTGTGAACTGTATGCTAAGATACAACACCTTAAAAAGGTAAAGCAAAATAAAAGCCGACGCAAGTGGAATCCTATTCGTGTTCAACCGAAAAACAAAGAAAAGAAACTCGGAGTTATCTTTTGATTTATTTTATTCACTATTTGAAGCGAATTGCTGCACAGAATCACTCAAGATTTGTCATACAATTAAAAACCAATAAGTTTGGAACACCTCTCACGACTCAGACGCTGCGAAACAATGCTATGTTATTTATATTTTTTATTTACGAAGAGCTGAATTAATTTAATTCTATTTCATAGACACCGACGAAAATTAATTTGATGCACACACCCTGCTCTTGCCAATCAACTTGTGTAGTTTTCTTTGTCCCTTTGATTGCACCATCTGTTTCGCGATGGCCTTGATTTCGACCACTGACCACCTGCAATCCCTTTACAATATCTCTCCATCCCATATCTATTTCGTTGACCTAAATTCATGTCGCCATTTATATAGCCTGTTGCTTGTGAAAACTATGTGAACGTTTGGATCATAATTTCTACATTTGCTTTACACGTTCCTTCGGTTTCCGCTTTGGTCGATATTGCAAGTATTATGCCAACGGCAGTTGGGTAGTCAGATTCGAGTGTGGAACGTGGCGGGTTCGAGTTCGATTTTCAAAGTGGATGGTGGAGAGAGAGAGAGAAGCGGCTAGTTTTTAGAGTTCCGTTTTTAAAAAAAGATTAACAGAAGAAAAAAGTGAATAGAAAGCCAGATAGAAGTGGTCACTGCGAAAAAAGTAAAACGAACAAACTAACACGAGGCGAGAATTAAAAGAAAAAAGAAAAAGGAAAAAAAGGAAATATTTGTGAATGTTAAGAAACGGAAAACACGTTGTAAATTCGAGGCAGAAATAAAATTTATGTACCTCTGAACTTTCTGTTCTTTGTTGCCTGTTCCCGTCGAGCTGCACCTGGAGTTGGTTTAATCACCGGGCGTTGCAGTTACCATCAACGTTATACCCAGGTAAACCGTTTTAACGCTTCATTCTCAGGTGCTAGAGGATCGCAGCAGTGCCTCGCAGCTACGCCAAGCGAGGGAGAAGAGCGGTAGCGGATGATAACAGAAAGTGAGTACAGGCCTCAACTCGGACTCGATTGCAGACGATATAGTCCAACGGAGGACACTCGAATCCAGTGGTGAAGACGGAGAAAAGGGTAATACCACTAAAAGGGAGAAAAGTTGATACAAGAAATGGCGCAGCCGGAGCTCACCACCTGACGAGTTACTATTATGTATTATTTGGTGGTACTTAACCAGTGGTGAGGGAAGTAATTCTGTACAAACCTACGTTCCCGTAGCGGTGAAGATGCAGCCACAGCAAGGACGGAGATTGGTGGCGGAGTTGTGATAATTTTCTTTCTTTTATTTTGTTTATTTATTATTTATTTTGGGGGGATGGGTGCGAACATACAGGGCAAAGTCTCTGATTGCTTTCAACCCGGTGAAGGCCAGGACGATCCTTGTCCCTGTTCAATCCAAGTTGACATGCAGTCTCCACGTGACACCCCTGGATAGCTACTTTGACACCCGCCAAGTAGTGAACCAATGCATGCAGCGACATCCTGAGAAAGGTTGGCGCAAGGCTAATAACCAGGCCCGTAAAAATGAATTATTATGGCAAATTTAACAAGCCTCGGATATGGACCGGATACACGACGACGACCACGGAAACGAAAATGGCTAAATGGTTTAAGGATTTTTTCACGGAACATACGCTCACTATACAGAGCTCGAGCTGCACAGCAGCTAGCCGATGCCCTGTCCGAATATAAGGCTGACATAACAGCATTACAAGAAATAAGATGGACGGGGACTGGTGTTTTTCAAAGAAAAGAGTATGACATTTATTACAGCTTTCACGCAAAACACCATGTGCTCGGGGTAGGCTTTCTAGTCAGCCAAAAACTGAAGCCTGCCATCATCGGCTTTAATGCAATAAATGAAAGGCTATGCACTCTTCGCGTGCGAGGCAAATTTAAAAACATAAGCCTCATAAACGTTCACGGACCTACAGAGGAGTCCCCTGACGACGAAAAAGAAGAATACTATGAGAACGTCGAACGGGCTCTCAATGCCTGCCCAAGATACGATGTGAAAATCGTTCTTGGGGATTTGAATGCGAAAATAGGTCGGGAGCCCGTTTTCAGCCACTACGCAGGTTCCCATAGTTTGCATGAGAACACTAATGACAATGGACTACGAGTCATCGAATTGGCAGCATCGAAAAACTTGGTCGTTGCGAGTACCAGGTTTCCGCATAAAGATATTCACAAAGCCACCTGGGTATCACCTGATGGAGCCACTCGCAACCAAATTGACCACGTGCTGATAGATCGCCGCCACTCTTCGAGCCTGATGACGGTACGAACGTACCGAGGTGCCAACGTCGACTCGGATCACTATCTTGTTGGTACAGTTTTCCGAGCGCGGATTGCCTTACGGAGACGTATTGCATCCGCGGATCAGGTTCGAATCAACACGACTGCCTTACGCAATGAGAACACCAGCAACACCTTTGGTCATGCGTTAAGACTCGCCCTCGAAGAGCTCGACGGAGGGAGAGTAAGTCCTGGGGCCAGAATGCCGGGCGTAGAAGAGAAATGGACACGCCTTAAGAATACTGTCATTAGTACTGCCAACTCCATCTTAGGCAGTAGTCGTAGAGATCGGAGCGACTGGTTTTTATGATGAGTGCAAACTAGCGACTGAACGTAAGAATGCTGCATACCGGGCAATGCAGCAGTCTCATAGGACGTGGGTGCGCGAGGAAAAATACAAAGAGCTCAGAAGATCAGAAAAAACGCTTCACAGACAAAAGAAAAGTGTTTGGAAAAAAACCTTGTCTGTGAAGTAGAGAAAAGTAGAGGGCGAGTTCCGCACCAGGCGCGGAAGTTCTACCAAATAATCCGCAGTATGATGCGGTGCACACCACGCTGCACTTACTGCAAGGATAAAGAGGTAATTTGATCACCGATCCTGAAGGTATTCTGGAGCGATGGGAAGTGCACTTCAATGAATTGCTAAATAGTCAGCTCACAGAATAATTTGAGGCTCCACCAATGCAAGACCAAGACCAAATGCTGCCGCCACCAAGCATTGAGGAAACACTAAAAGCCATTAGACAGCTAAAATCAAATAAAGCCCCTGGAGCTGATGGCATACCAGCTGAGCTGATCAAACAAGGAGGGCTAGCGTTACATCAGGCAAATCACGAGATCATGGTGCACGTATGGGAGCAAGAGGAGATGCCGGAAGATTGGCGTCGTGGTATAATTTACCCCATACATAAGAAAGGAGATATCACACAGTGCACCAACTATAGGGGTAAAACATTGCTGAGTACCGCCTATAAGATACTCTCCACTATCCTACAAGACCGGATATCCCCATACGCCAAAGCCATCATTGGTCAATATCAGTGTGGCTTCATCCCAGGCAAATCAGCAATTGATCAGATATTCACCCCTAGGCAGGCGATGGAAAAATGTCTGGAATTTAAGATTCTGCTATATCATCTGTTTATAGACTTCAAGGCCGCCTACGACAGCATAGCCAGGGTAGAACTATATAATGCCATGAGAGAATTCGGCATTCCAAATAAATTGATACGACTTTGTAGGTTGACCATGACCAACGTAACTAGTCAAGTAAAAGTAGCGGGATTACTGCCCAAACCAATAAACATCTATAATGGACTCCGACAAGGGGACGGTCTAGCCTGCCTCCTCTTCAACCTGGCGTTGGAGAAAGCAATCCGTGACTCTGGCGTTACAACAAGAGGGACTATTGTCACCAAGTCCAGCCAGATTCTTGCCTACGCAGATGACATCGACATCATCGGTAGAACCGAATCGGCGGTACAGGAATCCTTCACCCAGATCGAGCAGGCGGCACAAAAACTGGGACTGCGCATTAATGAGGGAAAAACCAAATACATGGTGGCAACTTCTGCGAAGAGAAGACCTAACGTTGGTCAAACTCTCAGGGTAGTGGAGCACGAATTTGAAGTAGTGCAATCCTTTAACTACCTTGGGTCAATAGTATCAGCCGATAACAAAGAAGAAATACGCGAACGGCTGATTAAATCCAACAAAGCCTACTATGGTCTATCAAGGCTCTTTAAATCCCGAAATTTATCCAGAACATCCAAGCTACTACTGTACAAGACCATGGTCTTACCAGTACTCATATATGGATCCGAGACCTGGGTGCTTAATAAAAGGCACTCTGAACTCTTGGCCGCGTTCGAGAGAAAGGTCTTAAGGAGAATTGTTGGCCCCGTATGTGAGGGAGGACGATTCCGGAGACGCTACAATCATGAGTTGTACGCAATCTACCTTGAAGCTCATATTGTAAGAAAAATCAAGCTCGGTAGACTCCGGTGGACGGGACACCTAGCTCGAATGAGCGAAGAGGAGCCTGCCCGGAAAGTCCTTTGTGGCAGGATGTATGGAGGGAGACAGCCCGGCAGACCTTGTCTGCGATGGAGGGATGGCGCAGACCAGGACGCCCAGAGCCTGGTAGTGCTAAACTGGATGACATCGGGTCGAAATCGGGACCGGTGGAGAGATTTGTTAAATAAGGCCAAGACCAGATCCCGGTTGTAGTGCCGATGATGATGATGATTATTTATTTTGTTTTTGTGCTGAAAGGATAATTTTAGTAGCTGTGTGTGATTTTCAAGAATTTAAAAGATAAAAATATTGTTATTTATTAAGTGATTATATTGATAATTGTAGTGTATATTTACAAATTAATAGTCATTGTACTAGCATTAAGTTTTCCTTACCAAGAGATCTGTTAGTTTTAAGCGGAGGTGTATTGTGATTTCGCGTCGTGGGACTTTCGAATTTTGTTGCGAGTCGCGTTGTAAAAAATATGTTTGTGTGTTTGTCAGTTACAGATTGATTCGAGATTCTCTGTCTCTCTCTCTCTCTCTCTCTCTCTCTCTCCGACTCTCTTCGAACTGTGAGGAATTGCGTTTTTCCTGAATTCACTGTGAGCTTATTAGTTTGGTGCTTTTTGTGATTGTGTGATTCCGTTTTTTGTGATTCCGTTGGCGGCTCATACTGTGTTCCCATTGAATATTGGTGAATTTTGTTCTTGGTGTTTCGACTGACGTTTTGTTTGGAATTGAGTGTGAATTGGGCGTTTTGTTTTCAAAGTGTTGTTTACGGGCTGATCTTCTCTGGTGTTCCGGGTTTCCTTGTTACACATTAGGCCTCTATAGTCATTGCGAGAGAGGAAAATTCGTCGGCCGGCGCCCTGTTGTATATTGGGAACGTGTTTGTTTTTGTTTTTCGCACCCTTTCTGGTAGTTGGTACTGTCGGCGACAGAGTTGCTTTTTCTTCGCGAGATTCCGGGTGTCGTTTTGTATCGAGAAGTGTACGTTAGATTAGACGGCCTGCAGATGCAAACAAGGCAGCGGCAAAGAGATGTCCGAGAGGGCACCCCTGCCCGGGCGCGGCCCGAGGCATTCCCGAGCCGCCGGTTGACGAGGTGGATCCGGAGGCATTCCACGATTCGCGGGACGAATTTGTGGACGAGCGATCGCCATCGCGCTCCCCTCCCACCGTTGGCAAGAAAGGTGTTGGAAGCATGGAGGACACGCCGATGCCCTCATATTTTAAACTGTGCCCGCAGCCATGTCCTGTACGGACTATGTTGGGCACAGATAGGGTTTTCGACCTGTCAAAGACGGTCCCCATGTTTTCGGCACAGGAAGGCCCGGATACAGCGGAGAGACTCTCTTCGTTTCTCAAAGGCTGCAGAAGGACCTTGGATGGGCTGGGGGTGTAAGAGGAACATACCTTCCTCCGGTGGCTGCCCTCTAGGCTGAGCGGCGAGGCCTATCGAATGTTCGAGGAGAGGCCACCCACGACCTTCCGCGAGGCGGAACAGCGACTCAAGGAGGCCTTCGAGCCCAAAGTGTCGTATGAGAAGTTGTGTGCACAACTCTCCAAAATGCGACAACTTCCTTACGAGGATGCCACGAGTTTCGTTTCCTGAGTGAAGCGGGCCGTGGTACGGTGCGGGGAGGCCGCTGAGTGTTATTATGGTCGGCAGGGTAGGTCCGTCTTCGCAAGCCAGCTGGAGGGAATGGCCAAGCCGGTGTTGGTAAGGGGTCTGAGGGAGGAAGGACTAAGGCACTTCCTCCTCACGTTGGGTAATGTCCCATTTCGAAGCTTGGTGGACCACCTAACCGGATTCGAGCCAGCTCAAAGGGACATGTTGAGGCAGGACGACTTGTTTGTGGATGCGCGGCCCGGAATCGCCGATCAAGCGTCAGAATCGTTAGATGTAGGACTGGGAAGTTCCTCAACCCTTTCAGAGAACCCATCCTCCACTTTTACGGATTACCCCGCGGCGCCGGCGCCGGTTTTATCAAATATGGACCCCCGGGCGGTGTCTTTCATGTTGCCTGGCGAGGAGCCGTGTAGTGGTCGGCGGGAGGGGGATGGTTTTGTTCGGGAGCGGTCGTACAGACCCCATGGTTATCGCACAGATGCTGGTGCCTATGCTCCGGCCTCCTCTGGCGAGGGAGCGTGGTCAAATGCCGTGCCTTCCTCGAGCCGGAGTGGAGGGTCGCAGAACTTGGCTCGGGGGGCGTATGTGCCTCAGGATCGATCGGGTCGGGACAATCCGGCCCGGGATCCGGTTGGTTGATCGGCGCACCCCCTGGAATCTCAGACAACATGCAGCTTCTGCAAAATAAGGGGTCATGTGTACGACGAGTGCCTGAAGAGAAGAAACACTCCCTTCTGTCGCGAATGCTGGCAGTATGGCCACGATATAGTGGACTGCCCGGATCGTCCGAGATAGACGCGCGAAACCCAGGCTCCATACAGGGGTGGTGGACAACAGGGCGGAATCGCGCGGCATGGGCCGCACCATCAGCGGCCGCAAACTCAGCGGCGAGCCCTACCGGAGCCGCAAGCCTCCGCAGCGGGTGGCGGGCTGGCAACATCAGGTCCAAGAGTATTCAGCGTCCAGTGCTGCTGCGAGTTTTGTGGCCGTCAAGGCCATAACTTGCGCGGGTGCGAGTATTGGGAACAGCAACAGGCTTCTCAAGTTTCTCCCCGCGAGCGGCGCGCCGAAGCAGCACCTGCTGCGGGCCAAAAGCAAGACGCCCAGGTGGAGACTGGGGTGAGCGCAAGAAATAGGCGCGGAAAGCGTAGGAGACAGCGCCGGCGCAATCGTAGGGTCGGTAGTAGTCGCGCAGAGGCTTTGGACTCCCGGAATATAGGTGGAGATAATAGGCGGGGATCGTCCGTGTCGAGCGATGGCGGAAGGCGACCCGACTCTATGGACTCGGAGCCCTCGAAGGCGGGTGCGAGGCGTGGCGCCTCACCAAGGGATACAGGAAATAGGAAAGAGCGACCTCAGCACCGTGGGCCCAGGTTGGGCCAAGGCCATTCCAGTCCCGCTAGTTCGGAGTCTATTGAGACACCCAGGCGGGATAGTCCTGAACGGAGGGACAAGGCACGGTGCGAATCTTGCAGCCGACGCACTTACGCGGCGACGGTGCGTCGGCAGGAGACATCTGATAAGAGGTCGAAAAACTACCAGAGGTCAGGTCGGGAAACCGCAACCCGACCGCACCGAACACGCTAATTGGCCAAAACTGTCCTCAGCTTTTGCCAGTAGAAGTCCCCATGGTCCAGCTCCCTTTGTACATTGGCCGTAGAAACACTACGCGTCTCATGGTGGACACTGGCGCTGAGGTCAGTCTTTTGAAGCGGAGGGCCCTTCACGGGGGCCAGGCGGTGGACGTTCGGCAATCCACACCATTGCAAACCATATTTGGCAACGGAAAGTCGAGTGGGTCCTGCCATGGGAGTCTCAAGTTGCACCATGAGATTCCCTGCAGTTTCCATGTTGTAGACTCCATGCCAGGGTTAGAAGCAGACGGCTTGTTGGGTAATGACTTCCTGTCCAGGCATTGCAACATCAACGGACCGGGTGGATGTTTGGAATTTCCCCGAATTCTTCTCCGTTGATTTTGTTAATGGTGGGACGAGGGGGTTGAAGCATAAGGTAGCCAAACGGGGAGTTGGGACACGGGGACCTGCCAAGGTCGATACCGAGGTCCACACTCTTCCGGGGACCCCACCCACACTGGGAAGGGATACGAAAAAATGCTCAGCCAGGTCACCCCAGCGAGAGGAAACATCGTGGATGGATGAACGTGAACCGCCTATGATCGAAATAGCCCTGAGTGGGCCGGTGGTACTGCCGGCACGCTCCTAAATGGAGTTGGCTATCCCCATTGACATCCGGGAAAAAGCCATTCTGGTGCCGCAGGACGCGCGAGGAAACATTTTATTCTCGCACTGCGTATCTACTAGGGCAAGGAGTGCCAGGTTAATGGCACTTAATACCCAGAATAGGCCGCAAAGGATCGATCAGCTTACGGTGAAGGTATACCCCACCAAGGAATATAACACCATCTCCTTGGTGAAGCGTAAAGTTACGTCGCCGGGAACTGACTCTGACGACGACCTGACGTACACCAGTGCAATCTCGCATGAAATACCTTTGGTACGGGATCTGGCACCCATTAACCAAAGAATGTACCGATTGCCCGAAAGCAAAAGGCAGGTTATCAATGACCAAATTCGGGAAAAGTTGGATAACGACATTATCCAACCTAGCAAAAGCCCGTGGAACTCCCCCTTTCTAGTGGTTCCCAAGAAAGCGGGCCCGGCGGAGTAGCCCGATGGAGAGTTGTGGTAGACTTTCGAAAGTTAAACGAAAAAACCATCGGGGACGCGTATCCTATTCCTCGTATAGAGGACATCCTAGACCAGCTCGGTCGCTTGCGTTACTTCTCCACCCTCGATTTGGCCAGTGGCTATCACCAAGTCTTGGTGGATCTAAACGATCGGCTACGTTTCAGAGACTAATGAACCATGTCCTTACCGGTTTGCAAGGAGTCGAATGCTTCGTTTATCTGGATGACATCGTCATATATGGTAAGAACCTGGCTGACCATAATGACAAGCTCCGGAGGGTGTTCGACCGGTTGAGATACCACAACCTCAAACTTCAACCGGAAAAGTGTAGATTCCTGCAAAAGGAAGTGGTCTACCGGGGACATGTTTGTTCAGAAAAAGGGGCTTCGCCAAATCCTGACACGACAGCTAGTGTCAGAGATTTCCCCATTCTCAAGACGGTACGTCACGTCCAATCATTCATAGGGCTAGGGAACTATTACCGGAAATGTGTGCCAAATTTTTCCCGGATAGTGCGCCCCTTAACCAACTTATTAAGGAAGGTCGTGAAGTTTACGTGGTCGTCCAAATGTCAACAGGCATTTGAAGAGATAAAGGGGAAGTTAATTTCGCCACCGTTATTGGTTTACCCAGACTTCACAAAACCTTTTAATCTAACCACGGATGCGAGTAATGAGGCACTGGGAGCAATGTTATCCCAAGGTGAGATAGGCAAAGACCAACCTATCGCCTATGCCAGCCGCACCCTGAATGGGACCCGAACGTAACTATAGCACAATCGAGAAGGAGCTGTGGGCCATTGTATGGGCGGCAACAAATTTTCGTTGCTATTTGTTAGGTAGACGCTTCACCGTGTACACGACCACAAGCCGCTGAAGGGAGTGTTCGGCGTGAAAGAACCCACCTCACGCCTAACCAGATTTCGTCATAAGTTATCGGAGTTGGATTACTCAATCGAGTACAAACCCGGTAAATATAACACCAACGCGGATACGCTAAGCCGTATTCCCCAATCTGTAGACGAAACCCCCTCACCACCGCGGTGCAATGTAGTGACTCGCGCCCAGGCTAAGAGCCAACGGGAAAGCGAGGGATCCCCGGGACGTCCCAGTGACGATGAGTCACCTCCAGAAGAGGACACCATTCCTTCCTGAACGGAAAAAGGAATGGAAATAACTAATCTTGAGGAGATCCAACACTTATTACGGGATTACCATGATCACCCTTTAGGTGGTGATCAAGACGTATAAGAAGATACGCAGGCACTACTGGTGGAAGAATATGATGCGCGATATCAAGCATTATATTAAAGTATGCAAGATCTGTCAGCGCATAAAGTCTTCCCCAAATTTACGAATGCCGATGGTAATCACCGACACTGCCAAGAGGCCTTTCGAAAAAGTTTATTTAGATATCGTGGGCCCCCTGGACCGTACTCCTGAAGGCAATCTATACATACTTACGTTCCAGGATAATTTATCTAAGTATATAGATTGCTATGCCCTGCCCAATGAAGAGGCAGAGACGGTGGCTTCAATCTTTTTCGACCAAATAGTTGCAAGGTATGGTGTACCGACGCAACTAGTCACCGATCAGGGCAGCAATTTCCTGAGCAGCCTGTTTAAAAGCGTGTGCAGGCTGCTCCGCATCAAAAAACTGCAAAACTGAGCGTACCATCCACAATCGAATGGTGCCTTGGAACGAGTCCATCGACCGCTGGTAGAATACCTACGCAGCATTGTGGACACAAATCCCCAAACCTGGGATCAGTACCTGAGGGCGGCCACTTTCGTGTACAACACCAGCGTGCACGAGGGTATCCGATTGACGCCCATGGACTGTCTCTTTGGTTTTACTCCGGATGTTCCCTCGAACATCAAATTACCTCCGGAACCGGTTTACAACCATGAGAGCTTCCATAAGCTATTGAAGTACAAGCTTCAGAAAACGTACGAAATAGCTAGGCGCAATCTGTTGATCTCGAAAAAGAGGTCCAAAGTGTATCATGACCGCCAGTTACGCCCGTTCACGTTCCATGTGGGCGATAAAGTCTTGATGCGGGAGGAAAACAAGAAAGGAAAATTGGCGCCCCTATGGAGAGGTCCATATGACGTGGTGGAGGTGAAAAGCGCTGTCAACAGCGCGGTGAAGCTAGGTAAGAGGACGGTGGTTGTACACAACAACCGTCTGAAGCCCTACTGGGAGTAAACGAGTCGAAAATCGAAGTCTAAGAAAATATATACGAGCGGGACGCTTTCGCCCGCCGGGTGACATTTCATTTAATAATTAATAATTATAATACAATTGGTTTTAATGTGGTTTGATGGTAAGGTGGTGGAGGAATTGCACGATCAACATGTGAGTGTTCGAACACGCCCCGATTCGAGTGTGGAACGTGGGCGGGTTCGAGTTCGATTTTCGAAGTGGATGGTGGAGAGAGAGAGAGAAGCGGCTAGTTTTTAGAGTTCCGTTTTTAAAAAAAGATTAACAGAAGAAAAAAGCGAATAGAAAGCCAGATAGAAGTGGTCACTGCGAAAAAAGTAAAACGAACAAACTAACACGAGGCGAGAATTAAAAGAAAAAAGAAAAAGGAAAAAAAGGAAATATTTGTGAAAGTTAAGAAACGGAAAACACGTTGTAAATTCGAGGTAAAAATAAAATGTACGTACCTCTGAACTTTCTGTTCTTTGTTGGCTGTTCACATCGAGCTGCACCTGGAGTTGGTTTGATCACCGGGCGTTGCAGTTACCATCATTCTCAGGTGCTAGAGGATCGCAGCGGTGCCTCGTAGCTACGCCAAGCGAGGGAGAAGAGCGGTAGCGGATGATAACAGAAAGTGAGTACAGGCCTCAACTCGGACTCGATTGCAGACGATATAGTCCAACGGAGGACACTCGAATCCAGTGGTGAAGACGGAGAAAAGGGGAATACCACTAAAAGGGAGAAAAGTTAATACAAGACACTGCTTCGCGATAACATTATCTAATGCTTGAAAGAATGGTTCTTTATTGTTTTCATGAGAACTAATTTTTCAAGGCAAGACGGGTTGTGTTGCAATTTTAGACTTCTCCCTTTTGGTCGGGCTACCGCACATCCGGGACCCGACTCTTTTCTGGACGACAGGCGTTATTGTCTTGCCCAATACGGATCGATTTTAAGAATAAAAATCGATGATTGCACACGAAAATATACAATAATTAGATTGAGGGTACTCACAGTTGTGCCTTCGGGCTTGGCTCTACGGGGGGTTTTGTGCCGCTATAAATGGATTCCTTTGGCACATAAAAAAATACATTAAAAGACACACCACTTTGTTGTTTTTTGTCTTTACATTTAATGCTAAGTTCCTTAATGTTTTCCGTTCAATTTTAAACAGTTTATATTACACAGTTATCACTCTTTTTCCTGTTTTAAATCTAATATGTACCCACGATGGCTCTTGACACCGTGATTGCTTTTTTTAAGATACGACACACATCAGACGAACAACAGGCATTCTGCCCATCCGCACCCCTTTATACCGATCGCTCATTCCCGATCTCACACTTATCCTCGACTTTCCATTTTGCCGCCCACTAAATGGGAATAAACCATTGCGAATTTACTCGGCAGTCAATAAGCCCAGAGAGAATGGGAAAATTGCAAAGCAGAGCAGCTTGTATTAGGGGGTTGATTTGGTTTCGCTTGCATCGAAACGTAAAACCAAAAGGTAGACTCAGGGTCCTGGTTTAGATGCTTGGGTAATTCTCGGAATCCAGAACTACGAAGTGCATTCCGAGAAGGAGAAATGGAGAGGGTCGATTGAATCGATTGAAAACCAACAAGGCTCCCGGAGTCGACTGCATACCGGCAGAGCTTGTGAAACATGGAGGAAAGGCAACCGCTCGAAAGATACACCAGCTCATCCAAACAATATGGGATAAGGGAGTCACTCCGGAAAAATGGAAAACCTCAATAGTCATTCCCCATTTTCAAAAAAGGCGACAGATCTGACTGCGAAAACTACATAGGAATATCATTGATCCCAACCGCATACAAAATATTAACAAATGTCATTCTGGCGAGAATCACACCATACGCAGAAGAGATTCTGGGAGACTAGCAATGTGGATTCCGTAGGAACCGGTCAACGGGCGACCAAATGTTCACAATAAGACAAATGCTGGAAAAGAAGTGGGAATACGGAGAGACGGTTCACCAACTGTTCGTTGACTTCAAAAAAGCCTACGACTCAGTCGCAAGCCATAGACTCCACCATATTCTAGTTGAGCTAGGAGCCCCAAAAAAAATATGCCGAGTTAAAGGGCGAGTTAAAATAGAAAACCACCTCTCAGAACCATTTGAATTCCGAGACGGACTAAAGCGGGGAGATAGTCTATCACCGTGTCTTTTTAACCTTGTGCTCGAGTATGTCATCAGAAAGGTACAAGACGACAACATGGCCGGATCATCCCTGAACGGGGTCACACAAGTGCTCGCATATGCGGATGACATCGCCGTTCTGGGCGATAATCTAGAGACTGTTAGTAAAAACTGTGAAATCATGATACAAGCAGCAGGGGCCTAGAAATAAATGAAGACAAAACAAAATACATGATTACGGCGAGAGCAGGTGGACCTCAGAGAACACATATAAACGTCAGGGGCAAGATATTTGAAAAGGTCAAAGAATTTAAATATCTGGGAACGATACTGACGACCAGAAACGAAACGTCGAAGAAAATTAAGAAAAGACTACACTCCGGCAACGCTAGTTGCCATGCAGCCACCAAACTGCTATCACGTAATATAAAGCTCCGTGTCTATAGAACCATAATCATGCCGATTGTTCTATACGGATGCGAAACATGGGCTCTCACAAAACGGGAAGAGAAAAAATTCTGCGTATTCGAGAATAAAGTTTTAAGGAGTATATTTGGCGGCAAAAACGACGAGGAGGCAGAGTAATGGGGGAAACTCCACAACATCGAATTGGAAGAGCTATACCGCAAAGTTACAATAGTGGCAGTAATCAAGTCGCGAAGATTAAGATGGGCCGGACACGTAGTGCGAAAGAGCGATGATAGGACCGTGCATAGAATTCTTGACGGTAAACTCACGGGAAGAGACCGACAGGACGGCCGCAACGGAGTTGGGAGGACAATGTTACATTGGACCTCGAGGAGATTGGATCGAAGGTCGAACGTGGAAGGAGAGCGCACAGAACAGGGAACAATGGCGGAGCCGAGTCGGTGAGGTCATGAACTTCCGGGTTCCTACAGGCCGATAAATAATAATAATAATAATAATAATAATAAACACATATATATATATATACTAGCTGACCCGGCAAACTTCGTTTTGCCATATACATTATTTCTAGGGATTTTTGGTAGAAAAAAATGACTAACTTTTTGAAAGTGTATGAGGATTCGGTATATGAGTAGAAAAGGCATGGAGCACTGTCGATGATAACGGAATATAAAAAAAAACAAACCACTAAACACTAATTTTTTAAATTTATTAAATGTATGTACATATCAGTAATTATGACAATATTACTAAAAACCAGTATCAGTCTCTTAATGCAACAGAGTGTACAATATTTTTTGTTTTCCCATCTTTAGCTAACACAAACAAACTGGATGGTTTGTCCACTCGAGAGCACGCCACGTATAATTGTCCGTGTGAAAAACATGATGTGCTCAAATCTAAACCACAGACAGACATTGTTTGGCCTTGAGACTTGTTGATAGTCATTGCAAATGCCAATCTAATTGGAAATTGAAGGCGTTTAAATTGAATTGGTACATCTGTGGGTATAATAGGGATTCGCGGTAGTAATATGTTTTCACCTCGGAATTTGCCATTTAAAAAGATGGCTTCAATAACATTTTTCATTAATTTTTTAATAACTAATCGCGTGCCGTTGCACAACTGTAGTGGGTTTGTGGCGGTTCCGCCAGATCCCACGGCTCGCCTTCCTGAAAAAACCCCTATAACCACAACCCGGTCTGCACCAGATTTCGCTAATGCAATTCGCATTACTATCTTAAATGCTTCACGCATCAAACAGATCCAATTATTATAACCCTAAAATCCCTATAAAGAAAACTTACTTTTTCATTGCATCCCTTTGCATACAATTTTCCGTAAGAATTCTTCTTGACCTTTTTAGGAATTCCATAACTCCCGTTGTTTCCCGCCAATGCATTTGCATTTGCCCCAGAAAACATTTCCTTTTCCAAGGACATGTAATGCTTTCAAGCATTATCTGAAATTCCTAAAATTCATCCTTAATGTGCATATGCACCATAAATAGCAAACATTCGATACCCTTTGTCTGAGTTAAAATACTATGTCGTCAGCTTGTTTTTACAGCTGCAACACTAGCGATTCAATAGACAAACAATGATGCATTTCTTTCGTCGCCACCACTAATTGCTTGGCATACCTAAATGCAAGCAAGGGATGCGTATCGGCAATTAACCCAAGATACGATATACAATTTCCATGGTATAAAGTATCGTATTCCATTAACACCTTTTTTCCAACGTCCGTCATAGCGACGTTGCATAAACATGACCCCCATTAAAGAGCGAACCATTTGGTCGCCTTTTCTTTTTCCCTATTGTCTTTGCCGCCTGCCTGTTTCGTCGTTCCACTGCACGTGCGAATAGCATCGATCCGCACGATCACCACACATACTACCATGACCTTTATCACAAGATCTGGTTTCCTATACCACCAAGAGAGACTTTACGTGTCTCTGGTGTTAGGTAAAAACGATATCCTTATCGGAGAGGATATCGGTTTAGTGGAATTCAATCTTCGGAGCGGTCGGGTCGCTGGTCATCCACCGTACCTGCGCAGGTACGGTGGGTTAAAACGTTTGTGCCGCAGTTCGTGTGTGGAATGTCTAAGAATCGATTAAAATCAGCCAACACCAGTATAAGTAAGGACCATTCGTAATAAAAAGTTTAAGTATAAATAGCATCGCCGGAGTGTTTTTGTTTCTGTGTTGTGTCCGCTCGGTCGCGAAGGTCAACCATCGTTTTCTTCCCCCTTGCGTTGTGAGCAGTGTTCGCGTGAACAATTTATGATGGAGGAGGAAGTGAACCTAGTGTCCGTGTTAGGCACTTTACTTCCTCCCCACATTGGTGACCCCGACGTGATACAATCGCGCCTTCTGGAAAATAAACAGTCGGCGAAAACAGTGCGCGTTTTTGTGAAGCACGAACTTGCGTTTCTTGGTTTTTCGTTCCAGTGACAACAGTGAGCAATTGTGGCGGCAATTGCCGGATTATAATCAATGGGCAAAACATCGCCCCAACGCCAGCCTTCCTTCCAACACCAGCAGCCAACACGCACCAATCACCCCCACAACAACAGCCAGGTTCGGTAAGATTTTTTCTTGTTCGTCAAACAAAACTATAAGTTCAACCGAACGTTCTGCATGTGATTACACATCGCAAGCGAAACCTTTAAAGAAATTCCGCGATACCTGCTCAAACCATTTAACTTTGTTAAAAGAGCAGCATTACGTTCGATAAAGAAATGTTTGCTATTATCCAAATGCACAAGGGAATTAGGCGAAGGAGAATTATATTTACAACAAAATAAGATCCGAAAGTTTAGTGCCCACCAAGTCCTCCGTCGATGAGATGTATATCAATAGCAGCAGCGGACGCTTACCACACTCGCCCTGGTGACAATTCCACAACTTACAACTTACAAGTCTCGCCATTTCACATCAATTGCATTGACGAAAATATAAATTTAAAGGATACCCACAATTTTAAATCAAAGGACGTGGCAACTACTAGCAGGACATGCGAAACCCCGACAGAAGTTGAAAAGCTAAGGACCTTCAATTAGACCGAACTTCAGGACAAATTACCGACAGCGAAGAGCCCGACTTCATGCCGTTCAATTTATAAAGTTACTAAATATGAGAACTCATCATACAGTCAGGAGTTTGTTTCCTTCTTTCCAACAATACCTGTTTTAAAAAAACAAAGGCCAGTATACAGGAAGCAAGTACTAATTGCTGGAACACATCTGATCTTCTGCAATTGCTACTCGAAGCGGACCCTTTCCCGTAAGTTTTAAACAAACAGCGAATAAATAGTTTCTTTTCAGCGATAGACGGGGCTGTAAAAAACACCCATATGTCCGACTTTCTTATATCAGCAAGACACGACCTTATTGAGATTGGAACCACTTTAGACGCATATAAATCGACCGCACGAGACGTGAAGGCTCTTCTTTATACCTTTTTTTTTTATCATAACTTAAGTGTAGATTTTAATTTTTGAGATATAGCTGTCCACAAAATTCAAATTTCATTCAATTTTTAAAGCCTTCGTTTCGAAATCCGTTAATGTCAATTGTATAAAATATTACCCTAATATGTGTTTTACAATTTAAATCAATTTTTTTTTTTATTATAAACAAATCAAAGAAATTGTGTTTCTAGTAACCCACCTAAACTATGTACCCCTTCCAAATAAAGGTAAAACGTTTTTCTATTGTAAACGTAGACAACTGGTTAGAGGCAGTTATTCTACCAGTGTAAGAAAAGAGTATAACTGAGTTAACTATTAAAAATCTGTTCATTCCAATTCAAATTCCGAAACATTGTTTTCAATAATTAAAATTCATAAAGTATGCTTAAAAGATATTGACATTTATATGGATGGATATATGTCCGGAAATATATACATTTATATAGGTGCATTTCTTTTTTGTTTTGTAACCTAGTAACGTACCAAACAGACAATATTTTTATATTAAATGTTACACCTACTCAGTTTTGCTATTATCTTTCCTTTTCAATACATTAAAACGCAAAAACAGATGCACCAAAATCAAATAAATTCAGTGCGTTTTTAAAAATCAAAACATCCGAATAATTTCTTATAGATATAGATTTGCGAAACACAAGCAAATTATTATACTTGTGACACGACAAAGGCAAACTATTTTCGAAATCTTGCATTAGCGTATAATTGGAAAATATTTATATACGGTACACTGTAATAAGAAATCATATATAGATTAATATACCAACATTGTTATCAAATTTTTTTTTATTAGCCGCAGTAACTACACTTTAAACCTGTTCCAATTCAAGATTTTCCAGGGATACAATCGTATCGTACAATGAATATAAATTTAAGAAATACCTAATATGTGCCACAAACTTATATATTATTGTATAATTTACGAAGTATGTTTTTCACTAGCAGATGGAAGAGCTTCCACATTTGCCAAATCACTAATTAACAAAATACTGTATAATCTTAAAAGCAAATTGTTAAAAATCAGCTAACCATGTTATTGCAATGCCAACTTAACAATCACGGGATGCATATTTTACACAGTTTGGTATAGCAAATTAAAACCGTATGCAAATTGGATCGTTACACACTATTAATCACCAGCCCAATGCAAAAACCGCATTAATTTCGTCAGAGGCTAGAACCATTGTAAAATTAAAATAAGAAATACCCTTTTAATAAGTAGTTAAAAAAAAAAAACAAAAACCTTGTAAGCCCCTTCAGGGTATTGAGTAAGCACAACCTTGTTTCGTAATATACCACACGACACCACGACTCGGCTCATTCACATTCAATTCTGGCTCCGCCTTAGACTCCCTTCCACACCACCCGACTATCGCGACTCCTTTCAACTCCCTTCGACTTCGCTCGACTGCTTTTCAACGTTTTCCGACTCCGTTCACACACACGCGACTTCACTCGATCACCTCAGACTACTCAACCTTTTTAGACTCCATTTCTACAGTCTTCCCAAGATATTGGCGCATAAGCCATCACACATATCCGACTTCACCTTAGACTCCATACAACTGTTTCGGCATTTTTCACCCCACCGAACCCATTTGCATCATTTTCAACCCTTTTGACTTCACTCGGCTCCTTAAGTAACAACAGCTACTTCGCGTAGCATATAATCTAAAGGACGCCCGGTTTTGTCTCGCGTGAAACACCCTCACCCTTTTCTGTCTCTTTCCTGAAGGTTGGCGCTCACGCTCACCAACCATAGCCTTCACGCAACCCCAAGCAACCCTTCTCGACTTTCCTTGACCGCTAAAAACATGTTCTGCCACTGTCCAAATATTAGCGTCCATGCACGCCAAAGACAGTTATCACGCGACACCGCTCATCAATGCTCGACCTTCTACCCGATTTCAGCAAGCCAGCTCCCCCCGTTACCACAGCTACTACGCGTAGCAACACCCGGCAGGACACCTGGTTTTGCCTCTTTATTTAAACTTCAGGACTTTCGTCCTTAGATCTCCTAACGTCTCCCAAACGTCTCAGCAACACCGGTCCGCAAATCAAACCAATACCACCGGACTGAGACAATATACTTGGTTCCCCAATCTTTAGCCACCATGGCTCACCTTTAGCGGCAACTAAAGGCTATGCACGCCCCTCTACGCCACCTCAAATGCCTAGGTGCATAATACTTCGGAGCGCACATCTAATAACCCTAGGGCGCCCTGGGGTTGGACACAATCAACCACCCACCAGGAGCCCCCTAACCAAAATCCCCATTTTTTTTTTAAACAAGAGCGACGGCCGGCACCTCACAGCAAGTTTCCATTCGGTCGAGGTCGCAGCTACCGCTACATTGGCACCAATGTACCGGTCCTCCCTCGATAGGTAAAACGTGCAATTGAGGGCCCGCCCTCCTCTACCTGTCCCAGCGCCAAACAAATCGCCATACAAACGTATGGACAAAAGACACCCGCTCTGGACTTGGTCCCTTTCCAATCCGCACACGGCAACCCGTCACTGCGGATGGGAATTACCCTGGGATAAATCCCCCTCCATCTCGCACACACTATTTCGTCACTGCGGATGTGAGCGGATTTCCGAAGGGTTCCGACCTATTCGGGCGATAAGCCTGTTGGTCCACGAGACCCATAACAGGCCTATGGACCACGCCGCACACATTTGCCCTTGATGGCATCAAGCGGTAACAACTGTGTCCATCTTATCGATAAAGGCCCAAACAATAACCAGGAACTGGTCACCACGACAGTCCCGTAACATTACCACTGCGCATTCCGAAGCAAGCTCCCTATCATCACAGCACCCACCATCGAGCATTCCCTCGCCCCTACCTTTTTTTTCGTGACTACGTCACTGGGAGGGGAGTACTATGGCGGTTCCGCCAGATCCCACGGCTCGCCTTCCTGAAAAAACCCCCATAATCACAACCCGGTCTGCACCAGATTTCGCTAATGCAATTCGCATTACTATCTTAAATGCTTCACGCATCAAACAGATCCAATTATTATAACCCTAAAATCCCTATAAAGAAAACTTACTTTTTCATTGCATCCCTTTGCATACAATTTTCCGTAAGAATTCTTCTTGACCTTTTTAGGAATTCCATAACTCCCGTTGTTTCCCGCCAATGCATTTGCATTTGCCCCAGAAAACATTTCCTTTTCCAAGGACATGTAATGCTTTCAAGCATTATCTGAAATTCCTAAAATTCATCCTTAATGTGCATATGCACCATAAATAGCAAACATTCGATACCCTTTGTCTGAGTTAAAATACTATGTCGTCAGCTTGTTTTTACAGCTGCAACACTAGCGATTCAATAGACAAACAATGATGCATTTCTTTCGTCGCCACCACTAATTGCTTGGCATACCTAAATGCAAGCAAGGGATGCGTATCGGCAATTAACCCAAGATACGATATACAATTTCCATGGTATAAAGTATCGTATTCCATTAACACCTTTTTTCCAACGTCCGTCATAGCGACGTTGCATAAACATGACCCCCATTAAAGAGCGAACCATTTGGTCGCCTTTTCTTTTTCCCTATTTTTCCGCCTGCCTGTTTCGTCGTTCCACTGCACGTGCGAATAGCATCGATCCGCACGATCACCACACATACTACCATGACCTTTATCACAAGATCTGGTTTCCTATACCACCAAGAGAGACTTTACGTGTCTCTGGTGTTAGGTAAAAACGATATCCTTATCGGAGAGGATATCGGTTTAGTGGTAATTCAATCTTCGGAGCGGTCGGGTCGCTGGTCATCCACCGTACCTGCGCAGGTACGGTGGGTTAAAACGTTTGTGCCGCAGTTCGTGTGTGGAATGTCTAAGAATCGATTAAAATCAGCCAACACCAGTATAAGTAAGGACCATTCGTAATAAAAAGTTTAAGTATAAATAGCATCGCCGGAGTGTTTTTGTTTCTGTGTTGTGTCCGCTCGGTCGCGAAGGTCAATCATCGTTTTCTTCCCCCTTGCGTTGTGAGCAGTGTTCGCGTGAACAATTTATGATGGAGGAGGAAGTGAACCTAGTGTCCGTGTTAGGCACTTTACTTCCTCCCCACAGGTTCAAATTACGAAGCAAAATAACCGGAGATCCAACCTTCAGTTGTAAATTATATGGTGGCATGCCTGGTAAATCCAACGAGTTTAAAAGCTCTGTTGGATAATTCACAGCTTCGGTGGTATCGCAAACTGTATCAATAGATTTGTATGACACCAAGTCTCCTGGCAATAAATCTTGTATCTTAAGATTCAATTCGTTGACGTCCACATTTTTTGCTGCTAAAATTGCTCTTTCTGCCAGCCACTCATGATTTGTGTATTGTCTGTGAACATCGGGAAATATTTGGACAATGAGAGCATCTTGCGAATCAATGATTGTGCAGAAATTGGTCGGAAATTTTATGCATCCAGTTTCATCTGTAGTAACTTTTCCATCGCCGATATCTAATAGTTGTTTTGAGAATGTTTCAGCAGATGGATCTTGAAGCATTTGAACGCGCATATTTACTTTCAGTTGTACTTAACATTACGCCACAGTGTACTTAACATTACGCCACAGTGGCGATGATTTTAAGCACGCGTTGAGCTCATCAGCGTATGTTGAACGTGGAATGACAGGAAGTGTTTGTCTGAAATCACCTGAAAGGAGTAACAAAGTTCCGCCAAATAGTTTCAATGTCCTGTTCAACGCCTCAAGCGAATGTTTGTGCGCCATAGTACATTCATCCCAGATGATAATTTTACACTGTTTCAGTACTGTGGCCATGGAAGATTGTTTTTTTTATGTTGCACACTGCGTCTGGGTTATTTTCAATATTTAGTGGCAGCTTAAATACTGAATGAGCTGTTCTACCTCCATCCAATAAAGTTGCCGCAATGCCAGATGATGCAACAGCCAATGCGATGCCATTATTTGATCGTATTTCGGCGAGAATTAACGAAATAAGGAATGTTTTGCCAGTTCCACCTGGTGCATCCAAGAAAAAGAAACCACCTTGTCCTGCCGCAACTGCGAGCATGATACGGTCGTAAATGGCTCTTTGTTCGTCATTCATTAGTGGGACATTGCGAGCAACAATCGCTGCCATTTCCGTAGTATTGTATTGTAGTTCACGATTCAATTCAGTGTTGATTAAATCAGATGCATTTCGATTTGGCGAATGCATACCGAAATGACTGAGAGGAAAGTTGGCAATAATAATGCAAAGATCCTCAATAGCAATCAATGGTTCATTGTACATAGTGTCGCTGAATGCTATCGTTAGATCATTGCATCGTGTACGGTGTTGATGCAATATATCATCAGTCATTGAATCTTTGTGATTATCCCATAATGTCTCTGCTCTGGCCGGAAAACATGTAGTCAACATTATAGCGAACAGTAGACGAATTTGTCTTGCTGTACAGTTCAATCCTGCTTCAGCAAGCATACATTCCCACTGGTTGTCATCTTCCAGTAAACCGAGTGCAAGGCATGCACCTTTATATGTTGGATACTGTTGCTCATTCACTTTACGTATATCTTGAAATGACAATGGGCCGGTGACATTAACCAACAACAGCCGGACATAAAAGCACTCAGTCTGCCTTGGATTAACTGTAAATACTCCTCCCAAGGTGTTTGATTTGAATAAACCGGGACATGCATCAATTGGTGTGCCTTGCTTACGGGGCATCCATTTTTTTGTTGGTGCCCATGTGAAATAACGTGGTACTTCTGAATAGAGTAATGTTCGTGCAAAAGCACCAAAAGCATCCGCACGATTACACAATTCAAAAAATTCGATGAGTGTAGTTTTTTGTGGATCTATCGCACGATCAATTGCTGTCTCGCTCGTGAAATATACGCGCTGGCCGTTTTCAAGATGGACGGCTAAATGAATGACTGCTGGATCTCGTTAATGAATTGGGAAACCAAAGATACGCCAAACAGCTTCATTGGAACTGACGTACCGGCCAATTTGGTAAAGCGTTATTTCATCGTTGTTATTCACCGGAGGAACATTCACATTGGTATTTTCAACGCGAAATACAGCCATATCACTGCCTTTATTTACATACTTGCAAATGTATTTGATGCTCTTCACTGAACTGCAGAACTCGACATTAATATGAGCATTGAATGTTTTGCTCAGCAAAGGCGAATATGGGACCACCCAACGGTTATCAATGTCAATGTCTATGTTATTGATCTTTTTAACAAAAGATTGTCCTCCATTATCGGGATTTCTTCGACGATATATTGGATATCCATCAACATTTGTGATCGTATCGTAAGTGAATTTTTTTGGAAAACTTTTAGTACATTTACCGTCTGCCATGCAAGGCGATGAACGATTCATATTGTCACATGGGCCATGAATCATATTTGCAGTAAATATCAAACAGCATTTGATCAGTAGACGGATCTGGAATTTCCGCAGAAATTATACTGTCGATTTCTTCAGGACGTATTTTATCGATTAACCATACCAAAATGTGTGCATGAGGTAATCCGCGCTTTTGCCATTCAACGGAATACATCCAGCAACGTGTGGGACCAAATACATGTAACTTTGTAATGAAATCAATTAGAGACTTCAATTTTTGTCTGAAACCACGTGCTGTAATGTCATGACATAAACACGTATCGGGTATCGCCAGATCAGCCTCAGGAAAACTGAGCTATCTTTTTAGAACCAAGAAATACTTTACTCCGGGCCAACTTCGTCTCCTATATAAATCTCAAATTAGACCCGCGCTCGAATATTGCTCTCATGTTTGGAGCTCGGCTCCTAAACATACCCTCGACCTACTTGAGAGCGTACAAAGACGAGCGATCCGCCTGATCGGCGACTCGGCGCTGACGTCGGGACTACAGTCGCTATCACATCGAAGGCGCGTGGCCGACCTCTATCTGTTTTACAGATATTATCACGGGTGCTGTTCTTCGGAGATTCTTGGCATTGTTCCATGCAATTCGGTCTATATGCGCTCCACAAGACAATCCGACGGATCGCGCCCGTTTGTGGTTCATCTCCCGACGGCGCGAACATCCCTGTATCAGAACTCGTTCCGTTACAGAGCGGGGAAGCTGTGGAACTCCCTTCCCACGGGAGTGTTCCCGGAGCGTTACAACCTGCAACTGTTCAAAAAGAACTGCAACAGTTATTTGATGGCATCTCGGGGCGCCACTCGACGCTATAGGTTCGCCTCTCCCGAGAGAAGTCTAATTAAAAAAAAAAAAAAAAAAAAAAAAAAAAAAAAAAAAAAAATTACGGTGTATTGCGCTTTGGCCAGGCAATAGTAAGGATGTGATCTCCGGCCATTTTGGATTACATGTGAAGGTGATGAATAAACACGGCCGCCCATATTCTCGCACGTAAGTCAAGGCGTCTTGTATATATTCTTGCATATAACGTGGACTGCCTGTGTACGATGATGGTAGAATGACAGAATTACCAATTTGGACGGCATCGGCGTTGTTGACAATAGCGTCTCGCAGGTGAATGTACTCTTCTGCACGTAGCTTTTGTTGATTAAATCGCAAGTATCGTAGTCGTTCGCTCTCTATCTTCACATACATGTCGACCATGAATTGCTGACAAAGCTCACGGCATCGTAGAATAACGTTGTCCTGATCACGTCTGATCATCAACCGATACGTTGTTTCAGTTCCTGTTGCGGGATCTCGTTGTTTAATATTTACGCAATACCCGTCTTGGCCTTTCCAGAACATTAGCGGATATTGGCGAGCCTCATATGAGCGGTGTGTATCAGCAATGAACTGTAGATTATTATTTCTTCTACGAATCACGATTTCCCGCGTAGCTGTACGATCGCCGACCATGATTCCAGCAACATCATCAAGAACAGGTGCATTAAATCTACGAATGTGCTCTCCAGCAGGTGTTTTATCAGGATTGATTACAATAGCGTGATTATCACTTTGTAATTTGTGCATGTGTGATTTGAATATCTTTAACAATTGATTGTGCCCATTCAATAGAGCATCCAGGTCGCCGATGGTACGCCTGGCAAAATGTGAATTAAGGTGATTATAGCCACAACGTGCATCCACGCGTGCATCCTCACCACCCATGAAATAAATTTGTAAAAATTTAGGTGATTAGTTTGGCATTGGCAGCAATGAACCCACTTCGGTTGAGCCGTTTTGGAGGAGTTCGAGGACAAACACTGTGACAAGAGAATTTTATATGAAGATTTATCTGTGGGGTATTTTAAGTAGAGTACCTGGCACGACATGAATTCACTTAATCCCTAACACCTTTAGATTATACTCACCGATTGCTGAAAATTGTTCCTCAAAGAAGACGAAAACGGGTAAAAATTAAACACTGATTTATTTTACGTAACTTCTTTTTGTTTTATTTCACACAAGTTTCTTTCACATATATGGTTCCTTAATTTATTGTTCTCTTTTCCAACAAGAGTTACACGGTATATTATACGACACGCGTAAGGACGGACTTCCACACACGCTTGACACAGGATCACGCACGGGACTAAAAGATATGTTTTTACTCGACTCCGTATGTTACAAAAACTCTCAATAGGCGCGTATAGTGCGTGTGCACTCTTATAATGATGATATCTGACTCCGATCACGAGACCTTGGGAAGTGTGTCTTTGACGGAATATTATTTGGTGTGATTTGACTTTGACGAATGTTTATTGTCCTTCGGTTGAAGGTCTTGGTTGCAGCGTTCCGCCGCACAATGCTAGCACACAACGAATCCACCGAGCGAAAAGCACAAATAAAACACGCAGATCGTTTACGGATTTAATCTTTTTTATTTCGTACAACTAATTGTTCATAAATTGCGCACTATGCTGGATTCAACTTAAATACGTGTCTCGACAATATTTTAATTAACAACGCAGCGAAACACACGCACGAAACACACGTTACTCCCTTAGATTAATTAAAAGAAATGAGGATACAATTAATCATTTGCTTTTTACATCTCCCTCTCCGTACGAATTGTCGTTCCGTTGACGGTCCAAATTATACTATCTCAACCCTAAAAATATCCTGCTATCGTATCTATATCTGCACAGAGAAATTTCCTATTCGCTCTGCTAACAGAAGTTTTGAATCTCTGTTAGCAGCATGTTGTTAAGTCCCAGGGGTAATTTCGGTGACTGAAAAGGAAAAAGTCAATCGACGCATACATCCTTAAACGACATTATCACCATCCGTGGTGGTGATCGAAATTTGGTTCGACGGCTGTCGATTTTGTGCCGCCTTTATTGGCACAAAACATCTGGCGCGCGGCCGACGGGTATCGTGCAGTTTGAATGGACGTACGGTCCATGGTTTTGTTTAACTTCTTTCGGTTAAAACTAACAATCCATTAGACCTTTCTAATGGGTGTGAAAATCGAAAGGGATCGTGGGATCGGAATAGATCCTTTGTAGCTGACAAGCCGAGCCGATTGTCTGGCACGGTCCATGTATGAATGAATGAAATAACTTGTTTGATGTGCATGCCTGCTGGGGTTTTACTTTCAGGTGAAAATTATTTGAAAGAAAGCTTACACTGCTCTAATGCAGGTAAGTATAGTGGTTCATGGACTGAGGGAAAAGTAGGTTGTTTTAAAGAAATGGATGGTTCTTTAGGAATGTTTTAAAGAACCGCCACATATCCATCTTAACACCAGGACATTTCCTAATTGGTACTGTGCTCAACACCGCCCCACAAAAGGGACTCGATCTAGACCAAGCCCAACTACTTGAAAAGATGGCAGTTCATGCAGAAAATACAACAGGACTTCTGGGAAATATGGAAGGCTGAGTACGTCATTCGTCTCCAACACTGAACAAAATGGCTTGCCCCAAGCCTGGAACTAAAAAAGGCAGTTTAGTACTTTTGCCTGATGGACAATTGCCGCCTACCCTGTGGCTACTGGGCAGAATTGTAACAATACTCCCTGGAGCTAATACAAAAATTGGTGTCGTTACAATCAAGACAGCAACTACAACACTGAAGCGCCCAATAGCCAAACTTTGCCCGAAAATCTGAAAAACAACATGTATGCATCTAAAAGGAGTTAGTCCGTCCTTTTCCCCTGAGGAATTGCTCGAGGAAATAAAAAAAATAGAAACCGACAATTTAAAATTTACCGGTGTTAAACCACTTTCCACCGACATCTCCCGAATTCGCAACTGCGAGTTGCCGTTCTTCATTGTCTCTCTAATTTCTAACAGTAAAATTGATCCACTCAGACATACATATTAGAGTCCTCAATTATCAAACAATAAGTTGGGAAGATATAAAGAAATCCGACCGCGTATTGCAATGCATGCGGTGTCAACGCTTCGACCACCTTGCATCGAATTGCAACATGAAATTTAGATGCGTGAAGTGCCCCAACAATTATGTCATTGGCGAATCCAATTTGGGTAAAGAACAGCTCCTGGATAAGAATAAGTTATCCTGCGTCCTCTGTAAAAATACAGATCACCCCGCTAACTTTAGGGGTTGCCCTAAATACCAACAACTAAAATCAAAATTGCAAACCAGAAAGAAACAAGTTGAAGAATAGAATCGAATGCAAACTCGTTCTTACAACAACTGGTGTAAAAAAATCACCAATCGTGGAACAACCACGTAAGAACATAAAAATGTCTGCACCAGAGGAACAAACAGACATAACCGCAATGTCACTGCCCATATAAGCACAGTGTATTTCGTTTGAAATAAAATTTGAAAAATTCGAAGAAAAGCTGACTGAACAGGCGACCAGAGTAGATATGATCTATTCTACGCTGTTTTAAGATAACTCCACACTATAGGTTCAATGTTCTCTTCGGCTGAGTTAACTCTTAAAATTATTGCCGTGACTGTTGATTCACTAATCCGCATGGAAAGAAGAGATAATCTGTTCAATCTGCTAGAAGCCGAATGCCTTCATGCGCTTTCGTTTGTTAACGAAACTAAGCTAAAAAAGGTACAAATTGGGCTACCAGAAATATAATGTAATCGGAGGAGATCGTCCAAGCTCCACTTAATTCTACAATGCTGCAAAAAGTGCTCAATAACTTCTTAACTTGGTGTGGAGAAAACTGCTTTGTGCTTAACATCGCCAAGTACCAATCCATACCTCTTCACGTAAGCGTATTCAATCGCCCTTGGGCCCCTATTCCTTCATAACTAACCCCTGACCCTTGCTCAAACTTTTTAAGACCTTGGGACCGTTAGGGACAGGGAGCTTAACTTCGTCTCATATATCAATGAGATGATCCTGAAAGCCAACTCTGACCTCGAATTCGTGAAACGCTGTTCAAAGAAATTCTCCAACCCGGACGTAACTCGGTCCCTTTTGTCTTTACTTCGTCCGTCAACTGCTAGAATATGCCAGCCAGGTATGGACAGAAAATCTTATCTTATCATAAAACCGACATCCGTAGAATTGAAAGTATTAAACATAGCTTCCTACAGTTCGCTCTCCGTGATTTAGAATAGGACAACCCGTTAATCCCGCCTCCTTACATTAATCAACCTCAGAACCCTTAAGGAGCCAAAGGTTCTGGCTGACATACTGCTCATTCATCGACTCTTCTCCCCCTCGGTGGACTGCATCTACCCTCTGAACTTTATTCCTCTGAATAGAAACCCGCATAATACGCGTGATCCCCGCCTTCTCTATATTCACCCTAACCCCATCGCCTTCTAAATCATCCACTCATCCACTCTTAGGTGGTACTTGCTACACTTTCCTCCCTATCCTGCCCGCACATCCAAACCCTCCTCTTGCTAACATTGTAAAATCTGTTCCCCTTACGTTAACCTCAGTTAAGTTAGATCATGTTAGATTATACATATATTACTTTAGTTTGTAAGGTTATTTATACATTAGTTTATAAGTATATGTTATGTATTACTTGCATTAAGCCAATGAATGGGGCCATACCCCCTCTAAAATATAAACTAAACCACACGCTTTCGACTAGTTATTAGGACTGCCTCTGTTTTGTGGTCAGCTAGTTGTAGTCCGGCCGATTGAAGCCAGTCTTTAATCAATCGAATTGTTTCATTGGCGACCGCTTCCCCCTAGCTGATATGCTTAGCAAATGCGATGCCGTCTACGAATTCAATAGTTTCCACACGTTGAGATTGCTTTATTTGAAAACTTGCTTGTACATAATATTCCACAGGATTGGACCAAGTACTGCTCCTTGGGGAACTCCTGTCGACACATCATATCATTTTCTACCTTCGTCCGTATTGTACATCAGCTATCTGTTGGTGAAGTTATGGGGGTATTTGGTCTCGGTTAGGTGCCGCCTGACACAGGTTCACCGAGACTTCCCAAGTCCGTCACTGTTTCGCCGAATGGTGGTGGTTAAGAATGGTTACTAATGAAAACGCCAGCGATTCATCTTCATTTGAGGTATTTATACATTTTTATTCTTTTAATATCAAAAAAACAATATAACCAAATGGAAAACAATTGCGAACTAAAGTGGCTCCGCCGTTCAAAAGGGCTTCGCCGTAAATTCAATCAAACACTGAATCTATTTACACAAAAAACTGACTTATAAATAGCTTCACTTATTTCACGTGCCCTGTGTCTGTTGTTATATGAACTATTTAACACAACAAAAGTTTTACACTTAAAGGCCGTGAAGCACTGCATTCGTTTATACAAACTGAATTGGAAAATATCTTCAATAAAGCACGGCGTTAATTTATAAAACTGATTTGGACTAACTTCAACACTTTTTTGTATACTCGTTCACGACAGTTGTTCGGTTCAGACTCTATTAATATATTTAACGTGGAGGCCCGACTTGCCTCCACGGAATCCGTATCGCGATTGATTTATTTATATATTTATTTATTTATATTTCCTTGTATAGGTCCCAGCACAAGGGCGCGAAACACAAACACGATAATCGCCTCTGCTACTCATCGTGTGTGTCCACAAGTATGCGGACCGTGGATTAACCGAATCCACAAGGGCAAAATTAGCTGGCATGGTTGCAGCTGGTGCTAATATCTCGACGAATATTTTGTGTTTACACGATCAGCGACTGCGTACAGCATTTATGCTGATCGTGCACATCTTGGCGACATCTCCAGGTAGTCGAATTCTCGCCGGATATTTTCCTTTTTTGAGGACTCGACTTCCTTGGGCGGTCAGCCGTATACCTTAATATATTTGTCGGTCGGATGACCAACCGATGTGGGCATTTATAAAAAGAAGAAGAAGAAACATCTCCTGCACGGGTGCGGTTGACTCGTTAGGAAATATTATAGCGTTTGTAATGATACTGAAGAACGTGTGATTCGAACCGCCGCTATGACAGTTAGAATCACCAAAAATTGAACCGAAGCGTAACACATCAGGCTACTGGCCGATTTTTGAATTCGATTTTTAGACTCAAGTATATTCCACTGATGTGAATTATTTTTGTTATCGCTATGGTATACGGCTCTGATGCATTTTCTTATTCAATTTTCGTTCGGTGTTCTTCATTATTTGATTGTGCATTGTGTGTATCTGTTAGAGACGCCACAATATCTCATTGATGAGGTTTGGTTAATGTTGGTTGCTTGATGGTGCAACCAAATGGCTTTTAAGGCACATGATGCGTTTAATGCAACCATGCCCTTGTGGAAAAACATTTATTTGTTGCTGATGGATTTTGCATCAGCGCAATTACAGTTCTAAAGTATTTCTGAAGATATTGGTACAACTATGGAAGGTAAGTACATGTTTTTCATGTGTTTAAGGAAACTCTTTCCCCATCATAGGTTGTAAGGCGTTAAATGGAACTGCCACAATACTTGTTTTATATCGTTTTGAATGCTCTAGGTTGGAAGTTTTTACATGGTTAATGGGAAGGTGACTAGTGGCGTTCGAAGGGACCGCCATAAAGTAGCTTATGACGATTTTTAGGAGATATATCGGAGCGCCTACTCGACTAAGGGCTCTTCTGATAGACAACCACTTGGCGTTCTTTATGTCCTATATTATGACAGCATATCTGTCGTATCAATATTGTATGACAGTCGCTCGTCGTTCGTCAAGCAACAAACATCCTAAGACGGTTAGCAGTTTTAAAACAAAGAATATCGAGTGCGTGTGTGCGTGAATTCGTGAATAAACTGTGTTTTTCGCAGTTCGGCCGGCGTTGCACGGCGAAAAAAAAAAAAAAAAAAACGAGTGTGTGTGTGTTTCGAAACCCAAATGGGCAAGACGAAGAGCGTCGAATTAAAAATGGCACACTCATGTGTAGTCGCTAATTCAAAAACAATCAAAAAAATTGGCAAAAGGAAGAACGAAGTGTCAATTATAGATGACAGCCCAGTGGCAAATAAAGTCCGCTCAAACCTGTCAATGGAACGACAAAAATCAAATGTGACGAAAAAAACCGTCACAGAAGAAAATATACCTGCCAAGGATACTTGTTACTCAGGAGCAGGGAACAAATTTAATGAATTGGAGATACTGGAGTCAAACATTCTCGAAGGAGACGATGACCTAAACAGCTTAATTGCTGATCTCATCAAAAAACGAGAAGAACTTTCCAAACAAGTACGAGCAGCCCTGGAAGAGCGAAACAAAAGACGGAATGAAACCGAAGCAAAAAGAGAGCAAAAAACAAATCACCAGCGGCAGCATCAACATTCGCTACAAATAAGCGAAACAATGGACGCTCAACACCAGCATCACAAACAACTGCAGCAGACAAAGACAGCCAAGGACGAGCAACAACAGCAACCAAAAAAGGAAAAAATACCTCCAATTGTCATCAGTTACATAAAAGCGAAAGATTTAATGAAGTTGGGTGAGTTGACTTGTAAAGATTTTAAAACAAAAAGAATTAGTGCTGAAAAAACTAAAATTTTGTGCGAAGATCTAGAAGGTTACAATAAAGTAAAGTCTGCTTTGGGAAGGGCAAAAACCGAGTACTACACGTACACCCCAAAATCAGAAAGATCAATTTCCATACTCTTAAAAGGAGTTGATCCTTCGTTCTCCCCAGAGGAGATACTCGAGGAATTAAAAACGGTTGAAACAGCTAGTTTAAAATTTACAGGTGTGAAACCGTTTTCAACTGCGAATTCTGGAAAGTGCAACCGCAAATTGGCTTTCTACATTGTATCTCTAAGTCCTAATAGTAAAGTTGATGCGCTTAGACATATAAAATGTCTAAGCCACCAAATTATAAGTTGGGAAAAAATTAGAAAATCTGAGCGCGTACTGCAATGTATGCGCTGTTAACGACTTGGACACGTTGCATCAAACTGCAATATGAAATTCAGATGCGTAAAATGCCTCGCCGACCATAACATGGGCGAATGTCCGCCGGGAAAGGAACAGCTTCCGGATAGGGAAACACTGTCATGTGTCCTATGTAAAAATACAGGACATACAGCAAATTTTAGAGGCTGTCCCAAATTTCAACATATGAAGTTAAAGTGGGAATCAAAACAAAAGCAAGTGACAGAAGAGAAAAAAATTAAAACTCGTTCTTATAATAATTTCGTTGCCCCGCGTGTATCATATGCACAAATCACGGGCAATTCTATGCAACGAGTCCCCGTGGAATCCTCACATACCAATGGGCAAATACCGGCAGTAGATGCGCAACCTGAGATATTAAATATGATATCGGCCATGCAAACACAATTTGCTAATTTTCAAAAAATACTGACGGAACAAATGGCCCGAATAGATATGCTATGTTCGGCTTCAAATAACTCCTTCCATCAAAATCTTCAACCCTCTAACTGAACTAAAACTAAAAATTATTTCGGTGAACGTAAATTCACTAATACACATAGACAGAAGAGATAATCTAGGCAACATGCTTGAAGTCGAATCCCCTGATGTACTTTTGGCTAGTGAAACTAAGCTAAACCAAAGGCACAAAATTGTCTATAAAAACTATAAGATAATCAGACGTGACAGGCCACATTCTACTCAAGGGGGTGGGGTGCAGTTTTAATTAAAAAAGGTCTTTATCATAAGGTAATTTATAGTACAGAAGTACACAAATTTCAGGTGCTGGAAGCCTGCATAATAGATATTCCGTTGAGAAGTCAAAAGCACCTGTATGTGGTCTCCATTTATGCCCCTCAAGCTACCCAGTGTAAGCAATTTATCAATGAAATTGATATGCTATTTCGACACCTGAAATTAGACTCGGAAAACAACTATTTCCTAATAGCGGGTGATTTCAACGCCAAGCATAGTGCTTGGGGTGACTTAACCACGAACACAAGAGGCAATGCTTTATATGATTGGTGGCAAATGAATGCTATCGAGCGCAGATTAGAACTGTACGCCACAAGTACACCGTCTTATCCTAAAGGAAATTCATTTCTGGATTTACTTATGATAGACGATCGAATAAACTTGCCAGGCACAGATCTAACTACGCGAAACTGTCTTCGCACAGTCGATTACGATAGCGATCACTACGGATTTGGAGCCATAATTGAAGTCCCAAATGAACAATATTCACTAGAGCAGTTCGACCAGATCCACTCTTTCAATTTTCGAAAAGCTCACTGGTCACGCTTTGATCGATTAATAAAAAAAGAACTTCGTAACAGTGCCATAGACCCACCGACTATTAGAAACCTCCATAACGACGAAATCGATCATTACTTAACAACATTGGACGATATTATTACCAATGCAATGAATCGTTCCATACCTAAAGTTCCCCATACCGACGGTTATACTAATAAGTACAGGACATCAGCAATTGACGCTTTGTATAAGCAAAAGAGCATTATGCTCTCAAAGCTGAAAAGACTTTATAGACAGTTCAGCGACCCAAATAGTCAGGAAATAAGAACACTTAAGTCCCTAATCAAAAATCTCCAAAAATTGATCCGTGACAATTACCGTTCAAGAATAAATGAAGAGTGGAAGAACAAAATACAAGCCATTCAAGCTAGTGGATCGAATATGTTCTCACAAATCAATAAAACTTTTCGAAAGAAAGATCACAATGACATTCCATATTTGCGGGTCCCACGGACTCCTGAGAATTGTCAAGCAATGCTGAACTCAGGACTCAATCTGGAGCATATCAACTCCAACGAAGAAGTAATATTAGTCGAAGACCCGCAAGACAAAGTGAACTCAATTGGTGCATGTTTCGAAGCAGTATACAGAGTGAACGAATCCACTCACTCCAATACGATCCTCGAAAACAACGCATTCCAGACCTACAGCTCACTGAGAAATCAACTTTGTACCTGGAGGAACCAAAACCGTAGTTTTTACCACATTCAGTGAAAATAACAGAGCGGACTCCTCCAGGAGTAACCAGAATATGAATATGTTTGTGAGTAAGGATGAACTTACGAACATCCTTAAGTCAATCAAAAGCAAAAAGTCTTCTGGGATAGATAGCATCCCAAATGTAGTTTTAAAACATTTGCCTCCTGAAGCAGTAAAAATCTACACTACGCTATTCAACAACGTCTTAAATAAGGCATACTATCCAACCCACTGGAAAACTGCAATAGTCCACCCCATCCCTAAAAAGGGCAAAGACAGGACCAATCCAACCAACCTTCGTGCGATTAGCTTGCTGCCAAATATCAGCAAGGTTTACGAGAAGATCATAAACAAAGCACTGATGAACTGGTGTGATGAAAATGAAATCATCCCCAACAACCAGTTTGGCTTTAAAGCGGGACATAGTACGGTGCATGCCGCGTCAAAGCTTGTTTCCGACATACAATGGAACAAGACAAAGCGCCAATGCACAGGTGCCTGCTTAGTTGACTTTGAAAAGGCTTTCGACACCGTGTGGTTAGAAGGACTTCTTCATAAGTTAGAAAACCTGAGAATACCGCATTATCTATTGTTCAACATTTACGAAATGATAACGGACAAGCAATTTGTGGTAAAATGCGGAGATATATTCTCAAGCAAGACCTTCAAAATTACAAACGGTTTACAACAAGGGGCGGTGAATTCTCCCATTCTGTTTAATATTTACACCAGTGATTTAGTAGGTAAGCTTAACAATGCCATTGCATACGCAGACGACATTGTGGTATACAGAACAGGAGAGAAAATATATGTCATCAATAGACTTCTCCAGGACGACTTCAATAAAATAAAACGTTTTTGTAATGACTGGAAACTAAAAATTAATTTCCACAAAACCGAGACTATCCTTTTCAGAACACCTCTCTCCAGGGCCTCTCAGGATACAAAGTACAATTGGAAAAACTTCTCTATCGTAGGGAATAATAATCTCCCACTACAAGTGAAAACTGTAGTCAGATATCTCGGTATTTGGCTTGATCAGTATTTATACTTTGACAAGCATATAGCAGTCACTCTCTCTGCAGCAAGAAACGCATTTGTTGCCACAAAAAGTCTATTCCGAAGCAGCATTCTCAATCCAAAAGTTAAAATAATTTCATATTCGGCATTCATCCGACCAGTGTTGGTCTATGGCTGTCCAATATGGTACAATATATCCCCATTCTACATGGAAAAGATTCGCGTGTTCGAGAGACAGTGTTTGCGTTCCTGCCTCGGACTTAATAGAACACCAGAGTCACGATACCAGAAATTTTACCCTAATAAAACCCTGTATGATAAATCAGGACTAACTAGGATAGACAACTTCATTATAAAAATTATTCGTGGCCACATTGCAAGGGCAATGTGCAGTGTAAATAATCTTATCGCGGGAGCATATTATCCGAACGATATGTATCTGGAGAGTACCCTCCAGAACGGGTTCATTCCCCCAGAGGCGTTCCTCTTCTTGGACGGAAAAGGTCTAATCCAAGATGAGGGTGGAATACCTATTATATACCACGCTTTCCGTGGTGCTAGGGATAAACGAATTGTCCACAATAGCGATATCTCTAATAGGCCAGACCGACTTCGATTCAGTATGGTGATCAGTGAAAGAGATAAATCAATAAAAGACCGAACCAACCCCAACTGGTGGTGGCTCCAAAACGAAGAAAGGACTTCACGTCCTCAGATATAATATTCAGCTCTGGCGCAGCTTCCTCCCTTCCTTTTCCTTTGCCCTCCTTCCCGTTAACTTCTGTTATTTTATCTTTTTTGTTTTAAGCACTTATTGTTTTGTTTTTAAAATTTTTGCATCCCAAAAAAAAAAAAAAAAAACGCTATTTTTTTTTGTCATAATGCTTCGAAAAGAAGAAGAGGTAGACCTCTAAGATAAGAGTTTATTTTTTTTTATAATGTATGTGTATTATATTAAGAATAAATAAAAGAAAATGTAAGCTGAAAGGCATAAATTAAGCATATAATATTGTATAATTTAGAGTGCTTGTGAAGAGCCAGTAAATTACATTATGTAGTAAAATTATTAAGATAGGTTTAGCATTTAGACTAACATTGTAAAATATAAAAAAGACTTTGTGAATAAATGCGTCTGCAAACAAACAAACAAACAATATTGTATGACGACAGAGTATCGACTACTTAATAGGGTTTTTCGAGTTCGCTATAGACAACTTCATTAGAACTTTCACAGATCACATCGACTTTTGGTTTATTTGGCTTCCCCTGGGTTGGCGGAGCATATCCCCCGTTCCAACAATAGTCGTAATTTGATTAATTTCAATAAGACCAAATTTGTAAGACTTCCCGTATTTCAATATCGCGATAAACAATGCACATGAATCTATAAATTCCACATGAGCATAAACCCATTCTATATATGTTAATGGCTCAACCCTTCGACTCAAACTGTTGCTTAAGCATTGACTTTGCAAGTGAACCACTTGGACTCAGAAAACTATTTATACCTGCCGTTGTATGAATGTGGAGTGAATGTTATCCAATTTACAGCCAAAAAAATTTCCACGCTCAATCCATCCAGTCGGTGTGCTCGTGCTTCACTGTATTCTAATAATCAGGAGCACCGTCTTGTTGTTTTTAATGTCTCTAATGAACATAGCCCATAAAGAACGCATTTCAGAAAACGACTGTCAGGTGTGGCGTCCTTCCTATTCCAATTTCAGTTTCTGAAGTTGATAATATTTTTAGTCATTTGTCAAAAGACATCCCCATGTGAAGTATCATCCAGTTGACATCCATTCAAGTTGTGTTAGGAAACACGTATCAGTTATATCTTCCTGTACGCTATCTTGTGAATGAGGGGGTAGTCTAATTTGTTATCATTGGTCACACATCTTATCCCAAGGAATTTTTCGTGAACCTTTCGTCTATCTTTTTTCACAAGAGAATTACAATAAATGTGGTAGACCCATAAAATATACAACATCTAGATAAAATCATTCAATAAATCGAATGAAACTCAAAAACTTTCCGATTAATTAAAAATATTTATTTTTCTCCGACTGTGATCTTAAGAAATCACATTTTAATTTTTTTTTCCTCTGTAGATTAACCCCAAGGCGGAAAGATAATTGGTGGATATGGAAACTCAGTTGTTGAAAATATTGAAAATGGTGGCTCTATCGGCGGTGGACGAATAGCTGCCGAATTTACATAGCTTGCTATGAACAAAATGCTTAAAATGTATATTGCGAACTTCATATTTACTACTTGAGTGGCTTAGCAAAGTGGAATATCAGAAACTAAACACCCACTCTGCTTTTATAGTAACGCCGATTGGTAAGAAGCTTTCTAGCCCTAAAGCGTTCAAAACACATGAATAAACTAATTAGCAATCACTGGTTGTTTATTTGTGTAAATAAATAGTTACTCAGGTAAATGATACTTCGAATGTGTGAAATAAGGTTTTTATTGTCGGACAATTGAATGCTTATCACGGTTTTTCTTATGATCAAAACTCTATGATTATTAATAGCAGTATTATTTTTTAGTTTTTAATTTTAGTTTATTAAATATAATTTTACAATTATGTTTTGTCAAGTAACGTCACTGTTTTTATACATACATATACATGTATACATACATGCATACATACAATATTTTGTTTTTAATTATGTGTACATATTTTTTATTTATTTATTTTTTTTTACTTATTTTATAAATTAAAATTAAAATTACAAGAATTAATTTAATTAAAAGGAGTAAAAAGGAGAAAGAAAGGAGAGAGAGAGAGAGAGAGAGAGAGAGAAAGAAAGAACTATAGAGGTATGAAACAGAAGGTAAGAAAAGGAGAGAAGGCGTTTAAACCATTATATCTAAGAGGGACATGTAGTCCTATCTTCGGCATTAAGCCACCACCAAGAAGGGTGAATAGCATGTCTATTTGATTTATCTCGTTCGACAATTACTGTACTAAAACGTAAGGGGTTCACTTGGTGGGATATCTTATTATCATGCAGTACTCTTTTGTAACTAACTCCACGCAAAGCATGGTATATGATAGGGACTCCATAACTCTTTGGTATGAAGTCATTTTTGTCTAATAGAACATATAATCCGCCCTGGAGAGTATTCTCCAGATATAAATCGTTTGGATAGAAAGCTTCCGAGATTAAATTGTTCTTATCAGTCGTTGCTCTTGCAATGTGGAAGCGTATACTTTTCATTATGAAGCTATCTACCCTGTTTAAGTATGCCATGTTATACAGGTCTTTATTAGGATAATACTTTGTAAACAGTGATCCTGGCTTCTGTATATTTGGAGGCAGGAACGCAGACATTGTCTTTCAAGTACACAACGTTTTTCCATATAGTAGGGGGTAATGTTAAATCATATCGGGCATCCGTACACCATTATAAGTCGTATGAGTGACGTGTATGATATCATTTTGACTTTCGAGTCAAGAAAACTAATGCGGAATTATCGGCTCGTCATAGCATAAGAAGTTTTAGCCCTAGAGAGAGCCATTACTATGTGTTTATCAAAATTTAAAAACTGGTCGAGCCAGATGCTCAGATATCTCCATGTGTCTCACTGCCGAAGACAGGTCGTTTGGTCCAGTAATGGAGAACTTTTTCCAGTTTTTTTTTTGTATCAGCCGACGCTGCGCTTAGGGGTGTCCTGAATAGGATAGTTGCAGTTTTATGGAAGTTACTTTGTAGCTTTCACTTATTACAGTAATTTATGATTCCATTTATGAATTATGACCATCTTGTAAAAGCCTGTTAATGATCTCAATTTTTGTACGCGTTCTGTACACAACTATATTATCAGCATACGCAATAGCACGAGTACGAGAATACACTAGATCACTAGTGTAGATGTTATATAGAATTGGAGTATTGACTGCGCCCTGTTAAAAGCCATTTCTTATGAAGAAAGTCTTGTTGGATAATGTGTCGCCACATTTTACAACGAATTGTTTTCCCATAACCATGTCATATACAATATAGCCCAGGCTGGTTAGCTTACACATAAAACCTTCTAACCAAACGGTCTCGAAGGCCTTTTCCAAATCAACCAAACATGCCCCTGTGCGCTGCCGTTTTGCTTTGTTCCATTGTATATCGAAAACCAGGTTTGACGCGGCATGGATAGTGTCATGCCCTTGTCCGAAAACCAAATTGGTTAACCGGGATAATTTTATTATCCTCGGACTAATATAACAAAGATTTATTTATTAGTTTTTCAAACACTTTGCTGATGTTCGGGAGTAAACTAATAGGTCGAAGATTAGCTGAGTTGCTACTATCTTTTCCACGTTTTGGAAAGGAAAGGTCTATTGCTGTTTTCCAGTGCATTGGATAATATGCATTGTTGAGCGCGTTATTGAATAGTGTCGTATAAATGTTTATGGGTTCCGATGGTAAATGTTTGAGTACTGTGTTTGGAATTCCATCAATTCTGGAAGATTTCTTAGTTTTAAGTGACTGAAAAACAATTGAGAGTTCGTCCTTCGGTACAAACAATCATTATTAATGTCACTAAAGATTGTAAAACTTCGATTTTCGGAGCGCCACTATTAATTGTGTTGCGAAATGAACTGTGGTTTTGTAGTGCTCTATGTTTTAGATCGGGGGGGAGGGAGCGAACATACAAGGCAAAGTGTCTCCTTTCAACCCGGCGAAGGCCAGGACGATCCTTGTCCCTGTTCAATCCAAGTTGACATGCGGTCTCCACGTGACACCCTTGTATAGCTACTTTGGCACCCGCCAAATAGTGAACCAATGCATGCAGCGACATCCTGAGAAAGGTTGGCGAAAGGCTAATAACCTTGCCCGTAGAAACAAATTCTTAGGGACAATTTGACAAGCCTCGGATAAGGACCGGTTCCGGTGGAGAGACTTGCTAAATAAGGCGAAGACCGGATCCGGGTTGTAGTGCCGAGCATGACGATGATGATGATTATGATGTTCTAGATCATCATTGTGGTGAGAGGACTCGTTCATTCTGTGCACGGCCTCCAAATAAGTACCCATAGCATTCGGTTGTTCTTGTGGATCTTGCATTAATAAGGATTCAGCCTCACAAATAATATATAATATAAATATTGTCTGCGGTAATACCTGCGTTTAGCAGTATTTGACAATTCGCCGGCGTTAGTTCGATTTTTAAACATGTCGTTATGATTGCTCATTCGGAATATATATTATCTGAGGGAACACATTTGAGCTGGTACGGTTTATGACTCGAATTTTGTTTTCCCACTTTGAGTTTATAGCTGTTCTGTAGTTTTCACGAATCAGCTGTTCACGGTTACGGATCAAGAATCTGAGTGGCCTTATTTCCAGGTTTTGTCGGACGGCGAATTGCCGATAAAGGAGATTCAATCTAGATAGGAGAGAACTCTTTGTCTGTGCAGAGCATCGATAACTGTGTTTCGGTATCGGCTTGTGTTGCCTTGAATCCGAGCAGAGTTTGTTTACATGGAATGTGAATTGTGGCTGCTAGTCCACAATGGTCACTATCATATTTGACAGTCCGAAGACAATTTCGAATACTATTATAGTATTTGTATTGAAGAGTTCAATACCACTGTCTATTAGCAAAAGATCTAAGAAAGAGTCCCCTCTTGGGAAAGAAGTGTCTTAAATTTCTAACTTTTGTTCGATGGTGTTTGTTTGTTACCATTCGAACAAAGCTTTACCACTCGTGTTCGGGGTGTGTTTAGTATCGATATCCCATGATAAAAGGAACTAGTTGCTTTCCGATTGCACCTTAAAACAATGGAAAAGCGTATTTAATACGTTGATGACTTGTGTTACCTGAAGAGCTTGCGGAGCATGTAGTGACACCATATATAAATGCCTCTGACTTTGAACAGGATTGTGCACTCTGTAAGCTTCCAGCACCAGAAAGTTGTACCCTTCATTGCTGTAAGCGACCCTACGTCGAAGACTTGTTTTAATTAGGAGTTCAACACCGCCTCATAGTGTGGATTGTGGTGTAGTGTGACAACATATACATGAAATGACCACAAACAATAAACTCAAATGAATCAATTGCCCTTGTCACAATTTGCACTTCTCAAGTAACCAGCATTCGTTGTTTACAACCAAATTCAAGGTCAACTCATTTCATTGAGTAAAACGAACGAATTGCTCCAGTTACGATTTGAAGGAATCAGATGACAATCGTTTGCGAATTTGTCAATGGCAAAGTGATTCACGAATTAATTGGGTCAACTTATGTCATTGTTCTTTCGCTATGCGGTGATATGATATTAAGTAGCATAATAAGCAAAATTGTATGAGTGATGTTCTATTTAATTATTTTATAGCTTGTAAGCAAAAATTGTATGAGCGAATAAGGAAATGTGTAAACAATTGAATGATTGATTGGGAGTATAAATACCCCAGCATTTTCAGAAGTAAAGTTAATCAAAAACCAAACGCGTGTTTTGATTCACCAAACTGCGGCGCTCTACGCCATAGACTTACAGCGGGCTGCGCTTAAACAGCAAAAAGTAGGGAAGTAAGATTAGAGATAAACTTTCAAGATTAAATCTTATATACTGGTCACCCACAATATATTCTTTTAAATATATTGAATAACGATCATGTCCGCTTGCATCACATGGTGATCAATCATTCATTACAGTGGGCTATCTCTTCTTATCATATTGTAGTTGTTTTGGCCTAGTTTGTGTTTCTGGTTTAGCTTTGTTTCGCTAGCCAGAAGCGTAGCAGACCATGAAGTTGTTGGAAGAACGAGTTTTCATTCGTTTCTCTTCTTCAGCTTGCTTTTTTCTAGCTTCCAACTTTAGTTTTAGTTGTTGGTATTTAGCACAACCTTTAAAGTTAGCAGGATGTTCTGTATTCTTGCAGAAGACGCAGGATACATTTTCCTTATCCGGAAGCTATTCTTTGTTCAGCGGCAACGGGCATTCCCCAAAGGTTAAATTGTACAAAGTTATAAACAAACAAATTAAAAGTTAAAGTGTACAAAGTTATACACAAGCATTTAAAAGCTAATTTGTACAATGCTATAATCAATCAAATTTAAATTTAAATTGCACAAAGTTATAAACAAATAAATTAAAATTTAAACTGTACAAAGTTATAGACAATGAAATTAACAGTTAAAGTATACAAAGTTATTCACAATCAAATTAACAGTTAAATTGCACAAAGTTATAAGCAATCAAATTAAAAGTTAAAGTGTACAAAGTTATACACATTCATTTAAAAGCTAATTTGTACAAAGCTATAAACAATCAAATTGAAATTTAAACTGCACAGAGTTATAAACAAATAAATTAAAAGCCAAACTGTACAAAGTTATAAACAATCAAATTAACAGTTAAATTGCACAAATATATAAACAATCAGATTAACAGTTAAAGTCTACAAAGTTATACACAAGCATTTAAAAATTGATTTGTACAAAGCTATAAACAATAAAATTAAAAGTTAAGTTGCATAAACTTATAAACAATCAAATTAAAAGGTGAGTTGCACAAAGTTATAAACAATCAAATTAACAGTTAAATTGTACAAAATTATGCACAAGCCATTTAAAGTCAATTTAAGAATAAAAGTCAAATTAATCAAATATTGTAAACAATCAATTTAAGAATAAAAATTTAATTAGAATGATTCATTTAAGAATAAAAGTTGAATAGAAATTAAGCAAATTAAATATTGTTAACTGTATGCTAAGATACAACGCCTTGAAAAGGTAAAACAAAAGAAAAGCCGGTGCAACTGGAATCCTATTCGTGTTCAACCGAAAAACAAAGAAAAGAAACTCGGAGTTAGCTTTTGATTATTTTTATTCACTATTTGAAACGAATTGCTGTACACTCAAGATTTGTCATACAATTAAAAACCAACAAGTTTGAAACACCTCTCACGACTCAGATTCTGCGAGACACTGTTATGCTATTTATGTTTTTTATTTACGAAGAATTGAATTAATTTAATTCTATATCATAGACACCGACGAAAATTAATTTGATGCACACACTTTGTCCCTTTGTCTTGCACCAACGCCCCATCTCTTCATGAGTCACTTTCCCATAGACATATCACGAATACTCTAATATCGCTTCATGAGTCACTTTCTCATAGACATATTTTTAATCTCAAGAATTCAATTCTTCATGGGTCCTTACACTTCCCATAGAAACATAGATAATAAAGAAATATTCAAATTTCACTGATGGATGAGTCAGAAACGATAAGATAAACGCATGGCTTATCAACCTAGGCCAGTATAAATAGATTAAGATTTTGTAAATGTAGTTCGGTTTGTAAGTGAAGCTCATAATAAAAATAAAGGCATAGTCTTTAAATTAAAATTTATTGTTTTTTTCCTTCATCACGGACCGAGGAAAATAACTTGTGCTTTCGGGTGACGAAACTAAGCTAAAAAAAGGTACAAATTGGGCTACCAACATTATAAAGTAATCAGACTGGATCGTCCAAACTCCACTCAAAGAGGTGGAGTCACCGTCTTAAGTTAGAAATGTCAATACAAAGTCGTTTACAGCACAGATGTACACAAGTTCCAAATGGTCGAATCCTACTTTATGGATATACCTTTCAAAAGGAAAGGCACCTATAAGTGCTCTCTGTTTATGGTCCTAAAGCTCGTCAGTGTACAAAACTTATCAATGAACCTGATACTCTTTTCCATTTTCTTGAGTTCACATCCTTTATACTTTGACCACTAGTGCATGGTAAAGAGGTCTCAACCGACCTCAGTATAGCATTTGACAAAGTCTCCCACAATTTTGTCCTCTCAAATTAATCGGTCCCGGCCTCGAACCAGGACTGCTGAAATGGACTTTATTCCGTTCGCTGCAGATATCCAACTCCCTCCATTCTGCGTCTGGAATCCCTCAAGGAAGCCACCTGGGCTCGCTCTTGTTCATACTAGCCATTAATGCCATTGATTAGCTCATTATGCATTCCTGCTTGTTTTTATATGCTGATAACAATAAGTTATATACGATCGTCGAGTCACAACTTAATTCTGCAATGCTGCAAAAACGGCTCAATAATTTCTCAACTTGGTGTGGAAAAAACTGCTTTGTACTTAACATCGCCAAGTACCAATCCATATCTCTTCACGTAAGCGTATTCAATCGCCCTTGGGCCCCTATTTCCTTCATAACTAACCCCTGACCCTTGCTCAAACTTTTTAAGACCTTGGGACCGTTAGGGACAGGGAGCTTAACTTCGTCTCATATATCAATGAGATGATCCTGAAAGCCAACTCGTGAAACGCTGATCAAAGAAATTCTCCAACCCGGACGTAACTCGGTCCCTTTTGTCTTTACTTCGTCCGTCAACTGCTAGAATATGACAGCCAGGTATGGACAGAAAAGGTTAGGTGCTGGCCTGACACAGGTTCACCGAGACTTCCCAAGTCCGTCACTGTTTCGCCGAATGGTGGTGGTTAAAAATGGTTACTAATGAAAACGCCAGCGATTCATCTTCATTTGAGGTATTTATACATTTTTATTCTTTTAATATCAAAAAAACAATATAACCAAATGGAAAACAATTGCTAACTAAAGTGGCTCCGCCGTTCAAAAGGGCTTCGCCGTAAATTCAATCAAACACTGAATCTATTTACACAAAAAACTGACTTACAAATAGCTTCACTTATTTCACGTGCCCTGTGTCTGTTGTTATATGAACTATTTAACACAACAAAAGTTTTACACTTAAAGGCCGTGAAGCACTGCATTCGTTTATACAAACTGAATTGGAAAATATCTTCAATAAAGTACGGCGTTAATTTATAAAACTGATTTGGACTAACTTCAACACTTTATTGTATACTCGTTCACGACGGTTGTTCGGTTCAGACTCTATTAATATATTTAACATGGAGGCCTGACTTGCCTGCACGGAATCCGTATCGCGATTGATTTATTTATATATTTATTTATTTATATTTCCTTGTATAGGTCCCAGCACAAGTGCGATCGTTACGATCAGCTTCGGCGCGAGCGACGGAGCGAACGACAGAACGTCGGAGCAGACGAGTGTGCCTGTCGCTCTATGCAGAAGTCGTGATCGTGTGTGAAGTTCTGTTTACTACGGGAAAGTGTGTGCTGTGTCTACAGATAACGCCGCAGTCGCCAATTATAGCGTTTTTAAAAAAATGATAGTGAAAAAGAACGTGTGATTCGAACTAACGCTATGACAGTTAGAATCACCAAAAATTGAACCGAAGCGTAACACATCGGGCTACTGGCCGATTTATGAATTCGATTATTAAACTCAAGTATATTCCACTGATGTGAATTATTTTTGTTATCGCTATGGTATACGGCTCTGATGCATTTTCTTATTCGATTTTCGTTCGGTGTTCTTCATTATTTGAGTGTGTATTGTGTGTATCTGTTAGAGACGCCACAATATCTCATTGATGAGGTTTGGTTAATGTTGGTTGCTTGATGGTGCAACCAAATGGCTTTTAAGGCACATGATGCGTTTAATGCAACCATGCCCTTGTGGAAAAACATTTATTTGTTGCTGGTGGATTTTGCATCAGCGCAATTACAGTTCTAAAGTATTTCTGAAGATATTGGTACAACTATGGAAGGTTGTAGCGGTGCCGCCAAACCCTACGGTCTGTTGAAGTCCGGCGCCGTGCTTCCTCTTTCGAGGGAAGAGCGGGGACCTTTTATTTTTATTCCATTCATTAAAACTCCTTCTTTTACTCTTCTTTTCGAATTGAAAAATTTAACTTTATTCTTTTCTTTATTCACTATTCTTTATTTATTGGCGAAATTTAATTAACCAATTTTTTCTCCTTTCTTGTATACCACTCCGACAAAACCGGTTGCAACGCACTGAATTAGTGATAACTAGATCCAATTTTCACTGCATATTAACTTTTTTCTGGTTTTATTTAAATTTGTCTACATATGAAAGTTTTAATTAAAATGTTTAAAATTTAACTCTTTTCATTATTTTCATCTGGTTTCATTTTATTTTCACTTTTTTTCCGAACTCCTCTCGTTCGGAACTGAAATTTTTCTATTTCTATTTTCTCTCTGACTTTTCACATGAATCAAGACGAAAATCCAAGTTACTATGTTTTGAATAAATAAAAAGGTGCAGGTTATTAAGTGTGCTGTAACTGGTAATATTGTGAATGTTTATGAATGGTATGTATTAAGTGAGAATGTAATATATGTTAAGTGAAGTTTTTAAGGATGTGTTAGGAGATTCAGTGTTAAATTTAATAAGGGTAGTATTCTGGAATACAACATCCCACCCTTCTTCGAGAAAGAAAATTATCCTGGAAGAGAATAATTTTCTAGTAACTATATATTAGATTAAGAAAGACTTGGATTTTCGTTCAATTACAGTACAATGGTTTTCAAAATTAATCTTTATCAAAGGTTACAATAATCAATAAGTTCTTAATACTAGAAAAATAATCTATTTACATTATATATTAACTAAATTTTTCCAATAATCAAAAAGTTCTTAACACTAGAAAAATAGTCCAAAATAGTCTATTTACATTATATATTAACTAAATTTAAATATTTCTCCTTGGAACCTTTTCTTTTCTTATCCAAAAATTATTATTACTTATTATATTAATTATATAATATTAATATTATTGTTTCAAAATTCTCATTTCTGTATATATATTAATTCCAAAATTTCTAATATATATATTACCAATAAAATTTTCTTTCTTTCCTTTTCCGTTCGAATATATATTAATTCCAAAATTTCCAATACATATTACCTCTAAAATTTTTTTCTTTCGTTATTCCCCCTCTAACCTTTTTTTTTTTTTTTTTTTTTTTCGTTTTCGTCAATTCCTACAATTGTTTGATTAGTTCATATATATTGAATAAAAAAACAAAGGCCATTTGTTATGTGTTTATCTTTTCCTTAAATTTATGGAAAAGTTTCCAAAACCTTTCTGGGCCTATTACTATGATGATTGAATAAAGATGATTATTACCAAAAATCTTCTTGAAAAATGTTCTTAAATAATTTAAATGACGGTGTAACCTTTTATTTTTTTGTATTTTGCATTGGAATAAATTTTTATTGTTGTTAAAAAAAACTTGTAATGTATTTATATAGTTATTCTTTACAATACCTATTTTAGTTAAATTATTATTTTCATTTTTTATTATTTCGTGTTTGAGTAATTGTTTGTGTTTGTTTTCGTTGTTTAAAATATTTATTGTTTTCGGCTTAGTGTTGTCATTGTCCATAGCTTTAACCGCTGTCGGAACGTCTACCTTTTCAGTCTTACTCACTGCTGATGGATCGTTTAGTTTCTCAGTCTCATTTACTGATTCGAATAGTTCTTCAGACTTATTAGCTGTTAGAACATCTTGGTTCCCAGTACTATTTGCTGTTTGAACTATTTCTTCAGCTATATCTGCTGTAGAAACATTCAATCCTTCAGTCTTTGCTGCAGAAAAGATTTGTTCATCAGTATTAGCTGCTGAACTGACTTGGGTTTCGAATTTTATTGCAACTATTGGGTTTTCAGTCTTTAACACTGCTGAATGTTCAGTCTTTGTTGCTGAAGTGCCGGGGTTGTCTATTGGGATAGCCGAAATATAAGGGATTTTTGGTTGTATATTTTCTGAAATTTCCGAATTTTCAGTCTTTATTACTGCTGAGTTCTCAGTCTTGATTGCTGAAGTGTCTGGGTAATCAATTGGGATAGCTGAAATATTAAGGATATCAGTCTTTAATACTGCTGAAAATTTCGAATTTTCAGTCTTAGTTGCTGAATTATTTTCCAGAATTGCAGTCTGAATCGGAGTCATTATATTAGGGTTTGGTTTAACTTCTTTTATATTTGTATTTATAGCTTTATTGGAATTAGTCATACGGTTAGGATAATCATAAGCTGGTTCAAGGTAAATTTGGGTAGGAGTTTCATTAAATTGGTCGTTATCTATTTCCGAAGATCTAATGCTGTAAATAGAAAAATTTTGTTTGTCTTCCATAAATTTTGGTTGGCGTCTGGCCTCGTTTTCCGACTCTTGCACCCGAGAAAAGTGAACATTTTGTCTATCGTTTTGTCTATTGGTGGTCCTAGAATTTTCACCAAAACGATTTTCAGAGTTTGTAGGATTGTTTCGGAATGGGTTACGCGTTGTTGTACCTTGTTGGTAATTTGTTGAAGACGCTCCATTCCTAGATATCTTGTATCTACACTCGTTCTCTGTGTGATTATTCCGTCCACAGAAATTGCAAAAAATGTTATATTCCCTTTTTATGGGTTGTCTATTCGGAAAAGTGGACTGCATGTTTCGATAACATGTGTCCTGTGTATGCCCTGACTTACCACAGGTTTGGCAGACTATACGATTGAATGCAGGTTTTTCGTTATATTGATATGACCTGGGAGAGTTGTCCATTCGAGCCGCATGTGACACTACATGTGCAATCGACTGTTTTAAATTGTTTCCCCCATGGACTTTAGCTAGTATCTTTAGCTGTTCGTTGTTTAGTCCATCCTCAAATGTTTGTACGGCCAATTTTTTGTTTTCTTCCATTAAGAATTCCCTAACCACCGCGTCTGCTGTTATTTCACACGTGGCAGAGTTTAGAGTCCTTAGAGCATTCGCGACTCTATCGCCATATTCCCGGACGGTTTCTCTGTAGCGTTGTTTCAGAGAAATCAACTCATTGTGTGCCTTCGACCGAGATTGCTCCTCTTTACATTCCGATTCTAATTTTTCTTTTAAATCCTCCCACTTAGCGATTTGGCTATACCTAATCAGATCGTAAGCATGACCCTCTAGTCTATTTTTGACTAGCTCTAAAAATGTCTCGTATATATCCGGGTCTGCCTTCTTTATGGATCTAAATAAAACGTCTCCCCCGGAAATAAATTTACCTAAGTCGCAGGGTTTCCCATCAAAGGTAGGGACGATTCTGAAAACATCAGAAATTCCGACAGAAAGAGCCATTTCAGGGGGTTTAATGTGTATCTGTTGATAGTGGATTTGTTCTTCCCCCTGCCTAGCCGCCTGTCTCGTGTAATATGGACTTGTAATAGTGAAAATTTAAAATAAAAGGCGAAAATTCGTTATCAATTCTTAAAAATATGGTTAACTTAAAATATGGTTATGGAAAAATTGGCCTTTCTTTTTGTTATTCAATATATATATATAGGAAAGAAAAATAAATTGGTCCCAAAACTGAAAAGAAAGAAAATTTTCGACGCGAAAGAAACGGAAATGTCGTCGAAAAAACTGAAAAGAGAATTTTCAAAATTTCTATCGAGAAAACACGCGAAAGAAAAGAAACGGAAATGTCGTCGAAATACTGAAATGAGAATTTTCAAAGAATATAGATAGAAATTTCTATCCAAAAAAAATTTTTTTTTTTTTGTGAAAAGGAGAGCTTCCAATTAGAAAATATTCCTAAAAAAAGTAGAGAGAAAAGTCGCTATTTAAAAAAATTTTTACTCTACTAATTGTTGTCGTTGTACTGTCTTTGTCTTGAGTGTTGCTGTTTTTTTTTTTCTTCAGTTTTCCTTAGTTGTTTCCTTTGTGTGGTTCTTTTTCTTTTTAGAATTTTTTTTCTCTTTGACGCCAGGCAGACTTCACGTCCTAAAGTTGATTGCTCATCCTGGTCTTTGCTGCTTTCCTTTTTTTTCTTTTTATTTCGTTGTTTTATGTCGGGGTTTTTTTTTTCTTCTTATTTTGGTTTGGTTATTTCTCCTGTTTTTTTTTTTCTCTTTTCTTCTTGAAAATTTTTTTTTCTTCTTCTTATTTGGTTATTTCTCTTGTGTTCTCTTTTCTTCTTATAATCAATTTTTTTTGTTGTTTTAAATTTTTGTTTACTTTGTTTTTCGTTGTTCTATGTTTACTTTTTTTTTCGTTGTTTTATGTCGGGGTTTATTTTTCTTATTTTTTTTCTTGAAAAAAAAATTTTTTTTTGTTTTTTTTTTTTGTTTTTCTTCTTATGGTTTGGTTATTTCTCTTGTGTTTCTTCTTCTCTCTTCTTTGTTTTTTCTTGTGTTGTTTTAAATTTTGTTTTCTGTTTCGGGATCCCGTTATCTGGGCATCCCACCGCTGCCACCAGTGTTGTTGAATGTCCGGCGCCGTGCTTCCTCTTTCGAGGGAAGAGCGGGGACCTTTTATTTTTATTCCATTTATTAAAACTCCTTCTTTTACTCTTCTTTTCGAATTGAATAATTTAACTTTATTCTTTTCTTTATTCACTATTCTTTATTTATTGGCGAAATTTAATTAACCAATTTTTTCTCCTTTCTTGTATACCACTCCGACAAAACCGGTTGCAACGCACTGAATTAGTGATAACTAGATCCAATTTTCACTGCATATTAACTTTTTTCTGGTTTTATTTAAATTTGTCTACATATGAAAGTTTTAATTAAAATGTTTAAAATTTAACTCTTTTCATTATTTTCATCTGGTTTCATTTTATTTTCACTTTTTTTCCGAACTCCTCTCGTTCGGAACTGAAATTTTTCTATTTCTATTTTCTCTCTGACTTTTCACATGAATCAAGACGAAAATCCAAGTTACTATGTTTTGAATAAATAAAAAGGTGCAGGTTATTAAGTGTGCTGTAACTGGTAATATTGTGAATGTTTATGAATGGTATGTATTAAGTGAGAATGTAATCTATGTTAAGTGAAGTTTTTAAGGATGTATTAGGAGATTCAGTGTTAAATTTAATAAGGGTAGTAGTCTGGAATACAACAGGTCTACTTACCTGAAAAACCCCCATAACTACTACCCAACTCCCTTAAGTTTGCTAATGCAACAGTATTAGTACCTGTAAATGCTGCACGCATTTAAGAGATCAAATCTATGATCTTTAAGTCCCTGTAAAGAAAACTTACCTTCATGCATTCTCTTCGCATACCATTGCTCCTTAAGATTTCTTTACTAACTTACCAGGAATTTCCAATCAACTTCGGCATCTACGTCGCCAGTCAAATTTCCTTAGACAAATTCCTGTAAACAAAATAATTCGGATTGCATTCAATGTAACCGTCCTGACAGGGACCATAAATATCGCGCCGTCTATTTTCCCATCCGCGTCATATACCTTTTCATACACATTGCCTGGCAACCTTTTTTGTTTGTCTTATCAATAAACAACCCAAGCAGCTGCATATAATTAGTGCAATAGACGCCGAAACCAAATTCTCCAGCATATCCTAATGCAAATATGAACCCGGTTTCTATTGCAGCCAGAGATGCCATAAACATCCAATTTGCTTTTAGCGCCTTTTTCTCCTAACGTCGAAAATAGCGACGAGGCATCGTGTAAACAATGACCCGCATTACCAGCGGCGCATGTGGTCATTTTTCCCTATTGTCCTTGCCGCCTGCCTGTTTTCGAACACATGCAACAACATTGAATCTGTTCGATGGCGCACATATACCACTGCGCCACTATTCACACCCTTAAGAGAAGAGTTTTTCTCTCTCTTCCTTTTTTTCCTTAGCGAAATCATCTCTGCATGAGATGACGATCGCGGAGTCAAATTCCATCCTTCGACCCGAGCGGGTCGCGGCTCCATCGCTACCCTGGTGCGCACAGGGAACTTTTGAACTTGTTTAGTGTCACTTTCCTTAGCGCGAGAACAATAGATGATGGGGACGGAAGTGAACAGAGTACTCATGCTGGTACATACTTCCTCCCCACAAGGTAAGTACATGTTTTTCATGTGTTTAAGGAAACTCTTTCCCCATCATAGGTTGTAAGGCGTTAAATGGAACTGCCACAATACTTGTTTTATATCGTTTTGAATGCTCTAGGTTGGAAGTTTTTACATGGTTAATGGGAAGGTGAGTAGTGGCGTTCGAAGGGACCGCCATAAAGTAGCTTATGACGATTTTTAGGAGATATATCGGAGTGCCTACTCGACTAAGGGCTCTTCTGATAGACAACCACTTGGCGTTCTTTATGTCCTATATTATGACAGCATATCTGTCGTATCAATATTGTATGACGACAGAGTATCGACTACTTAATAGGGTTTCTCGAGTTCGCAAAAACAACTTCATTAGAACTTTCACAGATCACATCGACTTTTGGTTTATTTGGCTTCCCCTGGGTTGGCGGAGCATATCCCCCGTTCTAACAATAGTCGTAATTTGATTAATTTCAATAAGACCAAATTTTTAAGACCTCCCGTATTTCAGTATCGCGATAAACAATGCACATGAATCTATAAATTCCACATGAGCATAAACCCATTCTATATATGTTAATGGCTCGACCCTTCGACTCAAACTGTTGCGTAAGCATTGACTTTGCAAGTGAACCACTTGGACTCAGAAAACTATTTATACCTGCCGTTGTATGAATGTGGAGTGAATGTTATCCAATTTACAGCCAAAAAAATTTCCACGCTCAATCCATCCAGTCGGTGTGCTCGTGCTTCACTGTATTCTAATAATCAGGAGCACCGTCTTGTTGTTTTTAATGTCTCTAATGAACATAGCCCATAAAGAACGCATTTCAGAAAACGACTGTCAGGTGTGGCGTCCTTCCTATTCCAATTTCAGTTTCTGAAGTTGATAATATTTTTAGTCATTTGTCAAAAGACATCCCCATGTGAAGTATCATCCAGTTGACATCCATTCAAGTTGTGTTAGGAAACACGTATCAGTTATATCTTCCTGTACGCTATCTTGTGAATGAGGGGGTAGTCTAATTTGTTATCATTGGTCACACATCTTATCCCAAGGAATTTTTCGTGAACCTTTCGTCTATCTTTTTTCACAAGAGAATTACAATAAATGTGGTAGACCCATAAAATATACAACATCTAGATAAAATCATTCAATAAATCGAATGAAACTCAAAAACTTTCCGATTAATTAAAAATATTTATTTTTCTCCGACTGTGATCTTAAGAAATCACATTTTAATTTTTTTTTCCTCTGTAGATTAACCCCAAGGCGGAAAGATAATTGGTGGATATGGAAACTCAGTTGTTGAAAATGTTGAAAATGGTGGCTCTATCGGTGGTGGCTGAATAGCTGCCGAATTTACATAGCTTGCTATGAACAAAATGCTTAAAATGTATATTGCGAACTTCATATTTACTACTTGAGTGGCTTAGCAAAGTGGAATATCAGAAACTAAACACCCACTCTGCTTTTATAGTAACGCCGATTGGTAAGAAGCTTTCTAGCCCTAAAGCGTTCAAAACACATGAATAAACTAATTAGCAATCACTGGTTGTTTATTTGTGTAAATAAATAGTTACTCAGGTAAATGATACTTCGAATGTGTGAAATAAGGTTTTTATTGTCGGACAATTGAATGCTTATCACGGTTTTTCTTATGATCAAAACTCTATGATTATTAATAGCAGTATTATTTTTTAGTTTTTAATTTTAGTTTATTAAATATAATTTTACAATTATGTTTTGTCAAGTAACGTCACTGTTTTTATACATACATATACATGTATACATACATGCATACATACAATATTTTGTTTTTAATTATGTGTACATATTTTTTATTTATTTATTTTTTTTTACTTATTTTATAAATTAAAATTAAAATTACAAGAATTAATTTAATTAAAAGGAGTAAAAAGGAGAAAGAAAGGAGAGAGAGAGAGAGAGAGAGAGAGAGAAAGAAAGAACTATAGAGGTATGAAACAGAAGGTAAGAAAAGGAGAGAAGGCGTTTAAACCATTATATCTAAGAGGGACATGTAGTCCTATCTTCGGCATTAAGCCACCACCAAGAAGGGTGAATAGCATGTCTATTTGATTTATCTCGTTCGACAATTGCTGTACTAAAACGTAAGGGGTTCACTTGGTGGGATATCTTATTATCATGCAGTACTCTTTTGTAACTAACTCCACGCAAAGCATGGTATATGATAGGGACTCCATAACTCTTTGGTATGAAGTCATTTTTGTCTAATAGAACATATAATCCGCCCTGGAGAGTATTCTCCAGATATAAATCGTTTGGATAGAAAGCTTCCGAGATTAAATTGTTCTTATCAGTCGTTGCTCTTGCAATGTGGAAGCGTATACTTTTCATTATGAAGCTATCTACCCTGTTTAAGTATGCCATGTTATACAGGTCTTTATTAGGATAATACTTTGTAAACTGTGATTCTGGCATTCTGTATATTTGGAGGCAGGAACGCAGACATTGTCTTTCAAGTACACAACGTTTTTCCATATAGTAGGGGGTAATGTTAAATCATATCGGGCATCCGTACACCATTATAAGTCGTATGAGTGACGTGTATGATATCATTTTGACTTTCGAGTCAAGAAAACTAATGCGGAATTATCGGCTCGTCATAGCATAAGAAGTTTTAGCCCTAGAGAGAGCCATTACTATGTGTTTATCAAAATTTAAAAACTGGTCGAGCCAGATGCTCAGATATCTCCATGTGTCTCACTGCCGAAGACAGGTCGTTTGGTCCAGTAATGGAGAACTTTTTCCAGTTTTTTTTTGTATCAGCCGACGCTGCGCTTAGGGGTGTCCTGAATAGGATAGTTGCAGTTTTATGGAAGTTAATTTGTAGCTTTCACTTATTACAGTAATTTATGATTCCATTTATGAATTATGACCATTTTGTAAAAGCCTGTTAATGATCTCAATTTTTGTACGCGTTCTGTACACAACTATATTATCAGCATACGCAATAGCACGAGTACGAGAATCCACTAGATCACTAGTGTAGATGTTATATAGAATTGGAGTATTGACTGCGCCCTGTTAAAAGCCATTTCTTATGAAGAAAGTCTTGTTGGATAATGTGTCGCCACATTTTACAACGAATTGTTCTCCCATAACCATGTCATATACAATATAGCCAAGGCTGGTTAGCTTACACATAAAACCTTCTAACCAAACGGTCTCGAAGGCCTTTTCCAAATCAACCAAACATGCCCCTGTGCGCTGCCGTTTTGCTTTGTTCCATTGTATATCGAAAACCAGGTTTGACGCGGCATGGATAGTGTCATGCCCTTGTCCGAAAACCAAATTGGTTAACCGGGATAATTTTATTATCCTCGGACTAATATAACAATGATTTATTTATTAGTTTTTCAAACACTTTGCTGATGTTCGGGAGTAAACTAATAGGTCGAAGATTAGCTGAGTTGCTACTATCTTTTCCGCGTTTTGGAAAGGAAAGGTCTATTGCTGTTTTCCAGTGCATTGAATAATATGCATTGTTGAGCGCGTTATTGAATAGTGTCGTATAAATGTTTATGGGTTCCGATGGTAAATGTTTGAGTACTGTGTTTGGAATTCCATCAATTCTGGAAGATTTCTTAGTTTTAAGTGACTGAAAAACAATTGAGAGTTCGTCCTTCGGTACAAACAATCATTATTAATGTCACTAAAGATTGTAAAACTTCGATTTTCGGAGCGCCGCTATTAATTGTGTTGCGAAATGAACTGTGGTTTTGTAGTGCTCTATGTCTTAGATCGGGGGGGAGGGAGCGAACATACAAGGCAAAGTCTCTCCTTTCAACCCGGCGAAGGCCAGGACGATCCTTGTCCCTGTTCAGTCCAAGTTGACATGCGGTCTCCACGCGACACCCCTGTATAGCGACTTTGGCACCCGCCAAATAGTGAACCAATGCATGCAGCCACATCCTGAGAAAGGTTGGCGAAAGGCTAATAACCTTGCCCGTAGAAACAAATTCTTAGGGACAATTTGACAAGCCTCGGATAAGAACCGGTTCCGGTGGAGAGACTTGCTAAATAAGGCGAAGACCGGATCCTGGTTGTAGTGCCGATCATGATGATGATGATGATTATGATGTTCTAGATCATCATTGTGGTGAGAGGACTCGTTCATTCTGTGCACGGTCTCCAAATAAGTACCCATAGCATTCGGTTGTTCTTGTGGATCTTGCATTAATAAGGATTCAGCCTCACAAATAATATATAATATAAATATTGTCTGCGGTAATACCTGCGTTTAGCAGTATTTGACAATTCACCGGCGTTAGTTCGATTTTTAAACATGTCGTTATGATTGCTTATTCGGAATATATATTATCTGAGGGAACACATTTGAGCTGGTACGGTTTATGACTCGAATTTTGTTTTCCCACTTTGAGTTTATAGCTGTTCTGTAGTTTTCACGAATCAGCTGTTCACGGTTACGGATCAAGAATCTGAGTGGCCTTATTTCCGGGTTTTGTCGGTCGGCGAATTGCCGATAAAGGAGATTCAATCTAGATAGGAGAGAACTCTTTGTCTGTGCAGAGCATCGATAGCTGCGTTTCGGTATCGGCTTGTGTTGCCTTGAATCCGAGCAGAGTTTGTTTACATGGAATGTGAATTGTGGCTGCTAGTCCACAATGGTCACTATCATATTTGACAGTCCGAAGACAATTTCGAATACTATTATAGTATTTGTATTGAAGAGTTCAATACCACTGTCTATTAGCAGAAGATCTAAGAAAGAGTCCCCTCTTGGGAAAGAAGTGTCTTAAATTTCTAACTTTTGTTCGATGGTGTTTGTTTGTTACCATTCGAACAAAGCTTTACCACTCGTGTTCGGGGTGTGTTTAGTATCGATATCCCATGATAAAAGGAACTAGTTGCTTTCCGATTGCACCTTAAAACAATGGAAAAGCGTATATAATACGTTGATGACTTGTGTTACCTGAAGAGCTTGCGGAGCATGTAGTGACACCATATATAAATGCCTCTGACTTTGAACAGGATTGTGCACTCTGTAAGCTTCCAGCACCAGAAAGTTGTACCCTTCATTGCTGTAAGCGACCCTACGTCGAAGACTTGTTTTAATTAGGAGTTCAACACCGCCTCATAGTGTGGATTGTGGTGTAGTGTGACAACATATACATGAAATGACCACAAACAATAAACTCAAATGAATCAATTGCCCTTGTCACAATTTGCACTTCTCAAGTAACGAGCATTCGTTGTTTACAACCAAATTCAAGGTCAACTCATTTCATTGAGTAAAACGAACGAATTGCTCCAGTTACGATTTGAAGGAATCAGATGACAATCGTTTACGAATTTGTCAATGGCAAAGTGATTCACGAATTAATTGGGTCAACTTATGTCATTGTTCTTTCGCTATGCGGTGATATGATATTAAGTAGCATAATAAGCAAAATTGTATGAGTGATGTTCTATTTAATTATTTTATAGCTTGTAAGCAAAATTGTATGGGTGAATAAGGAAATGTGTAAACAATTGAATGATTGATTGGGAGTATAAATACCCCAGCATTTTCAGAAGTAAAGTTAATCAAAAACCAAACGCGTGTTTTGATTCACCAAACTGCGGCGCTCTACGCCATAGACTTACAGCGGGCTGCGCTTAAACAGCAAAAAGTAGGGAAGTAAGATTAGAGATAAACTTTCAAGATTAAATCTTATATACTGGTCACCCACAATATATTCTTTTAAATATATTGAATAACGATCATGTCCGCTTGCATCACATGGTGATCAATCATTCATTACAGTGAGCTATCTCTTCTTATCATATTGTAGTTGTTTTGGCCTAGTTTGTGTTTCTGGTTTAGCTCTGTTTCGCTAGCCAGAAGCGTAGCAGACCATGAAGTTGGTGGAAGAACGAGTTTTCATTCGTTTCTCTTCTTCAGCTTGCTTTTTTCTAGCTTCCAACTTTAGTTTTAGTTGTTGGTATTTAGCACAACCTTTAAAGTTAGCAGGATGTTCTGTATCCTTGCAGAGGACACAGGATACATTTTCCTTATCCGGAAGCTGTTCTTTGTTCAACGGCAACGGGCATTCCCCAAAGGTTAAATTGTACAAAGTTATAAACAAACAAATTAAAAGTTAAAGTGTACAAAGTTATACACAAGCATTTAAAAGCTAATTTGTACAAAGCTATAATCAATCAAATTTAAATTTAAATTGCACAAAGTTATAAACAAATAAATTAAAATTTAAACTGTACAAAGTTATAGACAATGAAATTAACAGTTAAAGTATACAAAGTTATTCACAATCAAATTAACAGTTAAATTGCACAAAGTTATAAGCAATCAAATTAAAAGTTAAAGTGTACAAAGTTATACACATTCATTTAAAAGCTAATTTGTACAAAGCTATAAACAATCAAATTGAAATTTAAACTGCACAAAGTTATAAACAAATAAATTAAAAGCCAAACTGTACAAAGTTATAGACAATGAAATTAACAGTTAAAGTATACAAAGTTATTCACAATCAAATTAACAATTAAATTGCACAAAGTTATAAGCAATCAAATTAAAAGTTAAAGTGTACAAAGTTATACACATTCATTTAAAAGCTAATTTGTACAAAGCTATAAACAATCAAATTGAAATTTAAACTGCACAAAGTTATAAACAAATAAATTAAAAGCCAAACTGTACAAAGTTATAAACAATCAAATTAACAGTTAAACTGCACAAAGATGTAAACAATCAGATTAACAGTTAAAGTCTACAAAGTTATACACAAGCATTTAAAAATTGATTTGTACAAAGCTATAAACAATCAAATTAACAGTTAAATTGTACAAAATTATGCACAAACTATTTAAAGTCAATTTAAGAATAAAAGTCAAACAAATCAAACATTGTAAGCAATCAATTTAAGAATAAAAATTTAATTAGAATGTTTCATTTAAGAATAAAAGTTGAATAGAAATTAAGCAAATTAAATATTGTTACTGTATGCTAAGATACAACGCCTTGAAGAGGTAAAACAAAAGAAAAGCCGGTGCAACTGGAATCCTATTCGTGTTCAACCGAAAAACAAAGAAAAGAAACTCGGAGTTAGCTTTTGATTATTTTTATTCACTATTTGAAACGAATTGCTGTACACTCAAGATTTGTCATACAATTAAAAACCAACAAGTTTGAAACACCTCTCACGACTCAGATTCTGCGAGACACTGTTATGCTATTTATGTTTTTTATTTACGAAGAATTGAATTAATTTAATTCTATATCATAGACACCGACGAAAATTAATTTGATGCACACACTTTGTCCCTTTGTCTTGCACCAACGCCCCATCTCTTCATGAGTCACTTTCCCATAGACATATTTTTAATCTCAAGAATTCAATTCTTCATGAGTCCTTACACTTCCCATAGAAACATAGATAATAAAGAAATATTCAAATTTCACTGATGGATGAGTCAGAAACGATAAGATAAACGCATGGCTTATCAACCTAGGCCAGTATAAATAGATTAAGATTTTGTAAATGTAGTTCGGTTTGTAAGTGAAGCTCATAATAAAAATAAAGGCATAGTCTTTAAATTAAAATTTATTGTTTTTTTCCTTCATCACGGACCGAGGAAAATAACTTGTGCTTTCGGGTGACGAAACTAAGCTAAAAAAAGGTACAAATTGGGCTACCAACATTATAAAGTAATCAGCCTGGATCGTCCAAACTCCACTCAAAGAGGTGGAGTCACCGTCTTAAGTTAGAAATGTCAATACAAAGTCGTTTACAGCACAGATGTACACAAGTTCCAAATGGTCGAATCCTACTTTATGGATATACCTTTCAAAAGGAAAGGCACCTATAAGTGCTCTCTGTTTATGGTCCTAAAGCTCGTCAGTGTACAAAACTTATCAATGAACCTGATACTCTTTTCCATTTTCTTGAGTTCACATCCTTTATACTTTGAACACTAGTGCATGGTAAAGAGGTCTCAACCGACCTCAGTATAGCATTTGACAAAGTCTCCCACAATTTTGTCCTCTCAAATTAATCGCTCCCGGCCTCGAACCAGGACTGCTGAAATGGACTTTATTCCGTTCGCTGCAGATATCCAACTCCCTCCATTCTGCGTCTGGAATCCCTCAAGGAAGCCACCTGGGCTCGCTCTTGTTCATACTAGCCATTAATGCCATTGATTAGCTCATTATGCATTCCTGCTTGTTTTTATATGCTGATAACAATAAGTTATATACGATCGTCGAGTCACAACTTAATTCTGCAATGCTGCAAAAAGAGCTCAATAATTTCTCAACTTGGTGTGAAAAAAACTGCTTTGTACTTAACATCGCCAAGTACCAATCCATACCTCTTCACGTAAGCGTATTCAATCGCCCTTGGGCCCCTATTTCCTTCATAACTAACCCCTGACCCTTGCTCAAACTTTTTAAGACCTTGGGACCGTTAGGGACAGGGAGCTTAACTTCGTCTCATATATCAATGAGATGATCCTGAAAGCCAACTCGTGAAACGCTGATCAAAGAAATTCTCCAACCCGGACGTAACTCGGTCCCTTTTGTCTTTACTTCGTCCGTCAGCTGCTAGAATATGACACCCAGGTATGGACAGAAAAGGTTAGGTGCCGGCCTGACACAGGTTCACCGAGACTTCCCAAGTCCGTCACTGTTTCGCCGAATGGTGGTGGTTAAGAATGGTTACTAATGAAAACGCCAGCGATTCATCTTCATTTGAGGTATTTATACATTTTTATTCTTTTAATATCAAAAAAACAATATAACCAAATGGAAAACAATTGCTAACTAAAGTGACTCCGCCGTTCAAAAGGGCTTCGCCGTAAATTCAATCAAACACTGAATCTATTTACACAAAAAACTGACTTACAAATAGCTTCACTTATTTCACGTGCCCTGTGTCTGTTGTTATATGAACTATTTAACACAACACAAGTTTTACACTTAAAGGCCGTGAAGCATTCGTTTATACAAACTGAATTCGAAAACATCTTCAATAAAGCACGGCGTTAATTTATAAAACTGATTTGGACTAACTTCAACACTTTTTTGTATACTCGTTCACGACGGTTGTTCGGTTCAGACTCTATTAATATATTTAACGTGGAGGCCCGACTTGCCTGCACGGAATCCGTATCGCGATTGATTTATTTATATATTTATTTATTTATATTTCCTTGTATAGGTCCCAGCACAAGGGCGCGAAACACAAACACGATGGTCGCCTCTGCTACTCATCGTGTGTGTCCACAAGTATGCGGACCGTGGATTAACCGAATCCACAAGGGCAAAATTAGCTGGCATGGTTGCAGCTGGTGCTAATATCCTGACGAATATTTTGTGTTTACACGATCAGCGACTGCGTACAGCATTTATGCTGATCGTGCACATCTTGGCGACATCTCCACGTAGTCGAATTCTCGCTGGATATTTTCCTTTTTTGAGGACTCGACTTCCTTGGGCGGTCAGTCGTATACCTTAATGTATTTGTCGGTCGGATGACCAACCGATGTGGGCATGTATAAAAAGAAGAAGAAGAAACATCTCCTGCACGGGTGCGGTTGACTCGTTAGGAAATATTATAGCGTTTGTAATGATACAGAAGAACGTGTGATTCGAACCGCCGCTATGACAGTTAGAATCACCAAAAATTGAACCGAAGCGTTACACATCGGGCTACTGGCCGATTTTTGAATTCGATTATTAAACTCAAGTATATTCCACTGATGTGAACTATTTTTGTTATCGCTATGGTATACGGCTCTGATGCATTTTCTTATTCGATTTTCGTTCGGTGTTCTTCATTATTTGATTGTGCATTGTGTGTATCTGTTAGAGACGCCACAATATCTCATTGATGAGGTTTGGTTAATGTTGGTTGCTTGATGGTGCAACCAAATGGCTTTTAAGGCACATGATGCTTTTAATGCAACCATGCCCTTGTGGAAAAACATTTATTTGTTGCTGATGGAGTTTGTATCAGCGCAATTACAGTTCTAAAGTATTTCTGAAGATATTGGTACAACTATGGAAGGTAAGTACATGTTTTTCATGTGTTTAAGGAAACTCTTTCCCCATCATAGGTTGTAAGGCGTTAAATGGAACTGCCACAATACTTGTTTTATATCGTTTTGAATGCTCTAGGTTGGAAGTTTTTGCATGGTTAATGGGAAGGTGAGTAGTGGCGTTCGAAGGGACCGCCATAAAGTAGCTTATGACGATTTTAGGAGATATATCGGAGTGCCTACTCGACTAAGGGCTCTTCTGATAGACAACCACTTGGCGTTCTTTATGTCCTATATTATGACAGCATATCTGTCGTATCAATATTGTATGGCGACAGAGTATCGACTACTTAATAGGGTTTCTCGAGTTCGCTATAGACAACTTCATTAGAACTTTCACAGATCACATCGACTTTTGGTTTATTTGGCTTCCCCTGGGTTGGCGGAGCATATCCCCCGTTCTAACAATAGTCGTAATGTGATTAATTTCAATAGGACCAAATTTTTAAGACTTCCCGTATTTCAGTATCGCGATAAACAATGCACATGAATCTATAAATTCCACATGAGCATAAACCCATTCTATATATGTTAATGGCTCGACCCTTCGACTCAAACTGTTGCTTAAGCATTGACTTTGCAAGTGAATCACTTGGACTCAGAAAACTATTTATACCTGCCGTTGTATGAATGTGGAGTGAATGTTATCCAATTTACAGCCAAAAAAATGTCCACGCTCAATCCATCCAGTCGGTGTGCTCGTGCTTCACTGTATTCTAATAATCAGGAGCACCGTCTTGTTGTTTTTAATGTCTCTAATGAACATAGCCCATAAAGAACGCATTTCAGAAAACGACTGTCAGGTGTGGCGTCCTTCCTATTCCAATTTCAGTTTCTGAAGTTGATAATATTTTTAGCCATTTGTCAAAAGACATCCCCATGTGAAGTATCATCCAGTTGACATCCATTCAAGTTGTGTTAGGAAACACGTATCAGTTATATCTTCCTGTACGCTATCTTGTGAATGAGGGGGTAGTCTAATTTGTTATCATTGGTCACACATCTTATCCCAAGGAATTTTTCGTGAACCTTTCGTCTATCTTTTTTCACAAGAGAATTACAATAAATGTGGTAGACCCATAAAATGTACAACATCTAGATAAAATCATTCAATAAATCGAATGAAACTCAAAAACTTTCTGATTAATTAAAAATATTTATTTTTCTCCGACTGTGGTCTTAAGAAATCACATTTTAATTTTTTTTTCCTCTGTAGATTAACCCCAAGGCGGAAAGATAATTGGTGGATATGGAAACTCAGTTGTTGAAAATATTGAAAATGGTGGCTCTATCGGCGGTGGATGAATAGCTGCCGAATTTACATAGCTTGCTATGAACAAAATGCTTAAAATGTATATTGCGAACTTCATATTTACTACTTGAGTGGCTTAGCAAAGTGGAATATCAGAAACTAAACACCCACTCTGCTTTTATAGTAATGCCGATTGGTACGAAGCTTTCTAGCCCTAAAGCGTTCAAAGCACATGAATAAACTAATTAGCAATCACTGGTTGTTTATTTGTGTAAATAAATAGTTACTCAGGCAAATGATACTTCGAATGTGTGAAGTAAGGTTTTTATTGTCGGACAATTGAATGCTTATCACGGTTTTTCTTATGATCAAAACTCTATGATTATTAAAAGCAGTATTATTTTTTAGTTTTTAATTTTAGTTTATTAAATATAATTTTACAATTATGTTTTGTCAAGTAACGTCACTGTTTTTATACATACATATACATGTATACATACATGCATACATACAATATTTTGTTTTTAATTATGTGTACATATTTTTTATTTATTTATTTTTTTTTACTTATTTTATAAATTAAAATTAAAATTACAAGAATTAATTTAATTAAAAGGAGTAAAAAGGAGAAAGAAAGGAGAGAGAGAGAGAGAGAGAGAGAGAGAGAGACAGAAAGAACTACAGAGGTATGAAACAGAAGGTAAGAAAAGGAGAGAAGGCGTTTAAACCATTATATCTTCGGCATTAAGCCACCACCAAGAAGGGTGAATAGCATGTCTATTTGATTTATCTCGTTCGACAATTGCTGTACTAAAACGTAAGCGGTCCACTTGGAGGGATATCTTATTATCATGCAGTACTCTTTTGTAACTAACTCCACGCAAACCATGGTATATGATAGGGACTCCATAACTATTTGGTATGAAGTCATTTTTGTCTAATATAAGATATACTCCGCTTTGGAGAGTATTCTCCAGATATAAATCGTTTGGATAGAAAGCTTCCGAGATTAAATTGTTTTTATCAGTCGTTGCTCTTGCAATGTGGAAGCGTATACTTTTCATTATGAAGCTATCTACCCTGTTTAAGTATGCCATGTTATACAGGTCTTTATTAGGATAATACTTTGTAAACTGTGATTCTGGCATTCTGTATATTTGGAGGCAGGAACGCAGACATTGTCTTTCAAGTACACAAAGTTTTTCCATATAGTAGGGGGTAATGTTAAATCATATCGGGCATCCGTACACCATTATAAGTCGTATGAGTGACGTGTATGATATCATTTTGACTTTCGAGTCAAGAAAACTAATGCGGAATTATCGGCTCGTCATAGCATAAAAAGTTTTAGCCCTAGAGCGAGCCATTACTATGTGTTTATCAAAATTTAAAAACTGGTCGAGCCAGATGCTCAGATATCTCCATGTGTCTCACTGCCGAAGACAGGTCGTTTGGTCCAGTAATGGAGAACTTTTTCCAGTTTTTTTTTGTATCAGCCGACGCTGCGCTTAGGGGTGTCCTGAATAGGATAGTTGCAGTTTTATGGAAGTTAATTTGTAGCTTTCACTTATTACAGTAATTTATGATTCCATTTATGAATTATGACCATTTTGTAAAAGCCTGTTAATGATCTCAATTTTGGTACGCGTTCTGTACACAACTATATTATCAGCATACGCAATAGCACGAGTACGAGAATCCACTAGATCACTAGTGTAGATGTTATATAGAATTGGAGTATTGACTGCGCCCTGTTAAAAGCCATTTCTTATGAAGAAAGTCTTGTTGGATAATGTGTCGCCACATTTTACAACGAATTGTTTTCCCATAACCATGTCATATACAATATAGCCCAGGCTGGTTAGCTTACACATAAAACCTTCTAACCAAACGGTCTCGAAGGCCTTTTCCAAATCAACCAAACATGCCCCTGTGCGCTGCCGTTTTGCTTTGTTCCATTGTATATCGAAAACCAGGTTTGACGCGGCATGGATAGTGTCATGCCCTTGTCCGAAAACCAAATTGGTTAACCGGGATAATTTTATTATCCTCGGACTAATATAACAATGATTTATTTATTAGTTTTTCAAACACTTTGCTGATGTTCGGGAGTAAACTAATAGGTCGAAGATTAGCTGAGTTGCTACTATCTTTTCCGCGTTTTGGAAAGGAAAGGTCTATTGCTGTTTTCCAGTGCATTGGATAATATGCATTGTTGGGCGCGTTATTGAATAGTGTCGTATAAATGTTTATGGGTTCCGATGGTAAATGTTTGAGTACTGTGTTTGGAATTCCATCAATTCTGGAAGATTTCTTAGTTTTAAGTGACTGAAAAACAATTGAGAGTTCGTCCTTCGGTACAAACAAACATTATTAATGTCACTAAAGATTGTAAAACTTCGATTTTCGGAGCGCCACTATTAATTGTGTTGCGAAATGAACTGTGGTTTTGTAGTGCTCTATGTTTTAGATCTGGGGGGAGGGAGCGAACATACAAGGCAAAGTCTCTCCTTTCAACCCGGCGAAGGCCAGGACGATCCTTGTCCCTGTTCAGTCTAAGTTGACATGAGGTCTCCACGTGACACCCCTGTATAGCTACTTTGGCACCCGCCAAATAGTGAACCAATGCATGCAGCGACATCCTGAGAAAGGTTGGCGAAAGGCTAATAACCTTGCCCGTAGAAACAAATTCTTAGGGACAATTTGACAAGCCTCGGATAAGGACCGGTTCCGGTGGAGAGACTTGCTAAATAAGGCGAAGACCGGATCCTGGTTGTAGTGCCGAGCATGATGATGATGATGATTATGATGTTCTAGATCATCATTGTGGTGAGAGGACTCGTTCATTCTGTGCACGGCCTCCAAATAAGTACCCATAGCATTCGGTTGTTCTTGTGGATCTTGCATTAATAAGGATTCAGCCTCACAAATAATATATAATATAAATATTGTCTGCGGTAATACCTGCGTTTAGCAGTATTTGACAATTCGCCGGCGTTAGTTCGATTTTTAAACATGTCGTTATGATTGCTCATTCGGAATATATATTATCTGAGGGAACACATTTGAGCTGGTACGGTTTATGACTCGAATTTTGTTTTCCCACTTTGAGTTTATAGCTGTTCTGTAGTTTTCACGAATCAGCTGTTCACGGTTACGGATCAAGAATCTGAGTGGCCTTATTTCCGGGTTTTGTCGGACGGCGAATTGCCGATGAAGGAGATTCAATCTAGATAGGAGAGAACTCTTTGTCTGTGCAGAGCATCGATAGCTGCGTTTCGGTATCGGCTTGTGTTGCCTTGAATCCGAGCAGAGTTTGTTTACATGGAATGTGAATTGTGGCTGCTAGTCCACAATGGTCACTATCATATTTGACAGTCCGAAGACAATTTCGAATACTATTATAGTATTTGTATTGAAGAGTTCAATACCACTGTCTATTAGCAGAAGATCTAAGAAAGAGTTCCCTCTTGGGAAAGAAGTGTCTTAAATTTCTAACTTTTGTTCGATGGTGTTTGTTTGTTACCATTCGAACAAAGCTTTACCACTCGTGTTCGGGGTGTGTTTAGTATCGATATCCCATGATAAAAGGAACTAGTTGCTTTCCGATTGCACCTTAAAACAATGGAAAAGCGTATTTAATACGTTGATGACTTGTGTTACCTGAAGAGCTTGCGGAGCATGTAGTGACACCATATATAAATGCCTCTGACTTTGAACAGGATTGTGCACTCTGTAAGCTTCCAGCACCAGAAAGTTGTACCCTTTATTGCTGTAAGCGACCCTACGTCGAAGACTTGTTTTAATTAGGAGTTCAACACCGCCTCATAGTGTGGATTGTGGTGTAGTGTGACAACATATACATGAAATGACCACAAACAATAGACTCAAAGGAATCAATTGCCCTTGTCACAATTTGCACTTCTCAAGTAACCAGCATTCGTTGTTTACAACCAAATTCAAGGTCAACTCATTTCATTGAGTAAAACGAACGAATTGCTCCAGTTACGATTTGAAGGAATCAGATGACAATCGTTTGCGAATTTGTCAATGGCAAAGTGATTCACGAATTAATTGGGTCAACTTGCGTCATTGTTCTTTCGCTATGCGGTGATATGATATTAAGTAGCATAATAAGCAAAATTGTATGAGTGATGTTCTATTTAATTATTTTATAGCTTGTAAGCAGAAATTGTATGAGTGAATAAGGAAATGTGTAAACAATTGAATGATTGATTGGGAGTATAAATACCCCAGCATTTTTAGAAGTAAAGTTAATCAAAAACCAAACGCGTGTTTTGATTCACCAAACTGCGGCGCTCTACGCCATAGACTTACAGCGGGCTGCGCTTAAACAGCAAAAAGTAGGGAAGTAAGATTAGAGATAAACTTTCAAGATTAAATCTTATATACTGGTCACCCACAATATATTCTTTTAAATATATTGAATAACGATCATGACCGCTTGCATCACATGGTGATCAATCATTCATTACAGTGGGCTATCTCTTCTTATCATATTGTAGCTGTTTTGGCCTAGTTTGTGTTTCTGGTTTAGCTTTGTTTCGCTAGCCAGAAGCGTAGCAGACCATGAAGTTGTTGGAAGAACGAGTTTTCATTCGTTTCTCTTCTTCAGCTTGTTTTTTTCTAGCTTCCAACTTTAGTTTTAGTTGTTGGTATTTAGCACAACCTTTAAAGTTAGCAGGATGTTCTGTATTCTTGCAGAGGACGCAGGATACATTTTCCTTATCCGGAAGCTGTTCTTTGTTCAACGGCAACGGGCATTCCCCAAAGGTTAAATTGTACAAAGTTATAAACAAACAAATTAAAAGTTAAAGTGTACAAAGTTATACACAAGCATTTAAAAGCTAATTTGTACAAAGCTATAATCAATCAAATTTAAATTTAAATTGCACAAAGTTATAAACAAATAAATTAAAATTTAAACTGTACAAAGTTATAGACAATGAAATTAACAGTTAAAGTATACAAAGTTATTCACAATCAAATTAACAGTTAAATTGCACAAAGTTATAAGCAATCAAATTAAAAGTTAAAGTGTACAAAGTTATACACATTCATTTAAAAGCTAATTTGTACAAAGCTATAAACAATCAAATTGAAATTTAAACTGCACAAAGTTATAAACAAATAAATTAAAAGCCAAACTGTACAAAGTTATAAACAATCAAATTAACAGTTAAACTGCACAAAGATGTAAACAATAAGATTAACAGTTAAAGTCTACAAAGTTATACACAAGCATTTAAAAATTGATTTGTACAAAGCTATAAACAATAAAATTAAAAGTTAAGTTGCATAAACTTATAAACAATCAAATTAAAAGGTGAGTTGCACAAAGTTATAAACAATCAAATTAACAGTTAAATTGTACAAAATTATGCACAAGCCATTTAAAGTCAATTTAAGAATAAAAGTCAAATTAATCAAATATTGTAAACAATCAATTTAAGAATAAAAATTTAATTAGAATGATTCATTTAAGAATAAAAGTTGAATAGAAATTAAGCAAATTAAATATTGTTAACTGTATGCTAAGATACAACGCCTTGAAAAGGTAAAACAAAAGAAAAGCCGGTGCAACTGGAATCCTATTCGTGTTCAACCGAAAAACAAAGAAAAGAAACTCGGAGTTAGCTTTTGATTATTTTTATTCACTATTTGAAACGAATTGCTGTACACTCAAGATTTGTCATACAATTAAAAACCAACAAGTTTGAAACACCTCTCACGACTCAGATTCTGCGAGACACTGTTATGCTATTTATGTTTTTTATTTACGAAGAATTGAATTAATTTAATTCTATATCATAGACACCGACGAAAATTAATTTGATGCACACACTTTGTCCCTTTGTCTTGCACCAACGCCCCATCTCTTCATGAGTCACTTTCCCATAGACATATTTTTAATCTCAAGAATTCAATTCTTCATGAGTCCTTACACTTCCCATAGAAACATAGATAATAAAGAAATATTCAAATTTCACTGATGGATGAGTCAGAAACGATAAGATAAACGCATGGCTTATCAAACTAGCCCAGTATAAATAGATTAAGATTTTGTAAATGTAGTTCGGTTTGTAAGTGAAGCTCATAATAAAAATAAAGGCATAGTCTTTAAATTAAAATTTATTGTTTTTTTCCTTCATCACGGACCGAGGAAAATAACTTGTGCTTTCGGGTGACGAAACTAAGCTAAAAATAGGTACAAATTGGGCTACCAACATTATAAAGTAAGCAGACTGGATCGTCCAAACTCCACTCAAAGAGGTGGAGTTGTGGGGCTTTTCAGGGCCCGAAGAGCCATACATCACTCGATCCCCACTATTCCAGGCGAAGCGACTTACCTCGAAGTCGAACCTTCAGCAAGGTTACGTAACCTTGCTACGGCATTTACCGCCAGCCAAATTGCTGGAATTAAATCAGTTACCCAATAGGATAACTGACATGAATATCTTTTAGGCAGCTTACCTTTCTTTGGGGGTTTTTCTCCAAACCCCTTTTTCTCCACCACCATAGCTGAAAACATTAAGTCCACGGCAAAGATTAGCACCTAGCCGTGGCATCGAGAATTTCATCCTCGGGCATGCATTACCATACCTGAAAACATTAAGTCCACGGCAAAGATTATCACCTAGCCGTGGCATCGAAAATTTCATCCTCGGGTATGCATTGCACCCAGTGCATCTCGTTTCCATAGCCTTATGCCATGGAAACAAAATCAACACGGAGTTCATTGATTACTCGTTGGTTTTGTTTGTCCATGGCACCAGTAGCATGCGGCTATCAGGTCCCACCAGTTTGCCACCGCCGACAAGGTTTCGGCTGATGCAAAGCAAACATTTCCCTAATTACCAGCAATAGCTGGTTTCCTATTATCGGTCTCCACCGATCAGGGACCGCAAACAAGCAACGAATTGGATGCAGCCATCAAGTGTTTACTTTTAACATCTGGCAATGGCTGCACCCTATATTCGTTGCAATACCTAAACATAGCATTTGCACCACAGATTGTTTATGGTATATACAATTCCCTATTAACGGCCGCCAACCGTCGGCGGACCTGGGAAAATTTCACAGCCATCAACCCAAATGTTGATTTATGGCCTCTCCTAGGATGACCAGATCTTCGGCTCGTGTTGTTTTTACCCCAGATGTTCCTGTTGCCGGCAAGTATTGCACAATCAATTGTGTACACAGCCGCAGGCCATGCATTTTTTTTTTGTATTCGCAGGAGATGCAGTTGCGACGCTCGCAACCACCCTCGATCACCGGACGATCGTATGCGATGCATACACACACATGCGAAATGTATGCCTATTCCCCGGTCCAATCACGATTGACTACCTCGAGTTAATCGTGCAGCTCCTTCCCTTTTGCGGTTTTCTTTGCGGTGTCTTTCTGTCGGCAGTGAAGAAAAGTCAGTCGAGTGTTTTCCTTTGAAGAAGTTAGTGTGGTGTAGTACTTTGTGGTTTTTTAAAAGATACTGGGCAATTGGATAACAAAACAAGTAGTTATTCAGATTGAATCCAATGAAGCCGTTCGATAATTCACACGTTTTTGTCGTTTAATCGCGTACCAGACCAACGCAAATTCCTTCAGAATCGCGTTTTTCAGTGTTTGTGTATCGTGACCTTTTTCCCATGTACATATTAACTATATTGTGACAAATCTAGTTTTATTGATGTTTAAACAGAATGCGGTTTTTTATCGAACTCTCTTAGTGTATAAACGCGATACATGTGTGTATAATAACGTAACCGATTCGATTAAAGGAAAACAATAAAAAGAAAAATTACAAAAGATCATTCCTGCGTTTTCTTTCTTTATTGGATTAACTTTTCTGTGTCTCCGGTTGAATTCTCTTAGTGAAACAGCGGTGGTGTTTTTGTTGCATCAGCGTCCGTGCTGACGCCCTAATAAAAATAACCACATTGGTGACCTAAGGGTGAAGAACACGCCACCTTTCTAACCACCTGTGACTCTAACCACCCCGGAATTAGTAAAATCTCGGTGACGCGACAACCTTGCTCTATCAAGTTTTTAAAAGTGGACACGCGCCTCGACGTAACTTTTGAGTATTGTGCCTATGAACAGTGAGCAGGTAAGGCAAAAACAGTACCAGTGAGTGAACATTCGAACAATTCGATCGCTCGGTGAATCGATGAAATGCTTACACCCAGCTTTATGTGACTTCAAAAGTAACACGTACCACCCACATCGGTACCCTTATCAGGGCCAGTGACCTTTTGGAAGAATAACAAACACAGTGATGGCGACCAAGTGCTAATTAATAAAGGCATTTAAATGGCAAGTAGAGCCCCACCCCACCTCTAACCACCTGCGGACATCGATAGACAGACGACGCCCCAGCATCCAGCACTTCTACCAGCAGCTATTCCACGGTTAAACTGCAAGTATCCTTCCTTTGTTTCCCACGTTTTACTTAACAGATTTAAACTAACGATTCAAAATAAATTAAAGTCGATTCCCTGTGTATCAATTCATTTCAAATCTATAGCTTAGTAACTAAGTATAGTGCCAAGACATTTTTCTTTTGTGTATAATTAATTGTAACTATTTCGGATATCTTAAAGTATACTTCACATCATTGTTACTCTACCTTACCCGTTTTTGTTTCCTTTTCTTTATATAAATATCATTGTTATACATAATTACCAAAGAAAATTTTATACCTTCATTTAAATTGTGTACAAAAATCAACGGTATTTCAAATAGTTGTTTCTTCTAACATCCTTCTGATGAAAACAAATGTATCGCTTTTTCGCAGCTTAGCTATAAGAGGAAACCCATTACAAAATTAAGAGCTAGGCGATAATAACAACCTTCACTACTACTCAAAGTGGGGATAAGCTCGGAAATTAACACAAGAATCATCTGACTTAATTATAAATATATGATTGTTAAACCAACGTGCCTGGATTTTATTTAACAGCAAGTTATCAATCTTTCTTCTTCCTGCCATAGCATACTTTTTCTCTTTTGTCATTCCCACCTAATGCGCGCTCCATCTGAGCCGCATAGTTTAAAAACCAAACAACTAGTGTTGTCCCAGCAATAACCATATATGAAACATAGTAAGTGCACGAATATCAATTTTTTTTTTTTTGGGAAAAAAATAAAATCATAACTGAAAGTGAGAAATTTAAATGTTAGAGACATCGTTGAATCTTTAAACGATCAACTGAATTTATACGAATTAACTTAGCTTAGATCACTGAAAATAACTCACTACTTTTAAGAGTATTCAGTATAGTTAAGTATAGAAAATATAATAAGATTATACTTGAAAAATGTATACTTTCGTCCTTATATAAATAGATTTTTTTTTTTTTTTTTCTCTCACAAACTAAAGAACATAAAACACATAGCACTTTTGAGCTCATTTTCGAATAAACGATAAGCACGCATATTACCATTGAGCACATAATCGGAGTAAGATTAGATCACTATTTTAACAAGTATTGTTACGTTCCCAATAAAGTTTGTAAGCCCCCTCAGGGTATTGGGTAACGTACAACCTTTGTTTTTCTTCTGCTGTACACACAACGTAACTTCAACGTTTCTCAACATTTTCAGACACACACACTCCGGCACACGTTAAATCCTTGTGTTCCTTCCTTTTTGGAATTTTAATCGCGGTTTTTAATTATATAAATTGACAACTTTTAATTTTAAAGTTCGGGTAGGCAATACTACAACCCTGCCGTCCGTGCTAACGACTACACTCGACTCCGCACGACTCTTCTTTGAACAGCATCGGCGTCCTTTCACTGCGCGCGTCCTCTTGCGATCTGTTCCTGGAAACCTAGACTCAACTTCACACAATTTACGCGACTTCAAAGAACTTCACTTGATTCGGCTCGATTCCCTTTTGGCTCCACTTGACTCCACTTCCGACCTTCGCACGACTTATTTTGATTAGTGAAAACCATTGTTTTAGGACATTCGTGGTTCTCCCAACGCCCTGCGATATCTTTTGACGAATCGTCACCCCTTACCTTTCTTCGCGTCCTCTTACGCCTTTAATTCTCGTTTCGCGTCACTATTCATAATGGTCAACACGCGAAACACCATAGCCAGAAAGGCTCAGGAACAATCCGAGCCCCTTGAATTCCACGACGCCTCCAGCGTCGATTTCCCCGCTGAGCAAGTCGATGCTGACCAAGACTTGCCTGTACAATCTACCCCCCTGGCACCACCGGTTGCCCCCAGTGTCGTGAACCGACCCCAGCCTACTTACACCGACACACTCCTGACTGTTTCTAGCGCCCCTGGTACCGGCCCTTTGGTGAATTCCGGCATTATAATGCCCACATCTCGTGCCGGCACCTCACAACAAGCTCATAGGCAATCAGAGCCCCAAGAGTTCCACGATGCTTCCAGCCTCGGGAATGGGACTCGCCATTCAAATATAGGGCTTCCCCCCTTCGATGAGGAGGACCCAGACCTTTGGTTTGCAGTAGCAGACCGCATCTTCCAAGCTTCTGCCTTGCACGACGAACAACTTCGTGCAGTTGAGCTGTTGAAAGTGCTTGACCGCACTCAGCGACCGCATGTTGCCCACATCATTAGGTCGGCCGACCGCAACCCTTATAGCAACATGCGTCAAGCTCTGCTCGACGCTTTGGATGAGCCTGGAAGTGTGCGGCAACAACGCTTAGCTGCTGTAACCAACCTTTCTGGGATGAGACCATCTCTTTTCCTGACCCATTTACGCTCTATAGCGGGGACCAGGATTGGGGACGACCTTATAAGGCCTCACTTTTTGAGGTGTCTTCCCCAACATGCCCGTTCGGCACTTATAGCCCAACCCAACCAGAGTTTGGGCTATTTATCCAAAATTGCGGACGTAATTATGGAAAGCTCAGATCAGTATTCTGAGCCTCCTGCGTACCAGGTAGCGGCGGTTTCTCAACACGCCGCCCAGCCTACACGGCACCCTCTTCTGCCTTTCACAGCCCCTCAATTGGCTCCAGTTCACCATCCTCCTCAAACCCAATTACATCACAGTCGGCCACCCTCAACCAATTTCCCGCAGAGGAATCCTGAGGCAAGGCCCAACGTTAATCAGGGAAGTTCGCCACCTCATTTAACTCCTGCTGACCTTCGGGCGCTCCAAACCTCACTCCTCCGCGAGATAAGTCAATTTCGCGCGGAGGTGAGGAACAATCCCCGAAGCGCCCAGAATCGAGCCATGCCGAGCCGTCCTCTTAATCGGCAAAATTACTCTCAAAATGCCCCCCAGAGGGCCTTCATCCCTCAGAATGCCCCACAGAGGGCCAATTCCTCTCAAAATGGCCCTCACCGGGCCAATTCTCAGCGAGCTCCAGCTCGACCTCCCCGTAACGGCAATACCAATAGGCAGAATATATCTGATAATGCCGTTACTCTCCCTTGGTGCGCTAATCACCAACGATATGGTGATCGCGCATTTAATTGCAAGGCGCCTTGTGGTTGGACACAACCACCCACCACCCAAAGGCGCCCTTTAAACTAATTTTGCCGACCGACCCCCTCGCGCAATCGGCCGGCACCCATACGATAAGTCGCCTAACCATCCGGGATTCTAAACTGAATATCGCTTTTACTGTCGATACCGGCGCCGATATTTCAGTCCTCCCGCGATCGTTTGCTCCGCGTAACCGCGTGCCCGCCGCGCTTAAATTGTCAGCTGCGAATAATACGCCGATACTTACGTACGGACGTAAAAAGCTGACACTTCAATTGGGTCTTTGTCGTCCGATCACTTGGCGTTTCGTCATTGCGGACGTAAATGAACCCCTGATAGGTTCCGACCTGTTAGGCGCACATAATCTGTCGGTCGATTCGACCCATAACAGACTAGTGGCTCCAACCGCACCCCCCTTGCCCATGACGGCATCTCCAGCGGCAACTTCAGGGGCCACAGAATGCACAGACCCGTTTCAGGTCATGGTACAAGAATTTGTTAGTACGACAATTCCTCTACCTAACCAACGCCGACATAAAGCCACGGTGTTTCATCATATAGAAACACGTGGTCCCCCGGTGAGCCAGCCTCCACGTCGACTGGCTCCCGAAAAATTACGTGCGGCGCGCGCGGAGTTCGAGCATATGATCGAACTAGGTATCTGCCAACCGTCGGACAGTCCCTGGGCAAGCCCACTCCACTTAGTGAAGAAACGTTCTGGTGAGTGGCGCCCATGTGGCGATTACAGGCTGTTGAACGCAGCAACTGTCCCGGACAGATACCCTATTGCACACCTCTACGATTTTTCGTACAAGTTACGAGGGTGCAATGTCTTCACTACCCTGGATCTCACCAGGGCATACCATCAAATTCGGGTGGCACCAGAAGACATCCCCAAGACCGCAGTCATTACACCTTTCGGACTCTTTAAGTTCAAAGTGATGACTTTCGGCCTCAGGAATGCCGCACAGACATTCCAGCGTTATATCGACACGGCATTACGTGGTCTTAATTGCTGCCATGCATATCTTGATGACATTCTCATCGCCTCCAAAGACCATGCCGAACATAAACGCCACTTACGTCAGGTCCTAGAGCGCCTCCGCGATTTCGGTCTTGTCATCAACCCAGATAAGTGTCAATACGCCAAGGAGCAAATCACCTATCTGGGTTATGTCGTGGACAACCGGGGCTTTCGCCCACTACCAGACCGTGTGGAGGCCCTCATGAAGTATCCCCGGCCTACTAACGTGAGTGAGCTTCGTCGATTTCTGGGTATGCCTAACTTCTATCGTCCAACTCTGAAGAACGCTACCCAAGTTCAAGCTCCCTTGAATGAATTTTTGAAAGGAGCTAAGCGCAATGATAAGCGCCCCATTAATTGGACAGAAGTCTCTGATAGGGCATTCCAACTGTCCAAGGAACAATTGGCAAATGCCACCTTACTCCGATACCCCCCCGAGGGAGCGGCACTTTCTATCCAATGCGACGCATCGGATACCGCAATCGGAGCTGTCCTTGAACAGGACATTGAAGGCCGACCGGAACCACTTGGTTTCTTTTCAAGGAAGCTGAGTCCCACCGAGCGACGTTACAGCGCCTACGACCGCGAATTACTCGCGATCTACAGCGCCGTTAAATACTTTCGTCATATGATAGAAGGACGTTCGCTCTCTATTTTAACAGACCACAAACCATTGGTCTATGCGTTCCGGAAGAAGTCGGGAAATGCCTCCCCCCGACAAGAGCGTCAATTAGACCTTATTGGGCAATACACCACGGAGATCAAGCATATCTCCGGTAAACAGAACGTCACGGCGGACGCCCTTTCTCGAATCGATACGATTCATTTGCGTACCGCCTTGAATAACACTGACCTTGCCCTAGCTCAAGAGGAGGACGAACAGCTCAAGTCCCTCCTAACTGCCGATACGGCACTAGAGCTCAAGAAAATTACCCTTCGCGACCCTTTGGGCGAAATCTGGTGTGATGTCTCCACCGGAACCGCTAGACCTTACATTCCCGAGAAACTTCGTAAGGGCGTGTTCCAGGTTTACCACAACCCAGCCCACCCCAGCGGCCGAGCAACAGCCGCTGCTGTCCGTCGCAAATTCATTTGGCCCCGGATGAACAAAGATCTCACCGGTTGGGCCCGTGCTTGTCTCCAGTGCCAGCGCTGCAAAGTAGCGCGACATAATGTACTGGAGCCAGCGCAATTCAAGCTTCCCACGGCACATTTCGCCCATGTCCACATAGACATAGTGGGACCGCTTACTCCATCAAGAGGATTCTCTTATATCCTCACTATGATGGATCGCTGCACGCGATGGCCAGAGGCGACACCTCTCCGGCAGTTACTGCCGAATCAGTCGCCAACGCCTTTTATTCAACTTGGGTCACACGCTTCGGTGTACCAACCACCATAACTTCGGACCGAGGTCCACAATTTGAGGCGACAATTTTTAGGCAGCTAACAAATCTTCTCGGCTGCCAAAGAAGTCGTACCACCGCCTACCACCCGCAATCAAATGGGATGATAGAGCGCTGGCACAGATCTCTTAAAGCCTCACTCATGTGTCATAATGACACACAATGGTTTGACGCTCTTCCAACCGTCCTCCTCGGCCTGAGGACAAGTATTAAGGAGGACCTGGGTGCTTCGGCAGCAGAGCTTACCTACGGTACCAACCTCCTCCTTCCAGGAGAACTTTTCCTGAATGGCGAAACACCGCGTGACCAACTTCGTGAATTGGGACATCTCCGTGACCTGCTACGTGAGGTTAGGGCAACCCCTGTAACCAGGCACGGCTCCAAAAAACTTTTCGTCCGCCCTGAACTGCACAGCTGCACGCACGTCTTTGTCAGGGTGGATAAGGTCAAAAAACCCCCCGACCCACCTTATGATGGCCCATTCAAAATCTTCCGCCGCATCAATGGCCGCGTCTTCGAGATCGACATTAGAGGCAAGCAATCTACGGTCAGCGTCGAAAGGCTTAACAGGGAATTACCAGCAATAGCTGGTTTCCTATTATCGGTCTCCACCGATCAGGGACCGCAAACAAGCAACGAATTGGATGCAGCCATCAAGTGTTTACTTTTAACATCTGGCAATGGCTGCACCCTATATTCGTTGCAATACCTAAACATAGCATTTGCACCACAGATTGTTTATGGTATATACAATTCCCTATTAACGGCCGCCAACCGTCGGCGGACCTGGGAAAATTTCACAGCCATCAACCCAAATGTTGATTTATGGCCTCTCCTAGGATGACCAGATCTTCGGCTCGTGTTGTTTTTACCCCAGATGTTCCTGTTGCCGGCAAGTATTGCACAATCAATTGTGTACACAGCCGCAGGCCATGCATTTTTTTTTTGTATTCGCAGGAGATGCAGTTGCGACGCTCGCAACCACCCTCGATCACCGGACGATCGTATGCGATGCATACACACACATGCGAAATGTATGCCTATTCCCCGGTCCAATCACGATTGACTACCTCGAGTTAATCGTGCAGCTCCTTCCCTTTTGCGGTTTTCTTTGCGGTGTCTTTCTGTCGGCAGTGAAGAAAAGTCAGTCGAGTGTTTTCCTTTGAAGAAGTTAGTGTGGTGTAGTACTTTGTGGTTTTTTAAAAGATACTGGGCAATTGGATAACAAAACAAGTAGTTATTCAGATTGAATCCAATGAAGCCGTTCGATAATTCACACGTTTTTGTCGTTTAATCGCGTACCAGACCAACGCAAATTCCTTCAGAATCGCGTTTTTCAGTGTTTGTGTATCGTGACCTTTTTCCCATGTACATATTAACTATATTGTGACAAATCTAGTTTTATTGATGTTTAAACAGAATGCGGTTTTTTATCGAACTCTCTTAGTGTATAAACGCGATACATGTGTGTATAATAACGTAACCGATTCGATTAAAGGAAAACAATAAAAAGAAAAATTACAAAAGATCATTCCTGCGTTTTCTTTCTTTATTGGATTAACTTTTCTGTGTCTCCGGTTGAATTCTCTTAGTGAAACAGCGGTGGTGTTTTTGTTGCATCAGCGTCCGTGCTGACGCCCTAATAAAAATAACCACAGAGTCACCGTCTTAAGTTAGAAATGTCAATACAAAGTCGTTTACAGCACAGATGTACACAAGTTCCAAATGGTCGAATCCTACTTTATGGATATACCTTTCAAAAGGAAAGGCACCTATAAGTGCTCTCTGTTTATGGTCCTAAAGCTCGTCAGTGTACAAAACTTATCAATGAACCTGATACTCTTTTCCATTTTCTTGAGTTCACATCCTTTATACTTTGACTACTAGTGCATGGTAAAGAGGTCTCAACCGACCTCAGTATAGCATTTGACAAAGTCTCCCACAATTTTGTCCGCTCAAATTAATCGCTCCCGGCCTCGAACCAGGACTGCTGAAATGGACTTTATTCCGTTCGCTGCAGATATCCAACTCCCTCCATTCTGCGTCTGGAATCCCTCAAGGAAGCCACCTGGGCTCGCTCTTGTTCATACTAGCCATTAATGCCATTGATTAGCTCATTATGCATTCCTGCTTGATTTTATATGCTGATAACAATAAGTTATATACGATCGTCGAGTCACAACTTAATTCTGCAATGCTGCAAAAAGAGCTCAATAATTTCTCAACTTGGTGTGAAAAAAACTGCTTTGTACTTAACATCGCCAAGTACCAATCCATACCTCTTCACGTAAGCGTATTCAATCGCCCTTGGGCCCCTATTTCCTTCATAACTAACCCCTGACCCTTGCTCAAACTTTTTAAGACCTTGGGACCGTTAGGGACAGGGAGCTTAACTTCGTCTCATATATCAATGAGATGATCCTGAAAGCCAACTCGTGAAACGCTGATCAAAGAAATTCTCCAACCCGGACGTAACTCGGTCCCTTTTGTCTTTACTTCGTCCGTCAGCTGCTAGAATATGACACCCAGGTATGGACAGAAAAGGTTAGGTGCCGGCCTGACACAGGTTCACCGAGACTTCCCAAGTCCGTCACTGTTTCGCCGAATGGTGGTGGTTAAGAATGGTTACTAATGAAAACGCCAGCGATTCATCTTCATTTGAGGTATTTATACATTTTTATTCTTTTAATATCAAAAAAACAATATAACCAAATGGAAAACAATTGCTAACTAAAGTGACTCCGCCGTTCAAAAGGGCTTCGCCGTAAATTCAATCAAACACTGAATCTATTTACACAAAAAACTGACTTACAAATAGCTTCACTTATTTCACGTGCCCTGTGTCTGTTGTTATATGAACTATTTAACACAACACAAGTTTTACACTTAAAGGCCGTGAAGCATTCGTTTATACAAACTGAATTCGAAAACATCTTCAATAAAGCACGGCGTTAATTTATAAAACTGATTTGGACTAACTTCAACACTTTTTTGTATACTCGTTCACGACGGTTGTTCGGTTCAGACTCTATTAATATATTTAACGTGGAGGCCCGACTTGCCTGCACGGAATCCGTATCGCGATTGATTTATTTATATATTTATTTATTTATATTTCCTTGTATAGGTCCCAGCACAAGGGCGCGAAACACAAACACGATGGTCGCCTCTGCTACTCATCGTGTGTGTCCACAAGTATGCGGACCGTGGATTAACCGAATCCACAAGGGCAAAATTAGCTGGCATGGTTGCAGCTGGTGCTAATATCCTGACGAATATTTTGTGTTTACACGATCAGCGACTGCGTACAGCATTTATGCTGATCGTGCACATCTTGGCGACATCTCCACGTAGTCGAATTCTCGCTGGATATTTTCCTTTTTTGAGGACTCGACTTCCTTGGGCGGTCAGTCGTATACCTTAATGTATTTGTCGGTCGGATGACCAACCGATGTGGGCATGTATAAAAAGAAGAAGAAGAAACATCTCCTGCACGGGTGCGGTTGACTCGTTAGGAAATATTATAGCGTTTGTAATGATACAGAAGAACGTGTGATTCGAACCGCCGCTATGACAGTTAGAATCACCAAAAATTGAACCGAAGCGTTACACATCGGGCTACTGGCCGATTTTTGAATTCGATTATTAAACTCAAGTATATTCCACTGATGTGAACTATTTTTGTTATCGCTATGGTATACGGCTCTGATGCATTTTCTTATTCGATTTTCGTTCGGTGTTCTTCATTATTTGATTGTGCATTGTGTGTATCTGTTAGAGACGCCACAATATCTCATTGATGAGGTTTGGTTAATGTTGGTTGCTTGATGGTGCAACCAAATGGCTTTTAAGGCACATGATGCTTTTAATGCAACCATGCCCTTGTGGAAAAACATTTATTTGTTGCTGATGGAGTTTGTATCAGCGCAATTACAGTTCTAAAGTATTTCTGAAGATATTGGTACAACTATGGAAGGTAAGTACATGTTTTTCATGTGTTTAAGGAAACTCTTTCCCCATCATAGGTTGTAAGGCGTTAAATGGAACTGCCACAATACTTGTTTTATATCGTTTTGAATGCTCTAGGTTGGAAGTTTTTGCATGGTTAATGGGAAGGTGAGTAGTGGCGTTCGAAGGGACCGCCATAAAGTAGCTTATGACGATTTTAGGAGATATATCGGAGTGCCTACTCGACTAAGGGCTCTTCTGATAGACAACCACTTGGCGTTCTTTATGTCCTATATTATGACAGCATATCTGTCGTATCAATATTGTATGGCGACAGAGTATCGACTACTTAATAGGGTTTCTCGAGTTCGCTATAGACAACTTCATTAGAACTTTCACAGATCACATCGACTTTTGGTTTATTTGGCTTCCCCTGGGTTGGCGGAGCATATCCCCCGTTCTAACAATAGTCGTAATGTGATTAATTTCAATAGGACCAAATTTTTAAGACTTCCCGTATTTCAGTATCGCGATAAACAATGCACATGAATCTATAAATTCCACATGAGCATAAACCCATTCTATATATGTTAATGGCTCGACCCTTCGACTCAAACTGTTGCTTAAGCATTGACTTTGCAAGTGAATCACTTGGACTCAGAAAACTATTTATACCTGCCGTTGTATGAATGTGGAGTGAATGTTATCCAATTTACAGCCAAAAAAATGTCCACGCTCAATCCATCCAGTCGGTGTGCTCGTGCTTCACTGTATTCTAATAATCAGGAGCACCGTCTTGTTGTTTTTAATGTCTCTAATGAACATAGCCCATAAAGAACGCATTTCAGAAAACGACTGTCAGGTGTGGCGTCCTTCCTATTCCAATTTCAGTTTCTGAAGTTGATAATATTTTTAGCCATTTGTCAAAAGACATCCCCATGTGAAGTATCATCCAGTTGACATCCATTCAAGTTGTGTTAGGAAACACGTATCAGTTATATCTTCCTGTACGCTATCTTGTGAATGAGGGGGTAGTCTAATTTGTTATCATTGGTCACACATCTTATCCCAAGGAATTTTTCGTGAACCTTTCGTCTATCTTTTTTCACAAGAGAATTACAATAAATGTGGTAGACCCATAAAATGTACAACATCTAGATAAAATCATTCAATAAATCGAATGAAACTCAAAAACTTTCTGATTAATTAAAAATATTTATTTTTCTCCGACTGTGGTCTTAAGAAATCACATTTTAATTTTTTTTTCCTCTGTAGATTAACCCCAAGGCGGAAAGATAATTGGTGGATATGGAAACTCAGTTGTTGAAAATATTGAAAATGGTGGCTCTATCGGCGGTGGATGAATAGCTGCCGAATTTACATAGCTTGCTATGAACAAAATGCTTAAAATGTATATTGCGAACTTCATATTTACTACTTGAGTGGCTTAGCAAAGTGGAATATCAGAAACTAAACACCCACTCTGCTTTTATAGTAATGCCGATTGGTACGAAGCTTTCTAGCCCTAAAGCGTTCAAAGCACATGAATAAACTAATTAGCAATCACTGGTTGTTTATTTGTGTAAATAAATAGTTACTCAGGCAAATGATACTTCGAATGTGTGAAGTAAGGTTTTTATTGTCGGACAATTGAATGCTTATCACGGTTTTTCTTATGATCAAAACTCTATGATTATTAAAAGCAGTATTATTTTTTAGTTTTTAATTTTAGTTTATTAAATATAATTTTACAATTATGTTTTGTCAAGTAACGTCACTGTTTTTATACATACATATACATGTATACATACATGCATACATACAATATTTTGTTTTTAATTATGTGTACATATTTTTTATTTATTTATTTTTTTTTACTTATTTTATAAATTAAAATTAAAATTACAAGAATTAATTTAATTAAAAGGAGTAAAAAGGAGAAAGAAAGGAGAGAGAGAGAGAGAGAGAGAGAGAGAGAGACAGAAAGAACTACAGAGGTATGAAACAGAAGGTAAGAAAAGGAGAGAAGGCGTTTAAACCATTATATCTTCGGCATTAAGCCACCACCAAGAAGGGTGAATAGCATGTCTATTTGATTTATCTCGTTCGACAATTGCTGTACTAAAACGTAAGCGGTCCACTTGGAGGGATATCTTATTATCATGCAGTACTCTTTTGTAACTAACTCCACGCAAACCATGGTATATGATAGGGACTCCATAACTATTTGGTATGAAGTCATTTTTGTCTAATATAAGATATACTCCGCTTTGGAGAGTATTCTCCAGATATAAATCGTTTGGATAGAAAGCTTCCGAGATTAAATTGTTTTTATCAGTCGTTGCTCTTGCAATGTGGAAGCGTATACTTTTCATTATGAAGCTATCTACCCTGTTTAAGTATGCCATGTTATACAGGTCTTTATTAGGATAATACTTTGTAAACTGTGATTCTGGCATTCTGTATATTTGGAGGCAGGAACGCAGACATTGTCTTTCAAGTACACAAAGTTTTTCCATATAGTAGGGGGTAATGTTAAATCATATCGGGCATCCGTACACCATTATAAGTCGTATGAGTGACGTGTATGATATCATTTTGACTTTCGAGTCAAGAAAACTAATGCGGAATTATCGGCTCGTCATAGCATAAAAAGTTTTAGCCCTAGAGCGAGCCATTACTATGTGTTTATCAAAATTTAAAAACTGGTCGAGCCAGATGCTCAGATATCTCCATGTGTCTCACTGCCGAAGACAGGTCGTTTGGTCCAGTAATGGAGAACTTTTTCCAGTTTTTTTTTGTATCAGCCGACGCTGCGCTTAGGGGTGTCCTGAATAGGATAGTTGCAGTTTTATGGAAGTTAATTTGTAGCTTTCACTTATTACAGTAATTTATGATTCCATTTATGAATTATGACCATTTTGTAAAAGCCTGTTAATGATCTCAATTTTGGTACGCGTTCTGTACACAACTATATTATCAGCATACGCAATAGCACGAGTACGAGAATCCACTAGATCACTAGTGTAGATGTTATATAGAATTGGAGTATTGACTGCGCCCTGTTAAAAGCCATTTCTTATGAAGAAAGTCTTGTTGGATAATGTGTCGCCACATTTTACAACGAATTGTTTTCCCATAACCATGTCATATACAATATAGCCCAGGCTGGTTAGCTTACACATAAAACCTTCTAACCAAACGGTCTCGAAGGCCTTTTCCAAATCAACCAAACATGCCCCTGTGCGCTGCCGTTTTGCTTTGTTCCATTGTATATCGAAAACCAGGTTTGACGCGGCATGGATAGTGTCATGCCCTTGTCCGAAAACCAAATTGGTTAACCGGGATAATTTTATTATCCTCGGACTAATATAACAATGATTTATTTATTAGTTTTTCAAACACTTTGCTGATGTTCGGGAGTAAACTAATAGGTCGAAGATTAGCTGAGTTGCTACTATCTTTTCCGCGTTTTGGAAAGGAAAGGTCTATTGCTGTTTTCCAGTGCATTGGATAATATGCATTGTTGGGCGCGTTATTGAATAGTGTCGTATAAATGTTTATGGGTTCCGATGGTAAATGTTTGAGTACTGTGTTTGGAATTCCATCAATTCTGGAAGATTTCTTAGTTTTAAGTGACTGAAAAACAATTGAGAGTTCGTCCTTCGGTACAAACAAACATTATTAATGTCACTAAAGATTGTAAAACTTCGATTTTCGGAGCGCCACTATTAATTGTGTTGCGAAATGAACTGTGGTTTTGTAGTGCTCTATGTTTTAGATCTGGGGGGAGGGAGCGAACATACAAGGCAAAGTCTCTCCTTTCAACCCGGCGAAGGCCAGGACGATCCTTGTCCCTGTTCAGTCTAAGTTGACATGAGGTCTCCACGTGACACCCCTGTATAGCTACTTTGGCACCCGCCAAATAGTGAACCAATGCATGCAGCGACATCCTGAGAAAGGTTGGCGAAAGGCTAATAACCTTGCCCGTAGAAACAAATTCTTAGGGACAATTTGACAAGCCTCGGATAAGGACCGGTTCCGGTGGAGAGACTTGCTAAATAAGGCGAAGACCGGATCCTGGTTGTAGTGCCGAGCATGATGATGATGATGATTATGATGTTCTAGATCATCATTGTGGTGAGAGGACTCGTTCATTCTGTGCACGGCCTCCAAATAAGTACCCATAGCATTCGGTTGTTCTTGTGGATCTTGCATTAATAAGGATTCAGCCTCACAAATAATATATAATATAAATATTGTCTGCGGTAATACCTGCGTTTAGCAGTATTTGACAATTCGCCGGCGTTAGTTCGATTTTTAAACATGTCGTTATGATTGCTCATTCGGAATATATATTATCTGAGGGAACACATTTGAGCTGGTACGGTTTATGACTCGAATTTTGTTTTCCCACTTTGAGTTTATAGCTGTTCTGTAGTTTTCACGAATCAGCTGTTCACGGTTACGGATCAAGAATCTGAGTGGCCTTATTTCCGGGTTTTGTCGGACGGCGAATTGCCGATGAAGGAGATTCAATCTAGATAGGAGAGAACTCTTTGTCTGTGCAGAGCATCGATAGCTGCGTTTCGGTATCGGCTTGTGTTGCCTTGAATCCGAGCAGAGTTTGTTTACATGGAATGTGAATTGTGGCTGCTAGTCCACAATGGTCACTATCATATTTGACAGTCCGAAGACAATTTCGAATACTATTATAGTATTTGTATTGAAGAGTTCAATACCACTGTCTATTAGCAGAAGATCTAAGAAAGAGTTCCCTCTTGGGAAAGAAGTGTCTTAAATTTCTAACTTTTGTTCGATGGTGTTTGTTTGTTACCATTCGAACAAAGCTTTACCACTCGTGTTCGGGGTGTGTTTAGTATCGATATCCCATGATAAAAGGAACTAGTTGCTTTCCGATTGCACCTTAAAACAATGGAAAAGCGTATTTAATACGTTGATGACTTGTGTTACCTGAAGAGCTTGCGGAGCATGTAGTGACACCATATATAAATGCCTCTGACTTTGAACAGGATTGTGCACTCTGTAAGCTTCCAGCACCAGAAAGTTGTACCCTTTATTGCTGTAAGCGACCCTACGTCGAAGACTTGTTTTAATTAGGAGTTCAACACCGCCTCATAGTGTGGATTGTGGTGTAGTGTGACAACATATACATGAAATGACCACAAACAATAGACTCAAAGGAATCAATTGCCCTTGTCACAATTTGCACTTCTCAAGTAACCAGCATTCGTTGTTTACAACCAAATTCAAGGTCAACTCATTTCATTGAGTAAAACGAACGAATTGCTCCAGTTACGATTTGAAGGAATCAGATGACAATCGTTTGCGAATTTGTCAATGGCAAAGTGATTCACGAATTAATTGGGTCAACTTGCGTCATTGTTCTTTCGCTATGCGGTGATATGATATTAAGTAGCATAATAAGCAAAATTGTATGAGTGATGTTCTATTTAATTATTTTATAGCTTGTAAGCAGAAATTGTATGAGTGAATAAGGAAATGTGTAAACAATTGAATGATTGATTGGGAGTATAAATACCCCAGCATTTTTAGAAGTAAAGTTAATCAAAAACCAAACGCGTGTTTTGATTCACCAAACTGCGGCGCTCTACGCCATAGACTTACAGCGGGCTGCGCTTAAACAGCAAAAAGTAGGGAAGTAAGATTAGAGATAAACTTTCAAGATTAAATCTTATATACTGGTCACCCACAATATATTCTTTTAAATATATTGAATAACGATCATGACCGCTTGCATCACATGGTGATCAATCATTCATTACAGTGGGCTATCTCTTCTTATCATATTGTAGCTGTTTTGGCCTAGTTTGTGTTTCTGGTTTAGCTTTGTTTCGCTAGCCAGAAGCGTAGCAGACCATGAAGTTGTTGGAAGAACGAGTTTTCATTCGTTTCTCTTCTTCAGCTTGTTTTTTTCTAGCTTCCAACTTTAGTTTTAGTTGTTGGTATTTAGCACAACCTTTAAAGTTAGCAGGATGTTCTGTATTCTTGCAGAGGACGCAGGATACATTTTCCTTATCCGGAAGCTGTTCTTTGTTCAACGGCAACGGGCATTCCCCAAAGGTTAAATTGTACAAAGTTATAAACAAACAAATTAAAAGTTAAAGTGTACAAAGTTATACACAAGCATTTAAAAGCTAATTTGTACAAAGCTATAATCAATCAAATTTAAATTTAAATTGCACAAAGTTATAAACAAATAAATTAAAATTTAAACTGTACAAAGTTATAGACAATGAAATTAACAGTTAAAGTATACAAAGTTATTCACAATCAAATTAACAGTTAAATTGCACAAAGTTATAAGCAATCAAATTAAAAGTTAAAGTGTACAAAGTTATACACATTCATTTAAAAGCTAATTTGTACAAAGCTATAAACAATCAAATTGAAATTTAAACTGCACAAAGTTATAAACAAATAAATTAAAAGCCAAACTGTACAAAGTTATAAACAATCAAATTAACAGTTAAACTGCACAAAGATGTAAACAATAAGATTAACAGTTAAAGTCTACAAAGTTATACACAAGCATTTAAAAATTGATTTGTACAAAGCTATAAACAATAAAATTAAAAGTTAAGTTGCATAAACTTATAAACAATCAAATTAAAAGGTGAGTTGCACAAAGTTATAAACAATCAAATTAACAGTTAAATTGTACAAAATTATGCACAAACCATTTAAAGTCAATTTAAGAATAAAAGTCAAACAAATCAAATATTGTAAGCAATCAATTTAAGAATAAAAATTTAATTAGAATGTTTCATTTAAGAATAAAAGTTGAATAGAAATTAAGCAAATTAAATATTGTTAACTGTATGCTAAGAAACAACGCCTTGAAGAGGTAAAACAAAAGAAAAGCCGGTGCAACTGGAATCCTATTCGTGTTCAACCGAAAAACAAAGAAAAGAAACTCGGAGTTAGCTTTTGATTATTTTTATTCACTATTTGAAACGAATTGCTGTACACTCAAGATTTGTCATACAATTAAAAACCAACAAGTTTGAAACACCTCTCACGACTCAGATTCTGCGAAACACTGTTATGCTATTTATGTTTTTTATTTACGAAGAATTGAATTAATTTAATTCTATATCATAGACACCGACGAAAATTAATTTGATGCACACACTTTGTCCCTTTGTCTTGCACCAACGCCCCATCTCTTCATGAGTCACTTTCCCATAGACATATTTTTAATCTCAAGAATTCAATTCTTCATGAGTCCTTACACTTCCCATAGAAACATAGATAATAAAGAAATATTCAAATTTCACTGATGGATGAGTCAGAAACGATAAGATAAACGCATGGCTTATCAAACTAGCCCAGTATAAATAGATTAAGATTTTGTAAATGTAGTTCGGTTTGTAAGTGAAGCTCATAATAAAAATAAAGGCATAGTCTTTAAATTAAAATTTATTGTTTTTTTCCTTCATCACGGACCGAGGAAAATAACTTGTGCTTTCGGGTGACGAAACTAAGCTAAAAATAGGTACAAATTGGGCTACCAACATTATAAAGTAAGCAGACTGGATCGTCCAAACTCCACTCAAAGAGGTGGAGTTGTGGGGCTTTTCAGGGCCCGAAGAGCCATACATCACTCGATCCCCACTATTCCAGGCGAAGCGACTTACCTCGAAGTCGAACCTTCAGCAAGGTTACGTAACCTTGCTACGGCATTTACCGCCAGCCAAATTGCTGGAATTAAATCAGTTACCCAATAGGATAACTGACATGAATATCTTTTAGGCAGCTTACCTTTCTTTGGGGGTTTTTCTCCAAACCCCTTTTTCTCCACCACCATAGCTGAAAACATTAAGTCCACGGCAAAGATTAGCACCTAGCCGTGGCATCGAGAATTTCATCCTCGGGCATGCATTACCATACCTGAAAACATTAAGTCCACGGCAAAGATTATCACCTAGCCGTGGCATCGAAAATTTCATCCTCGGGTATGCATTGCACCCAGTGCATCTCGTTTCCATAGCCTTATGCCATGGAAACAAAATCAACACGGAGTTCATTGATTACTCGTTGGTTTTGTTTGTCCATGGCACCAGTAGCATGCGGCTATCAGGTCCCACCAGTTTGCCACCGCCGACAAGGTTTCGGCTGATGCAAAGCAAACATTTCCCTAATTACCAGCAATAGCTGGTTTCCTATTATCGGTCTCCACCGATCAGGGACCGCAAACAAGCAACGAATTGGATGCAGCCATCAAGTGTTTACTTTTAACATCTGGCAATGGCTGCACCCTATATTCGTTGCAATACCTAAACATAGCATTTGCACCACAGATTGTTTATGGTATATACAATTCCCTATTAACGGCCGCCAACCGTCGGCGGACCTGGGAAAATTTCACAGCCATCAACCCAAATGTTGATTTATGGCCTCTCCTAGGATGACCAGATCTTCGGCTCGTGTTGTTTTTACCCCAGATGTTCCTGTTGCCGGCAAGTATTGCACAATCAATTGTGTACACAGCCGCAGGCCATGCATTTTTTTTTTGTATTCGCAGGAGATGCAGTTGCGACGCTCGCAACCACCCTCGATCACCGGACGATCGTATGCGATGCATACACACACATGCGAAATGTATGCCTATTCCCCGGTCCAATCACGATTGACTACCTCGAGTTAATCGTGCAGCTCCTTCCCTTTTGCGGTTTTCTTTGCGGTGTCTTTCTGTCGGCAGTGAAGAAAAGTCAGTCGAGTGTTTTCCTTTGAAGAAGTTAGTGTGGTGTAGTACTTTGTGGTTTTTTAAAAGATACTGGGCAATTGGATAACAAAACAAGTAGTTATTCAGATTGAATCCAATGAAGCCGTTCGATAATTCACACGTTTTTGTCGTTTAATCGCGTACCAGACCAACGCAAATTCCTTCAGAATCGCGTTTTTCAGTGTTTGTGTATCGTGACCTTTTTCCCATGTACATATTAACTATATTGTGACAAATCTAGTTTTATTGATGTTTAAACAGAATGCGGTTTTTTATCGAACTCTCTTAGTGTATAAACGCGATACATGTGTGTATAATAACGTAACCGATTCGATTAAAGGAAAACAATAAAAAGAAAAATTACAAAAGATCATTCCTGCGTTTTCTTTCTTTATTGGATTAACTTTTCTGTGTCTCCGGTTGAATTCTCTTAGTGAAACAGCGGTGGTGTTTTTGTTGCATCAGCGTCCGTGCTGACGCCCTAATAAAAATAACCACATTGGTGACCTAAGGGTGAAGAACACGCCACCTTTCTAACCACCTGTGACTCTAACCACCCCGGAATTAGTAAAATCTCGGTGACGCGACAACCTTGCTCTATCAAGTTTTTAAAAGTGGACACGCGCCTCGACGTAACTTTTGAGTATTGTGCCTATGAACAGTGAGCAGGTAAGGCAAAAACAGTACCAGTGAGTGAACATTCGAACAATTCGATCGCTCGGTGAATCGATGAAATGCTTACACCCAGCTTTATGTGACTTCAAAAGTAACACGTACCACCCACATCGGTACCCTTATCAGGGCCAGTGACCTTTTGGAAGAATAACAAACACAGTGATGGCGACCAAGTGCTAATTAATAAAGGCATTTAAATGGCAAGTAGAGCCCCACCCCACCTCTAACCACCTGCGGACATCGATAGACAGACGACGCCCCAGCATCCAGCACTTCTACCAGCAGCTATTCCACGGTTAAACTGCAAGTATCCTTCCTTTGTTTCCCACGTTTTACTTAACAGATTTAAACTAACGATTCAAAATAAATTAAAGTCGATTCCCTGTGTATCAATTCATTTCAAATCTATAGCTTAGTAACTAAGTATAGTGCCAAGACATTTTTCTTTTGTGTATAATTAATTGTAACTATTTCGGATATCTTAAAGTATACTTCACATCATTGTTACTCTACCTTACCCGTTTTTGTTTCCTTTTCTTTATATAAATATCATTGTTATACATAATTACCAAAGAAAATTTTATACCTTCATTTAAATTGTGTACAAAAATCAACGGTATTTCAAATAGTTGTTTCTTCTAACATCCTTCTGATGAAAACAAATGTATCGCTTTTTCGCAGCTTAGCTATAAGAGGAAACCCATTACAAAATTAAGAGCTAGGCGATAATAACAACCTTCACTACTACTCAAAGTGGGGATAAGCTCGGAAATTAACACAAGAATCATCTGACTTAATTATAAATATATGATTGTTAAACCAACGTGCCTGGATTTTATTTAACAGCAAGTTATCAATCTTTCTTCTTCCTGCCATAGCATACTTTTTCTCTTTTGTCATTCCCACCTAATGCGCGCTCCATCTGAGCCGCATAGTTTAAAAACCAAACAACTAGTGTTGTCCCAGCAATAACCATATATGAAACATAGTAAGTGCACGAATATCAATTTTTTTTTTTTTGGGAAAAAAATAAAATCATAACTGAAAGTGAGAAATTTAAATGTTAGAGACATCGTTGAATCTTTAAACGATCAACTGAATTTATACGAATTAACTTAGCTTAGATCACTGAAAATAACTCACTACTTTTAAGAGTATTCAGTATAGTTAAGTATAGAAAATATAATAAGATTATACTTGAAAAATGTATACTTTCGTCCTTATATAAATAGATTTTTTTTTTTTTTTTTCTCTCACAAACTAAAGAACATAAAACACATAGCACTTTTGAGCTCATTTTCGAATAAACGATAAGCACGCATATTACCATTGAGCACATAATCGGAGTAAGATTAGATCACTATTTTAACAAGTATTGTTACGTTCCCAATAAAGTTTGTAAGCCCCCTCAGGGTATTGGGTAACGTACAACCTTTGTTTTTCTTCTGCTGTACACACAACGTAACTTCAACGTTTCTCAACATTTTCAGACACACACACTCCGGCACACGTTAAATCCTTGTGTTCCTTCCTTTTTGGAATTTTAATCGCGGTTTTTAATTATATAAATTGACAACTTTTAATTTTAAAGTTCGGGTAGGCAATACTACAACCCTGCCGTCCGTGCTAACGACTACACTCGACTCCGCACGACTCTTCTTTGAACAGCATCGGCGTCCTTTCACTGCGCGCGTCCTCTTGCGATCTGTTCCTGGAAACCTAGACTCAACTTCACACAATTTACGCGACTTCAAAGAACTTCACTTGATTCGGCTCGATTCCCTTTTGGCTCCACTTGACTCCACTTCCGACCTTCGCACGACTTATTTTGATTAGTGAAAACCATTGTTTTAGGACATTCGTGGTTCTCCCAACGCCCTGCGATATCTTTTGACGAATCGTCACCCCTTACCTTTCTTCGCGTCCTCTTACGCCTTTAATTCTCGTTTCGCGTCACTATTCATAATGGTCAACACGCGAAACACCATAGCCAGAAAGGCTCAGGAACAATCCGAGCCCCTTGAATTCCACGACGCCTCCAGCGTCGATTTCCCCGCTGAGCAAGTCGATGCTGACCAAGACTTGCCTGTACAATCTACCCCCCTGGCACCACCGGTTGCCCCCAGTGTCGTGAACCGACCCCAGCCTACTTACACCGACACACTCCTGACTGTTTCTAGCGCCCCTGGTACCGGCCCTTTGGTGAATTCCGGCATTATAATGCCCACATCTCGTGCCGGCACCTCACAACAAGCTCATAGGCAATCAGAGCCCCAAGAGTTCCACGATGCTTCCAGCCTCGGGAATGGGACTCGCCATTCAAATATAGGGCTTCCCCCCTTCGATGAGGAGGACCCAGACCTTTGGTTTGCAGTAGCAGACCGCATCTTCCAAGCTTCTGCCTTGCACGACGAACAACTTCGTGCAGTTGAGCTGTTGAAAGTGCTTGACCGCACTCAGCGACCGCATGTTGCCCACATCATTAGGTCGGCCGACCGCAACCCTTATAGCAACATGCGTCAAGCTCTGCTCGACGCTTTGGATGAGCCTGGAAGTGTGCGGCAACAACGCTTAGCTGCTGTAACCAACCTTTCTGGGATGAGACCATCTCTTTTCCTGACCCATTTACGCTCTATAGCGGGGACCAGGATTGGGGACGACCTTATAAGGCCTCACTTTTTGAGGTGTCTTCCCCAACATGCCCGTTCGGCACTTATAGCCCAACCCAACCAGAGTTTGGGCTATTTATCCAAAATTGCGGACGTAATTATGGAAAGCTCAGATCAGTATTCTGAGCCTCCTGCGTACCAGGTAGCGGCGGTTTCTCAACACGCCGCCCAGCCTACACGGCACCCTCTTCTGCCTTTCACAGCCCCTCAATTGGCTCCAGTTCACCATCCTCCTCAAACCCAATTACATCACAGTCGGCCACCCTCAACCAATTTCCCGCAGAGGAATCCTGAGGCAAGGCCCAACGTTAATCAGGGAAGTTCGCCACCTCATTTAACTCCTGCTGACCTTCGGGCGCTCCAAACCTCACTCCTCCGCGAGATAAGTCAATTTCGCGCGGAGGTGAGGAACAATCCCCGAAGCGCCCAGAATCGAGCCATGCCGAGCCGTCCTCTTAATCGGCAAAATTACTCTCAAAATGCCCCCCAGAGGGCCTTCATCCCTCAGAATGCCCCACAGAGGGCCAATTCCTCTCAAAATGGCCCTCACCGGGCCAATTCTCAGCGAGCTCCAGCTCGACCTCCCCGTAACGGCAATACCAATAGGCAGAATATATCTGATAATGCCGTTACTCTCCCTTGGTGCGCTAATCACCAACGATATGGTGATCGCGCATTTAATTGCAAGGCGCCTTGTGGTTGGACACAACCACCCACCACCCAAAGGCGCCCTTTAAACTAATTTTGCCGACCGACCCCCTCGCGCAATCGGCCGGCACCCATACGATAAGTCGCCTAACCATCCGGGATTCTAAACTGAATATCGCTTTTACTGTCGATACCGGCGCCGATATTTCAGTCCTCCCGCGATCGTTTGCTCCGCGTAACCGCGTGCCCGCCGCGCTTAAATTGTCAGCTGCGAATAATACGCCGATACTTACGTACGGACGTAAAAAGCTGACACTTCAATTGGGTCTTTGTCGTCCGATCACTTGGCGTTTCGTCATTGCGGACGTAAATGAACCCCTGATAGGTTCCGACCTGTTAGGCGCACATAATCTGTCGGTCGATTCGACCCATAACAGACTAGTGGCTCCAACCGCACCCCCCTTGCCCATGACGGCATCTCCAGCGGCAACTTCAGGGGCCACAGAATGCACAGACCCGTTTCAGGTCATGGTACAAGAATTTGTTAGTACGACAATTCCTCTACCTAACCAACGCCGACATAAAGCCACGGTGTTTCATCATATAGAAACACGTGGTCCCCCGGTGAGCCAGCCTCCACGTCGACTGGCTCCCGAAAAATTACGTGCGGCGCGCGCGGAGTTCGAGCATATGATCGAACTAGGTATCTGCCAACCGTCGGACAGTCCCTGGGCAAGCCCACTCCACTTAGTGAAGAAACGTTCTGGTGAGTGGCGCCCATGTGGCGATTACAGGCTGTTGAACGCAGCAACTGTCCCGGACAGATACCCTATTGCACACCTCTACGATTTTTCGTACAAGTTACGAGGGTGCAATGTCTTCACTACCCTGGATCTCACCAGGGCATACCATCAAATTCGGGTGGCACCAGAAGACATCCCCAAGACCGCAGTCATTACACCTTTCGGACTCTTTAAGTTCAAAGTGATGACTTTCGGCCTCAGGAATGCCGCACAGACATTCCAGCGTTATATCGACACGGCATTACGTGGTCTTAATTGCTGCCATGCATATCTTGATGACATTCTCATCGCCTCCAAAGACCATGCCGAACATAAACGCCACTTACGTCAGGTCCTAGAGCGCCTCCGCGATTTCGGTCTTGTCATCAACCCAGATAAGTGTCAATACGCCAAGGAGCAAATCACCTATCTGGGTTATGTCGTGGACAACCGGGGCTTTCGCCCACTACCAGACCGTGTGGAGGCCCTCATGAAGTATCCCCGGCCTACTAACGTGAGTGAGCTTCGTCGATTTCTGGGTATGCCTAACTTCTATCGTCCAACTCTGAAGAACGCTACCCAAGTTCAAGCTCCCTTGAATGAATTTTTGAAAGGAGCTAAGCGCAATGATAAGCGCCCCATTAATTGGACAGAAGTCTCTGATAGGGCATTCCAACTGTCCAAGGAACAATTGGCAAATGCCACCTTACTCCGATACCCCCCCGAGGGAGCGGCACTTTCTATCCAATGCGACGCATCGGATACCGCAATCGGAGCTGTCCTTGAACAGGACATTGAAGGCCGACCGGAACCACTTGGTTTCTTTTCAAGGAAGCTGAGTCCCACCGAGCGACGTTACAGCGCCTACGACCGCGAATTACTCGCGATCTACAGCGCCGTTAAATACTTTCGTCATATGATAGAAGGACGTTCGCTCTCTATTTTAACAGACCACAAACCATTGGTCTATGCGTTCCGGAAGAAGTCGGGAAATGCCTCCCCCCGACAAGAGCGTCAATTAGACCTTATTGGGCAATACACCACGGAGATCAAGCATATCTCCGGTAAACAGAACGTCACGGCGGACGCCCTTTCTCGAATCGATACGATTCATTTGCGTACCGCCTTGAATAACACTGACCTTGCCCTAGCTCAAGAGGAGGACGAACAGCTCAAGTCCCTCCTAACTGCCGATACGGCACTAGAGCTCAAGAAAATTACCCTTCGCGACCCTTTGGGCGAAATCTGGTGTGATGTCTCCACCGGAACCGCTAGACCTTACATTCCCGAGAAACTTCGTAAGGGCGTGTTCCAGGTTTACCACAACCCAGCCCACCCCAGCGGCCGAGCAACAGCCGCTGCTGTCCGTCGCAAATTCATTTGGCCCCGGATGAACAAAGATCTCACCGGTTGGGCCCGTGCTTGTCTCCAGTGCCAGCGCTGCAAAGTAGCGCGACATAATGTACTGGAGCCAGCGCAATTCAAGCTTCCCACGGCACATTTCGCCCATGTCCACATAGACATAGTGGGACCGCTTACTCCATCAAGAGGATTCTCTTATATCCTCACTATGATGGATCGCTGCACGCGATGGCCAGAGGCGACACCTCTCCGGCAGTTACTGCCGAATCAGTCGCCAACGCCTTTTATTCAACTTGGGTCACACGCTTCGGTGTACCAACCACCATAACTTCGGACCGAGGTCCACAATTTGAGGCGACAATTTTTAGGCAGCTAACAAATCTTCTCGGCTGCCAAAGAAGTCGTACCACCGCCTACCACCCGCAATCAAATGGGATGATAGAGCGCTGGCACAGATCTCTTAAAGCCTCACTCATGTGTCATAATGACACACAATGGTTTGACGCTCTTCCAACCGTCCTCCTCGGCCTGAGGACAAGTATTAAGGAGGACCTGGGTGCTTCGGCAGCAGAGCTTACCTACGGTACCAACCTCCTCCTTCCAGGAGAACTTTTCCTGAATGGCGAAACACCGCGTGACCAACTTCGTGAATTGGGACATCTCCGTGACCTGCTACGTGAGGTTAGGGCAACCCCTGTAACCAGGCACGGCTCCAAAAAACTTTTCGTCCGCCCTGAACTGCACAGCTGCACGCACGTCTTTGTCAGGGTGGATAAGGTCAAAAAACCCCCCGACCCACCTTATGATGGCCCATTCAAAATCTTCCGCCGCATCAATGGCCGCGTCTTCGAGATCGACATTAGAGGCAAGCAATCTACGGTCAGCGTCGAAAGGCTTAACAGGGAATTACCAGCAATAGCTGGTTTCCTATTATCGGTCTCCACCGATCAGGGACCGCAAACAAGCAACGAATTGGATGCAGCCATCAAGTGTTTACTTTTAACATCTGGCAATGGCTGCACCCTATATTCGTTGCAATACCTAAACATAGCATTTGCACCACAGATTGTTTATGGTATATACAATTCCCTATTAACGGCCGCCAACCGTCGGCGGACCTGGGAAAATTTCACAGCCATCAACCCAAATGTTGATTTATGGCCTCTCCTAGGATGACCAGATCTTCGGCTCGTGTTGTTTTTACCCCAGATGTTCCTGTTGCCGGCAAGTATTGCACAATCAATTGTGTACACAGCCGCAGGCCATGCATTTTTTTTGTATTCGCAGGAGATGCAGTTGCGACGCTCGCAACCACCCTCGATCACCGGACGATCGTATGCGATGCATACACACACATGCGAAATGTATGCCTATTCCCCGGTCCAATCACGATTGACTACCTCGAGTTAATCGTGCAGCTCCTCCCCTTTTGCGGTTTTCTTTGCGGTGTCTTTCTGTCGGCAGTGAAGAAAAGTCAGTCGAGTGTTTTCCTTTGAAGAAGTTAGTGTGGTGTAGTACTTTGTGGTTTTTTTAAAAGATACTGGGCAATTGGATAACAAAACAAGTAGTTATTCAGATTGAATCCAATGAAGCCGTTCGATAATTCACACGTTTTTGTCGTTTAATCGCGTACCAGACCAACGCAAATTCCTTCAGAATCGCGTTTTTCAGTGTTTGTGTATCGTGACCTTTTTCCCATGTACATATTAACTATATTGTGACAAATCTAGTTTTATTGATGTTTAAACAGAATGCGGTTTTTTATCGAACTCTCTTAGTGTATAAACGCGATACATGTGTGTATAATAACGTAACCGATTCGATTAAAGGAAAACAATAAAAAGAAAAATTACAAAAGATCATTCCTGCGTTTTCTTTCTTTATTGGATTAACTTTTCTGTGTCTCCGGTTGAATTCTCTTAGTGAAACAGCGGTGGTGTTTTTGTTGCATCAGCGTCCGTGCTGACGCCCTAATAAAAATAACCACAGAGTCACCGTCTTAAGTTAGAAATGTCAATACAAAGTCGTTTACAGCACAGATGTACACAAGTTCCAAATGGTCGAATCCTACTTTATGGATATACCTTTCAAAAGGAAAGGCACCTATAAGTGCTCTCTGTTTATGGTCCTAAAGCTCGTCAGTGTACAAAACTTATCAATGAACCTGATACTCTTTTCCATTTTCTTGAGTTCACATCCTTTATACTTTGACTACTAGTGCATGGTAAAGAGGTCTCAACCGACCTCAGTATAGCATTTGACAAAGTCTCCCACAATTTTGTCCGCTCAAATTAATCGCTCCCGGCCTCGAACCAGGACTGCTGAAATGGACTTTATTCCGTTCGCTGCAGATATCCAACTCCCTCCATTCTGCGTCTGGAATCCCTCAAGGAAGCCACCTGGGCTCGCTCTTGTTCATACTAGCCATTAATGCCATTGATTAGCTCATTATGCATTCCTGCTTGATTTTATATGCTGATAACAATAAGTTATATACGATCGTCGAGTCACAACTTAATTCTGCAATGCTGCAAAAAGAGCTCAATAATTTCTCAACTTGGTGTGAAAAAAACTGCTTTGTACTTAACATCGCCAAGTACCAATCCATACCTCTTCACGTAAGCGTATTCAATCGCCCTTGGGCCCCTATTTCCTTCATAACTAACCCCTGACCCTTGCTCAAACTTTTTAAGACCTTGGGACCGTTAGGGACAGGGAGCTTAACTTCGTCTCATATATCAATGAGATGATCCTGAAAGCCAACTCGTGAAACGCTGATCAAAGAAATTCTCCAACCCGGACGTAACTCGGTCCCTTTTGTCTTTACTTCGTCCGTCAGCTGCTAGAATATGACACCCAGGTATGGACAGAAAAGGTTAGGTGCCGGCCTGACACAGGTTCACCGAGACTTCCCAAGTCCGTCACTGTTTCGCCGAATGGTGGTGGTTAAGAATGGTTACTAATGAAAACGCCAGCGATTCATCTTCATTTGAGGTATTTATACATTTTTATTCTTTTAATATCAAAAAAACAATATAACCAAATGGAAAACAATTGCTAACTAAAGTGACTCCGCCGTTCAAAAGGGCTTCGCCGTAAATTCAATCAAACACTGAATCTATTTACACAAAAAACTGACTTACAAATAGCTTCACTTATTTCACGTGCCCTGTGTCTGTTGTTATATGAACTATTTAACACAACAAAAGTTTTACACTTAAAGGCCGTGAAGCACTGCATTCGTTTATACAAACTGAATTGGAAAATATCTTCAATAAAGTACGGCGTTAATTTATAAAACTGATTTGGACTAACTTCAACACTTTATTGTATACTCGTTCACGACGGTTGTTCGGTTCAGACTCTATTAATATATTTAACATGGAGGCCTGACTCGCCTGCACGGAATCCGTATCGCGATTGATTTATTTATATATTTATTTATTTATATTTCCTTGTATAGGTCCCAGCACAAGTGCGATCGTTACGATCAGCTTCGGTGCGAGCGACGGAGCGAACGACAGAACGTCGGAGCAGACGAGTGTGCCTGTTGCTCTATGCAGAAGTCATGATCGTGTGTGAAGTTCTGTTTACTACGGGAAAGTGTGTCTACAGATAACGCCGTAGTCGCCAATTATAGCGTTTTTTAAAAAATGATAGTGAAAAAGAACGTGTGATTCGAACTGACGCTATGACAGTTAGAATCACCAAAAATTGAACCGAAGCGTAACACATCGGGCTACTGGCCGATTTTTGAATTCGATTATTAAACTCAAGTATATTCCACTGATGTGAACTATTTTTGTTATCGCTATGGTATACGGCTCTGATGCATTTTCTTATTCGATTTTCGTTCGGTGTTCTTCATTATTTGATTGTGCATTGTGTGTATCTGTTAGAGACGCCACAATATCTCATTGATGAGGTTTGGTTAATGTTGGTTGCTTGATGGTGCAACCAAATGGCCTTTAAGGCACATGATGCGTTTAATGCAACCATGCCCTTGTGGAAAAACATTTATTTGTTGCTGATGGATTTTGCATCAGCGCAATTACAGTTCTAAAGTATTTCTGAAGATATTGGTACAACTATGGAAGGTTGTAGCGGTGCCGCCAAACCCTACGGTCTGTTGAAGTCCGGCGCCGTGCTTCCTCTTTCGAGGGAAGAGCGGGGACCTTTTATTTTTATTCCATTCATTAAAACTCCTTCTTTTACTCTTCTTTTCGAATTGAATAATTTAACTTTATTCTTTTCTTTATTCACTATTCTTTATTTATTGGCGAAATTTAATTAACCAATTTTTTCTCCTTTCTTGTATACCACTCCGACAAAACCGGTTGCAACGCACTGAATTAGTGATAACTAGATCCAATTTTCACTGCATATTAACTTTTTTCTGGTTTTATTTAAATTTGTCTACATATGAAAGTTTTAATTAAAATGTTTAAAATTTAACTCTTTTCATTATTTTCATCTGGTTTCATTTTATTTTCACTTTTTTTCCGAACTCCTCTCGTTCGGAACTGAAAATTTTCTATTTCTATTTTCTCTCTGACTTTTCACATGAATCAAGACGAAAATCCAAGTTACTATGTTTTGAATAAATAAAAAGGTGCAGGTTATTAAGTGTGCTGTAACTGGTAATATTGTGAATGTTTATGAATGGTATGTATTAAGTGAGAATGTAATATATGTTAAGTGAAGTTTTTAAGGATGTATTAGGAGATTCAGTGTTAAATTTAATAAGGGTAGTATTCTGGAATACAACATCCCACCCTTCTTCGAGAAAGAAAATTATCCTGGAAGAGAATAATTTTCTAGTAACTATATATTAGATTAAGAAAGACTTGGATTTTCGTTCAATTACAGTACAATGGTTTTCAAAATTAATCTTTATCAAAGGTTACAATAATCAATAAGTTCTTAATACTAGAAAAATAATCTATTTACATTATATATTAACTAAATTTTTCCAATAATCAAAAAGTTCTTAACACTAGAAAAATAGTCCAAAATAGTCTATTTACATTATATATTAACTAAATTTAAATATTTCTCCTTGGAACCTTTTCTTTTCTTATCCAAAAATTATTATTACTTATTATATTAATTATATAATATTAATATTATTGTTTCAAAATTCTCATTTCCGTATATATATTAATTCCAAAATTTCTAATATATATATTACCAATATTTATAAAATTTTCTTTCTTTCCTTTTCCGTTCGAATATATATTAATTCCAAAATTTCCAATACATATTACCTCTAAAATTTTTTTCTTTCGTTATTCCCCCTCTAACCTTTTTTTTTTTTTTTTTTTTCGTTTTCGTCAATTCCTACAATTGTTTGATTAGTTCATATATATTGAATAAAAAAACAAAGGCCATTTGTTATGTGTTTATCTTTTCCTTAAATTTATGGAAAAGTTTCCAAAACCTTTCTGGGCCTATTACTATGATGATTGAATAAAGATGATTATTACCAAAAATCTTCTTGAAAAATGTTCTTAAATAATTTAAATGACGGTGTAACCTTTTATTTTTTTGTATTTTGCATTGGAATAAATTTTTATTGTTGTTAAAAAAAACTTGTCAGTACCTGGCTGACTTTCAAACAGACAACTTGTCTCACAGTTTTGCTCGTGCTATTTATCTTAATCAACCGTTATTTTCACAATAATTTTCACAATTTAATTATCATTATCTTGTTTTCTTTGCCTCGTTTTCCGCATACAAAAATTTGAACAACTGTTAAAACCGTTAAGTTATGGCCCCTGGGCCACGTGTGTTAAACAAAATTAAGCGCAAACGGTTGCGTTACGACCCCGTTATTGGAGGCCAAACTCCTCCCGATAAACTTTCAAAAGTGAACAATAAAGTTCTAGAAAAATCTAAAATGTGTTCAAACACTAACTTTTTTCAACCACTTCAAAGTCTGATGGAAGACTCTCCTGAAATGGATCCGACCAATGACGAACAGTGCGCAGAACTTCCTAAGGAAACCGTTCCGCCAATTGTGGTATTAAAAACAACTAGTGCTCAAGTGCGTGATATTTTGAGCAACATTAAGATAGACAAATACTTAATCAAAAACATTTCGCTTGGGCAAAAAATATGTGCCCCAACAATGGACATATATAATAAAATCAGAACCGAACTCGTACGGTTAAAATGTGAGTTTTTCACCCACTCGCGTAAGGAAAATCGTCCATTAAAGGTAGTGTTATCCGGGCTAGACTTAATTAGCAACGATGTGGTGAAAAATGAGCTAATTGCACTCGGGATTAAGTGCCTAGATGTTAAAACCATCACATTAAATCCGTCAACAAAAGCCCTGTACAAACACTACTTGTACATCGTCTACATTCAACGCGGTACTGTTAAATTAAACGAACTAAAACGGAACTACTCCACCTTGTTCAAAACCATCGTTCGCTGGGACTTTAAAAAACATAATCCAGGTAAGGTCACACAATGTCACAATTGCCAGCTTTATGGTCACGGCTCGATGCATTGTCATATAAATAGCTTCTGTGCAATATGTTCGGGAAACCATAAAACATCCGACTGCAAAACGAATGAGGTCATCAAGTGTGCAAATTGTAGTGGGCCACATAAATCCACCGATCCAGAATGCATAAGCCGAAAGCAGTACATAGACATTCGCCGCAAATTATCACCACGTGGACGTGGTACAGGAAATACAACGTTCCTACAGCCTCCGAGTGACAAACAGCAGCCAGTGCCCGACCGATTATCCATGGATAATTTTCCTCCACTACCCCGATCTGTGCGTCAAGCTTCACTTCCTTCATCCACCTGGGCTTCTGGCCTCCATCAAACCCAGCAACCTTCCAACAGTGATACGACACACACGAAGAAAAATCCGTCAGAAACATTAACTAATGATAACCTGTTCTCATTTAGCGAGATAAACTCTCTTCTTAATGAAGTTGTAACCAAGCTTAGTGCTTGTCAAACCAAAGCTGACCAATTTAACGTCATTACTTCATTAGCTATTAAGTACATATACTCCGAAAAAACATGTTAAGAAACTCTCTTAACATCATAACTTGGAATGCGAGAAGCATCAAAAACAAAAAGCATGAATTTTTTAGTTTCTTGATAAATTTTAATATTGACATTGCACTTGTTTCAGAAACCTGGCTCAAACAAGACATTTCTTTCTCACATCAAAATTACATATGCTATCGCCTAGATAGGGTACATGCTAGTGGTGGAGGTGTCGCCATTGTTGTGAAAAAATGTATAGAACATTCCTTGCGTCCTTCATTGCGCCTTAAGTTAATTGAGGAAATTAGTATAGATGTAACATTAAGTGACAACTCCAAGGTGAGTCTTTTTTCGGTCTATTTCCCTGGAGGAAATAGAAACCTAGAGAAATCTACTTACTTTAAGCGGGATTTGCAAAAATTGTATAGAGTCAACACTCGAAACAAGGTAATTATTGGTGGTGATCTAAACTGCAGACATCAGTCGTGGAATTGTCTTAGGGCAAACTGCTGGGGTAACATTTTACTAGATGTTACTGAATCCAGCCCAAGTTTTTCCATACTTTATCCACTTCTCCCCACCTATATCCCAGCGAGTGCTAACAAGAACCCCTCAACTCTTGATCTATATATCACTAATATTCCAAATTACTGCACAGTGCCATTAACTCTAAATGCGTTAAGTTCAGACCACCTTCCGATCAGCCTTACAGTGAATCATACAGTAGTTGTAAATCGTACCAGTTTATACCACAACTATTCCGCCGCCAACTGGAATTGTTATAAATCATATATAAACACGAACTTGGTTCTAGGTGATACCAGCCTAAATTCTATAAACTGCAGCGAGCACATTGATATCCTATGTAACAATTTTGTTTCTGTTATCAATAGAGCGGCCGATCTTGCGATACCTAAATGTTCCACTGCTCCAGTTGATAAGGCACCGCTTCCTGAAAATATCTTACATCTGATTAGGCTACGAAACTCTGAAAGAAGAAAACGGCTGCGTTATAGAATCGATTGTTTTCTAGTTAATGTTAAAGTCTTAAATAATATAATTAAAAACGAAATCTCAACATATAGGAACAAGTGTTGGAATAAACACCTTTCCTCTCTTGACAAAGCTAGCAAACCGTTCTGGAAAATATCAAAAATTATGAAAAAGAGAGGGTCAAGTATTCCTCCGTTTAAAGTTCACGACAAGTTGTTTATTTCTTCAGTGGAGAAATCGAACCTACTTGCTAACACGTTTAGTAAGAACCACTCCATATCTATGCATCTAAGCGACGCGTATACTGAAGGTGAAGTTTCTAACACTATCCATGTACTTTCTCAAACACCAGCTGAAAGTACTTACGCAACTAATATCAGCAAAGTTCAAGAATTGATAAAAAAAATCGAAATCAAAAAAGGCTGCGGGTCTCGATAATATTAACAACAAATTAATCAAAGCACTTCCACCTGCTGCAAGTAACTATTTAACGTTCATTTTCAACGCTTGTCTTAAGAATTGTTATTTTCCGGACTGTTGGAAAACAGCAAAGGTAATACCTATCCCGAAACCCGGCAAACCGAAGAACAGCCCCGAAAGCTACAGACCTATTAGTCTACTTAGCTGTCTAAGTAAGCTCTTAGAGAAAATCATTAAGGAAAGGATTGATCGTTTTGTGGAAGACAATAACATCTTACCAAACTTTCAGTTCGGTTTCCGTAGTGGTCACAGCACAATCCACCAAGTCTTGCGCATTAAAAACCACATAGCTGGTAAATTCATCGACAAGGAGTCAACGGGACTAGTTCTTCTAGACATCGAAAAAGCTTTTGATACGGTATGGCACGATGCCTTGATTTATAAGCTACTAAAACTTAAGCTGCCAATACCGCTTATCAAAATTATCCAGAGCTTTCTTTGTTCGAGAAAATATGTTGTGAGTATAGGAACCGACATATCCTCTACTCACCAAATCCACCATGGCGTACCCCAAGGCCCGGTTCTTGGTCCCATATTATTTACATTGTTTGTCGCAGATTTACCATATCTAGGTGAAAACATTCAGGTAGCTATGTTTGCCGATGATACGGCCATTTTCTCTTCGGGTGCTTTATTCACTAATGTCTACAACTCTTTGCAAGCAGCTCTTGACAAACTAGCAGTGTATTACAGGAAATGGAAAATAAAAATAAATGGTAATAAAACACAAGCTGTCTGGTTTTCGAGATGTAGGAAACACTGCTACCTACCAAATGGCACTAAACTCAGTATGTGTGCAGTTGATATTGATTGGTCCGAAGACTGTAGATATCTAGGTATTATTCTAGATAAAAAACTTATCTTTCAAAAACACATCACTACCACAATAGACAAAATAAACAAAGTCGTAAGAGTTATGTATCCATTAGTGTGTAGAAAGTCAAAGCTTAGCATCGAAAATAAAATTATAATATATAAAACCATTTTTCAAGCGATACTCCTGTACGGGGCCCCTGTATGGTGTAATTGTGCTCGCACACACAAAATAAAATTGCAAAGGTGTCAAAATAAAATATTGAAAATGTTGCTGAATTTGCCATGGCATTATTCGACACATGAACTACATGAAAACGCTAACGTTAAACAGGTAGAGTTCTACATTGACAAATTCAATCGAAACTTCTTCGTCAATTGTTCTTTTTCTGACAATATTCTCGTTTCCCGTCTTGCGTTATCCTAAATCACTACATATGTACTCTGTCTATGAAAATTATATCGAGGTTATTATTATATAAAATAACCGGAAGCTCGTGCAATATTAGTCTTAAGATTCAAATAAGGGTTTTTTATTGTAGTTTTCCCTTAATTTATTATTTGCTATTCATTCAAATTGTGCTATTGTCGTTATATAGATTTAATATTATAGTTGTAAAGGAATTGCTATCCTAAATCTCTTAAGTACTAGTTGTAAAATATATCATAAATGTAATTATCTAAAAAAAACTTGTAATGGATTTATATAGTTATTCTTTACAATACCTATTTTAGTTAAATTATTATTTTCATTTTTTATTATTTCGTGTTTGAGTAATTGTTTGTGTTTGTTTTCGTTGTTTAAAATATTTATTGTTTTCGGCTTAGTGTTGTCATTGTCCATAGCTTTAACCGCTGTCGGAACGTCTACCTTTTCAGTCTTACTCACTGCTGATGAATCGTTTAGTTTCTCAGTCTCATTTACTGATTCGAATAGTTCTTCAGACTTATTAGCTGTTAGAACATCTTGGTTCCCAGTACTATTTGCTGTTTGAACTATTTCTTCAGTTATATCTGCTGTAGAAACATTCAATCCTTCAGTCTTTGCTGCAGAAAAGATTTGTTCATCAGTATTAGCTGCTGAACTGACTTGGGTTTCGAATTTTATTGCAACTATTGGGTTTTCAGTCTTTAACACTGCTGAATGTTCAGTCTTTGTTGCTGAAGTGCCGGGGTTGTCTATTGGGATAGCCGAAATATAAGGGATTTTTGGTTGTATATTTTCTGAAATTTCCGAATTTTCAGTCTTCATTACTGCTGAGTTCTCAGTCTTGATTGCTGAGGTGTCTGGGTAATCAATTGGGATAGCTGAAATATTAAGGATATCAGTCTTTAATACTGCTGAAAATTTCGAATTTTCAGTCTTAGTTGCTGAATTATTTTCCAGAATTGCAGTCTGAATCGGAGTCATTATATTAGGGTTTGGTTTAACTTCTTTTATATTTGTATTTATAGCTTTATTGGAATTAGTCATACGGTTAGGATAATCATAAGCTGGTTCAAGGTAAATTTGGGTAGGAGTTTCATTAAATTGGTCGTTATCTATTTCCGAAGATCTAATGCTGTAAATAGAAAAATTTTGTTTGTCTTCCATAAATTTTGGTTGGCGTCTGGCCTCGTTTTCCGACTCTTGCACCCGAGAAAAGTGAACATTTTGTCTATCGTTTTGTCTATTGGTGGTCCTAGAATTTTCACCAAAACGATTTTCAGAGTTTGTAGGATTGTTTCGGAATGGGTTACGCGTTGTTGTACCTTGTTGGTAATTTGTTGAAGACGCTCCATTCCTAGATATCTTGTATCTACACTCGTTCTCTGTGTGATTATTCCGTCCACAGAAATTGCAAAAAATGTTATATTCCCTTTTAATGGGTTGTCTATTCGGAAAAGTGGACTGCATGTTTCGATAACATGTGTCCTGTGTATGCCCTGACTTACCACAGGTTTGGCAGACTATACGATTGAATGCAGGTTTTTCGTTATATTGATATGACCTGGGAGAGTTGTCCATTCGAGCCGCATGTGACACTACATGTGCAATCGACTGTTTTAAATTGTTTCCCCCATGGACTTTAGCTAGTATCTTTAGCTGTTCGTTGTTTAGTCCATCCTCAAATGTTTGTACGGCCAATTTTTTGTTTTCTTCCATTAAGAATTCCCTAACCACCGCGTCTGCTGTTATTTCACACGTGGCAGAGTTTAGAGTCCTTAGAGCATTCGCGACTCTATCGCCATATTCCCGGACGGTTTCTCTGTAGCGTTGTTTCAGAGAAATCAACTCATTGTGTGCCTTCGACCGAGATTGCTCCTCTTTACATTCCGATTCTAATTTTTCTTTTAAATCCTCCCACTTAGCGATTTGGCTATACCTAATCAGATCGTAAGCATGACCCTCTAGTCTATTTTTGACTAGCTCTAAAAATGTCTCGTATATATCCGGGTCTGCCTTCTTTATGGATCTAAATAAAACGTCTCCCCCGGAAATAAATTTACCTAAGTCGCAGGGTTTCCCGTCAAAGGTGGGGACGATTCTGAAAACATCAGAAATTCCGACAGAAAGAGCCATTTCAGGGGGTTTAATGTGTATCTGTTGATAGTGGATTTGTTCTTCCCCCTGCCTAGCCGCCTGTCTCGTGTAATATGGACTTGTAATAGTGAAATTTTAAAATAAAAGGCGAAAATTCGTTATCAATTCTTAAAAATATGGTTAACTTAAAATATGGTTATGGAAAAATTGGCCTTTCTTTTTGTTATTCACTATATATATATATAGGAAAGAAAAATAAATTGGTCCCAAAACTGAAAAGAAAGAAAATTTTCGACGCGAAAGAAACGGAAATGTCGTCGAAAAAACTGAAAAGAGAATTTTCAAAATTTCTATCGAGAAAACACGCGAAAGAAAAGAAACGGAAATGTCGTCGAAATACTGAAATGAGAATTTTCAAAGAATATAGATAGAAATTTCTATCCAAAAAAAATTTTTTTTTTTTTGTGAAAAGGAGAGCTTCCAATTAGAAAATATTCCTAAAAAAAGTAGAGAGAAAAGTCGCTATTTAAAAAAATTTTTACTCTACTAATTGTTGTCGTTGTACTGTCTTTGTCTTGAGTGTTGCTGTTTTTTTTTTTCTTCAGTTTTCCTTAGTTGTTTCCTTTGTATGGTTCTTTTTCTTTTTAGATTTTTTTTTCTCTTTGACGCCAGGCAGACTTCACGTCCTAAAGTTGATTGCTCATCCTGGTCTTTGCTGCTTTCCTTTTTTTTCTTTTTATTTCGTTGTTTTATGTCGGGGTTTTTTTTCTTCTTATTTTGGTTTGGTTATTTCTCCTGTTTTTTTTTTTCTCTTTTCTTCTTGAAAATTTTTTTTTCTTCTTCTTATTTGGTTATTTCTCTTGTGTTCTCTTTTCTTCTTATAATCAATTTTTTTTGTTGTTTTAAATTTTTGTTTACTTTGTTTTTCGTTGTTCTATGTTTACTTTTTTTTTTCGTTGTTTTATGTCGGGGTTTATTTTTCTTATTTTTTTTCTTGAAAAAATAATTTTTTTTTGTTTTTTTTTTTGTTTTTCTTCTTATGGTTTGGTTATTTCTCTTGTGTTTCTTCTTCTCTCTTCTTTGTTTTTTCTTGTGTTGTTTTAAATTTTGTTTTCTGTTTCGGGATCCCGTTATCTGGGCATCCCACCGCTGCCACCAGTGTTGTTGAATGTCCGGCGCCGTGCTTCCTCTTTCGAGGGAAGAGCGGGGACCTTTTATTTTTATTCCATTTATTAAAACTAACGTCGAAAATAGCGACGAGGCATCGTGTAAACAATGACCCGCATTACCAGCGGCGCATGTGGTCATTTTTCCCTATTGTCCTTGCCGCCTGCCTGTTTTCGAACACATGCAACAACATTGAATCTGTTCGATCGCGCACATATACCACTGCGCCACTATTCACACCCTTAAGAGAAGAGTTTTTCTCTCTCTTCCTTTTTTTCCTTAGCGAAATCATCTCTGCATGAGATGACGATCGCGGAGTCAAATTCCATCCTTCGACCCGAGCGGGTCGCGGCTCCATCGCTACCCTGGTGCGCACAGGGAACTTTTGAACTTGTTTAGTGTCACTTTCCTTAGCGCGAGAACAATAGATGATGGGGACGGAAGTGAACAGAGTACTCATGCTGGTACATACTTCCTCCCCACAAGGTAAGTACATGTTTTTCATGTGTTTAAGGAAACTCTTTCCCCATCATAGGTTGTAAGGCGTTAAATGGAACTGCCACAATACTTGTTTTATATCGTTTTGAATGCTCTAGGTTGGAAGTTTTTACATGGTTAATGGGAAGGTGAGTAGTGGCGTTCGAAGGGACCGCCATAAAGTAGCTTATGACGATTTTAGGAGATATATCGGAGTGCCTACTCGACTAAGGGCTCTTCTGATAGACAACCACTTGGCGTTCTTTATGTCCTATATTATGACAGCATATCTGTCGTATCAATATTGTATGGCGACAGAGTATCGACTACTTAATAGGGTTTCTCGAGTTCGCTATAGACAACTTCATTAGAACTTTCACAGATCACATCGACTTTTGGTTTATTTGGCTTCCCCTGGGTTGGCGGAGCATATCCCCCGTTCTAACCATAGTCGTAATTTGATTAATTTCAATAAGACCAAATTTTTAAGACTTCCCGTATTTCAGTATCGCGATAAACAATGCACATGAATCTATAAATTCCACATGAGCATAAACCCATTCTATATATGTTAATGGCTCAACCCTTCGACTCAAACTGTTGCTTAAGCATTGACTTTGCAAGTGAACCACTTGGACTCAGAAAACTATTTATACCTGCCGTTGTATGAATGTGGAGTGAATGTTATCCAATTTACAGCCAAAAAAATTTCCACGCTCAATCCATCCAGTCGGTGTGCTCGTGCTTCACTGTATTCTAATAATCAGGAGCACCGTCTTGTTGTTTTTAATGTCTCTAATGAACATAGCCCATAAAGAACGCATTTCAGAAAACGACTGTCAGGTGTGGCGTCCTTCCTATTCCAATTTCAGTTTCTGAAGTTGATAATATTTTTAGTCATTTGTCAAAAGACATCCCCATGTGAAGTATCATCCAGTTGACATCCATTCAAGTTGTGTTAGGAAACACGTATCAGTTATATCTTCCTGTACGCTATCTTGTGAATGAGGGGGTAGTCTAATTTGTTATCATTGGTCACACATCTTATCCCAAGGAATTTTTCGTGAACCTTTCGTCTATCTTTTTTCACAAGAGAATTACAATAAATGTGGTAGACCCATAAAATATACAACATCTAGATAAAATCATTCAATAAATCGAATGAAACTCAAAAACTTTCCGATTAATTAAAAATATTTATTTTTCTCCGACTGTGGTCTTAAGAAATCACATTTTAATTTTTTTTTCCTCTGTAGATTAACCCCAAGGCGGAAAGATAATTGGTGGATATGGAAACTCAGTTGTTGAAAATGTTGAAAATGGTGGCTCTATCGGCGGTGGCTGAATAGCTGCCGAATTTACATAGCTTGCTATGAACAAAATGCTTAAAATGTATATTGCGAACTTCATATTTACTACTTGAGTGGCTTAGCAAAGTGGAATATCAGAAACTAAACACCCACTCTGCTTTTATAGTAACGCCGATTGGTAAGAAGCTTTCTAGTCCTAAAGCGTTCAAAACACATGAATAAACTAATTAGCAATCACTGGTTGTTTATTTGTGTAAATAAATAGTTACTCAGGCACATGATACTTCGAATGTGTGAAATAAGGTTTTTATTGTCGAACAATTGAATGCTTATCACGGTTTTTCTTATGATCAAAACTCTATGATTATTAATAGCAGTATTATTTTTTAGTTTTTAATTTTAGTTTATTAAATATAATTTTACAATTATGTTTTGTCAAGTAACGTCACTGTTTTTATACATACATATACATGTATACATACAATATTTTGTTTTTAATTATGTGTACATATTTTTTTTTACTTATTTTATAAATTAAAATTAAAATTACAAGAATTAATTTAATTAAAAGGAGTAAAAAGGAGAAAGAAAGGAGAGAGAGAGAGAGAGAGAGAGAGAGAAAGAAAGAACTATAGAGGTATGAAACAGAAGGTAAGAAAAGGATAGAAGGCGTTTAAACCATTATATCTAAGAGGGACATGTAGTCCTATCTTCGGCATTAAGCCACCACCAAGAAGGGTGAATAGCATGTCTATTTGATTTATCTCGTTCGACAATTGCTGTACTAAAACGTAAGGGGTTCACTTGGTGGGATATCTTATTATCATGCAGTACTCTTTTGTAACTAACTCCACACAAAGCATGGTATATGATAGGGACTCCATAACTCTTTGGTATGAAGTCATTTTTGTCTAATAGAACATATAATCCGCCCTGGAGAGTATTCTCCAGATATAAATCGTTTGGATAGAAAGCTTCCGAGATTAAATTGTTCTTATCAGTCGTTGCTCTTGCAATGTGGAAGCGTATACTTTTCATTATGAAGCTATCTACCCTGTTTAAGTATGCCATGTTATACAGGTCTTTATTAGGATAATACTTTGTAAACAGTGATCCTGGCTTCTGTATATTTGGAGGCAGGAACGCAGACATTGTCTTTCAAGTACACAACGTTTTTCCATATAGTAGGGGGTAATGTTAAATCATATCGGGCATCCGTACACCATTATAAGTCGTATGAGTGACGTGTATGATATCATTTTGACTTTCGAGTCAAGAAAACTAATGCGGAATTATCGGCTCGTCATAGCATAAAAAGTTTTAGCCCTAGAGAGAGCCATTACTATGTGTTTATCAAAATTTAAAAACTGGTCGAGCCAGATGCTCAGATATCTCCATGTGTCTCACTGACGAAGACAGGTCGTTTGGTCCAGTAATGGAGAACTTTTTCCAGTTTTTTTTTTGTATCAGCCGACGCTGCGCTTAGGGGTGTCCTGAATAGGATAGTTGCAGTTTTATGGAAGTTAATTTGTAGCTTCAGTACCTCGCTGACTTTCAAACAGACAACTTGTCTCACAGTTTTGCTCGTGCTATTTATCTTAATCAACCGTTATTTTCACAATAATTTTCACAATTTAATTATCATTATCTTGTTTTTTTTGCCTCGTTTTCCGCATACAAAAATTTGAACAAGTGTTAAAACCGTTAAGTTATGGCCCCTGGGCCACGTGTGTTAAACAAAATTAAGCGCAAACGGTTGCGTTACGACCCCGTTATTGGAGGCCAAACTCCTCCCGATAAACTTTCAAAAGTGAACAATAAAGTTCTAGAAAAATCTAAAATGTGTTCAAACACTAACTTTTTTCAACCACTTCAAAGTCTGATGGAAGACTCTCCTGAAATGGATCCGACCAATGACGAACAGTGCGCAGAACTTTCTAAGGAAACCGTTCCGCCAATTGTGGTATTAAAAACAACTAGTGCTCAAGTGCGTGATATTTTGAGCAACATTAAGATAGACAAATACTTAATCAAAAACATTTCACTTGGGCAAAAAATATGTGCCCCAACAATGGACATATATAATAAAATCAGAACCGAACTCGTACGGTTAAAATGTGAGTTTTTCACCCACTCGCGTAAGGAAAATCGTCCATTAAAGGTAGTGTTATCCGGGCTAGACTTAATTAGCAACGATGTAGTGAAAAATGAGCTAATTGCACTCGGGATTAAGTGCCTAGATGTTAAAACCATCACATTAAATCCCTCAACAAAAGCCCTGTACAAACACTACTTGTACATCGTCTACATTCAACGCGGTACTGTTAAATTAAACGAACTAAAACGGAACTACTCCACCTTGTTCAAAACCATCGTTCGCTGGGACTTTAAAAAACATAATCCAGGTAAGGTCACACAATGTCACAATTGCCAGCTTTATGGTCACGGCTCGATGCATTGTCATATAAATAGCTTCTGTGCAATATGTTCGGGAAACCATAAAACATCCGACTGCAAAACGAATGAGGTCATCAAGTGTGCAAATTGTAGTGGACCACATAAATCCACCGATCCAGAATGCATAAGCCGAAAGCAGTACATAGACATTCGCCGCAAATTATCCCCACGTGGACGTGGTACAGGAAATACAACGTTCCTACAGCCTCCGAGTGACAAACAGCAGCCAGTGCCCGACCGATTATCCATGGATAATTTTCCTCCACTACCCCGATCTGTGCGTCAACCTTCACTTCCTTCATCCGCCTGGGCTTCTGGCCTCCATCAAACCCAGCCACCTTCCAACAGTGATACGACACACACGAAGAAAAATCCGTCAGAAACATTAACTAAGGATAACCTGTTCTCATTTAGCGAGATAAACTCTCTTCTTAATGAAGTTGTAACCAAGCTTAGTGCTTGTCAAACCAAAGCTGACCAATTTAACGTCATTACTTCATTAGCTATTAAATACATATACTCCGAAAAAACATGTTAAGAAACTCTCTTAACATCATAACTTGGAATGCGAGAAGCATCAAAAACAAAAAGCATGAATTTTTTAGTTTCTTGATAAATTTTAATATTGACATTGCACTTGTTTCAGAAACCTGGCTCAAACAAGACATTTCTTTCTCACATCAAAATTACATATGCTATCGCCTAGACAGGGTACATGCTAGTGGTGGAGGTGTCGCCATTGTTGTGAAAAAATGTATAGAACATTCCTTGCGTCCTTCATTGCGCCTTAAGTTAATTGAGGAAATTAGTATAGATGTAACATTAAGTGACAACTCCAAGGTGAGTCTTTTTTCGGTCTATTTCCCTGGAGGAAATAGAAACCTAGAGAAATCTACTTACTTTAAGCGGGATTTGCAAAAATTGTATAGAGTCAACACTCGAAACAAGGTAATTATTGGTGGTGATCTAAACTGCAGACATCAGTCGTGGAATTGTCTTAGGGCAAACAGCTGGGGTAACATTTTACTAGATGTTACTGAATCCAGCCCAAGTTTTTCCATACTTTATCCACTTCTCCCCACCTATATCCCAGCGAGTGCTAACAAGAACCCCTCAACTCTTGATCTATATATCACTAATATTCCAAATTACTGCACAGTACCATTAACTCTAAATGCGTTAAGTTCAGACCACCTTCCGATCAGCCTTACAGTGAACCATACAGTAGTTGTAAATCGTAGCAGTTTATACCACAACTATTCCGCCGCCAACTGGAATTGTTATAAATCATATATAAACACGAACTTGGTTCTAGGTGATACCAGCCTAAATTCTATAACCTGCAGCGAGCGCATTGATATCCTATGCAACAATTTTGTTTCTGTTATCAATAGAGCAGCCGATCTTGCGATACCTAAATGTTCCACTGCTCCAGTTGATAAGGCACCGCTTCCTGAAAATATCTTACATCTGATTAGGCTACGAAACTCTGAAAGAAGAAAATGGCTGCGTTATAGAATCGATTGTTTTCTAGTTAATGTTAAAGTCTTAAATAATATAATTAAAAACGAAATCTCAACATATAGGAACAAGTGTTGGAATAAACACCTTTCCTCTCTTGACAAAGCTAGCAAACCGTTCTGGAAAATATCAAAAATTATGAAAAAGAGAGGGTCAAGTATTCCTCCGTTTAAAGTTCACGACAAGTTGTTTATTTCTTCAGTGGAGAAATCGAACCTACTTGCTAACACGTTTAGTAAGAACCACTCCATATCTATGCATCTAAGCGACGCGTATACTGAAGCTGAAGTTGCTAACACTATCTATGTACTTTCTCAAACACCAGCTGAAAGTACTTACGCAACTAATATCAGCAAAGTTAAAGAATTGATAAAAAAATCGAAATCAAAAAAGGCTGCGGGTATCGATAATATTAACAACAAATTAATCAAAGCACTTCCACCTGCTGCAAGTAACTATTTAACGTTCGTTTTCAACGCTTGTCTTAAGAATTGTTATTTTCCGGACTGTTGGAAAACAGCAAAGGTAATACCTATCCCGAAACCCGGCAAACCGAAGAACAGCCCCGAAAGCTACAGACCTATTAGTCTACTTAGCTGTCTAAGTAAGCTCTTAGAGAAAATCATTAAGGAAATGATTGATCGTTTGTGGAAGACAATAACATCTTACCAAACTTTCAGTTCGGTTTCCGTAGTGGTCACAGCACAATCCACCAAGTCTTGCGCATTAAAAACCACATAGCTGGTAAATTCATCGACAAGGAGTCAACGGGACTAGTTCTTCTAGACATCGAAAAAGCTTTTGATACGGTATGGCACGATGCCTTGATTTATAAGCTACTAAAACTTAAGCTGCCAATACCGCTTATCAAAATTATCCAGAGCTTTCTTCGTTCGAGAAAATATGTTGTGAGTTTAGGAACCGACATATCCTCTACTCACCAAATCCACCATGGTGTACCCCAGGGCTCGGTCCTTGGTCCCATATTATTTACATTGTTTGTCGCAGATTTACCATGTCTAGGTGAAAACATTCAGGTAGCTATGTTTGCCGATGATACGGCCATTTTCTCTTCGGGTGCCTTATTCGCTAATGTCTACAACTCTTTGCAAGCAGCTCTTGACAAACTAGCAGTGTATTACAGGAAATGGAAAATAAAAATAAATGGTAATAAAACACAAGCTGTCTGGTTTTCGAGATGTAGGAAACACTGCTACCTACCAAATGGCACTAAACTCAGTATGTGTGCAGTTGATATTGATTGGTCCGAAGACTGTAGATATCTAGGTATTATTCTAGATAAAAAACTTATCTTTCAAAAACACATCACTACCACAATAGACAAAATAAACAAAGTCGTAAGAGTTATGTATCCATTAGTGTGTAGAAAGTCAAAGCTTAGCATCGAAAATAAAATTATAATATATAAAACCATTTTTCAAGCGATACTCCTGTACGGGGCCCCTGTATGGTGTAACTGTGCTCGCACACACAAAATAAAATTGCAAAGGTGTCAAAATAAAATATTGAAAATGTTGCTGAATTTGCCATGGCATTATTCGACACATGAACTACATGAAAACGCTAACGTTAAACAGGTAGAGTTCTACATTGACAAATTCAATCGAAACTTCTTCGTCAATTGTTCTTTTTCTGACAATATTCTCGTTTCCCGTCTTGCGTTATCCTAAATCACTACATATGTACTCTGTCTATGAAAATTATATCAAGGTCATTACTACATAAAATAACCGGAAGCTCGTGCAATATTAGTCTTAAGATTCAAATAAGGGTTTTTTATTGTAGTTTTCCCTTAATTTATTATTTGCTATTCATTCAAATTGTGCTATTGTCGTTATATAGATTTAAGATTATAGTTGTAAAGGAATTGCTATCCTAAATCTCTTAAGTACTAGTTGTAAAATATACCATAAATGTAATTATCTACCAAATAAAAATTGAATTGAATTGAATAATTTGTAGCTTTCACTTATTACAGTAATTTATGATTCCATTTATGAATTATGACCATTTTGTAAAAGCCTGTTAATGATCTCAATTTTTGTACGCGTTCTGTACACAACTATATTATCAGCATACGCAATAGCACGAGTACGAGAATCCACTAGATCACTAGTGTATATGTTATATAGAATTGGAGTATTGACTGCGCCCTGTTAAAAGCCATTTCTTATGAAGAAAGTCTTGTTGGATAATGTGTCGCCATATTTTACAACGAATTGTTTTCCCATAACCATGTCATATACAATATAACCCAGGCTGGTTAGCTTACACATAAAACCTTCTAACCAAACGGTCTCGAAGGCCTTTTCCAAATCAACCAAACATGCCCCTGTGCGCTGCCGTTTTGCTTTGTTCCATTGTATATCGAAAACCAGGTTTGACGCGGCATGGATAGTGTCATGCCCTTGTCCGAAAACCAAATTGGTTAACCGGGATAATTTTATTATCCCCGGACTAATATAACAATGATTTATTTATTAGTTTTTCAAACACTTTGCTGATGTTCGGGAGTAAACTAATAGGTCGAAGATTAGCTGAGTTGCTACTATCTTTTCCGCGTTTTGGAAAGGAAAGGTCTATTGCCGTTTTCCAGTGCATTGGATAATATGCATTGTTGAGCGCGTTATTGAATAGTGTCGTATAAATGTTTATGGATTCCGATGGTAAATGTTTGAGTACTGTGTTTGGAATTCCATCAATTCTGGAAGATTTCTTAGTTTTAAGTGACTGAAAAACAATTGAGAGTTCGTCCTTCGGTACAAACAAACATTATTAATGTCACTAAAGATTGTAAAACTTCGATTTTCGGAGCGCCACTATTAATTGTGTTGCGAAATGAACTGTGGTTTTGTAGTGCTCTATGTTTTAGATCGGGGGGGAGGGAGCGAACATACAAGGCAAAGTGTCTCCTTTCAACCCGGCGAAGGCCAGGACGATCCTTGTCCCTGTTCAATCCAAGTTGACATGCGGTCTCCACGTGACACCCTTGTATAGCTACTTTGGCACCCGCCAAATAGTGAACCAATGCATGCAGCGACATCCTGAGAAAGGTTGGCGAAAGGCTAATAACCTTGCCCGTAGAAACAAATTCTTAGGGACAATTTGACAAGCCTCGGATAAGGACCGGTTCCGGTGGAGAGACTTGCTAAATAAGGCGAAGACCGGATCCTGGTTGTAGTGCCGAGCATGATGATGATGATGATTATGATGTTCTAGATCATAATTATGGTGAGAGGACTCGTTCATTCTGTGCACGGCCTCCAAATAAGTACCCATAGCATTCGGTTGTTCTTGTGGATCTTGCATTAATAAGGATTCAGCCTCACAAATAATATATAATATAAATATTGTCTGCGGTAATACCTGCGTTTAGCAGTATTTGACAATTCGCCGGCGTTAGTTCGATTTTTAAACATGTCGTTATGATTGCTCATTCGGAATATATATTATCTGAGGGAACACATTTGAGCTGGTACGGTTTATGACTCGAATTTTGTTTTCCCACTTTGAGTTTATAGCTGTTCTGTAGTTTTCACGAATCAGCTGTTCACGGTTACGGATCAAGAATCTGAGTGGCCTTATTTCCGGGTTTTGTCGGTCGGCGAATTGCCGATAAAGGAGATTCAATCTAGATAGGAGAGAACTCTTTGTCTGTGCAGAGCATCGATAGCTGCGTTTCGGTATTGGCTTGTGTTGCCTTGAATCCGAGCAGAGTTTGTTTACATGGAATGTGAATTGTGGCTGCTAGTCCACAATGGTCACTATCATATTTGACAGTCCGAAGACAATTTCGAATACTATTATAGTATTTGTATTGAAGAGTTCAATACCACTGTCTATTAGCAGAAGATCTAAGAAAGAGTCCCCTCTTGGGAAAGAAGTGTCTTAAATTTCTAACTTTTGTTCGATGGTGTTTGTTTGTTACCATTCGAACAAAGCTTTACCACTCGTGTTCGGGGTGTGTTTAGTATCGATATCCCATGATAAAAGGAACTAGTTGCTTTCCGATTGCACCTTAAAACAATGGAAAAGCGTATTTAATACGTTGATGACTTGTGTTACCTGAAGAGCTTGCGGAGCATGTAGTGACACCATATATAAATGCCTCTGACTTTGAACAGGATTGTGCACTCTGTAAGCTTCCAGCACCAGAGAGTTGTACCCTTCATTGCTGTAAGCGACCCTACGTCGAAGACTTGTTTTAATAAGGAGTTTAACACCGCCTCATAGTGTGGATTGTGGTGTAGTGTGACAACATATACATGAAATGACCACAAACGCACCTCCGAAATGAAATTTCACATTGGCAATCGGAGAATCCTGGTTTTACGGAATTCAGTGACGATAATCTGTCAATTGACATTAATGCCAATGGTGGGGCTAATAGCCTTTTAATCACAAGGGAAGGAATCCAGAGTATCTTCGACTCATTAAGAAGCAAAAAGTCAGTGGGAATAGATGGAGTACCTAACATCGTACTCAAGAACCTGCCCCCAAAGGCAATAGATATATACACGGTCCTGTTTAACAACGCGTTGAATAATGCATATTATCCCGCGCGTTGGAAAACGGCTATCATTCAGCCCATCCCAAAAAGGGCAAAGACTGTACAAACCTGTGGGGAGGAAGTATTGTACCTGACACGGGCACACGGTTCACTTCCTCCTCCATCCAATTGTCACTAAGGTTACAAAAAGGTTCCGCCAAACACTGAAAGAACACTGTTCACAAACGCGGAAGGATGAACGAAAACATCCCGGAAACTGCAGCACAGGAGAGTAAAAAAAATAAAACGCACTGTCTATGGTTTATTAATTAAAAAGTTTATTGCAGATAATGGATAATTACTTTAAGGTTGATTAAATGCAAAACATGAATTAAAAGTCATTTGTTTTTGTTACTTGTTAATTAAAAGGTTTGTTGAAGTTAACCGATAGTTACTTCGTGGTTGATTAAATGCAAAACATGAATAAAAATTCACTTAAATTAAAGCGCGCTTTCCCGACTCGACTTCGGATATATGCGTCCCCGCGTCGTCACGGGGAGCAGGAGATAGCACCACCGTGGTTGTCGGCGGATGTAATTGGACTCAAACGATATCCTCTCTAATAAGGATATCGTTTATTACCTACCACCAGGAAAACGTAAAGTCTCTCTTGGTGGTATAGGAAACCAGATCTTGTAATACAGTTCATGGTGGTATGTGTGGGATCGTTGAGATCACTATTCACACGTGCAGTGGAACAGCGAAACAGGGAGGCGGCAAAGACAAAAGGAAAGGCGACCAAATGGTTCGCTCTTTAATGAAGGTCATGTTTATACGATGCCTCGTCGCTATTTTCGACGTTAGGAGAAAAAGGTGCTAAAAGCAAATTGAATGTTTATGGCATCTCTGGCTGCAATAGAAACCGGGTTCATATTTGCATTAGGAAATGCTGGAGAATTTGGTTTCAGCGTCTATTGCGCTAATTATATGCAGCTGCTTGGGTTGTTTGTTGGTAAGACAAACAAAAAAGGTTGCCAGGCAATGTATATGAATGGTATATGACGCGGCTGGAAAAATAGACGGCGCGATATTTATGGTATTTGTCTGGTACCGAATTGGTTCAGAATACCAAATAAGCAAACAAAGAAATCTTATGAAAAATTGTATGCGAAGGGATGCATGAAGGTAAGTTTTCTTTATAGGGATTTTAGGGTTAAAATAATTGGGTCTGTTTGATGCGTGAAGCATCTAAGATGCTAATGCGAATTGCATTAGCGAAAGCTGGTGCAGACCCGGGTTATGGTTATGGGGGTTTTTTCAGGAAGGCGAGCCGTGGGATCTGGCGGAATCGCCACAGTACTCCCCTCCCAGTGACGTAGTCACGAAAAAAAAAGGTAGGGGCGAGGGAATGCTCGATGGTGGGTGCTGTGATGATAGGGAGGTTGCCTCGGAATGCGCTGTGGTAATGTTACGGGACCGTCGTGGTGACCAGTTCCTGGTTATTGTTTGGGCCTTTATCGATAAGATGGACACAGTTGTTACCGCTTGATGCCATCAAGGGCAAATGTGTGCGGCGTGGTCCATCGGCCTGTTATGGGTCTCGTGGACCAACAGGCTTATCGCGCGAATAGGTCGGAACCTATCGGAAATCCGCTCACATCCGCAGTGACGGAATAGTGTGTGCGAGATGGAGGGGGATTTATCCCAGGGTAATTCCCATCCGCAGTGACGGGTTGCCGTGTGCGGAATGGAAAGGGACCAAGTCCAGAGCGGGTGTCTTTTGTCCATACGTTTGTATGGCGATTTGTTTGCCGCTGGGACTGGTAAAGGAGGGCGGGCCCTCAATTGCACGTTTTACCTATCGAGGGAGGACCGGTACATTGGTGCCAATGTAGCGGTAGCTGCGACCTCGACCGAATGGAAACTTGCTGTGAGGTGCCGGCCGTCGCTCTTGTTTAAAAAAAAAAAGGGGATTTGGGTAAGGGGGCTCCTGGTGGGTGGTTGATTGTGTCCAACCCCAGGGCGCCCTAGGGTTATTAGATGTGCGCTCCGGAGTATTATGCACCTAGGTATTTGAGGCGGCGTAGAGGGGCGTGTATAGCCTTTAGTTGCCGCTAAAGGTGAGCCATGGTGGCTAAAGGATTGGGGAACAGGTATGTTGTCTCAGCCCGGTGGTATCGGTTTGATTTGTGGACCGGTGTTGCTGAGACATTTGGGAGACGTAGGAGATCTAAGGACGAATGTCCTGAAATTTAAATAAAGGAGCTAAGCCAGGTGTCCTGCTAGGTGCTGCTACGCGTAGTAGCTGTGTTACGAGGAAGCTGGCTTGCTGAAATCGGGTAGAAAAGTCGAGCATTGATGAACAGTTTCGCGTGATAACTGTTTTTGGCGTAGATGGGCGCCAATATATGAACAGAGACAGAAAAAGGTGTTAGAGGTCACGCAGAGTCGAGAAGGGTTGTTTGGAGTTGCGTGAAGGCTATGGTTGGTGAGCGTGAGCGCCAACCTTCAGAAAAGAGACAGAAAAGGGTGAGGTGTTTCACGCGAGACAAAACCGGGCGTCCTATTGATTATATGCTACGCGTAGTAGCTGTTGTTACATAAGGGGCCGGTTTGCAGAAATGTATATAGACGAGAGTAGGCGGACAGGGTCGCATAGAGGCGAGCTTTGGCAGTATTTAAAGAAGGCCAAAGGTCCTCACTTTGAACTCGAAGAGTCCGAAGGGTGTGATGAGGAGCCGGTTAAAGGAATAAATTGAGCCGATGTGGGGTCAAGTGAGGTTGGGTGGGGTCCAGTGTTTAAGGGGCATTGTGTCCCGATGTAAGAGACGAGCTATTAAGAGAGGAGTCGGTTGTGGAGGAATGAATGGAGTCGAGAGGAGTCGAAAAGTCGAGAGAAGAAGTAAGCGGAGTCGAGTGGATTGGACAAATGGAGTCGAAGAGTCGAGAGGTCGCGTGTGAGTAAACGGAGTCGTGTGCGTGCTGGAAAGGGTTGTGCGCTACTTAATACCCTGAAGGGGCTTACAATATTTGTTATTTTGTTTTTAAAATGTATAAAATTGCAGCAACCATTTCTATTCGATTAGATTAACAGAATATTTAATATGCGAAACTTTAAACTAGACGAAAGAAAAACAGAAATTGAGGGGAACAACAAGGAAATCGGACAATATGACAATAAGTGTATTTTAAATGGGTGTGAATGTTTATTTCGTGTCACTTGTCGATATATGGGATTGTATTTCGATATTTGTTTTACAAGTTTTGAGAACAGACACACTTACTTGGGCTATTACATTAGTTTTGTTTTTCTTTGAATTGAAGGTATTCTAATATATTCATATAGGACAAAGTCTAAGCTATTTAGTAGATATAAACATTTGTTTGTTTGTTGGTGTTGGTGATAATTACTGGTGTAAGTTTCAAATAACATGTATATAATTATTGGTCGTTAAAAACAAAGAATAAAAGCAAACAAAAAAAAATTTATTAAATAAGAATAAAACAAGTCAATGTTATCCTTAATAACCTTGAACCAACTTCATATATATTAATTAAAAGTCCCAATATTTGAATTTATTTCTTAGATATAGTGTGCAACAAAATGTTATTTGTTTGTTATCCAAAAATCATGTTAAATCAAAAATGAGCTTATAGTACTTAAAAAAAAAAAGGAAAAAACGATTGCGTTTAAGTGTTTTATATAAGGTCTTGTTTTCTTTAAATAACTGGAGTTTGCTTAATATACAAAGTGTTAAGTAAGACAGAAGAAAGGCAGACATTTAGGAGAACAAAGAGGAGAATATAAAAATATTTTTAATATTCGGATTAATGTTTGTTTGTTTTAAAAGAAAATAAAAGAAACGCATTCATACAAATGAACATATTTCCGGACATACGTTCATTCATATAAATATCGATATCCTTTATAAGTCGAGCTTATTAAACGACTTTCCTAGACTGGCAGGACAACTGTTTCGAACCAGTTGTCTACCTTTACCATGAAAATCGCTTAATTAGGACTGTGTGTGGTAATTTGCACTTCAAATCGGTAATTAATTTTTGAATAACAAATGTCAATGCACACAAATGTTTTTTAGGAAACAAATTTTAAGTTTCGCTCAGAAGGAGCTTACATGAAGACAATACAAAAAGGAAAGGAGAAAAAAAAAAATTAAAAAGGTTTTAAGGAATTTAATATTACTACATCATACATAAAACTGTAAAGGGTTTTAAGCGGTGTCTGTTAAGGATAATCGCAGCCAGTCGAGTTGTTCACATGTATATCATGAGGTGTTTAGAAACACCAGCTAGCGGTATATAACTACAACTTTATTCCTGCCAATAAGTTTTCATTTTTAATTAAATAACAAAGATACAACTTTTTTATAAAATATCAATATCCTCCCGTCTAAATAAGAATCACTAACAACGATAAAAACAGTAAAACCCTGAAAACATTTTCCTAAAAACTTTTTTTATTTTGGTTTTCATATTCAACTTCTGTTTTTCTAATAAAATTTTGACTAACGAATCGATTGAATTAAGTACAATGGATAGATATAAAATACAATACATTCTATTATCCTGTTACGGTTCAGGCTTAACTATTTCGCAGTATAAAACTTATTATAATTTAAAACCAATAATTTGTTAATATTCCCTGTGCTTGTAAATAATATTATGCTATAAGGGCGTTATAGGGTTTGGGGTTATGGAACGGTTCGTTGCTGTAGCTGCTGGTGTCCCGGAGGTATTCGTGTTCTGTATCCTGTCCATACTGAATTCATTTGGATCGTAATCAGATAAAGCAATTTGCTTTTCTGGAGATTCATCAGGTAGCTTATAAATCTTTTCGAGGCGATTCTGAACGATTTTTAGATGTTTTAAAATGTACTCCTCGTTCGGAGCCAATTGATGGGCGTACTGGAGGCAGGTTCGTGCTTTGACCAGCTTCTTGCGTTCAACGAAAACCACACACAAATTATGAAGTCCCTGAATGGTATGTGGTTCGTATTTAATGATACTTCGATAACATACCTCAGCCGCATCAAGATCTTTCATATAGTTGATGTAGATATCTCCAAGGAGTATAAGGCCTTTTAGGTGATCCGGATGATAACGAATTAATTGATTTAGAAATGGAACTGCGTCCAGAGGGCGATTAGCGTCTGCCAACAATAGAGCTAAGTTAAACAAGGCACTGCGGAAATCAGTTTTAATGTGAATAGCACGTTTGAAATTGTTTTCCGCTTCTTCAAAATTATGTTCGTCCATTGCTAGCATTCCCAGATTGAAATAGACTCGTTCATTATTTTGATCTTTTTTCAGTATTGTGAATAGCCGCTCCCATGAGACCTTGCGTAACTCGTCACCTCCAAGTTCTTGCAAGAGGATCGCTGAATTCAAAAGAGCCTGTTCGTGGTCCGGTGCTAATTCAATGGCTTTGTTAAAATATACATTCGCTTGGGAAGATTTTCCCTGTTCAGAAAAACGAAGAATAGAGAAAATGGAACTTACCAAATCCTGGCCGTTGCTGTTGAGGCGAGTGCTGCTCCCGGCCAGGTGATGTTGGTAAAGCCTTGGCTGTTTGGTGTTGCTGCTAGTCTGGTGATGTGTTGGGGTAACTGGTGCTGGTGCGTCGCTTGGTGATCCTGTCGTTGGGGCGATGTTTGCCCATTCATTGATTTTTGGCAATTGCCGCCACAATTGCTCACCGAAAAAGTCACTGACAGTTGCCGCACCGAATAGTCACTTGTAGTTCCGAAGGCGCGATTGTTCAAACTCGGAGTCACCAATGTGGGGAGGATGGTGTTGTACCTGACACGGGCACACGGTTCACTTCCTCCTCCATCCAATTGTCACTAAGGTTACAAAAAGGTTCCGCCAAACACTGAAAGAACACTGTTCACAAACGCGGAAGGATGAACGAAAACATCCCGGAAACTGCAGCACAGGAGAGTAAAAAAAATAAAACGCACTGTCTATGGTTTATTAATTAAAAAGTTTATTGCAGATAATGGATAATTACTTTAAGGTTGATTAAATGCAAAACATGAATTAAAAGTCATTTGTTTTTGTTACTTGTTAATTAAAAGGTTTGTTGAAGTTAACCGATAGTTACTTCGTGGTTGATTAAATGCAAAACATGAATAAAAATTCACTTAAATTAAAGCGCGCTTTCCCGACTCGACTTCGGATATATGCGTCCCCGCGTCGTCACGGGGAGCAGGAGATAGCACCACCGTGGTTGTCGGCGGATGTAATTGGACTCAAACGATATCCTCTCTAATAAGGATATCGTTTATTACCTACCACCAGGAAAACGTAAAGTCTCTCTTGGTGGTATAGGAAACCAGATCTTGTAATACAGTTCATGGTGGTATGTGTGGGATCGTTGAGATCACTATTCACACGTGCAGTGGAACAGCGAAACAGGGAGGCGGCAAAGACAAAAGGAAAGGCGACCAAATGGTTCGCTCTTTAATGAAGGTCATGTTTATACGATGCCTCGTCGCTATTTTCGACGTTAGGAGAAAAAGGTGCTAAAAGCAAATTGAATGTTTATGGCATCTCTGGCTGCAATAGAAACCGGGTTCATATTTGCATTAGGAAATGCTGGAGAATTTGGTTTCAGCGTCTATTGCGCTAATTATATGCAGCTGCTTGGGTTGTTTGTTGGTAAGACAAACAAAAAAGGTTGCCAGGCAATGTATATGAATGGTATATGACGCGGCTGGAAAAATAGACGGCGCGATATTTATGGTATTTGTCTGGTACCGAATTGGTTCAGAATACCAAATAAGCAAACAAAGAAATCTTATGAAAAATTGTATGCGAAGGGATGCATGAAGGTAAGTTTTCTTTATAGGGATTTTAGGGTTAAAATAATTGGGTCTGTTTGATGCGTGAAGCATCTAAGATGCTAATGCGAATTGCATTAGCGAAAGCTGGTGCAGACCCGGGTTATGGTTATGGGGGTTTTTTCAGGAAGGCGAGCCGTGGGATCTGGCGGAATCGCCACAAACCCAATGAACATGCGTTCGATAAGTTTACTCCCAAGCATCAGTAAAGTATTTGAAAAAATCATTAACAAAGCTCTGGTAAAATGGGTAGACGAGAATAGCATTATTCCAAGCAAGCAGTTTGGCTTTAGGGCGGGTCATGAAACCACACATGCCGCAGCTAAACTGGTCTCCGACATACAATGGAATAAATGTAGGAACCAATGCACAGGTGCCTGTCTGATCGACTTGGAAGAAGCCTTTGATATCGTCTGAATCGAAGGGTTGTATTACAAACTGGTCAGACATGGCATACATAAGCCTTTACTATATGTACTTTACGATATGTTAAAGGACAGGAGGCTCGTGGTCAAAAGTGGTAATGTGACCTCTAATAAAACGTATAATATCAAGAATGGCTTGCAACAGGGCGCGGTACTCTCTCCGATTCTTTTTAACATTTACATTAGCGACTTATTAGATGCACTTCCGCAGGCTATTGCGTACGCAGACGATCTCATAATTTACAGAACAGCTCCGAAAGTTGCGATCATAAATAGGTTAATACAGCGAGACTTCAACAAAGTGCAGCGCTATTGCAATGACTGGAAACTTAAGATCAACTTCCAGAAATGTGAAGCCATCCTATTTAGAAGTCCATTATATAAAGCCACGTACGACACAAGGAAAAACTGGCGAAAGCTAGTTATCGTGGGACCGCATGGAGATAAACTGGAAACCAAGAGTTTAGTTAAATACCTGGGCATCTGGCTAGACCAATATCTGTATTTCAACAGACATGTAGAGGCTGCTTTGCTCAAAGCGAGGAAAACTTTTGCTATGACAAGGAGGCTATTTCACAGTAGCCAACTTGACAGCAGGGTAAAAGTCATATGCTACATGACGCTAATCAGGCCAATGCTCATATATGGCTGTCCAGTATGGTTTAACATAGGTCCAAATTTGATGGAAAAGATTCGGGTGTTCGAAAGGAAGTGTCTGAGAACCTGTCTCAGATTATATCGAACACCGGAATCGGAATACAAAAAGTACTACTCAAATGAGACTTTATATAATGAAGCCTGCATAAATAGGGTGGATAATTTTATGATTAAATTAATCAGAGGACATATTGCGAGAGCAATATGCTCGTCCAATGACCTAATTTTTGGGGCTTATTATCCAAATACCCTGTACTATGAGAACGTGCGTCGGAACGGTTTTGTTCCACCAGAGGCGTTCCTTGATTTGGACATAAAAGGGCTTATACAGGATAGATCCGGAATTCCGCTGATCTATCATGTAAGTAGATCTTCCGTAGACGGGCGATTGTGCTACGACCGGGAAGTAACGCGCACCGAAGAAGAGCTCCTGCGCTTCAGTAGGGCTATCTCCCACAGAGACCGGGACGATAGTATTAGACAGCGTCAACAGTTCTGGTGGTTGAATGGCATATAAAGACCTGGGTACCAAAGTCGGTATAGAATCATAGTATCATCAGCTAGCTTACATAGACTTAGCTTTTCTAGAATTAGGGTAGTATAAGATTTAAGTTAAGTTAAGCTAAGTGATTTTACATAAAAAAAAAAAAAAAAAAAAAAAAAAGTAGATAAGTTGAGGTAAGTTAAGTAAGTTAAATTTTAAGGAAAAAAAAAATTTTTCTTTGTCTTTCAAATAATTATCAGTACTGCCACAAAGTTCTGTCGCCGAAAGGCAAATTATACAAATATTAAGTAATGTTTAGCTTAGAGCGTCTGCGAAGGACCAGTAAGTTATTATATAAGCTATTTAAGCTAGAATTTAAGCATTTTTTGTCTAGCCTTTAATTTAGAAACTAAGAATATAGAAAGAAAATAAAAAAATGTTTAAAAAAAAAAAAAAAAAAAAAAAAAAAAATTACCACAAACAATAAACTCAAATGAATCAATTGCCCTTGTCACAATTTGCACTTCTCAAGTAACCAGCATTCGTTGTTTACAACCAAATTCAAGGTCAACTCATTTCATTGAGTAAAACGAACGAATTGCTCCAGTTACGATTTGAAGGAATCAGATGACAATCGTTTGCGAATTTGTCAATGGCAAAGTGATTCACGAATTAATTGGGTCAACTTATGTCATTGTTCTTTCGCTATGCGGTGATATGATATTAAGTAGCATAATAAGCAAAATTGTATGAGTGATGTTCTATTTAATTATTTTGTATGGGTAAATAAGGAAATGTGTAAACAGTTGAATGATTGATTGGGAGTATAAATACCCCAGCATTTTCAGAAGTAAAGTTAATCAAAAACCAAATGCGTGTTTTGATTCACCAAACTGCGGCGCTCTACGCCATAGACTTACAGCAGGCTGCGCTTAAACAGCAAAAAGTAGGGAAGTAAGATTAGAGATAAACTTTCAAGATTAAATCTTATATACTGGTCACCCACAATATATTCTTTTAAATATATTGAATAACGATCATGTCCGCTTGCATCACATGGTGATCAATCATTCATTACAGTGGGCTATCTCTTCTTATCATATTGTAGTTGTTTTGGCCTAGTTTGTGTTTCTCTCTGTTTCGCTAGCCAGAAGCGTAGCAGACCATGAAGTTGTTGGAAGAACGAGTTTTCATTCGTTTCTCTTCTTCAGCTTGCTTTTTTCTAGCTTCCAACTTTAGTTTTAGTTGTTGGTATTTAGCACAACCTTTAAAGTTAGCAGGATGTTCTGTATTCTTGCAGAGGACGCAGGATACATTTTCCTTATCCGGAAGCTGTTCTTTGTTCAACGGCAACGGGCATTCCCCAAAGGTTAAATTGTACAAAGTTATAAACAAACAAATTAAAAGTTAAAGTGTACAAAGTTATACACAAGCATTTAAAAGCTAATTTGTACAAAGCTATAATCAATCAAATTTAAATTTAAATTGCACAAAGTTATAAACAAATAAATTAAAATTTAAACTGTACAAAGTTATAGACAATGAAATTAACAGTTAAAGTATACAAAGTTATTCACAATCAAATTAACAGTTAAATTGCACAAAGTTATAAGCAATCAAATTAAAAGTTAAAGTGTACAAAGTTATACACATTCATTTAAAATCTAATTTGTACAAAGCTATAAACAATCAAATTGAAATTTAAATTGCACAAAGTTATAAACAAATAAATTAAAAGCCAAACTGTACAAAGTTATAAACAATCAAATTAACAGTTAAATTGCACAAATATATAAACAATCAGATTAACAGTTAAAGTCTACAAAGTTATACACAAGCATTTAGAAATTGATTTGTACAAAGCTATAAACAATAAAATTAAAAGTTAAGTTGCATAAACTTATAAACAATCAAATTAAAAGGTGAGTTGCACAAAGTTATAAACAATCAAATTAACAGTTAAATTGTACAAAATTATGCACAAACCATTTAAAGTCAATTTAAGAATAAAAATTTAATTAGAATGATTCATTTAAGAATAAAAGTTGAATAGAAATTAAGCAAATTAAATATTGTTAACTGTATGCTAAGATACAACGCCTTGAAAAGGTAAAACAAAAGAAAAGCCGGTGCAACTGGAATCCTATTCGTGTTCAACCGAAAAACAAAGAAAAGAAACTCGGAGTTAGCTTTTGATTATTTTTATTCACTATTTGAAACGAATTGCTGTACACTCAAGATTTGTCATACAATTAAAAACCAACAAGTTTGAAACACCTCTCACGACTCAGATTCTGCGAAACACTGTTATGCTATTTATGTTTTTTATTTACGAAGAATTGAATTAATTTAATTCTATATCATAGACACCGACGAAAATTAATTTGATGCACACACTTTGTCCCTTTGTCTTGCACCAACGCCCCATCTCTTCATGAGTCACTTTCCCATAGACATATTTTTAATCTCAAGAATTCAATTCTTCATGAGTCCTTACACTTCCCATAGAAACATAGATAATAAAGAAATATTCAAATTTCACTGATGGATGAGTCAGAAACGATAAGATAAACGCATGGCTTATCAACCTAGGCCAGTATAAATAGATTAAGATTTTGTAAATGTAGTTCGGTTTGTAACGGAAGCTCATAATAAAAATAAAGGCATAGTCTTTAAATTAAAATTTATTGTTTTTTTCCTTCATCACGGACCGAGGAAAATAACTTGTGCTTTCGGGTGACGAAACTAAGCTAAAAAAAGGTACAAATTGGGCTACCAACATTATAAAGTAATCAGACTGGATCGTCCAAACTCCACTCAAAGAGGTGGAGTCACCGTCTTAAGTTAGAAATGTCAATACAAAGTCGTTTACAGCACAGATGTACACAAGTTCCAAATGGTTGAATCCTACTTTATGGATATACCTCTCAAAAGGAAAGGCACCTATAAGTGCTCTCTGTTTATGGTCCTAAAGCTCGTCAGTGTACAAAACTTATCAATGAACCTGATACTCTTCCATTTTCTTGAGTTCACATCCTTTATACTTTGACCACTAGTGCATGGTAAAGAGGTCTCAACCGACCTCAGTATAGCATTTGACCAAGTCTCCCACAATTTTGTCCTCTCAAATTAATCGCTCCCGGCCTCGAACCAGGACTGCTGAAATGGACTTTATTCCGTTCGCTGCAGATATCCAACTCCCACCATTCTGCGTCTGGAATCCCTCAAGGAAGCCACCTGGGCTCGCTCGCCATTAATGCCATTGATTAGCTCATTATGCATTCCTGCTTGTTTTTATATGCTGATAACAATAAGTTATATACGATCGTCGAGTCACAACTTAATTCTGCAATGCTGCAAAAAGAGCGACTCTGACCTCGAATTCGTGAAACGCCGATCAAAGAAATTCTCCAACCCGGACGTAACTTGGTCCCTTTTGTCTTTACTTCGTCCGTCAACTGCAAGAATATGCCAGCCAGGTATGGACAGAAAATCTTATCTTATCATAAAACCGACATCCGTAGAATTGAAAGTATTAAACATAGCTTCCTACAGTTCGCTCTCCGTGATTTAGAATAGGACAACCCGTTAATCCCGCCTCCTTACATTAATCAACCTCAGAACCCTTAAGGAGCCAAAGGTTCTGGCTGACATACTGCTCATTCATCGACTCTTCTCCCCCTCGGTGGACTGCATCTACCCTCTGAACTTTATTCCTCTGAATAGAAACCCGCATAATACGCGTGATCCCCGCCTTCTCTATATTCACCCTCACCCCATCGCCTTCTAAATCATCCACTCATCCAATCTTAGGTGGTACTTCCTACACTTTCCTCCCTATCCTGCCCGCACATCCAAACCCTCCTCTTGCTAACATTGTAAAATCTGTTCACCTTACGTTAACCTCAGTTAAGTTAGATCATGTTAGATTATGCATATATTACTTTAGTTTGTAAGGTTATTTATACATTAGTTTATAAGTATATGTTATGTATTACTTGCATTAAGCCAATAAATGGGGCCATACCCCCACTAAAATATAAACTAAACCACACGCTTTCGACTAGTTATTAGGACTGCCTCCGTTTTGTGTTCAGCTAGTTGTAGTCCGGCCGATTGAAGCCAGTCTTTAATCAATCGACTTGTTTTATTAGCGACTGCTCCCCCTAGCTGATATGCTTAGCAAATGCGATGTCGTCTACGAATTCAATAGTTTCCACACGTTGAGATTGCTTTATTTGAAAACTTGCTTGTACATAATATTCCACAGGATTGGACCAAGTACTGCTCCTTGGGGAACTCCTGTCGACACATCATAGCATTTTCTACCTTCGTCCGTATCGTACATCAGCTATCTGTTGGTGAAGTAGCTTATGACGATTTTTAGGAGATAGCGCCTATCCGCCGAAGGGCTCTTGTGATGGACAACATGTTGGCGTTTTTTATGTCCTATATTACGATGGCACATCTGTCAGTAGTATGGTTATGCGGGATCTGGACCAGTGACGTCATCACAGCTGATTGGGTTGGTGTCTGGGTTAGGGGGTGGTGTCCGGGCTGTGTGGGGCGGTTGATGGCTTGGGGGTTATGTCTGGGCTGTGGGTAGGTGGCACGGCTGTTATAGAGGTTCAAGTTTTGGGTGTTGGTGGGGTTATGATATTTCTATATATTGTATCGTCTCTCAGCTGGGTGTTATGTGTGGGTTGTGGGTGATGTCTCAGATGGGGGTTATGTGTGGGCTGGGGGTTATGTCGCGGCTGGTGTTTTGGAAAACAGGTGAAATGGGTGAGGAGAATACTTTTATAGAGCTGGACTACTTACCATTTTGTGTGCTGACGTAAAGTTCTGACTAACCATGGAAAGGTAGTGAAATAATTAGACCGAAAAAAAATACAAAACGAATCAAACTAAAGCAGATCAACCTCCGCGTCGTTTTGTCGTTTGGCGTCATGCTTTGGGGATTCTTTCTTATCAGTATGCGAATTAAGTCTTAGGTTTGGATGATAGTGATTCATTGTCGTCGTCGTTTGAGTTGTTGTGTTGTTATCAGTTGTGCTCATCTTGGGGTGTAGTAAAAAATATTTTTTGTGTGAGCGTGGGGTAAGTTGTAAAATGTTATCAGCTACAGTTGTAGTAAAATGTTTTTTTGTCGTTTGGCGTCGTGCTTTGGGGATTCTTTCTTATCAGTATGTGAATTAAGTCTTAGGTTTGGATGATAGTGATTCATTGTCGTCGTCGTTTGAGTTACTGTGCTGTTATCAGTAGTGCTCATCTTGGGGCGTAGTAAAAATATTTTTTTGTGTGATATGGAGTAAGTTGTAAAAAATTGTTATCAGCTACAGTTGTAGTAAAATATTTTTTTTGTGTGAGGTAGTGGATAGGGGGAATTGGGTAAGTTGTAAAATTTTTATCGGATGTGAATTAAGCCTTAGGTTTGGATGATCAGCGTTCAAGGTTAAAGTTTGGGGGGTAGGTTAATTGTGTGACACTTTTTGTTTTACGATTATTATATAAAAGAAGATGTTTGAACGAATGGTGATAACACATAATGATTAATGTTCTACGAGAGCAGAGATAAAGAAATTGAGTTTGAATTAAGTGAAGTAGGAAGAAATTCAATACGTTCTAAAGGGCATTTTAAGGAGCATAAAGTTCGGTTCAGGTTGAATGTGAAACCGTTGGGGTGATTATTCCGTACTTTATTACGAAAGAGTTGTATTTGTTGCAGACCAGTGAAATAGTCATGTTTTGGTGTGAAACTTTAAAAGATGGTCACAAGTTTTGTACTTGTACGCAAGCATGGCGAAAATTATCGTTTGAAGATGTCACAATATTTGGATATGTATTAGAAATGTATGCGACACCAGGAGATGGAAACCGAACACTATTGGCAAACATTTTAAATGGTGAATCATCAAAGAAAATACAAGAGTTGCAAATCGGAGGTATTGAGAAAGGTCAGCACATAAAAATAGAAGCAATTGGTGGTAATATAACGCAAATGGGACAGGCTGACAGTAATTGTAGAAAACGGTCGAGAGTAGATTACTTTCTTTCAGATTGTCCATTCGCTGATGAAAATGATTGGGAATTTGCACCAATGTTAATGATTGAAGATGAAAGAAACGATGAAAAAGAACAAAGGATAAAGAAAACAGCTGCCGAAAGAAAAATGAAAATAAGAATGGAGTACATGAAAATTCGAGAGAAGCGAAATGTAAATGGAGATAAATGAGTGAAGAAGATTACGTAATTAAATACGAAGGCGAATACTAATTGCATTTTAGTCTTTCAAGAACATTCACTTCAAGCTAAGCAATAATTTAAAAAAAAAAAGAAAAATGTTAGCAGTACATCTCATTTTGTTAATTTTAGTTGGAGTAACTTTTGCTGCACCAACAGCAAGGGTTCAATTAAATGACAGCAGTAGCAGTTCATCAAATCTTGAATTTGATATTATCTTACCAAATAATGATCGCATACAAATTGATTTATCATTTGTACTTTTAAAACATCAGAATTATTCAGATTTAAATGCAACAACAACAACAACTAGTTCTACTACCGCCAGCACAATCATCACCACCACCACCGCCGCCACTACTTTATTGTCTAATACAACTAATGGCAAGGATATTACTGAAGATGTTGACACTTTTAAATATGTGAATGTGGAGGAGGCAATGGAGGCGTTCAGGCAAGATTTAATACGAAAGAAAATAAATATTGCTGGATATATCGAGAGTCAACACATATTTTATAGACATTTCAAATTGGAGTTTGATGACAACAAGGAACTAAAAATTCGATGTTCTTATGATAGTAATTTTGAGAGAAGATCGTTGTTAATGAAATGCTTTGAATATCGTGAATATGAATCTGAAAGGATTCTGAGCAATGGAGAAATCGAGTACATAACAAAATATGATACAGATTACAAATCAAATTACGAATTGTTAGATATGAGGAAAGCGAAACAAACATATCATATGGTTATATCTTAAGAAAGCATATAAATAATACAAATATTACTTTTTAAATAACTGTGTTTTATTTATTCAATATTAATGAAGTCAATGTACCCATCCTTTTCATTTATAATTTTACATTTAATCAATTCATTAACAAATGGTTTATATATTCTTCTTTTGTGGTTAGTCCATTTCAACAGCCCTTCTTTATTGTTGTTGTTGTTGTTGTTGTTGTTAGGCAAGCGAACAAGATATCCTACGGCAAATGTTCTTGTGACAGTACACTCTACGATTAGGCCATTTTCTATTTCCATGATTATTATTATTATTATTATTATTATTTATTGGCCTGTAGGAACCCGGAAGTTCATGACCTCACCGACTCGGCTTCGCCATCGTTCCCTGTCCTGGGCACATCTCCTCAAGGTCAAACCTAACATTGTCCTCCCATCTCCGTCGCGGCCGTCCTACCGGTCTCTTTCCCGTTGGTCTACCGTCAAGAATTCTATGCACGGTTCTATCGTTCCCCATTCGCGCTACGTGTCCAGCCCATCTTAATCTTCGCGCCTTTATTACTCTCACTATTGTAGGTTTGCGATATAGCTCTTCCAATTCGTGGTTATGGAGTCTCCTCCATTGTCCTGCCTCCTTCTCATATTTACCTCCAAAGATGCCCCTCAAAACTTTATTCTCGAATACGCGGAATTTGTTTTCTTCCCGTTTTGTGAGAGCCCATGTTTCGCATCCATATAGAACAATCGGCATGATTATAGTTCTATAGACACGGAGCTTTATGTTACGTGATAGCAGTCGGGATTTCAGCAGTTTACTGACTGCGTGCCAACTCGCGTTGCCGGAATGCAGTCTCTTGTTAATGTCCTTCGACATTTCGTTACTGGCCATCAGTATCGTTCCCAGATATTTAAATTCTTTAACTTTTTCGAATATCTTACCTCTGACGTTTATATGTGTTATCTGAGGTCCACCTGCTCTCGCCGTAATCATGTATTTTGTTTTGTCTTCATTTATTTCTAGGCCCACCTCTTCTGCTGCTTGCATGGTGATTTCACAGTTTTTACTAACAGTCTCTAGATTATCGCCCAGAACGGCGATGTCATCCGCATATGCGAGCACTTGTGTTTCCCCTGTAATGTAATCCTTTGAACACCACCTACACTTGAAACACCTTTAAAATAAAACAATCTTTGCTTTTTATAATTAAAACGAATCTTTAACGTTATGCTATTTAACACCACGCACTTATTACACATTTGAACAACAACACTCTTTGTTTTATTTTTATTAATTATTTAATTGAAACTAAATTTTATTTAAAAGTTACATTTGGATTTTCTCGGCTCTTTACAGTATGTGAACAAATTGTCTTTTTTAACACTGACACCCCACCGTTCCGCTCAACTCTTAAAAACCCACTTTCCGTCCGTTCTGGACTTGACACAAAACACAACTCTCGATGTCCATTTTTCCATCGGACGAAAACTTTTCTTATCCTGCAGATAAAGGATTTTCCTTTCTTTGTCTTTCCCAAATTTGGGATCGAAAAGGGGAAACACAAAAGAACCATCAACAAAGGATCTTGCCGAAGAGCATTTACGATCCTTTGTGTCGGTCGGCGATAAACGTACATGTAGTTCGTTTTATGGCGCGAGTTGTTTTTTTTTTTAACTTCGTTGGGTTAAAACGGAAAACGACGCTGATTGTCTTAATGGTTTTGGGTAACCATATTTCTAGATGCTTATAAAATCGCTGGCGCACATTTTATGCTTCTCAATGATTTTGTTTGAAGAAAGACATCTGCTCCGCACATTTGGATCTTAGGGGATTTTTATGGCGAACCTGTGGTTCGATTATCCTATCTAAGTTTTGAATGTGAGCAAATTGAACGTTTAGTTCAATTTGTTTGAAAATGCATTGATTAGAGCAAATTGAACGTTTAGTTCAATTTGTTTGGTATTGCATTAATGTGGGACCATTTGTAATGCTTTGGTTTGGGGAGTGTCTCATCAATTAGTGATGGAGATTGGCTTCAAAGGAATAAGTACTATGGGATGGGTGGTTGTGGCCGTAACACTCCGTTCAGGGATGATCCGGCCATGTTGTCGTCTTGTACCTTTCTGACGACATACTCGAGCACAAGGTTAAAGAGACACGGCGATAGACCATCTCCCTGCTTTAGTCCGTCCCGGATTTCAAATGGTTCTGAGAGGTGGTTTTCTATTCTGATTCGCCCTTTGTTTTCGTTCATGCAAATTTGAATGAGGACGGCATATTTTTTTGGGACTCCCAGCTTAACTTGAATATGGTAGAGTCTCTGCCTTACGACTGAGTCGTAGGCTTTTTTGAAGTCAACGAACAGTTGGCGAACCGTCTCTCCGTATTCCCACTTCTTTTCCAGCAGTTGTCTTATTGTGAACATTTGGTCGCTTGTTGACCGGTTCCTACGGAATCCACATTGGTAGTCTCCCAGTATCTCTTCTGCGTACGGTGTGATTCTCGCCAGAATGACATTTGTTAATATTTTGTATGCGGTTGGGAGCAATGATATTCCTCTATAGTTTTCGCAGTCAGATCTGTCACCTTTTTTGAAAATGGGGATGACTATTGAGGTTTTCCATTCTTCCGGAATGACTTCCTTATCCCATATTGTTTGGATGAGCTGGTGGATCTTTCGAGCGGTTGCCTCTCCTCCATGCTTCACAAGCTCTACCGGTATGCAGTCGACTCCGGGAGCCTTTTTGTTTTTCAATCGATTTATTGCGTCTACAATTTCGTTGAGAGACGGCTCTGGGATCTGAGGCTCGGCTGTATGTACGCTTGGTGCATTTATCTGTGGTTGATGGGTGCGTACATTGAGCAGATTTTCAAAGTACTGCTTCCATCTTGTCACGACATTGTTTGTTTCTGTGACCAGACAGCCGTTTGCGTCTGGAATTATTTTGGCTCTTCCTCGGTAGCCATTTCTAATTGAGTTTATGCCGACATACATACCTCTGATGTTCTTTGCCCTAGAATTTTCTAGGATTTTTTCGATCCGAGTCTTCTTCCATTCGCGTTTTTTGCGTTTGAAGAGCCTCATTGTCTCTCTCCGAATTGTCGCGTATCTTTCTGCGTTGACTTCATCATATCTTTCTAAGTGGATCACTCTGAGGCGTTTACGTTCTTCGATCTTCGCCCCGCACTCATCGTCAAACCAAGGTTTGGACTTAATTGTTTTCTTAAATCCTAATAACTCTTGGGCTGTTAGTTTGATTGTGTCTCTGATCGATCTCCATTTAGTGTTCACACTATTAGCTTCCTCTTCCTCACTGCTCACATTCTCTAGAATGCTAAATCTATTCGTTAGTTCGTCTTGATATTCAGCCCTTTTGCGTAGGTCTTTCAGTTTATCAGTGTCGAACTTTTTGCTTGTCTCCCGTGACTTCCCATGTGGGATTGCTGCGAGGTGACTCCTGATTTTGCCAATCACTAGAAGATGATCGGAGTCGCAATCTGCTCCTCTATATGATCTTACGTCAAGGATATTCGAGTGGTGTCTTTTTTCTATGAGGAAGTGGTCTATTTGGTTACGCGTTACGCCGTCGGGTGATATCCATGTGGCTTTATGAATTTCCTTGTGCTTGAACATCGTGCTTTTTACTAACAGATCTTTTGACGCTGCGAACGTTATAATTCGAATTCCATTATCATTTGAAACGTCGTGTAGACTTTCTTTACCTATAGTTGGTTGGAAGATATTTTCCTTTCCAATTTTCGCATTGAGGTCCCCGAGGAGGATTTTAACATCGAATGATGAGATCCCATGAAATACATCTTCTAGCGTCTCGTAGAACGTGTCCTTCGTTTCTTCGTCCGCAGATTCTGTTGGGGCGTGTACGTTTATAAATACATAATTGTACCATCGGCCCTGTATTTTTAGCACAGACATTCGGTCATTAATAAATTTTACATCTTTTACATGGGGCGTAATCTTCTATGATACTTTGATTTATCATAGCAGCTGTCTTTTATTAATCCAGGAATTATGATCATTTGAGAAACCAAGCCACTTTACATATACTTTGTTGTCTTTAGATTTCAGTACTTTTTCCACAAGGAATATATCGGGGTGGTTGGTTTTTTGTAATCCTTTTTCATAGAAACTACCTTGAATGGGTTGACCTTGATAATCAACGAGTAAATATGTGACAGGGTTGGTTATGTTAATATTTTTTATCGTGAATACTTCCGTTGACCAATTGGGCCAATTGCTTATTCGAACTATATCACCAACTTTAAATTTACCCTTTGGAGCGATTTTAATGTGACTGTAAACCGATGATAATAGATCTTTTGAATTTTTTTTATTTACATCAACTGGTCGCATTTTTATTGTTCTATGTATAGAGTTATTATATGCGTGGAGCAAGCCTTTTAGGATCGGTAGCCACATATAGTTGCCATTAAAACTGAATTCTCGCCACATTTTCTCTTTAAGCGTCATATTGAAACGTTCAACAATTGAAGCTTTCAATATACTATACGTCTAATAATGATTAATTTTATGTGTTTTTATTAGAACCTGGAAGATTTTATTGAAAAACTCCTTACCCTCGTGAGTTTGTAGATTTTTTGGTATTCGAGAGGAACTACTGAAAATTGATTTCATAGCTTCTGTAATGGATGATGCAGTTTTATTCTTCAAAGGAACTGCCCACGCATATTTTGAAAATGTATCAATTACAGTTAGTAAAAAGTTATGTCAATTGTTTTCCTTGCTACAAGGTATCATTTCTACCAAATCCGCTTACCACGTGTCATCAAACCCTTTAATTATAACTCGACGTCTGATAAAATGTCTTCGTGCAGGTTTATGCAATTCCTCAACAACATTTCGCTTACTCATCGTACAAAATAATGAATAAAAAAAGCCAAACTTGTTTTCTTTTATAATTTATTTTCTCTATTTTCGCACAGATACAATTACAGATTTTTTTTTATTTTATTAATCTTTCATACAGTAACATCAGTTTCTTAATTCTAATCATTTTATGTTAATTCATAAAGCAAGCGCAAGTGTCTGGTTTATTTTTGCAAAGATTTTCCTGAAAATGGCACGTGTTGCAGGATAAGTTCCTTAAAAATGAAATGTAATCCAATATTTCATTGTAGTGTTCACAAGTAGAATGTGTTGATTGGTTTTTAAACATTTTAAAATCTTATTAAGAATCTCCGTAGTATTTATATTGGACATGTTTTCAAATCGAACCACAAATGCGTACTAATAAGGGTGTATTTGTTTTTTCTTATAAAATACTAATAAAGTATTTATTCTGTTCATTGCCCTTTCAATTCTATGTCACGAGCAAGTATCGGGGCCCGCTTTACATGTATTGGAAGACCAAGGGCAATTGGTGTAATGGCATCCGTGGATAGTCTTGACGGAAGGTACGTTTTCAAATTTTCTTAGAAATGCAATACATTTTAAGATCTCTTTGTAATGTTCCTCAAGTATAGTGTGTTGATTGTTTAGTAAATAAATTAAATTTTCATCCGAGATTAAAGAAGACATGGTTTCCAATTGAATTTCTAATACGTACTAGTATAGCAATTCTTAAATTGGAGGATACTTCTTTGTTTTATGATTATATTCTGTGGTGGGCTCTACGAGTTCCTTATCATTGCTCCTTTTAAATTTCTCAAGTATATCGAGGAAATAGTCTTTAAACTTTCTCAATAAATCAAGTGTATTAAAATTTTGTTCATCAATGTACGTGCGTAATATTTCATCATTTTTTCCCAGTTTTTCATCCATGACACGAAGATAATTTTCTAATAGTTCATCAACATACTTTTTTGTTGTAACATCATCACCATCAGATGGTCCTTTGATATTCTTCAAAGCTTTATGATCACCATCAAAGTAACCATTTAAGTGTAGTTTTAGGGTTTTTGCATTGATTGCCTCTGTAAGAGTGTTGAAATTACTGTCAACATATTCTTGAAGTATAAATACGAGGGTTGCCTCTTATGTTTCGGGATTTGGCAACCCTAGTGTTGCAATCCGGCAATTGATAGCTCTGTCGTAAAGTTGGACATTTTTGAGGTTATACGCACTCAGAACGTATTGACATACGAGCGCTATTTGTGTTGTTTACAGTAACTTAAAAGATTCATCTCGGCCCAAAAATGAAAATGAAGCTCGGTTAGATGGTGTACTTTGGTTAAGGTCATCGGAATTAGCAGGTGTTCTAAATGAAAGATCTTCGCCAGATGGTTGAAAGGTGGCTGATTCTGGAAATGAAAATTCATGTTTTTCTTCTTCTGGAGAACTTTGGATTGTTTCTGCAGAACTTTGGATTGTTTCTGGAGATGAAAATGCATGTGTTAGTCTTGAGAGTTTCGGAATTGTAATCGTCGTCGTCGTTTGAGTTGTTGATGCTTTGCTTTGTCAATTATATCGGTATCGGTATCGGCAGCAGCATTATTACCACTTTTAACATTTTTCACGAGTTCTTTTAAGGGTTCGACTATAGGCTTAAAAGTATTTTCAAATTCCATTTCCTTCATAGTTTTTCCAGCTTTGAGAAACATATATTTTCTTTTCAGAGCTTTTTAGTTTGTATGAGATCCTTAAGTAAATTTTCATTAACTTCTATATTTGTATAAAAAACAGGGTGGTTCCAAACAGTGCGGTTTTTTCAAAGAGGGCGGTTTTTTCAAAGAGGGCGGTTTTTTTCAAACAGGGCGGTTTTATTCAAACAGGGAGGTTTTTTTTCAAACAGGGCGGTTTTATTCCAACTGGGCGGTTAAAACAGAGGACCGGTTCAATGTTATCGTATGAACAGTTGCTTAATGACTGATCAGCTTGATACAGATAGAATTTCTTTAAAAGATTTATTATACCGTCCCTTATCTATACTAGATTCTTTATTGATAACCAAGAAACCATATGCATTTTTCCAGCATTTTGTACATAATTCTCTGAATTGATTAAATGTCATATCGGAATTTATATGATCAGTGTATATGTGCTTCAGATTAAGTTCGTCTTGTTTAAATATAACTATATAGTTTGCATTGTCTCGAATCAAATGTTTTGGTATATGCGTATACGATTGACACAAGTAGAAACTATCCACATCGTTATGTCGTCCCATGCAGAAATATTCTCGAATGTTGTTTTGTTTATCGCATGCAACATCATCAAATATAAATACTGAATTTCGTTTTGCTTCAGAAGGTGCCATAATTTCACAATTATTTGAAAATTCATTGTACTCCATAACCTTGATGGACTTTATTAACCTTCTCAAGTATGTATACTTTGGTTGATGCAAAGACTTTGAGTATATGTAAAGGTTTTCAAATTTTAACCCATTGGGATCGACAATAATGCTCAGCATGACATTAGTCTTTCCACAGTTTGATGGTCCGACAATTATTCCTCGAACATCATTTGGGAAAAATACTCCATGTTTCCTATGTTCTTGAATTTCAGTATCAAAATTTTTAACTTGTTGTTGTTTATGAATCGCATTTCACTACTGAATGAAACTAATCAATATAAAAGACAGTGTTTTATAGGCGGACATTTAATAATTGACCAGCACATGTACTAATAAAGTGCTATTAAAATGATAGACTACCGAGTGTATCCAGTCAGTCGAAAACATTCATACCAAGGATACGGATTAGTGAATTCCCTAATTAATAAACTACCGATTGAGTTACATCTTCCATCATATAATTTCTGTGGAACTGGAACTAAATTAAAAGAACGTCTTGCTAGAGGAGATCGTGGAATTAATCAATTGGATGAAGCTTGTCGTGAACAGGATATTGCATACACTAATAATAAAAACTTGGCCGATCGACATATTGCTGATAAAAATCTAACGGAAAAAGCCTGGCAGAGGGTAAAGGCGAAAGACTCTTCTATATCAGAGAAATTAAATAGCCTATTGGTTACGAATGTGATGAAGCTTAAAACAAAACTCGGCATGACTGTGAATCTAAAACAAGTAAAAAACCTTCACTTTGCAAGCGAAGCGATTTATTCAAAAAAGCTATAACAGAGGCTAGAAACGCTATTAGGGAGCCAAGAGCCGAGGATCCAAACACAATCGCAGTAACTGCTTTACAAGCAGCTAAAAAGATTATTAAAAATAAAAGAAGGAACATTACAATTCCCAGAGTTATGCCGTTGACGAAACGTGGAGGTTTCTTACCACTGTTACCCATCTTAGCTGCATTATCAGCGGTCGGATCTTTATCTGGAGGAGCTGCAGGAGTAGTTAAAGCAATAAAAGATTCAAAAGTAGCCAAAGAACAGTTGGAAGAGAACAAACGGCACAATCAAGCTATGGAAGGAATAAAAATTAAGCAAGGCAAAGGGCTTTATCTACAACCCTTTAAAAAGGGATTTGGCCTTTTCCTAAAACCGCAAGATTCAAAAAACTTTTAAATTTGCTACCCAATCGTCCTCTCACCAATATTGATATTATGAAATTTGGAAAAATCAATATACCCAATTTTCGTGGTGTTTACATGAGAGATAAATTACCGATTACATCACTTGACATAGAATGTGGTGTAATTAATTTAGACAATGACGGTGGACCAGGAACCCATTGGGTAGCATATAGTAAACATAAAAATATTGTGAAATATTTCGATAGTTTCGGTAATTTAAGACCACCTAAAGAGGTTGTAGATACCTGGGTGAAAATATTCATTATAATTATAACAGATATCAAAATTACAATGCATTTATATGTGGTCATCTCTGTTTGAAGTTTCTAATTGAAGAAAATATAAATAAGTAGAGGAAAACTAGAGTTTGTGTTTTATTTCAATCGAAACAGTAATGTCGTTAACATGTGGGGGTTCCACCAAACCCCACGGCCCACTTACCTGAAAAACCCCCCATATCCGCAACTCAACTCTCATTGTCTCCCGCCAATGCAATCGCATTGGCACCTGAAAATATTTCCTTTTCCAAGGACATTAATGCATAAAAGCATTACATAAAATTCCTAAACAGAATTGCATCTAACAGGTCAATGGAAAAGTCCCCGGCCTTCCATAGTAAAACACATTTTTTTGGCAAAATTCGTTTTTTTTATTCAACATAATTCCCTTCGAGGGTGATACACTGATTATAGCGACCCTCCAACTTTTCGATACCTTTTTTGTAGTACGATTTGTCCTTTGCTTCAAAATAGGCCTCAGTTTCGGCGATCACCTCTTCATTCGACGAAAATTTCCTCCCAGCGAGCATTCTTTTGAGATCTGAGAACAGGAAATAGTCGCTGGGGGCCAGATCTGGAGAATACGGTGGATGCGGAAGCGATTCGAGGCCCAATTCATGGATTTTTGCCATCGTTTTCACTGACTTGTGACACGGTGCATTGTCTTGGTGATGCAGCACTTTCTTTTTCTTCAAATGCGGTCGTTTTTTCGGCGATTTCGTCCTTCAAACGGCCCAATAACGCTGTGTAATAGTCGCTGTTGATGGTCCTTCCTTTTTCAAGATAGTCAATGAAAATTATTCCGCGCGCATCCCAAAATACAGACGCCATAACCTTGCCAGGCGACTGTTGCGTTTTTCCACGCTTTGGGGCGGGTTCATCGTGTGCAGTCCACTCGGATGACTGTCGATTGGACTTCGGAGTGAAATGATGGAGCCATGTTTCATCCATTGTCACATATCGACGCAAAAACTCGGGTTTATTACGCTTGATCATCTCCAAACACTGCTCCGAATCATCAACTCGTCGTTGTTTTTGGTCAAAAGTGAGCTCGCGCGGCACCCACTTTGCACAGAGCTTTCTCATACCCAAATATTCGTGAATGATATGATGTACACGTTCAGTTGATATCTTTAGAGTGCCTGCTATTTCATTCAATTTCAATTTACGGTCAATCAAAATCATTTTGTGGATTTTTCTAATGTTTTCGTCGGTAACAACCTCTTTTGGGCGTCCACTGCGTTCACCGTCTTCGGTGCTCATTTTACCACGTCTAAACTTAGCATACCAATCCTTGATGGTTGATTTTCCTGGGGCGGCGTCTGTAAACTCGTCATCAAGCCAAGTTTTTGCTTCAACTGTATTTTTTCCCTTCAAAAAGCAATATTTTATCAACACGCGAAATTCCTTTTTATCCATTTTTTTCACAATAACAGAAGTTGCTTCACTCAAAATACTATAATTCACAAACTAATAATCCGACATCTGTCAAATTTATACACGCGTCTTTTGAAGGCTAGGGCTAACTAAAAATCATACGGGTTTAATTCTAGTACCGCCATCTATGTATCAGGTCGGGGACTTTTCAATTGACCTGTTACAAGAGCATTCATAGTCGAATGCATCACTAGAATTCGCAGGAAAACTATTCCGGTACCATTGCTTGCCAAGCAAATCTCCCTAGACGAATTCCTGTAAACAAAAGGATTTGAATTACATACAAAATAACCTTCTGCAGGGGCCATAAACATTGCGCTGTCTATTCTTCAGCTTCGCCATGTGTATGATAAATTCTCTTAGCGGACACATTGGCCGGCGACATTTTTCTCCCAGCAATAATATACCAGCGGCTGCATTCAATTAGCGCAATCGACCCTGGAATCCCTAAAAACAGTCCTTTAACGTGCATATGCACCATAGATTCCCGGCTATTAGGCACCCATGTTCCACCAATGTGCATACCACATGTCCCTGGCATTTCCACGGCCGCGGCAGCTCTTTGATCATCGGACAAAAGCGAATACTCGCATCCTACCCTAGAGTCATAAAACGAATTTCTTCGCAGGTAATCACGTATACGATCCTTTTAGCATCTAATGAGTGGCTGCTATTTAGACAGCCGACCCTCATTACCGAAAGATGCTGTAGGTCGTTTCACCATTGTTCCTTTTTTTCTCGTTTCAGGCAAAACGCATCGATGAACACGGTGATGTGTACGAACACACACATACACCACCGCGTACCTGAGATCGCTTTCCATTGGTCACTGGGCAAAGGAAATTTCATTTCCTTTTCACCACACCACCAAACTCACCCCAAAACGAGGATTGAGTCCCGGAGTCCTTTACCATCCGCAGGCCAGCATGGCCATGTCCCTCCCGCACTCCGTCACGGCGGAGTTGCGCATGTATATACCGGAGTCGTCATTCAACCATCGAGTTGGCCGGGTCGTCACCCTCCACCGTACCTAGCGCTGGTACGGTGGAACACAATAAGTCGTGTTTCAACCCCCAATGTAAAAATCAAGTTCCTATCTCGTGAGTCGGCAGAGTGAACAATAGTTTTGATGTAGTTTAAAATGTGTTCCGTCATATAATGTAGTGTTGCGTTTTGTAAATTATCAAATCAGTGTCCTTACAACTAATTAAGCGGCATATCAACAAGACCAATGGTTTAATTAAAATAATAAAATTAAAGGACTAGCTAAACCAGTGTTTCATTGCAACTTTTGTCGACGTGTCCATTCGGAGTTTCGTTTGTGCTTTTCTTCCGGTGCGTCCGTTTTATCCGATGTGTTTACCTTATTGTTCTTCTGGTTCAGTGTTTTACGCGGCGAACAAATCATGATGGGGATAGGAGTTAACCAGTGCCAATGTCGGCACACATACTTTATCTCCACAAACACTGACGTTAAGCGGAAACAAATCTACTCTCACCGCAGAGTACTTTCCTCCAATAATCCTAAATTCTTATTATGTATGTGGTTTAGTTGACTTCCAGACCTACAATTCTATACCTAATGTTGATGTATTTAATAATTTATTTCATTTTGGTGATGACGTAATAGAATTTCCTATTGGATCATATGAGATTGAAGATATAGATAACCTTATTCAAGAAGTTGTCAAAAAGCATAATGAGGACAACGCTAATAAAATATCAATCAAAATAAAAGCAAATAATAATACTTTAAAATGTGCAATTTATGGTACTGTAGAAATTGATTTTTCACAACCTAACTCTATTGGATCGCTGCTGGGGTTCAGCAAGAAAAATCTAGATGCAAATAAAGTGCATGAATCGGATCTTTACGTCAATATAAATAGAGTAAACATTGTGCGAATTGAATGTAATTTAATTGATGAAACATATATCAATAATCGACCTGCTCATATACTACATGAATTTTCGGTAAACGTTTGTCCGGTGTATAAGATAATTGAAGTTCCTCGCAATGTTATCTATTTGCCAGTGAACGCTAAGAGGATAAGTTCTATAACATTGAATCTTTTAGATCAAGACGGAAATTTTATAAACTTTCGAGGTGAAACCATAACAGTTCGATTACACCTTAAACAAGAGTAATGATAATATATGATAGCCCATCTCACCCCTCATATAATAAAAGAACAGGTGCTACTATTAACACTAACAATATACTCTTAACTTCCGCTAGGAGAACATCAAAACTTACTCTACAAAACAGCAACTTCTGCTATCATTGGGATACAGATTGAAAAATTAAATTCAATCTATCAAAGACATGCTGAATATTTTCGAAGAACCAGAGTTTGAGGAGAGTATCTCAAAATTGGAATATCATACATACTAAAATGAGATTGTGGCTATCATCTACCACCAGGTAACCCCTCTTCATAAATGGCATTTGTCAACCAAGCGTGCACTTACCTGCATTGGTTATTCCTATAACCGCCAAAAACCTGTAAAGCACAATGTCTGCTGATACGAAAATTATATCAGCAATAACAGACATTCCCTACATGGGCATACAGAAACCTGAAAAGCATGACTTACCTGCTCATAACGACCAACCACCACTGCAATGCTTAACTGCGCTGAAGTAAAACACCATCAGCAGCACAAGCGTTTCTATAGGAAGGGCAAATTGGTCGCACATCTAGCAACCAACAATGCATTAGTTCCTACCAAAGAAATGTCTCCTAAGAAGTCGGCTACAATGCCACAAGAGATATTTCTTTAATTTGGTTCTTTCATGCAATGCCCACATCGGTCGCTAAATCAAGCCACACGAAATGGAAACTCGCACCAGGCAGCAAAAAGGCATAGAGAACTCGCCAGTGTAAATACACACACGACGGTTCGACCTCTGTCTATCCCAACAACAACATGCGCACGATCAGCAATCATGCTACACGTAGTCGCTGATCGTGTAAACATTTTTAACCCTTTTCAGAACGGCTCGCCCCAGCTGCGAATGTGTTTATTTTTATTTTTATTCAAAGTCTATGGTTCGTATGCTGGGTGTGTTTCAACCCTTCTATGGTAGGGAAAATGCGAAAAGGCAAATGACCAAATATGGTCATCGAGGCGATGGATAGAATTTTGGTATTCTGTCGCTTCGGTGGCGATAATCAATCGTTTCTTGGATTCCGTGAGGGCAGGTCGCGCCCTCACGTTAATTAAGCAGTAGCGTTGTGGATACGGCCAGGACACGTTGTCTCATAAAGGAAATAACCTAATTACGTGACATTTGTATACTTCCTAATTAAGGCTAACAAGTTCAGTTTTATACCGTGTAACTTTCCGATTGTACATAATCGAAATAATTGTAACTCGCCGATTGTACATAATCGAAATGACATAATTAAGTGACATTTTTATAAGTAAGCTAATAAGTTCATTTTTATACAGTGTAACTTCCCGATTGTACACAATCGAAGTAATGTAATTAAGTGACATTTCTATTCCTTTTAATTAAGCTAATTAATCACTTCATTTTTATACAGTGTTAATTACAACGATTGTACATAATAGAAATAAAAACTAATTAAGTGACATTTTTGTAACTAAGTTAATAACTTCATTTTTATACAGTGTTAATTATGTAGTGCTCCAAAAAGCCCTACTACCTTTTTCCCCCATTCCTACATCCAAATCCTAGCTATCTTAATTCAAAACCAAAAATCCTATCAAAATCATGAAAAACCAAAACTAAATCCAAAATTCGCAATAAACGAATCAAAATATTCGTTTATCGCTTTGCATTTGCCCCCACGGCATAATTTAATCAAAAAACCTAAACTAAAATCAAAATTCGCAATAAACGAATCAAATATTCGTTTATAGCCTTGCATTTGCCCCACGGCATAATCTCAATTCAAAATCCAGAAATACATTTCAATCTGGTAGTTTCCCTAGAAAATTAAACAAACCAAATCGATGGCAAATCACACCAGATGTTCGAATTTGCCACAAGCAAACAATACCCAAAATACCATTTCCAATTCTCATAGATTGATGAAGATTCAGAAAACTGAATGTTATCTAAACTAAACACAACATCTCACTCGAAAGATCTAGATTGTTGCACGAAAATGTGTATCTTTGGGATACAATTTTCCATTCCTTTTCCTTTATAAAGGGATAGCAAAACGATCTCGAGGCGGCAAACCTGCTCTCCTTCAAAATTCCTTCCTGCATATCTTCGGCTCAAATGGAAAGACTTCGGGTTTTCGAAAGGAAACTCCTCAGAAAATGCACCAATCATTCTAGAAGGCCTGACGGCCGTCATTACCCCAACTCTCACCTATACGAAGGCGCCTCCATTACTCCTATCGACGAGTACTTGCTTCAATTAGCATATAAGTACCTCGAAAACATTCAGAACAGCGAGAACCTACTTGTACGGGACTCTTGCGTTCTTGACCCTTCTCTCTCTCGATCTCTTCGGATCAAACCCCCACAATTTCTTCTTCAGTACAAAACTGAAGAAAGCCCCTTTCCCAACAACATTCCCCTCTATAATAGAGGATTTCTGGACCCATCCCATAGGGTCTACTATTAACAAACCAAACACACGAACGCACAGTACAAGACGGCACAAATACAAACATACACACCGACCAAAGCGCAGATTATCAGACGCCAAAGACTTGATCTGCGTTTACTACCGCACCCAAGACCCACCGGTCTTGTATGATTTCTTTCCCACCATCCCTCTATAAAAGTAGTTAGAGAACACCTGGACTAACACTGTCCACACTATCCTTGGATACCCCCCCTTTTTTCTTTTCTTTTCAGATGCCGCGAGACCGAGCACAACATCCTCACGGATGTGGGTGATTCTGGTTATCGCAAGATGCCCAGAAGTCAGAGACAAGATGAAGGACACATATGTCCTGTCTCGCTAAATTCGGCCTTCTCGCCACAATTTTTTTTTTTTATCTCGAGGCGGCAGTATCTAAATCCTCATGCCACAGAGCAGAGATTTTTCAAATTCTGTTGTAATGCTTTGACATAAAATCTAAATAAAACTTAACCAAAATTAACGCTATCTTTCTTTGGAAATTGTGTGTTGTCACCATCGCTGGACGATTCGTTTCTGTTGTTCACGAGGACGACTCCGAAAATTGGTACAGGAACCGGTACTGAGGTTTGTATACAAAGACTTTATCCCCTAAGTTACGTCCTACGAAAATCAGGACGTTGCTCTTCCCTCTGGATCAGAGGAAGCACGGCAACGACCCCTTGCTGCTGGCGGGTGTTGTGTCAGGAACATTCAACAAAGAGATCTAACGTCCTTTTCAAGACAAGAAAACGCGCTTCCTGAGGAACAACCCCCACAACAGCAGAACAATCACAACGATTGTACATAATAGAAATAAAAGCTAATTAAGTGACATTTCTATTCCGTTTAATCAAGCTAATAACTTCATTTTTATACAGTGTTAATTACACCGATTGTACACAATAGAAATAAAAGCTAATTAAGTGTCATTTGTATTCCTCGTAAGCAATCGAATAAGCGTATTTAATATCCCCTTATTTATATTCGTTGTACGCTCTTGTTTTTTGAATTAACAATAAGGCTTGAAAGTGTGTTTATTTTAATTTGTATGGAATCTTCAGATTTTGTCAAAAGAACAATGAAGATAATAGACTTAAGTAAACCGCAGTTTTTTACCTTGAACGACAAGACACGACGGACGAGTAAGCAGTTGGGACGTCTTGGTGAACCAGTGTCGGACGGACACACTTATGGGGTTTTTACTAGGGGCGCCAGCACGGGCTCGAGTTAAGAAAAGTACCACAGATAGTTCACTGCAAAAAGATGTTGTTCCGCAGCAGCACTCAGTTGATCAAAATATCCAGCCTTAAATGAAACACTACACTGTTGATCTTGTTTGGATTATCGATCTTTATTATAATTTAAAATACAGTCGTGTGTACTTAGAGGTTTTCACATTTGTTTTAAGACTTAGATATTACTAAAAGGATGATGACGTATCGCCTCTAATTGTCCGATCGAGAACACAACTTAATTAAAAGTGATTTAAAATTACAATTTGTCTTTAGTTCTTTTTTTTGTTAGCGGACCGCACGAAACTGAGTTTAAACTGTCACGGACTTGACACGATTTCACGAGCACTGGTGATAACTACATTGTCCGGACTCTATTGACTCCCTACTGACTTTTGCGACAAAATGGCTGGGCACGTGTGTATTGTTTGGCAATACAAAACTGACTGGCCTGACTCCGTAAAAATTGGTCCAGCCTACGGCGATTGTGATGGATTTCCACCGCACACCATCGCAGGAGAAACCTCCCTTCCGACATGCATGACCAATGGGAGCCGATCAGCATCCCATTGGAAAGTTCACGCACAATATCTTTTCTATGGGAACGAATGTCTTCCCATTGGAAGGAAGGACAAACGAACGCGCATCGAAACGAATAGATGGGAGATGTGCAGCTGGGTAAACATAAACATTGGAGGGTATATTGAATATCGAAATGTAATCCAATGCTTAAGCGCTAAAATGCGGCTTGTTTGAACAAGCCAATAAAATACATTAGGAATATCTAAGCAATGGTGATCCGTGATAATTGGATGCAGCTGCATGGGCATCGATTTGCATGATATGTTCGTGAGGAACGATAATTGCTTGAGAAAAACAAACAGAAGAATTTCCGTGAGTATGATTGCAATGAATTGCGATAAGGGGACTGCGGAAGATCTCCCAATGGTTGGCAATGGACATGGGTGCCTACCAGAGGAAACAAAAGTTTTAAAGTTTACACCGATGTAGATAATGCGGTGGCAAGATGATGATCTTGTGGGGAGGAGAAGTATTGTGCCAGACACGGGCACACGGTTCTCTTCTTCCCCATCACATCCACTAAAAGTATTTAACAAGTACAACATCGATGGAAAAGCGCAAACATCGGACCAATAGAACTATTAGGTACACACATCTATGAACGCCAAAGGCACTGCAACACAGTAAATTAAAAAAAACGAATTGAAAGGTGATCACCGACATTTTGTTGATTTAAATGGTTCTTTCATTTTAATTTATTGTATACAGATTGGTGACGGTGACATAAATACACAACTTGAAAAATGATTACATCATTAAGTTTAAATGTTATTTGACAGGGAAAACACCGAATACATTTCGTGGTTACCGAACGCGACTCTCGACTCACGCGATTATCGCTCCCCTGTGCGCACCAGGGTACCGATGGAGACACGACCCGCTCGGGTCGAAGGATGGAATTTGACTCAGCGATCGTCATCTCATGCAGAGATGATTTCGCTAAGGAAAAAAAAGGAAGAGAGAGAAAAACTTTTCTCTTAAGGGTGTAACCACTAAGAAAATGCGATCTTTTTGGTGCAGTGGTATATGTGCGCGATCGAACAGATTCAATGTAATTGCACGTGTTCGAAAGCAGTGGAACGACGAAACAGGCAGGCGGCAAGGACAATAGGGAAAAATGACCAAATGCGCCGCTGGTAATGCGGGTCATTGTTTACACGATGCCCCGTCGCTATTTTCGACGTTAGGAGAAAAAGGCGCTAAAAGCAAATTGGATGTTTATGGCATCTCTGGCTGCAATAGAAACCGGGTTCATATTTGCATTAGGAAATGCTGGAGAATTTGGTTTCAGCGTCTATTGCGCTAATTATATGCAGCTGCTTGGGTTGTTTGTTGATAAGAAAAACAAAAAAGGTTGCCAGGCAATGTGTATGAAAAGGTATATGACGCGGCTGGGAAAATAAACGGCGCAGTATTTATGGTCCCTGTCATGAAGGTTACAAATGTATGTAAATCTAATTATTTGTTTACCGGAATTCCTCTAAGGAAATTTGACTGGCGACGTAGATGCCGAAATTGATTGGAAATTCCTGGTAAGTTAATAAATAAATCTTAAGGAGCAATGGTATGCGAAGAGAATGCATGAAGGTAAGTTTTCTTTACAGGGACTTAAAGATCATAGATTTGATCTCTTAAATGCGTGCAGCATTTACAGGTACTAATACTGTTGCATTAGCAAACTTAAGGGAGTTGGGTAGTAGTTATGGGGGTTTTTCAGGTAAGTAGACCGTAGGATTTGGCGGAACCGCTACAATCTTGCCATGGAATGTTTTGCAGGAAGCTAAATGCTGCCTAATTGCAGGTAAGTACCATGGGGTAAAATAGAAATAGGAATATTTAAGAGGGTTAAGGGATGGGTGCTTCTTCGGCGTCTTGAAGAAACCGCACTTCACTCCCCCCTCAGTGACGTAGTCACGAAACAGATACATTCGGCTGAGAGGGGGGTCGCTGTTTGAGGTAGCGCGCTTGGCGCGAGTGCGGGGAGGTTGTGCCGGTGGAGTAGGAGGGGTGTCGGTGGATGGGGGTTGTTCTGGAGCGGAAGCTTCCAGAAAGCAGGGCTTGAGTCTCTCGACGCTGACCGTGGATCGCTTGCCTCTAATATCGATCTCGAAGACGCGGTCGTTGATGCGGCGGAGGACTTTGAAAGGGCCATCATAAGGTGGGTCTAGGGGTTTTTTGACCTTGTCCACCCAGACAAAGACGTGCGTGCAGCTGGGCAGTTCAGGGTGGACGAAAAGTTTTTTGGAGCCGTGCCTGGCTACTGGGGTTGCCCGAACCTTACGTAGCAGGTCACGGAGATGTCCCAATTCGCGAAGTTGGTCACGCGGTGTTTCGCCGTCCAGGAAAAGTTCTCCTGGAAGAAGGAGGTTAGTACCATAGGTAAGCTCTGCTGCCGAAGCACCGAGGAAGACAGTGGGAAGGGCGTCGAACCATTTGGTGTCGTTATGACACATGAGTGAGGACTTGAGGGATCTATGCCAGCGCTCTATCATCCCATTGGATTGCGGATGGTAGGCGGTGGTACGACTTCTTTGGCAGCCAAGGAGATTTGTTAGCTGACGGAAAATTGTCGCCTTGAATTGTGGCCCTCGGTCCGAAGTTATGGTGGTTGGTACACCAAAGCGTGTGACCCAAGTTGAATAAAATGCCTTGGCGACTGATTCGGTAGTAACTGTCCGGAGATGTGTCGCCTCTGGCCATCGCGTGCAGCGATCCATCATAGTGAGGATATAAGAGAATCCTCTTGATGGAGTAAGCGGTCCCACTATGTCTATATGGACATGGCCGAAGCGTGCCGTGGGTAGCTTGAATTGTGCTGGCTCCAGTACATTATGTCGCGCTATTTTGCAGCGTTGGCACTGGAGACAAGCACGGGCCCAACCGGTGAGATCTTTGTTCATCCGGGGCCAATTGAATTTGCGACGGACAGCAGCGGCTGTCGCTCGGCCGCTGGGGTGGGCTGGGTTGTGGTAAACATGGAACACGCCCTTACGAAGTTTTTCAGGGATGTAAGGTCTAGCAGTTCCAGTTGAAACATCACACCAAATTTCGCCCAAGGGTCGCGAAGAGTAATTTTCTTAAGCTCTAGTGCCGTATCGGCAGTTAGGAGGGACTTGAGCTGTTCGTCCTCCTCTTGAGCTAGGGCAAGGTCAGTGTTATTCAAGGCGGTACGCAAGTGAATCGTATCGATTCGAGAAAGGGCGTGCGCCGTGACGTTCTGCTTTACGGAGATATGCTTGATCTCCGTAGAATATTGCCCAATGAGGTCTAATTGACGCTCTTGTCGGGGGGAGGCATTCCCCGACTTCTTCCGGAACGCATAGACCAACGGTTTGTAGTCTGTTAAAATGGAGAGTGAGCGACCTTCTATCATGTGACGGAAGTATTTGACAGCGTTGTAGATCGCAAGTAATTCGCGATCATAGGCGCTGTAACGTCGCTCTGTAGGACTCAGTTTCCTTGAAAAGAAACCGAGTGGTTCCGGTCGGCCTTTAATGTCCTGTTCAAGGACGACTCCGATTGCGGTATCCGACGCGCCGCATTGGATGGACAGTGCCGCTTCCCCGAGGGGGTATCGGAGTAAGGTGGCATTTGCCAATTGCTCTTTGGACAGTTGGAATGCTCGATCAGAGTCTTCTGTCCATGGGATTGGGCGCTTGTCATTGCGCTTAGCTCCTTTTAAGAATTCATTGAGCGGAGCTTGAATCTGGGCAGCATTCTTCAGCGTCGGACGGTAGAAGTTCAGCATGCCCAGGAATCGACGAAGTTCACTTACGTTAGTGGGACGAGGATATTTCATGAGGGCCTCCACACGGTCTGGCAGTGGGCGAATGCCCTGGTTGTCAACGACATAACTCAGATAAGTTATTTGCTCCTTGGCGTATTGACACTTATCTGGGTTGATGACAAGGCCGAATTCGCGGAGGCGCTCGAGGACTTGGCGTAAGTGGCGTTTGTGTTCGGCGTGGTCTTTGGAGGCGATGAGAATGTCATCGAGGTTTGCATGGCAGCAATTGAGACCACGTAATACCGAATCGATGTGACGCTGGAATGTCTGTGCGGCATTCCTTAGGCCGAAAGTCATCACTTTGAACTCGAAGAGTCCAAAAGGTGCGATCACTGCGGTCTTGGGGATGTCTTCTGGTGCCACCGGAATTTGGTGGTAAGCTCTGGTGAGATCCGGGTAGTGAAGACGTTACACCCTCGTAACTTATACGAAAAATCGTAAAGGTGTGCTATGTGGTATCTGTCTGGAACTGTTGCAGCGTTCAGCTGTCTATAATCGCCGCATGGGCGCCACTCACCCGAACCTTTCTTCACTAAGTGAAGTAGGCTTGCCCAGGGGCTGTCCGACGGGTGACAGATACCAAGTTCGATCATATGATCGAATTCTGCGCGTGCCACGCGTAATTTCTCCGGAGCCAGCCGACTAGGGCGCTGGCTTACCGGGGGACCTCGTGTTTCTATATGATGAAACACAGTAGCTTTATGGCGGCGCTGGTTAGGTAGAGGAATTGTTGTACGGAAAAATTCCTGTACCATAGCCTGTATTGGGTCTAAACTCTTTGTGGCCTTTGATGTTCCCGCCGATGATGACGACATGGGCAAGGGAGGTGCGGTTGGAGCCACAAGCCTGTTACGGGTCGTATCGACCAACAGGTTGTGTGCGCCTAATAGGTCGGAACCTATTAGGGATTCATTAACATCCGCAATGACGAAACGCCATGAGATGGGATGTTGAAGACCCAGATCTAATGTCAGCCTTCTGCGACCGTACGTAAGTATCGGTGAATTGTTGGCGGCAGACAATTTAGGGGCGGCAGGCACGCGGTTGCACGGCGCAAACGATCGTGGGAGGACTGAGATATCGGCGCCGGTATCGACAGTAAAAGCGATATTCAGTTTGGGTTCCCGGGTGGTTAAGCGACTTATGGTAGGGGTGCCGTCCGATTGCGCTAGGATATCGGTCGGCAAAATTAGGTTAAAGGTCGCCCTTGATTGGTGGCTGGTTGTATCCACCAACAGGGCGCCTTGCAATTGAACGCACGATCACCATAGCGCTGGTGATTGATACACCAGGGAAGGGTGACGGCTTTGTTAGGCATACTTTGCCTATTAGGGTTGCCGTTTCGGGGAGGCCGAGGCGGTGCTCGGTGGGAATTGGCCCTCTGAGGGGCATTTTGTGAAGTCTGTTGCCGATTGAAAGGACGGCTCGGCACAGCTCGATTCGGAGCGCTTCGTTGAGTATTTTTCATCTCCTCGCGCATTTGGTTCATGTTGCGAAGGAGTGGGGTCTGGAGTGTCCGAAGGTCAGACGTGGTGACTTGGGCGGGAAGCCTTCTCTGAAAGCCTTCATTGGGACGGTCTTCTTGGGTCGTAGGAGAAGGGTGAGGTGCGCTGGAGGCTGCGGACCTTCTGGGAGGTATGTGCACTTGTGCAGAGGGTTGTTGGAGAGGCGGGTGGGTATTTATCGCAGCTACTTGATAACCTGGGGGCTCATCCCGTGCAGGGTGGATCGGCTGGATATCTTCGGCGATTTGAGCCAGGTGACTCAGACTTTGGTCAGTTAGGACCATCAAAATGGTCTGAGTCGAGCTGGGCAGAGACCTGAGGAAATGCGGCCTAATCTGGTCGTCTTGAATTTCCGGGCCCGCTAACGATCTTAAATGCGCGAGATAGTGCGTGGGGCGTAAACCAGCAATGTTGGTTTCCCGGGCCAACTGCTGTTGTCTAGTTGCCAATGGGACACTAAGGGCATTCAGGAGAGAGGTCTTGATGTCTGTGTAGAGAGTGGAACTGGGTGCTCTAATAATATGCGCTACTTGCAGTAGTTGATTGGGGCCGAGAACATTGAGAAGTTCTGCTGCCCGAAGAGCCTCGGGGACTGGACCGTGAGCTGTAAAAATTACTTCGACTGTTGCGAACCACAGCTCAGGTCGTCAAATGGAGGCAATTTAATACGAGGAGGCATTGTAACGACACCGGGGGCATTGTAAAATGCAAGTGGAACAGGTTGTGCTGCCGCGTTATGGTTGGGAGCGACATGGGGATCAGGCATTTCTACGTTGGAGGCGTCGTGGAACTCGAGAGACTCGGGTTGTTCCTGATCCTCCTGGGGTGGAGCGTTCCTAGTACGGGCCATCGCGTATTGCGGTAATGCCTAAAGGGTGGAGTCGAGTCTAGGTTTCCGGAAATAGAACGCAAGAGGACGCGAGGAGTTGGAAAAGATCGCCAGAAGTAGAAATTAGTTGTGTTACGAGCCAGAATCGAATCAAAGATTTCCACAGAGGAAACGGCAATAAATCGCCAGGTAGCGCGAAGAGAGGCGAGGAGCCAAAAGAAAATCCTACAGAGTCGAGTGGTGTTCCTTAGAGTCACGGATGTTAGCGAAAAGTCCAGTGCATGTAATTGTTCCCAGCAGGGGTTTATGGAAATCGTTATTTTACCAAGAACAATTGTGCAAATTAAAGATCGGTAATATAGGTATATGCGTTGCAACTACTAATTGGTTAAACTGTTTAAATGGATATTACAATGGGAAACGCGTTTACTGGAACTTTTAATATTTCCTTTCTTTAATGAGTCTTCAGTAGCGTAGTTTCGTTAAATAATGTCCGTCGGATAGCTATTCTCTGCACAATGAGAACAGGCAAACAAACAAAAATTGCGTATGCGGAAATAACTGCGGTTGTTTAAACGCTTTTGCCACTTTTCTTTAATTAAAGTACTCTAAAACTTAATAATATTATATGTTGTATACTATGTTTTATTTAGTTTTACTACGATCGATATGATTCGTTGATTCGTTTCAAATGGATAAATAATGAAATAATTTGTATTACTATAAAACAAAACTAAGTTGAACACGGACTTAGGAAGTTAGAAAAGCTAAGAAAAATAAAAAAAATATATATGAAAATATACAAATATACTGACGATGTATTTAGAATTGAGGGCTTGACCCGACTTGAACTAATTAACAAACTTATTGCTTTATCTTCAATTGGATTTCGTCTTATTTTTGTTTGAGCAAAGCTTACTGATTTAGCAAATTATTAAAATGAACAATTATTATTAAAATTTAAAAAGAGGGAAAGAACAGGATGTAGTTCAATCAATGTTTTGAGTTTACGTCCGTAATTGATACTGATGATCATTAAACTAACTAAAGAAATAAATGCGCAGTCACCATGGAAATTATTCGTTAAGTGTCACAAGACGTTTACTAAATTGATTTTATTCGGAACATTTACTTAGTTTAGATTGAACAACAAGAAAAAAAAATAGCCAGTTCACTTTTCAATCGGCTTTGAAATATAATTTTAAATTATGTGTTGGGCGACTCGGAAGGAGCTCACCGCAAATGGAAAAGAAAAGTCACTCCTGGAAAATATGAACAAGAAAACAATAAAAAAGGAAAGACCTGGAGTCCAACGATGGGATGACTGGAAGTGTAGTCGTTTCTAAGGTGAAGCAGCGTACTGGTGAGGTGGGGCTCTACTTGCCCTTTGTTGTTGAATTTTGCAGTCACTGTTCAATTGTTTTTCTGTTGTAGAAGGTGGTGTTGGGGTACTAGATACCCTTTACTAGTGTCTTAGATGTTTTTTTCAATTAAATTACACTCGTACTTCTCCAGAAAATGCGTTCTCCATTCGTCGGATTGTCACCGGAAAAATGTCACACTGTTTGCATTGATGCTTGAAAATTTCGAAACCGCGTGTCCACTAGTCGTGGTCACCAATATGAGGTTTTTACTAGTGGCCTCAGCACGGGCGCGGGTTAAGAAAAATACCACAGATAGTTCACTGCAAAATGATGTTGTTCCGCAGCAGCACTCAATTGATCAAAATATCCAGCCTTAAATGAAACACTACACTGTTGATTTTGTTTGGATTATCGATCTTTATTATAATTTAAAATACAGTCGTGTGTACTTAGAGGTTTTCACATTTGTTTTAAAACTTAGATATTACTAAAAGGATGATGACGTATCGCCTCTAATTGTCCGATCGAGAACACAACTTAATTAAAAGTGATTTAAAATTACAATTTGTCTTCTTCTTGTTATTTTTTTTGTTAGCGGACCGCACGAAACTGAATTTAAACTGTCACGGACTTGACACGATTTCACGAGCACTGGTGATAACTAAATTGTCCGGACTCTATTGACTCCCTACTGACTTTCGCGACAAAATGGCTGGGCACGTGTGTATTGTTTGGCGATACAAAACTGACTGGCCTGACTCCGTAAAAATTGGTCCAGCCTCCGGCGATTGTGGTGGATTTCCACCGCACACCATCGCAGGAGAAACCTCCCTTCCGACATGCATGACCAATGGGAGCCGATCAGCATCCCATTGGAAAGTCCATGCACAATATCTTTTCTATGGGAACGAATGTCTTCCCATTGGCAGGAAGGACAAACGAACGCGCATCGAAACGAATAGATGGGAGATGTGCAGCTGGGTAAACATAAACATTAGAGGGTATATTGAATATCGAAATGTAATCCAATGCTTAAGCGCTAAAATGCGGCTTGTTTGAACAAGCCAATAAAAATATATTAGGAATATCTAAGCAATGGTGATCTGAGAATTGTGTTTATAGCGCTTCCAACTCAAGTTTTTGCCGTTTCTGCGGCACTTGTCACGTCATCAGTGAGTAATGCTATCTTGAAAGCTCTCATGCGACCTTTGGGATATGTTTTATTTTAGAGTATCCTTCTAGGATGAACACTCGTTTGTATTGTGTGTATTGTGGGTTTTATTTTAGAGTATACTGTAGTGTGACGTGAGCAATGGTAGACAACATATGCGCTACCATGGCCACCGAGGGAATGACACCAACCAGGGAAACTTGGGTGTCCCCGGTCGGCAGAATCGGGGAACTTTTGGAAGAAAGAGATAATGAATTCTAAGAGAAAGGGGAAGATACTAAATATAAATAACAATCTCACAAATTTTATTAAGATAAGAATAAAAAATATAGTAGGAGTATTCACATTCTTAGTAGATACAGGTGCTGAGATTTCAGTTTTTAAGACTCATTGCATAAGAAAAATAAATAATAGCGAAATTTGTCAATTAAATGGAATAACAGATGAAGTCATACTTTCAAAAGCAGTGTCTAAGTTACAACTTATTATAGGAAATAACGTAATCGAACATACATTCCACATTGTTAATGACTCAATAAATCTTTTGACAGATGGGATATTAGGACGTGACTTCTTGATGAAATACAACTGCAAAATAGATTATGAAGGATATGTGCTTGAGATCAATCTAGAAGAAGACCAAATAATATTGCCAATGAATATGAACATGAAATGTCTAAACAAGATCTCGATACCACCACGAACAGAGATGATTCAGAAAATAGAGATGGATCTGAATCAAGACAGTGTTATTATTGGTAATGAAATAAAAAAAGGTATATTTATAGCTAGCTCAATAGTACCAGCAAGAGGCATCAAACATATCAAAATCTTGAATACAAAGAAGGCTGAAGAGATCATAGAAAACGCTATGATTTGTATAGAACCGCTAAGTAATTACAGAATCTTATCATGTAGCAACAAACATGAAGACCTCAATAGATTCAAATGTATCAAGAAAGAAATAAGATAGAAAGCCTAGAAGAGAATGCTGCAAAATCGGTACTAACCATGTGTGAAAAATTTCAAGATGTATTTCACATTGAAGGAGAAAAACTGACCACTAACAATTTTTATGAGCAACATATCGCGACAACGGACAATAGCCCCGTTTAGATAAAAAATTATAGATTGCCAAATACACATTTACAAGAAATAACAGAGCAAGTATCAGAGCTACTAAGGAATGATATAATAGAACCATCCATTAGTCCATACAATTCTCCACTTCTAATAGTCCCAAAGAAAAGTAATGGACAAACCAAATGGAGATTAGTAGTAGATTTTAGGTCATTAAACAAAAAGGTAGTAAATGATAAATTTCCATTGACTAGACTAGATGATGTGCTAGTCAAGCTAGGAGATGCAAAGTATTTCTCTACATTAGATATGACAAGCTCATTTCACGAAATACCTTTACATAAGAATTCAAGACCTTTGACTGCTTTCTCTACTAACGACGGTCACTTTCATTTCAAAAGATTACCGTTTGGATTAAAAATATCAACAAACAGTTTTCAAAGAATGCTAACAATAGCACTTAGCGGCCTACAAGCTTCAGCATTTCTATATGTGCATAATATAATAGTATTTGGACGAGACTTGAAAGACCATAATAACAACTTGGGCAAAGTCTTGGAAAGATTACAGCGATATAATTTAAAATTAAATCCAAGCAAGTGTAAGTTTTTGAAACCAGAAGTAGTATACCTTGGTCACTTAATTACCCCAGAAGGAATATACACTGATCCGTCAAAGCATGAAATAATTAGATCCTACCCTATACCAAAAGATGCAGACGAAGTAAGAAGATTTGTGGCATTCAGTAACTACTACAGGAGATTCATCAAGCATTTTGCAGATATAGCAAGACCACTAAATCAATTACTAAAAAAGAAACAGCTATTTATCTGGACAGAGGAATGTGATAAAGCATTCAACACGTTGAAACAGAAATTGGCAACACCACCAGTACTAGCATATCCTGATTTCTCGAAACCATTCATATTGACTACTGATGCTTCAAATTATGCGTTAGGAGCAGTATTGTCACAGGGAGAAATTGGTACAGACAGGCCCATAGCTTACGCAAGCAAATCGTTAAACAAGCATGAACTAAATAAACTAATAATAGAAGAAGAACTATTAGCAATACATTGGGGAATAAATTACTTTAGACCCTATTTATTTGGTAGAAAATTCACGGTTTACTCTGACCACAGACCACTAGTAAGCTTGTTCACCCATAAAAATCCATCTTCAAAATTGACCAGAATACGTGTAGACCTAATGGATTACGATTTCGACATTGTATTCAAACAAGGAAAAATGAATACAAATGCAGATGCACTTTCAAGGATAAAAATAGATTCTCAAAATTTAAAAGAAATGATGCCAAAACATAGTATAGATGTTGTTACCAGAGCAATGAAGAAGAATAATGAAACGAAGAGTATGAATAAACACTGTGCGGAAGCCTTAGACTCAAATGTGGGGACTGATCACCTTTACATATGGGACTGTACATCACTATCTGATATAAGGCGAATGAAGAGAATTGAATTTAAAAAGAGTAGAAATATAAACAAGGAGGCCTCAAGAAATAAAGTTATATTAGCAGCAAACACTGTAATTGTGGAATACAGCGATAATTCTCTATCAGAGTTAAAATTGATTTTGAAGAAACTGATATTCACTATGAGCAATAGAGGTGTTACTAAACTAGCGCTAGCAAGAAATAGTTCAATATTTGAAAATGTGAACGTGCACGAATTCAAAGAAATATTTAATAAGCTGCAGAAGAAAAGAAACGTTAATGAATGTTTAGATATTTTAATATATGAACCACCGAAACAGGTGTCGAATGAAGAAGAAAAGCACAGATTAATTGAAGAATATCATAACTCTAAAATAGGAGGACATTGCGGCATCAGAAAATGCATTAGTAAATTGAAACAAAAGCATGTCTGGAAAAATATGAACAAAATGGTAAAAGCATTTGTAAATAACTGCGAAATTTGTAACAAGGTCAAGATAACAAAATACACCAAAGAGAACTTCGTGATGACAAATACACCAAGCACTTCATTTGAAACGATATCAATAGACACCATAGGCCCACTGAGGCCTTCAAACGGATTTAGGTATATATTAACGATGCAATGCGAACTGACGAAATTCGTAGAACCATTTCCAATGGAAACTAAAGATGCTCACACCGTTGCCAAGACTATAGTAGAAAAATGTATATTGAAATATGGATACTTTAAAAATATTAAAACATTTGTAAATTACTAAATATAAATCAAACAGTATCAACACCTTATCACCATGAGACATTAGGATCTATAGAAAGCAATCATAGAGTTTTAAATGATTACCTAATGACAGTAGGAGACAAAGAAAATTGGAACGAATGGTTACCTTACTATACATATTGTTACAATACCTTACCACATAGTAATACCTTGTATTCTCCGTTTGAATTAGTTTTTGGAAAATTAAGTACACTACCATGTGAAATTTTAGCAAACAAAGAGAAAATCTATGACCTAGATAATTACTTGAATGAACTCAAATGTTAACTAAGGTACTCACACCAACAAGCAAAAAACAATCTGATAAATGATAAACAAAAAAGAAATAAGACGCAAAAAACAATAAATAAATCTAATTTTAAAGTAGGAGATTATGTATATTTAAAAGTACAAAATAAGAAAAAATTGGACAAACCGTTTAGAGGTCCATATAAAATAATAGCGCAAAGAGGTGTGAATAGCGTAATTTTGTTAGATAATAAGGAATACAAAATACATAATAATAACTTGATTAAATGTAGACGTAACAACTAAAAACAAACACCAGAAAATATTTATTTACATTTTAAGAAATGTAAATAAACATTTTTTCCTGTAGGGGAAGGGTGTAGTGTGACAACATATACATGAAATGACCACAAACAGTGAACTCAAATGAATCAATTGCCCTTGTCACAATTTGCACTTCTCAAGTAACCAGCATTCGTTGTTTACAACCAAATTCAAAGTCAACTCATTTCATTGAGTAAAACGAACGAATTGCTCCAGTTACGATTTGAAGGAATCAGATGACAATCGTTTGCGAATTTGTCAATGGCAAAGTGATTCACGAATTAATTGGGTCAACTTATGTCATTGTTCTTTCGCTATGCGGTGATATGATATTAAGTAGCATAATAAGCAAAATTGTATGAGTGATGTTCTATTTAATTATTTTATAGCTTGTAAGCAGAAATTGTATGAGTGAATAAGGAAATGTGTAAACAATTGAATGATTGATTGGGAGTATAAATACCCCAGCATTTTCAGAAGTAAAGTTAATCAAAAACCAAACGCGTGTTTTGATTCACTGCGGCGCTCTACGCCATAGACTTACAGCGGGCTGCGCTTAAACAGCAAAAAGTAGGGAAGTAAGATTAGAGATAAACTTTCAAGATTAAATCTTATATACTGGTCACCCACAATATATTCTTTTAAATATATTGAATAACGATCATGTCCGCTTGCATCACATGGTGATCAATCATTCATTTTTGGGATTTTGCTATTTCTATTGTATGTTGTTAGGATTATAACTTTTCCCAGATCAATTTTAATTGTATAAATGAGTCAGCGAGTGATTGTATGAATTTCATCATCATCAAACAACTTAATTTGTTAGTGCATTAATGAGTCACTGAGTGATTGTGTGAATTTCACCATATTGTGTAATTGCGGCGTCAAGAAAAACAACTCAATTTCTAAGTTGTAATCTTTCGATTGAATAGAAACAAATCCGAACACGTCTGCGCTCCATATGCTTCATTAAAATTATGCTTGTGGAGAGAGAGGGAGAGAGAGAGAGAGAGAGAGAGAGAGATGGAGAGAGAAAGAGAGAGAGAGGGGGTGAATGAATGTGCAGGAGTTAGAGTTCTTTAGCTGGGTGATATATAAATAAGGTGCACTTGTAGCGTTCTACAAACGCACAATTCTGCGCAGGTAAGGTTCCTACCTTCAAAGAACTTACTTACCTGAGAGCGTTGCACGCGCCCACAGACGCGTGCCCCAAAGTCCCATGATAGGGCCTGCAACTCGCAGCCAACGTTGAGACCGACAACAAAAAGCAAGGAACTGAACGTCCCCAAAGCTTTTTAGGTCAAGCTCAACAATTATAACTCTTCATGCCTGAAACAAAGGTATAAACATCCATGCGTTCTATTCCTAAAAAAAAAAAACAATTCCCAAAATGCCATACATGCTGCCTGCGCCCAGGAACATCTCATTGAACCAGCAATTCCGAAATTCAATACAAAAGAATTGCTATCATCAAAGAATGAGCTGATCAACGGATGCACGTGCGGGTAATCTAACGCAAGGACCACCCAAATCCGTTGAACAACAGAAGGCAGCCACGACCTATCGCAATCGAATATATCTCAACGAGATATCCGATAATTTATGAGGAGTTAAGCCAACAAAGCCAATACTCCGGTCCCACGGCCACGCTAGAATTTCGCACCATTATAAAGATCTAATGGATTTCGATTCCGGGTACCAAGTTCAAATAAGTCCCACGGACTGCACGTCAAAACAATCGCCGAATATCTCTGGTCTGGGCGCCAGATGTTCTGTGCAAACAGAAGGCCGTGGAAATGAAATTCTATCAGCGATAATAATGATGTATGCAAAGATGACTTTCCCCTTTCAGGAAACTACAAAATATCCCGGGGGATGTGATAACATGCTGCTAACAGAAATTCGGAAGTTCCGTTAGCAGAGCAAATAGGGAATATTTTCCGGATAGATACAGATACCAGTTTGAATCTGGGTATCTGTGTGAGCAGGATATTGTTGAGGGCAGATAGTTAGTCTAATTGGGATCGCCACCGGGACGAGAGGTCTGTATCGAACGGTCGAGATTGAATTTTCGAGCATCCGAGGAGGTCGAGAACGAGAGAGAGCTCGACGAGGAGGTATCCGTCGTTTCGCCCTTGCGCTAGAGTATCTGACCGCGAAACTATTAAAGGTAATAGTAAACCTTCCGTGTCGTAAAAAGGAAATGTGTGTCGGTTGTCGTGTAGTTCGGATTTATACGTTGAAGTTTATGTGTGACGAAAGATGCTAAAACATTCAATTCATTCCACATCCTTTAATTCATAATATATATCCCATTAATTATAAAACTTTGTTTATGGCTTTATGAAAATCATACTGTAATCAGGCTAAATTAGGTTAAGTTATTTATATAATTAGGATTAAGTTTAGATTAAGTAAAGTTGAAAAAACAAATTCCTGGTTTTCTGACCTTTTCCAGGAAGATAATACCAATAAATTTATAAACACGCATCTAATCTTGTATCTCATAAAATATTGTTTGGAAAATGTATATATTATTATAATAATTACATGTAAGCAATTGTTCCAAAATTAATTTTAAGTCACTGTATTACTTAAATGTACGAATTCTAATTATGGTTAATAAATACAGTTTTGAAAAAAAAAAAATCACACTTCATCATTTAATTTTCAGACTTCAAATCGGTAAGTTATCATATTTTAATTATTAAGACTATTTCATTGATCAATATATATTTTACATATAGATATTAACAAGGTAAATAAAAATATTTCATTGGTGGATATAAGCCTTCAGAAAAAGGTAAGTTATCATATTTTCAATTATTAATATAATTTTAATGAACTCATATTTGATATTTTTTTGCATAAATAGATATCCCCAAAATAAAAAAGAAGACTGCATCTCAGAATATTCGACGAAGGATTACCGCAAAATTTCAACCAAAAAATCATCATCAAACTGTAAGTTATCTTGTATATTAATTATTTTTCATTTTCAAATGTTAAAAAAACAGATGCAACGTTAACGCAGTGCTAGTGTTTAGAGAGTGTAATAGTATCGAGTCGAATAATCTCGTTGTTTGTGCTTGCGTCATAAATTATTTATTTTGTGTTTTATTTCTTCAATTGTTTTTTAATATTCGTTGGATTTTGCATGTCATCGGGGGCGGATGTTTTTCTGAAAACCTAAATTGGGCTTAATTGGTGTGAAATTTTTCCTATAAAAGGATATGTGGAATTGTGTATAGATTTAATTAGTTTTTTCGTTCAGCGCTCATTGTCCAGTCTCTGCTCTCACAAACTTACACAGTTTTAAAGGACGAATATTCGACACAAAAAAATAAATAAATAAAAAAATAAAAATAAATAAATAAAAAAATAAAAAAAATAAAAAAATAAAACAATAAAAAAAAAATAAAAAAATTAAATAAATAAAAAAAATAAAAAAAAAATTAAAAAATAACAAAAATAAAAAAATAATTCTTAGACTACGGAGTCACAAGTAGTTGAGAGGATTTGGAGAGACATTTTTAGGGATGTTTTTATCTTATCTGTATCCAACATTTATGAGATTAATTAACAGTCAGGTCGATTTCGCTAGACGTGATATGGGAAAACTGGTCGGGGGTTATCAAGGCGATGAATAAATTGCATTACAGGGATTGATGTGCGTCGATTAATGATATCATCGCCTTAAGGAGGAGGTTTTCATACAGGGGCCCAAAAAAAAAAAATCGGTGTTTTATTTTTTACTATTCGCCTTGACCAGTGTTGATTAAAGAACTTTTTGCAAACAGAATTACATATCTAAGTGGTGTCCACTCCGCCGCACCCGACCACAGTTAGATATAATAAAATAACAAAAAACAACTCGATAGAATTAACAATAAATGTTTCATTACTTTTTAGAAATATGTCTGCTAACGCGACCAACAACAACAACAATCACAATAATAATAATAATAATAATAATAATAATAATAATAATAATAATAATAACAATAACAATAACACACGGAAAAGAATAGGGCAAGGGTTGAACGAGCGCCAACAACAGCAACCAACAATGTCAGGAGAACAACCTGCTAGAAAATCCAAACAGCCCACCTATAAAAGATGTTTGTTTTGTGATGAGAATATTGAAGAACAGCTTTGGACCCAACATCAACGAAGAAGTACTCATAAAGCAAACGCTCAACAAGCCCTTAATGAAAACGTCTCCTCAATAGAAATCGCATTCAAAAATCGTATTAAAACATTTGTCATTGCCAACAAAGATGAGAGCATGGTAAATATCAAAAGTTTATTCGTGAAGAATATTCCATTGATTGAAGAGTTATTGGAAAATCAATTGGAAGTTTTGAGAGCCTTTAAATTCAGCATGGAGCTTTTTGCTATCTTTGCAAAATTTCTGAAGGAATGTGATGAGATAAAGCAGATAGATATTAAAAGCATGCAAACGAAAATGTTTACGATTAAGAATGAGGAAGATATAAGGGTAAACTTGAACACGGCAATCGAGAATATTAAAGCAAAATTGGAGGAGTTTCAAGAAGAAGATAGCGGATGGTTATTGCAATCATTTAAAAGAATCTAACTCAATATTAATAAATACGACCCGCTTCGAGCTTCCTCACATTTTACTTTGCCCAAACAAATAGTAAACAAACACGCGTGCATCAATGTTCAAAACAACGATGAATATTGTTTTAAATGGGCCATTATATCAGCTTTCGCTAATGATAGAAACCAATCTAAAAGACCATCCCATTATAAAATTGCCAACATATCAAGCGAAACAATTGAATATGAGAATGAAATACTTTGTTTCAAAAATATGGATTTTCCTCTGGCGACCAAAGATACACACATTTTCGAAGCCAATAACCCAACCATCAGCATAAATGTTTTTGGCTACGAGATCAATGATAGAGGGGAATATAAGATAATTGGACCCTACTATCACACGTGCGAAGAAAAACCGAACCATATTAACTTGCTTTATTGTGAAAGTCACGATGGCGATAAAACGCATTATGTATACATCAAAAACATCTCGCGTTTGTTGGGAGCTCAGATAAGCAAACATGAACATCAAATGCAACTATGTAACGGCTGCTTGATGCGATTCGCCACAGTATCCGAACTGCAAAACCATGAGAGTGAATGCAGCAAACTAATTACGACTATGCCCGCTGAAAAAAAAAAAGTATTCAAATTTACTAAACATAATCGGAATAAATACAGCCCACATTTTAATTTGCCCAAACAAATATTTAAGAAAAACGCTTGTATCAATGTTCAAAACAACGATGAATATTGTTTTAAATGGGCCATTACATCGTCTTTCACTAAGGATACGACTAATGCTGATAGACCTGCACACTATAAAATTGCCAACATAGCAAGCCAAGCAATAGAATACGAGAATGAAATACTATCTTTCAAAAATATGGAATTTCCTCTAGAGGTCAAAGATACAAGCATTTTCGAAGCCAATAACCCAACCATCAGCATAAATGTTTTTGGCTATGAGATTAATGATAGAGGGGAATATAAGATAATTGGGCCCTACTATCATACCTGCGAAGAAAAGAGGAAGCATATCAACTTGCTTTATTGCGAAAGTCGCGATGGTGATAAAACGCACTATGTATACATCAAAAACATCTCGCGTTTGTTACGAACTCAGATAACCAAATATGAACATCAAATGCATTTATGCAACGGTTGCTTGTTGCGATTCGCCACCGAATCCAGATTACAAACCCATAAGAGTGAATGCAGCAAACTCGTAACATTTATGCCCAACGAAAATAATAAAATAGTTAAATTTACGAAGCATACCAGAAAACTAAAAGTTCCATTTGTGGAGTCTGCAGACTTTGAGTCAATTCTGCGTCCCGTAACCCACTGTTCACGGAATCCTGAAACTTCGTCCACAACGGATGTGCAACAACATCTGCCCTGTGCATTTTCATATTTCATAAAATGCTCCTTCAACGATGATTTAAACAAGCACCGCACATTTGTTGGTGAGTAAAAAAAATTTTTTTATAAGAAAAAAAATCAAAAACTAAATATAAACATTTTCCTTTTTTGCAGGAGAAAACTCTCCATCGGAATTCGTTAAGATGCTAGCCGACGATTTAACACATCTTCACACGGAAATTATTGGACGACCAAAACCAATGATTCCGTTAACGCAGCGCCAGAAGCATCATCAAAACACCTCACCAATATGTAGTATCTGTAAAGGTAGATTTAGTAAATTAGATGTAAGAGTCAGGGATCATTGTCACTTCACTGGTGTATATAGAGGACTAGCCCATTCGGAATGTAATTTAGATTTTCGCGTTCCGAAATTTTTCCTAGTCTTTTTCCATAATTTGTCAGGTTATGATTCGCATCTATTCATGAAAAGTCTGACTTGTATTAAGGGGGATATAAATGTAATTCCGCTAAATAAGGAAAATTATATATCGATTTCCAAACGCGTATATTTAGACAAACATATTTCATTCGAAATTAGGTTTTTGATCTTTGTCGATTTCTGCAATCTAGCATAGACTCACTAACGAGAAACTTATCCGAAGAGAATTTCATTATTCATAGGGGATTTTATAAAAATGAAGAGTCTTTGAAGTTAATGATGAGGAAGGGGGTATTTCCTTATGAATATCTTAATTCCTGGGCTCGTTTAGATGATCATTCTCTTCCGCCAATTTCCGAATTTTATAATAAGCTAACTAATGAAGATTGTTAAGTTGAAGATTATGATTATGCTCAAAAAGTGTGGAAGCATTTCGATTGCAAATCTTTAAAAGAGTACATGCTTTTATATCTGCAGAGCGATGTTTTATTGTTGGCAGATGTATTTGAGAATGTTCGCAAGGTTTGTTTAGATATATATGAGTTAGATCCATGTCATTATTCTACATCTCCCGGCTTATCTTGGGATGCGATGTTGAAAACCACCGAAATTAATCTGGAACTCCTAACAGATGTTGAGATGCTCAATTTCTTTAAGAAGGGCATCCGAGGCGGCTTATGTCAGTGTAGTCATCGACATGCCGTTGCGAATAATAACTATTTAGAAAAATTTGATGAGAGCAAACCAAATAAATTTCTTATGTATTTAGATGCAAATAACCTGTGCGGTTGGGCAATGTCTCAACATCTTCCAGACGGAAACTTTCAATCTTCACAGCCGAATATATTTTAAATTTCGATGTAAACGGCAAAATCGGCTATGTGTTGGAAGTAGATTTGTCTTATCCAATTGATCTTCACGATCCACACAACGATCTTCCATTTTGCCCGGAAAATATGGCAACGCCGGGTTGCAAAGTTCCCAAGCTGGTCGCCAATCTACATTCAAAGACAAAGTATATAATTCATCTGAGGAATTTGCAGCAATGTCTGAAACATGGATTGATTCTCACTAAAGTTCATAGAGTGTTATCTTTTCATCAATCTGGGTGGCTGCAAAAATATATAACCCTGAACACTGAATACAGGAAAAAAGCAAAAAATAAGTTTGACAAAGACTTTTTTAAATTAATGAACAATAGTGTTTATGGTAAAACCATGGAAAACGTAGAAAAGCGACGAGATGTGAAAATTGTAACTCAATGGGGTGGACAAGGAAATTCATATAGCGCCAAAAAGCTGATAGCCAATCCCTTTTTCCATAGCGTGTCTATATTTACACCAGATATGTGCGCAATCGAAATGAACAAAGCTCGAATAGAATATGATAAACCTATTTATTTAGGCTTCGTTGTACTAGAGCTTTCAAAATGGCTCATGTATGACTTTCACTATGATTACATGAGAAAAAAGTTTGATACAGCGATTCAGTTGAACTACACGGATACAGACTCTTTTATCTACACAATATCAGCAAACGATTTTTATTCGGATATATATAGCGATGTTGTTGACCACGAAAAATCTAGATTTGATAGGTCGGAATATCCGATAGATAACATTCATAATTTTCCTCAAATAAATGGAAAAGTTCTGGGAAAATTTAAAGATGAGACTAACGGTAAAAAAATAACTGAATTTATTGGGTTAAGAGCCAAAATGTAATCTTTTGCATTAGACACCAATGAAGTGACAAAAGAGGCCAAAGGTGTAAAAAAATGTGTTACGAATAGTTTAGATATAAGTGATTATAGAAATTGTTTGTTAAGGCGTAAGTTATTATATAAGCCTATGTTAATATTTAGAAGTAAGTTACACAATATTTATACACAATCTCTCAATAAGTTAGCATTAAGCGATTGCGACACAAAGCGATATATTCGTGATGATCGCATAAGTACCTATGCTTGGGGGCATAATAGAATAAACAATGTTTTAACATAAAAATTATTAAAGTAAAAAAAGTGTATATAGCCAATATTTATATTTAATAATAAGAGATATTTGTTGTATAATATTTTTCTAGCTAATAGGTTAGATATAGATAATATTTTTTTTTTGGAAATAATTTTGTAGCCAATAGGCTAAATATAAGTGATATTTGTTCTAAAATAAGTAATAAATGTTATCGTTATGAACAAATGAATTATTGCTTTTCTCTCTCTCTCTCTCTTCCCCTCTATCCCTCTCCGATCTGATGGGGAAGTTCGGTTAGAAGACGTGCTATAATTAAGATCATCAGAATTACCAGATGTTCTTTGTTAGAGGGTTGAATGGCGGCTGGTTCAGGAGGTGAAAATTCATGTTTTTCTTCTAGAGAGCTTTGGATTTGTAATCGTCGTCATCGTTGTCATTGATGCTTTACTTTGTCAATTATACCGATACCCTCAACAGCAGTATTACCACTTTTGACATTTTCACGAGTTCTTTTAAGGGTTCGACTATAGGCTTAATAGCATTTTCAATTTCCACTTCCTTCATAGTTTTTCGAGGTTTGAGCAACATACATTTTTTCTTTTCAGAGCTTTTTTTTTTTAGTTTGCATGAGATCCTCAAGCATCATCAAATATAAATACTAAAATGGAAATTCATGTTTTTTCTTCTAGAGAGCTTTGGAGACGTAATCATCGTCGTCGCTGTCGTTGGTGCTTTACTTTCTCAATTATATCGACATCGACAGATGCGGTATTACCACTTCTAACATTTTTCATGAGTAGATCTTTGTTAGATGGTTGAATGGTGGATGATTCTGGAGGTGAAAATTCAAGTTTTTTCTTACTATCCACATCAATATGTTGCCCCACACAGAAATATTCTAGAATGTTGTTTTTTTCTTTATCACACGCGACATCATCAAATATAAATACAGAATTTCGTTTTTGCCTCGGAAACCGTAATAATTTCACAATTATTTGAAAATTCATTGCACCCAATACCCCTGGTAGGTTTTATTAGCTTTGTCAAGTATGTATACTTTGGTAGCTGCAAAGACTTTGCGTATATGAAGAGCAGGCAAACTCATTCATTTTACCCAAATATCCAAAACACCCACCGAAAAAAACCATTATAAGTTTGGTTCCATTTTATCAGATATGCAAAAAAAAACCCAAACAGTAGTAGGGTTTACTGCGTTCTGCCCCAATTTTCTGCCCCAAAAGCTCTTTTCTGCCCCAAAGCTCTATGTGAAGGTGGAGATGTGTGTGTTGTGTGGTGAGTGTTGATAGTGGTATGTGATTCATGGGTGGTGTGTCTTATGTGAGGTGGAAATAGTAGTATTTAGTGTATTTCTTATGAGTATTGGTAGTAATTGGGTATAGTTTGTAGTATTCTTATCGCTGGTTGTTGGTTGATGTCGTAATCGAATGGGTATGTAGTTGTTGGATTTTGTGCTTAGGTGATGATATCGAGGTTTTTGGAGGTGGTGGTGGATGTTTTTGCTGGCTATTGGGCTTTTTGTTATAGGGGTTTTTGTAGGTGGTGGTGAATGCTTTTGTTAACTATTGGGCTTTTTGTAGGTGGTGGTGAGTATTGGGGCTTTTTGATAATGGATTTGTGCTTAGGTGGTGAATGGTTTTGCTTGCTATTGAACTTTTTGTTATGGGGTTTATGTTTTTTATAATGGATTTGTGCTTAGGTGGTGAATGCTTTTGTTGGCTATTGGGCTTTTTGTAGGTGGTGGTGAGTATTGGGGCTTTTTGATAATGGATTTGTGCTTAGGTGGTGAATGGTTTTGCTTGCTATTGAACTTTTTGTTATGGGGTTTATGTTTTTGCTAATGGATTTGTGCTTAGGTGGTGATATCGGGGCTTTTTGTTATGGGGTTTATGTTTTTGATGATATTGTTTTTTTGGTGAGTATTGGGGCTTTTTGATAATGGATTTGTGCTTAGGTGGTGAATGGTTTTGCTTGCTATAGGCTTTTTGTTATAGGGTTTATGTTTTTGATGATATTGTTTTTTTGGTGAGGTGAATGGTTTTGCTTGCTATAGGCTTTTTGTTATGGGGTTTATGTTTTTGATGATATTGTTTTTTGGTGAGTATCGAGGCTTTTTGTTCTATGATGTTGATGAATGGGTTGTGCTTTTGGCTTTTGTCTCGGTTGTAAGCTGTTAATTGTGGCGGAAATAAAAAAACGGTGTCTTTGTTGTGCTTCTTCAATCTTATTGTCATTAAGCTGAGTAATATATACGGGAATTTTGTTGTTTGTGGATTTGTATGAGAAATGGGTTGTTTTTGCTGGAACTTAAAACTGACTTCACCTAAGACGCAGACCTAAGCCAGTATTCAAACAGATGCAATAACAAGGCGGGGGCGGGGGCGGGGGCTTTTTGCTCTATGATGTTGATGAATGGGTTGTGCTTTTGGCTTTTGTCTCGGTTGTAAGCTGTTAATTGTTGCGGAAATAAAAAACGTTGTCTTTGTTGTGCTTTTTAATCTTATTGTCATTAAGCTGAGTAATATACACGGGAATTTTGTTGTTTGTGGATTTGTATGGGAAATGGGTTGTTTTTTGCTAGAACTTAAAACTGACTTCACCTAAGACGCAGACCTAAGTCATTGGTTTTTTATGAGTCACCGAATGATTATTCAAGTCCATATTGTACCGATCCCATAACCTTTAGCAAGTATTCATGATTTCTATAGCAAGTTGGGATATCATTACTCATTTTTTGTGAATTTCATACGTATTGAGGGCCAATTATTCTTATCATAGTTTCCATATTGCACAAAGAATGTATCGTTTCCGCTCCCCACAGGCTAATGTTGATTTCTATATATAGGCGTACATCTTCAGTGGGGTGTGGATTTGTACTTGTTATCAGTATTTTTTTTTCAATTTGGGGTGTGTGGTGCATAGTTGTTTTGGCTTGTTGGGTATTTGTTATCAGGTGTATACATCTTCAGTGGGTTGTGCGATTAGCGTTCAAGGTTAATTGTGTGACATGAGCAGATGGTATTTTTGAATTGGGTGTGTGAATAGGTGATAGGTGATTCATGATTGTTTGGCTGTGAATATATTATTATTTAGTCATTGAGTTTGAGTACTATATATGGGAATTTTTTTTTTGGGTGATTCTATGTTGAAATATATATATAGAAATACGGGCTTTAAATTTGAAAAAAAGAAGAAAAAATCGTCATCAAATCCAATATTCGACGTGGGATTAGCTAGGAAATAAAAAAATCAACATCATCAACTGGTGAGTTACCTTATTTATATATTAATTGTTATTCCTTTTTTGACGCGGTGCTAGTATTTATTTTTGTGTATTGTATCGTGAGTCTAGCAATAATAATAATAATAATCCCGATGTTTTTGCTATTGCTGCATAATGTATGGAAATGGTTCATCATCATCGTCGTCATTATCAGTTGTGTATATGAATAGGTGACAGGTGATTCATGGTCGTTTGAGTTGTTGTGCTGTTATCGTTTGTAGTAAAATAGAGGCGTGTTATCAGTAGTTGTTCGTGGATTTTTGTATGGAAGTCATTCATAGTCGTTTGACGTCGTGGTTTTGGGATTCTTTCTTATCTCAGTATGTGAATTAATTCTTATGTTATTTCTAAGGTGTAATTATTAGTATATTGCTCGAATGTTTTTTTATTTTCTAGTGTGATTATATTAGATTATTGTTTTATTGGTCAACGTTTTTTTGAGATCTTTTGAAAGTTCATTGTTTGCTTATAAGGTTTGATTGACCAGCGTTCAAGGTTCAGCAATTGCTGTGAACATTTACTTATCAGTATACAAGGCGTTAATGTTTTTTAGAGAGATTATCAATAATAATAATATTGAGTTTAAATAATCCCGATGTTTTTGCGATTGCTGCATAATGTATGGAAATGATTCATCATCGTAATCGTTTGGGTTGTTGTTGTTGTTCTGTTACTAGTTGCGACCATCTTCAGTGGGTTGGGGATTTCTACTTATTATCAGTATTTTTTCAATTTGGGGTGTCTGTGTGAATAGGTGACAGGTGATTCATGGTCGTTTGACTTGTTGTGCTGTTATCATTTGTAGTAAAATAGAGGCGTGTTATCAGTAGTTGTTCGTGGATTTATATGGAAGTGATTCATTGTCGTTTGGGATTCTTTCTTATCTCAGTATGTGAATTAAGTCTTAGGTTTGGATGATCAGCGTACAGGGTTAAAGTTTGGAGTAGGTTAATTGTATGACATGGTTGGTCGTCGATTTGTCTGGAAGTTGAGGACTCTTTTATATATTATTATTAGTCATTGAGCTGAGTAATATATATAGGAATTTTTGTTGTTCGAGGGATATGGTATGGAAGTAATGATATAAGACTTAGATTTGGATGTTCACAGCGTTCAAGGTTAAAGTTTGGGGATAGGTTAATTGTATGGAAGTCATTCGTAGTCGTTTGACGTCGTGGTTTTTGGGATTCTTTCTTATCTCAGCATGTGAATTAAGTCTTAGGTTTGGATGATCAGCGTTATTTTCTAATCTGTATTTATTGGTATATTGTTCGAATGTTTTTATTATTATCTAGTGTGGTTATATTAGGCTGTTGTTGTTGCTGTATTTAGTTTATTGTTATAATGATGTTATGTTTTATTGTTCAAAGTTTTGAGATCTTTTGAAAGTTCTTTGTTTGCTTATAATCATATGGGGTATTTTTGAAAAACATAGGCAGTTTTTATATGGATATATTAGTATGTGTAGACTTTTTTTAGCGCTACAATGTTGTTAATAGCGAATATATTATTATTAGTCATTGAGCTGAGTATTATAAGGGAATTTTTTTGTAGCTTGTTGTTATATTAATTATGTATATGTGTGTGTGTGTGTGTGTATTGATGGGCAAATATCTGAATTTCACCTGTTGAGCTGTTGTCAGTTGTACACATCTTGGATTGTAGTGGAGGTGTTGTTAGCATTAGTTGTTCGCGGATTTATATGGAAGTGATGAATTAAGTCTTAGGTTTGGGTGATCAGCATTCAAGGTTAAAGTTTGGGGGTAAGTTAATTGTGTGGCATAGTTGTTCGTGGATTTGTATGGAAGGGATTCATTATCGTTTGGCGTAGTGGTTTGGAATTCTTTCTTATCTCAGTATGTGAATTAAGTCTTAGGTTTCAATGATCAGCGTTCAAGGTTATAGTTTATAATTATGTGTATGTATCGGCGTCAGGAGAGAAAGAGAGAAAGAGAGAGAAAGAGGGAGCAAGAGAGAGAAAGAGAGTATATTTGTGGACGAATGAGATGTGTGTATGCGTAATAATGAATGAATTTCGGTATAGATAAGACCATCTTGACTAGCTAGAAATCATTGCGTCACTAAACCATTAAAGAAAAACACTAAAAGGTTCCATTGTGGTATATATTTGGCTGAGCAGGAAAATTGTTGCGAGAGGATTAAAACAAAAAAAAAAAAAAAAAATTAACAACAAAAACGGTAAGTTAACACCTATCATGAACCATTTTTAGGATTTCTAATTTATTTCTTCAAATGTTATGTGTTGTATTCGGGGGATTTTAATCATCGAGACAGCCTTTTTTTCTGAAAGCGTAACAAAGCAAAAGAATTAACAGTAAATTTTTCATTACTTTGTTATAGAAATATGTATGCTAACGAGGTCAACACCAGCAACAACTACAATATTAACAATAGTAATGTCAGAAAAAGACTGAGGCAATTTTTGGAGGAACGCCAACAACAACAACAACAACAACAACAACAACCTGCAAAGAAATTAAAACAACAGATCTATAAAAGATGCTTGTTTTGTGATGAGGATGTTGAGGGACGGCTTTGGGTCCAACATCATAGAAAAAATACCCACAAAGCAAACGCCCAACAAGCTCTTAATGAAAACGTCTCCTTAATAGCAAGCGCATTCCAAAATCGTATCAAAATATTTGCCATTACCAACAAAGATGAGAGTATGATAAATGTGAATACGTTATTTGAAAAAAATATTCCATTGATTAACGAGTTACTACAAGATGAATTGAAAGTTTTGAAAGCTTTTAAATTTAGTATGGAGCTTTTTGCTAACTTTGCGAAACTATCCAAAAAATGTGAAGAGATAATGCAAATAGATATAAAAAGCATGCAAACTAAAATGTACACGATTGCGAAAGAGGAAGACATAAGAGAAAATTTGAGCACGGCAATTGAAATTATCAAGGCAAAATTGGAAGAGTTCCAAGAAAAAGATAGCGGATGGGCGTTGGCAGCATTTCAGAGGATCGAAATTAACATCAACAAATACGAGCCATTTCGAGCTTGATAGATAAGGGCCGATATAATAAATCTTTTAAAGAACATGTAGCTGCATCAAACAAGAATAAATAAAAATATATTTATGTATTAAAATTAATTGATGTTTATTCCCTTTGGCTAAGTTTGTGAGAAAATTATTCGAATATTGGTCATTCATTTTTCCCCCATGAGTCTTAGAGTATCAAATATATCCCCACCAATATATGTGAAATTTCGGCTCCAAACAGGCTGTTTCTTCAAGCAGGGCGATTCCAAACAGGCGGTTTCTTTAAACAGGGCGATTGCAAACAGGCTGTATTATAACTATCCCTCTCTGATAACTCTTCAATGATGTAAGCAGGTCTTATCATATGATGTTACGGTGGACTATATTTGATCCTCCAAGACTCATGGAAAAAATTGCCTCAATTAATTTTAATGTTTAAAGAACAATGATCAGCGGTTTTATTCATATAGGTAAGATAAGAATAATGGAGACTCACTAAAACCACTTAGACATCAAGAATTTGATATAGCATCCAAAGTCATAGGATTTGATAAGCAGCCATATGTTTTTTTTGATAACAACACATTTTTTATGCTCAATATGGACTTGAATAATCATTCGTTGACTCGTGGTATATTCATAAAAAAGCCAAAAGCACAAGGAATTTAATATATTATATGGACAATGCGTAGCCCTAAAGTATGCAATTAACAATATATCCATATAAAAACTCAAAATTGTGGCGCTAAAAATAGGCTATATTCAATATATATAGCAAAAAGCTCGCTAGTCTAGAGATCAAAAGCATTAGACCATTTCAGCATAGAGTTACTGCCAAGTGGTATATATATATTCATAAAATTAGATTTACTGTCAAGTGGTATATTTATAAAAAGGAAAACAGCCCCCAACAACTGAGACAACCCAACCGAAAGTTTAGAGATCAAAGACACAAACCAGTAGCAAAAGCACAAACCATTTCAAGTATTGAGACATAAGGCAAAAGCAGATAGAATCAACAAAAAATGTCCCATATATTAAGAACCAACTTACAGCCGAAAATTCACATATATTGGTGGGGATATATTTGATACTCTAAGACTCATGGGGGAAAAATGAATGACCAATATTCGAATAATTTTCTCACAAACTTAGCCAAAGGGAATAAACATCAATTAATTTTAATACATAAATATATTTTTATTTATTCTTGTTTGATGCAGCTACATGTTCTTTAAAAGATTTATTATATCGGCCCTTATCTATCAAGCTCGAAATGGCTCGTATTTGTTGATGTTAATTTCGATCCTCTGAAGTGCTGCCAACGCCCATCCGCTATCTTTTTCTTGGAACTCTTCCAATTTTGCCTTGATAATTTCAATTGCCGTGCTCAAATTTTCTCTTATGTCTTCCTCTTTCGCAATCGTGTACATTTTAGTTTGCATGCTTTTTATATCTATTTGCATTATCTCTTCACATTTTTTGGATAGTTTCGCAAAGTTAGCAAAAAGCTCCATACTAAATTTAAAAGCTTTCAAAACTTTCAATTCATCTTGTAGTAACTCGTTAATCAATGGAATATTTTTTTCAAATAACGTATTCACATTTATCATACTCTCATCTTTGTTGGTAATGGCAAATATTTTGATACGATTTTGGAATGCGCTTGCTATTAAGGAGACGTTTTCATTAAGAGCTTGTTGGGCGTTTGCTTTGTGGGTATTTTTTCTATGATGTTGGACCCAAAGCCGTCCCTCAACATCCTCATCACAAAACAAGCATCTTTTATAGATCTGTTGTTTTAATTTCTTTGCAGGTTGTTGTTGTTGTTGTTGTTGTTGTTGTTGTTGGCGTTCCTCCAAAAATTGCCTCAGTCTTTTTCTGACATTATTATTGTTAATATTGTAGTTGTTGCTGGTGTTGACCTCGTTAGCATACATATTTCTATAACAAAGTAATGAAAAATTTACTGTTAATTCTTTTGCTTTGTTACGCTTTCAGAAAAAAAGGCTGTCTCGATGATTAAAATCCCCCGAATACAACACATAACATTTGAAGAAATAAATTAGAAATCCTAAAAATGGTTCATGATAGGTGTTAACTTACCGTTTTTGTTGTTGATTTTTTTTTTTTTTTTTTGTTTTAATCCTCTCGCAACAATTTTCCTGCTCAGCCAAATATATACCACAATGGAACCTTTTAGTGTTTTTCTTTAATGGTTTAGTGACGCAATGATTTCTAGCTAGTCAAGATGGTCTTATCTATACCGAAATTCATTCATTATTACGCATACACACATCTCATTCGTCCACAAATATACTCTCTTTCTCTCTCTTGCTCCCTCTTTCTCTCTCTTTCTCTCTTTCTCTCCTGACGCCGATACATACACATAATTATAAACTATAACCTTGAACGCTGATCATTGAAACCTAAGACTTAATTCACATACTGAGATAAGAAAGAATTCCAAACCACTACGCCAAACGATAATGAATCCCTTCCATACAAATCCACGAACAACTATGCCACACAATTAACTTACCCCCAAACTTTAACCTTGAATGCTGATCACCCAAACCTAAGACTTAATTCATCACTTCCATATAAATCCGCGAACAACTAATGCTAACAACACCTCCACTACAATCCAAGATGTGTACAACTGACAACAGCTCAACAGGTGAAATTCAGATATTTGCCCATCAATACACACACACACACACACATATACATAATTAATATAACAACAAGCTACAAAAAAATTCCCTTATAATACTCAGCTCAATGACTAATAATAATATATTCGCTATTAACAACATTGTAGCGCTAAAAAAAGTCTACACATACTAATATATCCATATAAAAACTGCCTATGTTTTTCAAAAATACCCCATATGATTATAAGCAAACAAAGAACTTTCAAAAGATCTCAAAACTTTGAACAATAAAACATAACATCATTATAACAATAAACTAAATACAGCAACAACAACAGCCTAATATAACCACACTAGATAATAATAAAAACATTCGAACAATATACCAATAAATACAGATTAGAAAATAACGCTGATCATCCAAACCTAAGACTTAATTCACATGCTGAGATAAGAAAGAATCCCAAAAACCACGACGTCAAACGACTACGAATGACTTCCATACAATTAACCTATCCCCAAACTTTAACCTTGAACGCTGTGAACATCCAAATCTAAGTCTTATATCATTACTTCCATACCATATCCCTCGAACAACAAAAATTCCTATATATATTACTCAGCTCAATGACTAATAATAATATATAAAAGAGTCCTCAACTTCCAGACAAATCGACGACCAACCATGTCATACAATTAACCTACTCCAAACTTTAACCCTGTACGCTGATCATCCAAACCTAAGACTTAATTCACATACTGAGATAAGAAAGAATCCCAAACGACAATGAATCACTTCCATATAAATCCACGAACAACTACTGATAACACGCCTCTATTTTACTACAAATGATAACAGCACAACAAGTCAAACGACCATGAATCACCTGTCACCTATTCACACAGACACCCCAAATTGAAAAAATACTGATAATAAGTAGAAATCCCCAACCCACTGAAGATGGTCGCAACTAGTAACAGAACAACAACAACAACCCAAACGATTACGATGATGAATCATTTCCATACATTATGCAGCAATCGCAAAAACATCGGGATTATTTAAACTCAATATTATTATTATTGATAATCTCTCTAAAAAACATTAACGCCTTGTATACTGATAAGTAAATGTTCACAGCAATTGCTGAACCTTGAACGCTGGTCAATCAAACCTTATAAGCAAACAATGAACTTTCAAAAGATCTCAAAAAAACGTTGACCAATAAAACAATAATCTAATATAATCACACTAGAAAATAAAAAAACATTCGAGCAATATACTAATAATTACACCTTAGAAATAACATAAGAATTAATTCACATACTGAGATAAGAAAGAATCCCAAAACCACGACGTCAAACGACTATGAATGACTTCCATACAAAAATCCACGAACAACTACTGATAACACGCCTCTATTTTACTACAAACGATAACAGCACAACAACTCAAACGACCATGAATCACCTGTCACCTATTCATATACACAACTGATAATGACGACGATGATGATGAACCATTTCCATACATTATGCAGCAATAGCAAAAACATCGGGATTATTATTATTATTATTGCTAGACTCACGATACAATACACAAAAATAAATACTAGCACCGCGTCAAAAAAGGAATAACAATTAATATATAAATAAGGTTGATGATGTTGATTTTTTTTGTTGATGATGTTGATTTTTTTATTTCCTAGCTAATCCCACGTCGAATATTGGATTTGATGACGATTTTTTCTTCTTTTTTTCAAATTTAAAGCCCGTATTTCTATATATATATTTCAACATAGAATCACCCAAAAAAAAATTCCCATATATAGTACTCAAACTCAATGACTAAATAATAATATATTCACAGCCAAACAATCATGAATCACCTATCACCTATTCACACACCCAATTCAAAAATACCATCTGCTCATGTCACACAATTAACCTTGAACGCTAATCGCACAACCCACTGAAGATGTATACACCTGATAACAAATACCCAACAAGCCAAAACAACTATGCACCACACACCCCAAATTGAAAAAAAAATACTGATAACAAGTACAAATCCACACCCCACTGAAGATGTACGCCTATATATAGAAATCAACATTAGCCTGTGGGGAGCGGAAACGATACATTCTTTGTGCAATATGGAAACTATGATAAGAATAATTGGCCCTCAATACGTATGAAATTCACAAAAAATGAGTAATGATATCCCAACTTGCTATAGAAATCATGAATACTTGCTAAAGGTTATGGGATCGGTACAATATGGACTTGAATAATCATTCGGTGACTCATAAAAAACCAATGACTTAGGTCTGCGTCTTAGGTGAAGTCAGTTTTAAGTTCTAGCAAAAAACAACCCATTTCCCATACAAATCCACAAACAACAAAATTCCCGTGTATATTACTCAGCTTAATGACAATAAGATTAAAAAGCACAACAAAGACAACGTTTTTTATTTCCGCAACAATTAACAGCTTACAACCGAGACAAAAGCCAAAAGCACAACCCATTCATCAACATCATAGAGCAAAAAGCCCCCGCCCCCGCCTCCGCCTTGTTATTGCATCTGTTTGAATACTGGCTTAGGTCTGCGTCTTAGGTGAAGTCAGTTTTAAGTTCCAGCAAAAACAACCCATTTCTCATACAAATCCACAAACAACAAAATTCCCGTATATATTACTCAGCTTAATGACAATAAGATTGAAGAAGCACAACAAAGACACCGTTTTTTTATTTCCGCCACAATTAACAGCTTACAACCGAGACAAAAGCCAAAAGCACAACCCATTCATCAACATCATAGAACAAAAAGCCTCGATACTCACCAAAAAACAATATCATCAAAAACATAAACCCCATAACAAAAAGCCTATAGCAAGCAAAACCATTCACCTCACCAAAAAAACAATATCATCAAAAACATAAACCCTATAACAAAAAGCCTATAGCAAGCAAAACCATTCACCACCTAAGCACAAATCCATTATCAAAAAGCCCCAATACTCACCAAAAAAACAATATCATCAAAAACATAAACCCCATAACAAAAAGCCCCGATATCACCACCTAAGCACAAATCCATTAGCAAAAACATAAACCCCATAACAAAAAGTTCAATAGCAAGCAAAACCATTCACCACCTAAGCACAAATCCATTATCAAAAAGCCCCAATACTCACCACCACCTACAAAAAGCCCAATAGCCAACAAAAGCATTCACCACCTAAGCACAAATCCATTATAAAAAACATAAACCCCATAACAAAAAGTTCAATAGCAAGCAAAACCATTCACCACCTAAGCACAAATCCATTATCAAAAAGCCCCAATACTCACCACCACCTACAAAAAGCCCAATAGCCAACAAAAGCATTCACCACCACCTACAAAAACCCCTATAACAAAAAGCCCAATAGCCAGCAAAAACATCCACCACCACCTGCAAAAACCTCGATATCATCACCTAAGCACAAAATCCAACAACTACATACCCATTCGATTACGACATCAACCAACAACCAGCGATAAGAATACTACAAACTATACCCAATTACTACCAATACTCATAAGAAATACACTAAATACTACTATTTCCACCTCACATAAGACACACCACCCATGAATCACATACCACTATCAACACTCACCACACAACACACACATCTCCACCTTCACATAGAGCTTTGGGGCAGAAAAGAGCTTTTGGAGCAGAAAATTGGGGCAGAACGCAGTAAACCCTACTACTCCAAACGAAAACCATTACAAGTTTGCATCCATTTTATCAGATATCCAAAAAAAGAAGAAAAAAAAAACAACCGAAAACCATCAAAAGAAAGAGTCAGAGATAACGCCATCTATATTTTCTGTTCAAAGCCTGTTTACCCAAAACACCAACCCCCAAAAGCGCCACCTAGCGGACACCCACATATATCCAAGACACCAACCCCAAAGCTCGTGTCAAGTTCGAACACCCACCACCAACCAGGACGGCAACCCCAAAGCCAGGGGGTCTGCAGAACGCAGACTGGATTCAAATTCTATTCCCGTTATGGAACTTTCTAGGGCATTGAGATAGGAATTCCCTAGGGTGGTTGTCCGCATTGGGTGTTCCTGCATTTGTTTTTTTGCTGCCTGGAAGTTTGGATAAAAATTAAACTTTATATTTGCCCAGGATTCGGCTAGATGTTCGGCTATTTTTTGGCGACATGTAAGTATGTTAGTGCCGGTATTTATTACCGTATTGCCAGGGGGATTATAATTGCCTGTCAGCGACCATATCTTTTTTAGGGTGGAATTGGGCGTTAATTTTGCCGTGAAGGAATGAAATGATTTTGCTGTTCAATTTTGGCAGTTCTCCGAAATTGGGCGTTAAACCTTGTGTATGTTATTAGATGTTGGTCCGTTGGATGTTTCTTGAAGATTTTCCAAGCTGATTGTTTTTCGGTCCGTAATCTTGCCAGTTCGGTATTCCAACATGGGACAACGGTTTTATGGAACCTTCTTGTTGTCTGCGGAATGGACATGTTGGCGGCCGCTCGAGTCATTTATGTAATAATACCTGCTTCTTGGGTAATATTTGGTGTTGCGCTATGGGAGTTAAGGAATTGTGTGGTTAACGTTTGAAATTTATCCCAATTAGCTCAGTCAGATTGGAACTCGGGTAAAAGTTTGACTTTTGTCTTCCTATTGTTACCGAAGGAAATAGTAATAATTATTGGGAAGTGGTCGCTGCCATGCAAATTGTCTAATATCTTCCACCTGGTGTTGGGGGAAAATTGGGCCGATATTAAGGAAAGACCAATATTAGTGAAAGTCTTGTGGGTGGAAAAGTGAGTCGGGTTGCCCGTGTTCAATATTGAAAGATGGGATTGCAATAGAAAGTTTCCAATAATTTTGCCTTTTTTGTTTGTTGTATGTGAACCCCATATTGTGCTCCAAGCATTGAAGTCTCCCATTAAAAGGATAGGAGTAGGGATGTTGCTAACCATATTATTCAAGTCCTCTAGATTGATTGTTATGGGGGAATGTAGGTCGAGATGACAGTTATTTTTATGTTCCCTGTTAATTCGATTGCGGTAACCGAGAAAGCCGAGTCAATTTTTATATGCCGATGGTTAATCGACCGATGTACCAGTATACCAGACCCTTGTTTGGCCCGATTGTTCGCTTTAATATTTTGGAAGTAGGCTGCGTATGCCTTAGGTACCTGAGGTACTGAGGAGTGTGGGAGTTGGGTTTCTTGTAAGGCTATTATTAATGGTTTGAAGTCGTTAATCAGTATCTGCAATTCCTGATAATTATTATGGAACCCATTAAGGTTCCATTGGAGTACCAGGAAGTCATTCGGGTTTATAAAAAAAGCAATCAATATTTTTACTATTCATTTTTTTATATGATGTTTATTAATATTTCTAGAATACAGTAAAAAAAATTGAAAGTAAAAAATTCAAAATTCAAAAAGTTAGCAGCTGATGAAGTAGGGGATCTCAAAGAGTTGGCACGCGACCATACCCACGATTCAACCCTCCTAGCAATCTGAAAAAAAAATTATTAATTTACAGAAATTCCGCTATTGTAGGAACTAAAAAAAGTTGAAAAATTGCGACTGCTTGAAAAAAAAAATTATTTTTGTACCACTTTTTTTTAGTTTTTCGAATTTTTAAAAAATAGTTAACATTGAAATTTGGGGATGAGGATTGTTCATGCAATAGAAAAGCCTATAAAGAAGACATATACTAAATTTGAAGTAAATCGGTTCAGTATAACTTGAAAAATCGTGGGTATTGTTTTAAAAAGGACAGTTTCGAGAAAAACGCGTTTAAAGTTTCTCGCGGTCTAAGTCATGAAATGATATTTTAGGCTTACGTTTATTCAATTTGCCATTCCTGCTGCATACATTAGACCTTCCTCGACTTCGAAATAAGCATCTTTCGCGATTCTCTCTTCCAACCGAGCAGTTCTGGCCTCCTTTGATGCGTTAGATGCTCGTATCTCTGAGTGGTCAATCCGGGCATTGTCTCGTTTCCCAGCGAATGAATAAGCTTTTGGACCAATTTTGACTCCCATAAGAATCATTATTTTTAAAAGAGGAATGTAGCCTTCATTGAATATGCAAACAGCAATAAACGTAGCAATTTTAATGACGTGAGTTTCGGAATGAATATGTTTCGGCGTGAAAATTATCACTTGAAATATTTTTATTTTACTCACAGCACATGCGTTCACTTGGCTTGAAGGTTAGAATTCAACTGTTCGCAACTCGATGTAAGCTCACACTAAATATAAAAGATAATTTAAAAATACATAAAGGTTACCTTCGGTTATTGTATTTCAATATATATATAAAGCCATAAAAGGTTTTACGAGGAAACAGGGTCGCAGGTTGACAGAAAGTCCCTAATGTCTTTTGTTCGATTCGTTCCGGCCGAGCCGGTTTAGACGGCAAAACAGCCATACCTCTGAAAATAATTTGAATTTTCTAAAATCCTCTTAAAGACATATTCTTCTTCTTACGCTTTGAGAATATGAAAAAAAATGATTTTTTTTAATTTCTAGACCAGAATACCCTTTTAAAGACCTTTCGAGAGTATTATTCCCCTTCGAAGAATGATACTCGTTTTGTAAAGGGCGGAGGGTCATTAAACGCAACGCCTACCACCCCCTAATACTTACCCATTTCGGTTTTTTTTGTTTTATCTCCACATTTATTTAACAATTCAATTACAGATTTTACTTAAGACTAAATGTTAACTTTTATTTTACAAATATCATTCTTACATTAACTTACTGGCTCTTCGCAAGCACTCTAAATTATACATTAAAATTTTTCATATGCCTTTCTGCGTGCAATAACTAATGTTGTTATAACATGTCACAATAATTGATGTTTAATTTTTTAAATTTATTTTATTTCTTCTATATCTTTTATTATTCATTATATATATATATATATATATATATATATATATATATATATTATTTGTTTTTTTTTTAATTATATATGTAGGGGGTTGACAAAGAAAATAAAAGAAAACGAAACAAAACGTACAAACATAAACAAGGAATACAAATAAAATAAAAAATAAAAAATAAAAATAAAAAAAAAATTATTAGAAATTGGGGATAGGGAGAAGGAAAACAGTGCACCCGAGAGTCATACTATGTTTGGGGACGTATAGTCCTTTCTTCATCACTGATCCACCACCAGTTGGGATGGCATCGATCTTTTATTGACTTATCTTTTTCACCGATCACCATACTAAAACCCAGGGGATCTGGATTATTAGAGATATTGTTATGATGGAGAATTCCTTTATCCCTGGCACCACGGAAAGCGTGGTAAATAATAGGGACTCCATGTTTGTCTTGGGAACGCTTCTGGGGGGATGAACCCATTGTGGAGAGTACTCTCCATATACATATCATTGGGATAGGATGCTCCCGATATGAGATCGTTTTCACTGCACATTGCCCTAGTTGTGTGACTACGGATAATCTTGATAAGGGACTTTATTGGGATAGTATTTCTTGTATTGCGACTCTGTGGTTCTGTACATTCATACTCTCAAAGTCCCCAGAAGCTAAAACTTCTACAAAGGCGGAAATTAGCAATGTCAACAATTAAACCAACAACAACGAAACCAACAGTATTACAGGAAGTAAAGTTAACGCAATCCGGAATATCTTAGGCGGATGCAGCAAAAGGAAACCCTAACACTACCACTCCCTCTAACGACAATATTAAAAATTTCAATTTGGACATATCTGCTATATACCTCAGATATTCCTCAACCTGTATCTCCTAACGTTGTAATGCTGAATTATGCTGATGATACATTAATTTACACTAGCAGCAAATTTGTTAAGGGTGCAAAAAACCGCATTAACAACTTCCTCCCTAACCTATCACCATACTTCAATAAATGGAAAATTCACCGTAAACCAAATAAAACACAGCTCATAGTCTTCAAGGGGAAAAACGAGCACTGTACAAACAACACTAGACGCTGCCAGAACAAAATTAAAATTAAACTAAACAACACTCTGATAAAACCCTCCAAACCCTAAAATATCTGGGAATAACTTTTTCTAATAACTTATCTTTTTCCTCCCACATTAAAAATTCCCTTCAGAAAGCCACAATTCGGTCTAATCTGTGTAGAAGAGTCATGTGGAAACCTAATAGTCTCTCTCACAAAGTCAAACTGCTCATCTACAAACAAATTATCATACTCCGTTGTACATAATATTCCACAGGAGTGTACCAAGTACTGCTCCTTGGGGAACTCCTGTCGACACATCAAAGCATTTTCTACCTTCGGCCCTATCGTACATCAGCTATCTGTTTGTGAAGTAGCTTATGAGGATTTTTAGGAGATATAGCGGAGTGCCTATCCGCCGAAGGGCTCTTCTGATGGACAACCTGTTGGCGTTTTTTATGTCCTATAGTACGACGGCATATCTGTCGTATCAATATTGTATGACGGTAGAGTGTCGACTAGTTATTAGGGTGTCGCGAGTTCGCCATAGACAACTTCATTAGAACTTTCATACATCACATCGGCTTTTGGTTTATTTGGCTTCCCCTGGGTTGATGGAGCGTATCCCTCGTTCTGACATTAGTGGTAATTTCATTAATTTCAATAAGACCAGATTTGTCAGATTTTCCGTGTTTCAATATCGCGATAAACAATGCGCATGAATCTATAAATTCCACATGAGCATAAATCCATTCTATATATGTTAATGGCTCGACCCTTCGACTCAAACTGTTGGTTAAACATTGACTTTGCAAGTGAACCTCTTGGACTTAGAAAACTATTTATTCCAGCGGTTGTGTGAATCTGGAGTGAATGTTATTCAATTTACAGCCAAAAAAATGTCCACGCTCAATCCATCCAGTCGGTGTGCTCGTGCTTCACTGTATTCTAATAATCAGGAGCACCATCTTGTTGTTTTTAATGCCTCTAATGAACATAGCCCATAAAGAACGCATTTCAGAAAACGACTGTCAGGTGCGGCGGCCTTCCTATTCCAATTTCAGTTTCTGAAGTTGATAATTTTTTTAGTTATTTGATTTCTCAAAAGACATCCCCATGTGAAGTATCATTCGGTTGACATCCATTCAAGTTTTATTAGGAAACACGTATCAGTTATATCTTCCTGTACGCTACCTTGTCGATGAATGGGTAGTCTAATTTGTTATCATTGGTCACACATCTTATCCCAAGGAATTTTTCGTGAACCTTTCGTCAATCTTCTTTTTACAAGAGGATTACAATAAATGTGATAGCCCCAAAAATGTACAGCATATAGATAAAATCATTCAATAAATCAAATGAAACTCAAAAACTTTCAGATTAATTGAAAATATTTATTTTTCTCCGGCTGAGGTTTTAAGAAATCACTTTGGTAAAAATGGTGGAGGTGTTGTTGGAAATGGTGGACGTGTTAGCCTATACGGCGGTTGAATAGCTGCCGATTTTACACAGCTTGCTATGAACAAAATGCTTAAAATGTATATTGCGAACTTCATATTTACTACTTGAGTGGCTTAGCAAAGTGGAATATCAGAAACTAAACACCCACTCTGCTTTTATAGTAACGACAATTGGTAAGAAGCTTTCTAACCCCAAAGCGTTCAAAACACATGAATAAACTAATTAGCAATCACTGGTTGTTTATATAATAGTTATTCAGGCAAATGATACTTGGAATGTGTGAAATAAGGTTTTTATTGTCAGACAATTGAATGCTTATCACGGTTTTTATTATGATCAAAACTCTATGATTATTATTATTATGATTATTACTATGATTATAATTATTACTATTATTTTTTAGTTTTTAATTCAAGTTTACCAAATATTATTTTACAATTACGTTAAGTAACGACACTGTTCTTTTACAGGTATAGTATATGTTTTATATTTATAGAGGAAAAGCCTCTTTTGACCTTCCTCTGTTGAATGTTGATACCTTGCGGTCGATAGTTCGTCAGGGCACATAAACCCGTGACGTAATTTTTTAATTGCCGCCTAGGCTCTTTAACCTATGCGTTGATGCTGAAAAGAAATATGGTGATGGGCATCATCCTTACAATAGACATAACATTTTCTTAATTGCTAAGAGAATCCCCCGTAGACAAGAGGACTGTCAAAAACAATAGTATCTCGTGAAGAAGTACTCAAAATCTCATGAATACAATTTTATAATCGCGTAATGATGTGCGCTGTTTGTAGTGATACATGTAGTGAAGTTATCCTATGATTTAACACAAATGGTGAAAATACTTAAATTAACAGTATATATATACATATAATATCATCATCATCATCGGTACTACAACCGAAGTCCGGTCTTGGCCTTATTTAGCAAGTCTCGCCACCGGCATCCGGTTCTTATCCGAGACTTGTTAAATTGTCCATAATAACTTGTTTTTCCGGGTAAGGTTATTAGGCTTGCGCCATATACATATTTTGTATATATGATAAGTATGTATGAAACTGAAACTGGTTCTCTGATTATTGTTAACAGATGTACAACTTTTTATGAGTTATTATTTTTTTATAAGTCAATTGCATATTGTCAGCGATTTCATGCAACAACATATACTTTTCTTTTAGCAATCATGTCTAGTGTTTAGCCCAGAAACAAGCATATGTGAAAAAATTATGTGTGCCTGCTTCAACGTAAATAAATCTACGTTCGAATCGCAACGAATGGGTGTGGAGGCTTATGGCGACAGTGATTTATCGGATACAACGTATAGAGATTAGTTTCGTCGGTTCAAGGACAGTAATTTTGACTAGAGTGATAAGAAGTATAATGGCTCCTCGATAGTATAGTGGTTAGTGTACCCGCCTGTCACGCGGGAGACCGGGGTTCGATTCCCCGTCGGGGAGCCTCTGGCGCAAGACTAATGACCTTCCCCGGAAAAAACAAATCATTATGAAAAATTTAATAAGCCTCAGGACTTGTTAAATAAGGCCAAGACCGGTTCCCGGTTGTAGTGCCGATGATGATGATGATGATAACAAGTGTGAACATCGGCTCAAGAAGGTTTGGGATCGTCAATTGTAGGCTCTTTTGGACGAAGACGACACTTAAAAACAACAAATGCTTACTGAACAAGTGGATGATATGCACCAACAATTTTTTTCAAACACGTTTATTTGCAAAAAAAGAAATACGGATAAGGGTTTTTACAATTTTGAACGAAAAGCTAAGCCTATTTCCACGAAGTAAGCTTTGATGTAATTTACTGGCTCTGTACGAACACTGTAAACTTTTCTACGTACATTTATTTTGTTTTCTATATGAACGTATTACCTTTCGGTGCACAGTAATTTTGTATTTTATTGTTTTTACTTTAAACCAAATTTACAAACCAGGAGAGTCGCAAACTGTAGCGCAATGGAAGGACTACGTCAATCCAAGAAGCAGGGCCGTGGACATTTTTCTATTTTTTTATTATTCCAATTTAACACTTTAATTCTATAATTATTATAAATTAAATCCTTAAGCTAATTATAATATTCAGTTTACTTAACCTTTTATTCAAGTTCTTGAATTATTCTAATTTAAAATTTTATTCTACTTTATATACTTTAGATTAAGAAAATAACATTCTGTTGTTCAACTTTTCAATCTTACCCTCCTTTGTACACTTGGGATTTAGACAATATCGTTCTGTAGTTCAACTTTTCCAAATTTAAATTTAACTTTAGTTTGTACTTTGTCAAGAACAGGGGACGGGGTGTTCTCTAGACCGGAACCTAAAAACTTGTCCTTGCAAATCGAATTCAATCTTTACTTCACACCTACTTTGACCTTATAGCGTTTGAAATAATAGTGAAGAAGATCGTGTGATTCGAACTGACGCTATGACAGCTCGAATCACGAAAAAAATTTTACCTAAGCGTTACACACCAGGCTACTAACCGTGTTTAGAATTTGATTTCCAAACTCGACTAGATTCCCACTGATGTGAATTATTTTTATTTTATCGCTTGGTATACGGTTCTGATGTATTTTTCTTATTCGATTTTTCGTTCGGTGTTCTTCAGTATTTTTGCTTGTGAATTGTGTGTATCTGTTAGAGTTGCCACAACCTCATTTGTTCCGCTTGCTATCTGTGATCGCGTTACACTTGGTGTCATTTCACGTGTCACAGGTATATGGTCTCATGTATGCGAACTTGAAATTTCGGATATTCGTGCGACTCAACACCTTATACGACATATGGGAATTTTCGATTTCGCGATTCTCATGGGTTTTGTGTTTACGCAGGCCTGAGTGATTTTTGATCGTTATGGATTTGGGTTTTAGAATATTTTGGTGGTTAAGCTATTTTTTATGACTTGTGGATATACAGTGCTGCGAAAAATTATAGACTCAAATGTGAATTTTCAGTTTTCTTGGAATGAGTAATCAACTTTTATGAGTAGTGTGGCGGTTCCGCCAAACCCCACTGTCTACTTACCGTAAAACCCGTAAAACATTTAGCCAATCTCGTAACTTCGCTAATGCAACAGCATTAGCAGCTGTAAATGCTTCATGCATTATATAGATCAAATCTATAATCTAAAAAGTTCCTATGAAAAAAAACTTACCTTCATGCATCTCTTCGCATATAATTTCCTATAAGAATTTCTTTCTACCTTTTCAAGAATCCCAGACAAATTTCAATTTCCCATACCTGCACCACAATCTCCACCCAGCATACCTGAAACATTTCCTTTTGCAAGGACATTAATGCATACAACGCATTAGATAAGGTTCCTGGAAATAATTCTTTAAAGTGCATATGGCATCATGAATCCCAAGTTCAACTTTTGCAAATTTAAATTTTACTATAGTTTGTACTCTGACAAGAACAGGGGACGGGGTGTTTTCTAGACCGGAACGTAAAGACTTGGCCTTGCAAATCGAATTCAATCTTTACTTCACACCTACTTTGACCTCATTTGGCACCCTTTGTCTGTGTTAAAATTCTATGTCGGACAGCTTGTTTTTACAGCTGTAATAAACCGACCCGCGATTCGTTTGTACAATCGACAAACAATCACCGCATCTTAGGCATTATATACGAAATCAAATTTTCTAGTATTTCCTAATGCAAACACGAACCCGGTTTCTACTGCAGACAGAGATGCCATAAATATCCAATTTGCTTTTAGCATCATTTCTCGGATGACTAGCGGTTTATTTATTCAACTGCAATGCACATTTTCCCTTTCCTTGTTTCAGGTTTATTCCCATGGCCTTGTGTATAAAAAAAACCAATGTGATCTTCACTCACACATACACATACATTGGCAAGTCTTTCTTTCTTGGGAAAACTCACCACAAAACGATGAAATATCGTTGAGTCGTATTTCAACCAGCAAGGCAGTCGGGTCGCCTGCCATCCGCCGTACCGGCGCCGATACGGTGTGCACGAAAAAGCGAGTTTGAATCGTTGAGTCTGCTGCGCGCGAACAAAAGTTAATGTGTTGTAAAAATGTGTACCGCGTATATTACCTGATCCCCTTTTAACTGTCATAATTATGTATCCACTCAATTGAAGTACTTCCAAAGTAACTTTGTCAACCTGCATTCTAATAATTGTTAACCTGTGGCGGTGCCGCCAAACCCCACGGTACACTTACCTAAAAACCTCATCCCAAGACGCATACGTTTTCGCCAATGCAATCGCATCAGGCACCTGAAAATGCTTAACGCATTAAAGAGATCAAATCTATGATCTTTAAGTCCCTGTAAAGAAAACTTACCTTTCATGCATTCTCTTTGCATACCAACTCTCTGTAAGATTTCTTTATTAGCTTACCAGGAATTCCAAGCCAATTTCGGCATCTACGCTGCCAGACAAATTCCCCCTAGACGAGCATCTAGATAAAATCATTCAATAAACCAAATGAAACTCAAAAACTTTCAGATTAATTGAAAACATTTATTTTTCTCCGGCTGAGGTTTTAAGAAATCACATTGGTGCAAATGGTGGACGTGTTGCTGGAAATGGTGGACGTGTTGGCATATACGGCGGTTGAATAGCTGCCGATTTTACAAAACTTGCTATGAACAAAAGCGGTTAGCTGCATTCAAGAAGATAGCCGAGATCCTTCCTTTGTTCTACGTCGGTTGTTGGGTTGGCTGCACAACACAGCACACGTATCGAAAGTAAACCTCGGTGATGCAAATTACGAGAGGAAAAGTCACTAGAAACAGTTCGATATCAGTTGTTTATGTGACTGCGTACACAACATATGTATCGAAAGCAAAAGGCTGCTAATGTAAATTACAAAAGGAAGAGTCAATGGAAACAGTGATGAGGAAAGGCAAAATCAACGTTGTGATCTCGAACGCTGGACTTCTTGGCGGTGTGTACGCGTTTGCGGTTGAATGCAGACTGACTCATTGGGCATAACTGCCAATTCAAAAAGGGACGCCATGACGTCTTCGTTGGTGACAATCGGCCAGCTGGTGCCAGCTGCTGCGCAACTGGTATACACTGCGAATGTACTAGATTTCTCTAGTACATTCCAAAACATTCAATTGCCAATCCGCAACATTCCGCCCGCCTTCGCCAATCATTGGCGAATCATTTTCCTCCAGGGGGCGGTGGCTAGGGGCCGGGAGTGTGCGGTCTGCTGGTGGCGGTTGGTCTTGGTCGTTGAGTCTATGGTGATCGGATGTTGCTGTCCACTGTCACGTGGATGCTCGGTTGGGACGGGGCCGCCCGCCCTGAGGAGCGCTGAAGGCCTGGCGGTCTGAGATGGCCTGTAGGGTAGATGGCGCCAGGATGATCCTTTCCACTGAAGGCGTCCGGCGACTTTTGTGGGCACAGGACCGGCCAATTGATCTGGGTCGGATTTGTAAGGTCGCAACCCACGATCAATGGCCACGTGATGACTGGTGATGGGTCTCGCTATGTCGAGGCCAGTGGTGGTGCAAGGTGATGCGCCCGTTGGCGCCCGTCCGAAGTTAGTAACCGGCGGGATGCGGCCGCTGGCGTGTGAGGCTGTCGCGTGGAGTGTGGTGCGATGTCGTCCCTGGCACTGTCCGCGTGGCTTGGTGGAATGGCAGTCACGGGCCAAGTGCCTTCCGGAGTCGTTGGGGTGCAGCCTCTGTTGATGCCCTGAGAGGCGTGCTTTCTTGTTGGGGTTCGGGAGGTCGCTGGTTGCTGGGGAGCGCCGCCCGCCAAGCGGGGCACTGCGCGCTCCTGGTCCTGTTTTGGTGGCTGCACGTGGCAGCGGCTGGCCTGGGTAGTTTTGGGCCCGGGCAGGAGCTTGACCACGTGGTGTCCTGGGTGTGGTGGGATGTCTTGAAGTGTTCCAGTGGGTAAGCTCCTGGTTCCTCGATTGCCTCTTTCCCCCGCAATGGTTCAGCGGGCGGGGGGAATGTCTTGTAGTTGGATCGCGCAAGTGATCGATGGCTGGTAGTTGCATGGGCCTCGTAGGTGGCCCTGGGGCCGACACCGGCGAGACCTCCTTTTGGTCTTCTGATGGGAGCTGCGATCATCAGTCGTAGGGTCGGCCAGTTCCTCTGGGTCGGAGTTGTAAATTCGCAACCCACGAGGAATGGCCATATGATGGCTGGTGGGTGCTGTGCCTGTTAGCACCCATCCCAGTTCAGTGGCCTGCGCGACGAGGCCGGAACATGGGTCCTTCCTTAGACCCTCCAGAATGAGAGTGGGGTACATGTCTCCCCCAATGATCATGTCCAACTTATCGGCGGAGGCGATGTTTGGATCTGCGAGTTCCAGATCCGCCACGAACGAGAGATCCCTCGTCGTTGATTGTGGTGGTGGCTCATACGCTGATAGCCCTGACAGGACGAAGGGCCTCAGTGTCCATTGTTTGGAGCCGTGGGGGCGAGGAGTGATATTGATGGCGGTTTGAGTCCTTGTGGCAAGGCCACGAGTACCACCAACACCGTAGATGGGGACGGATGATGGTTGGCGTCGGAGGTGCAACCTTCGGGCGAGTGACGACGAAATGAAGGTGCCGCTGGAACAGGGGTCCAGGAGTGCACGGACTTCAATTCTCCGTTTGTTCTCCGATGTCACTGTGACCTTCGCTGTTGGTAGCAACAGTTATTTTTATGTTCCCTGTTAATTCGATTGCGGTAACCGAGAAAGGCGAGTCAATCTGTATATGCCGATGGTTAATCGGCCGATGTACCAGTATGCCAGACCCTTGTTTGGCACGATTGTTCGCTTTAATATTTTGGAAGTAGGCTGCGTATGCCTTAGGTACCTGAGGTACTGAGGAGTGTGGGAGTTGGGTTTCTTGTAAGGCTATTATTAATGGTTTGAAGTCGTTAATCAATATCTGCAATTCCTGATAATTATTATGGAACCCATTAAGGTTCCATTGGAGTACCAGGAAGTCATTGGGGTTTATAAAAAAAATAGCAATCAATATTTTTGCTATTCATTTTTTTATATGATGTTTATTAATATTTCTAGAATACAGTAAAAAAAATTGAAAGTAAAAAATTCAAAATTCAAAAAGTTAGCAGCTGATGAAGTAGGGAATCTCAAAGTGTTGGCACGCGACCATACCCACGATTCAACCCTCCTAGCAATCTGAAAAAAAAAATTATTAATTTACAGAAATTCCGCTATTGTAGGAACTAAAAACAGTTGAAAAATTGCGACTGCTTGAAAAAAAAAATTATTTTTGTACCACTTTTTTTTAGTTTTTCGAATTTTTAAAAAATAGTTAACATTGAAATTTGGGGATGAGGATTGTTCATGCAATAGAAAAGCCTATAAAGAAGACATATACTAAATTTGAAGTAAATCGGTTCAGTATAACTTGAAAAATCGTGGGTATTGTTTTAAAAAGGACAGTTTCGAGAAAAACGCGTTTAAAGTTTCTCGCGGTCTAAGTCATGAAATGATATTTTAGGCTTACGTTTATTCAATTTGCCATTCCTGCTGCATACATTGGACCTTCCTCGACTTCGAAATAAGCATCTTTCGCGATTCTCTCTTCCAACCGAGCAGTTCTGGCCTCCTTTGATGCGTTAGATGCTCGTATCTCTGAGCGGTCAATCCGGGCATTGTCTCGTTTCCCAGCGAATGAATAAGCTTTTGGACCAATTTTGACTCCCATAAGAATCATTATTTTCAAAAGAGGAATGTAGCCTTCATTGAATATGCAAACAGCAATAAACGTAGCAATTTTAATGACGTGAGTTTCGGAATGAATATGTTTCGGCGTGAAAATTATCACTTGAAATATTTTTATTTTACTCACAGCACATGCGTTCACTTGGCTTGAAGGTTAGAATTCAACTGTTCGCAACTCGATGTAAGCTCACACTAAATATAAAAGATAATTTAAAAATACATTAAGGTTACCTTCGGTTATTGTATTTCAATATATATATAAAGCCATAAAAGGTTTTACGAGGAAACAGGGTCGCAGGTTGACAGAAAGTCCCTAATGTCTTTTGTTCGATTCGTTCCGGCCGAGCCGGTTTAGACGGCAAAACAGCCATACCTCTGAAAATAATTTGAATTTTCTAAAATCCTCTTAAAGACATATTCTTCTTCTTACGCTTTGAGAATATGAAAAAAAATGATTTTTTTTAATTTCTAGACCAGAATACCCTTTTAAAGACCTTTCGAGAGTATTATTCCCCTTCGAAGAATGATACTCGTTTTGTAAAGGGCGGAGGGTCATTAAACGCAACGCCTACCACCCCCTAATACTTACCCATTTCGGTTTTTTTTGTTTTATCTCCACATTTATTTAACAATTCAATTACAGATTTTACTTAAGACTAAATGTTAACTTTTATTTTACAAATATCATTCTTACATTAACTTACTGGCTCTTCGCAAGCACTCTAAATTATACATTAAAATTTTTCATATGCCTTTCTGCGTGCAATAACTAATGTTGTTATAACATGTCACAATAATTGATGTTTAATTTTTTAAATTTATTTTATTTCTTCTATATCTTTTATTATTCATTATATATATATATATATATATATATATATATTATTTGTTTTTTTTTTAATTATATATGTAGGGGGTTGACAAAGAAAATAAAAGAAAACGAAACAAAACGTACAAACATAAACAAGGAATACAAATAAAATAAAAAATAAAAAATAAAAATAAAAAAAAAATTATTGGAAATTGGGGATAGGGAGAAGGAAAACAGTGCACCCGAGAGTCATACTATGTTTGGGGACGTATAGTCCTTTCTTCATCACTGATCCACCACCAGTTGGGATGGCATCGATCTTTTATTGACTTATCTTTTTCACCGATCACCATACTAAAACCCAGGGGATCTGGATTATTAGAGATATTGTTATGATGGAGAATTCCTTTATCCCTGGCACCACGGAAAGCGTGGTAAATAATAGGGACTCCATGTTTGTCTTGGGAACGCTTCTGGGGGGATGAACCCATTGTGGAGAGTACTCTCCATATACATATCATTGGGATAGGATGCTCCCGATATGAGATCGTTTTCACTGCACATTGCCCTAGTTGTGTGACTACGGATAATCTTGATAAGGGACTTTATTGGGATAGTATTTCTTGTATTGCGACTCTGTGGTTCTGTACATTCATACTCTCAAAGTCCCCAGAAGCTAAAACTTCTACAAAGGCGGAAATTAGCAATGTCAACAATTAAACCAACAACAACGAAACCAACAGTATTGCAGGAAGTAAAGTTAACGCAATCCGGAATATCTTAGGCGGATGCAGCAAAAGGAAACCCTAACACTACCACTCCCTCTAACGACAATATTAAAAATTTCAATTTGGACATATCTGCTATATACCTCAGATATTCCTCAACCTGTATCTCCTAACGTTGTAATGCTGAATTATGCTGATGATACATTAATTTACACTAGCAGCAAATTTGTTAAGGGTGCAAAAAACCGCATTAACAACTTCCTCCCTAACCTATCACCATACTTCAATAAATGGAAAATTCACCGTAAACCAAATAAAACACAGCTCATAGTCTTCAAGGGGAAAAACGAGCACTGTACAAACAACACTAGACGCTGCCAGAACAAAATTAAAATTAAACTAAACAACACTCTGATAAAACCCTCCAAACCCTAAAATATCTGGGAATAACTTTTTCTAATAACTTATCTTTTTCCTCCCACATTAAAAATTCCCTTCAGAAAGCCACAATTCGGTCTAATCTCTGTAGAAGAGTCATGTGGAAACCTAATAGTCTCTCTCACAAAGTCAAACTGCTCATCTACAAACAAATTATCATACTCCGTTGTACATAATATTCCACAGGAGTGTACCAAGTACTGCTCCTTGGGGAACTCCTGTCGACACATCAAAGCATTTTCTACCTTCGGCCCTATCGTACATCAGCTATCTGTTTGTGAAGTAGCTTATGAGGATTTTTAGGAGATATAGCGGAGTGCCTATCCGCCGAAGGGCTCTTCTGATGGACAACCTGTTGGCGTTTTTTATGTCCTATAGTACGACGGCATATCTGTCGTATCAATATTGTATGACGGTAGAGTGTCGACTAGTTATTAGGGTGTCGCGAGTTCGCCATAGACAACTTCATTAGAACTTTCATACATCACATCGGCTTTTGGTTTATTTGGCTTCCCCTGGGTTGATGGAGCGTATCCCTCGTTCTGACATTAGTGGTAATTTCATTAATTTCAATAAGACCAGATTTGTCAGATTTTCCGTGTTTCAATATCGCGATAAACAATGCGCATGAATCTATAAATTCCACATGAGCATAAATCCATTCTATATATGTTAATGGCTCGACCCTTCGACTCAAACTGTTGGTTAAACATTGACTTTGCAAGTGAACCTCTTGGACTTAGAAAACTATTTATTCCAGCGGTTGTGTGAATCTGGAGTGAATGTTATTCAATTTACAGCCAAAAAAATGTCCACGCTCAATCCATCCAGTCGGTGTGCTCGTGCTTCACTGTATTCTAATAATCAGGAGCACCATCTTGTTGTTTTTAATGCCTCTAATGAACATAGCCCATAAAGAACGCATTTCAGAAAACGACTGTCAGGTGCGGCGGCCTTCCTATTCCAATTTCAGTTTCTGAAGTTGATAATTTTTTTAGTTATTTGATTTCTCAAAAGACATCCCCATGTGAAGTATCATTCGGTTGACATCCATTCAAGTTTTATTAGGAAACACGTATCAGTTATATCTTCCTGTACGCTACCTTGTCGATGAATGGGTAGTCTAATTTGTTATCATTGGTCACACATCTTATCCCAAGGAATTTTTCGTGAACCTTTCGTCAATCTTCTTTTTACAAGAGGATTACAATAAATGTGATAGCCCCAAAAATGTACAGCATATAGATAAAATCATTCAATAAATCAAATGAAACTCAAAAACTTTCAGATTAATTGAAAATATTTATTTTTCTCCGGCTGAGGTTTTAAGAAATCACTTTGGTAAAAATGGTGGAGGTGTTGTTGGAAATGGTGGACGTGTTAGCATATACGGCGGTTGAATAGCTGCCGATTTTACACAGCTTGCTATGAACAAAATGCTTAAAATGTATATTGCGAACTTCATATTTACTACTTGAGTGGCTTAGCAAAGTGGAATATCAGAAACTAAACACCCACTCTGCTTTTATAGTAACGACAATTGGTAAGAAGCTTTCTAACCCCAAAGCGTTCAAAACACATGAATAAACTAATTAGCAATCACTGGTTGTTTATATAATAGTTATTCAGGCAAATGATACTTGGAATGTGTGAAATAAGGTTTTTATTGTCAGACAATTGAATGCTTATCACGGTTTTTATTATGATCAAAACTCTATGATTATTATTATTATGATTATTACTATGATTATAATTATTACTATTATTTTTTAGTTTTTAATTCAAGTTTACCAAATATTATTTTACAATTACGTTAAGTAACGACACTGTTCTTTTACAGGTATAGTATATGTTTTATATTTATAGAGGAAAAGCCTCTTTTGACCTTCCTCTGTTGAATGTTGATACCTTGCGGTCGATAGTTCGTCAGGGCACATAAACTCGTGACGTAATTTTTTAATTGCCGCCTAGGCTCTTTAACCTATGCGTTGATGCTGAAAAGAAATATGGTGATGGGCATCATCCTTACAATAGACATAACATTTTCTTAATTGCTAAGAGAATCCCCCGTAGACAAGAGGACTGTCAAAAACAATAGTATCTCGTGAAGAAGTACTCAAAATCTCATGAATACAATTTTATAATCGCGTAATGATGTGCGCTGTTTGTAGTGATACATGTAGTGAAGTTATCCTATGATTTAACACAAATGGTGAAAATACTTAAATTAACAGTATATATATACATATAATATCATCATCATCATCGGTACTACAACCGAAGTCCGGTCTTGGCCTTATTTAGCAAGTCTCGCCACCGGCATCCGGTTCTTATCCGAGACTTGTTAAATTGTCCATAATAACTTGTTTTTCCGGGTAAGGTTATTAGGCTTGCGCCATATACATATTTTGTATATATGATAAGTATGTATGAAACTGAAACTGGTTCTCTGATTATTGTTAACAGATGTACAACTTTTTATGAGTTATTATTTTTTTATAAGTCAATTGCATATTGTCAGCGATTTCATGCAACAACATATACTTTTCTTTTAGCAATCATGTCTAGTGTTTAGCCCAGAAACAAGCATATGTGAAAAAATTATGTGTGCCTGCTTCAACGTAAATAAATCTACGTTCGAATTGCAACGAATGGGTGTGGAGGCTTATGGCGACAGTGATTTATCGGATACAACGTATAGAGATTAGTTTCGTCGGTTCAAGGACAGTAATTTTGACTAGAGTGATAAGAAGTGTAATGGCTCCTCGATAGTATAGTGGTTAGTGTACCCGCCTGTCACGCGGGAGACCGGGGTTCGATTCCCCGTCGGGGAGCCTCTGGCGCAAGACTAATGACCTTGCCCGGAAAAAACAAATCATTATGGAAAATTTAATAAGCCTCAGGACTTGCTAAATAAGGCCAAGACCGGTTCCCGGTTGTAGTGCCGATGATGATGATGATGATAACAAGTGTGAACATCGGCTCAAGAAGGTTTGGGATCGTCAATTGTAGGCTCTTTTGGACGAAGACGACACTTAAAAACAACAAATGCTTACTGAACAAGTGGATGATATGCACCAACAATTTTTTTCAAACACGTTTATTTGCAAAAAAAGAAATACGGATAAGGGTTTTTACAATTTTGAACGAAAAGCTAAGCCTATTTCCACGAAGTAAGCTTTGATGTAATTTACTGGCTCTGTACGAACACTGTAAACTTTTCTACGTACATTTATTTTGTTTTCTATATGAACGTATTACCTTTCGGTGCACAGTAATTTTGTATTTTATTGTTTTTACTTTAAACCAAATTTACAAACCAGGAGAGTCGCAAACTGTTGCGCAATGGAAGGACTACGTCAATCCAAGAAGCAGGGCCGTGGACATTTTTCTATTTTTTTATTATTCCAATTTAACACTTTAATTCTATAATTATTATAAATTAAATCCTTAAGCTAATTATAATATTCAGTTTACTTAACCTTTTATTCAAGTTCTTGAATTATTCTAATTTAAAATTTTATTCTACTTTATATACTTTAGATTAAGAAAATAACATTCTGTTGTTCAACTTTTCAATCTTACCCTCCTTTGTACACTTGGGATTTAGACAATATCGTTCTGTAGTTCAACTTTTCCAAATTTAAATTTAACTTTAGTTTGTACTTTGTCAAGAACAGGGGACGGGGTGTTCTCTAGACCGGAACCTAAAAACTTGTCCTTGCAAATCGAATTCAATCTTTACTTCACGCCTACTTTGCCCTTATAGCGTTTGAAATAATAGTGAAGAAGATCGTGTGATTCGAACTGACGCTATGACAGCTCGAATCACGAAAAAAATTTTACCTAAGCGTTACACACCAGGCTACTAACCGTGTTTAGAATTTGATTTCCAAACTCGACTATATTCCCACTGATGTGAATTATTTTTATTTTATCGCTTGGTATACGGTTCTGATGTATTTTCCTTATTCGATTTTTCGTTCGGTGTTCTTCAGTATTTTTGCTTGTGAATTGTGTGTATCTGTTAGAGTTGCCACAACCTCATTTGTTCCGCTTGCTATCTGTGATCGCGTTACACTTGGTGTCATTTCACGTGTCACAGGTATATGGTCTCATGTATGCGAACTAGAAATTTCGGATATTCGTGCGACTCAACACCTTATACGACATATGGGAATTTTAGATTTCGCGATTCTCATGGGTTTTGTGTTTACGCAGGCCTGAGTGATTTTTGATCGTTATGGATTTGGGTTTTAGGATATTTTGATGGTTAAGCTATTTTTCATGACTTGTGGATATACAGTGCTGCGAAAAATTATAGACTCAAATGTAAATTTTCAGTTTTCTTGGAATGAGTAATCAACTTTTATGAGTAGTGTGGCGGTTCCGCCAAACCCCACTGTCTACTTACCGTAAAACCCGTAAAACATTTAGCCAATCTCGTAACTTCGCTAATGCAACAGCATTAGCAGCTGTAAATGCTTCATGCATTATATAGATCAAATCTATAATCTAAAAAGTTCCTATGAAAAAAAACTTACCTTCATGCATCTCTTCGCATATAATTTCCTATAAGAATTTCTTTCTACCTTTTCAAGAATCCCAGACAAATTTCAATTTCCCATACCTGCACCACAATCTCCACCCAGCATACCTGAAACATTTCCTTTTGCAAGGACATTAATGCATACAACGCATTAGATAAGGTTCCTGGAAATAATTCTTTAAAGTGCATATGGCATCATGAATCCCAAGTCCAACATTTGCAAATTTAAATTTTACTTTAGTTTGTACTCTGACAAGAACAGGGGACGGGGTGTTTTCTAGACCGGAATGTAAAGACTTGGCCTTGCAAATCGAATTCAATCTTTACTTCACACCTACTTTGACCTCATTTGGCACCCTTTGTCTGTGTTAAAATTCTATGTCGGACAGCTTGTTTTTACAGCTGTAATAAACCGACCCGCGATTCGTTTGTACAATCGACAAACAATCACCGCATCTTAGGCATTATATACGAAATCAAATTTTCTAGTATTTCCTAATGCAAACACGAACCCGGTTTCTACTGCAGACAGAGATGCCATAAATATCCAATTTGCTTTTAGCATCATTTCTCGGATGACTAGCGGTTTATTTATTCAACTGCAATGCACATTTTCCCTTTCCTTGTTTCAGGTTTATTCCCATGGCCTTGTGTACAAAAAAACGCAATGTGATCTTCACTCACACATACACATACATTGGCAAGTCTTTCTTTCTTGGGAAAACTCACCACAAAACGATGAAATATCGTTGACTCGTATTTCAACCAGCAAGGCAGTCGGGTCGCCTGCCATCCGCCGTACTGGCGCCGATACGGTGTGCACAAAAAAGCAAGTTTGAATCGTTGAGTCTGCTGCGCGCGAACAAAAGTTAAAGTGTTGTAAAAATGTGTACCGCGTATATTACCTGATCCCCTTTTAACTGTCATAATTATGTATCCACTCAATTGAAGTACTTCCAAAGTAACTTTGTCAACCTGCATTCTAATAATTGTTAACCTGTGGCGGTGCCGCCAAACCCCACAGTACACTTACCTAAAAACCTCATCCCAAGACGCATACGTTTTCGCCAATGCAATCGCATCAGGCACCTGAAAATGCTTAACGCATTAAAGAGATCAAATCTATGATCTTTAAGTCCCTGTAAAGAAAACTTACCTTTCATGCATTCTCTTTGCATACCAACTCTCTGTAAGATTTCTTTATTAGCTTACCAGGAATTCCAAGCCAATTTCGGCATCTACGCTGCCAGACAAATTCCCCCTAGACGAGCATCTAGATAAAATCATTCAATAAACCAAATGAAACTCAAAAACTTTCAGATTAATTGAAAATATTTATTTTTCTCCGGCTGAGGTTTTAAGAAATCACATTGGTGCAAATGGTGGACGTGTTGCTGGAAATGGTGGACGTGTTAGCATATACGGCGGTTGAATAGCTGCCGATTTTACAAAACTTGCTATGAACAAAAGCGGTTAGCTGCATTCAAGAAGATAGCCGAGATCCTTCCTTTGTTCTACGTCGGTTGTTGGGTTGGCTGCACAACACAGCACACGTATCGAAAGTAAACCTCGGTGATGCAAATTACGAGAGGAAAAGTCACTAGAAACAGTTCGATATCAGTTGTTTATGTGACTGCGTACACAACATATGTATCGAAAGCAAAAGGCTGCTAATGTAAATTACAAAAGGAAGAGTCAATGGAAACAGTGATGAGGAAAGGCAAAATCAACGTTGTGATCTCGAACGCTGGACTTCTTGGCGGTGTGTACGCGTTTGCGGTTGAATGCAGACTGACTCATTGGGCATAACTGCCAATTCAAAAAGGGACGCCATGACGTCTTCGTTGGTGACAATCGGCTAGCTGGTGCCAGCTGCTGCGCAACTGGTATACACTGCGAATGTACTAGATTTCTCTAGTACATTCCAGCACATTCAATTGCCAATCCGCAACATTCCGCCCGCCTTCGCCAATCATTGGCGAATCATTTTCTTCCAGGGGACGGTGGCAAGGGGCCGGGAGTGTGCGGTCTGTTGGTGGCGGTTGGTCTTGGTCGTTGAGTCTATGGTGGTCGGATGTTGCTGTCCACTGTCACGTGGATGGTCGGTTGGGACGGGGCCGCCCGCCCTGAGGAGCGCTGAAGGCCTGGCGGTCTGAGATGGCCTGTAGGGTAGATGGCGTCAGGATGATCCTTTCCACTGAAGGCGTCCGGCGAGTTTTGTGGGCACAGGACCGGCCAATTGATCTGGGTCGGATTGAAGATTTTCTTGAAGATTTTCCAAGCTGATTGTTTTTCGGTCCGTAATCTTGCCAGTTCGGTATTCCAACATGGGACAACGGTTTTATGGAACCTTCTTGTTGTCTGCGGAATGGACATGTTGGCGGCCGCTCGAGTCATTTATGTAATAATACCTGCTTCTTGGGTAATATTTGGTGTTGCGCTATGGGAGTTAAGGAATTGTGTGGTTAACGTTTGAAATTTATCCCAATTAGCTCAGTCAGATTGGAACTCGGGTAAAAGTTTGACTTTTGTCTTCCTATTGTTACCGAAGGAAATAGTAATAATTATTGGGAAGTGGTCGCTGCCATGCAAATTGTCTAATATCTTCCACCTGGTGTTGGGGGAAAATTGGGACGATATTAAGGAAAGACCAATATTAGTGAAAGTCTTGTGGGTGGAAAAGTGAGTCGGGTTGCCCGTGTTCAATATTGAAATATGGGATTGCAATAGAAAGTTTTCAATAATTTTGCCTTTTTTGTTTGTTGTATGTGAACCCCATATTGTGCTCCAAGCATTGAAGTCTCCCATTAAAAGGATAGGAGTAGGGATGTTGCTAACCATATTATTCAAGTCCTCTAGATTGATTGACTTGTTTGGGGGAATGTAGGTCGAGATGACAGTTATTTTTATGTTCCCTGTTAATTCGATTGCGGTAACCGAGAAAGGCGAGTGAATTTTTATATGCCGATGGTTAATCGACCGATGTACCAGTATACCAGACCCTTGTTTGGCCCGATTGTTCGCTTTAATATTTTGGAAGTAGGCTGCGTATGCCTTAGGTACCTGAGGTACTGAGGAGTGTGGGAGTTGGGTTTCTTGTAAGGCTCTATTATTAATGGTTTGAAGTCGTTAATCAGTATCTGCAATTCCTGATAATTATTATGGAACCCATTAAGGTTCCATTGGAGTACCAGGAAGTCATTCGGGTTTATAAAAAAAATAGCAATCAATATTTTTACTATTCATTTTTTTATATGATGTTTATTAATATTTCTAGAATACAGTAAAAAAAATTGAAAGTAAAAAATTCAAAATTCAAAAAGTTAGCAGCTGATGAAGTAGGGGATCTCAAAGAGTTGGCACGCGACCATACCCACGATTCAACCCTCCTAGCAATCTGAAAAAAAAAATTATTAATTTACAGAAATTCCGCTATTGTAGGAACTAAAAAAAGTTGAAAAATTGCGACTGCTTGAAAAAAAAAATTATTTTTGTACCACTTTTTTTTATTTTTCGAATTTTTAAAAAATAGTTAACATTGAAATTTGGGGATGAGGATTGTTCATGCAATAGAAAAGCCTATAAAGAAGACATATACTAAATTTGAAATAAATCGGTTCAGTAGAACTTGAAAAATCGTGGGTATTGTTTTAAAAAGGACAGTTTCGAGAAAAACGCGTTTAAAGTTTCTCGCGGTCTAAGTCATGAAATGATATTTTAGGCTTACGTTTATTCAATTTGCCATTCCTGCTGCATACATTAGACCTTCCTCGACTTCGAAATAAGCATCTTTCGCGATTCTCTCTTCCAACCGAGCAGTTCTGGCCTCCTTTGATGCGTTAGATGCTCGTATCTCTGAGTGGTCAATCTGGGCATTGTCTCGTTTCCCAGCGAATGAATAAGCTTTTGGACCAATTTTGACTCCCATAAGAATCATTATTTTTAAAAGAGGAATGTAGCCTTCATTGAATATGCAAACAGCAATAAACGTAGCAATTTTAATGACGTGAGTTTCGGAATGAATATGTTTCGGCGTGAAAATTATCACTTGAAATATTTTTATTTTACTCACAGCACATGCGTTCACTTGGCTTGAAGGTTAGAATTCAACTGTTCGCAACTCGATGTAAGCTCACACTAAATATAAAAGATAATTTAAAAATACATTAAGGTTACCTTCGGTTATTGTATTTCAATATATATATATAAAGCCATAAAAGGTTTTACGAGGAAACAGGGTCGCAGGTTGACAGAAAGTCCCTAATGTCTTTTGTTCGATTCGTTCCGGCCGAGCCGGTTTAGACGGCAAAACAGCCATACCTCTGAAAATAATTTGAATTTTCTAAAATCCTCTTAAAGACATATTCTTCTTCTTACGCTTTGAGAATATGAAAAAAAATGATTTTTTTTAATTTCTAGACCAGAATACCCTTTTAAAGACCTTTCGAGAGTATTATTCCCCTTCGAAGAATGATACTCGTTTTGTAAAGGGCGGAGGGTCATTAAACGCAACGCCTACCACCCCCTAATACTTACCCATTTCGGTTTTTTTTGTTTTATCTCCACATTTATTTAACAATTCAATTACAGATTTTACTTAAGACTAAATGTTAACTTTTATTTTACAAATATCATTCTTACATTAACTTACTGGCTCTTCGCAAGCACTCTAAATTATACATTAAAATTTTTCATATGCCTTTCTGCGTGCAATAACTAATGTTGTTATAACATGTCACAATAATTGATGTTTAATTTTTTAAATTTATTTTATTTCTTCTATATCTTTTATTATTCATTATATATATATATATATATATATATATATATATATATATTATTTGTTTTTTTTTTAATTATATATGTAGGGGGTTGACAAAGAAAATAAAAGAAAACGAAACAAAACGTACAAACATAAACAAGGAATACAAATAAAATAAAAAATAAAAAATAAAAATAAAAAAAAAATTATTGGAAATTGGGGATAGGGAGAAGGAAAACAGTGCACCCGAGAGTCATACTATGTTTGGGGACGTATAGTCCTTTCTTCATCACTGATCCACCACCAGTTGGGATGGCATCGATCTTTTATTGACTTATCTTTTTCACCGATCACCATACTAAAACCCAGGGGATCTGGATTATTAGAGATATTGTTATGATGGAGAATTCCTTTATCCCTGGCACCACGGAAAGCGTGGTAAATAATAGGGACTCCATGTTTGTCTTGGGAACGCTTCTGGGGGGATGAACCCATTGTGGAGAGTACTCTCCATATACATATCATTGGGATAGGATGCTCCCGATATGAGATCGTTTTCACTGCACATTGCCCTAGTTGTGTGACTACGGATAATCTTGATAAGGGACTTTATTGGGATAGTATTTCTTGTATTGCGACTCTGTGGTTCTGTACATTCATACTCTCAAAGTCCCCAGAAGCTAAAACTTCTACAAAGGCGGAAATTAGCAATGTCAACAATTAAACCAACAACAACGAAACCAACAGTATTGCAGGAAGTAAAGTTAACGCAATCCGGAATATCTTAGGCGGATGCAGCAAAAGGAAACCCTAACACTACCACTCCCTCTAACGACAATATTAAAAATTTCAATTTGGACATATCTGCTATATACCTCAGATATTCCTCAACCTGTATCTCCTAACGTTGTAATGCTGAATTATGCTGATGATACATTAATTTACACTAGCAGCAAATTTGTTAAGGGTGCAAAAAACCGCATTAACAACTTCCTCCCTAACCTATCACCATACTTCAATAAATGGAAAATTCACCGTAAACCAAATAAAACACAGCTCATAGTCTTCAAGGGGAAAAACGAGCACTGTACAAACAACACTAGACGCTGCCAGAACAAAATTAAAATTAAACTAAACAACACTCTGATAAAACCCTCCAAACCCTAAAATATCTGGGAATAACTTTTTCTAATAACTTATCTTTTTCCTCCCACATTAAAAATTCCCTTCAGAAAGCCACAATTCGGTCTAATCTGTGTAGAAGAGTCATGTGGAAACCTAATAGTCTCTCTCACAAAGTCAAACTGCTCATCTACAAACAAATTATCATACTCCGTTGTACATAATATTCCACAGGAGTGTACCAAGTACTGCTCCTTGGGGAACTCCTGTCGACACATCAAAGCATTTTCTACCTTCGGCCCTATCGTACATCAGCTATCTGTTTGTGAAGTAGCTTATGAGGATTTTTAGGAGATATAGCGGAGTGCCTATCCGCCGAAGGGCTCTTCTGATGGACAACCTGTTGGCGTTTTTTATGTCCTATAGTACGACGGCATATCTGTCGTATCAATATTGTATGACGGTAGAGTGTCGACTAGTTATTAGGGTGTCGCGAGTTCGCCATAGACAACTTCATTAGAACTTTCATACATCACATCGGCTTTTGGTTTATTTGGCTTCCCCTGGGTTGATGGAGCGTATGCCTCGTTCTGACATTAGTGGTAATTTCATTAATTTCAATAAGACCAGATTTGTCAGATTTTCCGTGTTTCAATATCGCGATAAACAATGCGCATGAATCTATAAATTCCACATGAGCATAAATCCATTCTATATATGTTAATGGCTCGACCCTTCGACTCAAACTGTTGGTTAAACATTGACTTTGCAAGTGAACCTCTTGGACTTAGAAAACTATTTATTCCAGCGGTTGTGTGAATCTGGAGTGAATGTTATTCAATTTACAGCCAAAAAAATGTCCACGCTCAATCCATCCAGTCGGTGTGCTCGTGCTTCACTGTATTCTAATAATCAGGAGCACCATCTTGTTGTTTTTAATGCCTCTAATGAACATAGCCCATAAAGAACGCATTTCAGAAAACGACTGTCAGGTGCGGCGGCCTTCCTATTCCAATTTCAGTTTCTGAAGTTGATAATTTTTTTAGTTATTTGATTTCTCAAAAGACATCCCCATGTGAAGTATCATTCGGTTGACATCCATTCAAGTTTTATTAGGAAACACGTATCAGTTATATCTTCCTGTACGCTACCTTGTCGATGAATGGGTAGTCTAATTTGTTATCATTGGTCACACATCTTATCCCAAGGAATTTTTCGTGAACCTTTCGTCAATCTTCTTTTTACAAGAGGATTACAATAAATGTGATAGCCCCAAAAATGTACAGCATATAGATAAAATCATTCAATAAATCAAATGAAACTCAAAAACTTTCAGATTAATTGAAGATATTTATTTTTCTCCGGCTGAGGTTTTAAGAAATCACTTTGGTAAAAATGGTGGAGGTGTTGTTGGAAATGGTGGACGTGTTAGCATATACGGCGGTTGAATAGCTGCCGATTTTACACAGCTTGCTATGAACAAAATGCTTAAAATGTATATTGCGAACTTCATATTTACTACTTGAGTGGCTTAGCAAAGTGGAATATCAGAAACTAAACACCCACTCTGCTTTTATAGTAACGACAATTGGTAAGAAGCTTTCTAACCCCAAAGCGTTCAAAACACATGAATAAACTAATTAGCAATCACTGGTTGTTTATTTGTGTAAATAAATAGTTATTCAGGCAAATGATACTTGGAATGTGTGAAATAAGGTTTTTATTGTCAAACAATTGAATGCTTATCACGGTTTTTCTTATGATCAAAACTCTGATTATTATTATTATTATGATTTTTACTTTGACTATAATTATTGCTATTGTTTTTTGTAGTTTTTAATTCAAGTTTATTAAATATTATTTTACAATTACGTCAAGTAATGACACTGTTCTTTTACAGGTATATATATATATATATATATATATATATATATATATATATATATATATATATATATATAGTGGCGGGCGATAATGAGGTTGCATCCAAGAGGAAAACGTTGCACGGTTAAGGCATCCAAGAGTGGTGTATTGGTCTGTATTGGAGGGCAGCGTCCAGGAGCGGTTAGCTGCATTCAAGAAGATAGCCGAGATCCTTCCTTTATTCTACGTCGGTTGTTGGGTTGGCTGCACAACACAGCACACGTATCGAAAGTAAACCTCGGTGATGCAAATTACGAGAGGAAAAGTCACTAGAAACAGTTCGATATCAGTTGTTTATTTGACTGCGCACACAACATATGTATCGAAAGCAAAAGGCTGCTAATGTAAATTACAAAAGGAAGAGTCAATGGAAACAGTGATGAGGAAAGGCAAAATCAACGTTGTGATCTCGAACGCTGGACTTCTTGGCGGTGTGTACGCGTTTGCGGTTGAATGCAGACTGACTCATTGGGCATAACTGCTAATTCAAAAAGGGACGCCATGACGTCTTCGTTGGTGACAATCGGCCAGCTGGTGCCAGCTGGTGCCAGCTGCTGCGCAACTGGTATACACTGCGAATGTACTAGACTTCTCTAGTACATTCCAAAACATTCAATTGCCAATCCGCAACATTCCGCCCGCCTTCGCCAATCATTGGCGAATCATTTTCCTCCAGGGGGCGGTGGCTAGGGGCCGGGGGTGTGCGGTCTGCTGGTGGCGGTTGGTCTTGGTCGTTGAGTCTATGGTGATCGGATGTTGCTGTCCACTGTCACGTGGATGCTCGGTTGGGACGGGGCCGCCCGCCCCGAGGAGCGCTGAAGGCCTGGCGGTCTGAGATGGCCTGTAGGGTAGATGGCGCCAGGATGATCCTTTCCACTGAAGGCGTCCGGCGACTTTTGTGGGCACAGGACCGGCCAATTGATCTGGGTCGGATTTGTAAGGTCGCAACCCACGATCAATGGCCACGTGATGACTGGTGATGGGTCTCGCTATGTCGAGGCCAGTGGTGGTGCAAGGTGATGCGCCCGTTGGCGCCCGTCCGAAGTTAGTAACCGGCGGGATGCGGCCGCTGGCGTGTGAGGCTGTCGCGTGGAGTGTGGTGCGATGTCGTCCCTGGCACTGTCCGCGTGGCTTGGTGGAATGGCAGTCACGGGCCAAGTGCCTTCCGAAGTCGTTGGGGTGCAGCCTCTGTTGATGCCCTGAGAGGCGTGCTTTCTTGTTGGAGTTCGGGAGGCCGCTGGTTGCTGGGGAGCGCCGCCCGTCAAGCGGGGCACTGCGCGCTCCTGGTCCTGTTTTGGTGGCTGCACGTGGCAGCGGTTGGCCTGGGTAGTTTTGGGCCCGGGCAGGAGCTTGACCACGTGGTGTCCTGGGTGTGGTGGGATGCCTTGAAGTGTTCCAGTGGGTAAGCTCCTGGTTTCTCGATTGCCTCTTTCCCCCGCAATGGTTCAGCGGGCGGGGGGAATGTCTTGTAGTTGGATCGCGCAAGTGATCGATGGCTGGTAGTTGCATGGGCCTCGTATGTGGCCCCGGGGCCGACACCGGCGAGACCTCCTTTTGGTCTTCTGATGGGAGCTGCGATCATCAATCGTAGGGTCGGCCAGTTCCTCTGGGTCGGAGTTGTAAATTCGCAACCCACGAGGAATGGCCATATGATGGCTGGTGGGTGCTGTGCCTGTTAGCACCCATCCCAGTTCGCTGGCCTGCGCGGCGAGGCCGGAACATGGGTCCTTCCTTAGACCCTCCAGAATGAGAGTGGGGTACATGTCTCCCCCAATGATCATGTCCAACTTATCGGCGGCGGCGATGTTTGGATCTGCGAGTTCCAGATCCGCCACGAAGGAGAGATCCCTCGTCGTTGATTGTGGTGGTGGCTCATACGCTGATAGCCCTGACAGGACGAAGGGCCTCAGTGTCCATTGTTTGGAGCCGTGGGGGCGAGGAGTGATGTTGATGGCGGTTTGAGTCCTTGTGGCAAGGCCACGAGTACCACCAACACCGTAGATGGGGACGGATGATGGTTGGCGTCGGAGGTGCAACCTTCGGGCGAGTGACGATGAAATGAAGGTTCCGCTGGAACAGGGGTCCAGGAGTGCACGGACTTCAATTCTCCGTTGGTTCTCCGATGTCACAGTGACCTTCGCTGTTGGTAGCAACGAGGAATGCTGTGAAGGGGTGCTGATTGTATGCGCGCAGGCCCCTTCATGACGGTCGATCCGGGGGGCGGATCCTTTGGCTCGCTGCGGCGGTGATGTTGTCCCGTCGATGGCGGTAGTCAAGACATGCAGCAGAGTGTGATGTCTCCGCCGGCATCGACGGCACGTCTTGCTGGAATGGCAGTCGCGTAGGCGGCGACGACCGAAACAGTTGGTGCACAGGTTTCTTTTGTGTGCGAAGGACTTCCGACGGCCATGTGTGAGTGATCGGAAGCCCTCGCAAGAGTAGATAGGGTGTGAGGCCCCGCAGAATGTGCATGGAGCCTGTTGCCTTATGGGTTCCGGCGGTAGTCCGTGTATCGGGACACGGGTCTGGTGGATCATTGGGCCGGCGGCATTCTGGTCTGTTTCTTGGTCGGGACTCACTGGTCTGGGGTGCGATTCCCTTTCCGCTGGCTTGGTGGCGACCATTGGCAGCTGCACTGGGGGCAGCTCGCTAGGGTGGCGGCGATTGGCGCTGTTGGCCATGGTTGGGGAGGCTGAATCGAGAGCGTGCTGGGCCCCGAGGAGCTTCGCCTGTTCCTCGAGGTATATTTCTTCGGTCTCGCCGATGAAGTCCTCCGCGAAGTACTGATGCTGTTGGTACCCAGGGGCCGCCATGTAAATCATTTGGTTATGCCGCCTGCGGATGGCTTCCCATTCGGTGTGGAGGTCTCATTTTGTGGCCTCGATTGCTGTCGGACTTGGTTGTCCCTTGTCCTGCAGGTTGAGGAAGGTGCGGGCGATGGCGTCCTGTGCCGCGAACTGAGCGGCGATGAGTTCCTCAATCGTGATTTGTTCATTGATAGGTTGGTTGGGTTCATTGCCCTTCTGGGGTGGTTCCGCAATGGTTGTCGTCGCGGCCTCGGTGTCCCTACGGGGGGAATTTTCCGGGTGCATCATCCGTGATGACGATCCGGGGGGGGGGGGCGTGCGACATGCGCATGTCAGGTGTTGGTGGAGTTTCCGGGCGCCGTAGAGGTGGCCAGAACACCACTGGCGGCGGAAGACTTGCTGGCGGGGAGATGGCCGGTGCACCAGTCCGAGGGGCATCGTTACACAAGTTTCGGCGTCGAATCACTTTCCCCGTCACCGGCTTCACTCGATGTATCACTTTCTTCCTGCTTGTCACTCTCACTGTGGTTAGGCTTAGGGTCCTGTTCCTTTCCCCGTTTCCTTTGAGCACTCTCCGTTCCCTTCAGGGATTCACCAGCATTTTGTCCGGATATTGCCAGCATTCGCTGCTGCACGGGGCGCAGCTTCGGTAGAATGACCTTTGCCTGTGGTTTCCTTTCACATATTTTTGTTGCCAAGTCCTTTTGACTCAATCCTTTCCCTTGACGTCCCTGTTGAATGATCATGCCGACTTCTAAAGGTATTTTTTCATGTTTAAGTTCTTCAGTTTCCCTGTCCAATTTAGCCGTGTTTTTAGTGTTGATGTGCTGCTTATTAGTACCGGCACCAAGTTTCTGTTGAGTATCCGCTTGAATGCCCTGTCGACATGCCTGATTAATAGCACTTTTTGTTTTGAGGGCAGGTGATTTCGGAGCCCGTTTACGTAAAACCGTAACTGTGTCCCAGTCGGACATCTTGTGTTTGTTTCACAGACGATTGGATTGAAAATTAAATTGATACTTCAGCAAATATTGCTGCTTGCTTGAATATGAATAACAGATACAAAACGTTTAGTAATACCTTCAGATCCTACAGATATTATGACTTCATGAATGTTGCAGCTTCAGTTCCTTGATTTGTGTCGAGGTGACTGGCAGTTGTCGATCTAGTTGCAGTGTCTACAACTGATGGTGCACTATCTGTAATGTGTTGTGGTTTTGGCGCTCTTTTGGGTGGCGATGATGTACAATTTTCAATGCTCGTTCTATTTTCAGGTGACGTAACCTTTCCTTTCAGTTTTGTATGGATAGACACATCTGTATGTACTTTATTTAAGGAATGATATTAAAGTGGTCACACTTTAGGGGCACTTCGAAGTTTTAATGATCTTCTGACGTGTGTGCCTGTCATAGGTATGTTGCGCCGCGGACTGGGCGGCGATGGTGTAGATCCAAATAGGCACTGGATCCGGCTCGAAGGACCAGAAAACGTTAGTTGAAGTGGTACGCGTTTCGTTGGCCGCCGATGGACGGTCACAACGAACAATGGCTGTCGCAAAGGAGAGAGAGCGGCGCGGTCAATGTAGAAGAGCACGTCACCAATTGAACTGGAACCAATCAAATAATAACACGTTGTTCTCTATTGTAATGTCAAGTTGTTCTTTATTGTTTAAGGAACGCTATTATGCACAATGAATGGTATTTTGCGGATGGCAACGACTGGGAATGGTTTATGAGTCCGTTGACTGTGTATGCGTCGCGAAGGTTGAGTGCAGTCTGACTCATTGGGCATAACTGCCAATTCAAAAAGGGACGCCATGACGCCATCGTTGGTGACAATCGGCCAGCTGGTGCCAGCTGCTGCGCAACTGGTATACACTGCGAATGTACTAGATTTCTCCAGTACATTCCAGCACATTCAATTGCCAATCCACAACAATTATATATATATATATATATATATATATATATATATATATATATATATAAATATATATATTATATATATATTATATATATATATGTATATATATACATTATTACATGGTATAAATGTGTTGTATGAAACTGGTGATAATGTTTCTTTTGTTTTTTGTTTTATCTCCATATTTATTTAGCAACTCAATCACAGATTTAACTTAAGACTTAATGTTACATTATATTTTACAATTATCGTTCTTACATTAACTTACAGGCTCTTCGCAAGCACATTATCGATCCTTTGTTTTTCTTATGCCTTTCGGCATACAATAACTAATGTTTATATAACTTGTCACAATAATTGATGTTTTCTTTTTAAAATTTATTGTAAAATTAAAGATTTCTCTATTATCTCAAATATCAAATACTGATCAACCTTTGATACATCTCAAATACTGTAATCATTTTAACTAATATTTGAAGACCAACAACAACCAAAATCCAAACAAATACATACCGATGACCCAACGCCAACCATAAACACACACGATTCCTCCCAGCTTATGATATTGCCAAACAGACTTATCAACGGGGAGTGTATTCCCAAGAAAACTTTTATCAGAAGACTGGACTCCGGCCACAGTTTTATCACCATATTCAACTTATAAATGCAGCCGACCGAGCAAAAAAAGACCCACATTTAGGTTAGGTAAAATCTGTAATTGAATTGTTAATAAATTTGTAGATAAAACAAAACAAACCCACATCACCAATAAAACATATCTTTAACTTTAAAATAAATAAAACATATTTTTAAATTAAAACAATTATAAGTGGATTAGAGGAAGGCAACGAGCCCGGACGGAATACCAGTCCTTAAGAACTGTGCTCCAGAAATATCGCCGGTTCTTGGCAGATACTTCCGCTTATCTTATGCACGAAGGACCTCTCATGCCTGCTGGAAAATCGCTCGAGTTCAGCCAATCCCAAAGACGGGAAAAAGTGTCTCCCACAAAATTACCGTCCGATAGCATTACTGTTTATTTTATCTAAGGTGATGGAAAAAGTCATAAATACTGAGTTAGTTAAGTATTTGGATTCCGTGGCAGGTGGTCTGTGGGGGTTCTTTAAGGAATCCCCAAAGAACCACCCGCTCTCTTTTAATTAACCGTCTCATACTTACCAGGCAAGTCATTATACTTACCTGCAAATGAGCAGCGTAAGCTATTCTGCTTCATCTCACCTGAAAACATAAGCCCACGGCAAAGATTACCACCTTGCCGTGGCATCAAACTTTCACCCCGGGGCATGCTTGCATCCAGCGCATCATGTTCCTAGAATCTAATTCGGTTACCTCTTCATGTAACCAACATTGAGTTCCGTACATGTCAATGCGCATTGCTGAGAAGCATTTTCTCATACACATGCATGACATATTCAGCCTCGCCTTATCTGCTGAACCAACAGTCGATCGTCCAAACAACAACCCGTTGGTCCAGAAGACTCGTCGACCAGCGTGCTTGTTGATGCAGCCGATAGTTTCCCCACCATTCGGTAATTAAATATTGCCCTCATATCCTAAGGTTCGCAATAGCTGCAAACAATTTTCCATTATCGGCTACCAACCGACCGTAGAGCTAGATATGAACATGCTTACTACTTAAACAATCATGCGCTGGTCACGTGTTAAGCATCGTTTCCTAAGCAAATAATCTTAGTATTGGCCATGCCCTACGATGCTTGCCCAAACTAAATGTCCAGCCATCCGGCCTGGCCCCTTGCCACCGTCGGCGAGGTTTCTATTGACTTAATGTCAACAAAATAACTTCCCTCCATCGTGCACCAGAACCCTACGGCTAAACCAAACAAAGCGCATCTAATGTACGTCCCTCGAAATAGCGTTTCTGTTTACTTAGGACACAGAAACCGACTTTGTTCTCAGGCGACCATCGCGAAGATTGACAACAACATTGCCTGCAGCCCTTATGCTTGTTCCTTGTTTGAACAAGCGCAGGATCGTTGGCTGTCGATATTTCGAGCGAAGGGGCATTACACTTGACCATACGGTCATACGGAAAATCCCGATTCGATTGCTGATTGGCTACCCTCAGATCGGGAATCACCTCGATTGCAGCTGGTGGCTGTTGGCGGCAACAGACACCGGTTGAGTCAGATTTGAATCGCGCTATGAATCGGATGTAGCGAAGTCGTTGTGTGTCGGAGCCGCCACCGTACAATTGATATTTAGTGTCCAAATTCTGGAGCAGGTACGTCTCTTGCGAGGAGTTCGATTTGCGAGTACGTGTGCCGTTAAATATAATGTCTTACGTTAGCTATTTGTTGCGCTGAATTTCTCGGTCGATAGACGTGCTTAAAATACAAACACCACTAACAAACATTGTCGAGCGTGCTTTACCAAAAATTGTTATTCGTAGAGGACGAGTATGAACTAATGTCCAAATGTGTCAATTATTCAGTGATTGTTGTGCCAATAATTAATAAATAAGTGCGTTTAAGACTCCCACCTGTAAATCGACAACTAAGGTAGTTATATACCAACAGAAGAATGAAAAAGTAAAAAGGACATTTACACCTGTGCGTTTTTATTCATTGTTTTCTCTGGTGACCTATTGTGAATCCTCTGGCGAACATTTCTTCTAGGCGGACAATAGTGGGAAGGAAGTGAACGGAGCGCCCGTGTCCTGGTGCAATACTTCCTTTAACCCACAGGTCCACGGGAGACCATTTGACACTTATAACCGATATATCGACATCTGCGATTGAACGGCATGGTGAATCAAGGGCGGTCGCATTGGATATCTCCAAAGCTTGTGACCGGGTCTGGCACGGGGCATTACTGAACAAACTTCGTTCATATGGACTTTCCCAACAGCTTTGCGACTGGACGAAGAGCTTCCTTGAAAATCGATCGATCCGGGTTGTTGGCGACGGGGAGTGTTCGGATCTGTATCCTCTTAATTCGGAGGTGCCCCAAGGTTCTATCTTGGCTCCAACCTTGTTTTTGCTTGACATAAATGATTTGTTGGAGACAACGGATAACAAAGTGTTCTGTTTTGCGGTTGACAGTACGCTTCTTTCCTCTTTTTCGAGTGTTCGGCCGATCGGTGCATCTACGTCGCATCAGCTGAGATGTAGACAGATTGACTCTCTGAATCAGGATCTAGATAGGGTCCTGCAGTGAGGAAGGTCCAATCTCGTCGACTTCAATGCAGCGAAGACACAATATACAACATTCACAAAGAAAAGTGGATCATCGGTTCCACAGCTGACGATGAATGGCCGGGCCCTCGAGGCTGGGGAAAGTTTGAAATTGCTCGGCGTCACGGTCTGTGGGAATGTATCATGGCATAAACACGTGTTGATTTTGGCCAGGTCAGCCTCAGGAAAACTGAGCTATCTTTTTAGATTCAAGAAATATTTTACTCCGGCCCAACTTCTTCTCCTATATAAATCCCAAATTAGACCCGCTCTCGAATATTGCTGCTCGGCTCCTAAACGTACCCTCGACCTACTTGAGAGCATACAGAGACGAGCGACCCGGCTGATCGGGGACTCGGCGCTATCGGGACTACAGCCGCTATCACTTCGAAGGCGCATAGCTGACCTCTGTCTGTTTTACAGATATTATCACGGGTACTGTTCTTCGGAGATTCGTGGTATTGTTCCACACAATTCAGGTTATATGCGCTCCACAAGACAATCCGACGGATCGCACCCATTTGTGGTTCATCTCCCGACGGCGCGAACATCCTTGTATCAGAACTCCTTCCGTTACAGGTCGGGGAAGCTTCCCACGCGAGTGTTCCCGGAGCGTTACAACCTGCAACTGTTCAAAAAGAACTGCAACAGTTATTTGATTGATTGATTGATTGATTGAAGGCGGAACCCCCATTTTTATTTAGCTTAATGCAAGCTTAAAATTAACTTATCATAAAAACCTTACAGACTATCTTAAAATCTAGAGTAGTGGTTAAGACGTTATTCAATTATTCAATCGAAAAAAAGGAGAGGAAAACCAGGAAGTTGAAGATTACTGGGCGATAGGTGAAGTAGGAAGCCAGGGAAGAGCGAGTGTATGTGGGGGTGGTGAACGCGGTCTTTGTGCGACAGTGGAGGGCATGATGTACGGACTGATACAGGGGCGGCGGTTAGTGGGGGGGGGGGGGGGGGGGGGGCTTGTTTCAGGGCGGGTGAGGAGAAGATTGCAGGGTAGAGGGGTTATTCAAGGGAGGGGGTGGATTTAGGACGGGTTTATTTTGAGACGTCGTTTAAGAGCGGGAATGGGGATGTTGAAATCGAAGGAGGTGGGGAAAGAGTTGGCCTGTCGTAGCATACGAAAGGTGGGTTCGTTAGCGCCGTAAGAAGTGTGATGAGCGGGTACGTAAAACAGTCTAGGGTTACGTACGTTACGGGGGTTTGTGTTCAATGTTAAAGTGGAGAGCAAGCTTGGGCAATTGATTGAGCCAGACAGAAGGCGATGGACAAAGATGATGTCGGCTAGATTCTGGGCTCTTCAAGTGTGTTTAGATTGATTAGGGGGAGCCGGCTTGTGTATGGTGGTAGAGTCAGCGGATTTTCCCAGTTTAGTCCGCGGAGGGCAAAGCGCAAGAAACGACGTTGAACACCCTTAATCCTGCGAATGTGAGTCACTTGATACGGGGACCAGACCTGACTAGCGTATTCGAGTAGTGGCCGGACAAAAGTTGTGTAGAGTGATCGGGTGACATAGGCGTTAAGGAATTCCTTCGACCAGCGTTTGACAATCCCAGGGGCGGCGTTGGCCTTGAGGATTATGTAATCAATATGTGCGGTAAATTTTAGCTCGTTGTCGCATAGGACGCCCAGATCGCGAATCAATTCAACCGATGTTATCGGTTGGTTCAGTAATAGATAGGAGCGTGGGGAGTGGGGGAACTCTTCCGAGGGAAGGTGATTGTGTGACGTCTGGCGATATTCATTTCTAGGCAATTATTTTGCCACCAAACCGAGAAGCTCTCAAGATCCGATTGGAGAAGTGAGGAGTCCAGGGGAGAGCGGATTGTCTTGAAAATGTTGGAATCATCCGCGTAAAGCGAGATGAAGGAGTGATTAATGCGAAAGCCTATGTCGTTTATGGTTAGGATAAATAGGAGAGGGCCGAGATGACTGCCCCGGGGGACACATGAGGTTGGGAAAAAAGGATCGGAGAGGGTGGATCTAAAACGCACGTGGCAGGTTCGATAACTGAGATAGGATAGGACCTACTTAATCAGCAGGGGTTCGAAACCGAGGGAAGATAGCTTGAAGAGAATGAGGTTATGGGAGATTTTGTCGGAGGCCTTGCTAAAGTCGGTAGCGACTACATTGACCTCATCGCCATTTTCTAGGGCAAGGAGTATGTGGGATGTGAATTCGACAAGATTAGTAGTAATGGGCCTGCCTGAGAGGAAACCGTTCTGGTTCGGAGAGATGATGGGTGCGCAGCGAAAACATAACGCCTCATATAGTAGGCCTTCGAACAGTTTGGAAATGTGCGAAAGCTTGGCAATGGGACGATAATTGGATATATCGTTTTTTTCCTTTTTATGTATGGGGGTTATGTAAGAGGATTTCCAAAAGTCAGGGAATAGACCTTGAGCAAGGGATAGATTAAAGATTGACGCGAGCGAGAGAGGAGATAAGAGGAACATTTTTTTAAAAGGATAGCAGGGAGTCCGTCTGGGCCGGGACTGAAATCGTCTTTCAGTTCTTCAAGTTTTTTTTATGACTTGGTGTTGTCAGATTTGGTGGCATCTCGGGGCGCTATAGGTTCGCCTCCCCCGAGAGAAGTCTAATAAAAAATAAAAAAAATTAACTTGAGCGTCGAATATGGACACCAGCAAAGAGAAAATACGCCATATTTTACAGTTTTTCTCCGATAAAGGCGAAAACGCAAGCCAGGCGGCTGAAAATGTGAGTCGCGCTTATGGTCCTGATACTGTAGCAGCCAATCATGTCAAATTTGGGTTTGTCGATTCCATTCCAGCAATTCTGATGTCAAAGATGCACCACGCTCTGGAAGGTCAATTTTCGAAAATGTTGATAAAATCATCGAAGTCGTCGATTTCGCCGGTCATGTAAGCACCGTTTTGATTGCCCAGGAACTAATCATCACACAACAAAAAAAACAGTTTGCAATCAATATATCTGGCTACAAAAAGAAGCTCGATAATGAGTGCCACATGAGTTAAGGCACAAAAACCTCATGGTCTGAATTACCATTTGAGAATCGTTGATGAATCGCAATAATATCGACCCATTTCTGAAGCGGGTGGTGACTGGTGATGAAAAGTGCGTCACTTATGAAACGGTCGTGGTTGAATCGCGGTGAGCCGGCGCCAATAGTGGCCAAGCCAGGATTGACGGCTAGGAAGGATTTGTTGTGTGTTTGGTGGGATTGGCGGGGAATCATCTACTATGAGCTGCTCCCCTACGGCCAAACCCTTAATTCGGGCGTGTACTGTCAATAATTGGACTGTCTGAAGGAAGCAATCGCCTAGAAGCGGTCAGATTTGTACCAATAAGAGAGGAATTGTGTTCCATCAGAACAACGCCAGACCACACACTTCGATAGGGACTTACCAGAAGCTCTGCGAGCTTTCTTGGAAGGTTCTCGTGCATCCGCTTTATAGTCCGGACCTGGCACCAAGTGATTCCACCTGTTCCTGTCTATGACGAATGATTTCGCTAATGAAAAATTGTGAAAATCGACTGTCCTAATTTATTTGCTAATTATCTAGACTGACTCATTTTTTTTTTAGTTTTTAAAACACATTTATTTTCCTAATTCTTTTTACATGTATAATATTAGGGGTAAATGTTAAACCCTTTTCTACAATCACAGTCCTTAAATTAACTTACTGGCTCTATGCGAGCTCTCTAAATTGCTGACTCACTTTTCTTAAGTACCGTGCACCATCCATCTATCATTCGCGATTCGGGTATTCAAAAAGGGAAAAGAAAGGAACAAAGGTCATAAATGTACTTCGGCAGGAACAACGACTAAGAATTTTGTGTAGACAAAATTCTTGAGAGAGGATCTAACAAATGGGTATTTAATGGCCGAAAATATTGACGCGAGTTAATATTCGCGTCTCCGTGCGCGCCGGAGGGCGGGAGTGACGTGGCCAGCGTGGTCAATGGATGAAATTCGATTCACCGAGGATGGAACTCTGACATGAATCCCATCCTAGGTTAGGGCTAAAAAACAAGGGAAGAGAGAGAAAACTTTTTTCTTAAGGACGCGGCCGCTGTAGGAAAGGTACTCTTTCAGTGCAATGGTGTGTGTGCATGGTTCTTTCATGGATGAGAACGAACCTAGAACAAAAAAGGGCATAAAGTGCATTCATAGGATACGATTTCGGTAAAGCAAATAAAACCGAAATCGTCGGATGCTAATGGGATCTTTGTTGGAACATGTGCGTCGCGGCTAAACAAAGAGACGACGATACGATGTGAAAATGTGCTAATTGGTTTTAGCTAGGTTACTGGGAAATGATGTTTATGGCATCGCTAGTAAGGGTAGGTATTGAATTATTTGCGTATCGCCAGAATGGTTGGTGTGAGTTAGGGAAATAGGCTTCAGCGTCGATTGCGCTAATTGATTGCAGCTGCTGGAACATTATTGCTGGGAGAAAAAGGTCGCCGGCCAATGTGTACGTTAAGAGATTTATCATACACATGGCGAAGCTGAAAAATAGACAGCACAATGTTTATGGCCCCTGGTGAAGGTTACATTATATGTAATTCAAATCCTTTTATTTACAGGAATTCGTCTAGGGAAATCTTACAGGAATTGTATGCGAAGAGATACATGAAAAGGTAAATTTTCTTTACAGGGGCTTTAAGATTATAAATTTGATCTAATTAATGCGTGAAGCATTTTCAGGTGGTTAATGCGATTGCATTAGCAAAACTTATGCGACTGGGGATGAGGTTAGGGGTGTTTTTAGGTTAGTGTACCGTGGGGTTTGGCGGCATCGCCACAAATCTATTGTGAAAGACGGTACATTACATTTTATTCAAACTATTGTCCATTACTAGACACTACTTTTTCCCATCTTTCTGGCAGCATCCGGATACCACGTCGGAAGAACTCTTCATCTTTTAAGGATATCCACGAATTGACCCATTTTTTTGGTATCTTCATATGTTGTAAAGTGATGCTCGGACAGGCCATGTGCCATGGATCGAAATAAGTGATAATCAGATGGGGCAAGGTCTGGTGAATACGGCGGGTGGAGTAGGACTTCCCAATGAAGTCTTTCCAAATTGTTTTTCACTAGCACCGCAACATGCGGACGAGCATTATCATGGTTTTTTCCTGACTGCTCGGCTTAATCTCATTAATTGTGTTCGGTGGTTCGGCACTCAACCCCCACGTAAGTTTTTACAACTCTTATTTTAAACTATTCACTATTGCAGTAGAAGTAGGGCATTTCACATCTCTTATGTAGATAAATTAAGTGAAGTGCACTCAAAGCAATAATTGCAAACGCCCCCGACCCTGTACTTTTTCACGCCTCTTGTTTCACTTTGTTTTTTTTTATGTGTATTCTAGTTTTCGTAAATCACAACGGTCGCCTCATTACTCAAGACTTTTTTCACTAAACTAACTACTGACTCCTTATCGCGCGACTCTCAATCAACCAGCTGTCAATCCTTTTTATTTTTGAACACCGACTGTCAAACACCAACTGTCAATCCTCACTGGGTCAAAACTGGGTCATGCCACGTAACCATTATCGTGTGACCCAATTAACGAGGATAATCGGTCTCGAGTTTATCAGAGATATCATCACCGGTGAAATAACTGGGCGTTTGTATGCGTCAGTTCTATGTTTAATATTTTACGTTTCAATTTATGTTCTACGTTTCATATTTGTAATGTGTTGCGGATTCGCAGTTAAATGCAGCGGGGAGAACCTAGTACGTTTATCGACTAGTACACTCCCCAATCAACACATGACACACCTGTCAGCAACCAGCTGACAGTGCATCATCAGCGGCGAACTGTCATGCATTCAAACGTGGCCAACGGCCTTTCGTCGCCGTCGTTCTTCTGCATCTAAAAACTGTCTTCGGAATTCGAATCTCTAACGTTGCGTTCGTAGTCAAAAACGATTGAGTTATTTGATTGAGCAAGTTATACAATTATTAAGAAATAAAGAGTGCACTTCGCCAAAGTTCAACAACATTATCGTTCGTTTGGTTCGTGTATTCGTCCTTTCCTGTCAAGAGTGTTGTTGTAGACTCGTCAAGTATATCCGAGCTGTATTGTGCTGTTTCAAACTTAACTAAGTCATTGGCTGCTGCAAGCCAATTGGGACAGAAAATTGAATAGGAACAACCCCGGTTACTTTGCAGCTTTGACTGTTCGCGCTTTGCAGTGTGGTTGACCTAGATCGTACCTTGTTAAGCTGGTCTGCAAGACCATATCATTTGAGAGGATTTCTGGGTCTCCAGTCCGTGTCTCCAGTCCGTGGACCAAGAGGTAATTAATTTAACTAAGTTTTGATTGGATTTCGTTGACTTTAGGCAGCGGACCAAATAACATCTGACACGGAGTGCTGCCAGATCGTCCCAGACGTCATTCCCCTGCACCCCGGAGCTCAATGCAGTAATTGGTGGCCGTTCGTTCGCCACCAAAACGAAATATAATGTTAAATGTAATTTGATGTTTTGTGTATTTTGTGTTTAATTATATGAAATTGTACACTGTATAAATGAATGTGTTTATTTTATGTTGTAAATGAATGTTGTTGTAATTTGTAAATGATCGAAATGTAATTTATGTTTCATGTATTATATGTGTAAATCCAAATGTACATTATGATTTGTATTTAAATGAACGTAGGGTAAAAAGGTTTGTATGTTTTCTGCCCTCTCTTCCTTACGTGTTCGCCCTAAAAAAAGGGATAATACAGCAGGAAAAGGTGGGATAGACGACCACCATTCCATGGACCACCTTGCACTCCGTAGGGCCTGTCCATCGTAGGGCTTTAGACGGGTATTGTTAATTAGCACCAGTCTTTTTCCCTATTTTGATGGGGGAGTGTACCGTGCATCTACGATCTTGTGAATAACAGTGGAAAATGCCATCGGGCTAAAATCTCCTTCAAATAGTGAAGTGGCTTCCTTTCACCGTATTCCAAAACGTTCGTTCGATTACGAGCGGAAAACGGTGCGAGTTTTATGGTCGCCACACACACACACGGTGGCAGTGTGTCGACAAAAAGCAAAATGGGAGAGGTTGGAAAACACCCAGAGGTTGGGCCGGGAACCTCAACCCGACCGCAGTAAACTTGCAACTCAGCAAAAGCTGTTCTCAGCTTTCGCCAACCAAAGTCCTGATTGTCCAGCTCCTTTGGACATCGGCTGTAGAAAAACTATGCGCCTAATCGTTGACATCGGCGGTGAGACCAGCCTCTTAAGGGGACATTCCGGATTGTTCGGTTCAAAAAATCAATGCTTAATCGATAGTTTTATATTTCAAAAATAATATGTTAAAATTTGGACGCGAAATCTTAGGCGGTTCCAAAGTTATAGGTCATTAAAGGGTCGGGTCTCCCGCGGATACAAATTCGTATCATAGGTGGCAACTACCGTGTATTTAGAAAGATGTAGACTATCCATTTATGGGCATTAATTTGCTTCGCTGTTGGCTTGGGTCAACTGCCACTTCTTTGAATATGTCGCAATCTTGTGCGACTGAACAACATGTTCATAAGCGGTAATGGATAGTCGCTCCTGTGTATGTTGTTTTTACATTCGGGCATACTGCGGGTGACCTGCGATTGCCTGAGTTTTAGTTAGTTTCATATATATGAAACTAACTTGCCCGTTGCACGGTGCTGGTGGTTTTTTCTTGTTTGGTGACTATGGAAGATGTTCCTACCGGTGACGTCGCGCGGTAGGTATTTTTGATGTTTCTTTGTATCTTTTTCATGAGGAGGAAAAAGTATTTAGTGTAAATGTGGTCTCAGAGCGTGCAGTGCTCGCGTTTAGGCGTTCGTTTCATACGTTTTTCAATGGTAAATTTTTCTAACGTAATGTTTAAAAACGTTAAAGGTTCGCGTAAGTCAGGGGTGCGTCCAGGGAGTCGATATAAAAAACGAAAAGGATTTATGGGAGCTGTACATGAACTGGAAATGGAGTATGCGACTACATCGGCACAAAAATTGGCTATATCGCCCGTCTTCGCTCCAACGGTCACAGTGACGGCAGCATACGTCATGTTACATTTTTTTCAGTTTTTTCCGAAATTTCAAACATTATAAAGTGTAAAAACTGTGACGGTTCCATAAACTTTTCAACAAAATCTGAGAAAGGCCTAGGATTCAAGCTGATCGTCGAATGCAACTGTGGTGAGAGGGTCATCGAGTCCTGTCCACGAATCGCCAAAGCTGTCAAAGTTCCACCACGACAAACCTCCCTTGGATCCTAAAGTACGAACAGCTATTTACCCAGTTTACGTAAAACTGACATATCCCGATTTGCTAAAAAAATGCGAGGGAGGTTTCACGCAAAATAACAACGAAAGTTTCAATGCTACTATCTGGCAAATGGCGCCAAAACACACATACAGTGGTAAGGAAATCATTGAAATTGCGGCTCTTACCGCAGCTTGTATGTTTAATGAGGGGTTTTTACCCGTATTGCTAATAACGCAAGTCCTGGGCATCAAAATTGGGTACGCTGCGAGAGCGTTTGCGAACGAGAGGGACAGAGATCGGCTGCAAGACGCTGACCGCAGCCTAGTATACAACTCGCACGAGGCACGAACAGCGAGGAAAAAGGCGAAAATGCAACTGGAGGACCAATTCGAAGTCGTGGGAGGAATTGTTTATGGTCCAGGAATAGATGTCTAGCTGTTAGTATAAAAAATCCCGATGATTTCGTGAAAAAAATCACTTTTATCTTTTGTCTAATTTATCTCTAAACTTTGAATGCGTTTTTCTCGAACCGACTTTTTTGAGTGCGGTGTAAGCGATAATATGAAAACGGTGCATGCGATTCTTATGAAACTTCGCACACATATTTTTAACAAGCACACGCAAATTGTGAGTGAATTACTTTTTTATTTATTTATTTATTTTTTTATTTATAACTAAAAATTAGAGCAAACAAGGGCCGAAAAATCAATTTTTTTTTCAATAGTCCGCCATTTTGTTGTTTTTTATCAATTTTAAAATTTTTTTTACTCACATTGGGCTAAATGTATTTAAGTTCAATAAACTTTTTGCATTTTTCGTATTTTTTCACCGTTTTTATATCTTTAATACTTGCTCTTAAAAAAATCATGAATACGAGTATAACCTATTTTTTGACATGACAAACCGGAGTGTCCCCTTAAAGCTGAAGGCACTTCACACTAAACATCTTGTGGATGTCCACAAATCCACGACCCTCCAGAAGCTTTTTGGCAAAAGGCAAGTAGAGAGGAAGTTGTCCATGAAATTCCCTGCAACTTCCAAGTAATGGACTCTTTGCCGGGGTTTTCGGAAGACGGGGTTTTGGGCAACGACTTCCTGTCGGCAAATCACAGGCTCAATAAACCGGGTGGTTGTTTGGAGTTTCCCCGAACAACCATTAGCCACAAAAGCTTTTCCGTTGATTTTGTAAATAATAAGACAGGAAGGGTTAAGCATGACGCAGCGGAACGAGGAACCGTACCAAGGTGACCTGATACCAGACAATAGTCAGTATTCGCCCGGAGATCCTACCCACGCAGGGGAAGGCTACGAAACAATGCTGGACCCCATTATATCAACAAGGCCGCGCCCGGGGGTCCAAAAGACGTCAAAGAAGTAAAATCTTTAGTAGAACGCTTAACTAACCCTTCGGAGCTCGAAATCCTTCTGAGCAAACCGGTCAGACGCAGACTTCTCTGCAAATAAATCTTCGCCTTTTATTAAGTACTTTCATCGATAGGAGCCATTAAATGAGTTTAAATGGACATTTTTACACGTCAACGGGATTCACATCTGATGACGGATCGAGTGATCCCGTATCCGAGAACCAACCTTCGGAGGAAACACCTCCAATACATTAAACCTCTGTTCTTGGAAGATATGTCGTCAGATGAACTCACAGATCTTGAGGACGACTACCTGACGTGCACTAGTGCTAGCTCGCATCATATCTTCACAAATTCACGTGGTCAGACAAATGCCAACACGCATTTGAGCAAAAACGGGGGTATTGGTTTCCCGCCAAAATGAGTCAACCCTAAACATCCCAAACCCCTTGAATCTGGCCACGGATGCGCGCCAAGAAACACATAGAGCCGTGCTATCTCAAGGCGAAATAAGCAAAGACCCACCTATTGACCACACCAGTCGCGCCTGGAATACGGTGAAAGGAAGGCACTTCAGTATTGTGAAGAAGGTTTTAGTCGGATCGTGTGGGCAGTTCATACTTTCTACTATTATTCACAAGGTCATAGACGCACGATGCACTCCGCCATCAAAATAGGGAAAAGCACGGGTGCTAGTTCGCAATACCATTGTAAAGCCCTCTGATGGACAGCCCATACGGAGTGCAAGGTGGTCAACCAAATGGTGGTGGTCTATTCCATCTTTTTCTGCAATATTATTCCTCTTCTTTAGGACGGGCCCGTAAGAAAGAGAAAGAAGAGAACATACAAATTTTTCTTATACTTCATTTAATGTTCTCTCGCAGGGATAAAAGTGTTGGGGGGAGGGGGGTATGTGTTACTACGTAACACTTCAACTTAGAATTATTGTACAAAATCCAGCCCAGTCTTCAATTTATTCTCTGCTTCCGTTCACACCGTTGTCGTTTCGCTAGCGGCGCGAACGTAAGTTTTTTGTTCAGCTCAAATTAAATTTAAAATCTTTTTGATGACCGGCGGTTTGTTGAATTCGGTGAGTTGCTGGTCGTATTACATATAACTCGCGTCTATATGTTCGGTTATTAAATACCCATTTGTTAGATCCTCCCTCAAGAATTTTGTCTACACAAAATTCTTAGTCTTTGTTACCTGCCGAAGTGCATTTATGACCTTTGTTCCTTTATTTCCCTTTTTGAATACCCGAATACCGAATGATAGATGGATGGTGCATGGTACTTAAGAAAAGTGAGTCAGTCTAGATTATTGGCAAATAAATTAGGACAGTCGATTTTCACAAGATTCTCTTGAGGCGAATTTTTCAATAGCGAAATCATTCGTCATAGACAGGAACAGGTGGTAATCACTTGGTGCCAGGTCTGGACTATAAAGTGGATGCATGAGAACCTTCCAAGAAAGCTCGAAGAGCTTCTGGTAAGTCGCCATCGATGAGTGCGGTCTGGCGTTGTTCTGATGGCACACAATTCCTCTCTTATTGGCACAAATCTGACCGCTTCCTTCAGACAGTCCAATTATTGACAGTACATGGCCGAATTAAGGGTTTGGCCACAGCGGAGCAGCTCATAGTAGACGATTCCCTGCCTTGGTCGTGGTCCCGGTTTTGTGGTTCTAAATATAATAGATATACTAAATGGTAAAATATGAAGTGTTCTAAAATTAAAAAGTGAAAGGAAATAAAGGAAAGGAATGTCAAGAATTCCAAAAAGGGCTTTATTGTAATCTAGCACGGTTACCACTCTTTCAGGACGTCCCGGAAGCACGGAATACCACAACTTTGTACACTTCAAGTTTTAATTTGATTAACTTTTAAATAATTGTTTATAACTTTGTACAAAACAACTTTTAATTTGATTGTTTATAACTATGTAGAAATTAACTTTTAAATTATTGTCTATAACTTTGTGCAACTCAACTTTTAATTTGATTGCGTATAACTTTGTATACTTTAACTGTTAATTTGACTGTTTACAACTTTCTAGAATTAAACTTTTAAATGATTGTCTATAACTTTGTACAAATTAACTTTTAAATGATTGTTTATAACTTTGTACAAAACAACTTTTAATTTGATTGTTTATAACTATGTAGAAATTAACTTTTAAATTATTGTCTATAACTTTGTGCAACTGAACTTTTAATTTGATTGTGTGTGGCTTTGGACACTTTAACTGGTAATTAGATTGTTTACAACTTTGTAGAATTAAACTTTTAAATGATTGTCTATAACTTTGTACAAATTAACTTTTAAATGATTGTGTATAACTTTGTACAAAAGAAAATTTTAATTTGATTTTTTATAACTTAGTAGAAATTAACTTTTAAATAATTGACTATAACTTTGCGCAACTCAACTTTTAATTTGATTGTGTATAACTTTGTATACTTTAACTGTTAATTTGACTGTTTATAACTTGCTAGAATTAAACTTTTAAATGATTGTCTATAACTTTGTACAATTTAACTTTTAAATGATTGTTTTGTACAAAACAACTTTTAATTTGATTATTTATCATCATCATCATCAACCGGGTTCCGGTCTTGGCCTTATTTAACAAATCCCAATCTGCAAGTGCATCCATCCCGAACTTGCAAGAATTCATCTCCCAATCTGCAATAAAAGACATTTTCCGAACTCCCAACAGAATACAGTTCAATAGAATATATTCTAAATCATCTCCCCCAATTACATCACCCCATATATAATTTTTCCCAAAATTGCTTCGGTCAATTTTCTACTTAATTCAAATTCCCTCATCGCGACCAAGCAATCTTAATTTCCCCGAAATTCATATGTTGTAACAAAATTCAAATCCACAACGGAACATTAACCATCGCCACCAACTATACCGAGCCGCATACATTTCCCCGAAATTACTTCAGTTAATATCTTACCTAAATGATATCCCTCGCTTGCACCCAAGCAATTCCAATTTCACCCGAAAATGCATGCCCATACTAGCTCGTGTTCCCAAAGCCAATTTCCTCGTACACACAACCAACGAATCCAACTCAGCTTATACGGCGAGGATTCGCTGGAACTAAATTCTTATGCAGGAATAGCAACTCTTCCACAAAATTCTTAGTAAGTGGCAGCGAGTTTACTTTAGCTATAACCCCACTACCACGACGCGATGAGTTTTGGCTTTCGTTAGTCAGTCGAGAGATAGCCATCATTGCAAACACACACATCATTGCCACACACACCGGGTCAGTCGGGTCCAAAGTGTACACACACATTCTAGCCTGTTGAAATAAAGTAATCATCGAACGGTTACACATTACAGAGAAGCTGCAAATATAAATTTAACTTTGAAGATAAAGATATAAATATACAAAAGGGGACGTTAAACTTGCCGAATTTCTCGCGCGGAATATTCATTTATACACAACTACCATAGTTAACGTACAAGATTTTAAGAATAGTAAGTTAATTATATGAACAGAGTTTACGACAGAATTCGCGATAAGTGCACAAGGAATGGGATACTCGCAAAACGAAACACAAAAACCTATAATAGATGATACTAGTTGTGTTAAACCAAATAAAGTAAAATGAGCGTACTTGGAATTCCCATCGGGGAGGGCCTGTGGGGATGGGAGTTAACCAGTGCCAATGTCGGCACACATACCCATCCCCACATTGGTGACCCAGTGAGTAACACGTAACCTCCTGAAGGACCCGTATAAACATTGGCCAGGTGGTGCAAAAACAGTGACAGAGTGCTAATAAAATTCAGAACAAGACTATAGAAGGGTACCCCGTACCCCAACACAGCTGTAGCTAACATCACTGGGTTCAGTGCAACCCCAACTAATTTTAATCAGCGTCCAACATCATCAACTAAGCACCACAGCCATATTACCAACATCGCCCGACCAGGAGCAGCCGATCAGCAACGTCAACAGGACACAGGTTATTCTTTCTTTTTTACTATTACCAATTTTTTTCTTGTTCATTCTTTCTAATCTTGTCAATTCGTCTCATGGTGTGCTTTTTCTGGGCCACCAAACATTACACAATGAATGAATAAAAGTACAAAAAATATACAGAGGAGTAACCAAAGAAAACATTTGGATAATATAAAATATCTACCCTCTGTGGAGATAAATTTTATTTTAGATGGCACACACGTCTTTTAATAGAGAATAATACAATATACTTTCGCAGTCGTTTTGTTCAATCAATTCACTAACTGTTAACCTTACACTTAGTCTTTCTGACCAATCCAACATTTAAATACAATGCATAAAATTAAATTTGGCAACAATTTAAAGTATATATATATATATACATATCTGGTAACTCCAATGTAAATGCAAGCGATTTAACAATAAAGTTCGATTAATAAGTTAAACAATATATACACGACAGCAATCGCAATATTTTTTTTTTTTTCTTTTTTCTGTTCAAACTATTTCTGACGAATGTTAAAGCTTCAACCTTTTGTTGAGAAAGAAACTAATTTTATTAAATACTAGAACATTTTCTATTGACGAATTTTGTCGCAATATGAAAGTCTCCTACATGTAATTTAAACGCGATTATTAACTGTTATCAATCGGGTTCATTAATTTATAACACCCATCCTTATTTCTTTTCCTACCTAATACAAAAATCATCATCATCATCATCGGCACTACAACCGGGATCCGGTCTTGGCCTTATTTAACAAATCTCTCCACCGGTGTCCGGTCCTTATCCGAGACTTGTTAAATTGTCCATAATAATTTGTTTGTCTGGGCAAGGTTATTAGCCTTGCGCCAACTAATACAAAAATACACAAACAAAATTTGTCGAATTAGAGAAACAAAATATATGCATATGTTATATTTTTTTTTCCTTTTGTTAATTGTTTAAGTTTCTGGCGAACATTTTTAACAAATGACTGACTGTAACGGCAACAAATCTACATTACAAATCCTTAACATCATGTAACAACAAAAATATTTCGGTTGGGCTTGAAACTATTTAACACTCAAATAAAGAACTAAAAACAAACTTAAATGGTTAATAGAATAACAAAATAAAAGAATAATCTGTTAAAACTAAAACTAAATATAATAAATGTTTGTAAGTCCCTTCAGGGTATTAAGCAGCGCACAACCCTTCCCAGCACGCACACGACTCTGCTCAACTTCTCTCAACTTCCTTTCGACTGATTTTCATCCAACTATGTTCACACCGCTATTAACCCTACTCGACACACTTTATTATTATTAATCCTCTCGCGACACTTTTCACAGACCTTTCCATTCCCGCCGACGGTACTCGACCCCTGTACTTGACTCCATACAACCCCTTAATCACCCAATTTACTAGTTGTAAACCCCTTTCTGTGTACACGGCAATCTACACTCCTTTTCGTTTCCTTTCAATTTTTTCCGACTCCTTTTCGACACACACGCGACTCCACACGACTTCACTCGACATTTTTCGACCCATTCATCTCACATGCGACATGACGCCCTTTCTAAACCTTTTCCGCCGCGTCTCCAAATATTGGCGCACATATTCGCCAAACGCAGTTTTATGCGACTCTGCCTGCCTCTGCTCGACACCCTACTTCCGCGGCCCCGGCTCCTCATTGAACCACAGCTGCTGAGCGTGGCAAATTTAACCAGTAGGACGCCCGACTGCCAGGCCGGCTCCTTACTACCCCACCAGCTACCCCAAGTGGCAATCATGTAGTAGGATGCCCGGTCCTACCTCTTTACATTAACTTCAGGACTTTCGTCCTTAGGTCTCTGAAAGTCTCCCAAATGTCCCAGCTACGCCGGTCGGCAAATCAAACCGATACCACCGGACTGAGACAATACACCTGACCACCCCATGCAGGCACCTCAACATTTAGCCACCAAGGTTCACCTTGCGGCAACCAAAGGCAATACACGCCCCTCTATGCCGCCTCACCCTTACCAGGTGCATCACACTTCGGAGCGCGCATCATTTCCTTAAGGCGCCCTGGGGTTGGACACAACCAACTACCCACCAGGAGCCCGCAAGCTAAGTCGCCTATCACCAATCCAAACGCGACAGGCCGGCACACCTTCACAAATTGCTGATGGTCAAAAGACTCTGAAATGGCGAGTTCCGTCGTCGACACCTTCACAAATTGCCTGACGGTTAAAGGATTCTGAAATAGCGAGTTCCGTCGTCGACACCTTCACAAATTGCCTGAGGGTAAAAGGACTCTGAAATAGCGAGTTCCGTCGTCGACACCTTCACAAATTGCTGAGGGTCAAAGGACTCTGAAATAGCGAGTTCCGTCGTTGACACCTTCACAAATTGCCTGAGGGTTAAAGGAGTCTTAAATAGCGAGTTCCGTAGTCGACACCTTCACAAATTGCCTGGGGGTCAAAGGACTCTGAAATAGCGAGTTCAGTCGTCGACATCCTCATAAATTGCCTGACGGCCCCGGACTCTGAAATTGCGAGTTCCGCCGTCGACAACCTCATAAGTGTGCTCGGCCCCTCACAGGTAACTAACCACCGCGCCCCCCGAAGTAAACAAGGTCATCTTGAACCCCAAGCGTACGGCCCTCCTATCACTACGCACCACCCATTCGAGCATCCCTTCAGCCCTACCTTCTTTATTGCGTGACTACGACACTGCGGGGGGGGGGGGTACTGTGCGGATTCCACCAAATCCCACGGCCCACTTACCTGAAAAACCCCCCATATCCGCAACTCAACTTTCATTGTCTCCCGCCAATGCAATTGCATTGGCACCTGAAAATATTTCCTTCTCCAAGGACATTAATGCATACAAGCATTACAAAGAATTCCTAAAAAGAATTGCGTCTACAAGGGCATTCATACATTACCAAGCATCTCTGCATTCATCATCATCATCATCGGCACTACAACCGGGAGCCGGTCTTGGCCTTATTTAGCAAGTCTTGAGGCTTGTTAGATTTCCATGATGATTTGCTTTCTCCGGACAAGCTCATTAGTCTTGCGCCAGAGGCTCCCCGACGGGGAATCGAACCCCGGTCTCCCGCGTGACAGGCGGGTATACTAACCACTATACTATCGAGGAGCATCTCTGCATTAGCGACCCAAAAACCGAATTTCCAATTAGTGTATATATTCACACTATAATTCGATCCAGCCGTCGCCATAAAAGCTATGCATAATTGACGCAGATGGTATACACAACCGTCATTGTGTACCCATCTAAATAGCTTTCCGAAGACTTGCACCTATGGATTCAATTGCAAGCACTTCTCGCGGAAATATTGCTTTGTTTAAATTTTCAAACAATCACCGACGCCAAGTTTCGCCGTCAGATCGGATTCAATAGCATAAACATATGCAAAACAAAAGAATCCGATTCTCCCAGTCGGCAGAGATGATATGCGATCTCTATTGTATGAATTATCGCAATCCCTTCTAGCATCTAATGAGTGGCTGCTATTTAGACAGCTGACCCTCATTACCGAAAGATGCCGTAGGTCGTTTCACCATTGTTCTTTTTTTCCCCTCGTTTCAGGCAAAACGCATCGATGAACACGGTGATGCGTACGAACACACACATACACCACCGCGTCACTGAGATCGCTTTCCATTGGTCCCTGGTCAAAGGAAATTTCATTTCCTTTTCACCACACCATCAAACTCACCCCAAACGAGGATTGAATCCCTGAGTCTTAATCCAACCAGCAATCGGTGTCACCATCCGCCGTACCGTGTGCACGGTACGGTGCGTATACAAAGTCGAGTTTCCCTTAGCAAAGTGCGTATTGTGAAGTAGTTTTGTTTAACCTCTGTGCCGTGTACGTTAAATTTAGAATTACTAAATGAGTAAGCAAAACAATTAATATTGCAACTTCCAGCCGCCGGTATTAATTGTTCGATTCAGAAACGGCTTGTCAAACAAATGAAAACCATTTTAGTGTATCATAAAGGATTGACTAATAAAAAGAAGAAATAAACAATAATCAATAAAAAGGACCATCTTAAACGATTTCCAGTGTGTTTCATTCCTGTGCTGTGTCCGCTCCGGGTCCGCTCCGTGTCGTAGACCCACCGTCATTCCTACTTGTCTGGGGAACGTTTTGTAGCGGTATTCGAGGGGTGACGGTGGAATCATGATGGAGATGGGAGTTAACCAGTGCCAATGTCGGCACACATACCGATCCCCACAGGCCAATAAAAAATCCAATAGCTGCTAACGACCCTTACCACCGTTACGTTAAAGTGTACTTGGGACCTTCGTTCGTTGCGTCCATTTATATTAATACCAATAAAACTAAGTTCGAACATAATATGTGCGTTTAATTTATCGCTTGGTGGCCGGATTCCGGACGATCATTTTTGTGAAGGATTAGTTGGTGGGTGAAGTGAAACCAGTGCAGTACGCCTGTACACAATACTTACGCCCCCACACCTTCATTTCGAGTGCCTTTTATTGAGCGCCGAGGTCTCGGATCCATACATGAGTACTGGTAAGACCATGGTCTTGTACAGTAGTAGCTTGGATGTTCTGGATAAATTTCGGGATTTAAAGAGTCTTGATAGACCATAGTAGGCTTTGTTGGATTTGATCAGCCGATCGCGTATTTCTTCTTCCATATTGTTATCGGCTGATACTATTGACCCAAGGTAGTTAAAGGATTGCACTACCTCAAATTCGTGCTCCACTACCCTGATAGTTTGACCAACGTTAGGTCTTCTCTTCTCCGAAGTTACGACCATGTACTTAGTTTTTCCCTCATTAATGTGCAGTCCCAGTTTTTGTGCCGCCTGCTCGATCTGGGTGAAGGAGTCATGTACAGCCGAATCGCTCTACCGATGATGTCGATGTCATCTGCGTAGGCAAGTATCTGGCTGGACTTGGTGACAATATTCCCTCTAATTGCAACGTCAGAGTCACGGATTGCTTTCTCCAACGCCAGGTTGAAGAGGAGGCAGACCAGACCGTCCCCTTGTCGGAGTCCATTAAATATGTTTATTGGTTTGGACAGCAATCCCGCTATTTTTACTTGACTAGTTACGTTGGTCATTGCCAACCTACACAGTCGTATCAATTTGTTTGGAATGTCGAACTCTCTCATGGCTTTATATAGTTCTACCCTGGCTATGCTATCGTAGGCGGCCTTAAAGTCTATAAATAGATCATATAATGCCATCTTAAATTCCAGACATTTTTCCATCGCCTGCCTAAAGGTGAATATCTGATCAATCGCTGATTTGCGTGGGATGAACCCACACTGATATTGACCAATGATGACTTTAGCGTAAGGGGCAATGATGACTTTAGCGTATCTTATAGGCGGTGCTCAGCAATGTTATACCCCTATAGTTGCTGCACAGTGTGATATCTCCCTTCTTATGTATGGGGAAATTATTCCACGCCGCCTATCTTCCAGCATCTCATCTTGCTCCCATACGTGTACCACGATCTCATGAATCTCGTGATGTAACGCTGTCCCTCCTTGTTTGATCAGCTCAGCTGGTATGTCACCAGCTCCAGGGGCTTTATTTCATTGGAACTGTCGTATCGCTTTTAATGTTTCCTTAATGCTTGGTGGCGGCAGCATTTGGTCTTGATCTTGCATTGGTGGAGCCTCCAATTCTTCTGTGAGCTGGCCATTTAGCAATTCATTGAAGTGCATTTCCCATCGCTCCAGAATGCCTTCAGGATCGGTGATCAGATTACACTCTTTATCCTTGTAGTAAGTGCAACGTGGTATGTACCACGTACTACTGGGTATTGTTTGGTAGAACTTCCGCGCCTGGTGCGGTCCTCGCTCTCTACTTTTCTCTATTTCACAAACAAGGTTTTTTTTTCTCAGGCACTTTGCTTTTGTCTGTGAAGTCTGTTTTCAGATCTTCTGAGCTCTTTGTATTTCTCCTCGCGTACCCGCGTCCTATGAGACTGCTACGTTGCAGCATTCTTACGTTCTGTCGCTAGTTTGCACTCATCATCAAACCAGTCGCTCCGATCTCTACGACTACTGCCTAAGATGGAGTTGGCAGTACTAATGACAGTATTCTTAAGGCGTGTCCATTTCCCTTCTACGCCCGGCATCTGGTCCCAGGACTTACTCTCCCTCTGTCGAGGTCTCCGAGAGCGAGTCCCAGCGCATGACCTCTCATTATGTAAGGCGGTCGTGTAGATTCGAACCTGATCCGCGGATGCAATATGTGTCCGTAAGGAAATTCGCGCTCGGAAAACTGTATCAACAAGATAGTGATACGAGTCGACGTTGGCACCTCGGTACGTTCGTACCGTCATCAGGCTCGAGTAGTGGCGGCGATCTATCAACACCTGGTCACGTTGGTTGCGAGTGGCTCCATCAGGTGATACCCAGGTGGCTTTGTGGATATTTTGACACGGAAATCTGGTACTCGTAACGACCAAGTTTTTCGATGCTGCCAGTTCGATGACTCGTAGCCCATTGTCATAAGTGTTCTCATGCAAACTATGGGAACTTGCGTAGTGTCTGAAAACCGGCTCCCGAACTATTTTTGCATTCAAATCACCAAAAACGATGTTCACATCGTATCTTGGGCAGGCATTGAGGGCCGTTCGACAAAGAAACAATATTGTGGGAGTTCTCTATCCCACGTAGAGAACCAACCCACTAAACCAGCATGCATCCACGCAGAATGTCAACCTCAACCCCTTCGGTTGGTCTATACCTCAAAAAAGGTAACCGTCCCCAAAAGCATAAACCAGGTAACGGATGCATTGTCTGAATTCATCACCGGAGGCAGACAATGCACCTCACAACTTAGTTTTTATGCCATCGGCATCGTAACAAAAAACATAAAATCTGCCTCTCGCATTTACTGTATTTCTATAGAACAACGACGAAAATTTTCCTAAACGAAGAATCGTTCGCCCGTGCGTTGCATAACATTAATTCTCGAAACAGATTACCCAACATGCAACGCACACCAGGGAAGTCAAGCGGCACCCAAGTTTTGTCCAATCTACAAAATTTGTTCGCACATCTCGCGCCACGTTGCCGAAAATTCAATCTTTTAGCATGATAACATGCAACGAAGAATTCGGCATCGGCCACCAGCATCAATGCGACATACAGTCGTCGTAGCAAGGGTATACCAACAGCCAATAACCCAAGTCGCCCTATGGACGGACAAATCTCAAGTCCGAATGCAGCTGCTTCCCTTTATGCTTTCTTCTCATTCCTTTTTCTTCGATAATCGTTGCCACCACAGGCAATATGAACACCACGCACCCTCGTCGTGATCAATTCAAGGAGATCCTCTATGATTGGTCACCGATGAGTAACTTCACGTTGCCATCCAATGACTAAAACCCACCCTTAGAGTGTGGTGGACCCTGACGAGTCAGTTTTCAGTAGAGTCTTGTTCCAACCACCAAAGAGTAGAGTCGTGTTTCAACCGCCGAATAGCGAGTCGTAGCTCAGTCAAACAGTTAATCCTTTTTTGTGGGTGCCAATCAGTGATCATTTTAGTTATTTCCATTGTTTATTAACATTTTCGCAACTGTTTAAGAACATCACTTTATTTGTAAATTCTTATTATTAATGAAGAACAATTAATCCTTTCGCTGTGCGTGCCCACCAGTGGATATTTTAGTACTTTCATTTATTCATTAATATTTACACCACTATTTTTGTACATTTTTATCATTAATGAAGACAATTAATCCTTCCCTGTAAAGAACTTGTGGCGGTTCCGCCAAACCTCGCTGCTACTTACCCGAAGAACCCCCATAACTGCTACTTAACTCTCATAATTTCCTGCTAATGCAATCACATTAGCACCTGTAAATGTTTCACGCATCAAGCTTATCAAATTTATTTATTTAAAATCTTCTGGAAGGGCTCCTCGATAGTATAGTGGTTAGTATACCCGCCTGTCACGCGGGTGAACGGGGTTAGTTTCCCCGTCGGGGAGCCTCTGGCGCAAGACTAATGATCTTGCCCAGAAAAAAAAGAAATAATTATGGAAAAATTTAACAATCCTCAGGACTTGCTAAATAAGGCCAAGACCGGCTCCCGGTTGTAGTGCCTATGATGATGAAAAGCTTCTGGAAAAGAATTCTTACCTCCATTCATTCATTCGGATCCAAAAATTCCCCATAAGAATTCTATTTAAATTTATCACAGATCCCAATCATACATACGCATTGCCTAGGAATTCCCGTAAAGAATTTCTCCCACAAGGGCATTCATGCAGGAATCAATGCATCTCTGCATTAGCGACCAAGAACCGAATTCTCGTTTAGTGTAAACACTCACACTAGAGTTCGACACTTCAGCCGCCTTAGATGCCATCTGAATTGCTTCGCAACGACTTGCAACTATCGATATAGCTGCAAGCACTTTAGCCAGAAATGCTCCTTTGTTTGAATCTCCAAACAATCATCGACTTCGCGCATAGCCGCCGGAATGAATTCAAAGCATAAACAATGCAAATATAGAATCCGGCCACCGACCCAAGATACGATATACAATTTTCATTGTATAAAGTATCGCAACCCATTAGCACCTTTTTCCAATGTCTATCCGTCTCTTTACACAAGGGCATCACTCATCTAAGACTTTTATGATGCCCTCGTCCCGTCTTTTCTCTTAACACAATTTCTTCGATGCATCGTCGTCTATTTATTTAGCCACGATGCACATCCCAGACAATGATAAAGACGGTCCTTTTGACTTTTAATTTCCCTGGATCCGTTCCTCATGACCTCGAGGCATGAGCAAACAAGGACACAATCAGCATCCAATGAGATTCGGTTCGTTTGCTTAGCCGAACTCTCATCGCGTGGGTGCACATTTTACCCTTTCTTTGTTTTAGATTCGTTCTCATGGCTTTGTCTCATGAATGAACCGATGCTCGCACATACATGTGTACCCCCAGCTTACATAGACTTAGCTTTTCTAGAGTTAGGGTAGTATAAGATTTAAGTTAAGTTAAGTTAAGTGCTTTTAAATAAAATTAAAAATATTAAAAAAAAATAATAATAATAATAATAATTAAGTTAAATTTTATGAAAAAAAAAACAAAAAAAAATTCGACACAAAGCTTTTCAAATTTTTCTTTGTCTTTCAAATAATCCTAAGTACTGCCACAAAGTTCTGTCCCCGAAAGGCAAATTATACAATTGTTAAGTAATGTTTAGCTTAGAGCATCTGCGAAGGGCCAGTAAGTTATAATATAAGATAATTAAGCTATAATTTAAGCATTTTTTGTGTATATATAATTTAGAAAATAAGAATATAAAACGAAATAAAAAATGTTGTAAAAATGAAAATGAAATGAAAATACATGTATACCCTAATTTGAGAAAGCCGGTTTCACTGGCCGAATTTCTATTGATAACGATTTAATAGCGCTGAGTTTTTTGTCATCACCCGACCGAGCCGGTCGGTCGGTCGGGTCTCCATCTTCGCTTCCGTAGCGCTGCGGAACGCGAAAGTCAACCGTGAGTCGAGTTTATTTCATTTGATGGCGCCCAAAATGAAGGTATTGTAGCGAGCTTAGGGTTCGACGGATTAATTATGTTAAAATAAATAAGAGCCGTTAAATCGATTTTGAATTTGTATAACACTTTATTAGTCCGTAATACAACCGTTACTTATACCGTACACTTAACGATTTCTTTATTATCGCTTCCGTACTTTTCGCGTCTTTTACTGCTTACTTCTCACTCGAGACTTATCGCTTGCTTCACTGTCTTACTTATAACTCTAACTTATTCTTCCGTTCTGCGTGCGACGTATTTATACCGTTTTTCCTCATTCTGATTTGGTGTATCGTTTCCGTCCGTTCCATAGTCTTGAATGTTCTATTCCAGTTTTCCAGTACTTCCTAAAATAATCTAGTACTTTGTTTCGGACTTTCTCGAAGATTCCAGTACTGATTGTCATATGCGTCACAGTATAATAATGTTGTGGGAGGTGATACGTTCCATGCGGTATCCAAGTGCTTAAAATCTAGAAGAACACTAAAATAAATATTTCTGTAACCGTTGAAATACAAAGACAATGAACATATGTATGCCACATATCAAAAATTATGAAACTTGAGTGTTCATTTACAGTTTACTAATAATAAAAGCATTTAATACGAAAGTAGTGCGTTTCTTTTCTTTACTTTGGAACTTTCTCTTGGTGTTTTATTTCTCTCGACCGCCATCTGTGCGTCTTGCTGCTTTTCTTGGATATCTATGGTGAGCTTTTAGTGGATGATGGAGGAAGAAAGTGAATCAGTGCCGTAGGCCGGCGCACCATACTATTTCCCTACAAACTCACATCACCACAAATAAATAGATGATCAAACCACCAGTTCCAGAGAGTTTTATTTACCTTTTTCTTGCGTTAACAAAGTACTAACGGTAGTAAGCAAAACCAATCAGCGACGTGAGGAGTGGGGCGACGGAGTGAACCCGTCCCGTGTAGCACATACTCATCACCCCCACAATATCCAAAAATATTATCAAGCAAACCCAAGATAAAGGCAACACCTTTACATTCAATTTTAATCCTAAAAAGAGAAACACAAAAAAGTCAAGTAACAAATATGACACATCCTCAAATTCATTAAGCTCGTGCCCTAGCTCACCTCAAAACAAAGAAAACAAGAAATTATTATTGCAAAAGCCCGCAACCCCAGAAAAAATTACCAACCCCAATGAGATTGCAACTGTACCCAGGGTTATCATACTTCTCCCTCCGGTGGACGTCAGAGCGTCACCAAACCCTACAGTAAAATACAACATTTTGGCGCCCGAGCAGTGAATATAATAAAATATTGTGACGCATATGACAATCAGTACTAGAATATACGAGAGAGTCCGAAACAAAGTACTAGATTATTCTAAAAAGTACTGGAAAACTGGCGACTATGAACAGTAGAACATTCAAGGCTATGGAACGGACGGAAACGAAACGCCGAATCAGAATGAGGAAACGGTATAAATACGTCGCACACAGATCATCGAGAGAGGTAGAAAGTAAGAAGTAAGCAGAGTCAAAGACGCGATAAGTACGGAAGCGATAAGTCAAGAAATCGTTAAGTGTACGGTAAAAGTAATGGTTGTTATTAACGGACTAAGAAAGTGTTATATTAATTCAAAATCGATTTAACGGCTCTTATTTATTAAAAATAATGAATCCAGCGAACCCTAAGCTCGCTACAATATTAACAACAATAATAATACAACATTTTGGCCATTAGCTGCCCGATAACCAAATATTAAATGTTGTACCAATACCGTAAGACAACAATCTAAAGTGGTATAAAAAATGATTTGAAAATAGAAAAGTGTAAATAAAAACGTTTCTGATGTACAAATCCAAAATTAATTGTAAACCCAATTATTTAAAATCACTTTTATTTGGATTGTCCCTTCATTGCCAGACGAACTCTCGAACAGTAAGGACGCAAATTTTAACCGTATTGTGCAGTGAAAGAATTGTGAACACAAAACCGCGTGTGAATATTTTATTACGGTACTGTGCGTGTTGTAAGTGTATTGCTTTTGTTAGTGTACTTTAAATTAACCGGTTCCAAAGTAAAGCAAAAGAAAAGAGAAATAAATAAAAAATGGCCTTAGGGCCAAAGCAGCACACCGGCAACAGATTCGGTATGTTGCAGGAAACGTCCTTGGGTGACGTCCCCGTCAATAAAAAAAAACGGCAGGCATTTAGTCCTATTGAATCGAACTTCCCGGAATTACCAACAAAGACAAGTGAAAAAAACCCGAAATTTATTCAAATTGTTCCTAATGACGCGACAAAACCTCTGACCGGAGTGAACGTATTCGTGTTAAAAAGAGCTATAGACTCAATTAGTACACAATATGAAAAAGTGTCCATGCTAAGAGACGGTTCAATTCTCTTACTAGTGAAAGATGAACAAACAGCTCTACGTTTTATAAATACCAAACGGTTCGATCAACTATGTCCGGTAACAATAAAGTTGCATCCGAAATTAAACCTTTCGAAAGGTATTGTTTACGCACCATACCTAATTAATGTTCCGGAAGAAGACATCGTCCAAGAAATGAAACCTCAAGGAGTGGTAAGTGTCCATAAATTTAAAAAATCGCAAAATGGCGAAATCAGGGCCTCCGGACTAATGTTGTTTTCATTTGACCGCTTCAATCCACCGAGTAACATAGAAATCGGATGGCACAAAGCCAAAGTAAATGAGTATATCCCAAGACCAATGCGCTGCCGCCAATGCCAACTACTCGGACATACAGCCAAATGGTGCAAACGAAACCCAGCGTGCAACAACTGCAACCTTCCTCCACACCCCGACTTAGAATGCACCCGAACCCACTGTGCCAACTGTCAAGGCCCTCACCCTGCTTCATCACCATTATGCCCCCAATATATAGAAAACCAGTCCATTCTTGAAATACAAACGAGAAATAAAATTTCTCTATCCGAAGCGAAACGGATATATAGGGAACGAAATCCCACGCCATCAAACAAACCAAAGGAATCCTATGCCGCACTCCTCAAAACAACAGCCACACATATAACACCACCAATAAAAGAAACTACAAAACAAAACCCAACAAAAACTACACTCCAACCAACATCGACAAACACTTCATTCATTTCAAACTGCGCTTCTACATCTGCAGAATACCGTAAAGCCATACAAAACCAATCACCTCTAATCATAAAACCCACAACAACCAACCGTAACAACGAACCTATACCTATTAAAAAAAACACTAACATAAAAATAAATGAACCCACCATTCAAGAATTATTAAACTCCCCACTCCCTCACAATAACCACATATAACCCTAACACTCCCAACGAAAGCACAGTCTCTGTGTCTCGAGAAAATCCCAACTCGGGCCGAAGCAGACAGGGCTTCGGCTTGAATGGTTCAACACTCGAGACACGGAGACTGAACCCTTACAACAACAAAATCCCCAACAGCAGCAGGTTTAATATACACAATAGCATTCATGTCCATAAACTCACAATACTACAGTGGAATCTGAACGGACTCAAAAACAATATGCATGAGCTCCAAATACTCATCAAAGATCTGAAACCATCCATCATAGCTCTACAAGAAACGCACATCCGCCACGACTCTCGGGCCACAGGACCCAAAGAATACGCGGCATTCGTTCACAACCTTACGGAAAATGTTGCTTCTAAACATGGTACAGGTATACTTATACATAGATCAATCCCACATAAACTTATAGTAGTACACTCTGCAATCTCGGTCGTAGCAGTAGAAATAAATATCGGCAGAAACCTCACGATAATATCAGCATACACCCCCACATCCCAACCAATAACGATACACGATCTTACCACTATCACAGATAGCATCCAAACACCGATACTTCTCCTCGGAGATTTTAATGCGTGGAGTCCCATCTGGGGATCTTCGTCCACTAATAAAAGGGGAAAAACCGTAGAGAAATACATACTGACCGCAAATCTAGCACTACTCAATAACGGTAGCCATACACATTTTTCCACTCACAAATCCTTCACACATGTAGACTTATCACTAGCCTCACCTCAATTGGCCCCAATGTGCACTTGGAATACTTTACCCAACCTGCACGGGAGCGACCACTTTCCAATAATAATAAACATTAACACTAGCATGTGTCCCAAACCCTCCAAACTTCTTCCTAAATTCCAAACCGAACTTGCTAATTGGAGTAAATTTCAAAATATAACTACCCAGGCACTAAGTCAACATGTAGAGAGTCAAAATATTAATCAAGAAACAGTCATAATCACTAAAGCAGTCCGAATAGGAGCAAATGCCTCGATACCACAAACAAGTCGAAAACTCCATAAGGCGGTAGTTCCCTGGTGGAATCCAGTATTGGACAACCTAAGGAAGAAAAAACAAGAAGCCTGGAGAATTTTCAAAAGATTCCCCTCCGATTTTAACCTAATCAATTATAAAAAGTTAAATGCTCTTTTTCGCAAAAATGCCAAGGAAGAAAAAAGAAAAGCCTTCCAAACATTTACCGAAAAGTTAAATCCGAACTCCACTCCCAGAAAAATCTGGGCGGATATAAAAACGCTAACTGGGCAGTATCGCCCCCTCTCAATAAAATGCATGAACACCGACTCAGGCACTCTCACATCTCCCCTTCAAATTGCCGACCATCTCGGAAAAACATGGTCAAACTACGCAGAAGACGTAAACTTCCATCCGTCATTTCTCTCTGCCAAAAGAGACACAATTAGCCCGTCCCCTCACACAAGCCCATCCTCTAAATTAATAGATCTCCCGATCAATAAAATTGAATTAGAGTCAACCCTACACGGCGCCACAGGTAAAACACCAGGATATGATCGAGTCGATTACATAATGTTAAAGAACAGTCCACCACTCCTGAGACACCGAATACTCCATCTCTTCAATAACATACTCCAAACAGGTGTAATTCCACAAGTGTGGAAAATAGCCACAATTGTACCCATTCCAAAACCCACGGGCGAACCGACTTCGGCAAAAGGATATCGCCCAATATCGTTACTCCCATGTCTAGGAAAAACATTTGAAAAAATTGTAGCTAGACGACTCAACTGGTTCATGGAGAAAAACAATCTAATAAGCATTGAACAGGTTGGTTTCAAGCAAGGACGTGGAACGATTGATGCGCTACTCCATATCGACAACTTCATCACATCTTCTTTGTCAACCAAAAAGCATACAACAATTCTCTCCATAGATTTTGAAAAAGCGTTCGACCGGATCGGTCCTCATGTGATTTTGAATAAATTAGCCCAATGGAGAGTTGGTAACAATATGTTCTACATAATCAAGTCCTTTCTTTCTAACAGGAAGTTTAGAGTCAAAACAGGTGGTGCATTCTCACAAATATACAACATAAAAAACGGTATTCCACAGGGTTCTCCACTATCAGTCCTATTATTCGCTATAGCCTTTGACGGAATAAACGACATTCTCGTAAAATATAAAAACATAAAACACTGCCTCTACGCTGACGACCTAGTTATTCTAACAAACGTAAACGATCTCAACGAAGTACAATCTACCTATTCAGAAATACTACACGACATCACTAATTGGTGTAAAACCTCAGGCGCAAAGATCTCCCTCGAAAAAACTAAAATGTTACACATTTGTAGAAAAACCAGCTGCAGCAAAAACATCACACTTCCCTTTCAGAATCACACAATCCCTACAATCCAATCCATGAAAATCCTCGGTATCGTCTTTGACAGTAAATACAATTTTAAAGAACATTGTTTAGCACTTAAGAAAAGCCTAGCTGCAAGATTAAATATTGTAAAATACCTAGCATATAAGAATGGATCTGCACATACTAACACCCTTATTAACATAACTAAAGCCATCATCCTATCTAAAATCGACTACGGACTAATGATATACGGAAAATGTAGCAAAACGACCCTGCAAACAATAAAATCTCCCTATCACGCCGCAGCTCGAGCAAGTACCAGAGTGTTGTATTCCAGAATACTACCCTTATTCGCTTTAACACTAACTCATGTCCTTTCGAACACAACCCTTAAAACTACATCCTCACATATCTTACATTCTCAGTTAATACAGCACATTTCATAAATAAACAGACACTATATTCTATATCCAGTCACTTACAGCACATTTCATAAATAAACAGACACTATATTCTATATCCAGTCACTTACAGCACATTTCATAAATATGCCCATTTTCATAACAAGCACATTTTTCATTTCAAAACATGGCCACTTAGATTTTCGTTCAAAGTTTATTCAAAATTCTAAGTCACAGAGACTTCTAGATTGTTTTGTTCAGTTTATACGCCACAGTCAGTTAGAACAAAATTATCTATATAAACGAGTACATTTATATGAAAAAATTAGAAAGAAGAGAGCTCAGCTTGAGATAGCTGAGTTCAATAAAATAAAAATAAAACAAAATATTTAAATAAACAAAAGTTTAATTATTTAATAACCCCTTAATTATAAAAAATTATAATAACCTCCACGCTCTTCCCTCGAAAGAGGAAGCACGGCGTTGGAGACGTAACACTGGTGGCAGCGGTGGGATCCACGAAGACTGGTGGACTCCCCGAAGGACGACTCTATCCTCGAAGGAAGACCAATCCTCGAAGGAAGGCCGATCCACGAAGACTGGTGGACTCCCCGAAGGACGACTCTATCCTCGAAGGAAGACCAATCCTCGAAGGAAGACCGATCCACGAAGACTGGTGGACTCCCCGAAGGACGACTCTATCCTCGAAGGAAGACCACTCCTCGAAGGAAGACTTAATCCTCGAAGGAAGACCAATCCCCGAAGGACGACTTAATCCTCGAAGGACTACTAAATTCTCTAAGGAAGACCAATCCCCGAAGGACGACTTAATCCTCGAAGGACGACTAAATTCTCGAAGGAAGACCAATCCCCGAAGGACGACTTAATCCTCGAAGGAGGAATCGATCCCAGAGGAAGATTAGTGCCAGATAAAACCCTAAAGAGGGAAGGAAGGTCTGCCGATGAGTTCCAGAGGAAATCTAAATTAACCTCAGTGGCAGCAGAGAAAAAAAAAACACAAGAAGACAACACAAGAAAAAAAAAAGGAGAACAAAACATCAATCAACATATATTAGTAGTAAGAATCGTTAGCGAAATATCAATTTTTCTGTTCATTTTTCCGTAGGAATATTTTTACCTTGGAACTTTTAACTTTTCCTTTTTTCTAACAATTCGGTCCGATAGAAATTATTTCGAATATTCTCTTTCCAGTATTTCGACGACATTTCCGTTTTGTCTTTTTCGCCGAATTTTCTTTCTCTACAGCTTTGAGACCAAATTAACTTTCTTTTTCATATATATTGAATAACTAAAAGAAAGGCCATTTTTATATACCGTATTTTTAAGAAGTGATTTTGCCATACATTGATTTCAGAGTTTTCAAGATTACGAGTCCGTATTACACGAGACAGGCGGCTAGGCAGGGGGAAGAACAAATCCACTCTCTACAAATACACCATAACCCCCCTGAAATGGCTCTTTCTGTCGGAATATCTGATGTTTTCAGAATCGTCCCTACCTTTGACGGAAAACCCTGCGACCTAGATAAATTTATTTCCGGGGGAGACGTTTTATTTAGATCTATAAAAAGGGCAGACCCGGAGATATATGAAACGTTTTTGGAGCTAGTCAAAAATAGACTAGAGGGTCCTGCCTATGATCTAATTAGGTATAGCACAATTGCTAAATGGGAGGATTTAAAGGATAAACTTGAATCAGAATATAAAGAGGAGCAATCTCGGTCAACGGCACACAATGAGTTGATATCCCTGAAACAAAACTTCAGAGAAACCGTTCGGGAATACGGAGATAGAGTTGCGAATGCTCTGAGGACGCTGAACTGTGCTACGTGTGAAATAACAGCAGACGCGGTGGTTAGAGAATTCTTGATAGAAGAAAACTCAAAATTGGCAGTGCAAATATTTGAGGATGGTCTCAAGAATGAACAACTGAAAATCATAGCCAAAGTCCATGGGGGAAGTAGTTTAAAACAGTCTATTGCACATGTAGTATCACATGCTGCTCGAATGGACAACTCTCCCAGGCCATATAACTATAATGACAGATTTAATCGAATAGTCTGCCAAACCTGCGGTAAGCCAGGTCATTCTCAGGACACTTGTTATCGGAACAGGCAGTCCAACAATTTTCCAAATAGACAACCAATAAAAAGAGAATATAACATTATATGCAATTTCTGTGGACGGAATAATCACACAGAGAACGAGTGTAGATACAAGATATCTAGGAATGGACCATCCTTAACAAATTACCAACAAGGTACAACAACGCGTAATCCATTCCGAAATAATCCTGCAAACACCGAAAATCGTTTTAGTGAAAATCCTAGAATCACCAATAGACAAAACGATAGGCAAAATGTTCAGTTTTCTCGGGTGCAAGAGTCGGAAAACGAGGCCTGACGCCAACCCAAGTTTATGGAAGACAGACAAAATTTTTCTATTTATAACATTAGATCTTTGGCAATAGATAACGACAATTTTAATGAAGCTCCTAACCAAATAACTAAAGCGATACAGATAAACGAAGAGAAAACAAGCACTAATAAAAATATTCCGACTCATACTCCAATTTTGGAAAATAATTCAGCAACACAGACTGAAAATTCGAAATTTTCAGCAGTAGTAAACACTGAAATCCCTAATATTTCGGACATCCCTACTGACAACACAGACACTTCAGCAACCAAGACTGAAAACTCAGCAATATTGAAGACTGAAAATTCAGAACTTGCAGAAAATACACAAACAAAAATCCCTCACATTTCGGCTATCCCTATAGACAACCCCGACACTTCAGCAACAAAGACTGAAAATTCAGCACTGGTAAAGACTGAAGATCCAAAAGGTGCAATAAAAATCGAAACCCAGGTCAGTTCAGTAGTTAACACTGAAGAACACCATGTTTCAGCAGCAAAGTCTGAAGGATTGAAGGTTTCTACAGCAGATATAACTGAAGAAATAGTTCAAACAGCAAATAAGACTGGGAACCAAGATGTTCTAACAGCAAATAAGTCTGAAGAACTATACGAATCAGTAAATGAGACTGAGAAACTAAACTATCCATCAGCAATGAGTAAGACTGAAAAGGTAAACGTTCCGACAGAAGTTAAAGCTATAAAAAATGATGACATTGAGCCGAAAACACTAAACATTTTAAATAACGATACTGAACACCACCACGAAGTAATGAAAATTGAAAATAATAATTCAATTAAAGAAGTTAAAGCTATAGAAAATGATGACATTGAGCCGAAAACACTAAACATTTTAAATAACGATACTAAACACCAACACGAAGTTATGAAAAGTGAAAATAATAATTCAATTAAAATAGGTATTGAAAAGAAAAACCTTATAAATAACTTACAAATTAAATTTTACAACAATAAACATGTATTCAAACACAAAATAAGAAAAAATAAAAAGGTACACAGTCATTTAGGACAACTGAGATCATTTCTTAAGAAAATGTTTGGTATTATGCAATTCTATGCAGTCATCATAATAATAGGCCCAAAAAAGTTTTGGAAAATTTTCCATAAATTTAAGGAAAAGATAGACACTTAACAAATGGCCTTTGTTTTTATTCAATATATAAAACAATTGTAAGAAATGACGGAAACGAAAAAAAAAAAAAAAAAAAAAAAAAAAAAGTTAAAGAGGGGGAATAACGAAAGAAAATTTTAGAGGTAATATATATATTGGAAATTTTGGAATATATATGGAATATATATACGGAAATGAGAATTTTGAAACAATAATATTAATATTATATAATTAATATAATAAGTAATAATAATTTTTGGATAAGAAAAGAAAAGGTACCAAGGAGAAGTATTTAAATTTAGTTAATATATAATGTAAATAGACTATTTTGGACTATTTTTCTAGTGTTAAGAGCTTTTTGATTATTGGAAAAATTTAGTTAATATATAATGTAAATAGATTATTTTTCTAGTATTAAGAACTTTTGGATTTTTGTAACTTTTGATATAAGATTAACTTTGAACGCCATTGTAATTGAACGAAAATCCAAGTCGGTAATTAAACCTAATCTAAGCAATAGTTAACAGAAAATTATTCTCTTCAAGGATAATTTTCTTTCTCGAAGAAGGGTGGGATGTTGTATTCCAGAATACTACCCTTATTCGCTTTAACACTAACTCATGTCCTTTCGAACACAACCCTTAAAACTACATCCTCACATATCTTACATTCTCAGTTAATACAGCACATTTCATAAATAAACAGACACTATATTCTATATCCAGTCACTTACAGCACATTTCATAAATAAACAGACACTATATTCTATATCCAGTCACTTACAGCACATTTCATAAATATGCCCATTTTCATAACAAGCACATTTTTCATTTCAAAACATGGCCACTTAGATTTTCGTTCAAAGTTTATTCAAAATTCTAAGTCACAGAGACTTCTAGATTGTTTTGTTCAGTTTATACGCCACAGTCAGTTAGAACAAAATTATCTATATAAACGAGTACATTTATATGAAAAAATTAGAAAGAAGAGAGCTCAGCTTGAGATAGCTGAGTTCAATAAAATAAAAATAAAACAAAATATTTAAATAAACAAAAGTTTAATTATTTAATAACCCCTTAATTATAAAAAATTATAATAACCTCCACGCTCTTCCCTCGAAAGAGGAAGCACGGCGTTGGAGACGTAACAAGAGCATTCCGTACTACACCAATTAAAAACATCCTCGTCGAATGCGGTCTCCCATCTATAGAAAAGAGACTAAAATATATATCAGCTACACTTGCTTACAAATTTACAATGTCTATAGCAACCCTCATAGTGCAGGACATCCGAAAAATTTATAAAAAAAAACGAAGGTCGAGATACCGCTCAGGACTGGAAAGGGCCATCGATATAGCCAAGGACTTACATATCCCTATAAATATTTCAAAACCCCACCGCACACAACACCCTCCATGGTTAATTCCGAGAAATACAATCTTAGATGACCTGTCCCATTATCCAAAACATTCAACAAATCAGATAATCTATCAAAAACTTTTCAAGGATACCATCGACAAACATCAAAACTGGAACCTGTTTTTCACAGATGGTTCCATAAACGAATCAAATGTGTCATTTGCTATAGTCAACGATCGCAAAGAAATAATCAGAATGGGATCACTTCCCACCTTTTGTTCCATCCTATCAGCGGAAGCAACGGCAATTTTGGAAGCAACAAAACTGATCCAGAAAATCCCAACGATTATCTGTACTGATAGCCTTTCAACTCTAAAAGCAATAACCAACGTAAACTCCACAAATGCTGTCATTCGTCAAATCCAAGATAACATTATTAAGAAAGCTAATAAAATAAAGCTACTTTGGACCCCCGGGCACTGTAACATTAGTGGAAATGAAGCGACCGACGCGGCCGCAAAACTAGGGACAAAGTCGCCTCTCGTCTCCTTCTATTATCCTAACAAAACGGACATAAGAAGACAGGTAAAAAATGCCCTTAAGAACGTGGAGGAAGAGGAATGGCACCACTACACCCACCTGTACAGCACTATTAAAGAGGACACCAAACCCGTTACTTACCCAACAACAGTCTCAAACAGAAAAATAAAATGCTTCCTACGACTCCGGCTAGGACACACCAAAATCACACACCAACACATCCTTACAAAAACCAGCCCCCCACAATGCAGTAACTGCAACAACCAAGTCCCACTTACTCCACATCACATCATATTCGACTGCCCAAAAGTCCAAACCATCGCAAACCAACTATTTGGAAACGACACCTTCAGCAACATTCTGGCAAAACCATCAGAACAGAATATCAACTACACATACGAATTACTAACACTTACTAACCTTCATAACAAAATTTAAAGTAACTCGATATTAGCCGAAAGCCCTAGCAGCTAGCGCTATTTAGAATTAAGTTATTGTGTAATTAATTACATTGTAATAAATAATAATAATAATAATAATAATGGATTGTCCCTTGTTCCAGTAATATTTTCAAATTACTAACCGTCAAAAAGACAGTTCCACCAACCGAGAGTGACAAAAGCAAAGCGATAAATTGCGTCTTATGTCATCTATTGATGAAAATTCTACCTGTCATTTATTATTCTGCTGTGAGATGTGCGACGAGTGTTTTATTCTCCGCCCGTGATTCTCGTTTAGGGTTTGGTTAAAAACGATTTTCGGCATTAAAACTAAATTCGAGTGCCGTGCTTCTTTTATATATTCGTACTTCATTTCATTTTCAACCAGTCCGTATTCGTCCACCGCATCTTCCGTGACTCAGAATTGTGAAACAAGAAGTGGCAGATATTTTTCTGATTATTAAAACAAACAGACACACCAGGCGAAAAAATGTTCTCCAATCCCGTTAGAAAATCCAATGGCTATATTTGAGAAGAGGAACGAAAGAAAAATTACTCTCGATGACACCCAGCAAATAAATTGCTTCGTAGAAACAGCACAGACAGTCGACGGACATACGGTAAGAAAAAAAAAGATTAAATAAGACTAGTGATAGAAATAGGGCTGACTAATCATATTCCCACAGGAGTATCTTCTGCGCGTTCAGCGGGGACCATTAAAGGAGAATAGTTGGAAAATTTTGCGCCGTTACAATGATTTCGCTGAGCTTAACAAGTTGCTTCGTCCCTCTGGCATTGAACTACCATTGCCTGGTAAGAGATTCATCGGCAATATGCGCCCGGACTTCATAGCTGAAAGGCGTCAAGGACTACAGGAGTACATAGACGCTATTCTAATGAATCCGATATTGGCTTCATCGCTACCGGCGAAACGTTTTGTTGACCCGGATAGCTACTCGCAATCTTTTCACGGTAAGCTAATTGAGACACAGTGTCCTTCAATAATTGATTCACAGCGTCTATTCATTTAAGTATGGACAACATTTACATATATTGTCATAGCAAGACATTTGTCTATTTATCTAACTCTTGAACCCTTAAATGCATACCCTGATTCGGAAGTTTTTATTTACCTGTAGGTATGGTTCACCCTTTTAGTGGGATTTTTAAGAAAGTAGGTCACGCAATTTTCTCCGCACATGTGGTGCCTTATGGGCACAATTAGTTCACATATAAACATCGTTTTGGTGGTGATTTAATATTGAATTGTTCCCTTTGTTTTATGTTAAATAAGTGGTCAGATAATGGGTGCGATGGCGTCACGTATACACTAACACCTAAAATTGTCGATAACTTTATCCCTTGTCTGTTTCTTTCTCTTTTTCAGAAACACTTTGTTTTAATTTCTCATATAAAACAATCGTATTTAAAACTTACTAGCTAGACGAGGATGTGTGAAATCTGGCTTAGTTAGCTTTAAACTTAATTAACTTACTAACTAACCTCTTAAGGGCTTAGACTACTGTGATGAGCATTAAAACAGGCTTTTGTCTGGGAATTAGTTTTTGAGAAATATCGCAAACGTATCAACTGCTTTTTATTAAGTCCTTAATTAATGAACTAATTAAAAAATGTATTCTTAAGAAAATCATTTTAAGCCGAAAAATGGAAAAATCGTCGAGATACCCCTTTTCGCACATTTCCGTGATTTTCAGGAGAGGTCGAACGGTGGAAATAAAATAACGAAGACGTATCGAGAAAAGGCCATTAACTACATTGTCCTTCGGCTCAATAAGTATGTTTTTCTCTATTCCTTTTTAGTGATCTTATAAGATCTTAAATTCGCTTCTACTCCGAGTTTTGATGATGTTGATTGCAATTGCGATCCCTTAAAATAAAAGGGTGTTACCATTGGAATTATAGGAATGCGAGGTATGACGACTCATTTGAATGGTCCTGACAATATTGGTGCTTCTGCAACATTGTTCTTTTTTTCACTGAAAGCCGCATGACGGATCAAAGCCTTCGCTGGTTGATGTTTCGTATCATGAAAATTGAAACGCTGGTTTTTAATTTATTTTTTCAACATTTATCAGTTCCGTTTATTTTTTTTTTGTCGATTCTAAATTACAGTGTAGGGTTATATTTTTAAGTAGGCTTGCCTTGGGGTGGGTTCCGGCCCTGCTTGCCCGTGGTTGTTTCAACGGGTTGCCAAGTCTCCTGTGTGTCCAAAATGAAAAGCGAACTATTGTATTTGGTTCTTTATATTTATTTTTATTTTTTATTTTATTTAAATCGCCGCCCATGACGAAGGGCGTATGCCCTGAGGACCACTGATCACGAATCCAAAAAAAAAAAGGCGAGAGGCCGACTTTTGCGAGACAAGAACAGATGTGTCCTTCATATTGTCTCTGGCTTCTAGTCATCTTGCGGTAACCAGAATCACCCACATCCGTGAGGATGTTGGGCTCGGTCTCGAGATATCTGAAAAAGAAAATGGGGGTGAGATATCTAAGGTTAGTGTGGACAGGGTTAGTTCAGGTGTTCTCTAACTACTTGGATGGAGGGATGGTGGGAAAGAAATTGTACAAGACCTTGGGTGCGGTAGTAAACGCAGATCACGTCTTTGGCGTCTGATGATCTGCGCTTTGGTCGGTGTGTATGTATGTTTGTGCCGTCTTGTACTGTGCGTGCGTGCGTGTGGTATGTTAGAAGTATACCCTATGGGATGGGTCCAGGATTCCTCTATTATAGTCAGGAGTGTTGTTGGGAAGGGTGCTTTCTTCAGTTTTGTACTAAAGAAAAAATTGTGGTGGTTTGATCCGAAGAGATCGAGAGAGAGAAGGGTCAAGAACGCAAGACTCCCGTACAAGTAGCTTCTCGCTGTTCTGAATGCTTTCAAGGTACTTGTATGCTAATTGTAGCAAGCACTCGTCGATAGGGGTAATGGAGGCACCTTCGTATAGGTGAGAGTTCGGGTAATGGCTAACGTCAGGCCGTCTACTGTGGTTGATGCATCTTCTGAGCAGATTTCTTTCGAAAACTCGAAGTCTTTCCACTGTGGCGGTTCCGCCAAACCCCTCTGTCTACTTACCGTAAAACCCCCATAACATTCAGCCAATTTCTTAACTTCGCCAATGCAACAGCATTATTATTATTATTTACTGGCCTGTAGGAACCCGGAAGTTCATGACCTCACCGACTCGCCTCCGCCATTGTTCCCTGTGCTGTGCGCTCTCCTTCCACGTTCGCTCATCTGATCCGATCTCCTCGAGGTCCAATCTAACATTGTCCTCCCATCTCCGTCGCGGCCGTCCTGTCGGTCTCTTCCCCGTTAGTTCACCGTCAAGAATTCTATGCACGGTCCTATCATCGCCCATTCGTGCTACGTGTCCGGCCCATCTTAATCTTCGCGACTTGATCACTCTCACTATTGTAGGTTTGCGGTATGGCTCTTCCAATTCGTGGTTGTGGAGTTCCCTCCATTGTACTGCCTCCTCGTCATATTTGCCACCAAAGATAGCCCATGGAACTTTGTTCTCGAATACGCGGAATTTGTTTTCCTCCCGTTTTGTGAGAGCACATGTTTCGCATCCGTATAGAACAATCGGCATGATTATGGTTCTATAGACACGGAGCTTTATATTACGTGAGAGCAGTTTGGATTTCAACAGTCTACTGGCTGCATGGCAACTAGCGTTGCCGGAGTGTAGTCTTTTGTTAATTTCCTTCGACGTTTCGTTTCTGGTATTCAGTATCGTTCCCAGATATTTAAATTCTATAACTTCTTCAAATATCTTGCCCCTGACGTTTATATGAGTTCTCTGGGGTCCACCTGCTCTCGTCGTAATCATGTATTTCGTTTTGTCTTCGTTTATTTCTAGGCCCACCCCTTCTGCTACTTGCATGATGATTTCACAGTTTTTACTTATAGTTTCGAGATTATCGCCCAAAACGGCGATGTCATCCGCATACGCGAGCACTTGTGTGACCCCGTTCAGGGATGATCCGGCCGTGTTGTCGTCTTGTGCCTTTCTAATAACATACCCGAGGACAAGGTTAAAAAGGGATGGTGAGAGGCCATCCCCTTGTTTTAGTCCGTCCCGGATTTCAAATGGTTCTGAGAGGTGGTTTTCTATTCTAACTCGCCCTTTGTTTTCGTTCATGCAGATTTGAATGAGTGCGGCATATTTTTTCGGGATCCCCAGCTCAACCACAATGTGGTAGAGTCTTTGCCTTGCGACTGAGTCGTAGGCATTTTTGAAGTCCACGAATAGTTGGTGAACCGTCTCTCCGTATTCCCACTTCTTTTCCAGCAGTTGCCTTATTGTGAACATCTGGTCGCTTGTTGACCGGTTCCGACTGAATCCGCATTGGTAGTCTCCCAATATTTCTTCTGCGTACGGTGTGATTCTTTCCAGTATGACATTTGTTAATATTTTGTATGTGATTGGGAGCAATGATATTCCTCTGTAATTTTCGCAGTCAGATCTGTCGCCTTTTTTGAAAATGGGGATGACTATTGCGGTTTTCCATTCTTCCGGAATGACTTCCTTAATGCAACAGCATTAGCACCTGTAAATGCTTCATGCATTATATAGATCAAATCTATAATCTTAAAGTCCCTGTAAAGAAAACTTACCTTTCCATGCATTCTCTTCGCATATAATTTCCTGTAAGAATTTCTTTCTACCTTTTCAAGAACCCCAGGCAAATTTCAATTTCCCACACCTGCACCGCAATCTCCACCCAGCATACCAGAAACATTTCTCTTTTCAAGGACATTAATGCATACAACGCGTTAGATAAGGTTGTTGGAAATAATTCTTTAAAGTGTATATGGCATCATGAATCCCAAGCCAGTCGGCACCATTTGTCTGTGTCAATAAAATGTATGTCGGGCAGCTTGTTTTTACAGCGGCAATAAACCGACCCGCGATTCGTTTGTACAATCGACAAACAATCACCGCATCTTAGGCATTATCAACGAAATCAAATTTTCTAGCATTTCCTAATGCAAACACGAACCCGGTTTCTACTGCAGACATAAACATCCAAGTTGCTTTTAGCACCATTTCCCGGCTGACTAGCGGTTTATTTATTCAACTGCAATGCACTTCTTCCCTTTCCTTGTTTCAGGTACATTCCCATGGCCTTGTGTATGAAAAAAACCGATGTGATCTTCACTCACACATACACATACATTGCCTAGTCTTTCTTCCTTGTTTCCACCACAGAGAAACACTTTCTTTCTTGGCGGAACAACGGACGAACATTGCGCGTGAACAATTTATGATGGAGGAGCAAGTGAACGAAGTGCCCGTGTATTGGCACAATATTTCCACCCCACAGTACCTCCTATTTGTATTCGAATATTCTATGAATATCGAGAAGTAGATTGGGAGTGTTTAATACTTAGAATGATAGTTACTGCTTTGGATGGGTTAAGTTGGATTTTCCATCGACTGTAATACTGATCAGTTCGTCCAAGTGACGGTTGAGTCGATTTGTTGCGAGTTTAGGGCTTTTGGATGACGTGTATATTAGGACGTCATCCACATAGCATATCTGGTTTACTCTCCCGTCCACTGGGCGAGGAATATCTGATGTGTAGATATTAAATAAGATTGGGCCTAGAATGGATCCCTGTGGTACGCCTGCAGCGGCGTTGAAGGTTCGGGAAAGCTTTCCATTCACTCGAAATTGAAAGGTTCTGTTTAAAACGAACTGGTAGATGATACTTCACAGCGTTCTACTGAGGTGAGTATTCAGTGATTTAAAAATGAGACCTTCGATCCACGTCGTGTCAAAAGCCTTTTCGATGTCCAAACTCACCGCAATGGTGGGTTCCTTATTAAAGATGCGCACGCAGACGTGGTTTTGAAATATGTTGAGAGCCATAGTGGTGCAGTGCGCTCTTCTGAATCCAAATTGGAAATCAGGTATTAGATTCCTGGCACTGATAAAGTTATTTAGCTTCTCGTATATGAATTTTTCATATATTTTGCTGATGCAAGTGAGGGGCGAAATAGGACGAAAGCTTGAGGGGTGATAATTTGGTTTCCCAACTTTGGCTATTGGACAAACAATAGTATGCTTCCAAGTTTGGGGCAAGTGCCCCATATTGTAGGCATGGTTGAGCAGAATGGAGAGCTTTATAAAGAATAAAGGAGAAAGCCTTTCCAACGAGTGGTAGGACATGTTATCGATACCAGGTGACTTCTTGAGGTTTCGAGATTTAACTAGGTTCTGTAGGGTATTTGGTGTGACGAAACTGTGACTATTATCACGTGTGTAATTGAAGTATACACTGTTAGCTGAGTTTAAGATAACTTTTGGCTCGTTAAAGTTGAATTTATTGTGAACCTCTGAACTAATTACTGCATTAGTGTCCGGGTCGCCATCCTCGAGAGTGAGTTTGTGATTATATTCAAAGGTCTCTTCGATGATGTTCGCTGTATTGGCATCATTATTGACAACAAGACCGTTGTGCATGATTGGCACAGTGATACGAGAAGTGCCACATATCTTTTTAACATTTTTATAAATGTTCTGGTCCATCTGAATACCCTTCAGTTTGTCTTCCAATTGTCGGGTGCGATTGTTTTGGATTCTTTGTTTTATCTGTGTGCCAATATTGTGAATAATGGATCGCAATAGTGGTTCCCTTTGCATGAAGCGGTGGCGGTATCTCATTCTGCAGAGCTTTTTACGCTCCCGAATGAGATGAAGAGTAAAGTCGTCATGGGGAATCTGATATCTCTTTTCAAGTTTGTACTTCGGGACATGGGTCTCTGAAGTTTCAACTAGAATCTCGTGAAGTCGAGCTGCAGCGTTATTTATCTTAACCGTCGTTAGGTTCCTGTCAGTGGGAAGAGAGAGTTGGTGGAGTTTTTCGTTCAATGTGACATTGAAGTTGTCCCAAATTGTGCGCCTGATCCTAAATCACTACCCTCTTCCATTTACCTTAAAAACCTAACCCTAATCACATAGGAAATACTTACCCTTTCTAAAAACCCCAACCCGTTTCCTACATTGAATCATATGAGCGACAGGTTAACACAAAAGTTAATTTGCCGCACATTGATTCAATTCCCTAAACCCGATTCCAATTGAAGCAAAAAAACATCGGGTTTGTACTTCTAAGAATTGACAACCACCGGTGGACAAATCTCGATGTCACGGCGTATAAAAGGCCGACGCATTTTGGATTCGCGGGAGTCAAAAATTCGACAGTCGAGGACACAGTCGAAAACAAGCAGTACCATAGTGAGCGCCATATAAACAAAAGTAAAACAATAAATGAACATTGAAACAAAGGACAACAGTTTTCATTTCGGCCCGGAGGTAAGAAACCAAATAACAGAATTAAAAACTAAGTGTTGTGTACCGGTAAATTCCGGTACGCTAACACGCCCGTAATCGGTTATATATCTGATATGAGCCCGCGATGCTCGATAACTGCGAATGAACGTGGTCACAGCGTTGTGGTCAGATACACCCGCCGATACTTGGGGAGGAAAGATTTGGGGTAGTAAATCTTTGGACACGAGAAAGATGTCCAGAATTGAGTTACCTCGCTTACCAACAGTAGGTGCCACTATTTCAAAATTTAGGGCATGCGAGTTTTCGGTGTACCATTGGTACAATTTTGTGCCATTTGGGCAAAAGACCGAGTTGTTCCAGCGGGGATGTCTGGAGTTAAAATCGCCGCCTATGGTGAAGGGTGTATGCCCCGAGGACCTTATTAATTGGCTGATATCCTCAGGATTAATGGGGCCATTATTGGTTTTATGCGAGTGGTATACGGAGTATATGTTCACTCTACCGTTATTAGCTAGATTGATCACCGATCCAAAATGTGCCGCCCTTTTATACTCTGTGGCGACAAAGAGTTCATACAAATTTTACTTAAAAATTCCAAGAAGTACAAACAAGATTTTGTGTGTTTCAATTGGAATGGGATTCTGGGAAGTGGGTGGGAATTTGGTTGAACAAATTCCCGGAAGGAGAAATTATGAAATGCATTTAGCATTAGGCATTTCATAATGTTAATGGTTATTGGGAATTGAATCAATGTACGACAAATGGACTTTCGGATACATTTGTCATGCATATGATTCAATTGGGGAACATGAATGGGATTATAGGTAAGGATAAGGTAATTGGGAATTGAATCAATGTGCGACAAATTAACTTTTGGTTTAATTTGTCGCTCGTATGATTCACTATAGGAACAAGATTGGGATTATAGGTAATAATGGGGATTGGGTGGGAGTAGTGATTTAGGATCACTACAACATGCTAGACAAAAAATGCTTAAATTCTAGCTTAATTGTTATGTTATACGGTCCTACGCAGACGCTCTAAACTAAAATTTACATGTCTACTGTACAATTTGCCTTTCGACAACAGAACTTTGTTTTTTAATTATGTTTATTTTTATAACAAAGAAAAACCAAAAAACGGTGTCAATTTTGTTTTTCTTTTTTAACTTAAATTTAACTTTTTTTTTTAATTTAACACCCGAAACTTCTTCATGTAGAATGGGGATATGTTATACCATACCGCATACATCAATACTGGTCGGATGAATGTCCAGTATGAAGTTATTTTCACCTTAGGGCCCAGAAGACTACTACGGAAGAGACTCCGTGTCATTGCATATGCGTTTTAGCTGCTGTAAGAGCAGTTGCTGTATGCTTATCAAAGTAAAGATACTGATTAAGCCAGATACCAAAGTATCTGACTACAGTTTTTACTTGTAGGGGAATATTGTTTCTTCCTGCAATGGAACATTTTTTTTCAATTCCGTTTTGTATCTCTTGATGCACTAGACAGGGGCGTTCTGAAAGTATAGTCTCTGTTTTCTGGAAATTTATTTTTAATTTCCAGTCGTCGCAAAAACGTTTGATTTTGTTGAAATCATCTTGCAGAAATCTGTTGATGATATCAATCTTTTCTCAAGCTCTATACACCACAATGTCGTCGACGTACGCAATTGCATGGTTGAGAGAACCCACTAGAATACTAGTCTAAATGTTAAATAAAATGGAAGAATTCACTGCTCCTTGTTGTAGGCCGTTTTTGATGTGGAAGGTCTTGTTAGAGATTATATCTCCACACTTCACCACAAATTGCTTACCCATTATCATATCGTACATAATGTATAATAAATATTCGGGCATACCTAGATTTGATAACTTATATACAAGTCCTTTTAACCATACGGTGTCGAAAGCCTTTTCAAAGTCAACCAAACCCAATAACGTGGACATCATATGGTTGAGGGTCGTGCTGAGGAATTCAGTTAAATTTCCTTGTTGTCTTTACCGCTCCCCGAATGACGGCCGACCGGCGACATTTTTCGAACATCTTTCACATACCGTCGACTGGATACAGATCAACCACCCGGCTTCTGAAATTGTCATGCTTGGCGACTTTAATGTGCATAATTCCGGCTGGTTGGTATATTCTAACAGAACCGACGAGGTTGGGAGGCTGGCGGAGATGTTTGCTGTTAGCCATAACGTGACTCAACTTGTGGAGGTACCCACGCGAGTGCCGGATGCACGAGGCGATTATGCGAACACCCTGGATCTGTTTTTGACATCTGAACCGAGTATTTATACCGTAGAGGTTTCTGCGACACTGGGAAACTCAGATCACTGCTTGGTATCTGTCGCGCAAGCACTTGCATATCAAGCGAATAACCGGCCTAGGCAGCTTCGCCATGTATGGAAGTATGGGGCTGCTAACTGGGACGATTAGCGAGATTTCTTCGCATCCTTCCCATGGGCGGAGGTGTGGTTTGGAGGCTCCGATGTTGACGTTTGCGCGGAGTCGGTCACAGAGATTATTCTTCTCGGGATGGAGATGTATATTCCACATTCCATCAAACGAGGTTCATCTGATAAGCCTTGGTTTGATAAAAAATGCGAGCAGATTACAGCGGCAAAAAATATAGCTTTTAAGCAATGGCGCTCCACTCCCACCGATGTTAACAGAACGAATTTTGTTGGAATCAGAAACGCGTGCAACCTGGCGATTGATACCGCGAAGAAAGCTCACAACGACAGGGTGATCAATAAACTCCGGTGGCTGGCAGGATCACGCACCTTCTGGTCAATGGCAAAAGCTGTCAGCGGTAACTTCGCATCCTCCTCTTTCCCTCCGTTGGTGACAGACAGCGGGACGTTAGTCACGAATTCAAAGGATAAAGCTAATGTGTTCGCGAATTTTTTCCCGCGAATTCAAACCTCGATCCCGGTCCTTTGGAACCACCTGTGATTGCGCCGGTACGGTCTTCCATGTGGGATGTGAGATTTCGCCCGCGTACTATTCAACGCATTGTACGTGAACTGGACTGTTGAAAGGCAACCGGCCCAGACGGAATGCGAGCAATAGTCCTTAAGAACTGTGTTCCAGAACTATCGCCGGTTATTGGCACAATCTTCCGCTTATCTTATGCACGAAGGACCTTTCCTGCCTGCTGGAAAATCACTCGAGTTCAGCTAATCCCAAAGAGGGAAAAAAAGTGTCTCCCACAAAATTACCGACCGATAGCATTTTTGTCTATGTTATCTAAGGTGATGGAAAAAGTCGTCAATACAGAGTTAGTAAAGTATTTGGAGTGCAACGGATTTCTGAATGATCGTCAATATGGATTCTGTGGCAGGCAGTCCAAAGGAGACCTTTTGACACTTATAACCGATATATGGACAACTGCGATTGAACGGCATCGTGAGTCAAGGGCGGTCGCATTGCATATCTCCAAGGCTTTGGACCGCGTCTGGCACGGGGCATTGTTGAGCAAACTTCGTTCATATGGACTTTCCCAGCAGCTCTGCGACTGGACGAAGAGCTTCCTCGAAAATCGATCGATCCGGGTTTTTGTGGACGGCGAGTGTTCGGATCTGTATCCTGTTAGTTCGGGGGTGCCTCATGGCTCTATTTTGGCTCCAAACTTGTTTTTGCTTCACATAAATGATTTGTTGGAGACAACGGATAACAAACTGTTCAATTTTGCGGATGATAGTACGCTTGTTTCCTCTTTTTCGAGTGTTCGGCCGATGGGTACATCTACGTGGCATCAGCTGAGATGTAGACAGATTGACTCTCTGAATCAGGATCTAGATAAGGTCCTGCAGTGGGGAACGCAACTTCGCCAATCTCGTCGACTTCAAACCAACGAACACACAATATACAACACTCACAAAGAAAAGTGGATCATCGGTTTATAGCGTTTGAAATAATAGTGAAGAACGTGTGATTCGAACTGACGCTATGACAGTTAGAATCAACACAAATTGAACCGAAGCGTAACACATCAGGCTACTGGCCGATTTTAGAATTCGATTTTTAAACTCAAGTATATTCCACTATATTCCACTGATGTGAATTATTTTTGTTATCGCCATGGTATACGGCTCTGATGTATTTTCTTATTCGATTTTCGTTCGGTGTTCTTCACTATTTGATTGTGTATAGTGTGTATCTGTTAGAGACGCCACGGGTTCCACAGCTGATGATGAATGGCCAGGCCCTCGAATCTGGAGAAAGCATGAAATTGCTCGGCGTCACGGTCTGTGGGAATGTATTATGGCATAAACACGTGACGAGCATCGCCAGGTCAGCCTCAGGAAAACTGAGCTATCATTTTAGAGCCAAGAACTCCGGTCCAGCTACTTCTGTATAACTCCCAAATTAGACCCGCGCTCGAATATTGCTCTCATGTTTGGAGCTCGGCTCCTAAACATACCCTCGACCTACTTGAGAGCATACAGAGACAGCGATCCGCGTGATCGGGGACTCGGCGCTGACGTCGGAATTACAGTCGTTATCACATCGAAGGAACGTAGCCGACCTCCGCCTGTTTTAAAGATATTATCACGGGTACTCTTCTTCGGAGATTCGTGGATTATATGCGCTCCAATTCGGTTTATATGCGGTTCACAAGACAATCCAACGGATCGCACCGGTTTGTGGTTCATCTCCCGACGACGCGAACATCCCTGCATCAGAAGTCGTGCCGTTACAGAGCGGGGAAGCTGTGCAACTCCCTTCCTACGCGAGTGTTGCCGGACGTTACATCCTGCAGCTGTTCAACAGAAACTGCAACCGTTTTTTGGTGGCATCTCGGGGCGCCCACTCGGCGCTATAGCATCGCCTCTCCGGGGAGAAGTGTAATAAAAAAAAATCCAGGGTAAGCGCATAATCGCCAGGTGAGGAAACTCTACTGTCCGTAGCCTACACATCTTTAATTCCCCTTCAACTACAAAAACTGTTGCAGCTGTTTATTTACTTATTTCCGGTTTCTGGGATATCGTCTTGCTCAATCCGTCGCGTTTTTTTTTTTGTTTTTTTTTTGTGGGCGGGTTTTTGGCGACATTATGGGTTCTCTCATTATACATTTAATTTGTAACCCCCGAAATTTAGATCGTTCGACCAAGTCGTTGCACTCACATAATGTTTGATCGTTCGCTTTATTTATATTGGCAATATTGGAATGATGTTTTTTTTTCATAGTCGCGTTCAGGAGTCAAATATAAATTGGAGTAAGTTCTGTGTTTCATCAATTTGAAACTACAACTACGCAGGATTTCTAAAGATAATTGTTGGTCTGAAGAGGGGAATGCAACTTGTAACATGAGCGGTTTGACAGTTGAAGCATGCTCGTTAAGGACAGGTTACAGGCTAAGTTTTAATAATAATAACTCAATAGGGTAACTCCCTACGGGTATCACAACCATGTCGACGGCACCGTATTCATTGCGGATCTCACTATATATATTTCGAAGCGCTATTGGTCTTTAGTGCCGAACAGTTGCAATGATATGAGGGTTTCGCGCCGACCAGCGCAGCATTCGTGGTTTAAGGAGCAATTTCATTTCTATATCTGGAATTCTCACACTAAGCGAAACCAATCACTGATACCAACATTGCGAATTTCATGTTATCTTAGTATAACTTGGTGCCACTGTGTGAATTGAAATACCTCCTCATTAAGAGACGAATTGTGATCGTATAGATTCAGCCAAAATGTGGATGTCATTATTGAGTAAAAATAAAGACCAATTTAACCGCCTAAAACAGTCTTTCCGAGTATGCTAGTCGGTTCTTTCATAGGCACGTTTTAGAGCCTTTTCGTTAACTTTACTGTTGTTAGTACACAATATTTATATGTCAGTTCAACTAAGTTAAGGATGTGTCTTTTTTCCAGATCAAGCACTTCAAAATGCCTCGCTTTGCCTCCGTACCGAAGGTTTATACGTTTTAGGCCAAACAATGGGTGCCATTGGGTGGCGCCTACGAAAGCATTTTTTTAAAGTTACACCAAAACCGCCAGAAAAATCAAGCAGTAGACATTTAGTAAAATCGGGATCACAATCGCATCAAGCAAAAAACTTACCGTCCTCCAGTAATGGCAGTAGTAGCATTGACGGTGGAATGACAGGACCAATTGGTGAACTAGTACTTGAATGGATTGAATTTGGACCAGATAAGTATATCGACGAAAAGGAAATTCACGGCATACTGAAAAGTTTAGCAACGCTCCAGCATCCATACATTGATCCCATTATTTATTCTTCATCAAACGAGAATGGAAGCTTAATCATACGCAAGTAAGTTTTGATGATAGCCATAGTAAAAATGGACGTTTAGTAAATTTTGTTTCGGTTTTAGGTTCCATAAACAAGGCACCTTAAAAGATATTCTTTGCATGTCTACACCGAAAAATCCGTTCCTTAATAAATATGGAAACCCGAAGGGTAGAACTACGCTTTCAGTAAAACAGGTGGCTCTGTATGGTCGACAAATTTTGGAAGCTTTAATATTCATGCATTCGAAAGGACTGCCATATGGTAAGTTACAAATTATTTGTTTCAATATCGGGTTTTTCAATAGAGACATGACGATTTTGTATGTGCGGGTTGTACTTGGTCGTGTGCTATTCAAAAATGAAAGATTGGTTTTGTTATGTGGTAAGATTATAACTTATTATTATTTATTGGCCTGTAGGAACCCGCAAGTTCATGACTTCACCGACTCGACTCCGCCATCGTTCCCTGTCCTGTGCACTTTTCCTCCACCCTTGACCAGCCGATCCGATCTCCTCAAGGTCAAGTTAAGATTATAACATTTAATATTTTTTAATTAGAGATAAAATATTGTAGTTAAGAGTATACAAAGTAATATAATTAATTAAGGAGAATAGTTATGTTGATTTACGTGGTGATTGCCGTCAGCCCGCGTCTCGGGCGACGTAGCAGCTTTCCCGGTTGCAGGGGGTGTCGGGTTCTTGATCCCCCCTGGTTATTATGTTGTTCCCGTGTGACCGTTCTCTGGTGGAGATGTCGGGATTATATAGGTTGATATCACGCGCGGCACTAGTATCCATTGCGGCCGTATGTGTCCGTTCACTGTCCGTTTGTTATGATTATTTTACAATTTATGATATTAAGATATATTTTTAATATTTATTTAATATATTTTTAATGGTATTTAATATCGCAATATATTATAAGTTAAGTGTAATAGACTTGTGTGGGTTCTTTAAAGTATTCCCTAAGAACCACCTATTCCCTTAAATCAACCTGCCTTCCCCCCACTCCACAAGCCACTTTACTTACCTGCAATCGAGCAGCATAAGCTACCTTTCATTAGCTTTCACCTGAAAGTAAAACCCCAGCAAGCATGCACATCATCAAATCATTTCGTTCATATTACATGAACCATACCAACCCAATCGGCTCAGCTCATCAGGAATCTCGATTGGTAAACACACGCCAATCTAGCAACGTGTTCTTGTTCCAACAATCCGTTGTCCAAGAAGACACGTCGGACAGCGTACTTGTTGACACAGCTGCAGCCGATATTTTTCCTACCATTTCTTAACCAAACATTGCCCATATATCCACTAGGTTCGCAACAGTTGCCACCAATTCCCCTTTATCGGCCATCAACCGATTATAGAATTAGGCATAAACATGATTGTTATTTAAACAATCATACCTCATGATCGTACCCATGTATCATTACATTAGCTTAATCAATAGCTACCCTAGCCACTGCCATAATAGACAAGTCTTCGGCTGACCTATCGTCACCGAAAAATCTATAGCCTACAACGGCATGATTATGAGCGATTAAGTAAACACAACAATGTTCCCATGTTGCCACGGCTAAACCAAGCATACAGTAACCTCACTGCGTTTATCTTATCTACCATCCGTTGGTCCATAGCCACCCTGGGTAAGTCTAATGCTTGCACATTTGTAAGTTAAATTCCTCATGACCGGTCACCCAAGTGGCGAACGATCATCGAGTTACCACACGACCCATGATTGTTGTTTAAACAATCGTATCAATACCCATGCCCTATGATGCATTCTTTGAAGCAAACAAGGCAGCCAGCCCCCGTATTCGATCATCTATTTGATCAGCCGGGCAATTTAGATTTCCTTTCATGTACCCTTCGCATCTGCGTTGTCATGACTTCCAACGAATGGGTGTTTATCCTGACCTGTACGGTCCCCATAGAAACTTGCCAACAAAACTCACACCGATTGCCCATTTGCCGACGCCAATGAAAAGATCGGTGTTGCTCCTCCTAGATCGAAGGAAATTCATCTCTATGGCGGCTAGTGGATGTTGACGGCAACATCACGAGGAGTCAAAATCTATCTATTGTCCTCAACGGACATCAATTCAACAGCGGATTGTGTTTTAAATATTACCAGAGAGTCAAACTTTAAGAGTCGAGTAGACAAGTTGATGTCGTCGCGTTGTGGTGGTTTTGAGAATTTATAGAGTTGCGTATCGATGCGTGCGGAAATACACCCTTGCGGGAATTCATTATTGGAAAAATTAAAATCTCACGAGTGTTGTGTGTTTCGTTAATGTTCGCCGTGTCATTGTGCGCCGATTTATTTGGTACATCAAGTGTCCTTTATTTACTAACTATGGATGAGCGCTACAAGTGAGAACTATGTGTACAAGGCTTTCTGCCTTTCCGTAAACCACAACTTTGTGAATTTTTGAATTTAAACAGTATAGAGAACTGTGGGTATTTTATACGTTGGCATCAGCAAGGATGCGATTTTTGCAAAAACACCAGATTGCTAGCTAAAACTCCTCCGACGAAAAACCAATCACCAAAATTGTCTATCAAAAAGAACGCAAGCACCAAGAACAAAATAAATAAAACAACTGAGTTACTTTTAATGTTTCTTTATTTTTATCCACGAGTTCACAAGTTCGTTACACGGATGGTTTGAATCTTTAGAATTTATTACTATTAATTATGACACATTACAATCACGCTTAAATAGAAACTTAAAGAAGATTTTGATCGAAATTAATGTGTTTAAAACGACAAACTATTGGTTATAAATGACTTATTTGTCGCCGGAGACAAAAAGAACAGCGTGAGATTACTACTCAAAAGTAGTTGCGCCTACTTTCTGGTGATAAAATTGGGCTCTGTACCCAAAATCTGCCTCGGGTATGTGTGCACGCGGCGGTGGTTAAGTTCTGACTCCTTGAGAATTCGTCCTCAACATTCCTTGAAGCCACGCGGCTTAGACGCTGATCAATCAAAGAGCCAATCCGATCGCTTCATTGGTAGTAACCCAATGGCCATCGAACTGGAAACTCAACATATGATGCAGATTTGTTTTTACACTGCGGACAAGTGTATAGTATCGGATAACATTTGTGTTTTTATTGAATAAAGAATCAAACATCAACTCCTGAGTTTCATTTTCTTGTCTTCGGTTGTGCACAGTTTTTGTGAACATTAGTGTGGAGATCAGCGTGCATCGGGGCAATTTTTGCGGAGAATTCAACGGTGGTGTTTCTACTGAACCTGCGTCCTTGTAGACGCGCTAGTAATATACCCACAGACTTACTTGGTTTGACCGTGGAGCGGTCACTTAGTGTTGCTGTTGATACTGCTGCTGGCAGGTTGCAGGGGTCGTTGAGCGTTGTGCTCCCATGTTTAGCTAGTTGTCCCGTTGTTGATTATTCTTTTGTTCGAAAGCTTTCCGCGACATTTGTCTCGTTTCTTCTTCTCATCAACTTACTTAGATTGAGTGGATAACCCTCGGATATGCCTTTGAACTTAGACGGCCACTTGTATTCCGAGAATTATTGCGCTCATTAGGTGACTGGAGGATAATGCAGGAATCTAGACTCTTTGATTTCCCAGACTCGTCCAGTTCGTTCGTGTTTTAACGTCGAATTGAATTATTTTTCGCCGTTGATGTTTTATATTTTAAACGGCGCCAACGCCGTTTTTATTATTTTTCTGCCAAGTAAAATTTGCACAAAGTAGTTTATGCAAATTAGCTACTTGGCGATTTGTTTTCCCTTCACAGGTAGAGAGGGGAAATTTGCGAAAGGGGATTAGTGGGTGTTAGGTGAGGATATGGACGCGAGGTCCGTAACACACCCAAACAAATACACAATTGAAGTTTCTTCGCCCTTGTTACGTGCGGCTTCCGCCATCCCCATCGTTTGTTTAGTTTAAAATATAATAAAATAGTAGATGGTAAGGTGGTGAAAAAACACACGATCCACATGTTGAATGTACGAACGTACTTTTGTTCGATTGTGGATCGTGTGGAAGCTGGATCCCTTAGCGGAGTGGATGGAGATAGAGAGAGAGAAAAGTTTTTTTTAGTGAGCTTAGCTGTAGAAAGAACAGCAAGTTTTGTTCCGTTTTTGTTTTTGAGAAGAAGAAGTGAAGAGTTGAGGAAGGAAGAGGAAGGGCGCCGGTTGTTCGATGAACAAAGAAAGATTAAAATAAAAAACTGTACAAAAAGAAACGAAATTGAGAAAGTAAAAGTTGATTAAATGAAAATTGTACAAGTAAAGAAACGAAATTGCAAAAGTAAAAGTTGATCAAATAAAAATTGTACAAGTCAAGAACGAAATTGTAAAAGTGAAAGTTGATTAAATAAAAATTGCACAAGTAAAGAAACAAAATTTGAAACTTTCCTGAAACGACGTGCGTTTAACAATTTGTCCGGAGAACCGGAACATTATCGGAGGTCCCAAGATCTGTAGATCAATTTACCAACTTGGTACACCAGGCCACAGAGAGGATCCATGTTGGAAGCGAATGTGGAAACATCCCCAGAGGAGTTGCTTTAGTTTCGTGGAGAGACCGTAATGCTTCGAGGAGGGAATAACGACGGAAGTACTGGATGCCCCGCGCAGGAATAAAGACAGGTAACCAAATTTATATATTAAAATATCTGTGGCGGAAAACGTCACACCCTTGGGCACTTCAGACCGAACCAACCAAAAGGGTGGTGGCTTCATTCTTAGAAGAGGTTCCTCATAGTAATTGGTGTTAGCCCTATTTCTTTTGCGTTATTGTCCGTTGTTTGTCGCGGTCCGTCCATTTTTAATCATCATCGGCACTACAACCGGGATCCGATCTGGGCCGTATTTAGCAAGTCTCTCCACTGGTATCCGGTCCGTTTTCGAGACTTGCCAAATTGTCCATAATAATTTGTTTTTCCGGGCAAGGTTATTAGCCTTGCGCCAAGATTTCTCAGGAGTCGCTGTATGCATTGATTCACTACTTGGCGGGTGCCAAAGTAGCTATGCAGGGGTGTCACATGGAGACTGCATGTCAACCTGGATTCAACAGGGACAAGGATCGTCCTGGCCTTCTCCACTGAAAGCAGAGACTTTGCCCTATATCTTCGCCCCCACCCCCTGTGCCCATTTTTGGCCTCCTTTATTCATAATAGGGTCTCGGCTTGTGTACCACCACGTTTCTTCTCCCTACTTTTATTACGGTATTCATCGGGCCTTTTATTTGTATTACTTTATAGGGACCCCTTCATATGGGAGCTAACTTTCCTTGTTTCCGCGCGTTCCGCAATTAAAACCTTGTCCCCCACATGGAGCGTGAATGGGCGTGTCTTACGGTCGTAGTACTCTTTGGACTTCCTTTTGGAAATTAAGGGGGTATTCTGGTCTAGACGCACGAATTTAACGCAATTTTTGAAGCGCTGTAAAAAAAAAACAATCAATATTTTTACTATTCGTTTTTTTATAGGATGTTTATAAATATTTCAAGAATACAGTAAAAAAAATTGAAATTAAAAAATTCAAAATTCAAAAAGTTAGCAGCTGATGAAGTGGGGGATCTCAAAAAGTTGGCACGCGACCATACCCACGATTCAACCCTCCTAGCAATCTGAAAAAAAAGATTATTAATTTACAGAAATGCCTCTATCGTTGGAACTAAAAAAAGTTGAAAACATTTTTTTTTTTAACAAATTTATTTTTGTACCACTTTTTTTTAGTTTTTCGAATTTTTAAAAAATAGTTAACATTGAAATTTGGGGATGAGGATTGTTCATGCAATAGAAAAGCCTATAAAGAAGACATATACTAAATTTGAAGTATATCGGTTCAGTAGAACTTGAAAAATCGTGGGTATTGTTTTAAAAAAGACAGTTTCGAGAAAAACGCGTTTAAAGTTTCACGTAAAGTTTCTCGCGGTCTAAGTCATGAAATGATATTTTAGGCTTACGTTTATTCAATTTGCCATTCCTGCTGCATACATTGGACCTTCCTCGACTTCGAAATAAGCATCTTTCGCGCTTCTCTCTTCCAACCGAGCAATTCTGGCCTCCTTTGATGCGTTAGACGCTCGTATCTATTCTTTTGTTCGATTCGTTCCCGCCGAGCCGGTTTTGACGGCGCGTCAGCAAAACAGCCATACCTCCGAAAATAATTTAAATTTTCTAAAATCCTCTTAAAGACAGATTCTTAGAGGGTTAAGCTTTGAAAATATGAAAAAAAAAATGATTTTTTCAAATTTCTAGACCCCTTAAAGGTTACGCCTTGCTATCGTACGTATGTTGGAGTTTGTACTTCAATAGCTTATGGTAACTGTCATCGTTATACACCGGTTCCGGAGATTATTTTATACTAGTCGGTATTTCCGCGGTGAACCCAAAGAGACAATCCATTGGCGTAAGTTTAGTACCTTCGTGTACTTTGGTGTTGTATACGAATGTTGCCGTCCTCGGGTATTGGTGCCATGGTTGATAATTCCCATCTCCCGATTTTCCAACGGAAAGGTGGAAAATTCCTTTATTGGGTGCAACCCCACCCTTATCCGGTCTACGATTTGTGGGTAATTGATGATATTGAGTGCCTCTATTTGGAAACACTTCCGTGAACTTAGCAATGGACATACTATTACCGACCCCGACTGCCTGAGACGCATCGTTCACAGGTATATGTTGCCTGTGTCGCGAGTCCTGTGGGTTTGGCCATGTTTCCCCGTAGGCCTGGTCCGAAACCCTTGTCGTTGTCTGTGGTAGATCTGGTTCGTTTTCCCAATAATAAAAAGGTTTGTTCCTCAACATAGTCGGTTTATTTGTCATGGTGGGACCATAGTTGGAGTCATTCCTGTTAGGTGGCTGGGCATGGTATGTTTCCACCCGCGCCGGTGTTTTACCATACAAATCGCTGTTGCCCCACATCTTGTTCTGAGTCTTCTCCATTGGGAGAAATCGCGCAATAATTCGCTCAATTGGGTCCTCTTTCGATTCTAATAAGCGATGTCGGAATTGGTCCTTCCTAACTCCAACCATTAGTACCGATTTTGCCAACCTTTGGGTGGCAAATACGGCACTGGTGTCTTGTCCATACGTACGCGTTGGTGCTTCTTTGCAGTCCGTTACCACTTGAGTGACCTGGGAAGTGAAGTCTGCGACATCCTCTTCGTGGGATTGTCGCATATGAGAGAGTTTAGAGTGTAACTCCTCGTATGATGCTTGTTGTACGTTGTTCGTACTCTTGGAGGGTTGTCGGGAGTTTTCCTTAAATATGCGGCAAACTTTCTCATCCAACCGGATGGGTAGCCACCGCAGAAAACTTTTTTCCTCCGCCGCGGACAATCAACTGAAGGTCCTATTACAACTTTCGAGGAAGCTTTGCAGTTCCACAGTTGCGTTTCTTTGGACTAGGTCCAAGATTCTTTCCGCTCCCAACGTGGCGTTGATGGGTTCTTCCGTCGCGCGTTCCGAGGAATTCCTTCTCGAATGGCTTCTCGTTTGCTTCACGTTTTATTTAAATCCCCCCAAAGACTAACCGACTAGCATGAACCGTGGGTATAAACTCGATAGGTTGAGAACCAAAGGGAGATTGTGGAGCTAAAACGACCAGCGATGAGCGATGAGACCAAAAACACTTCGCCTTGCCCAACATACAATTAGGTAGAAATATTCCTGATTGTACTTCTTTAGGAACCAGATTTACCTCTTCCTGGATTTCTATGGGAAGTATAATCATCTTTCGTGAACGTCCCGGTACCATAGCCGGTCTGTTCAGAAAAATGTTTACCTCCGAGTGGTGTGGTGGTAGGCGTACTACCACCGCTTCCTCTTCCTTGTCGCCTTTCGATTTATGGGATTTTGCGGTGATGGAGTACTTGCGACCGAACAAGTTTTCGCAGCTCTTCCCCTGTGTGGGTAGGGTATTCGGGTTACTACAGACCGCGGTTTGGATCTTCTGAGATCCCCTTGGTGTGGGTTCCCACTTGGCTGCCTTGTGCCCCGACATCCCCTTCCTATCATTTGTAAATTTAATGGACAAACTTTCCGGATTTATGCTTGTTTGGGGAAATTCCAAACAGTCTATTAACGTTGCAATTCCTTGCAAGAAAGTCGTTCCTCAACAAACCGTCTGCAGACGAACCCGACAAGGAATCTACTACTTGGAAGCTACAGGGGATTTCCTGATGTAATTCGAATATCCCCTGGCAGTTGCCTCTAGACCTGTCCTTGCCAAAAAGCGTTCGGAGGGTAGTTGTTTTATTAACATCCACTATATATTCCTGGTGGAGTGCCTTTAGTTTAAGAATACTGATCTCAGAGCTTGTGTCCACTATTAGGCGTGTAGTGTTCCTATGGCCATTGTCTAGGGGGAACTGGAAAACTGTAAGTTTCATTGGTGGAAACTGAGAGCAGGTTTTAACATCACGCAAGTTTAGTTCGGCCGGGTTGGGGTCTGCCGACCTGACCTCTGGGAGTTTTCCAACCTCTCGCCTTTCGCCCCTAGTCGACACCCTGCTGCCGTGTGGGTTTGTCGTCCGCAAGGTGTGCACTGTTTATTACTCTTCCTAGATTGATCACTCTTCTTTGGGGTCTTTGCAGAATCTGTACTAGTGGAGCCCGAGTGCCTACGGTCCTTCTTGGGTTGGCGGCGTCGTGGTCAGTGTTGCCGATATTTCCAATCTGTAGTGTTCTGCTTTGAATCCTCACCAGGTTCAGTACTATTAGAACTGGTACGGTTCTGGGTTGTAGCGGCCTTTAGTTGTTGACCGCCTTTGTCGCATGTATGCCTGTGGTCCCGTGAATTTTTCTTCGCCTGGACCTTCTTCCATGTCGTATTGACCGTGCAGTCGCTGGGGTATGGTGGTGGCGTACAGGGTCATCTATCTTGTAGGGTGTACAGATTGGTGGCTTCCGGGGTTTTCCCCGCTTGCTCCTGTAATTACACCCTTTCCACGTGTGGCTCTTTCGGCTACAAAAGACACTACTTTACACTATGATTCGGTGCTTTTGTTTGCTTTAAAGTAGAGGCTTGTTCTTGCCCTTAGTTTGATGTATTCGGGGCACCCAATGTTGGTACTGTGACTTTCTCGCGGAGGTTCAGGATTACGTGTATGCGGTTGTGCATCTTGTGCGCGGCAGTCTTTAATATCGTGCCCATATTGTCTACAATCCCTACAGAATGGTGTGTTCTGACGCCTTAGACACTCGTCGTATAAGTGTTCCTTCTTATTGCAGAAACTACACCCCATGTGCGCAGTTAAGGGTTAAGGTAGTGCACGCGTGTCACGGACCTGGGCGGGCGACTTATCGTGGTAATCACCTCTAGCACCCTGGTGGGGTTGTGGTATCTCAGGTCGCCTTGCTCTAGATCCTATTGGTCCTTTAAACGAACGCGGTGGTGTTTGTGACCTCAACGTCCAGGCATTTAAGACCAATGTACATCGATACCTCCTTTATCCACTTCCTCTCCTTCCGCCCACACTGTGCTCTGACACTTAGGGATACTCCAAAATTCCCTTTTGTGCGTGCATTTGTGTAAAAAAAAAAAAACCTGTTCTTCACCGGCTGGGGGCGTGTAACAGGCTGGGGTCGTTCCGTGAACTTAGCAGTGGACCTACTATTACCGGCCCCGACTGCCCGAGATGCATCGTTCAGAGGTATATGTTACCTGTGTAGCGAGTCCTGTGGGTTTGGCCATGTTTCCCCGTCTGTGGTAGATCTGGTTCGTCCTCGCAATTATAAAAAGGTTTGTTCCTCAACATAGTCGGTCTATTTGTCATGGTGGGATCATGGTTTGAGTCATTCCTGTTAGGTGACTGGGAATGGTATGTTTCAACCCGCGTCGGTGTTCTCCTACCATACAAATCGTTGTTGCTTCACATCTCGTTCTGAGTCTTCTGCATTTGGAGAAGTGCCTTAATACTTCGCTCGAGGGGGTACTCTTCCGATTCAAATATGCGATTTTGGAATTGGTCTTCCCTAACTCCCACCATTAGTACCGATACTGCCAACCTTTTGATTTGGATGGCAAATGGGGCACTGGTGTCTTGTCCATACGTGCGTGTTGCTGCGTCTTTAGAGTCCGTTGCCGCTTGAGTGACCCGGGAAGTGAAGTCTGCGACATCCTCTTCGTGGGATTGTCGCATATGAGAGAGTTTAGATTGTAACTTCTCGTATGATGTTTGCGGTAGCAACGCATTCCGGAGTCGTTGCTTGTACTCCTGGGGTGTTGTCGGGAGTTTTTCCTTAAATGTGCGGGAAGCTTTCTCACCCAACCGCATGGGTAGCCACCGCAGTAAACTTTTGACGTGACAACGTCTTATAAATCGGTATACTTTACGATAGACTTTGGTTTGAACGCGATTCAAAACCGATCACAGTGCAACAGATGAACGTAATTTCGGACTGGCACACAAAAGAAAATCGACAACTGTGTCCTGACGAATACACAGTAGTTTGTAATACTTGTAAAATTTCGTTAAGCAAACCAAAATTAATGCCTACACTTGGATGCATTCGGAAAAAAGTTTGTAGCGTTACGATAACGATAACCGATAACGCACGAGCCGCAGTGAGCGAGAGCGCGACTCTCTTAATTGCTCCTAAGTCAAATACAGAGAGACAACGGGAATACAGACAGCGTCTTGCACTGTCGAGAACAGCTGTACAGGTTGAAAGTGTAAAGACAAAAAATACACAGAGACAACGCGAAAACAGGCAGCGCCTTGCAGCATTAAATAAATCGGATATAGCTAAGAGAAAATGGTCTGTTCATAGTGGTTTCGCAGCGGCAAGTTCAAACAACGTTCAATAACTACAGGTTGTAAACCTACAACAGCCTTCGGCTGCAGAACCCGTGTATTTTACAATACAACCAGTTATATCGGCGCAAGAGGTATGGGACATGAAATGGAACAAATCGATATCAAGATTTAAATTGATGTTTCTTGACAATGACTTGGGGTATGCTTGCTCTGTTTACGATATACTTTGGTTTGAACGCGATTCAAAACCGATCACAGTGCAACAGATGAACGTAATTTCTGACTGGCACACAAAAGAAAATAAACAACTGTGTCCTGACGAATACACAGTAGTTTGCACTACTTGTAAAATTTCGTTAAGCAAACAAAAATTAATGCCTACACTTGGAGGCATTCGGAAAAAAACACTTTAATTTTGATTTAATAACTTATATATTCAATGTTACATATTTAGTATACGTTGTCACGAATATAATGTCCGAGCGCCTTGCGCCTAGACAACCATTTTTTTTTCCTCCACCGCGGGCAAGCAACTCAAGGTCCTATTACAACTTTCGATGAAGCTCTGCAGTTCCACAGTTGCATTAGGGCCTTTTTGCCCACCGAACACCGGTACGTTTCTTTGGACTAGGTCCAAGATTCTTTCCGCTCCTAACATGTCGTTGATGGGTTCTTCCGTCGTGTGTCCGAGGAATTCCTTCTCGAGTGGCTACTCGTTTACATCGCGCGTTTATTTAAATCCCCCCAAAGACCAACCGTCTAGGATGAACCGTGGGTATAAATTCGAGAGGTTTAGAACCAAAGGGAGATTGTGGATCAAAAACGACCAGCGATGGGCGACAGGACCAAATCTGAAAGAGAAATGAAAAGAAAAGAACAGACAAAACCTGAAACGAGAAGAACAAAAGAAATCACAATGAGAAATTCGACTGAGTAGAATAGTGTGCCAATTTTAATATGTTCGTTCGTTATATCGGGTTTTTATTTTTCCTTTTTGTAATCGGAGTTTATTATTTCAATATGTCCGTCCGCTATCTTGGGTTTTTTTCTAATGACAACTTTTCTCAAGTTTTCTGACGTCTTTTATTTTTGCGCCAACTTTTTAATATGAATATTGCCAAGTAGTTTATGCAAATTTACTACTTGGCCCGATTATCTAATGGTAGAGAGGTAGAGAGGCGGGGTTTTAGGGACTTTGGGTGAGGGTCCGGGCGTAGGACCTGTAACAGTTGGAAATTTGTCCAAGATATATCAAATCATAAGTTGCTCCAAGGGTACCATAAATATGTTTGTGTAGAACATTGCTGAGCAAACCTACAATAGTGAGAGTAATCAAGTCGCAGAGACTAAGATGGGCCGGACATGTGGCGCGAATGGGCAACGATAGGACCGTGCGTAGAATTCTTGACGGTAGACCAACGAGAAAGAGACCGGCAGGACGGCCGCGACGGAGACGGGAAGACAATGTTAGGTTCGGCCTTGAGGAGATCGGATCAGATGGTCAAGCGTGGAAGGAGAGTGCACAGGAAAGGGAACGATGCCGGAGTCGAAGTCGGTGAGGTCATAAACTTCCAGGCTCCTACAGGCCAATAAATAGTAAATAGAACATTGCTTTGCTCATATGATTGTCAAAAAAACAGCTGAATGATTTATGACCAGCTAAATGTTTTCACGATGAAATGTCGAATGTAACTGAACAGAAATATCATGACAGTTTGACAGTATGATACGTCAAAAATCCATATTAAAAAAACAAACAAATATGAATTACCCATTGCATGAACTGGTCGCGAAGTTTGGATTAATTGAAATTGTTCAGTTTGTCTAAAAAGTCAGGTATCCTCTCCTTTGCAGGTCATCTTCATTCGGGAAATATAGTCATCGAAGACGAATCTGTAAAATTATTGGACATTGAGAACTACATCTTGGGAGTACCATCGTTCTATCGACCGTTCTTCGTGCAACACAGTAAACTGCTCTCTGCAGAAATTGTCGATGTGTATTGCTTCGGCCACGTTCTATTCGAGATGTCCATGGGATATCCACTCCAAGAATCAGTTATTCGTCAAATAAATGATTGCCCAGAGGCTTTAAGTAAATTCCTTCCACATATTGTGTTTTAAACATATTTTTAAAGCATTGTTAATCTTTATTACAGAAAACCTGTTAGAATTAATTTTATCAAAAGAGGCCTGTCGGGCTGGACTTCCTACATTGGATCAGCTCAAAGAGCACCGATTTTTCGCAGAATATGGATCCTCGAGTGTTCAAGATGTCTTGAGTCCAAGCGAAGGACCCCATAAGCCGTATTTTAAATTGTCTGCAAATGCCAAAGAACAAATCCGTGTTGCCACGGTGAAGTGTGAGTCACGCTTAAGAGATGAACAAAAATCGGTACTGCTCCAACTATTCCATTGTCTATTTATCTTGATTCATTAATCTGTTTTTTATTCTAAGGTAAAAAACCAGAAGCGTTTGGTGAGAGTCCAGGAACTTATGAGTTCTGAAGAGGAGCGCAAAAAATCCAAACACAAAGCAGTAAGCCCTAAGAAATTATAGTAAGCGAGTGTTTCGATTGAGAATTGTAATTCTTATAGAAATTAGAGCATCGACAGTCGAAATTGAAGCAACAAAATTCCTTACAAGCTAATAATGGTCGTCTACCTTCGACTTCTGATGTTGGAACAACGACTGGAAATACCGAAGGTTTGGCTATAGCACCTTTTGATCGTTCTGATAGTGTTGTAAGCGTAAACGTCTCACAGGAAACTATTTTATCACCTCCAGCAGCTACGGGAAGCATTCGTGAGTATAATTCAAAAATGCATATTATGATAAAAAATGTAACAATGCAAGTGTAGATCATTAATTCGTTCTCATACTACTAAACGAATTTTTCGCTAGCTTCCACTGAAGTGTCATTGGTCGATTAGTGTTTATTCAAATAGTTTTATACGTATTTTGACGGGAAACTTCGTCTTTGCCCCGAAACTAAAAATAGTCCGTAATTTAGACCCCCCATATATTCTTCAGTCGAATGACACGAATGTCTGTTCATATGTTTCTTCGACTTTTGCATCATCAGGTCCAGTGTACATTGATATTTTCTTCAATTATACTCTACGGCTCCTCGATAGTATAGAGGTTAGTATATCCGCCTGTCACGCGGGAGATCGGGGTTCGATTTCCCGTCGGGGAGCATCTGGCGCAAGACTAATGACCTTGCCCGGAAAAAAACAAATCATTATGGAAAATTTAACAGTCCTCAAGACTTGCTAAATAAGGCTAAGACCGGTTCCCGGTTGTAGTGCCGATGATGATGATGATACTCTACTTGTTCTTTCGCCCGCAGTCTTCTGAATTTTAAAGATATCTCAACATCTCTATTGTGCGCACGTTTTGTATAGAAAAAAGGCACAACACTTGGGGAAATCTATCATGTACAGGCCGCAGGTTCGTGCCTATGTAGTTTTTAGTTTCACGAGCATGCATACTTAACGTTTGAAATCCGTATTTATTTTATTCAAATGCTTTTTTTATGTAGGACTGTTACGGACCTGTAGGGGTTTCTCTATCCTATAGGAGAAACAGCCCACAATTCCAACCACAATACCTACCCATTTCCTTGATAAGTTATTTACCTGTAAAACATGTCAAAGGGACGCATAGCTAAACTCATTATTCTATGCAGATAATGCATAATTGAGTTTAGCTACAATCTTCGCCATTCGGCAACACTATTGCGCTAACCATGGGATTTCCACCGGAAATTCCATTCGTATTGGTTAGCAACAACCAAGTCAAACCAAGCGACGCGGTTGCATCATTGTCCATAGGCTTGGGTATTTATCGAACATTCCACAGAGTTTCCCCGATGGTATTATATCCCCAGCCGACGCGGCGTCCTATTGACTTTTCCCAGATCACCCATTCGCTTGGGATCAATGATCTCTTTTTGCTGGTGAATAACCTTAGCTAGGTTTTCCTCTCTCTCGTATTTCTGTCTTGCTATAGTGCGATGACCTAAGAGATCATCACTAGGTCAGTAGACCAGCTGCATACACGGCACTGACGCACACACACTAAGCCAGATCAACCCTGGGTTATTGTGCTTTCCCTTTTGGTTTCTCCATTCTGGCTACGCCCATCGACGTCGAACGAATACACAAGTACGTGTCGACCTCGGTGAGTGTGGTGAGTTGGGGAACACACAAGAGAGCATGATTACCATTGGCGGATCAATGTGTAAAAAGCAGAAATCACGATTTCCACCCTAATTCAAAGCAGTCACAATCCAACCACTGTCACAAGCAGTCGCGCCGCCGCTCGCGAGAGTCATTATCCAACCATTAAAGTGTTCGCGCACGCCGCTATATAGCGCAACCTTTTCAAGTAGGACAAGTTCGAAATAACGTATTGACTGGTGAATATCGCTCTCACGTGGATATTTTGAGAGTTTACTAAATAATTGTTTTGCTTCTTGATTCATATTTAATGTCGAAAGTACTTGCGTAAAGTTGGTGAAAGAATTGATAAAAATCCGTGATTTTATGTGTTGCTCGAATTTGATGTGCATTCAAAACTAACGTTTCCTATTAAATTGTGTATTATCATTAAAGTAGACCACAATTAAAACATAATAAAGAACATTATCTATAAAGGAACCTCCAGTGCGTTTAAATTTATTCTCCTCTTGGTAAACAATTTTGCTGTGGACAAGTGTTAGGGGGATTAGTTTTCTTTCTACCGCCACAGACCTACCTTGTGTCCAGGTTCGCCGTAACATCCACTAATCCCCTACTTTCGTAAGTTTCCCCTCTCTACCTGTGAAAGGAAAACAAATCGCCAAGTAGTTAATTTGCATAAAGTAGTTCATTCTCCCAATCGTAAAATGGATTGTTTTTTAGCATGGGCCTATTTGGTGAGGTTGGGGCATGGCATCTGTCGTTCCTTTCAGGTGACGGTTGTGGCGACTCTAACAGATACACACACAATTCACAAGCAAAATAGTGAAGAGCACCGAACGAAAAATTGAACAAGAAAATACATCAGAGCCGTATACCATAGCGATAACAAAAATAATTCACATCAGTGGAGTATAGTCGAGTTTAAAAATCAAATTCAAAACACGGTCAGTAGCCTGATGGGTAACGCTTAGGTACAATTTTTGGTGATTCAAACTGTCATAGCGTCAGTTCGAATCACACGTTCTTCTTTACTATTATTTCAAACGCTATAAGGTGACTGGTTAGGATACCTCGTTGGTATTTCTTCACTATACCATCCACTCTCGCTCCTCATCTCATTTTCTGTTTTCTCTAATTCGAGAACCATAGCAATAATCCTATCTAGGGGGTCCACTGAGTTCACTATCAGATGTCTTAGTTGGTCATTTCTGATCCGTACCATCAGAACTGATTTTGCTAGTCTTTCGGTCCGGAAGGTGAACGCTATGCTATTTGCATTCCCATACTTACGTATTGCCGCCTCAGTGCAGTCTGTTACTACCTGCGTTATGCGGTGCGTAAAATCTGCGGCATCCTCTTCGCGGGATTGTCGCATACGAGAGAGTTTTGTATGTAACTCTTCGTATGACGCGTGTGGCAGTAGCGTACTCCGGAGTCGTTGTTCGAACTCCTTGAAAGTCGCTGGGAGGTGTTCCTTGAACATTCGGCGAGCTTTCCCACTTAATTTCATGAGCAACCACCACAGGAAAGTTTTTTCCTTCTCCTCTGATAAACAGTCCAGCGTCCTGTCACAGCTTCCGAGGAAATTATGTAGTTCCCTCGCTGCGTTAGGCCCTTTCTGGCCACTGTAGACTTCCGCATTAGTTTGGACTAGGTCCAAGATTTTTTCTGCACCCAACATAGCGGCAATGGGTTGTTCCGTTTTATTTTCCGCTATAGTTTCCTTGCGTGGCTCTTCGTATGCATTAACGGTAATGACACGCGCGTTTAGTTCTTTTTCGTAAGGAGTGGCTACCCGGATTATTCTAACCGTGGTTCGCTATTAACCGTGGCGAACAAAAAAACACGATTGTGGAACAAACGACCCAACGATGAGGGACAAGAACCAATTTAGACAAACGACCCAACGATGAGCGGTAAGAACCAATCTAAATAAATGTTAAAAAAGGAAAACAAAGAAAGGAGACAACAGAAACAATGGAAAATATTTGGCTCTACTATATTCAGAATTTTCGACCCAACGTTGATTTCGTCCTCTCTCTGGTAAATTGGAAAACGAAAGGAGAAAAGGAAAACAATATTTTTATTTATTTTATTTATTATTACGGCTTTTTATAAAACTAAAACTCTACTGAAACTCTCTATTTCTCAAACTGATTTTGCTATTAAAATTTCTCTCTTCTTTAACAAAGTCTCTGTGACTTTTAAATTGAATAAACTTTGAACGAAAATCAAACTGCTATGTTTTGAATGAAAAAAGGTGCATGTTATGAAAAGGGGCATGTTATGAAATGTGCTGTAACAGGCTTGATATAGAATATTGTGAAAGTTTATTAATGTTATGTATTAAGTGAGAATAAGATATGAACAGAGGAAGTTTTAAAGGTGTGTTAGAAAAGTAATGAGATTCAGTGTTAAAAATCTAATAAGGGTAGTATTCTGGGATACAACAATATGTAATTCTATATTCATGCCTTTCTTCACTTTATTTTGACTTTGGGGTCCAGAGACTACTACGGAATAGGTATCTTCTTATAACATATGATTTTTAGTTGCAGTAAGGGGAGCTGCTATGTGATTATCAAAGTAAAAATACTGATCAAGCAAGGAAAATGGGAGACCTAGTGCCCTCCTTGCGCTTTTTTTATCCTGCATACTCAACGAACGGTAAAGTTACTTTCGTTCGGTCCCAGAAAACACAAGTCGACGTCAGCCGCGCCAGAGTCGGGGTTACGTTGAACAGAAGTGTTCTTCACCATTTATAATTACGGCTATAGGTGGGAAAGGTGTATTACAGCTCGTCCATCCTGACTTAGGACTCGTCCTCGAGTCTTTCTGGAATCTTTGGGACGGGTGCGTCGATGTCCAGATCTTTTGATTTCGTTTCGTCTGTTTCACCCTCGGCAAAGAGGGCCGCACCACAACTTCATCCTGCCTGAACTTTCTATGGACTCGAATTTCTTTTGGGTCCGTTGCGTTCCTGGGGCATCTGTGGGGTAAGATTTAGTCGATGAACCGTCATGGGCGTTAGGTTCTCTAAACTCCCACTGGTTATCACTGCGAACAATTCTCCGACGAAGGATGAATAAATAAAAGAACGCTAGAGTGTTTTTGTTTGTATAAAGTTTTGTTTATTTCACTATTTCTTCAAACTATGTTTCTTTCTGGTTTTATCATATTAATTGAGTTTCTTTCTGGTTGTATCATATTAATTGATTTTGCCATTCACAAATAGTTATTGTTCCTGACTTTTCCACATTGTACGTGTGTGTTTCTCGGTGGTTACGATCTGACTCGAATTGCAATTTTAGGTATTGCAGTGGAAATGCATGCATTTCAAGGTAATTAGCCTGGCCTAGGTAAAATGTGGGAACTGCAAGATTGCAATTCTACGTATGGGATATTGAAATGCGTTTAGCAAAAGGTAGCCATGTGATAAAGTTTCACAGCTACACCGAAAGGATTCCATGGATTGTAGCAAGGAATTATTTGATGCTACACAGAGATTTCTTTCGGTTTTAACATTAATTAATGCATGTAATATTATGGTTCTTTGCAGAATAAATGTTAGGGTTAATTTGGATGTGGGTATTGAGATTCTGCGTGTAACAGATTATAAGATGCGTATACATGCCATGTGTACACGAATGTTAGGGCTATTTGTTAGATTTGGATGAAGGTATTGCGATTCTGCGTGTAATACCGTATTGGAGGAGGGTGATGGTAGGTCTGTTATTAGAGGGTTGGGATTGTTAGGGAGGTTATGGGGTGTATTTTTGTATCTGCTGATGTCCTTAGCACTGTTTTACTCCTACTCCCATATTCTGGTGCACTCTGTCCTCAACAACTCGTGGCGACTATTGAAAATACACTCTGCGATTCCGTTCTTTGATTTTATTTTTTATATAAATAAAAGTCACAATCCAAAATATGTATAAAACACAACAGGTAACTTTGCGTCCAATATTATGTAAGCTTAAATCAAATACAATAAGTCAACTTGGAAAGACTTAGTGGTATACAAAGATAACAGGTGATGATAGTTCCAGTATAATGCTTACGAAACACGTAATTATAATTATTGTAAGTTAATAGCTGTTGTAAATTACATAAACAATTGTTAAGTGTTATTTCGTACACTTATGACTAAAAAGAAACACGTAATCATATACAAAGATGAGATGTTAATCGGTATACACTTATGGAGAACTGTTGTAAATTAAATCAACAATGGTTAAATGTTGTTTCGTTCACTTATGAATAAAAAGAAACACGTACTCATATACAAAGATGAGATGTTAATCGGTATACACTTATGGAGAACTGTTGTAAATTAAATAAACAATGGTTAAGTGTTATTTCGTACACTTATGAATAACTAGAAACACGTAATTATAATTATTGTAAGTTAGTAACATTTTTCCTTTCCTCGAAAATCAACTCGCCATACGGTTTACAGCAATATCTACATACCGTGGTTCTCTTGGACCATTATTATTTTATCAAAAATTACTTTTTCACCTGGTAACAGCGCTATCGATCAACACACTAGACTGACTTCCATTTGCTCCAGCCTTAGGGGTTGGTTTACTTGCCACCAATACAGGCGCAGCCATTTCTCCACGAACTACTCGTGCGGAGATCTACTCCTGATGCTGTACTCTCACACAGCCAAGGCAACGATCATCACATTTGCCCCGGTCCGTGTAAGTCACCCCAGGAGCCGGCATTCATGTTCATAGTGGTGGGCGCTATGTGTGTGGCTTTTTCGAAGATATTTATTTACTATCAGAGGTCGCCTGGGTGACCCATACGTGCGACTTGATGTATCTTTACTCTAGCATGCGTTATATCTCTTGTATTTGTATTCAATTAGCCCTTTTAAGGGCATGCGTTGTGGGTTTCGTTTTTGCACGCCTGCTTGGTAATTCTGGGAATTAGTCGCAGGCTTGCGCAACCGCATAATGTGTTGGATGGTTATTCTGCTACATCACATCGTTGGTTGTTGTTTTTACCAGATCGATGTGCAGGTGTCCCATGTTTGCTTACGACATAAAGTTTCATGCTTATTGCAACTACGTTGTGCCAGGTCTTCACGTCGTGTTTTTAGGTAATTTACGTATTTCTATTTTGGGGAATGCCTGTTATTGCTGATACACTTTTCGTATCAGCAGACATTGTGGTTGTTAGGCATGCTAATGCAGGTAAGTACACGATTTTTCGGAGCCGAACGCTTACGACAAAGGGTTTACCTGGTGGTAGGTAAGCAGGTGAGTAGTGGCGTTCGCAAGAGCCGGCACAGCACCCCCCCCCCCCCCAGTGACGCAGTCACGATAAAAAGAAAAAGAAGTGTTACGACGCGAGGCGTGCTCTTAGGTGGTTACGCGGCTGTCCCAGTGGGGTTCTGCTATTACTAACCGATCGGTAACGCTTGTTGCGTCCGCAGTCGTTTACGACTTCGCGTAAGAGGGCCTCTATATTGATCCGGTACGCCCGCCGAGGCCGGCGGTGCCTCTTCCGGCAACTCGGTAGTGTGTAAAGTGCACCCCTGGTTACTTTCTTCTGAAAAACAAGGTTTCAGCCGTTCCACGCTGATTGTGGCTGCCTTTCCACGGATGTCCAACTCGTAGACCCGTTCGCTGATTCTCTTAATCACTTTGAACGGGCCCTCATAAGGAGGGTCAAGTGGTTTCCTTACCTTGTCCACCCTAACGAACACGTGCGTACAGTTGTGCAACGCTGGGTGCACGAAAACTCTCTTTGCACCGTGTCGGGCCACCGGCCTTGGTCGTATTTTCCGCATCAAGTCGCGCAGGTAGCCCATGCTCTTCGTCAGTTCCGCTGGCGCCTCGCCGTCAACGAAAAGCTCGCCGGGCAAAACGAGGCTGGTGCCGTATGTGAGCTCGGCAGCGGAGGCGCCTAGGTCCCCCTTCATGCTGGTCCTCAAGCCGAGGAGTACAGTAGGCAGGGCGTCGAACCACTGTGTGTCATTATGGCACATCAAGGAGGCCTTCAATTATCTATACCAACGCTCTATCATTCCGTTGGCAGCAGGGTGATATGCGGTGGTACGGTCCCTTTGGCAGTCCAACAACTCCGTAAGCTGCCTGAAGATCGTAGCCTCAAACTGTGGTCCCCAGTCCGAGGTAAGTGTTGTGGGAACGTCGAAACGCGTTACCCACGTTGAGTAGAAAGACCGAGCCACACTCCCTGCGGTCACCACTCTTAATGGGGTAGCCTCGGGCCATCGGGTAAAGCGATCTATCATTGTCAGCAGGTACGAGAATCCTCTGGAGGGAGTTAAGGGACCGACTATGTCAATGTGAACGTGGGCGAAACGCGCCTCAGGCAGCTTGAATTGTGCCGGTTCAAGTACGTTGTGTCTGCTTATCTTACAACGTTGACATTTGAGACACGCTCGCGCCCACTTCGTAAGGTCCTTATTCATATGTGGCCAAACGAACTTACGTCGAATCGCTGCAGCCGTCGCGCGCCCGCTGGGAGGAGCTGGGTTATGAAAAGTCTCATAAATGCCCCTACGCAACCCCGCGGGAATGTATGGCCTGACTGTACCCGTTGAGACGTCGCACCAAATAGTTTTCCCGGTGGTGTCTACCGCGAACCTTCGCAGTTCCAGTGCTGTGTCTGCTGTTACGAGAGCTTTAAGCTGGTTGTCGTTTGTTTGGGCTTGCTCCAAGTCGGCGTCGGCTAAGGCTGCGCGCAATTGAATCACGTCTATGCGAGATAGTGCATCTGCTATTACGTTCTGGTTACCTGGAACGTACTTTATCTCGGTAACGTATTGGCCTATTAGGTCCAGGTGCCGCTCCTGCCGCGGCGATGCACTTCCGGAATGCGTGGCTCAATGGTTTATGGTCCGTTCTGACGATCGCCTGGCGACCCTCGACCATGTGTCTAAAGTATTTGATAGCACTGTAAATGGCTATGTGATTACTCTCGGTCATAAGTGCTGTACGTCCGCTCTGCCGTACTGAGTTTTCTAGAGAAAAATCCGAGCGGTTCCCAGTTCCCGTCGCTCTCTTGCTCCAATACCACCTCAATGGCGGTATCCGACGCGTCGCATTGTATTGCTAACTGTGCGCCCTCTGCTGGGTAACGCAGCAGGGTGGCGTTTGAAAGTTGCGCTTTCGCCTGCCGGAATGCATTACGTTCTGCTTCCGTCCAGACGATTGGACGTTTGTCGTTCTTCTTTGCCCCTTTTAAATATTCATTTAGAGGGGCCTGCACATGCGCGGCATTTTGCTATGTTGGCCGGTAAAAATTAAGCATGCCCAGGAAACGTCGTAATGCGCGAACTTTGGTAGGACGTGGGAATTCGCTGAGAGCTTTTACTCTGTCTGAGAGCGGCCGAATACCCTGATTGTCGATATGATAACCCAAATAGCTCACCTGCCCTTTGGCAATTTGGCATTTGTCTGGGTTGATCATTAGTCCTTATCGGCGGAGGCGTTCTAACACCTGTTTAAGATGTTGCTGGTGGTCCGCTCGGTTGCGCGACGCGATCAGGATATCATCGATAAAGGCGTAGCAAAAATCCAGCCCACGCAGAGCTGAATCGATGTACCTTTGAAATGTTTGTGCGGCGTTTCTTAGACCAAAAGTCATTACCTTGAACTCATATAGTCCAAAAGGGGTAATGACCGCGGTTTTTGGGATGTCTTCGTGGGCCACTGGTATTTGATGGTATGCCCTGGTGAGGTCCAGGGTCGTGAAGACTGTGCATCCGCGCAGTTTGTACGAGTAATCATACAAGTGTGCGATGGGATATCGGTCAGGGATTGTGACCGCGTTTAACAGTCGGTAGTGTAGCATATACAGCCACACAAGATTTGATCAATGGAATATAAAATTTTGTTACCTGGGTTTTACGCCTTTTTCTGTTACTTTGCCGGGGAGAGTTGGAGGTCGGTGCAGCAGCTTTCACCCGACTCAGTCCTGGTTCCTCTTCCTTACCACGGACAGGGCGGCCACAGCCAGATGGTGATTTTGTAGGGAATCTAATTTATTTCCCCGTCCACGTTTTATGCCTGCTATATGGCTGTGACTGGCCAGAGAAATCTTTAAGCACTTGCGCTTTTACTCTTATATTGCATAACAAAACTTTATTTTCACGAACACTTTTTAGTGTTTTATAATTTTTATTTCGAGGTTAACACTTTATCTTTATTACAATTTTTACTTCTCCAAGAAAGAACAAAAGAACAAAAAAAACGGGAACACCTTTTTCTTTCTGCCCTTCTTCCACAACTCTGTTTTCAACTCTCCTATTCAAAAAAATCTTCTGTTCGACAACTGTCAACAACGGAACCATAACATACCGAATTTCAACATCTCCCTGTCCCTCTCATTTCGCTCTCCATTCACGTCCACTTCGAAAAACAAATTCGAACTCGAAGAACTGCACGATCCACACCCGAATCAGGGTGGGTTCAAAAACTCACTTCTGGATCGTACAATTCTTCCACCACCTTACCATCGTACTATTTTAAAACAAAATTATGTTAAACACAAATTATCAAATGATGGTGGTGGCCGACGTACGTAACACACCTCCCCCCTCCACAAGACTGCGTGGCATTCTTGGGAGAGGAATGTCACGCCGGAGAGTGGACGGCGGAGAGCAAACAAACAAACAGACAGCAGACCAATCAACAAATAAATAAATAACTAAATAAATAAATTAGTCTACATGCTTAGAGGTTAATGTTAGTACGTTTTAGGCTACCTATATACTAGGGTTAGTAAAAATAAATAAATAAATAAATAAATTAACTAACACGTAGTTATTAATATAAGAGGGGGGAACAACAGACTAGCGCTCCACAAAACCAATGACAACACAAACGTCCGCGGCGGGTCCGACACCCAATCCGATGGTCCGACCAAAAGCTCGACCGCCCACACGATCCGGTTAGGACTCCCCCGCCAAGGCGAGGTGATCCCCTCTCGTTCAACCACTCCAAAATGTCACCCGGCCGGCGAAAACGTCCCGCTCCTATATATCTTATTTAGTCCTCCTCTTCTGGACTCGGTACTTGCCCCGGTCCATGGGTTGGTAGATCGGGGGGTTTTCCCGTTTCGGCGGCAAAACCTACCATCACCCGACATTATAGTGCGCTTTCGCACTTTCATATATGCGATCCAACCCCCAGCACTGGGGTTTGCCTCTGCAGTCTTCGCTGGGACTGCGCCTGCAGCATTAGGCCTGGCCTTAAGGACTTTTCGTCAGACTCTCAAGTTGGTATCCCTCGACGAAGGTCCTTTACAAGGACGAAGATTCCGGAGGGTAACCAGAGTCTGGCCAGCTAGGATCAGGGGCTCCAAGTTATAGGAAGGCTTATCCTTCCCTTATTTGTTCGTTTATATAGAACGTTGTCTATAACTATATTACCAACGTCCGCTGTTCGGGGTTCATCCGGATGACCTCGTGGGTAGCACGTGGTTGAACAGCTTTTCGCAGCCCTCCCCTGTATGGGTAGGGTCTCCGGGCGAGTACCTGCCGCAGTATCGACCTTAACAGGTCCCTTTGGCACGTCTCCCCGTTTGGCTGCCACACGCTCAACCCTTCCCGTCCCATAGTTGACAAATTGAATGGAGAATGGCACGGGATTTACGGTCGTTCGGGGAAAAACCAAACAACCACCCGGCCCGTCTACCTTACAATTCCGAGACAGGAAGTCGTACCCCAACAATCCGTCTTCCTCCAAACCCGGCAAGGAGTCTACTATTTGGAAACTGCAGGGAATCTCATGGTGCAACTTGAAATTCCCAGTGCAGCAACCCCTCGACTTACCTTTGACAAACAGCGCTTGGAGCGTTGTAGATTTATGCACATCCATGCCATATCTAGGATGGAGTGCCTTCAGCTTCAACAGGCTGATCTCAGCGCCGGTGTCCACGATTAGGCGCGTAGGGTTCCTACGGCCAATGTCTAGAGGGAGAGCGACAATCGGGACTCGAGTCGGCGAAAGCTGAGAACAGCTGGAGCTGGTTTTCGTTTTTAGTGCGGTCGGGTAGGATCTTGCCGACCCGACCTTGGGGAGTTTCCCGAACTCTCCCATTTTGCTTTATGTCGACACTCTGCCGCCTTGTGAGTGTGTCGACCGCAAAACTCGCACAATGTTCCGCTCCTCCGTTCAGGAATATTCCGCTCGGGAGTCCCACTGGACTCCGAACTAGCGGAACTGGAGCTATTCTTTCTGCCCACTTTGGGCCCAATGCGCCGGGGCTGCCATTCCCGGCTCCCCGCGCTGCCTGATGCGGCATCATGCCTCGCATCCGTCTTTGAGGATTTTGAGTCCATGGAGTCGGGTCGCTTACCGCCACCGCTCGACACGGACAGTCGTCGCCCATCATCTCCATCCACCTTCCGAGAATCCCTACTTTCCGCGCTATCATTACCGGCGCTTCGATTTCGCCGACGCCGCCTCCGACGCCCTCTGCGCCGATTTCTCGCGCTTGCCCCAGTCTCCACACGGGTGTCTTGTTCTCGGCTCGCAACAGGTGCTGTTCCGGCGTGCCGCTTATGGGGAGAACCCTGGGAATGCTGTTGTTTTTCCCACCTTTGCCTGTATTCGCACCCGCGCAAGCTATGACCCTGTCGGCCACAAAACTCGCAACAGCACCAGACGCTGAATACTCTGGGGCCTGATGTCGCCGGCCCGCCGCCCGTAGACGGGGGCTGCGGCTCTGGTAGGGCTCTCCACTGATACTGTGGTCGCTGATAAGGCGGTTCTTGTCGTGCGAATCCGCCCTGCTGACCTCTACCCCTGTATGTGGTCTGGGGTCCGCGCGTCCTCGTCGGGCGATCCGGGCAGTCCACTATATCGTGGCCATACCGCCAACACTCGCGACAGAAGGGAGTGTTTCGTCTTTGTAGACACTCGTCGTACACGTGACCCCTCAGATGGCAAAAATTGCATATTGTCTGGGATTCCAGGGGGTGCGCCGATCGACCAACCGGATCCCTGAACGGATTGTCCCGACCCGATCGATCCTGTGGCACATACGTCCCCTGAGCCAAGCTCTGCGACTCTCCACTCTGGCTTGGCATGGTATTTGACCACGCTCCCTCGCCAGAGGAGGCCGGAGCATAGGCACCAGCATCCCGTCGATAATTGAGAGGTCCGCACGACTGCTCCCGAACGAAACCATCCTCCCCCCGTCGACGACTATCAGGCTCTTCGGCCGGCAACACGAATGACACCGCCCGGGGATTTAAGTTCGATAAAACCGGCGCCGGCGCCGCGGTACAATCCCTAAAAGTGGAGGATGAACCTTCCAAAAGGGTCGAGCAACTTCCCGGTCCTAACTCTAATGTTTCTGACGCTGTCGGCCGCGCATCCACAAACAGGTCGTCCTGCCTCAGCACTTCTCTTCGAGCTCGCTCGAACCCGGTTAGGTGGTCCACCAGGCTACGAAAAGGGACATTACCCAACGTGAGAAGGAAGTGCTTTAATCCTTCCTCCCTCAGACCCTTACCAACACCGGTTTGGCCATGCCCTCAAGCTGGCTGGCGAAGACGGACCTACCCTGGCGACCATAAAAGCGCTCAGCTGCCTCCTCGCACCGTACCACGGCCCGCTTCACTCGGGAAACAAAGCCTGTGGCATCCTCGGAAGGAAGTTGTCGCATTTTGGAAAGTTGTGCACACAACTCCTCATACGACACCCGGGGTTCGTAGGCCTCTCTAAGACGCTGTTCCGCTTCAAGGAATGTCGTGGGTGGTCTCTCCTCGAACATCCGATAGGCCTCGCCGCTCAGCCTAGAGGGCAGCCACCGGAGGAAGGTATGTTCCTCCTCCACCGCCAGCCCATCCAAGGTCCTTCTACAGCCCTTGAGAAACGAAGAGAGTCTCTCGGCCGTATCCGGTCCTTCCTGTCCCGAAAACATGGGGACCGCCTTCGACACAAGGTCGAAAACCCTATCTGTGCCCAGCATGGTCCGTACAGGACATGGTTGTGGGCCCAGTTTAAAATACGAGGGCATCGGCGTGTCCTCCATGCTCCCGACAGGCTGTTTACCGACGGTGAGAGGGGGGCGCGTTGGCGATCGTTCGTCCACAAACTCGTCCCGCGAATCGTGGAATGCCTCCGGATCCACCTCGTCAACCGGCGGCTCGGGAAATGCCTCGGGCCGTGCCCGGGCAGGGGTGCCCTCTCGGACATCTCTTTGCCGCTGCCTTGTTTGCATCTGCAGGCCGACCAACAAAACTCAAAATTTCTCGCCACAAAACGACACCCGGGATCTCGCGAAGAAAAAGCAACTCCGTCGCCGACAGAACTAACCAACAGCAAGGATACGAAACACAACAATAAACACGCTCCCTCACCATGAACGAACGAAAGACGGCACAACACAAGCGACCACTACACCGCCCGAGAATGGAGAGAAAGAGAAAGGGGGAAGGAAGAAAAAGAGAAGGGAAAAAAAATTCTCAAACGCGCCCCTCGTCGCGCACAAAAACAATATACACCTTCCGATAATTCTGCAACGCAGCAAAAAAAACAAACAAAATCCACCGCGCAATTGGTTATCGAAGAAAAGCAGAAGGAGAGAGTACCTGTACAAAAGTGTGGCTAATAATTTAAAATCTTGGAGTTCCAAATTAACATATAAATGAATAATAAATAATAAATAAATGATAATAAATAAATGATATACATGATCAAAAACTTCAACCCGATTCACAATCAGTGGGATATACAAATCTCGAAACAAAAACAAGAATATTACATCGAGTACATTTAGCTTAACAAAACGGAGTATTCAAATAAACTCAAAAATTCAAAATATAAAGTTTTACAATAATACAAAAAAAAATTTCACGACAAAATTGGATTCACCAAAGCATTTAGGATCTCACAAAATTTCGATCTGGTGACAGTAATATATTAAGTATATAATACTAAGTTTAAGACCTCGTAATTGAAATATGCTATGTTTATAAGTTTTAAATTTGACATCTAACATATAAATTATTCTAATTTTACGCAAATCCTTCCTTTAAACAATGTTCGCTTTGCAGCTACTGCATCACAATTCACAGTTGTAAACGATGAAAAGCACCAAACGCCACAAAAAAAAATCATCCACAGCGCCAGTGCAACGTTATTCCGCTATTCGATTACCGCTCCCAGGTCAGTTAGCAACAGTGTACTGCATAATTTTGAAACGTTTTTCTTTCTTCCTTCTTGGTACTCAGTAGGCCAGATCTAGATATTTCTCAGGTTCCTTCAGGATTCGGGCTTTGCGAGCGCTTACGAGTTTTCAACCTCGGGCTTCCTCGAATCCTGGGTTGTCCGCAGCGCCAGTTGTAGCATATACAGCCACACAAGATTTGATCAATGGAATATAAAATTTTGTTACCTGGGTTTTACGCCTTTTTCTGTTACTTTGCCGGGGAGAGTTGGAGGTCGGTGCAGCAGCTTTCACCCGACTCAGTCCTGGTTCCTCTTCCTTACCACGGACAGGGCGGCCACAGCCAGATGGTGATTTTGTAGGGAATCTAATTTATTTCCCCGTCCACGTTTTATGCCTGCTATATGGCTGTGACTGGCCAGAGAAATCTTTAAGCACTTGCGCTTTTACTCTTATATTGCATAACAAAACTTTATTTTCACGAACACTTTTTAGTGTTTTATAATTTTTATTTCGAGGTTAACACTTTATCTTTATTACAATTTTTACTTCTCCAAGAAAGAACAAAAGAACAAAAAAAACGGGAACACCTTTTTCTTTCTGCCCTTCTTCCACAACTCTGTTTTCAACTCTCCTATTCAAAAAAATCTTCTGTTCGACAACTGTCAACAACGGAACCATAACATACCGAATTTCAACATCTCCCTGTCCCTCTCATTTCGCTCTCCATTCACGTCCACTTCGAAAAACAAATTCGAACTCGAAGAACTGCACGATCCACACCCGAATCAGGTTGGGTTCAAAAACTCACTTCTGGATCGTACAATTCTTCCACCACCTTACCATCGTACTATTTTAAAACAAAATTATGTTAAACACAAATTATCAAATGATGGTGGTGGCCGACGTACGTAACAGTAGTCACCACACGGGCGCCACTCGCCACTTCGTTTTTTAACTAGGTGGAGCGGGCTGACTGAAGGTTGGCAAATTCCCTGCTCCAGCATATAGTCCAATTCTGCGCGTGCTGCACGCAACTTGTCCGGTGCTAGTCGTCGCGGGCGTTGGCTTACCGGTGGACCCCGTGTCTCGATGTGATGGTAAACCCCGGACTCTATGTGCTCCTGATTGGGAAGCGGTACTGTCGAGTGTCTATACTCTTCCAGTAGAGCCGGAATTTCATCGTATGTGATGTCGGCCTTGGGTGGCGTCCGTGGGGCCTCCCCAGGTGGATGGCCAAGTGACCGCTGTTCCACTAGTCTATTGTTCGCGGTGTCGACCAGCAAGTTGTGGCGCGATAGCAAGTCCGAACCTATTAATGGCTCGGAGACGTCGGCCACTATGAAGTGCCAACCTATTGGGTGCTGTAGGCCCAGATCCAGTCGTAGGTACTTACGTCCGTAAGTAGCTATGGATGTGTTGTTCGCGGCTAGTAATTGGAGTCTGCTAGGCGTTCTATTTTGCGAAGCGTATGACTTAGGTAAAACTGATATGTCGGCGCCGGTGTCGACCGTAAAACTTATATCTAATCTCGGATCTTTGATTATTAAGCGGCTTACTTGGAGTGTGCCGACCGTTTGCGCTGGAGTTGCGGTCGGCCGTCCTAGTTTAAATCCGCGTTTGGTGCTGGTTTTACGGGCTTCCACCCGCAGGGTTGTGTGCATTTGTGGGCCTTTGCCCCGAAACGCCGATGGTATGAACACCAGGCGGGTGTTAATGCCTTTTGAGGGTTCGCCGCCGTCTGTGGTGTGGCCCTACCGCGAGTGCTAGTGGCACCTCTCATAGGCTCGGTTTGACTTGCTGTGGTCTGGGTCTGGGGCCTCTGATATGTTGGGCGGTTTTGGGCCGCACGCGCGAAGTCTCGTAATTCGGCGCGTAATTGAGCGATTTCGCGTTGTAAACCTAGCTCGTAACGCGAGGGTCCCGGATGCCGGGAATGGAATTGTCTTGAGTCTCGTGTATGCGCTGAAGTTTGCGACGAGTCTGTGGCGATTGACGGTGACGCTAAGGGGTTTCTGACCCTACGCGGGGAAGCATGGAATGAAGAGTGGCATCGTGAAGGCGGTTCGTTTTGTCGATTAATAGTCGCTACCTGAAAAGTGGGAGACGCCTCTCGTTGGTCTGCGCTTTCTACGATTGCATCTGCAATCTTGGCCAGCGAACTCAGACTTTGATTAGGCTGTGCGATTAAGGTGGGACGTGCTTGTTGCGGAAGACACCTAATGAAGTGGGGTCTGATGACATCATCTGAGATCCCCTTTCCCGCTATTGGCCGTAAATGTGTGAGGAAATGCGATGGCTTCATCCCCGCGAAATTGGTTTCGTTGAATAAACGTTGGTGCCTCTTGGCAATAGACTCCTCGCGCGTTGAAGAGTGTTTTCTTCATATCGGTATACGGGCTGCTACCGGGGGTTCGTATTATATGTGCCAAGTGGGTGCGCTGGTTTCGGCTTAAAACCCTCATAATCTCGAGTGCACGTGGTCTCTCCTAACTCACGCCCGCCGCCTCGAATATGAGGTCCGCCATGGTGAACCACAGCTCTGACTCCTCCTCGTCGAAGGGCGGCAAGCGCAAATCACGTGAGGCAGCACGTGTTGACTGCTCTGGCGGCGTCGCGTCCACTAATACTGGGGGGCTCTGATCTGTGAGGGCGTGTGTCGCGGTTTTGCTCGTCTCGCGAATCCGTGGGCTGTTCTACACAGAGCGCGTCCACGAAGGCCGCAGACTCCGGTCGCGGTACTCTCAGCTCCCGCTGCAGCTCCTCCCGTGGTGTCAACGGTGGCTCCGTGTGTGACTCCCGCTGTGATTCCGGTTGGGGCTCCTGTTGAGCCTTCTTTGACCGCGTAAACTGGGCAATTTTCTCTAAAAGGGTGATGGGGCCGTTCCTCGAAACGCGAGAACCACGAGAAACGTCGGAAAAGGTTGTCTGTGCTAACTTGGGTTGGTGCCGGTTTTATCCTACTTATTTCAATGCCCTGAAGGGGCTTAATAAACGGATCTGCTTCCAAGTATCTTTTTAGAGCCTGACGGTAAATTTTATTTGATTAGCTAAGGGAAGCAATATTTCAAGTTTCGTGAACTTTTTTGATTGTATAAATTAGTTGAATTACTAAAGAAATTTAATTATGAGGAAAATGTTTCGAAATTTGTATTGAAATTACTAAGTTTTTAATAATTAACTCTGCTTACAACACAGGCTTAATCATTGTTATGATTTAATATATTGCGTGTACTCTACCTATTACTTTTTAATGTCTTACTGAAAATTCTATATTTGGAAATATTTTGCTCTTTTTTCCTTTCTTTGGTATTCTAAATTAATAATATTATTTACTGTAAATTTTAGAAAAATAAGAGCAATCAAAGTAACGTTTCGTTATGTACAATATTTTTGGTGGCTCAGACGGAGCTCACCCAACAGGAAAAAAAGGAAAAAATTTTACTTAACCTGTAGTCCAACGTTGGGTGTCTGCTCACAGCCGTCTCAGGTGTCGTCGTTGATGTTGTTGTAGGAATTCGTTGGGGATAGAACCCTTTGGTCTTCGGTATCCTGTTGCGACTCGTAGTTAGGCGCTGTTGTCTAACGCTGTGTCGTAGTTGAGGGACGTTGTGTTGTGATGGCCGCGTGGCGTTGCTTCTGACTCCAATCAACGCTGCGTTTACTTCTTGCCTCGCTCTCCGGCTGGGTAGCCCTTTGTAGGATGGTATTTGCAGTTGCGTTGCGTTTCGTGTTCCTCACGGGGTTACCAATTATGGGGGTGTTTTTTTGTATCTACTGATGTCCTTAGCACTGTTTTACTCCTACTCCCATATTCTGGTGCACTCTGTCCTCAACAACTCGTGGCGACTATTGAAAATACATTCTGCGATTCCGTTCTTTGATTTTATTTTTTATATAAATAAAAGTCACAATCCAAAATATGTATAAAACACAACAGGTAACTTTGCGTCCAATATTATGTAAGCTTAAATCAAATACAATAAGTCAACTTGGAAAGACTTAGTGGTATACAAAGATAACAGGTGATGATAGTTCCAGTATAATGCTTACGAAACACGTAATTATAATTATTGTAAGTTAATAGCTGTTGTAAATTACATAAACAATTGTTAAGTGTTATTTCGTACACTTATGAATAAAAAGAAACACGTAATCATATACAAAGATGAGATGTTAATCGGTATACACTTAGGGAGAACTGTTGTAAATTAAATCAACAATGGTTAAATGTTGTTTCGTTCACTTATGAATAACTAGAAACACGTAATTATGTACAAAGATGAGATGTTATTCGGTATACACTTATGGAGAACTGTTGTAAATTAAATAAACAATGGTTAAGTGTTATTTCGTACACTTATGAATAACTAGAAACACGTAATTATAATTATTGTAAGTTAGTAACATTTTTCCTTTCCTCGAAAATCAACTCGCCATACGGTTTACAGCAATATCTACACACCGTGGTTCTCTTGGACCATTATTATTTTATCAAAAATTACTTTTTCACCTGGTAACAGCGCTATCGATCAACACACTAGACTGACTTCCATTTGCTCCAGCCTTAGGGGTTGGTTTACTTGCCACCAATACAGGCGCAGCCATTTCTCCACGAACTACTCGTGCGGAGATCTACTCCTGGTGCTGTACTCTCACACAGCCAAGGCAACGATCATCACATTTGCCCCGGTCCGTGTAAGTCACCCCAGGAGCCGGCATTCATGTTCATAGTGGTGGGCGCTATGTGTGTGGCATTTTCGAAGATATTTATTTACTATCAGAGGTCGCCTGGGTGACCCATACGTGCGACTTGATGTATCTTTACTCTAGCATGCGTTATATCTCTTGTATTTGTATTCAATTAGAGATGTGTCCTTTTAAGGGCATGCGTTGTGGGTTTCGTTTCTTGCGCGCCTGCTTGGTAATTCTGGGAATTAGTCGCAGGCTTGCGCAACCGCATAATGTGTTGGATGGTTATTCTGCTACATCACATCGTTGGTTGTTGTTTTTACCAGATCGATGTGCAGGTGTCCCATGTTTGCTTACGACATAAAGTTTCATGCTTATTGCAACTACGTTGCGCCAGGTCTTCATGTCGTGTTTTTAGGTAATTTACGTATTTCTATTTTGGGGAATGCCTGTTATTGCTGATACACTTTTCGTATCAGCAGACATTGTGGTTGTTAGGCATGCTAATGCAGGTAAGTACACGATTTTTCGGAGCCGAACGCTTACGAAAAAGGGATTACCTGGTGGTAGGTAAGCAGGTGAGTAGTGCCGTTCGCAAGAGCCGCCACAAGGTTTCCTATGAAATTTATCGACTGTTCTAGGATCCGTCTATCCAGTCGTTCGATGCCTGCGGTGTTGTAAAGATTGGTGGTACTATGGTATCTATATGAGTTGATTTTGCGGTGTAGGCCGGTGATAAACCGGAAACATTTTCGTTCAAAAACTCGTAATTTCTCCATTTGGGAGGGCGGGATGTAGAACCATAATGGGCAGGCATATGTAAGAGTGGGTCTGATTATCTGTTTGTAGATGAGCTGTTTGACCTTGAGAGGGAGGCCTTTAGGTTTCCACATAACTCGTCTGCAGTGGTTAAGCTGTATTAAGGCTTTATGAAGGGTATTTTTGATGTGGGTTGAAAATGACCAGTCGTTGGAAAGGGTTACTCCCAAATATTTTAGAGTTTTGGAAGATTGTATGAGGGTGTTATTAAGATTGAGTTTAATTTTGTTGTGGCAATGTTTAGTGTTGTTTGTGCAGCGTTTTTGCCCTTAAACACTATTAGTTGGGTTTTGGTTGGGTTGAGGCGAATTTTCTCATTTTTTCATTTTTAAACATTTTTTTATTTTCTTTCTATATTCTTAGTTTCTAACTTAAAGGCTAGACAAAAAATGCTTAAATTCTAGCTTAAATATCTTATATAATAACTTACTGGTCCTTCGCAGACGCTCTAAGCTAAACATTACTTAATATTTGTATAATTTGCCTTTCGGCGACAGAACTTTGTGGCAATACTTCTAATTATTTGAAAGACAAAGAAAAATTTGAAAAACTTTGTCAATTTTTTTGTTGTTTTTTTTTCTTTTTCTTAAAATTTAACTTACTTACTTACCTATCTTTTTTTTTTTTTTTTTTTTTTATATTTTATGTAAAATCACTTAGCTTAACTTAACTTAAATCTTATACTACCCTAATTCTAGAAAAGCTAAGTCTATGTAAGCTAGCTGATGATAGTGTGATTCTATACCGACTTTGGTATCCAGGTCTTTATATGCCATTCAACCACCAGAACTGTTTACGCTGTCTAATACTATCGTCCCGGTCTCTGTGGGAGATAGCCCTACTGAAGCGCAGGAGCTCTCCTTCGGTGCGCGTTACTTCCCGGTCGTAGCACAATCGCCCGTCTACGGATGATCTACTTACATGATAGATCATCGGAATTCCGGATCTATCCTGTATAAGCCCTTTCATGTCCAAATCAAGGAACGCCTCTGGTGGAACAAAACCGTTGCGACGCACGTTCTCATAGTACAAGGTATTTGGATAATAAGCCCCGAAAATTAGGTCATTGGACGAGCTTATTGCTCTCGCAATATGTCCTCTGATTAATTTAATAATAAAATTATCCACCCTATTTATGCAGGCTTCATTATATAAAGTCTCATTTGAGTAGTACTTTTTGTATTCCGATTCCGGTGTTCGATATAATCTGAGACAGGTTCTCAGACACTTCCTTTCGAACACCCGAATCTTTTCCATCAAATTTGGACCTATGTTAAACCATACTGGACAGCCATATATGAGCATTGGCCTGATTAGCGTCATGTAGCATATGACCTTTACCCTGCTGTCAAGTTGGCTACTGTGAAATAGCCTCCTTGTCATAGCAAACGTTTTTCTAGCCTTGACCAGAGCAGCCTCTACATGTCTGTTGAAATACAGATATTGGTCTAGCCAGATGCCCAGGTATTTAACTAAACTCTTGGTTTCCAGTTTATCTCCATGCGGTCCCACGATAACTAGCTTTCGCCAGTTTTTCCTTGTGTCGTTCGTGGCTTTATATAATGGGGTTCTAAATAGGATGGCTTCACATTTCTGGAAGTTGATCTTAAGTTTCCAGTCATTGCAATAGCGCTGCACGTTGTTGAAATCTCGCTGTATTAAACTATTTATGATCTCAACTTTCGGAGCTGTTCTGTAAATTATGAGATCGTCTGCGTACGCAATAGCCTGCGGAAGTGCATCTAATAAGTCGCTAATGTAAATGTTAAAAAGAATCGGAGAGAGTACCGCACCCTGTTGCAAGCCATTCTTGATATTATACGTTTTATTAGAGGTCACATTACCACTTTTGACCACGAACCTCCTGTCCTTTGACATATCGTAAAGTACATATAGTAAAGGCTTATGTATGCCATATCTGACCAGTTTGTAATACAACCCTTCGATTCAGACGGTATCAAAGGCTTTTTCCAAGTCGATCAGACAGGCACCTGTGCATTGGTTCCTACATTTATTCCATTGTATGTCGGAGACCAGTTTAGCTGCGGCATGTGTGGTTTCATGACCCGCCCTAAAGCCAAACTGGTTATTTGGAATAATGCTATTGTCGTCTACCCATTTTAGCAGAGCTTTGTTAATGATTTTTTCAAATACTTTACTGATGCTTGGGAGTAAACTTATCGAACGCATGTTCATTGGGTTTGTACAGTCTTTGCCCTTTTTTGCGATGGGCTGAATGATTGCCGTTTTCCAACGCGCGGGATAATATGCATTATTCAACGCGTTGTTAAACAGGACCGTGTATATATCTATTGCCTTTGGGGGCAGGTTCTTGAGTACGATGTTAGGTACTCCATCTATTCCCACTGACTTTTTGCTTCTTAATGAGTCGAAGATACTCTGGATTCCTTCCCTTGTGATTAAAAGGCTATTAGCCCCACCATTGGCATTAATGTCAATTGAGAGGCGAATTTTCTATTTGTTAAAGTATGCTGAGATGAGCGAGAGGAAGTTGTTAACGCGGTTTCTTACCGCTTTAACAAATCGACTGCTAGAGTAGAGCTAGAGAGCTCGTTCAGTAGACATCAGCCGACTTGAGAAAGAAGTCAATTGTTGACTGCGTCGAGTTGGTGACACGAGTTGGCAGCAGCGAAACTGTCTGTCGATGTACGTATATGGGTGAGATGAGAGGACCTCGAATCTGAAATTCATCGCCCTTTTATATAAAAATCTCATCTGGATTTTGTATCGCGGTTGCATCGAAATCAGCAGGGATTAGGTTAGAAGATTCGGGGATTTGTAAGTTAGAATAACTTTCGGCGACGTCTCTATTGATGTTTTTCCAGTTAGTCTTGGAGAAGTTCGGGACAGGATTGTGTGAGTAGAGCAGTTCGAAGAAGGGGACTTTGATCGATGTGTGAACGGAACCATGATCAGAGGGAAAATGGTGTTCTGTCGATGCGCCTGGCTTATATAGCCCGCAGCTGTCCTCACTTTCGCTCGATTCCTGGCTGTTCTTCTCTTTCACTCGTTTTCTCCTGAGTGATGTTCTTTTCCTGAGCTCGTATCTTGGGTGCCTTTTTCCTCTCGAGTAGGTTTCCGCAATCGATGTGCAGCTGATCGTTGTGCTTCCAAGGAACTGGTTTGCTGATGCTTGCCTTGTCTTTCCTGGGAAATCGCATCGCCAACATCTATCTTCTATTGATCCGAACAATCATAGCGTTGGTTCAAATCGTACTCTCTTCCGAATAATCATAGCGTTGGTTCAAATCGTACTCTCTTCCCTATTGTCGCAAGAACCCTATAACTATATTCTAAAATCCTATGCACAGAACCAAGAGAATAATATTTCTCCCTGGAAAGGGCAGAGGTAGATTACACCATCGCGCTGGTTTAAAGCTAATTTGGTTCATATTTTCAGGTTGTTGTTTGCTAAGTATCAATTTGGTCTCTCGGTTATAGATTTTTCTAACCCTATTCCCAAATATCGAAATAAAAATATTGGGTAGGAGCAAAGGTTTACTGTTTGATTGCTGCGCAGGAATACAATTTTTATTAATAAAAGTCCGTTACTTTATTTCAGCTTCACCACAATCTCCTGTGCCCATATCGCCACAAATAGCACCTAATTGTGGCCAACAAAAAACTTCAGTTGATGCTAATGACAGTGATGCAGGTTCACGTTCAGCTTTATTGCAGTCAATTTGTAAATTCAATCGGGGATCCTTACGCAAAGTTCGCTCCAACGACTAGAAGGATGTATTTTTGACTGAAGGTTTCCAAGCAAAGTTGGACATTCAAATTTGGACCAAAGTAGATAAAACCAACACACACTCGCACGAACGAAAAATTAACAATTTTATATAAGCTGATCAATTTGTTTTTCCATCTTTTTATCTGCTGAAGAAATAAATTCATCGTCGCCATATTACAAATTGTCTGACTGCACACTTTAATTCAATTAAATTAAATGTTATAGTAAATCTGCGTAAGCACATATCCTGTAGATTAATTAGAATATTTCGCCCACGTAAGCTTTTGTGTCTCTCTCGCATTGTGTACTGAATTTAACATAAATAATATTGGGCTTCAGTGATATTAGTTTGACCTTTTGAATTGTTTTGTTGGTTGTCGTAACGGAAATCGATTAAATTTCTTTTTTTTTTTTTTTTTTTTGTTATTGTTTTTGTTTGCGTTTATTTTTAACATTCCAATGAATTAAATGCGATTCCTTGAGTTCTAAGAACATTAAATTATGTATTCATTTTTTTTCCATTGAATAAGATACAAAATTTCAACTTTTTGTTATGGAACATTTTTAAATTTCACTATTTCTTTATTTGACACAAGTGATGTTTATATTGCAGCACTTCTGACTAAAATAGAATAAAATATGTAACCAAAGTATAAATACTTCGATTTTAAACTTATCCAGTAACTTTATATAAATAAAATCGAATATAGTCTAGAGATAAACGTCCTGCATTTCATCTCGAAAGTATCTTTCAAATGTATACAAATAAAACAAAACTTAGTCAAGTAAGATATTTTTGGAGGAAGTTTATTAAACTACAGCACTGTTTATGAAAGAAAGTAATACAAAAAAAAAATTTAACTTAACTAAACAAAATTGTCCACACGTATCCAGAGTTATACAAAAAGAATAAAAAGGTAATAAATGAAATGATCCAAAAATAATTAAAAAAAATATTTATATATAAATTATACATTAAAAGTATACACTGTGTAAAAATTGTTTTTTATGTGAATGTTGTAGGCGACAAAACAAGAATATTTGTGTAGTCATATTAAAATAGAGAGTATTATATTATTTACTTTTTTTATTTTCATTATTTTTTTTATTTTTTTTATTTTTTGTTTTGCTTTTATAGAAAATGAAGTTTACTTTAGATTTTTATTTCCAGTTGCAAAATGTAGAAAAAAAATCTATGTTCCGTGAATTTATAATATAAACGTAAATATTAAATAAAATAACCGAATCTAAAATATTAATGTCGACTAAATATTCTTATACTAACAATGAAATGAAAAACGAAATTAAAAATAAATTAAACGTGTTGTACACTAATTTGCATGTCAGTTATTTGAATGTGTGTAGTTGTGACTGCACAAAACAAAATGTTTGACTGGTATCTTCTTAAAAAGCATATTTTCGACTAATTTTATTGAATCAACCTGTTATATAGATGTTTATTTAAAAATAAATGTGTAATAAGCAATATTAATGTTTTTATCCATTTCCATTACACAACTCAGCGCAGCAAGCTGAGCCTTTTCTTAAAAGTACTTTGTTATTCCTGCAAATTTTGATAGATTTATTTGCAAGTAGCTGCTAGGTGTCAACATTTTTTATTTATTTTTATTTTTATTTTATTAGACTTCTCTCGGGTGAGGCGAACCTATAGAGCCGTCCCGGCGCCGCGCGATGCCATCAAATAACTGTTGCAGTTCTTTTTGAATAGTTGCAGGTTGTAACGCTCCGGGAACACTCGCGTGGGAAGGGAGTTCCACAACTTCCCCGCTCTGTAACGGAACGAGTTCTGATGCAGGGATGTTCGCGCCGTCGGGATATGAAGCACAAACTGGTGCAATCCGTCGGATTGTCTTGTGGAGCGCATATAAACCGAATTGCGTGGAACAATACCAAGAATCTCCGAAGAACAGTATCCGTGATAATATCTGTAAAACAGACCGAGGTCAGCTACGCGCCTTCGATGTGACAGCGTCTACAGGGTCTCGACGTCAGCGCCGAGTCCCCGATCAGACGGATCGCCCGTCACTGTATGCTCTCAAGTAGGTCGAGGGTACGTTTAGGAGCCGAGCCCCAAACATGAGGGCAATATTCGAGCGCGGGTTTAATTTGGGATTTATATAGGAGAAGAAGTTGGGCCAGAGTAAAATATTTCTTGGCTCTAAAAAGATAGCTCAGTTTTCCTGAGGCTGACCTGGCGATACTCGACACGTGTTTATGCCATGATACATTCCCACAGACCGTGACGCCGAGCAATCTCAAACTTTCCCCAGCCTCGAGGGCCCGGCCATTCATCATCAGCTGTGGAACCGATGATCCACTTTTCTTTGTGAATGTTGTATACTGTGTCTTCGCTGCATTGAAGTCGACGAGATTGGCCCTTCCCCACTGCAGGACCCTATCTAGATCCTGATTCAGAGAGTCAATCTGTCTACATCTCAGCTGATGCGACGCAGATGCACCAATCGGCCGAACACTTGAAAAGGAGAAAACAAGCGTGCTATCATCCGCAAAACAGAACATTTTGTTATCGGTTGTCTCCAACAAATTATTTATGTGAAGAACAAGGTTGGAGCCAAAATAGAACCTTGGGGCACCCCCGAATTGACAGGATACAGTTGCGAACACTCGCCGTCCACAAAAACCCGGATCGATCGATTCTCGAGGAAGCTCCTCGTCCAGTCGCAAAGCTGTTGGGAAAGTCCATATGAACGAAGTTTGCTCAGCAATACCCCGTGCCAGACGCGGTCAAAAGCCTTGGAGATATCCAATGCGATCGCCCTTGACTCACCATGCCGTTCAATCGCAGATGTCCATATATCGGTTATAAAAGTCAAAAGGTCTCTCGTGGACCGCGTGCCACGGAATCCGTATTGACGATTATACAGAAGTCCGTTGCACTCCAAATACTTCACTAACTCAGTATTGATGACTTTTTCCATTACTTTAGATAAAATAGACAGTAATGCTATCGGACGGTAATTTTGTGGGAGACACTTTTTTCCCGTCTTTGGGATTGGCTGAACTCGAGCGATTTTCCACTAGGCAGGAAAGGTCCTCCGTCCATAAGATAAGCGAAAGAGCACAGTTCTTAAGGACTATTGCTGATATTCTGTCCGGGTCGGTTGCCTTCGCAGAATCCAGTTTACGTAGAATGCTTCGAATAGTGCGCGGACGAAATCTCACATCCCACATTGAAGACCGTACCGGTGAGATCACAGGTGGCTCTAAAAGGCCGGCATCGAGGTTTGAATTCGCGGAAAATAAATTCGCGAACACATTAGCTTTATCCTTTGAATTCGTGACTAACGTCCCGCTGTCTGTCATCAACGGGGGGAAAGAGGAGGATGCGAAGTTACCACTGCCAGCTTTTGCCATTGACCAGAAGGAACGCGAACCAGTTGGGCACCGAAGGAGCTTATCGATCACCCTGTCGTTGTGAGCTTTCTTCGCGGTATCAATCGCCTGGTGGCACACGTTTCTGATTGTAACAAAATTCGTTCTGTTAACATGGGTGGGATTTGAGCACCATTGCTTAAAAGCTATATTTTTTGCCGCTGTAATCTGCTCGCATTTTTTATCAAACCAAGGTTTATCAAACGAACTTCGTTTGATGGAATGTGGAATATACATTTCCATCGCCAGAAGAATAATCACTGATGCCGACTACGCGCAAGCGTTAACATCGGAGTTTCCGAAGCACACCTCCGACCATGGAAAGAATGCGAAGAAATCTCGCAAATCGTCCCAGTTAGAAGCCCCATACCACCATACATGGAGAAGCTGCCTAGGTCGGTTATTCGCTTGATATGCAAGTGCTTCCGCGACAGATACTAAGCAGTGATCTGAGTTTCCCAGTGGCGCAGAAACCTCTACGGTATACATACTCGGTTCGGATGTCAAAAACAGATCCAAGGTGTTCGCATAATCGCCTCGGGCATCCGGCACTCGCGTTGGCTCCCCCACGATTTGGGTCAAGTTGTGGCTTACAGCAAACATCTCCGCCAGCCTGCCAGCCTCGGCGGTTCTGTTAGAATGTAACAAGCAGCCGGAATTGTGCACATTAAAATCGCCAAGGACAACAATTTCAGAAGCTGGGTGATTGATCTGTATCCAGTCGACGGTATATGAAAGATGTTCGAAAAATGTCGCCGGTCCATCGTCATTCGGGGAGCGGTAAAGACAACAAAGAAATTTAACGAAATTCTTCAGCACGACCCTCATCCATATAATGCCTGTTGCGGATTGGCAGTTGGATGTGCTGGGATGTACTGGAGAAATCTAGTACATTCGCAGTGTATACCAGTTGCGCGGCAGCTGTCGCGGGTCAGCTGGCCGATTGTCACCAACAATGAGGTCAGCAGCGTTCTTTTTTGAATTGGCGGTTATTCGGCGTCATTTACCTAACCTCAGTCTGCAACCAACCTTCAACGGGCTCGATACATCGGAGCAAGCATCGTCATCACGAGTAAAACACCAAGAAGTTATTCATTGTCGTTGTTGTTAACATAACTTAGAATGTTCAATAAACTAACTCAATATCTTTAAAGGGTAAATTCCTCGAGTCGTTTTCTGCTTCCATCTGCCTTATTCGTACAAAGACCAACCGAATTGAAACAAGCGATTACTGGCGTAATTGAATTGGATCACCGTAAGGACATTCACAAGACTCAACGTTATCACCTCCCGGTGGACGCAACCTTCATCCTAACGGTTGCGCCCATAACAATGTCCATATTATTGGGTTCCAATGCCTCCATCCTCTGGCAAGCCAGATTGGACTGCGCGAAGACGCAGACTCCGCCCTTAAAACGGAATCTCGAATGTAAGTCGTATGTATCCTGAGCAACGAAGGTATGTCGAATCAGTTGACGAATCGACCTGGGTCTCAGTTAGGGCAAGGATATCAGGTTTCGTTGTTTGCAAATATTGGTGGACGGCGTTTACATTGGTATTGGTGAAACCGATGCCCCTGATGTTACAAAATGGCCTCACCAGTCGAGTGTGGGCCGAGCCTCGAGAGCGAGCCCGACTATGCGATGACGAACCTCTCAAAGTTCCATCATTTATCATGATATCTGCATGATGTTCCCCCTGACATAGTCCCCCCCCGGAGATCCGAATGGGAGACAAGTTTACCTCCGGAATTCTTTATATCAGAAGGCGCCATCATGACTTATCCCCGTGTCGGTCCGAGCCATCAGCCACACATCCGAAACACCGCCGAAGATTTCTCTCGGCGATATCGCGGAATGTACAGCGTGACGGGGTGGTATCTCACCTTGGGACCGACTACCACCTAACCAACCTTTTCTCGAACCGGTCCATCAGCCAAGCGCCGAAAGATGGCCAGGGATTTCTCCCGACCATTTCACGGAGCCTAAAGCTTGATGGGGTGGTATTTCACCGGGCGCACAGGGCGTTGGGACCCTGGCTACCACTCGGCCTTTAGTCGCCTCTTACGACAAGCTGGCCTAGCTGTGAATATATTCTAACGCCCTACTCACAGGGCATGTAGTATACAATGGTAATTTGTTTCCGTAACCATATAGAAAAATAAACTAGATTAATAATATAATTAGGAACACACTTCTGCAGATTTCCCGCGCTATAAAATTGAAATTACTGCACCCAATAAAACACCTTTTCTTCAGTTGAAGTACACAGTAATCAGTACCAACTTCCTAAGCTTAATTAGTTTGTTCAAGCGTTGCTTGACGTTTTCGGATTACTCATCCATTTTTTGTCTATCGTGATTACTGCTAAGGCTACGAATGTCGTGTCTTTTGGATTTGTATACAATACAATATATACATAAAAAAAACCAGTGTGTATAAAATGGTAATTAGTTTCCATAACAATATAGAAAAATAAACTACGTTAATAATATGTAGTAATTAGGAACACATTTCTGCAGATGTTGCTGCCTTATATATTAAAATTGATGTTACTGCACCCAATAAAACACCTGTGTTTCAGTTGAAGTACACAGTAATCAGTACCAATTTCTTAAGCTTAATTAGTTTGTTCAAGCGTTGCTTGGCTTTTACGGATTACTCATCCGTTTTTCGTCTATCGTGATTATTGCTAAAGCTAAAAATGTCAAATGGGTATCTGAGGCACTTGGCCTACGGGAAGGCATATCTCACGGTCTTTAGAAATGTTAATTAGATTTTTTTTGAAAGTATTCTGTAGGGAGCCCTACGTTTCCACTGCAAAGCCCTTATTTTACGTAGGCGACACGAATTTCTCGCTGGTAAATCTATCACCACTGATTTAGTTGAATTAACTTCCCAGGCATAGCTAGATCTAGAGAAGGACAACAAAGTCGACGTCATTACCCTCTCTTGGTTTTGAACCCCCATTGACAAAGATGATTTCTTCATATTCGACTAGTCGACTCTACAGATTACGCTTCATTCACAAGAATGAGTAAGTTACCATCCCGTAATTGTGAGACGTGGTCGAATCAGTTTTGAAGAAGAAATTGTGGTGGTCTGATCCGAAGAGATCGAGAGAGAGAAGGGTTAAGAACGCAAGACTCGGCTGGTTAGTCATGGAATTGTGCTGATACATGAAGTGTGGCATTCGGCTGGTAGTGGGAGAATTTTGATATGAATTTCCAACCTCAGGCTGAGTCATGATGGCTCATATGCGTCAAGTATCATGAATGATGTCAACTCTCCTCCTTCCCAAGAAAAAGCGTTCTCACTTTTCTGCCATTCTGATCGTAATCTTAGTAAATCCTTCTGGAATTTTTCCTGTTGGTCCAGTATTTGGGTTCAGCAAGCGCCCACTAACAAATGTCCGTTGCCACGGGTAACATTCAGTTGCGAATTCGTGTCCAATTCGTTCTGGTTGTGTCCAGTGCGAATCTGCAACATTCCGCCCGCCGTCGCCAATCATTGGCGAACCCTTTTGTTCCAGTGGACGGAGGCCCAGGGCCGTGGTCTCCTAGTGATGCGGAGGTCTGGAGAGATCCGTCCGCCCTGAATTGGTCACGACGTGAGTGTCGTCGCTGGAAGGTATCTACCGATGGGATGCGGCCTATGGCCTGTGAGGTCGCAATGCTGCGCCTGGTGCGGCTTCTTCCATGGCACCGTCCGCGGGTCCTGGCGGAATGACAGGTGCGGGCCCAGTGCCTACTGGGCTGGTCGATGTACCGCCTCTGCTGGACTACGGAGCGGTGTGCTGATTGATTCTTGAATGCGCGCCGCCCGCCAAGCGGGGCCTTGCTCTCTCCTATCTCTATTGGGGTGGCTATATATGGTAGCGGTCGTTCTTGATGATTGTCATTGGCCGGAGGTATGCCACCCGGTGTCTCGGTTAGGTTGCCGTTATTACTGGCAGTTTCTGCGAGCCTATCTGTTGATGGAAGATTTCCATCCGAGCAGTGGAATGAATTAGAATTGGCTGGGTCGAACGACATCGCCGATAGGTTGGTGAATGACAAATGCGTTTGTCCTACTCCTAGGCCACTACCTGATGAATGTTGGTGTTGCTGCTGCTTTAGTTGTAGCTGTTGCAGTTGATGTCGCTGATGCGACTGGATATTAACCGGACTTTGTGGTTTGTCACGATCAATGGCGACATTGGGGGTTACTGTTTCTGGGACAGTTGATGGCGTCTTTATGAAATGCCTTGGTTCAAGGTGGACCAGTTCCTCCGGGTCGGAGTTGTAAGTTCGCAACCCACGAGGAACGGCCATGTGATGTTGTGTCCCACAACACGTGCGCGGCATCGGTTTCTGTTGGGGCTTCGGCTTTTGTCCGAGTGTCGGGACATGGGTCTGGTGAAGCTTTGGGCAGGCGCCACTCTGGTCGGCGGCCTGCTGATGCATACTCACTGGGAATGTGCGCGGTTGTCTTCTATGTGCTGTCGGACTGAGGACCGCTGATGCCACAGGGGGCGGGAGTTGGGCATCATTGCCTTGGTCGGCGCGGTTTGCGTTCATCCGTTGGGATGAAGGTTGCGTCCACCGAGAGATGATAACGGTGAGTCTCGCGAACCCCTGCCTTAATACGCTTCAACGCAATTACGTCAGTAATCGCGTGCTTCAATTCCGCTGATAAAGGGACGCTGCTGACCTCATCGTTGGTGACAATCGGCCAGCTGGCCCGTGACAGCTGCTGCGCAACTGGTATACTGTGCATGTACTATATTTCTCCAGCACATCCCAGCACATCCAACTGCCAATCCGCAACATTTACAATATTGGCTCGAATTGGAGTCGACGAGAGAGATATGTGATAGGGCGGTAATCTTAAAGGGATTGTAGGTCAGTGACCAAGACCAAATTAAAGGCATCGTGCAAATAGGTTTTGAGAATACAGAAGGTAACCGAATCAAGGTAGTCCCCATCAGTCAGTCTTGACGAACGTCCTCGTCGGTTGCGCTCGACTAACACATTGCAAAAATTAATTATTTGTCACTGAATAAAAAAAGTATTATATTGACAGTCACGTAGTGATCCTAAATCACTAATCTCACCTAATTCCTATTAAGCCTCAACTAAATTCGTTTTTCACAAAAGCTGCGTCATAGTACGAACCTTACGTTCATAGTGTGCGTTATACAATTCCCTAGAATGATAACATCTTGAAATGCGTATGTTGACGTCCGGCGCCGTGCTTCCTCGGAATGAGGGAAGAGCGGGGACCTTTTATTATTTCTTTATTTAATATTATATTTTAGAATATGGATTATTCTAATTTAAACTCTTTTTATTTAAGTAGTTTAGTCACGATGAGAAATGTTTATTTATATTTATTTCTTTTTGTTTATTTGTTGTCTTCTTAATCTTATCTTAATCAATCTCAGCTACTTCTCTCTCACTGTGTATTACACAAACTTAAAACTCCAACAAAACTCAAAGTGAAACTACTTGAACTGCTTCTCAACTCGAACTGCTTTTACAATTGAATTTTTTCTCTACTTATAGGACATTGTGTTCTAATTTACTGTAAATTATAATATGAACAAAACAAATTTTCTCAAAGCATTCCTTTAGTTTCTGTGACTTTTAAATTGAATAAAATTTGAACGAAAATCAAAGTGCAATAAAAAGGGGCAAGTTATGAAAAGGGGCATGTTATTAAATGTGCTGTAACTGGCAATATTGTGAATGTTTATGAATGGCATGTATTAAGTGAGAATGTAATATATGTTAAGGGAAGTTTTTAAGGATGTGTAAGGAGATTCAGTGTTAAATTTAATAAAGGGTAGTATTCTGGAATACAACACGTATCTTCAAATACATTTCGTGTCTGTGCCTTCCGAGAAGATTCTCAAACCAAAATCCCAATCATGTTCCCCAAGTGAATCATACGCGTGTTAGGTGTGTCGATGATGTCATAGATAAAGATGACATACAAGAGATCATTGACACCTAAACCTAAAAAAGCCATCCGATCTTAAACGATAATGCATCAATTGCATATGCCAAAACGATTGCCTAATAATGCAAAAGCAATTAACGGCATATCGCGGAACAATTAAATTGCAGAAACGTTTAAACTGCATGTTCCAGCACAATCATGTACGAAATAATTAATTGGGTCAATTCGCAACTGCGGATACGGAACTGTGATGCAAGTGAATGAAGAAATATTGACCAACACAGCAGTTTGAAGCAATTGCGAATCAAAAGCCAATAATCGGAAATTGGGGCAATTAAAATTGAATTGCATTGTCGTAATCGGGAAGTGTTGACCCCGAGATATCGAGAAGTTATAGGAAGTAATGAAGGGGCAGTTGGTGGTTGGTCGTGAAGGTAGAAAGGGTAAAAATTTGATCGTGGAAGTCGGGTGTTGGCCACGGGAAGAGTGTTGTTATTAGAGAAATTAATACAAAGTGTGTTCGGAAGATACCGACGCCTCACGATATTTAAGTAAAGTAAGAAAGTTACAATAGATTAAAGACAGAGTGTTGTTATTAGCGAAATTAATACAAAGTGTGCTCGGAAGATATAAACTCCTCATGATATTTAAGTAAAGTAAGAAAGTTGCAATAGATTAAAGACAGAGTGTTGTTATTAGAGAAGTTAATACAAAGTGTATTCGGAAGATGTAAACTCCTCGTGATGTTTAAGTAAAGTAAGAAAGTAACAATAGATTAAAGACAGAGTGTTGTTAGTTGATAAGACAATATATAGTGTATTCTAAAAACCTAAACTCTTTGTGGTGTTTAAATAAAATAAGATAATAAAAATAGTACACGAAAGACAGAGTGCTGTTAATAGATAAGCCGTTATAAATAGTGTAAAAATCAAAAACTCTCTTGAAGGGAGGAAACGTAACATAAGAGTAAAGACCAGAATAAAGTAAAGAAAATTAATAAAAGGAATCCGTGTTTTAACTGTTCGCTGTTTTCTTTTTTCTTTTTGGCATTCTTCGTCTAGGCACTTAATCCCGAGTGTAACTAGTTCATTTTTCACTATACCGTTGCTAATCAAGTCTAATCCGGATAACACTACCTTCAATGGACGATTTTCCTTACGCGAGTGGGTAAAAAACTCACATTTTAACCGTAAGAGTTCAGATTTAATTTTGTTATATATGTCCATTGTTGGGGCATATATTTTATGTCCAAGCGATATGTTTTTAATTAGGTAGTTGTCTATCTTAATGTTACTCAAAATACTACGCACTTTAGCACTAGTTGATTTTAAAACCACAATTGGCGGAACGGTTTCTTTAATAACTTCTGCAAACTGATCGACGTTGGTCGAATCCATTTCAAGTGAGTCCTCCATTAGAGTTTGAAGTGGTTGGGAAAAGGTTAGTGTTTGAACAAATATTGGATTTATCTAGCACTTTATTATTAACTTTTGTAAGTTTATCGGGAGGGGTTTGGCCTCCAATACCGGGGTCGTAACGCAACCGTTTACGTTTAATTTTGCTTAACACACGTGGCCCATGGGCCATAGCTTAACGGATTTCACACTTGATCAACTTAAGAATTTGCGGTAGGGAGGCAAAGAAAACAAGATATCTAGATAATGGCTTGTGATAATTATTGTGAATATAACGGTTGATGTAATTAAGACAAATAGCACGAGCAAACCTGTGAGACAAGTTGTCTGTTTGAAAGTCAGCCAGGTACTGATATACATAGTTCGATTATTTACACAAACTCCGTGTTCGGACTATTACGTTTAATAATCAATCGACTCCAACAAACACCCATGCATCGGCCGAACTCCACAGAAAACCAATCTCGACTCGTTTTACTTTTAACGTGGGGGCCCGACTTACCTCCACGGAATCTGATTTAAGACTGAAGATTGAATTTTGGTTTTCGCACGTCGACCAATTAGGGAAAGATTCTCCACATTGGTCCCAGTAAAAGGCGCGAGACACACACACGATGATCCTTTTGATCGCTTGTGATGTGTGTCCATGTGTCTGCGAACCGTGGATATTGGAATTCCATAAAAGGAAATGTTAAACGATGAGTTTGCAACTGGCCAAGCTATCGTGACATCGGTAGATGGGATGTTTACCCGATCGGCACTGCGTAAGGCATCTATGCTGATCGGGCGCACGTTGCTGGCGGCTTCGGAATCCTCGCGTGTGTATTTACACTAACGAGAACTCGATTCCCTTCTGCAGCCAGGTGCGAGTTAACCATTTCTTGTCGATCGGTTTAGCGACCGATATGGTTATATGATTGCAGCAAGGAAGTAAAGCAAGAGCATCTCCTGCTTGTGTGCTGCAAAATTCGGCAGGGGATATGTGCACCGCGGTGGTCGAGTTATGTCGGTTGCTTATTGATGCAACCGAATTACTTTTTAGGATAATGGTGCGTTTGGTGTAATCATGCTTTCTAAGTAATATTGATGGCGCCCCGCGGTGGTTCGTAAATGCATGAATACGATTCCTCTCCCTACAAGGTTTCGAAGATGCGTTGAATGCATCTTATGGGGGAAACTTGTAAAGGTAGAAAATGTCTGCAGGTAATTCCAGGTAATGGAAGATTTTTAGGTGGAAGATTTGGTATGCTTACTTGCAAGGCAAGTAATGACGTTTCAATGGAACTGCCCTTATACTTGTTTCTATAGGTTTTTAGGATGCCCTAAATGGAAGTTTGGTGTCGTACCTGGAAAAGGGCGAGCAGTGGCGTTGGTTGAAACCGCCACAGATCCATTAAGAACAAAACGTCTTCTGGAATAGACAGTATTCCAAACATTGTTCTAAAGCATTTACCTCTTGAAGTAGTGAAGGTTTACACTATTTTGTTCAATAATGCTCTAAATAATGCATATCATCCAACCCAATGCAAATCTGCAGTAGTCCATCCTATCCCCAAAAATGGAAAAGACAGGAGCAATCGCAATCCAGCCACTCTTCGCTTCCGAACATCAGCAAGTTATTCGCGAAAATTATAAATAAAGCATTGACTAACTGGTGTGAGGAAAACGGTATTATTCCGAACAACCAGTTTAGTTTTCGATCGCAACATGACACAGTTCAGTCCTGTTTGGTTGACTTTGAAAAGGCTTTCGACACCGTATGGTTAGAAGGGCTGGTATATAAGTTATAAAATCTAGGTATGCCCGAATATTTATTATACATTATCTACGATATGATAATGGGTAAACAATTTGTAGTGAAATGTGGAGATATAATCTCTAACAAGATTTTCCACATCAAAAACGGCTTACAACAGGGAGCAGTGAATTCTCCCATTTTATTTAACATTTACACTAGTGATCTAGGGGGTTCTCTCAACCATGCAATTGCGTATGCCGACGACATTGTGGTGTATAGATCTGGAGAAAAGATTGATGTCATCAACAGAGTTCTGCAAAATGATTTCAACAAAATCAAACGTTTTTGCGACGACTGGAAATTAAAAATAAATTTCTAAAAAACAGAGACTATCCTTTTTAGAACGCCCCTGTGCAGTGCGTCAAGGGATACCAAACAAAATTGGGAGACATTTTTCATTGTATGAAGTAATAATCTTCCCCTACAAGTAAAAACTGCAGTCAGATACCTTGAAATCTGGCTTGATTAGTATCTTTACTTTGATAAGCATACAACAGCTGCTCTTACAGCAGCTAAATACGCATATGCAATGACACGAGTCTCTTTCGTAGTAGTTTTCTGGACCCCAAAGTGAAAATAATTTCATACTCAGCATTCATCGACCAGTATTAGTGTATGGATGGAACGAATTCTCCATGAATATAACAATATCTCTAATATTCCAGATCGCCTGCGTTTTAGTATGGTGATCGGTGAAAGAGATAAATCAATAAAAGGTCGGTCTCATCCCAACTGGACTATACTTCCTCAAACAGAGTATGCCGCTCAGACGCACCGCTTTCCTTCACCCTATCTCCAATTCCTAATTATTTTTTATTTGTATTCCTTGTTTATGTTTGTACGTTTTGTTTCGTTTTTTTTTTTAATTTTTGCTTGTGGGAAGAAATGTAAAATCAGATTTGATTTTGCGCATTTAAAAAGGGTTCTGTTGGAAGCACTAAATTAATTAGCAAGTGAACTGGTGATGGGCCTGAACTCCTCGATAGTATAGTGGTTAGTACACCCGCCTGTCACCCGGGAGACCGGGGTTCGATTCCCCGTCGGGGAGCCCCTGGCGCAAGACTAATGACCTTGCCCAGAAAAAACAAATCATTATGGAAAATTTAACAAGCCTCAGTACTTGCTAAATAAGGCCAAGACCGGTTCCCGGTTGTAGTGCCGATGATGATGAAATTATACTTGGTTAAAACAAAAACTTACCATAAATTAAATTATACTGCCACAACTAAAAACTTGGCATAAATAAAATTACCACAGGCGCGGTCAGCAAGGAAGACGCCTAGTGTTTTACTTTGGAGGTGCCTGAGTCGTGAGACGGACACGCAAGTATGACACCCACGGACTCAATCAGCCGGTGGCCACCAGAAGTAAGTGTTATAAATATATATATAAAAAAAGTTAAAGAGTTTTAATATCTAGGAACAATACCGACGGCCAGTAATGAAATTTATTATTACTTCTACTATTTATTGGCCTGTAGGAACCCGGAAGTTAATGAACTCGCCGACTCGACTCCGCCATCCTGCTCTGTCCTGTGCGAATTATGATTCCAAATTGTCAGGTTATGAAAAAAATATAATTTTATTTCAACAAGATACTTAAACACTAATTAACAATAATCTTATTCACAAGTGTCTCTCGTACCGACGAATCTGGAATGCCGCTGCTGAATGAATCTTATCTCGTTTTGTTGTGGTTGCTACCCCTGGTAGTTTCCCTATGTTTTGTTGGAATCGTCTGTGTGCCTTTTCAGAAGTGTTTTTCCTCTGTTCAGATGGATTTGTATAGAGATGTTACTAATGGGATTTTCCTTTGCATGCTTAGGTTTATCAGTTGGTGTTCTTGGGATTTTTCCTAAGAGATTATGCTATTGTTCTGACGATATTTGAATATGCGATATTTGAATACGAAACCATGGCTGTTGGTTATGACTAATATGATTATTTACTATGATAGTTAACTATGTTGGTTATGACTAATATGATTTGTTAACTATGGTTGTTAACTAGGACTGTTAACTTGCGCTCTCCTTCCACACTTGACCATCTGATCCGATCTCCTCAATGTCAAACTTAACATTGTCTTGCCATCTCCGTCGCGGCCGTTCTGTCGGTCTCTTCCCGTTGGTCTACCGTCAAGAATTCTACGCACGGTCCTATCGTTGCCCATTTGCGCCACGTGTCCGGCCCATCTTAATCTTCACGACCTGGTTACTTTCACTATTGCAGGTTTGCGGTATAGCTCTTCCAATTCATGGTTGTTGAGTTTCCTCCATTGTCCTGCCTCCTCGTCATATTTACCACTAAAGATACTCGAATACGCAGAATTTGTTTTCTTCCCGTTTTGTGAGAGCCCATGTTTCGCATCCGTATAGAACAATCGGCATGATTATGGTTCTATATACACGGAGCTTTATATTACGTGATTGCAGTATGGGTTTCAGCAGTTTACTGACTGCGTGCGAACTAGCGTTGCTGGAATGCAGTCCTTTGTTAATTTCCTTCGACATTTCGTTATTGGCAGTCAGTATTGTTCCCAGATATTTAAATTCTTTGACATTTTCAAATATCTTGCCCCTGATGTTTATGTGTGTTCTCTGAGGTCCACTTGCTTTCGCCGTAATCATGTATTTTGTTTTGTCTTCATTTATTTCTAGACCAGCCTCTTCTGCCGCTTGCATGATGATTTCACAGATTTTACTAACAGTTTCTAGATTATCGTCCAGAACGGCGATGTCATCCGCATATGTGAGCACTTGTGTGTCCCCGTTCAGCGATAATCCGGCCATGTTGTCGTCTTGTACCTTTCTGATGACAGTCGCGCAAAAGGTTAAAGACATGATGAGAGGCCATCCCCCTGTTTTAGTCTGCCTCGGATTTCAAATGGTTCTGAGAGGTGGTTTTCTATTCTAATTCGCACTTTGTTTTCGTTCATGCAGATTTGAATGAGGGCGGCATATTTTTTCGGGATTCCCAACTCAACTACAATATGGTAAAGTCCTTGTCTTGCGACTGAGTCGTGGGCTTTTTTGAAGTCAACGAGAAGTTGGTGAACCGTCTCTCCGTATTCCCACTTCTTTTCCAATAGTTGCCTTATTGTGAACATTTTGTCGCTTGTTGACCGGTTCCTACGAAATCCGCATTGGTAGTCTTCCAGTATTTCTTCTGCCTACGGTGTGATTCTCGCCAGCATGACATTTGTTAGTATTTTGTATGTGGTTGGGAGCAATGATAATCCTCTGTAGTTTTCGCAGTCAGATCTGTCGCCTTTTTTGAAAATGGGGACGATTATTGAGGTTTTTCATTCTTCCGGAGTGACTTCCTTATCCCATATTATTTTGATGAGTTGGTAGATCTTTCGAGCGGTTGCCTATCCTCCATACTTCATATGCTCTGCCGGTATGCAGTCGAATCCGGGAGCCTTGTTGTTTTTCAACGATCTATTGGGTCTACAACTTCGTTTTAAAGAGGGCTCTGGGATCTGAGGCTCGGTTGTATGTATGTCTGGTGCATTTATTTGTTGTTGGTGGGTGCGCAAAAGGAGCAGGTTTTCAAAGTACTGCTTCCACCTTGTCAGGATACTGTTTATTTCTGTGACCAGACAGCCGTTTGTGTCGCGAATTATTTTGACTCTTCCTCGGCAGCCATTTCTAATTGGATTTATCCCGGGATACATACCTCTGATGTTCTTTGCTCTAGAATTTTCTAGGATTTTTTCGATCCGAATCTTCTCCCATTCACGTTTTTTGCGCTTGAAAAGTCTTATTGTCTCTTTTCGAATCGTCGCGTATCTTTCTGCGTTGACTTCTTCATATCTTTGTAAGTGGATCATCTGAGGCGTTTACGTTGTTCGATCTTCGCCCCGCACTCATCGTCACACCAAGGTTTGGACTTAATTGGTTTTTTAAATCTTAATACCTTTTGGGCTGTTTGTGTGATTACATCTCTGATCGATACCCATTTAGTGTCCACACTATAGGCTTCCTCTTCCTCACTACTCGCAGGATGGTAAATCTATTCGTTAGTTCGTCTTGATATTCCGCCCTTTGGCGCAGGTCGTTTAGTTTATCAATGTCGAGCTTTTTGCTCGTCTCCCGTGACTCCCCATGTGGGTTTGGTGCGAGTCAACTCCTAATTTTGCCCATCACTAGAAGATGATCGTGATAATTCGAATTCCATTATTAGTTGAGACGTCGTGTAGACTTTCTTTACTTATAGTTGGTCGGGTGATATTTTCCTTTCTAATTTTCGCATTGAGGTCGCCGAGGAGGATTTTAACATCGAATGATGAGACCCCATCAAATACTTCCTCTAGGGTCTCGTGGAACGCGTCCTTGGTTTCTTAGTTCGTTTTTAAATACATAATTGTACCATGGGCCCTGTATTTTTAGTAACGACATTCGTTCATTAATAAATTTCACATCTTTTACATGGAGCGTAATCTTCTTACTTATGATGAAACCGGTTCCGCGGTTATGTGTCTCGGTACCTCCACAGACCAGTGTAAATCCGTTGGTTTCGATTACTTGATGTGGGAGTCGGACTTCCTGAAGCGCCACGATGTCCATTTTATATTGTTTCGCGTTATCTATGACCGTCTCTATCGCGACTGGTTTATACAACGTTCGAACATTCCGCGAGGCGACGCGTATATCCCGCTTTTCCATTTTTCTCTACGTCTTCTTCATGCCGAGTCGGTGTTTTCTTGATGATTTGTTCCATTATTGTATTGTCGGTTCATCACAGCTATGCCTACCGGGTTTTTCGTGGGATTGTTTTATGTATATTGATGTTTCATTCGTGTTCCCACGAATCTTGGGGTTTCAAATAGTATGCCATATCAGAGTCCCGTTTTGATATGGCATGATCTGCTTACTGCCCTGATTCGACCCGGTGTCAGAGAGTCGCCGGTATACCCCTGGCTGTAAACGATTCAATGGCCACGGTGACGCATATGGAATAGGGGTGACAGATCTTTGTATGTTACTCCTCGCTAGCCTGTCTAACGTGGGTGGGTCTACTGGAAGCGTATACTTCCGTCAGCATAGCCCGAGTGATGCATTGCTGTTTAAGTCCTCGCACCACGTCAAGGTTTCTACCAAGTGGGAGGCCAGTAACGAAATGTCGAAGGAAATTAACAAAAGACTACACTCCGGCAACGCTAGTTGGCACGCAGTCAGTAAACTGCTGAAATCCAAACTGCTATCACGTAATATAAAGCTCTGGGTCTATTGAACCGTAATCATGTCGATTGTTCTATACGGATGCTAAACATGGGCTCTCATAAAACGGGAAGAAAACAAATTCCGCGTATTCGAGAATAGTGGTTTAAGGAGTATTTTTGGCGATATGACGAAGAGGCGGGACAATGGAGGAAACTCTACAACCACGAATTGGAAGAGGTATATTATACAATAGTGAGACTAATCAAGTCGCGAAGATTGAGATGGGCCGGACATGTGGCAAGAATGGGAAACGATAGGGCCGTGGGTAGAATTCTTGACGGTAGACCAACGGAAAAGAGACCAGCAAGACGGTCGTGACGGAGATGGGAGGACAATGTTAGGCTTGATCTTGAGTAAATCGGATCGGATGGTCAAGTGTGTAAGGAGAGTGCACAGAACAGGGAGCGATGGCGGAGTCGAAGTCGGTGAGGTCATAAACTTCCGGGTTTCTATAGGCCAATCAGTAGAACAGAATAGGATTCTACTATTCGTGGCGGAGATGAATAAAACGAATCAGATATCATAAAAATCGCTCCAGGCGATCTTGATTTATAAATGCTGTAACTAACCTAACTTTATTATATATATATATAGATACATTTTTTCCCATCCAAAAAAAATAACAAAAAAGTGGTCGGTTCGGTTCTCTGTAGTGGCATAACCCCTAAATCACATCGATTGATATAATGCCAGTCAAATTAAAAAAAAAGTGGTCGCCTCATTAAATATAAAAAATCAGTTGTATATAGAATTATTCGATAACTTAAATGACATTCAAAAAACTGTTAAATTTATATAAAATATTAATTTATCTCCAGCTGTGGTTTTAGGAATTCACATTTTACTTGCTTCCCTACTAGATTAGAAGGAAGGCGAAGCTGGAAAAGGCGTTGTTGTTGGAATTGTTGGAATCGGGGTGACTGTTGGAAATGTCGGAATTGTTGGAATCGGGGTAACGGTTGGAAATGTCGGAATTGTTGGAATCGGTGTAACGGTCGGAAGTGTCGGAATTGTTGGAATTGTTGGAATTGTTGGAATTGTTGGGATTGTTGGAATTGTTGGAATTGTTGGAATTGTTGGAATTGTTGGAATTGTTGGAATTGTTGGGATTGTTGGAATTGTTGGAATTATTGGAATTGTTGGAATTGTTGGGATTGTTGGTATTGTTGGAATTGTTGGAATTGTTGGAATTGTTGGAATTGTTGGAATTGTTGGGATTGTTGGAATTGTTGGAATTGTTGGAATTGTTGGAATTGTGGGAATTGTTGGAATTGTTGGAATTGTTGGAATTGTTGGAATTGTTGGGATTGTTGGAGTTGTTGGAATTATTGGAATTGTTGGAATTGTTGGGATTGTTGGTATTGTTGGAATTGTTGGAATTGTTGGAATTGTTGGAATTGTTGGGATTGTTGGAATTGTTGGAATTGTTGGAATTGTTGGAATTGTTGGAATTGTTGGAATTGTTGGAATTGTTGGGATTGTTGGAATTGTTGGAATTGTTGGGATTGTTGGAATTGTTGGAATTGTTGGAATTGTTGGGATTGTTGGAATTGTTGGAATTGTTGGAATTGTTGGAATTGTTGGGATTGTTGGAATTGTTGGGATTGTTGGTATAGTTGGAATTGTTGGGATTGTCGGGATTGTTGGAATTGTTGGAATTGTTGGAATTGTTGGAATTGTTGGAATTGTTGGGATTGTTGGAATTGTTGGGATTGTTGGAATAGTTGGAATCGTTGGAATTGTTGGCAGTGATGTAAATGTTGGAAATGTTGGAAATGTCGGAAATGTCGGGTTTTCCGGCAGCGATGTTATATTATGTGAAATTTCTGGTCTAGCTGCCGACCTTTCATAGCTTGCCAGGAACAAAATACTTAAGAGAAACAGGGAGAATTTCATCTTGACTACTCGAATGACTTACCAAAGTAGAATATTAGAACATAAGCACTCATCCAGCTTTTATACGACGATTTGTAAGATGCTGGCAACAAATTTTCCTAACTCTAAAGTCATCAAAGCACCTGAATAAACTAATTAACAATCACAATAACAGGGAAAATGGCACTACTAATGTACGAAATAAAGCGATAAGTAATTAGTATGTAATTGAGGTCTAATTGCGAATAGTGCTAATTTAAGTTGATGCTAATTAAGTGTTCTAATGGGCGCATTATTATTTATTAGCTTCTAGTCAGCAACATTTGTGTTTAAGTTGAACGTGTGATATAGAGTACATATTTTTTTTATTTTCTTGAATTTGAATTGTGAATCATCAAGTTTCTTTTAATTTTTTTTATTTGACATCTCTCAGGCAGGGCGAATATATAGTTCTGAATCAGCGTCCTAAAATGTTATTTTTTCTTCACTTTGTCGATCAGCTAAGCTCTGAAATATTGTGAAGGATTCTTTCCAATTATTTCATAACGTGTATAAATTAATGATCTAGTATTTCACAAGGTGGCTATGCATTAGGACCAACGTGTCAAATGGTCATAATAGCAAGGGTCGTCAAGTAAACCTACGAATACACAATTAAACGCATGTTTTAACTTCCTTAGCAACTCAACTATTGAAGGTGCTGTCAAAAATCTATGAAAATTATTTAATATGTTGGTAGATTAATGTTTTTTAGTTTTCTTAATTTTAATTTACATTTATTAAACATGTTTGTATAGATATGTTATTTATTGATTTTACTGACGTTGAATAATTTATTACAAAGACGAGCGATATGAAATAATGAAAATAAAATGTAATATATGTATAAAATTTCACCGTGAAAGCCCTTACAACCACACTAGCACTAGAAAAACGGTGACCTTTGGGCTCTTTTGAAAACCAAAAACGAACATTCTTGCTTTAACCGCATCCACCTCATGATCCGAATAACTTTGGTTTCTACATCTCCAGGCCATAATATAGTTTTTCTAACGCAAATCTGATTGTAAAGGCTTTGAAGATCTAACGGGCTCCACGTCCAAAGCCTCACCAAAAATCCTCACAAAATCTCCCCTCTCTGCCTCTCTAGAGTTATAACTGCGCAAATTTTGCATAAACTACTCTATGCAAATTTACATAAATTACTTGGCAATAATAAAATATAAAGAAGAAAAAAAGGAGAGACGTCAAAAACGAAAAATAAAAAAACAAAACATCGATTGAAAAAAATTGGCACGAGACGCACAATCGCCAAATCGTAACAACAAAAAAAGAGAATGAACGAAAACACGAAACCTCTCGACGGGAGTTATATTAACAGAAAAATAAATACTAAACAACCCACCGCGAGTTAAAATACAGTGTTCATACACTACGAACCCCCGCCGCGAGTGAAATGGGAAAGCAACCCGTCGCGGCGGAATATTAAACAGATAGCGGGAGAGCAGCCCGTGGCGCAGAGAATAATCAGCAGATAACAGGGGATTCAAAATTCTTCCACCCCTGCAACCAGAAAAGCCGACTCGTCGACCAAGAAGAGGTCCGACATCGACCACAGGTAAGTCATCATCATCATCATCATCATCGGCACTACAACCGGGAGCCGGTCTTGGCCTTATTTAGCAAGTCCTGAGGCTTGTTAAATTTTCCATAATGATTTGCTTTTTCCGGGCAAGGCCATCAGTCTTGCGCCACACGTAAGTCACCTTTGTTATTATTAGAGAACCACAACCAATTTGGTCACAAAGGTGACGTTATCCCCTTTAATTAATTTGTTGGAGTGACATAACAAAGATAATTCACACAAAACTATTCAAAACTTGCATACATATTAAATAATATTCCCCGTTACCAACCTATCCAGTAATATGTCACAATCAAGTTGTATTGGGCGTAAAAAATACGAAGGCAGTTTGATAAGTCAGTAATTTAGTAAATCATTAAAGTAAAATGTGAGCAAAATAAAAAAAAGTAAAAAAATAAAATAAAATAATAATACGGGGGCAGTTTGATAACTCAGTGACTTTTTGAATTTCCCGCGTAGTAACCTAAAATGCAACACTACCATCTATAAATACACTACTGTCAAAGTTTAAGTAGGCTGCGTCATTTAGTTTGTGTTTGACAGCAATTCAAAGCAGACAACCTCGTGTATTTTAATGAAAATGGAAAAAAGTGAATTTCATGTGCTGGCTAAGCATAATCAAGCACAATCCACAAATTGGACTACGCACTGCTACCCCATCCATCATATTCTCCACATTTAACCCCCTGCGACTATTTTCTGTTTCCAAATCTGAAGAAATGGCTGGGAGATAAGAGGTCGACTGAAGAGGGTGGCGCAAGGCTAATAATCTTGCCCGTAAAAATAAATTATTATGAAAAATTTAACAAGCCTCGAGTCTTGCTAAATAAGGCTACTACGGGATCCCGATTGTAGTGCCGATGATGATGATGAAGACGTCATCACGGAAACCTATTATTTGAAAGGAATAAAAAAATTTGAAAAACGCTGGACTAAATGTATGGAGCTAAAAGGACACTCTGTTGTGAAATAAAATGCTTATTTGCCGAAAAAATATATCAAACTGCCCTCGTAGTTGAGTTCGTTTTCAAAAAATAGCAAAATTGGATTTTCATGGTTTAGAGAGGTTAGACATTTGTTAATAATATTTAGAGTCTTAAAAGAAAGTCCATGTTGGAAACCGGGGAATCCGTGATTGAATTTTGAAAGTTAACAGTTTTTTTTTGTCCTCTGCGAGAGAGGTTAAGCAAAAAAAAGGTAGAAGATAAAGCAAATCGATAAAAAGAAAGTTTAGTGGATGTTTGTTTTAGAAAGAAAAGTTTGTAACATGAAATGAAGAACCTATGACTGAACGATTTTGTAGTATGTATAGATATAATAAGAGTGGCACGAAATGAAGAACTTGTAACTATACGTGTGTACAGTGTATATAGATGTAATAATAAATTAATGTTGTTAATGCCGATTTTGTATGCTGTAAGGGCATCTGCGGCAAAATACCCACTTCGCTAAGGATTTCCCAGACAATCTTCTGTTTTTCTGCGATGAATACATGCATATCTCGCTGCCACACGCCCTTCTGGCAATAAAATGCCTGAGCGACGATAACATTAGTTCCCAAAGCTCTAACCTACAAATAATTTCTGACAACATTTCATGTCTCGAAAGTGGTCTCAAATGTATCGACTAAATTTAATCTCTCCACCAAAGATCAACATCCAACATCAACTCCGGTATTAGTGAAAATAACAAGACGATCTTCAATCAGGTTACTTATTCAGTCAACGAATCCCTCGACTAGCACACTCGGGAGTTAACCAACTCCTTCCGCTTAAATTTTGACAAATCTCACAATCGACATCCAAACTGGCCCCCGTCCGGCAAACCAACCCCCTTTTTGAGAATATTCTCTTCAAGACGAACACCCTTGTAATGAGGTCGCTTTATCGCGCCCCTCTACACAAGATCAATTCACCACAACCGAACCCGGCCCCCTACTCATGCTTGTCCTACACAAACTCCCGGTCCCTCCTTGGCTTGAATGTGCTATCTTATCAATGCAGTCAAAGGTAACCAAATCCCAACCATCCCCCCGCTCCGAGACGTCTTTATATGACGAACTACACAATGTGGTCCCATCCCCGCCCCACCCCACTTTACCGCTTTCACCCCCACCCCAGCAACCATCACCCACGCGCCCCTTTCATTTCTGTGACGGTCCCCGCCCTCATCCCTGCGATCCTGCATTTCGGCGCATCCTGGACCCCTGCATAATGGCGCGCCCGTATTAATAAACTCGATTACAACAATCAACCAAATACCTCATATCTGTTAAAGGGCGCCCTTAAAACCGCGCACTCCGATTGGATTTCGGAATTCTTTCTGAAAAACTATAGGATTCCCGTAACAGAATGCCACTTGCTTTTTGTCTCCAAATACAGGTCTTGTTTCCGCATAGTTCTCCCTACTAGATACGATTGGATTTTCCATCCGAACAAAAACGGTTACCTAACGATCGATAGAATGACTATATCTAAGCACAACCCCAACAATTCAACTAAAGACCTGCCCCTCTTTCCTAAATCCGTGGGACGTGATAATAGCCACATTCCAGCTCCTAAACCAGCACACAAGACCACTTCGTTTCTTCTTCCCCCCGTTGCACCAATTATTCCGATCATAATTCGTCCCTTAAAATTCCTAGCCACGCAAATGCACACCCACCCCCTTTTCCAAATCTGGTCATATCTGCACCCCACTTCCCAAAATAATGAAAACTCAACCCACAAAATCCTATTCCAAGCCAAATTCGAATCCAACTCCCCTCCCCGATTCTGACAGGTTCACCACCCGTCACCCTAGACCCTCCTCCGCACCTGCCCGTAATAAAGTCCCTCTTATCACGATACAACTGCTCGTCGAACACCACAAGCTCGCCTTATTTCTTGTCCCCCCCCCCCCTCCCCCCGTTTCGACCGCAAAACTGGTGCGAAGTATATCACACACCCTTAATCCCGATATCTCCAATGGACGCTGTCAGACGATCTATCATTTTACACCTCAAACCCCACTAGTACCAAAGAATGCCATTTTATAGACGGTCTCGCCGACTCAAGCCTCCGCCAAATAAGTAATGTTCCAAATCATATGAAGAGGCAACTTGACCTTGACCTATAATTCCTCAGTTGCCCTTAGTCTTCACGCTTTCTCCACCATCGACAATTATAACCCCCCGGTTCTTGTATCCCTTTATCGTAACAGATTATCCCGAACCTCACCAACCCACGTCAATTTTTCCTACAACTTTCGCAACCTTAACTTTCGCCTATTAAATGAGCATCTTAGCAGAATCGCATTACGCTTAGATCACCTAGAGGTAGAAGAAGCTATTGCCGTTCTCTATAGGGAAATATACAATCCCAATTTTTTTATATATTTTTTTATTAGACTTCTCTTAGGAGAGGCGAACCTATAGCACCGAGTGAGCGCCCCGAGATGGCACCAAATAACTTGCAGTTGCAGTTCTTTTTGAACAGTTGCAGGATGTAACGCTCCGGGAACACTCGCGTGGGAAGGGAGTTCCACAGGTTCCCCGCTCTGTAACGGAATATAGGGAATTTCCCTATATATCCCTTATTCTCGACGTAGGACTTCGGTTTCATCGCCTCCATGGTACAACCGCAAACTCCGTACTCTTCAGAACAAGAGAAATAATTTGTGGAACATTTTCCTAAGAACACACTCTTCTCTGGACTACTCCAACTTTCTTGATTCCTTTTATAAATTCACCGAGCTCTACAACTCTCTTTACTACAATTATTTCACAAAAACACAAAACAACCTGATAAATGACCCAAAATCTTTTTTCCACTTTATTAAATATAAACATAAATCTGACGCCTATCCCCACTCCCTTTCCTATGACGCGATTACTTCAACCGACCCAGAAACGACTGCCAATATTTTCGCTTCTTTCTTTAAAAAATCCTTCACGGACAACTCTTTTGAGCCTAACTACTTCAAAGACCTGCCCGAATTCTCCCTTGGCCCCTTCATATCTCAAATTATCCAGCATCACCTAGTTAAGAAAAATTAAACTTGCTTAAAGATGATCCCTGGACCTGATGGACTTCCGGCTGTCGTTTTGAAAAATTGTTGCTCTTCTCTTTCTCTCCCGCTATCAATTTATCCCTTACACAATGTGTCGTCTCAAATATTTGAAAATGCTCTTTTGTCGCCCCCATACATAATAAGGGACCAAAAAAGGATATTAGTAACTACCGTCCCAACCAGCACGGTTTCCTTACGGGTAGGCGGACCACCACCAATCTAGTTGAATTCTCATCCCACGCTCTCCGTGCCGTAGAAAACGGCAACGAAGTCGATGTAATCACAACCGATTTCAGCAAGGCCTTCAACAAAATTTCACACAACCTTATCCTCTTTAAGCTATCCTCCCTTGGCTCCGAACCCCTACTGATTAAGTGGATTTCTTCCTATTTTAAGGATCGAACCCACCGTGACAGATTTAGATCCACATTCTCCAATCCTTTTATTCCCACGTCAGGGGTTCCCCAGGCAGTCATCTTAGACCCCTCCTATTCATTCTTACTATTAATGATATAGACTCTAGTATCAAGCACTTCTCCATCTCTCTACACGCGGACGACACTAAACTCTTCAAGACGAAACGCTCGTCTCCTTACTTCTCTAAATGGATCTCGGCAGCTTTTCAAGTTGGTGCCAAAATAACTGCCTCGAACTAAATATTCCAAATGTCACTCAATCACCTTCTCCCGTAAGCGATCCCCCTTCCCCACTGCTTTCCTATATCTTACTCAACCAACAGGCAAAACCTGTACAAACGATACGTGAACTTGGCACCTTATGTGATAGGGAGCTTAACTTCATCCGACATATTGATTACATTATTCTCCAAGACAAGTCCTTGGTTTTGTGAAACGCTGGTTATCTGATCCCGACGATTCCAGATCGCTCTATATAGCTGTGGTGGTTCCGCCAAACCCCACGGTACACTTACCTAAAAAACCCCCATAACTCCCATTCAATATCTTACCTTCGCTAATGTAATTGCATTAGCACCTTTAATGCTGCACGCATCAAGCTTATCGAATTTATTTATTTCAAAGCTTCTGTAAAAGAAAACTTACCATCATGCATCCCTTCGCATACAATTCTCTGTAAGAATTCTTCATTACCTTTTTAGGAATTCCACAACTCCCATTGTTTCCCGCCAATGCATTTGCATTTGCACCTGAAAACATTTCCTTCTCCAAGGGCATTTGAGGCATACAACACATTATCTGAAATTCCTAAAAACAATTCTTTAACGTGCATATGCACCATAGGTTCCCGACCATTAGGCACCCTTGTTCCACCAATGCAATTCCGCCGTACATTGCATACCACATGTCCCTGGCATTTCCATGGCCGCGGCAGCTCTTTGATCATCGGACAAAAGCAAATACTATCATCTTACCCTAGAGTCATAAAACGAATTCCTTCGCATGTAATCATGTATACAATTCGATCCCTTATGCATCACCAGCGATACACATTTCCCATTGTGTAAATAAAAAAAACCATTATTATTTTTCCCTAAGGGCGATACATTTACTTACTCATCCACACCACTCATCCATGTCTGTATTTGCTTTTACCACATTTCTCCGGTGAACTGTCGTCTATGATAGCTGCAATGCACAGGATAGACCCGGATCATAAATCTCCTTTGTCTTTGCCGCTTGCCACGTGTAAATAACGTCGATCCGTACGGTCACACACGCATACCATTGCACTGAAAGAGTGCATTTCCTTGGCGGCCGCACCCTTAGGAGAAAAGTTTTTCTCTCTCTTCTTTTGTTCTTAATCCTAACCTAGGATGGAACTCATGTCAGAGTTCTGTCCTCGGTGAGTGCATTTCCATCCGCCGACCGCCACGGTCGTTGCCGGCTTCCACTCTCCGATGCGCACGAAGACGCGAAAAATCACCGAGTCGCGTGTGTGTAATAATTTTGAAACAAAAAAAAAAAAACAATAAAATAAGTAAAAATCACGTGCCTCATATACATAACTCGCATTTCCCACGTACAGTGCAGTGTTTGCAATCGCCATGTCGAATATTATATTTGCTGCAGTCTTCGAAGATTGCTTTTTTTATTGATTTCATATTGTAACTTTCACGCAGTGCTACCGTAAAATAAATAAAGATAAACAAAGGAAATCCTGTGTTTTATATTTTTACATGTCCGGTGGTTGGCTTTTCCTTTTGTGTCGGCGGAACAACGGATGAACCTTCGCGCGAGAACAATTTATGATGGAGGAGGAAGTGAACGGAGTGCCCGTGTATTGGCACAATTCTTCCTCCCCACATAGCCATTGTTCGCCCTCTTATTGAATATGCTAGTCAGGTTTGGTCTCCTCATTGCTCGTCCCAAATTCGCAGGGTGGAAAGCGTGCAACGTTGTTTTTGGCGTTTTGCGCTCCGAGGATTGAATTGGGAAAATCCGCTGATTCGCCCATATACGGGCTGTCTTCACCTAATTAACCTTAATACACTTGAAGAGCGCAGAATTGCCGACATCCTCTCTATCCACCCTCTACTCTCAGGCTCAATCAACTGCCTAAGCCTGCTCTCCTCCATCACATTTTCTACTTATCCCCGAAATCTGCAAAACCATCGTTTCTTTTATTTGCCCGCCCATCACACAAAACCATCAAAATGGATTCCCTACTCAACTTATTAATCACGAAATATGAGTCAGAAGAAGGAGGTAATATGAAGCTACAAGAGTTAGAGCGGTCCAACTAGCAGTAAGAACTTTCACCAATGGATTAAACTGCAATACCAACCAAAACATAATTTATTCAAGCCAAGCCAAAAATCTAGAAACAGCATATGCCTTTGCCAGTATCATCTACCACAACAACGTAATAAAAAAAATCGGCCATGGAACTAATCAAAACTTCAACAAGTTTGAAAATAAATCTCATCGACATCACCAACCTGATAACCGACATAATAATTATAATCATAATCAACCTACCCACCACAGCCCTAAAAAAGATCAGAGAAACGAGCTAAGATATCCACCGAGGTATGTACCTAACATCCAAGTAACTTACAGACCACCAGCGGAGCCAATTATATCCATTCCGATTTCACTAGAGATGATCGACCCTTCAGAAATCCTAACAACAACTTCAGACAGCAAAAACAAAATCATGTTTACCGCCCCGAATCATCAAGAAACCATCAGAAATTTCAACGTATCCACGAAATACGTGAAACCCCGGATAATGATTCCATAACCCCTCAACTGGACGGAAACGAAGAATACAATGAACAACATGCTTTTTTAGGACAATCGACGGTCTCCCGTGTTTGGTTCTCTACCCCAAGGATAGAGGGAAATCCTACAGCATCTTAATAGACACCGGATCTACAAAAAATTATGTCTCCAGCTGTTGTAAAATAGGTAAGTCAATAGAAATAGTACCATTCGGTATAAAAACATTACACTGCTCAAGTAGCATCCATTAACAGTCGAGATCTCGTGCAGTGCGGACGTTTACAGAAACGTGTTTACACATGCTTATGTTTACGTGTGTTAAGTGCAGTATTAAATTGTGTAGTGCAATATAAAAACAACAAAAAATATTAAAAAAAAAAATTATAATAATAACAAAAAACAAAAAAGAAATTTTAACAACAGGGAAGCAGTTACTTTCTACACAACCCCGATGATAGGCGATGACCCAGGCCAGGCACTGGAGTACATACAAGAGCGAAAAAGGAAAGCTCTAGACATCCTACGGAACGCACCGAAAACATCTACAAACATGGAGAGATCAAGGAGCCCCGAAGATTATAAACGAAAACTCGAGGAAGCCGTGGAAACGATAAACCAGTTAACACAAAAAGTGAAACAACTCCAGGAACAAATTTAGAAACGAGATTCCATCTATACCACCGATGACATCCATACGGGAGAAACGTCCCACCAAACCCGCAATTCGAGCCACAGCCAAGGCGAACTACCAATCAAACTTCCCACACAAACAAAACCCTCACCAAACCAAATACATGCTCCATCCAGAGTAGAAACACCAACGAAATCAACGACGAAAAACGAAAGACCACCGCCAATCTACATCAGAAACCCGACCAGCATAGAAGTACTAATTCAAACCCTGCAAAATGCCCTGGGTCACCGGAATTTTAGCACCAATGCAAAAGGATCTAGGACTTCCATAACAGTCAGATAATCAGTCGATCATGATAGGGCAGTTAAAAAACTGTTAGAGGAACAATACCAGTTCTTCACCTTTAAGCATCCGAACAGCAAACCAGCTACCTTTATTATAAGGCACATCGATCCATAATGGACCAACGAAGAATTAGGACTGGAAATCGCTAGGATATGTCCACAAATAAATAATACAAACTCAGGACAATTGGTGGGTCATGCCACCAGCAAAGACGTTACGACAGATGCGCAGAGGAACACGAGGTCAATGAATGCAAGGTAAATCCACAAGGCCTGGAACCTGAAACAGTACAAACCGTCAACGCTGATGGATCCATTACCACAAAAAAGATCACAGTAAAATGCTGTAACTGCGGAGGTCCTCATCCGGCAAATTTTTCGCAATGCCCTCAGAAGCTAAAACTTCTGCAAAGACGGAAATTAGCAACAACAATTAAATCAACATCAACGAAACCAACAGTATTGCAGGAAACAAAGTCAACCCGACTCGGAATATCGTACGCGGATGCAGCAAGAGCAAACCTCAACACTACCACTCCCCCGAACAACAATACTAAAAATTTCAATCTGGACATCATGGGTTACATCCAAAGCTTACAAGCCATGCTACCTTGGCTGAGGAAGATGCCAGAAACAGAAAAAAAGGTCAGATTCTTTCACTAATAACTTCCCATATTCTTTCCAGCTCTCTCTAAACTAACCATTATCTCCCTCAACACAGAATCCATTTAATCTAACATACGTAAGCAACACCTCCGGTTGTTTGTTGAAAAGTTTTCCCCAGGTATCCTCTTCCTTTCAGAGACCTGGCTCAAACCAAATTCCCGAGTTTCCATTCCCAATTATACTTTAGTTTCTAACCCCAGAACTAATGGATCTCACGGAGGTACCGGCATCTTAATTCAAAAAAAAATTTCACTTCAGTGAAATTAGATTGACCGATATATCCAGCATTGAATACACAGCAGTAAAACTTTTCCTGTGAGAACAATAAAGTGCTCGTCTTAGCATCCATTTATATTCACCCTTCACGACAACCAGATTTCCCAGATACTGACATTTTGCAGATTATCCAACAGTCTGGAATGCTCGTCATACAGCATTCAATGATAATAAATGCAACAAATATGGTCGCCAATTGCTAGCCCTCCTCCCGTCTTATCAATATACTTACATTGACTCCCCATTACAGCCAACTCGTGTCTCTAGCTCAGCCGGGTCAACAATCGACTTCTTCCTCAAGTCCGACGATGTTTATTCAGCGGGTCCGCCTATAGTCTCTTTTATATTACCTTCTAATCATGGTTCCGTTCACACCACGATCCAAATCCCCTCTCTCGACCCACTCTACTCGTCAAACCCTGTCCCAAACTTCACTAAAACAAATTGGAGGAAAGTCAATAGGGACATAGCGATAAGTTTCTCTGACTTGTATATCCCTGAAGCATCTAACTTACTCCCTATTGAAATCGATGGCGCATCTTTAAGAATAGAGCAAATTCTTAAGGAGGCTCTCAGCATCAACACCCCGAAAACCATTCCTAATAACTATTTAGGAAAGCCTTTGCCCAGCATCCTAACCAAATTATTGCGCCTTAAAAAGCAGCTCCGCCGAAAACTTCATACAAGATACTGCCCCTTTATTAAAAGCCAAATCCAACTCCTATCCACTCTGATAAATGAGCAGTTGAAAAAGTTCGCAGATGAGAACTACATCTCCACACTTAGTAACATCATACCAAATCGTGATCTTTTCAAGAACATCAACCAATTAACTGGTCGTAAATATAAACCCCGAATTGACCATCTCATTAACTCAATCAACAATAATATTGCCCAGTCCGATACGGACATAGCAAATTGCCTCGCAGAACACTTTGCAATGATTCATGAGCAAAATAATTCTCTCTCAACTCCTGGCTTCGAGAACACAGTAAACGAATACATCTCAAACAGATTATTCCCATCTTTTACTCCTTTCATCGGTGAATTTAAGAACCCAAACATAGCTTCACACCCTTATGTTCTACAAATTTTCTAACTGCAGACGAATTATCCGAGATCGTAAGATCAGGAAATAACAAAAAGTCAACTGGATTTGATCTCTGTAGAAGAGTAATGTGGAAACCTAATTGTTGCGGATTGGCAATTAAATGTGCTGGAATGTACTGGAGAAATCTAGTACATTCGCAGTGTATACCAGTTGCGCAGCAGCTGGCACCAACTGGCCGATTGTCACCACGATGAGGTCATAGCGTCCTTTTCTGAATTGGCAGTTATGCCCAATGAGTCAGTCTGCAACCAACCTTCAACGGGCTCGTTACATCGGAGCAAGCATCGTCATCACGAGGTAAATTCCTTGAGTCGTTTTCTTCTTCCATCTGCCCCTTTGGTGCAAAGACCAACCGAATTGAAATACGCAATCACAGTGGTTCGCGAGAATCACCATTGTCACCCATCGGTGGATGCAGCCTTCATCCTAACGCTTGTATCCCGTCACATCTTCTGGTCCTTCGAAACGGATCCAGTGCCGATTTGGATCTACACCATCGCCTCCCAGTTCGTGGCACAACATACCTGTGACAGGTACACACGCCAAAAGAGCGCCAAAACCACAACACACTACAGATAGACACTGCAACTATATTGACAACTGCCAGTCACCTCGACACATCAAGGAACTGAAGCTGCAACATTCAAGAAATCATAATATCTGTAGGATCTGAAGGTATTACTAAACGTTTTGTATCTGTTATTCATAATCAAGCAAGCAGCAACATTGGCTGAAGTATCAATTTAATTTTCAATCCAATCGTCTGTGAAACAAACACAAGATGTCTGACTGGGACACAGTTACGGTTTTACGTAAACGGGCTCCGAAATCACCTGTCCTCAAAACAAAAAGTGCTAGTAATCAGGCACGTCGTCAGGGCGTTCAAGCGGATACTCAACAGAAGCTTGGTGCCGGTACTAATAAGCATCACATCAACACTAACAACACGGCTAAATTGGACAGGGAAACTGAAGAACTTAAACATGAAAAAATACCTTTAGAAGTCGGCAAGATCATTCAACAGGAACGTCAGGGGAAAGGATTGAGTCAAAAGGACTTGGCAACAAAAATATGTGAAAGGAAACCACAGGCAAAGGTAGAAGCCGATCTATCGAAGCTGCGCCCAGTGCAGCAGCGAAGGCTGGCAATACCCGGACAAAATGCTGGTGAATCCCCGAAGGGAACGGGGAGTGCTCAGGGGAGACGGGGAAAGGAACAGGGCCCTAAGCCTAACCACAGTGAGAGTGACAAGCAGGAAGAAAGTGATACATCGAGTGAAACCGGTGACGGGGAAAGTGATTCGTAGCCGAAATCTGGTAACGATGCTCCTCGGACTGGTGCACCGGCCATCTCCCCGCCAGCAAGTCTTTCGCCGCCAATGACGTTCCGGCCACCTCTACGGCGACCGGAAACACCACCAACACCTGACATGCACATGCCGCCCGGCCCCCCACCCGGATCGTCATCACGGATGATGCAGCCAGAAAATTCCCCCCGTAGGGACAACGGTTCCCCGACGACATTTCTCGGTCGGCGGAACACCAAAGATCTCGACCGACGACATTCCTCGCTCGGACGAGATCATAACTGTTTTCACACGGTGCGTAACGGAGCCGACAATGGATCAAACAGTGGTGGCCACAGCGACGGCGACAACTTTCACAACGTTTCCCCGACGACATTCCTCGGTCGGCGGAACCCAAAGGATCTCGACCGACGACATTCCTCGGTCGGAAGAGATAAAAAATCATCGGAAACCTCTGTTGCCGCGAACCAACCAATCGATGAGCAAATGCCGTTTGAAGAACTCATCGCCGCTCAGTTCGCGGCACAGGGTCGCATCTCTGGCACCTTCCCCAACCTGCAGGACAAGGGACAACCAAGTCCGAAAGCAATCGAAACCACAAAACGAGACCTCCACACCGAATGGGAAGCCATCCGCAGGCGGCATAACCAAGTCATTTACATGGCGCCCCCTGAGTACCAACAGCTTCAGTACTTCGTGGAGGACTTCATCGGCGAGAGCGAAGAAATATACCTCGAGGAACAGACGAAGCTCCTCGAGGCCCAGCACGCTCTCGATTCAGCCTCCCAAACCATGGCCAACAGCGCCAATCAAAACCACCTTAGCGAGCTGCCCCCAGTGCAGCTGCCAACGGTTGACATGGTCCAGCAAAAGGAACCGCACCCCAGAACAGTGGATAAGGATCAGCAGGCCGCCGACCAGAGTGCCGCCTGCCCAAAGCCCAACCTACCCCAGGTCCCAATGATCGACCAGCCGAAGCCCCCACAGAAGACGATGCCGCGCACGCGTTGTAGGGCACGAGATGACATGGCCGTTCCTCGTGGGTTGCGAACTTACAGAACGGGGTAGAACCAACGCCAATGCCTCCCATAAAACCGCCTTCGACTGTTCCAGCAACAGTAGCTGGCCCGATGACTAGCCAGCCCCGTGTCCCAATGCACGAAACACCGCCGGCACCCGTAAGGCAACAGGGCCCATGCACATTCTGCAGGGCCGCACACACGATCTACGCTTGCGAGGGCTTCCGATCATTCACACCCGGCCGTCGGAAGTCCTTCGCACAACAAAGGAACTTATGCACCAACTGTTTGGGTCGCCACCGCCTACGTGACTGCCACTCCAGCAAGACGTGCCATCGATGCCAGCGGAGACATCGCACTCTGCTGCATGTCTTGACTACCGCCATCGGCGGGACAACATCACCGCCGCAACGAGCCAAAGAATCCGCCCCCCGGATCGACCGTCGGGAAGGGGCCTGCGCATATACAATCAGCACCCCTTCACAGCATTCCGCGTTGCTGCCAACAGCCAGAGTCATCGTGGTGTCGGAGACTGAACAGAGGATTGAAGTCCGTGCTCTGCTGGACCCCGGCTCCAGTGGCACCTTCATTTCAACATCACTCGCTCGAAGGTTGCACCTCCGACGCCAAGCAGCATCCGTCCCCACCTACGGCGTTGGGCGCACTCGTGGCCTTGCCACCAGGACTCAGGCCGCCACCAGCATCACTCCTCGGCTCCACGGCTCCAAACAATGGACACTGAGGCCCTTCATCCTGTCCGGGCTATCAGTGTATGAACCACCATCACAATCGGCGACGAGGGAACTCTCGTTTGTGGCGGATCTGAACCTGGCCGATCCAAACATCGCCTCCGCCGACAAGGTGGACATCACCCTTGGGGCAGACGTGTACGCCAACATCATCCTCGAAGGCCTAAGGAAGGACCAACGTTCCGGCCTCGTCGCGCAGGCCACTGAACTGGGATGGGTGCTAACAGGCGCAGCACCCACCATATCATCAAGCCTAAAGGTGACAAGGCCTGTCACCAGCCATCATATGACCATTCCTCGTGGGTTGCGAATTTACAACTCCGACCCAGAGGAACTGGTCGACCTTCCGACTGACGGCCGCGGCTTCCATCAGAGAACGCAAAGGAAGTCTCGCCGGCATCGGCCCCAGTGGCCACATACGAAGCCCATTCAACTACCAGCCACCGACTACTTGCGTGGCCCAACTACGAGACACCCCGCTCGCCCGCTGAACCACGGCAAGGCCCACCCAAAGGCTTTAAGGCATCCCACCACACCCAGGACACCACGTGGTCAAGCTCCTGCCCAGGTCCAAAACTACCCAGGCCAACCGCTACCACGTGTAGCCACCATAACAGGACCAGCACCGCGCAATGCCCCGCTTGGCGGGCGGCGCTCCCCGGCAACCAGCGGTCTCTCGAACTCCAACAAGAAAGCACGCCTCTCAGTGCATCCACAGAGGCTGCATTGCGACGACCCCGGGAGGTACTTGGCCCGTGACTGTCATTCCGCCAGGACACGCGACAGTGCCAGAGACGAAGCCGCACCCGACTCCACGCCACAGCGTCACACAGCAACGGCCGCATCCCACCGGCCACTTACTCCAGACGGGCGCCAACGTGCGCAGGATTCACCACCACCGGTCTCGATGCAGCGAGACACATCACAAACCATCACGTGGTTATTGATCGTGCATTGCGACCTTACGACTCCGACCCAGATCAATTGGCCGGTTCCGTGACCTCAAAAGTTAGCGGACTCCAGCGATTGAAAATATCATCACGTCGTCATCGACCCTCCGGCCGCCAGCGCTCCTCAGGGCGGGCGGGCCCTCCAGACCCGACCATCCACGTGAGAGTGGACAGCAGACAACCGCTACTAGCAGACCGCACACTCCCGGCCCCTAGCCACCATCCCCTGGAAAATAATGATTCGCCAATGATTGGCGAAGGCGGGCGGAATGTTGCGGATTGGCAATTAAATGTGCTGGAATGTACTAGAGAAATCTAGTACATTCGCAGTGTATACCAGTTGCGCAGCAGCTGGCACCAACTGGCCGATTGTCACCACGATGAGGTCATAGCGTCCTTTTCTGAATTGGCAGTTATGCCCAATGAGTCAGTCTGCAACCAACCTTCAACGGGCTCGTTACATCGGAGCAAGCATCGTCATCACGAGGTAAATTCCTCGAGTCGTTTTCTTCTTCCATCTGCCCCTTTGGTGCAAAGACCAACCGAATTGAAATACGCAATCACTGGCGTAATTGAATTGCTTCACACTCAGGACAGTGGTTCGCGAGAATCACCATTGTCACCCATCGGTGGATGCAGCCTTCATCCTAACGGTTGTATCCCGTCACACTAATAGTCTCTCACACAAAGTCAAACTGCTCATTTACAAACAAATTATCAGACCCACACGTACGCGAGTTAACATACCCAACTCCCAACTAGCAGATAAGATTCATCACAAACCTACATCACAATGTAATAAAAATGATGACCTCCAACGTGATCAACATTGAAGATATGATTCATTCCTGCACCCGACATGACACGACGGTCCAAACAATGCAACAGATAAACCTTCAGCATTGAAGATAGGATTCACTGCTGCAACTGTCCAAACAATGTACCAGATAAACTTTCAGCTTTGAAGATAGGATTCAATGCTGCACCCGACATGACACAGCTGTCCAAACAATCATCGAACAGGATTATCAAAACGATCCCACGACCCAAATGAAGTGTGAGATAAGGAATTGGAGAAACAAAAAAAGATGATTGGAAAAAGGATATAGGCGAACGGTGGAATAGGTCAGTCAGGTTTCATCGAGTGATGCGTGTAGATACACCTAGTATCTAAAATATTGTAAATACAGTTTAAGAACAACTCAAAAAATAATAAAGTGGAATTTTTCTTTGTAATTAAATAGGAAGACTCTTATTAATTCGCGCGAGTTATTGTTGTTATATTTTATATAAAGAAAAAATATAATTTTTTTTGGAGGCTATGCCTCTTTATTTTATTCGTAAAATTACAGGTCACTATAAACACTCTCTACAGTTTTTCTATGCTATTTATACTTAAATTCTATCTTAGCCTAGGAATCTCCTAATGTGTTTTTAATGACCCAACGTAATAGATACATATGTTTTGCTTCTTAGCATTTTATTTTGGGTTTTTTTGGATCTAGGTAAATGATGTCTAGACAGAATTTTAATGTTAAATATTTTAAGGAATGAGTAGGAAACACATTCCTGGAAGATTGTAAAAATGCAGACGCTAGTTGTTGTTAGATGAATTTCTTATTTCAAGGTGAACATAAGGATGCATAGTGGTTGGGTGATTCATACGTTAACTCCCCCCTCCGTTAAAATACAATGTCCCCATTGTTTGTTTATGTGTTGTAACTCTAATAATCTGTTATTAAAGATTTTTTTTTGATTTTAATTTATCTTATTTAGTTTTGTATTCATTGTACCTCTTATATAGTATGTTAAAACAATTTACGAAGAAATATTATAGTTTTAAAAAGGAGTATACAAATTATAATGCTTAATACTGGATTATCTTCTAAAGGTATTATAAATTTCCTCATTCAGTCTTGAGTTTGAGTATAGTATATTATTAATTTCTATTTCTATCTTATTGCTATGGATTATAATTTCATTAATTCTTTCTATTGTATCGTCTGCCATTCTTATAATTTCATTTATATATATATATATATATTTTTTTTTTTGTACATTCATTAGTTCCAAAAATTGTCTTATTACATACTACGGTTTCTGGCATGATTTGAACTAATCCATGGAATGTATCTAGGGCTAGATTATCATTGGGTATTTGACGAAGATTGTATCTTTCTTCCTATAAACAAATATATCTGCGTAGGCTAGGATATTTATTAATGGAATATTTTAAGCTTCATCTTTTATTATTTCTTTAAGTTCTGGGATGTGATTTCTCTGTAAGGGCTCATAATTTATGTTAGATTAAATGGGTGAATTAATATACTTGAGTTTTCATATACACATACGTCTGGGATTTTTGTTGAGGTAAATTTGTTGTCCTTTAAAGGTATAGTTTCCATATTTCCGGTGATTGTTTCAATTATTCGCAGCACGAATAAGATCCTTGTGAATTCTTTTACCTCCATTTCCAATTATCGTGGTTCCTTGATCTTCCACTACAACATGTTTTGTGTAACGAGTTTCGTTTTTCCTTCGTCTGTTCTTTTTTACGAAAATAATATCTCCGGGTGAATATATTTTATCTTTTCTCTTTTTATTTTGGAATCGATTTTGTTTCTCTTGTGCGTTCTTTAGTTTATCTTGTATGTCTACTGTTACTACACCGAAAAATAATTCGCTTGGTTTGATTCCCGTAGTTGAATGAATTGTTAAGTTGTATTGTTTAACCGCGTTGAATATTTCTTCTGACGCTGAGGTGGATTTGTCAACTGCCAGACTTCTACTGATTTCTAATAACGTTGAGTGAACTCTCTCGATATTTGAATTGGATGTTGAATGGGCCACTGGGGCAAGTATATGTGTTATTCCTCTTTGTTTGAGTAAAAATTCGGTTTTTATTCCTTTGAGGATTGGTGCGTTATCAGTCATGATTGATTCGGCGAAGGGAAATATTTGAGAGATTATCTCGTCGATGACTACTGTTGTTCCAATTTGGTTTGGTATATTACGGATATACAGATATTTGCTGTATGTGTCTATTGTTGTTATATATATTTTCTTCTCTAAATAGAATGTGTCCATCTGTAGACTTTTTCCTACTTTTGTTGGGATAAGTGTGGGTTTTATTACTTGTTTAATCGGGTGTCTTTCATATTTAAGGGTTGAACAAACTTCGCAGATTTTTGTTTCGGCTTTGCACATTTGTTTGAATGTGGGCCAGAAGTATTTTCCAGATATTTCTAAAACGTTGTTTCGATAGTTTCGATGAGCTCTTTTGTGTGTTTCTTGAACAATGCTAAGTTGTTCGTCCTCATTTATTACATCTATTACAGAATTTGGTGCGTGAACGATTTTATCGCAGTTTAGGTTTTCTTCGACTATGTTTCGGATCTCGTGAAGTGTCACTTCATCGCAATGGATAGCGTTGGTGTGGTTCGAGTTTATAACGGTTTTTAACACTCTAATGATTCCTGATAAATTACTGATTTTTAAGTGGAATCTTTTGTAATCCGTATATGTTGTTTTGTGTTCTACTTTGTCTTCTTCCGCAAATTCTATGAATATCTGACTTTTAAATTGATTTACTGGTTTTGCAACGCTTTTTATTTTGTAGACTGGTGAACTATCCACTGAATGTACCGAGGATGTTGATGAATTATTTATCTGTTGTCTACTTAATGCGTCTGCGACTATATTTTCTTTACCAGGCTTGTACGATATATATACTATTTTTGCTCCATATTCCTCTATCCTATTTTTCCACCTTTTGATCTTAGTATTTGTATTCTTTTCGGACACTGCATAGGTCAAAGACTGGTGGTCTGTGAAAATCGTTAAGTCTGATACTCCCTGTATGTATATTCTTAGTTTGTCTAATGCAAAGATTATGGCTAGCAATTCTTTTTCATTTGTTGCGTAGTTTTGTTCTGTCTTTCATAATGCTCTAGAGACGAATGTAATCGGTCGTTCTTCTTGAGATAATACTGCGCCAATCGCTGTGATTGATGCGTCAGTGGTTAGTTCGAATGGTTTGGAATAGTCTGGTTGCGATAGCTCCATGCATTCTTCTAAATGTGCTTTCAGGTCTTCAAATGATTTTCTTTCTTCTTGATTTAATTTTATTTTATAATTTGTACTTTCTTTCTTTGGGACCATTTGATCGGTTTTGAGTAGGTTCGTTAGGGGCTTTGCTATTATGGCGAAGTTTTTTACGAACTTACGGTAGAATCCAGTTAGGCCAAGGAAGGCACGTAGTTCCTTTAGGTTTGTTGGCTCCGGGTATTTTCTGATGGTCTCAATCTTTTCTGGGTCTGTTTTTATGGATTTGTGGCTTATTATATAGCCTAAAAATTTCACATAGTCTTTAAAGAAATGTGATTTTTCTTCTGAAATCGTTAAGTTAGCTTTATGTAGAGCATCGAATATTTGTCGGAGATGGTTCATATGTTCATCCCGAGTTTTCGAGAAGACAATTATGTCGTCGATATATACATAACAGAATTTTGTTACAAAGGGTCTCAAAATGTCGTCCACACAGCGTTGAAATATCGCTGGGGCGTTTTTTAATCCAAACGCTAACCTATTATATTCGTATAATGCCCCATTTACAGCAAATGCTGTTTTCTCTTTGTCTTTTTCGGCTATTAGTATTTGGTGAAATCCCGTCTCGAAGTCCAATGTGGAAAAGACTTTTGCTTCCCCTAAGTTTTGGATTGTATGGACAACGTTTGGCATTGGGTACCTGTCGTTTATAGTATGAAAATTTAATTTCCTATAGTCATTCACCATTCTTTTCTTTTGTGTGCCGTCTGGGTTCAGTCCCTTCTTTGGAACTATCCAAATAGGTGAGCAGTACAGGCTTCTCGAAGGTCTAATTATTCCACGGTGTAGTAAACTTTCGATTTCTTTGTTAACGAAGTCCTGGTCGTCAATCTTATACGGGTATTGCTTAGATCAGATTGATTCGTCGTCTTTTGTTTTAATTGTCGCGATGATGCTTGTCGTATAGGGTAAACTTTTATCGGTCCTTTTATTTCTGTTCATTAATGCGTCTATCTCCCTTTTGTGTTCTTGATCCTCAGTAGTATAGTTTAGTTTCTGGTTTTCGTTATTCCTATTGTCATATTCGGTCTTTAGTATCATTGCGTAAAAATCAATTTCTGCTTTTAATTTCTTTAATCCCTCTAGTCCAATAACTAAATCAAATTCCTTCAAATCTTTGAGCTCAAAAAATTCTAATCTTTTCCCTAAAATGTGAATGTTTCTTTTTGCCTCTATAATACTTCTTCCATGGAGAGTTTTTGTATATGTTTGTTTTATTGGAATTGAAAAGCTTAAATCTATAGTATTTTTGCAATAATTTTGAGTTGCACCCGAATCTATTAAAATTGAATACTCGTTTTGAGTATCAGCGTTTTTTTAACTTAAACTAGGCAAGCCATTTTTTAATATAACAAAAGATTCTTTAATGATATCATTTTTACTTACATTATTTGCTATAGAGTCTGCTTCTGAGGCTGACGTTAGGTTGTTGATCAGCTGTTGTTCCAGCTCCGTTTGGTGGGCCTGTTGTTGGAATTGTTGGGGTCTTCTGAGTGGATTGTTTTGCCTTGCTGTTCTGATGGTAGACCTATCCACGTCCATGGGTTCTGGTTGCGGTTGATTTCTGCTGTTGTTATAAAGCTGTTGCTGTCTCCATCCGGGTCTGAAATTGCCGTGAATCTCTTCCTCTATAGTGCTGTTGGGATCGTTCCACTTCTGTATTTGGTACTCGCTGTTCTCTGTCTTGCCGAATGCGTGACATATCTTCTTTCAATACATAGAGGGGTCTGTTGTCATTATATGCTGCATCCAGTCAGTCCAGTATAGCTTCGAGACAAAATTTCGTCCGATAATTTGTTAATAGCCTAGCTGCTTCTCCTATAATTTTATATTTTATTATAGATAGTGCTGTAGCATATCTGGCATGTCCTCTATGGGCTTCACAGGCTTTCATTATGCTGCAGACGTTGTCTCTCCAAGATGCATAATCCTCTGGGTTCCCGCTGAATTTTGGAAGGTTTTTGAATGCCTCCAACTCTATGTCTTCGGGCTTGTTGAATTTAAATGTTATATCCTCGTGTTCGATTAGTATCACGGGGCGTATTTCAGGTTCCTCGTTTTTCTTTAATTGTAGTTGGTTCACCGCTGACACAATTGCTTGTATTTGTTGGGCCAAATGTGTTATGTCTGCCCTGATTGTGGCGTTTTCTGTGGCCATTTTTGATGTGTTTTGTGATTTTTCCTCTTGGTCACTTGATTCGTCCTCAGTTGGTTTGTCGAATGGTCCTTCCGTTAATTTGGTTTTTCGTTTTTTTATTTTCATTCACTGGTTTTTATCTGTTCGTTGAATTTAGTTTGCTTATTTGTTCACTGAATTTAATTTATTTGTTTAATTTATTTGTTAATTGAATTTAGTTTATTTGTTCACTGAATTTAATTTATTTGTTTAATTTATTTGTTAATTGAATTTAGTTTATTTGTTCACTGAATTTAATTTATTTGTTTAGTTTATTTGTTAATTGGATTTAGTTTATTTGTTCACTGAATTTAATTTATTTGTTTAGTTTATTTGTTAATTGAATTTAGTTTATTTGTTCACTGAATTTAATTTATTTGTTTATTTTATTGTTTAATTGAATTTAGTTTATTTTTGAAAAATAAATTCATGTCCCAAAAGTTATTAAGGAAACTCTCCGTAAGTTACTCAGCGAAACACAAAACCATTTATAAGCAAACATTTTCACACGAAATTGCCTTAAGCCAAACAAATATCCGGACGACGCACATATTTTCTTCTTTAGTATATTAATTACTTTACTTTATTTCACACACGTGTTATTTTATTTCTGATTTTCTGAAAAAATAGATTATTGCTTACCGCGATGATCTGCGCAGCTTGATCGGGTCCGGAACTGGTGAGAAAATCCTATGATTTTCTGGTCGATATATTTTTAAAATTCTTCGCAGAATTTATTAGGTTCCAACTCAAATTAAACTTTTAAATTGAGTGGCAGGATCACCAGTTATTGTTGTTATATTTTATACAAAGAAAAAATATAAATTTTTTTGGAGGCTATGCCTCTTTAGTTTATTCATCAAATTACTGGTAGCTATGAACACTCTCTGCAGTTTTTCTATGCTATTTATACTTAAATTCTATCTTAGCCTAGGAATCTTCTAATGTGTTTTTAATGACCCAACGTAATAGATACATATGTTTTGCTTCTTAGCATTTTATTTTGGGTTTTTTTGGATCTAGGTAAATGATGTCTAGACACAATTTTAATGTTAAATATTTTAAGGAATGAGTAGGAAACACATTCCTGGAAGATTGTAAAAATGCAGACGCTAGTTGTTGTTAGATGAATTTCTTATTTCAAGGTGAACATGAGGATGCATCGTGGTTGGGTGATTCATACGTTAACTCGCGCCCATTGTGGTACCATATCACTCCCTTCCAAATGGAGAAGTTACGAGTATTCGAAAGAAAGTGCTTTAGGTATGTCTCTGGCTTACATCGTCGTCCTAACTCCTATAAGTACTATAGTAACGTCGAACTCTACAATGCCGCTGGTATTGAGCGCCTCGATAGACGATTCCTCGAGCTATCTATCAAATTTATCGAAAACCTACAAGATAATCCCAATCCCATAATAACCTCGCTCTTAGCGAACCCTCTAGATATCAGAACTAACTATCCCAACTGTCTCCACACCAGAGCTATCTTCGCCTCAGGCAGACTGGTAAATGATTCAAACGAGATCATATACCACAACGCCGAAGTTACCCCTAACCAGTTCAAATACTGTAACGTCCAACCATTTTCCAACATCCTATGTTTTTCCAACGAACTAGCGGAAAGAAATACTCTTCCTCAAACCCATAACTGACCTTACTCCACATCCTTTAATTCATATATCCCATTAATTATAAAACTTTGTTTATGGCTTTAGGAAAATCATACTGTAATCAGGCTGAATTAGGTTAAGTTATTTATATAATTAGGATTAAGTTTAGATTAAGTAAAGTTGAAAAAATAAATTCCTGGTTTTCTGACCTTTTCCAGGAAGATAATACTACTAAATTTATAAACACGCATCTATCTTGTATCTCATAAAATATTGTTTGGAAAATATATTATTATAATAATTACATGTACGCAATTTTTACGAAATTCATTTTAACTCACTGTATTACTTAAATGTACAAATTCTAATTATGGTCAATAAATACAGTTTTGAAAAAAAAAAGTAGCGTTAAATTAAAAAATGTGTCAACATTCGTCAACGAACCTTTAAAAGACGCAGATCGTTCGATCGTCGGCTTACATCGCAATTATCTTTCCGCAGTACGCGTATAGGCAGGTACACCTGAGCAATACAATACATCTCCCTTCCCACGCCGGGTTTTGCTTTGTGAACAGTGCCAGTGACAGTGAATAAACTAAGACCAGTGAACAATAATTGTGGTACAATGGCCTGCGGGCTAAATATGAGTGGTAACCGGTTACCGGGAAACTTATTAGTGAAAGTTAACTCACCAAAAATCGCGGACCGGTTCCTAAAAACAACTAATTTAGGCAATGTGTGCCCCGTCACTGTGAAGCTTCACGAGAAATTGAACGAGTCTTAGGGTATAGTTTACGCTCCCCGCCTGTTAAATGTTCCCGAATCAGAAATAATCTCGGAAATGCAATGGCAAAATGTAACGCAAGCTTACAAATTTTTAAAAAGGGATGAAAATAAAATCCAACGAACATCAGGCCTAATGTTATTTACTTTCGACCTCTACCAACCACCAAAATCTGTGGATATAGGTTTCTACAAAGCAAAGGTCAACGAACACATCCCCAACCCCATGAGATGTCGTAACTGTCAACGACTCGGCCATACTACAAAACGGTGCACAAACACCACAATGTGTGAGAAATGTGTGGGGCTTTTCAGGGCCCGAAGAGCCATACATCGCTCGATCCCCACCTTTCCAGGCGAACGACTTACCTCTCGGTCGAACTTCAGCAAGGTTGCGTAACCTTGCTACGGCATTTACCCTCAGCCAAATCGCCGGAATTAATACGGTTACCCAATCGGATAACCGTTTTGAATTTATGTTAGGCAGCTTACCTATTTTGTAGGGGATTTCCTTCCAAACCCCTTTTTCTCCAGCATCACCACTGAAAACATTAAATCCACGGCAAAGCTTATCACCTTGCCGTGGCATCGAAAACTCACCCTCGGCCAGACCATATTCCCTAAAAAACATTAAGCCCACGGCAAAGCTTATCACCTTGCCGTGGCATCGAAAACTCACCCTCGGCCAGACCATATTCCCTAAAAAACATTGAGCCCACGGCAAAGCTTATCACCTTGCCGTGGCATCCAAAAGTTACCCCCGAGGCGTACATCATTTCCTGAAAAGAACATAAGTCCATGGCAAAATCATCACATTGCCATGGCATCTGAAATCTTATCTTTAGGCATACATTCTGCCAGGGCATCTCGTTTCCATAGCCTTAAGCTATGGAAACAACAATCAACAAGAGTTCCTTGTGACTCGTTGTATTTGTTTACCCCCGGCATAACATGCATACGGCTATTGCCCCTATTGATTTACTACCGCCGACAAGGTTTCTGTTGACGCAAATCAAACATGTCCCTGTTTACCAGCAATCGCTGGCACCACAATTAGCGTTCCCCATGTTCAGAGATAGCATTCAAACAACGATCACCAGCAGCCAGAAAATGTTTACTTACAACATCTGGCAATGGCTGCACCCTATGTTCGTTGCAATGTTTAATCATCGGCAACAGAAATGATGATTTATGGCCTTCCATTAGGATGACCAAATCATCGGTTTCGGTTTTTCACACCCCAGATGCTAGTATTTACATTCCTAGAAAATGCACTAGCGATGTTGCCCGCCATCCACGGTCGCTGAACGATCGTATGCATGGCATACGCACACATGCGTAATGTATGCCTATTCCGTCCGGTCCAACCACGATTAACTACTTCAAGTTAATCGTGTAACTCCGCCTCCTTTCCAGTTTCGTGGGGCTTTTCAGGGCCCGAAGAGCCATACATCGCTCGATCCCCACCTTTCCAGGCGAACGACTTACCTCTCGGTCGAACTTCAGCAAGGTTGCGTAACCTTGCTACGGCATTTACCCTCAGCCAAATCGCCGGAATTAATACGGTTACCCAATCGGATAACCGTTTTGAATTTATGTTAGGCAGCTTACCTATTCTGTAGGGGATTTCCTTCCAAACCCCTTTTTCTCCAGCATCACCACTGAAAACATTAAATCCACGGCAAAGCTTATCACCTTGCCGTGGCATCGAAAACTCACCCTCGGCCAGACCATATTCCCTAAAAAACATTAAGCCCACGGCAAAGCTTATCACCTTGCCGTGGCATCGAAAACTCACCCTCGGCCAGACCATATTCCCTAAAAAACATTGAGCCCACGGCAAAGCTTATCACCTTGCCGTGGCATCCAAAAGTTACCCCCGAGGCGTACATCATTTCCTGAAAAGAACATAAGTCCATGGCAAAATCATCACATTGCCATGGCATCTGAAATCTTATCTTTAGGCATACATTCTGCCAGGGCATCTCGTTTCCATAGCCTTAAGCTATGGAAACAACAATCAACAAGAGTTCCTTGTGACTCGTTGTATTTGTTTACCCCCGGCATAACATGCATACGGCTATTGCCCCTATTGATTTACTACCGCCGACAAGGTTTCTGTTGACGCAAATCAAACATGTCCCTGTTTACCAGCAATCGCTGGCACCACAATTAGCGTTCCCCATGTTCAGAGATAGCATTCAAACAACGATCACCAGCAGCCAGAAAATGTTTACTTACAACATCTGGCAATGGCTGCACCCTATGTTCGTTGCAATGTTTAATCATCGGCAACAGAAATGATGATTTATGGCCTTCCATTAGGATGACCAAATCATCGGTTTCGGTTTTTCACACCCCAGATGCTAGTATTTACATTCCTAGAAAATGCACTAGCGATGTTGCCCGCCATCCACGGTCGCTGAACGATCGTATGCATGGCATACGCACACATGCGTAATGTATGCCTATTCCGTCCGGTCCAATCACGATTAACTACTTCAAGTTAATCGTGTAACTCCGCCTCCTTTCCAGTTTCTTTCAGGGTTCCTTTCCTTTTGATGACTTCCAATGGAATTAGTCAGATATTACACACCAGAGTGGTCACATCAGAGGAGTCGTCGCGGAAACTGGAGTCTAGTACCAATTTTTATTCAATTGTTTTCCCCTGTCGTGTCGGGTGGTGTTGCGGGTGTTCCGTTTTGAATTGTGTTTAATAAATAAAAAACAAAACTTTAACTGCATTAATGCGAATTCAATAGACAAATAAGCTGATATAGTCGCAGACTAATGGAATATTGTTGCAGCCATGGAATCACCAGTGCTTCCTTCCAAATAAAGACATTCAACGAAACAACAACCAGTGTGTTTTTACTTCATTCTGTTCGCTCCGTTTGGGAAGTGTTTTATCCCGAGAACTTTGTTTCCTTTTCGCGCCGTGAATTAAGTAGTGGAAATTAGTTAAACCCGCGTCCGTGTCGACGCACTGACTAATTACTACCACAAATGTAACCCACACCTCATATGCCTGTCGATAGCTGTCGATAGCTGTCGTGCTATGTGCGCCAACTGCTCACTCCCTCATTCTGCTGTAGACAAAACCTGCCCCTCATATATTCAACCCAAGGAAATACTGGCGATAAAAACCACTACGAAATGCTCAAAAGGCAAAGCCAAACGCATTTACAAGGAAAAAAATGTCTTCAAACCTGATCAGCTTTCGGGAAGTTTCGCAGAAACGCTGAAGTTTAACCGATCGCAGCGACTCACAAAAGAGCAAAACAATCCAAATATAATACCAGCTCCAACATTCAATGAAGCCCTCTAAACTGGGTCCTCCACAACTAATACAGCAAACAACATTAAAAATCCATCGCCTCACCAGCCATCAATGCCAGTAAAATATAATTTTGCCAAATCGGACCCATCAACAACATCACCAACTCAACAAACACCATCAACTCATCTAAAATCAACAACTCAACTAACTCCAACCAACCCCCCACAACTACAAACAACTTCTACAACCCAAAACTACAACCAAACCGTCCCACAAGTCACAACAAGCTTTTCCGCCGAAAGCCTCTCACAATGCACATCGTCACCCAAATTAAAGGTACAAAACAAATCGATCCTTACTAAGACAAAAATAAATAAAAATGTACACATATTAGAAGATGATGACTTCAATATGTAAGAATAATATTAACGTCCAAGCCACACTGACTCTGCTGTTTCTGAAACTAGACACTTGAACTCTGCTCAGAGCACAAGTTCCCCGTGTCAGGAACAGCAGAGTCAAGTTCCTAACAACATATATCCTATCCACCCAACATTCCTACACGAAAATCAATTTAAGGATACACTACCCGACTCTGCAAAACAATCAAATCTCAAGCACACTATTATGGCTGAACGCCACAACATTACCCGTTCACCATTTTGCAATGTAACATGAACGGTTATATTAATAATTTTGACGAATTAAACATTCTAATTAACGAATATAACCCAATGGTAATATCATTACAAGAAACACATTGTTCAGTTTACACGGCATTCTTATTCCTAAATCCTATACAGGATTTTTCCATAACTCCTGTGGGGGTTCTTTAAAGCATTCTCAAAGAACGACCCATTTCCTTAAATCAACCTGCCTTTCCCTCACTCCACAAGCCACCCCACTTACCTGCAAAGGGGCAGCGTATCCCACCTGAAAGCAACCTGGCATGCATATTGGCGAATTGTTCTGGTTCATGATACTCGAGCCATTCAATACCCCCGTATCGGCTCAGCTTGTCAACAATTATAATCGACAAATACACGCCGGCCAGCGTATCTGTTGACACAGCTGTAGCCGATATTCTCTCCACAGTTCACAATTGTATATCGCGCCCATACCCTTAGGTCCGCGACAGTTGCAACGATTCCCCTGTGGGGGTTCCCTATACCACATGGAGAACCAACCCACAATGCCAACCAATATTGACCGCTAACAGCGCATCACCTTACCTTAACCTGTAACCCAACTCCCCATGCAAAATCCGCAATAGCATACATCCCAAACCATACAATAAAATACATTCCAAACCTTCGACAGAATATAATTCAACAGAATATATTCTAATCATCCCCGCATTCATTTTCCCAAAATTGCTTCGGTCAATCCTTATCCCCCTTTGCGACCAAGCAATCCCAATTTCCCCGAAATTGATATGCCGTAATAAAACGTATATTCAAATCTACAACAAACATTAACCATCTCCCTCAATTACATCACCTCACATACATTTTCCCAAAATTGCTTCAGTCAATTCTCTACTTAATTCACATTCCCTCTTTGCGACCAAACAATCCTAATTTCCCCGAAATTCATATGCTGTAACAAAACACATATTCAAATCCACAACGGAACATTAACCATCGCCACCAACTATACCAAGCCGCATACATTTCCCTGAAATGACTTCGGTTAATATCCTATCTAAACGATATTCCTTGCATGCACCCAAGCAATTTCAATTTCCCGGTATACGCAACCAACGAATCCAACGCAGCTTGTACGGCGAGGATTCGCTGGAATTGAATTATTATGCGAGCATATCAACTCTTCTCGAAATTCCTCGGAAGTGACAGTAAGTTTATTTTTGCTATGAATTTTTTTCAATTTCATTAGTCAGTCGCAATCCAACTGCAATCGAGTGCCCATCGCTGCCTGCAAGCATTTTGCCTAATTACAAACGTAACAACCCACCCAGTCGGTGTTAACACAGTATATTTCGGGAGTCGCCCACCAGAACCTGACGTGTGTTTCGGCCACCTTACGCTTGGCTACCCTCACGTATTCAACCGTCTTTTGAAATATAGTGCGGCGCGACTCGGGCAACTGTTAGGATCACGTGGCCTTACCCAACCACCAAACGCCGAAGGTCGCGAAGTGTCTCGAGGTGCTATTTACGAAAGTCCTCATTCATTGTTGACTGAATTTAATTTGCAAAATTTCGCCTTGGGAATCAAACCGAGACCGAGTGCTCTCGGAAACGTGGTGTTAAGTGTAGAATCCCCTTTAAAATAACAGCAGGCGAGTAGTGAATGGTATCAGAGTCGGATTTAACTAAAGAAACTACGATTGTAAATAAACAAGTTCCAACACTTTATATGCGACAATAAATTTGTGATCAGTGAGGCATCATCCGAAAACCAACTGGCTCTTTCTTTCAACGATTTGTGTTCATTCTTTCCTCTCTTTTTGACAAAAGAATTTGATATAATTTAAACGTGACTTGGACGAATAGACATATCATTTTGAAAACGGTGGATCCTGTGAAGTTAACAAAGTTGTGACGTTCGGTGGTCAACTACACCTCCGCGCGAATCGGCTGCGCAACTACCTAATAACCCCACACCCCCTTATCGGCTATCAACACATCATGAAATTTGGGCATGGATATGGTCATTGTTTAGGCAATCTTACCCACGCCATGCCCTATGATGAACCACCAGCCATTCAAAGCAAACACACAGTACCTCACTGCGTTTGTTTTGTTTACTAACAGCTGGTCCATGGTTCCCTTGGGTGAGACGTTTGCTTGCACATCTGCAGGTCAAATCCCTCACCACCATACCCATGCACCAGCATATTAACCTAATCATATAGCCACCGTCACTGAGGTTTCTGTTGACTTAAAGTGCATGAATAATTTCCCTCCAGAGCCATACTGCTAAAGCAAACATAACCCAAATATCCGGTTGAACTAGCATCACCAGTATGTATCGACGACAACGGCATTTCCCTTGAACTCATAGATAAATACCATGACGATCCCATGCAACATCGGCAGACCATGAACGTTGTACATCTCATCATTTGCCCCTTGAAATAGCGTTTTTGTTTACTTTGAAGCAAAGACCTATTTCGTTCTCTGGCGTGAATCATCGATGATTTATGGCCACATTGCCTGCAGCCCCTGATGCTCATACATTTGTTTGATCAGGTGTCGGCCGGTCGTTGTCTGTATTGCAGGCAAAAGGGGCATTCCATTTTTAAACATTTTTTTAATTTTCTTTCTATATTCTTAGTTTCTAAATTAAAGGCTAGACAAAAAATGCTTAAATTCTAGCTTAAATATCTTATATAATAACTTACTGGTCCTTCGCAGACGCTCTAAGCTAAACATTACTTAATATTTGTATAATTTGCCTTTCGGCGACAGAAGCAAAAGGGGCATTGAACGCGTCCCTATGCAGGATTTGGGAAATCATCCCATTGAACCCTTTCCTCGATCACCTTTGGCCACTGCCCAGTTGACCCGGTTTGCCCCTACTACAACGATGTGAGCCACCACCGTTGAATCTGACGGATGTAGATTGCATTATTGAGTCAAATTTCATCATCCAGAGAGTGCAAATGTGCCACGGAGTCCCATTTTAAGAGCCTAGTTGTACACACACGTTTGTAGTCGCGTCGGAAGTTCAGTTCTTTTGTCAGTTTTAAGAGTTGAAATTGCAGTTCAATGTTCTTTTGTCCGTTTCTTAAGAGTGCGCGAAATATTCTAACGTACCTAATATGCAGCCATCGCGCAGGAAATCTAAAGGAACATTAACGTTGTGTTGGAGTAGTACATTTTGTTCGTGACTCAAGTGACTAAAAACCAAAAATAAACATATCGGTAGCTGTTAAGTACAAAGACGATACACCAACTTCACCCACATCGTGTATTGTATGAGATATCTGTAAAGTCAAAACAAAAAGAAAACTGTGTGGAGTATTAATTAAATACAGAGAACTTTAAACAACAAGTTATCACCAACGAGTTTTTATTTTCCTATTCTTTATTGGTCGGTGGACTACTTACAGCATAACATCGGTGGTGTTTTTCTTTTACTGAATCCGCGTCCGCGTTGACGCCCTAGTAATAACCGCCACACTCCTCTGCAAATACTTCACATAAACAAGGTATATAGTTAGCCATTAAAAAAGGTACTCCCCACAAAATTCTCCCAATCATAACAAATATACAAGCACTCGTTGCAGAAATACAATACCCCATAAATTTCAACTACACAGATTTATATCTCCATCCAAATCAGCCAATAAATAAAGATGATTTTCATTCAATACTCAATCAAACAAACGAGCCTAGAATACTTGGCAGTGACGTAAATGGATGGAATATACTCTGGGGATCACCGTCTACAAACAAAAGAGGAGAACTAATAGAAAACACCCTCCTCGCCTCCAACCTTATCCTGCTGAATGAATGATCGCTCACCCACTTCTCTACTATCACTCACATTGGCCAATGTTGAAGTACCTTTCGAATAATATTATACAAAATTGAGGATCATTAAATTGTACAATAAAATATTTCAAACATCAAACATCGCAACGACAAAAAAAAATTAAAATAAAAGTGTGTGAGTAATACGTTAAGTGTGAATGTGTGAACGGTGTTTACGTGTAGCCCACGAACATTGTGAGTGTGTGGACGAGTCCACAATCTATTTGTCCTTCGAGCAATAAAAAAAAGGTTAGAACACGTGGTCCATAGTATGGATATCAAATGGATACCAAAATGCTGCTTCGGAGAAAGCAAAGTACAGACCCAAATCGAATGGCTAAACGTTATAAAGCCACTAAAAACAAGTATGCAGACACGTTGAGTGACAACAGTGACGACGAAGACAACGCCCATGGTGCCCAGTACTCGGGGACTGAAAACCAATTCCAAGAACTAGCTGTCAGCGAAACAAATCCAGACGCTAGCAATCAGGTCGAGGTCCTCAACAGACTCATCCATGACATTAGTCTTAAAAAACAAGAACTGGATAAACAAGTGGAGGAAGTTGTTAAACTAAAAAGCAATTTGAGCCAGAATGAGCGGAAAACTTAAATGGTACAAAAATAACAGCAAGAGCAAAGGCAACAGCAACCCATGAAGACAAAGAAAACACGACAAGATAAGGGAACTCAACAGCAGGAATCACATCAACAGCAGGAATCAAATCAGAGGAACCATGTCAGCAGGTGGCAGTCAAAAAAAAAGGAGAAAGTACTTCCTATCTCCATTAGTTACATGGAGACAAAAGATCTCATAAAATTGGGTGAGTGACATGCAAAATTTTTAAACCAAAACGTATAAATAATTTTAAGATAAGTTTAACATGCTATGGCAAGGAGGCTATAGCAAAATCAAACCGGCATTGGGGAAATCGAAAAGCGACTACTACACGCACACCCCCAAATCGGAGATAACTGTCTCCATGCTCCTCAAAGGAGTTGCTCCTTCAGTTACTCCCGAAGAGATGCTCGAAGAACTAAAAAGCTTCGAAAACAATACTGTGGGGGTTCTCTACATCACACGGAGAACCAACCCACAACCCTAACCCAACATGCAAAAACAACCCGCAATAGCATACATCTCCCAATCTGCAATAAAACATTTTCCAAACCCCCAACAGAATATAATTCAACAGAATATATTCTAACCATCCGCGCATTCATTTTCCCAAAATTGCTTCGGTCAATTCTCTATATTTCCTCTTTGCGACCAAGCAATCTTAATTTCCCCGAAATTCATATGCCTTAACAAAACGCATATCCAAATCCTCAACGGAACATTAACAGCCCAGCAAGCGGCATACATTTCCCCGAAATGACTTCGGTTAATATTCTATCTAAACGATATTCCTTGCTTGCATCCAAGCCATTCCAATTTCCTCCGAAAATGCATGCCCATACTCTCTCGCGTCCCCAAAGCCAATTTCCCGGTACACCCAATCCAAAATACAGTTAATATTATAAAGGGAAACTGCCCCCTTACGCTTGTGTAGTGTCTACCCCTCTCCTTTACATTTGCGTTGCGTTATTGTTGTGCCGGGATTCCTTCTTGTTACGCAAAAATTGAATTTTGAAGGAAACAAGTACCAAATAAAAGGAACGCTTAATCAGGATTGTACAAAACAAAGTAAAAAGAAGACCTAAATAATATTTATACAAAACGGAAAGAACCCCCGAATAATATTTATACCGAGAAATAAAAGGAACACCAAACAACATTTATGCCGGACTAAGTCGTGTGTTTTATTTTCGTCTTGGTACAAGTGCACAGTTTGTGTTGGACCAGCCGCTCTCACGAACAATTTACTCAGGATTAAAGGGCACCCCCGTACCGCAACACAGCGGTATCTAACATCACCAGGGCTAGGAGCAACAGCCCCAACACCACATCACCAGGCACCCCACACGAAGACAAGGTTTTTTTTTCTCTTCTTTCTTTACCGTATGTTCTTTTAGTATTTTTCAAAACTAGCTAATTCCTTTAAGGCGAGCTCCTTCCGAGCCACCATATATAAATTTAAAAACGAACACCCTTTTCTCTTTATTATTTACGTTTACTATTTTTACAATTACATAAACAGTTTTAAGTACCGTAAGGCAAAATTAAGTATCCAAAATAATTAACAAATAACACCTAAAACAATAAGAGCCATAGCGAATAGACAACTGACGGAACAAAGTCAATTAATTATTAAGTAAAGCTAAAAACAAAATAGATGTACTCCTTCACTTGGCACCTATTAGTAACACATCTAATTTGGCAGGCATAGAACGTTAAGAACTCGAATCAGATCGCAACTAGTGGTTTAACGTAAAACAACACAGAACTACTATTAATTTTTAAAGAACCATATTTACGATCATGTACAAGTTATGCATAAACACCAAACTATAAAATTTACGTATTTAACCGAAAATTATAGCCCAACAAACATACGCGAAAAACATCCTAAAAGTAATGCATAACATTTCCTTTATCACCTATTTGAAAGAAATATTAACAAAGCAAAACGTTTGTACCTCATACACTAAATCATAACCATATTTAGGATTGTTTCGAATGTACTCGACAAAATAAATTTTTAACCCAAAATCAAATTGAATAGAGACGGTTGCTGCCAAATTTTATAGAGTATAAAAACAAAATTTAATTAAAACATTTGTAAACCCCTTCAGGGTACTGAGTAACACATAATTCCCTTTTCGGCAGCACACACAATTCTACTTCAACGCCTCGCGACGCTCTCAAACCCACACACGCCTGCACAACTCGCACCTTTACTTTCTTTTCTTTTCCGAATTTTAATTTTACCCTTAATTTATCCATAATTAAAATCAATATTTTTAAAATTAAGTCGGGTAACACTACACTACTACACTACACACTACACTACTACAATACACACTACTAAGTCGGCCCCGCCCGCCCCTGTCAGCAACTTGACACCCGTCGGCTCCCCGCGTCCTCTTTGCGACCCCCCGCTACTCACACCGACGCAACCTCGACTCAATCACCCCCCTCGCGGCTCCAATCGACTAACGCGTCCGCCCCACGCCTCTTGGCTCCACCCACAGACACACCCCGCCTCTCCTCAATTCCTCAACCCCGGCTACCCTTTACGACTTCGGCACCACTATGCCGGTACTACCCAGCAGGAACAACCGCGACCCGACTCCTCCGCGTCCCAGGACGCTTCCGGCGTCGAACATCCACCCCCCACCCAAAATATAAAGCTCTCTCCGTTCGACGAGGAGGATCCAGAGCTTTGGTTCGCCACAGCCGACCGTTTTTTCCGGTTCGCCAACATTCACGATGAAGAACATCGTGCTATCGAATTGCTGCGGGTGCTGGATGGGACACAGCGGACGCATATTGCGCACGCGACCAGGTCACCAGGCCCCAATCCCTACAGCAACACGCGGGAGACGCTCTTCAACGCTTTGGACGAGCCCATCAGCATCAAACAGCAACGACTGCCGAACGAGACCAATTTCTCGGGTATTAGACCATCTCTTTTCCTGACCCATTTACGCTCGATAGCGGGGACCAGGATCTCGGATGACCTAATTAGGCCACACTTTCTGAGGGGTTTACCTCAACACGCCCGGTCGGCATTAATGGCCCAACCTAATCAAAGTTTGGGCTATTTATCAAAGGTGGCTGACGCGATTATGAAAACCATGGACCCACAGTCCGAGCCATTACCATATCAAGTCGCGGCGGTTAGTCAACGCGCCTCACTGCCCACGCGGAACCCTCAGTGGTCACAACCCGCACCTCGAACTGCCCTGGTAGCTTCGACTCAGCTACCTTCCTCATCCTCTAGAAGGCACACCGGCCTTAACCCGAACACAATCCAACAAACCCCCGACCGCATTACCAGCGACATCCAGCCAGACAACCCCCTTACTCGGGTCACTACCGCTGACCTACTCACGCTTCAAGCCTCATTCCGCCGCGGATTGGATCAAGTTTGCGCGAGGATCCAAGGCACACAACGAAGCGCACAGAACCGCCCAATGAACCGGCGGCAACCTCCACAATATTCTTCCCAGGGAACTCCTTCTCGCCGTCCACCCCCACGGCCTTCTCGTGACGAACCCGCCAACACGCAAAATCCGCCCAACAATACCGCCACACGCCCTTGGTGCGCCAACCACCAATGGTGCGGAGATCGTACAATTAATTGCAGGGCACCCTGCGGGTGGACTCGACCACCCAACAACCCGCGCCGGTCTTTAAACTAATTTTGCCGACCGACACCCCTGCGCAACCGGCCGGCACCGCATCCATAAGACGCCTCACAATCAGGGACTCGAAACTAAATATCAATTTTACCGTCGATACCGGCGCTGATATCTCGGTCCTTCCGCGATCGTTCACCCCACGCAACCGCGTGCCCACCGCCTTACAATTGTCAGGAGCAAACAATTCCCCGATATGCACGTACGGACGAAAAAAGCTGACACTCCATCTGGGCCTCAGACACCCAATCACACGCCAGTTCGTGATTGCTGACGTTAACGAACCCCTAGTAGCTTCCGACTTATTAGGAAAGCACAACATGTTGGTCGATTCGACCCACAACAGGCTGGTAGCCCTTACCGTACCTCCTGCGCCCCCGCCGGCACCTCCAGCGGCAACACCCAGGGCCACACCACCGACAGACTCAATCCACGCCATGATACGGGAATTCATCAGTACGACAATTCCCCTCCCCAACCAGCGCCGACACAGGGCAAACGTGTTTCACCACATCGAAACACGAGGCCCCCCAGTAAGGCAGCGCCCACGCCGCCTGGCGCCCGAAAAACTACGCGCTGCACGCGCCGAGTTCGACCAAACGATCACACAAGGTATTTGCCAACCATCCGACAGTCCTTGGGCAAGCCCACTTCATTTAATGAAGAAACGTTCCGGGGAGTGGGGCCCATGCGGGGATTACAGGCTGCTGAACGCAGCAACAGTCCCCGACAGATACCCAATCGCACCCCTCTACGACTTCTCATACAAACTACGAGGGTGCAAGGTTTTCACCACCTTGGACCTCACCAGAGCCTACCACCAGATGCCGGTGGCACCGGAAGATATCCCGAAAACGGCAATCATTACACCCTCCGGACTCTTCGAGTCCAAAGTAATGACCTTCGGACTCAGGAATGCCGCCCAGACATTCCAGAGATATATCGATTCGGCACTACGTGGTTTCGATTGCTGTCATGCCTATCCGATGACATCCTCATCGCCTCACGAGACCACACCGAACACAAGCGCCATTTACGACAGGTCCTCGAACGCCTCCGCGAATTCGGTCTCGTCATCAACCCAGATAAGTGCCAATACGCCAAAGAGCAAATCACTTATCTGGGCTACATCGTCGACAACCACGGCATATGCTCACTCCCAGACCGCGTAGAGGCACTCATGCAATACCCGCGCCCAACCAATGTAAGCGAGCTCCGACGCTTCCTCGGGATGCTCAATTTCTACCGCCCAACACTCGAAAACGCCGCCCAAACACAGGCCCCCCTGACCGAATTCCTCCGAGGAGCAAAGCGCAACGACAAGCGCCCAATCTCCTGGACAGAAGCCTCGGACCGCACATTCCAACTATCCAAGGAACAACTGGCTAACGCCACACTGCTCCGATGCCCCCTAGATGGAGCGGCATTGTCCATCCAATGCGACGCATGGGAGACCGCAATCGGAGGAGTCCTGCAACAGGACTTCGAGGGCCAATCGGAACCACTCGGTTTCTTTTCAAGGAAACTGAGCCCCACGGAGCAACGATACAGCGCCTATGACCGGGAACTCCTGGCGATCTATAGCGCCGTCAAATACTTCCGCCATATGGTGGAAGGCCGCTCTCTCTCCATTTCTACGGGCCACAAACCGCTGGTCTTCGCCTTCCGAAAAAAATCGAGAAACGCCTCCCACCGACAAGAGCGTCAACTCGACCTCATCGGCCAATATACCACCGAGATTAAACACATCTCCTGCAAACAAAACGTCACGGCGGACGCCCTGTCCCGAATCGACACGATCCAGTTGCGTGCACCCCGAACAACGCCGACCTGGCCCTAGCCCAACAGGAGGACAGCCAGCTCCAATCCCTTTTAACCGCCGACACAGCACTCGAGCTGCGAAAAATCACTCTCCGCGATCCCTTGGGCGAAATCTGGTGCGATGTTTCAACCGGAACAGACCCTACATCCCCGAGAAGCTCCGTAGGGGCGTGTTCCAGGTCCACCACGACCCAGCTCACCCCAGCGGCCGCGCGACCGCCGCCGCCATACGTAAAAAACACGTCCTCTATTCACTCCGTAGACAGCTCCCCAACTTATAAAATTGTAGCGGTCCTAAATCGATACTCCCATCAAAATCCCCAATATTACCAATAATCCCATCCAAATCCCCAATACTTCCTATAATCCAAATCCAAATCCCATATTGAATCACATGAGCGATAAATTAAACTGAAAGTTAATTTGTCGCACATTGATTCAATTCGCAATAATCCTGACATCATGAAATGTTTAACTCAAAAGCATTTCATGATTTTCCTTCCTTATTCAACTAAACCCTTAGTCAATTCCCAGAACACATTTCCAATTGAAGCACACAAAATCTTGTGTGTGCTTCTTGGAATTTTTACATTAAAAACGTTGACAAATCTCAACGACAAAAAGCATAAAAGGACGGTACATTTGAATTTCGTGATCAGTAAAGTTTCAATGGCCGAACCTATGGCCAAAGCGATGAGTCAAGTTCTGGAAGGCCAAACCCCTCGTCCGATGTCATGTAAAAACAATATAAAAATAAAGAAATAAAAAGGAGACTTTAAAAAGAGAATACAACACACACCAGCCTTTTAATCGTCCACAGAACACTCCCCGGGTGGAGAGTGTCCAACCAAGTTAAAAGAGATCTTAACAAGAGATCTTAACAACAAAGTTAAAAGAGCTCTTAACAACAAAGTTAAAAGAGATCTTAACAACAAGATTAAAAGAGGTATTGGCAAGACATTGCGGACCAGGGCACGCCACGACCGGTGATCTGGACAAGATATAGCGGACCCTAACTCCGGGAATCCCCTCTAACAACCAGAGACGCCGACATTCCCTGTCAAGGAGCTCACGGAGACCGAGCCCACGCCCGGAAGCCCACAAACACGGACCCAGGAAGTTGCGGGGGCACACTCCTTCACACCATCCACATCAACCCTGAAAGCGGCCCAACCAGAAGACCATCAATAAAGGAAGATGACCCGCTGGCCATTGGTAACCTACAAAAGGAGGTAGCGAAACCGATGTTAATTCCCCAAAACAGCCTCTTCAACAAAATAAAGTACATCTACACCAGTAAATCATTTCAAAAACCAAATATACATTGAATTCTCGAATGAAGATAAGGCAGAGAGTAAAAATATATTTGACGGATATAGGAGATCACATATTAAAATTAGCGACTTATCTGAACTTATTAACACCATAAAAAAAGTCATAAACCCAAATCATACTAACGCAATACACTGTGACGAAGTAACATTACATGAAATACGAGACATTTTAGAATCAAATTTAGAGTGCAAAAAGATAGTCCACGCCCCTAACGCGGTCACAGACATTATAGACGACGACGAACAATTAAAAATAATTCAAGAAGTTCACCGAAGAGCTCACCACAGCCACAGAAATAACGCCATCGAAATAGCCGACAAATACTTTTGGCCTAACTTTAGACAAATGTGTATAAAAGAATCAAAAAAAAATTGCGAAATATGCCACACAGGCAAATACGACAGATATCCCACGAAACAAATTATCAAATCCACATCAATACCTACAAACGCAGGAAAACATATTCAAATGGACACATTCTATCTACAAAAGAAAACATAAATCACAACAAAAGACACATACAGCAAATATCTATATATACGCAATGTCCCAAATCAAATAGGAACTACCATAGTCATCTACCAAATCATATCACAAGTATTCCCACTAGCAGAAAGTTTAATGACTGATAACGCCCCCATATTTAAAGGAACCAAGACAGAATTCCTACTAAAACAAAGAGGAATAACGCACTCATTTGCACCAGTAGTACACTCAACAACAAATGCAAATATGGAACGTGCCCATTCTACACTTTTAGAAATCTGTAGAAGCTTGGCGGTTGAAAAGACGAGCACGGTCACCGACGAAATATTCAACGCGGTGAAACAATACAACTGCACAGTGCATTCGGCAACGGGCCAGAAACCTATCAACCTATTTTTCGGCATCATAAAAAAGACGTCCAAACAGGACTAAAAAACGCACAAGACAAACAAAATAAGTACCAAAATAAGAATCGTAAAGAAAAAACATATACGCCAGGAGATGCAATATACGTAAAAAAGAACCGTCGCGGTAAAGAAACCACACGTTACACGAAACAAATAAAAAAGATCAAGGCACCCTAGTAATCACAGATGGAGGCGCGGAAATACATAAAGATCGTATACGCTCTAACACTAATTAAGTTTACCCTAGATATACACGAACTCAAAGAATTAATAAATCAAACAACAATAGAAATTCCGCTAGTCAAGATTTTAGTTTACGCAGGCATATCTGTGGCGTTTCTAGCAGATACACACACGACTAGTAAAGAACAACACCACCAAAAGCACATCCATTAAAGCCGTATACCATAGCAATAATACACCATTCCCACATTAGTCGAATATATTTGAGTTTAAGAATCAAATTCACTTAAGCGGCAGTGGCCTGGTGGGTATGAGCTTTGGTATCCTTTCGTGATTCTAACCGTGATAGCGTCGGTTCGAATCACTCGCTCTTCACTCTCGACGCAAACGCTATAACTGGTGACCCCGACGTGATCTATACGACATAACACACACTCCCATCCACACACAGAACTTTACTTGCAATCACACGACTTCTACACAGAGCAACGGCCCACTGGCTGCTCTGACATTCTCTCGATCGCTCTCTCGCTCGCTCTTCGCTCAGTCGTCTCAAAATTGATCGTAACGAAGGTTACTAGGAAGGGAGTGGATGTGGCGTTTCTAGCAGATACACACACGACTAGTAAGAACAACACCACCAAAAGCACATCCCTTAAAGCCGTATACCATAGCAATAATATACCATTACCACATTAGTCGAATGTATCTGAGTTTAGAAATCAAATTCATATAAGCGGCAGTGGCCTGATGGGTTGAGCTTTGGTTCTATCTTTTAGTGATTCTAACCGCGATAGCGTCGGTTCGAATCACTCGCTCTTCACTATCGTCGCAAACGCTATAGATTCTCTTTGCAAACACTTTATTAGTCTGTTAATAACAACCGTTACTTTTACCGTACACTTAACGAGTTCTTGACTTATCGCTTCCTTACTCATCGCTTGCTTACTGTGCTTACTTCTCACTTATTACTTACTTCCGATCTGCGTGCGACGTATTTATACCTCATTCCTCATTCTGATTTGGTGTTTCGTTTCTGTCCGTTTCATAGTCTCGAATTTTCTATGGTTTCTAGTCTCCAGTTTTCCAGTACTTTCTAGAATATCCTAGTAGTTTGTTTCGGACCTTCTGGAATATTCTAGTACTGATTGTCATATGCATCACACTACCCTCCGCCTAGATTAGTTCGTCCCGAACTAAGTTCACTGGTCTCCTAGGTTAACAAAAAGTCGCCAGTCGGTCACGATGTACCACTTTCATCTTGGCGTTCGGTCTGCGCTGAATCCTATAGACAACGTCGTTAATTCTTGTGAGAATCTTATACGGTCCTTCCCAATGTTGCTGCAACTTTGGAGACCTTCCTTTTTGCCGATGAGGGTTATAAAGCCCCACGTTATCGCCTGCATTAAATCCGGATGCGTTGGATCGAACGTCGTACCTTGTTTTCATCCTGTCACTTGATACCTTGATTTGTTTTCGAACCAAATGATGAATATCATCGAGGCGATTTCTCCATTCGGCTATGTAGTGTTCAGTCTTATCTATGGCGTCTGGAGGTATCCCGAGTCGCAGATCGGCTGGTAATCGTATCTCTCGTCCAAATATAATTCTTGCTGGAGAACGGCCTGTCGTATCGTGATTAGCCGATCTTAAGTTCATGAGAAAGGTTTGTACATATTGGTCCCAATCCCGTTGGTGATCCCTAACGACCTTCGATAAATGCTTCTTTACTGTTCGATTGAACCTTTCAACCATTACGTCTGACTGCGGATGTAAGGGTGTTGTTGAGATATAACTTTTATCCACACCACCCACTTTGCACACTATACACACACTTTATGCGAATTGAAACACCATTTTAAAATAAAACACTGTTTTGTTGTTTTAGTACTTTAGTTATTAAAGTATGGGGTTTCTTCAAGGCGCCGAAGAACCACCCAACGCTTTAACCCCACCTAACCTCCCTCTTCCTATACAACGCCATGGTATTTACCTGCAATCAGGCAGCTTTAAGCTACCCTTCAATCACCTTAAGTACCTGTAAATCACCCCACGGCAAGATCATCACCTTGCCACAGCATCAACCACATCGCTGCATTCATAAAAACATATTTGGTTCCTCTGGTAGGCTCCCATGACCATTGCAAACCATTAGGAAATCTTCCCCGGTCCCCTCGGCGGTATCCATGCCTACCATATACACAGCAATCCCACTGTGTTTGCTTTTCTCCAGCAACCGCAGATCCCACGATCAAGCCATGGCAAACAGCTGCAGCCAATTATCCCAGATCGGCCGCATTTCATTTTTTCATTTTTAAAACATTTTTTTATTTTTCTCTTTATATTCTTAATTTCTAAATTAAAGGCTAGACAAAAAATGCTTAAATTCTAGCTTAATTATCTTATATGATAACTTACTGGTCCTTCGCAGACGCTCTAAGCTAAACATTACTTAATATTTGTATAGTTTGCCGGCGACGGAACTTTGTGGCAGTACTGATAATTAGTTGAAATACAAAGAAAAATTTGAAAAACTTTGTCAATTTTTTTTTGTTTTTTTTTCTTAAAATTTAACTTACTTAACTTACCTAATTTTTTTTTTTTTTTTTTTTTTTTTTTTTTTTTTTTTTTTTTTTAAATGTAAAAGCACTTAACCTAACTTAACTTAAATTTTATACTACCCCAATTCTAGGAAAGCTAAGTCTATGTAAGCTAGCTGATGATACTATGATTCTATACCGACTTTGGTATCCAGGTCTTTATATGCCGTTCAACCACCAGAACTGTTGACGCTGTCTAATACTATCGTCCCGGTCTCTGTGGGAGATAGCCCTACTGAAGCGCAGGAGCTCTTCTTCGGTGCGCGTTACTTCCCGGTCGTAGCACAATCGCCCGTCTACAGATGATCTACTTACATGATAGATCAACGGAATTCCGCATCTATGCTGTATAAGCCCTTTCATGTCCAAATCAAGGAACGCCTCTGGTGGAGCAAAACCGTTGCGACGCACGTTCTCATAGTACAAGGTGTTTGGATAATAGGCCCCGAAAATTAGGTCATTGGACGAGCATATTGCTCTCGCAATATGTCCTCTGATTAATTTAATCATAAAATTATCCACCCTATTTATGTACGCTTCATTATATAAAGTCTCATTTGAGTAATACTTTTTACAGTCCGATTCCGGTATCCGATATAATCTGAGACAACTTCTGAGACACTTCCTTTCGAACACCCTAATTTTTTCCATCAAATTTGGACCTATGTTAAACCATACTGGACAACCATATACGAGCATTGGCCTGATTAGTGTCATGTAGCATATGACTTTTACCTTGCTGTCAAGTTGGCTACTGTGAAATAGCCTCCTTGTCATAGCAAAAGTTTTCCTCGCTTTGAGCAAAGCAGCCTCTACATGTCTGTTGAAATACAGATATTGGTCTAGCCAGATGCCCAGGTATTTAACTAAACTCTTGGTTTCCAGTTTATATCCATGCGGTCCCACGATAGCTAGCTTTCGCCAGTTTTTCCTTGTGCCGTACGTGGCTTTATATAATGGAGTTCTAAATAGGATGGCTTCACATTTCTGGAAGTTGATCTTAAGTTTCCAGTCATCGCAATTGCGCTGCACTTTGTTGAAGTCTCCCTGCATTAACCTATTTATGATCGCAACTTTCGGAGCTGTTCTGAAAATTATGAGATCGTCTGCGTACGCAATAGCCTGCGGAAGTACATCTAATAAGTCGCTAATGTAAATGTTAAAAAGAATCGGAGAGAGTACCGCGCCATGTTGCAAGCTATTCTTGATATTATACGTTTTATTAGAGGTCACATTACCACTTTTGACCACGAACCTCCTGTCCTTTAACATATCGTAAAGTACATATAGTAAAGGCTTATGTATGCCATGTCTGACCAGTTTGTAATACAACCCTTCGATCCAGACGGTATCAAAGGCCTTTTCCAAGTCGATCGGACAGGTACCTGTGCATTGGTTCCTACATTTATTCCATTGTATGCTGGAGACCAGTTTAGCTGCGGCATGTGTGGTTTCATGACCCGCCCTAAGGCCAAACTGGTTATTTGGAATAATGCTGTTGTCGTCTACCCATTTTAGCAGAGGTTTGTTAATGGTTTTTTCAAATACTTTACTGATGCTTGGGAGTAAACTTATCGAACGCATGTTCATTGGGTTTGTGCAGTCTTTGCCCTTTTTTGCGATGGGCTGAATGATAGCCGTTTTCCAAAGCGCGGGATAATATGCATTATTCAACGCGTTGTTAAACAGGACCGTGTATATATCTATTGCCATTGGGGGCAGGTTCTTGAGTACGATGTTAAGTACTCCATCTATTCCCACTGACTTTTTGCTTCTTAATGAGTCGAAGATACTCTGGATTCCTTCCCTTGTTATTAGAAGGCTATTAGCCACTACACCATTGGCATTAATGTCAATTGACAGATTATCTTCACTGAATTCGGTAAAACCCGAATTCTCCGATTGCCAAAGTGAAATTTCATTCCGGAGGTGCAGGTGATTGAGTAGAACTCTGTCCTCCAGGTCGTGATTTCGGTGAATGCTTTCATTCACCTTGTACATTTCCTGAAAGACAGCTCCCAAAGCGTTCGCCTTCTCCAAAGGATCTTCGATCACGAAGAGCTCACTATTGAGGATAGCGTTCTCTGCATCTATGCCAATGTTGGTTAGCAGCTGCTTGTTTACATCGGTACGTGGAATTTGGAGACACTGAATCTCATTTTGATTATTTCTCCTGAATATTTTATTTATTTGTGGGAACATATTCGGGTTATTAGTTTTTATAGCTCGAATTCTGTTGTTCCAATACAAATTTGTTGCTAATATATAATTAGCTTTAAGTAATTGTTGGAGGTTTTTTAATCGGGATTTCAGTGATATTATCTCCTGGTCTTGTCTGTCTGTAAACTGTCTGTGTAATTGTTTTAGTTTCGATAGCAGTCTTCTCTTTTTCTTGTGGAGTGCGTTTATTGTTGCGGTTCTGTACATGTCAGTGTGATCTGTATCTGCTGTTTTGGGAATTGTTTTGTCCATTGTTCGTTTTACGGTTTCGTCCATTTGTTGAATGTATTTGTCGATTTAGACATTAGTCAGGTTTCTGTTTACTGGCAGATTAAAGTCATTCGAACGAAGTTCTCTTGTTAATGATCTGGTGAACCGCGGCCATCGCATTGCCCCGTAGTTATAGGGTTGCGGGATCACGAATTCCTCCAGATCTGCGAGCTCGTTCGGAAGCTCTATTACTGCCGTGAATGCACAGTGGTCACTATCGTATTCAATTGTCCGTAAACAGTTTGTGTTTCGTCTATTGGTGTTAAGTAATCTCCAGTCGTGAGTCGATTAGCAAGATATCTAAGAACGATCTACTTCTAGGGAACGATGGATATTCGGTAGCTAGCAGGTCAGTTCTATATTCAATATGAAACTGATCTAACCAGCCAGCCAACTGATTTCCTCTGGCATTAGATATATAATTTCTCCAATTTCTATGCTTGGCGTTCATATCTCCCCCTAGAATAAAGTAATTTTTGCCCAGGTGCAATTGTAAGCATCGGAAGAGAGTCTCGAGCTCTGCTATAAATAGATTATGTTGGTGCTCCTCAGGTGCGTAGACCGCAATCAGATACAAACCCCTTCCTTGCTGAAGGGGTATGCGGACGATACAGGCTTCCAGCACCCGGAACCTGCGCACTTCTCCACTATATATAACTTTATGAGGGATCCCTTTTCTAATAAAGATGTGTTTTTTTGCCGGGTCACACTTCTTGCCATTATTTCTCGGAATTTAGGACATCCTCGATAATTAGCGGGATGTCCTTCATTCCGACACACTGCGCACTTTAGAAGGGCTTTGTCTTCTGCCCTTTCTTTTCCCAGAGGGCATTCTTCTGCCTTATGGTCTTTTCCGCATTTTACGCAACGGTGCTGCATTTCACTGTTCGCCGCCGCGTGGCCAAACCTTTGGCAGCGGACATATTGCAGGATGTCTCTGCCTTTTTTAACTTGTCCCATGTGACATTTTGATGATCCAAGACTGTAATCTTTCTTAGACCACCAATTCTGCTGCTGGGCGTTAGTTGAACCAAAAAGAAGGGTAGCTTGCGGTTTTCCCTTCTTGCTTTGGTTGTGGTGAACGGTTTTACGGCGATAAACTCGAGATCGTCGTGCCTCAACTTTTGAAGCATCTCGAGCAGAGCCTCCGGTTTCACCTCAGGGCCGACACCCTTTAATAGAACCGTTACCCTCTTTGTTTGCTTCGGCGTGAACGAGTAGAATTCCGCGGTGGCCCTTTTTAAGACCTCTTTAATTTTATCGTGGTCTGCCACCGCGTAGGTTTGAATGGCATGCCTATTACCAGCCAGTCTTTTAACTGCAAAATTGTTTCCTATAGCTAGCTTACAAAGACTTACCAATTCCTTACACTCAATATCTATGGTGTTGATTGGTGGCATCTTTATTTTTTGGTTGTTATTGTTGCTTTGCCGCTGTTGTGTTGCTTGCTGTGGTCGATTTTGTGTTGATTGTTGCTGTTGATGTTGCTGTTGGCCGACTTTTGGCTTCGGCTTTTGTTGTTGTTCGGTGTTTTTCTTTTTCGAGTGCCGCTCTTTTTTTCTTTCGGCGTCTCTCTTCTAGACGGGCTCTTGCCATCGCAAGTTTCGCCTCCAATTCAGTTATTTCCTCCTCTTCATCCTCAGACTCTGAGGATGCAAGAGAAGCGAACGAATTGTTTGTCCCATACATATTAAAATTGTAGGGGGAGGGACGCTCACTGTCCTCCTCCATTTGCTGAGCTTTTTTCTCCATTGTTAATTTCGCGGTTTTACTTGCGTCACAATGGAGATTTTCGGTGTACCTTTCCGTTTGTTTGTCACATTTTTGTCTTCCTCCGTGTTCATCCTGGTTCTTTCCAGTTTGTTTTCATTAAAAAAAAAAACAAAGGCGACCTGCAATAGGAACCACGAAGTCGATTTCTTCCGCACGCCGACTCGAACTCGGCTATCGTCGTCAGTGAACTTGCACTCGCGCCAAATGATGCTTTGAAAACTCTGTGCGTAACTAGCAATATATTGTCTGTTTTAGTTTTCACTTTTACGACTGAGGTGATATATTTAAATTGTCTTACGTTGTTGTTGCACCTCACTGAAGTTATTTTGTGAGCACGTTTATTGTCACTTTTATCATTCGTTTTGTTTGTTTGTTGTTGTTGCATTTTGTTTTAGTTGTCACAACACGTCACGTCACTGTTTTTCTATTTCGTGGCTTCGTTCTTGTTTATGAATTGGATTATTTATATGAATACAGTTTTGATTTGTGCAATTTTATGCTAATTTGATATGCATCTTCTGTGTCGGGTATTTGTATTGACGTCGTCGGCAGAGTGGGTTTCGTTTAATATGCAAACAAGCCGTACATAAATTAGAGAGTTACTATTTACACAATATCTCTTAGGGTCAATGAATTTTTATTCAGCTTTTAATTTAGTACTTATTTAGTTCAGAGATACACGCATTGGAGGGACGTAAATAGACTTTATTAGTAGCCATGGATACACGATCGCGTCTCACTTAATCCCAGATCGGCCGCATACGCGATAAACATGCAATGAATTGGACGGGACCCTAATGTGTTTACGTTAACCAACTCTCGCACCATTAACCAATTCAAACAAATTCGCATCTTTGCGCTTGCCCTTTGAGATAGCATTATGGTATATACAATATACCCTCTATCGTTTATGATAGAAATGCTTTCGGCCTATGCACGTTTATTATTTGAACAGCTGCATGTTTGCTTTCTCTTCTTTCTACCAACGCGTGTTTCGTTTGTCTTTCCTTCCAAGGTAAAGACATTCATTCCAATCTGAACGATATCTATGCGGAACCTTCCAATGGGACGCGGATCGGTTTCTCATTGGCCGCAGCGTGAACAGAAAGATTGATTTCCCTTGTCACCACACGAGTGGAAATCCACCACACCCACCGGAGTGGTTCTGCAACGAGCAGCTCTCGCGGAGTCAGATTTCATCATCAAATGTGTGCGCACATACCATCTTCAAAGTGGAGTTTTTTAACCGATCGGCGGTGTAGAGTCAATTTATAACTGTTCGTGCAAATTATAAGTCATTGTGTTCGTGGTTGGGAATCGCCGCCCCAGGCGCAGTCAAATAAATTACGTGTACAACCCCGGTTTCCGTTGTGAAAGTGTTAAACTAAGCTAAACGCAGCTTCCAATTTAATTTAAATGTATCTGTAGCCGTCAGTGTGCCAAGACATTACACCACCTAGTTGAACGTTGAGATGTATGCAAAATTAAACAGCAAAAAAAAAAAAAAAACAATCTCCAGGATAAGTGAAATGAATAAAACATTATACAACAAAAACAGTGTGTTTCATTTTTTTTCTTCGTGGGGAGAACAGAGTTTGGAGGAACTATTCCCAGTGAACTATTTGTGGTGTTTTCTTCTTTCCTCGGCGATTAATCAACGGTGGAACATTCGTGACGGTTAAGGACGACGTTGAACCGGCACCCTTGTCTGGTGCCAAGACGCTTGCCCCACAAAAGAATATATTTATATACTGTTGGAGTCACACACTTTTGTTTTTGTTAAACATTTAGTAATAATTATCATTAATGGAAGTAAACACGAATTTTGCGCTGTACTATGTTATTTAAACATTTAGTAATAATTATCATAAATGGCGGCAAACACGAACTGTGCACTGTACTATTTTATTCATTTATTTTTTTGACCGTATCGGTCTCTAGTTCCCAACCAACTCACTTCAAGATTTTTAACCCACTCTCGTGTCCGTTCTTTCATCGGACGAAAACTTTTCTTATCCTGCAGATAAAAGAATTTTCCTTTGTTTGTCTTTCCCAAATTTGGGATCGAAAGAGGAAACACAAAAGAACAATCAACAAAGGATCTTGCCGATAAGCATTTACGATCCCTTGTGTCGGTCGGCGATAAACGTACATGTAGTTCGATTTATTGCGCCTGTTGTTTTCTTTATTTTATTTATTTATTTAGGCTTAATCCAAGCAGCTTAAGTTAATATAATTTAACAACTTACAGACTAACTTAAAAACTAAAGTAGTAGTTAAAAAAAAAAAAAAAAAAAAATATATATATATATATATATATATATATATAATTAAAAAAAAAAAAAAGAAGAAGAAAAAAAACAAGGAAGAATAAGAGGGTGTGGGGCTTTTCAGGGCCCGAAGAGCCACGCATCGCTCGATCCCCACTATTCCAGGCGAACGACTTACCTCTCGGTCGAACTTCAGCAAGGTTGCGTAACCTTGCTACGGCATTTACCCCCAGCCAAATCGCCGGAATTAATACGGTTACCCAATCGGATAACTGTTTTGAATTTCTGTTAGGCAGCTTACCTATTCTGTAGGGGATTTCCTTCCAAACCCCTTTTTCTCCAGCATCACCACTGAAAACATTAAATCCACGGCAAAGCTTATCACCTTGCCGTGGCATCGAAAACTCACCCTCGGCCAGACCATATTTCCTAAAAAAACATTAAGCCCACGGCAAGGCTTATCACCTTACCGTGGCATCGAAAATTCACCCCCGAGACGTACATCATTCCCTAAGAAACATTAAGCCCACGGCAAAGCTTATCACCTTACCGTGGCATCGAAAATTCACCCCCGAGGCGTACATCATTTCCTAAAAAAAAGCATAAGTCCATGGCAAAATCATCACATTGCCATGGCATCTGAAATCCTATCTTTAGGCATACATTCTGCCAGGGCATCTCGTTTCCATAGCCTTAAGCTATGGAAACAACAATCAACAAGAGTTCCTTGTGACTCGTTGTATCTGTTTACCCTCGGCATAACATGCATGCGGCTATTTGCCCCTATTGATTTGCTACCGCCGATAAGGTTTCTGCTGACGCAAACCAAACATGTCCATGATTACCAGCAATCGCTGGCTTCCAATTATCGGTCCCCATGTTCAGAGACCGCTTGCAAGCAACGATTAAGATGCAGCCAGAAAATGTTTACTTTCAACATCTGGCAATGGCTGCACCCTATGTTCGTTGCAATGTTTAATCATCGGCAACCGAAATGATGATTTATGGCCTTCCATTAGGATGACCAAATCATCGGTTTGGGTTTTCAAACCCCACATGCTAGTGTTTACATTCTTAGAAAATGCACTAGCGATGTACCTCCATCCACCACGGTCGCCGAACGATCGTATGCATGGCATACCCACACATGCGTAATGTATGACTACCCCGTCCGGTCCAATCACGATTAACTACTTCAAGTCAATCGTGTAACTCCGCCTCCTTTCCAGTTTCTTTCGGGGTTCCTTTCCCTTTGATGACTTCCAATGGGGAGAGTCAGATTTCATCTTCCGAGAGGTACACACGTGTCCTACTGAGTTAAAACTTCATCACCTTCTTATGTGGTCAGGAGTCATTACAGCGAGTCCGATTTGTCTTCAGTGGTGTGTGGAGACACAAAAGTAAAAGTAAAGAAAGAACATTCACCAGTTGTTAAAAGGTGAAAGTCGAGTTCCATCCACCAGTAAGTACGCACGAGCCTAGTGTCAACGGATTCGTATTTAGAGGTGTCGTTTAAGTTATAATCTATTTTGACTAAACCTAAATTAACCTGAGTGTGTCACTAAGCTGCAATCTATTTTATCTAAATATAAAAATGATCCTGGATGTGTTGTTTAAATTATAATCTATTTCGTCTAAATCTAAATGAACCTGAATGTGTCGTTTAAACTATAAACTATTTTAACTAAATATAAATGAATTTAGACACCAGCGTAAGTTGTAAACTATTTCATGTGTAAGACTGTATACCGAATAAAGAAAGTAGTTAAGACAATCGGACGGAGTCTTTATTGTGTTAAATCTCGCTGCTGTCATCTCTTAACTTGTAAAAAGTGAGAATAAAAAAACATTCGCCAGTAAAGTTTCATCAGTGTGTTTCATTAATGTGGTTTTCCTGTGGAACATCTTCAGTATAAAATCAGTGGTATTACGCTTAACCCGCGTCCGTGCCGACGCATTAGTGGTAATCACCCACATTGGTGACCGCGAAAAGAACACGCAACTTCCGAACAACCAGTGACTTTTGGTGACCTACCGGTGAATTGAAACAATCGTACCTTCTGATCGTTAACCTCCAAACATCCGCGAGTGTTCACTTTAATGACTCTGAAGGTAAACACAAGCAACCTTCTACATCAGAAAAACAATAAGTGAGTGAAAAATTCAGCAACAAAGGGCAAGTAGAGCCCCACCGCAGCTTTAACCACTCCACCAGTGCTGTGCCAGTGTTTTCAATCATCAGGACGGACTTCACCAGCTGCAACATCGACAGAACAACAGGTTTTCTTTTCCTTTTTATTTTTCTTTAAATAACAAAACACAAGTTTTCTTTTTCTCATTTTAACTTACCAAATACATAATAAATAAACACGAATTAATGCATAATTAGTTACACAATGTCGCAGCAAATAAGACTTAATTAGAATTTACAACAAAAGTAATTACGATTTTTACACGGACTCAGATGATTTTGAATGTGCTACCTTACCTATCAACAGGTTGAAATAAGAACAATAACCTGTCGACTTCATTCTATTTCCTTATAACCACAAGTGAGAACTTCACTCTCGAAACATTATCTTAAAATTTAAAAGCGAAATAATATTTCCAAACAATAAAGACGGACATTCCTCAGATACTGGAATAACTAAGAAGCATATTTTACTTGTGTATATGTTCTCGTACTGTTTAAAATAAGAACGTTTTCTCTTGACAATCTATATTTACTTAGAGTTAATTTATAAGAAATTATTGTCACCTAGAACACGGATTCTACATTTCCGTTTTTAGATTAATACATTCAAGGAAACCATACTTAGGCTAAGCCAATTAAAAACGGATCGATAAAGAGTGCATAAGTAAAGAGAAATTAATAACATACAATAAAGCCAAAGAAAAAATAAACAGATTACACACATCAACATACATATCGTTTACTCTAAGAACTGAAAATAGGAGAAAATCTTTAAAATGTATTCAATAAATTTTCATTAACAAAAGTTTTGAAATCGAAAATCAACAAAAAGGAATTTGTGAACATTTAAACTTTTCAGATTGTAACTTTTCAGATTTTTCCCCTTTGTTTTTTTCCCTTTTTTATACATATTCAAAAATTCTCTTTCTTTAGAAATAACAGGATAAAGAAAAAGCAAGTTACAAATCTTAATAAAAATTAATAGGCTAAACTCTTTGAAGTGACATAATCAAGTAAAATCACAACTTTTGTAAACCCCTTCAGGGTACTAAGTTACAAGCTATTGTATAGGCAATATATGCCCCTTTTTAATGTAATTTCGGTGACAATTTTTAACTCTCTTTTCATGAGTACAGATACTCTCGTAATAGCAATATCTGTAATTTTTTCTTGCTACAGTTTTTGAAATTTTTTTTTCTTGTTTGATTTTTATGTTAAAGTAAACGGAGTACACAATTAGTAGTATACAATACCCGGATTGAAAGTAACACGAAAGCATACTTACATTCGCGACTTCAAAGAACCGCACTTGACTCCACCTCCGACCTTCGCTCGACCTATTTTGACTTGTCAAAACCTTTGTTTTGGGACGTTCGACAGTTCTCTCAACTTCCTGCAACTCCCTTTGACTCGTTGGCGACGTCCTTGCAACCGTTTCGCGTTCTCTTACGTCCATTTCTGCGTCCTACGTGGTAAATATTTTGATATCCTCCTACTCTGTTAATTTCAGTCCCGTTTCGTACAAAATACCATGGTTGTCACACGAAATAGCGCTGCCCAAAAGGCCCAGGAACAACCCGAGCCCCTTGAATTTCACGACGCCTCCAGCGTCGATTTCCCCACTGAGCAAGTCGATGCTGACCTAGACTTGCCCGGACAATCTACTCCTCTGGCACCACTCGTTGCCCCCAGCGTCGTGAACCGACCCCAGCCTACTTCCACAGACACACTCCCGACTGCTCCTAACGCCCCTGGTACCGGCCCTTTGGTAGATTCCGGCATTTTTATGCCCACAACTAGTGCCGGTACCTCACAACAAGCCCATAGGCACCCAGAGTCCCAAGAATTCCGCGATGCTTCCAGCCTCGGGAACGGGACTCGTCATTTAAATATAGGACTTCCCCCCTTCGATGAGGAGGACCCAGACCTTTGGTTTGCAGTGGCAGACCGCATCTTCCAGGCCTCAGCTTTGCACGACGAACAACTTCGTGCAGTCGAGCTGTTGAAAGTGCTTGACCGCACTCAGCGACCGCATGTTGCCCACATAATAAGGTCGGCCGGCCGCAACTCATATAGCAACATGCGTGAAGCTCTGCTCGACGCTTTGGACGAACCTGGAAGTGTGCGGCAACAACGTTTAGCCGCTGTAACCAACCTTTCTGGGATGAGACCATCTCTTTTCCTGACCCATTTACGCTCTATAGCGGGGACCAGGATTGGGGACGACCTAATAAAGCCTCACTTTTTGAGGTGTCTTCCCCAGCATGCCCGTTCGGCACTTATAGCCCAACCCAATCAGAGTTTGGGCCATTTATCCAAAATTGCGGACGCAATCATGGAAAGCTCAGATCAGTATTCTGAGCCTCCTGCGTACCAAGTAGCGGCGGTTTCTCAACACGCTGCCCGGCCTGCACGGCACCCTCATCTGCCTTTCTCAGCCCATCAATTGGTCCCAACTCCCCATCCTCCTCAAACCCAATTACCTCATAGAAGGCCCGCCTCAACCAATTTCCCTCAGGGGAATCCAGAGGCAGGCCCCAACTTACTTAATCAAAGAAATCCGCCCACACAATTAACCCCTGCTGACCTTCGGGCGCTCCAAACCTCACTCCTCCGCGAGATAACGCAATTGCGCGCGGAGGTGAGGAACAATCCTCGAAGCGCCCAGAATCGAGCCATGCCGAGCCATCCTATTAATCGGCAAAATTTCTCCCAAAATGCCCCTCAGAGGGCCTATTTCTCCCAAAATGCCCCACAGAGGGCCAATCCCACCCAAAATGGCCCTCACCGAACCATTTCCCAGCGAGCTCCGGCTCGACCTCCCCGTAACGGCAATACTAATAGGCAGAATATACCTGATAATGCCGTTACTCTGCCTTGGTGCGCCAATCACCAGCGATATGGTGATCGCGCATTCAATTGCAAAGCGCCTTGTGGTTGGACGCAACCTTCCACCAACCAGAGGCGCTCTTTAAACTAATTTTGCCGACCGACACCCTCGCGCAATCGGCCGGCACCCCTACGATAAGTCGCTTAACCATCCGGGATCCGAAACTGAATATCGCTTTTACTATCGACACCGGCGCCGATATTTCAGTCCTCCCGCGATCGTTTGCTCCGCGTAACCGCGTGCCAGCCGCACTCAAATTGTCAGCAGCAAATAATACGCCGATACTTACGTACGGACGTAAAAAGCTGACACTGCAATTGGGTCTTTGTCGTCCGATCACTTGGCGTTTCGTCATTGCGGACGTGAATGAACCCCTGATAGGTTCCGACCTATTAGGTGCACATAATCTGTTGGTCGATTCGACCCATAACAGACTTGTGGCTCCAACCGCACCCCCCTTGCCCATGACGGCATCACCAGCGGCAACTTCAGGGGCCACAGAGTGCTTAGACCCATTCCAGGTTATGGTACAGGAATTTGTGAGTACAACAATTCCTCTACCTAACCAACGCCGACATAAAGCCACGGTGTTTCATCATATAGAAACACGTGGTCCCCCGGTGAGCCAGCGTCCACGTCGACTGGCTCCGGAAAAATTACGTGCGGCGCGCGCGGAGTTCGAGCATATGATCGAACTAGGTATCTGCCAACCGTCGGACAGTCCCTGGGCAAGCCCACTCCACTTAGTGAAGAAACGTTCTGGTGAGTGGCGCCCATGTGGCGATTATAGGCTGTTGAACGCAGCAACTGTCCCGGACAGATACCCAATTGCACACCTCTACGATTTTTCGTACAAGTTACGAGGGTGCAATGTCTTCACAACCCTGGATCTCACCAGGGCATACCACCAAATTCCGGTGGCACCTGAAGACATCCCCAAGACCGCAGTCATTACACCTTTCGGACTCTTCGAGTTCAAAGTGATGACTTTCGGCCTCAGGAATGCCGCACAGACATTCCAGCGGTATATCGACACGGCTTTACGAGGTCTTAATTGCTGCCATGCATACCTTGATGACATTCTCATCGCCTCCAAAGACCTCGCCGAACATAAACACCACTTACGTCAGGTCCTAGAGCGCCTCCGCGAATTCGGTCTTGTCATCAACCCAGAAAAGTGTCAATACGCCAAAGAGCAAATCACCTATCTGGGTTATGTCGTTGACAACCAGGGCATTCGCCCACTACCAGACCGTGTGGAGGCCCTCATGAAGTACCCCCGGCCTACTAACGTGAGTGAGCTGCGTCGATTTTTGGGCATGCTTAACTTTTACCGCCCAACCCTGAAGAATGCCGCTCAGATTCAAGCTCCCTTAAATGAATTTTTGAAAGGAGCTAAGCGCAATGATAAGCGCCCCATTAATTGGACAGAAGTCTCAGATCGAGCATTCCAACTGTCCAAAGAACAATTGGCAAATGCCACCTTACTCCGATACCCTCTCGAGGGAGCGGCACTTTCTATCCAATGCGACGCATCGGATACCGCAATCGGAGCCGTCCTCGAACAGGACATTGAAGGCCGTCCGGAACCACTTGGTTTCTTTTCAAGGAAGCTGAGTCCCACTGAGCGACGTTACAGCGCCTATGACCGTGAATTGCTCGCGATCTACAGCGCTGTTAAGTACTTCCGTCATATGATAGAAGGTCGCTCACTCTCCATCTTAACAGACCATAAGCCATTGGTCTATGCGTTCCGGAAGAAGTCGGGAAATGCCTCCCCCCGACAAGAGCGTCAATTAGACCTCATTGGGCAATATTCTACGGAGATCAGGCATATCTCCGGTAAACAGAATGTCACGGCGGACGCCCTTTCTCGAATCGATACGATTCATTTGCGTACCGCCTTGAATAACACTGACCTTGCCCTAACTCAAGAGGAGGACGAACAGCTCAAGTCCCTCCTAACTGCCGATACGGCACTAGAGCTTAAGAAAATTACCCTTCGCGACCCTTTGGGCGAAATCTGGTGTGATGTCTCCACTGGAACCGCTAGACCTTACATTCCCGAGAAACTTCGTAAGGGCGTGTTCCAGGTTTACCACAACCCTGCCCACCCCAGCGGCCGAGCAACAGCCGCTGCTGTCCGTCGCAAATTTATTTGGCCCCGGATGAACAAAGACCTCACCGGTTGGGCCCGTGCTTGTCTCCAGTGCCAGCGCTGCAAGGTAGCGCGACATAATGTACTGGAGCCAGCGCAATTCAAGCTTCCCACGGCACGCTTCGCCCATGTCCACATAGACATAGTGGGACCGCTTACTCCATCAAGAGGATTTTCTTATATCCTCACTATGATGGATCGCTGCACGCGATGCCCAGAAGCGACACCTCTCCGGGCAGTTACTGCCGAATCAGTCGCCAAGGCCTTTTATTCAACTTGGGTCACACGCTTCGGTGTACCAACCACCATTACTTCGGACCGAGGTCCACAATTTGAGGCGACAATTTTTAGGCAGCTAACAGATCTTCTCGGCTGCCAAAGAAGTCGTACCACCGCCTACCATCCGCAATCAAATGGGATGATAGAGCGCTGGCATAGATCTCTTAAAGCCTCACTCATGTGTCATAATGACACTCAATGGTTTGACGCTCTTCCAACTGTCCTCCTCGGCCTGAGGACAAGTATTAAGGAGGACCTGGGTGCTTCGGCAGCAGAGCTTACCTATGGTACCAACCTCCTTCTTCCAGGAGAACTTTTCCTGAATGGCGAAACACCGCGTGACCAACTTCGCGAATTGGGACATCTCCGTGACCTGCTACGTAAGGTTAGGGCAACCCCTGTAACCAGGCACGGCTCCAAAAAACTTTTCGTCCACCCTGAACTGCACAGCTGCACGCACGTCTTTGTCAGGGTGGATAGGGTCAAAAAACCCCTCGACCCACCTTATGATGGCCCATTCAAAGTCTTCCGCCGCATCAGTGACCGCGTCTTCGAGATCGACATTAGAGGCAAGCGATCCACGGTCAGCGTCGAAAGGCTTAAGCCCTGTTTTCTGGAAGCTTCCGCTCCAGAATCACCTCCACCTACTGACACCACTCCTACTCCTCCAGCACAACCTCCCCGTACTCGCGCTCATACGCGCGCCCATAACCAACTAACCGCCCCCTAACCTGCCTTACCTCTTTCGTGACTACGTCACTGGGGAGGGAGTGAAGTGGGGCTTTTCAGGGCCCGAAGAGCCACGCATCGCTCGATCCCCACTATTCCAGGCGAACGACTTACCTCTCGGTCGAACTTCAGCAAGGTTGCGTAACCTTGCTACGGCATTTACCCCCAGCCAAATCGCCGGAATTAATACGGTTACCCAATCGGATAACTGTTTTGAATTTCTGTTAGGCAGCTTACCTATTCTGTAGGGGATTTCCTTCCAAACCCCTTTTTCTCCAGCATCACCACTGAAAACATTAAATCCACGGCAAAGCTTATCACCTTGCCGTGGCATCGAAAACTCACCCTCGGCCAGACCATATTTCCTAAAAAAACATTAAGCCCACGGCAAGGCTTATCACCTTACCGTGGCATCGAAAATTCACCCCCGAGACGTACATCATTCCCTAAGAAACATTAAGCCCACGGCAAAGCTTATCACCTTACCGTGGCATCGAAAATTCACCCCCGAGGCGTACATCATTTCCTAAAAAAAAAGCATAAGTCCATGGCAAAATCATCACATTGCCATGGCATCTGAAATCCTATCTTTAGGCATACATTCTGCCAGGGCATCTCGTTTCCATAGCCTTAAGCTATGGAAACAACAATCAACAAGAGTTCCTTGTGACTCGTTGTATCTGTTTACCCTCGGCATAACATGCATGCGGCTATTTGCCCCTATTGATTTGCTACCGCCGATAAGGTTTCTGCTGACGCAAACCAAACATGTCCATGATTACCAGCAATCGCTGGCTTCCAATTATCGGTCCCCATGTTCAGAGACCGCTTGCAAGCAACGATTAAGATGCAGCCAGAAAATGTTTACTTTCAACATCTGGCAATGGCTGCACCCTATGTTCGTTGCAATGTTTAATCATCGGCAACCGAAATGATGATTTATGGCCTTCCATTAGGATGACCAAATCATCGGTTTGGGTTTTCACACCCCACATGCTAGTGTTTACATTCTTAGAAAATGCACTAGCGATGTACCTCCATCCACCACGGTCGCCGAACGATCGTATGCATGGCATACCCACACATGCGTAATGTATGACTACCCCGTCCGGTCCAATCACGATTAACTACTTCAAGTCAATCGTGTAACTCCGCCTCCTTTCCAGTTTCTTTCGGGGTTCCTTTCCCTTTGATGACTTCCAATGGGGAGAGTCAGATTTCATCTTCCGAGAGGTACACACGTGTCCTACTGAGTTAAAACTTCATCACCTTCTTATGTGGTCAGGAGTCATTACAGCGAGTCCGATTTGTCTTCAGTGGTGTGTGGAGACACAAAAGTAAAAGTAAAGAAAGAACATTCACCAGTTGTTAAAAGGTGAAAGTCGAGTTCCATCCACCAGTAAGTACGCACGAGCCTAGTGTCAACGGATTCGTATTTAGAGGTGTCGTTTAAGTTATAATCTATTTTGACTAAACCTAAATTAACCTGAGTGTGTCACTAAGCTGCAATCTATTTTATCTAAATATAAAAATGATCCTGGATGTGTTGTTTAAATTATAATCTATTTCGTCTAAATCTAAATGAACCTGAATGTGTCGTTTAAACTATAAACTATTTTAACTAAATATAAATGAATTTAGACACCAGCGTAAGTTGTAAACTATTTCATGTGTAAGACTGTATACCGAATAAAGAAAGTAGTTAAGACAATCGGACGGAGTCTTTATTGTGTTAAATCTCGCTGCTGTCATCTCTTAACTTGTAAAAAGTGAGAATAAAAAAACATTCGCCAGTAAAGTTTCATCAGTGTGTTTCATTAATGTGGTTTTCCTGTGGAACATCTTCAGTATAAAATCAGTGGTATTACGCTTAACCCGCGTCCGTGCCGACGCATTAGTGGTAATTACCTACAAGGGCTTGAGGTGTGACAGTGAGTTGTACGTCTACACAGTGGTAAGGGGCCGGGTTGGAGAGCTGGGGGGAGAGGTTTGAAATTGAGGTGGGGTGGGGTTAGGACGGGTTTATTCTGAGACGTCGTTTGAGGGCAGGAGTGGTTGAAATCAAAGGAGGTGGGGAAAGAGTTGGCATGTCGTAGCATACGCGAGATGGGCTTGTTAACGCCGTAAGACGTGTGATGAGTGGGCACGTAAAACAGACGAGGGTTCCGCACATTACGGGGGTTTGTATAAAATGATAAAGAGGAGAGCAAGCTTGGGCAATTGATTGAGCCTGACAGAAGGCGATGGATAAAGATGATGTCAGCATGGATTCTGCGTTCCTCAAGCGTGTTAAGATTGATTAGAAGGAGCCGGCCTGTGTATGGTGGGAGAATGAGTGGGTTTTCCCAGTTCAGTCCACGGAGGGCGAAGCTAAGAAACGACGTTGAACGTCCTCGATCCTACGAATGTGAGACTGTTGATACGGGGACCAGACCTGACTGGCATATTCGAGTAGTGGCCGGACAAAAGTTGTGTAGAGGGACCAGCGTTTTACAAAGCCAAGGGCGGCGTTGGCCTTTAGGATTGTGTTATCGATATGTGCGGTAAATCTAAGTTCCTTGTGAAGGATAGTTTGAAGAGGGACGCGAAAAGATTGGCTATGGTTTGGGAGTCAGATGAAGTAGTTGAGTCGTAGAAAAGAGAGTTGGGATAGGCATCTGATTTCCGTTTATAGTTGATAAAGCGGTAGAAAGATTTGGGGTCATTGATCAGATTCAGTTGGGCTTTGGCAAGGTAATTGTGGTAAAGGGAGCTAAAAAGCTCGGTGAATTGGTAAAAGTAACCGAGATAGCTGGAATAGTCCAGAGGAGAACGCGTATTTAAGAAAGTCTTCCACAACCTATTTCTCTTGTTACGGAGTATGCGGAGTCTGCGGTTATACCAAGGGGGCGATGAGAATGATAACCTGTTTCGGGAATAAGGGACAAATAGGGATATGGCGTTGAAGATTACTGTGTAGAGTGAGGCTGTAGCGACCTAAACACTAATATCATTTAAGCGGGGTAAGGTATTGCTGAGGTACTCGTTTATCCGCCGGAAATTGGCTTTTCGGAAATTGAAAGAATATTGGTTGGGGAGGGGAGTGGGTGTGCTGTGGGCTGGGTGATCGCGGAATACGGATAAGAGAAGTGAGGGGTGGTGGTTGTCAATGGTTGAGAGGATGTGGGTACTAGGGGTAACTGAAGAGTTGCAGGGGTCTGTCGTGAACACTAGGTCGAGTTGTTTGCCCAGATGATTTAGGATATTGCTGACTTGGTAAAGGCTAGAGTCAGTGAGGTTGTCTATTAAGAGACACTCCTTGGTAGTAGAGGGGCTAGAGATATAGTGGGACTCATCGTCAGACAAGGACCATTGGAGATAGGGGAGATTGAAATCGCCCAGGACCACAATGTCGTCTTGGGAAGAACTCAGTTCCGTTAAGCAGTCGATTGCAGCAATAGCGAGTTCGTTGCCTCGGTAGCTTGTGAAGGTGCGATGTAGAAGCAAATGATATACAAGGACTTTGAGCGGTGTTCAACTTTTATAGCGACATAGTCGAGGTAGGGTGAAGAGGAGAAGGTGATAAGAGAAGATGTTAGTCCGTTTTGGACGGCGAGCAACATGCCTCGGCAGGGGGTGTCAGGCAAGGAATGATGGACATCGTCGTCACGAAAAACTGTTAGGGAGGGGAACAATTCTGGGCTGTTGATACTGGGGATGGGGTTGGTTTCGGTCAGGGCGTATATATCAAAGGGAAAGGAGTGGGTATTGTGTAAGATCGACTGGGTTTTGGAGCGAAGTCCTCTGACATTCTGGTAGTATATGGTTAGGGGACAAGAATTAGGAGACCCCATGGAGAGTCGGGTGGGCAGCCGATGGGCCAGAATCTCTTCCGTCTGGAATCGGTACAAAGGAAAAGATCAATTGCGCCTAGGTGAACGTGCAGTTCGTTTTATGGTAGCTGTTTATTTCTTCTAGGCGAATGGGCAAGGATGTTCCTTGTGGGAAATGGTTTGGGTAAACAAACCTTTGAAAGATCATAAAATTGCAGACGTGCAATTTATGATGCTCAACAACTTTACTTGAAAGTTGGTCATCTGGTCCACAGATTTGGATCCAGGGGATTCTGCGTGTTGAACATAAGGTTCGTTGTTTCACGTCTTGGATTCAACTTAAATTCAATATGGGCAAATTGAACGTGCAGTTCAATTTGTTTGATATTGACTTTATATCGCGATATTTTCCTTATACGCGATTAATGATGGAGCTTAGCACCAAAGACGTAGGTTTTATGGGGTGGGTGGTTGTGGCCGTAACAATCCTCCTCCTTTTATAAAATGAGTATTATTCTTTGAAGAGGAAATAATACTCCTTGGGCGCCTATAGGAACGTGAGTGGTGTAGTGTGGGGGTTACAAAATTTTAGTTTTCTGTTGTCCCTTTAGTTTATTTTGTATATGTTTAGTTTACAATTGTTGGGACTGTTTTTCATTGTGGTTTACAAGTTATTTGGCATATATGAAGTTAATCAATTTAAGTTTATTCGTAGGTATACTCTTGTACGTGGGTGTATTTCTTATAGTAATATAGTAGTATTTGTTTTAGATTAGTTGTAATCTTGAAAAAATGTTTTTTCTAAAATTCTAAATATAACATAAGTCAAAAAATTAACTTATTGTTTCACAAGTTCATTAAAAAGAGTATTGTTCCTGTTTCCGTATAGTTAAATGTATTTTGTAATTCCTAAACATATGTGTGTCGTATGTGAGTTTATATTTTTAGAGTCTTTGGTTTCTTGTCTTCTATTTTATTGTGGTTTCATAATGGTTGAGTTTCATTATAATTTGCTGTATAATAGAGAATACATTGATTCATCTGGTTTTAGTATTTGCATCGTTAAGTTGTTTATATTGATGAGTATATAAATATTGCCATTAGCATCTAGTACATGTGTATCTAGATTTCCAAATCTTTTCATCTTCTCATTTAAAAGATAGAATCTCTTATAATATTTTCCGTAATTTGGACATATAAATTACATGTTTTATTATTTTTTCTTTGATTTATTCGTTTACACATTTTAAGTTTGATGAGTTGATCGCGTGGATTTTGTTATTAATATTAATTTTCTTGTTTCGTATACACTTATTATAATTGTTTCGTCTTAATCCTAAAATAGGCATTTATCCTTTCTTTGTTATGAACATTTTTGATTAAAACTTTATAGCTTCTTTTTATTGGACATCAAATGTTCTTCATGAGTGTACATCCGATGCGCACACCGGCGGCAACGAAGTTGGTCGAACTCGACGAACATCCACCATTTTGGATTTCGTCAAGTTGCAATAGCTTCCTGATGACGTACGTGCACATCATCGGCCTCTTTCTTCAACCAGCCGCCACGGCGTACGGACGTCCAGCCACGTACCATTCCCGGCTCTTCAACAGGCTTCTGATTGCTTTGTAATTATCTTTATATACTCATTATTGAATAATAAAATCCAACAGGTTATGGGACCAGCAGTCTTCCACTGCGCACCGCAAAATAGAGAAATAGATTGGATAAACACCGTAAAGCTGAATCCTCGCCCACCAACAAAATGGCGCCATCCACAGCGAGCATCGAACAACTGCGGAAGGACCATTTCGACACCTGGAAGCTGCAGATGGAAGCAATCCTAACAAAGAACGACGCATGGGGCTACGTGACCGGAAAAATTGTCAAACCCGAATCGACGGAGGCGCGCATAGGCGAGGTCGAGCAGTGGAAAATAGGAGACAGGAAGGCTGAGGCAGACATCATACCGGCGATCGGACGACCTGAAGTCAAAATCATCAAAGGGTGTGAAACTTCCCGAGAAGTATGGAAGAAACTCATCTCCGTGTACGGGTCCAAAGGTCTGGCCAGGAAAGCCAGTCTACCGAAGAGACTGACGCTTCATCGAATGAGCGATCACGACGACGTGCGAACACACTTAAGTGACTGCTTCGCCACCGTCGATAAATTGAACGACATGGAAATCGAAATAAACGACGATCTGCTATGCATGTATAGTCTCCCCCCGAAGTTCGAGAACTTCAGATGCGGCATAGAATCCCGAGACCAGTTACCTTCGACGGAGGCGCTACGAACCAAGATAATCGAGGAAAGTGACGCCAGGCGCACCAACGAACGACATGAAAGCGAAGGCGCGATGGCCACCAAACAACGCGACACGAGGACGGAGGATAAACGCCACGCACACAATCACCCCGGAAACCGACAAAAACCTTCCTACAGATGCTACCATTGCGGAAAAGCCGGGCACAAGATCGCCGAGTGCCGCTCTCTCAACAGAAAAGGACCGGGATCTTCTAAAGATCGAGGGAAGGGGAACAAGGCGTACAACTACGGTACAAGTGTACTAGCTTACACCAACTCAGCGCAACACGGATTTCAGGCCTTTAAGTCGACTGTTAGTAAGGGGTGGTATCATCACCCAGCACAAAGGCAAACATCGAAACGTAAAAGTGAATAATGTTCTATATGTCCCCGGTCTGCGGGCGAATCTAATGTCCGTGAGCAAAATCGCCAACAGAGGATTCACAATCACCTTCGATAATAAAGGAGCGAAAGTAACGAACTCAAAACGGGAGGTCATCTTCGAGGGTGTAAGGAAAAACGACCTGTACTTCGTTCCAGCAAGCCTGAAAGAAACCCACGCAGCCGCCGCCATAACTACCCCGGATGTATCACCACTGGAAACCTGGCACCGGAGATTGGGTCACTTGAATATTAAGGATTCAACTTCGAGCCACAGAAACGGGATTATACGGGGAATGTCTTTCAGGCAGCCCACACAAGAAATGAAGTGCGACATTTGCGCTCTCGGGAAAACAACGAGGCTTCCATTCCCGAAGGAGTCAGCGCGAAAAACCGCCATATTGGACCTGGTTCACACCGACACTTGCGGGCCAATGAGCATCGAAACATGGGGCGGGTCCGTATACTTCGTCACGTTCATCGACGACTGTTCTAGGTAGTGCACAGTGAAAATGATCAAAAGCAAGAGCGAAGTTTTAAACGCCTTCAGAGATTTTAAAGCGTCTGCCGAAAAACAAACCGGAAGGAAGATCAAGAGCTTACAGTCCGACAACGGGACCGAGTACGTTAATAACGAATTCAACACCTTCTTATGGAAAAACGGCATCCACCACAGGCTATCAGTGACTCACACACCTCAGCAAAACGGAGTAGCCGAAAGCAAAAACCGCACCCTGGTGGACATGGGTAGATGCCTCCTCATACTTGTCACAAGATTTTGGGGAGAAGCAGTCAACACAGCAAACCACATAAGAAACAGATGCCCAACCAATACACTCAACGGAAGAACCCCATACGAAGTGTGGACCGGAAACGCTCCAAATGTAGGCCATTTTCGTGAATTTGGATGCGTCATCTACTCGCTAGCACGAGGACCAAGGAAGGGTAAATTCGGCCCCAGGTCCAAAAAGGGGATTTTCGTCGGCTGCGCTCACAAATCGAAAGCACATAGGATTTGGCTCCCCGAGGAATCGAAATTGCGAGGGACGTGAAGTTCTTCGAAAAACATAACGACCGGAGTCCCGGCTTCAACGATTTTCGCCCAACAAACGACAAATCTGATACTGAAAGTGCCAAGGTCGAATTCATCACACCGAACACAACACATAACGAAACCATGGCGAGAGATGAACAACCCGAAGTAACAAGAAATGGAGCAAACGGGCAACTAACAACCCCAACCAGCAGATCTGACACAGTCATCACAAGAAGAGGACCAGGAAGACCACGGATAGAAAGGACCGGACTCAGGGGAAGACCTCGAAAACTATTTCGAGAATGCGACATCTCTTCGGAGACCGCGGGAGCAGCCGAAGTTCCCATAAAGGAAGCAACAAGCGGCCCAGACTCCGAGGAGTGGATAAATGCCATGGCGTAAGAAATCGAGGCCATCATCAGAAACGACACTTGGTCTCTGGTAGATCGGGCGAAACAAGATAAAGTCATCGGCAGCCGTTTTGTCTTGCGAAACAAATCGAATCCCGACGGCACGCTAGAACGAAGAAAGGCACGCATCGTTGCACAAGGATTCTCCAAAGTACCCGGAATTGACTACCACCAGACGTTCGCTCCAGTTGCCAGAATGAACTCCATTCGAATCACAGCCGCCCTAGCCGCTCAACACAACATGAGCATCCGCCACCTAAATGTTGCAACGGCCTATCTAAACAGCGAGCTCGACGAGACAATCTACATGGAGATCCCCAAACACACCGACATCGCCCTGGAAAAATTAATTCAATCCGGAAAAAGCAGAGAAAACATCAAAGCAAAACAAATGCTAACGCAGCTGCAAAAGGGGAACAAGGGATGCTTGCTAAACAGAGCTCTATACGGACTTCGCCAAGCAGGACGACAGTGGCACACGAAGCTGAGCAGCGAGCTCAAACGCCTCGGTCTCAAGCAGTCCACCGCCGATCCTTGCATATTCTTTGAAGGAAAAGGAAAGGACATACTACTGCTCACCGTATACGTGGACGACATTTAAGTTTCCTCACAAAGCACAGCAAAGATCGAGGAACTATCGAAGCAGCTCTCAAAAACATTTAACACAAAGGACCTCGGCGAAATAAAGCATTGTCTTGGAATCGAATTTCATCCAGACACGGAAGAACTGCGGATGACTCAAACCAAATACATATCCGAAGTCCAGGACCGATTCAACATGACCTACTCGAAGCCCGTGAGTACACCCCTGGACAGCAGCACTGTCCTACAGAAAGGGAAGGAGGAACCCGACAGAAACCTGCCGTTTCCAGAGCTAATTGGATCTCTCATGTATCTGGCAGTATGCACAAGGCCAGATATAGCCTTTGCCGTGAGCAGATTGAGTCAATTCAACAGCTGTTTTGACGAGCATCACTGGAAATCCGCCAAACGTGTCTTACGCTACCTGAAGGACACGGCGAACATCGGGTTATCCTACAAAACGAGCGGGAAATGTCTCACCGGATACGCCGACGCGGACTGGGCCAACTGCCCGGACGACAGGAGATCGTATACTGGGTATGCCTTTACTCTCAACGGCACATCTGTCTCATGGGAATCGCGTAAACAACGAACCACCGCGCTGTCATCCACAGAAGCAGAGTATATGGCCATATCTGACGCGGCGAAAGAGGCCATACATCTCCGAAGACCGATTTGTCAACTGGGATTCGCCTTACCAGACAAGCTGACGCTATTCAACGACAACAACGGTGCTCGGAAGCTGGCCGAGAACCCCGTATTCCACTCCCGGAGCAAACATATCGACGTCCGACATCACTTTATCCGCGAAGCACTGGCCAGCGGAACACTCTCGGTCGAATACATGCCCACGGAACAAATGCCCGCAGACATTCTCACTAAGGCCCTATCTAAACCGAAGCACGAGAGGTGTCTTGACCTCCTATACCTGATGTGAGTTTTTCGCACCGGTGCGCTCATCGAGAGGAAGTATTGGACATCAAATGTTCTTCACGAGTGTACGAGGGTTGCCTTTTATATTTCGGGATTAGAGAACAAAAACAAATATTGATCATCGAAAATCACTTTATTGTTTTTCAAAATATTCCCCATGAAGATCTATACACTTTTGCATGCGTTTGAACCAATTGTCGAAGCACTTTTGCCACTCTGATTGAGGTATCTCCAACACATGCATTCTGAATGCAGCAACCGCTTCTTCAGGTGTCGAAAAACGTTGACCTCTCAGTTTGTTTTTTACGTACGGGAATAAAACTAAGTCATTCGGTGCCAAGTCAGGACTATGCGGCGGATGACCCATCAAATCGATGTTTTGGGTGCTCAAAAATGCAGTTGTCGCAGCCGATGTGTGAGAGCTCGCATTGTCGTGGTGAAGAGTGATCCGTCTTCGGCGGTTGGTTTTCCTGATTTCTTGGAAGACAACTGGCAAACAAATGGTTGTGTACCACTCAGAATTGACTGTTCTGCGTTGTTCTAGTGGTACGGTTGCGACATGTCCAGTTTTTCCGAAAAACAAGGCGACCATTTGCTTGGAAATGCTTCGTGCGCGAACAACTTTTGTTGGATTTGGCTCATCTTGGAGCACCCAGACAGTCGACTGCTGTTTACTTTCGGGCTCATACGCGTAAATCCACGATTCATCACCTGTCACGATGTCATAGACGTGTTTCGAAGCACCGCGACCGTATTTTTTGAGCATTTCTTTCCACCAATTGACACGAGCCTTTTTTTGGGCGATTGACAAATTGTGTGGGATCCAACGCGAACAAATTTTTTTGACAGTCAAATGTTTATGCAATATTGAATGTATGCTGGTCCCACTAACGCCTAAGGTTGTCTCAATCTCACGATAGGTCACATGACGATCTTCCAATATCAGTTCGCGCACAGCATCAATGGTTTTCGGAACAACAACTGATTTTGGACGACCTTTAGGAAATTCATCTTGGAGTGAACTACGACCACGATTGAATTCACCATACCATCGATAAACACTGGTCCTTGGTGGAGCTTCATCGCCAAAAATTGAATTAAGTTCATCCACGCACTGTTGCTGAGTTAATGCACGCCGAAAGTTGTAAAAAATAATCACACGAAAATGTTGACGATTTAATTCCATTTTTGGGCCGAGATGAATCTTTTAAGTTACTGTAAACAACACAAATAGCGCTCGTATGTCAAAACGTTCTGAGTGCGCATAACCTCAAAAATATCCAACTTTACGACAGAGCTGTCAATTGGCGGATTGCCAAATCCCGAAACATAAGAGGCAAACCTCGTACATCCGATGCGCACACCGGCGACAACGAAGTTGGTCGAACTCGACGAACATCCACCATTTTGGATTTCGTCAAGTTGCAATAGCTTCCTGATGACGTACGTGCACATCATCGGTCTCTTTCTTCAACCAGCCGCCACGGCGTACAGACGTCCAGTCACGTACCATCCCCGGCTCTTCTGTGCAACTCTTCAACAGGCCTCTGATTGCTTTGTAATTATCTTTATATACTCATTATTAAATAATAAAATCCAACACTTTTATTCTATTTAGTTTACGTTTGTTTTTATGCCCATTTTTGTATTCTGAATTTTACTTATAATTCTCTTGCTTGTGGAAAACTTAATTTTTGACATTTATTTCTGTCATCTATTTTTGTCCATATCGTTATTCATTTTAATTTCGGCTACGTAAACAAATAAATCTTCAATTTGCAATACACCCTGGGAATAGCAATTGTTTCGGGTTGGTAGTGGGAAGAAGGTTGGGGCTAGGTTGAGGGTGGGGTCTAGAAGCCTATTGTTGTGAACTATTATTGTATTTTGACCAACTTTTATGGTCGTATTGTCCGGTCCAGTTGCTGCTGTAATGAGAAAGGGGCCCTTCCAAATGGGTGTGTTAACACCTTGTTTCCCACATGAAACGATTGTGGTTTCGTTTCAGTTCCGGAGCAGGTGGTTGCCTTTAATGAACGGCATTCCTTATACTGCTTTTTATGTCTCCTAATATCGGAGAGCATGGATGGCCATCAATACCTTTGTCGTATTTTATTATACGATTTCGTGACGCTCTGATGTTCACCGGAAGGGGAATTGTGATAAACCCTGAGGAAGGTTGCCATCTCATTGGGGTTTGTTATTTTTTCGGGTGTTTCGGGCTTTTGCAATAACTTCTTGTTTTGCTTATTTGTTGAATTTGTTGAATTTGCTGATGAAGTGTCAGTTATTTGGTTAATATATTTGTTATTACCACTTGGCTCATTGGAGTTCCTCTTCTTATGATTAAAATTTAACCTGAAGGTTTTGCGCTCATTGCAATTTCTCGACAGGAAGTCGTTTCCAAGTAGTCCGTCTTCTGGTAGACCGGGCATACTGCTCACCACTTGAAATTTGCATGGGAGTTTAGGCCTACCTTTCAGTTGCAAGTTCACCTTGCAGCTTCCCAAGGTTCGGATACTTCCAAACGGCATCTGTAAGGTGCAAGCCTCTCGCCGATTAATCTTAACGTCTGATCTCTTGAGGCTACTTTTGCTGATCAGACTTATCTCGGCGCCTGTGTCCACTACTAGAGTTGTGTTATACTTAACACCTACATCTATCGGTAGCTGAACAGTTGGGACGCTGGTTATTGGCGGGCATGGAGTTCTAATGTGGTAGTTCCTTTTTGCCACGGAGTGTTTTGGCTAACTTCTTTCTTGTTCTGAAGGGGGAGAATTTTTTAAAAAATTGGCATTGAATTCGCGATTCCCATTTCAGCTTTTGCTGACAGGATCCTAGATTGTGGCCGTGTTGGCCACTGTTGCAGTTCCGCAACATCATACATTATACCAATCGGAAAAAACATACCACGCGGAGCGCCACCTATTGCCGAATAGACAAAGCAAAATGGTCTATTCATGTGACGTTTTCCATGGTACTGTTTTCGCGCGGTGCTGGTTTTACTGTTTTTGTAGACAGTATGGTTTTTAACGTTAAAGTTAAGTTGGTTTTTGGTATACGGTGCCTTCAGCACCTGTTTTTTATGTCTCAACAGTTTTCTGTGAAATAAAGTTTAAGTTAATGTACTAAAAAATGTTTATGTGATTGCTATCGCTGGGCTATAAGGCCAAAATATTTGCTGTGTCCGTAGGGATACATGTTGAAAGATTCGCTGGCTTCCAACGCCAAATATAGTTTGCTGTCCCGTCGAGGAGGAACTCGACGCGGAAATCAACCTTTGCTGTTTCCCAGTTGGCGAACCATCGGCAACAACGGAGTTGCGTTCCCAACTGGCGAAACATTATGGTCCTTCGGAGCCGGATGTCCAACATCCGTGCAAGAAGTCGGCGCCACAATCAAGGGATTTTGCATCCGTATCAGGGACAAGTCAAGGCGCCACACATCGGATCACGTCCGACACATATCAACCCTCAACGGGGGAACGATCGAAACCAAGGAAATTTGGACTACGTCCATAGGATCACGTCCGACATACCAAAACCTCAACGAGGGAGCTACACGCCGAAACAAGGTAGGGTGCAATTTATAATTTAATATATAATTTAATTAAGAGATCCGAATAGATCTTAACTAAAAAGTGTTGTGTGGTGTGTTCATCGAAGAGTTTAACTATCGTCGACATTCTACCGCTGGGTAGCAATTGTCATTCCTTTTAATTAACATTAATAATATTGGAGTGATATTTGTTCGAGACAGTTCTGGTTTCTAAGTGAACTGAGTGAAGACATTGATTTGGAATCAATAACGGCAATTACAAACAAGGCCGCAAAGTTAGATATATTCGAAGTGTCAATCAATGTTATCGAACGCAATCCGCAATCCCTTGAAACAGCCGAACAGATTAAGAATGAAGGCAACCGCCTGATGAAGGAATGCAAATATCAAGAAGTGGTGCTTTAATCAACCGGGCCATCAGTTCGATCCGAAAAACCCAATATTCTACTGTAATCGAGCTGTAGCATATATCCGTGTAGCAGAAAATGATTGTGCGATTAAAGACTGCGACTCTGCGTTGTTCGACAATCCAGATTACAGCAAGCATATGGCCAAATGGGAGATATATATCTCAATACAGGAAAGTACGATGAAGCCATAGACGCTTATACGAAGCTATTCAATTAGAACTTGACAACAACGATTAAAAATGAACCTGAACAAACGGAAGGAATTGATACGTGCCACAATAGCTGTTGTTCCTGAACAACGAAAGTTCGCCGAAGAACAAATATTCCAGAGTCACAGAATTCTAGGAATTTCTCCAACTATTTTACAGGCTATGAAGAACAATGTTAAACTACCAGTTAGACAAGTTGGCGCTATCTTCCTCAAGAATTTCATTTTGTTTTACTGGTTCGATAAGGAGACAAAACCTGGCGAAGCAATTATCTTCTCAACTCTTGAACATGATCGTGCACTGTTTCGGGGCAATATTGTGAATGCAATTGTGCATGCTCCCGACATAATGGTCCGCAGGTTTGAAAGACATGGACGTCCCAAAAACGTTAATGAGAAATACCTGAACTTACAGAATGGTACTTTCTGACGTTTACGTCGGGTGTTTTGGATGTTTCAATCAAGGATTTCGACCAAATTCGTAACCGCGTTCCTGCGTCACCGCAAGTCCTAACACATATTCTAGTGTACCTGAGAAATGCGGTGATTCATGTATTCCTGGAAGTAATTAAACATCACATGGTTGCAATAATTTAAGATGTTATATTTCAAATAATGTTCTTCACGGAGTCTGACAAAGACCTCTGGGAAGGCGACCCACATGAATTTATTCCATTGTTTCAATATTCAACTGTTTTTTAAAGATTTTATCTATCCAGTTCCTGCAACACAAATATTTCAACATCATGTAGAACGCAGAAAGGAATTCTACCGAAAACAATGGGAAGCATGAAGCAGATTATTACATCACCAAGCGCTGATGATAATCAAAGGGATAGAGCACTTTATATAATTGGAACTCTGGCAAATATGCTTCTGAAAAACGAAGACGTATGGTCAAGTAGAATATGCTTACCACATATCTATTTCCAGAGTTTCACATCGGGCAGACATCTACGAGCCCGTACTGGTTGCGTGGTTCGTTAATCTTGTGAAGAATAACTTAACTTCTGCTTTATTTAATTAATTTGTCTTTTGTAATCAGCGGAAAATAAAATAAAATAATATACATTTCCTGTTTTGTCCCATACTACAACTCCAATATAAATAAAATAACATGTTTTGCGTTTCTTACGAGTGGAACGCATATGGATTCACGATCCAAATTAGAACTACGTTCAAGGGTCATCGAAGACATAGAAGGATTCACGATCCAAAAGAGGACTACGTCCGAGTAGCCATCGATGACATAGATGGATTTACGATCCATCAAACATTACTCCAACTTTAACACATAGGTCGAACAATAACCTAAATAACAATATTAGTAACCGAAAAGCTAGTAATTCTACCAAATTACTATTATTTAGCAATTTAAATAACAATCAACTTTAACAAAGCCAAATTACAGTCCACTTTGCAAGATCCAAGGTTGTTTCATTTATTTAATTCTGCAGGTCACAGCGGGTAAATCAAAGAACATTCTGATCGTTCCCAGTACCAGGTTGAGGACATCATTCGGCTCCTCTTTTAATGAAGTTTCAGGTACTTGGCACGACCAGGCTACAGAACTCAAATACGCCCCGCGTAAATTAAAGGAACCTCAAGAAGAGGACGATGACCCATTGGACAAAACAGTGAAGAGGACAATGCTATGAAATCGAAGCGGTCAATACTAAGACAAAATTCGTCAACGAAGACACTTCCGGTCCTATACCTACAAGTATCATCTCAAACATCGAACTTGCAGATGAATAAGTCCAAGAACATCGGGAATTGCGATTTACCATCTCATTTACATCTGTTCCTGGGGCACCGCTTGTCGAAACCTGGGCCCATCGTTTACGCATCCAGGATTTGTCGCTTCTCGCCACCCAGGCACATCGCTGTTAAGTGTCTGGAGTTCTTCGCTTTCGCCGCCTGGACGAAATGCTCTGGGGGCACCCTCTTAATACCGCCCATAGCACGTAGCTGCCACGGGGCACCACTCCAACGGAGTCGGCGTTTAAGATAAACTTTCGGTTACAAGACTAAGGGACAAGAAAACGAGGAACAAGGAAAGATGCCGGCACCCTTCGGAAAAGCATGTTATCAGAAAGCTGTCGCGGATTTGGAGTTCACCGCTTCTCGTCGCAAGGATTCATCGTTCGAGCATCCTGATTTTGCCGCTCTCGCCACTCAGGCACATCGCTGTCACGTGTCTGGGGTTCTTCACCTGTCGCCGCCTGGACGAAATGCTTTGGGGGCACCCTCTTAACACCGCCCATTGCACATAGCTGCCACGGGGGCACCACTCCAACGGAGTCGGTGTCTAAGATAGACTTTCGGTGCCAAGATTAGGGAGTAAAGAAGAAGAAGAACGATGAAAGATGCCGGCACCCTTCGGGAAATCCAACCAACGGAAGGCGAATAGTGAACACATGGTCCAGCCACCAGTCAAAGAAGAAAGTACCTGGCTTTAGGACTATTCCATCCTGTGGCTCAATTGAACATAAGCTTCTAATAATGAGCAAAGTAATCTTTCTAATAGCAGCTTGGATGCGCAACCTCTCTGGCTCAATCAAGTGCCAGTTATAAGTCAACAGAATATGATCACTATCAGAACCTGAACAACTATGCTGTTCCAAAAGGGAATCACATGCGGTCACAGCACCCACAACAACAGCATAGATATTGTGATGACAATCAGTATGAGGATGATGGTGGTCCACAGACAATGACTGCACCGTATGACCGCAGTCCCGATTCAGCAAATAAGAGTTACGCTCAGTGACTTCAACGTCGGATATGTGAATCGGCTGACGGTAACTACAGTTCAAATGCCAGAGCATCCAACAATACCGGAAAATCAATTCCACGAATTACCATCAAGGGAACAATACAATCCCTTCTGATATGCTGGTAGGTTCAGCGAAGTCTGGCAAATCAAGCAGTATATCGTCTTCTTCAAGTCCTCAAGGCCAACAAGATTATTTCTATGGTGGCCATTATAACAATTACCGAAGCCATCATCATCAAACAATCACTCAACCAGCGGATCAAATACTCCGCCAGGTAATGTGGCCAACGACAATCTCAGCTCCCATCAAGAAATTCGCCCAACACCGAGGATTGGTTTAGCGGCGTAGATGGGACAAATCCCCACTGCAACAGCATCAGGCACAGCAATCACCTTGGATTCAAGACGCAGATGATCCTATGCAGTTGGCGGCATCACGAATACTTCTAATATCGGCACAGGCTGGCCATATTCAGAAGATGATAGAAAACCAATATTGCACGGCCGACTTTAACGCAACTAATCGGTCTTTGGACTGAACTGACAGCTCCATCTAGTGCTCCTAGATTTCAACTAAATCTAAATGGCCACATTTCCAACCAGGGACAAAACAAACAATTCAACATATTGACGATCACATCGCTCACTTATCATTCATGGATCCACGATCCAATATAGGACTACGTCCAAACTATTTAAACTTTACTTACGGATTTACGATCCGACATGGGACTACGTCCAACATATTTTATTCTACATATGGATTTACGATCCGACATGGGACTACGTCCAACACATATAATTCTACAAATGGATTCACGATCCAAAGAGAGAACTGCGTCCAAGAAGGTCATCGATGACACAGAGGGATTCACAATCCAAAGGAGGACTACGTCCAAGAAGATCATCGATGACACCAGGGATTTACGATCCAACCAACATTTAACATTAAACACAAGTCACATCGTTGCCGCAGCTGATGCGGCAAATATCGCCTCTCAGGCAACCCCTCCACAACATGTCGGAGACTACAAACAACAAACAACGACGGCCTTATCAAAAGCTACAACGTTAGCAATCAATGGCCAACTGGACCTTCGGTCTCACACATATACACACACACACACACACATCCACACACACACACTGATAACATCAAGTATTAATGTTCCATAACCCATCATATTTCATAACGAACTCAATTAATAATCAGATATAACAATATAATTATTGCCACCCTACCGTTTTACCGTACCGGTGTATGAGCAATACGAGCATTAAGGGCTCTGAGCAAATACCAACCGCCACTTCCCACGGCGCTGACACCAGGTGGTGACGCCAACTAAGGAGGACTACTACTGGGTCCATCGTCTCGGCCCGGGAAGATGTTGCAGTTCCGCAACATTATACATTATACCAGTCGGAAAAAACATACCACGCGGAGCGCCACCTATTGCCGAATAGACAAAACAAAATGGTCTATTCATGTGACGTTTTCCATGGTACTGTTTTCACGCGGTGCTGGTTTTACTGTTTTTGTAGACAGTATGGTTTTTAACGTTAAAGTTAAGTTGGTTTTTGGTATACGGTGCCTTCAGCACCTGTTTTTTATGTCTCAACAGTTTTCTGTGAAATAAAGTTTAAGTTAATGTACTAAAAAATGTTTATGTGATTGCTATCGCTGGGCTATAAGGCCAAAATATTTGCTGTGTCCATAGGGATACATGTTGAAAGATTCGCTGGCTTCCAACGCCAAATATAGTTTGCTGTCCCGTCGAGGAGGAACTCGACGCGGAAATCAACCTTTGCTGTTTCCCAGTTGGCGAACCATCGGCAACAACGGAGTTGCGTTCCCAACTGGCGAAACAGCCACAGAAGTCGCAAATCTGCCTTATGTGCAAAATCCTTTTTCCCTCCCTTAGTCGCCAGCAATCACGGATATCGTGATTTATTTGCTGACAGTGTGTGCAAAAGGGTGTGTTTTTCCTTTTCACACAATCCTCATAGGTATGGCCCCTTTGGTGGCAGTAGCTACAAGTTATTTTGATGATAGGGGCATCCTGTGTAATGGGTTGTGTGTAGGGAACTACTCTGGGTTCAGGAGAATTAGGTATATTCTCTTTCACTTGAGGACCCACTTCTGTATGTGTAATTGAGTTGAATATCTGTGGAGTTGGGGTTGTTGCGAAGGGAGGGGAATGGTATATTGGTGAAGATTGTGAAGAAGGGAATGAGTTCAACTGGGGTTTTTCGAGCTCACCAATAATTAATCCCACATCTGACACCAATTGTAGCGAGCTACAGGGGTTCGCTGGATTAATTATTTAAATTAATAAGAGCCGTTAAATCGATTCTCTTTGCAAACACTTTATTAGTCTGTTAATAAGAACCGTTACTTTTACCGTACACTTAACGATTTCTTGACTTATCGCTTGCTTACTTTGTTTACTTCTCACTTTTTACTGACTTCCGATTTTTTATATATAAAATGATATACTGCATTTATTTGACCAAAAATTAATAGTTACAATAAGCAATACAGCTAACTTATAATAGATTGGTTACATAATAAGTGTTTACATGCTATTTGTTAACATTTTTCAAACAATTCTTTTTAGATGTGCTTAAGCTTTAATGTGATTTATATATATTGTTAATTTTGTTTTTCCTGGAAAAGGTCAGAAGAAAAACCGGGAACTCTGTTTATTTTAACTTAGCCTACTTAAAATTACTTAACATAACTTAATCTAACTAAATCTAATTCTATTTACAATTTACAATATTTGATACTGCAATAATAGTGACAATTTGAAATTGATCTAAAAATAATATGTACAATTTTTAGTTATGGATGTGGGCTTTCTCGTTGGGATTGAGGATAGTAAGGGATAGGATCAGGTTCTTGAAGGAGGGGGTTGCCATTCGATTCTGTGTTGAAAGTAAGAATCTTTGAGAATGGTTGGATGTTGCTATATTTGAAATGATTGGGTGCCAGTTCGGTGTTGTGGTACACGACCTTGTTTATAGTTAACCAGTCTGCTTGAGGTGAAGAGAGTCCTGATTTGGAGACAATTACGGTAGTGAGTTCCCGTATTGGAGGAGGGTGATGGTAGGTCTGTTATTATCGGGTTGGGATTGTTAGGAAGGTTTTCTATGAAATTTATCGACAGTTCTAGGATCCGTCTATCCAGTCGTTCGATGCCTGCGGTGTGGTAAAGGTCGTTGTTACAATGGTATCTATATGAGTTGGTTTTGCGGTGTAAGCCAGTGATAAACGGGAAACATCTTCGTTCAAACACTCGTAATTTCTCCATTTGGGAGGGTGAGATGTGGCACCATAATGGGCAGGCGTATGTAAGAGTGGGTCTGATTATCTGTTTGTAGATGAGCTGTTTAACCTTGAGAGAGAGGCCTTTAGGGGTCTGCACAGGTTAAGCTGTATTGAGGTTTTATGAAGGGAATTTTTGATGTGGGTTGAGAATGGCCAGTTGTTGGAAAGGGTTATTCCCAAATATTTTAAGGTTTTGGAAGGTTTTATGAGGGTATTATTAAGATTTAGTTTAATTTTGTTGTGGCAACGTTTAGTGTTGTTTGTGCAGTGAGCGTTTTTGCCCTTAAACACTGTTAGCTGTTTTGGTTGGGTTGAGGCGTATTTTCCATTTGTTTAAGTATGCTGAAATGAGCGGGAGGAAGTTGTTAACGCGGTTTCTTGCCGCTTTGACAAATCTACTGCTAGAGTAGATTAAAGTAACGTCAGCATAATTTAGCATTACAACACTAGGTGGAGGTTGGGGAATATCGGAAGTATATAGAAGATATAAAAGTGGTCCGAGAATGGATCCTTGGGGAACTTCCGCGGTTATCTTGTGAGTTTGTGAGAGGGAAGAATTTATTCTGACCATGAATTTCCTCCCAGAAAGATAAGATGCTAGGAGCTTTGTGATGTTGGAATTCAGACCAAATAAGCAGTGCAGCTTATAAAGAAGTCCTGAGATCCAGACACAATTAAATGCTTTGGAAATATCGAGAGATATGCATACGGTAGGGCATTGGTTTTCTAGACCAGTTGTGACATCGTGTGTAAGTTTTAGTAACGTATGGCAAGTGGAGTGTCGCTCATGAATGCCAAACTGAGAATTAGGGATGAGAGCGTTATCACTGGCAAACGAGAGAAGGTTTTGGTAGATCTTACATTCCAATATTTTGCTTAGGGTGTTCAATAAAGATATTGGACAATAGTTGGAGGTGTTATTGGAACTGCCGGATTTTTTAATAGGAATTACTACCGCAATTTTCCAGTTCTCTGGGAAATGTTAAGCATATATGATATGGTTAAGAAGGACTAAAATGGGAAGTAGATTTGGCGGGCGAAGTCTTTTAAATAGAAGGTGTGGTATTCCATCTAGACCGGTAGATTTTTTGTTGTGATTTTATGAACTTGATTAATTCATCTGTGGTTAGAAATGTGGTGGTGTCTGAAGGATGTGACGCCTTGTTTGTGTCGTTAAATTCCCCAATGAAATGAGTATAAGATCCGGGTAATCTGTGTGAAATATATTCGTTGACAGTATTTCGAAAATTAGGGACTGAGAGGGAATCATTTTGTTGATGGATTTTTGAGAAGTGATCAGCGAGACAATTGGCTATGTCCGTGTCGGATTGGATAAGATTGTTGCTGAGTGGGTTGATAAGGTGATCGATTCGGGGTTTAAACTTCCGACCAGTTAGTCGGTTGATGTTTTTGAAGAGATCACGATTGGGTTTAATATTGTTAAGTGTAGAGGTATAAGTCTGATCCGCGAAATTTTTTAAATGTTCATTTATTAGGGTGGTCAGGAGTTGGATCTGACTTTTAATAAAGGAGCAGAATCTTATATGAAGTTTTCGGCGGAGTTGTTTTTTGAAGCGCAACAATTTAGTTAGGATGCTGGGTAATGGTTTTCCTAAATGATTATGAGGGATGGTGGTGGGTGTATTGCTGGTGAGGGCATCCTTGAGCGTCTGCTCAATTTTTAGGACTGCTCGATCGATATCAGCAGGGATTAAGTTAGAAAACCTTTCGGCGACGTCTCTATTGACCTTTTTCCAGTTAGTCTTGGAGAAGTTCGGGACAGGACTGTGTGAGTAGAGCAGTTCGAAGGAGGGAACTTTGATCGAGGTGTGAACGGATCCATGGTCAGAGGGAAAGAGGAAGGATACAGTGGGGGGACTTACTTCCGATCTGCGTGCGACGTATTTATACCGTTTTTCCTCATTCTGATTTGGTGTTTCGTTTCTGTCCGTTCCATAGTCTCGAATTTTCTATGGCTTCTAGTCTCCAGTTTTCCACTACTTTCTAGAATATTCTAGTACTTTGTTTCGGACTTTCTAGAATATTCTAGTACTGATTGTCATATTCGTCACAATATTATACTCGAACTCCGATAACGCATTTAGATACATAGACACTTTAAGAACAATATCGAGGAAAAACCAATCCTCACTATATATATACATTATAGGCATATAATTATCATGCGTAATGACCATAATTGTAATCAACAAAGAATGTAAGGGATACAACGAATACAAGTTAACAAAAATAAATGCCAAGTCCCAGAAATTAAAAAAAAACGAAACTAATAGAACTACAAAAATTAAACAATGAGGACATTGTAGCTTTAAGAAGGAGGGAGTTAACACCCCTAAAATATAACATAGTTAACACTCCTAAAAGAAGAAGATAGCTAACAATCAAAACATAAAACACAGATACTTCAAAATCTGTTCATACTAATGTTTGTCATAAAACACGAAAACGTGAACCATTGCATTTTAATAATAGAAACATATATGCTTCAAAACGTAAAACACAGGTTCTTCAAAACCTGTTCAAACTAATGTTAGTCATAAACCACGAACAAAAGAAAACGTGAACCATTGTATTCTAATAATAGAAAGACAGATGCTTCAAAACATGAAACATAGGTACTTCAAAACCTGTTTAACCTAATAGATTTAAGTTCGAAAGATATAAATAGATTTAAGTTCGAAAGATATAAATAGATTTAAGTTCGAAAGATATAAATAGACTTAATTTAGAAATGTAAACCACCAGCTCTACTCAATCAACTATAGACTTCTTCTTAAAATCTGCGATCCTACGCTCTGTATCTCCCCCTACTGTGTCGCACTTCTTCCCCTCTGACCATGCCTCCATCCACTCGGTAATTGACCTTGGCCCCTTAAATCCGCTTCAATCTCTCAACCCAGTCCATAATTTCTCCAGAACTAACTGGAGAAAGGTCAACAAATCCGTTGGCGATATGTTTCAAACGCTTCCCATCACAGATACGAATAACTTGGATCCTAACGAAATTGAAGAAGCAGCTTGTAAGATGGAAGGGATCTTACAGCAAGCCCTGTATTCTAATACCCCTTCAAGGATGCCACACTCCTTCGTAGGTAAACCACTTCCATATCTCACCCTCAAACTCATCTCATTAAAAAAAAAGCTCCGCCGAAAACTATTTCGAAGATTTTGTCCCCTCCTGAAAGTACAGGTTCAATTATTGTCTACCCTCATTAACCAGCAGTTAAATGCTTTCGTAGAGCAGAACTACATCTCCACTTTAAATAGTATCAGACCCGACCGTAATCTTTACAAAAACATCAATCGCCTTACAGGACGAAAAATACACACCTCAATAGACAGACTAATTGGTCCCAGAAATAATATTCTGTACTCTGATTCTGAAATAGCAAACTATTTAGCGGAACACTTCTCCCAAGTGCATAGGCAAAATGATAGCCTAGGCAACTCCGAGTTTGAGGAAGTGGTCAACCGTTATACATCCCATGAACTAATCTCCTCATTCACTCCATTCATAACTGAATTTAATAATGACAATAGAGCATCTCAACCCACCGATACAAACTTCTTTTTGCAACCGCAGGAATTTAACCAAATGATATCTTCTCGTGGCAATAAAAACTCAACCGGCTTGGACAAAATTCCACATGTGCTTTTCAAAAACCTCAACCCTTCAAATCGACTATACATCATGACCCTGCTAAACCACATAATAAATGCTGGTCACATACCGGAGTCTTGGAAAACTGCCATAGTCATCCCCATTAAAAAATCAGGCGCATCCCTGATGGCGGCCAATTTTCGACCCATCTCACTACTTAATAATTTAAGCAAATTACTTGAATTAAAAATTCACCATTACCTACTCTCCTTCGCGGAAACTAACTCATTACTCCCTGATTTCCAATTCGGTTTTCGTGCACAACACTCAACATGTCACGCTCTCCTCAAGTTTACTCACGACATCACTATGGCTCTTAACGACCAGTGCCCCACTGTGTGTATCTCCCTTGACATATCCAAGGCTTTCGACTGCGTGTGGACTGCGGGTCTTCTGTACAAATTACATTCCACGTATCGTCTCAACAATCACACTTCCAAGTTTCTCTACTCGTACCTATCAAATAGGAAATTCATGGTCAAGATTAATTCCACCCTTTCCCAGACGTACTCAATAAAAGCAGGAGTCCCCCAAGGATCCATTCTGGGTCCCCTCTTATACTTACTATACACATCTGATATTCCTCAACCCCTCTCACCGAATACTCGAATCCTCAACTACGCAGACGATACCCTTGTCTACTCCAGCAGCAGGCTCGTATTATCTGCCAGAAACCGCGTAAATGAATTCCTCCAAATTCTTTCCTCCTACTTCCTTAAATGGAAGATCCGCCTAAACCCCAACAAAACTCAACTGGTTGTATTTAAAGGTAGAAACGTTCACTGTACCAATAACACGGTACGTAACCATTCAAAAATCCAACTCAACCTCTGCAACACCCTCATAAAACCATCTAAATCACTAAAATACTTGGGCATTACTTTCGAAAATAATCTCTCTTTCACGACTCACATAAACAATGTCATCCGTAAAGCGGGGATACAGCTGAACCTTTGTCGGAAAGTAATGTGGAAGGCAGATGGTCTCTCTCAACAAGTCAAACTTCTACTTTATAAACAAATCATCAGGCCCACACTTACTTATGCTTGTCCCATCTGGTTCCATATCTCTCCCTCTCAAATGGAAAAACTTCGTATCTTCGAAAGGAAGTGTTTCAGACTAATCACAGGGCTACGTCGACAGCGCGACTCCCACAAATATATCGGAAGCCTTACGCTATACCACTCCGTCGGCCTGGAGAGATTGGATAGAAGGTTCCTGGAATTGTCGATAAGATTCATTGAAAACCTGTCAGCCAATCCAAACCCTCTCATCAATTCCCTTAGCCTCCCCAGCCACAATGCATCAAATCCCTATCTTCATGCACTCCATTTAAAGGCTCTCTTCTACGCAGGAAGATTAGTAAATGATGCGAACGAAATCATCTACCATAACAGGGTAACCGATCTTAACCACTTCAAATACTCAAACATTCAACCCTTTTCTCGGGTTCTTTCCTTTAACGAGCAGTCGGTGGAGAGACCTCCCTCTGCCGCTCCCTTCCCTCCTTAGGGTATGTAAAGTATGAAATCTCAACTTAAGCTTAAGACTAGGCTAATTTGTTCTAAATGACTATATGTGAATTTATTTAACTACCTTAGATATAAGCTAGATTTAAGTAGAGATAAGTAGTTTTAAGAATATTTATTGTAAACATTGACAATCCATCCTGGTTTTCATGACCTTTCCAGGAGTGCTACTAATAAATTGTATCTGGTATAGATCTCCTTAGACGTAAGACCTCAAATTAAATATTACTTGGAAAAATGTTCTAGACATTGTAAGTAAAATTGTCACAACTTAGTTAAGTTAGCTGTAAACTTATGTAACTAAACTTTTAATGGTCAATAAAGACAGCGTTTTATAAAAAAAAAAAAATGTAAACCAGAGATCCTGTCTGACCACGGACTCGCATACACGTGCTGCTAAGCGGAGATAATTAATAAAAGAAAAACATATTTTCCAGATAAAACAAAGAAAAAGGTCTTTTCGTTTTGGTAATATTTTCTCCTAGAACGGCACAAAATACCTCACGCTTACTCGATGTACTGTTTTTCTTTTCATATAACGACGTTTTTAATGATACTGAGAAACCGCGGTCTCCAAATAATCTGATCCCCCTACTCCATACAGAATCTCCGCTTTCCGGTATTACACATCACATGCAATGCGAGAAGGGAATATTGAGAACTCTGTTCTCGGCCGGGGAGAATGTTGCAGTTGCCATGAGAGGTAAAAAGAAAGTGTTCCTTATAACATGTTCTTGTATAACGCTTCGTACTTTAGCTTGTGCCGCAACCCTACACCTATCAACAACGTTTGGTTGCGACACAAGAAAAACTGAAAGCAAATGAGTGAACAGTACGAAAGTACTGATCTCGATCTAAGATAATAGACAATAACCTTAATTACGGGGTACAAATATCAACTGGACTTTGAATCACTAGGAACGAACGAAAAAACGAAGGATAGCGTTGTTGAGGACAAACTGATTTCGGGCCGTGCTTCATAATCGTTCTTGGAAGTTAGAAATCAAAACAGAGAGGAATTAACAAAAATAAGGGAAAATAAAATTGTGAAAGGTCGGTTGCTATAAGAATCAGTGTTATAGTTAAAACATTGAACAGGAAATAAGTCGATCGCAAATGGGGATTAACAACTAGAGCAAAAAAATGTGTAACGACGAGAGAAGAGGTAAGATGGTGTTTTGGGGAAGACGGTGTTCTGTTGGCGCCATCCGTCTATCAGCTTAAGACGAAGTGAAAGAAAACAATACAATTGCCTGCTCAATAAGTGTACTGGTATTAAGTCAAGCTAACTAATATTCACTCGTTTGTAGATTAATGAATCATCATCATTGAATTGCCAACAAGCCTGAGTTTGATCTTGATGATTCTCGGGTGGTTGATTTTACCCACAATACAATCCGTTACCAGCACCACACATTATTCACTTATTTTTTATTGTTTTGTGGTGTTTTTAAAAACAATATGAGAATATGTTTAACATATTTGATTAGGGGACGCGTTTTCATTGCGCTACTTAGTTAGTTAATTAGTTTGTTTAAGTGTTGCTTTGTATTTACGGATAACTAACTCATTTTTTATCTATCGCAATTACAGCTAAGCCTAACAATGTCGCGGATATCTTATTTTGTACAGTCATACGTTATATTTATTTTTTTATTAACAATTAAAATTACGTTTTTGCTTCTGCTTCCACTTTTTTGTGTTTTTGGGTTGGGAGGTCACAAGTCTTTCTCTCTGGCTCTGTCATTAATTTTTCCACCTTTTTATTTTTGTTCTTAAAGTCTAGTTTCTAATTTCTACCACACACCTTTTTACAGATTATTTTATTTTGCATTTATTAATTTATTTTAAATTCAATCAACACACCTTTGTATATTTGTTCTTTAAATCTAATTTTGAATTTCCAGATACACCTTTTACAGATTATTTTATTTCGGATACTTTAAATTCAATCAACACACCTTTTTATTTTTATTCTTTAGATCAAATTTTTAATTTCTAAGACACACATTTTACAGTGACCGAACCCGACTCGATCTACTCGATCCCATCGCCAGCCAACGTGCATGTAAGGAATTTATTACACACATGGTGAGGCTGGTAATAGGCGACGCAATGTTTATGATCCCTGTTATGATGGTTACATTTTATGTAAACCAAATTGTTTCGTTTTCAGGAATTCGACTAAGGAAAATGCGTATGTAAGATTGGGATTTGCCTGGCAACCGAAGGCGCCGAATTGGGATTGGGATTAATGAAGTTTGGAACAGAATTCTTGTAGGGAATTTTGAATTCGAATTAATGAATGAAGGTAAGAATTCTGTTCCAGGAGCTTTTAGCTAATACATTTGACTTGATGCGTGAATCATTTATAGGTGCTAACGTGATTGCATTAGCAGAAACTTATGAAGGTTGGGTTGTAGTTATGGGGGTTCTTCGGGTAAGTAGACAGTGGGGTTTGGCGGAACCGCCACAAACCCATGAAGCAAACTTTTTGGATTGAGGGAAGTGTTGTTGTTTCTTTTGGTAAGTAATATTTCGGGTCCATCGTAAAGATTCCATAAATGCCTTTTCAGGTAGGCATTTGAATAAGTTGCGAATAAACGTGGGAAATGAAAAGTTGTTTGCATGATTTTGCAACGGACATGTGACCAACCAAATATTAAGTTATTGGGATAGGGATTATGTATTTTTAGGGATGTTTTTTTTCTTTTTTTTTTCGTAGGAAGGTGGAAGTCTTCAAAAGATACCTCCAGACCGATCCAGGGGCATGCAGGGTTTTTACCGATTAAAACTACCTCCCGCTGGGCTCATATTCCCATTGATCCCCGCGGAACTTTCTTTTAGATATTCCATCGCGAGGCAGGACGGAGATTACTTGTTACTCCGCTCGTCACGTCGCAATTGTTGCATCATTTCACAGAGAATACCATTGGTTACGGACCATCTCTGTTTTGAACTAAGCAGCTCGCCATGTTTTCTTTTCACCCATGTTTCTATATCAGGTATCATGGTGTGGGTCCATCTACCATTGGTGGAACAATCCCACCTTCGTTGCCATTCTCTTAGGCTCGAGTGCTCTAATTGTGACCGCATTCTCCGACGATTCTCTTGGGAGACCTTATGCAAGGCAGCGTTTTCTTTAGCTGCAATGTCAAGTGGTGTCCTCCCGGCCAAAACATTTATGGCATCTTCGGATACCTTTCGAAATGCACAGCATACTCTTAGTGATGCTAGTCTATGCGCTGAGTTCACTCCCCTCATGTATGACTTATACTGTGCGGCTCCTGCCCATATGCGAGCTGCATACATTATAGTGGGGGTGTTGAGACTGGTTATGAGTTTCCTTATGTGGGGACGAGGTCCTGCAACATTGGGTAGCAGTCTCGCCAATACTTTTCATACTCTTGCCGCTTTTTCACTCGTTTTCCTCAGGGTTTCCTTGAAGCTTAACCTGTTGTCGAGTATAACACCAAGATATTTAATATAGGGACTGGATCTGATTATTTGTCCTTCTATTTCCAAATCAAGGTGTTCAACTTTGTTGCGGCTGCTTATTAAAACTGCCTCCGTCTTATGTCCAGCTAGCTTCAGTCCGGCCATATCTAGCCAGCATTTAATGCTCTGGATTCCTTGGGAGCAAATATTCTCCAGGTCATCTAGATGTTTAGCGACGGCTACTATTGCGTACCCAATGATTCTAACCCCCTCCGATACATTGACCCTGAGCACACCATCATACATGATATTCCATAACAGTGGACCTAATACAGATCCCTGAGGTACACCCGCTGTTATTTTATATTCCTGTGGTCCCTCATCTGTGTCATAGAGCAGTCTTCTATCCGAGAGATAGTTTGCTAATATACGCACTAAGTAGGGGGAGACTTGTAGATCGCCCAACGCTTCTAGAATCCGATTGGAAGACCAAATCGCACAGTTTGACGCAGAGGCCGGTGCGAAGAGGCAGGCTGCAAACGTCATGAAGTGGCTAACTACCGCATGTGATGCTTCTATGCCACGAAAAAGACTACCAGCAGGGGCTATCAAACCAGTCTATTGATGGAACTCAGAAATCGCCCATGTGCGATCGGTGTGCAACAGGTTAAGACGCTTGCAACAAAGAGCAAGAAACCGTAACACCTACCCACAGTTGCATGCGGAATTCGTCAACAAACGGAAAGAGTTGAGGAGTGTGATCCGCAAAAGTAAATATGACGTGTTCTGCTCCCTAAGGGATGAATTAAATAACAACCCATGGGGCAGCGCTTACAGGATAGTCATGAGAAGACTACAGAGTAACAGTAGCCAAACGCAAAAAAGGAAAAGTGACATGGCCAGAACCGTTGCTGTCCTCTTCCCACAGTGTGATGAGGTTTTGAGACTGCAAGAGCAGTGGTGTATCACTGAAGGAGGGATACCTCCTGTGACCACCGAAGAGGTACTCTTGGCTGCAGGGGTTATAAAAAAAACAAGACCTCGGTACTGGATGGTATCCCTAACCCTGTAGTGAAGACTGCTCTAACAAAAAAGCCGGAAGTCGTCAGCAGTCTCTTCACAACCTGCTTTCAAACAGGACAATTTCCTAAACGATGGAAAAAACAGCTACTTGTGCTTATACCAAAAGGTGTCAAGAATCCAGAAGAGCCGTCGTCTTATCGCCCGTTGTGCATGCTGGACACAACAGGAAAACAGCTTGAACGGGTAATTGCCACTCGCCTGGAAGAATTCACTGAGGGAACATCGGGGCTCTCTGAATCGCAGTCTGGGTTCCGGAAAGGTAGATCAACCGGAAAAGCACTATCTGTGGTATGCGACATCGCTCGCAATGCAATAGCTGGAGCACGATGGCTAGGTGGTACCAAAAAATATTGCGCGGTGGTGACGCTTGATAAAAATGCTTTTAACTCTGTGAATTTCTATGGATGTATAGTTTATTAAATGTGTCTAATGCTTGGTGGGAATATGCTATTTTACCTGTAATGTGATGCTTGATTTGGAGAAGGGATTCGGACTGGTAACGATTGTAGAAGCGTTTAATGTGGGGGGGGGGGGGGGTAATTAACTGGGCTCCTCTTGTCACGCGGGAGACCGGGGTTTGATTCCGCGTCGGGAGGCTCTGGCGTAAGACTAACGACCTTGCCCGGAAAAAACATATCATTATGGAAAATTTAACAAGCCTCAGGACTTGCTAAATAAGGCCAAGACCGGTTCCCGGTTGTGGTGCCGATGATGATGATGATGATGATGGCGATGATGATGATAATTAACTGCCGTTAATTATATAACACATAAATTGCTGACGCAGAAATTTTGACTGACATTTAATATAATTTTTTTAGGCATCTTGTTGATTTATAGGGCTGGCGTATCAACAATACTACCACAGATATAGCTACCTACAATCCCAACCACTTTTTCAACTACGACTTGGCCGACGGAAAAGCATAGCTCACGGTCTTCAGAAATGTTAATTCTAAAAATTGGGGGAGAATGACATTAATTAAACATTAATACTTTGGATCAATTCGATACTTTCTGATTCTATTTAATTACGTAAATAATTCGAACTATATATTTTTCCGCTTTGTGGTCCATTATTCATTACCCCATTAACAAATGTTGCGTAAATATAACTTGGATCAATTTATAAAGGTGCTGATATTTCGTTAGTATTGCCAGTAAAACCTGGAATCTCAATCCAACAGTCGCACTTTAAAATTGTCAATAAAAGCGGTCGCGGATTTATGGACGACCGAATTAATATCCATCAACAAAAGTATTTTCGTTGAATTCAGACTTGCTGATGTTAAAAACGAATAGTATAAGCTGCTCCAAAAATACATCTTCCGCGTTTAATTATTACTAGATGTCTACGAAACTTTCGAGTTTCTAAAACGTCTACATACAACCAGATATCTACGAGAGCTACCTATTCCACCAGAGATCACCAACAGGGGAAAGCCTTCAAAAGGCTCCACCTATGTAAAAACACTTCTTCCACGCCTACAAAGTATACAGCAACTGGTTGCCGTAAGGAGATCTTTCCCAGTATTTTGTGACAGGTGCCAATAGTGGAAGATGATTTATATTCCTTATATATTTTAAAATAAATTCTTCGGGCGACAAAAAACTCCTTCCTTTGTCCGGTTATTACTAAACTTATACCAAGCGTAAAAATAGCTATTGTTCTTTACCCAGAGATCTAAAATAATACATTGCGCAGTCATCGTGAGCGGGTGGCGTTTCTAACAGATGCATACACATTACACATGCAAATAGTGAAGAACACCGAACGAAAATCGAATAAGAAAATGCATCAGAGCCGTATACCATAGCGATAACATAACAATTCCACATCAGTTGAGTGTACTTGAGTTTAGAAATGGAATTCGTACACGTGGCCAGTAGCATGATGTGTTAAGCATTGGTTCAATTTTTGGTGATTGAGTGTCATAGCGTCAGTTCGAATCACACGTTCTTCACTATCTGCGCGAACGCTATAAGCGGACAAATATGAAGATGGCAAAGAGATCTCACCAATCTAATACATAACACACCATGTACGAACTAGCTGTGAATTATAAACGAATATATACCCAGTGATGCTTTTTGCCATGGTATTGTTACGGCTCCAACGCCGTGCTTCCTCTTTCGAGGGAAGAGCGTGGAGGTTATTATATCCTTTCTTTATTTAAAATAATTATAATTTCTTAGTTATTAAATTAATTATATGTTTTATTTATTTTTATATTTTATTTGAACTCAGCTATCTCAAGCTGAGCTCTCTTCTTTCTAATTTTTTCATATAAATTTACTTGTTTATATAGAACATTTTGTTCTAACTGACTGTGGCGTATAAACTGAACAAAACAATCTAGAAGTCTCTGTGACTTAGAATTTTGAATAAACTTTGAACGAAAATCAAAGTGGCCATGTTTTGAAATGAAAAATGTGCTTGTTATGAAAAGGGGCATATTTATGAAATGTGCTGTAAGTGACTGGATATAGAATATAGTGTCTGTTTATTTATGAAATGTGCTGTAAGTGACTGGATATAGAATATTGTGTCTGTTTATTTATGAATTGTATTAACTGAGAATGTAGGATATGTGAGGATGTAGTTTTAAGGGTTGTGTTTTTAAGGGTTGTGTTTGAAAGGACATTAGTTAGTGTTAAAGCGAATAAGGGTAGTATTCTGGAATACAACATCCCACCCTTCTTCGAGAAAGAAAATTATCCTTGAAGAGAATAATTTTCTGTTAACTATTGCTCAGATTAGGTTTAATTACCGACTTGGATTTTCGTTCAATTACAATGGCGTTCAAAGTTAATCTTATATCAAAAGTTACAAAAATCCAAAAGTTCTTAATACTAGAAAAATAGGTTACAATAATCTAAAAGTTTACTTATAGTCTACTTACATTATCTTTTAACTAACTTTAAATATTTCTAACTAACTTAATATTTCCACTTGGAACCTTTTCTTTTATTATCCAACAACTTTTTTTTTTCTATACATATAATTAATATTATTTCTCAAAATTCTCTTTTTCGTTCGAATCATATCCCAATATATATTTTAAAATGTATTATATCCCAGTATATAATAACATTTTTTTTTTTCTAAAATTTTCTTTCTTTCTTCCCCTTTTCTACCTTTTTTTTTTTTTTTTTTTTTTTTTCGTTTCCGTCATTTCTTACAATTGTTTTATATATTGAATAAAAACAAAGGCCATTTGTTAAGTGTCAATCTTTTCCTTAAATTTATGGAAAATTTTCCAAAACTTTTTTGGGCCTATTATTATGATGACTACATAGAATTGCATAATACCAAACATTTTCTTAAGAAATGATCTCAGTTGTCCTAAATGACTGTGTACCTTTTTATTTTTTCTTATGTTGTGTTCGAATACATGTTTATTGTTGTAAAATTTAATTTGTAAGGTATTTATAAGGTTTTTCTTTTCAATACCTATTTTAATTGAATTATTATTTTCAATTTTCATAACTTCGTGTTGGTGTTTAGTATCGTTATTTAAAATGTTTAGTGTTTTCGGCTCATTGTCATCATTTTCTATAGCTGTTAAAAACTTCTGTCGGAACGTTTACCTTTTCAGTCTTACTTATTGCTGATGGATCGTTTAGTTTCTCAGTCTCATTTACTGATTCGTATAGTTCTTCAGACTTATTTGCTGTTAGAACATCTTGGTTCCCAGTCTTATTTGCTGTTTGAACTATTTCTTCAGTTATATCTGCTGTAGAAACCTTCAATCCTTCAGACTTTGCTGCTGAAACATGGTGTTCTTCAGTGTTAACTACTGAACTGACCTGGGTTTCGATTTTTATTGCACCTTTTGGATCTTCAGTGTTTACCACTGCTGAATTTTCAGTCTTTGTTGCTGAAGTGTAGGGGTTGTCTATAGGGATAGCCGAAATGTGAGGGATTTTTGTTTGTGTATTTTCTGCAAGTTCTGAATTTTCGGTCTTTAATATTGCTGAGTTTTCAGTCTTGGTTGCTGAAGTGTCTGTGTGGTCAATAGGGATATCCGAAATATTAGGGATTTCAGTCTTTACTACTGCTGAATTTTCAGTCTGTGTTGCTGAATTATTTTCCAAAATTGGAGTATGAATCGGAATATTTATATTAGTGCTTGTTTTCTCTTCGTTTATCTGTATCGCTTTAGTTATTTGGTTAGGAGCTTCATTAAAATTGTCGTTATCTATTGCCAAAGATCTAATGTTATAAATAGAAAAATTTTGTCTGTCTTCCACAAAATTGGGTTGGCGTCAGGCCTCGTTTTCCGACTCTTGCACCCGAGAAAAGTGAACATTTTGCCTATCGTTTTGTCTATTGGTGATTCTAGGATATTCACTAAAACGATTTTCGGTGTTTGCCGGATTATTTCGGAATGGATTACGCGTTGTTGTACCTTGTTGGTAATTTGTTAAGGATGGTCCATTCCTAGATATCTTGTATCTACACTCGTTCTCTGTGTGATTATTCCGTCCACAGAAATTGCATATAATGTTATATTCTCTTTTTATTGGTTGTCTATTCGGAAAATTGTTGGACTGCATGTTCCGATAACAAGTGTCCTGAGAATGACCTGGCTTACCGCAGGTTTGGCAAACTATTCGATTAAATCTGTCATTATAGTTATATGGCCTGGGAGAGTTGTCCATTCGAGCAGCATGTGATACTACATGTGCAATAGACTGTTTTAAACTACTTCCCCCATGGACTTTGGCTAGGATTTTCAGTTGTTCATTCTTGAGACCATCCTCAAATATTTGCACTGCCAATTTTGAGTTTTCTTCTATCAAGAATTCTCTAACCACCGCGTCTGCTGTTATTTCACACGTAGCAGAGTTCAGCGTCCTCAGAGCATTCGCAACTCTATCTCCGTATTCCCGAACGGTTTCTCTGAAGTTTTGTTTCAGGGATATCAACTCATTGTGTGCCGTTGACCGAGATTGCTCCTCTTTATATTCTGATTCAAGTTTATCCTTTAAATCCTCCCATTTAGCAATTGTGCTATACCTAATTAGATCATAGGCAGGACCCTCTAGTCTATTTTTGACTAGCTCCAAAAATGTTTCATATATCTCCGGGTCTGCCCTTTTTATAGATCTAAATAAAACGTCTCCCCCGGAAATAAATTTATCTAGGTCGCAGGGTTTTCCGTCAAAGGTAGGGACGATTCTAAAAACATCAGAAATTCCGACAGAAAGAGCCATTTCAGGGAGGTTATGGTGTATTTGTAGAGAGTGGATTTGTTCTTCCCCCTGCCTAGCCGCCTGTCTCGTGTAATACGGACTCGTAATCTTGAAAACTCTGAAATCAATGTATGGCAAAATCACTTCTTAAAAATACGGTATATAAAAATGGCCTTTCTTTTAGTTATTCAATATATATGAAAAAGAAAGTTAATTTGGTCTCAAAGCTGTAGAGAAAGAAAATTCGGCGAAAAAGACAAAACGGAAATGTCGTCGAAATACTGGAAAGAGAATATTCGAAATAATTTCTATCGGACAAAATTGTTAGTAAAAAGGAAAAGTTAAAAGTTCCAAGGTAAAAATATTCCTACGGAAAAATGAACAGAAAAATTGATATTTCGCTAACGATTCTTACTACTAATATATGTTGATTGATGTTTTGTTCTCCTTTTTTTTAATATTTTTTTTTTTTTTGATTAATCTTTTGTTCTTTTTTTTTTCTGAGGTGTTGTCTTCTTGTTTTTTTTTTTTTTTTTTCATCTGCTGCCACTGAGGTTAATTTAGATTTCCTCTGGAACTTGTCGGCAAAGGAAATTACGAAGTTATTTGCACTCGATACATCGAATGTTCCGCCATCCAAGTCGAAAAAAGTGAGGACCTTCCTTCCCTCTTTAGGGTTTTATCTTGCACTAATCTTCCTCTGGGATCGAGTCCTCCTTCGAGGATTAAGTCGTCCTTCGGGGATTGGTCTTCCTTCGAGGATTAAGTCTTCCTTCGAGGATTAAGTCGTCCTTCGGGGATTGGTCTTCCTTCGAGGATAAAGTCTTCCTTCGAGGAGTAAGTCGTCCTTCGGGGATTGGTCTTCCTTCGAGGATTAAGTCGTCCTTCGGGGATTGGTCTTCCTTCGAGAATTAGTCTTCCTTCGAGGATAGAGTCGTCCTTCGGGGTTTGGTCTTCCTCCGAGGATTAAGTCGTCCTTCGAGGAGTCCACTAGTCGGGAGTCCACCGGTCTTCGTGGATCCCACCGCTGCCACCAGTGTTACGGCTCCAACGCCGTGCTTCCTCTTTCGAGGGAAGAGCGTGGAGGTTATTATATCCTTTCTTTATTTAAAATAATTATAATTTCTTAGTTATTAAATTAATTATATGTTTTATTTATTTTTATATTTTATTTGAACTCAGCTATCTCAAGCTGAGCTCTCTTCTTTCTAATTTTTTCATATAAATTTACTTGTTTATATAGAACATTTTGTTCTAACTGACTGTGGCGTATAAACTGAACAAAACAATCTAGAAGTCTCTGTGACTTAGAATTTTGAATAAACTTTGAACGAAAATCAAAGTGGCCATGTTTTGAAATGAAAAATGTGCTTGTTATGAAAAGGGGCATATTTATGAAATGGGCTGTAAGTGACTGGATATAGAATATAGTGTCTGTTTATTTATGAAATGTGCTGTAAGTGACTGGATATAGAATATTGTGTCTGTTTATTTATGAATTGTATTAACTGAGAATGTAGGATATGTGAGGATGTAGTTTTAAGGGTTGTGTTTTTAAGGGTTGTGTTTGAAAGGACATTAGTTAGTGTTAAAGCGAATAAGGGTAGTATTCTGGAATACAACAGCATACGGATCTGAAGATATTTATTTCGGGTTCTTTTTTGTGCTCACCTTCACTATGGTTTGTGTATTCGTGTATATCACAGAGAAAGTGGAGATTTGAATTAACTTTATCGGGAGCAGGACCTTCCACCAGAAAGCCTCCAAGTTGGCTTTGTATGATGGAAAGTAAACTTGTCATGTCTTTAATTATAACCTGACCTGTTATCACGCAAAGCACGTTGTAATGTTATTAGTTGTTGTTGGCTGTGGTGGTTTGATCGTTTCAGCCAGTGCGAATCCGCAACAAGTAGTCACTGTAACCAACATAACTTGTAAATAAAACAATTTTAAACAAGTTGCCTTGATTGGTGACCAATTGCTTCGGAACACCGTACCCAGCAACTATTTGATCAAAGAAGACCGTGTCCCGTTCCTGACTTCGCATTGGGTAAGGAATAGCAATCTATATACTTAGACAAATTGTGTTGAAACGTAAGTATATAGTTATTGCTTGGTGGAGTTCGGTCAAGAGGCCCAACTATATCTAAATACACTTTGTCGAAAGGGCTCTTTGCATTGTCGGTGATTACCATGGGCATACGTAGGTTTGGGGAAGATTTTATGGCTTGACATTCCTTGCATACTTTAATATACCTTTTGATGTCGCACATCATGTTCTTCCACCAAAAGTTCCTACGTATTTTATTATAAGTTTTAATCACTCCTTGGTATCCACCCAAAGGAGGATCATGGTAATTCCGAAGTAGTAACTGGATTTCCTCAGATTTTTTTATCTCCATTCCTTTTTCCCTGCAAGAAGGAATGGGATTCTCTTGGAGAGAAGACTCGTCATCCTTTTGATTTCCCTGGGTTCTTCGCTTTCCCTGAGTTTCTTTGCTTGAGCGCGTGTTACTACATTGCACCTTTGTAGTGTGGGAGTTTAATCACAATTTTGCGAAATGCTACTCAAGCCATCCGCATTGGTGTTATATTTACCGGGTTTGTACTCGATTTGGTAAACAAACTCCGATAATTTGTGATGTCATCATCATCATCGGAACTACAACTGGGAACCGGTCTTGGCCTTATTTAGCAAGTCCTCAGGCTTGTTAAATTTTCCATAATGATTTGTTTTTTTTTTTCCGGGCAAGGTCATTAGTCTTGCGCCAAAATCGTTATATTTACCGGATTTGTACTCGATTTGGTAAACAAACTCCGATAATTTGTGATGTAATCTAGTTAAAACTGAGTTAGGATCTTTCACGTTAAAAGCTCCCTTTAGTGGCATATGATCCGTATACACGGTGAATCTTCGCCCTTGTAAATAACAACGGAAATTTTTAGCCGCCTACACAATGGGTAATAACTCCTTCTCGCTGGTGGAGTAACTTTTTTCCACCTTATTCACGGTTCTACTTGCATATGCTATAGGTTGGTCCTTGCCTAATTCCCCTTGCGATAACACGGCACCGAGTGCTTCATTGTTCGCATCCTTGGTCAGATTAAAGGATTCGGTAAAATCTGCATAGATTAATAGTGGCGATGAGACCAACAGGACCTTTATTTTATCAAATGCCTGTTGGCATTTGTCTGACTAGGTGAATTTAACGTCCCTCTTTAACAACGAAACATTTGGAACAAATTTCCGGTAGTAGTTTGGCAAGCCTAGAAATGATTGGACGTTCTTTACCGTGTTGGGAATGGAGAAATCCCTGACACTAGCTGTCGTGTCGGGATTTGGCATTGCCCCGTTTTCGGAACAAACATGTCCTATGTCAACTACTTCCTTCTGTAGAAACTGTAGAAAGTTCTACTGACTTTTGCTTGGTTGAATGATATCATTCTCTAGCATTTCCCGAACTTGCTCGTTTATTACCTGTTTCTTGCACCCAGGCAGACGGTATGGCCTTTGGTTTATAGGCGATTGTGCCTGTACCAAAGGTAATTCATGCAATATCGCACTTTTCTATACGTCAGTTAGTCACCTTTGAGGTGGAGTACGTCATCGAACTCCTCACATATTTCCACTATCGATTGACACTCTTGAGGACTTAGATTTTTCCCTAAATGGATTTATAGCGTTTGAAATGGTAGTGAAAGAACGTGTGATTCGAACTGACGCTATGAGAGTTTGAATCACCAAAAATTGAACCTAAGCGTAACCCATCAGGCTACTGGCCGTTCGATTTTTAAACTCGACTATACTTCACTGATGTGAATTGTTATGTTATCGCTATGGTATACGGCTCTAATGTATTTTCTTATTCGATTTTCGTTCGGTGTTCTTCACTATTTTGCTTGTGAATTGTGTGTGTATCTGTTACAGACGCCACCGATTTCCTTATGTAATTGTGTCAACCTCGAATTTTTTCTTGATTCACGAGGCGACTCACCTTCCGAGAAAAGATGTCTAATAAACTGGAAGTGTTCTAATTCTGAAGTGTTAATCTCGGATACGGGATTACTTGATTTGTCATCAGAGTTAATACCAGTTGACGTATTGCCTCGCTTACCGGTATGTTCTCCCGGTTTTCCAAAAGAAAGAATGAATAATCCTTTGCTGGAAGCAACTCCACCTTTATCCGGTCAATACTCTGGGCGTAATCTTTGATATTGAGTGCCTCAATTTGGGCACTCTCTACCTTATTTAAAATACAATTAGGGAGTAAAATCCCTGATTGTACTTCTCTAGGTACCAAAATTACCTCCTCCCGAATTTTTATTGGGAACCCAGTTATCTTTCTTGAGCGCCTGGGTACTATGACCGGTCTAATCAGAGAAATGTCTACCTCCGAAGGGTTTATTGGTAGGCGTTCTACCAAAATTTTCCCTTCTTGGCCACCTTCTGGCTTTTTCGTTTTTTCCGACTGTTGCCCGACAGTTCTTCGCAGCCCGTGTGGGTAAGGTTTCGACCTTCTCAGGTCCCTTCGATACGGCGTCCTGTTCAGTTGCCTTATGTCAAAGCCTTCTTGTGCATTTATTTTCAAAGTCAATGGAAAAATGGTGCTCCTGCCAAAACGCATTTGGAGGGTAGTTGCTTTCTAGGCATACGCTGTATTCGTTCCGTGGTGGGCCTTCAGCCTTAGGGAGCAAATGTCTACAGCGCGGGTGTCTACAATTAAGCGTGTAGTGTTTACGGCCAATGTCCAAAGGGAGTTGAACCATCGGGGCTTTGGTCGGCGGACACGGATAACAGCTGTGGCTGAATTGCGAGTTTCATTCGGTCAGGTTGGTGTATTCCGACTCGATCTCTTGGTGTTTTCCGACCTTTCCCATTTAGCTTTTTGTTGACACACGACCGCCGTGTAGGTGTGCCGTTCGTAAAATTAATCGAAAATACTTTTTATTTAGTTATAATAAATTCACTTTTATTTATTTTAATCTGGAATGGTTGATTATCCTGGGGACACCACCTCCAAGGTCCTTGCTCTATGTTCTGATAGTGGTCCTCCAGCACTTCCGCTGAGGACTATGTACATTGATTGACTACCTCCTCGAGATCACGATACAGCGCCTTTTAAACGGCACCAAATCGAGATTTGTAGCTTGAAACGAACGTTTAGATGGAAAATCTCGATTTTCGATACATTTCGTGTGATGCTCAATATTTGTTTTAGATAAGAATTCAGTTTTCTGAATAGGGAGAGGAATTGTGTTCTATCAAGACATCAGCATTTCTCACACATCGATAGTGACTCGCCAGAAGCTCCGCGAGTTTGGTTGGGTCGTCTTTATGTATCCCCCTTATAGTCCGGACCTGGCTCCCGGAGTCGACTGCATACCGACAGAGCTTGTGAAGCATGGAGGAGAGGCAACCGCTCGAAAGATCCACCAACTGATTAAAACAATATGAGATAAGAAAGTCATTCCGGAACAATGGAAAACCTCAATTGTCGTCCCCATTTTCAAAAAAGGTGACAGATCTGATTGCGAAAATTACAGAGGAATATCATCGCTCATGCCCACATTCAAAATACTAACAATTCTCATACTGGTGATAATCACACCGTACGCAGAAGACATATTGGGAGACTACCAGCGCGGATTCCGTAGGAACCAGTCAAAGAGCGACCAAATGTTCACAATAAGGCAACTACTGGAAAAGAAGTGGGAATACGGAGAGACGGTTCACCAACAGTTCGTTGTCTTCAAAAAAGCCTACGACTCAGTGGCAAGGCAAAAGCTCTACCATATTGTGGTTGAGCTGGGGATCCCGAAAAACGATGCCGCCCTCATTCAAATCTGCATGAACGAAAACAAAGGGCGAGTTAGAATAAAAAACCAACTCTCAGAACCATTTGAAATCCGGGACGGACTAAAACAGGGGGATGACCTCTCACCATGTCTTATTAACCCTGTCCTCGAGTATGTCATCAGAAAGGTACAAGACGACCATATGGCCGGATCATCCCTGAACGGGGTCACACAAGTGCTCGCATAAGCACATCGCCGTTTTGGGCGATAATCTAGAACTGTAAGTAAAAACTGTGAAATCATCATGCAAGCGGCAGAAGAGGTGGGCCTAGAAATAAATGAAGACAAAACGAAATACATGATTATGGCCAGAGCAGGCGTACCTCAGAGAATACACATAAACATCAGGGGCAAGATATTCGAAAATGTGAAAGAATTTAAATACCCGGGAACAATACTGACGGCCAGTAACGAATGTCGAAGGAAATTAACAAAAGACTACACTCCCGCAACGCTAGTTGGCATGCAGTCAGTAAACTGCTGAAATCCAAACTGCTATTACGTAATATAAAGCTCCGTGTCTATAGAACCATAATCACGCCGATTGCTCTATACGGATGCGAAACATGGGCTCTCACAAAACGGGAAGAGAACAAATTCCGCGTATTCGAGAATAAAGTTTTAAGGGGTATCTTTGGCGGCAAATATGGCGAGGAAGCAGGACACTGGAGGGAACTCCATAAGCACGAATTGGAAGAGCTATACCGCAAACCTACAATAGTGAGAGTAATCAAGTCGCGGAGATTAAGATGGACCGGACATGTGGCGCGAATGGGCAACGACAGGATCGTGCATAGAATTCTTAACTGTAAGCCAACTGGAAAGAGACCGACAGGGTAGCGGCGACGGAGATGGGAGGACAATGTCAGGTTAGACCTCTCGGAGATCAGATCAGATGGTCGAACGTGGAAGGAGAGCGCACAGGACAAGGAACAATGGCGGAGTCGAGTAGGTCAGGTCATGAACTTTCGGGTTCCTACAGGCCAATGTAGTAATATTATCACCAGTCTCACATAACAACATATATATATATATATATATATATATATATATAAATATATATATATATATATATATATATATATATATATATACATATATATATATATAGTTCACCCGGAGCTTTCGACTGCGTTTGACGTGTTCATCTCGGTCGCGAGTTCTCATCACAATCATTCCCAAACGCGATGATTCGCCTGATACCGGGGACAATTGCTTGTCCTCGGATAAAAAACTTCGTTCAATTATGTATCCAACAAGTGGGCTTGGTAAAAACCCCTACTGTAATAAATTCACTCTCCTACAATGCCATCCAGATACAGATAATTCTGAAATGGACGAAACGGATTCGCCAATAATCAGAAAAGTGTATGTGCCACCAATCAAAGTGCTGCAAAAATCACCAGAATATGCGCATAGCCTCATGAAAAAGCTTAATATATCCAGTTATTCAATAAAAAAATTAACAATTGGTATAAAAATAATGTTCGGAACTATTGAATCATTTAATATTGTGTTAGAAAAACTAAAAGAGGATAACTGTCAATATTTTTCTCATGATATTAAAAGATATAAAAACTAATGAACTCAAAGCTGAACTCATTTCGCTTGGCTTAAAATGTTCTGATGTTAAAAAAATTGCAAAAAAATATGATCAATTTACTGATTTTTTTATCTCATTCACTTTGAAAATGGAACAATTAAATTAAGTGAACTTAAAAAAAATTATCGCTCAATTTTTCATACCCAAGTGAATTGGAACTTCCAAAGGAAAATCAAAGGTAAGGTGACACAATGCTTTAATTGTCAAATGTTTGGACATGGTGAGAGAAATTGTCACATAAAAACATATTGTGCTACTTGCGCTGGCTCACACAAAACAAGCGAATGTAATAACGCTTCGGTAAATAAATGTGCCAACTGCAACGGCAATCATAAAGCTACTGACCTCACATGCACCAGTAGATCTAAATACTTAGAAATAAAAGAAAGATCATCTGGAAGATCCAAGATCCATCCAAGAACTCATTTCGCTGCATCAACTCAAATTTCTAATCATCAAGCTTGCCAAAAACCGATTTCGTTTGCCTCTATGAGTGATTTTCCTACGCTTCCACAGCCACAGCGACGACTGGGACTGACCAATGCTCCGAGCAAAAGCTTTCCAAATTCAAGCCCGCGAATTCAAAGTTTACCACCAACAATTAATGCATGGGAAAATAACTCACGCGGCGCTTCTTCATCAAACAATAACAATAATTTACCCAACAACAATTCACCACTCTTCACAATCGAGGAACTAAATTCCTTGTGCATGGAAATGATCTCAAATTGATCAGTATGTAAAACGAAAATAGAACAATTTAATGTGATCGCGCATTTAGCCACTAAGTTTTTATACACTAATAATGTTAAGTAAAATGGCAGATACACATATAAAAATAATTACTTGGAATGCTAAAGGCATACGTAATAAATTTCATGACTTTTTAAACCTTTTAAATAGCTATAAAGTTGATGTTACTCTAGTAACAGAAACTTGGCTTAATTTTGATATAAGACCAAATGGGTGGGGGGGTGGCGATTCAACATTCGCTTTTACCTGTAATTCCAACTAGGCTTGTGGAGAATGTAGGTGTAATGATTAAGTTAAGAAACCATAAGACAGTAAAAATCTATTCTGTTTATTTCCCTGGTGGATCTTCGTCGGATATTAAAAGATAATGGCTCAAGCAAGATTTAAAAAAGTTATTCACAATGAATGGTGAATTTCTATTAGGTGGTGATTTTAACTGCCGGCATAGAGATTGGGGGTATGTAAGAGCAAATGCTTGGGGCAATATATTGGCTGCCCTTCCATTGGCACTACCAATTAATATTTTTTATCCACCTTATCCAACTTATTTCCCCGCAGGTTATCGTGGCATCCCCTCTGTCCTTGACTTGCTTGTGTCAAATGTCCCTGGTCTTATAACAGAACCCGTTTCGTTAAGTGCTCTCAGTTCAGATCATAATCCTGTTTTTTGTAACCTTTCTTGGTTGGGTGAAAGAAAGATTCAATATTTCCTGGACATGAAGAATGCTAATTGGAATTCATTCAAATCAAAGATTAAAATGAGCCTTCAAAATAGTACTACAAACCTTGAAAGAGTGTCTTGTAAAGATGATGTTGACCTTATTGTACAAAACTTTACACAAGCTATAATTTCTTCGGTTGATGAAAGTATTCCCAAAAGAGTAAAAAAAGATATTTTTAAAAAACTTCCAATCCATATCTTAGACTTTATTAAAGTGAGAAACATTCATCGAAGAGACTGGCAGAATTACCGTCAGCCCTTTTCTCGATCAATGGTTTCCCATTTTAATGAGCGCATTACTGACCAGATACAAATCCATCGTAATAGAGAATGGAACAAAAAACTGAGCGTTATGGATAAAAATGCTAAACCGTTCTGGAATATAGTGAAGTTAATCAAGAATAAAAACCGTAAAATACCATTTCTGAACGATTCGTCTACTACTTTTTTTACAGGTTTTGAAAAAGCAAACCTATTTGGAACAAGTTTTTCAAAAAATCACTTGGTCTCTCAGCATTTGGGTGAATTTTAAACTAATGAACTTGTCGGTAACAGACGCGAAAGATTCGACACCACAAACGAATTAACTCCTCTAAGTGCATTTGTAGAAGAAGAAAACGTAAGAAATGTAATCAAGTGCTTGCAAACACGAAAAATAGGAGGACTAGACAAAGTTAAGAATGCCTATCTAAAACAATTGCCTCATATTGGAATTAAATACTTAACATTTATAATCAATGCATGCCTTAAATGTCAATACTTTCCTCAATGTTGGAAAAAAGCAATGGTTGTACCTATCCTTAAGGCTGGAAAAGCCCCAGATAAACCTGAAAGTTACAGGCCAATTAGTTTACTTAGCAACATAAGTAAAGTTTTTGAAAAAATCCTGAAACAACATATTTTAAAAGTTGTTTCAGATAAAGATATTTTCCCCGATATCCAATTTGGATTTCGACGCTTTCACAGCACCTCACACCAGGTTAAACGAATTTGCAGCCATGCTCTAGACCATCGTTCACGTGGTCAATCAACGGGCATGTTATTGTTAGACATTGAAAAAGCTTTTGATTCCGTATGGCACAATGGGATAATATATAAAATGATACAGTTCGACTTTCCTTTGTATTTGTGTAAGGTCGTCCAGAGTTTCTTATCCAATAGATGTTTTCAGGTTCATGTCAATTGTGATGTTTCTAGATTGATATTTTTTGATTGTGGCGTCCCCCAAGGCTCAGTACTTGGTCCAGCTTTGTACAATATCTACACTTCGGATTTTCCAAATCTACCGCCGTGTGAATCAGCTATCTTCCCTGACGACACTGCAGTATTTGCGTCGCATGAATTTTCTCTCAACGTTGAGACAAATCTAAAGCATGCGATCGAGATACTTGAAAAATATTATATGAAATGGAAAATCAAGCTAAATGTTGGGAAGACACAAGCCATCTTTTTTACACGAAAGAGAAAAGCTTGCTATCTTCCCAGCAGTCAGCTGCAAATAAATGGTACCACGATTGCATGGGAGCAATCCGTAAAGTATCTCGGAGTTCATCTCGATACAAGACTCACATTTAAACAACATATTCAAAGTACTCTTAATAAGATGAGTATTGCTATTAAGATGCTTTACCCTTTTATTAATCGCAAGTCTTTACTCACAAATGAAAATAAGATTATTATTCATAAAGTTATTTTTCAAGCTATACTGTTATATGGGTGTCCAGTATGGGGTAACGCTGCAAGGTGCCATTTAAAGAAGTTACAGGTATCACAAAACAAAGTTTTGAAAATGATGCTAGACCTCCCTTGGCACTATTCAACCTTAAGTCTCCACGGAAGGGCGGATGTTGAATTGATTTCTGAAAGAATTCGTAAACTAGTATATAACTTTAACATCAGCTGTGAAAGTTCTGAAAATTCTCTCATAACCCAGCTTCTTGCTTAATTTGTCATAATTTCATGTAAATATTTACATTTTATATTATTTATTATTGTTTTTTTTTTTTTTTTTTTTTTTTTTTTTTTTTTTTTTTTTTTTTTTTAATGAAGGCTTTTCCTTTTCGTATTTTCCTTCGATTTATTCTTTTAATTATTAATTATACATATTTTTCTTTTCTTTATCCAAGATAATGTTTCAGTTGTAAGATATAACTTATCAAATCTCTGAATTGTAAAATGTGCGGTCACAGACTTTTTTTTTGAAAATATTATTACGAAATAAAAGATATGACTATATATATATACGAGGGTTGCCTTTTATATTTCGGGATTAGAGAACAAAAACAAATATTGATCATCGAAAATCACTTTATTGTTTTTCTAAATATTCCCCATGAATATCTATACACTTTTGCATGCGTTTGAACCAATTGTCGAAGCACTTTTGCCACTCTGATTGAGGTATCTCCAACACATGCATTCTGAATGCAGCAACCGCTTCTTCAGGTGTCGAAAAACGTTGACCTCTCAGTTTGTTTTTTATGTACGGGAATAAAAAGAAGTCATTCGGTGCCAAGTCAGGACTATACGGCGGATGACCCATCAAATCGATGTTTTGGGTGCTCAAAAATGCAGTTGTCGCAGCCGATGTGTGAGAGCTCGCATTGTCGTGGTGAAGAGTGATCCGTCTTCGGCGGTTGGTTTTCCTGATTTCTTGGAAGACAACTGGCAAACAAATGGTTGTGTACCACTCAGAATTGACTGTTCTGCGTTGTTCTAGTGGTACGGTTGCGACATGTCCAGTTTTTCCGAAAAAACAGGCGACCATTTGCTTGGAAGTGCTTCGTGAGCGAACAACTTTTGTTGGATATGGCTCATATTGAAACACCCAGACAGTCGACTGCTGTTTACTTTCGGGCTCATACGCGTAAATCCACGATTCATCGCCTGTCACGATGTCATAGACGTGTTTCGAAGCACCGCGACCGTATTTTTTGAGCATTTCATTCCACCAATTGACACGAGCCTTTTTTTAGGCGATTGACAAATTGTGTGGGATCCAACGCGAACAAATTTTTTTGACAGTCAAATGTTTATGCAATATTGAATGTATGCTGGTCTCACTAACGCCTAAGGTTGTCTCAATCTCACGATAGGTCACATGACGATCTTCCAATATCAGTTCGCGCACAGCATTAATGGTTTGCGGAACAACAACTGATTTTGGACGACCTTCACGAAATTCATCTTGGAGTGAACTACGACCACGATTGAATTCACCATACCATCGATAAACACTGGTCCTTGATGGAGCTTCATCGCCAAAAATTGAATTAAGTTCATCCATGCACTCTTGCTGAGTTAATCCACGCCGAAAGTTGTAAAAAATAATCGCACGAAAATGTTGACGATTTAATTCCATTTTTGGGCCGAGATGAATCTTTTAAGTTACTGTAAACAACACAAATAGCGCTCGTATGTCAAAACGTTCTGAGTGCGTATAACCTCAAAAATGTCCAACTTTACGACAGAGCTGTCAATTGCTGGATTGCAACACTAGGGTTGCCAAATCCCGAAACATAAGAGGCAACCCTCGTATATATATATATTCATATATATATATATATATATATATATATATATATATATATATATATATATATATATATATCGGGTTTTCCAATAGGGACTTGACAACTTTGAATTTAATTTTTCACTAATCATCAAACTGCCAATTTATTCAGTAAACTCAACATTTTCATCATGGTTAAGTGCACGAACGAATAACGTCTGCAAATTATAAAAATTTACTACCGAAATTTGGGGTCGGTGACCGCAACTTTAAGGGCGTTAACTCCGATTTTCGGTCGTAATTCTCGCCCTAGCAGACAGGCAAGAACAAGTTTAGTGTAAAAATTTGAGTCTACATATTCGTTGTGTGATGTTGCCGTGCCAGTGAGACAACGGGTTGGTCGAAGTGTCGAAAATTTCGCTGCCGTTCAGGCGTCCGTAGCAATCGATCCAAATCAGTCAATTCCACGGCGTTCTCAAGAATTGGGCATCGCCCAGACCACTTTATGGCGAATTTTGCGTAAAGAACTTGGTTTACACCCATACAAGATCAAGTCGACTCAAAAATTGTAGCCGATGGACCATTCGAAGCGACGTGCGTTCTCCGATTGGGATCTGGAAAAGATGCGCCAAGATGATGAATTTCATCGCAAAATCATCTTCAGTGACGAAGCTCATTTTTGGCTCAATGGGTTCGTCAATAAGCAAAACATGCGTTATTGGTCGGGTGAAAATCCACATGCGCTTCATGAATCACCACTTCATCCACAAAAAATAACTGTTTGGTGCAGTTTGCTTGCCGGCGGCGTCATTGGGCCATATTTTTTCGTCGACGATAACGATCATCACGTTATTGTGAATGGCCATCGTTATCGCACCATGATTACCGATTATTTTTGGCCCGAATTGGAAGATATGGACTTGGGCGACATGTGGTTTCAACAGGATGGTGCCATAAGCCGCACAGCACACGATACAAACGATTTATTGAAGAGTAAGTTTATTGAGAGTGTTATCTCAAGAAATGGGCCAGTCGGTTGGCCGCCTCGTTCGTGCGATTTAACGCCTCTAGACTATTTTCTTTAGGGCTACGTCAAGTCATTGGTCTATGCCAACAAGCCGACGACGTTGGAAGAGCTCAGAACCAACATTGAACGCGAAATAGCGGCCGTTTTGGCCGAAATGTGTGGCCATATGAATGAAGTCGAATTTCACTCATAAATTTTCTGATTGTACTTCAAGCCGGTAATACAGTTTTTGAAATACCTCAAATGGTTTGCGTTTTATTAAAAAAAAAAAGTCAAGTCCCTATTGGAAAACCTGATATATATATATATATATATATATATATATATATATATATATATATATATATATATATCCACACTTCCAAGTTTATTAGAAGTTAGATTCAATCAGAAGACGTGAAACTTTCGCCATGGCCGTCCCATTCGCCGGGCTGAAACACAATCGAAAACGTTTGGTCATGGCTGTCTCGTAAAGTTTATGAAGACGGCAGACAATTTGAAGACAAGGACAACTTAATCGAAGCTATTCGTGATTCCTGGGCCCAAATTTCCCTAGACTATTTTTAAAAAAAACTAGATGATTCTATTCCAAACCGCCTTGTAGAGGTCATATACTAAAACGGCGTGCATACTCATTATTAATGTAGAAAAACGTTATAAATAAATGTTTTAAAACCATATTATTATTACTATTATTTATTACGATGTAATTAATTACACAATAACTTAATTCTAAATAGCGCTAGCTGCTAGGGCTTTCGGCAAAATTTAAAACCATAAAATGTAAATATTGCATTAATTTTTTCCTTCCTTTCTGAAATTTTGCATGTGGCCTCATCTTAGTGACGCACTTTTTTATACCCTTTTTAAGTAGTTTATTATTTAATTTTGGGAAATTCCAACGGTCGTTTCTTATAATTAAGAATCTTTAATTTTATTAATTCCTTTTGGGTAAATACGTACCTATTTACAGGTAGTATATGTTTCCAGGTACAAAATTTCCAACAGGTATAGAGAGCGAAAATCAACTGCAAAATTTGTGGCCTCATCCTAGTGATTGGGAGTATATACATATGACAGGGAGGCTATTTCACAGTAGCCAACTTGACAGCAGGGTAAAAGTCATATGCTACATGACGCTAATCAGGCCAATGCTCACATATGGCTCTCCAGTATGGTTTAACATAGGTCCAAATTTGATGGAAAAGATTCGGGTGTTCGAAAGAAAGTGTCTCAGAAGTTGTCTCAGATTATATCGGACACTGGAATCGGACTATAAAAAGTATTATTGAAATGAGACTTTATATAATGAAGCGTACATAAATAGGGTGGATAATTTTATGATTAAATTAATCAGAGGACATATTGCGAGAGCAATAAGCTCGTCCAATTACCGCATTTTCGGGGCCTATTATCCAAACACTCTGTACTATGAGAGCGTGCGTCGCAACGGCTTTGTTCCACCAGAGGCGTTCCTTGACTTGGATATGAAACGGCTTATACAGGATAGATCCGGAATTCCGCTGATATATCATGTAAGTAGATCATCCGTAGACAGGCGATTGTGCTTCGACCGGGAAGTAACGCACACCGAAGAAGAGCTCCTGCGCTTCAGTAGGGCTATCTCCCACAGAGACCGGGACGATAGTATTGGACAGCGTCAACAGTTCTGGTGGTTAAATGGCATATAAAGTCCCGGATACCAATGTCGGTATAGAATCACACTAACATCAGCCAGCTTACATAGTATTAGCTTTTCTAGAATTAGGTTAGTATAAGATTTAAGTTAAGTGCTTTTACATAAAATTAAAAATTAAAAACAAAAAAAAAAAATAGGTAAGTTAAGTAAGTTAGATTTTAAGAAAAAAAAAAAACAAAAAAAAATTGACAAAGTTTTTCAAATTTTTCTTTGTCTTTCAAATAATTATAAGTACTGCCACAAAGTTCTGTCGCCGAAAGGCAAATTATACAATTGTTAAGTAATGTTTAACTTAGAGCGTCTGCGAAGGACCAGTAAGTTATTATATAAGATAATTAAGCTAGAATTTAACCATTTTTTGTCTAGCCTTTAATATAGAAACTAAGAATATTAATAGAAAATAAAAAATGTTTTCAAAATGAAATGAATGAGTATATACATATATACATGTCAACAGTTTCATACATCATTTATATATACCATATATGTATCCATATATATTTATATATATATATATATATAGCATATTTGATATGTCTGTAAGTAAAACAGTAAGACGATTCCGGCGACGATACAACCATGAGTTGCATGCGATATACCTTGAAGCTAATGTTGTAAGAAATTTCAAGCTCGGTAGACTCCGGTGGGCGCGATACCCAGCTCGAATGAGCGAAGAGGAGCCTACCCGGAAAGTCCTTTGTGGCAGGATGTCTGGAAGGAGACAGCGCAGCAGGCCTTGTTGCGATGGAGGAATGGCGTAGACTAGGACGCCCAGAGCCTGGGAGTGCCAAACTGTATGCCATCGGCTCGAAATCGGGACCGGTGTAAAGTTTTGTTAAATAAGGCCAAGACCAGTTCCCGGTTGTAGTGCCGATGATGATGATGAAAACAGTAATTTATTATTTGACGTAAATTATATTTAATAAACGTGAATTAACTATACAAAAAGATGATTTTTTCATAGACTTTGGTCATAAGAAAAACCGTGAAAAGCATTATATTTTTTCACAATATAAAAATGTACATTGTATTACACATTTAAATCAAGCGGATACGCTGTTGATTGAAAGGAAATAGTTTGTAAAGCATTCATTAGCACGAGTGCGTTGTATTAAATTAAAATGGGAAGTTTTGATTGATTGATAAATACGCACTAATTACCTACCAGCTTATTTCATATTCTTGAAGTATCATTTGCCTGAATAAGTGTGTACGTAAACAAATACTTAACTTGTGTTTGCTAATTAGTATATTGTACTGCCAATTTAAATCAAACACATGTGTTGTTGAATGAAAGAAAATAAAATACGTTGTATTAATTTAAAATGCAGAGTTTTCTGATTGCACCCGCAATACGTACTAATTGCCTATAATCTTTTTTCATACACTTGAAGTATCATTTGCCCGAATAAATGTGTATGTAAACAAATAGTTAACTTGTGATTGCTAATTAGTTTACTCAGATGTTTTAAAGGCCGTTAGACAGTTCCTAGAAATTGGTGTGACTATAAAAGCAGAGCGGATGTTTAATTTCTGATATTCCACTTTGCTAAGACATTCAAGTAGTAAATATGAAGTTCGCTATATTCCTTTTAAGTATTTTCTTCATGGCAGCTATTCCATCAATTCAGGCACGGCCGGCGATGGCTCAAACATATCCCTATACAACATATACATCATATCCAACATATCCAACATATCCAACATATCTACCATATCCATATCCATATCCATATCCACCCTATTAATCTACGTGGGAAAAAAGTAAAATGCGATTTCTTAAGACCACAGCCGGAGAAAAATAAATATTTTAAATGTGAAAGTTTCTTGAGTTTCACTATTTATTGAACAATTTTATTTAGATGTTATATATTTTAGGGGTCTACCACATTTATTGTAATCCTCTTGTGAACAAAAAAATTATATGAAAGCTTCACGAAAAGTTCTTTGCGATTAAATGCATGACCAAGGATAACAAATTATTCTGCCCCACATTGACGAGATGCCGTTCAGCAAGATATAGTTGTTACGTGTTTCATTATATAACAACCGAATGATATTTTACACGGAGATGCTTTTACACAAATGACTAAAAAATTTATCAACTTCAGAAACTGAAATTGGATCATCCTTTAGCTAACGAAGACATATCAAAGGTGGTCCTCAGTTAAAGAAACAGTGACAGTGTTATCTATCTCTTGTGACTTTTTTTTGCTGGTTTTGCAATATACAGTGACTTGAAAAGTTATAGACTTAAACTTGGAATGAGTAATAAACTTTTATGATTAATTTTGCGACAAAATATTGTCAACCGACACCAACTCAGGGAAAGCCCTTTATTGTATTAATTGATTTTTTACTAGGAATAGTTATTAACTTTTCTGAAAAACCAGAAATTTTCGTGAGAAACTATAAACTCAGGCTTAGTTGCAACGCATAGCTTGGTATAACAAAAGTTCTTAAAAAACAGTGCAGATATTCTGGGGTGATAATAAACAGATTTTTGTTTTACGCTGTGAATTTTTTTAAAATTCTAAATGCGCCACGTGGAAAACAATTAACGGACATTGAAAAACAGTGAATAGTCTATTTACAAAATATTGGAATGACCCAAAGACAAATTGCCCATAAAATATATCGCTCTCAAGGTGTAGGGAAGAATTTTCTATAAGCCGGTAGTAGTATGTTTTGGTCGGTTCCACCCCAATTTTTTGCCGGTTCTAACCCAATGACGTCATCAGCGAGTGACGTCACCTTGAAAGCTCTCTTGGGAGCTTTGGGATGAGTTTTATTTTAGAGTATACCTGTAGGATGAAAATTCTCTTGGTTTGTGTTTTATTTTAGAGTATTCTTTTATGGGGTGCAACTTTTAGATGTTGGGATTTTGCTATTTCTATTGTATACTGTGAGGATTAAAACTTTTCTCAGATCAATTTTTAAGTGTATTAATGAGTCAACGAGTGATTATATGAAATTCACCATATTGAGTAATTGTGGCGTCAAGAAAAACCACTCAATTTTTAAGTGTATTAATGAAACAAATTAGTGATTATATGAATTTAGCCATATTGTGGAATTGCGGCGTCAAGAAGAACAAATCAAATTCTAAGTTGTAATTTTTCGATTGTATAGAAACACGTTCGAACACGTCCGCACTCCACATGTGCGTCCATTAAAATTATGTGGGAGTGTGTACGTGTGTGTGTGAGAGAGAGAGAGAGTGAGCGAAGGGGAGAGAGGGCGAGAGGGGGAGAGAGAGAGAGAGAGAGTGTGTGTATTCGTGAGTGAATTTCGCTATATTAGATGGAGTATGGCTAGTTAGAAATCATTGTGCCACTAAGACCATCTCTCGACAGTCATTTAACAAAAAATAAAAAAGTTTCCGTTGGTATATAGATATTCATATCTTAATTAAATCATTAATCTAAATAATAAAGTGTTTGAAAAGTGGGAAAATCAAATTGAGCTCAAAGCTGTTTTGAATTTATTAATCGCGATTGAATCTATATTTCAATAAACTAAATAATAAAAGTGTTTGAAAAGTGAGAAAACAAACCAGCCAGCTAAACAGGAAATTGTTACGCGGAGGTTGCCCAATCGAAGACAGATTGCTGCAAACATTTCACAAAAAATCATCAAACGGTAAGTTATCTTATACTATTATTCATTTTTTGAAATATTGAAAACAGCTGTGCTCCCAATTGTATTTGTCGTCTACATCAAAGTGACGCTAGTTGGCGTGTACTGTTTAGAGAATGTCGAAGTATCGTTGACGAATAATTTATTTGCACAAATGTTGTGTGTGTGGTATATTCGTTGGATGTTGCGTATCATCGGGGCGGATGTTTTCTGAAAACCTAAATTGAGTTTAATTGGTGTGAAATTGTCTGTAGATTTAAATAGTTTTTTCGGTCTGCGCTGATTTGGATTTGGAGGAACATTTTTAATGCGTTTTTTTCGAGTTATGTTTTTTTTTAATATTCGTTGGATTTTGCATATCACTGGGGCGGATTTTTTCTGAAAACCTAAATTGGGGTTAATTGGTGTGAAATTTTTTCTATAAAAGGATATGTGGAATTGTGTATAGATTTATTTGTTTTTTTCGTTCAGCGGTCATTGTCCAGTCTCTGTTCTCACAAACTTACACAGTTTTAAAGAATGAATATTAGACACAAAAAATAAAAAAAAAAATAAAAAAAATACAAAAAAAAATTAAAAAAAAAAAAAAAAAATTGTTCTTCATAGAGTAGGGAGTCACAAGTAGTTGGGAGGATTTGGAGGGACATATTTAGGGTGTTTTTGTTTAGTGATGTTTTTGCCTTATATGTAACAAACATTCATGATATTGATTAACAGTCAGTTTGAATTCGCTCAACGTGAGATAAGGGAACGGGTCGGGGGTTATGAAGGTGAAGGATAAATTGCATTACGGGGATTAATGTGCGGCGATTAATGGTCTCACCGGCTTAAGGAGGATGTTCTCATATAGAGACCCAAGAAAAAAAATCTGCTTTTTATTTTTCACTCTTCGCCTCGACTAGTGTTGTTTAAAGATTCTTTTGCAAACAGAATTACATATGTATGTGGTGCCCCCTTCGCCGCACAGTTAGAAATAGTAAAATAACAAAAACAAAGCGATAAAATTAACAATAAATTTTTCATTACTTTTTAGAAATATGTCTGCTAACGCGACCATCAACAGCAACACCTTCAATAATAATAATAATAATAATAATAATAATAATAATAATAATAATAATAATAATAACAATAATAATTTAAGAAAAAGAATAGGGCAAGGATTGGACGAGCGCCAACAACAACAACCAACGATGTCAGGAGAACAACCTGCTAAAAAATCCAAGCAGCCCACCTATAAAAGATGCTTATTTTGTGATGAGAAGGTTGAAGTTCAGCTTTGGACCCAACATCAAAGAAAAAATACTCACAAAGCAAAAGCCCAACAAGCCCTCGATGAAAACGTCTCCTCAATAGAAAACGCATTCAAAACTCGTGTTAAAACATTCGTCATTGCCAACAAATATGAAGGCATGGTGAATGTCAAAACTTTATTCGAGAAGAATATTCCATTGATTAACGAGCTACTGGAAAATCAATTGGAAGCTTTGAGAGCATTTAAAGTCAGCATGGAGCTTTTTGCGAAGTTTGCAAAATTCACTAAAGAATGTGACGAGGTAGTCCAGCTTGATATTGAAAGCATGCAAACGAAAATGTTTACGAATAAGAATGAGGAAAATATAAGGGAAAACTTGAGCACGGCAATCGACAATATCAAAGCAAAATTGGAGGAGTTTCAAGAACGTCGTTGCTATCATTTCAAAGAATAGAAATCAACATCAATAAATACGACCCGCTTCGAGCTTCTTCATATTTTAATTTGCCCAAACAAATATCGAACAAACGCGCCTGCATCAATATTCAAAACAACGATGAATATTATTTTAAATGGGCCATTATATCAGCTTTCACTAAGGATACACCCCATGCCGACAGACCGTCGCATTATAAAATTCTCAACATAACAAGCGAAACAATAGAATATATAAAAATATAATGAATTTCCTCTAGCTGCCAAGAACACACACAACTTCGAAGCCAATAACCTAACCATCAGCGTAAATGTTTTTGGCTACGAGATTAATGATAGAGGGGATTATAAGATAATTGGACCCTACTATCACACGCGCCAAGAAAAGGCAAAGCATATTAACTTGCTTTATTGTGAAAGTCGTGATAATGACAAAACTCAGTATGTATACATTAAAAACGTCTCGCGTTTATTGGGAAGCCAGATAGTCAAAAAAGAACATAGAATGCATCTATGTAACGGCTGCTTGTTACGATTCGCCACAGAATCCAGACTGCAAAAACATAAGAGCGAATGTCTCAAACTAGTCACGATTATGCCCGAGGAAAATAACAAAATAATCAAATTTAAAAAACACAATCGTAAACTAAAAGTCCCATTTGTGGTATATGCGGACTTCGAGTCGATTTTGCGTCCCGTGACTCATTGCTCACCCGATCCCGAAACTTCGTCGACAACTGATGTACAGCACCATATACCGTGTGCCTTTTCTTATCACATCAAATGCTCCTTTGATGATGATTTGAATAAGCACCGCACATTTGTTGGTAAGTTAAAAAAATTTAACAAAAAAAAAAAATCAAAAACTAAAAAATAAACATTTTCCGTTTTACAGGAGAAAACTCACCATCGCAATTTGTGAAGATGCTAACCAAAGATCTGACACATCTTCACAGAGAAATCATTGCACAGCCAAAACCGATGCTGCCACTAACACTGAACGAGACCCATCATCAAAACACCTCACCATTATGTAATATATGTAAAGGTAGATTTAAGGAAATAGATGTAAGAGTAAGGGATTGTGGGGTTTCTCTATTCTACATGAGAACCAACCCACAATTCCAACCACAATTTCCACCTTATTTCGACCGCTTTCAGCGCGTCATACATACCCATTTCCCTTATATGCTATTCACCTGAAATACATGTTTTCCCCAAGGACGCATAGCTAAACTCATTATCCTATGCAGATAATGCATAATTGAGTTTAGCCACTATCTTCGCTATACGGCAACACTATTGCTCTAACCATGGGATTTCCACCGGAAATTCCATTCGTATTGGTTAGCAACAACCAAGTCAAATCAAGCGACGCGGTTTCAGCATCATCCATTGGCTTGGGTATTTACCAACATTCTATAGAGTTTTTCCCACGGTATTATTTCCCTAGCCGATGCGGCGTCCTATTGACTTTTCCCAGATCACCCATTCGCTTGAGATCAATGATCTCTTTTTGCAGGTGAATAGCACCAGCTAGGTTCTCCTCTCCTTCGCAGTTCTGTCTTTACATGGTTCAATGCGCTCTGACTACACTATAGCCGTAACACTGGGTCAGTAGGTCATGTCAGTAGCTGCATTTGATACCAACACACACAACCGAAGCTACCTCGAGATCACAACACATCGTGTTTCTGTTCCCTCATTCTCCACGTCCGTCAATTACCAATTAACAGAAGTTACCACACTTTGACGAGCGTGAAGCTGAGAGAGCAGAGGCGTGGTCTCTTTTGGTTGCCCTGTGTGTAAAATGAAATACCGAATTTCACCCCTGATTAAATCAATCAGATCTCAACCACCATCGCGCAGATCTCAACGCTGCCGCTTAGACCAAAAAGTAATTCCGTAAATTTTAAAGAGTCGGATGTAATCTGTTGTACGTGCAGTTTCTGTGTAAAATTGTCGCGAAAGTTTTCACGATTTTTAATAAATTCTCACTGTGCCTGATCGTTTAAATTGAGCCATTACTTAGTTGCCGCCAACACGTTTTCCATCTAAATCCAAGTATTCTAATTTTTGTCTTAATGTCGCAATTATTTTGAAATAAGTGCAAATTAGCACGGAATACACTTTAGTCGTAGTGTAAATAAAGAACAAATCAAAAACTAATCTGAACACAGAAACAATCAGTGCGTTTTATTCATCGTGTCATTTGGAGTGCTGGAGTTTCAACATTTTCGTCGGAGCAACATCGTTGGGGAGTTAGTGAATCCTGTGCCCATGACCGGCATCATAAATTTACCCCCACAGGATCATTGCCACTTCACTGGTGTCTATAGAGGACCAGCCCATTCACAATGCAATTTAGATTTTCGCGTTCCAACATTTTTCCCAGTATTTTTTCATAATTTGTCGGGTTATGGTTTGCATCTATTTGTGAAAAGTCTGAGTTGTATTAAGGGGGAAATAAATATAATTCCGCTAAATAAGGCAAATTATATATCGCTTTCCAAACGCGTGTATTTAGACGAACATAATTCATTCGAAATTAGGTTTTTAGATTCATTTCGATTTCTGCAATCTAGCATAGACTCGTTAACGAGAAATTTATCGGAAGATGAGTTCATCATTAATAAGAGATTTTACAAAAACGATGACTCTTTCAAATTAATGATGAGGAAAGGTGTATTTCCCTATGAGTATCTTAATTCCTGGGCTCGTTTAGATGACTGTTCTCTTCCGCCAATTTCTGAATTCTACAATAAGCTAACGAATGAAGATTGTTTAGTTGAAGATTACGATTATGCTCAAAAAGTGTGGAGGCATTTCGATTGTAAAACTTTAAAAGAGTACATGCTTTGATATCTGCAGAGTGATGTTTTATTGTTGGCAGATGTATTTGAGAATTTTCTCAAGAATTGTTTAGATATATACGAGCTAGATCCATGTCATTATTATACATCTCCCGGTTTATCTTGGGATGCGATGTTGAAAACAACTGAAATTAATCTGGAACTTCTAACAGATGTTGAGATGCTCAATTTCTTTAAGAATGGCATCCGTGGCGGTTTATGTCAGTGTAGCTATCGACATGCCGTCGCGAATAATAAATATATAGATAAATTTGATGAGACCACACCAAATAAATTTCTTATGGATTTAGATGCAAATAACCTGTACGGTCGGGCAATGTCTCAACATCTTCCAGATGCAAACTTTCAATGGAATGATCCTAAAATTTTCACAGCCGAATATATTTTAAATTGCGACGTAAACGATAAAATCGGCTATGTGTTGGAAGTAGATTTGTCTTATCCAATTGATCTTCACGATTCACACAACGATCTTCCATTTTGCCCGGAAAATATGTCAACGCCGGGTTGCAAAATTCCTAAGCTAGTCGCCAATCTACATTCAAAGACAAAGTATATAATTCATCTGAGGAATTTGCAGCAATGTCTAAAACATGGATTGATTTTCACTAAAGTTCATAGAGTGTTATCTTTTCATCAATCTGGGTGGCTGCAAAAATATATAACCCTGAACACTGAATACAGGAAAAAAGCAAAAAATAAGTTTGACAAAGACTTTTTTAAATCAATGAACAATAGTGTTTATGGTAAAACCATGGAAAACGTAGAAAAGCGACGAGATGTGAAAATTGTAACTCAATGGGATGGACAAGGAAATTCATATAGCGCCAGAAAGCTGATTGCCAATCCCTTTTTCCATAGCGTGTCTATATTTACACCAGATATGTGCGCAATCGAAATGAACAAAGCTCGAATAGTATATGATAAACCTACTTATTTAGGCTTCGTTATACTAGAGCTTTCAAAATGGCTCATGTATGACTTTCACTATGATTACATGAGAAAAAAGTTTGATACAGCGATTCAGTTGAACTACGCGGATGCAGACTCTTTTATCTACACAATATCAGCAAACGATTTTTATTCGGATATATATAGCGATGTTGTTGACTTCGAAAAATCTAGATTTGATACGTCGAAATATCCAATAGATAACATTCATAATTTTCCTCAAATAAATAGAAAAGTTCTAGGAAAATTTAAAGATTAAAAGCCAAAATGTACTCTTTTGCATTAGACACCAATGAAGTGACAAAAAAAGCCAAAGGTGAAAACAAATGTGTTACGAATAGTTTAGATATAAGTGATTATAGAAATTGTTTATTAAGACGTAAATTATTATATAAGCCTATTGTCATATTTAGAAGTAAGATGCACAATATTTATACTCAATCTCTCAATAAGTTAGCATTAAGCGATAGCGACACAAAGAGATATATTCGTGATGATCACATAAGTACCTATGCTTGGGGGCATAATAGAATAGACAATGTTTAACATAAAAAATTATTAAATTAAAAAAAAAGTTATGTATATAGCCAATATGGTGGATATCTGGTAAATTGGAAAAAAAGTATACATACTTGAGAATTTTGAATTTTCATATAATTGTTAAATTATTACATCTTCTGACTTAAAAACGAAATTCATTATTTATATTTGATGATGCTTGAGGATCTCATACAAACTAAAAGAAAGCTCTGTACAGAAAATATATAAGTCTTTATCTCTGAATCTTTCTTTTGATGGTTTTCGGTTGGAGTTTTGGATAAAAAAAAAGCTCTGAAAAGAAAATATAGATGGCGTTATCCCCGAATCTTTCTTTTGATGGTTTTCGGCTGGTGTTTTGGATAAAAAACGATCTGAAAAAAAATATATAGATGGCGTTATCTCTGAATCTTTCTTGCGATTGTCTTCGGTGGGGTTTTTTTTTTTGGATATCTGGTAAAATGGAAGCAAAGTATGCATACTTGAGAATTTTTAATTTTCAAATAATTGTTAAATTGTTACAGATTCTGACTTAAAAACGAAATTCATTATTTATATTTGATGATGCTTGAGGATCTCATACAAACTAAAAAAGCTCTGAACAGTAAATATATAAGTCTTTATCTCTGAATCTTTCTTTTGATGGTTTTTGGTTGGTGTTTTGGATATCTGGTAAAATGGGTGAGCTTGCATTCTCTTCATATACTTAAAGTCTTTGCATCAACCAAAGTATACATACTTGAGAAAGCTAATAAAGTTAATCAAGGGTATGGGGTACAATGAATTTTCAAGTAATTTTGGAACCGCCCTGTTTGAAAACCGCGTTGTTCTGGAATCGCCTGGTGAAAAAAATGTTAAAAGTGCTAATACTGCTGCTACCGATACCGATATAATTGACAAAGTAAAGCATCAAGGACAACGATTACAATTCCAAAGCTCTCCTGAAGAAAAAACTCAGATTTTCCATGTAATATGGATAGAGGGAGGGAGAGAGAGAGAGAGAGAGAGAGAGAGAGAGAAAGAGGGGGAGAGAGAAAACATTAATTTCATTTTTTAACGTGACAACGTCTTATAAATCGGTATACCTTGGGAGGCATTCGGAAAAAAGTTTGTAGCGTTACGATAACGATAACCGATAACGCACGAGCCGCAGTGAGCGAGAGCGCGACTCTCTTAATTGCTCCTAAGTCAAATGCAGAGAGACAACGGGAATACAGACAGCGCCTTGCACTGTCGAGAACAGCTGTACAGGTTGAAAGTGTAAAGACAAAAAATACACAGAGACAACGCGAATACAGGCAGCGCCCTGCAGCATTAATTAAATCGGATATAGCTAAGAGAAAATTGTCTGTTCATAGTGGTTTCGCATCGGCAAGTTCAAACAACGTTCAATAACTACAGGTTGTAAACCTACAACAGCCTTCAGCAGCAGAACCCGTGTATTTTACAATACAACCAGTTATATCGGCGCAAGAGGTATGGGACATGAAATGGAACAAATCGATATCAAGATTTAAATTGATGTTTCTTGACAATGACTTTGGGTATGCTTGCTCTGTTTACGATAGACTTTGGTTTGAACGCGATTTAAAACCGATCACAGTGCAACAGATGAGCGTAATTTCGGACTGGCACACAAAAGAAAATCGACGACTGGTCCTGACGAATACACAGTAGTTTGCACTACTTGTAAAATTTCGTTAAGCAAACCAAAATTAATGCCTACACTTGGAGGCATTCAGAAAAAAAACACTTTAATTTTGATTTAATAACTTGTATATTCAATGTTACATATTTAGGATACGTTGTCACGAATATAATGTCCGAGCGCCTTGCTCCCAGACAACCATTTTTTTCATAACAATATCCTTTATTACTATTTTAGAACAAATATCCCTAATATCTATCCTATTAGCAACAAAATTATTTATAACAAAAAAAATATTACTTATATCTAACCTATTAGCTACAAAAATTCACATCAATTATTGCTTATAACTAACCTTTTGGCTATAAAATTATTATGTCACAATTATCACTTATATCTAACCTATTAGCTAGAAAATTATTTATACCAAAAATATTACTTATATCTATCCTATTAGCTAGAAAATTATTATACAACAAATATCGCTTATTATTAAATATAAATATTAGCTATATACACTTTTTTTATTTTAATAATTTTTATGTTAAAACATTGTCTATTCTATTATGCCCCCAAGCATAGGTACTTATGTGATCATCACAAATATATCTCTTTGTGTCGCCATCGCTTAAAGCTAACTTATTGAGAGATTGAGTATAAATATTGTGCATCTTACTTCTAAATATGACAATAGGCTTATATAATAATTTACGTCTTAATAAACAATTTCTATAATCACTTATATCTAAACTATTCGTAACACATTTTTTTTCACCTTTGGCTTTTTTTGTCACTTCATTGGTGTCTAATGCAAAAGAGTACATTTTGGCTTATAATCTTTAAATTTTCCCAGAACTTTTCTATTTATTTGAGGAAAATTATGAATGTTATCTATTGGATATTTCGACGTATCAAATCTAGATTTTTCGAAGTCAACAACATCGCTATATATATCCGAATAAAAATCGTTTGCTGATATTGTGTAGATAAAAGAGTCTGCATCCGCGTAGTTCAACTGAATCGCTGTATCAAACTTTTTTCTCATGTAATCATAGTGAAAGTCATACATGAGCCATTTTGAAAGCTCTAGTATAACGAAGCCTAAATAAGTAGGTTTATCATATACTATTCGAGCTTTGTTCATTTCGATTGCGCACATATCTGGTGTAAATATAGACACGCTATGGAAAAAGGGATTGGCAATCAGCTTTCTGGCGCTATATGAATTTCCTTGTCCATCCCATTGAGTTACAATTTTCACATCTCGTCGCTTTTCTACGTTTTCCATGGTTTTACCATAAACACTATTGTTCATTGATTTAAAAAAGTCTTTGTCAAACTTATTTTTTGCTTTTTTCCTGTATTCAGTGTTCAGGGTTATATATTTTTGCAGCCACCCAGATTGATGAAAAGATAACACTCTATGAACTTTAGTGAAAATCAATCCATGTTTTAGACATTGCTGCAAATTCCTCAGATGAATTATATACTTTGTCTTTGAATGTAGATTGGCGACTAGCTTAGGAATTTTGCAACCCGGCGTTGACATATTTTCCGGGCAAAATGGAAGATCGTTGTGTGAATCGTGAAGATCAATTGGATAAGACAAATCTACTTCCAACACATAGCCGATTTTATCGTTTACGTCGCAATTTAAAATATATTCGGCTGTGAAAATTTTAGGATCATTCCATTGAAAGTTTGCATCTGGAAGATGTTGAGACATTGCCCGACCGTACAGGTTATTTGCATCTAAATCCATAAGAAATTTATTTGGTGTGGTCTCATCAAATTTATCTATATATTTATTATTCGCGACGGCATGTCGATAGCTACACTGACATAAACCGCCACGGATGCCATTCTTAAAGAAATTGAGCATCTCAACATCTGTTAGAAGTTCCAGATTAATTTCAGTTGTTTTCAACATCGCATCCCAAGATAAACCGGGAGATGTATAATAATGACATGGATCTAGCTCGTATATATCTAAACAATTCTTGAGAAAATTCTCAAATACATCTGCCAACAATAAAACATCACTCTGCAGATATCAAAGCATGTACTCTTTTAAAGTTTTACAATCGAAATGCCTCCACACTTTTTGAGCATAATCGTAATCTTCAACTAAACAATCTTCATTCGTTAGCTTATTGTAGAATTCAGAAATTGGCGGAAGAGAACAGTCATCTAAACGAGCCCAGGAATTAAGATACTCATAGGGAAATACACCTTTCCTCATCATTAATTTGAAAGAGTCATCGTTTTTGTAAAATCTCTTATTAATGATGAACTCATCTTCCGATAAATTTCTCGTTAACGAGTCTATGCTAGATTGCAGAAATCGAAATGAATCTAAAAACCTAATTTCGAATGAATTATGTTCGTCTAAATACACGCGTTTGGAAAGCGATATATAATTTGCCTTATTTAGCGGAATTATATTTATTTCCCCCTTAATACAACTCAGACTTTTCACAAATAGATGCAAACCATAACCCGACAAATTATGAAAAAATACTGGGAAAAATGTTGGAAAGCGAAAATCTAAATTGCATTGTGAATGGGCTGGTCCTCTATAGACACCAGTGAAGTGGCAATGATCCTGTGGGGGTAAATTTATGATGCCGGTCATGGGCACAGGATTCACTAACTCCCCAACGATGTTGCTCCGACGAAAATGTTGAAACTCCAGCACTCCAAATGACACGATGAATAAAACGCACTGATTGTTTCTGTGTTCAGATTAGTTTTTGATTTGTTCTTTATTTACACTACGACTAAAGTGTATTCCGTGCTAATTTGCACTTATTTCAAAATAATTGCGACATTAAGACAAAAATTAGAATACTTGGATTTAGATGGAAAACGTGTTGGCGGCAACTAAGTAATGGCTCAATTTAAACGATCAGGCACAGTGAGAATTTATTAAAAATCGTGAAAACTTTCGCGACAATTTTACACAGAAACTGCACGTACAACAGATTACATCCGACTCTTTAAAATTTACGGAATTACTTTTTGGTCTAAGCGGCAGCGTTGAGATCTGCGCGATGGTGGTTGAGATCTGATTGATTTAATCAGGGGTGAAATTCGGTATTTCATTTTACACACAGGGCAACCAAAAGAGACCACGCCTCTGCTCTCTCAGCTTCACGCTCGTCAAAGTGTGGTAACTTCTGTTAATTGGTAATTGACGGACGTGGAGAATGAGGGAACAGAAACACGATGTGTTGTGATCTCGAGGTAGCTTCGGTTGTGTGTGTTGGTATCAAATGCAGCTACTGACATGACCTACTGACCCAGTGTTACGGCTATAGTGTAGTCAGAGCGCATTGAACCATGTAAAGACAGAACTGCGAAGGAGAGGAGAACCTAGCTGGTGCTATTCACCTGCAAAAAGAGATCATTGATCTCAAGCGAATGGGTGATCTGGGAAAAGTCAATAGGACGCCGCATCGGCTAGGGAAATAATACCGTGGGAAAAACTCTATAGAATGTTGGTAAATACCCAAGCCAATGGATGATGCTGAAACCGCGTCGCTTGATTTGACTTGGTTGTTGCTAACCAATACGAATGGAATTTCCGGTGGAAATCCCATGGTTAGAGCAATAGTGTTGCCGTATAGCGAAGATAGTGGCTAAACTCAATTATGCATTATCTGCATAGGATAATGAGTTTAGCTATGCGTCCTTGGGGAAAACATGTATTTCAGGTGAATAGCATATAAGGGAAATGGGTATGTATGACGCGCTGAAAGCGGTCGAAATAAGGTGGAAATTGTGGTTGGAATTGTGGGTTGGTTCTCATGTAGAATAGAGAAACCCCACAATCCCTTACTCTTACATCTATTTCCTTAAATCTACCTTTACATATATTACATAATGGTGAGGTGTTTTGATGATGGGTCTCGTTCAGTGTTAGTGGCAGCATCGGTTTTGGCTGTGCAATGATTTCTCTGTGAAGATGTGTCAGATCTTTGGTTAGCATCTTCACAAATTGCGATGGTGAGTTTTCTCCTGTAAAACGGAAAATGTTTATTTTTTAGTTTTTGATTTTTTTTTTTTGTTAAATTTTTTTAACTTACCAACAAATGTGCGGTGCTTATTCAAATCATCATCAAAGGAGCATTTGATGTGATAAGAAAAGGCACACGGTATATGGTGCTGTACATCAGTTGTCGACGAAGTTTCGGGATCGGGTGAGCAATGAGTCACGGGACGCAAAATCGACTCGAAGTCCGCATATACCACAAATGGGACTTTTAGTTTACGATTGTGTTTTTTAAATTTGATTATTTTGTTATTTTCCTCGGGCATAATCGTGACTAGTTTGAGACATTCGCTCTTATGTTTTTGCAGTCTGGATTCTGTGGCGAATCGTAACAAGCAGCCGTTACATAGATGCATTCTATGTTCTTTTTTGACTATCTGGCTTCCCAATAAACGCGAGACGTTTTTAATGTATACATACTGAGTTTTGTCATTATCACGACTTTCACAATAAAGCAAGTTAATATGCTTTGCCTTTTCTTGGCGCGTGTGATAGTAGGGTCCAATTATCTTATAATCCCCTCTATCATTAATCTCGTAGCCAAAAACATTTACGCTGATGGTTAGGTTATTGGCTTCGAAGTTGTGTGTGTTCTTGGCAGCTAGAGGAAATTCATTATATTTTTATATATTCTATTGTTTCGCTTGTTATGTTGAGAATTTTATAATGCGACGGTCTGTCGGCATGGGGTGTATCCTTAGTGAAAGCTGATATAATGGCCCATTTAAAATAATATTCATCGTTGTTTTGAATATTGATTCAGGCGCGTTTGTTCGATATTTGTTTGGGCAAATTAAAATATGAAGAAGCTCGAAGCGGGTCGTATTTATTGATGTTGATTTCTATTCTTTGAAATGATAGCAACGACGTTCTTGAAACTCCTCCAATTTTGCTTTGATATTGTCGATTGCCGTGCTCAAGTTTTCCCTTATATTTTCCTCATTCTTATTCGTAAACATTTTCGTTTGCATGCTTTCAATATCAAGCTGGACTACCTCGTCACATTCTTTAGTGAATTTTGCAAACTTCGCAAAAAGCTCCATGCTGACTTTAAATGCTCTCAAAGCTTCCAATTGATTTTCCAGTAGCTCGTTAATCAATGGAATATTCTTCTCGAATAAAGTTTTGACATTCACCATGCCTTCATATTTGTTGGCAATGACGAATGTTTTAACACGAGTTTTGAATGCGTTTTCTATTGAGGAGACGTTTTCATCGAGGGCTTGTTGGGCGTTTGCTTTGTGAGTATTTTTTCTTTGATGTTGGGTCCAAAGCTGAACTTCAACCTTCTCATCACAAAATAAGCATCTTTTATAGGTGGGCTGCTTGGATTTTTTAGCAGGTTGTTCTCCTGACATCGTTGGTTGTTGTTGTTGGCGCTCGTCCAATCCTTGCCCTATTCTTTTTCTTAAATTATTATTGTTATTATTATTATTATTATTATTATTATTATTATTATTATTATTATTATTATTATTATTATTATTATTATTATTATTATTATTATTATTATTATTATTGAAGGTGTTGCTGTTGATGGTCGCGTTAGCAGACATATTTCTAAAAAGTAATGAAAAATTTATTGTTAATTTTATCGCTTTGTTTTTGTTATTTTACTATTTCTAACTGTGCGGCGAAGGGGGCACCACATACATATGTAATTCTGTTTGCAAAAGAATCTTTAAACAACACTAGTCGAGGCGAAGAGTGAAAAATAAAAAGCAGATTTTTTTTCTTGGGTCTCTATATGAGAACATCCTCCTTAAGCCGGTGAGACCATTAATCGCCGCACATTAATCCCCGTAATGCAATTTATCCTTCACCTTCATAACCCCCGACCCGTTCCCTTATCTCACGTTGAGCGAATTCAAACTGACTGTTAATCAATATCATGAATGTTTGTTACATATAAGGCAAAAACATCACTAAACAAAAACACCCTAAATATGTCCCTCCAAATCCTCCCAACTACTTGTGACTCCCTACTCTATGAAGAACAATTTTTTTTTTTTTTTTTAATTTTTTTTTGTATTTTTTTTATTTTTTTTTTTATTTTTTGTGTCTAATATTCATTCTTTAAAACTGTGTAAGTTTGTGAGAACAGAGACTGGACAATGACCGCTGAACGAAAAAAACAAATAAATCTATACACAATTCCACATATCCTTTTATAGAAAAAATTTCACACCAATTAACCCCAATTTAGGTTTTCAGAAAAAATCCGCCCCAGTGATATGCAAAATCCAACGAATATTAAAAAAAAACATAACTCGAAAAAAACGCATTAAAAATGTTCCTCCAAATCCAAATCAGCGCAGACCGAAAAAACTATTTAAATCTACAGACAATTTCACACCAATTAAACTCAATTTAGGTTTTCAGAAAACATCCGCCCCGATGATACGCAACATCCAACGAATATACCACACACACAACATTTATGCAAATAAATTATTCGTCAACGATACTTCGACATTCTCTAAACAGTACACGCCAACTAGCGTCACTTTGATGTAGACGACAAATACAATTGGGAGCACAGCTGTTTTCAATATTTCAAAAAATGAATAATAGTATAAGATAACTTACCGTTTGATGATTTTTTGTGAAATGTTTGCAGCAATCTGTCTTCGATTGGGCAACCTCCGCGTAACAATTCCCTGTTTAGCTGGCTGGTTTGTTTTCTCACTTTTCAAACACTTTTATTATTTAGTTTATTGAAATATAGATTCAATCGCGATCAATAAATTCAAAACAGCTTTGAGCTCAATTTGATTTTCCCACTTTTCAAACACTTTATTATTTAGATTAATGATTTAATTAAGATATGAATATCTATATACCAACGGAAACTTTTTTATTTTTTGTTAAATGACTGTCGAGAGTCGATCTTAGTGACACAACGATTTCTAACTAGCCATACTGCATCCAATATAGCGAAATTCACTCACGAATAACACTCTCTCTCTCTCTGTCACACACACACACACACACGCACACACGCACACACAGAAACAACAAAGTTAACAAAGTGGTGTCTTAAAAAAGTGCATACGGAGATCAACACACACCACGGAGTCAATTCGTTGAATCAAACAAGGTGATCGTTTTTGAACTATATATATTAAAATAAATAGTAAAATAAAAATAGCGGTGAAAGGACCTGTCAAAGACAGATGGTGGATTTTGCTTTAATCCACACGTGGAACAAGTGGATGTGTGGGACGTGAATTGATTTCAGGTGCCTTAAAGTAATCTACGGGTTCTGGAAACAAAGAGAAAACGAACGCAACAGCCACTAACAAAAAAAGGAAATGTTTCTTAGCTCAAAATGCGGCGGACGCAAACCACCCAATTAGCGACGCACCAAACTAACCTCGAAATAGGTGATGAACTGTCGCCGCAAACTGAGAGGCCAGTGGGGCCAAATGAACAGGACGAATTGTTTTGCCAGCTAGACAAACAAATTAAAAGTCTTGTGAAAATGCTGGAGGAACTCCAGAGGCGTTCTATCCACCAACCGATGCGCGATACAATTGAAAGCATCAGGGTGCTGTATAAGGCACTGGAAACCTGGACGGCGGAAAATAAATCGAGCGCAGTAATAAAAAAGGATACCGAGACGCAGACATTACCTCTGCTGCCAGTGGTTCACGCCACCAAGAAGAAAGGGACAACGGCCAGCATAACCCCAGAAGAAGAGCAGAATCAGTCTATCCCTAAAGCTCCAGTTCAGAAAGAGGAATAGACGGCGGTACAGAGAAAGGTACCAAAGGAAAGAGCAGGCGAAAAAGAGCGGCAAATAGGTGCTACCAAGGGGGCTGGCGGCAAGCGAAACACCCCCAGCAAGGGAAAAGCGAGTACGAACTTGCTAAAAACGAAGCAACTGAGACCGGACGCCATTGTCATCGAAGCAAAGGAACAGATGTCGTATGCGCAGATCCTAGGAAAAGTTAAGGCGGATCCTAAGCTGGGAGACATTGGGAAAGCGATATCTAAGTTCAGGAGGACCCAAAAAGGAGATCTGCTTCTTCAGCTCAGTGGATCGTGCGAGAGAACTGCTGAATACAAAAACGCACTCAGTAAGGCGTTAAGAGACCAGGCAGCGTTAGAACGCTCACTCACCGTACAACGTCGACGAAATTACGTCAAAAGAGGAAATCTGTCAGGCCGTGAGAGCCCAATTTGGTCTAGAGATACCAATGGCCGATATAGTAGCATTGCGCAAAGCGTACGGAGGGACTCAAACAGCGACAATAAGTCTCTCAACAGAAAACGCAAAGAAACTGCTGGGAGCAGAAAAAAAATAAAGTTGGTTATCTGTTGCATTCGGGAACAGACGGTGCTGAGAAAGTGCTTCAAATGCCTTGAGTTCGGACACATTGTCAAACAATGCAAGTGCGATGAAGACCGGTCCAAGCTATGCAGAAGATGTGGAACTGAGGGTCACATAGCAAAAGACTGTAGAAGCGATCCCCTATGCATGTTCTGTAAAAAGGACCACCCAGACGAGGCGAAGCATATAGCTGGCAGCAGTAAATGCATTGTATTTAGGAGAGCAGTCACAGGGAAACAAATATGAAGATTATCCAAATTAATCTCAATCACTGTGAGGCAGCTCAGGACATCCTGAAACAAACAGCTAGGGAGGAGAGAGCTGACGTCATTCTCATCAGCGAACCGTACAAGGCTCTCAGCAACAACATATGGGTGAGCGACAAAACAAATACCGCAGCTATATGGTTAGGTGGAAGACATGCGTTTCAAGATGTCTACAAACAAACCGAGGGCTTTGTCAGGGCAAAAATTAATGGCATACATTTTTACAGCTGTTATGCCAGCCCGAGTTGGTCCCTTAGCCAATACCAGGCTATGCTGGACAATTTGGTGGCAGATGCCCAAGGAAGGCCTAAAGTGATTATAGCCGGCGACTTCAACGCATGGGCAGCGGAATGGGGCAGCCGATCAACAAACACTAGAGGCCGCATTCTCCTGGAAACCTTTGCATCTCTGGACATCGGCATTGCAAACGCCGGGCGGGTAAATACATACCGTAACGGAGGAAGGGGCTCGGCCATCGACATCACTTTTGCGAGCAACTCCCTCCTACGTAAGTTAAAATGGCGGGTCAGCGAGGAATACATGCACAGCGACCATCAGGCCAGTAAAGTCAATATACAAGAAATCCAACGTACAAGGAGTCTCCAAGCAGGTGGCCCGAAATGGAAATACACATCTTTTGACAATGACTCCTTTGAACTAATATTGAGTACCAACGATGTAACCAATGCTGAAACAGCCGAAGCCCCGTCACACCAACTCATTCGTGCTGCCACGACAGCGTCCGATGCAGCTATGGCTCGGAGATCTAACGGAGAATTTATCACACCTTGTTATTGGTGGAATGAGGAAATAAAGGCACTCAGGACTCGCTGTCTACAAGCCCGACGCAAAGTGCAGCGGTCTAGGCGGACAGCCAACTTCCAAGAGCACTTGGACGAGTTCCGGTCAGTACGGCGCAATCTACAAAAGGCGATCAAGGACAGCAAAACGAGGTCCTTCAAAAGCCTATGCGAAGGAGCCGATATAAATCCATGGGGTACGGCGTACAAGATGGTAATGACTAAGTTGAAGGGTTCCAGGTCCCCGCAGATATCATGTCCAAAAATGCTGAGGTCAATAGTAAACCAACTATTCCCACAAGGCACATCTCCACATTACGACTTAATAAGCGAGACAGAGTTGGAGGACATCTCGTGAATCACGGCAGACGAGCTACAGTCAGCATGCAGGAGGATACAGGACGGCAAAGCGCCGGGTCCTGACGGAATTCCAAACAAGGCGGTGAAAGCGGCAGCTGAAAGTCTACCGGACATGTTTATAACCACCATGCAAACGTGTCTAGAGGAAGGTGTCTTTCCAGAAACTTGGAAACTGCAACACTTGGTGCTCCTACCAAAAAGTAAAAAACCACCCGGAAAACCACCATATCGCCCAATATACCTTCTAGACACTATGGGAAAGATATTGGAAAGAGTGATATACGAAAGACTGCTAACCGTAGCAGAAGAAAAAGCAGCCCTATTGAACCAGCAATACGGGTTTAGAAAATCGCGCTCCACCGTCGACGCCATAAAGAGAGTAGTTGACATTGCGACGGAAGCAATAAGTGGAGAGAGATGGCGCTGGGGCACAAAGGAATACTGTGCAGTTGTAACACTGGACATAAAGAATGCCTTTAACTCGGCAAAATGGCCAGTCATATATAGAGCGCTTCACAGAATGGGCACCCCGCACTACCTCCAGAGAATAATTTCCAGCTACCTCACTAACAGGAAGCTGAGGTATGCAACAGACGATGGTGTAAAATACCACAACGTCTCAGCAGGAGTTCCACAAGGATTAGTTCTGGGACCCCTCTTATGGAACATCATGTACGATGGCATTTTGCGATTGGTGTTGCCACAACAGGTGCAGTTGATGGGTTTTGCGGACGACATTGCCCCTGTGGCAGTGGCAAAACATATTCATGAGATAGGGGCAGCTACTAACGAGGCAGTGGTGAAAGTCAACGAATGGCCGGTATCCGCTGGTCTCGAGCTAGCAGACCACAAAACAGAGGCGGTTTTAATAACTAGCCAAAAAATGGTGGAATATATCAATATAAGGGTCGGAGATCAAATTATTAGATCGAAAGACGCAATAAAATATCTAGGAGTTATGATCGACAACAGGCTACAATTCAAAGAGCATATCAAGTATTCTAGCAAAAAAGCGTCAATGCTGCAAGCAGCACTTGCTCGAATACTACCAAACATCGGAGGACCTGGATATTCACGAAGAATCTTGATGTCTAGAGTAGTGACCTCGGTCCTACTATACGCCGCCTCTGTTTGGGGCAGTATACTGACGACGAAGGAAGCGCGGAGAAAGCTGACGTCAGTCTATAGACTCTGTGCCTTAAGAACCATCAGCGGTTTCCGAACCATCTCGGACGAAGCTGCTTTTGTCGTAGCCGAAATGGTTCCAATTGATATCCTTGCGGACGAGATGTTAAGAATCTACAACAGGAGAGCGTCAAGGCAACTGGAACCAACAGCAGTCAAGGAGATCAAGGAGGAAGAGAAAGCAACCTCATTAACCATATGGCAAACTCGGTGGGACAACACTACGAAAGGCAGATGGACGTACAAATTAATCCCATCTATCGCCACCTGGATGAAGAGAGACCACGGTGCCTGCAACTACCATCTTACCCAGTTCCTGACCGGCCATGGTGGATATCGCAAATATCTGCACCGTTTTGAACACAGCAGCTCACCGTTGTGTCCAGCGTGTCCAAACCAAGAGGAACATACGGAGCATGTGGTGTTCCACTGTAGACGCTTTAACGAAGGAAGACCCAATTTCCCAGGCCCGCAAGATCTCATAGAGCAGATCCTATGCTCCGAGGATAACTGGATGGAGATAAGCGCATATGTGACCAAAGTGCAACTCGAACTTAGCAGAATCGAGAAAGTAAGGCAAGTACAAATAGCCGACATGGAGAGAGCAGCTTAAAAAAGCATAAAGCTAACCAGCCCCGCGAAGTAATACCTAACGGCAGTCCCGCGGGGAGAGTGTTTGACGGGGGTGAGGGTGTGGTTTAGTACGCGGGCGTCCGACTTGGAACCGTCGTTCCAGGTCACGAATCGTGCATGCTAGTCGCACGGGGGCTGCTAGTATCTATGAAGATTCCACATCCGTTGACGCATAAAAAAAAAACACGCACACACACACACACATATAATTTTAATGAAGACACATATGGCGCGCAGACGTGTTTGGACGTTTCTATTCAATCAAAATATTAGAATTTAGAAATTGAGTTGTTTTTCTTGACGCCGCAATTACACAATATGGTGAAATTTATATAATCACTCGTTGACTCATTAATGCATTTACAAATTGAGCTGAGAAAAGTATTAATCCCAACAGCATACAATAGAAATAGCAAAATCCCAACACCCAAAAGTTGTATCCCTAAAAGTATACTCTAAAATAAAACACAACTCAAAATTCCCCACAAGAGAGTTGTAGCGTTCTACGAACGCACAATTCCGCCCAGGTAGGGTTCCTACCCTTCAAGGAACACACCTACTCTGAAAACGTTACACGCACCCACAGACGCGTGCCACTAAGTCCGCTAGGGCCCTGAAACATTTGGCCAATGTTGAACCCGACACGAAAAAGTGTTACGTGCGTCGGCCACCCCATCAATTAATAATTTTGTATTTAATTATTAACATAATTTGTTTTAAGGAAGTATGATGGTAAGGTGGTGGAGGAATTGCACGATCCAGAAGTGAGTTTTTGAACACGCCCCGATTCGGGTGTGGATCGTGCAGTTCTTAGAGTTCGAATTTGGTTTTCGAAGTGGACGTGAATGGGGAGCGAGAGAGACAGAGGGTCAATGTTTTGAGGTACGGTTTTTTTGGTTGACGTTCCGTTGTCAGAAGAAGAATAAAAGGAGTCCCATAAAAAACGTTGTGTAGAAGAAAGGGCAGAAAAAGCCGAAACACCGAACTGTCGTGAACCGTTTTTTTTGTTACCGGAGATAATTGTTTGTTCGATTGAAATTGAGGTGTAAAAGAAAAAGTGCAATTTAATGTGTACTGAATAAACTGTGGAGTTGTTTTAAGTTTTGTTTTTTTTTGTTCGGTTGGAATTGAGGTGTTATCGAAACCTAATTCGTATCGTATATCTGAAGTTTAGCAGTTGATTTTCTTTTTTTGAATTGAGAGAATTCAATGGAAAACATTGTTGGACTTGAACAGGAAGACCTTTAACGTTGTGTTACCTAATGGACGATCTCAGTGGACATACAACTCAGTGTTGATAAGATTGTGTTGCAATTGGTGCTGCAGATTCAGTAAGGGAGAAGCTAGAACGCATTTCGAGGATAAAAGACGGCACATAAGAAGAAGACCTTTAACGTTGTGTTGCCTAATGGACGATCTCAGTGGACATACAACTCAGTGTTGATGAGATTGTGTTGCAATTGGTGCTGCAGATTCAGTAAGGGAGAAGCTAGAATGCATTTCGGGGATAAAAGACGGCACATAAGGATCCCTCTACAGCAGAAGACAGAATTCTGTGAACCGGTTGGAGCCGTGGCTCAGCATCGGGACAGCGAGTGGAATAATTAGGTAATAAATCTAATCCTTTCCCACTATACCTCCACAGCGGAAGTGCAAGGCACGCACTGAATAATTAGTTACCACACCCATCAGCATCATAATATTCATAAACATAATATTACAAAAGCAAGGAACTGAACGTCCCAAAGAAACGGCAACCTCATGCAATAAAGCATATCGCCTATCCGCACCAAATTGAAGGCAACCGTAATTATCTCGACGAGATAATTCGGAAAATTTATGAGGTTAAAAACCTACGGAGTTTTCAGCCTACAAGTATACTCTAAAATAAAACACATCTCAAAGCTCCCAAGAGAGCTTTCAATATGACGTCACTCACTGATGACGTCACTTCCTGTTCCAGAATCGGCAAAAAAGTGGGCTCGAAATGCCATAAACATACTACTGCGGTGTATTCGCATTGTACCAGATCCCGGTTGTAGTGACGATGATGATGAAAACAGTAATTCATTATTTGACGTAAATTATATTTAATAAACGTGAATTAAAAACTATACAAAAACATGATTTTTTCATAGACTTTTGATCATAAGAAAAACCGTGATAGGCATTAAATTTTTTCACATTATAAAATTGTATATTGTATTATAGATTTAAATCAAGCGGATGCGCTGTTGATTGAAAGGAAATAGTTTGTAAAGCACTCATTAGAACGGGTGCGTTGTATTAAATTAAAATGGGGGGTTTTGACTGCACCGTAAATACATACTAATTACCTATCATCTTATTTCATATTCTTGAAGTATCATTTGCCTGAAAAAATATGTATGTAAACAAATACTTAACTTGTGTTTGCTAATTAGTATATTGTATTGCAAATGTAAATCAAGCACGTGTTGTTGAATGAAAGAAAATAAAATGCGTTGTATTAATATTCAATACACTTCGACTCCAGATGAAACAACTCCACGAGGAAATTCGCTGCCTAAAAACAACCAATAAAATCAGAGATGACGTCTGCCTGCTCAACACCCCGGACTAGCCCCATCATCTCCAAACCAACAATTGTTGTCCCCCGAAACACCATCGCTCCAACAAAAGAAGACAGCCGGAATCAAATGCCTAACACTCACGCCAAAAATACAAGACCACCACCCATCTATATTAAAAATATAACAAGCAACAAAGAACTAATTAGAATGCTTGAAAGTACCTTAGGCCATCGCAATTTCACCACAAACACAAGAGGAGCTTCGACTTCCACCACAACAACAACTTTAACGGATCACAATAAGGCGGTAGAAAAACTTGTGCAACATAAGATTGCATTTTTCACTTTTCAACATGGGCAGTTGAAACCAGCAACTTTCATCTTAAGGCATATCTGTCCAGCATGGACTAATCATACAAATTCCTCCAACTGATGTCACCCGGCTCAAACAAATAAAATATCTGTTCACGCATAAAATTGCGATTGAGGAACCACATAAACAAAACGTCCTTCATTGCAAAAGATGCCAAGGTTCAGGACACTTGGCGGCCGCATGTCATCTAAGTGTACGATGCGTAAAGTGTGCAGAGCAACATCAACCTGGAGAATGTAAGGTCAGCCCGCCTGGGATGGAACCAGGAACAATCCAAACTACAAACCCCGATGGATGGATGACATGCTGTAACTGTGAAGGACCCCACCTTGCCAACTTCTCGCAATGTCCTCATAAGCTGAGGATTCTAGAAAGGCGAACAACACCCATGGCAACGAGCAAACCTTCACCAACCAAAACAACACCACATCAATCAATAACTCCTACAAGTCCAGGAATGTCATACGCTAAGGTTGTCAAGGATTCCCTTAACATGACAAGAAATCACCAATCCAACAGTAACGATCTGAATCTGGACATCACAGGATACATAAGTAGTTTACAGAAGATGCTGCCCACGTTGAAGCACAGCTCAGAAATAGAAAAAAAAAAGGTCAGATTTTATATCTTATAACTTCACATATCCTCTCCCTTAATGGCTAATTTAACCATAATTTCCCTCAACGCAGAGTCCATATATTCCAATATTCGCAGACAACACCTCCGATTGTTCGTTGAAAAGTTTTCTCCAGTTATCCTCCTTCTCTCAGAAACTTGGCTTAAACCAAACTCCCGAGTATCTATCCCGAATTATACACTTGTTTCTAATCCACGAACCACTGGACCTCGTGGATGTACTGGAATTCTAATACACAAGAAATTCCAATATTCCGAAATTAGGTTCACCAATATAAATAATATTGAGTACACGGCAATTAAAATCTTTTACAAAAGCAACAAAGTGCTTGTACTGTCGTCCGTATACATTCACCCTTCTCGGGAACCAAACTTCCCTAGTTCCGAAATCGCTGAGATAATCCAACAGTCTCTACCTGCACCTTTCATAATAGGAGGAGACTGGAATGCTAGGCATACTTCATTTAACGACACTAAGTGCAATAAATACGGTTGCCAACTTCTAGCACTCCTTCAACTCCATCCATATATCTATGCGGACTGTCCATTACAGCCAACACGTATCTCCAATACTACTAAATCAACAACAGATTTTTTCCTAAAATCCGTAGACGTCTACTCACCTAACCTCCCTACAGTATCCTTCGAATTTCCTTCCCATCATGGGCCCGTCCACACCACTGTCCAAATCCCAGCCCTCGAACCATGTTACTCATTCAATCCGATCCCGAATTTCTCCAGGACAAACTGGAAAAGAGTCAATAGGGACATTGCCGCCAGTTTTACAGACTATACTTTGCCAGAGACTTCAAATCTACTCCCTGCTGAAATTGATCAAGCAGCCTTAAGAATAGAGCAAATATTAAAAAATGCCCTCTTCAGCCACACACCTACATCCATCCCTCATAATCATCTAGGAAAACCTTTACCCGACATCCCTACAAAACTGTTACGCGTAAAAAAACAGCTTAGACGAAAACTACATAGCAGTTACTCCCCTTTTATTAAAAATCAAATCCAACTCTTGACTACCCTGATAAATGGACAACTAAAACAATTTGCCGACCAGGCTTAGACGTCTATACTTAAAAATATTAAACCCAATCGTGATTTATTCGAACATATCAACAGACTAACGGGTCGAAAATACAAACCTCGAATCGATTATATTATCAACCCTACTAACAATCACCCAGTCCAATCAGATATTGACATAGCAAACTGTCTAGCTAATCACTTTTATAAAATCCATCAACAAAACGACTCCCTCTCAGTCTCCAATTTTCAAGATACTGTAAACGACTACATCTCACGCACAATGATACCATCCTTCACCCCTTTCATCGCGGAATTCAACGAAACAAACAAAGCGTCTCATCCTCTGGATAATGTGAACTTCCTAAGAAAAACTAGAAGATAATTGGACAAGGTAGAAAGTGAATTTAGTTAAATGCTCGTGTTGTATTCCAGAATACTACCCTTATTCGCTTTAACACTAACTCATGTCCTTTCAAACACAACCCTTAAAACTACATCCTCAGTTTATACGCCACAGTCAGTTAGAAACGAAAATCCAAGTCGGTAATTAAACCTAATCTAAGCAATAGTTAACAGAAAATTATTCTCTTCAAGGATAATTTTCTTTCTCGAAGAAGGGTGGGATGTTGTATTCCAGAATACTACCCTTATTCGCTTTAACACTAACTCATGTCCTTAAAAACACAACCCTTAAAACTACATCCTCACATATCTTACATTCTCAGTTAATACAGCACATTTCATAAATAAACAGACACAATATTCTATATCCAGTCGCTTACAGCACATTTCATAAATATGTCCCTTTTCATAACATGCACATTTTTCATTTCAAAACATGGCCACTTTGATTTTCGTTCAAAGTTTATTCAAAATTCTAAGTCACAGAGACTTCTAGATTGCTTTGTTCAGTTTATACGCCACAGTCAGTTAGAACAAAATGTTCTATATAAACAAGTAAATTTATATGAAAAAAGTAGAAAGAAGAGAGCTCAGCTTGAGATAGCTGAGTTCGATAAAATAAAAATAAAACAAAATATTTAAATAAAGAAAAGTTTAATTATTTAATAACACCTTAATTATTAATAATTATAATAACCTCCACGCTCTTCCCTCGAAAGAGGAAGCACGGCGTTGGAGCCGTAACACTCGTAGAGAATTTACTCAGATGTTAGAGTATAAGAACTAAAAGTTGAGTGTTCAATAAAGAAAGTGAATTCTGTACATAACTTGAAGAAAATGTATAAATATGTTAGAGAAAACGAACTCCTTATGATAAGCAAATGTAATAAAAATACTTGTGAGAATGAAAATTATATTGGTGACAATAAAGAAGAAATAGTGGAAACGAAATAAAAGAAAGACTCCGTGTTTTAAATTAAAAGAACAAAAGAAAATCTCATTGATTGATGTAAAAGAGTTTTTGATTCGTGCATTTCTTGGTGTTGCGACCTCTTGGTTCCAACGGTTATCCACAAACCATAACTCGTGCGAAACAATTCACGGGAATTGAAAAACAATGAATACACGATTTACAAAATATTGGTGAATAATTTCCGATTCGTTTACCGGAAAAGCGAACGACACGACCTCGAATAAACGAAAAAAAAGTCGATAAACGATAACTTTTAATGTAAGAAAAACCTCATTTACATAATGCCAAGATGACAACAAAAAAATTAATAACAAAACATGAATAACAAAAATAAACAGTGCTGCCAAACATGCAGTTAATTACAAATTCTAATAAATTAATACCAAAAAATAATAACAATTAATACTAAGAATAAACTACTAATAATCAACAACGAAACAGATAATAACAAATGGCTTGAACTAATTAGTTCACGCACGACGCGACAATTGGAATGACACAAAGACAAATTGCCAGTGAAATAAATCGCTCCCAATATTCTACAAGCCGGTATTGAAAATGACCGAATAAATAATCGATCTAGGAGACCAACAAAATGTTCGCCGACATTCGTAAAACACGCCGTTCTACGTGGAATGTTCAATACAGGAGCAATCTACAGATATTTTTAAATTTTTTACTTTCTTTTTGTTCTTTTTTTAAAAGTCGAATAACATAGATTAAAAAAGAAAACGAAATATAAATAAAAAAATAAAAATAAAAATTAGGTATGGGAGGTGGGAAAGAGAGGTGCTGTGTCGGAGAGGCATACTATATTTGGGGAGGCGAAGTCCTTTCTTCGTCACACACCCACCACCAATTGGAATGTGATCGATCTTTTATGAATTTACCTCCTTCACTGATAACCATACAAAAACGTAGGCTATCTAGAACATTGGCTATATCGTTATCATAGAGAATTCGTTTAACCCTGGTTCCACGGAAAGCGCGGGGGACTCTGCCCTTGTCTTGGCTAAGTCCTTTTCTCCACGCAAAGCGCGGTATATAATAAGGACTTTGTCCTTGTCTTTGATAAGTCCTTTTCTATCCAAGAAGGGAACGCTTCTGGGGGAACAAAACCATTCTGGAGAGTATTCTCCAGATGCATATTATTGGGATAGAATGCTTCTAAAATAAGATCATTTTCACTGCACAGATAATTTTGATTATGAAATTATCCATCCTGTTTGGCCCTGATATGTCGTACATGCCATAAATGGAGTAGAACTTTTCATGTTTCGAGTCTGGTGTTCTATACATACCAAGGCAGGAACGTAAACACTGCCTCTCGAACACCCGGAACTTGGAGGTTGGGCCAATTGATGTGTTATTTTGGAATTTTCAAATTGGTTTTTACTGATATAATTAATTTTGGATGTTGTTAAATATGTTTGTGGTTAAATATGAATATGTGTAATTGAATAATAACATTACCTGGAGTCCGTGGGCGATCACCAAAATACCAGTTGATAGGATACACGCCACGCTAATTAACTGCTCCAGCTGTTGAATTTTAGTCCCTGTGCGTGGGTAATTACTGGTTCGGATCAAAAACTCCCCGTCTCCCCGATCCTTCGGTACGTCCTCCAGCATTCACATCGCAATCCACACCACAATGCCTGGGGAATACCTTGCTGAGGGATGACAGTGTGTTGCAGTCGTACCGGTGTCGAGACCTGAAATCATGCGTTTTCTTTTTTAACTCAATCGTCCCTCAGTTCATGGAAATATATCGGCAACCGATCGCCTATCGCTTAACGTGGTTGCCAGGTACCGGTATGGCCCTTATCACATGTGTAACTGCATCGCCTGGTAAACCGCTGCCGGCTCAAGATTCCTTAACTTGTGGCTCCAATTTCTGAGTAACTCAACAGGGAACAGCAAACAGAAAACAACGCTTCCAAACGTAATTCAATTTATTTAATATGATTTTTTCGCAACGAACTTCGGAGGTAACATTTAACGGTCCGACCAAGAGTTCACAGATTTTAGGACTTTTAACTAAACTTTTTACATTTATTTAATAATTTAAAAATTTATCTTTATATTTAAATTTTTTGCGGAAATTCTCTCGCATCGTTTTATTTTCTTTATTTTTCTACTCTTTTTTCTACTTTTTCGTCGCGACCAGTTCTATCGGACTTTTTTTTTTCTTCTTTTTTAATCTTCAACAAATGGAACTCAAAAAGACTTGTCGCCTCTCTCTCGCTCTCCCTCAACCTCCTCTCCGAAAATCGAACCCGAACTCGCCCACGATCCACACTCGAATCGGGGCGTGTTCGAACACTCACATGTGGATCGTGCAATTCTTCCACCACCTTACCATCAAACTACATTAAAACAAAATTAATCTAAAAACAATCTACTGATGGGGGTGGCGGAAACCGCACGTAACATACGGAATAGACTTCTTATCATCGCATATGCACTTTTAGCTGACGTAAAGGCAGCTACTACCACATATGCTTATCAAAGTAAAGATACTGACCAAACCAGGTACCAAGGTATCTGACTACAGTTTTTACTTGTAGGGGAAGACTATTACTTCTTACAATGCAAAATTTCTCCCAATTCGGTTTTGTATACCTCGATGTATTGTTACGGACCTGGTGTCCATACCCTTGCCCAACACACTATAAACACGAATTTTCCCTCTCTACCGGTAAATTGGAAATATCTAATAATAAACTACTTTACGCAAATTCTACTTGGCAGAAAAAATAATGATAAAAGTCGTTGGCGCAGAATAAAAATAAAAACGGCAAAAAAATGAAATAATTAATTGAGAACCAGATAGGAACTAGAACGCACGTATTATAAATTCTTGAATATAAAAGATTTATCGTAATTATCCACGAAAGAAACGATAAAGGAAACAAAGGAACAAATCATTCGCAATCGAAAAGAAAGGATCTCTGTTTACACCACAACATTAAGTCCCGGAACAACGGACCAGCGGACCGGATTAGGGAGATCAAAACCCAACACCCCCAGCCACGACGACCAACGAACGTTCCAACACCTCAAAACTAAGTCTAGTAAGTCCCGATCGCTTTACTTACCCTAATATAAATTGTTGCCATAAAATCATAACAATTTTGGCAGAAGAGGTGGGCCTAGAAATAAATTAAGACAAAACAAAATACATTATTACAGCGAGAGGAGGTGACCCCGTAACTTCCAAACACCTAACGTAACAATAGCAAGCAGTACAGTTTAGGAATGTACAATATTGCATTTTGGAATAAATGATATGCAACGAGTTAATGATTGTGAAGTCTAGTGCGCTGGTATTGTAGTATAGGAACTATCGTGAAATTGCTATACTTCATAATTTTCATGGTGCTCTGATATTTTAACTTATTGTGTAATATCCTTGAAAAATGTCCTCTTGGCTTGGAACAATCTTGAAAAAAAAAGCGTTCTTGTTTTTGTGATTGGTTAAAGCGCTTATATACTAATCCAAATTTACATCGCCTTCACGTGAAATATATATGCAATCTGAACAACGATAGTCATCTGGTGCATGATAGAAATAAAATAAATGAATAAAAAAAGAAATCGAAAGTCTAGGACGTGATACGATTGTATGAACTTTTCCTTCAGTTCAGAGTTCAAAATGGAATCGCACGATACCAGAGAACGATAACCTACCCCTTTAGTTACCGCTGGAGGGCATCTGAAATCGATTCAGAAAACTAAAGTGAAAAGTTTGTTACCCGGAAGCGAAAGAACGCAACATCGAAGACATAAAATCACGCCTAAGTCGCAAAATTGCAACTAACAATTCTCTCCGTCCCGAAAACGCCCAGTTGGAGAATATACCTTTCTGGCGCAACTACCCCCATGCGTGGTTCATTCAAGCTGGGGGAATGCTCACAATGAATGGCATCGAGGTCGACAGCCAAAAGTTCTTCCTGGTCCTGGGCGCCCTAGACACCAACACAATAGACGAGCTGGCCGACGTCTTGGCCAGCCCACCAGCAGCGGACAAATACAGGACGCTTAAGGAAAGCATCCTACGTCGCACAACGGACTCTGAAGAAAAGAGGCTCCACACAGTGCTCGCAGAGCTCCAACTCGGCGATCTGAAACCTCCCCAACTGTGGTGAAAAATGAAGGCTCTCGCCGGAACGCGTATCGCCGAAGGGGTGCTGTTGGTGAAATGGAGATCGCTCCTACCGCAAAACGCCCAAAACACCCTGAGGACATTCAAGCCCCAAACAACGGAGGACCTTGTCTCCGCGGCGGACAAAGTCGTCGACAGTCCCCTGGAGGACATCATGGCGGTCGGCGACAAGAAAAGGTGCCAGGACCCACTCGCCCAGCGGATCGACACCCATCGTACAGCTAACTATCAGCAGTCACCCAACCTGGATAACCCCAACTGGCGGCAACAGCAAAGTCACCCGAGACCAAGGCCAGCAAACTGGACACACAACAGACCGGAACCCAGCAGCAATGGTGCTGGTATCATCGAGAATTCGGCGCCGATGCGCGCATTTGTAGACCACCTTACGCATTCGCAAGGTCGGGAAACTAAGTCGCCCAACCCGAATGCAGGTAACGGAGGTGGGCCCCCGCGATGAGCCTCGCCTGCTCCTACACGACCGGCCCTCCCAGATCAGGCTCCTCGTCGACAGGGGCTCGGTCGTCTCGCTGCTACCCCGGGGGGCTAAAAATCTCCGGAGACACGACCGAATTCTGTGCGCGGCTAACTCGACGCCCAAATCCGCGTACGGACACCAACGGCGCACACTGGACCTGGGTTTGCGACGGCGCCTCGAATACGACTTCATCATCGCCGACGTCCCCCACGTCATCCTGTGGGCGGACTTCCTGGCGAAATACGGACTTATGGTCGACATAAAAAACAAACGCCTAACCGACACACTCACCGACGTGGAGTCACGCGGAATCATCGCCCCAGCAGCACTGCACTCAGTTGTTGTGTTCCAGAATACTACCCCTATTAGCTTTAACACTGAATCTCCTTACATATCTAACATCTCATTTAATACATACCATAAATAAACATACATAATATTATATCAAGCCAGTTACAGTACATTTAATAACATGCCCCTTTTCATAACTTGCCCCTTTTTATTTCAAAACAGAAAAGATACACACATAACAAATGGCCTTTGTTTTATTATTCATATCAAAACAGAGCACTTTGATTTTCGTTCAAATTTTATTCAATTTAAAAGTCACAGAAACTAAAGGAATACTTTGAGAAAATTTGTTTTGTTCATATTATAATTTACAGTAAATTAGAACACAATGTTCCATAAGTAGAGAGAAATTCTAATTGTAAAATCAGTTGAGTTGAAGCAGTTGAAGTGAATCAGTTAGTTGAGAAATACAGTCGAGGAAGTTAGTTGAAGTAGAGGAGTTTTGAATCAAGAGTTTTGATTGTAGAGTTGTATTATAAATTAACTATAGTTTGAGTTGTGTAAATAAATATGAACACTAAAAATAAAACTAAACGCATTTATTAAAACCTCCACGCTCTTCCCTCGATAAAAAAGAGGAAGCACGGCGTTGGAGACGCAACACAGTCTACACTATCGCCGGCCCGTTCAACAATCACAAAATAGCACAACGATAAACGAAATTACTGGAAGAATTCCGTGACGTTTTCACCCCTAACGCCGGCCCCGTCCAGATCCCCGGACTAAAGGTAAAGCACGCCATCTGCACGATAAGCCCACCGGTCTTCGAACGCCCACGCAGACTGAGCGGCGACAAGCTCGATGCCGCCAAGGCGACCTTCGCGGACCTCCTCGAGCAGGGCATCGTTCGCCCACCTCCTCCAGCCAATGGGTAAGGCCACTCCACATGGTCGGCAAACCAGACAGCTCCTGGTGAGTAACAGGCAACTACCGCCGCCTCAACGCGTGCACCATCCCGGTCCGCTACCCGCCCCCAGTCATTGAGGTCTTGCTTCAGGAGAGCCACAGAATAACCTTCTCGACGGTGGACCTGTGCAAAGGATTCCATCAGTCTCCACCATTCCCAGCGATGCGAATTACCTTGAAGTCGAATCTTCAGCAAGGTTACGCAACCTTGCTACGGCATTAACCGCCAACCAATTCGCTGGAATTAATTCGGTTATCCCCAAGGATAACCGACATAAATATATATTAGGCAGCTTACCTGTTTTTGGGTGCTTTTCCAAACCTCTTCCCCACGGTCGTTCCTAAAAGCATAATTCACGGCAAGATTATCATCTTTCCATGACATCAATTCATCAACCGAGCTTCCACGACCGAACAATGGATGGCACATATCCACCAACACACGCTGATCTTTCCGTGTGTTATTTTCGTACCCATTCATTGACCTAGCATTATTTCGGGTTGCTTGCACAGCTGCAAGCCAGATTTCCAACGGCATGTCTATGATCTATCTTTCCTTAAGTAAAGAAGATCAAATCAAACATTGGCCTTTCAGGCGCGCATATTTTGCTTGGATCTAAGCATGACCGATTTTATGATCCGTTGCCGTTTCTGGGAACGACCACCAGCATCGGTCATGGCCACCAATTTTAGTTTACACAAAGTAAACATTCAAGCGGATACTTTCGCCTGACAGATCTTTTCAATGGGATTAACACATCCCTAACATAACATGCATCGAATCACCAGACCGAAATTTGTTTATGCTAAATGATCTAACAACGGCCATGCCCAATGTTCGATACATTTTTCCAAAATAGATTTCTGCCTTCGGCAAGGGTTTTATTGACTCACGTCAATCAAGAATCTATCCCTTGCGTATGGCGGCAGTTTATCTTGCCCAAACATGTAGCAGCCGATTCGATCTGCTACATGAGTTTTTTTCCCTTTTTTCTTTTGTTTGGACCTTCGCCATTGGCGGCGAATCCTTTAGGTTCGTTTTCGTTGGATGTCTGTAAAGAGACATCCAATATCCAGTCAGATTTTATCACCAGAGGAGTACGGAGTCAAAGTGAGTCGTGAGGTCGACGTACGATGCCAAATTAGACAATATTAATCAATTTACCAGTCGGGGAGTTGTAATGAGGTATTAACTTGCCCATTCGATTCGTTCGCAAATACATCCCTTTCGGAAATCGTAATATCTTATCATTAATGTTCGCCGGTTTCCTCGTTACATCAGTGTTAGATGTCTACGAACTCTATGGTGTCTATCACCAGGGTAAATAATGTGTCGACGCTTACCTCGTTTTAGTGAACTATCCATAGTGTGACTAGTTGTGTTGTTTTTCTTTTGTTTTCTGTACAACCATTTGATGTCAAAAATAAATTTAATAATTATCACGAGTGATCTATATCTATGTTAAGGAACCTTAAACGAAACAATAAATATCCACTCTAGAATAACAACATCCGCGTTTTAATGGTCAGCTTTCCACACGGTTCAGTGCCTTGGAACTCGTGTGTGTAGAACGGAGCCAGTTGGTCAGTGACAATTTTAGCTGCAGACATCGGTGGAGTTTTTATGCAACCCGCATCCGTGCTGATTCCGCCGTAAAAACACCCACAAACCACCCTCGGCAGAGGTGGACGCCACCAGGACCTTCCCCAAACTAACCCCTTCGACAGACCTCCGTCGTTTCCTCGGCATCGCGTCTCGCATGCCGCCAACCTACAAGCACCACTCCACGATCTACTCGAGGGCCTTGCCAAAAGGGCAACTTTAACGTGGACGCCCGAAGCGGACCGGGCCTTCCATCTGTACAAGCAGGCCATCGCCGACGCAGCTTGTACCACCTTCTTCCGCCCGGATAGGAACTTAGTGCTGACAACGGACGCCCCCGACACCGCAATAGGGGCCGCGCTAGAGCAACAATAACCTGACGACACAAGTGGACTTCTAGGCTTCTTCTCCCAAAATCTTTCGGATATCCAAAAGCGCCACAGCACATATGACAGAGATCTTTTGGCAATATACGCAGCGGTGAAACACTTCGACAGAATCCTCGAAGGCCGAGAATTCACGATATTTACCAACCACAAGCCCCTAGTCTATGCCCCTGCCCAGCCATCACACAAGGCATCACCGCGCCAAGCCAGACACCTCGAGTATGTGCTGCGTTTCAACGCCAAACTGGAGGATGCTCGAGGCGCAGACAACGTAGTAGCTGATGCTCTCTCTAGGACCCAACCCACACCTCTCTCTAGGACCCACCCCGACGATCCGCCAACAGTCACCGACAAGGACGCAACAAACAGCAACGCACAGACCGACGACTGGCGCGCCACCTACCACCGAGACGGACACTGCGCTAGACGCGCCGGAAATCTCAATGCCCACAACCCTGAGTGCGGACATAATCGCCGAAGCGCAAGCCGTCGACCCAAGCTTATCGCACTTGATGGACTCCGCCCTACAACTGCAGCTGCTCTCAATCGACGGCCACAACATCTATTGCGACACAAAGGAAAACATCATCCGACCGTACCTCCCAGAGCCCCTGCGACGGCAGGCCTTCAGCATCATTCACAGCTTGTCCCACCCAAGTGGCAGGGAAACAGCCAAAGCACTGGCGCGGAAATTCATCTGGCCCGGCGTTCGCAAGGACTCCATCCCTTGGGCACGTCACTGCGAGGACTGCCAACGCCCCAAGGTAGGACGTCCCAACAGGGAGGCCCTGGAAAAATACAATGAGCCGGACAATCGCTTCGAGCACGTCCACATAGACCTCAGCAAGATGCCACTAATTCAAGGGATGCAGTACTGCTTGACCATCATCCATAGATTCTCGCGATGGCCCGTGGGGGTGCCCCTGCTCAAAATCCTTGCCGGATCACGCCGTAAGCAAAGACTTACACCGAGAGTGGCTTTCGATTAATTAAGTCAAGCACACTCTCAGTCACCCACACAAACAAAGGATAGTCACGGCTGAATTGGCGTGGAGTCGACGCGGTATGTGAGCTATTTGGATGCGCTTGCTTCTTGATAAGCAACGCTGGATAATTCGATGTCCATTTTCTCAAACAAAATCCACCTGTCTTTAGTAGAGCGATGAGTTTGTGGGGGTTCTCTATACTACATGGAGAACCAACCCACAATTCCAATTTCCAATTTTGAACGCTAACACCCAACTCACCCATTCAAAACTTGCAAAGAATACACTTCCCAGCCTGCAACAGCATCCATTCCCAAATCTGCAAAAGCACACATTCCCAAACTTGCAAAGAATTCATTCCCCAATCTGCAATAGCATATATTTCCCAATGTGTAATAGAATGCACATTTAAAACCTACAACAGAATATACCCCGAACCATGCAACAGAATATATTTTAAATCATCTGCCTCATCTACACCAAACCGCATTTGGTTTTCCCCGAAAACCATTCCGACTCACTTCCTATTTAAACCATTTTTCTCGCTTGCAACCAAGCAGCATTTACATTTCCCAAAAACCATTTCAGTTCCCATCTTACTTAAACTATTTTTCTCGCTTGTAACCAAGCTGCATTTAGTTTCCCCATTTCGGCTCTCATCCGACCTAAACCAATTGAAACAATACCAATTCTCCTTACTGGTAAGTCACCAGCACTATGCGTTGGATTTCCACGAAACAACCATCGCAGCGATCAAGGTCCATGTTCCTTTGTCTAACCGACAACCCATGCCCATACTTGGTCATGCCCCCGAAACCGATTTCTCAGTATACACAGCAACAGAGTAATCTAACTCAGCCTGTACGGTAGGGATTCCCTGAAACAAATTTTCTATGTACGCATGGCAACCCTTTTTCATGTTCCTAGTAAGTGGCAGTGGGTTTACTTAGCTATGACTCCACTGCCACGACACCGATGAATGGATTCTCGCCTCCCTTTAACCAGTCGAGTCTCAACCACTATCGAGCGCACATCGCTCCCCAACCTAAACGCAGTCGAGTTTTAGCAGCCTACGCGACGAGAGCCATTTTCCATACGTGGAGGAGTCTGATATCAAAATAGACTGAATCTCGAGTGCGAGTGAATTAACGAACGTTTGATGAAAGAGCACGATGCTCAGATAGTTTCGGTCCGATTGACTTGTGGATACATTTTATGTTTCGGTGGTCCCAAGTGACTAATTACGATTTTTAACGACTCTAATCAAATGTGGCATTAAACGTGTGAGTTTAACGTAGAAATAAATGTTCTCGATGTTCAATAAAAACCGTCTGCTAGACTAATTTACAAATCTCATTAAAAGTTTGCTACTTAAGAAGAAAACAAACCTCATTAACAAGTTGCTAATCAAGACGAAAAGGGAAGTGTTGAAAATAAAGAGTCTTGAATACAAGCCAACCGTAGTATTTCATTTGGTTTCTCTTGGTGGACGTTCCGCAGCAGTAGACGTGGGGCTTTGTTGGAACCCGTGCCCGTGCCGGCACACAACATTAAGAAAACGGTGACCCTTTAACATCTCGAGCATATCAAAACCAAATACGCCCGGTAACAATAGACAATATCAATCGTCGATCAAACCCAACCACCGCCCCGCACAAGTTCATCACGCAATAGAGTTGCTTAGGCAATGTTATTTGCCCCAGTAAGCAAGTCATCAACATAAAAAATCCTACGCAATATAGGGCTTGCGAGAGGAAACTTATCCTTCTCGTCTTCGGCAAGTCTAAAAAGAGTTTTTATAGCTAAGTATGAAGCACAAGCTGAATAGGTTCAGAAATATTGCGTCGATATAGAATTTTTTGATATTGCGCATCGTAGGCATTGACTGACGATACATTTTTTCGATGTCAGCTTCGGACCTACCATGAAGGTGTCATTTAAGGAGATACCCGTTGAAGTATTGGCCGGACCATCAAAGACAACACGAATCTTTGTTGTTATGCTATCCTCCTTTAATACAGCATGATGAGGAAGGAAAAGTCCTTTATCCGTCTCCTCTTGATTCATTTCAAGTAAAATATCTCCCAACGTTAGATATTCATCCAAAAATGCGGTGTATTCGCGTTGTACTAGGGGGTAGAAGTTGGTTTCCAACGTATGGCACGGTTTCACTTATATCTTCATCATCATCGGCACTACAACTGGGAACCGGTCTTGGCCTTATTTAGCAAGTCCTGAGGCTTGATACATTTTCCATAATGATTTGTTTTTTCCGGGCAAGGTCATTAGTCTTGCGCCAGAGGCTCCCCGACGGGGAATTGAACCCCGGTCTCCCATGTGACAGGTGGGTATACTTTCACTTATATCCCCAATGTAAAACTGCTGTGGACTGTTCATGAAACGTACAAATGAATAAATGAAAACGCATGGGAGGTTTTATTATTAATGTTGTTTTCTTTATTTACAAAATTACCTAACTATGTTTTTTTTTGGTTTTATTTTATAGATATTTCAGACATTAAACGAAGAGGGTAAGTATGTATATTGTCTTGGTACATAAACGACTATAGCACGATTAACAGCACATGTTGAATTTAATGCAAATTAGATTAGTCCTTTTCACCTTAGTAAATGTAAATATACTTGGATGTTATATTTCACTTTGTGGTGAATGTAATTTTGACAAGATGTAAAAAAGAGACCGAGCGGCACTGCTGAAACTACTTGACTTATTAAGCGGCGGCGTGACCTTAGCGCGTTGTGGCTGAATAACGACTGATTGAAAAGGGGATGAAGATGGGTAGTTTAATTTTTTTTCCACCGGACAACCAATAGAGATCATACTTCTGCTCTTCCATTGCCATGCCCGTCGATGTGTGGTGAATACATCGGTTAATTCGATAGTCGACGAACATGGGAGAATGAGAGAACAGAAACACGATGTACTATGATCTCGGGGTGGGTTTGGTTGTGTGTGCATGAATCAATGCAACTTGAGGATAACCCATTGATTTAATTCGGTGAATATGGTGATCTCAGAGTACGTTGAACTGTAGGAAGACAGAACTGTGAACGGGATGAAAATGTATCTGGTGCTATTCACCTGTGAAATGATGTCGTTGATCCCAAGCGAATGGATGGTCTGGGAAAAGTCATTAGGACGGCGCTGATGCTTGGGAAATAATCAGCGTGAGAACCAGGCTTTAAGACGCTGAAATAACCCCAGCAGTTTCGCTATGATACAACGGCGTCGTTTGGTTAGATTTGTTGTTGCTAACCGACATGATGTGATTTCCCATGGAAATCTCATGGGCTAGCAAAAATGGAGTTGCCGTATGGCAAAAAGGTAGCTGAATTTAATTATGCATTATCTGCATAGAAGAATGAATTCAGCTATGCGTTCATTTGGAAAACATGATATTTCAGGTGAGTAGCATGAACGGTGGGATAGGGGATAATGTGACGGGCTGTAGGCGGTCGAAATGAAGTTGGAATTGTGGGTTGGTTCTCCATGTAGTATAGAGAACCCGCACAGTACCAGATCCCGATTGTAGTGCCGATGATGATGATGAAATCAGTAATTTATTATTTGACGTAAATTATATTTAATAAACGTGAATTAAACACTATACAAAAAGATGATTTTTTCATAGACTTTGATCATAAGAAAAACCGTGAAAAGCATTAAATTTTTTCACAATATAAAAATGTATATTGTATTACAGATTTAAATCAAGCGGATGCGCTGTTGATTGAAGGAAAATAGTTTGTAAAACACTCATTAGCACGGGTGCGTTGTATTCAATTAAAATGGAAGGTTTTGATTGATTGATAAATACGTACTAATTACCTATCAGCTAATTTCATATTCTTGAAGCATCATTTGCCGGAATAAATGTGTATGTAAACAAATACTTAACTTGTGTTTGCTAATTAGTATATTGTATTGCAAATTTAAATCAAGCACATGTGTTCTTGAATGAAAGAAAGTAAAATGCGTTGTATTAATTTAAAATGCAGGGTTTTCTGATTGCACCCGCAATACGTACTAATTACCTATCATCTTATTTCATACACTTGAAGTATCATTTGCCTGAATAAATGTGTGTGTAAACAAATACTTAACTTGTGATTGCTAATTAGTTTATTCAGATGTTTTAAAGGCCGTTATACAGCTTCGTAGAAATTGCCGTTACTATAAAAGCAGAGTGCGTCTTTAGTTTCTGTTAGTTCATTTTGCCAAGATATTCAAGTAGTAAATATGAAGTTCGCTATATTCCTTTTAAGTACTTTGTTCATGGCAGCTATTCCATCAATTATGACACGGCCGACGACATATTCAACATATACAACATATCCAACATTTCTACCATATCCAACATATCCATATCCCTCGCTCGAAACTTGGCCTCCCTATTAATCTACGGCGGAAACTAGTACAATGCGATTTCTTAAAACCACAGTCGACGAAAAATAAATATTTTAAATTAATCTGAAAGTGTCTTGAGTTTCATTTTATTTATTGAATAATTTTATTTAGATGTTATATATTTTAGGGGTCTACCACATTTATTGTAATCCTCTTGTGAACAAAAAATTATACGAAAGCTTCACGAAAAGTTGTTTGCGATAAGATGTATGACCAAGGATAACAACCTAGACTGTCCTACATTGACGAGATGGCGTACAGCAAGATATAAGTGTTACGTGTTTCATAATATAATTTGAATGGATGTCAACCGAATTATATTTACACGGAGATGCGTTTTGACAAATGACAACAACAAAAATTATCATCTAGGAGATCAACAAAATTTTCACCGACGGTGGTAAAACGAACCGTCCTACGTGGAATGTCCAAAACAGGATCACTCTACAGATATTTTAACATTTTTTACTTTCTTTTTGTTCTTCTTTTTAAAGTTGAATAACAAAAATTAAAAGACAAAACGATACATAAATTTATAAAAAAAAATTAGGGTGGGGGATGGGAAAGAGAAGTGTTGTCCTGATAGGCATACTGTATGTGGGAACGTGAGGTTCTTTCCTCGTCACACACCCACCACCATGAGTGTGGTGATCTATTATGAATTTACCTCTTTCGCTGATCACCGTACAAAAACGTACGCGATCTGGAATATTGGTTATATCGTTATCATAGAGAATTCATTTAAACCTGGCTCCACGTAAAGCGCGGTATATATAGGGACTTCGTCCTTGTCTTTGATAAGTCCTTTTCTATCCAAGAAGGGAACGCTTCTGGCGGAACAAAACCATTCTGGAGAGTATTCTCCAGATACATATTATTGGGATAGAATGCTCCTGAAATAAGATCATTTTCACTGCACATTGTCCTTGCAGTGTGACCACAGATATCCATCCAGTTTAGCCCTGATATGTCGTACAGGCCATTAATGGGGTAGAACTTCTTATGTTCGACTCTGGTATATATTCCAATGCAGGAACGTAAACACTGCCTCTCGAACACATGAAACAGCTCCATGTAGAATGGGGAGATGGTTAACCATACCGAGCAGGCATACACCAATACCGGTCGGATGGATGCCGAGTATAAATTATTTTCAATTTGGAGTCCAGGAGACTGCTACGGAATAGACTTATATGCACTTTTAGCTGACGTAAAGGCAGCTACTATATGCTTATCAAAGTAATGATACTGACCAAACCAGATACCAAGGTATCTCACTACAGTTCTTACTTATGGGGGAAGATTATTACTTCCTACACTGGAAAATTTCTCCCAATTCTGTTTTGTATCCCTATTGTTACGGACCTCGTGTCCATACCCTCGCCCAACACACCATAAGCCCCGAATTTCCCTCTCTACCGGTAAATTGGAAATATCTAATAATAAACTACTTTATGCCAATTTTACTTGGTAGAAAAAATAATAATAAAAGGATGGCGTAGACTAGGATGTCCAGAGCCTGGGAGTGCCAAAGTGGATGACATCGGCTCGAAATCGGGATCGGTGGAGAGATTTGTTAAATAAAGCTAAAACCAGATCCCAGTTGTAGTGCCGATGATGATCATGTGAAATGTAATGTACACTCTTCGATTCAGGTGTAGCTGGTGGTTTGGACGTCGAGGGTTGGACTGGTCCCTGATTAATTAAAAGGCTATTAGTCCCACCATCGGCATTAATGTCAATTGAGAGATTATCTTCACTGAATTCGGTAAAACCGGGGTTCTCCGGTTGTCAAAGTGAAATTTCATTTCGGAGGTGCAGGTGATTCAGTAGAATTCTGTCCTCCAAGTCGTGATTTCGGCGAATGGTTTCATTCACCTTGTACATTAGCTAAAAGACAGCTCCCACAGCGTTCACCTTTTCCAAAGGATCTTCGATCACGAAGAGCTCACTATTGAGGATGAGGATAGCGTTCTCTGTATATATACCAATGTTGATTAGCAGGTGCTTGTTTACGTACGTGGAATTTGGAGACACTGAATCTTGCATTAATTACTCCTCCTTAATCTTTTTTATTTGTGGGAACATATTCGGGTTATTAGTTTTTATAGCTCGAATTATCTTGTTCCAATACAAATTTGTTGTTAATCTATAGTTAGCTTTGTAGTGCTCCAAAAAGCCCTACCACCTTTTTCCCCCATTCCTACACCCAAATCCCAGCAATAATACTCCAAAACCCCTAAATCCTATCCAAACCCGAATTAACCCAAACATAAACCATTGAGCAAAACAAATACAAAACCAGATACATTCCCACATCTGCGAAATAGTGTCGTAAGAATTCAAGAAATTGAATTCTTATCTAAAGTAAACACATCTCACTCAGGATACCCAAAAATCGAGATTGTTGTACGAAAATGTGTATTTTCGGGATACAATTCTCGATTTGTTTTCCTTTATAAAGGAATAGTTAAGTGATCTCCGGGCCGCAGTATAACATCATATCTAGTCCCTAGAGAAAGTACCCCAGGAGCGAAACGCTGTACATTATCGATCTTGGTCCCTGGAGGAAGTACCCCAGGAGAAAACCTCAACAACTTAATACTAATAGATGCGAAGAATTTAATTGAAAATAAAACACTTTTTTCCTAAGAAAAGCGAGACTTACAATTAACCGACAACTGGTGAGTAAAGCAGTGGTGCCCCCACAAAGAGAATATTTGCAGATCCGAAGTATCACCTGGCCCCCCACGGAAAACCAGCGGAGACAAGCACTGAGGCCGAAATCAAGGACGTTGCTCTTCCCTCAGGTATATGAGGAAGCACGGCAACGACCCCTTGCTGTAGTACAACAGCTTTAAGTAATTGTTAGATGTTTTTTAATCGAGATTTCAGTGGTATTATCTACTGGTCTTGTCTGTTTGTAAACTGTCTGTGTAATTGTTTTAGTTTCGATAGCAGTGTAGCGGTTCTACGAACCATACAACTCACTACAGGTTGAGGTATCCTTTTCGCCAAGGAACTTTACTCAGCTTTTTCAGCACACGTACCCACAGACACGTGTCCCAATAGTCAGTAACCATAGAGAAAGACGTAGGCGTTAGACCGTAATAAACCAGGAGGTGCAAAAAAAAAAAAAAAACTAAGACAATTAGAAGTGTAGTAGAAGCGCGTATTTTCTTTCTTTATAGACTAAGCAAAAATGTATTAAGATTGTGTCACAAGCAACTTCCCATGTGCAACTAGAATTAATGCTTCAAAGTAATAAAAGTTCAAAACCAAAACATCTCAGTGTTTTATTTGAGTTAGTACTCGCTCCATGTTCTCGGTTGTTTTTTTTTCTTATTAGTGAACACTCCGGCGACTAAAGACAACATCCTCCAAAGTGGTGACAACCCGGCCCGAAAAACAATTAAAAAGTGAACACGCGCCGAAAAATACAAATAGTTCCGGAAACCTAACACGAAATACAGACAGCACCAGTGCCAGTGACATCCACAATTAAAACAATACAGTGCCAGTGAAAATCACTATGAGCGACGCCCATCTGACGCAGCCCACTTTCGAACAGGATACAAGGAGTCATCACGACGCCACGGACGCAGATCAACGCAGGACAAAACCGCAAGTGTATTTTATTTTATTGTATTCCATTCAATTTTATTTAAAAAAATAATTGTTGAATCTCTCGGTGCCGGACGAGGAATGTCGTCGTCCGAGATCGTTGGTGATGTTCCGCCGAACGAGGAATGTTGTTGGGGAATAGCGAACGATGGAGCACGTTGATGATGCCGGAATGATGTCCAAAACCAACGTTGCCTGAAACCAAATGCGCTTATAACTTTAGGGAACAGTCATACCTTATTAAATCTTCCGGCTGGAAGTCCCGCTCATGTATTTGCTGAACTTGTTGTCCCTCCTTACAAATGATGATTTGCGTTGAGCCTTAGCAGCGAATCCAGGCTTTGGAGCACGGTTAGTAGACAGATTTGTATGAAATAATTAACTGGTGCAAATTTAAATACCTCGTAAACTCAAATGAAAACTATATACACAACTTTATTCATGACACACCAAAAGCCACATGGTGACGTGTAAATTAAAACTCATAGCAATGTTATTTGAAATCAATTATGTATCGTCCATTGTGCACCAAAACAGTAAGTAAAAAAGTATAGACAGTTGATCGAGAACCGCACCAAAACAGTCGCAATGACAGTTAGAGAAAATTGATTGTTGATTGACCGTCGTTTGTGTACTGTCACCGAGTTGTGGTGAATATGTTTGTTGGGGAGATACTAGACGATGTACTAGATTCTCCCCGAGCATATAATTATGAATCCGAAACATTCCGCCCGCCTTCGCCAATCGGTGGCGAACCATCTGCCTTCATGGGATGTTGGCCCAGAGGCGGGGGTGTGCGGTCAGCTGCTGGTCGTGGTCTGCTGTCCACTTTCACGTGGATGGCCAGTTTTGAGGGGGGGGGGGGGGGGGGGCTCCCTGAGGAGCGCTGACGGCTGGGTCGATGACGACGGGATGGTATTTTCCATCGCTGGAGTCCGCTAACCTTTGAGGTCGCGGAACCGGCCAATTGATCTGGGTCGGAGTTGTAAAGTCGCAACCCACGACCAATAACCAGAGGACATGGTCGAAATAACGACTGACGCCGCAGCTCCCATCAGAGAGCGCAAAGGAAGTCTCGTCGGCATCGGCCCCAGGGGCCACCTACGAGGACCATGAAGCTACGAGTCAACCCTATTTCGAAGCGCATTGTCACTGATAGCATCAACGAGAGAACCAATCAAGGAAGTGAAAAAGATCACACCCTCAAGCCATTGTTCGCTGTGACCGTCCATCGGCGGCCACCAGCCACTACTGCATCAGCGAACAACACGACAACCGTGAAGAAGTTTCAGTGAAAATAGTTCGAGAGAAACAGGAAGTGAACTAAAACGAAATGCCGGCATCAGTGGTCACCAAGGCGAAAGTCACCAAGGCTGCATTGGCCGAACGACGAAGACTCGCCAAAGCAGAACGTTTAGTTGAACTTAAACGTCAAGAAGCTGAAGAATAGCGTAAATCTGGAGAACAGCGCAAAGCTGAAGAACAGCGCAAAGCTGAAGCAGACGATCTACCGAAACCAAGCCCAGTGCATCAGCGAATGCTGGCAAATACATCGGAAAAACAACACAAGGGTTCCCTGACGACATTCCTCGGTCGGTGGAATACAAAGAATCTCGACCGACGACATTCCAGAAGAGATCATACATTTCTTCACCACCTACCTGAGTCAACTAAAATTAGAACTACATGCATTATCGAAGATGACAGTTCCAAGGACTTCTTAAGTCGTGGATCGGAGGACAGCGGCCGCCAGATGATAATTGCAAATCAAACGCTAGGTGATTTGTTGGATAAAAAGTCACCGGAAACCGCTGTTGCTGCAGCACGAAAGCAGGACGAAGAACTTTCTACAATGATAATTCAAACCAAAGTGCCTTTATCAGATGCTCCAATACAACAACCGACCACGATTGAGGAACTCATCGCCGCTCAGTTCGCGGCACAGGAGACCATCGCTCGCACCTTCCTCAACATGCAGGACAAGGGACAACCAACCCTGACCAGGATTGAAGCAACCAAACGCGCACTCCGCGCCGAATGGGAAGTCGTCTCCAGGCGGCACCACGACACCTTTTACGCGGCGGCACCGGAAGATCAACAACACGCGAGACCGAAGAAATATACCTCGAGGAAGAGACGAAGCTCCTCGAGGCCCAGTACGCGCTCGGTTCAGCCTCCCCAACCATGGCCAACAGCGCCAATCGCCTCCACCCTAGCGAGCTGCCCCCAGTGCAGCTGCCAACGGTCGACATTAAGCCAGCGGAAAAAGAACCGCGCCCCAGAGTAGTGGGTAAGAGTCAGCAGGCCGCCGGCCAGAGTGCCGCCTGCCAAAAGCCCAACGTACCCCAGGTCCCGATGGTCGACCCAATGCCAAAGCCCCCACAGAAGACGATGCCGCACACGCATTGTGGGGCACAACATGACGTAGCCGTTCCTCGTGGGTTGCGAACTTACAACTCCGACCCAGAGGAACTGGTACCCTTCACACCGCTTCTCGAGCAAGCGGTGAGCATGGGCACTTAGGATCCGTGCCTGAACTAACGCCAATGCCTCCCACGAACACGCCTTCGACTGTTCCAGCAACAGCAACCTGTCTAATAATTAACAGGCCGTGGACCGAGACACAAAACACCGCCGGCGCCCCCAAGGCAACAGTCCCCTTGCACATTCTGCAGGGCCCCACACACGATCTACGCTTGCGAGGGCTTCCGATTACTTACACCTGGCAGTCGGAAGTCCTTCGCACACCAAAGGAACTTGTGCGTCAATTGCTTGGATCGCCAACGCCTACTCCAGCAAGGCGTGCCGTCGATGCCAGAGGAAACATCACACCTTGCTGCATGTCCGGACTCCGCCATCGACGGGACAATCGCACCGCCGCTCCGGGCCAAAGGATCCGCCCCCCGGATAGACCGTCATGAAGGGGCCTATGCACACACAGTCAGCACCCCATTCACTGCATTCCGCGTTGCTACCAACAGCGAAAGTCGTCGTGGCGTCGGAGAACCAACAAAGGATTGCAGTCCGTGCTCTCCTGGTCTCCTGCTCCAGTGGCACCTTCATTTCAACATCACTCGCCCGAAGGTTGCACCTCCGACGTCAAGCATCATCCGTCCCCACCTACGGTGTTGGGGGCACTCGTGGCCTTGCCACCAGAACTCAAGCTACCATCAACATGGACACTGGGGCCCTTCGTCCTGTCAGGGCTATCAGTGTATGCACCACCACCACAATCAGCGACGAGGGATCTTTCGTTAATAGCGGATCTGGAGCTTGCCGATCCGAACATCGCCTCCACCGACAAGGTGGACATCATCCTTGGGGCAGACATGTACCCCAACATCATCCTCGAAGGTCTAAGGAAGGACCAACGTTCCGGCCTCGTCGCGCAGGCCACTGAACTGGGATGGGTGCTAACAGGCGCAGCACCAACCACGGCATCCAGCGTAAAGGTGACAAGGACTGTCACCAGCCATCACATGGCCATTCCTAGTGATGGCTTGTGATGGGTCTCGCTGCATCGAGACCGGTGGTGGTGACGTGTACTGCGCACGTTGGCGCTCGTCTGGAGTGTTTGTGCTGCTGATGATGGTCCGGAGATGGTGTATGTTGGTTACTGGTGCTGGAAGGAAAGCTGGCGTTGGGGCGATGTTTTTTTTGCCCATGGTGTTTTCCAGCAATTGCCGCGACAATCGCTCATTGACACTGGATCGGTCTTTTGGAATTCGTTAAACTTGCACCGAACCTAGTTCGCTAGGGGTTCGCCACAGTACATTGTTTCTGCCATCTAACTAATAGTCACTGTTTATAACACAAACTCTGTGTGGCGCAAACGTTAACAAATCGCGAATTCACAAGGTTGCGCGTTGACTCCAGCTAGGTCACTACTGTCAAAACGCGAATGTTCGAAGGTTGCGTATTTTTACCTTCAGGGTCACCAATGTGGGGTGGTGAAGTATTGTGCCAGACACGGGCACACGGTTCACTTCTTCCCCATCACTTATACCGCTGCATACGAAAACACGAGCTCCAAGGATTAAGTCCTCGCACCGAACACCGCAACAAAATGTTCACAGAAAATTGTCACCAAAGAATGAAGGAAAACGCACCGATGGTAGTCTCCGGAATAAAACGCACTGATTTGGTGTTGTTAATTTTTATTTAATTTTTACGAAGCACACGTGAAAATAAAACACACATTTTGTGGCTGGTGATCACCGCTATTATTTTAATATATTGTAAAACACGACACAAACAATTATTCTCCATTATCGCTTCCCTGTGCGCACCAGGGTAGCGATGGAACCGCGACCCGCTCGGGTCGAAGGATGGAATTTAACTCAACGATATTTTGCTCGTTCAGAGCTCACTCGCTCATCGTGGTCATGATGGTATGTGTGCCTATAACAAAGAAAGACATAAAGTGCATTCCTAGGATACGATTTCGGTAAAGCAAATAAAACCGAAATCGTCGGATGCCAATGGAATCTTTGTTGGGACATTTGCGGCTGAACAAAGAGACGATGTTCCGGTGTGAAAATGTGCTAATTGGTTTTAGCGAAGTTACTGGGAATGGTGTTTATGGCATCGCTAGAAAGGGTACGTATTGAATACCCATTTGCATTGATTATGCTAGGATTTCGATTGATGCCAAGAGACGCGAAATGCGTATTTGCTTTGGGTTGCACATTGTGCTGGGAGAAAAACGTCGCCAGCTAAATGTATGCATAAAGAAATTTATCGTATACATGAATGAAGCTGGGAATAGGCAACGCCATGATAATTATCTCTGGCTGGAATGGTTACATGATATGTGAACCGGGGTTTTTCTTTTCAGGAGAATTTATGATAAGGAAAGTAAGAACTCTTACAGGGGATTTGTAAGCGAAGGAATGCTTGAAAAGGTAAGAATTCTCTTGCAGAAGCTTTACGGCTATAACTCTGCTCCAATTAATGCGTGTAGCGTTTTCAGGTGCCTAATGCGATTTGCATTGGCGAAATTATATGGGAAGATGGGTGTTATGGGGTGTTTAAGGAAAGCGTACCGTGGGATCTGGCGGAATCGCCACAGTGCCCCCCCCCCCCCCCACTGACGTAGTCACGAAAAAAAAGGTAGGGGATGTAGGGGTGCTCGAATTAATGGTGCTATGCTGGGCGGAGGGCTGAACACTTGACGAACAAGGTGGCCCCGCGCACTTCGGTAGGCGGTGTAATCGGGGGAACTGTCATGGTGACTAGTTTCAGGTATACTATGGGCCTTTGTCGATAATAAGGTGGACACAGATGTTACCGATTGATGCCATCAAGGGCAAGGGTGTGCAGCGTGGTCCATAGGCCTGTTATGGGTCTCGTGGACCAACAGGCTTATCGTCCGAATAGGTCGGAACCCATCGGATATCCGCTCACATACGCAGTGACGAAATGGCGTGTGAGAGATGGAGGGGAATTTATCCCAGGGTAATTCCCATCCGCAGTAGCGGGTTGCCGTGTGCAGGGTGGAAACGGACCAAGTCCAGAGCCGGTGTCTTGGGGTGTTTAAGGAAAGCGTACCGTGGGATCTGGCGGAACCACCACACTACTATTAACACTAACAATATACTCTCAAACTTCCGCTAGGAGAACATCAAAACTTACTCTACAAAATCAGCAACTTCTGCTATCATTGGGATACAGATTGAAAAATTAAATTAAATCTGTCAAAGACATGCTGAATATTTTCGAAGAACCAGAGTTTGAGGAGAGTATCTCAAAATTGGAATATCATACATACTCGCCATACTTGAATAATTTCGAGAAAAATGACATCCTTCAAATCTGTGTCCAACATCAAAATCTTAATATCTTGCCTTCAAGTCAAGTTACATTTATATTGAAGGTACTGTATCGAAAACTGATGGAGCAGCAGTTGAGAAAACAAAACTTGTAAATAATGGAGTAGCTTTCTTATTCGACGAAATTCGTTATGAATTAAATGGTGTGGAAATTGATGGCAATCGTAATGCTGGCATCACATCAACTATTAAAAATTATATTTCTTTAAATAAAAATGAAAGTGATATGCTGTTTAATGCATCTTGGTCTCCTGATTCCTCAATCAATGTCAATGGTTTCTACTTTAATTTTTGCATACCCCTAAATAAATTATTAGGATTTGCTGAAGACTACAAAAGAGTAATTCCAAACGGACGCCATGATTTAATTCTAACACGCTCCCGTACAGATGACGATTCATTAATTTCTGACGCAGATGAAAAAGCAAAGATAAATTTGCTGAAAATACAATAGAGAATTCCTCACATTACATTGTCTGATTCTTTCAAATTAAAGCTATACAAACCTATTAATAATGGTCAATCTATGAAAACTGCTTTCCGAAACTGGGATCTGTATGAATATCCTGCCTTACCTAGTACTAATCACCATATTTGGAATGTGAAGACAACCTTTCAAATGGAAAAGCCGCGCTATATTATCCTTGCTCTGCAAACCAACAAAAGTAATTTACTTAAAGAAAATCCAACTAATTTTGATCATTGTAACGTCACTAATGTGAAAGCCTATTTAAATTCCGATGCTTATCCATGTGAAGATTTAATTCTATCATTTGATAAAAATAACTACAGTTTACTATACAATATGTACTGTAACTTTAAAAAAACCTTCTATAATCGCCTAGTTGCTGAACCTTTATTGTCAAGAGATGCATTCAAATCACAAGCGACAATTATCGTAATAGATTGCAGACATCAAAGTGAAATAATAAAAAACGGACCAGTTGATCGTATTGAAATTAAAACATCAAAAATAATCCCTGTTAATACGTCTGCATACTGTTTGATGTTAGACGATCGCATTATAAACTATAATCCATTGAGTCAAATAGTTTCTCGAGAAATGTGATCGTTACTTGCATGTTAGCTTTCACTGAGGAAACACATACACGCACGGACAAGATAAAATGTATTTTATTTTCGACGGTCAAGGATTCAGAGGACCAAATTAACAACTTTATTCCAAAGGAAATAGCTGTGCTGCACAATGGACGCCATCAGCATTTCATCTTAAAACCACCACACAAGCTTAATCAACCATCACCACCACTAAGAAGGCAAGCTCAATGGCTTTACCACAATCATCATGGTTTAACCTGGAATGGAGGAGTCACAACATTTTCAGAAGTTAGAAAATATCTTCAAGATAATATACAAGATTCTATTGTTTACGTTAAAGGAATGGAAAAAACTCAATGGATGAAGGAATTACTACAGAATGAAAATGTTGAAGTAACGGATATTGAAGAAGTTGGATGTCCTAATTTAAGAGAATTGAAGCGTCTCTATCCCAATGAAATGAAATGTACAAACCACAATAAATGCTGTGCACTACAAAATGTTTTTCTGTTGGAAAAGTTCCTAAATGGAAGTGGATAAAAATAAAACATTTTATTTCTTTAAAATATGAATTTGTTTTTATTTTAATCTTTTATAGCCATATGGTAGGGACCTATGATTATCAAGAAATCTACGTTTTTTTTGCTCTGGGTTTGTAGGTTTTTATTTCCGCTACAGTTATTACTTCATGCTCTCGTGCCCGACGAATATTATTTGAAATGATCTGTATATCATCCTTATTCTTATTATTAAGTATAGCTTCCTTAATTGTCTCAAAATTTACTTTCTTTGATGCTGAATAATTTATGCTAATTCCTTTTTACCTTACACACAATTATTTCGATGTCATCTTTTGTACTGTAGACTTTGTAAGTATAATTTTTAGAGTCGCCACTTACAAATTCAGTCATATAACTTCCGTGATCATAGCACTCTAATTCGTTAGTCATATCACCTATGAATTCATATATAATCGTAAAACAAAAAAGTGTCACACAATTAATCTATCCCCTACCCCCCTAACTTTAACCTTGAACGCTGATCATCCAAACCTAAGGCTTAATTCACATCCGATAAAAATTTTACAACTTACCCAATTCCCCCTATCCACTACTTCACAGAAAAAAAATATTTTACTACAACTGTAGCTGATAAAAATTTTTTACAACTTATTCCATATCACACAAAAAATATTTTTACTACACCCCAAGATGAGCACTACTGATAACAGCACAATAACTCAAACGACGACGACAATGAATCACTATACACTAATTCACATACTGATAAGAAAGCATCCCCAAAGTACGACGCCAAACGACAACTGTAGCTGATAACAATTTTATAACTTACCCCACGCTCACACAAAAAAAATATTTTTACACTACTGATAACAGCACAATAACTCAAACGAGGACAATGAATCACTATCATCCAAACCTAAGACTTAATTCACATACTGATAAGAAAAAGAATACCCAAACCACGACGACGACGATGGTGTTCTCATTTTCATACAAACCCACCACCAACAACAACTACCGATAACAACACCGTTCACACAAAAAAAATATTACACTACAACCGATGATGAGCACAACTGATAACAACACGAAAATAAGGTAATTAGTATACATAGAGAACCTTGAGGCGGAGGTTGATCTTCTTTGGTTTGATTCGTTTTTTTTTTGTTGTATTTTCGGTCTAATTATTTCTATACCTTTCCATGGTTAATCAGGACTTTACGTCAGCACACAAAATGATAACTAGTCCAGCTCTATAAAAGTAGTCTCATCAGCCATTTCACCTGATTTACAAAAACACCAGCCGAGACATTACCCCCAGTCCACACATAACCCCCATCTGAGACATCACCCACACACCCCACACACACAGCAACCCCCAGCTGAGACATCACCCCCAGCTGAGACATCACCCCCAGCCCAGACGATTCAATCGAAATAACATAATCCCCACATCCAAAAGTTGAACCTCTAACTTGATTTCCACCAGCTGAGACATAACCCCCAGCCCACACATAACACCCAGCTGAGACAGCATCCCCACCCCAGACGATTCAATAGAAATAACATAATCCCCACACCCAACTCTTCAACCTCTAACCTGATTTCCACCAGCTGATTCACACCACCCCCAGCCCACACATAACCCCCAGCCCAGACGATTCAATAGAAACAACATAATCCCCACACCCAAGAGTTGAACCTCTAACCTGATTTCCACCAGCTGATTCACACCACCCCCAGCCAAGACACCAACCCACACCCCAGACATAACCCCCCGCCGCCCCCAGACATAACCAACCCTCACACAGCCCGGATACAACTCCACCAGCCCAGACAACAACCCAATCAGCTGTGGTGACGTCACTGAGTTAGAACCCGCCTAAACTAACTACTCACGTTGATTACGTGGTTGGGTAAACTCCCGACTTGTTAATCCACCGCACTGGCGTCAATCACAATGATGTCTGAAACTAAGGTGAATTCAATATAAAGAAACCAAACCGAATACCTGTAAATTCCTGCCGCACTCCTGACGAAAATCCTCTTGCAAACTAAAGAATTATCCGTCCTACAGTAATAAAACAATTCGTGTGAATTGGTACCCAAAGATAGGTTAAATCTCCGATGAACACAATGGCGTATGTGTCAAATTAATACGCTGCGTACTTTCCGCTGGCGCCATCTCTTAGTTAAACCGAAAAAAAAAAACGTATGCATACACCTCATAAACATTGTTATATGAGACTGGTAATAATATGCACTGATTATTGTTACGATATGTCGTCTTTTTATGACCGTTTATCTTTTTTATAAATCAATTGCATACTATCATTTATTTCGTGCAACAACATATATTTCTCTTTAGCAATCATGTCCATAAACTATCGATCACATCCTAATTGGTGGTGGGTGTGGGAAAAGATTCGGGTGTTCGAAAGAGAGTGTCTCAGAACTTGTCTCAGATTATATCGGACACCGGAATCAGACTATAAAAAGTATTATTCAAATGAGACTTTTTATATGGAAACATAAATAGGGTGCATAATTTTATGATTAAATTCTTCAGAGGACTTATGCGAGAGCAATAAGCTCCTCCAATGACCTAATTTTCGGGGCTTATTATCCAAACACTCTGTACTATGAGAGCATGAGTTATTTTGTGCAGTTTCTGGAGAAAATATTTTCAAACGGAAACACATTTGTCTTTGTTTATTTAGAAACAAAGTTTCCTTTTATTATTTTTCTCCTCTGAGCAGCTCGTGTATTCGAGTCCGTATTCAGACAGGATCTCTTCTGTTACATTTCGAATTTAACTCTATTTATATATATCGAATCTATTAATATCTTAAATCTATTAGGTAAAACAGGTTTTGAAGTACCTGTGTTTCTATTATTAAAATACAGTTGTTCACGTTTTCTTTTGTTCGTGTTTTGGGAGTGACATTAAGTTGAACAGCTTTTGAAGTGTCTGTGTTTTATGTTTTGATTGTTACCTATCTTATATTTTAGGGGTGTTAACTCGTGCGTCGCAACGACTTTGTTCCACCAGAGGCGTTCCTCGATTTGGACATGAATGGGCTTATACAGGATAGATCCGGAATTCCGCTGATCTATCATGTAACTAGATCATCCGTAGACGGGCGATTGTGCTACGACCGGGAAGACATGCGCGCCAAAGAACTCGTGCTTCAGTAGGGCTATCTCCCACAGAGACCGGAACGATAATATTAAACAGCATCAACAGTTCTGGTGGTTGAATGGCAAATAAAGACATGGATACCAATGTCGGTAGAATAACAGCACCATCAGCCAGCTTATACAGACTTGGCTTCTCTAGAATTAGGATAGTGTTTGATCGGCCCTCTTTTGATCTGATTTTTGTTGCTATTGAAGAACCTAAGTCCAATGTTTGATTCAGAACTCTTTTGATCGGAAGTTTGTTGCTGGACGTAAATTCTAAAGCCCTAATGGAGACTAGGGTGCAACACCCTTAGTGTGATATTTTGGTTTGATGTTGGGGCGCAACGCCACTGAACATCTAAAAAATATATCCTGAAAAGTCGGGCGCAACGCCACTGCATATTTCAAAGGATAAAAACAGCTGAAAAAGGATAAAGAATTGAGGATACGTCCGGGGTTACGGTCAGATGCATTCTAATTTTTTTTCGCTCTTACAATCTTATATATACAAATTATTTACACTAATATTATTATACTTAATGAACACACAAATTCTTGCTCGCCACCAAGCATTAGTAATACATACATCGAAAAACAGGAGCCAAACAACAAAGGTAGCATTTAAAATTGAATCTTATCTGCGTTATACAAAACAGAGACAATAGGTATTGAGGTTCTTACAAAATACACAACAACAAAATACCAGATTCAAAAGGAACGCAAGTTCCTGTACAAAAAACATAAGTGTTACATGATGTGTACCGCAGTGCAGCGGATCCGCGCCGTAGGTTTATGGCGGTCATTTGGAGTTGGCGGGAAATTTAATTTATCACCTATGCTTACGAGTGTGTTTGCGGATGGTAACTTGGAATTTTCCTGTTGCGGACAAATGCAGATCCTGTTGACGGAATCTGGTGGTGATGGCGGCATAATGTTGAACTCGGTGTTATTGCCTAATCATAAATTATGGCTCGGACGTCACATTGAAAATCAACAAAACGGAAAAACGGCGGCAATCGGACAAATGGCTCAGCATGCTCTCATTAACAGGTAGTATAAGATTTAAGTTGTCCTTTTAAACAAAAAAAAAAAAAAAGATAACTAAATAAATAGAAGTAGGTTAAATTTTAAGATAATACAAAAAAAAAACATTCGACACAAAGTTTTCCAAATCTTTCTACGTCACTCAAATTATCATAAGTATAGCCACAAACAAAGTTGTGTCGCCGAAAGGCAAATCATACAATAGTTATGTAATGTTTAGCTTAGAGCGTCTGCGGAGGACCAGTGAGTTATAATATAAGATAATTAAGCTTGAATTTAATCATTTTTTATCTATTATGTAATTTAGAAACTAAGAAGATAAAGAGAAAATAAAAATATGTTGTGAAAATGAAAAAAATTAAAATGAATATATGTTTTATACGTCCATTGCATTATTATTATTACTATTATTTACTGGCCTGTAGGAACCCGGAAGTTCATGACCTCGCCGACTCGGCTCCGCCATTGTTCTGTAGCGGTCCCGCCAAACCCTACGGTCCACTTACCTAAAAACCCCCATAATTACTACCCAACGTCCTTAAGTTCGCTAATGCAACGGTATTAGTACCTGTAAATGCTTCACGCATTATATAGATCACCATCTATAATCTTATAATCCCTATAAAGAAAACTTATCTTTTCATGCATCCCTTCGCATACAATTTTCCGTAAGATTTGTTTGTTTGCTTATTTGGTATTCTAAACCAATTCGGTACCAGACAAATTCCTGAAAAGAAAAACCCTCGGTTCACATTTAACCATTCCAGCCAGAGATAATTATCATGGCATCGCCTATTCCTACCTTCATTCATGTATTCGATAAACTTCTTTATGTATACATTGGCTGGCGACGTTTTTCTCCCAGCAATTAAATTCCCTGACTCGCACAATATGCAACCCAAAGCAAATGCGCATTTCGCGTCCCTTGGCATCAATTGAAATCCAAGCATAATCAATGCAAATGGGTATTCAATACGTACCCTTTCTAGCGATGCCATAAACACCATTTCCCAGTAACCTCTCTAAAACCAATTAGCACATTTTCACATCGGATCATCGTCTCTTTGTTTAGCCGCACGTGTTCCAACAAAGATTCCATTGACATCCGACGATTTCGGTTTTATTTGCTTTACCGAAATCGTATCGTAGGAATGCACTTTATGTCTTTCTTTGTTCTAGGCACACATAGAACCATGATCACGGTGAACGAGTGAGCTCTGAACGAGCAAAATATCGTTGAAACAAATTCCATCCGAATTCGCGGCTCCATCGCTACCCTGGTGCGCACAGGGAAGCGATAATGGAGAATAATCGCGTGAGTCGAGAGTCTTATTCAAATCGTCGAACGGATCGGACGAGCCGTTCATCAACCCCTGTAGGGTGTGCATGAAAGTGCACACCCTCGAGTGTGTCCCTTCGCGGAGTTGAGTCGGTTAATAATCGTTTACCACAACAGTGTAGAAATAAGATTTGTGTCCAAAATCTATAAAAAAAAACCCACTTCCTAATAAACAGTTAATTAATAAACAAAGTAAAGCAGTGCGTTTAACTTTTCCTCCTTGTGGACGGTTTGTCGTGCAGTTTTGCACGAGTTGGTGTCCGGTGTTTGTGTTTATTTCTCACCTTTACCCGTGGTTGCGAACGAACGAGGCAGCGTTCGTTCATTTATTACTGATGACTTGTCCGGTGTTTCTTGACCTTGCGTGATCGGTTCGTGACGGAGCTTTGCTGTTTCCGATGAGATCTGGGAATCTTCGTGACAGTGATGATGGGAGAGGAAGTGAACCAGTGCAGTACGCCCGCACAACATATCCTCCCCACAGTTCCCTGTCATGTGAGCTCTCCTTCCAGGTTCGATCATCCGATCCGATCTCCTCGAGGTCCAATCTAACATTGTCCTCCCGTCTCCGTCGGGACTGTCCTGTTGGTCTCTTCCCCGTTAGTTTACCGTCAAGAATTCTATGCACGGTCCTATCATCGCCCATTCGCGCTACGTGTCCGGCCCATCTTAATCTTCGCGACTTGATTACTCTCACTATTGTAGGTTTGCGGTATAGCTCTCCCAATTCGTGGTTGTGGAGTTTCCTCCATTGTCCTGACCCCTCGTCAAATTTACCGCCAAATATACCCCTTAAAACTTTATTCTCGAATACGCGGAATTTGTTTTCTTCCCGTTTTGTGAGACCCCATGCTTCGCATCCGTATAGAGCAATCGGCATGATTATGGTTCTATAGACACGGAGCTTTATATTACGTGATAGCAGTTTGGGTTTTAATAGTTTGCTGGCTGCATGCCAACTAGTGTTGCCGGAATGTAGTCCTTTGTTAATTTCCTTTGACGTTTCGTTTCTGGTCGTCAGTATCGTTCCCAGATATTTAAATTCTTTCACATTTTCAAATATCTTGCCCCTGACGTTTATATGTGTTCTCTGAGGTCCACCTGCTCTCGTCGTAATCATGTATTTCGTTTTGTCTTCGTTTATTTTTAGGCCCATCTCTTCTGCTGCTTGCATGATGATTTCACTGGTTTTACTTATAGTTTCTCGATTATCGCCCAGGACGGCGATGTCATCCGCATACGCGAGCACTTGTGTGACCCCGTTCAGGGATGATCCGGTCGTGTTGTCGTCTTGTACCTTTCTGATAACATACTCGAGCACAAGGTTAAAAAGGCATGGTGAGAGGCCATCCCCTTGTTTTAGTCCGTCCCGGATTTCGAATGGTGGTTTTCTATTCTAACTCGCCCTTTGTTTTCGTTCATGCAGATTTGAATGGGGGCAGCATATTTTTTCGGGGTCCCCAGCGCAACCAGAATATGGTAGAGTCTTTGCCTTGCGACTGAGTCGTAGGCTTTTTTGAAGTCCATGAACAGTTGCTGAACCGTCTCTCCGTATTCCCACTTCTTTTCCAGTAGTTGCCTTATTGTGAATATCTGGTCGCTTGTTGACCGGTTCCGACGGAATCCGCATTGGTAGTCTTATTGTAGTTCGGTTCGCTTCCGTGCTTTTCGATCAACGAGGAAGAGAAACGAACGATGGAATCCTGCGTACGGTGTGATTCTTGCCAGTATGACATTTGTTAATATTTTGTATGCGATTGGGAGCAATGATATTCCTCTGTAATTTTCGCAGTCAGATCTGTCGCCTTTTTTGAAAATGGGGATGACTATTGAGGTTTTCCATTCTTCCGGAATGACTTCCTTGTCCCACATTATTTTAACCAGTTGGTGGATCTTTCGAGCGGTTGCCCCTCCTCCATGCTTCACAAACTCTGCCGGTATGCAATCGATTCCGGGGGCCTTGTTGTTTTTCAGTCGATATATCGCGTTCACAACTTCTTCGAAAGAGGGCTCTGGGATCTGGGGCTCGGCTGTATGTACGTCTGGTGCGTTTATTTGTGGTTGATGGGTGCGCACATTGAACAGGTTTTCAAAGTAGTGCTTCCATCTTGCCGCGATATTTCTTGTTTCTGTGACCAGAAAGCCGCTTGTGTCTCGGATTATTTTGGCACTCCCTCGGTAGCCATTTCTAATTGAATTTATGCCGGCATACATACCTCTGCTGTTCTTTGCTCTGGCGTTTTCTATGATTTTTTCGATCCGAGTCTTCTCCCATTCGCGTGTTTTGCGTTTGAAAAGTCTAGTTGTTTCTTTTCGAATTGTCGCGTATCTTACTGCATTGACTTCATCATACGCTTCTAGGTATATCATTCTGAGGCGTTTACGTTCTTCGATCTTTGCCCTGCAATCATCGTCAAACCAGGGTTTGGACTTAGTTGTTTTCTTAAATCCTAATACCTCTTGTTTGATTGTGTCTCTGATCGATGCCCATTTAGTGTCCACACTATTGGCTTCATCTCCCCCACTACTGTCATTCTCTGGGATGCTAAATCTATTCGTTAGTTCGTCTTGATATTCAGCCCTTTTACGTAGGTCTTTTAGTTTATCAATCTCGAACTTTATGCTCGTCTCCCGTGACTGACCATGTGGGTTTTCTGCAAGCCGACTTCTAATTGTGCACATCACTAGAAGGTGATCGGAGTCGCAATCTGCTCCTCTATATTATCTCACGTCAAGGATATTCGAATGGTGTCTTTTGTCTATGAGGAAGTGGTCTATTTGGTTACGCGTCACGCCATCGGGTGATATCCATGTGGCTTTATGGATTTGCTTGTGCTTGAACATCGTGCTTTTCACTACCAGATCCTTTGACACTGCGAACGTGATAATTCGAATACCATTATCATTTGAAACGTCATGTAGGCTTTCTTTACCTATTGTTGGTTGGAAGATATTTTTCTTTCCAATTTTCGCATTGAGGTCGCCGAGATTTTAACATCGAATGATGAGATCCCATCAAATACATCCTCTAGGGTCTCGTAGAATGTGTCCTTCGTTTCTTCGTCGGTAGATTCTGTTGGGGCGTGTACGTTTATACATACATAATTGTGCCATGCGCCCTGTATTTTTAGCACCGACATTCGGTCATTAATGAATTTCACATCTTTTACATGGGGCGTAATCTTCTTGCTTATGATGAAGCCAGTTCCGAGGTTATGTGTATCGGTACCTCCACACACCAGTGTAAACCCGTTGGTTTCGATTACTTGATGTGGGAGTCGAACTTCCTGAAGCGCGACGATGTCAATTTTATATTGTTTCGCGTTTTCTACGACCGTCTGTATCGCGCCTGGTTTATATAACATTCGGACATTCCACGTGCCGACGCGTATATCCCGCTTTTTCCGTTTTTCCCTACGTCTTCTTTTTGCCGAGTCGGTGTTTTCTTGATGATTTTTTCCCTTATGGTAGTGTCGGCTCATCACACCTACGCCTACCGGGTTTTTCGTGGGATTGTTTTTTGTGTATTGGTTATTCATTTTCGATCCCACGAGACTTGGGGTTTCAAATAGTCCGCCACGTCAGAGCCCCGTTTTGATTTGGTAAGGTCTGCTTACTGCTCTGCTTCGATCCGGTGTCAGAGAGGAGCCGTTATAATACAGCCGGTATACCCCTGGCTGCAAACCATCCAATAGGCACGGTGACGCGTAACACCCTGGATTAGGGGTGGTAGATCTTTGTGTGTTACTCCTCGCTAGCCTGTCTGACATGGGTGACCCTACTGGAAGCATATGCTTCCGTCAGCATAGCCTGAGTGATTCATTGTACTTTAAGCCCCCGCACCACGTCAAGGTTTCTACCAAGCAGAGGACGTCAATTGCATACTATCATTTATTTTGTGCAACAACATATATTTCTCTTTAGCAGTCATGTCCATAAATGGTCGATCACATCCCAATTGGTGGTGGGTGTGTGACGAAGAAAGAACTTCACGTCCCCAAATATAACTTTTTTTTTCTTTGTGTTTCGTTTTGTTTTTTTAATTTTTTTATTCGACTTTAAAAAAAATGAACAAAAAGAAAGTAAAAAATTTTAAAATATCTGTAGATTTCTCCTGTATTGGACATTCCACGTAAAACGGCTCGTTTTACCACCGTCGGCGAAAATGTTGTTGGTCTCCCAGATCGGTTATTTCTTCTGTCATTTTCGATACCGGCTGGTAGAATATTATTCACTACACCTTGGGAGCGATTTTTTTCATTGGCAATTTGTCTTTGCTTTATTCCAATATTTTGTAAATCGACTATTCATTGTTTTTCAATGTTTAATGCCCGTTAATTGTTTCCCAAGTGGCATATTTAGAACTTTGAAAAAATTCACTGCGTAAAACAAAAATCTATTTATTATCACCCCAGAATATCTGGACAGTTTTTTAGGAACTTTTGTTATACAAAGCTATGCGTTGCAACTAAGTCTGAGATCGGAAAAATGGTCTGAGTTTATGGTTTCCTCGGGCGAAATTTGGAGTTTTTCAGAAAAATTAATTACTATTTCTGGTAAAAAATCAATTAATACAATAAAGGATTTTCCCTGAGTGGGTGTCGGTTGACAATATTTTGTCACAAAACTAGTCATAAAAGTTTATTACTCATTCCAAGAAACTGTAAATTTACATTTGAGTCTATAATTATTCACACCTCTGTATATTGCAAAAACAGCAAAAAAAAAAAAAAGTCACAAGAGATAGATAACACTGCCACTGTTTGTTTAATAATTGTCAAAACGCATCTCCGTGTGAAATATCATTCGGTTGACATCCATTCAAATTATATAATGAAACACGTAAGAGACATATCTTGCTGTACGCCATCTCAATGTGGGCCAGTCTAGTTTGTTATCCTTGGTCAGACATCTCGTGAATATTTCGTAAAGATTACAATAACAGTGGTAGACCCCTAAAATATATAACATTTTAACTAAATTATTCAATGAAATAAATGAAACCCAAGAAACTTTCAGATTAATTTAAAATATTTATTTTTTCCGACTGCGGTTTTAAGAACTCGCATTTTACTTTTTCTCGCCGTATATTACTAAGCAGGCCCAGCTGAGACTGTGGAAATAGGAAATGAGTGATATGTTAGATGTAGTACTTCTCATGGATATGTTGGATATGTTGGATATGTGTGATAATATGGATATGTTGGATATGTTTGAATTAACCTCGGCCGTGTCATAACAGATGGAATAGCTGCCATGAACAAAGTACTTAAAAGGAATATGGCGAACTTCATATTTACTACTTGAATGTCTTGGCAAAGTGGAATATCAGAAATTAAACATCCACTCTGCTTTTATAGTAACGACCATTTGTAAGAAGCTGTCTAACGGCCTTTAAAACATCTGAATAAACTAATTAGCAATCACAAGGTAAGTATTTGTTTACATAAATATTTATTTAGGCAAATGATACTTTAAGCGAATGAAATAATATAATAAGTAATTAGTATGTATTAAGTGTTATGTGTCATCAGAAAACCCAGCATTTTAAATGAATACAACGCATTTTATTTTCTTTCATTCAACAACACATGTGCTTGATTTAAATTTTTAATACAATATACTAATTAGCAAACACAAGGTAAGTATTTGTTATTCAGGCAAATGATACTTCAAGGGTATGAAATAACGTGACAAGTCATTAGTACTTACTTACGGTGGAAAAACCCTCCATTTTAATTTAATACAACGCATATCCACTTGATTTAAATCTGTAATACGGTATACATTTTCATATTGTGAAAAAATTTAATGTTTATCTTATGATCAAAAGTCTATGAAAAAATCATATTTTTGTATAGTTTTTAATTCACGTTTATTAAATATAATTTACGTCAAATAATAAATTACTGTTTTCATCATCATCATCATCAGCATTACAACCGGGATCCGGTCTTGGCCTTATTTAACAAATCTCTCCACCGGTCCCGATTTCGAGCCGATGTCATCCACTTTGGCACTCACAGAATCTGGGCGTTCTGGTCTACGCCATCCATCCATCGCAGACAACGTCTGCCGCGCTGTCTCCTTCCATACATCCTCCCACAAAAGACTTTCCTTCGCTTATTCAAGCTAGGTTTCCCGCCCACCGGAGTCTACCGAGCTTGATTTTTCTTACAACATTAGCTTCAAGATAGATTGCGTACAACTCATGGTTGTAGCGTCTCCGGAATCGTCCTCCCTCACATACGGGGCCAACAATTCTCCTTAAGACCTTCCTCTCGATCGCGGCTAAGAGTTCAGAGTGCCTTTTATTGAGGGCCCAGGTATCGGATCCATACATGAGTACTGGTAAGACCATGGTCTTGTACAGTAGTAGCTTGGATGTTCTGGATAAATTTCGGGATTTAAATAGCCTTGATAGACCATAGTAGGCTTTGTTGGATTTGATCAGCCGTTCGCGTATTTCTTCTTCCATATTGTTAACGACTGATACTATTGACCCAAGGTAGTTAAAGGATTGCACTACTTCAAATTCGTGCTCCACTACCCTGATAGTTTGACCAACGTTAGGTCTTCTCTTCGCAGAAGTTGCCACCATGTACTTAGTTTTTCCCTCATTAATGTGCAATCCCAGTTTTTGTGCCACCTGCTCGATCTGGGTGAAGGAGTCCTGTACAGCCGATTCTGATCTACCGATGATGTCGATGACATCTGCGTAGGCAAGTATCTGACTAGATTTGGTGACAATCGTCCCTCTAGTTGTGGCGCCACAGTCACGGATTGCTCTTTCCAACGCCAGGTTGAAGACGGGTCAGGCCAGACTGCCCCCTTGGAGTCCAGTAAATATGTTTATTGGTTTGAACAGCAATCAAGCTATATTTACTTGACTAGTTACGTTGGTCTTGGTCAACCTACAAAGTTTGGAATGCCGAATTCTCTCATGGCATTATATAGTTCTACCCTGGCTATGCTGTCGTGGGCGGCCTTAAAATCTATAAATAGATGATATAATGGAATCTTAAATTCCAGACATTTTTCCATCGCCTGCCTAAGGGTGAATATCTGATCAATCGCTGATTTGCCTGGGATGAAGCCACACTGATATTGACCAATGATGGCTTTAGCGTATGGGGCTATCCGATCTTGTAGGATAGTGGAGAGTATCTTATAGTTGGTACTCAGCAATGTTGCACCCCTATAGTTGCTGCACAGTGTGATATCTCCCTTCTTATGTATGGGGGAAATTATTCCACGAGGCCAATCTTCCGGCATCTCCTCTTGCTCCCATACTTACACCACGATCTTATGACTTGTTTGATCAGCTCAGCTGGTATGCCATCAGCTCCGGAACTTTATTTGATTTGAGCTGTCTTATGGTAGCATTTGGTCTTGATCTTGCATTGGTGGGGCCTCTTATTCTGCTGTGAGCTGACCATTTAGCAATTCATTGAAATACACTTCCCATCGCTCCAGAATGCCTTCAGGATCGGTGATTAGATTACCCTCTTTATCCTTGCAGTAAGTGCAGCGTGGTGTGTACCACTTTACCGGATTATTTGGTAGAACTTACCTGCCTGGTATGGACCTCGTTCTCTACTTTTCTTTATTTCGCACACAAAGTTTTTTTCCCAGGCACTTTTCCTTTGTCTCTGAAGTCTTTTTTCAGATCTTCTGAGCTCTTTGTATTTCTCGTCGCGTACTCGTGTCCTATGAGATTGCTGCATTGCCCGGTATGCAGCATTCTTACGTTCAGTCGGTACTTTGCACTCATCATCAAACCAGTTGCTCCGATCGCTACAACTACTGCCTAAGAGTTTGACAGTACTAATGACACTATTCTTAGGGCGTGTCCATTTCTCTTCTACGCCCGGCATTCTGGCCCCAGGACTTACTCTCCTTCCGTCGAGCTCTTCGAGGGCGTGTCTTAGCGCATGACCAAAGGTGTTACTGGTATTTTCATTGCGCACGGCAGTCGTGTTGATTCGAACCGGATACGTCTCCGTAAGCCAGCAATACGTCTCCGTTAGCCAATCCGCGCTCGGAAAACTGTACCAACAAGATAGTGATCCGAGTCGACGTTGGCACCTCGGTACGTACGTACCGTCATCAGGCTCGTGGAGTGGCGCGATCTATCAACACGTGATCAATTTGGTTGCGAGTGACTCCATCAGGTGATACCAGGTGGCTTTGTGGATATCTTTACCCGGGAACCTGGTACTTGCAACGAACAAGTTCTTTGATGCTGCCAGTTCGATGACTCGTCGTAGTCCATTGTGATTAGTGTTCTCATGCAAACTATGGGAAGCTACGTAGTGACTGAAAATCGGCTCCCGACCCATTTTTGCATTCAAATCACTAAGAACGATTTTCACATTGTATCTTGGGCAGGCATTGAGGGCCCCTTCGACGTTCTCGTAGTATTCTTCTTTTTCGTCGTCAGGGGACTCCTCTGTAGGTCCCTGAACGTCTAAGAGGCTTATGTTCTTAAACTTGTCTCGCACGCGCCTTTCGTTTATTGCATTAAAGATGATGGTGGCAGGCTTCAGTTTTTGGTTGGCTAGAAAGCCTACCCCGAGCACATGGTGTTTTGCATGGCAGCTGTGATAAATGTCATACTCATTTCTTTGAATAACAACACTCCCCGCCCATCTTATTTCTAGTAATGCTGTTATGTCAACCTTATATTCGGACAGGGCATCGGCTAGCTGCTGTGCAGTTCGAGCTCTGTATAATGAGCGGACGTTCCATGAGAAAATTCTTAAATCGTTTAGCCATTTTCGTTTCCGTGGTCGTCGTCGTGTATCCGGTCCATATCCGAGGCTTGTTAAATTTGCCATAATTGTTTGTTGGTCCCGGCAAGGTTATTAGTGTTGCGGCATCCTTTCTCAGGATGTCGCTACATGCATTGGTTCACTACTTGGTACCAAAGTAGCTATCCAGGTTTTTTTTTTTTTTTTGTTTCGGTAGGAAGGTGTCACGTGGAGACTGCATGTCAACTTGGATTGAACAGGGACAAGGATCGTCCTGGCCTACGCCGGGTTGAAAGCAATCAGTGACTTTGCCGTGTATGTTCGCTCCCCTCCCTCGAAAATAGCTTTCGAAAATCACAAAGTTTGAATTCTTAGTGTACGGAGGAAGCATTCGAGGAAGACGTTTGTGATGACTGACTGGGAAAATGTTAAATCCACGAGGACGAATTTTTACTGCAACTCGCCTGCTAAAGACTAAAGAAACACCAGTTTCACGATGGCCTTGATAAAGCTCGGCTATTGACTTGCAATCCCTTTAAGATAACGCTCCACCACGTATCTCTCTCGCTGACCTTAATCGAAGCCGCCCCTTCTATTGGCTGTTGCTTGTAGAAGCCATGTGAATGTTTCGATCATAATTTTCTCCATTTGCTTCAGACGTTCCTTCGGTCTCCGCCTTGGTCGACATTGGACGTATTTTGCCGACGGCAATAAGGTCGGTCGAAGGCGTGTCATATTGGCTTTTGCACAAGGACTTCCGTGATCGAATTTTACGTGATTACGTAATTGAAATTGAAATTTACGTGATACGTTTATGTTTTGGGTGGATCATGTTGCGTTTTGCAACAAAAGTGAATCGGTATTTATTCCTTACTTCTAACAATTTGTGAATATTCGAATGCTGTTCGAACTTTTAGTGCTATGTAATTTGTATTCATATAAGGAATGACTTTTTTTTACATATTAGTGTAAGGTGGAAAATGAAAATTGAAATGTTTCTTGAAATATCTAGCGTTTCTGTATGAATTGTTGGCAATACATTAAAAAAGGGACAATGAATTTGGATAAGAATTTAAATTTTGTAAACTACTAACAAGTATTGAAATGATTTGTATATGTCAACTTCGTCGTGTGCTATTAAATTAAAAAAAAGAGATAATGATATTGGATAATAATTTAAATTTTTTGCAGAGCCAACACATATTGAAAAAACTTGTTAATGTCCTAATTAAGCAGAATTCACCGCAGGTAAATCAAGTTTCTAATCGGTCCCAGTACCAGGTTGAGGACATCATTCGGCTCCTCTTTTAACGATGTTGCAGGTACTTTTCACGACCCACGCTACAGAATTCGATACGCCCCGCGTACCATGAAAGAACCTCAAGAAGAGGACGATGACCCACCGGGCAGAACAGTCAAAGGAATTAATCAATTAAATCTAAGCGTGTTGAAATCAGATTCAACGAAAGAGCTAGAAGCTCTCATGGCAAAACAAGCGTCACCTGCAACAACACCAGGGAAACTTCTTTCCTTCAGAAAACTATCATCTGGCGGCTCAGCGTTTCAAGCATAAGCGGTCAGTACTAAGACAAAGTCTTGTCAACAAAGGTACATACGGTCCTATATTTAATGTCAACCCAAAAATCGAACTGGAGATTGGAGTTGGCGTTTAATTTGCTTGCTGTACCCAGAACCAACTATTGGAGTTGGTGTTGAATTGAATTTTCTTGCTGTACCTAGAACCAACTATTGGAGTTGGTGTTGAATTTGCTTGGTGTACCTAGAACCAACTATTGGAGTTGGTGTTCAATTGACTTGCTGTCGCCAGAACCAACTATTGGAGTTGGCGTTCAGTTTAATCGCTATTCCCACACCAACTATTGGAGTTGGCGCTTAATTTGATTGCAATTCCCAAGCCAACTATTGGAGTTGGCTTTTGCCGTCACCAGAGCGGGAAACATTGGACTGGAGATGAATAAATCCAAGAACCCCGGAAATTGCTTCATCTACACCACGTTCCTGGGGCACCGCATCTCGAAACCTGGGCGCATCGCTGTCACGCGTCCAGGATTTGCCGCTTCTCGCCACCTGGGCACATCGCTGTCACGTGTCGGGTTCTTCACTTCTCGCCGCCTGGACGCAACGCTCTGGAGGCACCCTCTTTTCACCGCCCAGGCACCGCGAATCACGTGTCTGGGGGCACCAGTTCAAAAAAGTCGGTGTCTAAGCTGGGCTTTCGGTAACAGGATTAGGGGATATAGAAGATGAGGAACAGGAAAGATACCGACACCCGTCGGGAGATCATGTCATCGGAAAGCTGTCACGGATTTGAAGTTCACCGCTTCTCATCACCTGGACTCATCGCTCACGCATCTAGGTTTTGCCGCTTCTCGCCGCCTGGACGCAGCGCTCTGGGGCACCCTCTTAACACCGCCCAGGCACCGCGAATCACGTGTCTGAGGGCACCACTCTCACGTCGTCGGTGTCTAAGTTGGACTTTCAGTAACAAGGTTAGGGGGCATAGAAGATGAAGAATAGGAAAGATGCCGGCACCCTTCGAGAATTCATATCAACGGAAAGCGAATTGGGAACACATGGTCCAGCCACCAGTCAAAGAAGGAAGATACCTGGCTTTGGGACTATTTCATCCTGCGGCACGATGGAACGAAGGCTGCTATTGATCAGCAGGTTATTCTTCCTGATAACAACCTGGATGTGCAACCTCTCTGGCTCAATCAAGTGCCAGTTGTAGTCCAACATATTTTTACTCTACTTACCGATTTACGATCCAACATGGGGCTACGTCCAAGATACTCATACTTTACTCATGGATTTAAGATCCAACATGGGACTACGTCTAAGATATTCTTACTCTACTTATGGATTTACGATCCAACATGGGACTACGTCCAAGATACTCATACTCTACTCATGGATTTACAATCCAACATGGGACTACGTCCAAGATACTCATACTCTACTCATGGATTTACAATCCAACATGGGAGTACGTCCAAGATGTTCTTACTCTACTTATGTATTTACGATCCAACATGGGACTACGTACAAGATACTCATACTCTACTTATGGAATTACGATCCTACATGGGACTACGTCCAAGATATTGATACTCTACGTAGGGATTTACGATCCAACCAACATTTCATTTATCAACAAATATCAACAACAACAACGACGGCCTTACCTCGAGCTACAACGTTAGCACACAATGGCCAACTTCGCCCTTTTTGTCACATATACACACACACCCACACAGGCTGATAACATCAAGTATGCTATTATAACATAACTCATTATATTTCATAACTGAGATCAATTAATAGAATCAATATATAGTATAACAATATATGTAATTATTGCCACCCTACCCCTGCGCCGCATCGGTTCTTGAGTGGAACATTGATTGAAACTTCTGGCTCTTAACCACCATCATCCGTATACAACCAGCGACAGGTCTCAACGTGAACCAACTAGTGGAGTTGGTCGTGCTGTTGGCTGTCTCATCAAACCAACTAGTCGAGTTGGTCTTGCTGTTGGCTGTCTTATCAAACCAACTAGTGGAGTTGGTCTTGCTGTTGGCTGTCTTATCCAACCAACTAGTGGAGTTGGTCTTGCTATTGGCTGTCTCACCAAACCAACTAGTGGAGTTGGTCTTGCTGTTGGCTGTTTCATCAAACCAACTAGTGGAGTTGGTCTTGCTGCTGGCTGTCTTATCAAACCAACTAGTGGAGTTGGTCTCGCTGTTAGCTGTCTTATCAAACCAACTAGTGGAGTTGGTCTTGCTGTTGGCTGTCTTATCAAACCAACTAGTGGAGTTGGTCTTGTCGGTGGCTGTCTTATCAAATCAACTAGTGGAGTTGGTCTTGCTGTTGGCTGTCTTATCAAACCGACTAGTGGAATTGGTCTTGCTGTTGGCTGTTTCATCAAACCAACTAGTGGAGTTGGTCTTGCTGTTGGCTGTTTCATCAAACCAACTAGTGGAGTTGGTCTTGCTGTTGGCTGTCTTATCAAACCAACTAGTGGAGTTGGTCTTGCTGTTCCCAGTGGGTGATGACATGCCCCTTCATTGATAGCACCAAAGGGAAGGACAACTACTGGTGCATCGTCGTCGGCCCGGCAAGATGTTGCTGCAAAAGCAACAAACCTTAAATCATTCAAACAGCCTCAAATGTCAATCGGAACTGTCTTACAGTTTCGTTCCGGTATTTAGCCCCTGGATTTATGCTACAAAAAATCGACTTGTTGTTGTACCAGAAACCTATTGGCATTGAACGCTGCCAATTATTCGAATGGCGAAGATTCAGCGGAGATGCTGAATAAAGGAGGATAGAAGATTGTTCCTCTTAACAGTTTTTTATTGTTACTGTTTTTGTCCAAGACAGTTGTTATTTTTTATACAGTTGTTACTTTTGTACGGACTCTAACGTGGTTTTCTTTTATACAGTTTTTGTCAATTTGTAACCTGTAGAGTTCTGTAAAATAAAGTATATTTTTAATTCGTGGAATAAAGGTTAAAATCCATGTATTTTTCAAAGCGTTTTTTTTTTTTTTTGGGTACAATGTGTGCAATAGTGTAATTTGCCGTTCTCGTCGAGGAGGAGCTCGACGCAGAGCAAAACGGGCTATTCCCAGTTGGCGAAACATCAACGATTTCCTACTATTCCTTTAATGTCTCACAATTTTTGGAATATAATTACGCTTCATTTAGAGAAATATGTATATATTATAATTGTTTAAATGTGTGACCGATCACCAAAATATTTAATAGTTTTTATAATCAAATAATTAACCGCATAATGTACATTACTTAAACTTCGTTTATAAGTACAATACTTCACGATCATATTTATGTGGATATTCTTGGTATATTAAACAAAAAACAAACATACAACGCAATTTTCTAGGAGTGCCTCGCGATCTGTTAGCGTTTAAGGTCCACAGAACTTTGTAATTTTAAAAATACGCGAACTAAATGAATTCTACGGATATTTCTGTTTTAGTTTGTTACTTTAAAAATGTTGATAATAATAGAACGGGCCCATTTCTGCTTGGACTTTGATACAATTTTTAAAAGGGGATGTTTTACAAAACCAAGAAAGCAATATGTAGTTGTAAAAGGGTGTTAAAATATATTGTATTTGTGGTTAAAATATATTGTATTGCAAAACCACAAAATAAAAACTATTGAATAAAAATATTTTATCTAAAATGCTGTAATGCAATTTGTCCTGGTGCCCACCGTGCTTCTGGTTCCCCAGGAAGAGTGGGCTACCGTTTTGTTTTTAGTCAAAATTCAATTTTTAATTTTTTATTCATTTATTTGATTTAAAACCTTTTACTATTAGTTTTCATATATCGCCGACACTAAGCCGAAACGACGAACTCGTCCGCAGTCACACAACACCAAATCGAAAACTGTCTCAATTGCCAGCCGCCATTCCATTGTTGGAAATTTGGAAATAGGATAACAAAAAGGAAAAGAAAGGAAGAAAGGTCATAAATGCACTTCGGCAGGAAACAATAGATAAAGGATCTTGCGGATGCGCATTTATTATCCTAGATGTTGATGCGCGATAAAATGAACATGTGGTTCGTTTTATGGCCCAATTTGTTTGTATTTTAATTTGAATTTTGTGAATGGATATTCAGTTTTCTGGCACCAAATTTGTGCAAACAAATTCTTAGAGGATCATAAAATTGCGGACGCGCATTTTATGGTTCTCAATAATGTTTGTTCGGAAATGGGACATCTGGTCCGCACATTTAGTTTAGGGATTTTGGATATCTATAATTGAATATACAGTGCATATGATTTAAGGATTGGAGGATTTGTGGGAATTGTATCAATGCGACAATTGAACGTTTGTTTCAATTTGTTCAACATTGGATTCAATGTTGATTTGGGGATATGGATGGAGTTATGGAAGAAGGTGCAAAATGTATAGGAAAGGGAAATGGTAGGGCTTCGAGGAGCACTACATCCTCCCCTCCTTCAAGGAAGAAAATTAATCTGTAAGAGATCAATTTTCGTGAAGTGGGGCGATAAAAGGCAAAGGGCGATGTCGTCGTGATTTCGTTACATAAATTGGAATTTTTAGATATTTGTATATAATCGTATTGAAAGTGTATGTTTAATTCGTAGCTTATTCTAGAGTGCTCTTAATGTTTTATTCTTTCTTGGTTTTATTTTTTATTTTGTGTTCTGGTTTTCATATAACAAGTTTTAATTCTTATATTCATTATGATAGATACAAGTAATGATATAAAAAGTAAAATGTCATACTGGCGAGAATCACACCGTACGCAGAGACATATTGGGGTACTGTAGTGCTCCAAGAAGCCCTACCATTTTTCTCCAATATTACATTTTCCTCCCACATTACACCACCAGTGGACCACCTATAAGAAAATCCATTTCATATCCCCAACATAACATTGAATTCTATGTCAAACCAAATCGAACTAAACGTTCAATTCAATTCATTTATTCAATTCAATTCATTTGTTCAATACTATTTCCTAAAATCAAACAGCATAGTGCATTATTTTTCCATGTATGCTAAAAGCAATTAGCACCTAAAAAACCTACAAGATCCAAAACCTAAAAGTGCACGTTTCCAAACAAAGGCATATCTATTCGATACGGCGGCACACAATTCTTGCAATCATAAACATCCAAACGCATACCAGATGTTTTATGATATGCACAAATAGACCCAAATTCCCATCCATATTCTTACCCTTTCCCATGGACTCTGACTCCATTTAAAGTCCAATATAAAGTCTTGTTTGCATTAGCCAGACACGCTAATGGATAACAAAAAACCTCAAAAAGGATCAAACGATAAGTGGCGATGCGTTTTGACTTTCGAAAGAAGATAAAGAAATGAGGATTTGAATTCTCGAAGTGGGAAGATGATTTGAATTCACACAGTTGGAAAAGTGAGTTGAAGAGTCGCGGTTAACCGGAGAAGGCGTCGTCCTTAAAAACGCATTTTCGGTTAGTTATTTAAAACATATTAAGTATTAAGCGGAGAAGTTATCGCTTTTAAAATATAATTTAGTGTACAAATAGGAACGTAATTAAGAGTGTAATAAGTGAAAATCGAAATAAAGAGTGATATATAAATAAAGTTCAGTTGGTAAGGAACATCAACTGTTTTAGTTTTAAACTTCCTTCGGGTAGCAACACTGGTCGCATTGGTCGTCGGTGGTACCGTCTTTCTCCGGGTGTGTTTAGTGAACGCGTTGGTGATAAAAGTAAACCTATGACGGCACATCAACAAATCCCACAGGAGCAACAAATCATCCGGAATCCACACAGGATTCCCTCGTTCGTTTCTCTTCCTCGTTGATCGAAAAGCACGGAAGCGAACTGAACTACAATAGGACTACCAATACGGATTCCGTAGAAACCGGTCAACGAGCGACCAAATGTTCTCAATAAGGCAACTACTTGAAAAGCAGTGGGAATACGGGGAGACGGTATATTAACTGTTCGTTGACTTCAAAAAAGCCTACGACTCAGTCGCAAGGGAAAGACTCTACCATATTGTAGTTGAGCTGGGAATCCCGAAAAAATATGCCGCCCTCATTCAAATATGCATGAACGAAAACAAAGGGCGAATAGAAAACCACCTCCCAGAACCATTTGAAATCTGCGACGGACTAAAACAGGGCGATGACCTCTCACCATGTCTCTTTAACCTTGTACTCGAATATGTCATCAGAAAGGTACAAGACGACAACAGGGCCGGATCATCCCTGAACGGGGTCACACAAGTGCCCGCATATGCGGATGACATCGCCGTTTTAGTCGACAATCGAGAAACTGTTAGTAAAAACAGTAAAATCATCATGCAAGCGGTAGAAGAGGTGGGCCTAGAAATAAATGAAGACAAAACGAAATACATGATTATGGCGAGAGCAGGTGGACCTCAGAGAACACACATAAACATCATGGGCAAGATATTTGAAATTGTCAAAATATTTAAATACCTGGAACAATACTGACGGCCAGTAACGAAATGTCGAAGGTAATTAACAAAAGACTACACTCCGGCAACGCTAGTTGGTATGCAGTCAGTAAACTGCTGAAATCCAAACTGCTATCACGTATTATAAGGCTCCGTGTCTATAGAACCATAATCATGCCGATTGTTCTATACGGATGCGAAACATGGGCCCTCACAAAACGGGATGAAAACAAATTCCGCGTAATCGAGAATAAAGTTCTAAGGGGTATCCTTGGCGGCAAATATGACGAGGGGGCAGGACAATGGAGGAAACTCGACAACCACGAATTGAAAAAGCTATACCGCAAACCTACAATATTAAATTGGGTTGGATACGTGGCGCGAATGGGCAACGATAGGACCGTGCATAGAATTCTTGACGGTAGACCAACGGGAAAGAGACCGACAGGACGGCCGCGACAGAGATGGGAGGACAATGTTAGGTTGGACCTCGAGGAGATCGGATCGGATGGTCGAACCTGGAACGAGAGCGCACGGTACAGGAAGCAATGGCGGAGTCGAGTCGGTGAGGTCATGAGCTTTCGGGTTCCTACAGGCCAATAAATAGTAATAGTAGTTTACAAATACAATATTTTTTCCTCTCATACTAGGAGCACCATCAGTTGTTATTGAAAAGAAGTTATTTTTTAAATCCAATACTTGCCCATTTTTGAAATTTGTAAACTCTTGTACTTGATGAAAAATATCAGTGACTTTTGTTTTTTTACACTAACGCGAATTAAGTAAGTAGTCCGATAGGGTTTTTTTTTAAATAAAAAAATAACTTTATTATTTCCAAAAACTTAGGACTACTTATTTTAATATTATTCGTTGCGGCTATGCCGATTGGTGTCCTCAAGAAGAATGTCATCTCTTCGTGCAGATTGTTCACTATTTATCTGTCTGCTGGGTCACAGATGGGCGTCTCGTGTTGATCATGAGAATGGTGCTGTGCGTGTAGATACTTGTTCTAGGTCATTGTTGATCTATGATCCTTTTTTGGCGTCAATGTGGTGTCTGGGTCATAGTTAAGTGTTCGGCGTTGGTTTATGAGGTCTGCGAAGATAAGCCATGATGATTGTTTGATGTTTGAATCGCGGCGTCGTGTGTATTGTGGTATCATGGTACGAGGGTTGCCTCTTATGTTTCGGGATTTGGCAACCCTGGCGTTGCAATCCGGCAATTGACAGCTCTGTCGTAAAGTTGGACATTTTTGAGGTTATACGCACTCAGAACGTGTTGTCATACGAGCGCTATTTGTGTTGTTTACAGTAACTTAAAAGATTCATCTCGGCCCAAAAATGGAATTAAATCGTCAACATTTTCGTGCGATTATTTTTTACAACTTTCGGCGTGGATGAACTTAATTCAATTTTTGGCGATGAAGCTCCATCAAGGACCAGTGTTTATCGATGGTATGGTGAATTCAATCGTGGTCGTAGTTCACTCCAAGATGAATTTCGTGAAGGTCGTCCAAAATCAGTTGTTGTTCCGAAAACCATTGATGCTGTGCGCGAACTGATATTGGAAGATCGTCATGTGACCTATCGTGAGATTGAGACAACCCTAGGCATTAGTGGGACCAGCATACATTCAATATTGCATAAACTTTTGACTGTCAAAAAATTTGTTCGCGTTGGATCCCACACAATTTGTCAATCGCCCAAAAAAAGGCTCGTGTCAACTGGTCGAAAGAAATGCTCAAAAAATACGGTCGCGGTGCTTCGAAACACGTCTATGACATCGTGACAGGTGATGAATCGTGGATTTACGCGTATGAGCCCGAAAGTAAACAGCAGTCGACTGTCTGGGTGTTTCAATATGAGCCAAATCCAACAAAAGTTGTTCGCGCACGAAGCACTTCCAAGCAAATGGTCGCCTGTTTTTTCGGAAAAACTGGACATGTCGCAGCCGTACCAGTAGAACAACGCAGAACAGTCAATTCTGAGTGGTACACAACCATTTGTTTGCCAGTTGTCTTCCAAGAAATCAGGAAAACCAATCGCCGAAGACGGATCACTCTTCACCACGACAATGCGAGCTCTCACACATCGGCTGCGACAACTGCATTTTTGAGCACCCAAAACATCGATTTGATGGGTCATCCGCCGCATAGTCCTGACTTGGCACCGAATGACTTAGTTTTATTCCCGTACGTAAAAAACAAACTGAGAGGTCAACGTTTTTCGACACCTGAAGAAGCGGTTGCTGCATTCAGAATGCATGTGTTGGAGATACCTCAATCAGAGTGGCAAAGGTGCTTCGACAATTGGTTCAAACGCATGCAAAAGTGTATAGATCTTCATGGGGAATATTTTGAAAAACAATAAAGTGATTTTCGATGATCAATATTTGTTTTTGTTCTCTAATCCCGAAATATAAAAGGCAACCGTCGTATTATGATAATGTGGCTATCCTTAACTCACGCGCACAAAAGGGGATTTTGAAGTACCCTTAAATGTCAGAGTACAGTGCGAGCGGAACCCTCGTGTCGTGTCATTCATTAAAGCAAGAACGCACAGTTCGTCATTGACTTTCGAATTATTTATTGATGGAAATCTAATAATAATTGCAAGCCTACCCATACTATTTATATCAGTTCTTTCATCAAGTGCAATGCTAATTATATCACTGGATAACAAATCATTTTTACCTGTTCGTCAATATTTTTGGCAATATCTTCAACGCGACGCTGAACTGTTCTAGCCGAAAATGGCATTTCTTTGATTCTCTCAATTATTTGTTTTTTATCTATTCTGTTTAGTCCTGACTTGTCATACAGGACTTTATTGGGATAGTATTTCTTAAATTGCGACTCTGGCTTTCTATACATTCCGAGGCAGGAACGGAGACACTGTGCCTCAAACACCCGAAACTTCTCCATGTAGCATGGGGGTATGTTATACCATACCGGCAGATGAATGCAGAGTATGAAAGTATTTTCACCTTGGGGTCCAGAAGACTTCTACGGAAGAGACTTCGTGTCATTGCATATGCGTTTTTAGCTGCTGTTTGCTTATCAAAGTAAAGATACTGTTCAAGCCAAATACCAAGGTATCTGACTACAGTTTTTACTTGTTGGGAAAGATTATGACTTCCTGCAGTGGAACATTTTTTCCAATTCCGTTTTGTATCCTTTGATTCCCTGGATAGGGGCGTTCTGAAAAGGATAGTCTCTGTTTTTTGGAAACTTATTTTTAATTTCCACACATCGCAAAAACGTTTGATTTTGTTGAAATCTTCTTGCAGGCATACACAATTGCATGGTTGAGAGAGCCCACTAGATCACGGGTGTAAATCTTAAATCATCATCATAATCATCGGCACCACAACGGGGATCCGGTCTTGGGCTTATTTATCAAGTCTCTCCACCGGTATCTGGTCCCTATCCGAGACTTGTTAAATTGTGCACAATCATTTGTTTTTCCAGGCAAGGTTATTAGCCTTCCGCAAAATAAATGTAATGTAAATGTTAAATAAAATGGGAGAATTCACTGCTCCCTGTTGTAGGCCGTTTTTGATGTGGAAGGTCTTGTTAGAAATTATATCTCCACATTTCATCACAAATAGTTTACCCATTATCATATCGTAGATAATGTATAATAAATATTCGGGCATACCTAGATTTGATAACTTATATACAAGCCCTTCTAACCATAGGGTGTCGAAAGCCTTTTCAAAGTCAACCAAACAGGCCCCTGTGCATTGTCGCTTCGCCTTGTTCCACTGTATGTCGGAAACAAGTTTTGTCGCAGCATGCACTGTATATGTTGCGATTGGAAACCAAACTGGTTGTTCGGAATAATACCATTTTCCTCACACCAGTTGGTCAATGCTTTATTTATAATTTTCTCGAACACCTTGCTGATGTTCGGAACCAAATTAATCGAGCGAAGATTGGGTGGATTGCTCCTGTCCTTGCCCTCATTCATTTTTCAACTTTAAACATTTTTTTATTTTCTTTTTATCTTCTTAGTTTCTAAATTAAAGGCTAGACAAAAAATGCTTAAAATTGTAGCTTAATTATCTTATATAATAACTTACTGGTCCTTCGCAGACGCTCTAAGCTAAACATTACTTAATATTTGTATAATTTGCCTTTCGGCGACAGAACTTTGTGGCAGTACTTATAATTATTTGAAAGACAAAGAAAAATTTGAAAAACTTTGTGTCATTTTTTTTTTCTTAAAATTTAACTTACTTATCTTACCAATTTTTTTTTTAATTTTTAATTTTATTTAAAAGTACTTAACTTAACTTAACTTAAATCTTATACTACCCTAATTCTAGAAAAGCTAAGTCTATGTAAGCTAGCTGATGATAGTGTGATTCTATACCGACTTTGGTATCCAGGTCTTTATATGCCATTCAACCACCAGAACTGTTGACGCTGTCTAATACTATCGTCCCGGTCTCTGTGGGAGATAGCCCTACTGAAGCGCAGGAGCTCTTCTTCGGTGCGCGTTACTTCCCGGTCGTAGCACAATCTCCCGTCTACGGATGATCTACTTACATGATAGATCAACGGAATTCCGCATCTATACTGTACAAGCCCTTTCATGTCCAAGTCAAGGAACGCCTCTGGTGGAACAAAACCGTTGCGACGCACGCTCTCATAGTACAGAGTGTTTGGATAATAGGCCCCGAAAATTAGGTCATTGGACGAGCTTATTGCTCTCGCAATATGCCCTCTGATTAATTTAATCATAAAATTATCCACCCTATTTATGCAGGCTTCATTATATAAAGTCTCATTTGAGTAATACTTTTTATAGTCCGATTCCGGTGTCCAATATAATCTTAGGCAACTTCTGAGACACTTCCTTTCGAACACCCTAATCTTTTCCATCAAATTTGGACCTATGTTAAACTATACTGGACAACCATATATGAGCATTGGCCTGATTGGCGTCATGTAGCATATGACTTTTACCCTGCTGTCAAGTTGGCTACTGTGAAATAGCCTCCTTGTCATAGCAAAAGTTTTCCTCGCTTTGAGCAAAGCAGCCTCTACATGTCTGTTGAAATACAGATATTGGTCTAGCCAGATGCCCAGGTATTTAACTAAACTCTTGGTTTCCAGTTTATCTTCATGCGGTCCCACGATAACTAGCTTTCGCCAGTTTTTCCTTGTGTCGTTCGTGGCTTTATATAACGGAGTTCTAAATAGGATGGCTTCACATTTCAGGAAGTTGATCTTAAGTTTCCAGTCATTGCAATAGCGCTGCACTTTGTTGAAGTCTCGATGTATTAAACTATTTATAATCTCAACTTTCGGAGCTGTTCTGTAAATTATGAGATCGTCTGTGTACGTAATAGCCTGCGGGAGTGCATCTAATAAGTCGCTAATGTAAGGGTTAAAAGAATCGGAGAAAGCACCGCTCCCTGTTGCAGGCCATTCTTGATATTATACGCTGTATTAGAGCTCATCATCATCATCATCATTGGCACTACAACCGGGAACCGGTCTTGGCCTTATTTACCAAGTCCTGAGACTTGTTTAATTTTCCATGATAATTTGTTTTTCCTGGCAAGGTCATTAGTCTCAGTACGAGTAGTATTAGAGGTCACATTACCATTTTTGACCACGCACTTCCTGTCCTTTAACATATCGTAAAGTACAAATAGTAAAGGCTTATGTATGCCATGTCTGACCAGTTTGTAATATAACCCTTCGATCCAGACGGTATCAAAGGCTTTTTCCAGGTCGATCAGACAGCCCCCTGTACATTGGTTCCTACATTTATTCCATTGTATGTCGGAGACCAGTTTAGCTGCGGCATGCGTGGTCTCATGACCCGCCTTAAAGCCAAACTGGTTATTTGGAATAATGCTGTTGTCGTCTACCCATTTTAGCAGAGCTTTGTTAATGATTTTTTCAAATACTTTACTGATGCTTGGGAGTAAACTTATCGAACGCATGTTGATTGGATTTGTACAGTCTTTGCCCTTTTTTGCGATGGGTTGAATGATAGCCGTTTTCCAACGCGCGGGATAATATGCATTATTCAACGCATTGTTAAACAGGACCGTGTATATATCTATTGCCATTGGAGGCAGGTTCTTGAGTACGATGTTAGGTACTCCATCTATTCCCACTGACTTTTTGCTTCTTAATGAGTCGAAGATACTCTGGATTCCTTCCCTTGCGATTAAAAGGCTATTAGCCTCACCATTGGCATTAATGTCAATTGACAGATTATCTTCACTGAATTCGGTAAAACCCGGATTCTCCGATTGCCAAAGTGAAATTTCATTCCGGAGGTGCAGGTGATTGAGTAGAACTCTGTCCTCCAGGTCGTGATTTCGGTGAATGTTTTCATTCACCTTGTACATTTCCTGAAAGACAGCTCCCACAGCGTTCACATTTTCCAAAGGATCTTCGATCACGAAGACCTCACTATTGAGGATAGCGTTCTCTGCATCTATGCCAATGTTGGTTAGCAGCTGCTTGTTTACCTGAGTACGTGGGATTTGGAGACACTGAATCTCATTTTGATTATTTCTCCTGAATATTTTATTTATTTGTGGGAACATATTCGGGTTATTAGTTTTTATAGCTCGAATTCTGTTGTTCCAATACAAATTTGTTGCTAATCTATAATTAGCTTTAAGTAATTGTTGGAGGTTTTTTAATCGGGATTTCAGTGATATTATCTCCTGGTCTTGTCTGTCTGTAAACTGTCTGTGTAATTGTTTTAGTTTCGATAGCAGTCTGCTCTTTTTCTTGTGGAGTGCGTTTATAGTTGTGTTTCTGTACATGTTTATGTTATCTGTAACTGTTGTTTTGGGAATTGTTTTGTCCATTGTTCGTTTTACGGTTTCGTCCATTTGTTGGATGTATTTGTCGATTTCGTCATTTGTCAGGTTTCTGTTTACTGGCAGATTAAAGTCATTCAACGAAGTTCTCTTGTTAATGACCTGGTGAACCGCGGCCATCGCATTGCCCCGTAGTTGTAGGGTTGCGGGATCACGAATTCCTCCAGATCTGCGAGATCGCTCGGAAGCTCCATTACTGCCGTAAATGTACAGTGGTCACTGTCGTATTCAATCGTCCGTAAACAGTTTGTGTTTCGTCTGTTGGTGTTGGCGTTGATTACTTACTCAGTCGTGAGCCGATTAGCAAGATATCTAAGAACGATCTACCTCTGGGGAACGATGGATATTCCGTAGCTAGCAGGTCAGTTCTATATTCAATATGAAACTGATCTAACCAACCAGCCAACTGATTTCCTCTGGCATTAGATATATAATTTCCCCAATTTTTATGCTCGGCGTTCATATCTCCCCCTAGGATAAAGTAGTTTTTGTCCAGATGCAATTGTAAGCATCGAAAGAGTGTCTCGAGCTCTGCTATAAATAGGTTATGTTGGTGCTCCTAGTGGTAGACCGCAATCGCATACAAGGCCCTTCCTTGCTGAATGGGTATGCGCACGATACAGGCTTCCATCATCCGGAACCTACGCACTTCTCCACTATATATTACTTTATGATTGATCCCTTTTCTAATAAAGATTGTACGAGCTGGCTCTGTGTTTTTTTGCCGATTCACACTTCTTGCCATTATTTCTCGGAATTTAGGACATCCTCGATAATTAGCGGGATGTCCCTCATTCCGACACACTGCGCACTTTAGAAGGGCTTTGTCTTCTACCCTTTCTTTTCCCAGAGGGCATTCTTCTGCCTTATGTTCCTTTACGCATTTTACGCAACGGCGCTGCATTTCACAGTTAGCCGCCGCGTGACCAAACCTTTGGCAGCGGACACATTGCAGGATGTCTCTGCCTTTTTTTAATTTGTCCCATGTTACCATTTGATGATCCAAGACTGTAATTTTTTTTAGACCACCAATTCTGCTGCTAGGCGTTAGTTGAACTAAAAAGAAGGGTAGCTGGCGGTTTTCCCTTCTTGCCTTGGTTGTGGTGAACGGTTTTACGGAGATAAACTCGAGATCGTCGTGCTTCAGGTTTTGAAGCATTTCGAGCAGAGCCTATGGCTAGCTTACAAAGACTTACCAATTCCTTACAGTCAACATCTATGGTGTTGATTGGTGGCATCTTTATTTTTCCGCTGTTACTATTGGTTTGCTGCTGCTGTGTTGCTTGCTGTTTCGTTGATCGATTTTGTGTTGGTAGTTGCTGTTTCGTTGATAGATTTTGTGTTGGTAGTTGCTGTTGATGTTGATGTTGATGTTGATGTTGATGTTGATGTTGATGTTGATGTTGATGTTGATGTTGATGTTGATGTTGTTGCTGTTGGCCGACTTTTGGCTTCGGCGTTTGTTGTTGTTGGATGTTTTTTTCCTGTTCGAGAGCTTCTATTTTTTTCTTTCGGCGTCTCTCTTCCAATTCACTTATCTCCTCTTCTTCATCCTCAGACTATGAGGATGCAAGAGAAGCGAATGAATTGTTTGCCCCATACGTGTTAAAGTTGGAGGGGGTGGGGAGCTCACTTTCCTCCTCCATCTGCTGTTCTCTTTTCTGCGTTGTTAATTTCGCGGTTTTACTTCGCGTCACAATGGGATTTTACGGAACTGCTTTACGTTTTTGTGTCTTGTCGGGTTTTTATCGTCCTCCGTGTTCATACTGGTTCTTTTCAATTTGTTTTCATTTAAAAAAAACGAAGGCGACCTGCTATATGAACCACGACGACTTCTCCCGTAAGTTGCGTCGAACTCGCCTACCCCCGGCTAAGCGTCACGCCAAACGATGCTTTAAAAATTACTTTCTTAATGAGCAATATATTGTTTGTTTTAATTTTCGCGTTTGCGACCGAAGTGTTATATTTTTGTTGTTTTTATTTTTGTTGTCTCTCGAACACTTTTTGCGCCTCACTGAACTATTTTTGGATGCACTTCTTTTTGATCTTATTTAATGCACTGAGAGATAATAATTTGTCACGTTTAACTTTCGTTTTTGTTGTTTTATTGATTTATTGTACTCTATGTTTATTGTAATTTGTGTTTATATTTATCTTTAAAACTCAGTACAGCCATTCACTGAATACCTAATTGTGCACGATACTGTTTCTTGATTTATTGAAATAACCTTTATTTAATGTGTTCTATTTGTTAACACTGGGTTGTCCGTTTGACGGCATTTCTAAGCTTGGCAAAGGGTACTTAATTCATTTATGATATCGGAATACACGACAAGGGTAGCTTATTCGAGAATTCACGAGGTTGTCTGCTTTCACTGGCTGTCAAACACAAACTGACCTGTCCTTGCCCTTTTAGGGATGGGATGAACTAGTGCATATTTCCATTGGGTTGGATAATATACATTATTTAGAGCGTCTGAGGACAAAATAGTGTAAACCTTCACTACTTCAAGAGGTAAATGCTTTAAAACAATGTTTGGAATACTATCTATTCCAGAAGATTTTTTGTCCTTAATCTATCTAAGAATGTCCGTCAGTTCATCCTTGTGTACATATATGGTAGTGTTTAGATTTTTAAGTGGGGAATCCCCTCTATTATTTCCACTACAGGTAGTGAAACTTCGACTTAAGAGACGCCAATTGTTAAGTTCATTGCGTAGTGAAATATGCTCTTGAAGAGCCCTATTTTCCAGGTCAAGGAAAGCAACAAGAATTATTAATAAGTAATTTTTAATTACATACAAATAGTAAAATTATAAACATTTGTTAATAAGGATAGTTATACAAAAATTAATAAAACAAAAAAAAATTGTTATTATTGCATTGCAAATGGTAAAATAAAACCATTTCAATTGATTAATTGCACAAAGCACATATATACAAAAACAAGAAGAATCGCTAACGTTAATAGACATACGAAGTCAATCACAAAAGAATTGTTAACTACTCCAAATATATACATTAAAAAAAAAACCCACAAAGAAAAACAAAAGAAATTATTATACATATATACACAAAAATATAGATATACAGATAGTAAAATAAAATTATGAATTCGCAAAGAAAATTGTATACAAAATAATTATTGCAATGTTACAAAGAAAGAAAACAAAATTGTTAAAAGCAAACTTACACCAAAATTTAAAAAAAAAAACACAAAAGAAAACTTTATACGAACATGAAATTTTATAAGCAAACTACAAAATAAATTATATTACAAATGTCACGAATGAGATATTAAAAATTGTAAAAGCAGATAAATCATTTAAGTTGGAACTAATGTTAAGCTTACAGTATAAGACAAAATTGCTTAAAGAAGAGATAATGAATGTAATTTATGCGATCGAACTGGCTAAGTCCAATATGGTAAGTTCGCAAAAACTCTCTAAACCCGAAATAAGCCTAATAATGAGCGAAGTAAAGAAAACTCTTGTTCCATACAGTAATTTTGAAGAAGCTTTACAATATTTCGATGTAAAAATAGCGTTAAATTCGAATAAACTAGTATATATTGTAAACATCCCAAAAACAAAATTATCATAAAACCTATTAAAAGGAATAATATTGTAAATAGAATTAAGTACAAGAATATTAAAAAAAAAGAGAAAATGTAATATACGGTATAATAAATAAATATCGAACAACAAATGAGCTATCATTATATAAAAGAAATGATATAATAGATATCAGCAATAATAATTGTATTTCTAACTTATTAAGAAGCCAAAATGCGACGTGCAACAGAACAAACAGTCATCACATCCCACAAGTAGAAGAAATAGCCTCCGGAATCATCCTCCTAATAACTTTAATGTTCAAATTGAAATAAATGGAACAACGAAGATACTACAGGGAACATACCTAATCAAATTTAAAAATACCACAGTCACGGTTAATAACCAAAAATACATAGCAGAGGAAATAGCCAACATTCAAGCCTCACCACCTTTACTGCACATATCCTCTGACGGACCTGAATTTGAAGAGATACTTTCATTAGAACTTATGAAAGATCTACATATCAATAACACTAAGCAAATAGAGTCAATAAAAATAGAAAAAGAAATATATCAGATTGTCAATTACTCCCTTTTGATTTGACTTGCGAGTTTTTATCACCTTTTATCTTTTTTATAAATCAATTGCATACTATCATTTATTTCGTGTAACAATATATATTTCTCTTTAGAAATCATGTCCATAAAAGATCGATCACATCCTAATTGGTGGTAGGTGTGGGAAAAGATTCGGGCGTTCGAAACAGAGTGTTTCAGAACTTGTCTCAGATTATATCGGACACCGGAATCAGACTATAAAAAGTATTATTCAAATGAGACTTTTTATATGGAAACACATAAATGGGGTGCATAATTTTATGATTAAATTCTTCAGAGGACTTATGCGAGAGCAATAAGCTCGTCCAATGACCTAATTTTCGGGGCTTATTATCCAAACACTCTGTACTATGAGAGCGTGCGTCGCAACGACTTTGTTCCACCAGAGGCGTTCCTCGATTTGGACATGAATGGGCTTATACAGCATAGATCCGGAATTCCGCTGATCTATCATGTAAGTAGATCATCCGTAGACGGGGAAGACATGCACACCGAAGAACTCGTGCTTCAGTAGGGCGATCTTCCGCAGAGACCGGAACGATAATATTAAACAGCATCAACAGTTCTGGTGGTTGAATGGCAAATAAACACCGGGATACCAATGTCGGTAGAATAACAGTACCATCAGCCAGCTTACACAGACTTAACTTCTCTAGAATTAGGGTAGTGTTTGATCCGGCCTCTTTTGATCTGATTTTTGTTGCTATTGAAGAAACTAAGTCCAATGTTTGATTCAGAACTCTTTTGATCTGAAGTTTGTTGCTGGACCTAAATTCTAAAGCCCTAATGGAAAGTAGGGTGCAACACCCTTAGTGTGATATTTTGGTTTGATGTTCAGGCGCAACGCCACTGAACATCGAAAAAATATATCCTGAAAATTCGGGCGCGACGCCACTGAATATTTCAAAGGATAAAACCAGCTGAAAAAGGATAAAGAATTGAGAATACGTCCGGGGTTACGGTCGGATGCATTCTAATTTTATTTCACTCTTACAATCCTATATATACAAATTATTTACACTAATATTATTATACTTAATGAATACACAAATTCTTGCTCGCCACCAAGCATTACTAATACATACATCGAAAAACAGGAGCCAAACAACAAAGGTAGCATTTAAAATTGAATCTTATCTGCGTTATACAAAACAAAGACAATAGGTATTGAGGTTCTTACAAAATGCACAACAAAAAAAATAACAGATTCAAAAGGAACGCAAGTTCCTGTACAAAAAATATAAGTGTTACATGATGTGTACCGCAGTGCAACGGATCCGCGCCGTAGGTTTATGGCGGTCATTTGGAGTTGGCGGGAAATTCAATTTATCACCTCTGCTTACGAGTGTGTTTGCGGATGGTAACTTGGAATTTTCCTGTTGCGGAGAAATGCAGATCCTGTTGGTGGAATCTGGTGGTGATGGCGGCATAATGTTGAACTCGGTGTTATTGCCCAATCATAAATTATGGCTCGGACGTAACATTGAAAATCAACAAAACGGAAAAACGGCGGCAATCGGACAAATGGCTCAGCATGCTCTCATTGACAGGTAGTATAAGATTTACGTTGTTCTTTAAAAAAAAAAAAAAGATAACTAAATAAATAGAAGTAGGTTAAATTTTAAGATAATACAAAAAAAAACATTCGACACAAAGTTTTCCAAATCTTTCTACGTCATTCAAATTATCATAAGTATAGCCACAAACAAAGTTGTGTCGCCAATAGATATGTAATGTTTAGCTTAGGGCGTCTGCGGAGGACCAGTAAGTTATAATATAAGATAATGAGGCTAGAATTTAACCATTTTTTATCTAGCATGTAATTTAGAAACTAAGAAGATAAAGCGAAAATAAAAATGTGGTAAAAATGAAAAAACTGGAAATGAATATACCATATATATATATATATATATATATATATATATATATATATATATATATATATGTATATATATATATATATATATATATATATATATATATATATATATATATATATATATATATATATGTATATATATATATATATATATATGTATGTATATATATGTATATATACATATATATATATATATATATATATATATATATATATATATATATATATATATATACGCTCCTGTTGTTGTATGAGGCTGGTAATAATATGCACTGATTATTGTTAAGAGATATCCAACTTTTTATGACCTATTATCTTTTTTATACGTCAATGGCATACTATCATTTATTTTCATTAGAACTTATGAAAGATCTACATATCAATAACACTAAGCAAATAGAGTCAATAAAAATAGAAAAAGAAATATATCAGATTGTCAATTGCTCCCTTTTGATTTGACTTGCGATTTTTTATGACCTTTTATCTTTTTTATAAATCAATTGCATACTATCATTTATTTCGTATAACAACATGTATTACTCTTTAGCAATCATGTCCATAAACGGTCGATCAAATCCCAATTGGTGGTGGGTGTGTGACGAAGAAAGGACTTCACGTCCCCAAATCCAACTATTTTTTTTTCTTTGTGTTTCGTTTTGTTTTTTTAATTGTTGTTATTCGACTTTAAAAAAAACAAAAAGAAAGTAAAAAAATTTAAAATATCTGTAGATTTCTCCTGTATTGAACATTCCACGTAGATCGGCTCGTTTTACCACCGTCGGCGAAAATGTTGTTGGTCTCCCAGATCGGTTATTTCTTCTGTCATTTTCGATACCGGCTTGTAGAATACTCTTCACCACACCTTAGGAGCGATTTATTTCATTGGCAATTTGTCTTTGCTTTATTCCAGAATTTTGTAAATCGACTATTCATTGTTTTTCAACGCCCGTTAATTGTTTCCCAAGTGGCATATTTAGAACTTTAACAAAATTCACTGCGTAAAACAAAAATCTATTTATTATCACCCCAGAATATCTGCACTGTTTTTTAAGAACTTTTGTTATACAAAGCTATGCGTCGCAACTAAGCCTGAGATCGGAAAAATGGTCTGAGTTTATGGTTTCCACGGGCGAAATTAGGGGTTTTTCAGAAAAATTAATTACTATTTCTGGTAAAAAATCAATTAATACAATAAAGGGTTTTCCCTGAGTGGATGTCGGTTGACAATATTTTGTCACAAAACTAGTCATAAAAGTTTATTACTCATTCCAAGAAACTGTAAATTTACATTTGAGTCTATAATTATTCACATAACTGTATATTACAAAAACAGCAAAAAAAAAAAGTCACAAGAGATAGATAACACTGCCACTGTTTCTTTAACTGAGGACCGCCTTTGATATGTCTTCTTTAGTTAAAGGATGATCCAATTTCAGTTTCTGAAGTTGATAATTTTTTTTGGTCCTATGTCAAAACGCATCTCCGTGTGAAATATCATTCGGTTGACATCCATTGAAATCATATAATGAAACACGTAACAGACATATCTTGCTGTACGCCATCTCATCAATGTGGATCAGAATAATTTGTTATCCTTGGTCATACATCTTCTCGTGAATATTTCGTACATTTCGTTTCACAAGAGGATTACAATAATAGTGGTAGACCCCTAAAATATATAACATTTTAACAAAATTATTCAATGAAATAAATGAAACCCATAAAACTTTCAGATTAATTTAAAATATTTATTTTTTCCGACTGCGGTTTTAAGAACTCGCATTTTACTTTTTCTCGTCGTATATTACTAAGCAAGCCCAGCTGGGACTGTGGAAATAGGAAATGAGTGATATGTTAGATGTAGTACTTCTCATGGATATGTTGGATATGTCGGATATGTGTGATAATACGGATATGTTGGATATGTTGGAATTAACCTCGGCCGTGTCATAACAGATGGAATAGCTGCCATGAACAAAGTACTTAAAAGGAATATGGCGAACTTCATATTTACTACTTGAATGTCTTGGCAAAGTGGAATATCAGAAATTAAACATCCACTCTGCTTTTATAGTAACGACAATTTCTAAGAAGCTGCCTAACGGCCTTTAAAACATCTGGATAAACTAATTAGCAATCACGAGGTAAGTATTTGTTTACATAAATATTTATTTAGGCAAATGATACTTTAAGCGAATGAAATAATATAATAAGTAACTAGTATGTATTAAGTGTTATGTGTCATCAGAAAACCCAGCATTTTAAATGAATACAACGCAATTTTATTTTCTTTCATTCAACAACACATGTCCTTGATTTAAATTTGCAATACAATATACTAATTAGGAAACACAAGTTAAGTATTTGTTTAGATAACCATTTATTCAGTCAAATGATACTTCAAGAATATGAAATAACCTGATAGGTAATTAGTACGTATTTACAAATTGCAATCACAACCCTGCGTTTTAATTTAATACAACGCATCCGTGCTAATGAGTGCTTTACAAACTATTTTCTTTCAATCAACGGCACGTCCGCTTGATTTAAATCTGTAATACAATATACATTTTTAAATTGTGAAAAAATTGAATGTCAATGAAAGTCTATGAAAACATCATATTTTTGTATAGTTTTTAATTCACGTTTATTAAATATAATTTACGTCAAATAATAAATTACTGTTTTCATCATCATCATCGGCACTACAACCGGGATCCGGTCTTGGCCTAATTTAACAAATCTCTCCACCGGTCCCGATTTCGAGCCGATGTCATCCAGTTTGGCACTCCCAGGCTCTGGGCGTTCTGGTCTACGCCATCCATCCATCACAGACAAGGTCTGCCGCGCTGCCTCCTTGCATACATCCTCCCACAAAGGACTTTCCGTTCAGGCTTCTCTTCGTTCATTCGAGCTCGGTGTCCCGGCCAGAGTCTACCGAGCTTGATTTTTCCTACGACATTAGCTTCAAGATAGATCGCATACAACTCATGATTGTAGCGTCGCCGGAATCGTCTTACTGGTTTACTTACAGGGATATCAAATATTATATATATATATATATATATATATATATATATATATATATATATATATATATATATATATATTGATCCATATGAGGCTAGTCTCTCCAAATGAACCACTTTCATTTTACCTCGTCTCTGCCTGTAGGATTGTATGCGATACTCAACATCGTTCAGTCGCTTTATGACTTTGTATGGACCTTCCCACGATGTTTGCCGTTTTGGGGACATACCCTTTTTCCGTTGCGGATTGTTCAGCAACACCAAGTCGGCTTCTTGAAATCCATGAGAATTCATTGCTCGGTCATGTCGATCCTTCATTTTGTTGCTCATCAATTGTGTTCGCTGCCTCATATGTTGGCGTGTGTGTTAAAAGTTTAATAACAATTAAATTATGATTTTATAACACAAAACTTACCCCGGATTGGTCTCCTGGGCGGCTATATGGTTATCCGTGTAAAGTTTCGGAATTTTTTTATTTTACCCTGTTTAATTCATTTAAACAACACGACTTCACAGTTAATTAATGTTTCTTTTATTTTAAATTGTTTTAATTCATCTAACATCAATTTCACAAAACTTCACAATTAATTAATCTTTCTTTTATTTTAAATTGTTTTAATTCATATAACATCAATTTCACAAAACTTCACAATTACTTAAGTTTCTTTTATTTTAAATTGTTTTAATTCAAAAGACATTTGTAACAAATTCGCGAACGAACCGCCTCGCGCCACGTTTTAATTTCAAGCGACCGAGCTAATTTGAATATTGCTTGCAGCGACAACCACACTCGTTCACTACTCGATTAAGAAGAACATCAGTCTCGTGTCTTTCGCCACATATCCTTTTTCGTTCCGCTTCCACGATAGTTATTTCGAGGAAGCAGTCGAAATGCCTAATGGGGGGCGACTATGGCTAATAGAAGGCAATTGACTATTGTAATGTGAGTGGGGTTTTAAATTGGGGTTTACTTTTATTTAAATTATATTCTATTGTAAAGGGAATCTTCTATTGTAAAGGGAATATTCCATTGTAAAGGGAAAGGGACATTAGCGATTAGGAGGGAAGGGGGGGATATGTGCGTGAAGACACGAGATGTTAATAATTCAAAGGGGGAGGGATAATTAATTGCACTGTTAATTTAAGTATTTTTAATCATTTTGTTTTTGAATCATTGTGAATTTAAGTATGTTTTACCATTTTTGTTATTGCATCATAAACTCTATTGGGTCTGGCATCACTTGTAGTCCGCCATGTTCACAATGGAATTGTTTTGTTATGATAGAATTCATATACGTCAGTAGTAAAAAGCACACTTCATGTTTAGAGAGCAAGACAAAAGGTTGTTGTTATTTTCCGTGCACCTGCAAGAGTAAAAACCACGTTTTGGTTTTTTGAATATCGTAAAGAACGTGAAGCGGTTTGTTCCGTATTGCTATAAAATAAACAAAAACTGTTTTTTGTAAAAGGTGCGTAACATTATTAATGATATTAATGTTAAAGTAATTACCACCGATGGCACGAGATCACTACGGAATTTTGTGATTGAAAATTCCCCAGTGTCTGAGCGACAGCCACAACTGTATCACGAGTGTTGTTTGGATCATCAACTGAAATCTACGTTGGACGCATAGGTTGATGAGCCTAGGAGTCAATTATAAATTATCACGTCACGGGTTTATGTGCCCTGACGCTTTATAAACTGGAACATTCAGAAGAGGAAGATCAAAAGAGGCCTTCCTCTATAAATTACAAAACAGCACTCTAATTATATAACATGTGTCATCCATTTCGGGCTGAAGAATTTCCCAGTAGCTGCCTCCAGTTTCGGTAAGTTCGTCGTTTCTTCCAAATTTGAGATCTGATGGGAGTCTCAACTCTGTGCCAAAAATAACCCTCGCAGGTGAATGGCCGGTAGTGCCATGGTCATGTCGGTAAGACAACAGAAACATGTGAATGTGCCTGTCCCAATTGCGCTGATATTTGTCTACTACTTTTCGCAAATGTTCTTCTAATGTGCGGTTAAACCTTTCTACCATGCCGTCCGATTGTGGATGTGAACCCGTTGTTCGAGTCTTCTTGATACCCAACAGTGAGCACATTTCTGGAAATATAGCGGGCGCAAAGTTCCTCCATTGATCTGAATGTAACTCAATTGGTATACCAAATCGCGTGACCCAATTATGCACAAAGGCTTCGGCCACAGTTTTAGCTTGCTGATTTGGTATAGCGTATACTTCTGGCCACTTACTGAAATAGTCCGTAATCACCAACACATATTTGTTCCCGGAGTCACTAGTGGGAAATGGACCAGCTACATCCCCTGCAACGTGTTCAAATGGTGCTCCTGTGTTGTACTGCTGCAATCTTCCTCTGCTTCTAGCTTTCGGACCATTAGCCGCCATGCATTTCGCACAGTTTGTAATCCATTCCGCAAATGATTCTTGACAATTCACCCAGTAAAACCGTTGTTTAATCTTTTCCAGGATCTTCGTAACACCCAAATGCCCTCCGCTTGGTCCATTGTGAAATTCTTTTAATAAGGCTGTTATTCTAGGCTTTGTTAGGCCAATCAAATCATTGACGTGTTTACCATCATTGCTTTCCCATGAACGATGCAGCACTCCGCTTATCATTTTTAAGCTATTCCATTGCACCCAATACGCCCTTGCCAATGGAATTTCTGATACCATTTCCTCTTTGGTTGGTCTTCTATCCATTTCTTTCGCTCTAATGACCTTGGCCAAGTCTGTATCCTCCAGTTGACTTTTCCTTAAAGCGCTGGCTTCCCATTCATCATCCGGCTGCAGATTTGTTAATCGGATGTCGACTATACCTTCGCATCTCTCAGCCTTAGAACAATACTTACACTCCGATGCACAAGGGCGTCGAAATAGTGCATCGGCATTTCCATGTTGTTCACCTTTCCGATGCTGTATTTCACAATCATAATTCTGCAACCTCTCTATTCATCGCGCAATCTGCCCTTCCGGATTTTTAAACTGGAGTAACCATCTGAGTGCTGCATGATCTGTCCTCAGAAGGAAGTGCTGTCCATACAGGTATTTGTGAAAATGTTTCACACATTCGACGACTGGCAAGAGTTCGCGCCTTGTAACGTAATAGTTCCTGTCCGGTTTTCCAAGAACTCTGCTGCAGTACCCAATTACCTTTTCCTGACCATCGATGATCTGTGAGAGTACACCTCCTAATCCATGTGCACTAGCATCTGTGTCCAGAATGAACTATTCGCCAGGAACCGGATAGGTGAACATTGGAGCTGTACAAAGCAATTCCTTCAACTGCTGAAAGACATTTTCTTCCTCCTCTATCCACCCAAATATGCAACTTTTCTTCATCAAATTGTGTAAGCTTCTTGCAACATTGGCAAACCCGGGTACAAAGCGTCGGCAATACGTACAGGGCCCAAGGAAGCTTCGCACTTCATGAACATTTTTGGGTCGAGGCCAATCTCTTACCGATTTTATTTTGTCTTCATCTGCCTGAATTCCTCCAGTAGTGATTTTATGGCCCAAATAAGTGACTTCGGTTTTAAATAAATTACATTTCTTTGGGTTCAATCGTAATTCAGCAGAAGCAAGTCGTCGAAAGACTTCCTCTAAATTGTCCAGGTGGTCATCGAAACGATTGTAGTGCTCCGGAAAGCCCTACAATTTCCTTACCCCATAGAAACAGTCTCCTTCCCCCACATACAAATCCCTATACTGACTAATGACGAAATCGACAAATACATTCAACAAATGGACGAAGCCGTAAAACAAACAATGGACAAAACAATTCCCAAAACAACAGTTACAGATCACATTAACATGTACAGAAACGCAACAATAAACGCACTCCACAAGAAAAAGAGCAGACTGCTATCGAAATTAAAACAATTACACAGACAGTTTACAGACAGACAAGACCAGGAGATAATATCACTGAAATCTCAATTAAAAAACCTCCAACAATTACTTAAAGCTAATTATAGATTAGCAACAAATTTGTATTGGAACAACAGAATTCGAGCTATAAAAACTAATAACCCGAATATGTTCCCACAAATAAATAAAATATTCAGGAGAAATAATCAAAACGAGATTCAGTGTCTCCAAATTCCACGTACCGAGGTAAACAAGCAGCTGCTAACCAACATTGGCATAGATACAGAGAACGCTATCCTCAATAATGAGCTCTTCGTGATCGAAGATCCTTTGGAGAGGGCGAACGCTGTGGGAGCTGTCTTTCAGGAAATGTACAAGGTGAATGAAAGCATTCGCCGAAACAATGACCTGGAGGACAGAATTCGACTGAATCACCTGCACCTCCGGAATGAAATTTCACATTGGCAATCGGAGAATCCTGGTTTTACGGAATTCAGTGACGATAATCTGTCAATCGACATTAATGCCAATGGTGGGGCTAATAGCCTTTTAATCACAAGGGAAGGAATCCAGAGTATCTTCGACTCATTAAGAAGCAAAAAGTCAGTGGGAATAGATGGAGTACCTAACATCGTACTCAAGAACCTGCCCCCAAAGGCAATAGATATATACACGGTCCTGTTTAACAACGCGTTGAATAATGCATATTATCCCGCGCGGTGGAAAACGGCTATCATTCAGCCCATCCCAAAAAAGGGCAAAGACTGTACAAACCCAATGAACATGCGTTCGATAAGTTTACTCCCAAGCATCAGTAAAGTATTTGAAAAAATCATTAACAAAGCTCTGCTAAAATGGGTAGACGACAATAGCATTATTCCAAACAACCAGTTTGGCTTTAGGGCGGGTCATGAAACCACACATGCCGCAGCTAAACTGGTCTCCGATATACAATGGAATAAATGTAGGAACCAATGCACAGGTGCCTGTCTGATCGACCTGGAAAAAGCCTTTGATACCGTCTGGATCGAAGGGTTGTATTACAAACTGGTCAGATATGGCATACATAAGCCTTTACTATATGTACTTTACGATATGTCAAAGGACAGGAGGTTCGTGGTCAAAAGTGGTAATGTGACCTCTAATAAAACGTATAATATCAAGAATGGCTTGCAACAGGGCGCGGTACTCTCTCCGATTCTTTTTAACATTTACATTAGCGACTTATTAGATGCACTTCCGCAGGCTATTGCGTACGCAGACGATCTCATAATTTACAGAACAGCTCCGAAAGTTGCGATCATAAATAGGTTAATACAGCGAGACTTCAACAAAGTGCAGCGCTATTGCGATGACTGGAAACTTAAGATCAACTTCCAGAAATGTGAAGCCATCCTATTTAGAACTCCATTATATAAAGCCACGTACGACACAAGGAAAAACTGGCGAAAGCTAGTTATCGTGGGACCGCATGGAGATAAACTGGAAACCAAGAGTTTAGTTAAATACCTGGGCATCTGGCTAGACCAATATCTATATTTCAACAGACATGTAGAGGCTGCTTTGCTCAAAGCGAGGAAAACTTTTGCTATGACAAGGAGGCTATTTCATAGTAGCCAACTTGACAGCAGGGTAAAAGTCATATGCTACATGACGCTAATCAGGCCAATGCTCATATATGGTTGCCCAGTATGGTTCAACATAGGTCCAAATTTGATAGAAAAGATTCGGGTGTTCGAAAGAAAGTGTCTCAGAAGTTGTCTCAGATTATATCGGACACCGGAATCGGACTATAAAAAGTATTACTCAAATGAGACTTTATATAATGAAGCGTACATAAATAGGGTGGATAATTTTATGATTAAATTAATCAGAGGACATATTGCGAGAGCAATAAGCTCGTCCAATGACCTAATTTTCGGGGCTTATTATCCAAACACCTTATACTATGAGAGCGTGCGTCGCAACGGCTTTGTTCCACCAGAGGCGTTCCTTGACTTGGATATGAAAGGGCTTATACAGGATAGATCCGGAATTCCGCTGATCTATCATGTAAGTAGATCATCTGTAGACGGGCGATTGTGCTATGACCGGGAAGTAGCGCGCACCGAAGAAGAGCTCCTGCGCTTCAGTAGGGCTATCTCCCGCAGAGACCGGGACGATAGTATTAGACAGCGTCAACAGTTCTGGTGGTTGAATGGCATATAAAGACCTGGATACCAAAGTCGGTATAGAATCACACTATCATCAGCTAGCTTACATAGACTTAGCTTTTCTAGAATTAGGGTAGTATAAGATTTAAGTTAAGTTAGGCTAAATGATTTTACATAAAAAAAAAAAAAAAAAAAAAAAGTAGATAAGTTTAGGTAAGTTAAGTAAGTTAAATTTTAAGAAAAAAAAAAAAAAAAAAAAAAAAAAAAATTTACAAAGTTTTTCAAATTTTTCTTTGTCTTTCAAATAATTATAAGTTATGCCACAAAGTTCTGTCGCCGAAAGGCAAATTATACAAATACTAAGTAATGTTTAGCTTAGAGCGTCTGCGAAGGACCAGTAAGTTATTATATAAGATATTTAAGCTAGAATTTAAGCATTTTTTGTCTAGCCTTTAATTTAGAAAATAAGAATATAAAAAGAAAATAAAAAAAAAAATGTTTAAAAAAAAAAAAAATGAACAAATCCCTATACCCAAATCAACATTGAATTCAACGTCAACCAAATCGAACTAAACGTTCAAACTCTCAAACATTGAATTCAATTCAATTCGAATTCCTAAAAGATCCAAAGCCCAAAACGTGCATGTGTCTAAACAAAGGCTTATCTATTTTCCGCCGACACACAATTCGTATCATATCATAAACATCCTAATGCATATCTTCACATGCCTGATGTTTTATGACTTGTAAATGCACCAATTCAAAAATCAATACCTAATTCCCACGGATCTTGTGTTACCCATCCCAAGGACACGCAACCTCTCGTCTGCATAAGCCAGACGGATAACAAAAACGAAAAACCCAAATTCCAATGCATATCCTAATTATGCATAATAGTTTTATGAGAACTCATAAAACCGAACCATTACCCTAATGAGCACATTGAAATCGAGATTTTCCATCTGAAACGTTCGTTTCAAGATACAAAATCTCGATATGTTTTCATTCTTATCGAGTACTTCAAAGCGAACAGACTTTCGCTCATAGCATAGCTGAAACTCGTGTTTGTGAAACACGTGTTTGTGAAAGTGTGTAACGCACGTGGGTGAAGTGCACGTGTAAAAATACTTTCAGTAATACTTTTAGTAAAAACAGTGAAAACTAACAGTAACGCATGCTGAGCGACGGCCCCACTGATGACCAACAATTCATCATAGGGCGTAAAAGAAGAGCCACCGACGATCTACTGAGCGCAACAAAGAATCCAACAACTATGGAGACACAAGCTATGGACTACCAAAAAAAGTATCTAGAAGCCGTGGATTATATCAATACACTGCGACTCCAGATGAAACAACTCCACGAGGAAATTCGCTCCCTAAAAACAACCAATAAAATCAGAGACGACGTCTGCATGGAAGAAACGCCTGCTCAACACCCCGGACTAGCCCCATCATCTCCAAAGCAACACTTATCGTCCCCCGAAACACCATCTCCCCAACAAAAGAAGACAGCCGGGAATCAAATGCCTAACACACACGCCAAAAATACAAGACCATCACCCATCTATATTAAAAACATAACAATCATCAAAGAGCTAATTAGAATGCTCGAAAGTACCTAAGGCCACCGCAATTTCTCCACAAACACAAGAGGAGCTTCGACTTCCATCACAACAACAACTTTAACGGATCACAACAAGGCGGTAGAAAAACTTGCGCAACATAAGCTTGAATTTTTCACCTTTCAACACGGACAGTTGAAACCAGCGACTTTCATCTTAAGACACATTGATCCAGCATGGACCAATGAGGAACTTGCAGCGGAAATACTCAGGATCTGTCCGGAACTGAAAATAAACAGGTTGGACTACTTCCAAACGCCATACATGTGGACTAACAGGACTCTGCATTTACGAATTATACAAATTCCTCCAACTTATGTCACCCGGCTCAAACAAGTCAAATATCTTTTCACGCATAAAATTGCGATTAAGGAACCACATAAACAAAACGTTCTTCATTGCAAAAGATGCCAAGGCTCACGACACTTGGCGGCCGTATGTCATCTAAGCGTACGATGCGTAAAGTGTGCAGAGCAACATCAACCTGGAGAATGTAAGGTTAGCCCGCCTGGGATGGAACCACGAACAATCCAAACAACAAACCCCGATGGAACCATTACAATGAAGAAAATCGCAGTGACATGCTGTAACTGTGGAGGACCCCACCCTGCCAACTTCTCGCAATGTCCTCATAAGCTGAGGATTCTAGAAAGGCGAACAACACCCATGGCAACGAGCAAACCTTCACCAACCAAAACAACATCACATCAATCAATAAATCCTACAAGTCCAGGAATGTCATACGCTAAGGTTGTCAAGGATTCCCTTAACATGACTAGAAATCACCAATCCAACAGTAACGATCTGAATCTGGACATCACAGGATACATAAGTAGCTTATAGAAGATGCTGCCCACGTTGAAGCACAGCTCAGAAATAGAAAAAAAAGGTCAGATTTTATCTCTTATAACTTCACATATCCTCTCCCTTAATGGCTAATATAACCATAATTTCCCTCAACGCAGAGTGCATATATTCCAATATTCGCAGACAACACCTCCGATTGTTCATTGACAAGTTCTCTTCAGATATCCTCCTCCTCTCGGAAACGTGGCTTAAACCAAGCTCCCGAATATCTATCCCGAATTATACACTTGTTTCTAATCCACGAACCACTGGACCTCGTGGAGGTACTGGAATTCTAATACACAAGAAATTCCAATTTTCCGAAATTAGGTTCACCAATATAAATAATATTGAGTACACGGCAATTAAAATCTTTTGCAAAAGCAACAAAGTGCTTGTACTGTCGTCCGTATACATTCACCCTTCTCGGGAACCAAACTTCCCTAGTTCCGACATCACTGAGATAATCCAACAGTCTCTACCTGCACCTTATATAATAGGAGGAGACTGGAATGCTAAGCATTCTTCATTTAACGACACTAAGTGCAATAAATACGGTTGCCAACTTCTAGCACTTCTTCAACTCCATCCATATATCTATGCGGACTGTCCATTACAGCCAACACGTATCTCCAATACTACTAAATCAACAATAGATTTTTTTTCTAAAATCCGTAGACGTCTACTTACCTAACCTCCATACAGTATCCTTCAAATTCCCTTCCGATCATGGGTCCGTCCACATCGCTGTCCAAATCCCAGCCTTCGAACCATGTTACTCATTCAATCCTATACCGAATTTCTCCAGGACAAACCGGAAAAGAGTCAAAAGGGCATTGCTGCCAGTTTTACAGACTATACATTGCCAAAGTCTTCAAACCTACTCCCTAATGAAATTGATCAAGCAGTCCTAAGAATAGAGCAAATACTAAAAAGTGCCCTCTTCAGCCACATACCTACATCCATCCCTCATAATGACCTACGAAAACCTTTACCCAACATCCTTATAAAAGTGTTACGCGTAAAAAAACAGCTTAGACGAAAACTACATAGCAGTTTCTCCCCTTTTATTAAAAATTAAATCCAACGCTTGACTACCCTGATAAATGGACAACTAAAACAATTTGCCGACCAGGCTTAAACGTCTATACTTAAAAATATTAAACCCAATCGTGATTTATTCAAAAATATCAACATACTAACGGGTCGAAAATACAAACCCCGAATCGATTATATTATCAACCCTACTAACAATCACCCAGTCCAATCAGATATTGACATAGCAAACTGTCTAGCTAATCACTTTTATCAAATCCATCAACAAAACGACTCCCTCTCAGTCTCCAATTTTCAAGATACTGTAAACGACTACATCTCACGCACAATGATACCATCCTTCACCCCTTTCATCGCGGAATTCAACGAAACAAACAAAGCGTCTCATCCTCTGGATAATGCGAACTTCCTAACAGCAGGCGAATTATCTGAATTTATAACATCACGCAACAACACGAAGTCAACAGGCTTAGATGGAATTCCAAACCTTCTTTACAAAAGACTTCTCCCGTCAAATCTAGTCCCTATTCTCGTTCTTCTCAACCACGTAATTAACGGATCTCATTTCCCAGACAACTGGAAAACCACGGTTATAGTCCCTATCAGTAAGTCCAGCCCTTCCAACAACCCCAGCAACTATCGTCCGATTTCGTTATTAAACACATTAAGCAAGATATTGGAATGCAAGATATATCGAAATCTCGTTTCATTTGCTAATGACAACGCTATTATCCCAAATTCCCAGTTTGGCTTTCGCTCACAACACTCCACCTGTCATGCTCTGTTAAAACGAACGCACGATGTCACAACTAATCTTCAAAACCAAAGCACGACGGTCTGTATCTCTCTCGACATATCTAAAGCATTCGACTGTGTTTGGATCTCAGGAAAGCTTTACAAGCTGCACTACATATTTGGATTAAACACCCATACTACCAAACTTTTTACTTCCTACCTCTCTGGTAGAAAATGCATGGTCAAAATAAATTCTTCTATCTCCCAATCGTATAATATAACCGCAGTGTTCAGTTCTTGGACCACTATTATACCTCCTCTATATTTCAGACATACCGCAGCCTCAATTACCCAATACCGTAATGTTGAATTACGCTGATGACACCATAGTCTACTCCAGCAGCAAGTTTGTTAAAGAGGCAAGAAACCGCATTAATAACTTCCTCCCAAATCTATCAACATACTTCAATAAATGGAAAATTCGCCTAAATCCTGATAAAGCCCAACTTATAGTGTTTATGGGTTAAAATGAGCATTTCACAAACAACAAAATTAGACTCAAACTAAATAACACCCAGATAAAATCGTTTAAAACTTTAAAATATCTGGGAATAACCTTTTTCAATGACCTTTCATTCTCCACCCACATTAAAAATACTTTACGTAAAGCCACAATACAACTGAATCTCTGTAGAAGAGTTATGTGGAAACCCAACGGTCTCTCTCACAAAGTCAAATTGCTCATCTATAAACAAATAATCAGACCCACACTCACATATGCGTGTCCACTGTGGTATTGTAGCGTTCTACGAACGCACAATTCCGCGCAGGTAAGGTTCCTACCTTCAAAGAACTTACTTACCTGAGAACGTTGCACGCGCCCACAGACGCGTGCCCCAAAATCCCACCATAGGGCCTGCAACTCGCAGCCAACGTTGAGACCGACACCAAAAAGCAAGGAACTGAACGTCCCCAAAGCTTTTTATGTCAAGCTCAACAATTATAATTCATCATGCCTGAAACAAAGGTATAAACATCCATCATCATCATCATCGGCACTACAACCGGGGACCGGTCTTGACCTTACTTAGCAAGTCCTAAGGCTTGTTAAATTTTCCATAATGATTTATTTTTTCTGGGCAAGGTCATTAGTCTTGCGCCAGATAAACATCCATACGTCCATTCAAATTGCAGGATATCTTTCGGCCTTCGCACCAGAGGTGTTATGTAAATAAGGCGGCATACAATTGACAACCGTCGAACTGAATTTCGACCACCACCACGGATGGTGATAATGATGTTCGATGATGAGCGAGTTTCTTCTTTCAGGAATGAAAAATCACCCCTGGGACGTGATAACATGCTGCTAACAGAAATTCGGAAGTTCTGTTAGCAGAGCAATTAGGGAAATTTTTCCGTGTTGATACAGATACGAGGGTTGCCTTTTATATTTCGGGATTAGGGAACAAAAACAAATATTGATCATCGAAAATCACTTTATTGTTTTTCAAAATATTCCCCATGAAGATCTATACACTTTTGCATGCGTTTGAACCAATTGTCGAAGTACTTTTGCCACTCTGATTGAGGTATCTCCAACACATGCATTCTGAATGCAGCAACCGCTTCTTCAGGTGTCGAAAAACGTTGACCTCTCAGTTTGTTTTTTACGTACGGGAATAAAAAGAAGTCATTCGGTGCCAAGTCAGGACTATACGGCGGATGACCCATCAAATCGATGTTTTGGGTGCTCAAAAATGCAGTTGTCGCAGCCGATGTGTGAGAGCTCGCATTGTCGTGGTGAAGAGTGATCCGTCTTCGGCGGTTGGTTTTCCTGATTTCTTGGAAGACAACTGGCAAACAAATGGTTGTGTACCACTCAGAATTGACTGTTCTGCGTTGTTCTAGTGGTACGGTTGCGACAGGTCCAGTTTTTCCGAAAAAACAGGCGACCATTTGCCTGGAAGTGCTTCGTGCGCGAACAGCTTTTGTTGGATTTGGCTCATCTTGAAACACCCAGACAGTCGACTGCTGTTTACTTTCGGGCTCATACGCGTAAATCCACGATTCATCACCTGCCACGATGTCATAGACGTGTTTCGAAGCACCGCGACCGTATTTTTTGAGCATTTCTTTCGACCAATTGACACGAGCCTTTTTTTGGGCGATTGACAAATTGTGTGGGACCCAACGCGAAAAATTTTTTTTGACAGTCAAATGTTTATGCAATATTGAATGTATGCTGGTCCCACTAACGCCTAAGGTTGTCTCAAACTCACGATAGGTCACTTGACGATCTTCCAATATCAGTTCGCGCACAGCATCAATGGTTTTCGGAACAACAACTGATTTTGGACGACCTTCACGAAATTCATCTTGGGGTGAACTACGACCACGATTGAATTCACCATACCATCGATAAACACTGGCCCTTGATGGAGCTTCATCGCCAAAAATTGAATTACGTTCATCCATGCACTGTTGCTGAGTTAATCCACGCCGAAAGTTGTAAAAAATAATCGCACGAAAATGTTGACGATTTAATTCCATTTTTGGGCCGAGATGAATCTTTTAAGTTACTGTAAACAACACAAATAGCGCTCGTATGTCAAAACGTTCTGAGTGCGTATAACCTCAAAAATGTCCAACTTTACGACAGAGCTGTCAATTGCCGGATTGCAACACTAGGGTTGCCAAATCCCGAAACATAAGAGGCAACCCTCGTACCAGTTTTGAATCTGGATATCTGTGGGGGCAGATAGTCAGTCAGATTTCAATCGTCAACGAGACGACATAGTCTTTTATCGAACAGCGATAGGAAAGAACCTAAAAGATACGCAAGCCGAAAGGGCAAGCTAGGAATCCGAAGGAGGAGGTGCGCGAGACGAGGTACGGTGTCGGGAGTAACCGCGACTTAAAATGAAAATTAAAAGTGAAAGTTTAGTTTAACGTGTGTCGGTCGTCACAGTGGTTTGCGGTTTTGAATTGTGTACAATAAACGAGTCTTGAAACTAAAATGTGTTGTGTTTAATTGATGACGGCATCCGCTCCGGTCTTTTGGTTTTGGTGGACAGAGCTGGTAGAGCCTGTCATTCGCCCCGTGTTAAGTATTGGACAGTGTCGGCGGAACACTTCCTCCGGCGATAATACCCAACTTCGCCAAAGTTATATAATTTAAATCCGCCAAAGTATCATATAACACCAGCCCAAATGGAGAAGCTACGCACTTTCGAAAGAAAATGCTTCAGGCTGGTCACTGGCCTCAACCGACAACCCAACTCTTACAAGTATTACAATAACAGCTTGCTATACAATGCCGCTAATATTGACCGTCTCGATAGACGCTTCCTAGAGCTGTCTATCAAATTTATTGAAAACCTCCCAAATAATCCCAACCCCATAATAACTTCACTACCACCAACTCCTCTAGACAACAGGGCTCACTATCTGAATTGTCTCCACACCAGAAGCCTCTTCACCTCTGGAAGATTGGTTAATGACTCCAACGAGGTAGTGTACCATAACACCGTGCTGGCACCCAATCAGTTCATTTATTTATTTATTTATTTATTTATTATCAATTAGTAATGTAAAATTACATATCAATAACTTAACCTAATGAGCCTAGCAGCGGGGACTATTGGCTCTGTATTTCTAATTTACAATTTAATGTTAATGCTATTTACAAATTTATTTACAATTTCTATGTTGTCGGTAGTGGGATCTGCTAGAATTGTATAAATATCTGTATTGCGAAATAGTTTGTCTTTCAAGGGTTTTAGGTGAGGACAGTCTTTCAATATGTGAGTGATTGTAAGTGTTGTGTTGCATTTTGGGCAGATTGGGGCTGTAGCTCGGTGGAGCAGGTGGAGGTGGGTGGCAGATGTATGGCCTAATCGCAGCCTCACAAAGTTTGTGATTTTGGATTTGGACAAGTTAGTTGGGTAAGAAGGGTGAGTTTTGAAAGGGTTTACTATTTTATAGGTATGGTGGTGAGTATCCCAGTTTGTTTGGTTTATTTGTTTTTGTTGATTGCTGATAATTGACAGTAGATCGGCTCTTGTGTAGCTGTTGAATTTATGGACTGGAGCTCTTTTGACTGAGTTGGCTGCGGCGTCTGCATTCTCGTTACCGCTGATGGCGACGTGACTGGGAGTCCACATTAGTTTTATTTTATTGCAGTATTTAATGATATTATTCCGAATATTGGAAATGATATCATCAGTGTTGTTGGTGTTTCTTATTGAGTTGAGTACCGACAGGCTGTCGGTGCAGATGACATATTTTTCTCTGTGGTTGGTGGCGAATGTTACGGCTTGTAAGATCGCGAAGGCTTCCGCCGTGAAAATGGAGCAAAATTCGGGTAATAGTCCGACTTTCTTTACTGCGCCTTCTTCGGATGTGACCGCAAAGGAAGTATAGTTGGTTGTTTTGGATCTATCTGTGTACAGAAAGCGCCATCCGTTGGATTTATATTTTGAGGCGACTGAGCAGAATAGTGCACCGTATATTTCCTTGTTTGTGTTTGGTTTTTTAAATGTTGAGAGTGTTGTAATGATATTATTATTATTTAGAAGCCATGGCGGGTAAGTTGTGGAGTATTTGAAAGTTTGTTTAATATCCAATTCCAATTGCTTGGCTTTATCTAAAATGCGGCTGATTGCAGATGGGATTCGGTTTCTGTTTTTGTATCCTATTGTTAGTTTGATGTCTTTGTCAATTATGGAATTTCGCGAAAACGCTAATTTAGCTATTAGTTTTAATGATATGATTTCCATCCGGTCCTCGATTGTTGGGAGCCCAGCTTCAGCCAGTATATTTTTTATTGGTGTCGTTCTGAATGCAAAGGTGTGTTGTACTTCTGGTTTCGGGGAGCGTGTGTCTTAATCCTTAAAAGGACTAAGAGATCTCTTATAAAAGTTCCCGAAAACCTGTCGCACAACAGGGTTCGTTTGCCGTGCTTCCTTTGAGTCCAAAGGGAAGAGCAACGTCCTTAGATATGGGTAATGTCCTTTTCTTCTTTTGGTCTTCCAGGCCAGGTGAAATGAAAAACCGGGTGTTTTAGTTTTCAGATTTTATTTCTTCTCCCACTGGGGTATCTCCTCCAGGGACAAGATACGAATTTAAACTGCGGCCCGGAGATCACGAAACCATTCCTTTATAAAGGAAAAGGAATCGAAAATTGTATCTCAAAGATACACATTTTCGTGCAACAATCTCGATCTTTTGGATATTTCGAGCGAGATGTTGTGTTTACACAAGATAAGAAATCAATTTCTTGAATTCTTACGAAACCATTACGCAGATGTGTGAATGTATCTGCTTTTGAGTTTTTGTTTGTTTAACTCAATGGAATTTTTAGGATAGAGATAACAATCTCTGAATTTTGGATTTGGGTGATGCTGTGGGGCAAATATAGAATAATAAACGAATATTGGATTCGTTTATTGTGAATTTTAATTTTAATTTTGATTCTGGATTTAATTATGCCGTGGGGGCAAATGTTATGCGATAAACGAATGTTTGATTCGTTTATTGCGAATTTTGGATAATGTTTGGGTTTTTTCAGGTTTTGATAGGATTTTGGATTAGGAATGGGAGAAAAAGATGGTAGGGCTTTTTGGAGCACTACATCCTCCCCTCCTTGAAAAAAAGAAAATTGATCTTTATGAGATTAATTTTCTGGAAAATGGTGTGATTGGGAATAAGGATGATAGTATCGTGATTCCGTTACATATGCCTGATATTTTCTAACATAGTAGCTTTATGTATACAATATTTATTATAAGTGTGTAATTTTTGTTCTTTGTTTTTTTTCTTAATATTTATGTATTCGTATTTATGGTCGTGTATCCAAGTTTCCACAATGGTTATTTATATAATAAAAATATTTTCTTTTGAAATTTTGTACAAATATAATTTTGTTTTTAAGGTTTTAATTTTCTTAGTATAGGTGTGTTTAACAGTAATTGTTGGTTATCCAAAATAAAGTTTTCTTATATAAAGTATTTTATTTTGAGTTAAGGGTATATTCATTTAGTTTGGTTTTGGTTATATGTACAATAGACATTTGGTTTTAAAATTTCATATAATTTGTTTTTTTTTTTTCATGTTGGTTAAACATTGTATTAGAAGGAAACATTTGATTCTAAAAATTTTCGTTTTGATTTAAAGTAAATATTTTCTTATTTTCTGCGTGTAAGGTTAATTGTAGAATGCTTTATAAATACATAAGTATTTGAATTCATTATATTAAATTTAACTTTGGGTTTTTTTTTTTTTTTATATTTTTATAAAGTACTATTTGTAAAAAGATACATAGTTAAGTAAGGTTTTTATGGTTTATTCTTACAATTTGTATATTACATAGAATTTTCATTGTTTATATACTCGTATAAATTTTCATTATTTACATATATTATTTTTGTTCTTTTTTTTTCATTGTCCTTATTAGTCGGGCGTTTATTTATTTATATAATTTTTTCCATGTATTTGAACGTACAATTTAATTCTATAACTTTTCCTTTTTTTTTTTTTTATATAAAAATTTTCTTACTTTCTTAGTATTTCTTAGTTGAAAACTGTTTTGTATAAATATTAGAAGTTCTTATTTTAACACTGTTTTGTAAGTTTTGTTTTTGTATTTTCGTTTTTTTCATATATATTTATAATTTGTTTTTTCTTATAATTTAAGATTTATTTATTATTATTACAAAATTTTTCCATTTAAGTCAATGGTAATTATTTAAAACATGATATAAACTTATTTTATTAAGTGCGTTAATATTTGTTTTTATATATATATTTATTTTTTGTGTTTTGTTTATTTTCTGGGTATTAAAGATGTTGTATACTATTTACAAAATTATTTTATTCGTATACAATTATTTGAATAGAATTTTTTTTTTTTGGCAAATTTCAAATACATTACCGTGGTATTTTGGTACAGTGTTACTTTTTCTTTTTTTTTTTTTTTGGTTTACTGTACGTATATGCATTTATTTATTTCTTTTTTTCTAAGGTTAGCTATACATATATACATTTGCTTTCCTTCAACTTTTATTTTTCTTTGGAGTTTCTTATTCGTGATTGCCTAATCCACAAATAGTTTTATATTATTGTTGTGGACTATTCGAGTTCCTTTTCCTATTTTGAGGATTGAATTTTCTTCGGATAGGATCTTTACAATTTCATAGGGGCCTTTCCACAGGGAGGTTAGTTTGTTAGGTCTTGAGTGATTCTTTAATAGAACCTTGTCGCCAACATTAAATTTCTTACGGCCTACTTTTTGGTCGTAGTATGCCTTAGATTTTTGTTTTTTCTCTATCAGTATTCCCTTAGCTGTACGATAACCATGTTGTAATCGCATTTTTAATTCATTTGCGTAATGGTCGTAGTTATAAGTGCTTTCGGGGTTTTGTCTGAGAGAACTGGGTATTTCGGCTGGGAAACCATATAGTAATTCATGCGGCGTGTAGCCTGTATTACTGTGGGGTGTAGTATTGTACACAAACATTGCGTAAGGTATCCAGGTGTCCCAAGTGAGAGGATCCTGGTTTACATAGTGGCGGAGGTATTCCACCAGAGTTCTATGGCTCCGTTCTAGTGCTCCATTCGTTTGTGGATGGTAGGGTGCTGTGTTTAGTTTTCTCATTTTAAGTAAAGAACAAATGTCCTTAAAAAGTGCGCTGAGAAAATTTGCACCTCGGTCAGTTAATAGAGAAGATGGTATGCCGTGCTGGCAGACGATATTTTCAACGAAAGTTCTGGCCACGTCCTTGGTTTCGGCGCTGGCCAGTGCGTAAGCTCCTGAAAATTTAGTCAAATCGTCTTGAAACGTTAGTAGGTATTTATTTCCATTATAGCTGACTGGTAATGGTCCTACTATATCTAAAGCAATTCTTTCGAAAGGTTTTGAGCTTGTTGTGGTTATCTTCATAGGAATTCTAGGATTCCTTCCACTTTTGTTTATCTGGCAGGAAGCACATTTTCGAATATACGCCGCGACGTCAGCGGTCATTGTGCGCCAGTAATATTTTTGCTTCAATCTATTGATTGTTCGGGTGGCTCCTTGGTGTCCTCCGAAAGGTGAGTTGTGGTATTCCGCGAGTAACTTTTGTATTTCGTTAGGATCTGTTAGAAGCTTCTTTTTATTGGAGAAAACGTACATTGTCACGTTGAGGTGAGCAAAAGTTTCTTTTAGCAAGTTATTAAGTGTTACTTTTGATTCGTTTTCTATGAAGGGCACTAAAATTCCAATGGAATTGAAATTCCGGTCTTCGCAAATCTTCTTCAGATCAATAAGGGAACTCTTAGCGGTTTCCTGGTCGCTTAGGTTTCTGAAAGGCAATGGCAATGTGATGGCGCATAACCCATCTTGCTCATGAAACGTAATTTTACCTACGTCTGGCTTGGTGAAGTTTGGGATTCTTCCTGCCAGGTTTTCTTCCTCGGCAGAGTTTATCAATGGGAGGATTATAATACGTAGTCCAAAGTTCTTCTTGGTATAGATGGACCCTGTTTGTTCTTGCCATACAAGATTGGTAGTATCTTTGTATGATTGTGCAGCCACATCTTCTTCGAGTTTGGCTTTACTTCGTGTGGTGACGAGGATATTATTTTTAATGGGATTGACTGGGGTAGTCGTTGTTATACGGCTGAGAGCATCAGCATTTGCATTTTGCTTTCCTTTTTTATGGAAGATTGTGTACTCATACTCTTCGAGTAGAATTCTCCATCGCATAAGTCTGGATGTAGGATCTTTTCGTCCTATAAGCCACTGTAGAGAGCTATGGTCAGTGACTATAGTAAATTTTCGTCCGTAGACATATGGTCGGAACTGGGCTAGTGCAAAAACGATTGCCAATAATTCCTTTTCGGATGTTGTATATCGAGTTTCTGCGTCGTTTAAAGTTCGGCTAGCGAAAGCAATAGGTTTATCTTGTCCTATTGTACCTTGAGATAGCACTGCTCCTAACGCAACATTGCTAGCATCCGTAGTTATTATAAACTCCCGGTTAAAGTCTGGATAAGCCAGTATTGGTGGGGTAATAACCTTTCTTTTTAGAGTTGTGAATGCCTCGTCACAAAAGGCATCCCAATAAAATGGAACATTCTTCCTGAGCAATCTGCTTAAAGGTTTTGCCAGTTCGGCGAAATTTGGGATAAATTTTCTGTAGTAGCCTACAAAACCGAGAAAAGATTTTACGTCTTTTTGTTTCTTGGGCGTTGGAAACGTTTTCACCGCTTTAGTTTTTTCTGGATCTGGTTTTATACCTTCCTTTGAAATAACATGCCCCAAGTAGGTGAGCTCTTTCCTTATGAAGTGACACTTTTCTGGTTGTATTTTCAGATTGTGCCTTTGTAATCGCTCGAAAACTCTGGTAAGTCGGGAATTGTGATCGTTCAGATCGTATCCGTAAATTACAATATCATCTATATAGACGAAACATTCTATTCCTTGGAGACCCATGAGTACATTATTCATAAGCCTTTGGAATGTGGCGGGTGCGTTTTTAAGTCCGAAGGGCATTCGATTATATTCGTAATGTCCGAAGGGTGTGCTAAACGCTGTTTTTGCCTTGTCTCTATTGTCCATGCGTATTTGGTGGAAACCATTTGCTAAGTCTAAAGTGCTAAAATATTTAGCTTTTCCTAACTGGTCCAAGATATCAGTAATATTGGGCAATGGATATGCATCTCCGACTGTTATTTTATTTAAGGCTCTAAAGTCGACAACCACTCTCCACCGTTTTGTCCCATCAGGTCCTGCCTTCTTGGGTACTAGTAAGAGAGGGGAATTCCAAGGACTGAAACTTGGTTGTACCACGCCATCCCGAAGCATTTCGTTCACTTGTTTGTGGATTTCTTGCTTCGAGCTATCTGGGAGGCGATATGGTCTTATGTAAAGTGGGGGCTTTCCTTCTTCCGTGATGATCTGATGCTCTATGGCGTCAGTGTGTGTGAGATGGTCGCCCTCTAAGTAAAAGAGATCGTTAAATCTGCGGCAGATGTCTAGGATAGATATCCTTTCTTCCTGGTTACAATGACGCAACTCTAGGAGTGATTCTAGCCGTTCAAGCCTATTTTTTAGAAAGTTCTTAGTTTCATCCGCCTGTAACACATTGTAGTCATCCAGATCTTCCCATTCGACTTCTATGTCGTTGGTGCTTACTTCTTGATCGGTGTCTAATGTGTTCATTAGTAATACTTTTATTTTGTTGTCCTGTGGTGTTGTCAAACTATTACCCAGATATATCCCTGGCATGATCTCGGATTTTTTAATAATCAGTTCTTGACTGAGTTTTCCTTTAAATGGAATCTCCATTATTTGTTGAGATCGTGAATGCAATTTTATGAAATCGATTTTGGCATTTCGTTTTAAATTTACTGGGGATATTGAAGTTTCAGGTTCATGTTTTCCTGAACTCAGTTTTTCAGCAGTTTCCTTAACTTTTTCGTTACCACAAACTTTATTTAAATGGGAAGAGGAAGATTCAAGGGTGGTTGGTTTCGTTGTGTTTGTCACAGCATCAGATCCGGCCCGTAGACAAACGGATTCGGATGTTGACTCACGAACGGTGTTATCCAATTTTTCAAGAATGCCTGTATTATCCGTGGAAGACACCTCGTAAGGCGTGGCATTCTGAATATTTTCCTTGACCTCATTTTTGTTCCGTAAAGGCTGCTCGAGTTCTACCATGGTTCTCTTCTTCACAGCGAATTTAAGGAATCCCTTTTCAAAGTTAATGTGGCACTGGTGCTTCGTAAGGAAATCGCTTCCCAGTATGCCATCGTGTTGGAAGTCTACGTTGCTTCCCACTACAAATAGATTATGCTTAAAGGGTATGGAGTGCCTATCAGTTCTGAATTCGAACTCCCCCAATACCTTTCCGCATGTGCTGACCGTTTTCCCAGCAATGGTGGATATAGTCACTGGGTCTGAATTGTCTACAGATTGTTCAATATAAGGATTATCTAATTTGATCAGGCTGATGTCGGCGCCTGTATCGATAAGAAAAGTCGAGTATTGTTTATCCGATGGATTAAATTTTACACGTATTACTGGCTCCTTAAATTCAGGGCAGAAAAATACGCGCATTTCAAAATTTACATCGGGGTGGGGTGTATATCGGCGATTGTCTGAACTCGAGAAGGATTGCCGTTGCTCGCTGCCCGAGTGAGTTCGTTTCCCTGTTGTGAATTGGATACCCTGTTAATATTTTGATTTTGTCGTGTATTTCGATTTTCAATCTGGGGCGAGTTTCTCATTGTCCTGTTTTGAGATTGATTGGGCTGAGTTCTAAAAGGATTTCGACTCGTTGAAGGTTGGTCCTGGTTTCGCATATGAGCTAACCTGGTTCTGCACTCTGCCTGAGTGTGATTATACTTCCGACAATATGTGCATTGGAGACGTTCAACCTCTGTCTTAATGCGTTGGGGGACGAAATTTGGAAAATTTGTGTTGCGATAACAAGTCGCAGAAGTATGTCCCCTCTTGTTGCATGTTTGACAAACAATTGGTTGGTTATTTCTCCTAAAATTGTTAGTGGAAGTTACCATTGTGTTATCGCTGTTCAATCTTTGAGATTGTTCCAAAGCGTAGCTAATGGCCGCTTTGAGATTTGAAGCCCTATGCGCTTTTACTAAGATTTTGAGGCTGGAATTTCGTATCCCATCCTCAAACGTATTTAAAGCGAGTCTTTGATTTTCAGCCAGAAGATAAGTTCTGACTGCAGGCTCACGTGAACTAGCGTATGTGGCGCTGTCCAATTCATGCAGGTGATGTGTGAGTCTATTTGAAAATTCTTTCACACCCTCCTTGCTATCTTGTTTTGTTGCCACTAAGTTATTTTGGGCAGCAGACCTAGAGATGAGAGCTTTAAATTCTCCCTCTAATTCTGAAACAAGATCTTCCCAGGTAGAAATGATTTTATGCCTGATACAATCACGCGCCGGTCCCTGCAATCTGGTTTTGACCACCCTTAGAATAAAAGATTTCTGGTTATCATCTTGTGCTTGTGAGAACAAAATGTCTCCACAAGAGACGAAACCCTCTAATTCGTCAGGATGACCGTTAAATACCGGCACGAGTCCCAGTATGTCGCTTAATCCGAATCCGTAGTTCATTCTAGAACTTTGTTCGCGTATTTCCGTTCGTAACGTTTCCGAAGTTTCGTCCTCGCGATTTTGTATGAGCTCGGGCTCAGGTCTCTGCGAACGCGTACCCGGTTTATTTTTGTCGCTAACGACGTATTTGTGGAACAGACCTTCCCAAATGATGGTGAAAAGGGGTAGAGAACCAAGAGATGAGATCTTCATTATTGTTGGGTAATATGGCCAAGAGAAAAGACAAGACCAACGGCAAGAGAAATGTCTTCAAACTCAGTTAGTTTTGATTCTATTAGAAAGCCTTTGTTCTACTTAAGGTGAGAGAATCCACCCTTTCGCCCTATGGAAAAAGTGTCTAAACCTAAAATGGATTTTCGAAGAGCCACAGATGAGTCAAAGGAAAAGATTCAACCCAAAGAAAATTTTCCAAACAAGACGCTAAGGACAAGGACCAAGAATTTTGATTTGTTCGTTATTGTTTTAGCTTGTCACGTAAGAAAAATCTTCCCAAAAGAAAATGTATGTATATATGTTTATGTGTATAATTAATTAAAATATATATCAAAAAATAAATAATAAAACCAAATTTGTAGTTAATTTTTGTGTGGGGGGTTTTTTATTTTGTCCCCTTTTGAAGAATAAAATTGTTGATATTTTTGAAAAATAAATGTGTATATGTATATGTTTATAAGAATTAAAAATGGTTTTATAAGTTTATTAAAAATGTTTTCTATGAGTTGAAATAGTTTTGGAAAATATATGCATATTGTCTATGTGTAAAAATTTGATAAAATGATCGAATAAATTTATTTGTAACAAGATATATTGAAATTTTGCCTAGAAAAAAAATTTCTATAGTTCACTTGATTGATTTTGTATTATTCTTTTATCCCATTATGGCACTTGTGTGGATATTTGTATTTTTGTGGTGTATATTCTCATTAGAAGAGAAGGAGAAAAAAAAAATATAAAAGATCAAATTTCATTTAAATCCTCAAATCAAAATTTAGGGGGTTTTCTTGATCCCCATGTGAAAAGAAAATTTTTATTTCAAGAAAGACAAATAACAAAATTTAACTTGTTCTTGGCATCCCCTTTCAATTTACAAATTTTCAAAATTAAAAGGAATTTATTTTGGGGAGCCAATCACTATCACCGGAATCGTATGATTTAATTTTTTTTCACTTTTCACTTTACTATAATAAAATTTCGTACCTGTAATTTCTAGCTGCAGGTTTGTTGGGTGTCCTGTTGTTTGTCGTCACTAGCTGCTTGGTCCTGGTGTTGCCGCTGCATCAGGAATCCCGGTCTATCCTTGGCTGCTCGTTGTTATTTTTCACACTGTTACCTCTCCTCGGTGTATGCCCCAGAGGAACGCTTTTACCACTTTAGAATATTTAAAATTTACTATTTTGTAACTATTGCCGGTGTTTAGCCCCGGGCACGCTGTTTTTATCGGAATTAATTTTCCTGTTGGTAGCGGGATCTATAGACATTCCACTCGTGTATTCTCCCTCTGGTAGGGGATGTTTGGACCAGTCTAATCCACTGCCTAGTTCGTATTTTATTGGTAGGGGATGTTGGGATCCCACCGCTGCCACCATAATTTTTTGTTGTACTTCTGGTTTCGGGGAGCGTGTGTCTTAATCCTTAAAAGGACTAAGAGATCTCTTATAAAAGTTCCCGAAAACCTGTCGCACAACAGGGTTCGTTTGCCGTGCTTCCTTTGAGTCCAAAGGGAAGAGCAACGTCCTTAGATATGGGTAATGTCCTTTTCTTCTTTTGGTCTTCCAGGCCAGGTGAAATGAAAAACCGGGTGTTTTAGTTTTCAGATTTTATTTCTTCTCCCACTGGGGTATCTCCTCCAGGGACAAGATACGAATTTAAACTGCGGCCCGGAGATCACGAAACCATTCCTTTATAAAGGAAAAGGAATCGAAAATTGTATCTCAAAGATACACATTTTCGTGCAACAATCTCGATCTTTTGGATATTTCGAGCGAGATGTTGTGTTTACACAAGATAAGAAATCAATTTCTTGAATTCTTACGAAACCATTACGCAGATGTGTGAATGTATCTGCTTTTGAGTTTTTGTTTGTTTAACTCAATGGAATTTTTAGGATAGAGATAACAATCTCTGAATTTTGGATTTGGGTGATGCTGTGGGGCAAATATAGAATAATAAACGAATATTGGATTCGTTTATTGTGAATTTTAATTTTAATTTTGATTCTGGATTTAATTATGCCGTGGGGGCAAATGTTATGCGATAAACGAATGTTTGATTCGTTTATTGCGAATTTTGGATAATGTTTGGGTTTTTTCAGGTTTTGATAGGATTTTGGATTAGGAATGGGAGAAAAAGATGGTAGGGCTTTTTGGAGCACTACAGGTGCTTCTTCTAGCGGCTTGGTGATAGGTGGGTTTTATTATATTTAGAGTAGTTTTTGGACTATTGCCATAGATATAGATCCCGTAGTCTATTTTGCTTAAAATTAGAGCTTTAGTAATTTTACATAGAGTGTTAATATGTACGTTACTTTTCATGTTTCTTAAGTATTTAATAATATTGAGCCTCGCGGCTAATGATACTTTGAGTTCTGAACAATGTTGTTTCCAGGTATACTTATTGTTAAATGTTATTCCTAGGATTTTGAGGTTGGGGACATTTTGGATTGTTTTGTTGTTTATGTTGAGGTGTATTTGGGGACAAAGTGGTCGTCGGCACACATGAAATAATTTACATTTGTCTACTGAGAGTCTGGCACCTGAAGAATTTGACCATTCTAAGATATCTTTCACTGTTTCAGTTAAAATGTTTTTGCAGAAAGTTAGATCACTGGATTTACTTAAGATGTATATATCATCGGCGTAAATGCAATGATCTAGATGTTTCTGTTTGTGTATTATTGTACTTAAGTCGTCAAAGGCGATCATAAATAGTACAACTGACAGTGGGGATCCTTGAGGGATTCCGTTGTGTAATGGAAATGTATTGGAGTAAACGTGGTTGGCTTTACATTGGAATTTTCTATTGCTTAGAAATGATTTAACGTACCTATATATATTGTTGCCAATTCTCAATTTTAACAATTTATTAAGTACGGTGTGAGCGCCTATTCTGTCGAATGCTTTCTCAAAATCAAGAGAGAGTATTGTGACGTGATTTTTGGCGGATATAGCCTTTGAGGTGTAGTGGTCAATGTGGAGTAAGGCGTCTGTGCAACCTCTGTTGGATTTGAAATCTACTTGGTTGATGGATGTCAATTTCTTTGTTTCCATAAACCAGAGTAGACGTTTGGCTACGATTTTTTCTAATACCTTTGCGGGACAAGGAATTAAGGATATGGGGCGGTAGCCATCCACCGTATCTTTATCTATGTTCGGTTTGAGAATAGGTATTAAGACCGCGGTTTTCCATATTTGTGGAATGTGTGATGTTTCAAGTATTTTATTGTATAACTTTATAATTCTTTGTTTTGCATAATGCGAACGGTTTTTTAACATTGGGTAAGATATTCGATCTCTCCCTGGAGTTTTGCCCTTAGTTATACTAAGTGCTGACTCGAATTCGATAAATGAGATGGGTTGTTCAATGCGTAGAGCTGCAGAGTTAGGAGTTTGCAAAGATAGTGGATTGTTAGCGCATTCAATTTTTTTACGATTGAATTCGGGGTGAAAATTATTGTCGCCTGAGAATTGCGACCAGGTTTTGGCGAAGAGTTGGCTTATTTCTCCGAAGTTGCAGCAACATTGAGAAGGACCGTATAAGATTCTCACAAGAATTAACGACGTTGTTTGTAGGATTCAGCGAAGACCGAACGCCAAGATGAAAGTGGTACATCGTGACCGACTGGCGACTTTTGTTAACCCAGGAAACCAGTGAACTTAGTTCGGGACGAACTAATCTAGGTGGAGGGTAGTGTGACGCATATGACAATCAGTACTAGAATATTCAAGAAAGTCCGAAACAAAGTACTAGAATATTCTAGAAAGTACTGGAAAACTGGAAACTATGAACAGTAGAACATTCAAGGCTATGGAACGGACGGAAACGAAACGCCGAATCAGAATGAGGAAACGGTATAAATACGTCGCACGCAGATCGAAGAAGTAATAAGTGAGAAGTAAGCAGAGTAAGCAGACGATAAGTAAATAAATCGTCAGGTGTACGGTAAAAGTAACGGTTGTTATTAAAAGACTAATAAAGTGAGTAGTAGGGTTATGGCGTTTCTGGGACAATTTTCTGGCTCAAAAGCTCTTTTCTGTCTCAAAGCTCTACGTCAAGGTTGAGATATGATTGGTGTGTGGTGAGTGGTGATAGTGGTATGTGATTAATGGTTGGCGGGGGGTTGTGGGTTCTTATCTGAGGTGGTAATAGTAGTATTTAGTGTATTTCTTATGAGTATTGGTAGTAATTGGGTATAGTTTGTAGTATTCTTATCGCTGGTTGTTGGTTGATGTCGTAATCGAATGGGTATGTAGTTGTTGGATTTTGTGCTTTTGATGCTATTGGGTTTTTGTAGGTGGTGATGAATGCTTTTGTTGACTATTGGGCTTTTTGTAGGTGGTGGTGAGTATTGGGGCTTGAGGTGATATCGGTGCTTTTTGTTATGGGTTTATGTTTTTGCTAATGGATTTATGCTTAGGTGGTGATATCGGTGCTTTTTGTTATGGGTTTATGTTTTTGCTAATGGATTTATGCTTAGGTGGTGATATCGGGGCTTTTTGTGATTCATAGGTGGTGTGTCTTAACTGAGGTGGAAATAGTAGTATTTAGTATATTTCTTATGAGTATTGGTATTAATTGGGTATAGTTTGTAGTATTCTTATCACTGTAGTTGTTTGTTTGGGCTAGTGATTAATCGTTATCAGCGTGGTTGTTGGTTGATGTCGTAATCGAATGGGGATGTAGTTGTTGGATTTTATGCTTTTGATGCTCTTGGGTTTTTTGTAGGTGGTGATGAATGCTTTTGTTGACTATTGGGCTTTTTGTAGGTGGTGGTGAGTATTGGGGCTTTTTGATAATGGATTTGTGCTTAGGTGGTGATATCGGTGCTTTTTGTTATGGGTTTATGTTTTTGCTAATGGATTTGTGCTTAGGTGGTGAATGGTTTTGCTTGCTATTGAACTTTTTGTTGTGGGGTGTGTGTTTTTGATAATGGATTTGTATGGGAAATGGGTTGTTTTTGCTGGAACTTAAACTGACTTCCCCTAAGACGCAGAGCTAAGCTAGTTGACTTCACCTAAGACGCAGACCTAAGCCAGTATTCAAACGAACAATAACAAGGCGGAGGCGGGGGCCGGGGGCTTTTTGCTATTGAACTTTTTTGTTGCGGGGTGTGTGTTTTTGATAATGGATTTGTGCTTAGGAGGTGAATGGTTTTGCTGCTAGTTGACTTCACCTAAGACGCAGAGCTAAGCTAGTTGACTTCACCTAAGACGCAGACCTAAGCCATGATGATGAATGGGTTGTGCTTTAGGCTTTTGTCTCGGTTGTAAGCTGTTAATTGTGGTAGAAATAAAAAAACGTTGTCTTTGTTGTACTTTTTAATCTTATTGTCATTAAACTGAGTAATATATACGAGAATTTTGTTGTATGTGGATTTGTATGGGAAATGGGCTGTTTTTTAATCTTATTGTCATTAAACTGATTCTAAGTGTATTTATGAGAGCCAATTATTCTTATCATAGTTTCCATATTGGACAAAGAATTTATTGTTTCCGCTCCCCACAGGTTAATGTTGATTTATATATAGCAAGTTCTTGGTCGTTATTCCTTATCATAGTTTTCATAATGTATCGTTTCCGCTCCCCACAGGTTAATGTTGATTTATATATAGCAAGTTCTTGGTCATTATTCCTTATCATAGTTTCATAATGTATCGTAGTAGTAGGGTTATGGCGTTTCTGGGACAATTTTCTGGCTCAAAAGCTCTTTTCTGTCTCAAAGCTCTACGTCAAGGTTGAGATATGATTGGTGTGTGGTGAGTGGTGATAGTGGTATGTGATTAATGGTTGGCGGGGGGTTGTGGGTTCTTATCTGAGGTGGTAATAGTAGTATTTAGTGTATTTCTTATGAGTATTGGTAGTAATTGGGTATAGTTTGTAGTATTCTTATCGCTGGTTGTTGGTTGATGTCGTAATCGAATGGGTATGTAGTTGTTGGATTTTGTGCTTTTGATGCTATTGGGTTTTTGTAGGTGGTGGTGAGTATTGGGGCTTGTGGTGATATCGGTGCTTTTTGTTATGGGTTTATGTTTTTGCTAATGGATTTATGCTTAGGTGGTGATATCGGTGCTTTTTGTTATGGGTTTATGTTTTTGCTAATGGATTTATGCTTAGGTGGTGATATCGGGGCTTTTTGTGATTCATAGGTGGTGTGTCTTAACTGAGGTGGAAATAGTAGTATTTAGTATATTTCTTATGAGTATTGGTATTAATTGGGTATAGTTTGTAGTATTCTTATCACTGTAGTTATTTGTTTGGGCTAGTGATTAATCGTTATCAGCGTGGTTGTTGGTTGATGTCGTAATCGAATGGGGATGTAGTTGTTGGATTTTATGCTTTTGATGCTCTTGGGTTTTTTGTAGGTGGTGATGAATGCTTTTGTTGACTATTGGGCTTTTTGTAGGTGGTGGTGAGTATTGGGGCTTTTTGATAATGGATTTGTGCTTAGGTGGTGATATCGGTACTTTTTGTTATGGGTTTATGTTTTTGCTAATGGATTTGTGCTTAGGTGGTGAATGGTTTTGCTTGCTATTGAACTTTTTGTTGTGGGGTGTGTGTTTTTGATAATGGATTTGTATGGGAAATGGGTTGTTTTTGCTGGAACTTAAACTGACTTCCCCTAAGACGCAGAGCTAAGCTAGTTGACTTCACCTAAGACGCAGACCTAAGCCAGTATTCAAACGAACAATAACAGGGCGGAGGCGGGGGCCGGGGGCTTTTTGCTATTGAACTTTTTTGTTGCGGGGTGTGTGGTTTTGATAATGGATTTGTGCTTAGGAGGTGAATGGTTTTGCTGCTAGTTGACTTCACCTAAGACGCAGACCTAAGCCATGATGATGAATGGGTTGTGCTTTAGGCTTTTGTCTCGGTTGTAAGCTGTTAATTGTGGTAGAAATAAAAAAACGTTGTCTTTGTTGTACTTTTTAATCTTATTGTCATTAAACTGAGTAATATATACGAGAATTTTGTTGTATGTGGATTTGTATGGGAAATGGGCTGTTTTTTAATCTTATTGTCATTAAACTGATTCTAAGTGTATTTATGAGAGCCAATTATTCTTATCATAGTTTCCATATTGGACAAAGAATTTATTGTTTCCGCTCCCCACAGGTTAATGTTGATTTATATATAGCAAGTTCTTGGTCGTTATTCCTTATCATAGTTTTCATAATGTATCGTTTCCGCTCCCCACAGGTTAATGTTGATTTATATATAGCAAGTTCTTGGTCATTATTCCTTATCATAGTTTCATAATGTATCGTTTCCGCTCCCACAGGCTAATGTTGATTTATATATGTTGTTATCAAAAAAACCAAACATGACTGTGCTTGTCCGATCTTATGAGCTTGGATGCTATAGTAAACTCTTTTTTATTTCTAAGTGTATTTATGAGAGCCAATTATTCTTATCATAGTTTCCATATTGAAGAAAGAATTCATTGTTTCCGCTCCCCACAGACTAATGTTGATTTATATATAGCAAGTTCTTGGTCATTATTCCTTATCATAGTTTCCATAATGTACAAAGAATGTCTCGTTTTTTGATATTAGAAGGGGATTTCTTGTATAAAAAGATCGGGTGTTAAATTTACATCCACTGTTAGAAGGAATCCATCCCCAAGAAGACTTGACCAGAAGAAATTCACATCAATCCTAAAGTATAAAACCGACTACGAAGACGAAGCTCAAGGTAAGTCGTCCTATTGGTATTATTTTTTTCATTTTTTTGATTAATTTTTTTTTATTAAAGATGGAACCACCTATTACTCAGGAGAAAGCAATTGACAGATATTTTGCCAAATATAGAAAACCAAGACCAATCTGCATAGTAAAACCCAATATAGAAACATCAAGTTATATTCCTACTGAGGATTATTTTATTCATGATGGCGAGGACGATGACATCAGGCCTCTAGGTCCAGGCCATCAGATTGATGAACCTAACATCAACGAGGATATATTCCTGGGCGATTATCTTCAAAACGATGTTTTTACTACAGATTACGGCATGGTTATTAGCTATTCCGGGGATATTATATATACCGATGACTACCCAATTTTAAACAACAACGACCGTCTACTCACTGACGAGTTATTACAACAAAGTTTAATAAATTTCGGGGTAGAGGAATCTACCATCAATGATCCTTTTTTATAATTATATAAAATAAAAAATTAAAATAAAAAATAAAAAAACGTCAAATTAAAAAAGCAATCTTGTTTTTTTTTCTATTATTAACAGGTACATTGTTCTCCATATCATCGTTTGGTTTCATTTTTTTTTTTTAAACCATTGACATCAACATTAGTTTTTCCACAGTAATCATCGCGAGTAATAAAGTCCTATTTATAATGATAGACTATCGAATGTATCCAGTTAGTCTAAAACAGTCATTCCATGGACACACAAGCGAATCAATAAAGAAAAACAATAGTTAATTTTTTTTTCTCATAACGTTATAATTTATTACTTTTTTTATTTTTACTACAAATATCTCTTATATCTAACCTATTATTATTATTTAAAAAAATATATAACAATCCTATTATTAAATATAAATATGAGTCATAATTTTTTAACTTAAACATTACTTAATCTATTATGTCCCCAAGCATATGTGCTTACGCGATCTTCACAAATATACCTTTTTGTGTCGCTTTCGCTTAATGCTAACTTATTTACAGACTGTGTATAAATATTGTGTAACTTACTTCTAAATATTAACATAGGCTTATATAATAACTTACGTCTTAACAAACAATTTCTATAATCCCTTATATCTAAACTATTGGTAACAGACTTCTTTACCCCCTTGGCCTTTTTTGTTACTTCACTGGTGTCTAAAGCAAAAGAGTACATTTTAGCTCTTAACCCAATGAATTCAGTCATGTTTTTGCTATTGTTCTCATCTTTGAATTTTCCGAGAACTTTTCCATTTATTTGAGGGAAATTATGAATGTTATCTATTGGATATTCCGATGTATCAAACCTAGATTTTTCGGGATCAACAATATCGCTATATATATCCGAATAAAAATCATTAGTTGATATTGTATAGATAAAAGAGTCTGTATCCATGTAATTCAGCTGAATCGCCGTATCAAACTTTTTTCTCATGTAATCATAGTGAAAGTCATACATGAGCCATTTTGATAGTTCTAATACTGCGAATCCTAAATAAATGGGTTTATCAAATACTATTCGCGCCTTGCTCAGTTCAATAGCACACATCTGAGGTGTAAATATTGAGAGGCTATGGAAATTGGGACGAGCAATCAGTTTTCTGGCGCTGTGTGAATTTCTTTCTCCTTCCCATTGAGAGACAATTTTTACATCTCGTCGCTTCTCAACATTCTCCATGGTTTTGCCATACACACTATTATTCATTAATTTAAAAAAGTCTTTTTCAAACTTATTTTTCGCCTTTTTTCTATACTCCGTGTTGAGGGTTATATATTTTTGCAACCATTCAGATTGTGTAAAAGACAACACTCTATGAACTCTAGTGAGAATCAGCCCATGTTTCAGACATTGTTGTAAATTCTTTAGATGAAATATATACTTTGTCTTTGAATGTAGACTAGCGACAAGCTTAGGAGTTTTGCACCCAGGCGTTATCATATTTTCTGGGCAAAATGGAAGATCATTGTGTGGATCGTGAAGATCAATTGGATAAGTTAAATCTACTTCCAATACATAGCCGATTTTATCGTTTCCATCACAATTTAAAATATATTCGGCTGTGAAGATTTGTGGATCACTCCATTGAAAATTTCCATCTGGAAGATGTTGCGACATTGCCCAACCGTACAGGTTATTTGCATCTAAATACATAAGATATTTATTTGGCTTGCTAGCATCGAAATTTTTCAAATATTTATTATTCGCAACGGTATGTCGATGACTACACTGACATAATCCGCCACGGATGCCATTCTTAAAGAAATTAAGCATCTCAACATCTGTTAGAAGTTCCAGATTGATTTCTGTTGTTTTCAACATTGCATCCCAAGATAAGCCGGGAGATGTATAGTAATGACATGGATCTAACTCATATATATCTAGACAAACCTTACGAAAATTCTCAAATACATCTGCCAGCAATAAGACATCGCTCTGCAGATATAAAAGCATGTACTCTTTTAATGTTTTACAATTGAAATGCTTCCACACTTTTTGAGCATAATCGTAATCTTCAACTAAACAATCTTCATTCGTTAGTCTATTATAGAATTCTGTAATTGGAGGAAGAGAACAGTCATCTAAACGAGCCCAACAATTAACATATTCATAGGGAAATACCCCCTTCCTCATCATTAACTTCAAAGAGGCATCGTTTTTGTAAAATCCCCTATTAATTATGAAATCGTCTTCGGATAAATTTTTAGTTAGCGAATCTATGCTAGACTGTAGAAATCGACATGAATCTAAAAACCTAATCTCAAATGAATTGTGCTCATCTAAATATATGCGTTTGGATATTGATATATAATTTTCCTTATTTAGTGGAATTATACGTATTTCCCCCTTAATACAACCCAGACTTTTCATAAATAGATGAGAATCATAGCCCGTCAAATTATGGAAAAAGACTGGGAAAAAGGTTGGAACGCGAAAATCTAAATTACACTGAGAATGGGCTGGTCCTCTATAGACACCAGTGAAATGGCAATGGTCCCTTACTCTTACATCTAATTCATTAAATCTAACCTTACAAATACTGCAGACTGGCGATGTTGTTTGATGCTGCTTCTGTTGTTTTGTTAAAGGAGCCATTGGCTTTGGTCGACCAATGACTTCCTTGTGAATATGAATTAAATCGTTGAATAGCATCTGCACAAAACGGTTTGGTGTGTCTTCTCCTGCAAAAAAGAAAAAAAATGTTTTATTAGTTTTATGATTTTTTTTTTTTTATTAAACATGTTTTGACTTACCAACAAATATGCGGTGCTTGCTTAAATCATCATCAAAGGAGCATTTGATATGGTATGAAAAAGCACACGGGATATGTTGTTGAACGTTTGTTGTTGAAGAAATTTCCGGATCCGGTGCACATTGGCTAATGTGGCGTAGAATGGATTCAAAATCCGCATACACCACAAAAGGAACAATTAATTTGCGATTATGCTTTTTAAATTTAAGTATTTTATTACCTTCATCAGGCATAACTGTTATTATTTTTTTGCATTCGCTCTTATGCATTTGTAGGGCAGATTCTGAAGCGAATCGCAGCAAGCAGCCGTTGCATAAATGCATTCGATGTTCATGTTTGGTGATCTGGCTTTTCAACAAACGTGAGATGTTTTTAATATATACATAATGCGTTTTATTCACATCATCACTACTTATGCAATAAAGCAAGTTAATATGTTTTGCTTTTTCCTCACGAGTATGATAGTAGGGTCCAATTATCTTATATTGCCCTTTATCATTAATCTCATAACCAAAAACATTTATGCTAATGGTTGGATTATTTGCTTCGAATATGCTCGTGTCTTCGACTGCTAGAGGAAATTGCATATTCTTGAAACAAAGTACTTGACCATTGTATACTATTGTTTCGCTTGCAATGTTGTCAATTTTATAGTACGATGGTCTTTCTGTATGAACTGGATCATTCGCGAAAGCCGATATAATGGCCCATTTAAAACAATATTCATCGTTATTTTGAACATTGATGCAGGCTTTTTTCTTTAATATTTGTTCGGGCAAATTAAAATGTGGGGCGTATTCATTCCGACTATGATCCGGAAATTCCTGTATTCTATTTTTTCCCTCGGACATGGTTGTAATTAATTTGCGGCATTCACTCTTGTGTTTTTGCAGTCCGGATTCAGTGGTGAAGTGTTGTAAGCAGCCGTTACATAGATGCATTCGTTTGGTATCTTTGATGATCTGGCTTTTCAATAAACGCGAGATGTTTTTAATATATACATAATGCGTTTTATTCACATCATCACTACTTATGCAATAAAGCAAGTTAATATGTTTTGCTTTTTCGTCACGAGTATGATAGTAGGGTCCAATTATCTGATATTGCCCTTTATCATTAATCTCATAACCAAAAACATTTATGCTAATGGTTGGATTATTTGCTTCGAATATGCTCGTGTCTTCGACTGCTAGAGGAAATTGCATATTCTTGAAACAAAGTACTTGATTATTGTATACTATTGTTTCGCTTGCTATGTTGGCAATTTTATAATGAGATGTTCTATCAGCATTAGTTGTATCATTCGCGAAAGCCGATATAATAGCCCATTTAAAACAATATTCATCGTTGTTTTTCACATTGATACAGGCTTTTTTGGTCAATATTTGCTTAGGCAGGCTAAAATGGGAAGAAGCTCGAAGTGGATCGTATTTGTTGATGTTAATTTCAATGCTCTGAAATGTTAACAACGTCCATCCGCTCTCTTTTTCTTGAAACTCTTCCAATTTTGTTTTGATATTTTCAATTGCCGTGCTCAAATGTTCCCTTATGTCTTCCTCGTTCTCAATCGTGTACATTTTAGTTTGCATGCTTTTTATATCTATTTGCATTAACTCATCACATTGTTTGGTGAATTTCGCAAACTTAGCAAAAAGCTCCATGCTAAATTTAAATGTGCTCAAAATTTCCAATTGATTTTTCAATAATTCATTAATCACTGGAATATTTTTTTCAAACAGATTATTCACATTTATCATACTCTCATCTTTGTTGGTGATGGAGAATGTTTTTACACGATTTTTGAACGCGTTTGCTATCAAGGAAACATTTTCATTTAGAGATTGTTGAGCGTTTGCTTTATGGATATTTTTTCTTTGATGTTGAACCCAAAGCTGCTCTTCAACATTCTCATAGCAAAACAAGCATCTTTTGTATGTCGACTGCTTAGATTTTTTTGCAGGTTGTTCTCCTGACATTGTTGGTGGTTGTTGTTGTTGTCCTGTTCGCTTCATATTATTAAATATTTTGTTATATTATTAAATTAAAAAATTTTTTTTTTTTTTTTTTGGTTGGTGTTTTTTATCTAAAAAGGAATGAATAAAATTTTATTGTTACTACTACAGTTTTTTTTGTTTGGAAGAGAGGTTGAGTAGGTATTAGGCGGTGTCATTTTAGCAATAAGAACGAATAAAAAAGCAGAAAAAAAAATCGCTATTACAAAACATCACTACCATAGACCGCGATTGTCTATTAAAAAGTGATAATTTTTTGCTATATATATTTTTTCACTATAAATTTCATATTAATATTTACTTCCTCTCTCTAAAACGATAACACCGTATTATTGTTAAGAACAAAACAATTTTCATTAAATATTGCGCTCTACATTTAAAACCCAGAACAAAATAAATACTAACACCGCATCAAAAAAAAGAAATAATAATTAATATATAAGATAACTTACCGTTTTTTGGTGATGATTTTTTTATATATAAATCCCTCGTTGATTTTTTTTTTATTTTTGATGAATTCCTCGTTGATTTTTTTTTTTTTTTAATTTTTTGATGAATTCCTCGATGATTTTTTTAATTTTTTGATGAATTCCTATATGAACAAAAAACTTCATTAAAACAATGATCAAAATAGGGTAAACACACTCAATCGCAAAACACTAGAACCGCCCGCGTAATTGTTATCTAAAAATTTAACCGCAAAAACACTAGAACTGCGTAATTGTTAACTAAAATTTAACCGCGTAATTGTTATCTAAAAATTTAACCGCAAAAACACTAGAACTGCGTAATTGTTAACTAAAATTTAACCGCGTAATTGTTATCTAAAAATTTAACCGCAAAAACACTAGAACTGCGTAATTGTTAACTAAAATTTAACCGCGTAATTGTTATCTAAAAATTTAACCGCAAAAACACTAGAACCGCCCGCGTAATTATTTAACTAAAATTTAACCGCAAAAACACTAGAACCGCCCGCGTAATTATTTAACTAAAATTTAACCGCAAAAACACTAGAACCGCGTAATTGTTACCTAAAAATTTAACCGCAAAAAACACTAGAACCGTCCACGTAATTGTTACCTAAAAATTTAACCGCAAAAAACACTAGAACCGTCCACGTAATTGTTACCTAAAAAATTTTTTTCCATAATTAATATAAATATAAGATAACTTACCTTTTTCCTATTTTAGTATGATGATGATGTTGTTGATTTTTATCTTTTTTTTTTAACACACTTTTTTGATTCACTATATATCAAAACAAAATGAATTTGAGGCTTTGGTTCGTCAAAGTAAACTGATACGCACTGGTTTTAACATTCGACATTTTATAGAAGAAATCCCTTCTAATACCGGAAACGAGACATTCTTTATACAATATGGAAACTATGATAAGAATAATGACCAGCGACATAGAAATCATTATTTAGTCATATCACCGGACCAGTAAAACATTTTTGAACAATATAACGAAAAAAAGAAAAAATAAGATAAGAGAACTAGGCGTCTTAATTAATATTTCTCAGAATTCAAAAAATTTTGTTGTTAAATATGAGGTCATTGGACCGGGTAACCATTTATATTTTTGATAAGAGAACTATGGGACTCAATTAATATTTCTTAGAATTCAAACAATTTTTTATGGTTAAATATGAGATTATTGGACTGGGTAAGCATTCATATTTTTGATAAGAGAACTGTTGGACTCGATTAATATTTTCTTAGAGCTCAAACAATTTTTTATGATTAAATATGAGGTCATTGGATCGGGTAAGCATTTATATTTTTGATAAGAGAACTATGGGATTCAATTAATATTTCTTAGAGCTCAAACAATTTTTTATGATTAAATATGAGGTCATTGGATTGGGTAAGTATTCATATTTTTGATAAGAGAACTGTGGGACTCGATTAATATTTTCTTAGAGCTCAAACAATTTTTTTATGATTAAATATGAGGTCATTGGATCGGGTAAGTATTCATATTTTTGATAAGAGAACTGTGGGATTCAATTAATATTTTCTTAGATTTCAAAAATTTTTATGGTTAAATATGAGGTCATTGGACTGGGTAAGTATTCATATTTTTGATAAGAGAACATCAGTTAATTTTAATGTTTAAGCATATTTTTTTTTTGATTTATTCTTAGAAAAACATCTCCTCATCCAAGATCTATGCGAATTCAAATCAGTAAACAGATCTCTATGGATCGGATGTATAACAAAAAAGGGTGGCTTCAAACAGGGCGGCTCCAAACAGGCGGTTTCTTTAAACAGGGCGGTTCCAAACAGGTCGATTCCAAACAGGCGGTTTCTTTAAACAGGGCGGTTCCAAACAGGCGGTTTCTTTAAACAGGGCGATTCCAAACAGGCGGTTTCTTTAAACAGGGCGATTCCAAACAGGCTGTATTATAACTATCCCTCTCTGATAACTCTTCAATGCTGTAAGCAGGTCTTGTCATATGATGTTATGGTGGACTATATTTGATATTCTAAGACTCCTGGGGGGAAAAATAACTGCTCAATATTCGAATAATACAGAACGATTCCAAACAGGGCTGGTCCAAACAGACTGCTTCTTCAATCTTATCATATGATGTTATGATGAGCCTATATTTGATACTCTAAGACTCATGGAGGGAAAAAATGAATGACCAGTATTCGAATAATTTTCTCAAAATTAGCCAAAGGGAAAAACATCAATTAATTTTACTGTTTAAATATATTTTTATTTATTTCTTATTTGTATTATAAAAAAATGGCTGCGAATATAAAAATTCTGCTTCGTCCGTTTCCGATGTTGTGGAATGAAACGCCAATTCGAAGGTATTTCCTATTGCTTGGAGCACCTCCATCTCACTCGAGGTAAGCATCTTCATGGTGTCCTCATCCATCATGTTGAAGCGAATCGGCAGGAACACCTTATTCTTGTCCAACTCCACCAGTATCCTCGCTCCATACTTCGTCTGGCACCTTATCGCTCGAAGTATTTTATATTTCCTATTTAGTATTAGAGTTTTTAAACTCTCTAGTGGTTTAATTTTACCCAATTGATTCAAACCCTCCATTATTATATATAGGCAGAGCTGTTTACTAGGTTTAATTTTTAAAGTAAACTGATACATACTGGATTAAAAACTCGACCTTTTATACAAGAAATCCCCTTCTAATACCGGAAACGAGACATTCTTTGCTCAATATGGAAAATAAGATAAGGAATAATTGGCTCTCATAAATACACTTAGAAATAAAAAAGAGTTTACTATAGCATCCAAGCTCATAAGATCGGACAAGCACAGTCATGTTTGGTTTTTTTGATAACAGCATATAGAAATCAACATTAGCCTGTGGGACCGGAAACAATAAATTCTTTGTACATTATGGAAGCTATGATAAGAATAATTGGCTCTCATAAATACACTTAGAAATAAAAAAGAGTTTACTATAGCATCCAAGCTCATAAGATCGAACAAGCACAGTCATGTTTGGTTTTTTTGATAACAGCATATAGAAATCAACATTAGCCTGTGGGACCGGAAACAATAAATTCTTTGTACATTATGGAAACTATGATAAGAATAATTGGCTCTCATAAATACACTTAGAAATAAAAAAGAGTTTACTATAGCATCCAAGCTCATAAGATCGGACAAGCACAGTCATGTTTGGTTTTTTTGATAACAGCATATATAAATCAACATTAGCCTGTGGGGAGCGGAAACGATACATTATGAAAACTATGATAAGGAATAACGACCAAGAACTTGCTATATATAAATCAACATTAACCTGTGGGGAGCGGAAACAATAAATTCTTTGTCCAATATGGAAACTATGATAAGAATAATTGGCTCTCATAAATACACTTAGAATCAGTTTAATGACAATAAGATTAAAAAACAGCCCATTTCCCATACAAATCCACATACAACAAAATTCTCGTATATATTACTCAGTTTAATGACAATAAGATTAAAAAGTACAACAAAGACAACGTTTTTTTATTTCTACCACAATTAACAGCTTACAACCGAGACAAAAGCCTAAAGCACAACCCATTCATCATCATGGCTTAGGTCTGCGTCTTAGGTGAAGTCAACTAGCTTAGCTCTGCGTCTTAGGTGAAGTCAACTAGCAGCAAAACCATTCACCTCCTAAGCACAAATCCATTATCAAAAACACACACCCCGCAACAAAAAAGTTCAATAGCAAAAAGCCCCCGGCCCCCGCCTCCGCCTTGTTATTGTTCGTTTGAATACTGGCTTAGGTCTGCGTCTTAGGTGAAGTCAACTAGCTTAGCTCTGCGTCTTAGGGGAAGTCAGTTTAAGTTCCAGCAAAAACAACCCATTTCCCATACAAATCCATTATCAAAAACACACACCCCACAACAAAAAGTTCAATAGCAAGCAAAACCATTCACCACCTAAGCACAAATCCATTAGCAAAAACATAAACCCATAACAAAAAGCACCGATATCACCACCTAAGCACAAATCCATTATCAAAAAGCCCCAATACTCACCACCACCTACAAAAAGCCCAATAGTCAACAAAAGCATTCATCACCACCTACAAAAAACCCAAGAGCATCAAAAGCATAAAATCCAACAACTACATCCCCATTCGATTACGACATCAACCAACAACCACGCTGATAACGATTAATCACTAGCCCAAACAAACAACTACAGTGATAAGAATACTACAAACTATACCCAATTAATACCAATACTCATAAGAAATATACTAAATACTACTATTTCCACCTCAGTTAAGACACACCACCTATGAATCACAAAAAGCCCCGATATCACCACCTAAGCATAAATCCATTAGCAAAAACATAAACCCATAACAAAAAGCACCGATATCACCACCTAAGCATAAATCCATTAGCAAAAACATAAACCCATAACAAAAAGCACCGATATCACCACAAGCCCCAATACTCACCACCACCTACAAAAAGCCCAATAGTCAACAAAAGCATTCTTCACCACCTACAAAAACCCAATAGCATCAAAAGCACAAAATCCAACAACTACATACCCATTCGATTACGACATCAACCAACAACCAGCGATAAGAATACTACAAACTATACCCAATTACTACCAATACTCATAAGAAATACACTAAATACTACTATTACCACCTCAGATAAGAACCCACAACCCCCCGCCAACCATTAATCACATACCACTATCACCACTCACCACACACCAATCATATCTCAACCTTGACGTAGAGCTTTGAGACAGAAAAGAGCTTTTGAGCCAGAAAATTGTCCCAGAAACGCCATAACCCTACTACTACATATACTCATAAGATCGGACAAGCACAGTCATGTTTGGTTTTTTTGATAACAGCATATAGAAATCAACATTAGCCTGTGGGACCGGAAACAATAAATTCTTTGTACATTATGGAAACTATGATAAGAATAATTGGCTCTCATAAATACACTTAGAAATAAAAAAGAGTTTACTATAGCATCCAAGCTCATAAGATCGAACAAGCACAGTCATGTTTGGTTTTTTTGATAACAGCATATAGAAATCAACATTAGCCTGTGGGACCGGAAACAATAAATTCTTTGTACATTATGGAAACTATGATAAGAATAATTGGCTCTCATAAATACACTTAGAAATAAAAAAGAGTTTACTATAGCATCCAAGCTCATAAGATCGGACAAGCACAGTCATGTTTGGTTTTTTTGATAACAGCATATATAAATCAACATTAGCCTGTGGGGAGCGGAAACGATACATTATGAAAACTATGATAAGGAATAACGACCAAGAACTTGCTATATATAAATCAACATTAACCTGTGGGGAGCGGAAACAATAAATTCTTTGTCCAATATGGAAACTATGATAAGAATAATTGGCTCTCATAAATACACTTAGAATCAGTTTAATGACAATAAGATTAAAAAACAGCCCATTTCCCATACAAATCCACATACAACAAAATTCTCGTATATATTACTCAGTTTAATGACAATAAGATTAAAAAGTACAACAAAGACAACGTTTTTTTATTTCTACCACAATTAACAGCTTACAACCGAGACAAAAGCCTAAAGCACAACCCATTCATCATCATGGCTTAGGTCTGCGTCTTAGGTGAAGTCAACTAGCTTAGCTCTGCGTCTTAGGTGAAGTCAACTAGCAGCAAAACCATTCACCTCCTAAGCACAAATCCATTATCAAAAACACACACCCCGCAACAAAAAAGTTCAATAGCAAAAAGCCCCCGGCCCCCGCCTCCGCCTTGTTATTGTTCGTTTGAATACTGGCTTAGATCTGCGTCTTAGGTGAAGTCAACTAGCTTAGCTCTGCGTCTTAGGGGAAGTCAGTTTAAGTTCCAGCAAAAACAACCCATTTCCCATACAAATCCATTATCAAAAACACACACCCCACAACAAAAAGTTCAATAGCAAGCAAAACCATTCACCACCTAAGCACAAATCCATTAGCAAAAACATAAACCCATAACAAAAAGCACCGATATCACCACCTAAGCACAAATCCATTATCAAAAAGCCCCAATACTCACCACCACCTACAAAAAGCCCAATAGTCAACAAAAGCATTCATCACCACCTACAAAAAACCCAAGAGCATCAAAAGCATAAAATCCAACAACTACATCCCCATTCGATTACGACATCAACCAACAACCACGCTGATAACGATTAATCACTAGCCCAAACAAACAACTACAGTGATAAGAATACTACAAACTATACCCAATTAATACCAATACTCATAAGAAATATACTAAATACTACTATTTCCACCTCAGTTAAGACACACCACCTATGAATCACAAAAAGCCCCGATATCACCACCTAAGCATAAATCCATTAGCAAAAACATAAACCCATAACAAAAAGCACCGATATCACCACCTAAGCATAAATCCATTAGCAAAAACATAAACCCATAACAAAAAGCACCGATATCACCACCTAAGCATAAATCCATTAGCAAAAACATAAACCCATAACAAAAAGCACCGATATCACCACAAGCCCCAATACTCACCACCACCTACAAAAAGCCCAATAGTCAACAAAAGCATTCATCACCACCTACAAAAACCCAATAGCATCAAAAGCACAAAATCCAACAACTACATACCCATTCGATTACGACATCAACCAACAACCAGCGATAAGAATACTACAAACTATACCCAATTACTACCAATACTCATAAGAAATACACTAAATACTACTATTACCACCTCAGATAAGAACCCACAACCCCCCGCCAACCATTAATCACATACCACTATCACCACTCACCACACACCAATCATATCTCAACCTTGACGTAGAGCTTTGAGACAGAAAAGAGCTTTTGAGCCAGAAAATTGTCCCAGAAACGCCATAACCCTACTACTAAAGTGTTTGCAAAGAGAATCGATTTAACGGCTCTTATTTATTAAAAATAATTAATCCAGCGAACCCCAAGCTCGCTACAATATTATAACTTCTGGAAACAATTTTTCCGCTTGGAGGGTGCTGTGACGTTGTTGATAAATAAATAAAACTACTATAAAGTAATTATTAATATACCACATATATATATATATATATATATATATATATATATATATATATATATATATATATATATATATATATATATATATATATATATATATATATATATATATATATATATATTGGCACAAGGCTAATATAATTGCCCGGAAAAACAAATTATTATGGAAAATTTAACCGGCCTCGGACTTCTTACATAAGGCCAAGACCGGATCCCGGTAATGCCGATGATATACATATATATATATATATATATATATATATATATATATATATATATATATATATATATATATATATATATATATATATATATGTATATATACATAACATTTTATATGGCCGTAAGTAGAACAAAAAGAATTACTTAAAGTAAATTATATTTAATAAATGTGAATTAACAACTAAGCAGAAACATTTTTTCATAGACTTTTGATCATAAGAAAAACCGTGATGAGCATTCAATTTCTTCACAATAAAGAAATGTATATTGTATAATGTTTTCTGCTACACTCCGATCTTAGGTGAAACGAGCAAAAAACAAAACAAAATTATGATGTACAGATGTTAAAAGAATTATATAAATCGGCTCTTTAGAGTATACATTGGGTTTTTACTTGATACTCTTTTACAAAGGTTATTGAATTGAACTTTTTCAAGAGTTTGAGCGCCTTCTCATATGCTCTCTCGAAGAACGTTTTTCAATTTGAGCCGTTGGAACAGCTGATCTTGGCGACAAACTAACCGTGCCACCGACTGTGCCATAGAATTACGACTTGGAAGGGCGGCGCGGCCTGAGAGCACACCTCATTTCGAGTGCATTGGGAAGCTGGGGTAAGGAACTCAGTCTGAGCAGAAACCTTGGTGTACCCAGCCGTCCGTTGCATACCTTTTGACGATGTTGAAGCTGGATTTGCTTTTATTCGTGTTGGTGAGTCGATGCTGCTTTAATGGCTGTATTTTTGGCGAATAGATTCCTCTTCGGTTGTTGTTTTGTTGCGTTGCAAAATATTACAAATTTAAATCAAGTGGATGTGCTGTTGATTGAAAAAATAGTTTGCAAAGCACTCATTATCCCAAGTCCGTTGTATTAATTTAAAATGCGGGGTTTTCTGATTACACATAACACTAACTAGATTCTAATTACTTATCATCTTATTTCATACACTTGAAATATCATTTGCCTGAATAAATGTGTATGTAAACAAATACTTACCTTGTGATTGCTAATTAGTTTATTTAGATGTTTTAAAGGCCGTTAGACAGCTTCTTAGAAATTGTCGTTACTATAAAAGCAGAGTGGATGTTTAATTTCTGATATTCCACTTTGCTAAGACATTCAAGTAGTAAATATGAAGTTCGCCATATTCCTTTTAAGTACTTTGTTCATGGCAGCTATTCCAGCAATTATGACACGGCCGACGACAATTTCAACATATCCAACATATTCATATCCCACATACCCACCTGTGCCTCCTTATTAATCTACGTGGGAAAAAAGTAAAATGCGATTTCTTAAAACCTCAGCCGGAGAAAAATAAATATTTTAAATTAATCTGAAAGTTTCTTGAGTTTCATTTTTTTATTGAATAATTTTATTTAGATGTTATATATTTTTAGTGTCTACCACATTTATTGTAATCCTCTTGTGAAAAAAAGTATACGAAAGCTTCATGAGAAGTTGTTTGCGATAAGATGTATGACCAAGGATAACAAATTATTCTGCCCCACATTGACGAGATGGCGTACAGCAAGATATGTCTGTTACGTGTTTCATTATATAATTTGAATGGATGTCAACCGAGTGATACGAGGGCTGCCTCTTATGCTTCGGGATTTGGCAACCCTAGTGTTGCAATCCGGCAATTGACAGCTCTGTCGTAAAGTTGGACATTTTTGAGGTTATACGCACTCAGAACGTTTTGACATACGAGCCCTATTTGTGTTGTTTACAGTAACTTAAAAGATTCATCTCGGCCCAAAAATGGAATTAAATCGTCAACATTTTCGTGCGATTATTTTTTACAACTTTCGGCGTGGATTAACTCAGCAACAGTGCATGGATGAACTTAATTCAATTTTTGGCGATGAAGCTCCATCAAGGACCAGTGTTTATCGATGGCATGGTGAATTCAATCGTGGTCGTAGTTCACTCCAAGATGAATTTCGTGAAGGTCGTCCAAAATCAGTTGTTGTTCCGAAAACCATTGATGCTGTGCGCGAACTGATATTGGAAGATCGTCATGTGACCTATCGTGAGATTGAGACAACCTGAGGCGTTAGTGGGACCAGCATACATTCAATATTGCATAAACATTTGACTGTCAAAAAAATTTGTTCGCGTTGGGTCCCACACAATTTGTCAATCGCCCAAAAAAAGGCTCGTGTCAATTGGTCGAAAGAAATGCTCAAAAAATACGGTCGCGGTGCTTCGAAACACGTCTATGACATCGTGACAGGTGATGAATCGTGGATTTACGCGTATGAGCCCGAAAGTAAACAGCAGTCGACTGTCTGGGTGTTTCAACATGAGCCAAATCCAACAAAAGTTGTTCGCGCACGAAGCACTTCCTAGCAAATGGTCGCCTGTTTTTTCGGAAAAACTGGACATGTCGCAACCGTACCACTAGAGCAACGCAGAACAGTCAATTCTGAGTGGTACACAACCATTTGTTTGCCAGTTGTCTTCCAAGAAATCAGGAAAACCAACCGCCGAAGACGGATCACTCTTCACCACGACAATGCGAGCTCTCACACATCGGCTGCGACAACTGCATTTTTGAGCACCCAAAACATCGATTTGATGGGTCATCCGCCGTATAGTCCTGACTTGGCACCGAATGACTTCTTTTTATTCCCGTACGTGAAAAACAAACTGAGAGGTCAACGTTTTTCGACACCTGAAGAAGCGGTTGCTGCATTCAGAATGCATGTGTTGGAGATACCTCAATCAGAGTGGCAAAACTGCTTCGACAATTGGTTCAAACGCATGCAAAAGTGTATAGATCTTCATGGGGAATATTTTGAAAAACAATAAAGTGATTTTCGATGATCAATATTTGTTTTTGTTCTCTAATCCCGAAATATAAGCGGCAACCCTCGTATTTCACACTGAAGTGGTTTTGCAAAATGGCTAAAAAGGTTATCATCTTCAGAAACTGAAATTGGATCATCGTTTAACTAACGAAGACATATCAATGGCGGTCCTCAGTCAAAGAAACAGTGGCAGTGTTATCCATCTCTTGTGACTTTTTGTTGTTGCTGTTTTTGCAATACACAGTGGGGTGAAAAATTATAGACTCACACTTGGAATGAGTAATAAACTTTTATGATTAGTTTTGCGACAAAATATTGTCAACCGACACCAAGTCAGGGAAAGCCCTTTATTGTATTAATTGATTTTTTACTAGGAATAGTTATTAACTTTTCTGAAAAACCACAAATTTTCGTGAAAAACTATAAACTCAGGCTTAGTTGCAACGCATAGCTTGGTATAACAAAAGTTCTTAAAAACCAGTGCAGATATTCTGGGGTGATAGTAAGCAGATTTATTTTTACCTAGGGAACTTTTTTAAAGTTCTAAATATGCCACGTGGGAAACAATTAACGGGCATTGAAAAACAATGAATAGTCGATTTACAAAATATTGGAATGACGCAAAGACAAATTGCCAATGAAATAAATCTCTCTCAAGGTGTAGTGAAGAATTTTCTACAATCCAATATTGAAAATTACGGAAGAAATAAGCAACAACATTTTCGCCGACGGTAAAACTAGCCGTTCTACGTGAAATGTGAAAAACAGGAAATCAATTTTCAATTGTTTACCCTTTTTATTACAGTTATATAACAAACATTAAAAACAAAACGCAACATATTTAAAAAATAATTTAGGTATGGGCAATGGAAAAGAGAAGTGCTGTGCCTGAAAGCCATACTATATTTGGGGACGTGAAGTTCTTTCTTCGTCACATACCCACCACCAATTAGGATGTGATCGATCTTTTATGGATTTATCTCCTTCACTGATCACCATCCAAAAACGTAGGCCACCTGGAACATTGGCTATATCGTTATCGTAGAGAATTCGTTTAAACTAGGCTTCACGGAAAGTGCGGTAAATAATAGGCGCACCGTGCTTGTCTTGGATAACTCCGTTTTTACCTAAGACTAGAACACTCCTGGGGGAACAAAACCATTCTGGAGAATACCCTCCAGATACATAACATTGGTATAGACTGTTCCTGAAATAAGATCATTTTCAATGCAGATTGCCCTTGCAGTGCGGCCAGAGATAATTTTTATTATGAAGTGCCCTATCCTGTTTAGTCTTGATATGCCGCACAGGCCTTTATTGGGGTAGAACTTCTTATGTTGCGACTCTGGTGTTCTATATATTCCAAAGCAGAAACGTAAACACTGCCTTTGAAACACTGGAAACTTCTCCATGTAGAATGGGGATATGGTTTTGTGGCGGTTCTCTTGAACGCCACCATCCACTTTTCCATTTACCGAGGTAAAACCCCCTCTAGGGCATGCTAAAGGCATAAAAAAACAAGTATTGTGACAGTTCCATTGAACGTCACTACTACGATAAGGTAATAGTTGCCACATAAAGAACGTGCACTTACCTTCCATAGTTGTACCTATCATATTAGGAATACTTAGAATCAATAATTCTAGCTGACATCAATTGTATCAGCATCAAATATCAATCCTCTGAAAGCAATTCACCGGTTGTGTGGGGGTAAAAGTTTGGTACCAACGTATGGCACAGGATTCACTTTGTCCCCAACGATGTTGCTGCGCGAAATGATCGCCAGGTAATCCAAGGGAAAATAAATAAAAATTCACTGTGGTTCTTTTTTTGGTTTAGGAGTTCTTTCTTTATTTGTTTTATTTTAGTTGACACACATTTTTGGTATTTTATTTTTATAATACGGATTTAAGCGAAAACTATGACAAATAATTATATTTCACTAAACTTTGATACTCGCGCGGAGACGTACTTCGATGTGGTGTAAGCGAAATTAACTCGGGCGACGACGTAACTACTCACGATTGTAGTTGGATAATGAATGACTCTACTTAGGGGTTGAAACATGAGCAATTGGATTTGCATGCCAAACAACCAATCGAGATCATCCTTACATCTGTGCTCTCTCATTCTCTCCGCCTATCGAGGTAGATAAACGCTTCAGTTAATTCAATAGCTGACGGACAAGAGAGAATGAGAGAACCAGAACACGAAGAGCAATGATCTCGAGGTGAAATTAGCTTTGGCATGCATGTCGCAATGCTATCCTGAAGCTGACCTAGTGACACAATTAGGTTATTATGGTGATGTCAGCGTACGTTGGACTCAGGTAAGGGGAAATGAGATGAGTATGGAAGTTGGTTTGTAGCTATTCACCTGTTAAAAGAGATCATTGATCCCAAGTGAATAGGGTGGCTGGGGTAAGTCATAAATGACGCTTAATCGGCTAGGGATATATTCACGTGTGAACCAAATTCGAAGAATTTGGAATTTCCCCAGCCGATGGATGATTATGTAACCGCGTCGTTTGGTCTGGTCTTGGTTGTTGCTAACCGAAATGACATTGAAATTTCTGGTGGAAATCTCATGGGTTAATGCAATAGTGTTGCCGTATGGCAAGAAAACACTGAATGCAATTGTGCATTAACCGAATAGATTAATGACTTCCGGCCAGTCTTCTTTAGGGATTTATCTATTGCAGGTGAAATAGCCGACGGTAGGAATTGGGATTGGGTTGACGCACTGTTAGCGGTCGAAATAAAGCGGGCATTGGGGTTGGAATTGTAGGTTGATTCTCCATGTAGAATAGAGAAACCCCACAGTTGTATGTTACATCATCAAATTTCTGGTAAGAAATTATAAACGCATCCGGAAAACCCATTCGGCGCTACCCTCATATACTTACCCTACTACGAAGATCGTAGCATGCATCCAATACACAGCAAGTTATCCAAGCAACGAAGCTTGCTCTTTTATCTCGCGTCCAGACGTCGGAAGCAAATTCTGCAACATTTTAACATGCACACGAGTATCCTGGGTAGGCCACCATCATCGGTGTGACGACACACTCATCGTGTGTGCTTTTACGTAATGTAAACATTTCAACCCTTCGTTGGGATGCTAGTACCAGCTGCAGATCATTGCTCATGGTGTTACCCGTATGGATTTCATGGACCACGGTCCGCATACTGTGGACATACACACACACCATGAGCAACAGAAGCAAACATCATTTATGTTTCGCGCCCTATGTGCCGATGCTGAGGAGCATCTTACCATATATGGCCATCGAAACGATGGATTTTGGTGTTCTGTCGCTTCGATGGCTGAAGTCAATCCCGTTCGGGATTCCGTGGAGGCAAGTCGGACCTCCACGTTAAACAAAACCAAGTCAGTCTGAATATATTTGGAGTCGGAGACAGGATTTTCGCCACTGCGGTACTTGCGCTTGCACCAATTTATATGGAACAGCATATTATTTAACCTTCGTTATAATAACTTTAGTGCTCCCTTAGGGTTTAACTTATATGGAACAACCTATTATTTAACTTTTACTATAATAACTCTAGTGCACTCTTACGGTTTAAGTGAGAATAATCTACGATATAACTTTTATTATAATAACTCTAGTGCACTCTTATGGTTTAAGTGAGAATCACCTATTATTTAACTTTTATTATAACTTTAGAGTACCCTTACGGTTTAATAACAGACGATGATATATTGTGTCAACATTTTATTAAGTTGTAAATAAAGAAACAATGAATGGAGGAAGAACTGGCGATGTGTTCGTAATTTTTACTAGGGAAGACTTCCAGTGACAATGCAGAGTTGAACAACATAACCACAGTTTACCATACCGGGCAGGCATACACCAATACCGGTCGGATGGATGCCGAGTATGAAATTATTTTCAATTTGGAGTCCAGGAGACTACTACGGAATATACTTTTTATCATCGCATATGCACTTTTAGCTGCACTTAAAGACAGCTACTATATGCTTATCAAAGTAAACATACTGACCAAACCAGATACCAAGGTTTTTCAGAAAATTAATTACCATTCCTGTTAAAAAAAACAATTTAGTCAATAAAGGGTTTTCCCTGAGTTGGTGTCGGTTGACAATATTTTGTCACAAAACTAAACATAAAAGTTTATTACTCATTCCAAGAAACTGTAAATTTCAGTCTGAGTCTATAATTGTTCACACCACTGTATATTAAAAAAACAGGGGAAAAAAATCACAAGAGATAGATAACACTGCCACTGTTTCTTTAACTGACGACCGCATTTGATATGTCTTCGTTAGTTAAACGATGATCCAATTTTTCTACAGTTTTTACTTGTAGGGGAAGATTATTACTTCTCTACATTTCTCCCAATTCTGTTTTGTATCCCTCGATGACCCGGACAAGAGCGTTCTGAAAAGAATAGTTTATGTTTTCTGATAATTTATATTTCATTTCGCAACAACATTTGATTCCGTTGAAGTCTTCTTGTAGAAGTCTGTTAATGATATCAATCCAGATCCATACACCACAATATCGTGGGCGTATGCAATGGCATGTCGGAGAGAACTAGTGGGTTCTTAAACACTAGTGTAAATCTTAAACAAAATGGGAGTATTCACTGTTCTCTGCTGTAAGCCGTTTTTAATGTGAACGGTTTTTTAAGAAACTAAGTCTCCACATTTCACCACATTGTTTACCCATTATCATATCGTAGATAATGTAGAACAAATATTCGGGCATACCTAGATTTGATAACTTATATACAAGTCCTTCTAACCGTACGGTATCGAAGGTTTTTTCAAAGTCCACTGTATATCTGAAACAAATTTCGTCGCAGCATGAACGGTGTCAAGTTTGAAACCGTACTGATCGTTGAGATTAATACCTTTTTCAGCTTATCAATGCTTTACTTATAACTGACCTTGCTGATGTTTGGAAGCAAACTAATCGAGCGAAGATTGGCGAGGTTGCTTCTGTCCTTGCCCTTATTGGGGATGGGATGGCCTACTTCAGTTTTCCAACGAGTTGAATCATATACATTATTTAGAGCGTTGTTGAACAAAACAGTGTAAACCTTCATTGCTTCAAGAGCCAAGTGCTCTAGAACAATGTTTGGAATACTATCCATTCCAGAAGATTTGTTGTTCTTACTACATCTAAGGATGTCCGTACGTTCATTCTCGTTCACAAACATACTCGCGTTTAGATTTCTAGGTGGAGAATCCGCTCTATGATTTTCACTAAAGGTAGCAAAACTACGACTTTCGAGATGCAAACTGTTGAGTTCATTGCGTAACAATATATAATTTTGGAGACCCCCACTTGCGAGGTCGTGGTTAGAATGAACGTATTCGTGCACTCTATACACTGCCTCGAAACAAACACCAATTGAGTTAAATTTTTTTGCGGATCCTCTACCAATATTAACTCGTCGTTGGAGTTGGTGTGTTCAAGGGTAAATCGTACGTTCAGCAGAGTTTGACAATTCTCGTGAGTCCGCGGAACTCGCAGACATCGGATGTCATTATAATCTTTCCTTCGAAAGACCTTATTTATTTGAGGGAACATATACGGTCCACTAGCTTTAATGGCATGAATTCTATTGTTCCAGTTTTCATTCATTACTGATCTATAATTGCCGCTGATCAGTTTTTGAAAAATTTTAATTAGTGAATTTATTATTTTTATTTCTTGGCTATTTGGATGGCTGAATTCTCTGTAGAGCAGCTTTAACTTAGAGAGCAGAATACCCTTTCGCCTATACAGTTCGTCGATCGTTGCGTTTCTGTATCGGTTTATATGGCTCCCCATGTGAGACACTTAGAACGATTCATTGTATTAGTAACAATGTTGTTCATCGTCGAAAGATAATGATCAATTTCGTCATTATGAAAACTTCTGTCAGTTGATGGATGTATGCCATTCGAGCGTAATTCTTTTTTTATTATCCGATCAAAGAGCGACCAGTGTGCTGTTCCGAAATTAAAAGAATGTATCTGTTTATACTGCTCAAGTAGTGAGTGTTCGTTTGGGACATGTATTACAGCGCCAAGTCGATAACGATCGCTATCGTACTCGATTGTACGAAGACAAATTCGAGTAGTTAGATCCGTATTTAATAATTGTATTCGCTCGTCCAGCAACAGTAAATCCAAGAAGGAATTTCCTCTTGGATATGACGGCGTACTTGTAGCGTACAATTCTAGTTTTTGTTCGATAGCGTTTGTTTGCCACCAGTCAAGCAACGCATTGCCTCTTGTGTTTGTTATAAGGTTGCCCCAAGTACTGTGCTTGGAATTGAGATCTCCCACCATAAAGAAATAATTATTTTCCGAGTCTAATTTGAGACTGTATACACTGTGGAGCTTCGGGAGCATAATCAGAGATTACATACAGATGCTTTCGACATTTCCAAGGGATATCTATAACGCAGGCTTCTAGTAGTTGGAACTTGTATACATATGTGGGGGTTCTCTATACCACATGGAGAACCAACCCACAATGCCTACCAATCTTGACCACTAACATGGCGTCACCTCAACCCAACTCTCCATTCAAAACCTGCAATACACACATTCGCAACCATGCAAAACCTGCAAGCGCACCCATCCCAATATGCAACAGCATCCGTCCCCAATCCGCAACCGCATACATCCCCCAATTTACCAGGAACCCATTTCCCAAGCTGAAATAAATGCATATTCCATTTTACAACGGAATATTAAACATCTCCCTCAATTACATTATAGCGTTAAGCAAGGATAGTGAAGAAGGTGAATTGAACACACGATGAAACGATTGAAAAGCGAAGCAGTGAAGCATCAGACTACTGACCGTGTTTTGAATTTGATTTCCAAACTCGACTATATTCCACTGTGTTGGAGACGGAGCAGCACACGACGGCCGACTAGCAGCACACGACTGCCGACTGGCAGACTGAGCATCGCACATTTATACTCTGGCTCCTTGTTCCTGTGACAACATGCGAACGAGGGAAAGGAGACAAAAAAGCGAATAAAGGCAGCGGCAGTTGTGGAGTTAGTATCAGTACAAGTCGAGCAGTCAAACGCTGCACATGCGTTTATAAAGATTGTTTTATATTTAAATTAAACATTTAGAAATTAGTAAATCGAGTTTACAAATTGGTCCTTCGACCCGGAGCAAGTCATCGAGGGAAACACAGCAGCTGCCGACTGGACAACACAAGCTGTGCAACGTGGGATCCAAGCGTTTCAACTACAACGCATTGAAGCACACCCTCTGCGACCAAGCAGACAGACGGTCGTGCAGCCTAACCAGCCAGTAGCAAACAGCAGCGCACTCAGTTGCGTAAGCTACAGCCGATCCACAAGCATCGGATTCAAGTAGCTAGTGGCAATTTCGATCCACAAGCATCGAAAGGAAGGCAGCTGAACCACAATGGCTACCAGTGATTCGCCAAGCAAGGCAATGGCGGATCAGACTGTTCCGGCAAGCAAACGAAGACGAGGAGTCCTTAAGGGATTCCTCACGCGTTTGGAGGAGTTCGCGACCAAGGCGAATGAAGTGACCAGAGAGGAAGTCGCATGCAGACTAAGCAAGCTGGAAGACGCGTTTAAATCCTTTGAGCGCCTCCAGGAAAGCATCGAGGAGAACGATCCGGACCTGGACATCGACAGGGAGAACGAGGAGCGAGCAGCCTTCGAGGAACGATACTTTTCGCTGCAAGGCAGACTCACCCAGCGTTTGAACGTGTCAACAAGCACGGGCGCCACCGTATTGGATACTTCAGGAGACACCCTGGGACCGTTAACTACTCCAACGCTAACAGTGGAGCAGCCAGGAATGGAGAGGTTGCTTGACACACTAAATTCCAGCCAGACGCTCATGAACAGCTTGGTGGAACAATTGGTTACGCGGTCAACAGACCTGACAGCAACAGATTCCACCGTTGGAACGGCAACCCGACCGATCAAGCTGAAGCATATCGACGTGCCTACCTTCGATGGGGACTACAAGCAGTGGGTAACGTTCCGGGATTTGTACAAACCACTCATCCACGACAACCCCCAGTTATCAGCAGTAGAGAAATTCCAATTTCTCCGGACTTCTTTAAGAGCGGACGCATTATCATTGGTTCGCAATGTTCCGGTCACAGCGGCAAACTATCTGGAGGCTTGGGCTGCACTGGTCTCGCGGTATGACAAAAGGAAGATCATCGTGGAGGCACATCTGCGATCACTAATGACGATTGCAGCTATCCAAACACCAGGTGCTACGGAGTTCCGCAGATTTATCAACGGCGTCTTCGAGCAGGTTCGGGCTTTGCGAGCATTGGAGCTACCAGTGGAGCACTGGGGTTGTTGGTTGGTGTTCACTACAGTCGAGAAGCTCGATAGTGAAACTAGGCAGCTATGGGCTCGAGAAACCAGCAGGAACGAGATGCCGACATTCGAGGAGCTGACCGAATTCCTGGAAGCTCGACTCACCGAACTAGAGAGCATTCCGACAGCGAAGAACTATTCAAAGGGTCACTTTGTTCGCGACAGAGGTATAGCAGCTGGTCCATCCAAGAAGACGTACTCGGTAATCACATCACCAGGGACGGCTAAGTGTCCCAGATGCGCACAGCCACATCCATTGTTCCGATGCAGTGCATTCAGGAATCTCTCAGCTCTACAGCGAGATCAGTTTGTCCGCCGCCACAAGCTATGCAGAAATTGCCTCAGCCCCGACCACAGCATTGACAAATGTGAAAGAGGTAACTGTCGAGAGTGTAACGGACGGCACAACACTCTGCTGCATCAGCCGGTAGACGTTCCGATGTTATCACCAGAGGCTGGACCATCAGAGGGATCTTGCGCGACAGTACAAGCCCAGGATTCACTGCTGCCTACGGCAATCGTAACTGTGGTGGGCGACAGAAACCAGTTGATCCCTTGTCGGGTGCTTCTGGACTCCGGTTCGACCACATCCTTAGTCCGGGAATCATTCGTTCAGCAGTTGGGCTTGCGACGCACGCAGGCGAAGGTGAAGATAAGTGGCATAGGCGAGGCGAATCCACAGGTCAGCCGAGGAAAAATCGAGATGCAGCTGAAAGGCCGAATAGGGGAAACAAGCGTTCGGGTAACGGCACTGGTGCTGGGGCGATTGACTTCGGATCTGCCGTCAAGGTCACTGGAACACGACTGGAGCAGCTTTTCATCGCTGGCGTTGGCCGACCCGCTATTCTACAAATCGAGACCCATTGACTTGTTGCTGGGGTCGGACACTATCTTCCAGGTCCTGCGCGATGGACGGCTGATGGATCCCGCCAGTAAAATGATGGCGCAGAACACCATATTCGGCTGGGTGATCGCAGGGAGTGGGCCAACTCTGCCCGATCAGGAACAACATTGCTGCACTGTCACCCATCAGGTCGACCCATTAGAGGGGCAGCTGAGGGCCTTCTGGGAGATGGAGGAGGTACCAGAGATGAAAGAGCGCCTAACAGAAGAAGAGAGGAGGGCAATGACGCATTTTGCGGAAACTCACCAGCGTTCAGCAGAGGGACGCTTCGAGGTGGAGATGCCGTTCAAACATTTCCCGCCGCCATTGGGACATTCCAGGGAAGCCGCCATCCAAAGGCTTCTGTCCATGGAGAGGCGATTCAGGCGAAACCCGGAGCTAGGCCATCAGTATGCCGAATTTATGAGGGAATACCAGAACATGGGTCACATGCAGCGGGTGACCGAAGGAAACTCAAAATTACCAAAGAACCAATGCTGCTATCTACCCCACCATGCAGTAATTAAGGCCGAGAGTGAAACCACCAAGCTCAGGGTGGTGTTCGATGCTTCTAGGGTCACCAGTAATGGAACTTCTCTTAACGATCACTTGATTGTTGGACCATCCTTGCAGTCGGACCTCATCTCAATCTTGATCCGGTTTCGCAAGCATCCCATAGCGTTTGCTTCGGATATCGCCAAGATGTTTCGCCAAATTCGAGTCCAGCCTGGTCACACCGACTTCCAAAGAATTGTTTGGCGAGACAACCCAGAGGAGGAGTACCAAACGTTCAAGCTGCTAACCGTAACATACGGAACGGCGTCTGCTCCATTTTTGGCAACGCGTTGTTTGGTCCAGATTGCCGAGGAGATCGAACAATCGTGTCCGGCGGCAGCGCGAATCATCAGAGAGGACTTCTACATGGATGATTGTATATCTGGAGCGCAATCCGTGGAGGAGGCAATCCGGTTGGTGGGTCAACTGACGGAGGCTCTTAAGAGCGGCGGATTTCCGCTACGCAAGTGGAAATCAAATTGCCACAAATTACTGGACTGGGTGTCCGCCGATTCACCGGGTTCTGAAGAAGTGTACCAGTTCATCGCGAGCGAGGGAACGAAGTTACTGGGAGTGAATTGGCACCCCGGGGCAGACTATTTGAGCTACAAGGTGCAGAAGATTCCGGAGGTATCATCGCTCACGAAGAGGAAGGTCCTGTCACACGTCTCCAGGCTATATGATCCATTAGGCTTGGCCGCTCCAGTGGTGGTGCCAGCCAAGCTGGTATTGCAAAAACTGTGGCTTAGAGGTGTCGATTGGGATGACCCCCTTGATGAAGAGATTCGGAGGGAGTGCAAGGAGTACTTCGAGGGATTGTCGGCGCTGGAGTCGGTGAAGATCCCACGTTGGTTGGGAGATCCGAAGCCTCTTCAGTTACATGGATTTTCGGACGCAAGCGAGAAGGCGTATGGAGCGGTCCTCTACGTCAGATTTGAGGAGGACGGGGCTTCCCAGGTGCGTATCACCATGGCAAAGGCAAAGGTAGCCCCAGTTAAGCAGGTGTCCCTCCCAAGACTCGAGTTATGTGGCGCCCATCTATTGGCTCGGCTGTTTTCGTTCGTGAGGAGGGCACTTCAACTTAGCGAGGTTCAATGCTTCGCATATACCGATTCCACTATAGTTCTACAATGGCTATCGGATCATCCCAGGCGGTGGAAGACATTCATCGCGAATCGTACGTCGTACATTTTGGAAAGGCTGCCAAGAGGCCAGTGGCATCATGTACCGACTGCATCAAACCCAGCGGATTGCCTGTCAAGGGGGCTTAGCGCAAAGGAGCTCGCCGGAGCAGATCTGTGGTGGCGAGGACCCGCCTTTCTGCGAGACAAGGAGCTGAAGTTGCCCCGGACGCCCACTTACCAAGTCCGAAAGGCGGACACCGGAACGCCGGTAGATCTCGAGGAGCGAAAGGAATCGTGCTTCGTAATCCAGCAAGAGGAGCTGTCCATAACAAGGAGATTCTCCAGCTTCACTCGAACAGTACGAACAGTAGCGTGGCTGAAGCGGTTCATCGACAACAGTAGCTGCAAAGGGGACGGCAGGTCAGCAAGGCGGTCGGGCGTTCTCGATGCTGACGAAGTGAGGGTGGCCACACGCATCATATTGCGAGCGGCTCAGACCGAATCGTTCGAGACGGACCTAGCGGCCATTAGAGCCGGGAAACAATTATCAAGACGAAGCGAACTGGTTGCGCTCGACCCATTCAACGATGACCAAGGTATCCTCAGGGTGGGCGGAAGACTAGAGGCAGCAAGGATGGAATACGAACGCCGACATCCACCAATCTTACACCGGCAGCATCACCTTGCAAAGATCATAGTGAGGGATTTGCACTGGAGACTGATGCACGCTGGAAGCCGGTTACTGCTCGCCGCGGTGAACTCCCGGTACTGGATCATAGGGAGTCGAGGACTTGTCCGGAGGGTCATCGCTGAATGCACGGTTTGCGTTCGTCACAAGGGACGGGTGCTATCTCAACAAATGGCCGCATTGCCAGCCAGTCGGATAAATCCTGCACGGCCATTTAGTAACACCGGCGTCGATTATGGAGGTCCTGTCACACTTCGGACATGGAAGGGACGCGGCGCGAAGCGAGTCAAAGGCTACATCTGTCTCTTCGTGTGCTTGGCAACCAAGGCAATACATCTCGAGGCGGTTAGCGAGCTGTCCAGCGAGGCTTTCCTGGCAGCATTAAGGAGATTTCTCGCGCGTAGGGGTTTTTGTCACACTTTATGGAGTGATAATGGTACCAATTTTGTTGGGGCATGCCGAGAACTGCGAGAAGTTTATGAGCACATAAACCGTAAGGCTACCCAGGACCGGATCATGACGGAGTTGGCCACCAACGGCATCACTTGGAGATTCATTCCCCCGGCAGCCCCCCACTTTGGTGGCTTGTGGGAGGCAGGAATCAAGTCCGTGAAGCATCACCTGAAGCGAGCTATTGGAAATGCGTTTCTGACGTTCGAGGAGCTCACTACCGTGTTGGCCCAGATCGAGGCTTGTCTAAATTCCCGACCGCTGGTCGTCCTGCCAACAGAGCCTGGCGACCCCGAGGTGTTGACCCCCAGTCATTTCTTAGTTGGAGGACCGGCTATGAGCGTCCCGGAAGTCGATCCGGGAGAGACAACAATCACTTGGCGGTCCAGATGGAAGTACTTGCAGGCGTTGCATCGAGCATTTTGGTACCGGTGGAAGAACGAATACCTCCACACGATGCAGGCTCGCAACAAATGGTATCATCCGGAACCAAACCTAGGAAATCCGGTCGTGGTGCTTCTGAAGGACGAGCAACTATCTCCGACCTATTGGCCCATGGGAAGGGTTATCGAGCTTCATCCTGGCAGAGATGGCAAGGTGCGGGTGGCAACCGTAAAGATTCAGGGGGCACCCTTAAGCGACCCGTTACGAAGTTAGTACTACTCCCGGTTGCAGAGGATGAGACGGTTGAACCGACAGTTCAAGGTGGGCGGAATGTTGGAGACGGAGCAGCACACGACGGCCGACTAGCAGCACACGACTGCCGACTGGCAGACTGAGCATCGCACATTTATACTCTGGCTCCTTGTTCCTGTGACAACATGCGAACGAGGGAAAGGAGACAAAAAAGCGAATAAAGGCAGCGGCAGTTGTGGAGTTAGTATCAGTACAAGTCGAGCAGTCAAACGCTGCACATGCGTTTATAAAGATTGTTTTATATTTAAATTAAACATTTAGAAATTAGTAAATCGAGTTTACGCACTGGTATGAATTATTTTTATTTTATCGCTTGGTATACGGTTCTGATGTATTTTTCTTATTCGATTTTTTTTTTTTTTTCGTTCGGTGTTCTTCACTATTTTTGCTTGTGAATTGTGTGTATCTGTTAGAATCGCTACAACATCACCCCACATACATTTTCCCAAAATTGCTTCGGTCAATTCTTTACTTAAGTTAAATTCCTTCCTTGCGACCAAGCAATCTCAATTTCCCCGAAATTCATATGCTGTAATAAAACGCATATTCAAACCAACAACGGAACATTAACCATCACCACCAACTATACCGAGCCGCATACGTTTCCCCGAAATTGCTTCGGTTAATATCTTATCTAAATTATATTCCTTGCTTGCGCCCAAGAAATTCCAATTTTCCCCGAAAACTCATGCCCATACTTGTTCGTGTTCCCAAAACCGATTTCTCGGTACACATAGCAACCGAGGAATCTAGCCCAGCCAGTACGGCAGCAATTCCCGGAAACAAACTCCCTATACAGGCATAGCAAGTCTTTTCGAAGTTCCTAGTAAGTGACGGCGAGTCGATTTTAGCTATGACTCAACCGCCACGACACGATGAATAGTTTCTTTCCATTCATTAGTCAGTCGAGTCGCAACCACCGAGGCGCACACATACCTTTGGGTCGAATTTCAACCGCTGCAGGTGCCACGCCGAGGTCGTCAGTTTGTCAGAGCCGGGGTAGCACATCAAGTTACGCGTCAGATACACGCGTTAATACATCCCTTGTGAGAACTCCATACTCGAAAATTCTTCGTCCGTTATTGTCCGCCGGATCATTTTGCAAATCTTGATCAAAACGAAGATCGGTCGCGTCATCGGCAAAGGAATATTTATTGTAACCAAACACCAGAGTTATAAGAAGGGGAAATTGTCCTCCTGCGTTTGTGTAGTGTTTGCCTCCTTTACGTTTTTGTAGTGTCATTGTTGTACGGAGATTTCCTCTTATAGTATAAAAGTCGATTGTAAAAAATAAGTAACGGAACTTAAAATTAAAAGAACGTTTAAACAACATTTAAACAGGAAGAATAAAAAGGAACATTTAAACAGGAAGTCGTGTGTTTTATTTCCCTTTTCTACGAGTGTGCAGTGTGTGGCGGACCTTCTACTTTCGAAATAACTTTCTGCGAACAATCTTCGCCGGCGCAATTCGGTGGGAGTGTAGTGTCCATCAATTTTACTATTGGGGCTTAGCGACACAATGAAGAAAGGCAACTTACGGTTGCGATTTCTAGAATTTGCTGTAGAAAATGGTTTCACACCTGTAAACGTCAGACTATCGTTTTCGAAGTTTTTTAGCTCTTCGAGCACCTCTTCGGGAGTAAAGGAAGGGTCAACTCCTTTGAGGAGCATGGAGACAGTTTTCTCCGATTTTGGGGTGTACGTGTAGTACTCGCTTTTCGATTTCCCCAATGCCGATTTAATTTTGCTATAGCCTTCTAGATCATCGCATGTTAAACTTATCTTCAAATTATTTATACTTTTTTTTTAAAGTTTGTATGTCAACTCACCCAACTTTATGGAATCCCATGTCTCCATGTAACTATTGTAAATAGGAGTTACTTTCTCCTTTTTTTGACTGGCAGCTGCTGAGATGGTTCCTGCCTCTGATTTGGTTCCTGCTGTTGATGTGGTTCCTGCTGTTGAGTAGGTAGAACTATATAATGCCATGAGAGAATTCGGCATTACAAACAAATTGATACGACTTTGTAGGTTGACCATGACCAACGTAACTAGTCAAGTAAAGATAGCGAGATTGCTCTCCAAACCAATAAACATTTATAATGGACTCCGACAGGGGGACGGTCTGGCTGCCTCCTCTTCAACCTGGCGTTGCAGAAAGCAATCCGTGACTCTGGCGTTACAGCAAGAGGGACTATTGTCACCAAGTTCAGCCAGATACTTGCCTACGCAGATGACATCGACATCATCGGTAGAACCGAATCGGCGGTACAGGAATCCTTCACCCAGATCGAGCAGGCGGCACAAAAACTGGGACTGCACATTAATGAGGGAAAAACTAAGTACATAGTGGCAACTTCTGCGAAGAACTAACGTTGGTCAAACTTTCAGGGTAGTGGAGCACGAATTTGAAGTAGGGCAATCCTTTAACTACCTTGGGTCAATAGTATCAACCGATAACAATATGGAAGAAGGAATACGCGAACGGCTGATTAAATCCAACAAAGCCTACTATGGCATATCAAGGCTCTTTAAATCCGGAAATTTATCCAGAACATCCAAGCTACTACTGTACAAGACCATGGTCTTACCAGTACTCATGTATGGATCCGAGACCTGGGTGCTTAATAAAAGGCACTCTGAACTCTTGGCCGCGTTCGATAGAAAGGTCATAAGGAGAATTGTTGGGCCCGTTTGTGAGGGAGGACGATTTCGGAGACGCTACAACCATGAGTTGTACGTAATCTACCTTGAAGCTAATGTTGTAAGAAAAATCAAGCACGGTAGACTCCGGTGGGCGGGACACCTAGCTCAAATGAGCGAAGAGAAGCCTGCCCGGAAAGTCGTTTGTGGGAGGATGTATGGAAGGAGACAGCGCGGCAGACCTTGTCTGCGATGGATAGATGGCGTAGACCAGAACGCCCAGGGCCTGGGAGTGCCAAACTGAATGATATCGGCTCGAAATTGGGACCGGTGGAGAGATTTGTTAAATAACGCCAAGACCGGATCCCGGTTGTAGTGCCGATGATGATGATGATGCTGCGGGGGAGCTTACGCTGTCCCTAATTGCAGGTAAGTACTATGGCTTTGCATGGAAAGAGGAAGGTGGTTAATTTAAGAGGATGGGCGGTTCTTTGGGAATGTATTAACGAACCGTCACAGTCCTACCACACCCGCCGTATTCAGCAGACTTTCTTCCTTCTGATTATCACTTATTTCGATCCATGGCACATGGCCTGCCCGAGCAGCAGTTTACAACATATGAAGATATCAAAAAATGGGTCGATTCGTGGATATCCTAAAAAAATGAAGAGTTCTTCCGACGCGGTATACGGGTGCTGCCAAAAAGATGGGAAAAAGAAGTGTCTAGTAATGGACAATACTTTGAATAAAACTTAATGTACCGTTCTTTCACGATAAATTCCTAATTGTTTATAGAAAACAAAAACCTACAGTGGTGAAAAAATAATAGAAACAAAGGTTAAGATAACGATCAGCAATCAGTAACTGCGTACAAATTGGTTTTTCTTCGACACCAATTCTATACCCGAACCATACCTAACACTACTTTGATATGGTGCATCAATTTGCTCTTATCAGTTTTTTGGTTTTGCCTAGTAGTTAAAAATGCAAGCGAAAAGGATATTTTGCCTGAAAAAATAACAGAAACAAACCATCACCGCAGTCTTCAATAGTGATTGTGAAGTAAACTACTGGTTTGTGTTTATTGAAATCTTCGTCAATTTGTTAGATTTGTGTTTTAGTGTTTGTTAGAAAAAAAAAAGAACAATAAAAATAAAATTTTGTGAAAATGGGTTTTGGAGTACATTGCACTAGTTCCGATCGTGAATTGATAAAAAAGTTAAGGAATGACAGCAAAACAATGGATGAAATAGCTAAGCTAATGAAGTGCTCTAAGAAAAAAATATTCACAGCTCTTCATGCAGGTCCCAAAATGGAAACCAGAGACAGAAAAACAAAAACAGCCGCACGATTCGACAAACTACTAATCCGACTATCGTCGTTTTTTTCTTCAAAGGAATTAAAATATTCCTTAAACGCACCTTGTACGAATCGTACAATTAGAAACAGACTAATAGAAGTGGGTCTTCCTGGAAGAAATCCCAGAAAAGTTCCATATTTAAGCAAGAAAAATATAAAGCAGAGACTCGTTTTTGCCAAAAAACACCTCCACCGTGCGAATTGGAATAACATCTTATGGTTGGATGAAACCAAGATTAATTTGTTTGGTTCCGATGAAAAAATGTACGTCAGACGACCAATGAACTCAGAATTCGATCCAAAGTATACGAAAAAGACAGTGAAACATGCTGGAGGCAATTTAATGATTTGGGGGTGCTTTTTAGCATTTGGTGTTGGTCCAATTTTTCTTATAATGGACAAAATGTGTGCTAAAGATTATGTAGAAATCTTAAACACCGTTATGCTACCATTTTCTGAAGACGACATGCCTATTAAATGGGAGTTTATGCAGGATAATGACCCCAAGCACACCCCAAAATTGGCTAAAGAATGGTTTCTTCAAAACAAAGTCGATGTTAAGGAGTGGCAATCGCAGTCCCCTGATCTTAACCCAATAGAACACCTATGGGGCATTCTTAAGTGCAAAAATGAAGTCTCCAAAGCCAAAAATAAGGAAGAACTTTGGTCCAAAATAAAAGATGAATGGTATTCTATACCACCCGCGCCTTGTACTTAGTCAATTCCATGGGACGAAGATGCGAAGCAGTCATTAAAAACAAATGTGCAACAACTAAGTATTATGTAAATTAATTCTTCACAAAACACAAACAAAAAACGAATTTGTTTCTATTATTTCTCGCTTTTTTTTTATTAAAAACTTAATGTTTCTTTTATGTATTACAGTGCACCAAATCTATTAGTATATTTTTAAATCTTATTTTTCCCCAAATACATTTTTTCTTAACGATTAATGTTGAAAAACAAGCTTGTTTCTATTATTTTTTCCACCACTGTACTTGTACACCTAATAATAAACGTGAATTCAAAACTATTATTTTCACAATAAAAAAATGTATATTGTATTACAAATTTAAATCAAGCGGGTGTGTTGTTGATTGACAGAAAATTGTTTGTAAGGCACTCATTAGGCGGCGTGCGTTGTATTAATTTTAAATGCAGGGTTTTCTGCTAACGCCCTAAATACGTACTAATTACTTATTGTTTTATTTCATACACTTGAAGTATAATTTGCCTGAATAAATGTGTGTGTAAACAAATACTTAATTTGTGATTGCTAATTAGTTTATTCAGATGTTTTAAAGGCCGTTAGACAGCTTCTTAGAAATTGTCGCTACTATAAAAGCAGAGTGGATGTTTAATTTCTGATATTCCACTTTGCTAAGACATTCAAGTAGTAAATATGAAGTTCGCTATATTCCTTTTAAGTATTTTGTTCATGGCAGCTATTCCGTCAATAACGACACAGCCGCCGATAGTTCCAACATATCCATCATGTCCACCAAGTCCAACAGATCCAACATATCCAACATATCCAATATATGCAACAGATCCAATATATGCAACAGATCCAATATATGCAACAGATCCAATATATGCAACAGATCCAATATATGCAACAGATCCAATATATCCAACATATCCAACTTCGCCTCCCTACGCCGGAAAAAAGTAAAATACGATTTCTTAAAATTACAGTCGGAGAAAAATAAAAAATTTAAATCAATCTGAAAGTTTCTTGAGTTTCATTTAATTTATTGAATCATTTTATTTAAATGTTGTATATTTAGATATTATTGGTAGACCCCACCACATTTATTGTAATCCTCTTGTGACAAAAAAAAAAATGTTCTACGAAAGCTCCACAAAAAGTTCTTTGCGATAAGCGTATGACCAATGAAAAAACAAAACGGAACATAAAAAAAAAAATAATAATAAATACGTATTGGGGATGGGGAAGAGAAGTGCTTTGCTTGAGATCCATACTATATTTGGGGAAGTGAAGCCCTTTCTTCGTTACACACCCACCACGAATTCGATCTTTTATGGATTTACCTCTTTCACTGATCACCATACAAAAACGTATGCGATCTGGAACCTTGGCTATATTGCTATTGTGGCATCTCTAACAGATACACACAATTCACAAGCAAAATAGTGAAGAACACCGAACGAAAATCGAATAAGAAAATACATCAGAGCCTAGCGATAACATAACAATTCACATCACTGGAGTATAGTCGAGTTTAAAAATCGAATTCTAAAATTGGCCAGTAGCCTGATGGTTAACGCTTAGGTACAATTTTTGGTGATTCAAACTGTCATAGCGTCAGTTCGAATCACACGTTCTTCTTCACTATTATTTCAAACGCTATACTATCATAGAGAATTCGTTTAAACCTGGCTCCACCGAAAGCGCGGTAAATAAAAGGGACTCTAATAGGGTACCTCCTTTTCTATCCAAGAAGGGAACGCTTCTGGGGGAAGAAAACCATTCTGGAGAATACTCTCCAGATATATATCATTGGTATAGAATGCTCCTGAAATAAGATCACTTTCAATGCACATTGTCCTTGCAGTGTGACCACAGATAATTTTCATTATGAAGTTATCTATCCTGTTTAGTCCTGATATGTCGTACAGGCCTTTATTGGGGGAGAACTGCTTATGTTGCGACTCTTGTGTTCCATACATTCCAATGCAGGAACGTAAACGCTGGGGTTATAATGTGTCTTTGATGCACCACCGTGCTTCTGGTTCCCCGGGAAGAGTGGGCTACCGTTTTGTTTTGAAATTGAAAGGTCCTTTTCTCCGTTTGCTCAACGCTTCATTCTTTGTCCAGCGACATTCTACATGTTAGGAGATAATTGAAACTAACATTACGAGAAAACACCCAATAACGAGTAACGACGGGGCTTAACTTTGCTTTTTATTATGAACTAAAATAAATATTGTGTTCAGTTCGACAATAAGCGTTTACACAGTTAGATTTTCAACAATTTATCACTTTGACAAAATATTAATTTAGTATTTTTTTGTTTACGCACTAACGAAAATAAATTAATTAAAAGTGTTTGCTATTTCTCATAAAACTGCTACAACGAACTAACTTCTACTTTGGTCGTTAGCAGTAAAACCAAATCCTGTTCATGATGCTCATGATTCGCTCCGTAAAAAGCACTGATAACTGAACCGACTTGTATCCAACTGACTGCTATCTGTATCTTTTATTACTCCTTATCTTTCGATGTCCGAACGCATCGCCACTTGTCTCGGATCCTTTTTGGCGTTTTGTTTGTGTTATCCACCTGGCTAATGCAAACAAGAGTTTGCATGTACTTCAGATGGGTAATACAAAATCCGTGGGAATTGGGTGTGAAATTGTGATCTGGGAATTTGTGCCTATTTGTAAGTCATAAAACATCTGGCATGTGGAGATATGCAGCAAGATGTTTAGATTGCCTGAATTGTGTGTCGGTGGATCAAACAGACATGTTTTTGTTTAGACACGTGTTCATTTTAGGTTTAGGATTCTAGGTTTTAATAAATGATAATTGCACATACCATACATGTGAAGATATGCGTTGGGCTTTTTGAATTTTAAGGAATTTAATTCAATGTTAGAGAATTGAACGTTTGGTTCGATTTGCTTGACATTGAATTCAATGTTGACTTGTGGATATATATGGGTGGTATTGGATGGGATTTTTGTAGGTGGGTAAATGTGTATGTGGGACGGCAATAGTAGGGCCTGTTGGAGCACTACAGGTATATGGTTTACCATAGCGGGCAGGCATTCACCAATAACGGTCGGATGAATGCCGAGTATAAAATTATTTTCAATTTGGAATCCAGGAGAGTCCTGGGGAATAGATTTCTTATCAGCGCATATGCACTTTTAGCTGTGGTAAAAGCTTGTGGGGAAGAAGCATGTTGCGCCGGCGTACGGCGCTGATTCTGTTCTTCCTCCATCATATATTGTTCGCGCAGACATTACTCACAACACAAAAGAAATGAAGCACACATATTGTTTATGGTTTTTCCCGGGGAAGTAGTACGGCAGTTAATCCAATGCGGAATGTGGAGCGGACACAACACGGAGAAATAAATACACTGTCTGTTGTAATGAATGTTCTTTTACTTATTGAAACTGTTTGTGGTTATTGTTTATATGTTCTTTGTAGGTAAGATTACTTAAGTTACTTTAAACAAACACGGTACGAACATTGATTGACTGAAGTTATTTATGCACGCAACAAGGGGAACCAGTTAAGGAAGCAGGTACACATTATTAACTTCCACGTGGACTATTGTGGTGCAGACGGCTCACACGATTCAAACTAAATTCGAGGGTGTTAAATTCGCGACTCCGGGTATATAATTACGCGTCTCCACTGCCGGCGGAGAGCGGAAATTGGCATGACCGCGGCGGCCAGCGAATGGTAAAAGACTCCTCGAGGATAGAACTCTGACATGAATTTCATCCTAGGTTAGGGCCAAGGAAAGGGAAGGGAGAGAAAAACTTTTCTCTTAAGGGTTTGTCCGCCACAGAGATGCGCTCTTTCAATGCAGTGATGTGTGTGTCTAGAACAAAGAAAGGCGTAAAGTGCATTCCTAGGATACGATTTCAGTAAAGCAAATAAAACCGAAATCGTCGGATGCTAATGGGATCTTTGTTGGAACACGTGCAGCTAAACAAAGAGGCGACGATGCGATGTGGAAATGTGGTAATTGGTTGGTGGACGAAACAAATCCTTTGCTTGCATTTGTATATGCAGGGAAATTCGTTTGTGGGAAACGGATTCTATATTTGCATTGTTTATGCTTTGAATTCAATTGATGCCAAGAGACGCGGAATGCGTATTTGCTTTGGTTTGCACATTGTGCGAGTCAGAGAATTTTATTGCTGGGAGAAAAAGATCGCCGGCCAATGTGTACGTAAAGAAATTTATCGTATAGATGGCGAGGTTGGAAAATAGACGGCGCAATATTTATGATCCCTGGTGAAGGAGCGAACATACAGGGCAAACTCACTGATTGCTTTAAACCTGGCGAAGGCCAGGACGGTCCTTGTCCCTGTTCAATCCAAGTTGAGTTGCAATCTTTACGTGACACCGCTGGACAGCTACTTTGGCACCCGCCAAGTAGTGAACCAATGCATGCAGCGACATCCTGAGAAAGGTTGGCGCAAGGCTAATAACCACGCCCGTAAAAATGTATTATTATGGCAAATTTAACAAGCCTCGGATATGGACCGGATACACTACGACGACCACGGAAACGAAAATGGTTAAACGATTTAAGAATTTTTTCATGGAACGTCCACTCACTATACAGAGCTCGAGCTGCACAGCAGCTAGCCGATGCCCTGTCCGAATATAAGGCTGACATATCAGCATTACAAGAAATAAGATGGACGGGGAGTGTTGTTATTCAAAGAAACGAGTATGACATTTATTACAGCTGTCATGCAAAACACCATATGCTCGGGGTAGGCTTTCTAGCCAACCAAAAACTGAAACCTGCCATCGTCGGCTTTAGTGGAATAAACGAAAGGCTATGCACTCTTCACATGCGAGGCAAATTTAAGACCATAAGCCTCATAATCGTTCACGGACCTACAGAGGAGTCCCCTGACGACGAAAAAGAAGAATACTACGAGAACGTCGAACGGGCCTTCAATGTCTGCCCAAGATACGATTTGAAAGTTGTTCTTGGTGATTTTAACGCGAAAATAGGTCGGGTGCCGGTTTTCAGGCACTACACACGTTCCCATAGTTTGCATGAGAACACTAAAGACAATGGACTTCGATTCATCGAACTAGCAGCATCAAAAAACTTGGTCGTTGCAAGTGCCAGGTAAAGATATCCACAAAGCCACCTGGGTATCACCTGATGGAGCCACTCGCCGCCAAATTGATCGCCGCCACTCCGCGAGCCTGATGACGGTACGAACTTACCGAGGTGCGAACTTCGACTCGGATCACTATCTTGTTGGTACAGTATTCCGAACGCGGATTTCCTTACGGAGACGTATTGCATCCACGGAACAGGTTCGAATCAACACGGCTAGCTTACGCAATGAGAATACCAGTAACACCTTTGGTAATGCGCTTAGACTCGCCCTCGAAAGAGCTCGACGGAAGGAGAGTAACTCCTGGGGCCAGAATACCGGGCGTAGAAGAGAGATGGGCAGGTCTTAAGAATACTGTCATTAGTACTGCCAACTCCATCTCAGACAGTAGTTGTAGAGATCGGAGCGACTGGTTTGGTGATGAGTGCGAACTAGCGACTGAACGTAAGAATGCTGCATACCGGGCAATGCAGCAGTCTCGTAGGACGCCGGTACGCGAGGAGAAATATAAAGACCTTAGAATATCTGAAAAACGGCTCCACAGACGAAAGAAAAGTGCCTGGGAAAAAAAAAACCTTGTCTGTGAAATAAAGAAAAGTAGAGAGCGAGATCCGCACCAGGCGCGGAAGTTCTACTAAATAATCCGCAGTATGACGCGGTACACACCACGCTGCACTTACTGTAAGGATAAAGGGGGTAATCTGATCACCGATCCTAAAGGCATTCTGGAGCGATGCTAAGTGCACTTCAATGCATTGCTAAATAGTCAGCTCACAGAAGAATTGGAGGCTCCACCAATGCAAGATCAAGACCAAATGCTGCCGCCACCAAGTATTGAGGAAACACTAAAAGCCATAGGACAGCTGAAATCAAATTAAGCCCCCGGAGCTGGTGGAATACCAGCTGAGCTGATCAAACAAGGAGGGACAGCGTTACATCACATAATTCATGAGATCGTGGTGCACGTATGGGAGCAAGAGGAGATGCCGGAATATTGGCGTCGTGGGATAATTTGCTCCATACATAAGAAGGGAGATATCACACTGTGCAGCAACTATAGTGGTATAACATTGCTCAGTACCGCCTATAAGATACTCTCCACTATCCTACAAGATCGGATAGCCCATACGCTAAAGTCATCATTGGTCAATATCAGTGTGGCTTCATCCCAGGCAAAGCAGTGATTGATCAGATATTCACCCTTAGGTAGGCGATGGAAAAATGTCAGTAATTTAAGATTCCACCATATCATCTATTTATATACTTTAAGGCCGCCTACGACAGCATAGCCAGGGTAGAACTATATATGCCATGAGAGAATTCGGCATTCCAAACAAATTGATACGACTTTGTAGGTTGATCATGACCAACGTAACTAATCGAGTAAAGATAGCGGGATTGCTGTCCAAACCAATAAACATCTTTAATGGACTCCGACGAGGGGACGGTCTAACCTGCCTCCTCTTTAACCTGGCGTTGCAGAAAGCAATCCGTGACTCTGGCGTTACAACAAGAGGGACTATTGTCACCAAGTCCTGTCAGATACTTACCTACGCATATGACATCGACATCATCGGTAGAACCGAATCGGCTGTACAGGAATCCTTCACCTAGATCGAGCAGGCGACACAAAAACAGGCACTGCACATTGATGAGGGAAAGACTAATTACATGGTGGCAACTTCTGTGAAGAGAAGACCTAACATTGGTCAAACTATCAGGGTAGTGGAGCACGTAGTAATTGTGAATGGACTCCAACAAGGAGACGGTCTGCCCTGCCTCCTCTTCAACCTGGCGTTGGAGAAAGTAATCCATGGCTCTGGCGTTACAACTAGAATGACTATTGTCACCAAGTCCAGGCAGATACTTCCTTACGCAGACATCAACATCATCGGTAGATCCGATTCGGCTGTACAGAACTACTTTACAAATAACGAGCAGGTGGCACAAAAACTGGGACTGCACATTAATAAGAGAAAAACTAAGCACATGGTGGCAACTTCCGCGCAGAGAAGACTTAGCGGTGGTCAAACTATCAGCGTAATGGAGCACGAATTTGAAAAAGTGCAATCCTTTAACTACCTTTGGGTAAATAGTATTAGCCGATAACAATATGGAAGAAGAAATACGCGGACGGCTGATCAAATCCAACAAAGCCTACTATGGTCTCCCAAGGCTCTTTAAATCCCGAGATTTATCCAGAACATCCAAGCTACTGCTTTACAAGACTATGGTCGCATCAGTAGTCATGTATGGATTCGAGACCTGGGTGCTCAATAAAAGGCACTCTGAACTCTTAGCCACGTTCGAGAGGAAGGTCTTAAGGAGAATTGTTAGCCCCATGTGTGAGGGCGGACGATTCCGGAGACGCTACAACCATGAGTTGTACACAATCTACCTTAAAGCTAATGTTGTAAGAAGAAGTCAAGCTCGGTAGACTCCAGTGGGCGGGACACTTAGCTCGAAAGAGCGAAGAGGAGCCTGCCCGGAAAGTCCTTTGTGGCAGGATGTATGGAAGGAGACAACTCGGCAGAGCCTGGGAGTGCCACACTGGATGACATCGACTCGAAATCGGGTACGGTGGAGAGATTTGTTAAATAAGGCCAAGATCGGACCCCGGTTGTAGTGCCGATGATGATGATACAAGCCCTTCCAACTGTACGGTATTGACGGTTTTTTCAAAGTCCATTGTATATCTGACACAAGTTTCGTCGCAGCATGAACGATGTCAAGTTTTGATCTGAAACCGAACTGATTGTTGGGATTAATACCTTTTTCATCACACCAGCTTATCAATGCTTTACTTATAATTTTTTCGAAGCTGTGCACAAACATACTTGCATTTAGATTTCTAGGAGGAGAATCCGCTCTATTATTTTCACTAAAGGTAGCAAAACTTCGTATTTCGAGACGCAAACTGTTGACTTCATTGCTTAACAATATATGGATTTGGATACCCCTAGTTGCCAGGCCGTGGTGAACGAACGTATTCGTTCACTCTATACACTGTCTCGAAACAGGCAATTGCTTTGTGGATCTGTGGTAGTTTGTAGCTAGTGTGTCGGCGTACGACACGGATTCAGACAAATACCACCACGACCCTATTAGGAGCACTAATTGATCCGCCGGAGAACAGAAAAGTCAATCCACCGCGGAAAACAAAGGAACAACAGGGAAAACACTGGAACTGTTCGTCAATGAAGAATTTAACGAATAAAAGAAGCACTAGAGTTGATTTAATGTTTGTTTTTATTTGAAATAATTTTAATTAGAACACAATTATTGGATTTTTTCCAAAGGCGGTCTTGGATGAACCGTTTCACACAAATCTGATTGTACTTAAAATCATTTCTTATTTCAATGGCCGGAAGATCTTACTGTTCAACGTATGGAATTGTTATTTTAGGTCCTATTAAATACTCGAACTTTCACATTAAATTCGAAACACTGTCTGGTGATAATTAATTAAATGTTCTTTTACGGGATTCAAAATACGTGGTTGATTAATGGTGAACTGAATGTTCGATTATTTACTTGAAACACGTTACAAGAGATACTCTTTCAATTTGCCCGACCGAATGTGCGACACCACGCCGGTTGACCTGCGACTTGACTCCGTGAAGGTTGATACTTGACTCCCTGTGTGGGCAGGGTATACTGCCGCCATCCGGTGGGGGTAGATCCCTTGATTGACATAAGTTAATAAAACTCTTGTCGCAAGGAGGAATTGAGTTTGGGATTGTGTTTACAATTAGTGGCAATGAGTTAGTTTAGCAAACGAATATAGGAAGTGGCCGTTGCCAGATGTTTAAAGTAAACACTTGACGGTCATATCCAATTCGTTGCTTGTTTGCGGCCTATGATCGGTGGAAACCGATAAGTGAAAATTAGCTGCAGCTGGACATGTTAATGAAGACAATGATCTGTTTATCACATTGCCGACGCGTACAGCGTCATTTAACAGATCCCTGCATATAGCTTATCATCGGTCGGTATGTCGGGTGCATGTTTACTCGAAACAACACTCGGTCGAAAGTAGATAGGTAGCTATGGCTACACTTGTATTGTTCAGCTAAAGGTCGACCGATGACAAGGGTGAACAAATCATGCAGTATGTGAGGAAATGCTCGTCGACTCTGCATATTGACATGCTCCATGTTATGCCGGTTGTCTGAAGAATAACCAAATTGGGTTTCCGATCGCATCAGCAACAATAATTATGTAGGTAGAATTTCGACTTCCCCTGGCAGATTGTCGGATTTGTTGGATGCTGGTGAAAGCTTAATGTCATGGCAAGGTGGTAATCTTGTCATGAACCTACATTTCAGGGATGTCTAAATAGGTGCCGGGGCTATGTTTGGTTGGGTAAAGCGATGGTTGGCTCTTTGGGCGCCATGAAGAATCCCACAGATCCTCTACCAATATTAACTCATCGTTGGAGTTGATGTGTTCGAGTGTAAGTCGTGCGTTCAGCAGCGTTTGACAGTTATCGGGAGTCCGCGGAACTCGCAGACATGGGATGTCATTATAATCATTCCTTCGAAAGACTTTATTTAATTGTGGGAACATATTCGCTCCACTAGCTTTAATGGCTTGAATTCTGTTATTCCAGTCTTCGTTAATTACTGTGCTGTAATTGTCACGGAATAGTTTTTGAAGGTTTTTGATTAGTGACTTACTCGTTTTGTCTATAAACCAGTTTCAGCTCGGAGAGGGGAATGCTATTTTGCCTATACAGAGCATCAATCGTTAAGTTTCTGTATCGGTTTGTACGGCCCTCCATGTGAGTCATTTTTGGAATAAAACGATTCACTGTATTAGTAACAATGTTGTCCATCATTAAAAAATAATGATCAATTTCGTCTTTAAGAAGATTCCTGTCAGCCTGTGAAGCTATTCCATTGGAGCGTAATTCTATTTTTAATAGGCGATCAAAGCACGACCAGTATGCCTTTTGGAAATTACAAGAACGTATCTGGTCGTACTATTTAAGTTGTGAGTACTGCGCCAAGTCCATTATGATCAAAGAGGTCCGAAGTTGTTGTAAGAACGAGTATCCATTCATTTCTCTTCTTCAACTTGGTTTTTTCTAACTTCCAACTTTATTCTCAGTTGTTGGTATTTAGGACAACCTCTAAAGTCAGCAGGATGGCCTGTATTCTTGCAGAGGACACAGGATAACTTATTCTTATCCGGTAGTTTATTGCCCAACGGGCATTCCCCAATAATGTAATCGTTGGGACTTTACAGATCTGAATTGCATATTGCAATTCGTACCCACGTGGCCGAAGCGTTGACAACCTATACATTGCATTACGCGTTCGGATTTCTTTATTTTCTCCAAACTTATTGTTTGATGGTTTAGATATTCAATATACCTAAGTCCATCAACTTTATTGTTGGGACTTATAGACACAATAAAGAAAGGCTACTTGCTGGTGCGATTTCTAGAGCTTGGGGTAAAGAACGGCCTCACACCTAAAAATGTTTAACAATTTTTAATCCGTCAAATAATTCGTCTGCGGAAAACGAAGGATCAACTCCTTTTAAGGGCATTGAGATAGCTTACTTCGCGTTTGGAATGTACGTGTAATACTCGCTGGTCGCCCTACCCAAAGCAGATTTTATTTTTTGAAATTTTTACACGTTAACTTACTTACAAAACTCCGATGTTTTGTAAGCAATCAATAAAATTTGATATCGTTAATTTTCTCATTTTAAATCGTGTCCGAAAGAAAAAACACACCGAGCTGTTTCATGTAGATTGCGGCCGGGAAGCTACCTTTATCGAAGGCACACATTCGCCACAACACTTCTTGGTTAAGCTCAAAGGAAGACAAAACACACCGAGATGATTCATGTGGATTGCTGCCGAAAAGCCACCTTTGCTCTTTGGTTAAGATCCACAAGGATTGCTCAATTAAATGATGAAAAGAATTATAGAAAATGCCACCCACCTTGTTTTAGAGCGTTGCTCCCTCGTTGATCACAGACCAGGAAAAGCTCAACAGTCACACGGACCTCAATCACACAATTCCACAATATTTGTCGTACGGCGATATTCCGTCGTTGATCACAGGCCAGGAAAAGCTCAATAGTCAGATGCACCTCAATCACACAATTCCACAGTACTTGTCGTTCAGCAGAGATATTTCAAGTCGGCGCGAAGAACCATTGATGTTTCGTTACGAAACCAGCAAAAAGGACACAAATTAATGTTAACTACTCGTATTTATGTAAAAAACAATGTGTATCACCTTTGAAAATTCCTTAACACAACAACACTCAGAAATTTTGTGGCTGCTAGATATGTACCTTCGGATTCCAGCAGTTCACGCCCGCTCCGTTGTTTCCAGAATTCTGAAACGGTTGCAGCAGCGGGGCCTAGCAGTGGCGAAACTGTCCGCACATTTTTTTTTTATTTTTTTTTATTAGACTTCTCTCTGGAGAGGCGAACCTATAGCGCCGAGTGGGCGCCACGGGATGCCATCAAATAACTGTTGAAGTTCTTTTTGAACAGTTGTAGGTTATAACGCTCCGGGAACACTTGCGCAGAGGGGGAGCTCCACAGCTTCCCCGCTCTGTAACGGAATGAGTTCTGATGCAGGGATGTTCGCGCCGTCGGGAGATGAACCACAAACGGGTGGGATCCGTCGAATTGTCTTGTGGAGCCCATATAAGTCGAATTGCGTGGAACAATACCACGAATCTCCGAAGAACAGTACCCGTGATAATATCTGTAAAACAGACAGAGGTCGGCTACGCGCCTTCGATATGATAGCGACTGTAGCCCCGGCGTCAGCGCCCAGTCCCCGATCAGGCGGATCGCTCGTCTCTGTATGCTCTCAAGTAGGTCAAGGGTATGTTTAAGAGCCGAGTTCCAAACATGGGAGCAATATTCGAGAGCGGGTCTAATTTGGGATTTAGTTAGGAGAAGAAGTTGGGCCGGAGTAAAATATTTCTTGGCTCTAAAAAGATAGCTCAGTTTTCCTGAGGCTGACCTGGCGATACTCGACACGTGTTTATGCCATGATACATTCCCACAGACTGTGACGGCGAGCAATTTCAAACTTTCCCCAGCCTCGAGGGCCCGGCCATTCATCATCAGCTGTGGAACCGATGACCCACGTTTCTTTGTAATTGTTGTATATTGTGTCTTCGCTGCATTGAAGTCGGCGAGATTAGCCCTTCCCCACTGCAGGACTCTATCTAGACCCTGATTCAGAGAGTCAATCTGTCTACATCTCAGCTGGTGCGACGTTGATGCGCCAATCGGCCGAACACTCGAAAAGGAGGAAACAAGGGTACTATCATCCGCAAAACTGAACACTTTGTTATCCGTTGTCTCCATCAAATCTTTTATGTGAAGCAAGAACAAGGTTGGAGGCAAAAGAGAACCTTGGGGCACCCCCGAATTGACAGGATACAAATCCGAACACTCGCCGTCCACAAAAACCCGGATCGATCGATTCTCGAGGAAGCTCTTCATCCAGTCGCAAGTAAGTCCGTATGAACGAAGTTTGCTCAGCAATACCCCATACCAGACGCGGCCAAAAGCCTTGGAGATATCTAATGCGAGCGTCCTTGACTTACCATGCCGTTTAATCACAGATGTTCATATATCGGTTATAAGTGTCAAAAGGTCTCCCGTGGACAGCCTGCCACGGAATCCGTATTGACGATCATTCAGAAGTCCGTTGCACTCCAAATACTTAAACAACTCTGTATTGATAACTTTTTCCGTTACCTTAGATAAAATAGACAGTAATGCTATCGGATGGTAATTTTGTGGGAGACACTTTTCTCCCGTATTTGGGATTCGCTGAACTCGAGCGATTTTCCAGCAGGCAGGAAAGGTCCTCCGTGTATAAGATAAGCGGAAAAGTCTCCCAAGAACCGGCGATAGTTCTGGAGCACCGTTCTTAAGGACTATTGCTGGTATTCCGTCCGGAGCGGTTGCCTTCCTACAATCCAGTTTACGTAGAATGCGTTGAATAGTGCGCGGACGAAATCTCACATCCCGCATCGAAGACCGTACCGGCGAGATCACAGGTGGCTCCAAAAGGCCGGGGTCGAGGTTTGAATTCGCGGAAAATAAATTCGCGAACACATTAGCTTTATCCTTGGAATTCGTGACTAACGTCTCGCTCTCTGAGACAAGCGGAGGGAAAGAGGGGGGGGGGGGGGGTGCGAAATTACCACTGACAGCTTTTGCCATCAACCAGAAGGAGCGTGAACCAGTTGGGCACTGAAAGATCTTACTGATCACCCTGTCGTTGTGAGCTTTCTTCGCGGTATCAATCGCCTGGTTGCACGCGTTTCAGATTCTAACAAAATTCGTTCTGTCAACATCGGTGGGATTGGAGCGCCATTGCTTAAAAGCTCTATTTTTTGCCGCTGTAATCAGCTCGCATCGGCGCAAAGCTAATAACTTTACCCGTAAAAATAAATTGTTATGGAAAATTTAACAAGCCTCGACACTTGCTAAATAAGGCCAAGACCGGATCCCGGTTGTAGTGCCGATGATGATGATGAATCAGCTCGCATTTTTTTATCAAACCAAGGTTTTTCAGACGAACTTCGTTTAATGGAATGCGGAATATGAATCTCCATTCCCAGAAGCATAATCTCTGATACCCACTCCGCGCAAGCGTTAACATCGGAGTTTCCGAAGCAAACCTCGGACCATGGAAAGGATGCGAAGAAATCTCGCAAATCGTCCCAGTTAGCAGCCCCATACTTCCATACATGGCGAAGCTGCTTAGGCCACTTATTCGCTTGATATACAAGTGCTTGCGCGACAGATACCGAGCAGTGATCTGAGTTTCCCAGTGTCGCAGATACCCCTACGGTATAAATACTCGGTTCGGATGTTGCACCGAAGAGATTGTTCGGCTGGCAAAGGTTCCAACTGAAACACCACTTCACTCTTTCCCCCGTTGCCAATGACCACACTCCAGATTTCCTCCAGTGGACGAATGGCATGCAGCTCCGACCTCAACCTTGCCAGAGCCAGCTTTATATTGCATACCTTCAGGCGCTGTAAAGCGAAGGCGCCTTCAAAATGTATATGTTTAATTTTGTTGATTGGGTTATTGCTCTGCAACAATTATAAAAACAAACGTATAACGAAAATATGCAAAGAAAATGTTATTTTCAAAGTGGTGTAGAGCAGATTCCATCGTCAAAGAAGTGGAACAATTTCGATTGAATGTTATGTATATCTGTTCAACGCGTATGACTTAAATTTATTCAAACGTTTAAAAAATATGATAATGAATTGTGAACAGAATCCGTATATTTATTAAAGAGAGCAGACAGCACAAATATTTTTTTATGTGGAGTTTAATTCAATTTTTCATATGAAATTATTTCCGTCAATTGTGCAAGAGTATAGGGCAATTTTATATCTACTGGGCTCCTCGATAGTATAGTGGTTAGTATACCCGCCTGTCACCCGGGAGACCGGGGTTCGATTCCCCGTCGGGGAGCCTCTGGCGCAAGATTAATGACCTTGCCCAGAAAAAATAAATCATTATGGAAAATTTAACAAGCCTCAGGACTTGCTAAATAAGGCCAAGACCGGTTCCTGGTTGTAGTGCCGATGATGATGATGAGAACCATCCCACAGTCCACTTACCCTCGACAACATGAATAGAAAAACAAAAATGTTGGGCTGTTGTTAATTCGAAAAATACGGAAGAAATTTTGCACTCATCCTATACATATAAAAACAACCCTAATTAAGATCAATTTAAGATATTCTTTATTTATGAACGTGATTGTTCATAAGCTCTGACCAACTCAAAAAACGTCAGTTAAAATACGACGTATGCCATAACTTTCCTGCGTTGAGGTGCATTTAAAAGTCGTTTCCTTGTAAAAAGGAATTGGTACTTTAGAAAACTAAATTCCACAGGGGAGTAGGGTTTACTAGCCTACAAGTTTCACCTCCGACCCAAGACAATACTTGGGATTCGGAGATTACGCACAAACGACCTCCTCACGATTATAGATTATAGATTAAGCCCATGACTTCTCGTTTCCCTTGATTAATTCCAAAGTATAAAATAATCAATGAATACTCCAACATCATTTCAGTGTTGAGCACTTTGTCGAAGAAACTGTGATTTACGAAATTTACAATATTCAGCAATCATCGAATAACTTTTCGATGAAACTGTCACGAAATAGGAAATTTATCTGATTCTTTTTATTTCGAGTTTTTTTTCACATTGTCCTTCTGGCAGAAGTTGAGAATTAATTTTAGCATCGGAGTGTGATTCGAGGTTTAAAGTATTTTTGAAACCATGGCAGAAAAGGTAATATTAATATATTATGTACATAAATTATTTTTCTTTGTATAACAACAAATCTACAATGGAATTGGCATTGGAGTTGTGGGAGCCTCCGTAAATGAATGGTGCATAGTATAAACATTGAGGAGTTATTCTGTTTTAAACGAGTTAATTTTTGAAATTAATTTTTAATCTATTCTTAGTATTAAATTCGTTTAAACTTAATTTAATTTAAGTTAAAAGACATAGGAAATGTAGTAACTTAGATGCAATAATAATTAATTAAGTCTGCATTTGAAAAGAAAACTTTCTAAAGATAAAGTTTTGAAATTAAATATGCACAAATAATCAATATATTAGGTTAAGTATTCTATTTTTTTTTTTATAAAAATCAACAGCATTTTTTTTAAAGAAAGAATTGTATCTATCCACATACTTCTCTTTCTTTTCGAGCAGCATCTGTCATTTTTAGACTGGAATGTATATTCGTTTATAGTCGAATTATGATTGGAAAGCAGACTTAGGTGTCACGCAGTATTTTTTGAGGTCAATTTTAAGACACCGAATAGTGCATAGATCGGAACAGATAATAATCATCATAATGTGCATAAAAAAATCTCCATCAATGTATTAATTTTTGTCGGGTCATTGAAGATTTATGTGGATTACCGGTGTTATGGCGAAACACGGTACCTTTCATATTAATGAAATTAGACAATTTTTTGCTTTAACACAATTAATTGTTAGCAGTAAACATTCGAAACATTCGTTTACCCAGGCAGTAGTAGTGCATAATAAATGGCAGTCTTGGAATCCCACCGTATAGTTTCATACTTTTTGCCCTACCGCCGCTATAAATTTGAATAACTGAAGGCTAATACCGCAACCAACTCACCTCGCCATGCCAACCACTACCATGTCCATCGTTGATTTTTAACAGGTCGGATGAAAAATTTGTTAGTTGACATAGTAAAACAATTTTTTTTTTTGGTAAAAATGAATTTTTTATTCAACATAGTTGTCTTCGGGGGTGGTACAACGTTTATACCGGTCATGCAATTTTTCGAAACCGTTTGTATAATACGACTTCCCTTCAGCCTCGAAATAGGCGTGCAGTCTGCTCAACTGAATGCCGGTTGGACGCGGGAATTTTTTTTTTTTTATTAGACATCTCTCGGGAGAGGCGAACCTATAGCGCCGAGTGGGCGCCACGAGATGCCACCAAATAACTGGTGCAGTTCTTTTTGAACAATTGCAGGTTGTAATGCTCCGAGAACACTCGCGTGGGAAGGGAGTTCCACGGCTTCCCCGCTCTGTAACGGAACGAGTTCTGATGCAGAGATGTTCGTCCTATCGGGAGATGAACCGCTAGCTGTATATAAGCCGATTTACGTGGAGTAATACCAGGAATCTCAGAAAAAAAAGGGGTGGCGAGAGGCCGACTTTAGGGAGACAAGGACAAATGTGTCCTTCATCTTGTCTCTGGCTTCTGGTCATCTTGCGATAACCAGAATCACCCACAACATTTTTTAGTCTTAAGTTAGTTTATAAGGATGATAGTTTTGTAAATAGCTTGAATTAAGCCGAATACATCGAATATATATATATATATATATATATATATATATATATACGTGAAGATGTTGGGCTCGGTCTAAAGATATCTGAAAAGAAAGGGGAAGGACGTATCTAAGGATATTGTGGACAGAGTTAGATTCAATTGTTCTCTAACTACTTGGATGGGGGGGACGGCGGAAAAGAAATCGTACAAGATCGCTAGGTCTTGAGTGCGGTAGAAAACGCAGATCACGTCTTTGGCGTCTGATAATCTGCGCTTTGGTCGGTGTGTATGTGTGTGTGTTTGTGCTGTCTTGTACTGTGCGTGCGTGTTTGTAGTGTGTCATCAGTAGACCCTGTGGGATGGGTCCAGGAATCTTCTATTATAAAGGAGAATGTTGTTGGGAAGGGTGCTTTCTTCAGTTTTGTACTGAAGAAGAAATTGTAGTGGTGTGATCCGAAGAGATCGAAAGAGAGAAGGGTCAAGAACGCAAGACTCCCCTACAAGTGGGTTCTCGCTGTTCTGAATGCTTTCGAGGTACGATGGGGATTACTTCTCCACGCCGGTTGTGATACGTTTTGCACTATCTGCCACCATACACTTAGTTCCGGTTCAAGAACGGTTTGCAAATGGTAATTAAACCACTCAATTTTGTGCACTTATTTCATGACACACCCAAATTTGAACTCTTTGGTGGTCGTGCTTCTATTCATTAGTGATATTTTAGATGTGGCTGCTCACATGTCGGTCTTCGAAAACGTTATCAATAATGTGATATGAACCGACCAGAACGAATAATATCTTTCACATCCAAATTTCCAGAGCAGGAGCGACAGACCGTTCTGAGTGGCTGATTGCGACAGTCATCTCACTACAAATATCACGAATCTCTTCACATACCCATACAACATTCTCCTCTGTATTGTAAAATGTATCCATTATTTTCCAAAAATTCACTCATCTTTGCTTTGAAATAAATTTTAACACAATACATCTATCTTAATAAAAATAATGAACTGATCTTTCTTCTGTCAGAAAGAGTAGGTGCTTCTAACCAAGTTATGATACTTCATAAAAGGCCGAGTACTTTTTCCTCAATCTAATATTTTCATTGATTGTATACACGAGCAAGTCTTAATAACAGTTCCAAATGTTAATTTAGAGACACTTTAATAATTATAACGTAAACGCAATTTCATTGTTCAAAATGTTTTTATTATTTTCACAGAACAGACAGTCGACCCTATCGGTTTTATTCGCCCCAAAGGTAAAATTCCGTATAGAAGTAGTTTGACTTTTTTTAACTTTGGACTTATCTTAGGCCACACAAACACGTTATATGCCCACTTATCGACTGGAATCACATAATCCAGTTAACGTAGAAAAATGTGCAAAAATTGTTAAAGCTGTAGTAGAAAACACTTTAAAAGACTTTACGTTTACTCCCAAGCGGGCACACGATCTTTGCCAATACATTACAACCGAAATAAACCTCCGAATGAAACAACAAAATCACGACAGGTGAGACAATCATATTATTTTAATGTTTTAACACAACTGTGTTTATAAATGTTTATTAAAAACAACTTACCTTAAGCTTTTTTGTAACATATACAGATTTGCATGGCTGTTGCACTGTACCAATTTTTGACTCATTAAGTTAATTACATAATTAACATAAGTGCTATTTCGGTATTAAATCCTCCAAAAAACAATTTTCTAATGATAAATGTCGATTGATGGAGGAAACGCATTCTATTGCCTGACAAAATTGCTTTTCTCTAACAATCAGTTTACCATTTAGAAAACACGAATAACTGGCATTCCCGAAATGGAAGTATTACCAAACTTAATGGCTGCAATAATATGAACTTGTAGTGACGTCAGCGGCTATTGGTCTGATGCACTGGTGCTTCGTTTCTCAGCCAATTCTGTGTCTGTCGATTCCCTTATGTGATTAAAAACTCCACAGTAAACTAGGATGTCATTTTCTCCACGCTAACCACCGGCTCATTCCACCTGTTCAGACATTCCATTTTTCGTTTCACTTGTTTTGTCGTCCAGTATACAAAGAGGCTCGTAGAGTCGTTTCAGGCTCCTTGCTAAGAGGTTATTGGTTGAGGGCAATGCGAACTCCGGTCAGCAGCGCCATCTATTTAAGTAAGTAAATGAGAAATGTTCGTGGAACAATTTCAGTAGGTTGTGTAAGTGTTTTAAATGTTTTGATTTCATAGGCATTTTATTTTTTTTATATTATTTTTTATTTTATATTTCTCTCGGGAGAGGCGAACCTATAGCGCCAACACGGCGCCACGAGATGCACCAAATAACTGTTGCAGTTCTTTTTGAACCGTTGTAGGTTGCAACGCTCCGGGAACACTTGCGCAGAGAGGGGACTCCACAGCTTCTCCGCTTGTAACGGAACGAGTTCTGATGGAAGGATGTTCGCGCCGTCGGGAGATGAACCACAAATTAGTGCGATCCTTCGGATTGTCTTGTAGAGCGCATATAAACCGAATTGCGCGGAACAATACCACGAATTTCCGAAGAACAGTACCCGTGATAATATCTGTAAAATGGACAGAGGTCGGCTACGCGCCTTCGATATGATAGCTGTTGAGAATGTACATTTACATTGCCTACTGTATGGCGCATGAGCGCGCTCTTATGAATGCATGTATGAACGCAGAGAGAGAGAGAGAGAGAGAAAGCGGCATGTGTGAAACGACACAGGCAAGGAGCATTGACAGCAGAGTATCATAAGACGCCGAGATGAACACATGTGTCATAAGCGCCGCGAAGTTATAGATTAATAAATGTATTGTATATTGTAAATAGAAAATCTCCGTTATCATTATTTATCTCAACCGACTCAACAATAGCGACTGTAGTCCCGGTGTCAGCGCCGTATCCCCGATCAGGCGGATCGTGGTCTCTGTATGCTCTCAACTAGGTCGACGGTATGTATAGGAGCTGAGCTCCAAACATGAGAGAAGTATTCGAGCGGGGTCTAATTTGGGGTTTATAAAGGAGAAGAAGTTGAGCCGGAGTAAAATAAAATAAAAAGATAGCTCAGTTTTCCTGATGCGGATCTGGCGATGTTCGACACGCGTTTATGCCACGATACATTCCAACAGATCATGACACCGAGCAGTTGCAAACTTCCCCAGCCTCCAGGGCCCGGCCATTCATCATCAGCTGTGGAACCGATGATCCGATTTTCCTTGTGAATGTTGTATACTGTGTCTTCGTTGCATTGACGTCGACGAGATTGGCCTTCCCCGACAAGAGGACTTTATCCAGATCCCGATTCAGAGAGTCGATCTGACTACATCTCAGCTGGTGCGCCGTTGATGCACTAATCGGTCGATCACTCGAAAAAGAGGAAACAAGCATACTATCATCCGCGAAACTGAATACCATGTTATCCGCCGACTCCAGCAAATCATTTATGTGAAGCATAAATTAAGGTTGGAGCCAAAATAGAACCTTGAGGAACCGCGCAATTAACAGTATACAGATTCAAACACGCGCCGTATGCAACAACCCGAATCGATCGATTTTCGAGGAAGCTCCCCCCCGTCAAGTCGCAAAGCTGCTGGGAAAGTCGGTATGAATGAAGTTTGCTTAGCAATGCTCCATGCCAGACGCAGTCAAAAGCCATGGAGATATCCAATGCCGCTCATTCGCAGATGTCCATAGATCGGTTATAAGTGTCAAAAGGTCTCCTGTGGACCGCCTGCCACGGAATCCGTAATGACGATCAATTAGAAGTCCGTTGCACTCCAAATACTTAATTAACTTGCGTTGATAACTTTTCCATTACCTTAGATAATATAGGCAATAATGTTATCGGACGGTAATTTTGTAGGAGACACTTCTTTTTTCGTCTTTGGGATTGGCTAAACTCCAGCGACTTTCCAGCAGGCAGGCTCTTTGTTCATAAAATAAGTGAAAGAGTCTGCCAAGAACCGGCGACAGTTCTGGAGCACAGTTCTTAAGGACTATCGCTAGTATTCCGTCCGAGCCGGTTGCATTCCTACATCCCAGTCCACGTAGAATGCGTTGTATAATACGAGGGCGGAACTTCACATCCCACATCGAAGACCGTACTGACGCGTTCACAGGTGGTTCCAAAAGACCGGAATCGAGGTTGATTTCGCGAAAAATAAATTCGGGAACATATTAGCTATATTCCTTGAATTTGTGACTGAGGTCCCGCTGGCCGTCACCAGAAAAGAGGAGGCAGCGTAGTTGCTGCTGACAGCCCTTGCTATTGACCAGAAAGGACGCGAACCAGTCGGGCACTCAAGAGTTTACTAGTAACACTGTCGTTGTAAGGCTTCTTAGCAATATCAATCGACTGGTTGCTCGCGTTTCTGATTCTAACAAAATTCGTTCTGTTCACCTCGGTGGGATTAGAGCGCCATTGTTTAAAAGCTATATTTTTTGCATGCTCGCATTTTTTATCAAACCACGTTTTATCGGATGAACTTCGTTTGATGGAATGTGGAATATACATCTCCATCCCGAGAAGAATAATCTCTGTTACCGACTGCGTGCAAGTTTTAACATCGGAGTCTCCGAAGCACACCTCCGACCATGTAAAGAATGCGAAGGAATCTCGCAAATCGTCCCAGTTAGCAGCCTCATACTTCCATGCATGGCGCAACTGCTTAGATCGGTTATTCGCAAGTGCTTGCGCGGCAGATACCAAGCAGTGGCCGGAGTTTTCCAGTGGTGCAGCAATAAATGCTGGGCTCGGATGTCAAAAACAAATCCAGGGTATTCGCATAATCACCTCGGGCATCCGGCACTCGCGTGGGTTCCTCCACGAGTTGAGTCAAATTGTGGCTAACAGCAAACACCTCCGCCAGCCTCCCAGTCTCTTCAGGTCTGTTATAATGAAGGGATTAGCCGGAATTGTGAACATTAAAATCGCCTTGGACAACAATTTCAGAACTCTGGTGGTTGATCTGTATCCAGTCGACGGTATGTGAAAGATGTTCGAAAAGTGTCACTGGTCGATCGTCATTCGGGGAGCGGTAAAGACAACAAAGGAATTTAGCAGAATTCATCAGCACGACCTTCAACCATGTTATTGGGTTCAAACGGCTCCATCCTTTGGCAAGCCAGGTCGGACCGCGAGAAGACGCAGAATCCGCCATTAAAACGGAATCTCGAATGTAAGTCGTATCCTGAGCAACGAAGATATGTCGAATCAGTTATCGAATCGACCTGGGTCTCAGTTAGGGCAAGGATATCAGGTTTCGCTGTTTGCAAATATTGGTGGACGGCGTTTACATTTAAAGTTCGGTTATTTATTATATTATCTGCATGATGTTCCCCTGACATAGCCGCCCTGGAAACTAGTTTACCTCCGGAATTCTTTATCTCAAAAGGTACCATCATGACTTGTCTCCGTGTCAGTACAGACGATCAGCCATACATCCGAAACATAGTCGAAGATTTCGAGAGACGAAATTCCAGTAGGTAAGTACTTACAATGGATAATTTATTTATTATGAAAAATGCTTTATTTGTCGTTGATTTTTTTCGGATTACAATAGATGGTTTGGTGTATTATTAGTATTTAAACTTAATTTAAAAAACTAACAATCTCATCACTTTGTCAATATCCAGGTATAAATATATTTGCATTGCGAACATTGGAGAAAAGCTTTATCAAGGAATCCATTATAGTACTTCATTTCTATGGGATGGTTCAAAGGATAGCTACGTGAAGTACGTGGTGGATACTCCGGACTATTTCGCCACCGTTATTTTCTACTGGATATACTACGATTAATTTTGAATCAAATAATTGCCGTTGAACAGCCGGTTTTTTGATATATTCAAAATTACTTCGTATATTCTCGAACACTAATCATGAGCCATTATGTCACAAGAATAATAAAAATTACTTTCTAAATGAAAATTTAACTTATTTTATTAATGCACGATTATTTTAAATAAAAATTAAGCAAATAGAATGCATTTTTACTAGATTTTATTTCGCAGGCAGGAGTATGTTATGTGTGTGTCCAACAAGCGTTGAACACACCTTCCACTAACAAGGGTTCGTGTTTTGTTGTGGGCATAGACGATGACTCTTTACAGAAGTTGCAGAGATCCACCACGGCAACACAGTAATGGCGTCAGCAGTCTGATTCCTGAAACCCAATGCATTATTTACAACTGAAATTGAATGAATACCTTTAAATGCCCCAAATGCTGAAAATAATCATCCTTCTACTTTCTAGTAACAGTCGGGGTTATTTTGCTTATAATTTTATGGCCTTTATTAAAATGATTACTTTGATTTGTATCGATTACATCCAAAAATACGACCTGTGTCGATTACAAGCTAACGAAGAATACGACAAAGTACGCAAAGTTTGTTTACTTTGTCACCTTGACAACCAGAAATATAATAATGTCAGCTAGTTGCTGACATGGTTGCGTGATTGATGGGGGGGGGGGGGGGGGGGGGGGGGGGGGGGTGATTTCTTATACCATAAATATCAGAAACATAAAACACGACCTTCGTAAAAATCGCCCGGTTTTTCAGTTATTAGAGATTTTTTTTCAAAACGTTGAAATATCCGCACCTTGTAGAAGATTTGATGCCTTGTTCACATATATAGGGTGTTGACAAGCAAAATTAAAAATCAAGCAAAACGGACAAACATAAACAAGGAATACAAATAAAAATAAAAAATGAAAATAAAAAAAACAATAAAAATAATTTTGAATGGGGTATAGGGGGAAGGAAAGCGGTGCGCCTGAGAGGCATACTATGTTTGGGAACGTGTAGTCCTTTCTTCATCATTGATCCACCACCAGTTGGGATGGGATCGATCTTTTATTGATTTATCTCTTTCGCCGATCACCATACTAAAACGTAGGCGGTCTGGAATATTAGAGATATCGTTATCGCGGAGAATTCGTTTATCCCTGGCACCACGGGAAGCGTGGTAAATAATAAGGACTCCATGTTTGTCTTGGATAAGTCCTTTTTTATCCAAGAAAGGGAATACTTCTGGGGTAATGAACCCATTCTGGAGAGTACTCTCCATATACATATCATTGGGATAGAATGTTCCCGAAATAAGATCATTTTCATTGCACATTCCCTTGTTGTGTGACCGCAAATAATCTTGATAATGAAGTTATTTATTCTGTTTAGTCTTGATTTGTCATACAGGACTTTATTGGGATAGTATTTCTTATACTGCGACTCTGGGGTTCTGTACATTCCGAGGTAGGAACGCAAACACTGCCTCTCGAACACCCGAAACTTCGCCATGTAAAATGGGGATATGTTGTACCATACCAGGCAGCCGTACACCAATATGGTCGGATGAATGCTGAGTATGAAATTATTTTCACCTTGGGGTCCACCAGACTGTGGGGTTTCTTCAAGGCGACGAAGAACCACCCACCGCTTTAACCCCACCTACACCTGAAAATTAAAACTTCAGCAATAGCATGTATTTTAACCAAACCATTGAGGTTCATTTCACATGGATCAATTAGGAATCTGAGCGGTTCCTCTTGGCGGCAACATGTCCATCAACATACTCTTATCATCCTGCGTCTTCTTGTTCCAACAACCCGTTGGTCCAAAAAGACAAGGCGGCTACTTGCTTGCTTGCACATCTGCAAGCCAGATTTCTAATAAGAATACCCTACGATCTATTTTCCAATTAAAGAATAAACAAATTTTATCCTAGCCCTGGCCATAGCGGGCAATCTCCTGTTGACCTAACATCACCGAAGAACCCATTTCCGCCGCATGTAATATTCCCTAGTACTGTCTACAACATGGATTTAGCCTCCATGTACGCATATTTGTTTACATACCAGCATGACCGATTATACGATCCGTTGCCGTATCGAGGAACGATCACCAGCATCGGTCATGACTAGGGATATGTTGTCCAAACAACGAGTAGCCACGATTCTCACGCTGGCTATCGAATCGAAATGCTTCTGTTTACTCAACGTAAACAGAAGAAATTATCTTCGCCTGCAAGGCAGCATTCTCTTGTGTTAATGTATCCTAAATAAATATCCACCCATGCATCGTAGCCTCGATCAGCTCATTGAAGTCTGTTGATATAATATCAACAGCATAGGAAACCAATTCCTATCATTTATTATGGCATAGTCAGCCAGCCTCGGTATTCGATCTTTTATTTGATCAGCCGAAGTATCTGAACTTCCTTTTGCGCATCCTTCGCTGCATGGTCGTGGCTTCCAATAAATAGATTTTCATCCAGGCCTCTACGGCCACAGGGGAAATGCATCAGTTGGAGATTCCAGTTCGGTTGCTCTTTGGTTATCACCAGGGAAAAGATCGGATTGGCTACTTCCAGACCGATGGAAATCCATCTTCATCGCGGCTAGTGGATGTCGACGGCAACAAACCGCGGCGGAGTCAAATTTTATCCCTCGACCGGTACACGTCGGAGTGCGGTCGCGTTCTTAAATTAATTTCAGATTGAGTTCGATAAACCGTCAATATCAGTGGAATCCTTTTTTGTTTGTCAATTCTCGTTTTATTGTTCGTCCGGCGAATTGAGCGGTTAATTAAGAAATGAACAGTGTCGCGATTATTCCGATTCGACTTTACAAAGTGCTTTGACTCTTCTTAAATAAAAATATGTGCCTTTAATCACAATTAACATTCCTAACTTTAAAACAGAAAGAAAAATTCGAACAATAAAAAACAGTGCTCAACACCAATACCAAGTGTTTTATTCTTTGCTTCTTCTTGGAGAAAGGCTGCTGCTAGCAGTGGGACGACTGTGCGCATCACGAAGGAATTTCGGACGTGTCGATAGTGGATATCGACAACAAAGGACTTCCAGCCGAGTTTACTGCTACCACCTTCACCAGTGCAGTTAGTGTTTTTGTGTTTTGCAACTGTGGAGTTTTTATTGAACCTGTATCCTTGATGATACCAAATAAAAACTACCCACAAGACTACTACGGAAGAGTCTTCGTGTCATTGCATATGCGTTTTTTTTTCTGCTGTAAGGGCAGCTGCTGTATGCTTATCAAAGTAAAGATACTGATCAAGCCAGATTCCAAGGTATCTAACTACAGTTTTTACTTGTAGGGCAAGATTATTACTTCCTGCAATAGAACATGTTTTCCAACTCCGTTTTGTATCCCTTGATGCACAGGACAGCGGCGTTCAGAAAAGGATAGGAACCCTTTTTTTTTGGAAATTTATTTTTAATTTCCAGTCGTCGCAAAAACGTTTGATGTTGTTGAAATCATTTTGCAGAAATCTGTCGATGACATCAATCTTTTCTCCAGATCTATACACCACAATGTCGTCGGCATACGCATTTGCACGATTGAGAGAACCCACTAGATCACTTGTGTAGCATATGTATAGCCACAGGAATCTCAATGTCAATAACAAATGGGATTACCTTATCTTTAGCTTTGATAACTTCCTGGTGTTTCCGTCCGCATACGTATAGCCACCGAAATCTCAATGTTAATTAACACATGGGGTTACCTTGTCTTAAATTTCAATCTAAACTTGTCTCAAGACTGTGTTAGGCCAGATCCGGTTTTAATCCAATGCACGTACAATGCTGCTACATCCAATAACTTCCACCAATATACCCCAATCAAAACTGCGGATGAATTTTCGTACGTCATACACCATGACAACTTTATTTTAATTCTTTCAGCAACTTAAAAACTGGTTTTCCAATCTTTTAATTAGTTAACTGCTTAGGACAACTTTATTTTAATTAATTTAACAACTTAAACTGGTTTTTTCAATCTTTAAATTAGTTAACCGCTTTTACAAAACTTCCTTTCTTCGACCGTTCATCAACTCTCTTTTTTTTTATCTCCCTGTATCAACGGAACCCCGAAAACAGTATCTTTCGAAACCAAAACAAACGGAATTGAAAATTTCTCTCACTCATCGACATCCACCTCCAACCGAATTCGAAACTTTTACACGATCCGCACTCGAACTGGGGTGTGTCCGCACAATTACATGTGGATCGTGCACTTACTCCACCACCTTACCATCACATTCTATTAAAATTAAATTATACGAAAACAAATAAATGATGGGGGCGGTGGATTGTCGAACGTCACGTAACACTTGTGTAAATGTTAAATAAAATGGGAGAATTCACTGCTCCCTGTTGTAAGCCGTTTTTGATGTGGAAAGTCTTGTTAGAGATTATATCTCCACATTTCACCACAAATTGTTTACTCATTATCATATCGTAGATAATGTATAATGAATATTCCGGCATACCTAAATTTGATAAGTTATATACAAGCCCTTCTAACCATGCGGTGTCGAAAGCCTTCTCAAAGTCAACCAAACAGGCCACTGTGCATTGTCTCTTCGCCTTGTTCCACTGTACGTCGGAAACAAGTTTTGTCGCAGCATGAACTGTGTCATGTTGAGATTGAAAACCAAACTGGTTGTTCGGAATAATACCATTTTCCTCACACCAGTTGGTCAATGCTTAATTTATAATTATGTCGGATACATTGCTGATGTTCAGAAGCAAACTAATCGAGCGAAGATTGGCTGGATTGCTTCTGTCCTTGCCCTTTTTGAAGATGGGATGGACTACTGCAGATTTCCATCGGATTGGATAATATGCATTGTTTAGAGTGTTATTGACCAAAACAGTGTAAACCTTCACTACTTCCAGAGGTAAATTATTTGAGAACAATGTTTGGAATACTTTATATTCCAGAAGATTTTTTCTTCTTAATCGAACTAAAAATGTCCGTCAGTTCATCCTTGTGTACAAATATACTAGTGTTTAGATCTCTAAGCGGGGAATCCGCTCTATTATTTTCACTAAAGATAGTGAAACTTCCACTTAACGCCAATTGTTAAGTTCATTGCGTAGCGAAATATGACTTTGGAGAGCCCTATTTTCCATGTCAAGGTTAGAATGAGTCGATTCGTTCAATCGATACACTGCTTCGAAACAACCACCAATTGAGTTCAACTTTTTTCGCGGATCCTCGACTATTATGAACTCTTCGTTAGAGTTGATGTGTTCCGGGGTAAGTCCTGCGTTCAGCAGAGTTTGACAATTATCGGGAGTCCGCGGAACTCGCAGACATGGGATGTCATTATAATCTTTCCTTCGGAAGACTTTATTTATTTGAGGGAACATGTTGCGGATTGGCAGTTAATTGTGCTGGGATGTGCTGGAGAAATCTAGAACATCCGCAGTATACCAGTTGCGCGGCAGCCATCACGGACCAGCTGGCGGGTTGTCACCAATGATGAGGTCAGCAGCGTCCCTTTTTTGAATTGGCAGTTATGCCCAGTCGTCAGTCTGCAACCAGCTTTCATCGCGCGAATTAAGTATTCCGATAACAATTTTATATACAATTAAAAATATATCTTTATTATTTTTTAATTCTTAGGACTACTTATTTTAAATTTTTTTGTTGCGGCTATGCCGATCTGTGTCTCCAAGAAGAATGAGTTACTTAAAAAGCCATGCTCACTCGATCAGTATCCCACAAGAAAAAGGAAGTAGAATCGCTCTACCACCATTATCTGACTGTCGATTCGTTAAGACTATCCGAGGCGACATTTAGTAGTTTGGATGGTGATGTGCTTTCGTTATGTTGAATGGAATTAGACGATTCATCTTTTGGGAGTCAATGAATGATCACCGCTTGGGTGATTCATATTTTTATATAATTCTATATATTCTATAGTCCCACAAGGATATGAATAAATAGGGCCTTAACTTGCGCACACCTTCCCAGTCGTTGTTGCTGATCAACCATAAATTATCAAATAAACTAACTCAATCTCATGTAATGCAATTGAATTGTTGTGCATTATTACTGAATTGTAAACCAAGTCACATCCGACTTAAACAATAAGGAAATAAAGATACACCTCGAATTCAGTTTTGGTTTGCTTGTGCTTCCGTTTTGCTGCTTTTTCATCGGGTTCCTCTCGTCAAGGGAACAGTCGACAACTCCAAACATTCCCGCCACAAACATATTCGGTCCACTAGCTTTAATGGCTTGAATTCTCTTGTTCCAATCTTCATTAATTACTGATCTATAGTTGTCATGGATCAGTTTTTGAGGATTTTTAATTGGTAACTTAACGGTTTTTATTTCCTGTCTGTTTGGATCGCTTAACTGTCTGTAGAGCAGTTTTAACTTAGAGAGCAGAATACTCTTTTGCCTATACAGTTCGTCGATCGTTGCGCTTCTGTACCGGTTTGTATGGCTCTCGGAGTGAGACACTTTTGGGATAGAACGATTCATTGTATTAGTAACAATGTTGTTCATCGTCGAAAGATAATGATCAATTTCGTCATTATGAAGATTTCTGTCAGTTGGTGGATCTATGCCATTGGAGCGTAATTCTTTTTTTATTATCCGATCAAAGCGCGACCAGTGTGCTTTTCCGAAATTAAAAGAATGTATCTGTTTGTACTGCTCAAATAGTGAATGTTCGTTTGGGACATGTATTACAGCACCAAGCCCGTAATGATCGCTATCGTACTCGATTGTACGAAGACAATTTCGAGTAGTTAGATCCGTATCTATTAATTGTATTCGCTTGTCCAGCAACAGTAAATCCAAGAAGGTATTTCCTCTTGGATATGACGGCGTACTTGTAGCGTACAATTCTAGTTTATGCTCGATTTTTTTTTTTTTTTTTACACTAACGCGCACACAAAAGGGTATTGTGAAGTACCCTTAAATGTCAGAGCACTGTGCGAGCGTACGGAGAGGAAGTGGATAAAGAAAGGAGGTGTCGATGTATATTGGTCTTGAATGTCTGGACATCACAACCGCCAGGAAACACATGATCAGGCAGAACATTCCACATTCGTGTGGTTCGGCTAAAGAATGACTCTCTATGTTTATTTGTGCGCCTAAAGTCCACTTTCAACGTGAACTTTTGCGCATTCACAGATTGACGGGTATCGTGGGAAAATGTCTGAAACGACGGAAAACATTCAGCAAGTTCAGTTGAGCAACGACCGTGGTAATATCTATAGGAAAGGGATAGACATGGTACGTTGCGCCTGTGTTCCAACGACGGAATTGATCGACTTACGGCTGGGTCCCCAATAAGTTTCACTCCTCGCTTTTGCATCCTGTCGAGCACGTGTAATGCAGTTTTGGATGCGCCTGACCAAATATGGGAGTTGAACTCCATTTTTGGACGAATATACGCCTTGTAAATAGTTGCCAGGTTGGATGGAGTGAAGTATCTTTTGCATCTCTTAATGAATCCCATACATTTGGCTGCACTTTTCGCAGCTTCAACTATGTGGTCATTCCAGTTAAGAGTCGAATTAATTCGAGTGCCCAGGATTGATAATTCCTTGGCTTCGTCGAGGCAAGTGCCATTCATAGACAGTATATTTACTTTGGGGTTCACCTTTAACGACAAGAGGCAGCACTGAGTTTTTAAAGCATTGAATTCTACTCGGTTAGATAATCCCCACTGATATATCTTGTTGAGGTCTGAATTCAATGTATCAATCATAAGTTGCTGGTTGGTAGTGACGTTCGAAGAGTTTGGACGGGAGTGTTCGTATGAGTATGAGAAACTCAACGTGCTATCATCAGCAAACGAGTGAATTGGGTTGTGATTAATTGACAAGAGATCATTTATAAAGATGAGGAAGAGAGTGGCTGAGAGTACCGAACCCTGGGGAACACCTGCATTAATTTGATGGGAGACAGATTTGACACCATCAAGAACCACTTGAATTGAACGGCAAAAATATAGTCTCTTATCCATTGGATCAGGGAATTGTCCACTCCATATGAATGCAATTTTGCCAAACTCTGTCGAAGCCTTTTGAAATATCCAATGCGACTACCTTGCTTTCACTGAGGTAGTGGATGGAATGGCTCCACTTTTCGGTAAGGTACGTCATTAGATCTCCTATGGACCTGTTGCTACGAAAGCCATATTAGCGGTCATTGAGGAGGTCATTCGATTCCAGATATTTCGAAAGTTGATGGTGATAAGAGATTCCATTACCTTGGAGAGAATAGAAGTTAGTGCTATGGGTCGATAAGAAGAAAGGAATTTATTGTTACCCGTTTTGGGAATTGGCTGAATGTTCGCTGACTTCCATCTATTTGGGAAACGCCCAGTAGAATAAGATAAATGGAAGAGGAACATCTCTTCAAGAGGATTGGGGGAATGCCGTCCGGACCAGCGGACTTGTGTGCGCTTAGCTCTTTGAGTGCACGGGCAACAGTACGCATTCGGAAGCGAATCTGGCTCATGGTGTGCTGCTAATGCTCAAGTTGAGGTAGTACTGATGTGGTATCAGGCAGCGTTGAGTTGGCTGCAAAATGAGCAGCAAGTAGATTCGCCTTCTCTATTGCAGTGGTGACTGATTTGTCATCGACTATAAGGGAGGGAATGGATGAAGAGACTGAGTTTTGAATGTTTTTCACGAATGCCCAGAAGTTTCTACTACCTGTGGGAGAGTGTGGTATTTTTTGTCTCACTCTCTGGTCATGCAAGAAATTGGCGCGTTGAATATACGCATTCCAGTCATTCCTAGCTCTCTTAAATCTTTTCCGGTTTCCCTCAGTACTGTTTGATTTATACAACCGGAAGCTCAACTCTTTAGCCTTAATGACTTCTCTGCACCCGGAGTCGAACCACATATTTCTTTTGGGTTTGATACTCTCTACTCTGTGTGGAATAAAGGTCCGCATGCCAAGTACAATCTTGTCTGTCAATGTGTCCGCTATGGAGTCAACATCGTTATGGAGGAAAAATAACGACCAATTTAACCTCCCAAAAAAGTCTTTCAGACCTTCCCAGTTGGCTTTCTCATAGAACCATACTATTCTTTTGGGAGCTTTGTCATTAACGTTACTGTTGGTTAGAGGAAATTTAGCTGACACGACACAGTGGTGTGACGTGCCCAAGGGCGAAGAAACTTCAATTGTGTATTTGTTTGGGTGGGATGTGAGAAACAGGTCCAGTGTGTTGGCGAAAAGAGCATATATATCTGGTACCCGTGCTGGCTCATTGACAAGTTGAGTTAAGCTATCTGAATCAGCAAAAAGCTGGACATATTGACCTTCGGGTGTTGTTGTTACGGAGTGACGAAGCCACTGAGAGTTATGCACATTAAAATCACCCACAATAACGATTTCAGTGTGCGGATATAAAGTCAAAACCCCATCGATAGAATCAAAATCGATAGCGTTTGTTTGCCACCAGTCGCAGAACACATTGCCTCTTGTGTTTGTGATAAGGTTATCCCAGGCACTGTGCTTGGGATTGAGATCTCCCGCCATAAAGAAATAATTATTTTCCGAGTGTAACTTGAGAGTTCGAAAAAGGGTATCAAGTTCATCATTGATAAACTGTATACACCGTGGAGGTTCGGGAGCATAAGCAGAGATCACATATAGATGCTTTTGACTTTTCAAAGGAATATCTATAACGCAGGCTTCTAGTACCTGGAACTTGTATACATCTCTTCTTTAGACGACTTTGTGCTGTAGACCATTTTTAACTAAGACAGCGACCCCGCCCCCCTGCGTGGAATTTGGACGATCTCGTCTAATTACTTTATAATTTGGGTTGCCCAATTTGTGCCTTTGATTTAGCTTAGCTGGCCAAAGCACATCTGGGCGTTCAGCTTCCAGCAGATTGCTGAGATTATCCCTTCTTTCCATGCGGATTAGTAAAGTAAGATTCACAGCTATAATTTTTAGAGTTAATTCACCCACAGTGAACGTTATGATTATGATGCGGCTTCGTCTGGAAACAGGGTCGAATATATAATGTCCGTTCGGGCCACTTGTTCCGTCCGTTTTTTTTTCGATCATTTCGAATATGTTATCAAACGCAGCAAACTGTCCTTGTATGGACAGCAATATAGCTGCTATATCAGTATGTGCCTCTGGAGCAGGCGTTTTAATGATATTGCGAGATTATTCTATGATTAGTGTATTTTTTACTCCACCTGTCATTTGGGCGTATGACACACTTGGTGCCACATGGACAGTCACGGGAGACGAGCAAAAAGTTCGAGATTGATAAACTAAAAGATCCACGTAAAAGGGCGGAATATCAAGACGAACTAACGAATAGATTTAGCATCCTAGGGAATGACAGCAGTGAGGAAGAGGAAGCCAATAGTGTGGACAGTAAATTGGCATCGATCAGAGACACAATCAAACAAACAGCCAAAGAGGTATTAGGATTTAAGAAAACAACTAAGTCCAAACCTTGGTTTGACGATGAATGCAGGGCAAAGATCGAAGAACGTAAACGCCTCAGAATGATCCACCTAGAAGCATATGATGAAGTCAACGCAGTAAGATACGCGACAATTCGGAAAGAAACAACTAGACTGTTCAAACGCAAAACACGCGAATGGGAGAAAACTCGGATCGAAAAAATCCTAGAAAATGCCAGAACAAAAAAAATCAGAGCTATGTATAAATAAATTCAATTAGAAATGGCTACCGAGGAAGAGTCAAAATAATCCGAGATACAAACGGCTGTCTGGTGACAGAAACTAAAAATATCGTGACAAGTTGGAAGCAGTACTTTGAAAACCTGCTCAATGTGCGCACCCATCAACCACAAATAAACGCACCAGAAGTACATACAGCCGAGCCCCAGATCCCAGAGCCCTCTGTCGACGAAGTTGTAGACGCGATAAATCGACTGAAAAACAACAAGGCCCCCGGAATCGATTGCATACCGACAGAGCTTGTGAAGCATGGGGGGGGGGGCAACCGCTCGAAAGATCCACCAACTGGTTAAAATAATATGGGACAAGGAAGTCATTCCGGGAGAATGGAAAACCGCAATAGTCATCCCTATTTTCAAAAAAGGCGACAAATCTGACTGCGAAAATTACAGAGGAATATCATTGCTCCCAATCACATACAAAATATTAACAAATGTCATACTGGCAAGAATCACGCCGTACGCAGAAGAAATATTGGGAGACTACCAATGCGGATTCCGCAGGAACCGGTCAAGAAGCGACCAGATGTTCACAATAAGGCAACTGCTCGAAAAGAAGTGGTAATACGGAGAGACGGTTCACCAACTGTTCGTGGACTTCAAAAAAGCGTACGACTCAGTCACAAGGCAAAGACTCTACCATATTGAGGTAGGGATCCCGAAAAAATATGCCACCTTCATTCAAATCTGCATGAACGAAAACAAAGGGCAAGTTAGAATAGAAAACCACCCCTCAGAATCATTTGAAATCCGGGACGGACTAAAACAAGGGGATGGCCTCTCACCATGCCTGTTTAACCTTGTCCTCGAGTATGTTATCGGAAAGGTACAAGACGACAACACTGGACGGGATGATGAAATCATCATGCAAGCAGCAGAAGAGGTGGGCCTAGAAATAAACGAAGACAAAACGAAATAGATGATTACGACGGGAGCAGGTGGACCTCAGAGAACACATATAAACGTCAGGGGCAAGATATTTGAAAATGTCAAAGAATTTAAATATCTGGGAACGATACTGACGACCAGAAACGAAACTTCAAAGGAAATTAACAAAAGACTACATTCCGACAACGCTAGTTGGCATGCAGTCAGTAAACTGCTGAAATCCAAACTGCCATCACGGAATATAAAACTCCGTGTCTATAGAACCATAATCATGCCGATTGTTCTATACGGATGCGAAACGTGGGCTCTCACAAAACGGGAAGAGAACAAATTCCACGTATTCGAGAATAAAGTTTTAAGGGGTATATTTGGCGGTAAATTTGACGAGGAGTCAGGACAATGGAGGAAACTCCACAAGCACGAATTGGAAGAGCTATACCGCAAACCTACAATAGTGAGAGTAATCAAATCGCGAAGATTAAGATGGGCCGGACACGTAGCGCGAATGGGCAACGATAGGACCGTGCGTCGAATTCTTGATGGTAAACCAACGGGAAAGATACCGACAGGACGGCCGCGACGGAGATGGGGGGCAATGTTAGGTTTGACCTCGAGGAGATCGGATCGAATGGTCGAACGTGGAAGGATAGCGCACAGGACAGGGGACAATGACGGAGTCGAGTCGGTGAGGTAATGAACTTCCGGGTTCCTACAGGCCAATAAACGATAATAATATAATAATAACATTCAAATATCACCTCTTATATCCAACGAATTTGTACATAGATAATATTAAATGTCAATTCAGAAATTATGGTACGCAAAAAAGTAGAACAAAACAAAAAGACATTGTGCAATTTAAAGTGGTTGTGAAGAGCCAGTAAGTTAATTAAGAAAAAACAACTGTAAATAGAGCAGCATTTAATCTTACGTGAAAAATGTATTTTTTTTTAAATAAATGCGCATTTTAAATACAAAAAAAAAGTATATCTGTGGGGTTTCTAGCAGATACACACACGACTAGAAAAGAAGAACACCACCAAAAGCGCATCCATTAAAGCCGTATACCATAGCAATAATATACCATTACCACATTAGTCGAATGGATTTGAGTTTAGAAATTAAATTGACATACGCGGCAATGGCCTGATGGGTAAGAGCTTTGGTTCTTTTAGTGATTCTAACCGTGATAGCGTCGGTTGGAATCACTCGCTCTTTACTATCGTCGCAAACGCTATATATCGATTAAGTAGTTTTCGTAGAGGGCGTTGTAAAGTTTGGTAAACCGAAAACAATAGCCGAGTAAATTTGAATAATCGTTGTTAGGTTTGTCTAACAATTTTATTTCTATTTCTTGGTTTATTGATTTACAAATCGTTCGTTGATATGTTGGTTATTCTCACTGGCGTCTTTAGATATGTAATTGCAAGTGTTGCATCTGGGCTATTGCCGATAAGTATACAGTGGAAAAAGTGTGATCATCAAATTATATTGACGTTAAATTTGTAACTGAAGAGTGCTGAACATCAGTTTATATTGCTGGAGAAGGTGTAATTGATAGATATTGGCTTAAAGTGGTATCGCCGATACGTATGCAGTTGAAAGTTGTTGAACATCAAATTATATTGGCGTTAAAGGCGTTGGCTATTTCCACTGGGGTTGCAAAGTGTTGATCAACTGCGCCATCGCCGATAAGTATGCAGTTGAAAAAGTTTTGATCATCATATAATATCGACGTTGAATGTGTAACTAAAAAGTAATGAACATCAGTTTATATTGCCGTAGAATGTGTAATTGAAAGATGTTGGTCATCAAGGCGGTTTCCGATACCTGTGCAGTTGAAAAGTGTTGATCACTAAATTATGTCGCCGTAGAATGTATAGCTGAAGACTGCGTGCCCATGATCATCACCTTATATTGCCGTTGAATGTGTAATTGAAGAGTACTGTTCATAGATTTATATTGCTGTTCAAGGTGTAATTGAAAGATGTTAGGTTTGAGCGCGCCCAAAGGTACATAACGTTTGATTGAAATTGTTACCTACACGTCAAGGTTATGGTCTGCCTTCAAGAGAAAGTAAAGGAATCTCCTTGATCCTTTTTTTTATATACTTCAATTATTAGACCGATAATTAAAAGTTACAATAAGTAATACAGCTAACTTATAATAGATTGGTTATATAATAATTGTTTACATGTCATTTGTTACATTTTCCAAACTGTTTTTTTTTTTTTACATGCGCTTATGATTTAATGGGATTTAGATGAATTGGTAATTTTGGTTTTCCTGGAAGAGGTCAGAAAAAAAACCAGGAACTCTGTTTATTTTAACTTAGCCTACTTAAAATTACTTAAAATAACTTAATATAATCTTATTTATAATTTGCAATAATTGATATTGCCATAATAGTGCCAATTTCATAAATAAATAAATTCTCGTTTTGATTTAGGGTAGTAAGGGATAAGATCAGGTAACAGCTCAATTGAAAAGTCCCCGGCCTTCCATAGTAAAACACATTTTTTTGGCAAAATTCGTTTTTTTTTATTCAACATAATTCCCTTCGAGGGAGATACACTGATTATAGCGACCCTCCAACTTTTCGATACCTTTTTTGTAATACGATTTGTCCTTTGCTTCAAAATAGGCCTCAGTTTCGGCGATCACCTCTTCATTCGACGAAAATTTCCTCCCAGCGAGCATTCTTTTGAGATCTGAGAACAGGAAATAGTCGCTGGTGGCCAGATCTGGAGAATACGGTGGATGCGGAAGCAATTCGAAGCCCAATTCATTGATTTTTGCCATCGTTTTCACTGACTTGTGACACGGTGTATTGTCTTGGTGAAGCAGCACTTTCTTTTTCTTCAAATGCGGTCGTTTTTCGGCGATTTCGTCCTTCAAACGGCCCTATAACGCTGTATAATAGTCGCTGTTGATGGTCCTTCTTTTTTCAAGATAGTCAATGAAAATTATTCCGCGCGCATCCCAAAATACAGACGCCATAAACTTGCCAGCCGACTGTTGCCCTTTTTGCACGCTTTGGGGCGGGTTCATCGTGTGCAGTCCAATCGGATGCCTGTCGATTGGACTTCGGAGTGAAATGATGGAGCCATGTTTCATCCATTGTCACATATCGACGCAAAAACTCGGGTTTATTACACTTGATCATCTCCAAACACTGCTCCGAATCATCAACTCGTCGTTGTTTTTGGTCAAAAGTGAGCTCGCGCGGCACCCACTTTGCACAGAGCTTTCTCATACCCAAATATTCGTGAATGATATGATGTACACGTTCAGTTGATATCTTTAGAGTGCCTGCTATTTCATTCAATTTCAATTTACGGTCATTCAAAATCATTTTTCTAATGTTTTCGTCGGTAACAACCCATTTTGGGGGTTCACTGCGTTCACCGTCTTCGGTGCTCATTTCACCACGTCTAAACTTAGCATACCAATCCTTGATGGTTGATTTTCCTGGGGCGGTGTCTGGAAACTCGTCATCAAGCCAAGTTTTTGCTTCATCTGTATTTTTTCCCTTCAAAAAGCAATATTTTATCAACACGCGAAATTCCTTTTTATCCATTTTTTTCACAATAACAGAAGTTGCTTCACTCAAAATACTATAATTCACAAACTAATAATCCGACATCTGTCAAATTTATACACGCGTCTTTTGAAGGTTAGGGCTAGCTAAAAATTTAGTTCTAGTGCCGCCATGTATGTGTCAGGCCGGGGACTTTTCAATTGGCCTGTTATGTTCTTGAAGTAGGAGGGTGCCATTCGGTTGTGTGTTAAAAGTAAGAATCTTGGAGAATGGTTGAATGTTGTTGTATTGGGTTTTCCAATAGGGCCTTGACAACTTTGAATTTAATTTGTGAACGCACCCTTTCGCGGTAGCCATATGAACGAGGTCGGGTTCCACTCATAAATGTTTTGATTGTATTTCAAGCCGATAATAAAGTTTTTGAAATATCGCAAATGGTTTGCGTTTTATTAAAAAAAAAAATTGTCAAGTCCGTAAACCCATTATTTGAATTGATTGGGTGTCAATTCGGTGTTGTGGTACACGACCTCGTTTAGATCGTTAACCAGTCTGCTTGAGATGAAGAGGGTTTATGGGGGTTCTTTAAGGATCATATTATATTAAGGATCGCCCGAAGAACCACCCATCGTCCTAACCCAACTCCCCTTTCCCAACCTGCAATACATTACCGATCATAGCCTCTAACCTGCATAAGAACAGTAGAAAGCTCTGCTTCAATCATTTCTTACCTGAAATATAAATCCACGGCAATATCATCATCTTGCCATGGCATCAAACAAATCATATCATCCAAACCATTTCGGCTCATCTTTCACGAACCATTTAGGAACTGATCGGTTCCTCTGGGCGGCAACCATGTTAATCAAACACACACTGCGTTTTTTTTCCCTATCATCCGTTGGTCCCAAGCCAAGCTGGGTAAGTTGTACGTCTGCAACCAAATTTCCCATGATCGATCGCCTAAACCGATAACCGATCATCGAGTTGAACACGACCATAATTGTGGTCCAAACAACCATATCAACGGCCGTGTCCCACGATCAGTTTTTCTAAATCAAACAATCTCCAATCCTAGCCCTTGCCATCGCGGACAAATTTTCTGTTGACTTAACATCACAGAAAAGTCTATTCCTGCCTTCGGCAATATTTTCTATTGCTTACAATGACATGGCTTTCACCAGATCGTGTAAACAACCAATGTTCCCATGCTTCATTAGCTAATGCAAACAAATGCGCATTTTAGCGCTTGCCCTTCGAAATAGCGTTTCTGTGTATACAATCTATTTCTGCATCCGGCAATACCATCTATCGTTTACGATAGCAATGCCTGCAGCCCCTGTTGCTTGTTCATTTATTTGAACAGCTGCAGGATTGATCGCTCTCCCTCACATCTAACGGCCGATGCATTATCGTTGTCCGCACTTCCAGTGTATGGACAACTAACCAGATCAGCACGATCACATGGAAGTACTTCCCATCAAACCGAATCGGTTTCTCATTGGCCGCCACTAGAATGAAATATCGAATTTGTTTTTCACCACAGCAGAGGGGAATCCACCCCAGTGCGTCTGGCGATACGATTGACTCAACGTCTCGAGGAGTCAGATCGCAATCCCCGTCGCGTACACATACGCTGGTGAGTCAGATTTTAACCGTACAACCACGCACGTGTGTCGCGGTCATTGCGTATCGGAGTCAGTTTTTCATCCACCGAGGTGTTCGTACACACCAAGAGTCAGATCTTAACCACCGCTGCATGCACACACGAAAAAGTCAACTGTCACCCCTAGTCGCGCACCAACAATACGGTTCGCGATGTGTTTCCTTTAAACGCAGTCGAGTCGAGTAGAAAATCCGCGCCATTATAATAATCCAAAGAACGAGAATTAAAAAAAAACGGAATCCTACTGTGTTAGTGTACATGTGAACAATAATTATAAAATAAACGATCGTGAATACAGAATGTTTAATAAACAATATAATACTTTGTTGGAGGTTCGTACCCAGTGTATAAAACTACTCTTTGTACTTCATGCGTCTAAGTGCTACTGATTTGTAAATTGCAGTAAAGGCACAATATTTTTAAATTGTACAGAATATTGAAGAAATAAAAAACATTAACATTAAAATTACACCAGTATGTTTTCTTTGGAGAGCTATTGTGTTCGCTTTTGTGCTCTATTCCTTCCGGTAAGAGCAATTTTTAGAGTAATATCGGTGGTGTTTCCATTGAATCTGCGTCCGTGTTGACGTACTAGTAGAAACCAGCCACAGGTTCTGATTTGGAGACAATTGCGGTAGAGTTCCCATATTGGAGGAGGGTGATGGTAGGTCTGTTATTATAGGCTTGGGATTGTTATGGAGGTTTTCGATAAAATGTACAGACAGTTCTAGGATCCGTCTATCCAGTCGTTCGATGCCTGTGGTGTTGTAAAGATTGTTGTTACTATGGTATCTATATGAGTTGGCCCTTGATCCTAGTCAAGGTGTCCTTATAACATTTGCGACGATAGTGAAGAACATGTGATGCGAACCGACGCTATCCCGGTTAGAATCACTAAAAGATAGAACCCAAGCCCAACGCATCAGCCCACTGCCACACGTACGGATTCGATTTAAAAAAAAACTCAAATACACTCAACTGATGTGGAAATGCTATGTATCTTTTTGCTGTAGTATACGGCTTTAATGGATGTCCTTTGATTGTTCGATTTGTCTTTTAGGTGGTGTTGTTCTCCAGTATGTCGTACACACATAAAGACATCAACTGCAATTCTTCCGTTGACGTTCCAAAAATGGAACATCGACCCTTGGTATTCAACGGATATTCTAGTAATTCTTCCGTATAGGACAACTTTTGATTTTGAGTCAACGGATATTTCTGTTGTGGAATTTTTATTTTGTATTAATTGTTCCGTATAGGACAATTTTCAATTTGTAATCAACGGCTATTTCCGTTGAATAATACTTTTAAACTTATGTTTCGTACAGGAAAAATATGAACATGCATTCAATGGATTTTAGGTTCTGTACAGAAAATATGTATATAATAAATTCTGTGATTGTTTAATTTTCATTTAATTTTTGCAACATTTTTTGTTTTCGTTTTATATTCTTAGTTTCCAACTTATATCATCATCATCAACAACCGGATCCGGTCTTGGCCTCATTTAGCAAGTCTCTCCACCGGTATCCGGTCCATATCCGAGACTTGTTAAATTGTCCATAATAAAATTGTTTTTCCGGGCAAGGTTATGATTATGCAAAAAGAGAACGCTTGTGTCGTGCAGTAATACATAAACACCAAGAAGACCCTGACTTCTTTAACAAACTTCTTCCCTCCCCTTCGACATGTACGCTCTGACTGAGACCAACCTTATCCCCAGTATTAATAGTCTTGAACTATTTCCTCCCTCCTTCATTGTTTTTCGCGATGACAACGCGAGAAGGTCCCAATACCCCCTGCCGTGGAGTGCTATTGCCACTCATAACAGACTCGCTTCGTCTCTAATTGCCATCTCTTCTTCTCCGGATCTCGACTGGCACCCTAAATCTCTTTTCATTATCTGCTTCTATATACCTCCTTCATGTCCCATCATATCTTATGAACTCGCAATAGAAGCGGTAGATAACCCAACTGAATTGAGCACCTCCCTAGACGATATTGTCGTTCTTGGCGACTTTAACCTCCCCCATCTCCAATGGACGTTGGCTATCGAACAAGCCTTCTACGTCTTAAACCCTACTAGTTCCAAGGAACGTATTTTTATAAATGGTCTCACCGACTCATGTCTCCATCAAATAAGTTATGTCCCTAATCATATGGGGAGACAACTGGACCTCGTGTTCACAACGGACCCACACAAGTCCTCAGTTGCCCCTAGTCCACACGCCCTCTCTACCATTGATAATTACCAGCCCCCGCTGCTCTTATCCATATATCTCAATCATGAAACCCAGCCTTCTCTACCTCACGACAGCTTTTCCTACAACTTCCACAAAGCTAACTTCTGCCTTCTAAATGAGTATCTTAGCAAAACAGTGTTTCGCTTTGATCATCTGGGGGCAGAAGAAGCGACTGCCACTCTCTACAAGGAGATCTTTGGCGGACGTTTTTAGATTGTCCTAGTGTTCCGCCGAACACTTTGCAGGTAAACACTAACAAGCGAAGAGACACTGTCAAAAATAAATCCAACACGGAGAAATTTGTTTTCAGCTACTGTTTATTGTTTTACGTATTTTTAGGTTTAATTTTTTGTTCTTAAGTTACAGCCTTTAACTTAAGATTACCACCGTTAAATATCGACACACGCGCGGACCGACTTCCTCTGCAGGATCCTGTAATTATCCTCACGTGACGGATGCTCGAAGTCTGCCTCCTCTTCGTTCGAAAGTTCGTTATCCACTGTGTACCCTCGCTCAAGAGCCTAACTTCTCTCCTGCTGTTCGATAAAGACTGACCGGACCTATCCTACAAATATCCGCTTTGGATTAATCAGCCCGCATTTGGAAAGGGAAATTTTCACATCCAATCTGCTAACAGAATTTACCCCTCGTATCTGTTAACAGCATAACATTTCCCTTTGTATCTTAAAGGAGAATTTTCCATACGATCTGGAAAAGAGAACTCTTACCTACTTATCATCAGTATCATCATTCGATGTCGGTGGTCGGAATCATGTTTCTTGTTTCAAGATCGGATGCCGCCGCTGTTCTCCGATCTTTCCTTAGTTTATTTGCTCTGCACATCTGGCATGCGGCAAAGGTCGCCTGTATTTCGGATGTATACGTGGACTATGGGACGTACGGCTTTGTTTCCCTTTCCCATCACAAACCTCTGGGATAGTGTTGATTTTTCATAGCCACCAGAATAGGCATCCGTTGTTCGGTTTATTATTCCTAGCGATCCCTTTTTGGCCACCATAATTATCCTTGGGTAGGATAATTATATTTGCTTTACCCTACAGGAACAGCGTTTTAATCGATTGCTGTTTCTCCGCAATGGCTTTGTTTGGGCACGTGCGCCTGTCGGTTTTGGGATCTTGCACGGAATTAGAGGTACTAATTGCCTTTAGCTACCCGAGTATGCCTCCCTGGTTCGGTTAATTTACCGAAGATGTAATTCCTTGGAAACATCGTGCAGATGTTTAGGATGGGAGATCTGTATGCGATGCTTGCAGCGTTTGACGCATTGCTTAGATGTGATGCTTTAGCTTCCCTTTTGAATTGGGTAGAATACCATGTATGGATGCGTTGAACTCGATCTTGAAAGCTTTTGAACGTTAAGTTGCTTGGTTTTTGCTATCGGGCTCAACGTTGTTGCAATCTCATATAGCCTTTATTACAGGTATTGTAATGACTATTGGCCGCGTCTCTGTGGGCACGTGTGCTGCGAAAGGTGAGTAGAGTTCCTTGGCGGAAAGGATAACTCACCTGTAAGGAGTTGTATGGTTCGTAGAACGGCTACAGATCTACTATGCCATCGCCTTATATGTCCCCTATTCTCGTCACGGGTCATCGGTTTCATCGCCGCCATGGTACAACCGCACAGTCCGTACTCTTCGGAACAAAAGAAATAACTTGTGGAAAATTTTCCTCAAAACGCGTTCATTCCAAAACTACTCCAACTATCTCGGTTTCTTTTATACATTTTCCGACCTCTACAACTCCCTCTACTCCAACTAGCTCACAAAAACACGCTCCAATTTGATCAATGACCCCAAATCTTTTTTCCACTTTCTATATTACAGACGTAAATCCATCGCCTATCCTAACTCCCTTTCTTATGATGCGACTACTTCAACCGAGTCCCTAACTATTGCCAATCTATTTGCTTCGTTTTTCAATAAAGCCTTCACAGACATATCCTTCGAGCTCAATCCGTCTTACTTCAAAGACTTGCCCGAATTCTCCCTCGGTCCTTTCACCCCTCAAATTATTCAGCATCACGTAGTTGGGGAGAAATTGAATTTACTCAAAGACGAGTTCAGCCTGATGACTCCCAGCTGTATTTATAAAGAAATGTTCCTCTTCTCTTTCTCTCCCCATATCAAAGATATTCAATCTATCCCTTTCACGTGGTATCTTCCCTAGTATTTGGAAATCCTCCTATGTCACCCCCATACATAAAAAGGGACCTAAAAACGATATAAGCAACTACCGTCCCATCGCCAAACTGTCTCATATCTCCAAGCTGTTCGAAGGGATTCTTTACAACGCGTTATATTTCCATTGTAAATCCATCATCTCACCCAACTAGCATGGTTTCCTTTTGGGAAGGTCGACCACGACGAATCTGATCGAGTTCTCATCCCATACTCCCCGTTCCTTAGAGAATGGCAACGAAGTCGATGTAATCACCGCCGATTTCAGCAAGGCCTTTGACAAAATCCCCCATAATCTCATCCCCTTTAAGCTGTCCTCCCTAGGTTTCGAACCCGTATTGATCAAGTGGTTGTCTTCTTATCTGAAAGACCGGTCCTACCGTGTCAAATTCAAATCCTCCCTTTCCAATCCCTTTCTTCCCACGTCGGGGGTTCCGCAAGGCAGGCATCTAGGTCCCCTCCTATTTATCCTTACTATCAATGACGTTGACTCCATTATTAAATACTCATCCATCTCCCTCTATGCGGATGACGCCAAACTCTACAAAACGATCATCTCTCCTCTCGACTCCTCACTTCTCCCAACGAATCTCGACAGCCTCTCAACTTGGTGCCCTAATAACTGCCTTGATCTCAACGTTGTCAAATGTCACTCCACCACCTTCTCCCGCAAACGCCCCCCCCCCCCCCCCCCCCCGTAAAAACCACATCCCAACTTCCTGTTAAACCAGCAGATATCATATGTACCCTCGATACGTCACCTCGGGATCTTATTTGACAGGGAGCTTAGCTTCATCCCGCATATTGATGATATTATTCTTAAGGCCAACTCTGCCCTTGGGTTTGTGAAACGCTGGTCTAAAGAATTCTCTAATCCTTACGTTTCCCGTTCTCTCTACATAGCCTTCGTCCGCCCTCTTCTTGAATACGCCAGTCAGGTCTGGTCTCCACACCATTCGTCCCATATTCGCAGAATCGAAAGCGTGCAACGTCGTTTTCTGCGTTTTGCCCTCCGCGGACTGAACTGGGCGAATCCTCTAAATCTCCCCCAAATGCACAAGCCGGCGCCATCGGATTAACCTCAACACACTTGAGGAGCGTAGAATTCATGTCGATATGCTTTTCATCCACCGTCTGCTTTCAGGCACAATCAACTTCCGAAGCCTGCTCCCTATCATTGCACTTCACACTAACGCCCGTAACCCGCGAAAGCCTCGTCTCTTCTATCGGCCCACCCACCACACTTCTTACGGCTCTAATGAACCCGTTTCGCGAATGCTGAGATCGGCTAACTCTTACCCTACCTCCTTCGATGTCCACCTTTTATCTACTACACTCAACCGCCGTCTCCTCTCTTTCCCCACCTGACCTTGCCCCGCCCACCGTCTATTCCCTCACAACCCGTACACATTCCAACACATTTGCCCTATACTGTTCGCTGTCTCACTTATGCCACATTTGCCACCCCCACATACACTCGCTCTTCCCCAGCCTCCTACCACCCCCACCGCGAAGTCCTCTTCTTCCTTGTTTTTTTTTGTGATTGTTTCTGTTTTTGTTTCTTTTTAATTATATGTTTTTTTTTAAATTATAAATATAAATATATATATATACATTTTGTTTTGCATTAATTACTACTTTAGTTTTTTAGTCTTAAGTTAGTTTATAAGGATGATTGTTTTGTAGATAGCTTGAATTAAGCCGAATAAATCATTATCAAAGGTTTGTGGTCTAATGACTTCATCTGTATGAAGGACGCATACCATGAACTTGCACAGCCCTCACAGTTGGCGTTTGGAGAACCCTGACGAAATCAGAGAAAAACAATTTAATGAACAAATTGTGAGACCAAGGGATCTGTCTCCTACCTTGAACTTACCAATTTATGTAAAATATTTCCAAAATAGATATTGCTAGAAGACTTTCCTTGAGAACCGAGACGGACAAATGAATCAAAAATTATAGATGCCCTGCGCACTATAATTTCGAGGTGCGAGCTTATCAAAACGGGGTTTACGCAATAGGTGGATTGGGCGGTTGGAGCGAATTTTGTAGCCTCGTCGATCACCTGGTCTCAACCCATTGGGTTTTTATTTATTAGGGTGCTTTTAAAGACAGAATCTACGCTTAACGAATCTAAAAATAAGGAGCACCTACTGCAACGAATCAATGAAGCTGCTCAAAAAATTCATTCAGTTAGCCTGAGAAGCCTTAAATGGTCATTTTTGCGTAGATGTCGAGCATATATTAGAGCAGATGGAAATCATTTTGAGCTTTTATTATAAAATTCTCTTCATTTACAAACGCAGTGTTCACTTGACGTTCGAACGGCAAAGACGTTGTATATCGCCTTCCTCGCCACACATCGAATACAAACTGAAAGAAAATGATATGTGATATGTGAATAGTGTAAACCACAAAAAGAAAGTGTAACAAAGAAAACAAAAAACGTGTAAAAGAATACGTAATAATAATAATGGACATATAGCGTATTGCGACGATAGTGAAGAACGTGTGATTCGAACTGACGGTATGATGGTTAGAATCACTAAAAAATTACCAATGGTCAACACATCGGGCCACTGCCGCGTGTGCAAATTCGATTTATAAACTCAGGTACACTCAACTAATGCCGAACTGTTATGTTATCGCTATGGTATACGGCTCTGATGCTTTTGCTTATTCGAATTTCCTTTCGGTGTTCTTCACTATATGCTTGCATATTGTGTGTGTATCTGTTAGAAACGCCTCAGACACTACTCATTAAACCAACAAAATATCCAGCTAAGTTATACGAATAACGGCAACATTATGACGTATGAGCAGCTAGCAGCGGCATACCAACAACAACAAGCGATGATAAATGAAATGTTACATAAAATCAACACAATGGAAAACCAAATGCAATCGCAGGTATGTGCCTTTATCCCTTTGCCAACAGAATGCCGTACAGACGAAGAAGAGCTGGAAAGGGAAACCTCTGCAGTTTAAAAGAAAAGAAAAACTGATAACAATCATAAACAAAATACAATACCGACTGTAAACAATATGACGTCAGTTCGTCATTCAACAAAAGAGATTACCAAAGAAAGAAAAACTCCCCTGCAACCACCAATCAATGTGAGGAATATAAGGGAATTTAATGCATTTAGAAATGCGATTTTATCTGGTGTGACAGACAAAATTCAATTCAAAGCATTATTTAATAATGACATAAAAATAACATGCGAAACAGAAAATGCATACAGAGCAGTTAAAGAGAAATTACAATCCTTTAAGACGGATGTAAGAGCCCAAGACTTAGAGTATCATACTGTGGCGGTTCCACCAAACGCCACTGTCTACTTACCCGAAGAACCCCCAATAACTACAACCCAACTCCCATTATTTCCCACCAATGCAATTGCATTAGCACCTGTAAATGCTTCACGCATCAAGTTTCCCTAACGTATATTCTAAAAGCCCTGGAAGAGAATTCTTACCTTCATGCATCAATTCGCGTTCAAAATTCCCTACAAGAATTCTGCCCAGCTTTAGGATCATAAATCCCAAAACCCAATTCGGCACCTTCGGTTGCCAGGCAAATCCCAATATTACCATATGCATTTTCCCTAGATGTATTTCTGTAAGGAAACAATTCGGTTCACACATAATGTAACCATCATAACTAGGGAGAATAAACATTGCGTCGCCTATTCCCAACCTCACCATGTGTACAATAAATTCCCTTACATACACATTGGTTGGCGACCTTTTCACCCAACGATAAACAATCCAACGCAGCTGCATACGATTAGCGCAATAGACGCTAAAACCAATTTCCTTAGCACGCACCATGTGCAAACAAAAGAACGCTGTTCTTCAGCAGGCAATCCGGCGATACGACAAACAATTCAAATTGTTTCAAGTATCCCAAATACATCGAGCAGCTAATGAGTTGCAACTTGTTTACTCAGTTGAACTCTCAGCTCATAAATCCCTTTATGTCTTTTAATTTCCCGCATCCGGCTCATGACCTCGCGGCATGAGCAAACAGAAATCCAATTAGCACCCAATGAGATCCGGCTTATTTACTTAGCCGAACTCACATCTCATTGATGCCCATTATCCCTTTCAATTTTTCCGATTCGTTCTCACGGCCTTGTCCATGAAAGAACCAATGTTCACACATACATGCGTACCACTACGATCTTTGCTATGAATCCGGTTACCTACCCCCAAAGAGAGACTTCGCCGTTCTCTTGGAATAGGAAACGCACCCTTAACTAAGAGAGCCAGTATCAGCAGCCGAATTTCCTTTGCCAGCGAATTCATATCGATGAGTCTTGTTATAAAATTAAAGCTCATTTAATTTTAAAAATTATCCCTCCCCCTTTGAAGAATTAACATCGCGTGTCTTCACATACATCCTTCCCCCCCTCCTTCCCTTCCCTCCAAATTACTAAATTCCCTTTACCATTACAATAGAATATCCCCTTTACAATAGAATATAATTTAAATAAACGTAAAACCCATTTAAAGCCCCATTCACATTGCAATAGTCATCTTCTTTGTATTAGCCATAGCCGCCCCCTATTAGCCATCTCGGCCGCTTCCTCGAAATCACTAGCGTGGAAGCGGAACGTAAAAGGATGTGTGGCGAAAGACACGAGATTGTTCCTTCTTGTGGTTTGAGCGGTCGACGCGTGTAGTTCGTGTTTGCTTAAGAGGATGGTTTATTAATAAAACAAAATTTAAAATTAATCGTGTGTATTGAAATACAAAGAAAAAACCAGTTTAAAATTAATCGGGTGTATAGAAATACAAAGAGAAAAATTGTAAAATTAATCGTGTGTATTGTAATACAAAGAAGAAAAAAACAAGTTTAAAATTAATGTTGAAATACAAAGAAAAACCCAGTTTAAAATTAATCGTGTGTATGTATGTACATTATTATAATTAGAATAGAACCAAATAAAAAGATCGGAGACCCTTAAATTAATCAAATAAGTTTTCATTTGTGACCCGTATCGCTCTCCAGCTCCTACAGCAGAATCAACCAAATCCAGCGTGTACGCACACACAATACGATACAGGGGTAAGTTTTGTGGACACAATAAATGAATAATTAATTGTTAACTTATTTTTAACTGTCTTTACCCATCCTCTGACCGAGCTGGTCGTCCTTTCCTTTGCTCCCCGGTGCACATGGGGACGCGTTCATTCGGAGTCGGAAACTTGTGTCAAGTCGTTAATAATTTCACGATAAATGTGGTAAAGTGCCTGTTGTGTCTAGTCATTAATAATTTTATGAACGACGAATTAAAGCGCCTGTGGTGACGAGTCCTCAGTAAATTGTTATTCGAAATTAAAAGATCATGTATTACCAGACAAAAATAGACTCCGTAAAATAGATCACAAACAACATCAGTGTTTTATTTTTCCCATCTCCTTTGGTGGACGGTTCGTTGTTGAGGTTCGTATTTGGGCGTTTCGTTCGGTTGTATTCGATGGAACTTTGTTTAGCAGCAAGTGGGTTGGCGGTAGAACTCTCGCCCAAGCAGGCGTGTTATCCATTTCAAAGTTCATTTAATTATCACCCCCCACCCTATTGCAATCTCGTGTCGGCACATGAATATCCTTTATCAATATCAACATATCACATACAAATACAATAGAATATTCCCACATACAATAGATCAATAATTAAAATAAATTAAAACCCCTATTTCAAAATCACTAACATACTGCACACAGCCATAGTCTCCCTAATAGTCTCCCTAATTCCGTTTCCACAAAACAACAATCGCCTAAAAGGATATTGAATGGAACGACACGAGATTTCCGGGCTTGTAAAATTAACCGTGAGTGGAGATAGTCGTGTGTGCGCTCGGTCATTATTATGTGAAAAGAAAATATTTAAATCAGTGGTCCTTTGTATGTTAAACTTAAATTACAAACTGAAAACCAAGCAATAATTAAAGGATGTGACAGAATATTAATATGTGAAAAGAACATATTTAAATGAGTTAGTACAAAAGAATAACCAATTGAGCTCATTCGTGAAGGTGGTTCTTTGGATGTTAACCTTAACTTACAAACTGAAAAACAAACAATAGTTACTTAAATTACAAACAGAAAAAGAAAGCAATAGTTAAATATGTATAATAATATATAAAGTAATAAAAAAAAAGAAAAGGAAAATAAAATAGTTAATAAATTTAAACAAGAAGGAGATTTCATTAGTGACCCGCATCGCTCCCCATCCACCTGCAGCAGAAGCCGAAATTGCCCACGTCTCACCGAGCAAGAACAGCAAGGGGTAAGTTTTGTGAAGCAAAGTCTGCCAAAAACAATATAAATTGTTAAAATATCTTTAACAGGCGTCACGACCTCTTACCCCACAATACCTACCAATTAAAAAGTGAGAAGCTATTTATATTCGTAATCAGATGATTTCCAGCTTCAATCTCCATAGATATAATTGCAAATGAATTATGCTCACTACATCATAAAGTGGTAAATGTAACAAACATCAGAAAAAGCACCATATGGGATAATGGAGAAAAAAAGTCTTTAAAGCCTTCCCATTGTCTTATGTCGACATAGTTCAAATCAGTATATGAAATCCAAGAATTATTATGGTGCAACGTATCGATTAAACCACCCGAAAAGGTCAGATCGATACCTCAATGTAATAATTGCCAACAGCTTGGTCATAAAAAAAATTTCTGTAAGTATAATTCAAGATGTGTTACGTGTGCTGGGCCTCACCACACAACCCAATGGTCGAAACAACGCAACAACGTAGCAAAATGTGCGCTTTGCCACGAGAATGGCCATCCAGCTAGTTACAAGAGATGCTCAATGTATCAATAAAAATTAAAAGCTCAGCATCCATAGAAAACTCAAAGACTACAATCAAAAAATACAGAGCGAACGGGGCCAACTACAACTGGTACTAACAACACACAAATGTACAATAAACCAAATGAGAAAGCAGATAATAAAAGCAGGCGTACCACAAGGAAGTATCCAGGGACCTTTCCTCTACTTACTATACACAACAGACATTCCAACAACCAAGACCACACTCATAGGCACCTTTGCAGATGATACAGTTATAATAGCTGACGATAATAAAAAAAAAAAGCTACACAACAATTGCAACATACACTCAACGAAATTACCCAATGGACCACTGATTGGAAAATTAAACTCAACGAGATGAAATCTATTCACCTAACATTTACATTGCGACGATCATATAGCAATATTTCTACATATCTCAATGGAATTCCAGTTCCCAAAGTAGATTCAACGAAATATCTCGGTATACGGACTAAACTGGAGCCATCATCATTATTATCGGCACTACAACCGGGAACCGATCTTGGTCTTATTTAGCAAGTCACTCCATTGGTCCCGATTTCGAGCCGATGTCACCCAGTTTGGCACTATCAGAGCCTGGGCGTCCTCCTCTACGCCATCCCTCCATCGCGGACAAAGCCTGCCACGCTGTCTCCTTCCATACATTCTGCCGCAAAGGACATTCCGGGCAGGCTCCTCTTCGGTCATTCTAGCTTGGTATCCCGCCCACCGGAGTCTACCGAGCTTGATTTTTCTTACAACATTAGCTTCAAGGTAGATTGCGTACAACTTATGGTTGTAGCGTCTCCGGACGCGTCATCCCTCACATACGGGGCCAACAATTTGCACTACTTCAAATTCGTGCTCCACTGCCCTGATAGTTTCACCAACGTTGGGTCTTCTCTGTGCGGAAGTTGCCACCATCTGCTTAATTTTTCTCTTATTAATGTGCAGTCCCAGTTTTTGTGCCACCTGCTCGTTATTTGTGAAGTAGTTCTGTACAGTCGAATCGGATCTACCGATGATGTCGACGTCTGCGTAGGGAAGTATCTGCCTGGACTTGGTGACAATAGTCCTTCTAGTTGTAACGCCAGAGTCACGGATTGTTTTCTCAACGCCAGGTTGAAGAGGAGGCAGGGCAGACCGTCCCCTTGTTGGAGTCCATTAAAGATGTTTATTGGTGTCTATAGACCCATAATCATGCCGATTGTTCTATATGGATGCGGAACATGGGTTCTCACAAAACGGGAAGAAAAGAAATTCCGCGTATTCGAGAATAAAGTCCTAAGGGGTATGTTTGGCGGCAAATATGACGAGGAGGCAGGACAATAAAGACACTCCACAACCACGAATTGGAAGATCTATACCACAAATTTACAATAGTGAGAGTAATCAAGTGGCGAAGATTAAGATGGGGCAGACACGCGGCGCGAATGGGCAACGATAGGACCGTGCACAGAATTCTTGACGTTAAGCCAACGGGAAAGAGAGCGGTAAGACGGGCGCGACGAGATGGGGGACTGTGGGGAACGAAGTTTGAGCGCCAGCATGGGCGCAGAGTTCTACTACGTCCTCACCGATTTAATACGAAGTTCCGCTGACGCAAATCACCACAGGTATCCGAGAAGGCCACGAGAGTCAAAACACTGTTTATTTTTAGTCGGCAAAATGTTCTCTTTATTTAATTCACGGATAGTTATTTTGTACTTAATTAACTGAACATGGATTGAAAGTCACTTACAAATATCTTAATTTAAGCATTCTCTTTCATCGTTCGAATATACACCATACACAGACTATGTAACTCTCCGCGCTATAATACTAACCATTATGAAGGTAATATTGGAAAATTACACTCTTATAATTTAAACGAAAACAATATTCCGGGTTGTACGCGTCCCCGGACGCCAGGGGGAGTGGAAGACGCACCGACCGGAGAACTAGTTTGAGGGAGGGTGAGGAGAGGATTGCAGGGTAGAGGGGTTATTGAAGCGCGGGGGGTGGGGGGGGGGGGTTATTCTGGGACGTCATTTAAGAGCAGGAGTGGAGATGTTGAAATCGAAGGAGGTGGGGAAAGAGTTGGCATGTCGTAGCATACGCGAGATGGGTTCGTTAGCGCCGTAAGAAGTGTGACAGTCGTAGCAGTCGAGGGTTACGTACGTTACGGAGGTTTGTATGCAATGTTAAAGTGGACAGCAAACTTGGCCAGTTGATTGAGCCAGACAGAAGGCGATGGACAAAGATGATGTCGGCATGGACTCTGCGCTCTTCAAGTGTGTTTAGATTGATTAGAGGCAGGCGGCTTGTGTATGGTGGTAGAATCAGCGGATTTTCCCAGTTTAGTCCGCGGAGGGCAAAGCGCAAGAAACGACGTTGAACACCATCAATCTTGCGAATGTGAGTCACTTGAAACAGGGACCAGACCTGACTAGCGTATTCGAGTAGCGGCCGGACAAAAGTTGTGTAGAGTGATCGGGTGACATACGGGTTAAGGAATTCCTTCGAGCAGCGTTTGAAAAACCTAAGGGCGGCGTTGGACTTAAGGATTATGTCATCAATATATGCGGTAAATTTAAGCTCCTTGTCACATAGGACGCCCTGGTCGCGATTCGATTCAACCGATGGTATCGGTGGGTTCAGTAAGGGATTGGAGCGTGGCTGGGTGGCGGAACGCTTCCGAAAAAGGGGGTGATTGTGTGACATTTGGGGATATTCAGTTCTAGGCAATTATTTTGGCACCAAGTCGAAAAGCTGTCAAGATCCGATTGGAGAAGTGAGGAGTCCAGGGGAGAGCGGATTGTTTTTAAAATCTTGGAATTATCCGCGTAAGGCGAGATGAAGAAATGATTAATGCAAGAGCCTGTGTCATTTATGGTTAGCATAAATAGGGGAGGGCCGAGGTGACTGCCCTGGGGGACACCTGAGGTTGGGAAAAAAGGATCGGAGAAGGTAGATCTAAATCGCACGCGGCAGGTTCGATAACTGAGATAGGATGAGACCCACTTAATGAGCAGGGGTTCGAAACCGAGGGACGATAGCTTGAAGAGAATGAGGTTATGTGAGATTTTGTCTAAGGCCTTGCTAAAGTCGGTAGCGACTACATCGACCTCATCGCCGTTTTCTAGGGCAAGGAGTGTGTGGGGTGTGAATTCGACATGGTTAGTAGCAATGGACCTGTGGCGGTTTCGATAACGCCACCGCTCGCCTTTTCCACTTACGACACCTAACTTCCCCCTGAGGCATCAAAAAGTATAAAAGCAAGCATTGTGGCAGTTCCAGGGAACGCCGCTACTAACCTTTTCCAATTGCCAACATAAAAGGGTTTCTAAGAATCTAAGCTAATGATTTGTGCTAAGGCAATAAGCATATACACCAAATGATAATTTCCCTAAGGGCATGGTTATTTTAAACGCACCATGTTCCCCGAAGGCAATTTGGTCGCACCATCCGCAAACCAACATTGCCAAATCATATCAGTCGTCAAACCGCTTGACCAAGCGAAGCACGGGCACCAACGCGCATGTTCCTAAGATCCAACTCGGTTACGATATTACGTAACCGACGGAAATCCTTGAACTTGTCCATGCACACAAGAAGAAAGAATTTTCCCGCACACGTGCTTGGCAAGTCACGTTCATACAGCCATCGGTCGATCGTACGATCTGCATTAGCATACCTCTCCACTGGATGCAAAAACGAAACCAAACAAATGCAGCACCAACGAGATGCTGACTAAGGATGTACAATCGTATAAACATCCAACGTTCCCCTATGCACCATATTGCTCTGCCGCGACCCTTTCGGTGGTGATTGCTGGTTCCTGATGTTTTGCCTGCCTGCGAACATGCACAGTGAAACGGCATAAACGCTGTGCGCTGTGTTACATAATGTAAACATGCTGATGCCTTTTCAGCATGACTTGCCCAGCTGCATATCATTGCTCAGGGTGTTTCCCTTATGGATTTGGTCGATCCACGGTCCGCATACTTGTGGACACACACACCATGAGCAACAGAGGCGAACACCGTTTATGTTTCGCGCCCTTTGCGCTGGGACCAAATGCGTAGGAAATCATCCCTTGTCGACCACCGATGCGATGAATAAAATTTGCTGTTCTGTCGTTTCGGTGGCAATCGTTAATCGTTAAACTCATTCCGTGGAGGTAAGTCGGGCCTCCACGTTAAACGCGAGTCGAGGGTGGAGAGGTGGCGCAAGTATTGTTGCGTTTAATAACGTCTTCGTGGTTTTTATATTGACGTAATTTTTAATAACCGTTAAATATCCAGAAGAAAACAATTTTATTGTGAATTTATTGTTAATAACTTTTAATTATCTGAAATAAAACAATTTTTATATTGACTGTTAGTTATCATGGAAGAAAATAAGAATATAAATGATGTGTTGTGTTGAAGGGAATGAAAAGTGTGTTTTAATCTCATTCGACTGGTTGTGGACTGACCACAATCGGGAAGTGCGTTGCTCGCCATTGGAATTCCTTGACGCCTATCCTTTTGCTAATTCTTCGACAGTTGATCCGCCTTTATTAATGATGTGTTGTTTCATTGCATTACGATAGACGCGATTATAATGCTATAGAGAAGCCTATCGACAAGATGCCCAGTAAAATCAGCGTGTCTCGAAGCAGCGATTGTTTACAGAAGTAAAATGTTCAAACTGTAGAGCAGCATCCACGGCAGTTGCATTCCACAAAACGATCGTCAGCTCCATTAATAACAAAGCCGATACCGAAACTTTTACTCCACATTGGTGACGGACATTGGGGCAACAGCGTGGAATAGGCATAGAACCCGTGCCCACGACGGCACACATACGACCTACCCCATAGACCTGCCTGAGAGGAAGCCGTGCTGGTTCAGAGAGATGATGGGTGTGCAGCGAAAACATAACGCCTCATATAGAGGGCCTTCGAACAGTTTGGGAATGTGCGAGAGCTTGGTAATGGGACGACAATTGGATATATCGTTTTTTTTTCCTTTTTATGTATGGGCGTTATGTAAAAGGATTTCCAAAAGTCAGGGAATAGACCCTGTGCAAGAGATAGATTAAAGATTGACGCGAGCGGGAGAGAGAGAGAAAGTAACATTTTTTAAGAGGATAGCAGGGAGCCCATCTGGGCCGGGACTGAAATCGTCTTTCAGTTCTTCAAGTCTTTTTTATATTCTTAAGGCGTGTTCATTTCTCTTCTACGCCTCTCCCTCCATCGAGCAATTTTGTTGGGATTCAACAACGATTCATAACCCGGTAGGCGTAGATGTGATGAGCCGACACTGTAGTGCTCCAAAAAGCCCTACCATCTTTTTCTCCCATTCCTAATCCAAAATCCTATCAAAACCTGAAAAAACCCAAACATTATCCAAAATACGCAATAAACGAATCAAACATTCGTTTATCGCATAACATTTGCCCCCACGGCATAATTAAATCCAGAATCAAAACTAAAATTAAAATTCACAATAAACGAATCCAATATTCGTTTATTGTTCTATATTTGCTCCACAGCATCACCCAAATCCAAAATTCAGAGATTGTTATCTCTATCCTAAAAATTCCATTGAGTTAAACAAACAAAAACTCAAAAGCAGATACATTCACACATCTGCGTAATGGTTTCGTAAGAATTCAAGAAATTGATTTCTTATCTTGTGTAAACACAACATCTCGCTCGAAATATCCAAAAGATCGAGATTGTTGCACGAAAATGTGTATCTTTGAGATACAATTTTCGATTCCTTTTCTTTTATAAAGGAATGGTTTCGTGATCTCCGGGCCGCAGTATCTAGATCCTCCTGCCACAGAGCAGTTATTTTACAAATAAAATCAATAAAACTAAATCCAAAATAAATAAAATTGCTTTCATTACTTTTGAAATTTTGTGCTGGCACTCAACGTTGGATGATTCTTTATATATATATATATATATATATATATACATATATATATATATATATATATATATATATATATATATACCAGGACGACTCCAAAGAAATCGGTACAGGAACCAGTACTGAGGTTGCAGGGTATAAGGACACTATCCCCTAGGTTACGTCCCACGAACAATCAGGACGTTGCTCTTCCCTCTGGGTCAGAGGAAGCACGGCAACGAACCCTTGCTGAAGTGTGTTGTTCCAGGAGCAATCAAATAAAGAGATCCAACGTCCTTTTCAGGACAAGAAAACGCGCTTCCTGAGGAACAACCCCCACAACGGCAAAACAAAATTTTGGTGGCAGCGCGTGGGATACCCAAAATCCGCTCACCACAGAAGGAGGATCAGAACAAACAAAATTCTGGTGGCAGCAGTGAATCGGACTGATTCCCAATATCCCCTACCAGTAAAAGTATAGACCACATAAGGTTACAGAGAACCATCGGCAACAAAATAACAAAAAGCGCTTCAGTGAAAATAATAATAAACAAATTTTGATAGAAACAGCGTGCCCGGGGCTAAACACCGGCAAAGTGACTTAAAATTTTAGAATTTCTAAAAGCGTCGCCTGGGGCTTAAACACCGGCAGAGTGAAAAGCAAACAGAGGTAATAAAAGTAACAAGCAGAGACGACCACATCTAGCAGCGACGACATCACTGGAGGCACCAAAAAATAATATATGCAGTGGAGCAGCCAAAGATAGACCGATTCCTGATGCAGCGGCAACACCCAGAGTAAGCAGCGTACTCCACGATTTCCACAGGTACTTATATTTTATTTTATTTAGTGATTTATAATTATTAAAAGTGAAATCAATTGTGTTGATAAAATAGAGAGTGTAATTTGTGATTTGGTCATTTTTTGCGGCCCCCCAAAATAATTTTTTTTTTTTAAATTCAAAACCGTTAATTACAAGGACGTGCCAAGAATGAATCGAATTGTTCTTTTTACACGGGGATAAAGAATAATCCCTCAAGCTTAATAATAATTTGTTAACTTGTTTTTCTAATGATAATAAACAAAGTTTGTTCTCATTTTCCAAGCCATAAATCCAATTAATAAAAGAAAATTTTTCACAAGTACGCACTTATTTTTCCAAAACTATTTTGACTTATAGAAAAATTTTTAAATACATTTTCCTTAATAAACGTATATTTTTAAACGCACCTTTTTTAAAAAATTTCAAAACCTTTTTCACACATATATACATATACACATTTATTTTTCCTAAATTTTTTCCAAAAAATAACAAATAAAGACTAATCAAATAAAATAAAATTTTTCCATTTATAAGGGGATAAAGAAAAACCCCCATTTTATTAAATATCCTGACAAGTTTTAAATATATTTATAGAAGGGAACAAATAAAAACCCCAAAATTTTAACAAATTCGTTTTTAAAATTTTTACTTATCATAAGGGGACAAAAGAACAACCCCAAGAGTTTGATTTCAGCTAAATTTTCACATACACATACATATATACATATTTTTCCATTAATTTAAATTTCTTTGGTGAAGATTTTCTCATAAGCATATTTTTGTATTTGATTTAAACTTCTTTGGGAAGATTCCATCTCATATTTATGTGGGTAGCTGAACATAAACAGGAAAGCTAAGTTTTTGATGCTTGCCTTACCGTCGTCTGGACTCTTTTGTGTGTTGGATTTTTCCTTTTGTAACATTAGCATCCTTTGGAAACTATTTTGAACATCTTTTCACCTCTCTACCTTCGACACTTTAAACATTTCTTCGAAAGGGTTGTATCTCTCACCTTAGGAATAAAATACACTTTCCCCATAGCTTCGAAGGTATTTTTTTTGTTTTCGCTCTTATTTTTTCTCTTGGCCATCTTATCCGACAATAATGAAGATCTCCTCTTTGAGTTCTCTGCCTTTTCTTACCCTTATTTGGGAAGGTCTGTTCCACAAATACGTCGTTAGCGACAAAAATAAACCGGGTACGCGTTCGCAGAGACCTGAGCCCGAGTTCATACAAAATCGCAAGGACGAAACTTCGGAAACGTTACGAACGGAAACACGCGAACAGAGTTCAAGAATGAACTTACCAATAGGATTAAGCGACGTACTGGGATTCGTGCCGGTATTTAACGGCGACCCAAACGAACTTGAGGGTTTCGTCTCTTGTGGAGACATTTTGTTCTCACAAGCACAAGAACACTACCATAAGGGAAAAAATCATCAAAATAACACCGACTCGGCAAAAAGAAGACGTAGGGAAAAACGGAAAAAGCGGGATATACGCGTCGGTACGTGGAATGTTCGAACGTTATATAAACCAGGCACGATAAAGACGGTCATAGAAAACGCGAAACAATATAAAATGGACATCGTCGCGCTTCAGGAAGTTCGACTCCCACATCAAGTAATCGAAACCAACGGGTTTACACTGGTGTGTGGAGGTACCGATACACATAACCTCGGAACTGGCTTCATCATAAGCAAGAAGCTTACGTCCCATGTAAAAGATGTGCAATTTATTAATGACCGAATGTCGGTGCTAAAAATACAGGGCCCATTGTACAATTATGTATTTATAAACGTACATGCCCCAACAGAATCTACCGACGAAGAAACGAAGGACACATTCTACGAGACCCTAGAGGAAGGATTTGATGGGATCTCATCATTCGATGTTAAAATCCTCCTCGGCGACCTCAATGCGAAAATTGGAAAGGAAGATATCTTCCAACCAACAATAGGTAAAGAAAGCCTACATGACGTTTCAAATGATAATGGTATTCGAATTATCACGTTCGCAGCGTCAAAAGATCTGGTAGTGAAGAGCACGATGTTCAAGCACAAGCAAATCCATAAAGCCACATGGATATCACCCGACGGCGTAACGCGTAACCAAATAGACCACTCCCTCATAGACAAGACACCACTCGAATATCCTTAACGTAAGATCATATAGAGGAGCAGATTGCGACTCCGATCACCTTCTAGTGATGGGCAAAATAACAAGTCGGCTTGCAGCAAACCCACATGAACAGTCACGGGAAACGAGCAAAACGTTCGAGATTGACAAACTAAACAGCCTACGTAAAAGAGCGGAATATCAAGACGAACTAACGAATAGATTTAGCATCCTAGAGAATGACTGTAGTGAGGAGGAGGAAGCCAATAGTGTGGACAGTAAATGGGCATCGATCAGAGACACAATCAAACAAACAGCCCAAGAGGTATTAGGATTTAAGAAAACAACTAAGTCCAAACCCTGGTTTGACGATGATTGCAGGGCGAAGATCGAAGAACGTAAACGCCTCAGAATGATCCACTTAGAAGCATATGATGAAGTCAACGCAGTAAGATACGCGACAATTCGGAAAGAAACAACTAGACTTTTCAAACGCAAAAAACGCGAATGGCAGAGGACTCGGATCGAAAAAATCATAGAAAATGCCAGAGCAAAGAACAGCAGAGGTATGTATGCCGGCATAAATTCAATTAGAAATGGCTACCGAGGGAGAGCCAAAATAATCCGAGACGCAAACGGCTCTCTGGTGACAGAGACAAAAAATATCGTGACAAGATGGAAGCAGTACTTTGAAAACCTGCTCAATGTGCGCACCCATCAACCACAAATAAACGCACCGGACGTACATACAGCCGAGCCTCAGATCCCAGAGCCCTCTTTCGACGAAGTTGTGAACGCGATATATCGACTGAAAAACAACAAGGCCTCCGGAACCGATTGCATACCGGCAGAGCTTGTGAAGCATGGAGGAGGGGCAACCGCTCGAGAGATCCACCAACTGGTTAAACTAATATGGGACAAGGAAGTCATTCCGGAAGAATGGAAAACCTCAATAGTCGTTCCCATTTTCAGAAAAAGTGACAGATCTGACTGCGAAAATTACAGAGGAATATCATTGCTCCCAATCACATACAAAATATTAACAAATGTCATACTGGCAAGAATCACACCGTACGCAGGAGAAATATTGGGAGACTACCAATGCGGATTCCGTAGGAACCGGTCAAGAAGCGACCAGATGTTCACAATAAGGCAACTGCTGTGAAAGAAGTGGTAATACGGAGAGACGGTTCACCAACTGTTTGTGGACAAAGACTCTACCATATTGTGGTTGAGCTGGGGATCCTGAAAAAATATGCCGCCCTCATTCAAATTTGCATGAACGAAAATAAAGGGCGAGTTAGAATAGAAAACCACCTCTCAGAACCATTTGAAATCCGAGACGGACTAAAACAGGGGGATGGCCTCTCACCATACCTTTTTAACCTTGTCCTCGAGTATGTTATCAGAAAGGTACAAGACGACAACACGGCCGGATCATCCCTGAACGGGGTCACACAAGTGCTCGCGTATGCGGATGACATCGCCGCTCTGGGCGATAATCTCGAAACTATAAGTAAAAACTGTGAAATCATCATGCAGGCAGAAGAAGAGGTGGGCCTAGAAATAAACGAAGACAAAACGAAATACATGATTACGACGAACATGGCAACGCTAGTTGGCATGCAGCCAGTAAACTATTAAAATCCAAACTGCTATCACGTAATATAAAGCTCCGTGTCTATAGAACCATAATCATGCCGATTGCTCTATACGGATGCTCTCACAAAACGGGAAGAGAACAAATTCCGCGTATTCGAGAATAAAGTTTTAAAGGGTGTATTTGACGGTAAATATGACGAGGAGTCAGGACAATGGAGGAAACTCCACAACCACGAATTGGAAGAGCTACACCACAAACCTACAATAGTGAGAGTGATCAAGTCGCGAAGATTAAGATGGGCCGGACACGTAGCGTGAATGGGCGATGATAGGACGGTGCATAGAATTCTTGATGGTAAACTAACGGGGAAGAGACCGACAGGACGGCCGCGACGGAGATGGGAGGACAATGTTAGATTGGACCTCGAGGACATCGGATCGAATGATCGGACGTGGAAGGAGAGTGCACAGGACAGGGAACAATGGCGGAGCCGAGTCGGGGAGGTCATGAACTTCCGGGTTTCTACAGGCCAGTAAATAATAATAATAAAATTCAACGACGATTCAAAGATGAAAATGCGGTCCATGAGGTGACACCAATATAGCGAGCTTCTTTTTATATCGAGCCGTATTAAGGTGGTGCCAAAAGGTTTTCTATGCAACCATTAGCTCCTTGGCAATTGAAAGAGTGCTTACATGACGGTCGGACTCGACGATTTCCTTGATTTTATCGACATTTGGACTTCCAGTGCGTGGTGCACCTTTGACATAAAAATTACTGGAACGGAATCGACGAAACCGAAATTGCCCATGATTGGCGACAGTATCAGGACCATAAACGCTATTCACATTTTAGCCAGCCTGGCTTGTGTTTGCGGTTTTATCAAAGAAACACTGTAAAATATGGCGTATTTTCTCTTTGCTGCTGTCCATGTTTAACGCGCCCTGAAACAAAACTAAGTCAAGCAATCACAAAACTGTCTGAAAAGTTTTTTAAAAGGCGAAATCTTATCTTTCTAACGCCATCCATCGTAACCAGATCGCACTTATACAAGACGAGTTACAGTTTATTAAAGCTAACCATTGGAAAAATAATGGATTTCTATTTACTACAACTTATATTATCAGTGACATGTAAGAATCAATCGTCTCTGGGAAATCATGGAGTGCGTGTCGCTAACGAGAGAAAGTAGTTTTAAAAATCGACTTTGCCTGATTGTCCATAAGCAAGTAAATGTTATAACAATATTTAGTATAAGAGTAAATAGTATACAGTATACGACTTAATGGTGCAAAAGCGATTGGTACACGCGTTAAAAGTACACTAGTAAATAGCATAAATGTGAACAAAACAAGAGTGATATGGATATAAATTTAGATAGAGATATCATTGATGGGCTTGGAATACCATAAATTATAACGATAGGGGAAACGATGGGCCTTGAAAACATAGAGCATATTACACCTATATACTCAATCTGTGATGAGTTGCTTATACTGGATTAATTATGAGGAACTTGTTAATTGTATACTTTCTTTCTGTTATTTATTTTGTTTTCTTCACCGTTTAAGCACCCTTAAAACAGTCTTAGAAATATAGCCGCTAGGCATCTCATAAATTTAGATTGATTCTTTGATAATTTGTTCTGGACTAAGGAGTTTCTCTATATTTTAAGAGATAAAAGAACGACTGACGATATACAATAATAAGAAAATTCTTAAAAACGAGAAGTTTAATGTAGCGATCCTAAATCACTATCCCCATCCAAATCCCCAATATTTCCTATTAACCTACATCCAAATTCCATATTGAACCACATGATCGACAAATTAAACCAAAAGTCAATTTGTCGCACATTGATTCAATTTCCCATTAACCTACATCCAAATTCCATATTGAATCACATGAGCAACGAAATAAACCAAAAGTTAATTCGTCGCACATTGACTCAATTCCCAAAATCCTGACATCATGAAATGCTTAATTCAAAACGCATTTCATGATTTCCCTTCCAGGAACCTATCCAACCAAACCTTTAACCAATTCCCAGAACACAATTCCAATTGAAACACACAAAATCTTGTGTGTGCTTCTTGGAATTTTTACATCAAAATAGTTGACAATTCTCAACTCAAAAAAGAATAAAAGGGCAGTCATTTTCGATTTCGACATCAGTAAGATTCCAGAGGCCGAATCCCTGGATCTGAGTTACGGCAAAATAAAGAAAAGTAATTTCTAACGAAATAAAATGATTAAAGCTGCATATTAAAAAATAGAAAGTTGCCTTTTCGTCTTTTGTGATTTCTTGGACTTTTGTGACGCCTTGGACTATTGTGACTTCTTGGATTACTGTGGGCACCTTCTCCCATTGAGCAGCCATGAGCTGTCGATTCGCCCCATAAAGACGACCAAAACTGTTGGCATCACAGTTACGTAGGGCGACGATCATCTCTTGGGGACATCCTTAACCTCAAGGAGCAATCGTCGACAGTGCGACCCATCCTGAAGACTGAAGAAGAAGATAGGGTGGGTGGGGGGGGGGGGCCCTCTGCTCTTATACCAGCCATCGGAGGCCGCCCAAGTGGGCCTACCCAACCAAGGGTGAAAAACGATTGCGGGTACGCTCACATATCAACCGTTGATCCATCTCGCCGAGATTGGCAACGCTGCCGGCACCACCGCTAATAAGGGAGCCCATTCGCCCTGGTGGACTACCACGGGAACCAGGCAGTACATCCAAGGAACTTCCGTCAGGAGATCGGTACATCGGGGAGATTCCACTAAAGACGCCGGGCACATCCACTACGCCGCCCTCACAACCCAACAGTAACAAGGAGAAAGCTGTCTATTAGCAAACGATATTTCATGGCATCTGTTATTAAATCTTATGTTATGCGTTTATATACTTGCTCAGCGAACCTTGAGAACCCTTCTATTACAATAAAAATTGAATTTTATGGTTATCCGACTATGAAACATAATTATATACATTTGTTTAGGCTATGACCTTCCTGGTTGTCTAATGCTATTCAAATCTGATATGATTAACAGTCTTTAATCACGGTAAAAAAAATCTGTCCTGATGCGTTACCAGCTCACATTGTTTTCTGTCACGATATACGCATATCCTTGTATCGTATTAGAACAAACATAACACTGCATTATTGTTCAGAACCTGTTGATCTGCGGATTTACGACTACAGCATGTCAACTTCATGCAACATTACAATGGCAATAAATTCTTTTATTTGGCAAATAAACTGATTGGAATCCAATTGGAAGTAATTGACATTCATTTAGATGTCATGAGCTTGCAGTACAATTGGAATATCACGCACACTAAAGTAATCATCGTGGCATGTTCTATCGATTTAACAATCCTTTCTCGATAAGAGTTCTTCAGCAGTCAAGTCTTTAAGTAGAATACGCCATGGCAGGAAGTTGGTCAGGTTTGATGAAAATATATCTCGGCCGGGAAAGAGAAAAGGTATATTCGTATATTCACAAATTCTATTTTCGAATACATTTGATACCTTTATTATGTCTAGCGAAAAGAACGTGATATGGATTACGATAAATCATTATCGGTGGGTTTTGTTTTGGTACCTCGTCAATCGGAATTTGATATTTATCTTTGTAGAATGCCAAGCCGTCAGTGACACTGTTTCCTTTTCCTGAGATGAAGCCGAGGGTAAGATGAAAGTAATGTTGGGCTGTAGAATTTATTCATAATACGTTTGGCAGACTGGAGTTACGCGTTACATGCCTTCGTACCGTTTAGAACCTCGCAATCCTTTTAATCGTGAACAATGTGAAAACATTATGAAGTCCATTGTGGATAATCTACTGGAGAATTTCATATATACTTCTGACCTAGCTAATAAGCTTTCCGTGATGATTGGCGAACAAGTAAGGCAGCAAGTCAAAGATGCCAACTTTGACAGGTGAGAATCTACATGTAGTTCTGAAATAAAATATACTGGTTTAATTTTTAATCAACTCAATATCTACAATATCTTTAAATCGCAGTTTAAGATTTAGCCTCTGATTGATAAAGGTGTTTAAACTACAGCCGTCCTAGTGATTGCAGTATAAGTCAATGTACGCCTTCGCTCGATGGCAACACTAATATTTTTATTTTAATACATTGACATCCGTTTGAAATATTTAATTTGTGCAAGAATCCTTTTTTGGTTTTTATTGTTTTTATTGACAAACAATAGTATGTGTGTACACAAACTCTTGTCCATGGTTAGCAGCAACTTTTGTGTGATTGTTTGAAAAAAGGTTCTAGTGTTAATTCTGTGCTATTATGTTGATTGGAAAATAAACTTGTTATTTATTCCTTCCAAATTGTGGCATGTTACTCTTCCTATGGGCAGGACCTTGACTTACCATTTATTTTGTTTGAAAATTAAACAATTGTAAAATAATAAAAATTAAAATTAAATACTTAATCCCATTGATTAAGCATTTAATTTTATTATTCCTACTGATTTCATTTTTACTCTTCTATTATATTTGGTAATGCCTTTAGGTGAACAATAATCTTTTATCACTGTAAGAGTCATAACGGATAATTCTTTTTTTATTAGACTTCTCTCGGGAGAGGCGAACCTATAGCGCCGAGTGGACACCCCGAGATGCCATCAAATAACTGTTGCAGTTCTTTTTGAACAGTTGCAGGTTGTAACGCTCCGGGAACACTCGCGTGGGAAGGGAGTTCCACAGCTTCCCCGCTCTGTAACGGAACGAGTTCTGATGCAGGGATGTTCGCGCCGTCTGGAGATGAACCACAAACGGGTGGGATCCGTCGGATTGTCTTGTGGAGCGCATATAAGCCGAATTGCGTGGAACAATACCACGAATCTCCGAAGAACAGAACCCGTGATAATATCTGCAAAACAGACACCATCTCATGTTCATCATCACGGGCACTACAACCAGGATCCGGTCTTGGCCTTATTTAGCAAGTCTTTCCTCCGGTATCCGGTCCTTATCCGAGACTTGTTATATTAAGAATCTCCGAAGAACAGTACCTGTGATAATATCTGTAAAACAGACAGAGGTCGGCTACGCACCTTCGATGTGTTAGCGATTGTAGTCCCGACGTCAGCGCCCAGTCCCCGATCAGGCGGATCGCTGGTCTCTGTATGCTCTCAAGTAGGTCGAGGGTATGTTTAGGAGCCGAGCTCCTAACATGAGAGCAATATTCGGGCGCGGGTCTAATTTGGGATTTATATAGGAGAAAAAGTTGGGCCGGAGTAAAATATTTCTTGGCTCTAAAAAGATAGCTCAGTTTTCCTGAGGCTGACCTGGCGATACTCGATACGTGTTTATGCCATGATTCATTCCCACAGACTGTGACGCCGAGCAATTTCAAACTTTCCCCAGCTTCGAGGGCCCGGCCATTCATCATCAGCTGTGGAACCGATGATCCACTTTTCTTTGTAATTGTTGTATATTGTGTCTTCGCTGCATTGAAGTCGGTGAGATTGGCCCTTCCCCACTGCAGGACTCTATCTAGATCCTGATTCAGAGAGTCAATCTGTCTACATCTCAGCTGATGCGACGTTGATGCACCAATCGGCCGAACACTCGAAAAAGAGGAAACAAGCGTACTATCATCCGCAAAACTGAACACTTTGTTATCCGTTGTCTCCAACAAATCATTTATGTGAAGCGAGAACAAGGTTGGAGCCAAAAGAGAACCTTGGGGCACCCCCGAATTGACAGGATACAGATCCGAACACACACCGTTCACAACAACCCGCATCGGTCGATTTTCAAGGAAGCTCTTCATCCAGTCGCAAAGCTGTTAGGAAAGTTCATATGAACGAAGTTTGCTCAGCAGTGTCCCGTGCCAGACGCGGTCAAAAGCCTTGGAGAAATCCAATGCGACCGCCCTTGACTCACCATGCCGTTCAATCGCAGATGTTCATATATCGGTTATAAGTGTCAAAAGGTCTCCTGTGGACCGCCTGCCACGGAATCCGTATTGATGATCATTCAGAAGTCCGTTGCACTCCAAATACTTAACCAACTCTGTATTGATGACTTTTTCCGTTACCTTAGATAAAATAGACAGTAATGCTATCGGACGATAATTTTGTGGGAGACACTTTTCTCCCGTCTTTGGGATTGGCTGAACTCGAGCGATTTTCCAGCAGACAAGAAAGGTCCTCCGTGCATAAGATAAGCGGAAGAGTCTGCCATGAACCGGCGATAGTTCTGGAGCACAGTTTTTAAGGACTATTGCTGGTATTCCGTCCGGGCCGGTTGCCTTCCTACAATCCAGTTCACGTAGAATGCGTTGAATAGTGCGCGGACGAAATCTCACATCCCGCATCGAAAAACGTACCGGCAAGATCACAGGTGGCTCCAAAACGCCGGGATCGAGGTTTGAATTCGCGAACACATTAGCTCTATCCTTTGAATTCGTGACTAACGTCCCGCTCTCTGTCACCAGCGGAGGGAAAGAGGAGGATGCGAAGTTACCGCTGACAGCTTTTGCCATCGACCAGAAGGAGCGTGAACCAGTTGGACACTGAAAGAGCTTACTGATCACCCTGTCGTTGTGAGCTTTCTTCGTGGTATCAATCGCCTGGTTGCACGCGTTTCTGATTCAAACAACAAAACTCGTTCTGTTACCATCGGTGGGATTGAAGCGCCATTGCTTAAAAGCTCTATTTTTTGCAGCTGTAATCAGCTCGCATTTTTTATCAAACCAAGGTTTATCAGACGAACTTCGTTTGATGGAATGTGGAATATACATCTCCATCCCCATAAGAATAATCTCTGATACCGAGACCGCGCAAGCGTTAACATCGCAGTTTCCGAAGCACACCTCGGACCATGGAAAGGATGCGAAGAAATCCCGCAAATCGTCCCAAGCGGACAACAATTTCAGAAGCTGGGTGGTTGATCTGTATCCAGTCGACGGTATGTGAAAGATGTTGGAAAAATGTCGCCGTCCGATCGTCATTCGGGGAGCGGTAAAGACAACAAAGAAATTTAACGGAATTCTTCAGCACGACCCTAAACCATATGATATCCATATTATCAGGTTCCAACACCTCTATCCTTTGGCAAGCCAGATTGGACCGCGCGAAAGCGCAGACTCCACCCTTAAAACGGAATCTCGAATGCAAGTCGTATCCTGAGCAACGAAGATATGTCGAATCAGTTGACGAATCGACCTGGGTCTCAGTTAGGGCAAGGATATCAGGTTTCGTTGTTTGCAAATATTGGTGGATGGCGTTTACATTCGTATTGGTGAAACCGATGCCCCCGATGTTACAAAATGCCGTCACCATTCGAGCGTGGGCAGAGCCTCGAGAGCGAGCCCGGTTATGCGATGACGAACCTCTTAAAGTTCCATTATTTATCATGATATCTGCACGATGTTCCCCCTTACATAGTCCCACCCCGGAGATCCGAATGGGAGACTAGTTTACCTCCGGAATTCTTTATATCAGAAGGTACCATCATGACTTATCTCCGTGTCAGTCCGGGCTATCAGCCACACATCCGAAACACCGTCGAAGGTTTCTCTCGGCGATATCGCGGAATGTACAGCGTGATGGGGTGGTATCTCACCTTGGGACCGACTACCACCTAACCAACCTTTTCTCGAACCGGTCCATCAGCCATGATGCGAAAGATGGCCAGGGATTTCTTCCGACCATTTCACGGAGCCTAAAGCTTGATGGGGTGGTATTTCAGTAGGCGCACAGGACGTTGGGACGCCGGCTATCACTCGGCCTTTAATCGTCTCTTACGACAAGCCGACCTAGCTGTGAGTATATTCGATTGCCCTACTCACAAGGCTCAACTACCAGCTAAGCCGACCGTTTCTCGAACCGGTCCATCGGCCAGGGTTTTAAATGTGCCCAGTGATTTCTCTCGACCATTTCACAAACCCTATAGCTTGATGGGGTGTTAATATACCGGGCGACAGTGCTTTGGGGCCCCACCTACCACGCAGCGATTAGTCGCCTCTTACGACAAGTCGGCCTAGCTGTGGCTATATTATATTCACAGGGCATAATGGCCTTAATGCGCAATGCCCCCTCTTCTGTTGGTAAGTATAGCAGAAGATCCGCTGTTATTCTCTACAAGGTGCATGGGATAACCTCTTACTTAGAAAAATGTGGAACGCTTCACGATTTTGCGTGTCATCCTTGCGCAGGGGCCATGCTAATAATTGGTCTTAAAAAAACACTTTTTAAACTCTTTTCAGACCAATGTTGCTGTCAACACTGTTCTTTGTATAGATCGATAAATATGGGCTTTGTTTTTTAAATATACTGCTTTCTGGAGAGGCGAACCTATAGCGCCGACATAGCGCCCCGAATGCTACCAAATAAATGTGTTGAACAGTTGCTGGTTGGAATGCGCCGGAAACACTTGCGCGTGGAGGGAAGTCCACAGCTTCCCCGCTCTGTAACGGAACGAGTTCTGACGCAGGGATGATCGCGCCGTTGGGAGATGAACCGCAAATTAGTGCGATCCGTCGGATTACCTTGTGGAGCGCATATAAACCGAATTGCGAGGAACAATATCACGAATCTCCGAAGAACAGGACCCGTGATAATATCTGTAAAACAGACACCATTATCATCTTCATCACCTCGGGCACTACAACCGGGATCCGGTCTTGGCCTGATTTAGTTGGTCTTTCCTCCGGTATCCGGTCCTTATCTGAGACTTGTTATATTGTCCATAATAATTTGTTTTTCCGGGCAATGTTATTAGCCTTGCGCCAACCTTTCTCAAGGTGTCGCTGCATGCATTGGTTCACTGTTGGCGGGTGCCAATGCTGCTATCCAGGGGTGTCGCGTGGAGACTGCATGTCAACTACGATTGAACAGGGATAAGGATCGCCCTGGCCTTCGCCTTCTCTCTATGGAGTAATAAGCGAATTGCTTGGCCATCCACCTTACTCACCAAATCTTTTTGTCCCCTAATCTAAAAATTGGGCTCGGAGGACAGAGATTTCCGTCAAATGAGGCAATCACCTTTGTGGAGGGTTATTTTGCAGAGAAAAAAGCCGAGTACTATTTGGACGGGTTAGAGAGATGGGGGCATAGTCGGGAGAAGTGTGTAGAGTTACAAGGAGACCATGTAGAAAAATCAACATAAATTTTAAGAAAACATGTCTGGTATCTTTGTTAGGTCGCAAACTTTTCAGTCCACCCATGTATGTATGGCTGGAATCGAGATGAGTGATCGGAGATGCGTCTCCACGAGTATCTTCTTTATGTCGTACCGGGCGGGTTACCGTTCCACCCATTGAATCCGATTATGTCAGATTCGCTGAACGGCTAACTAGTTGTTCCACCGAAGTGTTCATTATTGTTTGGGTGGACTTAAGCGTATTAGGCAATCTCCCCATTCGTGCTTACTCCGCTGTTAACACGGAAGTAGATGGCGGTTGCAACCCATATGCATGTTTTGCTTATCAGGGTTCGAATGCGGTAATGAACACTCAACAGGGAGTTACAAATCCCAAGCATTTAAGTTTAAGACCATTGAAATTAATCTAAACCATTGTGGGGCTGCTCAAGATCTCCGTTCCCAAACGATTAAGGAATATGGTGCCGACGTGGTACTCATCGTTTGGTGGTAGGGGGTCCCTACCACCGGCACAATTGCATTGGAAGAAGATAGCAGCGGAACAGCGGCCATCAGGACAACTGGAAATTACCCCATAGAACAGAGAAATGTCCTGCAGCCGGAAGGATTCGCCTATGCTAAGATCAGAGGAATTCACTTTTACTATTTTTACGATGAACCAAGTTGGGCGGCAGAATGGGGAGGCAACAGGACAAGCAGTAGAAGGCAGGCACTACTCGAGGGCTTCGCAGTCCTAGATATGGTGCTCGTTGGTTAGGGCGCGGAGGACTCCTTCATAGACGAGAGAACCCGGTCCAAAATCGACATCACATTTAACAACTGCATATTGGAGAGTGGTGAGTTTTAGACATCTGCACCATTATTATGCATACATTATAGTGACCATCAAGCCGTGATATACGAAATATAACACACAGGGGATTCATCAGTGGAAGATTGGCAAAGAAAGTCCAGAAAATATACTAGAAGACCACCTCGAATAACGCAGAGTTGAATTCAAACAGGCGGGTTGGAAAAGTCGTCAAGTGGCTACCTAACGCATGTGATGCTTCTATGCCACGACAAAGGCATTCAGGAGGGGCAATCAAACCAGTGCATTGATTGAACCCTGAAATTATCCTTATGCGAGCGGAGTGCAACATGTTACGACGCTTGCAACAAAGAGCAGGAAACCGTAACATAATAGCAAATCCTTGGTAGAGAGAATCGTTGTTGGATCCTCGCAAAGTTTGTTCGGTAGGGTCGCCACCGTCCTTCCTCAGAACTGAGGGAAGAGTGACAACCGATTGTTGATTGGCGACCTGGCAAGCCGCCCCAAGAAGATGGTTGGTTCAAAAGACGTGACGCTCACTGATTTGGAATTTATTAATTTATTTGGCGCCCTTTTTCGGCGGTCGCCAATCGAGACTGATCACAATTAAATCAATTTTTTTTATGTTGGGTTTTCTAATTTAGTAGATTTATTGGGTCCTCACTCATCGGACGCCAATTGAAACAGACTTCAAAATAATAAAAAAATGGAGTGGCGAGAGGTCGACTTAAGCGAGACAAGGACAGATGTGTCCTTCATCTTGTCTCTGGCTTCTGGTTATCTTACGATAACCAGATAAACAGAATCACCCACATCGGTGAGGACGTTGAGCTCGGTCTCAAGATATCTGAAAAAATAAGGTAGGAGTGATAGGCGGGGGGGGGGGGGGGGTCTCTAACTACTTGGATGGAGGGATGGTGGGAAAGAAATCATACAAGACCGAAACGTAAACGCAGATCACGTCTTCGGCGTCTGATAATCTGTGCTTTGGTCGGTGTGTGTTAACTGACTTCAAAATTGCAGTGCACCATCCTTTTATCCTCCGGATTTTGGTTCTTATAAAAGAAACATATACAAAGATTTCCATGCGCTTCGGCGGGTAACAATAGATGAAGGATCTGTAGATGTGCATATGGTATGTTGATGAGCGATAAACGAACATGTGGTTCAGTTTTTGGGCGCATTAGTTGGGATTGGAAAAGATATAAATGGATGGGACTGCGTTGTGGGAGTACAGCATTGAAAACAAATGCGAGTTTATGCGAACAAATTCTTAGAGAATCATAAAATTGCAGATGCGCATTTTATGATTCTAAACAATATTTTTTCGAGGATGAGTCTATGCATGCTGATCATCCTTTTTACGCATTTAATTTAGAATAAGGGATTTTTGGGAATTTGAATGAAATTTGCGGCAATCGAACACTTCTATTCATCGTGCGTTTGATTCGACGGGAATATTGTTATTTTAATATATGGGTTTATGGGTGTAAATATATATGTGGAAGGAAATGGTAGGGCTTCATTACCCGCATTTATATGGGGAATTCGTCAACAGACGGCAGGAATTGAGGAATGTGATCCGCAAGATTAAATCTGATCCATTCTGCTCCCTAAGGGGTGAATTAAATAACAACCAATGGGGCAGTGCCCTTAAAATAGTCATGAAAAAGTTACACAATAACAGTAGTCAAAAGCAAAAGAGTAAAAGTGACATTGCTAGAATCGTTGCCCTTCTCTTCCCCCAGTGTGACGACGTGTTGAGAGCGTAAGAGGAATGGAATATCACCGAAAGAGAAACACCTCCCGTGATCACAGAAGCGGGTCGGCTGCAAGGGCCTTTAAAAAGAAGAAGACCTCGGGACTTGATGGAATTCCTAATGTTGCGGTTAACACTGCTTTAGCAGAAACAGCCGGAACTCTTAGTTTAATTTAGTGGTGTTTTGGCGGATGTTTATGTTGTTGATTTGGTTTCATTGATTGACACTTGGTGGTTTAATATTTGTTCTTGGTCAGGTATTGATGGCTGGCGTTTTCCGCCGAACAACGTCCGCAGTAGAAAGAATTAAAAAACCGGAACACGGAGACGATCACACAAATAAAACACTGCGAAACTTCTGTGTATAAATCTGATATTTATTGGTCGTTTGCTTTTGCTTCAATTTAGTTTTATTTGCCTACATGTAGATATTACGGGTTTACTATTCCAATTTTATAATGTTTTTGCAAACACGACTTTCTTAATCGACACTACTATGTTTCTTTTCTAACGACGCGAACCTCATACATCTCACAACTCACGTTACTTGGATTTATTCTATTTCTCGAATGTCCTAATACCTCCACGGTGGGATTCTTAGTGTCTCCACTCCGGATGGATGTTATAAGTCGACTCGCCAATTCGACGGTATTCGCTAGACTAATTGTCTCTATCCTAAAAATTTCCCGTTCTTATTACCTATCCTCGTGTCTGCACAAGAAAATTTCTCATCTTGTCTGCCAACAGATTTTCCCCATCGTATCTGTTAATAGCCTAAAATTTCCCTTGGCATCTCAAAAGGAGAATTTCCCATCGGATCTGGAAAAGGAAAAATCTTACCTTGGTTTTTGATATCGGGTTCAACGTCGTTGCAATTTCATATAACCTTTGTTACAGGTATGATTAGGGACTTTGGAAAACGTGTCTGTGGGCACGTGTAAAGCATAAAGGTAAGTATGTTCCTTGGCGAAAAGGACATCTCAACCTACAGTTAGTTGTGTGGTTCGTAGAACGCCACAGAGTTACCACCAAAATCTCCGAAGATGATGATGTCGTCCTCGCAATTACCCAGCTCGATTATATGGCTGATTCAGAGCTAGCTCGTAAATTTCAATAGAGTAGGATGGCAAGATATAGAATCACATGATAAAGATTAATTTCCGAGGAAGAGTGATTTTGACAGTCACAAAGTCCAGCTTGAAGGAGGTAGGGAAAGCGACAAGCGACGACTCGACGCTGTTATGGACAGCGATGAGCACTCCTCAGCTGGGGGAAGAGTTAGTAGTATGGTTGAGAGGGTCATCGCAGAAGATGGTAAACGCAGGGGGAAACAATTGCAGGTTATGAATGCTGGGGATTAAAATTCGTTTTACTTAAAGCGAAAATTTCGACAGGTAGGGCATGGGAGTTTTTCAGAACGGAGTGGGTCTTTGAACGAAGACCTCTACATTCTGATGATAGGGTGTAATGGGGAGTTATACTGTCGGTTTTGGGAGGGGGTAGGGAAGGTAGGAGAACAGGAACGAAAACACTTGTTGACGTCGGCCTTACTATGTTGAAGATATGACAACGTTCTGGAGTGAACGAAATGGCTGAAAGCTTTTAGGTCATTCGACACTTTATAAGGAGATAAATTGAAAATTACGTGGAATTTTACGAATAGAATTTTCCTGTTGAATAGAGAGTTTGACACTGGTTAGGGTTTTGCCTTCATACAGGAGGAAATCAGATTTGTCGTGGATATATGGAAGAAAGAGACGAATTTTTTTATATGTCTTTCGATCTCTAACTTTGGACAGTGCGTAGCAGCAATCAGATGTTTAGGAGGTGAGGTGAGTGATTTTTACTGCGGGAGGGAATACGGGATCAAAAATGGGTTGAGAAAGAGGGGTGGGGGTGGTCTCCTCATTTGTATGTGTGGTAAATCAATAGTAGATGCAATGAGATGGATCTAAGAATTCCATATTGTAGAGAGAAATGTTGGTGGGAGATGTACTTTCTTCAGTTTTCTACTGAAAAGGGTACTGTGGAGATCGGATTCGAAGAGACTGAAAGAGAGAAAAGTCTGGATCGTATGACTGGTGTACAAGTAAGTTCTCATAATCCTGAATGCTTCCTATGGATATTTGTTTTGAATGCTTTTTATATGCTAACTGTAACAAGTCCTCATCGCAAATAAAAACAAGATGGTAGGAAAGCCGAAAGGAAAGCATGTCCTTCATTATTGTATCTTTTCTTTTTTACACTAACGCGCACACAAAAAGGGATTTTGAAGTACCCTTAAATGTCAGAGCACAGTGTGAGCGGTCTCTGTTTTCTGGGTGTCTTGTGACAACCAAATTCGCCCACATTGTTGAAAATGTTAATCCATGTCTCTAGAGAAAATAAGGCTAACTTAATTCATAGAATGGCAGCTCTAAATGACGCTACCTTTAAAATTCAAGATTTTATGCCATATTTTAAAGCCGCGGTAAAATTATGAAATTCATTTCCTTAAGGGGTTACGCCACGTTGAAATTTTCAAAAAATTGTTTTTTTTTGGCTGATTCAATAATTTTAAGAATAGTTTAAGCGTTCAATTATTCAAAAATTCCCAATATTAGTGAAGTATAGTAGTTGTAGTAGTATACCCGCCTGTCACGCGGGAGACCGGGATTCGATTCCCTGTCGGGGAGCCTGTGGGGGGTTTCTCTATTCTACATGAGAAACAACCCACAATTTCAACCAACATGTCCTACCTAATTTCGACCGCCTTTCAGCGCGTCAAATCAACCCCATTTCCCCCTACTTACCTGTTCACCTGCAAAGCATGTTTCCACCAAGGACACATAGCTAAACTCATTGTACCACGGAGACAATGCATAAATGAGTTTAGCTTACCTCTTTTGCCATACGGCAACTCGTGTCCATGTCGATTAACGACAACCAAATCCAGCCGGACGAAGTTGTCGCATCATTGCAGATCCGCTTGGGAAATTTATCACCACATTCGATTGAATCACGTGATAATATTTCCCTAGCGTTACTTCTGCTTTTCTCCAGACACTTCATTCGCTGGGGATCAATGTTCTCTTTTTGCAGGTGAATATCATCAGCTTAATTCTCCTCTGTTTCTCAGTTCTGTCTTCGTATGGATCAATGTACACTGAACCCACCATACTACCGAATCAGGTCAATGGGTTCCGCTCAGAACTACATTGATTCATGCACATACAACCAAATCCACCCCAAGATAATCGTACAGCATGTTTCTGTTCTCTTATTGTCCCGCTCTCTTCGATCATCAGATTACCGATGTAACTTACCACACATCGAAGGACGTGGCAATGAGAGAGCAGAAGTATGTTCTCTTTTGGTTGTATCCAATTTCTTTCCTTTTCAAGTCAGTCGATTAACGTGTTTAATCAAGGGAGGTGGTGTCGCAAATTGCCGCCGCGTGTGCATGCTCATGCACACGCTCGTCCGCGGACATCCGAATTTTAGTTGTAGAGTTATGTGTTGTGTGACCGCATCGGAATGTTCTCACTAGTGAATATTTTCAATAAATTAAAACGCTTGCTGGCAGTGGTGTCTTAACTCACTTATTCGAACTAGACTTCAATCGTTTATTTATCTATCCACTCGAAGGAGATGTCGTCCAATATGCGCATCGGATTCGGTACAACAGGAAGTGGACGTGCGTCCCATAAATGTTTACAATTACACATTCCTCAATAAAGATGAACATAAATCGATGCCGCATTTTGAGAGACGAATGGCTATACGACAAACCTGGGGTTACGAGCAACTCTTTTCGGACGTGATTATTCGAACAAATTCTTCCCACAGATCGATGGGAGATATAAGGAATACGTGCCGTACGTCGGCACATCTACCCTTATACACCCACAAGCCTCTGGCGCAAGACTAATGACCTTGCCCGGAAAAAACAAATCATTATGGAAAATTTAACAAGCCTCAGGACTTGCTAAATAAGGCCAAGACCGGTTCCCGGCTGTAGTGCCGATGATCATCATAGTAGTTGGCAGTGAGCTCATCACAGCTGACTCGAAACTTATAACCATATCGAGACGAAAAACCATAGCCAACATAAGAGCTTAACAGCTGACTAAAGGGTCCAGCAAATTGAAAAGAGCAACCCAAAAGGAATAAGAGAACATCACAGTAACAATAGAAGAACTCATGTCTGATCCATCATGGGCTCTACTTGTCGGCTCATATCTCCGCAATTTTTTAAATTATTTTTTCAATTTCTAGCATTGCAAATTATTTACAAAAATACTATAGATATGTGTATTATAATATAATATAATGTAATATTATTTTATTATATTTAATGTGTGCGTTAAAAAAAGTTTTTTTTTATACCTATTTCTCCGAACGCCAAGGTGGTGTAATCGCTTAATAGAGTCGCGTGTAGTTTCTTGACAATTTGAAAGCACTTAGGAGTAAACTGTGAGAGCGAGAAGAAACAGCAGCACAGCCACACTAATAATTTGGGATTCCCGGGAAATTTCGTTGGCGTCGGTTTTTGTTGTCGTTTGTGGTAAATAAGTCAGTTGACTTCGGTCTCTTACGGCGTTCAGTGTCCTGTGAGAAAAATTTTAGAAATTGTCATTTAATACCACTTAATGTAACTTTGTGCTTTTTTACTATTTATGAATAAATTTATCAATAAAAACAGCTTATAAGAAAAAAAGTAAAACAATGCTTGGAACTTTCAAGTGAAAACTGTTAAGTCATTTGTCGTGGTTGCCGTCTCGTTTCAATGTATATCTAAGGCTTCTTCTAAGGCGGATGGTCATATTATTCTATGCCTTTTCTAAGCCTTTTCTATTCCTTTTCTATCCACTATTCTACTCCTTTTCTATCCTATTCTTTTTTTTTTGCGGGGTATTGATTCTGATGGCCACCAGTAGACATATTCACATTTTTACCCGTCCAAAACAGTCACACCACATAAATACTTTTGTGTACTAAATGATGTTAGGGTTCGATTTGGTATAGTGCAAAGAAAAGTTGACCTTTCATCATCATCATCATCGGTACTGCAAACGGGATCCGGTCTTGGCCTTATTTAGCAATTCTCTCCGGTCCTTATCCAAGACTTGTTAAATTGTTCATAATAATTTGTGTTTCTGAGCAAGGTTATTAGCCTTGCGCCAACCTTTCTCAGGATGTCGCTGCATGCATTGGTTCACTACCTGGCGGGTGCCAAAGTAGCTATCCAGGGGTGTCACGTGGAGACTGCATGTCAACTTGGATTGAACAGGGACAAGGATCGTCCTGGTCTTCGCCGGGTTGAAAGCGGAAACTTTACCCTGTATGTTCGCTCCCATCCCCCAAAGCTGACTTTTACGTTTATATTATTACTCAGCTACTCAAGATTGATTAGTGATTGGTGAGAAGGAAACGGGACAAGTCACGCAGGTTTTGGGTGGGGCAATCGAATTTGATTTGCATTTTAATGGGTACCTAATATGTGGTATATAATGAAACGAGAGTGCAAAGAGACAAATCGGAAACCCCTCTATTATAGGAAGGAATGTAGACGGGTAGGAAGAATTCTCTAATTGGCTTATGAAGTAGATATTGTGTGTGGTCTGATCCGAAAAGAATGAGGGAAAAAAGAGTCGAACATTTTACACCGCCGTTGATGAAGGTGCTCCATTTTAGGCACGGAGCACCTATTACTTATATAGCAAGTACCATTTGCATATTTTTTATATCCTACATTTTGTCCACTCGTCTGGTGCCTGCCCAACTCCTAATACGATTATGGATATAATGGTTGACCATTACCGTTTCGGTTGATTTGCGGTTCAAAAACTAAATAAATGTGATGAATTTATTATTGATTACAAAGCCGCACGAATGTGGCATCATGAATGTTGCTGATCTGTAACACCTATTATTGACTAATTTTAGTAGCACTGTATTACTATCGTTAGGGTTATCAACATATGTTAACTCTTTTCTTTGTTTTAGCCGATTCTTGTAAAACATGCTATTTACCTTCCACTCTTTTTAGATACAAATATATTTGCATCGTTACAATCGGAGAAAAGTTATTTCAGGGCTTCGATTATGTGACGACGTTTTTATGGGACGGTACCAAAGACGGCCACGTAAAATACGCTTACGACACACCAGATTTTTTCGCAATTGTGATTCTTTATTATATATACTACGACTAATTATATTGAAGACAGTACAATAAATAAGTAAACAAATGTACTCTTCAGTTATCTTAACTTTATTTTAAAAACAATATTTTTTTACGTAAACACAACTGTATTTAAAGTTTTAAAATTTATAAATATCAATTTGTTTTAGCAATTTGTTATTAAAATGTTTAATAAAAATCGGTGGCTTCCATAAAAGTGCAATTTTATAAATACTATTTTAATTTGTAAAAGAATTTTCTCCGGGCGATAAGATACTTTATATTCTTTGACAGAAGCTTATCAATGACACATTTGTTAAATCCGTCGGATTCCACTGGAAGCTGATAAATAATTCCACTATACGACACACTATGTATCAACTAAGTGTGAACTATAAAACATTTAAAAAAAAAACCTCGATCTTTCAACAGCTGACTACTGACCATATGAATTACATTTGAGTGCAGTGGTGTTTGTGTAGAATATCACTACTTTATGAAAACGTAAGCCCTTACAGTAATCATGGACTTATTTACAATTTAAATTTGGCTGTAATACGGATTCTATGTGATTGTTAGGTGACATTGCTGAGAAGAGTAAAGTAATCATATATATATGTATATATATATATATATATATATATATATATATATATATATATATATATATATATATATATATACATATATATATATATCATCATCGGCACTACAACCGGGATCTGGTCTTGGCCTTATTTAGCAAATCTCAAGGCTTGTTAATCTTCCATAATAATGTATTTTTACGGGCAAGGTCTTAAGACTTGCGCCTATATATATATATATATATATATATATATATATATATATATATATATATATATATATATACATATATATATACATATATATATAAATATATATATATATATGTATATATATTTATATATAGCTCCTCGATAGTATACTGGTTAGTATACCCGCCTGTTACGCGGGAAACCGGGGTTCGTTTCCCCGTCGGGGAGCCTCTGGCGCAAAACTAATCACCTTGCCCGGAAAAGACAAATCATTATGGAAAATTTAACAAGCCTCAGGACTTGCTAAATAACGCCAAGTCCGGTTCCCGGTTGTAGTGCCGATGATGATGATGATGATGATGATATATAAATATACCATATATATATATTGTGTGCTCAACAAGCGTTGAACACATCTTCCACAAACAAGGGTTCTTGATTTGTTGTGGGCTGGGTGCTAGCGTCAAGTACCGTGCTGTCTCTTGATGTGTAACGATGTTGTTGCGTTCGCTGAAACTAATTGATATTTAAACTGACAAAGAGAACCGAAATACCTTTAATTCCTGCAACAGACGCCTCGTCCAGGATTCCTTAATGAAACGTATTTGAGTTTGGTTCATACAACTTTTTTTATTTTATCGGATTCTTGATATTTAAATGGATTTACAATTATGGTTGCGATGTTCGCTACAAAGTTCACGAAGCAAGAGAAATATCAATATTTGACAGATAGAATTAATTTGCGGCTTGTGTCGCCAAGAGATTAACGAAGAAGGAACAAGTTTGTTTACGGTCTCACCATGACAACCAGAAAATCAAAATCAAACTAACGTCAGCCGGTTGCTGTGGCTGCGTTCGATTGCGAATTCACTGGTTCCATCCAGCGAATCCGCAACATTCCGCCCGCCTTCGCCAATCATTGTCGAATCATTTGGCCCCAGCGGAAGATCGTCCGGGGCCCAGTGGAAGGATCTCGTGGGTGGGTTGGTAGCGGTCCACTGCAGTCCACCCTCACGTCGATGATGGTCGATTAAGCTCACTCCGTCGAGACAACTAGTGGTGAGAACGGGCGCTGCGCTCATTGGCGCCCGTCCGAAACTAGCAGGTGATATGCGGTCGTTGGCATGTGAGACCGCAACGATTAGTCGGATGCTGCGGTTAGGACTCGGTTGGTCCCTCGATACTGGGAAGCACCGCCCGCCAGGCGGGGCATTGCGCGCTCCTTGGGCTATTGTGGTAGGATCTGTGTTGCCTTGAATCTGGTGTCCGGGGTAGACGTCGACAATGTCTTCTATTTGTTGACTGATATGAGCTGCAATCAGCAGTCGTAGTGTCGACCAGTTCCTCTGGGTCGGAGTTGTAAATCCGCAACCCACGAGGAAAGGCCATTTGGTGGTTGGTGACAGGACTGGTCCCCTGAAAGCTGGATGCTGTGTTTTTCCGTGAAGCCTTTGGGCGGCGAGGCTCGCGGCTATTCGATTGTCTGTTGTCTTTGCGACGGTTCAGCGGCTGAGAAACATGTCCGATCGTTGGGTCACGCAGGTGGTCGGGCGAAGGATATGTCCGATGGTCGGACTTCCTAAGACCTGCTTTATTGAAGGCCGAGTACACAGATTCCTCCCGCCAATCATTGGCGAACCCTATTGTTCCATGGGACGGAGGCCCAGGGCCGTGTGCTTCTACTGATGCGGAGGTCGGGAGAGAGCCGTCCGCTTTCAATTGGTCATGACGAATGTTCCGTCTCTGGAAGGTATCTAGTGATGGGATGCGGCCTTGAGGCCGCAACGTGGGCTTCTTCCATGGAACCGTCCGCGGGTCCTGACGGAATGACAGATGCGGACCCAGTGCCTACTGGACTGAACAAAGTTCCGCCTCTTCTGGATTAAAATGCGTGATTGGTTGCTGGGATGCGGTTGATTTCTGGATGCTGAGGAGCGCCGCCGCCAAGCGCGGCATTGCTCTCTTGATGCGTGCAACCACTGTTCGTGTTCGGTGCACATTGTACCGGGCGGACCAGTTCCTCTCACCCGCGTCTTGATAGCCAAAGTGTACGGACGTGTTATTGTTCGGTTCGGAGCTGTTTTCAACAGATATTTCAAATACCCCTTCGTCACTGCGGAAACAAGTAGAACTCGGTATATAACCGGATTTAGTGTAATCATATTATGAGCCACTAATATCTATAAACAAAAACAAACATTCTTCAGTGATCATGTGCGTAAAATGTTATCCAAACAATATCCAACGTAATACACTCTAAATAAACAAAGAGATCTACACACAAGTGTGTCGGTTGAGTGATATAGTTCTTTGTGCAGTAGAAAAAGAAAAAAAACCAAACAACACAAAATAGTGTCTCTCACATGAATAGAACGAAAAGAAGCAATATAATCGAAAGTAATTAAAAACAAAAACAAACAAACAAATTAAAGAATAAAGGTGAAAATCCATCATTCAACACAGTTAAATAAAATAACGAAAATAAAAAAGTGCATAAACAAATCACTGCAGTGAAGTGCTACAGAGAAAGTAACTATCAATTAAAATATATCACTTCGCAAGCGTGAAAATTAAAATAAATAACATATTGCTTATTAAGCAAGTAGTTTTTAAGCCAGTGTTTGGCGCGAGTGCTAGGTTACTGACTCTTACCCGAGGATAGTCGAGTTCGAGTCGCCTTAAGTGAGAAATCGACTTCGTGGGTCGTATTGCAGGTCGCCTTTGTTTTTTTTTTTTAATGAAAACAAACTGGAAGGAACCAGAATGAACACGGAGGACGATAAAAGCGTGACAACACACAAACGAAAAGGTGCTCCAAACAACTCCATTGTGACACGAAGTAAAACCGCGAAACTGACAATGGAGAAAAGAGATCAACAATTGCATGACGACAGTGAGCTCCCCTCCCCCTCCAACTTTAACATATATGGGCCAAATAATTCATTCGCTTCTCTTGCATCCTCACAGTCTAAGGATGAAGAGGAAGAGATAAGTGAATTGGAGGCGAAACTTGCGATGGCAAGAGCCCGACTACAAGAGAGATGCCGAAAGAACAAAATAGCGGCGCTCGAACAAGAACAAAACCAGCAACAACTACAAAAGCTAAAACCAAAAGTCGGCCAACAGCAACAATTGCACCATCAACATCAGTAGCATCAACAGCAACTACCAACACAAAAGCGATCAACGAAACAGCAAGCAACACAGCAGCAGCAAAGCAACAATAACAGCGGAAAAATAAAGATGCCACCAATCAACACCATAGATGTTGACTGTAAGGAATTGGTAAGTCTTTGTAAGCTAGCCACAGGGGAAAGGGGGAGGGGGGGGGGGGGTATCGCAATCTTTATTAGAAAAGGGATCAATCATAAAGTAATATATGGTAGAGAAGTGCGCGGGTTCCGGGTGCTGGAAGCCTGTATCGTACGCATACCCCTTCAGCAAGGAAGGGGTTTGCATGCGATTGCACCTGAGGAGCACCAACAAAACCGATTTATAGCGGAGCTCGAGACACTCTTTCGATGCTTACAATTGCACCTGGGCAAAAACTACTTTGTCCTAGGGGGAGATATGAACGCCAAGCATAGAAATTGGGGAAATTATATATCTAATGCCAGAGGAAATCAGTTGGCTGGTTGGTTAGATCAGTTTCATATTGAATATAGAACTGACCTGCTAGCTACGAAATATCCATCGTTCCCCAGAGGTAGATCGTTCTTAGATATCTTACTAATCGACTAACGACTGAGATTACTTAACACCAACAGACGAAACACAAACAGTTTACGGACAGTTGAATACCACTGTGCATTCATGGCAGTAATAGAGCTTCCGAACGAGCTCGCAGATCTGGAGGAATTCGTGATCCCGCAACCCTATAAATACGGGGCAATGCGATGGCCGCGGTTCACCAGATCATTAACAAGAGAACTTCGTTCGAATGACTTTAAGCTGCCAGTAAACAGAAACCTGACAAATGACGAAATCGACAAATACATTTAACAAATGGACGAAACCGTAAAACGAACAATGGACAAAACAATTCCCAAAACAACAGTTACAGATCACATTAACATGTACAGAAACGCAACAATAAACGCACTGCACAAGAAAAAGAGCAGACTGCTACCGAAACTAAAACAATTACACAGACAGTTTACAGACAGACAAGACCAGGAGATAATATCACTGAAATCCCGATTAAAAAACCTCCAACAATTACTTAAAGCTAATTATAGATTAGCAACAAATTTGTATTGGAACAATAGAATTCGAGCTATAAAAACTAATAACCCGAATATGTTCCCACAAATAAATAAAATATTCAGGAGAAATAATCAAAACGAGATTCAGTGTCTCCAAATTCGACGTACTGAGGTAAACAAGCAGCTGCTAACCAACATTGGCATAGATGCAGAGAACGCTATCCTCAATGGTGAGCTCTTCGTGATCGAAGATCCTTTGGAAAAGGTGAACGCTGTGGGAGCTGTCTTTCAGGAAATGTACAAGGTGAATGAAAGCATTCGCCGAAATCACCACCTGGAGGACAGAGTTCTACTGAATCACCTGCACCTCCGGAATGAAATTTCACATTGGCAATCGGAGAATCCGGGTTTTACCGAATTCAGTGACGATAATCTGTCAATTGACATTAATACCAATGGTGGGGCTAATAGCCTTTTAATTGCGAGAGAATGAATCCAGAGTATCTTCGACTCATTAAGAAGCAAAAAGTCAGTGGGAATAGATGGAGTACCTAACATCGTACTCAAGAACCTGTCCCCAAAGGCAATAGATATATACATGGTCCTGTTTAACAACGCATTGAATAATGCATAGTATCCCGCGCGTTGGAAAACGGCTATCATCCAGCCCATCCCAAAAAAGGGCAAAGACTGTACAAAACCAATGAACATGCGTTCGATAAGTTTACTGCCAAGCATCAGTAAAGTATTTGAAAAGACTGTTAACAAAGCTCTGGTAAAATGGGTAGACGACAACCAAATAACCAGTTTGGCTTTAGGGCGGGTCATGAAACCACACATGCCGCAGCTAAACTGGTCTCTGACATGCAATGGAATAAATGTAGGAACCAATGCACAGGTACCTGTCTGATCGACTTAGAAAAAGCCTTTGATACCGTCCGGATCGAAGGGTTGTATTACAAACTGGTCAGACATGGCATACATAAGCCTTTACTATATGTACTTTACAATATGTTAAAAGACAGGAGGTTCGTGGTCAAAAGTGGTAATGTGACCTCTAATAAAACGTATAATATCAAGAATGGCTTGCAACAGGGCGCGGTACTTTCTCCGATTCTTTTTAACATTTACATTAGCGACTTATTAGATGCACTTCCGCAGGCTATTGCGTACGCGGACGATCTCATAATTTACAGAACAGCTCCGAAAGTTGAGATCATAAATAGTTTAATACAGCGAGACTTCAATAACGTGCAGCGCTATTGCGATGACTGGAAACTTATGATCAACTTCTAGAAATGTGAAGCCATCCTATTTACAACTCCATTACATAAAGCCACGAACGACACAAGAAAAAACTGGCGAAAGTTAGTTATCGTAGGACCGCATGGAGATAAACTGGAAACCAAGAGTTTAGTTAAATACCTTGGCATCTGGCTAGACCAATATCTGTATGTCAACAGACATGTAGAGGCTGCTCTGGTCAAAGCTGGAAAAACGTTTGCTATGACAAGGAGGCTATTTCACAGTAGCCAACTTGACAGCAGGGTAAAAGTCATATGTTAAATGACGCTAATCAGGCTAATGCTCATATATGGTTGTCCAGTATGGTTTAACATAGGTCCAAATTTGATGGAAAAGATTCGGGTATTCGAAAGGAAGTGTTTGAGAACCTGTCTCAGATTATATCGAACATCGGATTCGGAATACAAAAAGTACTACTCGAATGAGACTTTATATAATGAAGCCTGCATAAATAGGGTGGATAATTTTATGATTAAATTAATCAGAGGACATATTGCGAGAGCAATACGCTCGTCCAATGACCTAATTTTCGGGGCTTATTATCCAAATACCCTGTACTATGAGAGCGTGCGTCGCAACGCTTTTGTTCCACCAGAGGCGTTCCTTGATTTGGACATGAAAGGGCTTATACAGCATAGATCCGGACTTCCGCTGATCTATCATGTAAGTAGATCATCCGTAGATGGGCGATTGTGGTACGACCGGGAGGTAACGCACACCGAAGAAGCGCTCCTGCGCTTCAGTAGGGCTATCTCCCACAGAGACCGGGACGATAGTATTAGACAGCGTCAACAGTTTTTTTTTTTTTTTTTTTTTATAGATATCATTTTTTATTTCTTCCTATTATTATAATTTCTGGCGCAAGACTAATGACCTTGCCCGGAAAAAAAAAAACAAATCATTATGGAAAATTTAACAAGCCTCAGGACTTGCTAAATAAGGCCAAGACCGGTTCTAGGTTGTAGTGCCGATGATGATGATGATTATTATAACTTACTTACTTGCTAGACAAAAATGATTAAACTCTAGCTTATGTTATCTTATTTCTTAACCTTATAGCTGCATAATTTGCAATAGTTTCAGTTAACGAAAAATAATGAATCACCCCCATTAGGTAACTAGGGGCAACTGATTGATTTCGTTCATACGGAATCAGAAATAACAGGGAGTAAGAATTAGACTTCCGACAAGGAAGGTCGTGTTTGAAATTAAAAGAAAGAAAATAAAAGAAACACAGACGTGTGCGGTTGTCTGATGTTAAATAAATATCAATAAACGTTTTTATCTAAAGTTTTTGATTATTTTAAAAGTTAATTAATTAGAAAAAGTACATTCCACGCTCTTCCCTCGGTCGAGGCGAGGAAGCACGGTTTGGAATATTACACTAAGCTAAACCAAAGGCATAAATTGGGCTACAAGATTTATAAAGTAATTAGACGAGATCGTCCAAATTTCACTGAGGGGTCGGGATCGCGGTCTTAGTTAGAAATAGTCTACAACACAAATTCGTTTACAGTAGAGGTGTATACTAGTTCCAGGTGCTAGAAGCCTACGTTATAGTTATTCCCTTGAAAAGTGTGTAGTGCTCTAAAAGGCCCTACCACCCTTTTCCCCAATTCATACATCCTAATCCCAGTAATCCTACACTAAAACCTTAAATCTAATCAAAATCCTAAAAAACCTAAACTAAATCCAAAATTTGCAATAAACGAATCAAATATTCGTTTATCGTTTTGCATTTGCCCCACAGCATAATCTAAATTCAAAATCCAGAAATACATTATCTCAATCTGGTAAAATCCCTCATAAATAAAATAAACAAAACCCAAATTCGATTACATATCCTCATATGGACAATAGTTTCATGAGAATTCAGAAAACTGAATTCTTATCTCAAATAAACATTGAGCATCTCACTCAGTGTACCAAAATCGGGATTTGGTATGGATTCGTGCATTTTCAACATAGAAATCTCGATTTGTTTCCCTCTATAAAGGAACAGTAGAGAAATCTCGCGGCCGCAGTAAATTGTCGCTCATTGTCCCTGGAGGAAGTGTCCCAGGAGAACAACCTCATAAAGTAGATGAAAAGAGTTTAGTTAAATAAAGCTATTTTATAGCGAAGAAAAGCGATACTTTTAATAGTTTTGTTGAGCTGACAACTGTTTCTGAGTATCACATGCCCACACGGAAGCCAGCGGAGACGAGGACTATGAAAGCCGAAAAAGCGGCAGGGCCAACAATAGGTCGTTGCTCTTCCCTCAGGCTCTGAGGAAGCACGGCGACGACCACAGTAGGACGTTTTTCAGGAGCGGTCTAAGAGATCCTTTCTCCTTTTAAGGACTACGAGACACGGTCCCTGAATAAACTACTACTGTCAAAGGCATCTATATGTGATCTCTGCTTATGCTCCCGAAGCTCCACTGCTCTACAGACAGTTCAGCGATCCAAAAAGCCAGGAAATAAAATCAATTAAGTCACTAATTAAAAATCTTCAAAGACTGATCCGACAACTATAGATCTGTAATTAAGGTAGATTGGAACAAGAGAATTCAAGCCATTAAAGCTAGTGGATCGAATATGTTCCCTCAAATAAATAAAGTCTTTCGAAGGAAAGATTATATTGTCATCCCATGTCTGCGAGTTCCGCTGACTTCCGAGAATTGTCAAACTCTGCTGAACGCACGACTTACCCTGGCACACATTAACTCTAACGGAAAGTTCATAATAATCGAGGATCCGCAAAAAAAGCAAACTCAATTGGTGCTTGTTTCGAAGCAGTGTATAGAGTGAACGAATCGGCTCATTCTAACCTTGACCTGGCAAATAGGGCTCTCCAAAAACATATTTCGCTACGCAATGAACTTAACAATTAGCGTCTCTTAAGTCGGGGTTTCACTACCTTTAATGAAAATAATAGAGCGGATTCCCCGCATAGAAATCTAAATACTAGCATATTTGCACACAAGGATGAACTGACGGGCATTCTTAGATCGATTAAGAAAAAAAAATCTTCCGGAATATAAAGTATTCCAAACATTGTTCTAAATCATTTACCTCTTGAAGTAGTGAATGTTTACACTATTTTGACCAATAACGCTCTAAATAGTGCATATTATCCAACCCACGGGGAACCCGGAGTAGTCCATCCCATCCCCAAAAAGCGCAGGGCCAGAAGTAATCCAGCCAATCTTCGCTCGATTGGTTTGCTCCTGAACATCAGCAAAGTATTCGAGAAAATTATAAATAAAGCATTGACTAACTGGTGTGAGGAAAATTGTATTATTCCGAACAACCAGTTTCGTGTCCGATCGGAACAGACACATTGCATGCTGCGACAAAACTTGTTTCCGACATACAGTGGAACAAGGCGAAGAGACAATGCACAGGGGTCTGTTTGGTTGATTTTGAAAAGGCTTTCGATATCGTATGGTTACAAGGGCTTGTATACAAGTTATCAAATCTAGGTATGCCCGAATATTTATTATACATTATCTACGATATGATAATGGGTAAACAATTTGTGATGAAATGTGGAGATATAACCTCTAACAACTCTTTCCACATAAAAAACGGCCTACAACAGGGAGCAGTGAATTCTCCCATTTTATTTAACATTTACACTAAAGAGCTAGTGGATTTGTGGGGGACGAGGTCATTGTGCCGGCGCACGACACGGGATTCTACCCCGTCTCCACCAGTTCTCAAATGTCCACCGTCGAACCGAATCGTCACTAAATGTTCCACCGAATATCGCAGCACCAAAATTGTCCACAGATGCGGAAGGATGAAAAGTACGCACTGGGAGAGAAACACAAACGAAATTCCGAAACATCAACACAGGAAGTAAAACACGAAATGAAAACACTTGCGGCTTGTTACCGTTTGTAATTAATAACTTTATTGTGGTAATCATTAAATGGTGCAGGTTATTAAGTGTGCTGTAACTGGTAATATTGTGAATGTTTATGAATGGTATGTATTAAGTGAGAATGTAATATATGTTAAGTGAAGTTTTTAAGGATGTGTTAAGAGATTCAGTGTTAAATTTAATAAGGGTAGTATTCTGGAATACAACAAATGGTTCCTCATTATTCAGTTAAATTTAAACACACACGGTACGAACTTGATTTTTATTGATTCTAAACTAGATGAAACACTTCGACGCGACTTCCGTATACATACGCTTCTCCGCCGCGCGACGGAGAGCGGGAGATCGCGCGACTAGCGTGTTCGGCGGATGTAATTCGACGCAACGATATTCGTTCGTTGTCAAAAGGAATTCGAAAACTGGCTCTCTTAATTAAGGGGTGCATTTTCCTATTCCAAGAGAGACGTAAAGTCTCTCTTTGGGGTAACCAAACAGATCTCATAGAGAAGATCGTCAAGGTACACATGTATGTGTGTAAATTGGTTCTTTTATGGACCAAAGCCATGGGAACGAATCTATGACAAAGAAAGGGAAAACGTGCATTCATGAGCTGCGAGTTCGGTAAAGCAAACAAACCGAATCTCCTTGGATGATAATTGGTTTTCTGTTTGCTCTTGCCGCTGCTGATGAGAAGCAGATTCCGAAATATGAAAAGACAGAGGGAAGGTTTGGGTCTCTGTCTGAGATGTACATTGCGGCTAAATAAACAGGCGGCAATGCAATGTGGACATGTGCTAATGGGTTTTAGCTAGATTACCGGGAAATGGTGTTTATGGCATCGCTGGTAAGGGTAGGGTATTGAATTCCTATTTGCATTTGCTTATCCTGTAGGATTGATTGGTGCCAAGAGACGCGAGATGCGTATATTTGCTTTGGTTTCTTGGGTGTAGGTCGCCATCCAATGTGTATGTATGGTGATTTATGATACACTTGGTGAGGACGGGAAATAGGCGACGCAATGTGTATGGTCCCTGTTATGATGGTTACATTGTATGTAAACCAAATCATCTTGTTTTTAGGAATTCATCTAGGGGGAAATACATTTGATGAGATTGGGCTTCCTGATAAGTTAGGAAAGGATTCTTACAGGGAATTGTATGCGAAGAAATGCATGAAAGGTAAGAATTCTTTTACAGGTACTTTTAGGTTATATAAATTGGACCTATTTGATGCGTGAAGCATTTAAGGTGCTAATGCGATAGCATTAACGAAACTTATAAGGTTAAGTTGTAGGGATGGGGGTCCTTTAGGTAAATAGTCAGTGGCGTTTGGCGGAACCGCCACAGATTCACCCAACCATGCAATTGCGTACGCCGACGACATTATGGCTTATAGATCTGGAGAAAAGATTGATGTCATCAACAGGCTCCTGCAAGATGATTTCAACAAGATCAGACGTTTTTGCGACGACTGGAAATTAAAAATAAATTTCCAATAGACAGAGACTATCCTTCTCAGAACACCCCTGCCCAGTGCATCAAAAGATACAAAACGGAATTGGAAAAAATGTTCCATTGCAGGAAGTAATAATTTTCCCCTACAAGTTAAAACTGCAGTCAGATACTCAAGATCTGCCTTGATCAGTATCTTTACTTTGATAAGCATATAGCAGCTTGAAAGGTATATGCAATGATACGAAGTCTCTTCCGTAGGAATCTTCTGGACCCCAAGGTGAAAATAATTGTATACTCGACATTCATCCGACCAACATTAGTGTATGGCTGCCCGGTATGGTATAACATATCCCCATTCTACTTGGAGAAGTGTAGGGTGTTCGAGAGGCAGTGTTTGCGCTCCTGCCTCGGAATGTATAGAACCCCAGTGGCAATATAAGATATACTATCCCAATAAAATCCTATATGACAAATCAGGACTAAACATTGTAGATATTTATTTAACTCTATTTATTTATTCGGCTTAATACAAGCTAATTACACTAAATATAATTCTTATAAACTAACTTAAAACGAATGTGGTAATTCAAAAACAAAGATGTAAGGTATATATATAATTCAAAAAACATGTATTTAAAAAAAATAAAAATAAGAAAAAAAACAAGGAAGGAGAAGAGGACTTCGGGGTAGGGGAGGTAGGAGGCTGGAGAAGAGCGAGTGTATGTGGGGGTGGCAAATGTAGCATATGTGAGACAGCGAACAGTGAACAGCATATGCGTTGGAATAAGTACGGGTTGTGGGGGGATAGACTGTGGCCGGGTGAGGTCAGGAGGGGAAAGAGAGGAGGCGAAGTTACAGTGCAGTAGATGTAAGGTGGAAATCGAAGGAGGTGGGGTAATAGTTTGCCCACCTCAGCATTCCCGAAAAGGGTTCGTTAGAGCCGTAAGAAGTGTGGTGGGTGGGCAGATAGAAGAGACTGGGGTTTCGCAGGTTACGGGGGTTAGTGTGAAGTGCAATGATGGATAGCAGGCTTGGGCAGTTGATTGCGCCTGAAAGGAGTCGTTGGATGACAAGGGTATCGGCATGAGTTCTGCGCTCCTCAAGTGTGTTGAGGTTAATCAGACGGAGCCGGCTTATGTATGGCGGGAGAATCCGAGGATTCTCCCAGTTCAGCCCGCGGAGGGCAAAACGCAGAAAACGACGTCGCACGCTTTCGACTCTGCGAATATGGGACGAATGGTGTGGAGACCAGACGTGACTAGCGTATTCAAGAAGGGGGCGGACGAAGGCTATGTAGAGAGAACGGGAAATGTAAGGATTAAAGAATTCCTTAGACCAGCGTTTCACAAACCCAAGGGCAGAATTGACCTTAAGAATAATATCATCAATATGCGGGATGAAGCTAAGCTCCCTGTCAAATAAGATCCCGAGGTCACGTACCAAGGGTACATATGATATCTGCTGGTTTAACAGGAAGTTGAGGCGAGGGGGGGGGCGTTTGCGGGAGAAGGTGATGGAGTAACTTTTGACAACGTTGACATCACGGCAGTTATTACGGCACCAAGTTGAGAAGCTGTCGAGATCCATTTGGAAAAGTGAGGAGTCGGGAGGGGAGATGCTCGTTTTGTAGAGTTTGGCGCCGTCCGCATAGAGGGATATGGATGAGTATTTAATAATGGAGTCAACGTCATTGATGGTAAGGATAAATAGGAGGTTACCTAGATGACTGCCTTGCGGAACCCCTGACGTGGGAAAAAAAGGATTGAAAAGGGAGGATCTGAATTTGACACGATAGGATCGATCTTTCAGATAGGAAGATAAAAATTTGATCAGTAGGCGTTCGAAACCTAGGGAGGACAGCTTAAAAAGGATGAGATTATGGGAGATTTTGTCAAAGCCCTTGCTGAAATCTGTGGTGATTACATCGACTTCGTTGCCATTCTCTAAGGCACGGATAGTATGGGATGAGAACTCGATCAGATTGGTTGAGGTCGACCTACCCGCAAGGAAACCATGCTGGTTGGGTGAGATGATGGATTTACAACAGAAAGATAACGCGTTGTAAAGAATCCCTTCGAACAGGTTAGGGATTAGAGACAGTTTGGCGATTGGGCGGTAGTTGCCTATATCGTTTTTAGGACCCTTTTTATGTATGGGGGTGACATAGATACTAGGGAAGATACCATGTGAAATGGATAGATTGAATATTTTTGAAATCGGGGGAGAAAGAGAAGAGCAACATTTCTTTAAAAAAACAGCTGGGAGTCCATCAGGTCCAGGGCTGAACTCGTCTTTGAGTAGGTTTAATTTCTCCCCAACTACGTGATGCTGAATAATTTGAGGGGTGAAGGGGCCGAGGGAGAATTCTGGCAAGTTTTTGAAGTAAGACGGATTGGACTCGAAGAAGATATCTGTGAAGGATTTATTGAAAAATGAAGCGAATAGATTGGCAAGAGTTAGGGGGTCGGTTGATGTAGTCGCGCCATAAGAAAGGGAGTTAGAATAGGCGTCGGATTTACGTTTGTAATTTATGAAGTGGAAAAATGATTTGAGATCATTGATTAAGTTGTATTGTGTTTTTGTTCGAGTAGAGGGAGTTGTAGAGGTCGGAAAATTTATAAAAGGAACCAAGATAGTTGGAGTAGTTTTGGATGGAACGCGTTTTGAGGAAAATATTCCACAAGTTATTTCTCTTGTTCCGAAAAGTGCGGAGTGTGCGGTTGTACCATAGCGGCGATAAAACCGATGACCTGTGACGAGAATAGGGGACATATAGGGCGAGGGCATAATATCTCATTATAGAGAGTGGCAGTCGCTTCTTCTACCCCCAGATGATCAAAGCGAACGCTGTTTTGCTAAGATGCTCATTAAAAGGCAGAAGTTAGCTTTGTGGAAGTTGTAGGAAAAGCTGTCGTGAGGTAGAGAAGGCTGGGTTTTATGATCGAGATATAGGGATAAGAGCAGCAGGAGCTGGTAATTATCAATGGTAGAGAGGGCGTGTGGACTAGGGGCAACTCAGGACTTGTGTGGGTCCGTTGTGAACACGAGCTCCAGTTGTCTCCATATGATTTGGGACATAGCTTATTTGATGGAGGCATGAGTCGGTGAGACCATTTATAAAAATACGTTCCTTGGAACTAGTAGGGTTTGAGACGTAGAAGGCTTGTTCGTCAGCCACTGTCCGCTGGAGGATATCGTCTAGGCAGGTGCTCAACTCGGTTAGGTTATCTACCGCTTCTATTGCGAGTTCGTATGACATGACGGGTCGTGAAGGAGGTATATAGAAACAGGTAATGAAAAGAGACTTAGGACGTTTGTCGAATTTTATTGCAACGAAGTCAAGATCCGGAGAAGAAGAGATGGCAATTAGAGACAAAGCGAGTCTATTATGAGTGGCAAGTAGCACCCCACGGCATGGGGAATTAGGACCTTCTCGATGAGCGTTGTCATCGCGAAAAACATTGAAGGAGAGAGGAAATAGTTCAAGACTATTAATACTGGGGATAAAGTTGGCCTCAGTCAGAGCGTATATGTCGATAACTGCATTATCAAGATTATCCGTGGTCACACAACAAGGGCAATGTGCAGTGAAAATGAGCTCATATCGGGAGCTTTCGATCCCAATGATGTGTATATGGAGAGTACTCTCCAGAAGCATTCCCTTTCTTGGATAAAAGAAGGACATATCCAAGACAAACTTGGAGTCCCTATTATTTACCACACTTTCCGTGGTGCTAGGGATAAACGAATTCTCCACGACAACGATATCTCTAATTTTCCAGATCGCCTGCGTTATAGTATGGTGATCGGTGAAAAAGATAAATCAATAAAAGGTCGATCCCATCCCAACTGGTGGTGGATCAGTGATGAAGGAAAGACTATACGTCCCCAAATATAGTATGCCTCTCGGGCGCACCTCTTTCCTTCCCTCTATCCCCAATTCCCAATTATTTTTTTATATTAATTTTATTTTAATTTTTATTTTTTATTTTTATTTGTATTCCTTTTTTATGTTTGTACATTTTGTTTCGTTTAATTTTTTTTATTTTGTTTTTGTCAACCCCCTATTGTATATAATTTAAAAAAAAAAATTAATAATTAATACATGATATAGAAAAAATAAAATAAATTTTATAAAATAAAACATATCAATTATTGTGACGTGTTATATAAACATTAGTTATTGCACGCCGAAAGTCATAAGAAAAATGAGAATGTATAATTTAGAGTGCTTGTGAAGAGCCAGTAAGGTTGTGTAATAATGTTGTTTGTAAAACAGAAGTTAAAATTTAGTCTTAAGTAAAATCTGTAATTGAATTGTTAGATAAATATGGGAATAAAACAAAAAAAAAACAGCGTCATCCAACTTTTTAACCTGAAACTAACCACCGCTAAGTTAAAGATTTCTCCCGACTATATCGCGGAAATTTTTGCATTTTTAGTGTATGTCATTGGGAACCGAAGGAAGCCAACTTTTTCGACTCACCATTCAGCTGATTTCAAGGATTTCTGCTGACCATTTCACGAGGCTTATGGGGGAGGTATCTCATCGGGATCCCACGTACCGCCTACCAAAGCAAATGAAGGTTTGTGTTGGTTAACGGTAGCAAACATACTTCTGGTATTCTCCATTCATGCTGTTCAGCACTCATTGCATTTATTGATATCTAAAACATTTTAGTAATTTGTTAGTGTGGGTGGAAAGAGGCGTAAATGAACATTTGAAGGTGGCAACCATGTGTCATATATGCCACCACGCTCGATTGCCCTAAACATTTTCTATGGAGATAAAATGTCAAGTTGATGAAACTGCATTTATAATAAAATTTTAATATAATCAAACTATGTTGAACTTTCCACGCATTGATTCACATTCCAGTTGAAGTAGGTGCTGCAGTAAAGCTACACTCTGCCGCCAAGATGAAGGAAAACCTGTTTAAAACCTGATACAATTGACCGACACCCCAATTATGGAGACTTTAAATTATTATTTTGTACATTCACTGATGCCTACCATCCACAACAACAGAAAGCACAACGTTTCGACTACTTCCTGGTCACAAGTAAGAGCCAACCTGCCCAATTATGACTCTCGTACGACGTACACGCGATGAAAACCCACCGTGTATGGTTAAGCAACTAACATCTATACTAAATCTCGTTTGGCTGCTCAATGGCATAGAAATGCCGAGTTCATTCACCTTTCTAATATCGGAAGCGATTGCTTCGAAAAATGATTCTTCTCAGCTGGACAAATTTGGGTTTCACTTAGACAAATGCATGCGTCACCTGTGATTGTGCACCGAAGGTCATTCTAACAAAAATTTCTCACAGAAAATCAGTATAAAATCTGGACGGTTTTGCGATTAAGGTGATCACCAGTTGTATTTGGTTAGTGCGCAGAGTAATTTCATACCGAGTTGAGTGCAGTGAATACAATGGATTTCCGAGTTTTGGGATTTATTGCGTTATTAGTGCCACTGGCGTCGTGTGTAGTCCTTGGAGATCCCGACGATAAAGGTGGCAAAAAACCCTCGGACGGAAAAGCACAGGATCGTCAATTTGGACCGTTTGGCCCTGAAGGTTATGGTGGTGGTTTTGGTGGTCCGTATCCCGGTTCACATCTTGGAGGTTTCCCGCCGACTGGAAATTATTTCCCCTCGGGTCCCGGCGGCTATCAAGGTTCATACAATCAAGGGGGATATTACCAGGGAGGCTACAATCAAGGTGGACAGTATTATAACCAAGGAGGTCAGTATCCTCCCACCGGTTTTAACGGAGGATTTCCGACTGGAGGATATCCAAATGGCTACTTTCCAAACGGGGGAAATCAAAATGGTGGGTACCCAAATAATGGGTACAACAATGGAGGACAATATCCAGGAGGTTATGGAGGCAATTATCCACCATTTGGTGGATTTGGGAATGGCTACCGTCCCGGCTATGGTAATCCATATGGTCCCGGTGGTTTCCCTAATTTGGCCAATATTGACCCACAACAAGCTGCTGCTCTAGGACATGCAATAGGTAACTCACTCCGGCCATTACTACAGGGTGCTGGCGGTCTAAGAGACCAACGAAACTAGATACATGTATCCTATGTCGAAACTGTATATATTTACATTAATAATAAGCAAATACAAACCAAATGAAAAATAAAACTAATATTAAATTATGCAAATGGGTTAATTAACATCAGCAGAACTTTGGCCAAAATGTCTTTGGCGAAGAACAAGAAGTGGGTATATAAGACAAAAAGAAATTGCTTCTTTCGCCATAGACAGGTGTGCTTCTTGACTTGAGGATCAGTACTTTTTGGAGATGAAGTCGTTGTTCATTTTAGTGACAATCCTTGCATGGGTTACAGCAGATGAAATCGAAGGTAAAGGAATAAACGTTCATGGACAAGGAAGTGGTCATGGCTCAGGACATGGCTCAGGGCATGGCTCAGGACATGGCTCAGGACATGGCGGCCAAGGATATTACGGGCAGCAAGGAGGTTATCCCTATGGCGGATACGGTGGATACGGCGGATACGGCGGATACGGCGGATACGGCGGAAACGGCGGAAACGGCGGATACGGCGGATACGGCGGATACGGTGGATACGGCGGATACGGCGGATACGGAGGTTATGGTGGCTACGGACAAGGATACGGATACAGTGGCAACTATCCATACAGTGGATATAGTGGTGGGCCATATGGTGGAGGTGGTCTATATGGCGGATATAGTGGTAACTCTCCATATGCGGGATATGCTGGATATGGTTCAGTTTATGGACCTGCTTATGGCGGATATGGGTACAGTGGTCAAATCCCAGTAGGGCATTCTGGTTAAAATGGATATTGTAAAAAATCTAAAAATTATTTAACAAATTTGTCATCACTTGGAAGATTTTGTGCTTCAGTATGTTAAAATACCCGGAAATCAAAATATATTCAGTAACAAAATTCTAAATAAATACACATTCAAGGAAAGACTAAACATGTTCTTTAATTGTTTCTTTATAATAAGCGCACACAAATGAGCGTTTAAACGTCAACGAACAGTGTGTTGACGGAAGGCGAGGAAAAGGACTGACCAGAAGATATCGATCTAATTTTTTGTTGGACTGAATTTTGAATTTGAATTTGGCGAGGGCAGAACCCTCATTTATTTAGCTTAGTACAAGCAATATAAATAAAAAAATTACAACTGGGAGAGAAGAGAAGTTTATTAAAGAATATCACATTCCTGTAGTTCAACTGGAGAACAATTCCTCGTGTTTATTTGCATATGTAGAATTGAACTTTGGCGTGAATCCGTGTGCACGTTCTAATTTACGGGCTTTCGCAAGCGAATATTTAGGAAGTAAGTACCCTCCGTCGTGTTTACTTAAGCAATCATTTTGATAACACCCTTGAATAACAAAATACAGTGAGGGCGGAAAGAGTCGGAAATAATTGGGAAAGGTGATTTCTGTGTTTCCGGTTCAGGCTCCTCGATAGTATAGTGGTTAGTATACCTGCCTGTCACGCGGGAGACCCGGGTTCGATTCCCCGTCGGGGAGCCTCTGGCGCAAGACTAATGACCTTGCCCAGATAAAACAAATCATTATCGAAAATTTAACAAGCCTCAGGACTTGCTAAATAAGGCCAAGACCGGTTCCCGGTTTTACTGCCGATGATGATGATGTTTCTGTGTTTAGTTTTGAACACCTATATATTATAGCTGCAGAAGAACACAAAACCGAACAAAGCATTCCACGCTCGCATAATTTGACTGGATAACTATAATCAGTGTTTTTCTGCCCTTCTAAAATTGATGTCCCAATTAACTAGTGTACACGTTCTTATTGAATGATTGATTAATGCCTCATGCTACTGTGTAATTTTATCAATTTTTCTTATTAGATTCATTGATGGATAAAGTATTCAAAAATGTGAAGAAAAAAGGTTTCATGCCTTAAGTGACAATGTGCGGTGTGGAAAAAATACTAGAAAAATGATAGAGAACGAAGGTGTGGAAGCATAAATCGTTTTGGTGAAGTAGTGAAGGTCATGATTCGAACCCATGATACCCATCAGATGACCTCGTGAGTGGAGGGGTGTCCCGCTAAAGATTTCATCGACTCTCTTTTCGGTGTGAATACGTCTCTCCTAGAATCGCCACACTATTCTCTCTGCAATAACTATGTTACGATCACTTTGTGCGGAATGACGGAGCAGAATGGGCATAGCAGGCTAAAGCAGCAAAAAAATGTCGCACTGTCCCGTTTTTACCATAAGATATTGTGTTGTTGTAAGTACAGGTCGTGCTGAGGCCATCAATTATAGCATTTTTCTGAATTAGTGGTGAACATGATTCGAACGTACGCTATGGAAAGGTTAGAACCAAGCACCGACCAATCAGAGTACGGATACGTATGTGCAAGGATATCTCAATTTGCTCCTTAAGCTGTGATTGCTACTTCAATGCTCTGATGTAGGATGTTAATGATTTTTTCGATTCTCTTTTTGAAGGTGTGTCCCTCTCTACAATTGCCATTAAGCACACTAGTTCTTATTATCTGAAGCTTGCTAGCACAAGGAAACGTATGCCAAGTCTAAACGTTCCACGGTCCTATAGTTTTTTGGTGGATTTTTGTTTATCGATGCAGGTGTTTCGCCGCACACGCTTGGAAATAAAAATCACCTTTTTTTATCTGGCGATATGCCTTTATTTATTATTAAATAATAGAAAAAGGATTCGCGGCGACACACTTCGTTTATTTTACAGTCGGGAACCCTCCACGGTGGATGCTATCACTTGACTCCTTTTGTTTATCTTGAGGATCGTTCCTCCACCAGCGTTCTCATTTGACGAACTTAAAAACTTCTTATAAGGGATGGAAAACTTACCCGAATGTTCTTCCCTTCTCGTCCGTTCTCTTATCCCTTGGTGTCCTCTTTTTACCAAGGGATTTCTCCTTTCCAGGAGATCACACCCTCACTTGTGCTACGATTTCGTATTGTTCTAGGAATACTGTGTGGATGTACCCACACACACAGAACGTTGCTGTCCGTGTAGCCGGATATATGCCGAGGATCGTCAGGATTTTCACACATCTGCGGTATCCCTTTGTGTACATTACCCGCGTGTGGTTTATGGCCCTGGTGATTTCCTCTGACTAATGACCTTGCCCGGAAAAAACAAATCATTATGGAAAATTTAACAAGCCTCAGGACTTGCTAAATAAGGCCAAGACCGGTTCCCGGTTGTAGTGCCGATGATGATGATGTCCCCTTTGGCTAGGCGAATGGTATTTAACCCCACAGTGGTTTGTATGGTTCGCAGGACCATCACCGTTTTACTGAGAAATGGTTCCTTATGTTTAAAATTGACCGTTAATGTGAATAGGTTTGCCTATGATTGTCAGCTTTTGAAGATGTATACTTGAATAGAATGAGTTCTATTTCCGACCCTATTTAAGAGCAAGATGTTTTTTGATACCCTTAAATATTAATTCACAGCGTGGGCGGTAAAAGAGGGCAAACATCAAAATTCAATAAGTTGAGAATATACAACAGTTTAATAATGAACGTGATAGTCATGAAGTGAGCATTTTTAAAAGACTACGAGAAATCCAAGGTGTTATCATCGATAAAGGATTGAATTGAATCATGGACAGTGGACAAGAGCCATGGGGAACATCATAGATGTGAGGTGAGTATTTTCGAAAGACTAAAAGCAAGTGCTATCATCAACAAACGAGTAAGTTGAATAATGGCCCTGTGAGTAAGTCGTTAGAATATATGCACAGCTAGGCCGGCTTGTCGTAAGAGGCGACTAAAACCGAGTGGTACCCAACGCCCTGTCGCGCGGTGAAATACCACCCCGTCAAGCTTTAGGCTCCGTGAAATGGTCGGGAGTCAGCCATCTTTCGGAGCTTGGCTGATGGACCGGTTCGCGAAGAGGTTGGTTTAGGTGGTAGTCGGGTCCCAAGGTGCGATACCTACCCGTCACGCTGTATATTCCGCGATAACGTCGGGAGAAATCTTCGACTACGTTTCGGATGAATTGTTGATGGTCCGGACTGACACGAAGATAAGTCATGATGGTGCCTTCGGAGATCGGATCTCCGGGGTAACTATGTCAGGGGAAACATCATGCAAATATTATGATAAATAGCCGAACTTTAAGAAATTTGTCATCGCATAATCGGGCTCGTTCTTGTGGCTCGGAATTTTGTTACATCAGGGGCCTCGGTTTTACCAATACGTATGTAAACGCCATCCACCAATATTTGCAAACAACGAAACCTGATATCCTTGCCATAACCGAGACCCAGGTCAATGGAGGCGTTGGAACCCAATAACGTGGACATCATGTGGTTGATGGTCGTGCTGAGGTATTCTGTTAAATCTTTGTTGTGTTTACCGCTCCCTGAATGACGATCGACCAGCGATATTTCTCGAACATCTTCCATGTACTGTCGACAATTTTATTCAACTCGTGGAGACACCTACGCGGGTGCGGGATGCCCGAGGTGATTATGCGAACACCCTGGATCTGTTTTTGACATCTGAGCCAAGTATTTATACTATGGGGGTTGCTGCGGTACTGGGAAACTCAGATCACTGGTTGGTATCTGTCGCGCAACCACTTGCATTTCAAGCGAATAATCGTCCGAGACGGCTTTGCCCTGTATGGGGGTATGGGGCTGCTAGCTGGGATGATTTGTGAGATTTATTCGCATCCTTTCCGCGGTCGGAGGTGTGCTTCGCAGACTTCGATGTTAACGCATCCGCGGAATCGGTCACAGAGATTACTTTTCTCGGGATGGAGATCTACATTCCGCATTCCACCAAACGAAGTTCATTTGATAAACTTTGGTTTGATATAAAATCCGAGCAGATTACAGCGGCAAAAAATATAGCTTTTAAATAATGGCGCTCTAATCCCACAGAGGTTAACAGAACGATTTATTAACGTCAGAAACCTGTGCAACCAGATGAAACGACAGAGTGACTAATAAACTCCTTAAGTGCCCAATTGGTCCACGTCCTATCTGGTCAATGGAAAGGGTCGTCAGCAGTAACTTCGTTAGTGACGGGCAGCGGGACACTAATCACAAATTCGAAAGATAAAGCTACTATGTTCCCGAATTTATTTTCCGCGAATTCAAACCTCGATGGCGTTCTTTTGGAGTCACCTGTGATCGCACCGGTACGGTCTTCGATGCGGGGTGTGAAATTCTGCCCACGTACTATTCAGCGCATTCTACGTGGAATGGACTGTTAAAAGGCAACTGGCCCGAGCGAAATAACAGCAATAGACCTTAAGAACTGTGCTCCACAACGATCGCCGGTTTTTGGCAGACTTATTCGTTTATCTTATAAACGAGGGACATTTCCTACTTGCTGGCAAATCGCTCAAGCTAAGCCAATCCCAAAGAGGGGAAAAAACGGTTTCCCACGAAATTACCTGCCGATAGCACTATTGTCTATGTTAACTAAGGTGTTGGAAAATGTCACCAAAGCCGACTTCATTAGGTATTTGGAGTGTAACAGACTTCTGAATGATCGTCAATACGGATTTTGTGACAGGCTGTCCACGGGAGACCTTTTGACTATTATAACCGATATATGGACATCTGCGATTGATGGGCATGGTGAGTCAAGGGCGGTCGCATTGGATATCTCCAAGGCTTTTGACCGGGTCTGGCATGGAGCATTGCTGAACAAACTTCGTTCATACCGACTTTCCAGCAGCTTTCCAACTGAACGAAGAGCTTCCACGAAAATCGATCGATCCGGGTTATTGTGGGTGGCGAGTGTTCGGATATGTATTCAGTTAATGCCGCAGTGCCTCAAGGTTCTACTTTGTCTCCAATCTTGTTTTTGCTGCACAGAAATGATTTTTTGAAGTCAACGAATAACAAAGTGTTCAGTTTTGAGGATGATAGTACGCTTGTTTCCTCTTTTTCATGTGACAGGCCGATGAGAACATCAACGTCGCACCAGCTGAATTACAGCCCTCTGAATCGGGATATAGGTAAGATCCTCTAGTCGGGAAAGGCCAATCTCGTCGACTTCAATGCAACGAAGACACAGTATACAACACTCAGAAGGATAAGTGGATCATCAGTTCCACAGATGATGATGAATCGCCGGGCCCTAGAATCTGGGGAAAGCTTGAAAGTGCTCGACGTAACGATTTGTGGGAATGTATCGTAGCATAAACATGTGTCGAACATCGCCAGGTCCACCTCAGGAAATCTGAGTTCTCTTTTTAGAGCTAAGAAATATTTTACTCCGGCCCAACTCCTTCTCCTGTATAAATCCGAAATTAGACCCGCGCTGGTTAATAAAACACTTATAATTTTTTAACTTAAACATATGTTCTATTATCTTTAAAGTTAAATATATGTTTTATTGGACTTTCTTTGCAAGAGTGGAGAGAAAAAAATCCTCGTGTTTGCTTTGGTCGCCTGCATTTATACGTCGAATATGGTGATAATGTGTGTCCAGAGTCCAGCCTTCTGATAGAGTTTTCTTGGGAATGCATTCCCCGTTGATAAGTCTGTTTGGAAATATGTATAGCTGAGAGGAGTCGTGTGTGTTTATGATTGGCCTTGGGTCATCGGTATGAATTTTTTGGTGATACTGGTTGATGTTGGTCTTCTAATATTAGTTAGAATGATTACAATATTTGAGATGTATCAAAGGTTGATCAGTACTTTTTATTTGAGGTAATGAAGAAATCTTTGGGATTACAAAGTTTAATGAGATTTATAATATTTCGGGCTACAAAGTATAATAGAGATTTATAATATTTGGGGTAACAGTGTATAATAGTGATTTATAATATTTGGGGTAGGTTAACTCGCTCGAATATTGCTGATGTCGGACTACAGTCGCTATCACATCGAAGGCGCGTAGCCGACCTATGACTGTTTCATAGATATTATCACGGGTACTATTTTTCAGAGATCCGTAGTATTGTTCCGCGCAATTCGGTGCATATGCGGTCTACAAGACAATGCGAAGTATAGCACGAATTTGCGGTTCATCTCCCGACCGCGCGAACATCGCTGGATCAGAGCTCGTCCTGTTACAGGGTGGGAAAGCCCAACTCCCTCCTCGTGCGAGTATTCCAGGGGCGTTACAACCAGCAACTGTTCAAAAAGAACTGCAAACGGTTATTTGATGGCATTTAAGGCGCCGTGCCGGCGTTAAAGGAAAAAAAAATTTGCTATGAACAACAGCCTAGGGAACAATCTGGATCTCCCAAAAATCTTCTATTTCGTCGGGTTGCCGTACCTCCAGAATCGGACTCTGCTCTGGACTACGGGCGTTGTTGTATGGGTCAGTACAACTCGACTTCAGGGCTCAAATTAATTGCACAAAAAACAAATATTAATTCAAATATATTATTGGCTGTACTCACAGTCTTGCTACTATCGGGATTCATGTGGCGGTAGTTGTTGTTACTGATCTGGTTCTTCTTTTCATTTTCTTGTAAAAGCTTCCACAGAAAACAAGTTATGTGCTTCCTTTGTTAAAGTAGACTATTTATTCACTTTTTCAAACAATGTGTTATGTTTTTTTAAATCAATTGTTTATTTACTTCTGCAAATAATGAATTAGACCTCAATACATACTAATTAATAATCACTTTATTTCGTACGTTAGTAGTGACATTTTCCCTGTTATTGTGATTGTTACTTAGTTTATTCAGGTGTTTTAAAGACTTCAAATTTAGGCAAATTTGTTGCCAGCTTCTGGCAAATCGTCGTATAAAAGCTGGATGAGTTTTATGTTATAATATTCTACTTTGGTAAGTCATTCGAGTAGTCAAAATGAAATTCTCCATATATCTTTTAAGTGTTTTGTTCCTGGCAAGAAAGGTCGGTAGCTATTCCACAAATTTCAAATAATATAACACCGCTGTCGAAAATCCCGACATTTCCAACAATTCCAACAGTTCCAACAATTCCAACAATTCCAACAATTCCCACAATTCCCGAAATACCAACAATTCCAACAATTCCAACAATTCCAACAATCCCAACAATTCTCGAAATTCCAACAATTGCCGAAATACCAACAATTCCGACAATTCCAACAATTCCAACAATTTCAAGAATCCCAACAATTTCCGAAATACCAACAATTCCGACACTTCACATCGTTACCCCGATTCCAATAATGCCGAGAATTCCAACCGTACCCCGATTCCAACTATTCCAGCAATTCCAACCGTTACCCCGATTTCAACAATTCCGACAATTACAACCGTGACCCCGATTCCAACAATTCCGACAATTCCAACCGTTACCCCGATTCCAACAATTCCGACATTTCCAACCCTTACCCCGATTCCAACAATTCCGACAATTCCAACCGTTACCCCGATTCTAACAATTCCAACAATAACGTCTCTTCCGGCTTTGCCTTCCTTTTAATCTAGTGGGGGAAGCAAGTAAAATGTGAATTCCTAAGACCACAGCTGGAGATAAATTAATATTTTATATAAATTTAATAGTTTTTTGAATTGTATTTCAGTTATCGAATAATTCTATATACAACTGATTTTTTATATTTAATGAGGCGACCACTTTTTTTTTTTAAATTTGACTGTGCCATTATATCAATCGATGTGATTAAGGGGTTATGCCACTACAGAGAACCAAACCGACCACTTTTTTGTTATTATTTTATTATTTTTTTGATGGGCAAAAATGTATCTATATATATATATATATATATATATATATATATATATATATATATATATATATATATATATATATATATATAATAAAGTCGGGTTAGTTACAGCATTTATAAATCAAGAACGGCTGGAGCGATTATAATGATATCTGATTCGTTTTATTCGTCTCCGCCCCGAATAGTAGAATCCTATTCTATTCTATTGATTGGCCTATAGGAACCCGGAAGTTCATGACCTCACCGACTCGGCTGCGCCATCGCTCCCATCGCCTAACATTGTCCTCCCATCTCCGTCACGACCGTCTTGCTGGTCTCTTTTCCGTTGGTCTACCGTCAAGAATTCTACCCACGGTTCTATCGTTGTCCATTCTCTCCACATGTCCGGCCCATCTTCATCTTCGCGACTTGATTAGTCTCACTATTGTATAGTATACCTCTTCCAATTCGCGGTTGTGCAGTTTTCTCCATTGTCCCGCCTCTTCGTCATATCGCCAAAAATACTCCTTAAACCTTTATTCTCGAATACGCGGAATTTATTTTCTTCCCGTTTTATGAGAGTCCATGTTTCGCATCCGTATAGAACAATCGGGATGATTATCGTTCTATAGACCCGAAACTTTATATTACATGATAGCAATTTGGATTTCAGCAATTTACTGAATGCCTGCCAACTAGCGTTCCCGGAATGCAGTCTTTTGTTAATTTCCTTCGACATTTCGTTCTGGCGCCCCGCTTAGAAAAAACCTTGACCTGGTACAGGGGCTTAAACTACAATGAATCACTCAGTCTCATACGCTTCCAGTAGGGCCACCCATGTCAGACAGGTTCGCGAGGAGTAACGCACAAAGATCTGCCACCCCCTATTCCATATGCGTCACCGCGCGCATTAAATTGTTTGCAGCCAAGGGATTACTGGCGCCTCTCTGACACCGGGTCGAATCAGAGCAGTAAGCAGAGCATGCTATATCAAAACGGGATTCTGATATGTCGTGCTATTTGAAACCCCAAGACTCGTGAGAACAAACATGAAAAATCAAATATACACAAAACAATCCCACGAAAAACCCGGTTGGCGTAGCTGAGCCGACAATACGTGTATATCTAGCAACAAGTAAATATTTCGTTCTTGTTCAATTTTGAGGTTTTTGTCTTTTTTATTCACTACGACGGAGTTATTTTATTGCTAATATTTTTTAACAAAGAAAATTTTGTAAATAAAATCGCGCTTGAAAGTTTCGATCTGGCTCTCAGGTCTCTCTTGATTATCGTCCGATACGAATCAACCGGCCTTTTCGCCCTAACTTTTTACCGGATCTGCTCCCCTGGGAAATCAATCAGGACCATGAACCGCTTCCAGTTCTAGGGCAAAACCTCTAACACTACGGTAATATGGTACTAGATTTTGTCAACGATAAAATTGTTGATCACATGTTAGTTAGGAAAACGGCACTTTCCTGCTTGCGATCTTCAAAGAAATATGACCAATCAAATATGCCACTAATCAACACAGCAAACATTGACTGCAAAGAACTGTTAAGTCTATGTAAGCAAGCGTTATGGAATCATTTCTTAAATTAAAGATACAGTAATAACAAGCATGTCATTCAAACACAAACGGTTGACGAGCAATTTAAAATAAAATATATTCTAAAACGTGTCTCCGCAGAATTCTTCCTTTTTACGCCGAAAGCAGAAAAAAAAACATAACGGTTCTGTTGAAGGGCATTGAACCCGAAACATTGCTGGAACTGCTACTGTAAATGTTCCACAAACTTAAGCACGACGAGATTGAATTCATCGTAGTAAAGCCACTCACCACACCTAAATACAAAGGGGAGAATCGAAAGCTAGCCTCCTTTCTGGTACAGCTAACTCCCAACAGAAAAATTGGTGGTCTAGGGAAAATCACACCTGTACCATCAGATTGTTACATGGTACAAATTAAAAAAGGCGTTGATATACTCCAGAGGTGTATACGAGGTCGGGTCTGAAGTCAGAGCCATAAAATATGGCACAGGAAATACAATATCATGCGAAGATATCATCCAAACTCCTCTCAAGAGGGAGGGGTTGCAATCAAAAAAAGTCTCCAACTGTTAAAAGGCCCACACGCACTCCACAAGTCGCGCCAGCTTGCACACCCATACCCACTACGTATCCCAATTCAACAACAGCATCACAGCAAGCTAATGACTACCCGCAAATGATCAAAAAATCATTGAAACCAAATAACCCAAAACAAGCCAGATCCAACCAGCGTACAACAGTTGTATAGTTGGACATTCAATAGACCACATTGGCATCACTTGCAACCGGCGAAATACAAACGAAGTCATCGGCCTTGAGCATCGAATGTCAGCCGCATTAACTACGCAACATTGACGGCCGAACACGACCCTAATCAACCGGTCGCATGATCTTACGACTTCTGAACACCTGCGACCAGTCGAATCCCAGTGCGTTGAAATTTTTTCTCAGATATGAGAAGTTTCTCTGAAGTGGTGGGGCGAGCTCTCTCAACAATTATATTCTCGTATAAGGAAGAGTGATTCAGCAGTCGAAGGTACGAAGTTGTTCAGAGATGTGTAGGAGCGAAGTCGTGGCACCGACATGGGAGCAGGGTTCCACTTCGTCCTCACAAATTAAAAGTTCCGCCGCGGCAAACTGTGCACAAGAAAACAACAGCACAATGAAACAAACAAACACTCAGGATTAAGTTTAGTTGAACTGATTTTTATTGATAACTAAGCTGGGGTATATATATAAATCACTAGTCACATAACACACTGAATTATACTGTTATTTGATTAAAGGCTACAGAACACTGTGAGGAGTTCAATCCAGCGACGGACAACGATACAATATTAACGAGAGCGACGATAAAAATGGCGTGTGTAAATCACCGTACCACGTGCATGGTACGGTGGAGATGGAGGCGACCCGACTAACTCCTGGGATGGTTGTAACACCACTCCGCGATTATAACTGATTATCGCTTCCTTGTGCGCACCAGGGTAGCTATAGGAGACACGACCCGTTCGGGTTGAAGGATGGATTAAGACTCAGCGATCGTCATCTCATGCAGAGATGATTTCGCTAAGGAAAAAAGGAAGAGAGAGAAAAACTTTTCTCTTAAGGGTGTGACCACTAAGAAAATGCGATCTTTTTGGTGCAGTGGTATATGTGCGCGATCGAACAGATCCAATGTTGTTGCACGTGTTCGAAAGCAGTGGAACGACGAAACAGGCAGGCGGCAAAGACAAAAGGGAAAATGGCCAAATGCGCCGTTGGTGATGCGGGTCATTGTTTACGCGATGCCTCGTCGCTATTTTCGACGTTGGGAGAAAAAGGTGCTAAAAGCAAATTAGATGTTTATGGCATCTCTGGCTGCAGTAGAAACCGGGTTCATGTTTGCATTAGGAAATGCTGGAGAATTTGGTTTCAGCGTCTATTGCGCTAATTATATGCAGCTGCTTGGGTTGTTTATTGATAAGACAAACAAAAAATTTTGCCAGGCAATATGTATGAAAAGGTACATGACGCGGCTGGGAAAATAGACGGCGCAATATTTATGGTTACAAATGTATGTAAATCTAATTATTTGTTTACCGGAATTCATCTAAGGAAATTTGACTGGCGACGTAGATGCCGAAATTGATTGGAAATTCCTGGTAAGTTAATAAAGAAATCTTAAGGAGCAATGGTATGCGAAGAGAATGCATGAAGGTAAGTTTTCTTGACAGGGACTTAAAGATCATAGATTTGATCTCTTAAATGCGTGCAGCATTTATAGGTACTAATACTATTGCATTAGCAAACTTAAGGGAGTAGGGTAGTAGTTATGGGGGTTTTTCAGGTAAGTAGACCGTAGGGTTTGGCGGAACCGCTACAGATGCACTCGAATTCTGACGGTGCAATAGACTCATTGTGGCTGTTCTCAATTTCTCTTAAGACATCTCGAACTGAATAGGCGAGTGTGGAATTAAAATTAGTTGGTCGATTTGATCTACCAGTTAGCCGCCAGGCATTCCAAGACGAACCCATACATCCTGGCCCCAGTGTGTTCTTAAAGTGTATTGCTGCTCTTAGAGTGTATCGCTGAAATCTGTGAATATTGTCATTTCATTTCATTTTTGTAACATTTTTTTATTTTCTTTTTATCTTCTTAGTTTCTAAATTGCATGCTAGATAAAAAATGCTTAAATTCTAGCTTAATTATCTTATATAATAACTTACTGGTCCTTATTGTATGATTTGCCTTTCGGCGACAGAACTTTACTTGTACTTATAAATATTTAAATGACAAAGAATAATTTGGAAAACTTTGTGTCGAATTTTTTATTGTCTTTTTCTTAAAATTTAACATACATAATTTCTTTTTTTTAATTTTATTTAAAAGAACTTAACTTACTTTAAATCTTATACTACCCTAATTCTAGAAAAGCTAAGTCTATGTAAGCTGGCTGATGATACTGTTTTTCTATACCGATTTTGGTATCCAGGTCTTTATATGCCATTCAACCACCAGAACTGTTGACGCTGTCCAATACTATCGTCCTGGTCTCTGTGGGAGATAGCCCTACTGAAGCGCAAGAGCTCTTCTTCGGGTCGCGTTTCTTCCCGATCGTAGCACAATCGCTCGTCTACGGATGATCTACTTACATGATAGATCAGCGGATCTATCCTGTATAACTCGATTCAAATCGAAGAACGCCTCTAGCGGAATAAAGCCGTTGCGACGCACGCTCTCCTAGTACAGGGTATTTGGATAATAAGACCCGAAAATTAGATCATTGGACGAGCCTATTGCTCTCGTAATATGTCCACTGATTAATTTGATCATAAAATTATCCACCCTATTTCTGCAGGCTTGATTATATAACGTCTCATTTAAGTAGTACTTTTTGTATTCCGGTTCCGGTGTTCTATATAATCTAAGACAAGTTCTGAGACACTTCCTTTCGAACACCCGAATCACACTCCTCAGAGTCTGAGGAGATAAGTGAATTGGTGGCGAAGAGAGACGCCGTCAGAAAAGAAAAAAAATAGCGGCGCTCGAGCAGAAAAACACCACCCAACAACAACAAAAGCCGAAGCCAAAAATCGACCAACAGTATCAACAGCAATAGCAACAGCAACACCAACACCAACATCAACATCATCATCAAAATTAACATCAATATCAGCAACAACATCAATATCAACATCAACATCAACATCAACATCAACATCAACATCAACATCAACATCAACATCAACATCAACATCAACATCAACATCAACATCAACATCAACATCAACATCAACATCAACATCAACATCAACATCAACATCAACATCAACTTCAACATCAACATCAACATCAACATCAACATCAACATCAACATCAACATCAACATCAACATCAACATCAACATCAACATCAACATCAACATCAACTTCAACATCAACATCAACATCAACATCAACATCAACATCAACATCAACATCAACATCAACATCAACATCAACATCAACATCAACATCAACATCAACATCAACATCAATTATTTACCATTTATTGGCCTGAAGGAATCCGGAAATTTACTACCTCACCGACTTGACTCCGCCATAGTTCCCTGTCCTGTGCACCCTCCTTCCACGCTTGAATCAACCTGATCCGATCTCCTCAAGGTCAAACCTTACATTGTCCTCCCATCTCCGTCGCGGGCGTCCTGCCGGTTTCTTTCCCGATGGTCTACCGTCAAGAATTCTACGCACGGACTTATCGTGCCCATTCGCGCCACATGTCCGGCCCATCTTAATCTTCGCGACCTGATTACTCTCACTATTCTAGGTTTGCGGTATATCGTGATCGAAGATCCTTTGGAATAGGTGAATGCTGTGGGAGCTGTCTTTCAGGAAATGTACAAGGTGATTGAAAGCATTCGCCGAAATCACGACTTGGAGGACAGAGTTCTACTGAATCACCTGCACCTACGAAATGAAATTTCACGTTGGCAATCGGAGAATCCGGGTTGTACCGAATTCAGTGACGATAATCTGTCAATTGACATTAATGCTAATGGTGGGGCTAATAGCCTTTTAATTGCGAGAAAATGAATCCAGAGTATCTTCGACTCATTAAGAAGAAAAAAGTCAGTGGGAATAGACGAAGTACCTAACATCGTACTCAAGAACCTGCCCCCAATGGCAATAGATATATATACGGTCCTGTTTAACAACGCGTTGAATAATGCATATTATCCCGCGCGTTAGAAAACGGCTATCATTCAGCCCATCCCAAAAAAGGGCAAAGACTGTACAAACCCAATGAACATGCGTTCGATAAGTTTACTGCCAAGCATCAGTAAAGTATTTGAAAAGACTGTTAACAAAGCCCTGGTAAAATGGGTAGACGACAACCAAATAACCAGTTTGGCTTTAGGGCGGGTCATGAAACCACACATGCCGCAGCTAAACTGGTCTCCGACATACAATGTAATAAATGTAGGGACTAATGCACAGGTGCCTGTCTGATCGACTTGGAAAAAGCCTTTTATACCGTCTGGATCGAAGGGTTATATTACAAACTGGTCAGACATGGCATACATAAGTCTTTATTATATGTACTTTTCGATATGTTAAATGACAGGAGGTTCGTAGTCAAATGTGGTAATGTGACCTCTAATAAAACGTATAATATCAAGTATGGCTTGTAACAGGGCGCGGTATTTTCTCCGATTCTTTTTAACATTTACATTAGCGACTTATTAGATACACTTGTAGCGATTCTAACAGATACACGCAATTCACGGGCAAAAATAGTGAAGAACACCCAACGAAAAATCGAATGTCTTTCAAATAATCAGAAGTACTGCCACAAACAAAGTTCTGTCGCCGAAAGGCAAATTATACAATTGTTATGTAATGTTTAGCTTAGAGCGTCTGCGAAGGACCAGTAGGTTATAATAACAGGTCAATTGAAAAGTCCCCGGCCTGACACATAGATGGCGGCACTAAAATTAAATCCATATGATTTTTAGTTAGCCCTAACCTTCAAAAGACGCGTGTATAAATTTGACAGATGTCGGATCATTAGTTTGTGAATTATAGTATTTTGAGTGAAGCAACTTCTGTTATTGTGAAAAAAATGGATAAAAAGGAATTTCGTGTGTTGATAAAATATTGCTTTTTGAAGGGAAAAAATACAGTTGAAGCAAAAACTTGGCTTGATGACGATTTTCCAGACGCCGCCCCAGGAAAATCAACCATCAAGGATTGGTATGCTAAGTTTAGACGTGGTGAAATGAGCACCGAAGACGGTGAACGCAGTGGACGCCCAAAAGAGGTTGTTACCGACGAAAACATTAGAAAAATCCACAAAATGATTTTGAATGACCGTAAATTGAAATTGAATGAAATAGCAGGCACTCTAAAGATATCAACTGAACGTGTACATCATATCATTCACGAATATTTGGGTATGAGAAAGCTCTGTGCAAAGTGGGTGCCGCGCGAGCTCACTTTTGACCAAAAACAACGACGAGTTGATGATTCGGAGCAGTGTTTGGAGATGACCAAGCGTAATAAACCCGAGTTTTTGCGTCGATATGTGACAATGGATGAAACATGGCTCCATCATTTCACTCCGAAGTCCAATCGGCAGTCATCCGAGTGGACTGCACACGATGAACCCGCCCCAAAGCGTGGAAAAACGCAACAGTCGGGTGGCTAGGTTATGGCGTCTGTATTTTGGGATGCGCACGGAATAATTTTCATTGACTATCTTGAAAAAGGAAGGGCCATCAACAGCGACTATTACACAGCGTTATTGGACCGTTTGAAGGACGAAATCGCCGAAAAACGACCGCATTTGAAGAAAAAGAAAGTGCTGCTTCACCAAGACAATACACCGTGTCACGGGTCAGTGAAAACGATGGCAAAGATCCATGAATTGGGCTTCGAATCGCTTCCGCATCCACCGTATTCTCCAGATCTGGCCCCCAGCGAATTTCCTGTTCTCAGATCTCAAAAGAATGCTCGCTGGGAGGAAATTTTCGTCGAATGAAGAGGTGATCGCCGAAACTGAAGCTCAAAGCTCAAAATACTATAATTCACAAACTAATGATCCGATATCTGTCAAATTTATACACGCGTCTTTTGAAGGTTAGGGCTAACTAGAAATCATGTGGATTTAATTCTAGTGCCGCTATCTATGTGCCAGGCCGGGGACTCTTCAATTGACCTGTTGTAATATAATTAAGCTAGAATTTAAGCATTTTTTGTCTAGCATGTAGTTTAGAAACTTAGAAGATAAAAAGAAAATAAAAAAATGTTTTAAAAATGAAATGAAAAAAATCATTGTCTCATTTGTTTTCCTCTGATGTGCGATTCTGCTTTTAATCAAGTTTTGAATCAACTTAAATACGTTATTTAAGTTTTCCTTTGCTGTAAATATGTACTCGATGTATTTGTGGCCAATACTTATAATACACAGAGTTATATTTCCCGTCCGCTGCGAATTTAAATTAGAGCTGGACAAGTGATTTGAGCTTCTCTTCTTAATTCTTAAGCACCCTGCCAAGGACTGCAGTTCCATTGGCAGCCAGAAAGCGACGCACCCGTTTTGAGAGCAGTGCTCGAGATTTTTCACAAAACAGAGTTTGCGGACTTCACTTTGAACGAGGCTACATACAAGGGAACAGCATTTTTTCATCCCCAACCAAAATCATCTCCTCGGAGTTAGGTAAGCGACAGAACAGTCGTCTATGTTGCTATATTCTAATGCTTATTCCCTTAGACAAGCTAATCTAAGGACACTCGTCCTTTTATAAGAAGTTTATCCATATACTAATGCTCCACCGAATTGAAAACTGAAGTCGAATCAGCCAATACGGTACAAAAATAATTTTCGATCCAATCAATGAGTAAGAAATTTCTTTAAACAAAAACAAAATTTATAAGTTTGACTTTGTTACTAAATTGAAGTAAATCAATTGGACCGGAAAATGTCTCAATTTCTTCATTAAACGACTTTTAGAAACCAAAGCTTAATCATCATAATTCTCCGTCTGCTTAAATTTAGATCAATAACCGCGTTTATAATTTATTGGAGCAAAAATGTCTGTTCTTTCAGTTTTGCCACTACTTGTTAAGATGTTAATTTTTTTCTAGTTATCGAAAAGACGTTCTAGTTGTCTAAAAACAACAACAGCCGATAAACGTTTAGATTGGATGGTTTGATAAAACGCAAATAAGAGACAACACTAAAATGCTTTTAAACTATCACATTTCGCATCAATTTGATATTCTCGTTTTAAATTGATTAGCATGGAATGGAGCGATTTATATCTTGTAAGTTCATTGACCTAGTTGGCGGTGGGGTGTTTTGCAAATAATTATACATTGATATATATCAGTTATCGCACTGTAAACGATCACTGAAGAGATACCAATCTCACATATCCTCATATTTCGTGGCTTTATTGAACTAAAATAATTCTACATTTTACTGCATGCAAATTAGAAGACACGGAGATACGCGTGGGGATAATGGTGGTATTAGATTGAATCAACATGCTTTTTTAATGCCATCACACAATACCCTTAATTTTAAATCCACAATGGGGCCGGAGAAAGGCAAAGAAGATCGAAGTTGATACACATTGATCTCAAATACCTGAAGATTGTAACCGCAAATGGACGCTTGATATGGCAGATATAGAGAAAGAGGAGCGCTACTTCAATGATCATTTTACCACCGAATCACTTTTTTAAGTTTGGAAATAAATAATAATCGGAAGGGCCGAAAACAAATGAAACATATGCATGAGCAAGCGCTTTGAACCTCAACTCATTTAAACTGGTGCCCTGCCTGCATTTGCACCTGTGTTCTTCTTCATCACTTCCAGTCCATTGTTTTGACAGTAGCATCTTCTCGAGTATAACGTGATTTTTCAGCTCCGGTGATGAATCGGCATAAAAATTCTGCTTTATTACTGTGGAACTTCGCCAGACATTCGAATGAAACATCTTCACGACATTGTTTTTGGCCCACTGTGACAACCCATCTTATGGACAGCTTTGTCATTTCCAAACTCTCGTGTCATTTTGTGGATTTGTCTGAGCATTTTCATTTCGCGAATGTTACGGTGAGCCAACTCATACCTCACCTCTTTTGACATCAACCTCTCATCTCCTGCTCTCAAACTTCGTCTCATCGAGAAGTCCCAGTCGTTGTCATCCAGTTCATCTGAGAGTCTTGTCTTGAGTATGGCAAATCGAGGATAATCTTTGGGCTCTCCGCTTAGATCGATTTTGGGAGGGGACATATTCTTCGGCTGACAAATTTTTGATATCAGTCTCGATTTTCTTGACATCTCCGATGGGAGACATAAGATCAAAGTGGTTGCGGGAGATCACAGAGATTGTTCTTCTCGGGATGGAGATCTACATTCCACATTTCATAAAGCGAAGTTCATCTAATAGGCCGTGGTTTGATGGGAAATGCGAGCAGAATACAGCGGCAAAAAGTGGAGCTTTTAAGCAATGGCGCTCCAATCGAACGAATTTTGTTAGAATCGGAAACGCGTGCTACCAGTTCATCTAATAGGCCGTGGTTTGATGGGAAATGCGAGCAGAATACAGCGGCAAAAAGTGGAGCTTTTAAGCAATGGCGCTCCAATCGAATGTATTGTACAAACCCAATGAACATGCGTTCGATAAGTTTACTCCCAAGCATCAGTAAAGTATTTGAAAAAATCATTAACAAAGCTCTGCTAAAATGGGTAGACGACAACAGCATTATTCCAAATAACCAGTTTGGCTTTAGGGCGGGTCATGAAATCACACATGCCGCAGCTAAACTGGTCTCCGACATACAATGGAATAAATGTAGGAACCAATGCACAGGTGCCTGTCTGATCGACTTGGAAAAAGCCTTTGATACCGTCTGGATCGAAGGGTTGTATTACAAACTGGTCAGACATGGCATACATAAGCCTTTACTATATGTACTTTACGATATGTCAAAGGACAGGAGGTTCGTGGTGAAAAATGGTAATGTGACCTCTAATAAAACGTATAATATCAAGAATGGCTTGCAACAAGGTGCGGTACTCTCTCCGATTCTTTTTAACATTTACATTAGCGACTTATTAGATGCACTCCCGCAGGCTATTGCGTACGCAGACGATCTCATAATTTACAGAACAGCTCCGAAAGTTGAGATCATAAATAGTTTAATACAGCGAGACCTCAACAACGTGCAGCGCTATTGCGACAACTGGAAACTTATGATCAACTTCCAGAAATGTGAAGCCATCCTATTTAGCACCCCATTATATAAAGCCACGAACGACACAAGGAAAAACTAGCGAAAGCTAGTTATGGTGGGACCGCATGGAGATAAACTGGAAACCAAGAGTTTAGTTAAATACCTGGGCATCTGGCTAGACCAATATCAGTATTTCAACAGACATGTAGAGGCTGCTCTGATCAAGGCTAGAAAAACGTTTGCTATGACAAGGAGGCTATTTCACAGTAGCCAACTTGACAGCAGGGTAAAAGTCATATGCTACATGACGCTAATCAGGCCAATGCTCATATATGCTGTCCAGTATGGTTTAACATAGGTCCAAATTTGATGGAAAAGATTCGGGTGTTCGAAAGGTAGTGTTTGAGAACCTGTCTCAGATTATATCGAACACCGGATTCGGAATACAAAAAGTACTACTCAAATGAGACTTTATATACTGAAGCCTGCATAAATAGGGTGGATAATTTTATGATTAAATTAATCAGAGGACATATTGCTCTCGCAATATGCTCGTCCAATGACCTAATTTTTGGGGCTTATTATCCAAATACCCTGTGCTATGAGAGCGTGCGTCGCAACGCTTTTGTTCCACCAGAGGCGTTCCTTGATTTGGACATGAAAGGGCTTATACAGGATAGATCCGGAATTCCGCTGATCTATCATGTAAGTAGGTCATCTGTAGACGGGCGATTGTGCTACGACCGGGAAGTAACGCGCACCGAAGAAGAGCTCCTGCGCTTCAGTAGGGCTATCTCCCACAGAGACCGGGACGATAGTATTAGACAGTGTCAACAGTTCTGGTGGTTGAATGGCATATAAAGACCTGGATACCAAAGTCGGTATAGAATCACACTATCATCAGCTAGCTTACATAGACTTAGCTTTTCTAGAATTAGGGTAGTATAAGATATAAGTTAAGTTAAGCTAAGTGATTTTACATAAAATTAAAAAAAAAAAAAAAAAAAAAAAACGTAGATAAGTTTAGGTAAATTAAGTAAGTTAAATTTTAAGAAAAAAAAAAACAAAAAAAATTGACAACGTTTTTCAAATTTTTCTTTGTCTTTCAAATAATTATAAGTACTGCCACAAAGTTCTGTCGCCGAAAGGCAAATTATACAAATATTAAGTAATGTTTAGCTTAGAGCGTCTGCGAAGGGCCAGTAAGTTATTATATAAGATAATTAAGCTAGAATTTAAGCATTTTTTGTCTAGCCTTTAATTTAGAAACTAAGAATATAGAAAGAAAATAAAAAAATGTTTAAAAAATGAAAAAATGAAATGAAAACCAATAAACTGCTTCTGGTCAATGGCAAAGGCTGCCAGCGGTGACTTCGATTCCTGCCCCTTCCCTCCGTTGGTGACAGACAGCGGTACGTTAGTCACAAATTCAAAGGAAAAAGCTGATGTGTTCGCGAATTTATTTTCCACGAATTCAAACCTCGATGCCGGACTTTTGGAGCCACCTGTGATCGCGCCGGTACGGTCTTCAATGCGGGATGTGAGATTTCGCCGGCGTACTATTCCATGCGTTTTACGTGGGCTGGACTGTGGGAGGGCGGTCGGCCCGGACGGAGTGCCGGTTATAGTCCTTAAGAACTGTGCTCCAGATCTATCGCCGGTTCTTGCCGGACTCTCATTTTTTTTTTCATTCTTAAAACATTTTCTTATTTTCTTTTTATCTTCTTAGTTTCTAAATTACATGCTAGACAAAAAATGCTTAAATTCTAGCTTAATTATCTTATATTATAACTTACTGGTCCTTTGCAGACGGTCTAAGATAAACATTACATAACTATTGTATAATTTGCCTTTCGGCGACAGAACTTTGTTTGGGGCAATACTTATGATTATTTGAAAGACAAAATAAAATTTGGAAAACTTTTTGGCGAATTTTTTATTTTTTCTTAAAATTGTATCTACACAATTCTTTTTTCAAATTTTATTTAAAAAAAACTTAACTTAACTTAAATCTTATACTACCCTAATTCTAGAAAAGCTAAGTCTAATTATCTTATATTATAACTTACTGGTCCTACGCAGACGCTCTAAGCTAAACATTACATAACTATTGTATAATTTGCCTTTCGGCGACAGAATTTTGTTTGTGAGAGTCCTTATAATTATTTAAATGACAAAGAAAAATTTTGAAAACTTTGTGTCGAATTTTTTTTTTGTTTTTTTTTTTCTTAATATTTAACCTACTTTTTTTTTTTTTTATATACAATTTTATTTAAAAAACTTAATTCTTATACTCCCTAATTCTAGAAAAGCTAAGTCTATGTAAGTTGGCTGATGATAGTGTGATTCTATACCGACTCTGGTATCCAGGTCTTTATATGCCATTCAACCACCAGAACTGTTGACGCTGTCCAATACTATCGTCCCGGTCTCTGTAGGAGATAGCCCTACTGAAGCGCAAGAGATCTTCTTCGGTGCGCGTTACTTCCGGCTCGTAGCAGAATCGCCCGTCTACGGATGATCTACTTACATGATAGATCAGCGGAATTTCGGATCTATCCGGTATAAGCCCTTTCATGTCCAAATCAAGGAACGCCTCTGGTGAACAAAACCGTTGCGACGCACGTTCTCATAGTACAGAGTGTTTGGATAATAGGCCCCGAAAATTAGATCATTGGACGAGCTTATTGCTCTCGCAATATGTCCTCTGATTAATTTAATCATAAAATTATCCACCCTATTTATGCAGGCTTCATTATATAAAGTCTCATTCGAGTAGCACTTTTTGTATTCCGAATCCGGTGTTCGATATAATCTGAGACAGGTTCTCAAACACTTCCTTTCGAATGCCCGAATCTTTTCCATCAAATTTGGACCTATGTTAAACCATGCTGGACAACCATATATGAGCATTGGCCTGATTAGCGTCATGTAACATATGACTTTTACCCTGCTGTCAAGTTGGCTACTGTGAAATAGCCTCCTTGTCATAGCAAACGTTTTTCTAGCCTTGATCAGAGCCGCCTCTACATGTCTGTTGAAATACAGATATTGGTCTAGCCAAATGCCAAGGTATTTAACTAAACTCTTGGTTTCCAGTTTATCTCCATGCGGTCCTGTGGGTAGTGTCTTGCTAATACGCCTTCACGGGCATGGGGTTCAGCAACACCGCCACTTAAAATTGCGGAACTCCGGTCAAAAGGGTGTCTCGAAAGTCACTTCCCAAACTGTGCACAACAAGAGTAAAATGAAACGCAGGAGCTTTTTTATTGTTTATTTCTTCTTTATTTAATTACTCCATTAATGATCACAACCGATCTGCTGCCTGCGGCTGTGTACACAATTGATTGTGTAATGATTGCCGGCAACCGAACCTTCTGGTGTAAAAACAAAACAAACCAAAGATCTGCTCACCCTAGGAGAGGCCATAAATCAACATTTGGTTGATGAACATGCAATTTCCCAGATCCGCTGACGGTTGGCGGCCGTTAATAGGCAATTGGTATACCATAAACAATCCGGCAGATATGAATGCGATGTTTAGGTACTGCAAACGAATATAGGGTGCAGCCATTGCCAGTTGTTAAAACTAAACACTTGATGGCCGCATCCAATTCGTTGCTTGTTTGCGATCCATGATCGGTGGAAACCGATAATAGAAAACCAGCTATTGCTGAAAATGCGGGGAATGTTTGCTTTGCGTCGACCGAAACCTTGTCGACGGTGGCAAACTGGTGAGACCTGGTAGCCGTACGCTTAGGGGTGACATGGACAAACAAAAACGAGTAAATTTGGAACTCCGTGTTGATTTTGTTTCCTTGGCATAAGGTAATAGGGACGTGATGCACAGGGTGCAATGCATGCCCGAGGGTGAAATTTTCGATGCCACGGCTAGGTGATAATCCTTGCCGTGGACTTAATGTTTTCAGGAATGATCGTGGAGAAAGGGGTTTGGAAAAACCCCCCATAGAAAGGTAAACTGCCTAAAAGGTATTTATGTCAGTTATTCTTTGGGATAACTGAATTAATTCCAGCAATTTGGTTGGCGGTTAAGGCCGTAGCAAGGTTGTATTATCTTGCTGAAGATTCGACTTCCAGGTAAGTCGCAATGCTGGTGTAAAGGATATTTTTATCACTCACTTTAAACACCACACACACGTTGGATACCCCTTGAAATTAAACACATATTTTTCTTTCGTGACTTTATTTTTTCGATCTCCATTAATTGTCACATATACTTTAATTTATGCAAACGTATATTCCTTAACTCAGTTTTAGTTACTCTTATTTACCTTTCGCATATACTTTAGTTTATTGCAATTTATATTCCTTAACTTTGTTTCAGTTAGTCTTAATTCATTGTCACACACACTTTAGTTGATTCAAGCTTATATTCTTTAACTTTGTTTTAGTTAATCTTATTTACTTTTCGCATATCATTTAGTTTATTCAAACTTATATTCTTTGTTTCGGTTAGTCTTAATTCACTGTCACACACACTTTAGTTTATTAAAACTTATATAGCTTAACTTTGTTTTAGTTAAACTTATTTACTTTTCGCATATACTTTAGTTTATTCAATCTCTTATTAGATATATCCACTTCTTTTCTCACACCAATCCCAGAACTCTTTTACTCACCGTCCCGGTTGAAATTCAAAAACCAACTCGTTGTTATCTCACCGTCTCGGTCGAGATTCAAAATTCAACCCGCCAACGAAGACCTGTTTTTTCTTCATCCTGAAGGTCGAAGGATATGGCATTTCTTTCTTTATCTTTCCCGGCTTGGATTCAAACGCGGAAACACAAAGGGAAAAATCAACAGAGGATCGTGCACATTTATAATCCTCTATTTTGATATGCGCTAAACGAATGTGTAATTCGTTTTATGATGCCTGTTGTTTTTTCTAGCCGACTCGGTAAGGATCCCTTTTGTAAGGATACGTTAGGGAATACAAATAGAGAATTGTGCTAATGAGCATTTCTGATTCTCTATGTTGTTTACTTTAGCCGAATGGGCAAGGATCTTTTAAGTGGGGAATCGATACAAAGGCGAATATTTTCCTTTTGTTTGTTTTAACTTAATTTTGTTAAAACGAAAACTGGCGTTGGTTGTTTTAATTGTTTTAGATAACCATTTTTCTGAGGTCTCGTAAAATTGCTGGCGCGCAATTTTTTATGATACTCAATGGTTTTGTTTGAAGGACGGCATCTGGCGTGCACATTTGGCTCTTAGGGGTTTTTGTGGTGAACCTTTGGTTCAATGATTATGTTTCCCAGTTTTTTATGTGAGCAAATTGAACGTTTAGTTCAATTTGCTTGGAGTTTAATTGATTAGCGCAAATCGAACGTTTAGTTCGATTTGTTTGCTATCAATTTATGCGGGACAAGGTGTATGGGGTAATGCTTTGATTTAGCATTATGTCACATCCTTTAAGTGGATGTTTTTTGGCGTGTATCGCCGTTAGTGGTGGAGACTAGCTCCAAAAGGGTAATTTTTATGGGATGGGTGGTTGTGGTCGTAACAATCCTCCCCCCTTTATGAAATGAGTATTATTCTTAGAAGAGGAAATAATACTCCGTGGGTGCCTCTAGAAACGTGAGTGGTGGGGTGTGTGTGTTTACAATTTTTGTTATTTAATATTTTTCCCTTTCATGTATTTCATTTGTTGGGACTGTAGGTTATAGGATATTATAATACTTATTGTATTTGTACATCATTGTTTTGTTTATTATTTTTGTTTTAGGCATACATGGATTTAATCAACTTAAGTTCATTCGTAGGTTTTTATTGTTATATTATAAGGTTCAGCACATTTTGTTTAGGTATTCTTATGTATATATTGTGTACGTATAATTATGTATATATGTGTAGGTATTACTATATCTTTATATATATGTATATATTTATTACTTTTTTTTTTTTTGAATAGTTTATTTATTTTCCTAATTTGTTTTATAGGAATAGTTTTGCTTATTCATTTAAATAGTTTTTATAATAATAGAAATTATTTGTATCTTATTTTGTATCATAATTGAATGTGCAATAATTTTCACTCCTTACAGTATTTAGTTTTAACATTAGTGGCAATAGTAGTTTGGTAATAACAGACATTATTTGCTTATTAGTTCTAACAGTAATATTATTATATGTGCAATTATTTATCTACTGGTTTTATTTTTCTAATTAGTTTAATTGTAATAGACCTTATATGCGTATTAATATTTTTGCTTATATTCTATTTAATTGTAACAGCAGCAGTGACAATAGTCAAAGAAGTTATTTACCTAATCTGTACATCTTAAGTTTTGTTAAATGTTTGTATAATAGTTTTGTTTATTTATTTTCTACTTAGTTTATTTATTTATTAAATGACTTAATACTAGTGGTTACAGTAATGGTAGTCACATAGGAGTGACTTTTATCTATAGTAGTAATTTTGTTTATATATTCTGTAATATATTAATATTTACTAAAAATTTATTTTGTTTATTTTTGTGCAAGCTATGTTAACTTGTGGGTATATTTTCATTTGTGTGTTTATCTTTTTGTTGACAAATTAATATAGTTTTACTTCTATCTTTGTCCATATTGTTTTTCGTTTTAATTCTGGCTACGTACCGTTATTACTTTTATATTTAGTTAATCGACAAACGCATCTTCGATTTGCAGAACACCCTGGGAATAATAATTGTTTCGGATTGATAGAGGGCAGGAAGTTGGATTTGTTAAGGATGGGGTTTTAAAAGTACGGTTTTAACCTATTATTGTGAACTACCACTGATCTTCGGCCCATTTTAATGACCGTATTGACTGGGCCCTTTATAGCTATGACCGGGAAGGGTCCCTTCCAAATAGATGCCAACTTGCCCTTACGATTTTCGTTTTTTATTAGGACCTGGTCCCCCACGTGGAATGTGTGCGATCTGATTTGGTGGTCATAGTAGGCTTTAGATTTATTTTTGCTTGCTACCTGGTTGTTTTTTGCTATTGTATAGTTTTTTTGTAATTTATATCTCAGGAGATGGTAGTAGCTTTCGTGGTTATAAATAGGTTCTGGTTCACGTTTCAGGTTGGAGGGGACTTCTGGACAGAACCCGTATAGACAGTCCATTGGGGTTAATTTGGTGCTATCGTGGGTGCTGGTGTTATATACGAATGTGGCTGTTCGTAAATATTGGTCCCAAGTATTCGGGCTTTCATCGACCACTGTCCGTAAATATTCTACCAACGGCCTATGGGCTCTTTCTAATGCTCCGTTAGACTGCGGATGGTATGCTGTTGTTTGCAGTTTCTTTATTCGGAGGAGCTTGCATAGTTTTTTGAACAGATCGCTAAGGAAGTTCGATCCCTGGTCTGTCACTATTTGTTTGGGGATACCATACCTTGAGATGATTTGGTCAAAAACCGTTTCGGCTACTGTCTCTGCTTCTGCATTCGGCAGGGCATAGCAGTCCATCATCTTTGTCAGGTTATCTTGGAAAGACAATATATATTGGTTCCCTGAGTTCGATTTTTCTAAAGGTCCCACGATATCCAAATATACCTTATCAAAAGGCTTCTCGGCTACATCAGTTATAACCATTGGCATCCGGAGCTGGGGGTTTGCTTTCATCATTTGGCATTTTTTACACTTCTTGATATATCGTCTGATATCTCTTAAAATGTAACGCCATTGATATTTCTTACGGATGCGGTTATATGTCTTTTTAACACCCTGGTGTCCTCCAAAAGGAGAGTCGTGGAAGTCCTTTAGAATGGTTAGGATTTCTTCAGGTTTGGTGATAATTTCGGGGTTGCCTTCGGTCTTAACCCGAGGCTTATCTTCGTCTGAATCACCACTGGTGTCGCTTTGCCTCGCACTTTCTGTGTCTTCCGAGGCTTCTTCCTTTTTGTTTTGTTCCCTTTCCACCCGTTTTTGTGCCCGGGTTACCACGTTACATTTGATAGGTGGTGGGTTGTCAGGGTTTGGGGCGGGGCTTTCATTTGGTTGCTTGAGATTTGTTGGTGGCTCAAGGTTTTCATAAGGTATACGACTGAGCGCGTCTGCATTTGTATTGTACTTACCAGGTTTATATTCGATTTTATAATCATACCCGGCTAGTTTACGGTGGAAACGTGTTAGTCGGCTGGTGGGGTCCTTAAGGTTAAATTCTCCTTTCAGGGGCTTGTGGTCAGTGTATACTGTGAATTTCCTGCCCTGTAGGTAACACCTAAAGTTTTTTATCGCCCACACGACGGCTAGTAATTCCCTCTCGATTGTGGAATAATTTCGCTCCGCTTTGTTTAGTGTGCGGCTAGCGTATGCTATTGGTTGGTCTTTTCCTACGAGGCCCTGTGAAAGGACCGCTCCAAGTGCTTCGCCACTAGCATCCGTTGTTAGGTTAAATTCCTTCGAGAAATCTGGGTAAATTAATAGTGGTGGTGTCACCAGCCGTTCCTTAATTGTTGCAAATGCCTCTTGGCACTTCTCGGTCCACTTGAATTTTACGTCTTTACGTGTTAGATTGGTAAGTGGTCGGACTATTTTCGAGAATTGGGGTATAAACTTCCTATAGTAATTAGCCATCCCCAAAAATGATTGTACTTGTCTGACTGTTCTTGGTACAGGGAAGTTATGTACACTGGCCGTAGTATATGGGTTTGGAAGGGCTCCCTTTTCCGAGCATACGTGTCCCAAATACACTACTTCCTTTTGTAGGAAGCAACATTTTTCCGGTTGTAGTCGGAGATTGTGTTGCCTTAACCTATCGAGGACTCGCCTTAGCTTGTTGTTGTGGTCGTCGAGGTTTTTCCCATATATTACTATGTCATCCAGGTATACGAAACATTCTAGTCCCTGAAGGCCTGTGAGTACATAGTTCATCAGCCGCTGAAAGGTGGCCGGTGCTCCTTTTAACCCGAATGGCATACGTTTGAATTCGTAGTGTCCGTAATTCGTGCTGAACGCGGTTTTTTCTCTATCCTTAGGATGTACCGGTACTTGGTGATACCCGCTTGCTAGATCCAAGGTGGAAAAATACCTGGAGTGGCCCAATTGGTCTAGAATATCTTCGATCCTAGGTAATGGGAACGCATCTCCTATCGTTTTCTCGTTCAACTTCCGGAAATCCACTACTACTCGCCATCTTTTTTCTCCATCTGGTCCTGGCTTTTTTGGTACTACCAGGAGAGGGGAATTCCATGGGCTTTTGCTCGTCTGGATTATTTCGTTTGCCAGCATTTCCTCCAATTGTTCGTTAATTACCTGCCTCTGTGTTTCGGGCAGCCTGTACATACGTTGGTTTATTGGGGACTGGTCTTGAATGAGTGGTATCCTATGCGATATTGCTCGAGTATTGGGGAGTTTATCTCCCTTTAAGTAGAATATGTCTGCATATTCCTTACATAGTTCGAGGATACAACACCTCTCCTCTTGACTCAGTGTATCACTTAATCTGAGTTCATCCTCCAGCTTCTGTTCTCGAGCTGTTGGGGGTTTTTCCTTCGCGGGAAATTTCCATATGTGTTGTATGTTCCAACATTTTTTTGTTGTACATCCTTTTGCTCCATTTTTGGGAAAAGGTGTCTTTGGTGTTTTAACAACATCCAGCTTTGATACCTGTTTTAAAGGTATTATTTTATAGTTTCCTAATGGGGTTAGGTTCAGTTTGCAGGAAGTGGTTTTAAATGGTCGGGTCCCTGTGTTTAGGATGCCTATAGCCACTGTGTCTCCTGCCGGTAAAATTGTTTCCGCTAGGAAGACTCCCTCCTGTATTTCTTGTTTTTCGCTGACCATTGCTTTTCTTAAAGTTACTGGTATTCGAATTATTTTTCGTGTCCGTGCAGGAATGTAAATTTGTTTGGGGAATTTGATTTCCACGGTCTCTGCCCTTTTTTGGGTATTTCGTGGTGTACGGTGTCGGCCTTTTATGGATTTTTCTCTAGAGACGCTGTTAATGGTCTTATTAGATTTTGCGACCACTGATGTTAGTTGATCTCTGTTTTTAAATGGGACTACCTTTTCTTCCTCGTTGTTGGAGGTGGGTGGGAATACCAACTGCTGATTTGGACCTTCTACGTTACAGTATTTTGAAAGGAAATCGTTTCCTAGTAGACCGTCTTCAAGAAGATCGGGCATATTGCTCACTACTTGGAATTTACAGGGGATATTGTTTTTCAACTTGAAATTTCCCTGACAACTTCCTAGGGTTTTACCTTTACCGAACGGAGTTTCCAAAATACATGTTTCGTTGGTATTTATGGGGATGTTGGGTCGCTTGATTTTTGATTCTTTAATCAAGCTTACCTCAGCGCCTGTATCCACCACTAGCTGTGCCTTACCGTCTGTGCTTATATCTAGCGGAAGATGTACTATTGGGCAGGCCGTTGTCGGCGTCTGAGGTTGCACCCTTTGTTTATTTATTGGCTGGGTCGGGCCTGGGGATTTTGGCTCGCCCATGGATCGTTTCCCGAACAGTGTGCTTGGTCCCTTGATTCCCATCTTACCTTTTGTTGGCATTCATTCACGCCGTGGCCCGGTTGCCCACAAAATTCACAATTCTGGGTTATTCGCAGTACCCGGGGGCCCTGTGGAGGTTCTAATCTATTTCGTGTGCGATTGTCCCTATTAATAGTTGGGTTGAAGTTTTCGCTACGATTCTTTAACCGTCGACAGTCACGGATGTCGTGATTTGCCTGTTGGCAATGTGTGCAAAAAGGAGTATTTTTCCTTTTATTGCAGTCAGCGTACGTGTGTCCTATCTTTTTGCAGTAACTGCAAGTTAATCGTGTATTGGGTGTAGGACGTCCTCCTGACCACTGCGTTGGTGTTGATCCCTTTGTTGCTTCATATTTGGGCTGTTGGGATTGTCCTATTTCTTCCCTTTTATAAGGGGTTCTCCATGGAGTTGGTTGCATGTATGGGACCATTCTTGTTTCCTGTATCGGTTGTGTGGGGGTTTTTGACCGTTCAGTATAATCAGAAACATTTGGATTTTGGGTTGGAATTGAGTGTTGGAGTGGTTGGGTTATCATGTTATTTGGCTCATAAGGGGGCTCTATTGGGGATTGAGGTTGCTGTACTTGTTCCAGTTCCAGCGTCTTTTCCATCAGCGTATCGATAGGTACATCTCCCATCAACAATAAGAATTGTCGATGGTACGGATTGATCAATCCTTTTTTATAGGTGTCTTTCGCAAAGTCATCTAGTTGTGATTTTACAATTTCAGACTTTGCGAGTCCGTATTTTTGTTCTGCGGCTTTCTTGCATTCCAATAACGATTTCTTCAATCGCAATTGGAACAGGATAGCTGCCTCTGTTGGATTCTGCCGGATAGTTAGCAGTTTATTTACCAGATCTTGGTACTTTTCCGCTGGTAGGTAGATTTTTCTTAATAATCCCTCGGCCTCCTGAAAAGATGAGAGCGGAGTGGACGCGAACCACGTAGAAGCTTCCCCACGTAATCTAGTAGGCAGGAGTTGTAAGAAGATTGGATGTTCTTCTGTTTGGAGACAGTTCAACGTCCTTTTGCAGCAATCTAGAAACGTTTCTAGTTCCGCGCCTATGTGTGGGTGTCGTTCTCCTGAGAAGATGGGGATTAGTTGCGCTGACAACTTCACCACCTTCGTATAGTCGACCGACATAATTTCGACTTTCAACTCGTGCGTCCGCGAATCCGTTATAGCTTGTTGTTCCGCGGGGGGGTTACGGGTTTGTTCCGTGGGAGTTGTAGGGGTTGATTTCGTGAGAGGTTTAAGAGTTTGGTCTGTGAGAGGTGTAAGGGTTGAGTCGGGATTGCTAAAATCCAATTTCCTCCTACTTATCTTGTCTCTTTTCCCTAATCGTTCGGTTCCGCTTCGGAGTCGCCTTGGCGAGTTAGGTGAGACGTATTCCGAATCTTGGCTTTCTTCGCCTTCCATAAACAGTAGGGGTGGTTGGGTATATTAATGGGAGAAAGGGTTAAGGGTGTTCTTTGGGAAAGTTACTTTGGAGGTGTTTGCAAATGTTAATTTTGTGTTGGTTTAGAGTGAAAATACTTCCCAATTATTGAAAAACTTTCATTTGAACGATCGCGAAATATGGACAAATATAAGGACTGATGCAAAGATGGTGACAATTGGTTTTGTTAAATCTACCTATAGAAGTGGAAATACTTCCCAATGGTTGAAAAAATTACATTAAAATGACCATGAAATATGAGCAAATGTAGAAATAAGTTATAAAATTGATGTGGTTTGTTTTTCCGATTTTTATTTTTTTTTTTTTTTTTTCGGGGGTGTTTGCAAATTTAATATCTGTATCAAGACTTCATTTGTTAATTCTTATTGATATTTGAATCAGTGATTTATATATTTGATATGGTGTCACGTGTGTATAGTGGGTCAAAAAACAAATTTAACTAGTCAACGTCAGCTCACACAAATCGTGCATTTATAACATATATAAAAAATTAAACACCAAATGCGTTCAAACGAGTATTGTAGAATTCAATAAAATGTGTTTCTCTTTACTTAGCATATGATAAATAAATATGTTATGCACAGTAAGGGTACAAACTCAATTTTTAAAATCTGATTATTCAGATAAGTACTTGTAACATTCGTTAACGATAAGTTTTTAACCAGTCACTCAATATAATTAAAGATATAATTAAAAAGAAAAACAAAGCAAAATATTACATAAACGATTAACAATTTTCATGTAGAACTAATATAGGAACAACTCGGTTTGTAAAATATATATTTTTTTTTTAAGTAACATAAAAAAGATAAGAAAAAGAAAAGAAACAATATTTACTTAACTTGTAGTAAAGCTGCTTGAAATTGACTGCTGCTGTTGTTTTATCTGCTTCCTATTGTTGATTTTTGCTGATGATTGATCTGCTTTCTGTCCATTGGTATATGTGTTTTTTATTATGGTGCTTTAATTGTGTTTAATTTTACTTCACTTGTGTGTTTATTGTTTCTAGTTCTAGTTAATTTTTTAGGGTGAACTTTTGTTTTGTCACTTTTTATTTATTTATGTTTATTTTTGTGGGAGCTTTGTCGTTCTTGTCGACACAAGGCTTTTCAAGCTCTTATGAGACGGTAGTCTCGGGCTTCCTTGCGCTCACCGGCTGCGCCATTTGTAATGATGTCTTTTTCACACCTTTCAACAACCACACACACACTTTATACACCTTCGTATAATCACCACACACCCTTTAAGTAAAACACTTTTTATTCTTTATATAATCTAGTCTTTATTAATAAACGATTTTACTTGGTTTTGTATGTTGTGTATTTACAACTTAGTTTAATTCACCACTGTTTGTACAAACTATTAGTTTATATATAGAAATAATACACACACACCGGAACGCTCCTAAAGTTAGTTAAACCCGAAGCAATACTATTAGTTAGCGCACTCAATACATAACCACTCGAAAACCAAAACTCTGAACGGACCGTTCTCGTCCAGATTCCAAAACCAACTCGTTGTTATCTCACCGTCTCGGTCGAGATTCAAAATTCAACCCGCCAACGAAGACCTGTTTTTTCTTCATCCTGAAGGTCGAAGGATATGGCATTTCTTTCTTTATCTTTCCCGGCTTGGATTCAAACGCGGAAACACAAAGGGAAAAATCAACAGAGGATCGTGCACATTTATAATCCTCTATTTTGATATGCGCTAAACGAATGTGTAATTCGTTTTATGATGCCTGTTGTTTTTTCTAGCCGACTCGGTAAGGATCCCTTTTGTAAGGATACGTTAGGGAATACAAATAGAGAATTGTGCTAATGAGCATTTCTGATTCTCTATGTTGTTTACTTTAGCCGAATGGGCAAGGATCTTTTAAGTGGGGAATCGATACAAAGGCGAATATTTTCCTTTTGTTTGTTTTAACTTAATTTTGTTAAAACGAAAACTGGCGTTGGTTGTTTTAATTGTTTTAGATAACCATTTTTCTGAGGTCTCGTAAAATTGCTGGCGCGCAATTTTTTATGATACTCAATGGTTTTGTTTGAAGGACGGCATCTGGCGTGCACATTTGGCTCTTAGGGGTTTTTGTGGTGAACCTTTGGTTCAATGATTATGTTTCCCAGTTTTTTATGTGAGCAAATTGAACGTTTAGTTCAATTTGCTTGGAGTTTAATTGATTAGCGCAAATCGAACGTTTAGTTCGATTTGTTTGCTATCAATTTATGCGGGACAAGGTGTATGGGGTAATGCTTTGATTTAGCATTATGTCACATCCTTTAAGTGGATGTTTTTTGGCGTGTATCGCCGTTAGTGGTGGAGACTAGCTCCAAAAGGGTAATTTTTATGGGATGGGTGGTTGTGGTCGTAACACTGGGAATGGTGGGGATCGAGCGATGCGTGGCTCCTCGGGCCCTGAAAAGCCCCACAGTCCCACGATAACTGACTTTCGCCAGTTTTTTCTTGTGTCGTTCGTGGCTTTATGTAATGGAGTTGTAAATAGGATGGCTTCACATTTCTAGAAGTTGATCATAAGTTTCCAGTCATCGCAATAGCGCTGCACGTTATTGAAGTCTCGCTGTATTAAACTATTTATGATCTCAACTTTCGGAGCTGTTCTGTAAATTATGAGATCGTCTGCGTACGCAATAGCCTGCGGAAGTGCATCTAATAAGTCCCTAATGTAAATGTTAAAAAGAATCGGAGAAAGTACCGCGTCTTGTTACAAGCCATTCTTGATATTATACGTTTTATTTGTGGTCACATTACCACATTTGACTACGAACCTCCTGTCCTTTAACATATCGTAAAGTACATATAGTAAAGGCTTATGTATGCCATGTCTGACCAGTTTGTGATACAACCCTTCGATCCGGACGGTATCAAAGGCTTTTTCCAAGTCGATCAGGCAGGCACCTGTGCATTGGTTCCCACATTTATTCCATTGTATGTCGGAGACCAGTTTAGCTGCGGCATGTGTGGTTTCATGAGCCGCCCTAAAGCCAAACTGGTTATTTGGAATAATGCTGTTGTCGTCTACCCATTTTAGCAGAGCTTTGTTAATGATTTTTTCAAATACTTTACTGATGCTTGGGACTAAACTTATCGAACGCATGTTCATTGGTTTTGTACAGTCTTTGCTCTTTTTTGGGATGGGCTGAATGATAGCCGTTTTCCAACGCGCGGGACAATATGCATTATTCAACGCGTTATTAAACAGGACCGTATATATATCTATTGCCATTGGGGGCAGGTTCTTGAGTACGATGTTAGGTACTCCATCTATTCCCACTGACTTTTTTCTTCTTAATGAGTCGAAGATACTCTGGATTCCTTCCCTTGTGATTAAAAGGCTATTAGCCTCACCATTGGTATTAATGTCAATTGACAGATTATCGTCACTGAATTCGGTAAAATCCGGATTCTTGGATTTGCCAAAGTGAAATTTCATTTCGGAGGTGCAGGTGATTCAGTAGAATTCTGTCTTCCAGGTGGTGATTTCGGTGAATGCTTTCATTCACCTTGTACATTTCCTGAAAGACAGCTCCCACAGCGTTTACCCTCTCCAAAGGATCTTCGATCACGAAGAGCTCGCTGTTGAGGATAGCGTTCTCTGTATCTATGCCAATGTTGGTTAGCAGCTGCTTGTTTACCTCAGTACGTCGAATTTGGAGACACTGAATCTCATTTTGATTATTTCTCCTGAATATTTTATTTATTTGTGGGAACATATTCGGGTTGTTAGTTTTTATAGCTCGAATTCTGTTGTTCCAATACAAATTTGTTGCTAATCTATAATTAGCTTTAAGTAATTGTTGGAGGTTTTTTAATCGGGATTTCAGTGATATTATCTCCTGGTCTTGTCTGTCTGTAAACTGTCTGTGTAATTGTTTTAGTTTCGGTAGCAGTCTGCTCTTTTTCTTGTGGAGTGCGTTTATTGTTGCGTTTCTGTACATGTTTATGTGATCTGTAACTGTTGTTTTGGGAATTGTTTTGTCCATTGTTCGTTTTACGGTTTCGTCCATTTGTTGAATGTATTTGTCGATTTCGTCATTTGTCAGGTTTCTGTTTACTGGCAGCTTAAAGTCTTTCGAACGAAGTTCTCTTGTTAATGATCTGGTGAACCGCGGCCATCGCATTGCCCCTTAGTTATAGGGTTGCGGGATCACGAATTCCTCCAGATCTGCGAGCTCGTTCGGAAGCTCTATTACTGCCGTGAATGCACAGTGGTATTCAACTGTCCGTTAACAGTTTCTGTTTCGTCTATTGGTGTTAAGTAATCTCAGTCGTGAGTCGAATAGCAAGATATCTAAGAAAAAGCTACCTCTGGGGAACGATGGATATTCCGTACCTAGCAGGTCAGTTCTATATTCAAGATGAAACTGATCTAACCAACCAGCCAACTGATTTCCTCTGGCATTAGATATATAATTTCCCCAATTTCTATGCTTGGCATTCATATCTCCCCCTAGGATAAAATAGTTTTTGCCCAGGTGCAATTGTAAGCATCGAAAGAGTGTCTCGAGCTCTGCTATAAATAGGTTATGTTGGTGCTCCTCAGGTGCGTAGACCGCAATCGCATACAAACCCCTTCCTTGTGGAACACCCGGAACCTGCGCACTTCTCCACTATATATTACTTTATGGTTGATCCCTTTTCTAATAAAGATTGCCCTTTGAGAGGAGTTAGGTCGATCTCTTCGTATAATAGCGTGGTTTTTATGTCTAATCTTATGTCTCTATTTGAACTTGGTTTCCCCCGCCAGAAGTACATCAGGTTGTTCCTCTTGCAACAGGTTAAAAAGATTGGCTCTTCTCTCAGTTCTTATTAGTGAATTTACATTCACGACAAGAGCTTTTATTGCTGTTGTGGTTAGAGGGTTTATATCGACTTGTTACTTAGACTGGGCAAATGCGAGTAGATCTCGTTTATTTGACTTTGTAGCTGTGTCATCTGTATCTGCAGATTGAGCAGGATTGCGAACACATCTGCTTGCGGTGTTGTTTCCGTCCGTGTGGGAGTATTTGTGGCTACCTGTGATGTAGCCTGATTTGGTGTTCTCCCACCCGACGCAACTTGTGCGTACGACCGCTGTGATGTTACGGGTGTTGTTGTTGTACGAGCTGGCTCTGTGTTTTTTTGCCGATTCACACTTCATGCCATTATTTCTCGGAATTTAGGACAACCTCGACAATTAGCGGGATGTCCCTCATTCCGACACACTGCGCACTTTAGAAGGGCTTTGTCTTCTACCCTTTCCTTTCCCAGAGGGCATTCTTCTGCCTTATGGTCCTTTTCCCATTTTACGCAACGGCGCTGCATTTCACAGTTAGCCGCCGCGTGACCAAACCTTTGGCAACGGACACATTGCAGGATGTCTCGGCCTTTATTTAATTTGTCCCATGTGACCATTTGATGATCCAAGACAAAAATTTTTCTTAGACCACCAATTCTACTGCTCGGTGTTAATTGAACCAAAAAGAAGGGTAGCTTGCGGTTTTCACTTCTTGCCCTGGATGTGGTGAATGGTTTTACCGCGGTAAACTCGAGATCTTCGTCCTTCAGGTTTTGAAGCATTTCGAGCAGAGCCTCCGGTTCCATTTCAGGGTCGATACCCTTTAATAGAACCGTCAGTGCTGAGTTAGTTGAGTGTTTGGAGTGCTACGGGCTTCTGAATGATCGTCAATACGGATTCCGTGGCAGGCGATCCACGGGAGGCCTTTTGACACTTGTAACCGATATGTGGACATCTGCGATTGAGCGCCTTGTGGGTCAGGGGCGGTTGCATTGGATGTTTCCCTGGTCTCAGACATCCAATCATACACCAGTTTGTGATTGCTGATGTTAACGAACCCCTAATAGGTTCCGACTTATTAGGAAAACACAGTCTGTTGGTCGATTCGACACACAACAGGCTAGTAGCCCACACCACACCTTCCTTGCCCTTGTCGGCATCTCCAGCGGTAATACCCCGGGCCACACCGTGTACAGACCCTATCCAAGCTTTGGTACAGGAATTCGTCAATACGACAATTCCTCTACCTAACCAGCGACGACACAAGGCGAATGTGTTTCATCACTAAAAAAAAAACTACGCGCGGCACGCGCCGAGTTCGACGAAATGATAACGCAAGGTATCTGTCAACCATCAGACAGTCCTTGGGCAAGCCCACTCCATTTAGTTAAGAAACGTTCCGGGGAGTGGCGCCCATGCGGGGATTACAGACTGCTAAGTGCAGCAACAGTCCCCGACAGATACCCTATTGCACACCTATATGATTTTTCATATAAATTACGAGGGTGCAAAGTCTTCACCACCCTGGATCTCACCAGGGCTTACCACCAAATTCCGGTGGCACCTAAAGACATCCCAAAAACGGCAGTCATTACTCCTTTCGGACTCTTCGAGTTCAAAGTAATGACTTTCAGTCTCAGGAATGCCGCGCAGACATTCCAGAGATAAATCGACTCGGCTCTACGTGGTCTGAATTGCTGTCATGCTTATCTCGATGACATCCTCATCGCCTCACGAGACCACGTTGAACACAAGCGCCGTTTACGACATGTCCTCGAGCGCCTCCGCGAATTCGGTCTTGTCATCAACCCAGATAAGTGTCAATATGCCAAAGAGCAAATCACATATCTGGGCTACATTGTTGACGATCAGGGCATTCGCTCACTTCCAGACCGTGTGGAGGCCCTCATACAATATCCACGCCCAACCAACATAAACGAGCTCCGACGTTTCCTCGGAATGCTCAATTTTTACCGACCAACCCTTAAAGACGCCGCTCAAACCCAGGCTCCTTTACCTGATTTTCTAAAAGGAGCGAAGCGCAACGACAAGCGCCCAATTCCATGGACAGAAGCTTCGGACCGTGCGTTCCAACTGTCCAAGGAGCAACTGGCTAACGCCACACTACTCCGATATCCCTTAGAGGGAGCGGTTCTGTCTATCCAATGCGACGCATCGGATTCCGCAATCGGAGCAGTCCTACAACAGGATTTCGAAGGCCAACCGGAACCGCTCGGTTTCTTTTCCAGGAAACTGAGTCCCACAGAGCGGCGATACAGCGCCGATGACCGGGAATTACTGGCGATCTATAGCGCCATTAAATATTTCCGTCATATGGTAGAGGGTCGCTCGCTCTCCGTGTATACAGACCACAAACCTCTCGTCTTTGCGTTCCGGAAAAAGTCGGGAAATGCTTCTCCCCGACAAGAACGTCAAGTCGGCCTCATCGGGCAATATACTACCGAGATTAAACATATCTCTGGTACACAAAACATCTCGGCGGACGCTTTTTCTCGAATCGATACCATTCACTTGCGCGCCACTCTGAACAACGTCGACCTAGCCCTGGCCCAACAGGAGTACAGCCAGCTCGAATCTCTTCTAACTTATTATACAGCACTCGAGCTACGTAAAATCACCCTCCGCGATCCTTTGGGCGAAATCTGGTGCGATGTTTCAACTGCAACCATTCCCGAGAAGCTTCGTAGGGGCGTGTTCCAGGTCTACCACGACCCAGCCCACCCCAGCGGCCGCGCGACCGCTGCTGCCGTCCGTAAGAAATTCATTTGGCCCCGAATGAGCAAAGACCTCACCACCTGGGCCCGCGCTTGCCTGCAATGCCAGCGCTGCAAAGTAGGGCGGCATAATGTATTAGAACCTGCACAATTTAAGCTACCCACGGCACGCTTCGCCCATGTCCATATTGACATAGTGGGACCGCTTACTCCATCAAGAGGATTTTCGTACATCTTCACTATGATGGATCGCTACACGCGATGGCCAGAGGCGACTCCTCTCAGAGCAGTAACTGCTGAATCAGTCGCCAAAGCCTTCTATTCGACCTGGGTCACACGTTTCGGCGTACCTGCCACCATTACTACAGACCGAGGGCCGCAATTCGAAGCAACAATCTTCGGGCAGCTGACGGATCTCCTCGGCATCCAACGAAGTCGCACGACCGCCTATCACCCCGAATCCAACGGGATGATAGAACGCTGGCATCGGTCCCTCAAGGCTTCCCTCATGTGTCATAACGACACCAAATGGTTTGACGCTCTTCCTACCGTACTCCTCGGTCTGAGGACTAGTTTTAAGGAGGACCTAGGTGCTTCCGCTGGGGAACTCACCTATGGCACCAACCTTTTCGTGATGGTGATACGCCACACAACCAGTTGCAGGATTTGGGCCACCTCCGCGACCTTCTTCGTAAAGTTAGAGCATCGCCCGTGACCAGGCACGGTTCTAAAAAACTTTTCGTTCCCCCTGAACTGCACAGCTGCACGCACGTCTTTGTCAGGGTGGATAAGCTTAAAAAACCTTTGGACCCTCCGTATGACGGTCCCTTCAGAGTCTCCAACCGCATCAGCGACCGTGTCTTCGAGATCGATATCCGAGGCAAACGATCCACGGTCAGTGTTGAGAGACTCAAACCTTGTTTCTTCGAGGCGTCAGCTCCAGATCCTCAGTCAGCAACCGACTCTGCCAACATTCGCCAACCACCTCAACCTCCACTCACCCGAAGCCGAGCACGTCTCCTTAGGCAATCTGAAAATCCTTCCAATTCACCACCAACCTAACTTCCTTCCGACACCCATCAAACTACTTCTTCCGCCCTACCATTATTTCGTGACTACGTCACTGGCGGGGGAGTACTGTAGGGGTTTATCTATCCTATAGGAGAAACAACCCACAACTCCAACCACAATACCTACCCATTTCCTTAATAAGTTATTAATCTGTAAAACATGTCAAAGGGACGCATAGCTAAACTCATTATTCTACGCAGATAATGCATAATTGAGTTTAGCTACAATCTTTGCCATACGGCAACACTATTGCGCTAACCATGGGATTTCCACCGGAAATTCCATTCGTATTGGTTAGCAACAACCAAGTCAAACCAAGCGACGCGGTTGCATCATAGTCCATAGGCTTGGGTATTTATCGAACATTCCACAGAGTTTCCCCTATGGTATTATATCCCCAGCCGACGCAGCGTCCTATTGACTTTTCTCAGATTACCCATTCGCTCGGGATCAATGATGGTGAATAACCTTAGCTAGGTTTTCCTCTCTCTCGTATTTCTGTCTTGCTACAGTGTGATGACCTAAGAGATCATCACTAGGTCAGTAGACCAGCCGCATACACGGCACTGACGCACACACACACTAAGCCAGATCAACCCTGGGTTATTGTGCTTTCCCTTTTGATTTCTCCATTCTGGCTACGCCCATCGACGTCGAACGAATACACAAGTACGTTTCGACCTCGGTGAGTGTGGTGAGTTGGGGAACGCACAAGAGAGCATGATTACCATTGGCGGATCAATGTGTAAAAAGCAGAAATCACAATTTCCACCCTAGTTCAGACAGTCAGATCTCAATCGTTCGAGTGAAAGGTCGCGTCGTGTATACTTTCAATGAAAATCTAACGAAATAAAACGAAAAGTTATTAATGTAAAGCCTTCCGTAGAGTGTAAAATAGTGTATTGTGTGCGTTACCAATTTACCATAAATAAGGACCCCTGTAAACAGCCTTGAGCTTCAAGAAAAATTAAAAAAGAACTTTAAAGAAATCGGTGCTTTTCATTTATTGCCCTCTTCCGGTATGGACATCTGCGTTTGAACGGCATGGTGAGTCAAGGGCGGTCGCATTAGATATCTCCAAGGCTTTTGACCGCGTCTGGCACGGGGCATTGCTGAGCAAACTTCGTTCATATGGACTTTCCCAACAGCTTTGCGACTGGACGAGGAGCTTCCTCGAGAATCGATCGATCCGGGTTGTTGGGGACGGCGAGTGTTCGGATCTGTATCCTGTTAATTCTGGGGTGCCCCAGGGTTCTATTTTGGTTCCAACCTTGTTCTTGCTTCACATAAATGATTTGTTGGAGACAACGGATAACAAAGTGTTCAGTTTTGCGGATGATAGTACGCTTGTTTCCTCCTTTTCGAGTGATCGGGCGATTGGTGCATCAACGTCCCACCAGCTGAGATGTAGACAGATTGACTCTCTGAACCAGGATCTAGATAAAGTCCTGCAGTGGGGAAAGGCCAATCTTGTCGACTTCAACGCAACGAAGACCCAGTATACAACATTTTCAAGGAAAACCGGATCATCGGTTCCACAGCTGATGATGAATGGCCGGGCCCTCGAGGCTGGGGAAAGTTTGAGATTGCTCGGCGTCACGGTCTGTGGGAATGTATCATGGCATAAACACGTATCGGGTATCGCCAGATCAGCCTCAGGAAAACTGAGTTATCTTTTTAGAGCCAAGAAATACTTTACTCCGGCCCAACTTCTTCTCCTATATAAATCTCAAATTAGACCCACGCTCGAATATTGCTCTCATGTTTGGAGCTCGGCTCCTAAACATACCCTCGACCTACTTGAGAGCGTACAAAGACGAGCGATCCGCCTGATCGGGGACTCGGCGCTGACGTCGGGACTACAGTCGCTATCACATCGAAGGCGCGTGGCCGACCTCTGTCTGTTTTACAGATATTATCACGGGTTCTGTTCTTCGGAGATTCTTGGCATTGTTCCACGCAATTCGGTCTATATGCGCTCCACAAGACAATCCGACGGAGCGCACCCGTTTGTGGTTCATCTCCCGACGGCGCGAACATCCCTGTATCAGAACTCGTTCCGTTACAGAGCGGGGAAGTTGTGGAACTGCCTTCCCACGCGAGTGTTCCCGGAGCGTTACAACCTGCAACTGTTCAAAAAGAACTGCAACAGTTATTTGATGGCATCTCGGGGCGCCTACTCGACGCTATAGGTTCGCCTCTCCCGAGAGAAGTCTAATAATAAAAAAAAAAAAAGAAAAAAAAAATCCTTTGGACGACGTAAGTATGTGGACAAGAGTGGGGAGAAAAGTGAATCCTGTGCCATACGCTGGCAACGATACTTTCTTCAACCCCCACAATACCTTTCGCTTAATCCATATATCTCTTTATTATGCAGGTTCTAGTTCTGCCCATTGCATATGCTTCCTCCAAGGTTTTTGGGTTTTGTGAATTCAGTCGGGGCGGATAGCTTATCGAATGGTTTCCACTTTTTATTCGTATCTTCGTAAATTTCATAAAAAATGTCAGCCGGGCTTACACCCGGGATTTTATTGTAAGTATTTAGAACTTGCTAAATAAGGCCAAGACCGGTTCCCGGTTGTAGTGCCAATGATGATGATGATGATGATGATGTTTAGAATCTCACTTGCCTTTTTGTTTGCTATGCAATTTTTGCGAAACACAATATCCATTCTTATACGGATAATTTCCTCACTGCGGTTCCATTGAACGCCACTTCTCACCTTCCCATCACGATTAAGAAACTTATTCCTAGGGTCAAGGACAAGTATTATTGGCAAGTCCATTTTTTAAAGCCATTACTTACCTTATCATTATTTACGCAAAGATGCCTGCTAATCACCTAAAACACCTAGAACAATTACCATTCGCTAATTCTATCGCCATTAGCATCTACAAACATTTCGTCCAAGGGCATGCTTGCATTCAGCACATCATGTTCTTGAAATCCGATTCGGTTACGACATCACGTAACCGACATAAATCCCCAAACATGTTAAAGCACATAGCTAAGGAAGTATTTTCCCATACACGTGTATGATATGTTCACCCTTGTACTATCTGCAGACCCATCGGTCGATCGTTTGAACGACAATTCACAGAGTAGCTTGTAGCGATTCTAACAGATACACACACAATTCACAAGCAAAAATAGTGAAGAACACCGAACGAAAAATCGAACAAGAAAATACATCAGAACCGTATACCAAGCGATAACAAAAATAATTCACATCGGTGGAGTATAGTCGAGTTTGGAAATCAAATTCTAAACACGCTCAATAGCCTGGTGTGTAACGCTTAGGTAAAAATTTTTTCGTGATTCGAGCTGTCATAGCGTCAGTTCGAATCACACGACCTTCTTCACTATTATTTCAAACGCTATAAGCTCACTGCTGGCTACCAAAAGGAAATCAACGTTCCCTGGTACATTAAATTTTCACCAGCTGCAGCCAATTATCCCTTAGCGTTGGCATAAGCGAATCTATCGTTTACGATAGAAATGCTTTCAGCCTCTATGCACGTTCATTTATTTGAACAGCTGCATGATTGCTTTCGCTTCTTTCTACCAACGCACGTTTAGTTTGTCTTTCCTTCCAAGGTAAAGACATTCACCCAATCCAAACGATGTCTCTGGGGAACCTTCCAATGAGACGCGGATCGGTTTCTCATTGGCCGCAGCGTCACCAGAAAAAACGATTTCCCTTGTCACCACACGAGTGGAAATCCACCTCACCCACCGGAGTGGTTCTGCATCGAGCAGCTCTGAAGTAGTCGGATTTGAATTGCGCAGCCAACTAGAGGTGTTGGTCAAGTGCTTTCACCAACCGGTCGTTCTGTAATAAAAGCCAGTTAAGATCAATATCTTATAATTAATGTTACAATTCATGTGCTGATAAAAGCCAGTTAAGAACAATACCCTGTAATTAATTTTTCGATCCGATTGTTAACAAAAACAAGTTAAGAACAACATCTTATTATTGTTACAATTCAGGTGTTAATAAAAGCCAGTTAAGAACGATATCCTGTAATTAATATTTTGATTAATGTGTAATTGAGTACTCGTATTAGGAGTTGGAACAATAAAAGATTTGCCATCGATCTCTGGAGTTTATTTTGTTTCAGTTCTGTGTCCACTCGGTAATTCGTAACTTTAGGTTTCGGCTGAACAATCGCGGGAGCAGACGGTGGAAGTTTAGTGAATCCGTGCCGTACGCCGGGACCCCGACTAAACTAAACCCACACTACTTGATATCACTGGGAGGTTTTTTTTTTTTTGTTTTACTTGCGGTTTCCTGGGATTAAGAGTCCTATGTAACTCCCAATGCATCTTTCCCTTGTCAAATGCAGTTGATATACACGTATCTATCCGTACGAGTTATTGCTGATTCCAGGATGTGGTTCCAAGTAGTAGATTGTTCTTTTTCCTGGCGCTCTGCTACTGGCACTCGTTCTTCTCTGTGACTGCTGTGACAGCACTTCGGCAGGTAAAGGTGGGTTCGTTTTATTTTTATTGTCCGACAACAATATTTTTGTTTTCTTGTTACACGTACGTCTACGTGAGAGTATCCTTTTACTTGGTCCTCACCAAGATATGGTCCGCTCACTAATTGTATACAACTCCTGGCAGGATCGCCAATTAAGTAGTCCGATCGCATTTGAATTTCAAAAAATATAATTTTATTTTTCCTTATCACTTAGGACTACTTGGGGGGGATGGGTGCGAACATACAGGGCAAAGTCTCTGATTGCCTTCAACCCGGCGAAGGCCAGGACGATCCTTGTCCCTGTTCAATCCAAGTTGACATGCAGTCTCCACGTGACACCCCTGGATAGCTACTTTGACACCCGCCAAGTAGTGAACCAATGCATGCAGCGACATCCTGAGAAAGGTTGGCGCAAGGCTCATAACCAGGCCCGTAAAAATGAATTATTATGGCAAATTTAACAAGCCTCGGATATGGACCGGATACACTACGACGACCACGGAAACGAATATGGCTAAATGATTTAAGGATTTTTTCATGGAACATACGCTCACTATACAGAGCTCGAGTTGCACAGCAGCTAGCCGATGCCCTGTCCGAATATAAGGCTGACATAACAGCATTACAAGAAATAAGATGGACGGGGAGTGGTGTTTTTCAAAGAAAAGAGTATGACAATTAGTACAGCTGTCACACAAAACACCGTGTGCTCGGGGTAGGCTTTCTAGTCAGCCAAAAACTGAAGCCTGCCATCATCGGCTTTAATGCAATAAATGAAAGGCTATGCACTCTTCGCGCGCGAGGCAAATTTAAGAACATAAACATCATAAACGTTCACGGACCTACCGAGGAGTCCCCTGACAACGAAAAAGAAGAATACTATGAGAACGTCGAACGGGCCCCCAATGCCTGCCCAAGATACGATGTGAAAATCGTTCTTGGTGATTTGAATGCCAAAATAGGTCGGGAGCCGGTTTTCAGGCACTACGCAGGTACCCATAGTTTGCATGAGAACACTAATGACAATGGACTACGAGTCATCGAATTGGCAGCAACGAAAAACTTGGTCGTTGCGAGTACTAGGTTTCCGCGTAAAGATATCCACAAAGCCACCTGGGTATCACCTGATGGGGCCACTCGCAACCAAATTGACCACGTGCTGATAAATCGCCGCCACTCTTCGACCCTGATGACGGTACGAACGTACCGAGGTGCCAACGTCGACTCGGGTCACTATCTTGTTGGTACAGTTTTCCGAGCGCGGATTGCCTTACGGAGACGTATTGCATTCGCGGATCAGGTTCGAATCAACACGGCTGCCTTACGCAATGAGAACACCAGCAACATCTTTGGTCATGCGTTAAGACTCGCTCTCGAAGAGCTCGACGGAGGGAGAGTAAGTCCTGGGGCCAGAATGACGGGCGTAGAAGAGAAATGCACACGCCTTAAGAATACTCTCATTAGTACTGCCAACTCCATCTTAGGCAGTAGTCGTAGAGATCGGAACAACTGGTTTGATGATGAGTGCAAACTAGCGACTGAACGCAAGAATGCTGCATACCGAGCAATGCAGCAGTCTCATAGGACGCGGGTACGCGAGGAGAAATACAAAGAGCTCAGAAGATCTGAAAAAAGACTTCACAGACAAAAGAAAAGTGCCTGGGAAAAAAACCCCGTCTGTGAAATAGAAAAAAGTAGAGAGCGAGGTCCGCACCAGGCGCGGAAGTTCTACCAAATAATCCGCAGTATGACGCGGTACACACCACGCTGCACTTACTGCAAGGATAAAGTGGGTAATCTGATCACCGATCCTGAAGGCATTCTGGAGCGATGGGAAGTGCACTTCAATGAATTGCTAAATGGTCAGCTCACAGAAGAATTGGATGCTCCACCAATGCAAGACCAAGACCAAATGCTGCCGCCACCAAGCATTGAGGAAACATTAAAAGCCATTAGACAGCTCAAATCAAATAAAGCCCCTGGAGCTGGTGACATACCAGCTGAGCTGATGAAACAAGGAGGGATCGTGATGCACGTATGGGAGCAAGGGGAGATGCCGGAAAATTGGCGTCGCGGTATAATTTTCCCCATACATAAGAAAGGAGATATCACACTGTGCAGCGACTATAGGGGTATAACATTGCTGAATACCGCATATAAGATACTCTCCACTATCCTACAAGACCGGATAGCCCCATATGCTAAAGTCATCATTGGTCAATATCAGTGTGCCTTCATCCCAGGCAAATCAGCAATTGATCAGATATTCATCTTAAGGCAGGCGATGGAAAAACGTCTGGAAGTTAAGATTCCACTATATCATCTGTTTATAGACTTCAAGGCCGCCTACGACAGCATAGCCAGGGTAGAACTATATAATGCCATGAGAGAATTCGGCATTCCAAATAAATTGATACGACTTTGTAGGTTGACCATGACCAACGTAACTAGTCAAGTAAAAGTAGCGGGATTGCTGTCCAAACCAATAAACATCTATAATGGAGTCCGACAAGGGGACGGTCTGGCCTGCCTCCTCTTCAAGCTGGCGTTGGAGAAAGCAATCCGTGACTCTGGCATTACAACAAGAGGGACTATTGTCACCAAGTCCAGCCAGATACTTGCCTACGCAGATGACATCGACATCATCGGTAGAACCGAATCGGCGGTACAGGAATCCTTCACCCAGATCGAGCAGACGACACAAAAACTGGGACTGCACATTAATGAGGGAAAACCCAAGTACATGGTGGCAACTTCTGCGAAGAGAAGACGTAACGTTGGTCAAACTATCAGGTTGGTAGAGCACGAATTTGAAGTAGTGCAATACTTTAACTACCTTGGGTCAATAGTATCAGCCGATAGCAATATGGAAGAAGAAATACGCGAACGGCTGATTAAATCCAACAAAGCCTACTATGGTCTATCAAGGCTCTTTAAATCCCGAAATTTATCCAGAACATCCAAGCTACTACTGTACAAGACCATGGTCTTACCAGTACTCATGTATGGATCCAAGACCTGGGTGCTCAATAAAAGGCACTCTGAACTCTTGGCCGCGTTCGAGAGAAAGGTCTTAAGGAGAATTGTTGGCCCCGTATGTGAGGGAGGACGATTCCGGAGACGCTACGACCATGAGTTGTACGCAATCTATCTTGGAGCTCATATTGTAAGAAAAATCAAGCTCGGTAGATTCCGGTGGGCGGGACACCTAGCTCGAATGAGCGAAGAGGACCCTGCCCGGAAAGTCCTTTGTGGTAGGATGTATGGAAGGAAACAGCGCGGCAAACCTTGTCTGCGATGGAAGGATGGCGTAGACCAGGACGCCCAGAGCCTAGGAGTGCCAAACTGGATGACATCGGCTCGAAATCGGGACCGGTGGAGAGATTTGTTAAATAAGGCCAAGACCGGATCCCGGTTGTAGTGCCGATGATGATGATGATGATGATGATGATGATGATGATGATGATGATGATGATGATGATGATGATGATGATGATGATGATGATGATGATGATGATGATGATGATGACTACTTCAAATTAATAATTAGGTTGCGGCAATGCCGATGGGTGTCTCGAGGCAAAAGCGCATGTGCTGTCTGGTTGGCGGTCTTAAATCGACGGACTATTGTCAGCTGTCAAAAAAAGTAGTAAACGTGACGTCAAACGTCAATTTAAAACTTTGTAACTTTGGTACTCCCTACCATAGTATATATTTTCAAATAACAACCATTATCAGATCGGATATTTTTGGGGCCTCCTTCGCTGGTAAGATCTACCATCTATCAATTATTAATAAATGCCGTCCGTCGTTAAGAACATCATTAAACTAAAAATAAAAAAAGATAGTTATATGAAATAATAGAACCATTTACAGTTTGATTTGAGTAGGTATTCGGCGCCTAAAAATTAATGAATCAAATGATTTCCCCTTTTCAGTATTGATAGATAATTTTGTACTAATTTTTGTGTAAACACAGATGGGAATTATTGTATGCCTTTATAGTACTAGACATAAGCATGTAGCCGTTACCAGTTAGACTCCGAAAGCTCAGTTAGACAATCATTGACCCAACTGTCCTAACAATTAGATCATACATTTTTAAGATCAGTATTAAATTGAGCATCACATCAAGAACATGAATTATCTAAAATTAGTAATCTTTACGATCTTACTTTTGTTGACCGTTAACGCGAGTCCAGTAATTGAGCCGGATAGTCAAGATCCCATATTTTGGGGCCAAAATATGGGAAGCAATTTAATACGCAAACCAAGAGATAGAGACAAGGATCGTAAAATTAAGACTAAATACGGACCACCTTCACATCCTCACACCAAAATTAATAAGTACATCAAGAAGAAATGGCGACAAAGTGAATCACTGCCAGATGTATCCGTTTAAGCGTAATGCCGTTTAGACATATTTACGATTCCATATACTTCTGACAATGCTTTCATAAAAGTGACCTATGATTTATACGAAAAAGAAAAAGGAAAAATTAAAATAAAAAACCGAAATTCAACAAACGAAATTGTTATTGTTTTTGTTAAAGAGCATGTTACCATTGGTTGTAGGTTTACAGTCTAATTCAGAGAATAGTTTGCTCCAATTTTATATATATGTAAATTGCAGCATTTTTGGCGAAGAAGTAGACTAATGGAAATAGGATAATGTGTAGGTAGTAAAATTGTTCACGGTTTTTCTTAACAAGGTGAAACATTCGATTACACCAATTCAGATGTTGTGTCTTTTAGGGAGGTGTTCAATGTACATTTGTCTATTAAGTCGATTGTAAATTAGACTATCAGAGGTGGTGCTTTGATTTAGTCTGCAATTCCTATAAAAAGACCTCAAGTCTCCATTCAACCACAGAAACATTTAACAAATAACTGAACTGGCAAAAAACATTATACAGTTTGCAATGAGTAACATTTATTTTACTCCCAGTTTCTTACACTATTACATAAAAAAAAAAACTCTTTGAGTATTTCAAAACTCCTATTGTAGTAATGAAGACCTTTTGAAGAGAAGATCAAGCTGTTAATTGTAAATTTCCTGTATAATGCTATTGCACTCCTAATTATCTCCTAATTATCTAATCGTAATATTAATTTTAATAACACTTTGGCAAATTGAATAGTCCATTAATAATTTATTTCTGTTTGTTACACGAGATGATAATCTTACTAGGGTTCTACATTTGGGAAGGATTACTTCAAATTTGATTGGGAAATATTTGTTTTACAACGATCGACTTCATCCAGAGCAAATAACATAAAGTCATGTGACACCATTGTATGAGCTTCTAACCAAAAATGTATTACTGTTAATTAATCGTCGGTGTAATCAGTTTATCCCATCTTATTCCATTACATGAATTTGTTACTATTGATATGAATTTTTGGTCGGTGCGAATACATCAATCCCAAAACCTTAATTACCATTTCATACACCATTAAATCGTTTTGAAGCAGTTTTTCATTTTGATTTGCGTTTTCTAACAGTACGTGAAAGCGGATTTACCAATGTACCTGTTCCGATTGTAAATGCTTCTTACATTCCAGGTGTGTTTAAATTTAATAAACCAATTGTGGGCTCTTAGGGGCTGTATAATAATTGGTTGATACTTACCTTTAATTTTATTTAGTACAGTCTAGCCGTTGAATAAATTTTCACCCAAATGATGTAACCAAACCGTAAAGTAGTGAATCTGCTGATTTAGAAATTCAGTTAAGAAAAAAGTAATGCGATATCGAATTAATGGTTTTTCCGCCACCAAACACAACATGTATAGATTACGTCATATTTCTAGAGTTTTAAAATCTTGACTGGAACACCATGCCTCGAGGATTTTTGGTCAGATTGTCATCTGGCACCAGTCAAGTTTTGTATTTAATTTTATTACCAGTTTTGGCATTCGTGCTTCAAGGACTGGTTCTGCTGATCATGTAAAATTGGTCACATTGAGTGTTTCTGCGTAGCCCCAGGAGGTAGATCCTTATGTCTGGGACTTGAGCGTGATTTTCAAGTCTGGGAATTGGAGCGTGTAACACTGGATCATGATCGTTATCTTGAAATTGCAAGTCAATCTAATGGACTATAATTCTGCAATCAGTCATAAATATTTATTTTGGTATCTGTTTGAAACAATTTTTGGTTTTATACGTGTCTGTTGAAAAGCCTGCACGCACACCACAAGTCCACTGGGAGATCTCAAATTGTGGAAAAGAGAGCACATGCGTAGAACGAGAAGAACATCCCCCTTCGTTTACACGATGCTGTGGCGGTTCCATCAAACCCCACGGCCCACTTACCTGAAAACCCCCCCCGTCCGCAATTCAACTCCCATTGTCTCCCGTCAATGCAATCGCATTGGCACCTGAAAATATTTCCTTCACCAAGGACATTAATGCATACAAGCATTACAAAGAATTCCTAAAAAGAGTTGCGTCTACAAGGTCATTCATACATTACCAAGCTTCTCTGCATTAGCGACCCAAAAACCGAATTTCCATTTAGTGCAGATATTCACACTATAATTCGATCCAGCCGTCGCCATAGATGCCGTGCATAATTGACATAGATGGTATACACAACCGTCATTGTGTACCCATCTAAATTACTTTCCGAAGACTTGCAACTATGGATTCAATTGCAAGCACTTCTCGCGGAAATATTGCTTTGTTCGAATTTTCAAACAATCACCGACGCCAAGTTTCGCCGTCAGATCGGATTCAATAGCATAAACATATGCAAAACAAAAGAATCCTTTTCTCGCAGAGACGATATACGATCTCTATTGTATGAATTATCGCAATCCCTCTTAGCATCTAATGAGTGGCTGCTATTTAGACAGCTGACCCTCATTACAGAAAGGTGCCGTAGGTGGTTTCACCATTGTTTTTTTTTTCCCTCGTTTCAGGCAAAACGCATCGATGAACACGGTGATGTGTACGAACACACACATACACCACCACGTCACTCAGATCGCTTTCCATTGGTCACTGATCATAGGAAATTTCATTTCCTTTTCACCACACCACCAAACTCACCCCAAACGAGGATTGAATCACTGAGTCCTATTACAACCACCGTTCGCGACGGTCGGTTCATTCCCGCTCTCCGTCACGGCGGAGACGTGCATGTATATGTCGTAGTCGTGTTCATGTTGTAAGTGTGTCCAATACGTATCGCGTTCCAGAATCTAACAATCTCAAACCACGTTGTTTGTAATAAGTTTAGCATATAAAACTATGTGTAATAATTCAATAAACAGTATAGTGTAACTGCCCGTGTTTAATTCAAATCTCTAACTGTATTTCAATTCATCTCAACGAAAGTGAAATAAAATAAAAATCCATTACAAACAATAGACTAACCTCGTGTATTAATTACTATTTGTCGCGCAGTTTTACACAAGTTGGTGGACGGTGTTTTGGTTTTCCTTCGGTGAAACCTTTAGTGACGGTGGAGACGAAGTAGAAGCCCATGTCGTACGCCGGCACAACGACTTCGCCCCCCACAATGCTTCTATAAAAACGTTGCTTTAAAAATTTACGAACATAAGTACAGGCAATGCCTCCAACGATTTAACAGACCTATCTTCATCAAAGACCCGTGGGGGTTCTCTACACCACATGGAGAATCAACCCACAATTCCAACCAACCTTGATTGCTAACAGAGCGTTACCTTAATCCAACTCCCCATTCAAAACCTGCAATACATACAGAATCCGTCTTCCAATCTGCAATGAAAGGCATTTCCCAAAACTTCCAACAGAATACAATTCAATAGAATACATTCTAAATCGTCTCCCTCAATTACATCACCCCACATATAATTTTTCCCAAAACCGCTTCGGTCAATTTTCTATTTAGGTTATATTCCTTCCTTGCGACCAAGCAATCTTAATTTCCCCGGAAATTCATATGCTGTAATAAAACGCATATTCAAACCTACAACGGAATTTTAATCATCACCACCAACTACACCGAGCCGCATACATTTCCCCGAAATTGCTTCGGTTAATTCTCTATCTAAATTATATCCCTTGCTTGCGCCCAAGCAATTCCAATTTCCCCCGAAAACCATTTCGGTTCCTATTCTACCTAAAAGATGTAAAACCACATCAATTCCCTACAAGCAAACCGCATGCATTTTCCCCAAAAACCACTTCGGTTCATTTCCTCCTTAAACTATTCTTCTCGCTTGCAACCAACCGGCAGCTAATTTTCCACGAAACGACCATCACAACCATCAAGACCCTTGATCATACTTGGCTATGCCGCCGAAACCAATTTCCCGGCACACACAACCAACGAATCCAACTCAGCTTATACGGCGAGGATTCCCCGGAACGAATCCCCTATACAGGCATAGCAACTCTTTTCGAAGTTCCTAGTAAATGCCAGCGGGTCGATTCTAGCTATGACTCCACTGCCACGACGCGACGAACTTTTCCCCGCCGGTGAATAGTCAGTCGAGATTCAACCGCCACCAGCCGGTGTTTGACGTATTGTATTTCGGGAATCCGTTGTCAGAATGTGACGTGCGTTTTGGCCACCTTACGTTTGGCAATCCTCGCGTATCAAACAGCCTCTTGTGACATAGTGCGGCGCAACTCGGGTCACCGTCAGGAGCATGCGGATTCACCCAACCACCAGATGCCGAAAGTCGTGAAGTGCGTCGAGACGTTATTTTCGAAAGTCCTCATTCATTGTTAATTGAATCCAATTCGGGTAATTTCGCTTCGGGAATCAAACCAAAATTAAGTGCCCTCGGAACCGTGGTTAAGTGAAATACGATCCCAAAATAATCTTAAGTAAAAAGGGAAATTTATCAATAAACAAATAAGTGAAGACAAAATAAAAAGAAAAACATTAACATTAAAACTAAACCAGCGTGTTTTATTCCTTCTTCCCTTCGTCGGTGGTGTATCGTCATGATTCATTGTTCGTGGACAACGCATCTGTGCTCATTTTTCCCGTTCACTCGTATTAACATTGTCAGCAGAAGGTGGAGAGACAAGGAAAAGTGATATTTGTAGGGACACACCTTTCTATGATTCTAGAAACAGTTAATTCTATTCGGTTCCAAAAGAACGCGGCGACATAAACGGTTTTACAGGCGCGGACAATATAAAAATGGGAAGGAAGAGAATCAGGTGCCGGTGTCTTGGCGCATATACTTCCTCACCCCCACAGACCTATACTCCAACATAACCATACTAACTCATTACAAGTTGCACTCGTTTGTACACACATATTCATCAACTTAAACAAATCCAATTTTATCTCCTCCATTGATACAGTCGACACCCTAGATAATCATATCATGCCCATCATACACATCATGAGTAGGGCGCTAGAATATACGTACACCTAGGCCGGCTTGTCATAAGAGGCGACTAAAGACCGAGTTATAGGTGAGGTCTCAATGCCCTGCCGCCCGGTGAAATACCACCACATCACCGTCGTGAGAAATCACTGGCTATATTTGAGAGTTCGGCCGATGGACCGGTTCGAGAAAAGCTTGGTTTAGGTGCTAGTCGGTCCCAAGGTGAGATACCACACCGTCACGCTGTACATTCCGCAATATCGTCGGGGAAATCTTCGACTATGTTTCGGATGTATGGCTGCTGGCCCGGACTGACACGGAGATAAGTCATGATGGTACTGTGGGGGTTGGTTATTGTACCGTACATGGGCACTAGTTCAACTCAACACCCAAACACTTACCATTGGTTTCTCCGAAATTTTACCACAAATTAACTCCAAACAAGCGAAGGTAATAAATAGTCACGCAAGTACTTCTTAGCAAGTGTTCTTTATTTAAATTTGCGTTATGGCATGTGCACATGCGCATAACACGGGACGTTCACAACTTAATTCACTAATCTGGTAACTAGGAGTTAACAATGTGATCCTTTAATCCATTAGCTGGTGGGTGCCTGCACTCCTTCAGGATCGTAGTGACGAAGTTCACTTTACCGAACAAAACGAATTCCACGAACAGATGACAGCAAGGAAAAACGGCACTCCAATTCAAATATTTAAACGGTGGGAAAACGAAATTGGCTATTTAGTAGCGGGGCTGGTAAAAGGCGGAACTCTTAGCGGGTGCGACTGTCCGCTGTGGTAATAGGAATCTGACTCCTCGAGCTGGGCGACGTTGACCCAGCCTCTGGTGATTGCGATGAGTTTCCACGCATGTCATCGCAGGGGAAAACAATCTTTCCAGATAGGGTGAATGTCTTTTCCCCTGCAAGAAAGACACACGAAACACTTGTGGCTAGTTTTTATTATGACATCAACAAGGATGCTAGTTGATAAAAACTCCACCGACGAAAAGACGAATCACAAACACCAACGACGAATTTAACACAAAAATTGTCTTACACAAAACAGTGAACTTAATCACCAAGAAACACAGAAACACGGGATCAATCCTTCACAATCGATGAAGATGTCTTTGCTGCTCCAAGGATAAAGAAAAATGAAACACACTGGAAGTACTGGTGATCGAGGTTTTATTATTCTGTTTACGGAATTGTTGAGAATTACAAACGCTCTAGACATTACGCGTATCACGGGTTTAAAATTATTAACTCTACAGTGTTGATTTTGGTTGAACAAAAATGTTCCACGGATTTCAAACTATAGAGCTTTAATTTAGTTAAACATACATTAATCACTGAGCAAAACTATTAGTCATTAATTTGTTACACATATATTATCCACGGATTTAAACAATTAGAATTTAATTTAGTTCCATACATTAATCACTGAGTGAAACCATTAGTCATTAATTTGTTACACATATATTATCCGCGGATTCAAACAATTAGGGTTTAATTTTGCACTGACAAGCAATCGCGACTCCAGACTGAGCTCCTCGAGGTAATAAAAGGAATAAAAAGAATGGGACTCCCAGCGCGAGCGTATCCTTCTCCGTATAATATCTGACTGATTTTCCATTCGCCTACGCACGAAGGAACCGGTCACGAATAGCCTCAAAAGGGGAGGAGCTACACGATCAACTCGAGGCAGTCAATCGTGGTTGGGTTAGCTAACATGGGGTGGATTTTCCATGTATATGTATGCGTTACATGATCAGCAACGGACGAACATAGATGGATGCGGACGTTGTTATCGCATCCCATCATAATGATCATTAGCTGAAGGAAAAGGTTCTGCGATCTAATGTCAACAGAAACGCTATTTCCCATGATCTACGTCGGGGATGCGGATCGTTTGAGTTCGCCGGCATTGGATGGGTTGGCAGCGGTGTACACAATTAATTTGTGTAACGCTCGCCGGCGGCGGACCCATCGGGTGTGAAAATACACCGAAGATCCGCTAGCACATCTGTGAAACCATAAATCAACGTTTAGTTGATTGGCATAATGTTTCCTGGGTCTGCGGGCGGCTGGCGACCGATAACAGACACACTCACCGAAGGCAAACAATCCCAATAAGCATGGGTGCACTTGGATTCTGTTTAAACTAACACACAACGGCCAGATAACATCAGATGCATGAGTTTTAGGGTAATTACTCCTGTTCTGGTGCCATCAGGCAAGAGCATCCGCTTAGATGTCTACTTAAGTAAACGAAACTGCATCGCAGAGCCATTGTGTGAATCGTTGGTCATTCATTGGGTAAATAATATTGATGGTCATGCCGGACGCTGGCGATCGTTCCGAGAAACGGCATGGTAATATGCGTGCCAGCAAGGCCAATAATAATTTGAACCTTTTTTTCCTTGGAAAGAATAGATCGAGGATCGTACCGATGAGAATCGATTGAGGTTGGAATCAATGTCATGGCAAGCTGATGATTTTGCCATGAATTATGCTTTCAGGTGATGGCCGCGGAGAAGAGGCTTGGAGCAGCCCCCAAATAAGGTAAGCTGCCTAGCATGTATTTATGTCGGTTATCCGTAGGGATAACCGAATTGATTCCAGCTATGGTGGCGGTTAATGCCTTAGCAAGATTGTACAATCTTGCCGAAAATTCAACTTTAAGGTAAGTTGTATTGCTGGTAATGGTGGGGATCAAGCGATGCGTGGCTCTTCGGGCCCTGAAAAGCCCCACACACTCGCTGGGCGCAGGAAAGGAAAAACAAACATGCAGCTGGTCAAATATGATGATCGGTGTACGGGCTGGCTGTATCGCCACCGTACGATAAGGGATCGATTTTTGGTTGACGTTAAGTCAACATAGCTTCGCTGCGTCGGCAAAGGCTACCAGATTTGGGTGCATGTTTATTTTAGGCATTGAATAATGCACAGGATTGGCGCAAGTCTAATAACCTTGCCCTGAAAAACAAATTATTATGGAAAATTTAACAACAGGACTTGCTAAATAAGGCCAAGACCGGTTCCCGGTTGTAGTGCCGATGATGACGATAATGCACAGGAATGCTGGCATGTTGGCAAAAATAATTTCTTCTGTTTACGTAGAGTACACAGAAGCATTTCGTTTAGAATAGCCAGCGTGAGAATAGTGGCTGGTTGTTTAGACAACGAATCATTAGACATTACCATGGATATGATTGTATAACGTCAATCATATTCATGCGCAAATCCCATGATCGGTAGATAACCGATAAAGGAAATTGGTCGCAACTGTAGCGAACCTTGGGATTGGAGCAATATTCACTCATGAACCGTTGCAATAATATCGGATACAGCCGCGTCAACAATTACGCTGGCCAGCGAGTGTTTATCTTTTATAATTGCTGACAAGCCGAGCCGATTGGTCTAGCGCGGTTCATGTAATATGAATGAAATAATTTGTTTGATGTGCATGCTTGCTGGGGTTTTAGTTTCAGGTGAAAGAGAATGAAAGGTAACTTACGCTGCCCAAAATTGCAGGTAGGTATGGTGTCTTGTGGGTGGGAGGAAAACAGGTTGATTTAAAGAAATGAATGGTTCTTGGGGAACGCTTTAAAGAACCGCCACAGTACCTTTTGGGATAAAGAATTCTGGAGGTAAACTAGCTTCCTATTCGGATCTCCGGGGTGACTATGTCAGGGGTCACATCATGTAAATATTCTGATAAATATCCGACCTTTAAGAAATTCTTCATCGCATGATCGGGCTCTTCTCTTCCTGTGTGTGTCCGATGCTTTGTCGTTCGTTGTCCGCGACTGCATAGTTTTTCTGCTGACCGATGGAATTACCTGTGTGGGACGACTGCAATGCTTTACTGCTGTGGGGTATGACTGTGGGACGAATGCATAGATTTTCTGCTGTGGGGTATGGAAAATTGCTGACTGTTTGTCTGGGACTCGTTTCTGTGGTTCTATTATCTGCGAGTGCCTAACAATATATATATTTTTTTTTTCTTCTCTTTTTTAATTACTACTTTAGTTTTAAGTTAGTCTATAAGGAATTATATTTATATTCACTCAGCTTGGATTAAGCCTAATAATATATTGACAAATCGACAAATTCGCCTTTTGCTGTCCCTCGAACTTTATTCAGGTTCACATAGCTCGGACTTGGTCTTCATGAACTTCAATATATCCGCATATGTTTTTTGGCCGGTTTTGGATATTATTATAGTGTCCGGGCGTGGCCTCGTTTTTTTATAATGTTGGCTTTCCTGGTATCATTTTTTGGAGCCTCTTTACTCTCTAACCTCGCATCCCTCTTCTTTCCTTTCTGAGCTATTGTAAACCAATTGTAATTCGGTGACTTATCACTGATCTGCCCGGGACCCTGCCTATGTCTCTTTGTGAATTTTGTTTTGGTTGGATTTGCAAGTTTCCACCGCTTGCTTCAGGATTTAACAGGCGCAGGTGGCTTATTTAAACGGTTTTACACTTCCTTATCATAGAGGCAACCAATGAACTCGACCAACTCTCGCACGGAATTATGAATATGCCTCTGTTTTTTTATTATTAACGTCTTTATTAATTTTGCGATTTGCTCCCCGTGTTCTCCGAACACTAAACAACCATCATCACCCCCATCACAGTTCCGATCCGCGCTCGTCTCTACATCACCACTGCTAAAATATTTGCCGCCATAACTTATTCTGAAAATCTATCCAAGACAAAATTTACCACATACCACTGAGGCACCCGTTAGCGCAATATTATGTGATCCACTCTGTCTTGTGCCAATCTTATATTATTAATTTTTTCAGTTTTTTTCACTTTGTTTTTTTTTAATCACTTTTATTACATTCAAATGTTTTCAATCTAGTTATTTTTTCATTTCTCTTTTTTTTTAACTGAATGTCAGTTTTTATCATGTTCTGTTTCCTATTTGAAAACTTTGTGGGCTCTTAAGAGTTCCACTAGACAAATAATTTTCCCTCACCCACGTATGTATGGAATTTGAGTAACTTCATTTGTGGCTGCGATGAGTACTCAACAATCAAACTGATAATTTGTGGCGGTTCCGCCAAACCCCACTGTTACTAACCCGAAGAACCGCTGCCCAACTTTCATAATTTCCTGCTAATGCATTTGCATTAGCACCTGTAAATGCTTCACGCATCAAGTTTATCAAATTTATTTATTTAAGAGCTTTTGGAAAAGAATTCTTACTTTCATTCATTCATTCGGATCCAAAAATTCCCCATAAGAATTCTATCCAAATTTATCACAGATCCCGATCATACATGCGCATTACATAGGAATCCCTGTAAAGAATTTCTCCCACAAGGGCATTAATGCAGGCATCAATGCATCTCTGCATTAGCGACCAACAACCGAATTCTCGTTTAGTGTAAACACTCACACCAGAGCCCGACACTTCAGTCTCCTTAGATGACATATACAATTGGCATAGATGTTATACAAACCGCCATTGTATAACCATCTAAATTGCTTCGCAATGACCTGCAGCTATTGATACAGCTGCAAGCACTTTATCCGAAATGCTCCGTTGTTTGAATCTCCAAACAATCATCGACATCGCGCATAGCCGCCGGATTGAATTCAAAGCATAAACAATGCAAATATAGAATCCGTTTCTTACAACGAATTACCCCGCATATACAAATGCAAGCAACGGATTCGTTTCGGCCACCGACGCAAGATACGATATACAATTCTGATTATATAAAGTATTGTAATACATTAGCACCTCTTTTGAATGGCTATTCACCTATTTACACAAGGGCATCACTCATCTAAGACTTTTATGATGCCCAGGTCCCATATTTACTTTTAACACCATTTCTTCGATGTATCGTCGTCTATTTATCTAGCCGCGATGCACATCCTAGACAACGATCTATACGGTCCCTTTGTCTTTTAATTTCCCTGGATCCGTTCCTCATGACTTCGAGGCATGAGCAAACAAAGACCCAATTAGCATCCGATGAGATTTGGCTTGTTTGCTTAGCCGAACGCACACCGCATGGATGCACATATGCCCTTTCTTTGTTTTAGATTCGTTCTCATGGTTTCGTCCCATGAATGAACCAATGTACACACATACATGTGTACCACCATGATCTTTATTACGAGTTCTGGTTTTCTGTTCCACAGAGACAGATTTTACCCCTCTCTTGTGGTAAGTAGAAACGTATCCTTAGCGGAGAGGACATCCACCACTGCCGAATCAAGGGTGAATCAAGAACGAGATTCCAACCCTCGATTGAGTCTTTTTACACCTGTCGACCACCACGGTCGTTCAGTCTCCCGCTCCCCGGTGCGCATGGGGATGCGATTCTAAGTCGAGTGGAGTAAGCGCACGCCTTTATTTTAAAAGTTTTTTTCCTATCGCGTGATTAATTAAGTAATTCTTTCTTGTGTCACCAGTTATTTTGTTGACAAGTAGAGTACACTGTCTTGTATCTTCGTACATCCTTTGTGAAATAAAAAACAATAGTAATAGTAAAATAAAATTAAAATAAAAAACAATGGTAAAAATAAATGAAGAATTCGTGTGTTTGATTTCCGAGCTGCTGTTCCTGAGAGTACTTATCCTTTTCGTTTGTGAACAACTGTGTGCACTCGATTTAGTGAAGAGACCAGTTTTTCTGGTGGGAAATTCGTGTTGGAACTTTGTGATGATAGGTGAGGACGAAGTAGAACCTAGTGCCGGCGTTTGGTACAATACTTCGTTCCCCACAAATTCTTCTGCTCGTGCGAATAAAGCATTATGGCTTTAGTCTTATGAGAAGTTTAATAAGGAAGTGAAATATTGATTGTTCCCAAGAAAGATAACACAAGATCCATTTATTAAAAACCTTCTGATTACATATTTTGAACAACTGAAAACTATTCATCAATATTTGATTTATAAAATATTAGAAGAGTTTTGTTTCAAAAAGGACTTTCATAGGTATAATCAAATAAGAATAGAATGAATTATTTAACCACGATAGCGTACATAGCCGCTATATCTACGACTATATCCGCCGTGTCCGCCATATCCTCCCCGTCTATATCCATGTTGGCGAACTTCTCGTTCCGATTCATTCTCGTGTCCAGTCTCAATATCAACTCCCAACAATGAGTCTGCGTTTGCTTGGAGGATTTGCCCTTCTTCCGGTTCTATTTCTACTGGGCTCATCCAAACAGCAGCGACAAGGAATGCTAAGCAAACGAAAATCACACCGAAACGCATCTTTTTATGATGATTCAGATAAATGATTCAAACCAATTAGTCGGAAACTTTACTACTTCGAAAGTGCTTGCAATTGCAATTCTGATGTTTGCTGCTGCGATGGTCGATTATTTATACTGAAACACTTTGTGGATCGTGAGGTATTTGTTTACCACTTGTCCCTAACGACCTTATAATCGAGACATAGGGGAAACTCCCTTCTAGATTAAAACGACAAGCATACTGAAAAAACAAAAACAAATACGTTAATAGTGAAACTAAATCGAGTAAAAGGAACACTTACTCCAAGTCTAGAGGGCTGGTATTACAGTCGGACTGTCCATGAAGCATTTTGTCGCGGTTTCGCTGCCACTGCTTGTCGAAGTAGAACATTGTTGGTGGTCATATAAGCTTGCTACTTACATGAACGGAAACCGCGTATCGAAAAAGAAAACATGAGTCGCGACTGTGGTCTAATGGGAATTTTAACATGATACAATATAAGGTAAACATTGAAGTCGTCTATGGTGGTATGCACTGTGAGCTTAGTGAACAATCGCGGGTGAAACGCAAATTATTTATTTCAAAAGTCTTATGGGCAACGTTTACGGGGTTTCACATATAGTACATTAAATATGAGGGCCTAGAGAAGCAAACACCCGACGAATATTTATCTTTTATTCATTTGACCTGGAAGGAATAGATAAAGTTCCAAAAAGTACTTACGTTAACTTTGCAACGATTGGTTTAAATAAACAACAACAACAAAAGGAGTTAAGAAAATACAAAAAATTAAAAAGCGAATGCCTTAAACACTACCCACTACATTGAAAAAAATAAAGAAAATTATTATCATCTTTCAAAGAGTTTTAAAATATATTCCTTTATAATGTTTTCCAATTTTGCGAAAAAAAATCACCGTTTTTGGAAATTAATGTAGAGGGTTTTCCCCCGCTTGGTAGAAACCTTGACGTGGTGCGGGGGCTTAAAGTACAATGAATCACTCGGCTATGCTGACGGAAGCATATGCTTCCAGTAGGGCCACCCATGTCAGACAGGCTAGCGAGGAGTAACAGACAAAGATCTACCACCCCTAATCCAGGGTGTTACGCGTCACCGTGCCCATTGGATGGTTTGCAGCCAGGGGTATACCGGCTGTATTATAACGGCGCCTCTCTGACACCGGGTCGAATCAGAGCAGTAAGCAGACCTTACCACATCAAAACGGGGTGGTGATGTGGCGGACTATTTGGAACCCCATGTCTTGTGAGATCAAAAATGAATAACCAATATACAAAACCAATCCCACGAAAAACCCGGTAGGCATAGGTGTGATGAGCCGACACTACCATAAGGGAAAAAATCATCAAGAAAACCCCGTTCGAACGTTGTATAAACCAGGCGCGATACAGACGGTCGTAGAAAACGCGAAACAATATAAAATGGACATGGTCGCGCTTCAGGAAGTTCGACTTCCGCATCTAGTAATCGAAACCAATGAGTTCACACTGGTGTGTGGAGGTACCGATACACATACCCTCGGAACTGGCTTCATCATAAGCAAGAAGATTACGTCCCATGTAAAAGATGTGCAATTTATTAATGACCGAATGTCGGTGCTAAAAATACAGGGCCCATGGTACAATAATGTATTTATAAACGTACACGCCCCAACAGAATCTACCGACGAAGAAACGAAGGACACATTCTACGAGACCCTAGAGGAAGTATTTGATGGGATCTCATCATTTGATGTTAAAATCCTCCTCGGGGACCTCAATGCGAAAATTGGAAAGGAAGATATCTTCCAACTAACAATAGATAAAGAAAGCCTACATGACATTTCAAATGATAATGGTATTCGAATTATCACGTTCGCAGCGTCAACAGATCTGGTAGTGAAGAGCACGATGTTCAAGCGCAAGCAAATCCATAAAGCCACATGGATATCACCCGACGGCGTAACGCGTAACCAAATAGACCACTTCCTCATAGACAAAAGACACCACTCGTATGTCCTTGACGTAAGATCATATAGAGGGGCAGATTGCGACTCCGATCACCTTCTAGTGATGGCCAAAATAAGAAGTCGGCTTGCAGCAAACCCACATGGACAGTCACAGGAGACGAGCAAAAAGTTCGAGATTGATAAACTAAAAGATCTGCGTAAAAGGGCGGAATATCAAGACGAACTAACGAATAGGTTTAGCATCCTAGAGAATGACAGTAGTGAGGAAGAGGAAGTCAATAGTGTGGACACTAAATGGGCATCGATCAGAGACACAATCAAACAAACAGCCCAAGAGGTATTAGGATTTAAGAAAACAACTAAGTCCAAACCTTGGTTTGACGATGAGTGCAGGGCAAAGATCGAAGAACGTAAACGCCTCAGAATGATCCACTTAGAAGCATATGATGAAGTCAACTCAGTAAGATACGCGACAATTCGGAAAGAAACAACTAGACTTTTCAAACGCAAAAGAGGCGAATGGGAGAAGACTCGGATCGAAAAAATCATAGAAAATGCCAGAGCAAAGAACAGCAGAGGTATGTATGTGGGGAGAAGTATGTACCAGCATGGGTACTCTGTTCACTTCCTCCTCCATCATAAAATTTCACGGTTCTGTGGGGAAGAAGTATGTACCTGCATGGGTACTCCGTTCCCTTCTTCCGCCAACATCTGATTACCGTAGTCCTGCAACTATCCACCAAGAAGAGGAAAATAAGACACTTGTTTTGATTTATATAAAAGGTTCGTTTTTTATTTTTAATGTTAGTTATTGAAAGTTGTGGTGACTGTTAATACGTTCACTTTATGTTAAATTATTTCTATTTGCTTCAAACCCGGTACAAACATTCGCGGAATACATAATTAGTTGAATAAAAGGGATACGTCCCGCAGGGGTGCAGACTCCGATGCACACCCTACGGGAGATGATAAGAAAGAAAAACTCGATGTGCGCGCACTGAAGGATGGAAGAAGACTTAGCGATCGTCATCTCATGCAGAGATGATTTCGCTAAGGAAAAAAAAAAAGGAAGAGAGAGAAAAACTTTTCTCTTAAGGGTGTAACTAGTGGCGCAGTGGTATATGTGCGCGATCGAACAGATTCAATGTTGTTGCATGTGTTCGAAAACAGGCAGGCGGCAAGGACAATAGGGAAAAATGACCACATGCGCCGCTGGTAATGCGGGTCATTGTTTACACGATGCCTCGTCGCTATTTTAGACGTTAGGAGAAAAAGGTGCTAAAAACAAATTGGATGTTTATGGCATCTCTGGCTGCAATAGAAACCGGGTTCATATTTGCATTAGGAAATGCTGGAGAATTTGGTTTCAGCGTCTATTGCGCTAATTATATGCAGCTGCTTGGGTTGTTTGTTGGTAAGACAAACAAAAAAAGGGTTGCCAGGCAATGTGTATGAAAAGGTATATGACGCGGCTGGGAAAATAGACGGCGCGATATTTATGGCCCCTGTCATGACGGTTACATTGAATGCAATCCGAATTATTTTGTTTACAGGAATTTGTCTGGTACCGAATTGGTTCAGAATACCAAATAAGCAAACAAAGAAATCTTACAGAAAATTGTATGCGAAGGGATGCATGCAGGTAAGTTTTCTTTATAGGGATTTTATGATTACAGATGGTGATCTATATAATGCGTGAAGCATTTACAGGTACTAATACCGTTGCATTAGCAAACTTAAGGGAGTTGGGTAGTAGTTATGGGGGTTTTTCAGGTAAGTAAACCGTAGGGTTTGGCGGAACCGCTACAGTCCGATCAAGGTTTCGTCAAACCGAGTCCTCCTTTCACTAGAAGAAATCTGTTCACCAATGGTTCTCAACCCCTGGATTAAAACTCCGCCACAAGACACACCAGAAAGGAAGGTAAATGAAATGCACTGTTTTAATATTACTAATCGGCCTATTTATTGGTTTTTAAACGAAGTGACTAAAATTTATTAAACATGAAGTGTACACTTGCGATTGCACGATGGTTACAATCTGTTTTCCAGTCGACAAGATTTTATTTTACTGTTCACCTTTGTTGAAATAAGTTCGCCGACCAACGTTAAATCCGCACACCAAACAATCGAACACACAAGAACACAAAGATAACACTTGAGGTGAAGAGCGAATAAATATGGCACTTAGCACAAGAAAACTATTGATACGCGACTCCGGATATATTCGGGTATGGAAGTGTTTACGCTTTTCCGCTGCCGGCGGAGAGCGGGAGCGAAACGTGACCCTTCTGGTCCGCGGATGTAAAAGGACTCAGCGATCGTCATCTCAAGCAGAGATGATTTCGCTAAGAAAAAAGGAAGAGAGAGAAAAACTCTTCTCTTAAGGGTGTGAATATATCCTTGCCAAGGATATGTTTTATCTCCCACAAGTGTAACGTAGAGTCTCTCTTGTGGGAACAAGAAAACCAGATCTCGTAATAAAGGTCATGGTGGTATGTGTGGGATCGTTCCGATAGATGCGATTCACACGTGCAGTGGAACAACGAAACAGGCAGGCGGCAAAGACAATAGGCGAAAATGACCAAATGCGCCGTTGGTAATGCGGGTCATTGTTTACACGATGCCTCGTCGCTATTTTCGACGTTAGGAGAAAAAGGTGCTAAAGCAAATTGGATTTTTATGGCATCTTTGGCTGCAGTAGAAACCGGGTTCATATTTGCATTAGGAAATGCTGGAGAATTTGGTTTCGGCGTATATTGCGCTAATTATATGCAGCTGCTTGGGTTGTTTATTGATAAGACAAACCAAAAAGGTTGCCAGGCATGTGTATGAAAAGGTATATGACGCGGCTGAGAAAATAGACGTCGCGATATTTATGGTCCCTGTCATGACGGTTACATTGAATGCAATCCGAATTATTGTGTTTACAGGAATTCATCTGAGGGAATTTGACTGGCGACGTAGATGCCGAAATTGATTGGAAATTCCTGGTAAGTTAATAAGGAAATCTTAAGGAGCAATGGTATGCGAAGAGAATGCATGAAGGTAAGTTTTCTTTACAGGGACTTAAAGATCATAGATTTGATCTCTTAAATGCGTGCAGCATTTTTAGGTACTAATACTGTTGCATTAGCAAATTTAAAGGAGTTGGGTAGTAGTTATCGGGGGTTTTCAGGTAAGTAGACCGTAGGGTTTGGCGGAACCGCTACATGTATGCCGGCATAAATTCAATTAGAAATGGCTACCGAGGGAGAGCCAAAAGAATCCGAGACACAAACGACTGTCTGGTGACAAGATGGAAGCAGTACTTTGAAAACCTGCTCAATGTGAGCACCCATCAACCACAAATTAATGCACCAAACGTACATACAGCCGAGCCCCAGATCCCAGAGCCCTCTTTCGACGAAGTTGTAGACGCGATAAATCGATAAAACAACAAGGCCCCCGGAATCGATTGCATACCGGCAGAGCTTGTGAAGCACGGAGGAGGGGCAACCGCTCGAAAGATCCACCAACTGGTTAAAATCATATGGGACAAGGAAGTCATTCCTGAAGAATGGAAAACCGCAATAGTCATCCCCATTTTCAAAAAAGGCGACAGATCTGACTGCGAAAATTACAGAGGAATATCATTGCTCCCAATCACATACAAAATATTAACAAATGTCATACTGGCAAGAATCACACCGGACGCAGAAGAAATATTGGGATACTACCAATGCGGATTCCGTCGGAACCGGCCAACAAGCGACCAGATGTTCACAATAAGGCAACTACTGGAAAAGAAGTGGGAATACGGAGAGACGGTTCACCAACTGTTCGTTGACTTCAAAAAAGCCCACGACTCAGTCGCAAGACAAAGACTCTACCATATTGTGGTTGAGCTGGGGATCCCGAAAAAATATGCTGCCCCCATTCAAATCTGCATGAACGAAAACAAAGGGCGAGTTAGAATAGAAAACCACCTCTCAGAACCATTTGAAATCCGGGACGGACTAAAACAAGGGGTGGCCTCTCAGCATGCCTTTTTAACCTTGTCCTCAAATATGTTAACAGAAAGGTACATCGCCGTTCTGGGCTATAATCTCGAAACTATAAGTAAGAAGTGTGAAATCATCATGCAAGCAGCAGAAGAGGTGGGCCTAGAAATAAACGAAGACAAAACGAAATACATGATTACGACGAGAGCAGGTGTACCTCAGAGAACACATATAACCGTCAGAGGCAAGATATTTGAAAATGTGAAAGAATTTAAATATCTGGGAACGATACTGACGACCAGAAACGAAACGTCAAAGGAAATTAACAAAAGACTACATTCCGGCAACGCTAGTTCGCATGCAGCCAGTAAACTATTAAAATCCAAACTGCTATCACGTAATATAAAGCTCCGTGTCTATAGAACCATAATCATGCCGATTGTTCTATACGGATGCGAAACATGGTCTCTCACAAAACGGGAAGAGAACAAATTCCGCGTATTCGAGAATAAAGTTTTAAGAGGTATATTTGGCGAATAAAGTTAAATAATTAAGGTAAATATGGCGGGACAGTGGAGGAAACTCCACAACCACGAATTGAAAGAGCTATACCGCAAACCTACAATAGTGAGAGTGATCAAGTCGCGAAGATTAAGATGGGCCGGACAAGTAGCGCGAATGGACGATGATAGGACCGTGCATAGAATTCTTGACGGTAAACTAACGGGGAAGAGACCGACAGGACGGCCGCGACGGAGATGGGAGGACAATGTTAGATTGGACCTCGAGGAGATCGGATCGGATGATCGAACGTGGAAGGAGAGCGCACAGGACAAGGAACAATGGCGGAGCCGAATCGGTGAGGTCATGAACTTCCGGGTTCCTACAGGCCAGTAAATAATAATAATAAAATAGTGTAGTGTCCCATACAGAACAATTAAATAATAGTTGCCTCCTCCGGTTGCTTCTTGCAAATTTGTTAAAGATAAAGAACAATAAAGATAGGATCATTCGAACATTAAATCCGTGTGTTTTATTCAAATTTCCGGATGTGGTGAACAGTTTCTCTTCCTTTTAGTGAAATGACAATTCGGTTTTGCGGAACCTTGTCGAACAGCGGAGTGTTAGTGGGACGAGGTAGAACTCGCACCCATGCCGGAGCCACGACCTCGTACCCCACAGCCCTGATTCTCGGCCACTGACCTGCAATCCCTCTACGATAACTCTTCATCCCATATCTCTCTCGTTGACCCAAATTCGAGCCGACCTTTCGATTGATTGTTGCTTGTGGAAGCTATGTGAGCGTTTGGATCATAATTTTCCTCATTTGGTTCACACGTTCCTTTGATCTCCGCCTTGGTCGACATTGCAAGTATTTCGCTGGCAGCAGTGAAGTCGGTCATAGGGGTATCATATTGTCTTTTGCAGATTACTGACTTCCGTAATCAAATTTTACGTGATTACGTAATTGAATTGAAACCTACGAGATACGGTTATATTTTAGTTGGATCATGTTGCATTTTGCAGCAACGATCGACCAGCGACATTTTTCGAACATCTTCCACGTACCGTCGACTGGATACAGGTCAACCACACGGCTTCTGAAATTGTCGTCCTTGACGATCTTAACGTACACAGTTCAGGCTGGTTGGTGCATTCTAACAGAACTGATGAGGCTGGGAGGTTAGTGGAGATGTTTGCTGTTAGCCACAATTCGACCCACGGTAGTGCCGGATGCCCGACGTTATTATGGGATCACCCTGGATCTGTTTTTGGCATCCGTGCGGAGCATTTATACCGTGGAGGCTGCTGCGCCACTGGGAAATTCATATCATTGCTTGGTATTGGTCGCGCAGCCACTTGCGTTTTAAGCGAACACCGGACCTAAGCAACTTCACCGAATATGGAGATATGCGGCTGCCAACTGGGACGATTTGCGAGATTTCTTCGCACCCGTTCGGGGTCTGAGCGTTGTTTTCGGAACTCCGTTGTGAACGCATATGCTGAGTCGGTCACAGGGATTATTATTCTGGGGATGAACATCTACATTCCGCATTCAAACGAAATTCACCTGATAAACCTTGCTATGATAAAAAATACGCACAGATTACAGCGGCAAAAATAGAAGTTTGAAACAATGGCGCTCCAATCCCGCCGAGGTAAACAGAATGAATTTTGTTAGAATCAATTACAACGACCGAGTGACCAATACACTTGTTGAGCGCCCAATTGGTTCCGGTATGTTCTGGATAATGGCAAGGACTGTCAGCAGTTACTTCGCTTCCACCTCTTAAAACTTATTTTTGTAATTCACAATTTACTAGCTAACTTTAGTAGTCAACAAATAACTTTACGATGAAAATATGCAACACGACTATTTTTGGCAGCAAGACGACTCTGTGGTGTGTGCGCGCTTCAGATATTGATACTCGACTTCGAGCGGCAAGTGAATTGAATTAAATTGTAACTCGGCGGGTGACCTGTGGTGGTGATAAACGACAAGTGACTCTATGCGGGGTGACCGTCCGCAATGATGTGTGAAAAGCGACTGACTTGAATTAGGGATGAAACTTTGATTTTGCACGACGATCAGCCAATGGTAATCGCGCTTTCCTGTGCATTCCTCAATTCTCTCCCCTCATTGAGGTGGATAAATACTTGTGTATTCGTTCGACGGTCGATGGGCATAGAAAGGATGAAGAAATCAAAAGGAAAAGCACAATAACCCAGGGTTGATCTGGCTTTGGTGTGCGTGTATCAATGCAGCCCTGAGGATGGCCCACTGACCTAATTCGGTGATTGTGGTGATCTCAGAGTGCATTGAACTATGGGAAGATAAATATAGGAAGGAGAGGAAAATGGTTTGTAGCTATTCACCTGTAAAAACAGATCATTGATCCTCGACGAATGGAGGGTCTAGGGAATGTGAATAGGGCGCCGCTGATGGTTGGGAAATAATCAGCGTGTGAACCAGACTCGAAGACGCTGAAATAACCCCAGCGGTTTTGCAATGATGCGACAACTTCGTCTGGTTAGACTTGGTTGTTGCTAGCCAACATGAAATGCGATTTCCGGAGGAAATCTCATGGGTTAGCGAAATGGAGTTGCTGTATGAGAAAAAGGTAGCTAAACTCAATTATGCATTGTCTGCATAGAATAATGAATTTAGCTATGCGGCCTTTGGGAAAACGTGGTTTTCAGGTGGAATAGCTTGTAGGGGGAATAAGGGTTTAAATGACGCGCTGAAAGCGGCCGAAATAAGGTTTGAACTGTGGGCTGGTTCTCCATGTGGTATAGAGAACCCTCACAGTACCCCCCCCCCCCCCCCCGCGAGTGACGTAGTCAGGAAAGAAAGGTAGGGGCGCGGGGCGGTTTGGAGTGGGAGGTGGAGGGAGAGTTGGGTGCTTAGTGGGTTGGAAGGAGTAGGTTGCCCTAGGAGACGTGCTCGACTTGGGTTAAGTGGAGGTTGAGGCGCTTGTCCGTTGCTGCTTGAGTCGGGTGCTGGCTGAGGGTCTGGAGCTGAAGCCTCCAAGAAGCAAGGTTTGAGTCTCTCAACACTGACCGTGGATCGTTTGCCTCGGATATCGATCTCGGAGACACGATCGCTGATGCGGTTGGAGACTCTGAAAGGGTCGTCGTGTGGAGGATCCGGAGGTTTTTTTAACCTTATCATCATCATCATCATCGGCACTACAACCGGGAACCAGTCTTGGCCTTATTTAGCAAGTCCTGAGGCTTGTTAAATTTTCCATAATGATTTGTTTTTTCCGGGCAAGGTAATTAGTCTTGCGCCAGAGGCTCCCCGACGGGGAATCGAACCCCGGTCTCCCGCGTGACAGGCGGGTATACTTTTAACCTTATACATCCTGACAAAGTCGTGCGTGCAGCTGTACAGTTCAGGTTGGACGAACAGTTTTTTTTAGAACCGTGCCTGGTCACGGGCGATGCTCTAACCTTGCGAAGAAGATAGCGGAGGTAGCCCACATCCTGCAGTTGGTTGCGTGGCGTTTCTCCGTCCAAGAAAAGTTCGCCTGGCAGTAGAAGATTGGTACCGTAGGTGAGTTCTGCGGCGTTAATGGGGCGGTTCTTTAAAACCTTCCTAAAGAACCATCCATTTCTTTAAAGCAACCTACTTTTCCTTCACTGCATAAACCACTATACTAACCTACATTCGACCAGTGTAAGCCTTCTTTCAAATAACTTGAAGGCATGTTGATGTGCACGCAACAAGTTGTTTCATTCAATCGGCTCGGCTTGTCAGCAATTATAAAAGATAAACACTCGCTGGCCAGCGTACGAGTAATTGTTGACACAGATGTAGCCGGTATTCTTGCTACGATTCATGAGTGAATATTGCTCCAATCCCAAAGTTCGCTACAGTTGCGACCAATTTCCTTTATCGGTTATCTACCGATCATGGGATTTGGGCACAAATATGATTGACGTTAGACAATCATATCCATGGTCATGTCTAATGATTCGTTGTCTAAACAACGACCAGCCACTATTCTCACGCTGGCTATTCTAAACGAAATGCTTCTTTTACTCTACGTAAATAGAAGAAATTATTTTTGCCTGCATGCCAGCATTCCTGTGCATTATCCAATGCCTAAAATAAACATGCACCCAAATCTAGTAGCTTTTCCCATCGCAGCGAAGCTATGTTGACTTAATGTCAAACAAAAATCGATACCCCAATCGTACGGCGGCGATACAGCCAGTCCGTACACCGATCATCATATTTGACCAGCTGCATGTTTGTTTTTCCTTCCCTGCGCCCAGCGAGTGTTTCGTGTGTCTTTCTTGCAGAGGAAAAGACATTCACCCTATCTGGAAAGATTGTTTTCCGCTGCGATGACATGCTTGGAACTTCATCGGGAGTCAGATTTTATCACGCAAAGTGCGCACACGCACCGACCCGAGAGTCAAACTTAACAATAACAAAGAGTTCGTGTGCGAGTCAGTTTCCCGACTTCTTCTGGGACGCAAAGACCAGCGGTTTGTGGTCTGTAGAAACGGAGAGCGAGCGACATTCAACCAGATGACGGAAATATTTAACGGCGCTATAGATCGCCAGCGATTCCCGGTCAAAGGCGCTGTATCGCCGCTCTGTGGGGCTCAGTTTCCTTGAAAAGAAACCGAGTGGTTCCGGTTGGCCTTCGAAGTCCAATTCCAGGACTGCTCCGATTGCGGAATCCGATGCGTTGCATTTGATAGACAAAGCCGCTCCCTTTAGGGGGTATCGGAATAATGTGGCGTTAGCCAGTTGCTCCTTGGACAGTTGGAACGCACGTTCCGAATATTCTGTCCAAGGAATCGGGCGCTTGGAGTTGCGCTTCGCTCCTTTAAGAAATTCACTCAGCGGGGCCTGAGTTTGGGCGGCGTCCTTAAGTGTAGGACGATAAAAATTGATCGTGCTGAGGAAACGTCGGAGGTCACTTACGTTCGTTGGTCGGGGGTATTGGATGAGTGCATCCACACGGTCTGGAAGTGGGCGAATTGGTGGTTTGAATTGTGGGTTGGTTCTCCATGTGGTACAGAGAACCACCACATCCATATCATTGGAGAATGCCTACTGGGCAAAGAACAGCTACCGGATATAAATAAACTAACCTGTGTCCTCTATAACATATCAGGTCATCCTGCTAATTTGAGAGGTTGCCCTAAGTACCAACAACTAAAATCAAAGTTGGAAGCCAGAAAGAAGCAAGTTGAAGAAGAGAAAAGGATGAAAACTCGTTCTTACAACAACTTCGCGGCACCAAGTGGGTCATACGCCCAAATGGCAGGTGGAGTAAAACATGCACCAATCTTAGAACAATCACGTAATATCATTAAAACGCCTGCTCCAGAGGCACAAACTGATATAACAGCAATATTATTGTCCATACAAGGACAGTTTGCTTCGTTTGATAAAAAAATTCGTAATGATCGAAAATAAACTGGCGGAACAAGTGGCCCGAACGTACATTATATATTCGACCCTGTTTCCAGACGAACCCGCACTTAAAACATAACGTGCATTGGGGGTAAATTAACTCTAAAAATTATAGCTGTGAATGTTAATTCACTAATGCACATGGAAAGACGGGATAATCTCAGCAATCTGCTGGAAGCTGAACGCCCAGATGTGCTTTTGGCTAGTGAAACTAAGCTAAACCAAAGGCACAAATTGGGTTACCCAAATTATAAAGTAATTAGATGAGATCGTCCAAATTCCACTCAGGGGGGCGGGGTCTCTGTCTTAGTAAAAAATGGTCTACAACACAAAGTCGTTTACAGTAGATGTGTATACAAGTTCCTGCTAGAAGCCTGCGTTATAGATATTCCTTTGAAAAGACAAAGGCATCTATATGTGATCTCTGCTTATGCTACCAAAGCTCCACAGTGTATACAGTTTATCAATGATGAACTTGATACCCTTTGTCGAAGTCTCAAGTTAGACTCGGAAAATAATTATTTCTTTCTGGCAGGAGATCTCAATTCCAAGCACAATGCTTGGGGTAACCTTATTACAAACACAAGAGGCAATGTGTTATTCGACTGGTGGCAAACAAGCGCTATCGAAAATAAACTAGAATTGTGCGTTACAAGTACGCCGCCATATCCAAGGTGAAATTCCTTCTTGGATTTGCTGTTGCTGGACGACCGAATACAATTATGAGATACGGGAATTACTACTCAAAATTGTCTTCGTACAATCGAGTACGATAGCGATGATTACGGACTTGGTGCCGTAATACATGTCCCAAACGAACACTCACTACTTGAGCAGTACAAACAGATACATTCTTTTAATTTCGGAAAAGCACACTGGTCGCGCTTTGATCGGATAATAAAAAACGGAATTACGCTCCAATGGCATAGATCCACCAACTGACAGAAATCTTCATAATGACGAAATTGATCATTATCTTTCGACGATGAACAACATTGTTACTAATACAATGAATCGTTCTATCCCAAAAGTGTCTCACTCCGAGAGCCATACAAACCGATACAGAAACGCAACGATCGACGAGCTGTATAGGCAAAAGAGTATTCTGCTCTCTAAGTTAAAACTGCTCTACAGACAGTTAAGCGATCCAAATAGCCAATAAATAAAAACAATTAAATCACAAATTGAAAACTGATCCGTGACAACTATAGATCAGTAATTAATGAAGAGTGGACCAACAGAACTCAAACCATCAAATTTAGTGGACCGATTATGTTCCCTCAAATAAATAAAGTCTTTCAAAGGAAAGATTACAATGACATCCCATGTCTGTGAGTTCCGCGGACTCCCGAGAATTGTCAAACTCTGCTGAACGCACGACTTACCCTGCAACACATCAACTCTAACGAAGAGTTCATAATAGTCGAGGATCCGCCAAAAAAAGTTGAACTCAATTGGTGCTTGTTTCGAAGCAGTGTATAGATTGAACGATTCGGCTCATTCTAACCTTGATCTGGAAAATAGGGCTCTCCAAAAACATATTTCGCTACGCAATGAACTTAACAATTGGCGTCTCTTAAGTCGAAGAGACTATATTTAGTGAAAATAATAGAGCGGATTCCCCGCTTAGAGATCTAAACACTAGCATATTTGTACACAAAGATGAACTGACGGACATTCTTAGATCGATTAAGAACAAAAAATCTTCTGGAATAGATAGTATTCCAAACATTATTTTAAAGCATTTACCTCTTGAAGTAGTGAAGGTTTACACTATTTTGTTCAATAACGCTCTAAATAATATATATTATCCAACCCAATGGAAATATGCACTAGTTCATCCCATCTCTAAAAAGGGCAAGGACAGGAGCAATCCAGCCAATCTTCGCTCGATTAGTTTGGTTTCGGAAAATCAGCAAGGTATTCGAGAAAATTATAAATAAAGCATTGACCAACTGGTGTGAGGAAAATGGTATTACTCTGAACAACAAGTTTGGTTTCCGATCGAAACATGACAGAGTTCATGCTGCGACAAACTTGCTTCCGACATACAGTGGAACAAGGCGAAGAGACAATGCACAGGGGCCTGTTTGGTTGACTTTGAAAAGGCTTTCGACACCGTATGGTTAGAAGGGCTTGTATATAAGTTATCAAATCTAGGTATGCCCGAATATTTATTATACATTATCTACGATATGATAATGGGTAAACTATTTGTGATGAAATGTGGAGATATAATTTCTAACAAGACCTTCCACATCAAAAACGGCCTACAACAGGGAGCAGTGAATTCTCCCATTTTATTTAACATTTACATTACATTTATTTTGCGGAAGGCTAATAACCTTGCCCGGAAAAACAAATTTATATGGACAATTTAACAAGTCTCGGATAGGGACCAGATACTGGTGGAGCGACTTCCTAAATAAGGCCAAGACCGGATCCCCGATGTGGTGCCGATGATTATGTTGATGATTTAACATTTACACTACTGATCTAGTGTGTTTTCTCAACCATACAATTGCGTATGCCGACGACATTGTGGTGTATAGATCTGGAGAAAAGATAGATGTCATCAGCACACTTCTGCAAAAAGATTTCAACAAAATCAAACGTTTTTGCGACGAGTGGTAACTAAAAATATATTTCCAAAAAACAGAGACTATCGCTTTCAGAACGCCCCTGTCCAGTGAATCAAAGGATACAAAACGGAATTGGAAAAAATGTTCCACTGCAGGAAGTAATAATCCTCTCCAACAAGTAAGAACTGTAGTCAGATACCTTGGTATTTGGCTTGAACAGTATCTTTACTTTGATAAGCAAACAGCAGCTAAAAACGCATGTGCAATGACACGAAGACTAATGACCTTGCCCGGAAAAAACAAATCATTATGGAAAATTTAACAACAGGGCTTGCTAAATAAGGCCAAGACCGGTTCCCGGTTGTAGTGCGGATGATGATGATGAATGACACGAAGTCTCTTCCGTAGAAGTCTTCTGGACCCCAAGGTGAAAATACTTTCATACGCGGCATTCATCCGACCAGTATTATGGCTGCCCGGGATGGTGTAGACCAGGACGCCCAGAGCCTGGGAGTGCCAAACTGGATAACATCGGCTCGAACTCGGGACCGGTGGAGAGATTTGTTAAATAAGGCCAATACCGGATCCCGGTTGTAGTGCCGATGATGCATCTCCTCTTGCACCCATACGTGCACCATGATGTCAAGAATTGCGTGATGTTACGCTGTCCCTCCTTGTTTGATCAGCTCAGCTGGTATGCCATCAGCTCTAGGGGCTTTATTTGATTTGAGCTGTCTAATGGCTTTTAATGTTTCCTCAATGCTTGGTGGCGGCAGTATTTGGTCTTGATTTTGCATTGGTGGAGCCTCCAATTCTTCTGTCAGCCGACCATTTAGCAATTCATTGAAGTGCACTTCCCATAGCTCCAGAATGCCTTCAGGATCGGTGATCAGATTACCCTCTTTATCCTTGCAGTAAGTGCAGCGTGGTGTGTACCGCGTCATACTGCGGATTATTTGGTAGAACTTCCCCGCCTGGTGCGGACCTCACTCTCTGCTTTTTTCTATTTCACAGACAAGGTTTTTTTTTTTCAGGCACTTTTCTTTTGTCTGTGAAGCCTTTTTTCAGATGTTCTGAGCTCCTTGTATTTCTCCTCACGTACCCGCATCCTTTAAGACTGTTGCATTGCTCGGTATGCCGCATTCTTACGCTCAGTAGCTAGTTTGCACTCATCATCAAACCAGCCGTTCCGATCTCTACGACTACTGCCTAAGATGGAGTTGGCGGTACTAATGACAGTATTCTTAAGGCGTGTGCATTTCTCTTCTACGGCCGGCATTCTGGCCCCAGGACTTACTCTCCCTCCGTCGAGCTCTTCGAGGGCGAGTCTTAACGCATGACCAAAGGTGTTGCTGGTATTCTCATTGCGTAAGGCAGCCGTGTTGATTCGAAGCTGATCCGCGGATGCAATACGTCTCCGTAAGGCAATCCGCGCTCGGAAAACTGTACCAACAAGATAGTGATCCGAGTCGACATTAGCACCTCGGTACGTTCGTACTGTCATCAGCCTCGAGGAGTGGCGGCAATCTATCAACACGTGGTCAATTTGGTGGCGAGTGGCACCATCAGGTGATAGCCAGGTGGCTTTATGGATATCTTTACGCGGAAACCTGGTACTTGCAACGACCAAGTTTTTCGATGCTGCCAATTCGATGACTCGTAGTCCATTGCCATTAATGTTTTCATGCAAACTATGGGAACCTGCGTAGTGCCTGAAAACCGACTCCCGACCTATTTTGGAATTCAAATCACCAAGAACGATTTTCACATCGTAACTTGGGCAGGCATTGAGGGCCCGTTCGACGTTCTCATAGTATTCTTTTTTTTCGTCGTCAGGGTCTCCTCTGTAGATCCGTGAACATTTATGAGGCGTATGTTCTTAAACTTGCCTCGTACGCGAAGAGTGCATAGCGTTTCGTTTATTGCATTAAAGCCGATGATGGCAGGCTTCAGTTTTTGGCTGACTAGAAAACCTACCCCGAACACATGGTGTTTTGCATGACAGTAAATAAATGTCATACTCGTTTACAACTTGACTCAACTCGTGGGGGGACCAACGCGAGTGCCGGATGCCCGAGGCGATTATGCGAACACCCTGGATCTGTTTTTGACATCCGAACCGAGTATTTATACCGTAGAGGTTTCTGCGCCACTGGGAAACTCAGATCACTGCTTGGTATCTGTCGCGCAAACACTTCCATACCAAGCGAATAACCGGCCTAGGCAGCTTCGCCATGTATGGAAGTATGGGGCTGCTAACTGGGACGATATGCGAGATTTCTTCGCATCCTTTCCATGGTCGGAGGTGTGCTTCGGAAACTCCGATGTTAACGCTTGCGCGGAGGGGGTATCAGAGATTATTCTTCTGGGGATGGAGAAGTATATTCCACATTCCATCAAACGAAGTTCGTCTGATAAACCTTGGTTTGACAAAAAATGCGAGCTGATTACAGCGGCAAAAAATAGAGCTTTTAAGCAATGGCGCTCCAATCCCACCGATGTTAACAGAACGAATTTTGTTAGAATCAGAAACGCCTGCAACCAGGCGATTGATACCGCGAAGAAGGCTCACAACGACATGGTGATCAATAAGCTCTCGGTGCCCAACTGATTCGCGCTCCTTCTGGTCAATGGCAAAGGCTGCTAGCGGTAACTTCGCATCCTACTCTTTCCCTCCGTTGGTGACAGACAGCGGGACGTTAGTCACCAATCCAAAGGATGAAGCTAATGTATTCGCGAATTTATTTTCCGCGAATTCAAAACTCGATCCCGGCCTTTTGGAGCCACCTGTGATCTCGCCGGTACAGTCTTCGATGCGGGATGTGAGATTTCGTCCGCGCACTATTCACCGCATTCTACGTGAACTGGATTGTAGGAAGGCAATCGGTCCGGACGGAATACCAGCAATAGTCCTTAAGAACTGTGCTCCAGAACTATCGCCGGTTCTTGGCAGACTCTTCCGCTTATCTTATGCACGGAGGACCTTTCCTGCCTGCTGGAAAATCGCTCGAGTTCAGCCAACCCCAAAGACGGGAAAAAAGTGTCTCCCACAAAATTACCGTCCGATAGCATTACTGTCTATTTTATCTAAGGTAATGGAAAAAGTCATCAATACAGAGTTAGTTAAGTATTTGGAGTGCAACGGTCTTTTGAATGATCGTCATTACGGATTCCGTGGCAGGCGGTCCACAGGAGACCTTTTGACACTTATAACCGATATATGGACATCTGCGATTGAACGGCATGGTGAGTCAAGGGCGGTCGCATTAGATATCTCCAAGGCTTTTGAACGCGTCTGGCACGGGGCATTGCTGAGCAAACTTTTTCATATGGACTTTCCCAACAGCTTTGCGACTGGACGAGGAGCTACCTCGAGAATCGATCGATCCGGGTTGTTGTGGACGGCGAGTGTTCGAATCTGTATCCTCTTAATTCGGGGGTGCCCCAAGGTTCTACTTTGGCTCCAACCTTGTTCTTGCTTCACATAAATGATTTGTTGGAGACAACGGATAACAAAGTGTTCAGTTTTACGGATGATAGTACGCTTGTTTCCTCCTTTTCGAGTGATCGGCCGATTGGTGCATCAACGTCGCACCAGCTGAGATGTAAACAGATTGACTCTCTGAATCAGGATCTGGATAAAGTCCTGCAGTGGGGAAAGGCCAATCTTGTCTACTTCAACGCAACGAAGACCCAGTATACAACATTCACAAAGAAAACTGGATCATCGGTTCCACAGCTGATGATGAGTGGAGGGGAAGCTGGGGAAAGTTTGAAATTGCTCGGCGTCACGGTCTGTGGGAATGTATCATGGCATAAACACGCATCGGGTATCGCCAGATCAGCCTCAGGAAAACTGAGTTATCTTTTTAGAGCCAAGAAATATTTTACCCCGGCCCAACTTCTTCTCATATATAAATTCCAAATTAGGCCCGCGCTCGAATATTGCTCTCATGTTTGGAGCTCGGCTCCTAAACATACCCTCGACCTACTTGAGAGCGTACAAAGACGAGCGATCCGCCTGATCGGGGACTCGGCGCTGACGTCGGGACTACAGTCGCTGTCACATCGAAGGCGCGTAGCCGACCTCTGTCTGTTTTACAGATATTATCACGGTTACTGTTCTTCGGAGATTCTTGGCATTGTTCCACGCAATTCGGTTTATATGCGCTCCACAAGACAATCCGACGGATCGCACCCGTTTGTGGTTCATCTCCCGACGGGGCGAACATCCCTGTATCAGAACTCGTTCCGTTACAGAGCGGGGAAGCTGTGGAACTGCCTTCCCACGCGAGTGTTCCCGGAGCGTTACAACCTGCAACTGTTCAACAAGAACTGCAACAGTTATTTGATGGCATCTCGGGACGCCAATTCGACGCTATAGGTTCGCCTCTCTCGAGAGATGTCTAATAAAAAAAAAAAAAAAAAAAAGCAGCACCAGCCCACCAACACCTATAACTGACAGCAGTTTAGAACCAAAAATAGTTCCAGGAGTAGCATCCCAACTCGAGCGTTTGGGAAAAATCAAGTTGGAAACAAACACACTAAATTACCAGTTAATTTCGAATTCAATGACAAACTTGAGCAAAAAGTCGCTTACCATCAAGGAGCAAGGCGATAGAAGGGCCTAAAAGCCTGACAAAATTTGTTATCGTTAAAATAGATCAGTGCCAAATCTTAAAAAGAAATATCAGTCTACACAACGCCCGAGCGAATTCATACAGCGGCAATAGAGTCGTCGTTCCTGAAATCAAATATACTAAAGTGCAGGTTCAAACACTACCCCTCTCGCCTGCTAGCCATTAATTACTCCCGGAACACTCCAAATTCTGATTTCAGCAAGAAAACCATACAGAGCAGTCAAATATTGAAAGGTCATAAAATCGATAAATAGATTTCATCTTGGTTGAATATTTACATAAATCTTACTAGAAATTGAGGATGTGAAAGAAATCGGCAAAATGGAGCCAGAAGAAAAAAAAACAACTAAAAATTATCCCACGGCTCGACACTATTAACATAACAAGATCATTGCTACATGACAGAAACTAAGAAACAATGAACAGTAAACGTCTCCCGATAAAAGATCACTTTCTGAGATCATAGTAAAACTGATCAAATTAGGTAACGATCTGACTCCATTTTTCCAGATCTAAATCTCTGTAATTACTATTCGCGTGCAAACATAAAACATAGCACAGCCAAAAGTATTTCACATTAAACCAGGAAGTTATTGATTATTTGACAAAGTCCGAATAATCGTATTTTTGGACAAACTAAAACTGCCGAAATGTGCCGGAGTTAAGTCCACCGAACTAATAGAAGATTGTAATGAATAAAATTCAAAACTATTCCCCGAACGTGGTACCATGGTACACGCACCGGTGGAGAAAGTTATTAATAAATAATTCTTAATACCTGGTGGTTTCCCAAGCGGCTTTACATTAAAAAATTTAGTAGATACATGTATAACCGACATTGTAATAAAACCTCAACAAAATCTACATGCTTTTGTAGCATATCGTACTACGGCTTGTTTATTATTCAAAAGCAGGTTTCGATTTAAGTTTGGAGCCACAACTACCGTTGACAAATTGTGATCGCTATTATGCATAAGCTCAGCATGACAGAATAAATTTTGACTAAAGATAATAAACGAAAGGCAGTCTGAGGCTAACGACCGGACTAATATTTTGACTGTCACATTTGAGTCAACAAAGATGTTTTCGTGCCAAACAAGTTTAAGCATTTTCACTGCCTTTTGTGAGGTGTGAAGTTTATGTGAATGAATTAAAAACGAGCACTTGAGACAGAATCGAAATTAGTTGCTTTTCAAGTTTTGTCGACAATATTCGATTTACTTTTGAAGTACCCTTAAATAAGTTACCGACTTACCTTTGTTGGAACTCACATAATTTATAATTTTTTAGGAAAAATGTGGAAAACCTATTTCAAGTGATGTATATATGCTTCTTTGAACTTCATAATTAAAAAAGAAAAAAGAAACTTAGATCTAAATAAGGCTGTTACGTGCGGTTTCCGCCACCACCATCATTTGATAATTTCTATGTAATATAATTTGTTTTAAAATAGTATGATGGTAAGGTGGCGGAGGAGTTGCACGATCCACAGGTGAGTTTTCGAACACGCCCCGATTCGGGTGTGGATCGTGCAGCTCTTCGAGTTCGAATTCGATTTTCGGAGTGGACGTTGAGGGAGAGCGAGAGAGATAGAACGGGTGAATAGATTGCAAAATTCGTTTTTTTTTTAGTTCCGTTCTTCACTGTTCTTGATATATGCGGTTTTTGGAAGTCGAGTTTTCCGTTTGAAAAATTGAAAAAGGAGTTAGAGTTGAGTGCGGCCGGAAAGGAGAAAAAAAGAGTAACGTCCCCGTTGCGAAGAAGAAAAGATAAAACTTAAAAAGCAATTTTCGATTTTTTGTAATGAATAATAAATAAAAGAGTATTGTTTATTCGGTAAACAAGGAAAGAAAGTCCGAGTTTTTACTTCGGTTGTATCCCCTTGTTAACGTGAAGAGGGAACGTGGTATCCCCTACAGCTATTTGAACATTTACCAGCGATTACAGGACTTGAGATCGAGAAAAGTAATGAAATATGGCGACTCTTAAGTGAAGGCTATTAGTAATACAGTGCTGGCGGTGAAAAGGTTCAACAAATGATCTGGAATACGTAATCGTCACAGAAAGATCGCTACGAAGAAAAGGAGACTTAAAGAGGCTTCCGGCACACAAAAACAGGTAACCCCTTCATTTTAAATTACCCTCAATTTTCTGTGGCGAATTATACAACAAGGCTAACTAAAACTAACATACAATGCTCGGAAAAATCGTAGACCTAAACGTAAATTTGGAATGAGAAATAAACTTTTATGACTAGTTTAGTGACAAAATATTGTCAACCGACACCACCTCAGGGAAAACCTTTAATGGCTTAATTGCTTTTTTACCAGGAATGGTAATTAATTTTCTGAAAAAAAATAAACCCAAATTACGCCTCTGAAAAAAAATAAACTCAAGACATTTCTATTTTAGTTATTTGTATAATAATTTATTTAATATGGAATGCTTTGCTCGTTATATAAATGTAAGGAGTTCAATGAATGTGGGGGGAGGTATGTTAGGAGCCGGCGTTGGAGCGCGGGCATGGAGAGGTTGAAGTCAAAGGAGATGGGGAAAGAGTTTGCCGTTCGTAGCTTATGCGAGATGGGTTTGTTAGAGCCATAAAAAATGTAATGGGCGGGCAAGTAGAAAGGTCGAGGGTTACGTAAGTTACGAGGGTTTGTGTGAAATGTTATGGAGGAGAGCACACTTGGCCATTGATTGAGCCTGACAGAATACGGTGGACGAAGATAATATCGGCAAGAATTCTGTGCTCTTCAAGTGTGTTGAGATTGATTAAAAGGAGCCGACATTTGTATAGCGGTAGAGTCAGAGGACTTTCCCAGTTTAGTCTTTCTTGCAAAGTGCAAGAAACAACGTTGAACGCTCTCAATTCTGCGAATTTGAGACAAATGATACGCGGACGAGACCTGACTAGCATATTCGAGAAGAGGATGGACAAAAGTTATGTAGAGTGAGCATGTGACGTAGGGATATAGAAATTCTTCTGACCAGCGTTTCACAAAGCCATTGGCGGCGTCGGCCTAATGTCGTCAATATGTGTGCTTTTGTCATGCCCAGGTCGCAAATAGATTTAACCGGTGTTATCGGTTGGTTAAATGAGAGGTATGAGCGTGGCTGGGTAGGGGAGCGTTTCCGAAAGAAAGTTCTTGTGTGACATTTGACGATATTCAGTTCAACGCAGTTGTTTTGGCACTAAATCGAAAAGGTGTCAAGATCACATGGGAGAAGTGAGGAGAGAGGATTGTTTTGAAAATGTTGGTATCATCCATGTAAAGTGAGCTAGAGGAGTGAGTGGATACACAGTGACCGAGCGCGGACGCGTTTTCAAATCGGTGATTGAGTTAAAATAAAAAGTAGGCTTTGTGAGTTGCGAGTGTTTAAAATATCATCATCATCATCATCGGCACTACAACTGGGATCCGGTCTTGGCCTTATTTAGCAAATCTCTCCACCGATCCCGATTTCGAGCCGATGTCATCCAGTTTGGCACTCCCAGGCTCTGGGCGTCCTGGTCTACGACTTCCCTCGATCGCAGAGAAGGTCTGCCGCGATGTCTTCTTCCATACATCCTGCCACAAAGGACTTTCCAGGCAGGCTTGTGGCGTTTCCGCCAAATCCCACGGTTTACCTTCCTAAAAAATCCCCATAATCATCACCCAAGACGCTCAAGTCCTCGCCAATGCATTCGCATTCGGCACCTAAAAATGCTGCACGCGTTTAAGAGATCAAATCTATGATCTTTAAGTTCCTGTAAAGAAAACTTACCTTCATGCATTCTCTTCGCATACCATTGCTCCTTAAGATTTCCTTATTAACTTACCAGGGATTTCCAATCAATTTCGGCATCTATGTCGCCAGTCAAATTCCCTTAGATGAATTCCTGTAAACAAAATAATTCGGATTGCATTCAATGTAACCGTCATGACAGGGACCATAAATATCGCGCCGTCTATTTTCTCAGCCGCGTCATATACCTTTTCATACACATTGCCTGGCAACCTTTTTGGTTTGTCTTATCAATAAACCACCCAAGCAGCTGCATATAATTAGCGCAATAGACGCCGAAACCAAATTCTCCAGCATTTCCTAATGCAAATATGAACCCGTTTTCTACTGCAGCCAGAGATGCCATAAAAATCCAATTTGCTTTAGCACCTTTTTCTCCTAACGTCGAAAATGGCGACGAGGCATCGTGTAAACAATGACCCGCATTGCCAACGGTGCATTTAGTCATTTTTCCCTAATGTCTTTGCCGCCTGCCTGTTTCGTCGTTCCACTGCACGTGTGAATCGCATCTATCTGAACGATCCCACACATACCGCCATGACCTTTATTACGAGATCTGGTTTTCTTGTTCCCACAAGAGAGACTCTACGTTACACTTGTGGGAGATAAAACATATCCTTGGCAAGGATATATTCACACCCTTAAGAGAAGAGTTTTTCTCTCTCTTCCTTTTTTCTTAGCGAAATCATCTCTGCATGAGATGACGATCGTTTTGTCGAATTTCATCCACCGATCGAGACGGTCGCTCCGCCATCCACCGTGCCGGCGCCGGCACGGTTGTGAAACAAAAATCGAGTGTGAGTCGAACGCGTATCGAGTCGTATCGGTTAATATAACTTTGTTAGTTCAAAAATCTACTACCGGTATCTGAAAAACGATCCTTGTAATTAAATGCAGTAATCAGTGTGCAACGTTGCAATATAACAATAATTTAACATTTAAAAAAGAAAACAATAAACACCACTTATAATACTCCATTGAACTAAATTTTACTGTTTGTTTTTATTCCCTCCTGTGCCTAGAGTTTTCTCTTTTGCTGGGTGATCGTGTTTGTGATTGACTTTTGAATTCGGTGGCTCTCCAGTGTTTCATCCGTGAACTGTGTCTGAGTTCGAGTTTTCGCCAGGTGGATCCTTATAGTGACGATGGCGGAGGGAAGTGAATCCGCGTCGTACGCCGACGCACCATACTTCCTCCCTACAGGCTCCTCTTCGTCCATTCGAGCTAGGTGTGTTATATAATTAAGTTCATTTAATTATCATTCTCCCTTTGAATAATTAACATCTCGTGTCTTCTCATACATATCCTTCCCTTCCCCCCAAATCACTAATTTCCCTTTACAATAGAATATCCCCAAATACAATAGTAGATAATTTAAATAAAAGTAAAACACCCATTTTAAAATCTCAATCACATTGCAATAGAAATATTCTTGTTATTAGCCATACTCGCCCCCTATTAGCCAATTCCGATTCCTAGAAATAACTATCGTGGAAGCGCAACTAAAAAGGATATGTGCCGGAGGACACGAGATTCGTTCTTGTTAACTGTGTCGTAAAAGTGTGCGGTCGTGCGGGTTTTGTTGTAAAAAATTTGGTAACGAAAGAATACAAAAAGTTAAAAAAAAAAGGATAAAAAAAAAAAAAAAAACATCAATTAAAAATCGTATTGTTTCCGTGCCAGATAACAATTATTAAATGTTTGTAGGAAACAGTTTGTGCAGAATTCTCTCAAGGAAAGGAGAAGCTGAGGAAGAACAATTTTAATAAACACGGATAAGCCACAAGAAAAAATAAAACCGGGGTAAGTTCGGTTATTTACAGAAAAAGAGAGTAAATTATATTCAATTGTAACACAACATGTGTCCCGCCCACCGGAGTCTACCGAGCTTGATTTATCTTACAACATTAGCTTCAAGGTAGATTGCATACAACTCATGGTTGTAGCGTCTCTGGAATCGTCCTCCCTGGCATATGGAGCCCACAAATCTCCTTAAAATCTTCCTCTCGAACGCGGCTAAGAGTTCAGAGTGCCTTTTATTGAGCACTCAGGTCTCGGATCCATACATGAGTACTGGTAAGATTATGGTTTTGTACAGTAGTCGTTTGGATTTTCTGGATAAATTTCGGGATTTAAAGAGCCTTGATAGACCATAGTAGGCTTTGTTGGATTTAATCAGCCATTCGAATATTTCTTCCTCCATATTGTTATCGGCTGATACTATTGCCCCACGGTAGTTAAAGGATTGTACTACTTCAAGTTAGCGCTCCACTACCCTGATAGTTTGACCAACGTTACGTCTTCTCTCCGCAGACGTTGCCACCATGTACTTAGTTTTTCCCTCATTAATGTACAGTCCCAGTTTTTGAACCACCTGCTCGATCTGGGTGAAGGAATCCTGTACAGCCGAATCGGATATACCGATGATGTTGATGTCATCTACGTAGACAAGTATCTGACAGGACTTGATGACAATATTCCCTCTATTTGTAATTCCAGAGTCACGGATTGCTTTCTCCAACGCCTGGTTGAAGAGGAGGCAGCCCTTGTCGGAGTCCATTAAAAATGTTTATTGGTTTGGACAGCAATCCAGTCCTATGACACTGTAGCATTGCCCAGTATGCATCATTCTTACGCTCGGTCGGTAGTTTGCACTTATCATCAAACCAGTTGCTCCGATCTTTACGACTACTGCCTAAGATGAAGTTGGCAGTATTAATGACAGTATTCTTAAGGCGTGTCCATTCCTCTTCTACACCCGGCAGTCTGGCCCAAGGACTTACTCTCCCTCCGTCGAGTTCTTCGAAGGCGAGTCTTAACGCATGACCAAAGGTGTTACTGGTATTCTCATTGGGTAAGGCAGTCGAACCTGATCCGTGGATGCAATGCGCCTCCGTAAGGTAATCCGCGCTCGGTAAACTGTACCAAAAAGATAGTGATCCGAGTCGACATTGGTACCTCGGTACGTTCGTATCGTCATCAGGCTCGAGGAGTGGCAGCGATCTTACAACAGGTGATCAATTTGGTTGCGAGTGGCTTCATCAGGTGATACCCAGGTGGTTTTATGGATATCTTTACACGGAAACCTGGTACTTGCAACGACCAAGTTTTCCGATGCTGCCAATTCGATGACGCGTAGTCCATTGTCATTCGTGTTTTTATCCAAACTATGAGAACCAGTGTAGTGCCTGAAAACCGGCCCCCGACCTATTTTGGCAGTCAAATCACCAAGATCGAGTTTCACATCGTATCTTGGGCAGGCATTGAGGGCCGGTTGACGTTCTGGTAATATTCTTCTTTTTCGTCGTCAGGGGACTCCTCTGTAGGTCTGTGAACGTTTATGAGGCTTATGTTCTTAAACTTGCCTCGTACGCGAGGAGTCCATAGCGTTTCGTTTATTGCATTAAAGCCGATGATAGCAAGCTTCAGTTTTTGGCTGACTAGAAAGCCTCGTCGTGTATCCGGTCCATATCGGGGGCTTGTTAAATTTTCCATAATAATTCGTTTTTACGGGCAAGGTTATTAGTCTTGCGCCAACCTTTCTCGGGATGTTTAAAATTTAAAGACTATTTATAAATATATTCCAGTGATAAAAACATTCAAAACCAAATATAATATATATGAAAATAATCAAATAAAAGAGAACGAAGCCACGAAAAAGAAAAACAGTAACATAATGTGTAGTGACAGCTGAAACAAAGGACACCAAAAACAAACAAGCAAAACAAATAACAAAGTAAAAATTCAACGGCTGGAAAGAAGTGGTTAAAAGTGACATAAAAGACACAGCGCATAAAATAAAATCAAAATAAGGTGCATAAAGGATCATGTCAGTGAGGTGTGAAAAATAAAATAATAACGAATTAAAATATATCACCTCGGTCGCAAGAGTGAAAAATAAAACTGACAATATTAGCTAAGCAATTAGTTTTTAAACTACCATTTAGCCCGAGTGTAAGGCCACTGGCTCATGAATAGGCACTAGGTGAGTTCGACTACAGGTGACGGAGAAAGTGAATTGCGTCAACGTTCGTACAAAGAAACAGATCGCCTTTATTTTTCTTAAATAAAAACAAACCGGAGAGTACCAGTGTTGTATTCCAGAATACTACCCTTATTCGCTTTAACACTAATCTCATGTCCTTTCTAACACAACCTTTAAAACTACATCCGCACATATCTTACATTCTCATTTAATACAATTCATAAATAAACAGACACAATATTCTATATCCAGTCACTTACAGCATATTTAAAAACATGCCCCTTTTCATAACAAGCACATTTTTCATTTCAAAACATAGCCATTTTGATTTTCGTTCAAAGTTTATTCAAAATTATAAACAGAGACTTCTGGATTGTTTTGTTCAATTCATACGACACAGTTAGATGGAACAAAATGTTCTATAAAAACAGGAAAATTTATATTGTAAAGTTAGTTCAGAATAGAGCTCAGCTTGAGATAGCTGAGTTCAATAAAAAATAAATAAAACTATAATTATAAAACTTAACTATTTTAATAACCCCCACGATCTTCCCTCGAAAGAGGAAGCACGGCGCTGGAGACGTAACACTGGTGGCAGCGGTGAGATCCACGAAGACTGGTGGACTCCCCAAAGGAAGACCAATCCCCGGAGGACGACAGAGGATCCACGAAGACTGGTGGACTCCCCAAAGGAAGACTCAATCCCCGAAGGAATTCCAATCCTCGAAGGAGGACTCAATCCCCGAAGGAAGACCAAACCCCGAAGGACGACTTAATCCTCGAAGGAAGACCAATCCCCGAAGGAGACTCAATCCCCAAAGGAAGACCAATCCTCGAAGGAAGACTCAATCCCCGAAGGAAGACCAGTGCCCGAAGGACGACTTAATCCTCGAAGGTAGACCAATCCCCGAAGGTAGACCAATCCCCGAAGGTAGACCAATCCCCGAAGGACGACTCAATCCTCGAAGGAAGACCGATCCACGAAGACTGGTGGACTCCCCAAAGGACGACTCAATGGTCGAAGGAAGACCGATCCACGAAGGAGGACTCGATCCCAGAGGAAGATTAGTGAGATTAACGACGACTGGCGGGAAAAAACCCTAAAGAGGGAAGGAATGTCCTCATTTTCGACTTGGATGGTGGAACATTCGATGTATCGAGTGTAACTATTGATGAAGGTTCCTTGTACGAGGTCAACGCAACTGCTGGTGACTCACATTTGAAACAGACAAGTAACTTCGTAATTTCCTTTGACGATGAGTTCCAGAGGAAATCCAAATTAACCTCAGTGGCAGCAGATTTGAAAAAAAAAAATAATACGACATAAAACGACGAAAAAAAGGAAAAAAAAAGACTAGGATAACACACAACTATAGGGCGTGAAGTCTGCCTGGCAGTAATAAGATAAAAAGCGGAAATAATATAAAAAGAAGACAATAACTCAAGAAAAAAATTTTTTAAGAAGAAACTACCCTATTGGAATCCAGGAAGTGGTAATCTCGAAAAGAACAAAACATCAATCAACAGTTAGCCCACATATATTAGTAGTAAGAATCGTTAGCAAAATATCAATTTTTCTGTCTTCATTTTTCCGTAGGAATATTTGCACCTTGGAACTTTTAACTTTTCCTTTTTACAAAAAAAAATTTTTTCCGATAGAAATTACTTCGAATATTCTCTTTCCAGTATTTCGACGACATTTCCGTTTTTTCTTTTTCGCCGAATTTTCTTTCTTTACAGCTTTGGGACCAAATTAACTTTCTTTTCCATATATATTGAATAACTAAAAGAAAGGCCATTTTTATATACCGTATTTTTAAGAAGTGATTTTAACCATACATTGATTTCAAAGTTTTCAATATTACGAGTCCTTATTACACGAGACAGGCGGCTAGGCAGGGGGAAGAACAAATCCACTCTCTACAAATAGAGCATAACCCCCCTGAAATGGCTCTTTTTGTCGGAATTTCTGATGTTTTCAGAATCGTCCCTACCTTTGATGGGAAACCCTGCAACCTAGATAAATTTATTTCCGGGGGAGACGTTTTATTTAGATCTATAAAAAGGGCAGACCCGGAGATATATGAAACATTTTTTGGAGCTAGTCAAAAATAGATTAGAGGGTCCTGCCTATGATCTAATTAGGTATAGCACAATCGCTAAATGGGAGGATTTAAAGGATAAACTTGAATCAGAATATAAAGAGGAGCAATCTCGGTCAACGGCACACAATGAGTTGATATCCCTGAAACAAAACCGTTCGGGAATACGGAGATAGAGTTGCGAATGCTCTGAGGACGCTGAACTCTGCTACGTGTGAAATAACAGCAGACGCGGTGGTTAGAGAATTCTTGATAGAAGAAAACTCAAAATTGGCCGTGCAAATATTTGAGGATGGTCTCAAGAATGAACAACTGAAAATCCTAGCCAAAGTCCATGGGGGAAGTAGTTTAAAACAGTCTATTGCACATGTAGTATCACATGCTGCTCGAATGGACAACTCTCCCAGACCATATAACTATAATGACAGATTTAATCGAATAGTCTGCCAAACCTGCGGTAAGCCAGGTCATTCTCAGGACACATGTTATCGGAACATGCAATCCAACAATTTTCCGAATAGACAACCCATAAAAAGAGAATTTAACATTACTTGCAATTTCTGTGGACGGAATAATCACACAGAGAACGAGTGTAGATACAAGATATCTAGGAATGGACCGTCCTTAACAAATTACCAACAAGGTACAACAACGCGTAATCCATTCCGAAATAATCCTACCGAAAATCGTTTTAGTGAAAATCCTAGAATCACCAATAGACAAAACGATGGGCAAAATGTTCACTTTTCTTGGGTGCAAGAGTCGGAAAACGAGGCCTGACGCCAACCCAATTTTATGGAAGACAGACAAAATTTTTCTATTTATAACATTAGATCTTTGGCCATAGATAACGACAATTTTAATGAAGCTCCTAACCAAATAACTAAAGCGATACAGATAAACGAAGAGAAAACAAGCACTAATATAAATATTCCGATTCATACTCCAATTTTGGAAAATAATTCAGCAACACAGACTGAAAATTCGAAATTTTCAGCAGTAGTAAAGACTGAAATCCCTAATATTTCGGATATCCCTATTGACCACACAGACTTCAGCAATCAAGACTAAAAACTCAGCAATATTAAAGACTGAAAATTCAGAACTTGCAGAAAATACACAAACAAAAATCCCTCACATTTCGGCTATCCCTATAGACAACCCCGACACTTCAGCGACAAAGACTGAAAATTCAGCAGTGGTAAAGACTGAAGATCCAAAAGGTGCAATAAAAATCGAAACCCAAGTCAGTTCAGTAGCTAACACTGAAGAACACCATGTTTCAGCAGCAAAGACTGAAGGATTGAAGGTTTCTACAGCAGATATAACTGAAGAAATAGTTCAAACAGCAAATAAGACTGGGAACCAAGATGTTCTAACAGCAAATAAGTCTGAAGAACTATACGAATCAGTCAATGAGACTGAGAAACTAAACGATCCATCAGCAGTGAGTAAGCTATAGAAAATGATGACATTGAGCCGAAAACACTAAACATTTTAAATAACGATACTGAACACCAACACGTAGTAATGAAAATTGAAAATAATAATTCAATTAAAATAGGTATTGAAAAGAAAAACCATATAAACCTTACAAATTAAATTTAACAACAATAAACATGTATTCGAACACAAATTAAGAAAACAACTGAGATCATTTCTTAAGAAAATTTTTGGTATTATGCATTTCTATGCAGTCATCATAATAATAGGCCCAAAAAAGTTGTGGGAAATTTTCCATAAATTTAAGGAAAAGATAGACACTTAACAAAGGGTCTTTGTTTTTATTCAATATATAAAACAATTGTAAGAAATAATGGAAAAAAAAGGGGAAGAAAGAAAGAAAATTAAAAAAAGTTAAAAAAGGGGAAGAAAGAAAGAAAATTTTAGAGTTAAAATATATATTGGGATATAATATATTTTAAAATATATATTGGGATATAATATATTGGAAATTCGAACGAAAAAGAGAATTTTGAGAATTAATATTAATCATATATATAGAAAAAAAAATTTATTTTGGATAATAAAAGAAAAGGTTCCAAGTGGGAATATTTTAAGTTAGTTGGAAATATTTAAAGTTAGTTAAAATATAATGTAAGTAGACTATAAGTAAACTTTTGGATTATTGTAACCTATTTTTCTAGTATTAAGAACTTTTGGATTTTTGTAACTTTTGATATAAGATTAACTTTGAACGCCATTGTAATTGAACGAAAATCCAAGTCTGTAATTAATCCTAATCTAAGCAATAGTTAACAGAAAATTATTCTCTTCAAGGGTAATTTTCTTTCTCGAAGAAGGGTGGGATGTTGTACGAGGGCTGCCTTTTATATTTCGGGATTAGAGAACAAAAACAAATATTGATCATCGAAAATCACTTTATTGTTTTTCAAAATATTCCCCATGAAGATCTATACACTTTTGGATGCATTTGAACCAATTGTCGAAGCACTTTTGCCACTCTGATTGAGGTATCTCCAACACATGCATTCTGAATGCAGCAACCGCTTCTTCAGGTGTCGAAAAACGTTGACCTCTCAGTTTGTTTTTTACGTACGGGCACATACGCGTAAATCCACGATTCATCACCTGTCACGATGTCATAGACGTGTTTCGAAGCACCGCGACCGTATTTTTTGAGCATTTCTTTCGACCAATTGACACGAGCCTTTTTTTGGGCGATTGACAAATTGTGTGGGATCCAACGCGAACAAATTTTGTTGACGGTCAAATGTTTATGCAATATTGAATGTATGCTGGTTCCACTAACGCCTAAGGTTGTCTCAATCTCACGATAGGTCACATGACGATCTTCCAATATCAGTTCGCGCACAGCATCAATGGTTTTCGGAACAACAACTGATTTTGGACGACCTTCACGAAATCCATCTTGGAGTGAACTGCGACCACGATTGAATTCACCATACCATCGATAAACACTGGTCCTTGATGGAGCTTCATCGCCAAAAATTGAATTAAGTTCATCCATGCACTGTTGCTGAGTTCATCCACGCCGAAAGTTGTAAAAAATAATCGCACGAAAATGTTGACGATTTAATTCCATTTTTGGGCCGAGATGAATCTTTTAAGTTACTGTAAACAACACAAATAGCGCTCGTATGTCAAAACGTTCTGAGTGCGTATAACCTCAAAAATGTCCAACTTTACGACAGAGCTGTCAATTGCCGTTTTGCAACACTAGGGTTGCCAAATCCCTCGTCTTCCAGAATACTACCCTTATTCGCTTTAACACTAATCTCATGTCCTTTCTAACACAACCTTTAAAACTACATCCGCACATATCTTACATTCTCATTTAATACAATTCATAAATAAACAGACACAATATTCTATATCCAGTCACTTACAGCACATTTAAAAACATGCCCCTTTTCATAACAAGCACATTTTTCATTTCAAAACATAGCCACTTTGATTTTCGTTCAAAGTTTATTCAAAATTATAAACAGAGACTTCTGGATTGTTTTGTTCAATTTATACGACACAGTTAGTTGGAACAAAATGTCCTATAAAAACAGGAAAATTTATATTGTAAAGTTAGTTCAGAATAGAGCTCAGCTTGAGATAGCTGAGTTCAATAAAAAATAAATAAAACTATAATTATAAAACTTAACTATTTTAATAACCCCCACGATCTTCCCTCGAAAGAGGAAGCACGGCGCTGGAGACGTAACACCAGCATGATCAGGAACGAAGAAAAACACGCAACAACAAACAACATGAAAGGTGCTCCGAAAAGTTCCATTGTGACGCGAAGTAAAACCCCAAAATTACCAAAGGAGGAAACACAGCAAATGGAGGAGGACAGTGAGCTACCCTCCCCCTCCAACTTTAACATGTATGGGGCAAGAGTCTGAGGATGAAGAAGAGATAAGCCAATTGTAAGCAAACCTTGTAGTGGCAAGAGCGCGGCTAGAAGAGAGATACCGGAAGAAATATATAGCTACGCTCGAACACCAAAGCCATCCAACAACAACAAAAGCCGAAGCCAAAAGGCGGCCTACAGCATTAATTCCAACATCAACACCAACAAAAACAGCAACTACTAAAACCGAATCGCCCACAGAAACAGCAAATCAACAACAATAACGAAAAAATAAAGATGCCACCAATTAACACCATAGAGATATTATATGTAAGGAATTGGTAAGTCTCTGTAAGTTAGCTATAGGAAACAATTTTGTAGTTAAAAGACTGTCAGGTAACATTCAACCCTATACAGAGGCAGACTGTGGGGTTGTAGTATAATGCCAACGTGTGGCACGGCTTCACTTTGAATCCCCCGACACTTGTTACTCCGAACGCACGTTGCCAAAATAGCAGAAATAAAAGGCACCGATTTCTTTAACGTTCTTTATTATTTTTCTTGAATACGATACCAATATACTATTTAACACTCTACGGAAGGCTTTACATTAATGACTTTTCTTTAAAGATCTTTATTATTTTTCTTGAATACAATACACAATATACTATTTAACACTCTACGGAAGGCTTTGCATTAATAACTTTTCGTTTTATTGGTTAGATTTTCATTGAAAGAACACGGCGCGACCTTTCACTTGCACGATTGAGATCTGACTTGCGCGGCAGCGTGACTGCGCGCGATGGTGATTGAATAGCGACTGGTTTGAATTAGGGATGAAAATTCATATTTCATTCCACACACAGGCAACCAAAAGAGACCACGCCTCTGCTCTCTCAACCTCACGCCCGTCAAAGTGTGAGTAACTTTTGTTAATAGGGTAATTGACGGACATGAAGAATGAGAGAACAGAAAACATGATATGCTGTGATCTCGGGGTAGCTTTGGTTGTGTGTGTTGGTATCAGATGCAGCTACTGACATGACCTGGTGACCCAGTGGTACGGCAATGGTGTAGTCGGAGCACATTGAACCGTGGAAATAAATACGAATGAAAGGGAAACCTAGCTGATGTTACTCCCCTGCAAAGAGAGATCATTGATCCCAAGCAAATGGGTGATCTGAGGGAAAGTCGATAGGACGCCGCTGATGTTTGGGAAATAATTCGCGTGAGAACCAGACTCTAAGACGTTGAAATAACCCCAGCTATTTTGCTATGATGCAACAGCGTCGTTCTTTTAGACTTGTTGTTGCTAACCAACATTATGAGATTTCCGATGGGAAACTCATAGTTAGCAAGAATGGAGTTGCCATATGACAAAAATGTAGCTAAACTCAATTATGCATTATCTGCAAAGGATAATGAGTTTAGCTATACGTCCGTTTGAAATGTTTTACAGGGGAATACATATAAAGGAAATTGGTAAGTATGACGCGCTGAAAGCGGTCGAAATTAGGTGGAAATGTTGGTTGGAATTGTGGGTTGTTTCTCATGTTGAATAGAGAAACCCCCCACAAGACCACGATAAAATAAAAGAGGTTTTAAAAACAGCCACCGACAAATGTTACTTGTTCACCCCGAAACAGTTCTATTAAAGGGCGTCGACCCTGAAACGGAACCGGAAGCCCTGCTCGAGATGCTTCCAAAGCTGAAGGATGAAGATCTCGGGTTTACCGCGGTAAAACCGTTCACCACAACCAAGGCAAGAAGAAAAAACCGATAGCTACCCTTCCGTTGGTCATGTTAACTCGCAACCCTAGGGGGATTACGGAATATTCCCTGGGTTGGGCCACTCCACTGGCCAATCATCCTTCGTAAGCCCGTTGGCTTGCACTTATAGTTTGCGCTTATGGTTTTGCGCCTATAATTTTGGGCCTATAGTTTTACGCCTAGAGTTTTGGGCCCGGCCTTAAAAAATGTCCATTTAGACTCATTTAATGGCTCCTCTCGACGAAAATCCTGGATAAAAGGCGAAGATTTATTCGGAGAGAAGCCGATCTGTTATCTCAGATCAATATCAGTTCTTTCGTACTGTTCTCTTAATCTGACCCGTTTTTCTTGTGTCGCAACAAAACGTAGTAGAACTAAGTTCTTGATAGTTGTAGGATTGTGACACAAGTTGAGCAACTAGGTGTTATACAAGAATATACTGCAACGAATATATTCTCGTCACCTCTAGTTTCTGCTGCAACATCCTCCCCGGCCGAGAACGGAGTTCTCGACATTCCTTTCTGGGATTTGACGTGTTGTGTAGTGCCGGAGAGCGAGACTCTTGTGTAGAGTAGGTGGGCAGATAACGCGGAGATCGCTGCTTCAACTGATAGAGTCTCTTTTCGATGGAAGAGGTGGTTCTGGGTCCATAGATAAAATGTAGGGTGGTTGGTGCTGCAGGCTGTAGTACTCTGCTTCGTGTAGTTGTGTGTAATTGAAGCTGCTCAAATTTCATGCTAAACCTTGCAGGTTTATGTAGAAGACTGTAAAATGTTGTATGTTTACTATGAAAATTACGTCGGAGTCAATCTTTGATCTTGTTAATCGTTTCGTTTGTTTGCTTATCAAGGTCTTGTTGGTGGAGATTTGAATTTGAGTTTGTCTCCCTATTATTAACTCGTCGTGATGATTTATCGCTGTTATGGGAGTTCCTATTGACACTTGCGCTGAATGGCGATTAAGTGATATATACGATATCCGCGACATGCAACCTTTGATAATGGTTCGTAATTAGTTCTGTGCTCACAGGAGAGTATCAGTGATTGCTGTGGTATGACGAATTGGTAGCTGTAGTCTCCGCTGGAGCTTTTGTAAATGACGCTAACGGCGAGGATAAAAACATTGTGACCACCGCCGACACGTATGTCACCGATAATGTTGGCGATGTAGATATAAGTTGCTGCTACGGCGAAAATGAAGCTGACAATAAGATCAGTGACAAGAACGATTGATGCAAGATTTGTGTCTCGCCGGTAAATCCTGTTCTATTTCCGAATGTACTGTCTTTCGGTAGTGCAGCGTCTGACGTTGTCCTAGATAGAGTTGATTTCTTTAGTTGCTTATTGGAGTTCGCGCTGGGAAAAAACAATCTGGAGAAGGATGTTGAAGCGGCGGTCGATGCAACTGCCCCTTTTGTCAAGCTACCCGACGACAACGTTTGTGGAATGTAATGCGATTGGTGTGATATACGAGGAATCTCATCAAAAGTTTGTATCAGCTATGGAAGTCCATTACTTTCAATAAGCCCTCGACCGACACGGATGTTGTCATTTGTACGCCTTTTCCTAAGACGTCGATGATTACTTTCGTTTTCGATACCTTCTCGCTCAGTTTTAAATTTTCTGGCACACGTATACACACGATTCTAAGACAGTGTATCATCACCAAACTGTGCCTTCTATCGAGAAAAAGTTTCCGAGGGTTTAATGCCTTCATTTGTTAAAAATTTTATTATATTCGGTTGGAAAACAGACGTATGTACCTCTTACTCGCCCATGGTTGTACCGAGTACAAAGTCGAGCGCGACTGCTAGCAAAGCCACTTCCCCTACTCTTCATAAACCAAACAATAGCCACGCACAAGATTATCTAGCTAGCAACTTATTGCTAAGTAAAAAAGTAAAATTGCCGTATAGTTTTGTTTATATTTTCGTATTTATCGCAACACTGCTTGTCGTGCTATCACCACTGCTACAGGGGCTGATGTGAGTAGGCATACTTATAGCTACTGCAAAGACGAGTTTATACCGGGCCCTGGTGGTATCCCTGCAATCCTCCTCAAGAAATGCTCATGGATTCTCTCTGCTCCCCCTTTAACTGATCTTCAATCTCTCACTCTCTCAAGGCGTATTCCCCCCTTTTCGTGGCAAATCAATTATTTCATCAAAGCAACATGGTTTTGCGGCCGATTAACTACAACCAACCACGTTGAGTTCACTTCCTTTACACTCTCAACAGTAGAGCACGGTAATGAGGTCGATATGGTCTCAACCGACCTCAGTCAAGTATTCGACAAAATCTCACACAATCTAATTCTCATCAAATTATCCGTTCGAACCTGGATTGCTGAAATAGATTTCTTCCTATCTAAAGGCTAGACTTTATTTCGTTCGGTTCAGGTCCACGATATCCAACCCCCTCCTTGCCGCATCTGGGGTCCCACAAGGTAGCTACCTGGGTCGTCTCCTATTTGTACTGGCCACTAATGGCATCGATAAGGTCATTTAGAATTCAAGCTTGACCCCATACGCTGATGATACAAAGTTAGACAAGATCTAGATCTGTGGACAATAATCTGTGGCGAGGATACTGATCCCGAAATTGCGAAATAACAAATTGCATGGCTTCCCTCTAAAACGCCGCTCGTCGATCCTAGCCATTTCAATGTTTCCGCTGAAGAGTGTCTCTGAGCTGCTGTTATTATTATTGTCAATAGTTAAAGCAGAATGAAGAATGATTGTCCCCACTCGTTGAATATTTTAACGTTCAGTGAATACTCAGCGGAGTAGTGTTATCGTGGCAATACATTCTCAATCCCGCCGTGCTGTATAGTTTCACAATTACGACCCCAATACTTGACTTTTATGTCGGCAGAGTTAATGAAATTCAATAAAGTTACATGGCATTTTAATAAACTAGCACTGCCGATATGCCCACTAGTGATACTATTGCCAGTAAAGGTGGACCGATTGCTATCCAAACTATGGTGATGACGAGGGGGATTGTGATGATGATGAATAAGGTGGTTTTTACATTGTTCATCTCCAACAGTTCCGCCACTCAAATTTCGATTTACTATTGATGTTAAAAGGACATTTTATTACCAGTGATATGATTGACGGGATAATAATTCGCTCTCTTGACGTAATCGATCTAGGAATGGTGTGGTTGAATTTAAATCTGAGCTGGACTCAGATCTGTGACGATGATTGCTTCCGATGGTGAAAGACCACTTGATGATAGTACGATTGGCTGGCTTGTTCTTCTTTAACCAGTCTGTGTCAAACCATGCTAATGGTTCATTTAGCCATCCTGTGTTCAACTAGCGACAGAGGCAGAAGCTTCCACTCCTGTTGTCCGATATCGGAGTGGATTGCTTTTGTACTATAGCGGTTGACTTATCTGTGCTCTCTCGATCGACGTCTTGAGCCGGTGATTCAATCGGCAACACGACGACAGTCGATTTATACTCCTTAGGATATCGATATGTTTGTTGCTGCATCGTCTGCTGCTGTTTCTCGAAACAAGACTGAACGCCATTCTTCCGGAAAGTTTTAAGTGCTGTATTCGACACTCGATGGATTTTACTTGTATCCATGTACGTGTATTTCGGCGTTACGTATGGCTGATGACGTTTCCGTCTATGCAGAAGTTGCTGCTGCTGATCAATATCACCAACACGATCAGCTAGATTGACGGTTACTTCTCTGTAGCGAGTGTGATTTTAGTGTTTGGAAATGGGGATTTGCATGATGTCGGACTTTTCGTTTGTCTTTTGCGATCGTCGATTTGGTTGATATTCGTTACTTTCGGACCGTGGTGTTATCGGCCCAATTCGACTGCGTTTTCGGCGACTCCTATTGTGGGATCGCGAATCCGAACGGTTCCGTCGCCTCCGAGCTTCGGAGTGAGTGCGAGCACTATCGTGAGGTACGTAAGCACTTGAAAATGAGGGCGAGCGCTTACATTGTGAATTCCTTCGATGTTCGTTATTGCATTACCCTGTTGTTGAACGACATCGGTCTTGTAGATTCTCGACATCTCTGGTCGTAAATGTATAGTCTTGGCTTGTCAAGACTTCAGTTGAGGCAGCTTTGTTGATTTATTAATAAGTGTCGTTGGAATCGACATTTGTATTGAGGTTGTCAGGAGTGCCAAAAACGGGTGATAATTCACCGTTGGGCAGTCGCACTTCAGTCAGCGGTTAAGGCAGTGTCGGGACTCATGTCTAAGGCTTCAAATAGAGACATGCAGTAGATCACGTATACGTCTCGGATTTCGTCAAAAGCTTCTACGATCAGAAGCATTTCAGTCTCGTCATTGGTTTCGGCGATGGCGTTGACGTTGGCTGTAACGCTCGAAGTTACTCTCAGATGTGGCAATTTCTTGGAGGTAGTACTTCGTAACTTTTGCCTCCTGGTCTGCCTGTTGAAAAGTCGCCTGGTCTCTATTCAGTTTCCATAGTAGGTCTCTGAGAAGTTTACTTATGGTAATAGTTGAAGGTACAAAACTGCTGTTAAGAGTACTTACTTAGGCTTTTTTGCTTAATAATGTGGTTGCATTCGATCCTAAACGAAAAAATTTTAATTATTGTGTTGTCTTGTAATAAGGATCCGACCATGCATGTGAAAATTTGGCCCAAGAATGAATATTTGTGTAGTGTTCTGTATGGTTAAAACTTTATTGTTTATCGTATCATGTGGAGTTAGACATTCATGCCATAGGCTCCGTGAAATATTTGAAAAATTCTTGCTGTTCATTTTCGAAACTTTGCTGATGGACCCGGTCAAGAAAAAATAGCATCTCAGGGCACTGACTCAGCGCTATAGGTTCGCCTTTCCTGGGAGAAGTAAAATAAAAACCAATTAAAACCAATAATTAAAAAAGAAGCATGAATATGTGGGTAATATTAGTTAATTGTGCCAGCAAGGGTACATGTTCACTAATATTCCACCGTGTTCCGCCAAACAGCGCACATCAAATGAAACACTGAAATTTTGTTTGAAATATGTTTTTAATTTGTTTACTTGCACATTGTTTTTTTCTTATATAAAATTATTTCGCACATTGTTTTAATGGGTGGTTTCGTATTATACTGCGTATATATTAGTAACGCAATCGTGAGGAATGGAATCATTAAACAGATACAGGTAAATATTGCAAATTAGTTAAAATACGATTTTATCAAATGTTAATATGAAATGCACTAGTTACACATGAATATGATTTTCTTAACTACTTTACTTTCGAATTTTGTATTCAACGAGATCAATCATTTTTTGTAACACAATATATTGTCCCCACAGTACCTGGCTGACTTTCAAACAGACAACTTGTCTCACAGTTTTGCTCGTGCTTTTTATCTTAATCAACCGTTATTTTCACAATAATTTTCACAATTTAATTATCATTATCTTGTTTTCCTTGCCTCGTTTTCCGCATACAAAAATTTGAACAAGTGTTATAACCGTTAAGTTATGGCTCCTGGGCCACGTGTGTTAAATAAAATCAAGCGCAAACGGTTGCGTTACGACCCCGTTATTGGAGACCAAACTCCTCCTGATAAACTTTCAAAAGTGAACAATAACGTTCTAGAAAAATCTAAAATGTGTTCAAACACTAACTTTCTTCAACCACTTCAAAGTCTGATGGAAGACTCTCCTGAAATGGATCCGACCAATGACGAACAGTGCGCAGAACTTCCTAAAGAAACCGTTCCGCCAATTGTGGTATTAAAAACAACTAGTGCTCAAGTGCGTGATATTTTGAGCAACATTCAGATAGACAAATACTTAATCAAAAACATTTCGCTTGGGCAAAAAATATGTGCCCCTACAATGGACATATATAACAAAATCAGAACCGAACTCTTACGGTTAAAATGTGAGTTTTTCACCCACTCACGTAAGGAAAATCGTCCATTAAAGGTAGTGTTATCCGGGCTAGACTTAATTAGCAACGATATAGTGAAAAATGAGCTAATTGCACTCGGGATTAAGTGCCTAGATGTTAAAACCATCACATTAAATCCGTCAACAAAAGCCCTGTACAAACACTACTTGTACATCGTCTACATTCAACGCGGTACTGTTAAATTAAACGAACTAAAACGGAACTACTCCACCTTGTTCAAAACCATCGTTCGCTGGGACTTTAAAAAACATAATCCAGGTAAGGTGACACAATGTCACAATTGCCAGCTTTATGGTCACGGCTCGATGCATTGTCATATAAATAGCTTCTGTGCAATATGTTCGGGAAACCATAAAACATCCGACTGCAAAACGAATGAGGTCATCAAGTGTGCAAATTGTAGTGGGCCACATAAATCCACCGATCCAGAATGCATAAGCCGAAAGCAGTACATAGACATTCGCCGCAAATTATCCCCACGCGGACGTGGTACAGGAAATACAACGTTTCTACAGCCTCCGAGTTACAAACAGCAGCCAGTGCCCGACCGATTATCCATTGATAATTTTCCTCCACTACCCCGATCTGTGCGTCAACTTTTACTTCCTTCATCCACCTGGGCTTCTGGCCTCCATCAAACCCAGCAACCTTCCAACAGTGATACGACACACACGAAGAAAACTCCGTCAGAAACATTAACTAATGATAACCTGTTCTCATTTAGCGAGATAAACTCACTTCTTAATGAAGTTGTAACCAAGCTTAGTGCATGTCAAACTAAAGCTGACCAATTTAACGTCATTACTTCATTAGCTATTAAGTACATATACTCGGAAAAAACATGTTAAGAAACTCTCTTAACATCATAACTTGGAATGCGAGAAGCATCAAAAACAAAAAGCATGAATTTTTTAGTTTCTTGATAAATTTTAATATTGACATTGCACTTGTTTCAGAAACCTGGCTCAAACAAGACATTTCTTTCTCACATCAAAATTACATATGTTATCGCCTAGACAGGGTACATGCTAGTGGTGGAGGTGTCGCCATTGTTGTGAAAAAATGTATAGAACATTCCTTGCGTCCTTCATTGCGCCTTAAGTTAATTGAGGAAATTAGTATAGATGTAACATTAAGTGACAACTCCAAGGTGAGTCTTTTTTCGGTCTATTTCCCTGGTGGAAATAGAAACATTGAGATCTCTACTTACTTTAAGCGGGATCTGCAAAAATTGTATAGAGTCAACACTCGAAACAAGGTAATTATTGGTGGTGATCTAAACTGCAGACATCAGTCGTGGAATTGTCTTAGGGCAAACTGCTGGGGTAACATTTTACTAGATGTTGCTGAATCCAGCCCAAGTTTTTCCATACTTTATCCACTTCTGCCCTCCTATATCCCAGCGAGTGCTAACAAGAACCCCTCAACTCTTGATCTATATGTCACTAATATTCCAAATTACTGCACAGTACCATTAACTCTAAATGCGTTAAGTTCAGACCACCTTCCGATCAGCCTCACAGTGAATCATACAGTAGTTGTAAATCGTACCAGTTTATACCACAACTATTCCGCTGCCAACTGGAATTGTTATAAATCATATATAAACACGAACTTGGTTCTAGGTGATACCAGCCTAAATTCTATAACCTGCAGCGAGCACATTGATATCCTATGTAACAATTTTGTTTCTGTTATCAATAGAGCGGCCGATCTTGCGATACCTAAATGTTCCACTGCTCCAGTTGATAAGGCACCGCTTCCTGAAAATATCTTAAATCTGATTAGGCTACGAACCTCTGAAAGAAGAAAATGGCTGCGTTATAGAATCGATTGTTTTCTAGTTAATGTTAAAGTCTTAAATAATATCATTAAAAACGAAATCTCAACATATCGGAACAAGTGCTGGAATAAACACCTTTCCTCTCTTGACAAAGTAAGCAAACCCTTCTGGAAAATATCAAAAATTATGAAAAAGAGAGGGTCAGGTATTCCTCCGTTTAAAGGTCACGACAAGTTGTTTATTTCTTCAGTGGAGAAAGCGAACCTACTTGCTAACACGTTTAGTAAGAATCACTCCATATCTATGCATCCAAGCGACGCGTATACTGAAGCTGAAGTTGCTAACACTATCCATGTACTTTCTCAAACACCAGGTGAAAGTACTTACGCAACTAATATCAGCAAAGTTAAAGAATTAATAAAAAAATCGAAATCAAAAAAGGCTGCGGGACTCGATAATATTAACAACAATTTAATCAAAGCACTTCCACCTACTGCAAGTAACTATTTAACGTTCATTTTCAACGCTTGTCTTAAGAATTGTTATTTTCCGGACTGTTGGAAAACAGCAAAAGTAATACCTATCCCGAAACCCGGCAAACCGAAGAACAGCCCCGAAAGCTACAGACCTATTAGTCTACTTAGCTGTCTAAGTAAGCTCTTAGAAAAAATCATTAAGGAAAGGATTGATCGTTTTGTGGAAGACAATAACATCTTACCAAACTTTCAGTTCGGTTTCCGTGGTGGTCACAACACAATCCACCAAGTCTTGCGCATTAAAAACCACATAGCTGGTAAATTCATCGACAAGGAGTCAACGGGACTTGTTCTTCTAGACATCGAAAAAGCCTTTGATACGGTATGGCCCGATGCCTTGATTTATAAGCTACTAAAACTTAAGCTGCCAATACCGCTTATCAAAATTATCCAGAGCTTTCTTCGTTCGAGAAAATATGTTGTGAGTATAGGAACCGACATATCCTCTACTCAGCAAATCCACTATGGTGTACCCCAGGGCTCGGTCCTTGGTCCCATATTATTCACATTGTTTGTCGCAGATTTACCATGTCTAGGTGAAAACATTCAGGTAGCTATGTTTGCCGATGATACTGCCATTTTCTCTTCGGGTGCCTTATTCACTAATGTCTACAACTCTTTGCAAGCAGCTCTTGACAAACTAGCAGTATATTACAGGAAATGGAAAATAAAAATAAATGGTAATAAAACACAAGCTGTCTGGTTTTCGAGATGTAGGAAACACTGCTACCTACCAAATGGCACTAAACTCAGTATGTGTGCAGTTGATATTGATTGGTCCGAAGACTGTAGATATCTAGGTATTATTCTAGATAAAAAACTTATCTTTCAAAAACACATCACTACCACAATTGACAAAATAAACAAAGTCGTAAGAGTTATGTATCCATTAGTGTGTAGAAAATCAAAGCTTAGCATCGAAAATAAAATTATAATATTTAAAACCATTTTTCAAGCGATACTCCTGTACGGGGCCCCTGTATGGTGTAATTGAGCTCGCACACACAAAATAAAATTGCAAAGGTGTCAAAATAAAATATTGAAAATGTTGCTGAATTTGCCATGGCATTATTCGACACATGAACTACATGAAAACGCCAACGTTAAACCGGTAGAGTTCCTCATTGACAAAATCAATCGAAACTTCTTCGTCAATTGTTCTTTTTCTGACAATGTTCTCGTTTCCCGTCTTGCGTTATCCTAAATCACTTCATACGTACTCTGTCTATGGAAATTATATCGAGGTCATTACTATATAAAATAACCGGAAGCTCGTGCAATATTAGTCTTAAGATTCAAATAAGGGTTTTTTATTGTACTTTTCCCTTAATTTATTATTTGTTATTCATTAAAATTGTGCTATTGTCGTTGTATAGATTTAAGATTATAGTTGTAAAGGAATTGCTATCCTAAATCTCTTAAAACTAGTTGTAAAATATACCATATATGTAATTATCTACTAAAATAAAAATTGAATTGAATTGAATATTGTCCCCAAGGCATGTTTTTAATTAGCTGATGTATTTTTGGTTAGAGTATCATCATTTCACATAAAAACTATCGAACATTGTTACTTTCTCACTTTTCAATCTATACAATTAATACCAGCGAATGAAGATTTCAATATTAAATTTTTGGGCTTACTTGTTTAGTAAATTGCAACGTTATTGCATATTAAAACAAAAGATATATCAAACCACGAATACAAATCTTGCATATAATTCGCGATATATGCTCCCGCGTACGCGCTCTCCTAGGGTAAAAACTCGACTCCACTTCCTCACGGCTATTACTCGACTCACTTGACTCGTGCAGAGTCGACCCTCGGCTAGGGATGAGTTTTGTTCTTAAGAGAAAAAAGTTTCTCTTTGGTGACCAAGGGGAGAGGATCTCTTTGAATAGGTCCTGGCGAGTGTGCGGTTGATCCCGCAGAGATTACATTGTTTACCCATGCTGCGAGGTCATGGGTAAACGAAACCCGGAAAAGGAAATGGGACAAAGGGCATCGTGGGAGATGTGCATGCAGCTGTATAAATAGGCTGCCTGCCATTAGGAAAACGAATGCTAAAAGCAATTTAGATACTTGCGCAATGGTGATTGTGCACGGTATCTATGCCGGCGGAAAGGATCGAATTCTTTTGTGTGCATATTTACATGTTGGTGAATTCGGTTTTTGGCGGCTAGACGCGAGATGCGAAAGATGCTTTTGTCGGTTGGACAAAAGGCTGTCTTCCATGTGGGTAAGCCGGGAAAATCTGCTGCGCACGTGTGTGGCAAGATACGCCGGCTGGCGGGGGCGCCCTGATTTATGACGGTTACTTTGTATGCTAACCGAATTATTTTCGGGAAAATTGTGGTGATGCATTAATGCATGAAACAATGCCCTTGGGGGGGAAATGTCTGCAGTGACTGCGGGTTGGTGAAGGGAGTTGGGGTTGGAATTATGGGTGGTTCTTCACGTAGTCTTAAAGAACCCCCAAAAATATCTATTCGGTTGTGCATAGTGTGGGGTTAAATGCCCTGTTCGGGAGTATATATTGTGTTACTCTGGGTACGGCTATCTCAAGTCGAAACATGTTGTGAAATGTGTCCTGTAATACTCATCAGATTATCTGTGTTGTGCTGTGTTGTCGAGATAGAGATTCGGTCGAAATATTTATTTAGTGTTGTGTTGCGTTGAAAATAAATATTCGAGTAGGGGAAATATCCGACTGAGAGTATTATTTATTAAGTGTAATTAAATTCATTCGACTGGGAATATAGTATTACGACCTCGGTTCGAATTACCAACTATGTTACTGCACCTTATAATCGACTTCCTTCTTTGCAAACGTAGTACATTAATTCTTCTTTGCCTTGAAATCAAAGAGCATTTCCCTATTGTAAGATTTTGTCCATATGTCGATCTATAGCGTTTGCAACAATAGTGAAGAACGTGTGATTCGAACTAACGCTATGGCGGTTAGAATCGCTAACAATTGAACCAATTCTTAACACATCAGGCTACTGCCGCGTGTACGTGTGGGGGTACGAAGTCGTGGCACCGGCATGGGTGCGAGTTCTACTTCCTTAAATTCCTTATGCTTAATCCGCACTGTTAATTCAATTTATTGGGACACGACACTCCCCACGACTCGGGGAACATTTTATTACGCTTCTCCGCTGCCGGCGGGGGGCGGGGGGGCTGCGCATGCGACCAGCGTGGTCGACGGATGGAATAAGACTCCTCGATATCCTCTCCAATAAGGATATCGTTTTTACCTACCACCAGGGAAACGTAAAGTCTCTCTTGGTGGCATAGGAAACCAGATCTTGTAATAAAGGTCATGGTGGTATGTGTGGGATCGTTCAGATCGGTGCTATTCACACGTGCAGTGGAACAACGAAACAGGCAGGCGGCAAAGACAATAGGGAAAAATGACCGAATACGCCGTTGGTAATGCGGGTCATTGTTTACACGATGCTTCGTCGCTATTTTCGACGTTGGGAGAAAAAGGTGCTAAAATCAAATTGGATGTTTATGGCATCTCTGGCTGCAGTAGAAACCGGGTTCATATTTGCATTAGGAAATGCTGGAGAATGTGATTTCGGCGTGTATTGCGCTAATTATATGCAGCTGCTTGGGTTGTTTATTGATAAGACAAACCAAAAAGGTTGCCAGGCAATGTGTCTGAAAAGGTACATGACGCGGCTGGGAAAATAGACGGCGCAATATTTATGGTCCCTGCCATGACGGTTACAATGAATGCAATCCGAATTATTTTGTTTACAGGAATTTGTCTGGTACCGAATTGGTTTAGAATACCAGATAAGCAAAGAAAGAAATCTTACGGAAATTGTATGCGAAGGGATGCATGAATAGGTAAGTTTTCTTTATAGGGATTTTAAGATTATAGATGGTGATCTATATAATGCGTGAAGCATTTACAGGTACTAATACTGTTGGATTAGCAAACTTAAGGGAGTTGGGTAGTAGTTGCGGGGGTTTTTTCAGGTAAGTAGACCGTAGGGTTTGGCGAAACCGCTACATACGAATTCGATTTCTAAACTCAAGTACACTCAACTGATGTGGAATTGTTATGTTATCGCTATGGTATACGGCTCTGATGCTTTGCTTATTCGAATTTCCTATCGGGTTTCTTCACTATTTGCTTGTATATTGTGTGTGCATCTGTTAGATGCGCCACAGTGCTCCCTCCTCAGTAACTTTGATACGACCAACTTCGTGTGCGAACGACGGAGCGAGGAACGAGCGAGCGAGAGGACGTCAGACCAGGCGAGTGTGCTGGTGCTCTATGCGGAAGTCGTGATCGAGTAAGTAAAGTTCTGTTTACACATGTGAGATTGTGTGTTGCAAGTCCATACAGATCTCCTCGGATTGTTGCGTTAAGCAAGGATAGTGAAGACGGTGATTTGAACATACGGTCAAACGGGTGAAAAGCGAAGCATTGAAGCATCAAACTACTTGCCGCGTGTACGAATTCGATTTCTAAACTCAAGTACACTCAACTGATATGGAATTGTTATGTTATCGCTATGGTATGCGGCTTGATGCTTTGCTTATTCGAATTTCCTTTCGGTGTTCTTCACTATTTGCTTGTGTATTGTGTGTGTGTCTGTTAGATACGCTATAGATCTAATTGCTTTCAGCTCGTATGCTAATTGTATGGCCGGTCGAAAGCACAAAAATCAGAATACTACTGCCGACACAACTACAATCTCGTTGATACCAGTAAATACATTTTTTTTAATATACTTCTCTCGGGAGATGAAAACCTATAGCACCGACGTTTTTTTAACGTTTATTTATTTTACTTAAATATTATTACTTTTTTTTTGTTGCTTAGTCTAAATAAACATAAAACTATAATGTCTTGTTATTGTTGTTTTAATGTATAAGACCGTGGTGGCTCGCAATACTTATCATATTATTTTTTTTTCCTTATCTCTACAAATCGGTTCTACATGCACTGTATGAAGTTTTCTTTTTTTTTCTTAAATATTATTTGAGGGAATATTAACAAAAAACCTACTCAATTGTCGTATATCTATTTTTTTCTATATTTATAATAAAACTACTTAAACCTAGTAGAACTTATCCGACGCGGGGTGGCACCAGATTTCTAATGCAGTTCTTTTTGAACAGTTACAGTTCGTAACGCTCGGAGAACACTCGTGTGGGGGGGGGGGGGGGTGGAGTTCCACAGCTTACCGCCTCTGTCACGGAACGAGTTCCGATGCAGAAATGTCGCGCCGTTGGGAGATGAACCGCATATTGGTGCGATGCATCGGATTGTCTTGTGGAACGCATATAAGCCGAATTGCGTGGAATAATCTCTGAAGCACAGTATCCATAATAATATCTGTAAAACAGACGGAGGTCGGCTACGCCCCTTCGATGTGAGAGCGACTGTAGTCCCGACGTCAGCGCCGTGTCCACGATCAGGAGGATCGCTCGTCTTTGTATGCTCTCAAGTAGGTCGAGTGTATGTTTGGGAACAGCACTCAAAACATTAGAGCAATATTTGAGCGTGGGTCTAATTTGGGATTTATACAGGAGAAGAACTTGGGCCGGAGTAAAATATTTCCTGGTTCTAAAAATACTACTCAGTTTTCCAGAGGCGGACCTGGGACCTGGTTCGACACGTGCTTATGCCTCGATACATTCACACAGACCGTGCCGCTGAACAATTTTAAGCTTACCCAGATTTGCGGGCCTGACCATCCAACATCAGATGGAGAACCGATGATCCACTTTTTTTTGATGAATGTTTTATACTGTTTTTTTTTTTTTGGTTTCGGTAGAAAAGTGGAAATCTTCAAAAGATATCTCTAGACCGATCCAGAGGCATGCCGGGTTTTTACTGACTAAAACCACCTCCATCCAGGCTCATATTCCCGTTGATCCCCGCGGAACTTTCTTTTAGATATTCCAACGCGGGGCGGGTTTACCTGTTACTCCGCTCGTCTCGTCGCAGCTGCTGCATCATTTCACAGAGAATACCATTTGTTACGGACCATGCCTATTTTGACCTAAGCTTGTATTCTATTACTCCCCCGGGAGTAACTGTCCGTCTCATATGTCTCTCCATAATCGTTCGCGCGGTCTCGAATCTCACGCACTCTGTGAGTACGTGTTCCGCGTTTTCTGTTTTCCCTTCGCAATACAAGCAGTATGGGTAATTCACATGCTTATACTTGTGCAAGTATTGCCGCAAGCATCCATGTCCTGATATTAGCAGAGTCAAGTGGGAATTCAGCTCGCCATTCTCCAACGATTCTCTTGGGAGACCTTATGCAATGCAGCGTTTTCTTTAGCTGCAATGTCAGGTGGTGTCCTCCCGACCAAAATATTTATAGCATCTTCGGATACCATTCGGAATGCACAACATACTCTTAGTGATGCCAGCCTATGTGCGGAGTTCACTCCCTCCATGTACGACTTATACTGTGCAGCTCCTCATATGTGAGCTGCATACATTATGATGGAGGTGTTGACACTGGTTATAAGTTTCCTTATGTGGGGCCGGGGTCCTCCAACATTGGGTAGCAGTCTCGCTAAAACTGTGCATACTCTTGCCGTTTGTTCACTCGTTTTCCTCAGGTGTTCCTTGAAGCTCAACCTGTTGTCGAGTATAACACCAAGATATTTAATATAGGGACGGCATCTGATTTTTTGTCCTTCTATTTCCAAATCAGGGTGTTCATCTTTCTTACGGCTGCTTATTAAAACTGCCTCCGCCTTATGTCCAGCTAGTTTCAGTCCGGCTATATCTAGTCAGCATTAAATGCTCTGGATTGCTTGGGAGCAAATATTCTCCAGGTCATCTAGATGTTTAGCTACGGCCACTATCGCCAAATCGTCTGCGTACCCAATGATTCTAACCCCCTCCAGTACATTGATCCTGAGCACACCATCATACATTATATTCCATAACAGCGGAGCTAATACAGGAGGTACATCCGCTGTTATTTTATATGCCTGTGGTCCCTCATCTGTATCATACAGCAGTCTTCTATCCGAGAGATAGTTTGCTAGTATAGGCACCAAGTAGGGTGAGACTTGTAGATCGCGCAACGCTTCTCGAATCCGATTCCAATTCACCGAGTTAAACGCATTGTTAACATCTAGCGTCACCACCGCTCAATATTTCTTTGTACCACCTAGCCATCGTGCTCCAGCTATCGCATTGCGAGCGATGTCGCACACCATAGATAGTGCCTTACCGGTTGATCTACCTTTCCGGAATCCATACTGCGATTCAGAGAGCCCCGATGTCCCCTCAGTGAATGGTAGCAGACGAGTGGCAATTACTCGCTCAAGCAGTTTCCCTGCCGTGTCCTACATGCACAACGGGCGATAAGACGACGGTGCCTCTGGATTCTTGACTCCTTTTGGAATAAGCACAAGCCGCTGATTTTTCCATCGCTTGGGAAATTATCCTGTTTGAAGGCAGGTTGTGAAGAGACTGTTGAAGACTTTCGGCTTTTTTGTTAAAGCAGTCTTCACTACAGCGTTAGGGATACCATCTAGTCCCGGGGTCTTGTTTTTTTTTTTTGACAACCCCTGCAGCCAAGAGCACATCTTCGGTGGTCGCGGGAGGTATCTCTCCTTCAGTGATACTCCACTCCTCTTGTACTCTCAACCCCTCATCACACTGTGGGAAGAGAACAGCAACGATTCTGGCCATATCAGTTTTACTTTTTTGCATTTGACTACTGTTGTTCTATAGTCTTCTCATGACTATCCTGTAGGCGCTGCCCATGGGTTGTTATTTAATTCATCCCTTAGGGAGCAGAACGCGTCATATTTACTTTTGCGGATCACATTCCTCAACTCTTTCCGTTTGTTGAGGAGTTCCGCATGCAACTGTGGGTAGGTATTACGGTTTCTTGCTCTTTGCTGCATGCGTCTTAACCTGTTGCACTCTGATCGCACATGGGCTATTTCTGAGTTCCACCAATAGACTGGTTTGATAGGCCCTGCTGGTTGTCTTTGTCGTGGTAGTTAGCCAGCCTGCCTGTTCGCATCGGCCTCTGCGTCAAACTGTGCGATTTGGTCTTCCAGTATATAATCGATCAGTTCCGCATCGAGGTCCTTCTCTTTTCACCCATTTTTTTGGACTTTCTTCGCCAATTTGCCAGTGATGAATCCCCTGTGCGGTAATATTTCGTACATCACGGCTTCGTGGTCACTATGGGTGTAGGTGTCCAAAACTCGCCATTCCATACTTCTTGCCAACATGAAGCTGGCAAATGTGATGTCGATTTGGGACCGGTTTCTCTCGTTTATGAAGACGTCAACGATACCATCATTAAGTAACACCACCACAAGACTGCGAAGGCTTCAAGTAGTGCCTGGCATCTACTGTTGGTCCTTGTCTTCTCCATTCTACTGCCCAAGCGTTGAAATCTCCAGCAACTATAAGAGCGCTCTTATCTCTAGCTTCTTGTGTTATTCTGCCCAAAAAGCATTTGAAATATTCTATTTCCCACCTTGGCGGAGCGTAACAACAGTAGAAATGAATTCCTCTGATCTTAGCATAGGCAACTCCTTCCAACCGCTGGACACTTGTGCATGCCACGGGGGAATGTCCAGTTGTCCAGATAGCCGCTGTTCCGCTGCTGTCTTCCCCACATGTAATAGTACCAGTGCCAGGCATCCTGTACTGTTCATTGATGAGTACCACGTCGGCACCATATTCCTTAACCGTTTAGGAAAGGAGATCTTGTGGGGCTCCACAATGGTTTACGTTGATTTGAATGCACTTAAACCTGTCCATTTTTATTGAGAAGATTGGACATCGCGTTTTTAAATGCTCTGCGTTTGTAACTCCCTGTTGAGTGGTGGTTACCGCCTTCGCATCCTAATTCGCGAAGCATGCATTTGGGTTGTGCTTTACAACACATTGCTTTGTGGCCTTTTTCTTCGCATTTCAAACAGTTTTCCGAATGATCTTCTTCAGATTTGCAGGATTTCGCCACATGACCATATTGCCAACATCTGAAACATCGTGTGGGTGCGATGTGTTCTCGAAGTCTGGATCTCACCCATCCAACCCGTAGCAAATCTGTAGCCAGCAACGTGCTAGCCTTTTCTCTTGGTAAGCGGATCATGGCAGCTTGCGTGCCATCTGGTTTTCTTCTTAAGCTCTTTACTGCTTCCTTTGGGATCGCGTTCAGCGCAGGGAACTCTATAGCGATCGCTGTCAGGATTTCCTCCACAGTGGTCACCTCATCTAAATCACTACACTCAACCGTGATTTCCTGTGACACTGTTTTGACATTAGCATCTTCCTTTAGTACTTGTTGTACCTTTCCTTTCTGAGTCTCGGTGGTGGCCTCTGGGTGGCGTTTCAGTTCTAGCAGCAATTCCCCTTTTGCTGTCTTTCGAACTTTATTCACGCTATTTCCGAGTTCACTTAGCTCGAGCTTGGTCTTGATAAACTTCAGTATATCCGCATATGTTTTTTCCCCGGTTTTGAATATTATTATAGCGTCCGGGCGTGGTCTCCTTCTTTTCATAATATTGGTCTTCCCAGTGTCACCTTTTTGGGCCTCTTCACCCTCCAACCTCAAATCGCTCTTCCTTCCCCTCTGGCCAATTGTAAACCAATTATAATTGGGTGATTCAACATTGATCTGCCCCGGGAACCTCCTGACGTCTGTGTGCGAGTTTTGGTTTGGCTGGATTTGCACGTTTCCACCGTTTGCTTCAGCCGGCGCAGATGGCTTCTTCAAGCGATTTTTCACTTCCTTATCGTAGAGACTACCAATGACATCGACCAGCTCTCGCACGGCAATAGTAATATGCCTTTGCTTTTTAATTTTGATCGTTCTCGTTAATTCTGCGATCTGCTCTCCGAGCTGCCCGAACACCAAAGAACCATCATCACTTCCAGCACGGTTCTGACCGCGCTCGTCTCCAAATCTCCACTTATTGTTGCCGCCATAAATCCTCCAAAAACCTTCCCTTGTACAAATGTGAAAAGCCCCGCTGATGCTGTGAGTAGAGTGGAGTAAAATCAAATCTGCGAAAAGCGAATACTGTGGTGCACCTCTATAGTTTATCACCGATTGCCGGAATTTCAATTGTCAATAAACAAAACTTACCCGATGATGAAACAACTACAGTGTATTTTTGTTTTCCTTTTTTCCTTTTTTTCCAATTTTTCACACTGGTTTTTCGCTCACTTTTTTTCCCCTCAAATTTACACATTTTATTTTTCACCGTCACTTATTAATCACCACTTTACCATTTATTGTCATGTTCTAATTGTGTTCTTTTTTTCTCTTTTTTTCAGACCAAATGTCTATTTTTATCACTGTTTTATACTGTGTCTTCGTTGCAATGAAGTCGGCGAGATTGGCCTTGCCCCACTACGGGATCTTATCCAGATTCCGATTCAGAAATTCGATCGGTCTATATCTCACCTATGCGACGTTGGTGCACTAATCGGCCGATCACTCGAAAAAGAGGAAACAAGCATATTATCATCCGCAAAACTGAACAGTTTGTTATCCGTTTTCTCCAATTCATTTATTTGAAGCAGAAACACGTTTGGACCCCCAAATAGAACCTTGAGGCACCCCGGAATTAACAGGACACATATCAGAACACTCGCCGTCCACAGCAACGCGGATCGATCGATTTTCGAGGTATCTCTTCGTCCAGTCGCAAAGCTGCTGGGAAAGTCCATATGAACGAAGTTTGCTCAGCAATGCCCCGTGCCAGGCGCGTTCAAAAGCCTTCGAGATATCCAATTCGTCCGCCCTTGACTCATCATACCCCTCAACGGCAGGTGTTCATATATCGGTTATAAGGGTCAAAAGGTCTCTCGTGCACCGCCTGCCACGGATTCAGGTTTGATGGTCATTCAGAAGTCCGTTGCACTCTAAATACTTAATTAACTCGGCATTGATGACCATTTCCGATCGCCCTTGACTTATCATGCCGATCAATTGCAGATATCCATATATCGGTTATAAGGGTCAAATGGTCTCCTGTGGACCGCCACCCACGGAATCCGTATTGACGGTCATTCAGAAGTCCATTGCACTCTAAACACTTAATTAACTCGGCGTTGATGACCTTTTCCATCACTTTCGATAACAGTAATGTTATCGGTCGGTAATTTTATGGGAGACACTTTTTTCCCCTCTTTGGGGTTGACTGAAATCGAACGATTTTCCAGCAGGTAGGAAATGTCCTCCGTGCATAAGATAAACAAAAGAGTTTGCCAAGGCCCGGCGATAGTTCTGGAGCACAGTTCTTAAGGACTATTACTGGCATTCCGTCCGGGTCGGTTGCCTTTCTACAGTTCTGTCCACGTAGAATGCGTTGAACCGTATGCGGGCGGAACCTCACACCCCGCACCGTAGACCGTATCGACGTAATCACACGTGCCTCCAAAAGGCAGTCATCGAGGTTTGAATTCGGGGAAAATAAATTCGCGAACATATTGGTTTTATATCTTGAATTTGTAACTAGTGTCCCGCAGCCCGTACTAACGGAGGAAAAGAGGAGGAAGCGATGTTGAATCACCTGGTTGCACGCATTTCTGATTCTAACAAAATTCGTTGTGTTAACTCCGGCGGGATTGAAGCGCTGTGGGGTACGGGTTGATGTTCCGAACACGGGCACGCGGTTCACTCCTATCCCCCATCATAGTTTACCGCTGGATAACGTTCACGAGAGTAAACTATTCTGTTTTGGTTCATGTTCTTTTTTTATTTGTTGGTTTTCTTTTTGTTCAATGGAGATGATGTCCAATTCGGTGAACAATAGTAAAATACAATTATTTACAGCACAAAAACAAAAAAGGAGTTAATAATAAATTCATAAAACAAGGATATCAACACATGTTGTTTTTTTCTGCCCATTCACTGTATGACTAAACATCGAAGATCACTTTTAGAGATTTGATCAACTTATTTTTGGATGCACTATTTAAGAGATAACTGCAGCAATCACTGAATTACTTTAAGGGGTAAATATCCAACACAACTAATCCTCGGCAACAAGACAACTCGGAGTACGTGTATGGACCCGCGTGCGGACACGGCGGTGGTGGAAAGACGACTCGTTAAGCGGTGAGACCATCCGCGATGATGTTTCAGTAAAGACTAATCCCAATTAGGGATGAAGATGGGTAATTTTGCAATACGCACGGCTATTAGCCAATTATCATTGCGCTTTTCTCATGAATCTTCTCATTTGCATGTCTCAGTGAGGTGAATATCGTTCGACAGTCACTGGGCATGCGAAGGATGAAAATAACAAAAGAGAGAGCGCAATAACTTCGGTTGGCTTAGCGTGTGTGCTTGTATCAAATGCAGCCTCTGGGGATGACTTACTGCCCTAGTGCGATGGCTGTGGTGATCTCAACGCCGACTTGGCTAGGGAAATCTGATCATGGGAACTAAATGAAATACTTTAATAATTTAAAAATAAGGTATTGCTGTTTGCAAATATTGCTGTACGGCGTTTACATTCGTATTGGTAAAACCGATGCCCTTGGTGTTACAAAGTCCTGTTCAGTCGAAAGTCGACAGAGCCTCGAGAACGAGGCCGATTACGCGATAACGAATTTTTTAAATTTCCGTTATTTCTCATAATATTTGAATGATGTTCCCCCTGACATAGTCCTGTAGTAAGTATGCTAATACGCCTTCGTGGGCATAGGGTTCAGCAACACCGCTACTTAAAATTGAGGGACTCCGGTCCAACGTGTTGTCGCGAAAATCACTTCCCAAACGGAGCGAACAGCAGAATAACAAACACACTCGCTTGGGTGAACATAGATTTTATATTCACAGTAGTAATTCCAACTGGGTTGATGTAAATTATAGCTGGATTAACGTGTTCCAAAACCATTAATTTGTACTTAATACACATAGTGTTAATAGTTATAGAAAGACAACTGTGTCTGGACACAACTCGCAAACTTCACTCTCGATAAGGCACAAATTTTATAGCAACAATACGCACGGTGTTAATAGTTATAGAAAGACAACTGTGTCTGGACGCAACTAACAAACTTCACTCTCGATAAGGCACGAATTTTATCGCAACACGGGTGACTCCTTTAGACGGTAAAACCTGACTGACCATTGGATGCCTCTTTACAGACATCCAACGAAACGAACCTAATGGATTCGCCGACGAAGGGCGGCCAAAAGCGAAGGTCAAAAACCAAAGGGAACAGGGAAAAACTCATGTAGCAGATCGAATATGCTGCTACATGTTTGGACAAGATAAACTGCCGCCATCCGCAAGGGATAGATTCTTGATTGACGTGAGTCAATAAAACCCTTGCCGAGGGCAGGAATCTCTTTGGAAAAAAGGAATCAACATTGGTATGGCAGTTGCCGGCTCATTTAAGATAAACATACTTCGGTGATGTATAATTTAATGCATGTTATTTTAGGGATCTGTTAATCCCATTGCGGGTACTGTCAGGCGAAAGTATCCGCTTGGGTGTTTACTTTGTGTATACAAACACAGCTTCGATAGCCAGGGAGAAAATCGTGGCTACCCGTTGCTTATGCAAATGTTGGTGGTCATGATCGATGCTGCTGATCGTTCCAAGAAACGGCAACGGATCATAAAATCGGTCATGCTGGTATCCAAGCAAATATGCGCGCCTGAAAGGCCAATGTTTAATTTGATCTCCTCTACTGGTAGGAAAGGTAGATCATAGTCATGCGGTTGAAAATCTGGCTTTCAGATGTGCAAGCAACCCGAAATGGTGCTAGGACAATGGATGGGTACAAGGAAAACACACGGAAAGATTAGCGTGTGTTGGTGGTATGTGCAATCCATTGTTCGGTCGCGGAAACACGGTTGATGTTGAATTGATGTCATGGCAAGATGATAATCTTGCCTTGAATTATGTTTTCAGAAATGACCGTGGAGAAGGGATTTGGAAAAACCCCCAAAAACAGGTAAGCTGCCTATGAGGTATTTATGTCGGTTATCCTTGGGGATAACCGAATTAATTCCAGCGAATTGGTTGGCGGTTAATGCCGTAGCAAGGTTGAATAATCTTGCTGAAGATTCGACTTTAAGGTAAGTCGCATTGCTGGAAATGGTGGGGATCGAGCGATGCATGGCTCTTCGGGCCCTGAAAAGCCCCACAGTCCCCCCGGAGATCCGAATGGGAAACTAGTTTACATCCGGAATTCTTTATCTCAGAAGGCACCATCATAACTTTTCTCAATGTCAGTCCGGGTCATCAGCCATACATCCGAAACATAGTCGAAATTTTCTTCCGACGATATCGCGTAATGTACAGCATGACGAGGTGGTATCTCACCTTGGGACCTACTACCATCTAAACCAAACCAATTAATATGACGCAGAAATAAAGATGGGACCAATGTAGAACCCTGGCGAACACCACAATTAAGGGTAAACAGATCCAAAGGCACGTCATCTACGACAATCCGAACTGGCCGACTTGCCACGAAACTGTGGGTATTTATCCCTAATGCTTCAGCACGGACCCGGGTTAAGCGTAATACTATAGCGTTTGAAATAATAGTGAAGAAAATCGTGTGATTCGAACTGACGCTATGACAGTTTGAATCACCAAAAAAAAAAAAGGTCCTAAGCGTTACCCATCAGGCTACTGACCGTGTTTAGAATTTGATTTTTAAACTCGACTATACTCCACTGATGTGAATTGTAATATTATCGCTAGGTATACGGTGGTTCTGATGTATTTTCTTATTCGATTTTCGTTCGGTGTCCTTCACTATTTTGCTGGTGAATTGTGTGTATCTGTTAGAGATGCCACAATACCACCGATGTCTGCTGCCAAAATTGTCTTCAAAAACACAAGCACAAGAACAAAGATAAATAAAACGGCACTGGAGGATTTATGCTGTATGGTCGTTTATTATTATTTTTTTTATAATAAATAACAGGCGTCACAATCTCGTTCCTTGATTTGGAGATGACAAACAAAACTTAAACTGGTGAGTTTATGGTTCACAATTTTCTTGGTTTAAATTGGCACAAGCAGGTACTAAATTGTTCAAGATTTAAAGATGTTAAACCGTTTATATTTTGTTCACAATTTACTTGATTCGTAGTGGCACGAGTTGCCACGAAATTGTTCGTTGTACATTAACTTCAAAACTTAACTCACTTCTAACTTAGCGCACAACTTGAATAATCGGACAGACAAAAATATCTCGATGAACTAACACACGGTGCACAACTATGATCAGCAAAATGATGCGACTCTGGACTCGGACTGTCCGGTTCGGTGATAGAAATCTGACTCTCGGATGTCTGTTCATCGACATCCATCAAACGCGATCGTCATGGATTCCCCGCCGAGGGGTAGCCAATCAGCGCCTGGATTCCATTGGACCGCCTCCATGGACATCGTCCAAGAAAATTGGAAAGATCCACTCTGGAAGGCAAGCGCATGACGTACCATGGCGAAGGTAAGGTGAAAGGGAAGAAAGAAACGCATGTCGCAGGTCAAAACTGCTGCTCCATGTATGAGCAAGATTTACTGCCGCCATCCGCAAGGCATAGATTCCTTGATTGACGTGAGTCAATAAAACTCTTGCCGAAGGCAGGAATCTGTTTTGGGATAATGAACTAAACATGGAATACGACCGTTGGTAGTTTGCTTAAAGTAAACATATTTCGGTCATGTTCAATTCAATGCATGAGCGCATATTGTTTTATGGTATGTTAATTCCGTTGATGGTACCGTCAGGCGAAAGTATTTGCTTGGGTGTTTACTTTGTGTAAACGAAAGCAGCTTCGATAGCCAGCGTCAGAGTCGTGACTACTCGTTGCTTAGGTAAATATTCCTGGTCATGACCGATGCTGGTGATCGTTCCTAGATACGGAAACGGATCGTAAAATCGGTCATGCTGATAACCAAACAGGGCTCCTCGATAGTATAGTGGTTATTATGCCCGCCTGTCAAGCGGGAGACCGGGGTTCGATTCCCCGTCGGGGAGCCCCTGGAGCAAGACTAATGACCTTGCCCGGATAAAAACAAATCATTATGGAAAATTTAACAAGCCTCAGGACTTGCTGAATAAGGCCAAGGCCGGCGCCCGGTTGTAGTGCCGATGATGATGATGATGATGATGATGATAACCAAACAACTATACGCACCTGTAAGGCCAATGTTTAATTTGATCTTCTCTTCTTTTGGAAAGATAGATCATAGAACATGCCGTTGAAAATCCGGCTTGCAGATGTGCAAGCAGCCCGAAATGACTTCTAGGACAATGGATGGGTACAAAGATAACACACGGAAAGGTTAGCGTGTGTTGGTGGACATGTGCCATCCATTGTTCGGTCGAGGAAGCTCGGTTGATGCTGGATTGATGTCTTGTCATGAATTATGTTTCCAGGTATGACCGCTCGAAGGGGGCTTGGAACAGCCCTTAAAAAGGTAAGCTGCCTATGGGGTATTCAGCAATTTGGTTGGCAGTTAATGCCATGGCAAGATTGAGTAATTTTTTGACCTTATCCACCCTGACAAGGACGTTCGTGGAGCTGTGCAGTTCAGGGTGGACGAAAAGTTTTCTGGAGCCGTGCCTGGCTACTGGGGTTGCCCTATCCTTACGTAGCAGGTCACGGAGATGTCCCAATTCGCGAAGTTGGTCACGCGGTGTTTCACCGTCCAGGAAGAGTTCTCCTGGAAGAAGGAGGTTGGTACCGTAGGTAAGCTCTGCTGCCGAAGCACCCAGGTCCTCCTTAATACTTGTCCTCAGGCCGAGGAGGACGGTGGGAAGGGCGTCGGACCATTGGGTGTCGTTATGACACATGAGTGAGGCCTTGAGGGATCTATGCCAGCGCTCTATCATCCCATTGGATTGCGGGTGGTAGGCGGTGGTGCGACTTCTTTGGCAGCCAAGGAGATTTGTTAGCTGCCTGAATATTGTCGCCTCAAATTGTGAACCTCGGTCCGAAGTTAAGGTAGTTGGTACACCGAAGCGTGTGACCCAAGTTGAATAAAAGGCCTTGGCGACTGATTCGGCAATAACTGCCCGGAGAGGTGTCGCCTATGGCCATCGCGTGCAGCGATCCATCATAGTGAGGACATAAGAAAATCCTCTTGATGGAGTAAGCGGTCCCACTATGTCGATATGGACATGGGCGAAGCGTGCCGTGGGAAGCTTGAACTGTGATGGCTCCAGTACATTGTGTCGCGCTATTTTGCATCGTTGGCACTGGAGACAAGCACGGGCCCAACCGGTGAGGTTTTTGTTCATCCGGGGCCAAATGAATTTGCGACGGACAGCAGTGGCTGTCGCTCGGCCGCTGGGGTGGGCTGGGTTGTGGTAACAACCTTACGGGAATGTAAGGTCTAGCGGTTCCAGTGGAAACATCACACCAGATTTCGCCCAAAGGATCGCGGAGAGTGATTTTCTTTAGCTCAAGTGCCGTTTCCGCAGTTAGGAGGGACTTAAGCTGTTCGTCCTCCTGTTGAGCTAGGGCAACGTCAGTGTTGTTCAAGGCGGTACGCAAGTGAATCGTATCGATTCGAAAAAGGGCGTCCGCCGTGACGTTCTGTTTACCGGATATGTGCTTGATCTCCGTAGAATATTGCCCAATGGGGTCTAATTGACGCTCTTGTCGGGGGCAGGCATTTCCCGACTTCTTCCGGAACGCGTAGACCAGCGGCTTGTGGTCTGTTAGGATGGAGAGTGAGCGACCTTCTATCACATGACGGAAGTATTTAACAGCGCTGTAGATCGCGAGTAATTCACGGTCGTAGGCGCTGTAACGTCGCTCAGTAGGAATCAGCTTCCTTGAAAAGAAACCAAGTGGTTCCGGTCGGCCTTCGATGTCCTGTCCGATACGTCGCATTGGATGAAAAGTGCCGCTCCCTCGAGGAGGTATCGAAGTAAGGTGGCATTTGCCAATTGTTCTTTGGACAGTTGGAATGCTCGATCAGAGACTTCTGTCCAAATGATGGGGCGCTTATCATTGCGCTTAGCTCTTTTCAAAAATTCATTTAAGGAGCTTGAATTTGGGCAGCGTTCTTCAGCGTTGGACGATAGAAGTTAAGCATGCCCAGGAATCGACGGAGCTCACTTGCGTTAGTAGGACGTGGATACTTCCCGAGGGCCTCCACACGGTCTGGTAGTGGGCGAATGCCCTGGTTTTCAACGACATAACCCAGATAAGTTATTTGCTCCTTGGCGTATTGACACTTATCTGAGTTGATGACAAGACCGAATTCGCGGAGGCGCTCGAGGACTTGACGTAAGTGACGTTTGTGTTCGGCGTGGTCTGTGGAGGCGATGAGAATGTCATCAAGGTATGCGTGGCAGCAATTGAGACCACGTAATGCCGACTCGATATAGCGTTGGAATGTATGTGCAACATTCCTGAGGCCGAAAGTCATCACTTTGAACTCGAAGAGTCCGAAGGGTGTGATAACTGCGGTCTTGGGGATGTCTTCTGGTGCCACCGGAATTTGGTGGTAAGCCCTGGTGAGATCCAGGGTAGTGAAGACGTTGCAACCTCGTAGTTTATACGAAAAATCGTAGAGGTGTGCTATGGGGTATCTGTCCGGGACTGTTGCTGCGTTCAACAGCCGGTAATCACCGCATGGGTGCCACTCACCGGAACGTCTCTTCACTAAGTGAAGTGGGCTTGCCCAGGGGCTGTCTGACGGTTGACAGATAACTAGTTCGATCATATGATCGAATTCAGCACGTGCCGCGCGTGATTTCTCGGGAGCCAGTCGGCGAGGGCGCTGGCTTACCGGGGGACCTCGTGTTTCTATGTGATGAAACACAGTAGCTTTGTGGCGGCGCTGGTTAGGTAGAGGAACTGTTGTACGGGCAAATTCCTGTACCATGGCCTGAATTGGGTCAGTAATTTTTGTGGCCCTTGATGTTACCGCTGATGATGCCGGCAGGGGAAAGGGGGATGCGGTTGGAGCCACAAGCCTGTTGTGGGTCGTATCGACCAACAGGCTGTGTGCACCTAATAGGTCGGAACCTATCAGGGGTTCGTTAACATCCGCAATGACGAAACGCCAAGTGATCGGATGTCGAAGACCCAGTTGGAGTGTCAGCTTCTTTCGACCGTACGTAAGTATCGGTGAATTATTTGCGGCTGACAGTTTAAGGGCGGAGGGCACGCGATTGCGCGGAGCAAACGATCGCGGGAGGCCTTAGATATCGGCGCCGGTATCGACGGTAAAAGCGATATTCAGTTTGGGGTCCCGGATGGTTAGGCGACTTATAGCAGGGGTGCTGGCCGGTTGCGCGAGTGTATCGGTCGGCAAAATTAGTTTTAAAGGTCGTCCCTGATTGGTGGCTGGTTGCGTCCAACCACAGGGCGCCTTGCAATTAAATGCGCGATCACCGTATCGTTGGTGATTGGCGCACAAAGGGAGAGAGGCGACGTTGTTGGGCGTATTTTGCCTCTGAATGTTGCCGTTTTGTGAAGGCCGAGGTAGTGCTCGGCGAAAGTTGGCCCGTTGAGGGGCATTTTGGGAAGGTTGTTGCCGATCCAAGGGACGATTAGATACGGCACGATTCTGAGCGCCTCGTTGGTTGCTTCTCACCCCCGCGCGAATTTGATTTAAGTCGCGGAGGAATGAGGTCTGTAGCGCACGAAGGTCAGAAATGGTGACCTGAGCAGGAAAACTTCTCGGGCGGAATTCGTTGGGCCTGTCCTCTTGGGTCCGCTGTGTGACATTGGTTGAGGCAGGCCTTCTGAGATGTGGTGACGGAGAAGGTTGACGCACCGGAGCCGTCGGTGGGGCTGTTAGTGGCGGAAAAGGATGCCGTGTAGGCTGAGCGACGTGTTGAGAAACCGCCGCTACTTGGTACGCTGGAGGCTCAGACTGCTGGTCGTATTAGGTCGTACGAGATCCTGGTCCCCGCTATAGAGCGTAAATGGGTCAGGAAAAGGGACGGTCTCATTCCCGAAAGGTTGGTTTCGGCCGCCAAGCGTTGTTGCCACAAACTCCCGGGCTCGTCCCGAGCGTCGAGCAGAGTCTGGTTGGGTCGGTTAACGACACTGGGGGCATCGTGGAATGCCAGGGGAGCGGGTTGTGCTGTCGCTTCGTGGTGGGTAGCGACTTGTGCATCAGGGAAGTCGGCGTTGGAGGCGTCGTAAAACTCGATGGACTCGAGTTGTTCCTGATCCTCTTGGGGTGAGACGTTCCGAGCACGGGCCATCGCGTAATGGGGTAATGCCTAAAGGGTAGAGTCAAGTCAAAGTTCCTACGGAAGAAGTGGTAATAGATCGCCAGAGGACGCGAGGAGTGGGGAAAAAGGCCAATGTGGTAAAGGGAGTCGCAGGGAGTCGAGAGTGGAGTTAAAAGGGGTTCGTGCAGAGCTGTGGGATTACTTCGAGTAGCGAATAAGTGGTCGTGTGGAGTCGTGATATGAGTGTGCTTTTATGTTATTTAAAAGTTTATATAAAATGATAACTCCGCTTTATCTTTAAATAAGAACAACGAAAGGGACCAAGGCGAATCCCTTAAACAAAAATAAGAAAGAAAAATTACAAATATTACGATTGCGAGTGTATGTGTGTGACTTTCTGACTTACGTATTTGTTTTCTGTTAATTTTAGGCTCTTTTTTTTAACATTAAAAGAGAAGTTAGGAATTGCCGCAGCAATTTCATTAAAAGGGGCATATATTGCCTATACTCTAGTTTGTAACTTAGTACCCTGAAGGGGTTTACTAATGTATCAAATTATTAAATTACTAGGTAGGCAGTACAGTAATTAGCTTTAATTTGTCTCAAGCTTCTTTGTTTTTTGCAACTATAAATGTATAAACGTGTAATTAATTTCGGTTTACGTTATTATTTAATCCGTTTGGTTTGAAATTTGTCGCTAATCGGTAATTACTTTAATTCGTGAATGCGGAATTTCAAAAATTCTGTAGAATATCGTTTTACTTTATAGTGGGTTGTGTTGTACGCAGAAGGGGCTTTCAATTGTTTTATTTTTTGGTTTAAAATTCTTGGTGGCTATAGGTAATTTATGATACCAAATGTTAAGTAAATAATGTGTTTTGCGCGGCTTTCTTTAAGTAATTTTTATTTTCATGCGTTACAGTTCGGGTAGATACTGAATTCGTGTTTCGGTTTCTTTCTTTTTAATTTGATTTTTAATATTGTTTAATAATCTTTATTATTTTAATCTGAGGTTATAATTTGTATAAAAATGTAACATAATTGCAATTATTTTATTAATTCGGTTATTGGCTTTCCTTATCTAGTCTCGAAATAAAAATAGATCTACATGTGCAAATGTAGAACCAGCAAATTAGTCAACAGTAATTCTCCCTATATTAACTCTAAGGAAACACCGTATACAAAGGGAAAATATGTTTATGGTAATACATGAAAGAACTTATACCCTAGTAGGATATGATTCTTAGTTATCTTGTGTCTGAGGAATGTCCGTCTCACTTGATTTTCCAATAAGTTTTTTTACACGCTAATCTTGGGAAGTATGTACTTTGAAATTGTACACATTCATTAATAGGACAACGTAAAGGAAGAAAAAATAGAATTAAATTGATTGAACTTTGTTGCTATGGTTGTGATTTGAAAGTAAAAATACAATAATAAAAGTATTAATGGATAGAGATGAAAAACAGTAATAATTTTTTGATTACTGGAAACACTTGACACAAACTATTTGTTTTTTTTTTTCAAGGTAAGCGGCCCAGGTGGAGCGCGCACTAAAAAAGAAATGTTAAAGCAGTTGAGAGAAAAATGGTAACTTGCGGTTTATCCTTGGGAATTATTGCTGGTAGCAGGTCCGGGAAGTTGAGGCGGCGGCTGTAGCTAATCTGGAGGTCGTCACGGGGAATTAGCACTCGCACTGCACTGGTTACTGTTCTTAAATTAGAAGCGCGATTGTTCTAAACTGGTGGGTCCGATGTGGTTAATTGTTCTTTCGATTGCGTGTTCAAAGGTCGCGGTCGCCAATATGGGTATTTATCAATTTGGGTACAAAGATAACACACGGAAAGGTTAGCGTGTGTTGGTGGACATGTGCCATCCATTGTTCGGTCGAGGAAGCTCGGTTGATGCTGGATTGATGTCATGGCAAGATGATAATCTTGTCATGAATTATGTTTCCAGGTATGACCGCTCGAAGAGGGATTGGAACAGCCCTTAAAAAGGTAAGCTGCCTATGGGGTATTCATGTCACGGATAACCGAATTGATTTCAGCAATTTGGTTGGCAGTTAATGCCATGGCCAGATTGAGTAATCTTGCCGAAAATTCAACTTTCAGATAAGCTGTATTTGCTGATAATGGTGGGGTTCGAGCGATGCGTGGCTCTTCGGGCCCTGAAAGCCCCACAAAACCTTTTAACCAGTTATTGGAAACCCATAAGAAAAAATCCATTTATGAGTTCAAAAGACATACGAAAGGAAGTTTTTGGCGAGGACCCAAATAAACTTTCAGCACGCTCTATTAGAGAACGATTGACTGAGAGCCAGCTTTTTGGAAGATGGGCTAGAAAAAAACCATTGGTATAATTAAAAAACCGAAAGGCTAGGTTAGCTTTTGCCGGGGAACATGAGAATTGGAACATCTCACAGTGGAAAAAAAGTATTGTGGAGTGATGAAACAAAAATCAACAGAGGCGGTTCCGATGGAAAGCAATATGTTCGACGACCAAAAAATCAAGCATTCAACCCTAAATACACCACTGTCACCCTCAAACATGTAGGAGGAAGTATCATGCTATAGGGTTGTATGTCATACAGAGGAACCGGTCTGTTACATCGCATGGAAGCTATAATTTACGCCCAAAGGTACATTAATGTCCTTGAAGATGTAATGCTGCCCTCTGCAGATGGAGAATTGCCTGTGACAAGGAAATTTATGCAGGACCTGTGAGTAGGGCGTTAGAATATACTCACAGCTAGGCCAGCTTGTCGTAAGAGGCGACTAAAGGCCGAGTGGTAGCCGGGGTCCCAACGCCCTGTGCGCCCGGTGAAATACCACCCCATCAAGCTTTAGGCTCAGTGAAATGGCCGGGAGAAATCCCGGGCCATCTTTCGGAGCTTGGCTGATGGACCGGTTCGAGAAAATGTTGGTTAGGTGGTAGTCGGTCCCAAGGTGAGATACCACCCCGTCACGCTGTACATTCCGCGATATCGCCGAGAGAAATCTTCGACGGTGTTTCGGATGTGTGGCTGATGGCCCGGACTGACACGGGGATAAGTCATGATGGTGTCTTCTGATATAAAGAATTCCGGAGGTAAACTAGTCTCCCATTCAGATCTCCGGGGGGGACTATGTCAGGGGGGACTATGTCAGGGGGAACATCCTGCAGATATCATGATAAATAATGGAACTTTGAGAGGTTCGTCATCGCATAACCGGGCTAGCTCTCGAGGCTCGGCCCACGCTCGACTGGTGACGGCATTTTGTAACATCCGGGGGCATCGGTTTCACCAATACTAATGTAAACGCCGTCCACCAATATTTGCAAACAACGAAACCTGATATCCTGGCCCTAACTGAGACCCAGGTCGATTCGTCAACTGATTCGACATTTTTTCGTTGCTCAGAATACGACTTGCATTCGAGATTCCGTTTTAAGGACGGAGTCTGCTTCTTCGCACGGTCCGATCTGGCTTGCCAGAGGATGGAGGCGTTGGAGCCCTATATCATGGACATCATATGGTTGAGGGTCGTGCTGAGGAATTCCGTTAAATTTCTTTGTTGTCTTTACCGCTCCCCGAATGACGATCGACCGGCGACATTTTTCGAACATCTTTCATATACCGTCGACTGGAGACAGATCAGCCACCCAGCTTCTGAAATTATTGTCCTTGGCGATTTTAATGTGCACAATTCCGACTGGTTGTTACATTCTAACATTCTCCCCGAATGACGATCGACCGGCGACATTTTTCGAACATCTTTCATATACCGTCGACTGGATACAGATCAACCACTCAGCTTCTGAAATTATTGTCCTTGGCGATTTTAATGTGCACAATTCCGACTGGTTGTTACATTCTAACAGAACCGGCGAGGCTGGGAGGCTGGCGGAGATGTTTGCTGTAAGCCACAACTTGACTCAACTCGTGGGGGAACCAACGCTAGTGCCGGATGCCCGAGGCGATTATGCGAACACCCTGGATCTGTTTTTGACATCCGAACCGAGTATTTATACCGTAGAGGTTTCTGCGCCACTGGGAAACTCAGATCACTGATTGGTATCTGTCGCGCAAGCACTTGCATACCAAGCGAATAACCGGCCTAGGCAGCTTCGCCATGTATGGAAGTATGGGACTGCTAACTGTGACGATATGCGAGATTTCTTCGCATCCTTTCCATGATCGGAGGTGTGCTTCAGAAACTCCGATGTTAACGCTTGCGCGGAGTCGGTATCAGAGATTATTCTTCTAGGGATGGAGATGTATATTCCACATTCCATCAAACGAAGTTCGTCTGATAAACCTTGGTTTGACAAAAAATGCGAGCTGATTACAGCGGCAAAAAATAGAGCTTTTAAGCAATGGTGCGCCAATCCCACCGATGTTAACAGAACGAATTTTGTTAGAATCAGAAACGCGTGCAACCAGGCGATTGATACCGCGAAGAAGGCACACAACGACAGGGTGATCAATAAGCTCTTTCGGTGCCCAACTGGTTCGCGCTCCTTCTGGTCAATGGCAAAGGCTGTCAGCAGTAACTTTGCATCCTCCTCTTTCCCTCCGTTGGTGACAGACAGCGGGACGTTAGTCACGAATCCAAAAGATAAAGCTAATGTATTCGCGAATTTATTTTCCGCGAATTCAAACCTCGATCCCGGCCTTTTGGAGCGACATGTGATCTCGCCGGTACAGTCTTCCATGCGGGATGTGAGATTTCGTCCGCGCACTATTCACGGCATTCTACGTGACCTGGATTGTAGGAAGGCAACCGGCCCGGAGGGAATACCAGCAATAGTCCTTAAGAACTGTGCTCCAGAACTATCGCCGGTTCTTGGCAGACTCTTCCGCTTATCTTATGCACGGAGGACGTTTCCTGCCTGCTGGAAAATCGCTCGAGTTCAGCCAATTCCAAAGACGGGAAAAAAGTGTCTCCCACGAAATTACCGTCCGATACCATTACTGTCTATTTTATCTAAGGTAATGGAAAAAGTCATCAATACAGAGTTGGTTAAGTATTTGGAGTGCAACGGACTTCTGAATGATCGTCAATACGGATTCCGTGGCAGGCGGTCCATAGGAGACCGTTTGACACTTATAACCGATATATGGACATCTGCGATTGAACGGCATGGTGAGTCAAGGGCGGTCGCATTAGATATCTCCAAGGCTTTTGAACGCGTCTGGCACGGGGCATTGCTGAGCAAACTTTGTTCATATGGACTTTCCCAACAGCTTTGCGACTGGACGAAAAGCTTCCTCGAGAATCGATCGATCCGGGTTGTTGTGGACGGCGAGTGTTCGGATCTGTATCCTCTTAATTCGGGGGTGCCCCAAGGATCTATTTTGGCTCCAACCTTGTTCTTGCTTCAAATAAATGATTTGTGAGACAACGGATAACAAAGTGTTCAGTTTTGCGGATGATAGTACGCTTGTTTCCTCCTTTTCGAGTGATCGGCCGATTGGTGTATCAACGTCGCACCAGCTGAGATGTAGACAGATAGACTCTCTGAATCAGGATCTAGATAAAGTCCTGCAGTGGGAAAAGGCCAATCTTGTCGACTTCAACGCAACGAAGACCCAGTATACAACATTCACAAAGAAAACTGGATCATCGGTTCCACAGCTGATGATGAGTGGCCGGGCCCTCGAGGCTGGGGAAAGTTTGAAATTGCTCGGCGTCACAGGAAAACTGAGTTATCTTTTTAGAGCCAAGAAATACTTTACTCCGGCCCAACTTCTTCTCCTATATAAATCTCAAATTAGACCCGCGCTCGAATATTGCTCTCATGTTTGGAGCTCGGCTCCTAAACATACCCTCGACCTACTTGAGAGCGTACAAAGACGAGCGATCCGCCTGATCGGGGACTCGGCGCTGATGTCGGGACTACAATCGCTATCACATCGAAGGCGCGTGGCCGACTTTTGTCTGTTTTACAGATATTATCACGGGTGCTGTTCTTCGGAGATTCTTGGCATTGTTCCACGCAATTCGGTCTATATGCGCTCCACAAGACAATCCGACGGATCGCACCCGTTTGTGGTTCATCTCCCGACGGCGCGAACATCCCTGTATCAGAACTCGTTCCGTTACAGAGCGGGGAAGCTGTGGAACTGCCTTCCCACGCGAGTGTTCCCGGAGCGTTACAACCTGCAACTGTTCAAAAAGAACCGCAACAGTTATTTGATGGCATCTCGGGGCGCCCACTCGGCGCTATAGGTTCGCCTCTCCCGAGAGAAGTCTAATAAAAAACAAAAAAAAAAAAAGGACAAGACCCTAAGTATACCGCGAGAGCAACGAGAGCATGGTTTTCTAATAATTCTGTGGATGTCATCGATTGGCCTTCATGTAGCCCGGACCTAAACCCAATAGAAAACCTCTGGAACGAATTAAAAAGAGAAGTAAACAAGCATAAAATACGTAACTTGTATGAGATTGCTATGTGATTGCTATGATTGCTGTACAGCTTTCTTTCTTTCCCATATCTCGTTCAAATGTCTTAAAACAAAGCAAGAACATATAATTCCGTTTACTTTCAAACAAATTATTATATTTACCAACAAATATTTACGTTTAAAACGAAATTATTCAAAAAGAAACAAATCGTTCTTAATTAAATCGCTAGCTAGTTTTGTTTTACAAAACCTTTTGAATTTAATTTTATGTTTTTTTATAATTTTTTTGTATATATTATCTATATTTTAATTAATATACTAAAATACATATATAAAAAACCTTTTACAAACTGTTTATAGCAAAGAATTTTAATAAAAAATTATTGTAAACAAAATTTCTAGTATCGTTCTTACTTAGTTCGCCACAACTGTACATGGGTGGCCTGAAAAGTTTCCGACCTCAACATGAAGACAGCAACACTCGTCAATAAAAGCTAGTGAATGTAGTTGTGCATTTTTTAGCAGTTAGTCTCCAAAATTTCAACTATTTTAGACACGTAGTTTTTATTTGACAGTCCTTTGAGTGAGTCGATGTGAGTGTTTTTGTGAAAATGGACAAAATTGAGTATCGAGGTGCCACAAATTTTTTGTTTTTGAAAGGCAATACGCCTACGCAAATCAAAGATGAGTTGGACTCTGCACCATCATTTACCACAGTGAAATTTTGGGCAGCTGAATTTAAACCTGGCCGTGAAAACTTGGGAGAAGATGAACGTTCGGGCCGTCCAAAAACTGCAACAACTGACGATAACATCGCTGAAATTCACCAAATGGTGCCAGACGACCGCCGAATTAAAGTGAGAGAGATAGCAAAGGCTATGAAAATGTCCAACGTGTTTGTCACATATTAAATCAAGATTTAGGCATGAGAAGGCTGTCCGCGCGTTATGTGCCGCGTTTGCTCACGTTAGACCAAAAACGTGTTCGGATGAACATTTCCAACGCTCTGTTTGCGACGTTTAGGCACAATAAATCCGAGTTTTGGCGCCGATTAAAAACTGTCGATGAAACTTGGATACACCATTATACGCCCGAAACAAAAATACAGTCAAAACAGTGGAATGCAAAGGGGGAGTCGACTCCAAAAAAGCAAAAACTGTTACAGCCTTTGGTATTAATCACTTATATAATAGTTATATATTCTACATATTTATATAATAAATATGTAGCATATAAATAAAAGGTAAACAAAAACTGAGCTAACAAACGCTGTTAATTTTGTCTTTCATAATCTGCCCAATTTTATGCCAACAAACCTTCAGATTTCGTCGAAGCTGTGCTTCAATATCATTAACATTGATGTAGGTACAGATACAAGCATGCCTTCAATTGACCAATGAGACGAGAGCTGGGTAACATATTGCAAATTCATTCATTCAACATATTTCATTGATTGGGGTGCACTTTAAGATGTAATAACAAAGGCATCACGCCTACGCTTATAAAGTAACGATTGGCAAAATGTATAAGGTCACTTTGGTAAGCTTTTTATCTCCAAACCGGATTACAGGTATAAGAGGAAAGGGACATAAATGTATGCTAATTTTAACAGGCCAACATTCTTCGCAGAAGTAAGATTTGATGTTTTGAAGTTATTATGTTGCTAATTCTTGAGCCATGGGCTGCTGTTAATTGAATGTATATTTTACTACAACTTGCAATATTTTACTTCCAGATTTCCGGTCAAAGTTACGCAACTTAAAAAGAAAGTGAAATAACAGCAAATTCTCCAATTTCTAATTTCCCGTCACGTCTTTCTTCCTTAAGCATATGCTCCGGGTGAAGATTTACATTTTTAGAGGTTTTTATATATAAACCGATAACGAGTTTCGACGGCGCTTCATTAAGTGATGCCCGAGTGCAAAATGCGAACAGTTTTATTACATCTTGTGGTAGTCATCTTCAGTCTATGTGTCTACACCGGACAAACGACTGAGACTAACAGAAATCAAAAACTAACAACAGGTGAGTTATCTGAACTTAGATAGTGTTTTAAATTACCTTACAACACATTTATTTTTAAGATCGTAATTCAGAACGACGGTTTCTGAGCTACTTGCAAAGGTGGTTCACTGGGCGGCAAGAAAAAAATAAAGAGGTCGCAGTGAACTACCTACCAGTTTTTGTTCCCATACAAATTCAGCCAGAACGCAAGGTATCTGACAACCTCTATGGACCAATGGTTCAGAACAGGGATAATATAAGTCCACAACAACAGGAGTTTATTAATCAAATCTTCTATCGGTACATCTTTCCAAGACTCGTAAATCAGTTCGGAGATCAAAGTACAGAACGACCCGGGCATGACCAAACCCTATATTATGAAATAGACAACGAGTCTGATGATGCTGAAAACGATGACCGCGATGACTACGCACATTCTAAGATAAAGAAATCGCAAAAAAAGAGGTTTTTGAACAGGAAGTGAAAGACTGGATAGCATTTAGTGGTTTCTGAATAAGTTGATCGAAAAAAAATATAATTTATTGAATTAGTACTTAATAATTAAACTCTTTTCTTTATCATAATCTTTGTGTTATAATACGAGGTGAGGTCAAAAAGCAGCACTTTTTCATGGGTCGTCTGAGGTACTCTAGTCTTATGAAGATTTCTAAGATATTCAGTTTAAAATTCACAAATAATAATAAACTAATAATCTTCATTCAAAACGCTGTGTCCAAAATATCCTCTGTTTTGTGTGTTCATTCACACAAAACTGACCGCATTGTGTTAAATATTGGTTGTCTTATGATCGACAGAAAACCTAGGGCCTAACTATCTGGTTTAACTTTGAAATCTTCGGCAATTTAACACTAACAAGACAGGAAATGTGATGCACAAATATTTGAACTGCACAAAGTCATCAATTAGCGTTTTACATTTCGCCACCCCAAAAAGGCATCAAGACAAGGGCTTCTTCTTGTTTTAAGTTTTCATCATCATCATCATCGGCACTACAACCGAGATCCGGTATTGGCCGTATTTGACAAATCTCTCCACCGGTCCCGATTTCAAGCCGATGTCATCCAGTTTGGCACTCCCAGGCTCTGGGCGTCCTGGTCTACGCCATCCCTCAATCGCAGGCAAGGTCTGCCGCGCTGCCTCCTTCCATACATCCTGCCACAAAGGACTTTCCGGGCAGGCTCCTCTTCGCTCATTCGAGCTAGGTGTCCCGCCCACCGGAGTCTACCGAGCTTGATTTTTCTTACAATATTAGCTTCAAGGTAGATTGCGTACAACTCATGGTTGTAGCGTCTCCGGAATCGACCTCCCTCACATACGGGGCCAACAATTCTCCTTAAGACCTTTCTCTCGAACGCGGCCAAGAGCTCAGAGTGCCTTTTATTAAGCACCCAGGTCTTGGATCCATACATGAGTACTGGTAAGACCATGGTCTTGTACAGTAGTAGCTTGGATGTTCTTGTGGGGAGGTGAGGTATTATGCCGGACATGGGCACACGGTTCACTTCACTCCCCATCACTAATCGATTTGGCGAAAGAAAACACCAACAAGGAACGACGATCCGTACCGAACACCGCAGTAAAATGCTCGCCAAGAGCAAAAGTCACACACCGGAGAAATTAATTGAAACGCACTGGTGAACTTATTAATGATAATGTTTCTTTATTAAGTGAGTTTACAAAAAAAAAATATGCACTATTAATGTCTCCGCTAATGTAGACATCACACTTTATCGGACTATCAAGTTTACCAGCACTTCACAACGACTCATAGATAACCCACCCTACCGGCGCCGGTACGGTGGATGGCAGGCGACCCGACCGCCACGGAGATTGAATTACGACTCAACCGATATCCTCTCCAATAAGGATATCGTTTTTACCTAACACCAGAGACACGTAAAGTCTCTCTTGGTGGTATAGGAAACCAGATCTTGTGATAAAGGTCATGGCAGTATGTGTGGTGATCGTTCAGATCGATGCTATTCACACGTGCTTGACAGCAGTGGAACAACGAAACAGGCAGGCGGCAAAGACAAAAGGAAGAAAATGACCAAATGCACCGTTGGTAATGCGGGTCATTGTTTACACGATGCTTCGTCGCTATTTTCGACGTTGGGAGAAAAAAGGTGCTAAAAGCAAATTGGATGTTTATGGCATCTCTGGCTGCAGTAGAAACCGGGTTCATGTTTGCATTAGGAAATGCTGGAGAATTTGGTTTCAGCGTCTATTGCGCTAATTATATGCAGCTGCTTGGGTTGTTTATTGATAAGACAAACAAAAAAGGTTGCCAGGCAATGTGTCTGAAAAGGTACATGACGCGGCTGGGAAAATAGACGGCGCAATATTTATGGTCCCTGTCATGACGGTTACATTGAATGCAATCCGAATTATTTTGTTTACAGGAATTTGTCTGGTACCGAATTGGTTTAGAATACCAAATAAGCAAACAAAGAAATCTTACGGAAAATTGTAGGCGAAGGGATGCATGAGAAGGGATGCATGAGAAGGTAGATTTTCTTTATAGGGATTTTAAGATTATAGGTGGTGATCTATATAATGCGTGAAGCATTTACAGGTACTAATACTGTTGCATTAGCATACTTAAGGGAGTTGGGTAGTAGTTATGGGGTATTTTTCAGGTAAGTAGAACGGCGGAACCGCTACATTTTGGATAAATTTCGGGATTTAAAGAGCCTTGATAGACCATAGTAGGCTTTGTTGGATTTAATCAGCCGTTCGCGTATTTCTTCTTCCATATTGTTATCGGCTGATACTATTCACCCAAGGTAGTTAAAGGATTGCACTACTTCGATTTCGTGCTCCACTACCCTGATAGTTTGACCAATGTTAGGTCTTCTCTTCGCAGAAGTTGCCACCATGTACTTAGTTTTTCCCTCATTAATGTGCAGTCCCAGTTTTTGTGCCGCCTGCTCGATCTGGGTGAAGGATTCCTGTACCGCCGATTCGGTTCTACCGATGATGTCGATGTCATCTGCGTAGGCAAGTATCTGGCTGGACTTGGTGACAATAGTCCCTCTAGTTGTAACGCCAGAGTCACGGATTGCTTTCTCCAACGCCAGGTTGAAGAGGAGGCAGGCCAGACCGTCCCCTTGTCGGACTCCATTATAGATGTTTATTGGTTTGGACAGCAATCCCGCTACTTTTACCTGACTAGTTACGTTGGTTATGGTCAACCTACAAAGTCGTATCAATTTGTTTGGAATGCCGAATTCTCTCATGGCATTATATAGTTCTACCCTGGCTATGCTGTCGTGGGCGGCCTTAAAGTCTATAAACAGATGGTATAATGGAATCCTAAATTCCTGACATTTTTCCATCGCCTGCCTAAGGGTGAATATCTGATCAATTGCTGATTTGCCTGGGATGAAGCCATACTGATATTGACCAATGATGGCTGTAGCGTATGGGGCTATCCGGTCTTGTAGGATAGTGGAGAATATCTTATAGGCGGTACTCAGCAATATTATACCCCTATAGTTGCTGCACAGTGTGATATCTCCTTTCTTATGTATGGGGCAAATTATTCCACGACGCCAATCTTCCGGCATCTCCTCTTGCCCCCATACGTGCACAACGATCTCATGAATTGCGTGATGTAACGCTGTCCCTCTTTGTTTAATCAGCTCAGTTGGTATGCCATCAGCTCCAGGGGCTTTATTTGATTTTAGCTGTCTAATGGCTTTTAATGTTTCCTCAATGCTTGGTGGCGGCAGCATTTGGTCTTGGTCTTGCATTGGTGGAGCCTCCAATTCTTCTGTGAGCTGACCATTTAGCAATTCATTGAAGTGCACTTCCCATCGCTCCAGAATGCCTTCAGGATCGGTGATCAGATTACCCTCTTTATCCTTGCAGTAAGTGCAGCGTGGTGTGTACCGCGTCACGCTGCGGATTATTTGGTAGAACTTTCGTGCCTGGTGCGGACCTCGCTCTCTACTTTTCTCTATTTCACAGACAAGGTTTTTTTCCCAGGCAATTTTCTTTTGTCTGTGAAGTTTTTTTTTCAGATCTTCTTAGCTCTTTGTGTTTCTCCTCGCGTACCCGCGTCCTATGAGACTGCTACATTGCCCGGTATGCAGCATTCTTACGCTTAGTCGCTAGTTTGCACTCATCATCAAACCAGTCGTTCTGATCTCTACGAGTACTGCCTAAGATGGAGTTGGCAGTACTAATGACAGTATTCTTAAGGCGTGTGCATTTCTCTTCTACGGCCGGCATTCTGTCCCCAGGACTTACTCTCCCTCCGCCGAGCTCTTCGAGGGCGAGTCTTAACGCATGACCAAAGGTGTTACTGGTATTCTCATTGCGTAAGGCAGCCGTGTTGATTCGAAGCTGATCCGCGGATGCAATACGTCTCCGTAAGGCAATCCGCGCTCGGAAAACTGTACCAACAAGATAGTGATCTGATAGTCGTCAGGCTCGAGGAGTGGCGGCGATCTATCAGCACGTGGTCAATTTAGTTGCGAGTGGCTCCATCAGGTGATACCCAGGTGGCTTTGTGGATATCTTTACGCGAGCTAACACCTCCCACATAATGTATTAGATATACCTATGCATTACTCTAGTTCAAACCCCAAACAAATCTCTGTACATAATAACCCTTGTATTTTAAACCCCAAATATCTTTATTATTAATCTCAACCTTATGATGCCTATATATACATACAATCCAATTTAATCTTTTCCATATTGCAAACCAAATACTGCATAAATATTGTACAAATACCATACTCACCCGAACTCGCATTATCAAAACATAGTCAAAGGATACCGACGATAATAAAACCAATCGATGCTGCCAAGACATCCCTAATCGTAAGACAAATAATCAACACATGGCCCAGTACAGCAACTCAATCCAATCTATCTCAAGACAAACAATCAACGAATTTCCATGACGGACACATCAACAAATAGACCGAACTACACACTCAACCTTATCGCAATTCGAGGCATAAATACCGCCACCGAAGAGGAACCGAGACGATTGATTTCCCAGCCGTGCAGGAGCACACTCATGGTCATTTAATATTAATCAAAATAAAATAGTTTAGAAAAAAAACACCAAAAACACCAGCACCGACATTCGGTCATTAATAAATTGCACATCTTTTACATGGGACGTAATCTTCTTGCTTATGATGAAGCCAGTTCCGAGGTTATGTGTATCGGTACCTCCACACACCAGTGTAAACCCGTTGGTTTCGATTACTTGATGTGGGAGTCGAACTTCCTGAAGCGCGACGATGTCCATTTTATATGTTTCGCGTTTTCTATGACCGTCTGTATCGCGCCTGGTTTATATAACGTTCGAACATTTCACGTACCGACGCGTATATCCCGCTTTTTCAGTTTTCCCCTTCTTTTTGCCGAGTCGGTGTTTTCTTGATGATTTTTTCCCTTATGGTAGTGTCGGCTCATCACACCTACGCCTACCGGGTTATTCGTGGGATTGTTTTTTGTATATTGGTTATTCATTTTTGATCCCACGAGACTTGGGGTTTCAAATAGTCCGCCACATCAGAGCTCCGTTTTGATGTGGTAAGGTCTGCTTACTGCTCTGATTCGACCCGGTGTCAGAGAGGCGCCGTTATAATACAGCCGGTATACCCCTGGCTGCAAACCATCCAATGGGCACGGTGACGCGTAACACCCCGGATTAGAGGTGGTAGATCTTTGTGTGTTACTCCTCGCTAGCCTGTCTGACATGGGTGACCCTACTGGAAGCATATGCTTCCGTCAGCATAGCCTGAGTGATTCATTGTACTTTAAGCCCCCGCACCACGTCAAGGTTTCTACCAAGCGGGTGGGAATTGCTGTCCTAAAACTCTTAAATACTAGTTGTAAAATATAAATGTATATCATATATATGAAACTAACTTGCCCGTTGCACGGTGCTGGTGGTTTTTTCTTGTTTGGTGACTATGGAAGATGTTCCTACCGGTGACGTCGCGGGGTAGGTATTTTTGATGTTTCTTTGTTTCTTTTTCATGAGGAGGAAAAAGTATTTAGTGTAAACGTGGTCTCAGAGCGTGCAGTGCTCGCGTTTAGGCGTCCGTTTCATACGTTTTTTAACGGTAAATTTTTCTAATATAATGTTTAAAAACGTTAAAGGTTCGCGTAAGTCGGGGGTGCGTCCAGGGAGTCGATATAAAAAACGAAAAGGATTTATGGGAACTGTAAATGAACTGGAAACGGAGTATGCGACTACATCGGCACAAAAATTGGCCACATCGCCCGACTTCGCTCCAACGGTCACAGTGGCGGCAGCATACGTGATGTTACATTTTTTTCAGTTTTTTCCGAACTTTCAAACATTAAAAAGTGTAAAAACTGTGACGGTTCGATAAACTTTTCAGAAAAATCTGAGAAAGGCCTAGGATTCAAACTGATCGTCGAATGCAACTGTGGTGAGAGGGTCATCGAGTCCTGTCCACGAATCGCCAACAAAGCTTACGAAATTAATCGTAGAATAGTATTCGTAATGCGCATCTTGGGTGTCGGGTTGAATGGATTACATTGTTTCACTTCACTGATGGATATTGGCGAATTTACGAAACACATCTACTACGCTGCTCTCGATAATGCACACACCGCTTGTACCGGCGTTTTTTCTTCCGTGATAAAAAAGGCTAGCAAAGAAGAAAAAGAAAAACCTGATGAAAGTGAAGATAAAAAATGTACTGCTTCTGGAGCTGGTAGTTGGAGCAACAGGGGTCATACTGCTAATTATGGCGTTATGACATTGATCGGCAACAAAACAAACAAAGTTCTCGATCTTACTGTGAAATCGCGTTATTGCCAAGGCTGCAACCTTATGAAAACAAAGAAAGGTACCCCTGAATATGATACTTGGTGGGATGAGCACGAGCCAGTTTGCACATTGGATCACAATGGAAGTTCGGGTTAAATGGAGCCCGACGGAATGTTAGAGTTGTTCGAGTACGCTTTTGATCTGCACGGCCGCATTTATGAAAGGTACGTTGAAGACGGGGATGTAAAAATAATGAATGCGTTGCAGAAATCATTTCCAAATGTTGTAAAGGCCGAGTGTATCAATCACGTGGGAAAGCGAATCGGTTCGCAATTACGCGGTGTCATAAAAAAAGCAAAAAAAAGAACAATTAGGAGGAGCTGGTCCTGGAAAACTTACGGGAAACATGATAACAGAACTGACGTCTTATTACGAACTTGCGATTAGATGCAATGCTCGCTCTGCTGAAGAAATGGCGAAAGAAAGTTGGGCAACATACTACCACAAAATATCAACCGATGAAAATCCGCAACATCTAAACTGTCCAGAGGGCCCGGAGTCATGGTGCAAATGGAAACGCGCGGAAGCTGCGAATGAGCTGTCAAAGTTCCACCACGACAAACCTCCCTTGGATCCTAAAGTACGAACAGCTATTTACCCAGTTTACGTAAAACTGACAGATCCCGATTTGTTAAAAAAATGCGAGAGAGGTTTCATGCAAAATAACAACGATAGGTTGAATGTTACTATCTGGCAAATGACGCCACAACGCACACACAGTGGTAAGAAAATCATTGAAGTTGCGACTCTTACCGCAGCTTGTATGTTTTATTTTTTTATTTTTTTATTAGACTTCTCTCGGGAGAGGCGAACCTATAGCGCCGAGTGGGCGCCCCGAGATGTTATCAAATAACATGTTGCAGTTCTTTTTGAACAGTTGCAGGTTGTAACGCTCCGGGAACACTTGCGTGGGAAGGGAGTTCCACAGCTTCCCCGCTCTGTAACGGAACGAGTTCTGATACAGGGATGTTCGCGCCGTCGGGAGATGAACCACAAACGGGTGCGATCCATCGGATTGTCTTGTGGAACGCATATAAGCCGAATTGGGCGGAACAATACCAAGAATCTCCGAAGAACAGCACCCGTGATAATATCTGTAAAACAGACAGAGGTCGGCTACGCGCCTTCGAAGTGATAGCGACTGTAGTCCCGACGCCAGCGCCGAGTCCCTGATCAGGCGAATCGCTCGTCTCTGTACGCTCTCAAGTAGGTCGAGGGTATGTTTAGGAGCCGAGCTCCAAACATGAGAGCAATATTCGAGCGCGGGTCTAATTTGGGATTTATATAGGAGAAGAAGTTGGGACGGAGTAAAATATTTCTTGGCTCTAAAAATATAACTCAGTTTCCCTGACGCTGATCTGGACACGTGTTTATGCCATGATACATTCCACAGACCGTGACGCCGAGCAATCTCAAACTTTCCCCAGCCTCGAGGGCCCGGCCGTTCATCATCAGCTGTGGAACCGATGATCCAGTTTTCTTTGTGAATGTTGTATACTGTGTCTTCGCTGCATTGAAGTCGACGAGATTGACCCTGTGTGGGTTCTCTATATCACACGGAGAACCAACCCACAACCCTAACCTGCAAACATGCAAAAACCCTCTCCGCAATAGCATACATCTCACCAATCCGCAATAAAAACCATTTTCCAAACTCCAAACAGAATATAATCCAACAGAATATATTCTAATCATCCGCGCATCCATTTTCCCAAAATTGCTTCGGTCAATTCTCCACTTAATTCATATTTCCTCTTTGTGACCAAGCAATCTTAATTTCCCCGAAATTCATATGCCTTAACAAAACGCATATCCAAATCCTCAACGGAACATTAACAGCTAACCAAGCCGCGCACATTTCCCCGAAATCACTTCGGTTAACATTTCTCCCAAATAATATTCCTTGCTTGCACCCAAGCCATTCCAATTTCCTCCGAAAATGCATGCCCATACTTGCTCGCGTCCCCAAAGCCAATTTCCCGGTACACCCAACCAACGAATTCAACCCAGCCTGTACGGCCAGAATTCGCTGGAACTGAGTTCTTATGCGAGCATAGCAACTCCTCCAAAACTCCTCGTAATTGGCAGCGAGCCTAATTTCGCTATGACGCACCGCCACGACGCATTGAACGAATTATTTTCATTCTTATTCCAATCGTTGTCCAACCACCACAGAGTGCGCTTCGTTCCCTCTTACTTGCCCCGTAGTGTGCGGTTTTCAGTGCCAAGCCTCCATCGGAGTTCAAAGCCCCAAGAATCCCGCGCCGGTATATTGATCAAAGAAAGGGATTTAATAAACAATATAACGCTAGTTGTAAAACCAGTGATCGCGGCCGCGGAGGATTTAGTAAACGATGTAATACTAGTTGTAAAACAAATGATCGTGGATACAGGGCAAACCCAAAGTGCGGATATCACCAGGGAATAAAGACCAATTATAACTAAGCAAATCCGAGTGTTTTATTTGTAGTGTTTACGCCTCGCGGAGGACAGTTTCGCATCGAATTTTCAAGTGCTCGTGACGTGCCCGAAGTGCGACCGTCCAGCGGACGGCTACCAGCGAATAATTTCACGGCACGACCCGATCAATCAAACCCTTGGAATAGTTGCAAACGATCCAGACTGATTCAGCGGTGACTTTACCTTGGTTGTGAGGTCTAAACAAAAGGGAAGGTAAGAATAGAGGACCGACAAGACATTAACATTTAAACTACGCCGCTGTGTTTTCTTTCGTGGCTTGTCCCCTTGGTGACAACCCCTCGTGTAAAAATCGTTGGTGGGTGAAAGTGAACCCCGTGTCGTGCGCCGGCACCTGCCCATTACACCCCACAGCCCTTCCCCACTGCAGGACTTTATCCAGATCCCGATTCAGAGAGTCGATCTGTCTACATCTCAGCTGGTGCGACGTTGATGCACCAATCGGCGATCACTCGAAAAGGAGGAAACAAGCATACTATCGTCCGCAAAACTGAACACTTTGTTATCCGTTGTCTCCAACAAATCATTTATGTGAAGCAAGAACCAGGTTGGAGCCAAAATAGATCCTTGGGGCACCCCCGAATTAACAGGATACAGATCCGAACACTCGCCGTCCACAACAACCCGGATCGATCGATTCTCGAGGAAGCTCCTCGTCCAGTCGCAAAGCTGTTGGGAAAGTCCATATGAACAAAGTTTGCTCAGCAATGCCCCGTGCCAGACGCGGCCAAAAGCCTTGGAGATATCCAATGCGACCGCCCTTGACTCACCATGCCGTTCAATCGCGGATGTCCATATATCGGTTATAAGTGTCAAAAGGTCTCCTGTGGACCGCCTGCCACGGAATCCGTATTGACGATCATTCAAAAGACCGTTGCACTCCAAATACTTAACCGACTCTGTATTGATGACTTTTTCCATTACCTTAGATAAAATAGACAGTACTGCTATCGGACGGTAATTTTGTGGGAGACACTTTTTTCCCCTCTTTGGGATTGGCTGAACTCGAGCGATTTTCCAGCAGGCAGGGAAGGTCCTCCGTGCATAAGATAAGCGGAAGAGTCTGCCAAGAACCGGCGATAGTTCTGGAGCACAGTTCTTAAGGACTATTGCTGGTATTCCGTTCGGGCCGGTTGCCTTCCTACAATCCAGGTCACGTAGAATGCGTTGAATAGTGCGCGGATGAAATCTCACATCCCGCATGGAAGACTGTACCGGCGAGATCACAGGTGGCTCCAAAAGGCCAGGATCGAGGTTTGAATTCGCCGAAAATAAATTCGGGAACACATTAGCTTTATCCTTTGGATTCGTGACTAACGTCCCGCTGTCTGTCACCAACGGAGGGAAAGAGGAGGATGCGAAGTTACCGCTGATAGCTTTTGCCATTGACCAGAAGGAGCGCGAACCAGTTGGGCACCGAAGGAGCTTATTGATCACCCTGTCGTTGTGAGCCTTCTTCGCGGTTGTACGCGTTTCTGATTCTAACAAAATTCGTTCTGTTAACATCGCTGGGATTGGAGCGCCATTGCTTAAAAGCTCTATTTTTAGCGGCTGTAATCAGCTCGCATTTTTTGTCAAACCAAGGTTTATCAGACGAACTTCGTTTGATGGAATGTGGAATATACATCTCCATCCCCAGAAGAATAATCTCTGATACCGCCTCCGCGCAAGCGTTAACATCGGAGTTTCTGAAGCACACGTCCGACCATGGAAAGGATGCGAAGAAATCTCGCATATCGTCCCAGTTAGCAGCCCCATACTCCCATACATGGCGAAGCTGCCTAGGCCGGTTATTCGCTTGATATGCAAGTGCTTGTGCGACAGATACCAAGCAGTGACCCCAGTGGCGCAGAAACCTCTACGGTATAAATACTCTGTGCGGATGTCAAAAACAGATCCAGGGTGTTCGCATAATCGCCTCGGGCATCCGGCACTCGCGTTGGTTCACCCACGAGTTGAGTCAAGTTGTGGCTTACAGCAATCATCTCCGCCAGCCTCCCATCTTCGTCGGTTCTGTTAGAATGTAACAACCAGTCGGAATTGTGCACATTCAAATCGCCAAGGACAATAATTTCAGAAACTGGGTGGTTGATCTGTATCCAGTCGACGGTATATGAAAGATGTTTGAAAAATTTCGCCGGTCGATCGTCATTCGGGGAGCGGTAAAGACAAAAAAGAAATTTAACGGAATTACTCAGCACGACCCTCAACCATATGATGTCCTGTTATTGGGTTCCAATGCTTCCATTCTCTGGCAAGCCAGATCAGACCGCGCGAAGACGCAGACTTCGCCCTTAAAACGGAATCTCGAATGTAAATCGTATCCTGAGCAACGAAGATATGTCGAATCAGTTGACGAATCGACCTGGGTCTCAGTTAGGGCAAGGATATCAGGTTTCGTTGTTTGCAAATATTGGTGGACGACGTTTACATTCGTATTGGTGAAACCGATGCCCCTGATGTTACAAAATGCCGTCACCAGTTGAGCGTGGGCCGAGCCTCGAGAGCAAGTCCGGTTATGCGATGACGAACCTCTTAAAGTTCCATTATTTATCATGATATCTGCACGATGTTCCCCCTGACATAGTCCCGCATGGAGATCCGAATGGGAGACTAGTTTGCCTCCGGAATTCTTTATATCAGAAGGTACCATCATGACTTATCCCCGTGTCAGTCCGGGCCATCAGCCACACATCCGAAACACCGTCGAAGATTTCTCTCGGCGATATTACGGAATGTACAGCGTGACGGGGTGGTATCTCACCTTGGGACCGACTACCACCTAACCAACATTTTCTCGAACCGGTCCATCAGCCAAGCTGCGAAAGATGGCCAGGAATTTCTCCCGACCATTTCACGGAGCCTAAAGCTTGATGGGGTGGTATTTCAGTAGGCGCACAGGGCGTTGGGACCCCGGCTACCACTCGGCCTTTAGTCGCCTCTTACGACAAGCTGGCCTAGCTGTGAGTATATTCTAACGCCCTACTCACAGGGCGTTTTTACCGGTATTGCTAATAATGCAAGTCGTGGACATCAAAATTGGGTACGCTGCGCGAGCGTTTGCGAACGAGGGGGACAGAGATCGGCTGCAAGACGCTGACCGCAGCCTAGTATACAACTCGCACGAGTCACGTACAGCGAGGAAAAAGGCGAAAATGCAACTGGAGGACCAATTCGAAATCGTGGAAGGAATTGTTTATGGTCCAGGAATAAATGTCTAGCTGTTAGTATAAAAAAATCCCGATGATTTCATGAAAAAAAATCACTTTTATCTTTTATCTTCAAACTTTGAATGCGTTTTTCTCGAAACGACTTTTTTGAGTGCGGTGTTTGCGATAATATGAAAACGGTGAATGCGATTCTTATGAAAGTGCGGACACATAATTTTAACAAGCACACGCAAATTGTGAGTGAATTACTTTTTTATTTATTTATTTATTTTTTAGTTATAACTAAAAAATAGAGCAAAAAGGGCCGAAAAATCAATTTTTTTTTCAATAGTCGGCCACTTTGTTGTTTTTTTATCAATTTTAAAATTTTTTTCACTCACATTGGGCTAAATGTATTTAAGTTCAATAAACTTTTTGCATTTTTTTTGTAATTTTTCACCGGGGACGAAAATAATCCCTACACGAGCAGAACGTATGGCTAACTTTGAACACCTGGGAGGGGTTCCGGTTCCGGAGTGATTTGACAAAATTTACAAACGTAGTCGAAAGATGAATAAAATGTTAAAAAAAAATTGTTGTTATATCTTTAATACTTTCTCTTAAAAAAAATTATGAAAATAACCTATATTTTGACCCGACAAACCGGAATGCCCATTTAAAGAACACAATAGATGTTTAAAAAACAATGCATAAAATTCTTTCCGCACCACACAACTTATGTCACATGACCACCTGTACAAATACTCGTTATCGGATGCATATACATCCCTTTATTTACTTAGGTTTTTATATTTCTTGATATACGGATAACGACAAATGCCAAATCCGTCTTATTTTGCTTAAAATAGGCAAGTCTGATGACAATTCATAAAGTAGTTATCTTCGCCTAATATGTCGCCAACAGTAAAAGAGATGTCAAGAAGTAGTTTTCAAAAGTGTGCCTAGTCTAAACCGTAAACGCAATTGAGAATATACCATATTATTTATTTAAAAACTGAAAACACTGTTTAAATTAATTTGAACGTGCAACAACCTAATCTATTAAAAACAAAATTAAGAGAAATGCAGTTGGAAACCACCCTGTTAGGTCCGTTCATCACATGCGCACTGCAAAACCTTATTCACCAAATCCACCACCCCACTTTCCAAAAACTGTTTGTCCTCTTCAAATTTCACACTAGATCAGTTGTTGAAATCTGGATGTTGTGTACGGTAAAGTGTTTTGGGTTATTTCGGGTCGTTCCCCGTATAATTCTATAAATAAAAACAAAAATTAAGCAATCGACTGCCTTTGCTTATAGTGTGACTTGTTTAAGTGTATACGCTCCCCTTAAAGTACCATTGTGTAAAGTCAAGTCGGATAAATTCGCGCACGCCGAAGGATTTCCTCCCGGATGGAATAAATAAATAATGATTTTCTAGAAGAAAATAAATAACAATTTAAGGTAAATATTTCGTATTTCTGATGAATATGCGTTTACAATTTAGCCCGCGTTTAAATAAATTAGCTGTAAGAGGAAATTGATCTTCTGTCGTTCGGCATATGGGAATGGGCAGTAAATGTGCCTGGTGCAATGACTGCATTGATTTTTATTTCTCACGAAGGGACGGTGCAAGCGAATGACCTTCCGAAGTTCCCTTTTCCGTCAACTCCTTGCCTGTGTTTCAGGACAACCCTTAATAATAACTATAATTATCGCACCCTTAAACGTTGCTCGTGTGTTATGTAGCACATGTCCTTTTCAACATTTTCCTATTAGTAAAGTATTCATGTCAACAAACGAGGTAGTATCGACGTTTCTTTTTTTTTTTTTTTTGGGAGAAAAGGTTCAAATGTAACTGGTTCAAGGTTTCCTCCCACCATTTCGAGCACATTCGGTTGTACCTGGTGGATGAGATGTAGCTTTATGTTGTAAGCTATATTTAGAATGCTGTTAGTGAAATATTGAGACGAGAATTCCAAATAAGTTCTCAGATATTTTTTTAGCAAATCAATAAAGAGTAATTTAAGAACAGCGATTTCAATGTATCTTACAACCGCCGCGTTTTCACGACTATTTAGCGCCACATGACGTACCCCATGCTTAATATGAGTTCCCCGATGTTCTATGTTTGGATGGTACACTTGCAATATTGTACCATCACCCCAATGGTTTAATATCAGGGTCAACCGAAATATATGTGTGGTATTTTAAAGTAGTGTGTTAAATTTAAAATGATCGATTTATAGCAAATTCGTATCCACCGTATAAAATTGGCCTCTCATTTAAATACATTTGAAATAAGATGCTACTGGTAAATATGTAACTGGCGATTTGTTCAGGACACGCCTCAAATACTTTGCGTAACATTCTTTATTAGTTGCTTCGGTAAGTCAAAAACGTGTGAACATTTTTCAAAAACATTTCTCCACCTGTAAACGTCACGAAATAAAACCCAATTTGCTTAGGGCATGAAACGTCTGAAATAAATAAGAGGTTTCAAAGCTAGTAATTTAAAAAAAAAATGGGTGGCGAGAGGGCCGACTTTAGCGAGACAAGGACAGATGTGTCCTTCATCTTGTCTCTGACTTCTGGTCATCTGGCGATAACCAGAATCACCCACATCCGTGACGATGTTGGGCTCGGTCTCGCGATATCTGAAAAGAAAAGAAAAAAAAGTGGGGGTATCCAAGGATAGTGTGGACAGTGTTAGTCCAGGTGTTCTCTTACTACTTGTATAGAGGGATGGTGGGAAAGAAATCGTACAAGACCGGTAGGTCTTGGGTGCGGTAGTAAACGCAAATCACGTCTTTGGCGTCTGATGATCTGCGCTTTGGTCGGTGTGTATGTTTGTGCCGTTGTGGCGACTCTAACAGATACACACACAATTCACAAGCAAAAATAGTGAAGAACACCGAACGAAAAAATCGAACAAGAAAATACATCAGAACCGTATACCAAGCGATAACAAAAATAATTCACATCGGTGGAGTATAGTCGAGTTTTAAAAAAAATTTTATCAGTAGCCTGATAAGTAACGCTTAGGTTCAATTTTTTTCGTGATTCAAACTGTCATACCGTCAGTTCGAATCACACGATCTTCTTCACTATTATTTCAAACGCTATACCGTCTTGTACTGTGCGTTCGTGTGTGTGGTTTGTTAATAGTAGACCCTATGGGATGGATCCAGGAATCCTCTATTATAGAGGGGAATGTTGTTCGGAAGGGTGCTTTCTTCAGTTTTGTACTGAAGAAGAAATTGTGGGGGTTTGATCCGAAGAGATCGAGAGAGAGAAGGGTCAAGAACGCAAAAGTCCCGTACAAGTGGGTTCTCGCTGTTCTGAATGCTTTCGAGGTACTTGTATGCTAATTGAAGCAAGTACTCGTCGATAGGGGTAATGGAGGCGCCTTCGTATCGGTGAGAGTTGGGGTAATGGCGACCGTTAGGCCTCCTAGTGTGATTGGTGCATCTTCTGAGGAGTTTCCTTTCGAAAACTCCAAGTCTTTCCATTTGAGCCGAAGATATGCAGGACCATATGGGAAAGGCGTACGATATTCCAGATCGGATTAGTTGCTTATAGCAGAGAAGCTTAACTTTGGTGTCAACTTTGTTGCTCCATTTCAAGATGTTGTGCAGTTGCGTAAACCGACCGAAGCCCCTTTGGAGAATGTGGGTCACATGTTTGATGAAATTCATTTTTGGGGTATAAGTGACCCCAAGATATTTCATCCTGTCCTGTGGTCTAATCGTAATATCTCCCATTTTTATTCGGATATTCTGTGAATATCGAGAAGTAGGTTGGGAGTGTTTACAAAATTATAGCTACTGCTTTAGATGGGTTAAGTCGAATTTTCCATCGACTGTAATACTGATACAGTTCGTCTAGATGACGGTTGAGTCGGTTTGTTGCGAGTTTTGGGCTTTTAGATGACGAGTACACTAGGACGTCATCCGCATAGCAAATCTGGTTTACTCTACCATCCACAGGGCGAGGAATATCTGAGGTGTAGATATTAAATAAGATGGGGCCTAAAATGGAGCCCTGTGGTACGCCTGCAGCGGCGTTGAAAGTTCGGGAAAGCTTTCCATTTACTCGAACTTGGAAGGTTCTGTTTAAAACGAACTGGTAGATGATGCTACACAGCGTTTTACTGAGGCCAGTATTCAGTAATTTAAAAACGAGACCTTCAATCCAGGTTGTGTCAAAAGCCTTTTCAATGTCCAGGCTCACCGTAATGGTGGGTTCCTTATTAAAGAGGCGCACGGCAACGTGGTTTTGAAATATGTTGAGAGCCATAGTGGTGCTGTGCGCCCTTCTAAATCCAAATTGGAAGTCAGGTATTAGGTTCCTGACACTGATAAATTTATTTAGCTTCTGGTATATGAACTGTTCATATATTTTGCTGATGCAGGTGAGGAGGGAAATACGACGAAAGCTTGAGGGGTGATAATTTGGGTTCCCAGCTTTTGCTATTGGACAGACAACAGCATGCTTCCAAGCTTGGGGAAAATACCCCATGTTGTAGGCATGGTTGAGCAGAATGGAGAGCTTTATAAAGAATAAAACAGAAAGCCTTCGCAATGAGTGGTAGGACATATTGTCGATACCGGGTGACTTCTTGGAGTTTCGAGATTTAACTAGGTTCTGTAGGGTATTTGGTGTGACGAAGCCGTGACTATTATCACGTGTGTCGGCGAAGTATGCACTACACCAAGACTCGACGTCATCTCTCATGTGAAGCCAATAGAATCGAGATCGTAATTTAGAAAGTGTCTTCTTAACTCCCATATGTCCACCGGAGGCCGCCGTCGTGCATTAGTACATCCTCCACTTCATGTGAAGCCAGTAGAATCGAGATCGTAATTTAGAAAGTGTCTTCTTAACTCTCATATGTCCACCGGAGGCCCCCGTCGTGCATTAGTACATCCTTCACTTTTGAAAGTGGGACTAGAATCTGCATTCGATGGGATTTTCCGTCCGCGGCTTCCCATTTACGCTTTAGAATTCCATCTTCCACCAGCAAGGAATTCCATTGTGCCCAATATGCTTTAAATGTTCCACTCTTGTCAGAAATATTGTTCCAAGTTGGTCGCTCGTTCTTTTCTTTGTGTTCCAGGATTAGCGACATATCTTCATCCTGGAGTTGAGCTGCGCGTATAACATTCCTCGTCCACACATCTAGTACTTCTACTTGTACATTTCGAAGGTCGTACGCCTCTTGTTTTTCTTCCGCTCTATGACAATGTTTACGATCTCGCTTACACGGTCTTCTTGATAGAGCATCAGCGTTATTATGCACCTTGCCTCGACGGTGGGAAATTTGGAAATCGTACGTTTGAAGTCGTTCGATCCGTCGAGCTATTTGTCCTTTCAGATTCTTAAAATTTAACAACCGTTTCAGGGCGGCATGATCCGTCCGAAGGCGGAATCGATGTCCGTAGAGGTACTTATGGAAGTCCTTAGTGGCTTCTTCGACAGTCAGCAGTTCCTTTCTTGTTGCGCTGTAGTTTCTCTCTGGCTTAGATAGAACTCGACTATAATATGCTACAACTCTCTCTTTACCATCGACTAGCTGTGACAGCACTACTCCGATTCCTGTGTTACTTCCATCAGTATCCAATATAAATGGGCGATCCGATCTTGGGAATGCCAATGTTGTAGTCTTACATAACTCGGCCTTCAATGTGTTGAATGCTGCCTCACACTTTTCTGTACAATTGAAATTCTTTCTTTACCCGTTGATAGTCACCTCTTATGATTAGCATATGAACAACAATTCTCAATTGATGTTTCATTCATTCGTCGATGTTTCTTACCATCAACAGAAATGTAGCCGACTTCGCCGCATGTCCAACACTTTATATCAGGTCTCGGGATTCTCCGTTGTACATGCCCGATTCCTTGGCAGGAACATTCCCGGACGGCCGTTTCTCGGACTCTATATGTAACATACTCCTGGTAGCCAGTTTAACAGATTCATATGCCAATGCGAACGCTAGTATTTCATCAGTCGTCTTCTTTCCTGCCAAACGAACGGCTTGTTGCAAGTCCCGACTTTGGAGTGCATTTATAAATGCTTCCATTGCTACTTCGTTCAGAAATTCCTTAGTCATATTTGAATAAGACAAGTTTGCCAATCGCTCAATGTCTGCCCGCAACTGTTGAAGACTTTCTCCAGGTGTCTGCGTTCTGCTCCGCAATTGCATGCGGTAGACCTGCTGCATGTTGTTGTCTCCATACCTAGCTTCAAGGCGTCTCTTACCGCTTGGAAATGTGTTTGCTTCTCTGTAGGTATGGTTTGTAACAATTCTGCAGCCGCCCCGCGGAGTGACACGATTAGTGATGTTGACTTTTGCTCATTCGACCACTTATTTTAATTGGCCGCGGCGTCAAACTGACGTATAAATACGGAGAAGGGTCCCGTTCCATCGAAGGTTGGCGGTTGCATCCTTGCATCTTTGTAGTCATGTTGGTTGCTAAGAGATGTCTTATTTCTCTCAACACACTCAAGTCTCTTTTCGATTCGCGTTATTTCATTGGTGATTTTTTTAAATTCAGCTTCGTTTTTTAGATCCAGATTTTCTACTTAATTTCGAATTTTTGACTGAATTTCTCCCTTAAAGTGTTGAAAATTACATTTCATCCACTGCATTTGGGCATCCAATTTTGTATTCAAATCCGCAGCTTGTGCGTCGAATTTTGAATTTTGGGCGTCGGATTTTGAATTAATAGCTGTAGCTTGCGCGTCCGATTTTGTCATTATCATCCTGAACATCTCCGAAATGTCCAACTGTGGCGAACTTTTCTCCGTTACATTGGCACCATCTTGACTCGCTGTTTCATCTTCATCCGGAGAGTCTGGCCCAAACATAAAGACATATATGTCGACATCAATGCCCTCTTCCTCCATTACTGCTTGCAGACGCTGTCGAAGAATTTGCTTCTGTCCTCTGCTATCCATATTGCGGTCCTGAAGTTCCTTCTTCAACTCAGGAACGCGAAGATCCTCCAAATGTCGATCTGACATCGTCACAACACACTTTTACAGACTTATTTACCTCACCAATAATTAATCCCACTTCTGACACCAATTGTAGTGAGCTTAGGGTTCGCTGGATTAATTATTTTAATAAATAAGAGCCGTTAAATCGATTTTTTGTAAACACTTTATTAGGCTGTTAATAACGACCGTTACTTGATATTTCGCTAATAATTCGGCGACTCTTCTTTCCTAGAGACTTATCGTTAAATTCCGATCGCTTCTTTACTCCGCTTCTGTACTTATCGCTTCCTTAGTGCTTACTGCCCTCCCCGATCAGCGTGCGACGTATTTATACCGTTTTTCCTCATTCTGATCCGTTCCATAGCATGGAATTTTCTACTGCTCATAGTCTCCAGTTTTCCAGTACTTTCTAGAATATTCTAGTACTTTGTTTTGGAGACCTGCCAGATATCACAGCTGATTGTCATATGCGTCACAGTATGTTATTGCAAAAATTTATTGCAATTGACAATCAATTAACATAGAAAAAGGAAACTATTCACTCTATTGGCGTATAAATGTTTATTCGTTCTGAATGAAAATAGTCGTTTTACAATTCATTAAGTTTATGAACATTCTTTTCTCAAGTACACAAGTGTGTAACAAAAACTTTTTACTCTACTTGCATTTTTACCGAATAACACCATCGACAAAACCAGACTTTTTTTTACCTTTTCTCAACTCTTGTCTCAAAGCCGCCGTTCTCTCTCCGTTCAATAACACCGCAAAAACAAAACTGTAACAACGATCCCCCATCGACACCCCGTTCCAGGCTTTTCGTCCGTCTGAACGAAGGTTCCCTGACGATGATCCACTTCGAAACTAACCGAAGATACATACCACCGCCGGAGAGAAGCTGGGTTTATACACCAGCTGTATTTGTCTTCAACTTAGGTACATTTATTTGGTTTTCAACTCAAACTGAATTTAAATGTAATTCAATTCATTTTGTACCGTGTTTAATAATGTGTAATTGTACAGTATAAATTAATATTGCAATAACATGATCAACTCCGAAACTAACCGAAGATATCACCGCCGGAGAGAAACTGGGTTTACACACCAGCTCAATTTAGTTAGTCTTTAAGCCTATTACTATACTATTATTTATTGGCCTGTAGGAACCCGGAAGTTCTTTACCTCGCCGACTCGACTTAGCCATTGTTCCCTGTCCTGTGCGCTCTCCTTCCACGTTCGACCATCCAATCCTATGTCAAACCTAACATTGTCCTCCCATCTACGTCGCCGCCGTTCTGTCGGTCTCTTTCCCATTGGTTTACCGTCAATAATTCTATGCACGGTCCTATCGTTCCCCATTCGCGCCACGTGTCCGGCCCATCTTAATCTTCGCGACTTGATTACTCTTACTATTGTAGGTTTGCGGTATAGTTCTTCCAATTCGTGGTTGTGGAGTTTTCTCCATTGTCCTGCCTCCTCGTCATATTTACTTCCAAAGATACCCCATAAAACTTTATTCTCAAATACGCGGAATCTGTTTTCTTCCCGTTTTGTGAGAGCCCATGTTTCGCATCCATATAGAACAATCAGCATGATTATTGTTCTATTAACACGGAGCTTTATGTTACGTGATAGCAGTTTGGAGTTCAGCAGTTTACTGACTGCATGTCGACTACCGTTGCCCGACTGTAGTCTTTTGTTAATTTCCTTCGAAATTTCGTTACCGGCCGTCAGTATTGTTCCCAGATATTTAAACTCTTTAACTTTTTCAAATATCTTGCCCCTGACATTTATGTGTGTTCTCTGAGGTCCGCCTGCTCTCGCCCTAATCATGTATTTTGTTTTGCCTTCATTTATTTCTAGGCCCACCTCTTGCGACGCTTGCATGATGATTTCACAGTTTTTACTTACAGTTTCTAGATTATCGCCCACAACGGCGATGTCATCCGCATATGCAAGCACTTGTGTGACCCCGTACAGGGATGATCTGGCCATGTTATCGTGTTGTATCTTTCTGATGACATACTCGAGGACAATTTTAAAGAGACATGGTGAGAGGCCATCCCCCTGTTTCAGTACGTTCTGGATTTCAAATGGTTCTGAGAGGTGGTATTCTATTCCAACTCCCCCTTTGTTTTCGTTCATGCAAATTTGAATGAGGGCGGCATATTTTTTTTGGGATTCCCAGCTCAACTGCAATATGGTAAAGTCTTTGCCTTGCGACTGAGTCGTTTTTGAAGTCAACGAACAGTTGGTGAATCGTCTCTCCGTATTCCCAATTCTTTTCCAGCAGTTGCCTTATTGTGAACATTTGGTCGCTTGTTGACCGGTTCCTACGGAATCCGCACTGGTAGTCTCCCAGTATTTCTTCTGCGTACGGTGTGATTCTCGCCAATATAAGATTTGTTAGTATTTTATATGTGGTTGGGAGCAATGATACTCCTCTATAGTTTCCGCAGTCAGATCTGTCGCCTTTTTTGAAAATGGGGACGATTATTGAGGCTTTCCATTCTTCCGGAGTGACTTCCTTATCCCACTTGGTGGATCTTTCGGGCGGTCGCCTCTCCTCCATGCTTCACAAGCTCTGTCGGTATGCAGTCGACTCCGGGTGCCTTGTTGTTTTTCAATCGATTTATTGCGTCTACAACTTCGTTGAAAGAGGTCACTGGGGTCTGGGGCTCGGCTTTATGTACGTCTAGTGCGTTTATTTGTGGTTGATGGGTGCGCACATTGAACAGGTTTTCAAAGTACTGCCTCCATCTTGTCACGATATTGTTAGTTCCTGTCACCAGACAGCCGTTTGTGTCTCGGATTATTTTGGCTCTCCCTCGGTAGCTATTTCTAATTGAGTTTATGCCGGCATACATAACTCTGATATTCTTTGATCAGGCATTTTCTAGGATTTTTTCGATCCGAGTCTTCTCCCATTCGCGTTTCTTGCGTTTGAAAAGTTTCATTGTCTCTCTCCGAATTGTCGCGTATCTTTCTGCGTTGGTTTCATCATATGTTTCTAAATGGATCACTCTGAGGCGTTTACGTTCTTCGATCTTCGCCCTGCACTCATCGTCAAACCAATGTTAATTGTTTTCTTAAATCCTAATACCTTTTGGGCTGTTTGTTTGATTGTATCTCTGATCGATGCCCGTTTAGTGTCCACACTATTTGCTTCCTCTTTCTCATTGCTCCCATTCTCTAGGATGCTAAATCTATTCGTTAGTTCGTCTTGATATTCAGCCCTTTAGTGCAGGTCTTTTAGTTTTAGTCCCCCGAGACTGTTCATGTGGGTTTGCTGCGAGTCGACTTCTAATTTTGCCTATCACTAGATGATCGGAGTGGCAATCTGTTTCTCTATATGACCTTACGTCAAGGATATTCAAGTGATGTCTTTTGTCTATGAGGAAGTGGTCTATTTGGTTACGCGTTACGCTGTCGCTGTATGGATTTGCTAGATTCGGTAGATTCTGCTGGGGCATGTACGTTTATAAATACATAATTGTTCCAGGGTCCCTGTATTTTTAGCACCGACATTCGGTCATGAATAAATTGCACATCTTTTACATGGGGCGTAATCTTCTTGCTTATGATGAAGCCGGTTTCGAGGTTATGTGTATCGGTACCTCCACACGCCAGTGTAAACCCGGTGGTTTCGATTACTTGATGTGGGAGTCGGACTTCGTAAAGTGCGACGATGTCCATCCGATATTGCTTCGCGTTTTCTACGACCGTCTGTATCTCGCCTGGTTTATATAACGTTCGAACATTCTACGTGCCGACGCATATGTACCGCTTTTTCAGTTTTTCCGTAGGTCTTCTTTTTGCCGAGCCTTGATGATTTTTTCCCTTATGGTAGTATCGGCTCATCATACCTACGCCTACCGGGTTTTTTGTGGGCTTGTTTTTTGTATATCGATTATTCATTTTTGATCCCACCAGACTTGGGGTTTAAAATAGTCCGCCACATCAGAGCCCCTCTTTGATATGGTAAGGTCTGCTTACTGCTCTGTTTCCACCCGGTGTCAGAGAGGTGCCGTTATAATACAGTCGGTATACCCCTGGCTGCAAACCATCCAATGAGCACGGTGACGCGCAACATCCTGGATTAGGGGTGGTAGATCTTTGTGTGTTCCTCGTCGCTAGCCTGTTTGACATGGGCGGCCGTACTGGAAGCGTATGCTTCCGCCAGCATAGCCTGAGTGATTCATTGTAGTTTAAGCTCCCGCACCACGTCAAGGTTTCTACCAAGCAGGGGAGTGTAGCGGTTCTACGAACCATACAACTCCTTACAGGTGAGTTATCCTTTCCGCCAAGGAACTCTACTCACCTTTCGCAGCACACGTGCCCACAGACACGTATACCAATGGTCAGTACCATACCTGTAACAAAGGTTATATCAAATTGCAACAACGTTGAACCCGATATCAAAAACCAAGGAACTTAACGTTCAAAAGCTTCCAATATCGAGTTCAACGCATCCATACATGGTATTCTACCCCAATTCAAAAGGGCTGCTAAAGCATCGCATCTAAGCAATGCGTCAAATGCAGCAAGCATCGCATATAGATCACCAATCACCCATCCTAAGCATCAACGCGAAGTTTCCCACGAAATACCATTGTCGGTAAGTAAACCGAACAAGGGATGCATTCTCGGGTAGCTAAAAGCAATTAGCACCTAAATTACTTCCATGACCTAATGCTAAGGCACACTTGCGCAAACAAACGATTCGTTGCGCCGCTGATTAGCAGGCGAACAATCATAAACGCATAACACTATCCCTGATAGATGTTTATGATGGAAAAGGCAAACAAAGCCTTACATCTCATAGTCCGTCTACACATCCGAAATGCAGACGATGATTTGCCGCATGCCAGATGTGCAGTTCAAATAAACCACAGAAAGGTCGGAGAATATGCGGCGGCATCCGATCCGTAAAGAAAGGAAGAAACGAGATACCGACCACCAGAAACTAATGATGATAATGATCATGAGAAAGATTGTTTCTTTTTACGGAGACTATGGGAAATGCGGCTAACAGATACTGTGGGAAATTCTGTTAGCAGACAGGATGGAAAATTCTGTGCAGAGATGCGCTGGGCAGATTTCCCTTGCCGTTGGGGAACCGGAAGTTAGTTGAGAATAGTCAGTCGACTTGCGAGGAAGAGAACTCGACGGGAGGTATCCGTAACTTGGCACTTGCGCTAGATTATCTCACCGCGAAATAATTAAAGGTAATAGTAAACCGTCCGTGTCGTCAAAAGGAAAAGTGTGTCGGTTGTCGTGTGATTCGGATTTATAGGTTGTAGTTTATGTGTGACGAAAGATGATAACACATTTACAATAAAATATAAAGTGAAAATAACTCTCGCCGTTTTATTTGTAGCAGTGCCCCTGTGTTCCAGGTTGTTTCTCTCCTCGTGAACACTGTTTGGCGGAACACTTCGGTGACACTTCGACAACAACATACAAATCCGCCAAAGGAGTATTTATTTAAGTCAGCTATATTTATTTGATGTTCAACTTAAACTGAATTTAAATGTAATTCAATGCATTTTGTACCGTGTGTTTAATTATGTGTAAATGTACAGTGTAAATTAATGTTGAAGTAACTTATTATTATTTATTGGCCTGTAGGAAACCGGAAGTTCATGACCTCACCGACTCTCCTTCCAGGATCGATCCGATCCCATCTCCCCAAGGTCAAATCTAACATTCTCCTCTCATCTCCGTCCCGGCTGTCCTACCGGTCTCTTTCCCGTTGGTCTTCCGTCAAGAATTCTACGGACGGTCCCATCGTTGCCCATTCGCGCTACATGTCCAACCCATCTTAATCTTCGTGACTTGATTACTCTCACTATTGTAGGTTTGCGGTGTAGCTCTTCCAATTCGTGGTTGTGGAGTTTCCTCCATTGTCCCGCCATATTTACCTCCAAAGATACTCCTTAAAACTTTATTCTCAAATACGCGGAATTTGTTTTCTTTCCGTTTTGTGAGAGCCCATGTTTCGCATCCGTATAGAACAATCGGCATGATTATGGTTCTATAGACACGGAGCTTTGTGTTACGTGATAGCAGGTTGGATTTCAGCAGTTTACTGACTGCGTGCCAACTAGCGTTTCCGGAGGGTAGTCTTCTGTTAATTTCCTTCGACATTTCATTACTGGCCGTTATTGACGTTCCCAGATATCTAAATTCTTTAACTTTTTCAAATATCTTGCCTCTGACGTTTATATGTGTTCCCTGAGGTCCACCTGCTCTCGCCGTAAAATGTTGTAGTAACATAAATCTTATGTTTGCGTTGGGACAAGGGCGGTGGGGGAGTCACTTACGTAACACTCGTAATAAAATTCGAGGAGGTATATCGATCATGTTCGAATGAGTATAGGACATGCTTCAATAGTCAAACAACGTCCTTTCATAGGGAAACAAGTAAATTGGAGATAATTTATGAAAATAAAAAATAGAGGGGTTGAGGGTATGGCGCCTATCGGACAACAGCATTAATTTGATGGGAAGAAGATTTGACACCATCCACAACTACTTGAATTCAGCAGCCAGAGAGATAGTAACTTGTCGATTGAATCACTTGATTGTCTACTCCATCCGAAAATAATTTAAATAATAGAGCTGCGTGCAGAACTTTCTCAAACACTCATGGGTTATCCCGTGCGGCAACCTTGTTTTCACTGAAGCAGTGAGAAGAAAGGCTCCACCTTTCAGTAAGAGACACCTTCAGATCTCCTCTGGTCTTTTTCAGATATTTAGAAAGTTGACGGTTAATCGATGACTCCATAAGGGTATGGAGAGTTAGTGTCAAGTTTTTGGGAATTGTTTGGATAATCGGTGATCTCTATCCCTTCTATGCATTGACCAATTGAACATGACAATTGAAGAACTTTTGCAGCGGTTTAGCGGGTAAATTAGAATATCTTGTAGGATATTTTTTAGTCTTGTGCCGGCACAGGCACGGGTCCACTAAGATTCCTTAACAAGTTCACTGTCTGTTACTGTTCACGTCTAACCAAATCGCCAGCTTTACTCAATTGGATGAGTTATTCTTTACCCACTTGATTGATGTTCGCCTCCCGGAATACCAAATCAGATTTGCTGCGTGGGAGATACACTTTTTTGTACTTATTTGTCACGATTTGAAGTACTCCACTTAGCAGCACGCTAAATAATCTTTACAGATGCACTCAGTCGTCCTACTGCGTAATGCAACTATTCACATGAAGAAAAAATAAAACACTCGGATGTGGCTGGTGATAACATTGGTATACTCACGACACTGTTTATAGGTTTATTAATAGGTTCTATTTGGTGCACGGTTAACAGAGAATTTATGTGGAATTAACAAGTAAGGAGAATCTTTTGCACTTGCGCAGAGACTTTCTTCGACGAGGGTATGCGTACTTCACCGTGTATGGAACTCGACTTTATTTGCTTTTGTATTAAAGATACTTATCAAAATTGACAATGACGAACAAGAAGTCCGGTCGATTTCGCGCACTCAAACATTCGGGCCAACTCAAAAATATATTTTACATTGGTTTCAGAGTTATCGTTACTTCTCTCTTCAAATTAGTAGACATCCATCCGCTTTAAAGCGATCGCATCGACTCACGATTCAACCCTCAGTTCGGGGTGAGTTTGATGGTGTGGTGAAAAGGAAGTGAAATTTTCCTTTTGATAGTGACCAATAGGACAGGATCTCTGGTACATAGATCCTAGCGAGGTTCGGTTATTTATGCGGAGTTAACTTGTGCGAGCTCATGGGCAGACGAACCGTAGAAAAGGAATTCGAACAAAGGGCATTTTTGTGAGACGTGCATGCAGCTGAATAAATAGTTGCATGTCATTAAAAAGAATTGGTGCCTAAAGCAATTTAGATGCTTACACAATGGCGATTGTGTATAGCATCTATGTCGGCGCAAAGGGTCGAATTCTTGTGTGAATATTTACACTACTAGAGAATTCGGTTCTTGGCTGGTAGGCGCGAGTTGCGATATGCTTTGTCAGTTGGACAAAAGGCCGCCGTGCATGCAGATAAACCAAGAAAATCTGCTGTGCACGTGTGTAGCAGAATGCGTTGGCAGCCGGGGGCGCCGATATCTTTCCATGAGTTATTGCGGTTACTTGGTACGGTAACCGAATTGTTCTTTTCCAGGGAAAATGATGAGCTGCACTCGACAATGCCCTTGTGGGAGAAATGTTTGCAGGTGGTAATGCAATTGCATTAGCGAAAAACAATGGGATTTCTGGACCTTTGGGACAGGAAGTTGTGGAGATGTAAGAAGTATGATGCTGATCATCGGCACAGATTCACACGACGTCACTGGATAAATAATATCAAACATCCCAAACACAAAGTAAAGAACAGGAGAAAATAGACGGCACTGATTTTGATTGCATTTTTTTGTTATTTTTATTTTATACTAAGCTTATCTCTAATTATACACTTGTAACTTTTGTAGTTCAGCAACAATACGATTCTTCAGCCGAGAATATTTTTCTCGTTGCTCTATAAGCAACGAATTTAAATAGCAAATTTCGCGTTTCGATTTAGCTAGTGCACTATGAAGTTCTTGATTATTAAATATTAACTCACGATAGATTTCGCGAATCGCGGCGGCGTGACCTCCGGTGGTAGTGGTTGGATAGCGAGTGAATCAGAAAGGAATGAAGGTGGGTAATTTTACTTTTGCACAGGACAACCAATAGAGATCATACTTCTGCTCTTTCATTGCCACGCCCGTCGATGTGTGGTGACTACATAGGTCTATTCGATAGTCGACGAACATGGGAGTATGAGAGAACAGAAACACGATGTACGATGATCTCGGGGTTGGTTTGGTTGTGTGTGCTGGTATCAAATACAGTTTCTGAGAATGACCTACTGCCCCAGTGTTGCGGCTGTGGTGATCTCAGAATGCATTGAACCTTATGGAAACAGAATTATGGAGGAGAGGAAATGTAGCCGATGCTATTCACCTGCGAAAAGAGATAATTGATCCCAAGCGAATGGATGATCTGAAGGGAAGCCGAAGTGACGCCAAATTGGCTAGGGTAATTTATCATGAAAACCAAACTTGAATAATTTGGAATTACCCCAGCCGTTGCATAGTTATGCAACAGCGTCGTTTGATTTGACTTGTTGTTGCTAACCGACATGATGTGATATCCGATGGAAATCTCATGGGCTAGCAAAAATGGAGTTGCCGTATTTCAAAAAGGGTAGTTAAACTCAATTATGCATTGCCTGCATAGGATAATGAGTTTAGCTATGCTATGCTATGGGAAATATGATATTTCAGGTGAATAGTGTGAACGGTGGGATAGGGGTTGATGTGACGCACTGTTAGCGGTCGAAATTAGGTTAGGATTGTGGGCTGGTTCTCCATGTGATATATAGAACCCCCACAAAGTGTTTGAGGCAATTGGAAAGGTAAGTAGTGGCGTTAGTGGAACCGCCACAATATCTGCAAAAGATTTAGGGAAATGCCACCCAGCTCCGCGGATTTGATGAGGTTCATGTTTTTCAGTGATCGGGCAACAGCACGAATTCGAAAATAAATCTGTGGGGAGGAAGTAATGTACCTACATGGGTACTCCGTTCTACTTCCTCCTCCATCATATACTTCACCAATTGTGATTGTTCCGCCGAACGCCAAAAGAATAACACTGTCCACCATAAGTAATTAAAACACACGGCATGCTGTTCTATCGTAAATTGTTCTTTTTATTTAACTGTAGTGAGGAGGCAAAAAGGTGCTGATTGAAATTTTAATGAGTAAGGAGGATCTAGTACACTCGACTCCGCGAAGGGACACGTCCCGCAGGGGTGCAGACTCCGGTGCATCACCCCACGGGGAATGACAAAAATACTAGAGGCGCGCGCACTGAAGGATGGAAGAAGACTCAACAATATTTTATCGTTTTGAGGTGAGTTTGCCCAAGAAGAAAATGTTTCTCAGTGGTGGAAACAAGGCAGACAGATTTGGCAATGAATGTGTATGTGTGAGTGAAGATCACATTGGTTTTTTTTTCATACACAAGGCCATAGGAATAAACCTGAAACTCAAGGACGGGGCATAATGGGCATCCAAGAGATGTGTGTTTGTTGAAACAAACGAATCGCATCGCGTCGGATGCTAATGGCTTTGTATTTGTTTATGCATCTAGTTCGTGAGGGAAAAGATTCGGCGAATTTAAGGACAAGGGAAATATGACCTGATGCATAGTTCGGTAATAACGGTCGGCTAGATAAATAGCAGCCGCTCATTAAATAGAAAATATGATTCGGATACCTAAACGATATGAATTGTCTATGGTATCGCAGGAACCTATGTAGGAACAGCAATCTTCAATTTGCACATGGTGCGAGTTAGGGAATTTTATTGCTGGAAGAAAAAGGGCACCGGCCGATGTGTACGTAAGGAAATTTACTTGGCGGCGTTGGGAAAATAGACGGCGCAGTATTTATGATCCCTGTCATGAAGGTTACAATGTATGTAAATTGAATTATTTGTTTGCCGGAATTCGTTCAAGGAAATTTGACTGGCGACGTAGATGCCGAAATTGATTGGAAATTCCTGGTAAGCTAATAAAGAAATCTTAAGGAGCAGTGGTATGCGAAGAGAATGCATGAAGGTAAGTTTTCTTTACAGGGACTTAATGATCATAGATTGGATCTATATAATGCGTGAAGCATTTTTAGGTGCCGAATGCGAATGCATTGGCGAAGACGTATGCGTCTTGGGTGATGATTATGGGGATTATGGAACCGCCACAAATCTAGCCCATGGTGTGCTATTTTTTTTTATTCGTTCTCGCAAAAAATGATTTTAATGTACCATTAAATGTTTCACCCCAGCATGAACAAAAGCGAAGGGAGAGACAAATTAATTACCCATGTACACTGGTCTTGAATGCCTGTATACCAGTGCTCCCTGGTGTCGTTAAGAACGAATGTCAATGTACACCTACTGCTGATGAACCGCTCTTACATCATCGAAGCCAGGAAATTATCAACTTGTGTCACTCGAATTAGTTGAATTCTTATTTGAAGTTGCGACAAATGTGGCCAATCCTGTGATATTCCTTACGAGATTCAAAACATACTTCACATCATGAAACCTAGACAAAATTTACAAGACAAGAAGTCACATATTCAAACAGACGCATTTGAAACAATGTTGCAGGTGCGCAACACGGTGTAAAAATGAACAGTAGATCTCATCGCTGAACCAAATACAACGTTTCTCTTTTCTATGAGTATTATCTGCACCCAATGGATAAGAAACGAAAACACATAGTGAAACTCATTGCCGGCCCATGTGTATCTTTCAATTCCATCATTAGTATCTAGTCTATCGCTTTTCAAGGTATTGACCTGCTAAAGGATCAAGTGAATTTGTTAGATGCATTTCACCACCTCAAATATTATTCCTCTATACCCGACAATTTAGAGAGTTCATATCAGTTCATATCGGTATTCGACTTCAGACAATCTCTCTGTAGCCGAACGCTGCCTTTCCACGTCATTATAATATTCAATAATCCTGACCCACTATAGCATACATAGATACTTCCATTTTCTATCTCCTATCCTCTTCTGCTTGCACTCTGTTTTGTAGTTTTTTTTTGTTTCATAAAAAAAAAATACCACCCACTCCGCATTCTATATCCACTTTTTCCTAATGAAAATAGACACCTTCTCTAAACGGCACAGATACATATTCTTGATCTGAAAAATAAAGTACGAGTACATGCAATGTGTGGAAGCCTCTCTGTGGAGGTTTTTGTTTGGCACTGTAAAACTTTAAGTATAATCCACATGTGTAGTATTGCACTCCCAGCAATTCTATCTTTTATTTTCTAGCGTAGCATAGCACATCACGAGGATCGTGCATTCGTTCTGTGAAAATATCTTCAAGCAGTACAATTGCTGTTCAGCTGATGAAGAGATATTTAATGTAAGAGATCCAAAAACTCAACATATTAAAATGCAGTCTGTTTATCTGACACCACCGTAATCCCATTGTTCCTGAATGTTATTGCACTACGGACTCAGCAGAATCGTTGGGTATAATCAGCACTTTTAAAGTCGCCGGTTGCGGCGTTTTCATTGAGGATGACATGTGTGTATTATACATAATCTAACTTTACTTCCATAGACATTTTGGCACACCATGAAGCAAAAGGAGAAAACTCGTATACTGCTCTGGGTAGAGCAGAACCACATTGCCAAGGCTGGTTATATCTAGACAATAAAAATTGACGTCAATGGAGATGTTGTCCTTCGAGATTATCCGCACGTACATGGGCTTCTAGCTTTTCTCTAGGAAGATGTCGCTGTTGTTCAGTGACATTTATTAAATTGACCTTAACCCAAATTGATTAACAAGGAACTTTTAGCGTAATAGCTGGGAAATGGCACGGGAATGGAACACATGATGACGTAATCTGTGACCTATAGTCATCATTTACTTTTTCTGTGGATTGTATGCTCGTAGAGTAATTTATACTGTACTATCACGTAATCCCTGGCAGTGTCCTCTGGGTAGGTGTTGTCTTCTGTTTCGTGCTATTCAAACATAATCTGCTTCGTAATTGCCAAATTATTGTCCAGTTTGAGTAGTCCAAAGGCACCCTGTCATAGTTTGTTAGGAAAGGGGTTTCTATTTTAGGAATCTACTGATGAAGAACATCTATTATCTATTAAATCCTACATATTTGGCGCCTAAGTCATCAGTTCGTGGTTGGTTATGTTTCCGCAGTCAATTATATACACAGATATCCAGCATATTGTTTGAGTACATAACTGGGGTTCTTCCAATGTGCACCATATTGGGTATCCGGGCTTCAAATCTTCATCTTACATACTCGGTCTCCCATTACAGATTGTCTGCTCCTGCACGTGAAGTCCGATTATCATGGATATTACCTTTGCTTATTGATAATTTTATCAGTTTAAGCTCATTCACCACGAATTCAAAGAACACTAAAGATGCATAATATCGTCAATAATGGGTTCTTTTGTGGTATTATAAGTTGGGTTTGGGATTCAATGTTATTAACGGAAGCATATTGAGCCCCCAACAAAAGAAAACGTTTTCAACGTAGAAACAAAACAGATATCATCAAATTTGTACACAAGAATATTAACGCAACAATCTAGCGATTAAGCCGCGCAATAAAATATCTTCGTGTACAGGTGGCCATGGTCTGATCCATTAGTGCTTTTCATAGCATAGGCTTGTATGATGATCTACTCTACCATTCCAAACGCCACAAACTAATAAAATCTTGGTCAGTTCCGACTAACATTTCTCATTTTTTTACCCGATTAATGGATAGGAATGTTTTATACAGAGTGTCGCTGTTTATCTCTCTGGGACTTTTTTAATACAAAATTTGACAGGCATATTCCTGATCGCATTTATTTAGTCACGTATATAACATCTTCCCGGGCTCCTCGATAGTATAGTGGTTAGTATACCCGCCTGTCACCCGGGAGACCGGGGTTCGATTCCCCGTCGGGGAGCCCCTGGCGCAAGACTAATGACCTTGCCCAGACAAAATAAATCATTATGGAAAATTTAAGAAGCCTCAGGACTTGCTAAATAAGGCCAAGACCGGTTCCCGGTTGTAGTGCCGATGATGATGATGATGATAACATCTTCCCGGATTTTAATAGGAAAAGTCTTTTTTTTTTTGAGCATCCTATGGGGTTTTCGGGACCATACTCTTTCCCAATGCCGCTTGCATCAACACCAGATCTCATCAACATATTTCATATCGGAATTCAAAATTGATTACCATACTCAATATTCAATTGGGAATCCAAAGTTGATTCCCACACAAATAAAGGGGCCATAAAATGAGCTACGGGGGTGGGCTGAAAAGTCTCCGACCTAACAAGATACAAGACATTTTCCTTTTTATTTTTTCTTCTTATTTTTATTTTTCTACATAGTCCCCTTGTAACTCTAAACACTTCTCCCAGGGATGCTCCCATCTCTCTAACCCGCCCAAATAGTACTGGGCGTTTTTCTCCGAAAATAACTGTTCGCGAAGGTGATTGCCTCCTCATTTGACGAAAATCTCTGACCTCCGACGGCAATTTTTAGGTTAGGGAACAAAAAGAAGTCGCTTGGGGCTAGATCTGGTGGGTAAGGTGGATGGTCAAGCAGTTCAAACCGTAATTCGTGGATTTTCGCCATGGCAACCGCTGAGGTGTGAGACGACTCTTTGTCTTGGTAAAACTGGATTTTCTTTTTCTGCAAATGTGGGCGTTTCTCCGCAATTTCTGCCTTCAGTTGGTCAAGTAATGACGCGTAGTATGCTCCTGTAATGGTTTTTCCTTTTTGAAGATAATCGATTAAGATAACTCCATCATCATCATCATCGGCACTACAACCGGAATACGGTGTTGGCTTTATTTGGCAAGTCTCGCCACCGGTATCCAGTCCTTATCCGAGACTTAAAGTGTCCATAATAATTTGTTTTTCCGGGCAAGGTTTTGGCGGTTGGTTACTTCACTTTAGCGGAATTGTGATTTGTTGATGATGGTTATGTGGGGTTCCTCTATATTACATGGAGAACCAACCCACAATTCCAACCCCAATGTCCGCTTTATTTCGACCGCTAACAGCGCGTCAACCCAATCCCAATTCCTACCGTCGGCTATTTCACCTGCAATAGATAAATCCATAAAAGAAGACTGGCCGAAAGTCATTAATCTATTCGGTTAATGCACAATTGCATTTAGTGTTTTCTTGCCATACGGCAACACTATTACATTAACCCATGAGATTTCCACCGGAAATTTCAAAATCATTTCGGGTAGCAACAACAAGTCGAAGCAAACGACGCCGTCGCATCATAGCGAAACCGCTGGGGAATTTATCAAAATATCTAATTAGTTGTCATAACAAATTACCCTAGCCAATTTGGCGTCACTTCGGTTTTTCATCAGATCATCCATTCGCTTGGGATCAATGATCTCTTTTTGCAGGTGAATTCCACCATCTAAATTGTCCTCTCCTCTGAAATTCTGTCTTTACATGGTTCAATGCGCTCAGACTACACCATAGCCGTACCACTGGGTCAGTAGGTCATGTCAGTAGCTGCATCTGATACCAACACACACAACCAAAGCTACCCCGATCACAGCACATCATGTTTCTGTTCTCTCATTTTCCATGTCCGTCAATTACCCAATTGACTGAAGTTACCACATTTCCATGAGCGAAGCTGAGAGAGAATAGGCGTGGTCTCTTTTGGTTGTCCTGTATGTAAGGTGAAATACAGAATTTCACCCTTAATTCATCAGTCAGTACTCAAACACGATAGAGGTCGGTCATGCTACGTCGAGTGTCCATTAAATAAAGTCGAGTCCCCACCGTCGTATTGTTCTCTTTGCATTACCTTGGATATATGCATATAAAGGAAAGCGTTTTAATTCCTAGAAATAGTTAAATGTCCGAGACATAATTCGTTGTCGTTATTCAACGAAACCAAAGTGTTTTAAGTCCTAGAAATAGTTAAACGTTCAAGACATAATTTATTGCGGTTGTTTATTGGAAACAAATGTGGATATGATCTGCAGAATAATAAATCCTATAGGTTCAATAAACACTCAAGAACTAAGCAGGTGTAGTGTAACCAACTTGTGTAAATAAAATTTTATACGAACCAATGTAAATAAATGTGGATAGCGATTAAGAATAAAAAGGAACTTTAACATCAAACTAACACCAGTACGAGTTATTATTTCCACATTTCTTTTCTTCTTGTGAATTCGGCCAAACAAGTGTTGGGGAATCAAGTGAATCCGTGCCCCTGTCCTGGCACACCTACTTACACCCCCACAGTTATGTTGTTGAGTTGTTAATGGGCTGACTCCTGTTGGTTTTATAATTGTCCTGCGACAAGTATTGATGACTGCGGTGTTCCGCCGAACACGTCCGCAGTAGGGACGGATTAAAACACCGGAACACGGAGACGATCACACAAATAAAACACGGCAAAAATTCTGTGTATAAATCTGATTTTATTGTACTTGCTCTTGTTTTAATTTAGATTATTTGCTTACACGTAGACATTACAAGTTCACTATTTCAATAGGATAAAGTTAGTGCTGACGATATTACAAGTTACTATTTCACTCTGATAAAGTTAGTGCACGCACGACTTTCTTAATCACCACGGAATCGCTATTCGAAAAGTTACTGTTTAAGCACACGACGATTTTCTTAATCGACACTACAGGTTTGATTCTACGACGTGAGCTCACACACCTCACAACTCGCGCTACCTGGATTTATTCTCTTTCTCCACTTTAGTAATACCTCCACGATGGGATTTCCCAGGCTCTACTTCGGATGGATGTTATATTTCGACTTTCTAGTTCGACGGTATTCGTAAGACTCTGGTGTCTATCCTAGAAAATATCCCGTTCCAGTTCCCAATCCTCGCATCTGCACAAGGAAATTTCTCGTCCTGTCTGCTAACAGATTTTCCCCATCGTATCTGTTAACAGCCTAATATTTCCCTTGGCACCTCAAGGGGAGTATTTCCCATCGGATCTGGAAAAGGAGAAATCTTACTCATGATCTTTATCATCATCGTTCGTTGCTGGTGGTCGGAATCTTTTTTTCTTTTGTTTACGGATCGGATGCCGCCGCTTATTCCTCGATCTTTCCGTGGTTTATTTGAACTGCACATCTGGCATGCGTCAAAGGATCGCCTGCATTTCGGATGTGTACACGTACTATGGGATGTAAGACTCTGTTTGCCTTTTCCATCATAAACATCTATCAGGGATAGTGTTATGCGTTTATGATTGTTTGCCTGCTAATCAGCGGCGCAACGAATCGTTTGTTTGCGCAATTGTGCCTTAGCATTAGGTCATGGAAGGAATTTAGGTGCTAATTGCTTTTAGCTACCCGAGAATGCATCCCTTGTTCGGTTTACTTACCGACAATGGTATTTCGTGGGAAAACATCGTGTTGCTGCCCAGGCTGGGTGATCGATTTACATGCGATGCTTTCCTACATTTTTGGATTGGTTTTGCATACGATGTATGGATACGTTGAACTCGATATGGGATATAAACCTACAACGTCTGAGCTGATTAGTGTTTTATTTCGAAATATTTGATTGCTAAAGGCCGCACACGAGTCGGTTGCGCGGTTCGTAGGACCGCCACAAAGTTATTAGCCTTGCGCCAAAAGATAACTCCATGACTATCCCAAAAAAAAACAGTCGCCATCACTTTCCCAGCAAAAAAAAAACACGTTTTGCTTTTTTTTTTGAAGCCGATTACCTCTTTGCAGTCCACTGTTTCGACTGTAGTTTTATTTCGAACGCATAATGGTGTATCCAAGTTTCATCGGCAGTAATTAATCGGCGCCAAAACTTGGATTTATTGCGCCTACACTGCCCCAATAGAGCGTTGGAAATGTTCACTCGAACAAGTTTGAGCAAATGCGGCACCCATCGCGCAAACAGCTTTCTTATGGCTAAATTTAGATTTAATACGTGACAAACACGTTCTTTGGACATTTTCATAGCCTCTGCTATCTTTCTCACTTTCATTCGGCGGTCGTCTAGTACCACTTGGTGAGCTTTAGCGATGTTATCGTCAGTTGTTGCAGTTTTTGGACGTCCCGAAAGTTCATCGTCTCCCAAGCTCTCACGGCCACGTTTAAATTCAGCTGCCCAAAATTTCACAGTGGTAAATAATGGTGCAGAGTCCCCATACACAGAGTCCAACTCATCTCTGATTTGCGTAGGCGTATTGCCTTCCAAAAACAAAAATGTAATGACTGCTCGATACTCAATGTTGGCCATTTTCACAAAAACACTCGCATCGACTCACTGAAACGACTGTCAAAAAAAAAAACGACGCCTCCAAAATGGCTGAAATTGTGCTGAGTAACTATCAAAAGATGCACGACTACATTCACTAGCTTTTATTGACGAGTGCTGCTATCTTCACGTTGAGGTCGAAAACTTTTCAGCCCACCTTCGTATATCTTCATTGAACCTGTATCTAGTGCCTGCAACAACATAACAAAGCTTCTTAGCAAGTGGATGAACGCCTGCGAAGGTACAATTATCCGGTATAACGCCACCTGCTGTAATGTCATAATCATCATCATCGGCACTACAACCGGAAACCGGTCTTGGCCTTATTTAACAAATCTCTCCACCGGTCCCGATATCGAGCCGATGTCATCAAGTTTGGCATTCCCCGGCTCTGAGTGTCCTGGTCTACGCCATCCCTCCATCGCAGACAAGGTCTGCCGCGCTGTCTCCTTCCATACATCCTGCCACAAAGGACTTTCCGGGCAGGCTCCTCTTCGCTCATTCGAGCTAGGTGTCCCGCCCACCGGAGTCTACCGAGCTTGATTTTTCTTACAACATTAGCTTCAAGGTAGATTGCGTACAACTCACGGTTGTAGCGTCTCCGGAATCGTCCTCCTTCGCATGCGGGGCCAACAATTCCACTTAAGACCTTCCTCTCGAACGCGGCCAAGAGCTCAGAGTGCCTTTTATTAAGCACCCAGGTCTCGGATGCATACATGAGTACTGGTAAGACCATGGTCTTGTACAGTAGTAGCTTGGATGTTCTGGATAAATTTCGGGATTTAAAGAGACTTGATAGACCATAGTAGGCTTTGTTGGATTTGATCAGCCGGTCGAGTATTTCTTCTTCCGTATTGTTATCGGCTACTACTATTGGCCCAAGATACTTAAAGGATTGCACTACTTCAAATTCGTGCTCCGCTACCCTGATAATTTGACCAACGTTAGGTCTTCTCTTCGCAGCAGTTACCAACATGTACTTAGTTTTTCCGTCATTAATGTGCAGTCCCAATTTTCGTGTCGTCTGTTCGATCTGGGTAAAGGAGTTCTGTACATCTGAATCGGACCTACTGATGATGTCGATGTCATCTGCGTAGGCAAGTATTTGACTGGACTTGGTAATAATAATCCCTCTAGTTGTGACGCCAGAGTCACGGATTGCTTTCTCCAACGCCAGGTTTACGAGGAGGTAGACCAGACCGTCCCCTTGTCGGAGTCCATTAAAGATGTTTATTGGTTTGGACAGCAATCCCGCTATTTTTACTTGACTAGTTACGTGGTCATGGTCAACCTACAAAGTCGTATCAATTTGTTTGGAATGCCGAACTCTCTCATGGCATTATATAGTTCTACTCTGCCTATACTGTTGTAGGCGGCCTTAAAGTCTATAAATAGATGATATAATGGAATCTTAAATTCCTGACATCGCCTGCCTAAGTGTGAATATCTGATCAATCGCTGATTTGCCTGGGATGAAGCCACACTGATATTGACCAATGATGGCTTTAGCGTATGGGGCTATGTAGGATGGAGGAGAGTATCTTATAGGCGGTACTCAGCAATGTTATACCCCTATAGTTGCTGCACACTGTGATATCTCCCTTCTTATGTATGGGGCAAATTACCCCACGACGCCAATCTTCCAGCATCCACTCTTGCTCCCATACGTGCACCACGATCTCATGAATTACGTGATGTAACGCTGTCCCCCCTTGTTTAATCAGCTCAGCTGGTATGACATCAGCTTCTGTGGCTTTATTTGATTTGAAGTGTCTTATGGGTTTAATGTTTCCTCAATTCTTGGTGGTGGCAGCATTTGGTCTTGATCTTGCATTGGTGGAGCCTCCAATTCTTCTGTGAGCTGACCATTTAGCAATTCATCGATGTGCACTTCCCATCGCTCCTGAATGCCTTCATGATCGGTGATCAGATTACCCTCTTTATCTTTGTACTAAATGCAGCGTAATGTGTACCGCGTCATACTGCGGATTATTTGGTAGAACTTCCGCGCCTGGTGCGGGCCTCGCTTTCTACTTTTCTCTATTTCACAGATTAGATTTTTTCCCCAGGAACTTTTCTGTTGTCTGTGGAATCTTTTCAGATCTTCTGATCTCTTTGTATTACTCCTCGCGTACCCGCGTCCTGTGAGACTGTTACATTACCCGGTATGCAGAATTTTTACGTTCAGTCACTAGTTTGCACTCATATTCAAACCACTGACTCCAATATCTACGACTACTGCCTAAGATGGACTTGGCATGACAGTATTCTTAAGGTGTGTCCATTTCTCTTCTACGCCCCGCATTCTGGTCCCAGGACTTACTCTCCCTCTATGGAGCTCTTCGTGGGCGAGTCCCAACGCATGACCGAATGTGTTGCTGGTGTTCTCAATGCGTAAGGCAGTCGTGTTGTTTCGAACCTGATGCAATACGTCACCGTAAGACAATCCACGCTCGGAAAACTGTACCAACAAGATAGTGATCCGAGTCGATATTGGCACCTCGGTACGTTCGTACCGTCATCAGTCTAGAGGAGTGGCGGCGATCTATCAACACGTGGTCAATTTGGTTGCGAGTGGCTTCATCAGGTGATACCCAGGTGACTTTGTGGATATCTTTACGCGGAAACCTGGTACTTGCAACGAGCACGTTCTTTGATGCTGCCAGTTCGATGACTCGTAGTCCATTGTCGTTAGTGTTCTCATGCAAACTATGGAAACCTGCGTAGTGCCAGAAAACCGGCTCCCGACCTACTTTGGCATTCAAATCGTATCTTGGGAAGGCATTGAGGGCTCGTTGGACGTTCTCGTAGAATTCTTTTTCGTCGTTAGGGGACTCCTCTGTAGGCCCGCGAAAATTTATGCGGCTTATGTTCGTAAACTTGCCTCGCACGCGAAGACTGCATAGCGTTTCGTCCATTGCATCAAAGGCGATAATGGCTTCCGTTTTTAGCTGATTAAAAAGCCTATCCCGAGCACATAGTGTTTTGCATGACAGCTATGATAAATGTCATACTCATTTCTTTGAATAACACCACTCGCCGTCTATCTTATTTCTTCTAAAGCTGTTATGTCAACCTTATATTCGATCAGGGCATCGGCTAGCTGCTGTGCACCTCGTGTTCTGAGGGATACAAACAGAGGTGCGGAAAAGAGGAAAACAAACACAAGGAATAGAAAGAGTAGAGGGTTTTCCCGCACTGCACATCACTCGAGTTATGGTTTTAGGTATTCACCGATACCAGAGTTACGACACCAAGGGAAACGGCGACTAAATCTTCAGTAGTTTTCATCCACTTTTATTTTTCCTTTTTCTTCTTTTAACTACAATACCTCATCTAATTCCTTTAGAGAGTTTTTCTTTTCTTTGGTTCTTAGTGTTACCTTAGAAATTTAACAAAACTGTTCTTCACATTGAGTGCTTTCTTAACACAATTTGTTGGTTTCTCGTTTTATATTTTACAATCTCCTTCAAGCGGAGGTTTGGAAAACACTTTATTTGTTTTTCTGTTTAATATCACCCACTAACTGCTTCTTTTACTTTATTTCACAATTCTCTCCAAGCGGAGATTCGGTAAACACTTTGTTTCTCTTTATACTTAATGTCATCAACCATCTACTTCTTTTACTTTATTTCACGACTTTCTCTGTTAATTTGAATGATCCCGGAGCTGCACTGACATTATCCACTTCGCAATACAACTTTCTTTCTTCGACTCTCTCGGCCCGTCCACCTCGTAACAGATTCACTACCAGACTCTTTTCCACTAACGGCTTACCACCAGACTGCCTCCTATCTTGTTCGTACTTCTTCTCGTCACCTCGGGGTCAATACCTCCCGATGACGATAATGCAATTTCGATTTTCAACGACCTAATTTTCGATTTTCAATTCCAATTTGCAATTGCGTTGAAGTGCGGCGTCAGCCGATATACCTTCATCGATTTGCGTCACAGTTCAACATTCGCAATTGCAATTAATTTTTCGTGCAATTACTTATTTTTATTGATCGTGCCGAAATGTGCAATTAATTGCTTTTTTTGTGATTTACCGATCGCGATGAAATGTGCAATTAATTGCATTATCGTTCTGGTGGTTATCCGGGTTCAGACTCGGATGGGGTTTCTTGGTTTAGGTGAATCAATGGCCTCATGTACATCATCTTTATCTATGATGTCACTGACACACTTAACACTTGCGTGTATATCCTCGCACTTTTCACATCGCTAAGATGCCTGTGTGAATATCGGTTTATTTGCCTGGCATCGCACAGAAAACTTTGCACTGCACTCGGACGCGTGTGTGGGGATCCGTTTGTTTGCTTAGGATCACACAGCAAGACTTGTCGCACGAACTGGGTATCTTGTGTATTTTTTATTTTTTTTTTTTATTTATTTATTTTTTTTTTTATTAGACTTCTCTTGGGAGAGGCGAACCTATAGCGTCGAGTGGGCGCCCCGAGATGCCATCAAATAACTGTTGCAGTTCTTTTTGAACAGTTGCAGGTTGTAACGCTCCGGGAACACTCGCGTGGGAAGGCAGTTCCACAGCTTCCCCCCTCTGTAACGGAACGAGTTCTGATACAGGGATGTTCGCGCCGTCGGGAGATGAACCACAAACGGGTGCGATCCGTCGAATTGTCTTGTGGAGCGCATATAAACCGAATTGCGTGGAACAATGCCAAGAATCTCCGAAGAACAGCACCCGTGATAATATCTGTAAAACAGACAGAGGTCGGCTACGCGCCTTCGATGTGATAGAGACTGTAGTCCCGACGTCAGCGCCGAGTCCCCGATCAGGCGGACCGCTCGTCTCTGTACGCTCTCAAGTAGGTCGAGGGTATGTTTAGGAGCCGAGCTCCAAACATGAGAGCAATATTCGAGCGCGGGTCTAATTTGGGACTTTTATAGGAGAAGAAGTTGGGCCGGAGTAAAATATTTCTTGGGTCTCAAAATATAACTCAGATTTCCTGAGGCTGATCTGGCGATACCCGATACGTGTTTATGCCATAATATATTCCCACAAGACCGTGACGCCGAGCAATTTCAAACTTTCCCCAGCCTCGAGAGCCCGGCCACTCATCATCAGCTGTGGAACCGATGATCCAGTTTTCTTTGTGAATGTTGTATACTGGGTCTTCGTTGCGTTGAAGTCGACAAGATTGGACTTTATCCAGATCCTGATTCAGAGAGTCAATCTGTCTACATCTCAACTGGTATGACGTTGATGCACCAATCCGCCGATCACTCGAAAAGGAGGAAACAAGCGTACTATCATCCGCAAAACTGAACACTTTGTTATCCGTTGTCTCCAACAAATCATTTATGTGAAGCAAGAACAAGGTTGGAGCCAAAATAGAACCTTGGGGCACCCCCGAATTAACAGGATACAGATCCGAACACTCGCTGTCCACAACAACCCGGATCGATCGATTCTCGAGGAAGCTCCTCGTCGAGTCGCAAAGCTGTTGGGAAAGTCCATATGAACGAAGTTTGCTCAGCAATGCCCCGTGCCAGGCGCGGTCAAAAGCCTTGGAGATATCCAATGCGACCACCCTTGACTCACCATGCCGTTCAATCGCAGATGTCCATATACCGGTTATAAATGTCAAAAGGTCTCCTGTGGACCGCCTGCCACGGAATCCGTATTGACGATCATTCAGAAGTCCGTTGCACACCAAATACTTAACCAACTCTGTATTGATGACTTTTTCCATTACCTTAGATAAAATAGACAGTAATACTATCGGACGGTAATTGTATGGGAGACACTTTTTTCCCGTCTTTGGGATTGGCTGAACTCGCGCGATTTTCCAGGAGGCAGGAAAGGTCCCCCGTGCATAAGATAAGCGGAAGAATCTGCTAAGAACCGGCGATAGTTCTGGAGCACAGTTCTTAAGGACTATTGCTGGTATTCCATCCGGGCCGGTTGCCTTCCTACAATCCAGTTCACGTAGAATGCGTTGAATAGTGCGCGGACGAAATCCCACATCCCGCATGGAAGACTGTACCGGCGAGATCACAGGTGGCTCCAAAAGGCCGGGATCGAGGTTTGAATTCGCGGAAAATAAATTCGCGAATACACTAGCTTCATCCTTTGGATTGGTGACTAACGTCCCGCTGTCTGTCACCAACGGAGGGAAAGAGTAGGATGCGAAGTTACCGCTGGCAGCCTTTGCCATTGACCAGAAGGAGCGCGAACCAGTTGGGCACCGAAAGAGCTTATTGATCACCCTGTCGTTGTGAGCCTTCTTCGCGGTATCAATCGCCTGGTTGCACGCGTTTCTGATTCTAACAAAATTCGTTCTGTTAACATCGGTGGGATTGGAGCGCCATTGCTTAAAAGCTCTATTTTTTGCCGCTGTAATCAGCTCGCATTTTTTGTCAAACCAAGGTTTATCAGACGAACTTCGTTTGATGGAATGTGGAATATACATCTCCATCCCCAGAAGAATAATCTCTGATACCGACTCCGCGCAAGCGTTAACATCCGAGTTTCCGAAGCACACCTCCGACCATGGAAAGGATACGAAGAAATCTCGCATATCGTCCCAGTTAGCAGCCCCATACTTCCATACATGGCGAAGCTGCCTAGGCCGGTTATTCGCTTGATATGCAAGCGCTTACGCGACAGATACCAATCAGTGATCTGAGTTTCCCAGTGGCGCAGAAACCGCTACGGTATAAATACTCGGTTCGGATGTCAAAAACAGATCCAGGGTGTTCGCATAATCGCCTCGGGCATCCGGCACTAGCGTTGGTTCCCCCACGAGTTGAGTCAAGTTGTGGCTTACAGCAAACATCTCCGCCAGCCTCCCAGCCTCGTCGGTTCTGTTAGAATGTAACAACCAGTCGGAATTGTGCACATTGAACTCGCCAAGGACAACAATTTCAGAAGCTGGGTGGTTGATCTATATCCAGTCGACGATATATGAAAGATGTTCGAAAAATGTCGCCGGTCGATCGTCATTCGGGGAGCGGTAAAGACAACAAAGAAATTTAACGGAATTCTTCAGCACGACCCTCAACCATATGATGTCCATATTATTGGGTTCCAACGTCTCCATCCGCTGGCAAGCCAAATCGGCCCGCGCGAAGACGCAGACTCCGTCCTTAAAACAGAATCTCGAATGTAAGTTGTATCCTGAGCAACGAAGATATGTCGAATCAGTTGACGAATCGACTTGGGTCTCAGCAAGGGGAAGGATATCAGGTTTCGTTGTTTACAAATATTGGTGGACGACGTTTACATTAGTATTGGTGCCCCTGATGGTGGTATTTCACCGGGTGCACAGGGCGTTGGGACCCCGGTGACCACTCGGCCTTTAGTCGCCTCTTGCGACAAGCTGGCCTAGCTGTGAGTATATTCTAACGCCCTACTCACAGGGCGTATTTAAAATTCCCAAAACGGATTGCACATCGGACTGATCCGATGGTTCGGATCCCGAGGCAGTCAAAACTCGACTGTTACTTCCCCAAAAGCCAAAGCCTTCCAATTTTCCAAGCCTACATCCAGCCTATTCATAACATCCTTCGGGTCCTCCGTAAGGAACGGTTTCTTTCGTTTTTCCTGGAAGTACCGTTCGCATGCATGTCAAGATATGCGAATGAAGACGGTCGCCCTAACTTGAAGTGATGTTCTGAATACCAGCCACTTCTTACTGTCGCTAAAAGTTTTTTAGAAGGTAATACAAGACATTAGTAACTCTATATTTAGAGTGGCATGTCCGCTGGAGACCAGTAAGTTAAGATTTAACATATATAAGCTAGGGTTCGAGCCTTCTTGTCTACTCGATGAGTATACATTCTAAGAAAATACAAAATGGAAAATAGAAAAAGTATAATGCCTTGAATTTTTTTGAAATAGCTTTGCTATAGATTGAGCAAATTCCTGTTGCTCACCTTGTTTCGTGATGCGGAATCTTGTACTCGCCTTCGATTGGGTGAGCCAGATTCGACCTTTTCATGGTAAAATTCCTCTTCACCGTTTTCGTCCTCTGTCTCTGCCTGCTTTCATTAGTTCAAGCTGTGCTTGTGTCACTCTTGATCTCGCGTCGGCGTTTTTCAGTTCTCGCCTGTCGACCAGCATTAGGATTAGGCTCGTCTCCTTGATGATCGGACTAACCGATGTTGTGATTCTTTCCTTAATTCGGGAGCAGCAGTCGCGATTCGTGCGTCGAACTCGGCACGGACGACATGTGTTTTCTCCTTTTCGCTGATGTGGACCAACAGTTCTTTCTATTGGTACATCGGGTTAGTTACCAACACGCAATTGGAGGACGCGGGGAGGTTCCCTTCAAATCCGCCAACGTTGATGGGCATTGGCTTCCCTGTTTTCGTGTGGACGGCTGTATATCATCAGCGTTAGATCTATGTACAATAAACGAATATTGGTTCTAGTCAAAACACGGTAGGATATGGCGGAAAAGAATGGGTAATGTTTGGTTAAGTGAAACTGTTTTCGAATTAAAAAACCAACGTGTTAATTTTTACTAAAAAAAGGCCAAATTAATTTTCCTCAACTTCATTTTAAAGAATTCAATAAATAAAACATATTCGAAAATCATACACGCAACGAGTAGAAGTTGACACATCGTTTCGATTAGCTTCATCCAACCATTGAGTTCAATTAATGGGCTAAGTCTTAACCAAACATTCCCTTTCCAGCTGTTAAAGTTCAAGAGTAAACTTAATCGAGCACCACACAACCAATAACTGCAAGCAAAGGGACAACAACTGAAGTCAATGTAATCTATTTATACCACAAGACATGCGACAGTTCAAATTATGTTCAAAAGTTCTGTCAAACAAAGGTAGTAAGGTTTTCCTTCTCGACCGAATAAGTGGCAAGCAAGGGTAGTAATAAATAAATACTGGATGTGAACTACTTTGTACTCATGACTCAGAATCTAAATATAAACTAAAAGCGATTAAGTACTGTCTTTTTTTACCCTATTCCATCGTAACCCCTTTTTAACCCGTAGATGGTCGTCGCCCTGATCCAAGTATGAGTAAACAGTAAGGAAAATTCAGAAACAACTTTCAACTTGTGGTGTGGGTGAACTTCTGAGTGGGGTTGGTGAAGGATGCGATTGTGATTTGAACTCGTCGGCTGGATATTGCCAGCAGTTATCTAATTCCGTTGACTCAATTTCTAGTGTTTGCGCATTTTAACAAGGTTGAGTGCTTGTTGTCGGAATTGGTTATTTGCATATTAAATGTACCAACCCTCAACTTTGGCATAGTTCATACCAAAACTTTGGGTGACTATATCATTGGCTGGAAGTGCCAAATACATAAAGTTCGCACTGGTATACCTTTGCAAAAGATTTATCTCACACTATGTCTACATCTGATGAATTACCAGGGGATTCGACTCGTGAATGTGTAGGTTTTCCAGTCATTATGATGCAGAGGACGAGAGAACATCACCCATTCGCTATGGAAATTAATATTTAACCGAACTTACTGCAGCGTGTAGCACAATAATAAAGCTCAATTTTAAACAGTGCGTACAACGCAATAGAAGATATTTGGATGATATTGTTTAAAACTAAAAGCCACAACATTACTCTAATGTATCCTCATCATCATCGGCACTACAAGCGGGATCCGGTCTTGGCCTTATTTAGCAAGTCTCGAGGCTTGGCAAATGTTCGATAATAATTTTTTTTTTACGAGACTCTAATGTATAGTTTCACTAAAAATATACTTCAAGTAGTTCATTTTTTAATCAACTTAAAAACATAAACCTGCTGCTAAACACCCTTTTACATGATAAGGAACGGGTGATCCAAAAAATTTGAATTTTCTTATAAATCAAATGTGTTTTTATGTCATCAAAACTTCACATTTATCCTCAATATCTTATTACAAATCGTCTTCATTTTTTTAACATCTTACGTACATTTGTTTTTTATTTTGTTCTTTTTCTTATATTTATCTTACTTGCTAGACAAAGAATAATTAAATTCTAGCTTATTTAAGAGGTAACGCCACTCTGACTCGCCCAAAAATGAGCCTTTTTTGGTAATTTTTGGTGGAGAAATGAGTGAGTTGGTAGGACAATTTTTAATAAGGGGTTATAAATGCGCATTTCTAGAATTTAAAAAAAAAAGTTATTGGAATGTTCATACATAATAGCGGCTGTATTGATAATAATCTTAAAAAAACAAAACTTTTCGAGGAGCTCCACCTCGCGAAATGGAACAATTTTTGACCGGGAAACAAAAACTGAACTGTTTTTAAGCTTACGATCAAAATACGTAAGATGACGTAGGATTTTTTCAAAATACCGATTTTTAATAAAATGCTGGTATTTTGAAAAAAAAATTGTTTTTTCATTTTCATTTTTACAACATTTTTTATTTCGTTTTAAATTCTTATTTTCTAATTTATATGCTAGACAAAAAATGCTTAAATCCTAGCTTAATTATCTTATATTATAACTTACTGGTCCCTCGCAGACGCTCTAAGCTAAACATTACTTAACAATTGTATAATTTGCCTTTCGGTGACAGAACTTTGTGGCAATACTTAGGATTATTTGAAAGACAAAGAAAAATTTGAAAAACTTTGTCGAATTTTTTTTTGTTTTTTTTTTTCTTAAAATTTAACTTACTCATTATTATTATTATTATTGTAGCGAACTTAGGGTTCACTGGATTAATTATTTTGAATAAATAAGAGCCGTTAACTCGATTTTGAATTACTGTAACACTTTATTAGTCCGTTAATAACAACCGTTACTTTTAACGATTTCTTAACTTATCGCTTCTTTGCTTATCGCTTCATTTACTTCTTCACTGCTTACTTCTCACTTATTACTTCTTACTACCGCACTTATCGCTTGCTTCACTTTCTACTTCTTACTCGTCTCCATGATCTGTGTGCGACATATTTATACCGTTTCCTCAATCTGATTCGGTGTTTCGTTTGCGTCCGTTCTATAGTCTTGAATGTTCTATTGTTGATAGTCTCCAGTTTTCCAGTACTTAGTTTCTTCCTTTCATGTTCCAATTCCTCCAATTCCTCCTCATCCTCAGATTCTTCCGCTTCCGAGTCCCAGAATTCTTTCATACACTGCCTTTGGGCATCCAATTTTGCATTAACCTCTGCAGCTAGCGCATCCAATTTTGCAGTTAATGTCTGTAGCTTGCGCGTCCAATTTTATCATCATGATCCTGAGCATCTCCGAAATGTCCAACGGTGGCGAACTCTTCTCCGTTACATCGGCACCATCTTGACTCGCTGTTTCTTCTCCACCCGGACAGTCTGGCCCAATCGTAAAAACATATGTGTCGACATCAATGCCCTCTTCCTCCATTGCTGCTTGCAGACGCTGTCGAAGAATTTGCTTCTGTCCTCTGCTATCCAGATTCCGGTCCTCAAGTTCCTTCTTCAACTCACGAACGCGAAGATTCTCCAAATGTCGATCTGACATCGTGACAATACACTTTCACAGACTTATTTATTTCACCAATAATTAATCCCACTTCTGACACCAATTGTAGAGAGCTTAAGGTTCGCTGGATTAATTATTTTGAATTTTGAATAAATAAGAGCCGTTAACTCGATTTTGAATTACTGTAACACTTTATTAGTCCGTTAATAACAACCGTTACTTTTAACCGTACACTTAACGATTTCTTAACCTATCGCTTCTTTGCTTATCGCTTCATTTACTTCTTCACTGCTTACTTCTCACTTATTACTTCTTACTACCGCACTTATCGCTTGCTTCACTTTCTACTTCTTACTCGTCTCCATGATCTGTGTGCGACATATTTATACCGTTTCCTCAATCCGATTCGGTGTTTCGTTTCCCTCCGTTCTATAGTCTTGAATGTTCTATTGTTGATAGTCTCCAGTTTTCCAGTACTTTATAGAATATTCTAGTACTTTGTTTCGGACATTCTCGAATATTCTAGTACTGATTGTCATATGCGTCACACTACCCTCCGCCTAGACTAGTTCGTCCTGAACTAAGTTCACTAGTCTCCCGGGCCAACAAAAGCCGCCATTCGGTCGCGATGCACCACTTTTATCCTGGCGTTCGGCGGTGGAAGTTCTTGACCTTCTTCCAAATTTTCTACTGCTCTCCTTTTCGCTCCAGCTCTAGCCTGCCGTCATTCTTCCTTTTCCTGACGACGGAATTCCTCTTGCATTTTAGGGATCTCATGCGAATAGTATAAGAGCAAATGCATGTGCACACCCTTAAGCTCTTCTGGAGTTTGCACATCACGTAAGCGATCTATATCTTCATCTTTAATTACAGGCATATCATCTGGTATTGGAGCATCTGTCGATTTCATAACCGTATCCAACTGGTAGTTCCGCATCTTTTCAAATAACTGGAGCAGTTTGTTCTTTGGAGCTGACAGTAAACACCAGCGCGCGTCGTACTAATAGACTTTCCATAGATCGTCGCACGTTTATTCTGGTTTCACGTGTTCTTCTCTATAGAACGGAATGAACGGCACCTCTAGCTGTTGATTACGCCTACAATCTAGGGCTTGCTTGATCTTTCCCCCCGTATGTGGTGGCTTACAATAGCGGTCTCGACCTCCAACATCCGTTGATCTCTCTTGTTCGGAAACAGTTGATTTACAAAACGCATGTTTGTAAATCCATTCAGCTTCATCCTGTAGTTCATTGGGTCCCTCTGGAACAAGCGTAACCGGAACTTCGCGCAATTGCATTCGCTCAGGAATATCCGTTTACTGATTTCATTGTCCAAATCAGTAAAGTGACTCCTTTCCAATTCACTAGGTTCGTATTCGGGTTCATATCCGTCCTCGTCATAATTAGTGAAGTCCTCATAGTCGAAATCTACACCGAAACTGGCCTGACCTTCTTGCAATGACGCGTCAGTGACTAGAAGTCGTCTTTTCTTCTTCTTCTCAGCAATTGGCCTTCCTTCGTCGTCCACAATAAAATCTTCAGTATCAGACTCCGATTCCTCATGATCATTGAGATGTTTTGCCGGCTTAGTTTCCCTGTGACTACGTTCAGAGCGGCGTTCAACATTGTCTTCGTCGTCGAATAGCTGTTCGTCTATAGCCTCACGTGCTGAACCTTCATCGACGTACTGTTCCTCTCCATCACTTTCTTCGTCCTGTGTACGACGCAGACGCTTGGAACGCTTTCTGCGTTCGACTTTCAAACCAAGATTCTCTTCAATAAGGTCACAGTCGTCGTCTTCCAGTCGGTCGTCCATATCGTCCTCATCATTATAAATCCGTTTCGGGGAACGGCCTGAAGCATCAGTGTCTTCACCATCACTGCCGTCCTCTTCAATCGGGTTATCATCGATGAGATCCTTCCGTTCTTTACGTAACACATCATCGTCATCTCTCTCATCTTCCTCATTGCTGTCGGCCATAGCTTTGCTCTTCCTGAGTTTCTTCCTTTCATGTGGCTCCAATTTCTCCTCATCCTCAGATTCTTCCGCTTCCGAGTCCCAGAATTCTTTCATACACTGCCTTTGGGCATCCAATTTTGCATTAACCTCTGCAGCTAGCGCATCCAATTTTGCAGTTAATGTCTGTAGCTTGCGCGTCCAATTTTATCATCATGATCCTAAGCATCTCCGAAATGTCCAACGGTGGCGAACTCTTCTCCGTTCCATCGGCACCATCTTGACTCGCTGTTTCTTCCCCATCCGGACAGTCTGGCACAATCATAAAAATATATGTGTCGACATCAATACCCTCTTCCTCCATTGCTGCTTTCAGACGCTGTCGAAGAATTTGCTTCTGTCCTCTGCTATCCAGATTCCGGTCCTCAAGTTCCTTCTTCAACTCACGAACGCGAAGATTCTCCAAATGTCGATCTGACATCGTGACAATACACTTTCACAGACTTATTTATTTCGCCAATAATTAATCCCACTTCTAACACCAATTGTAGCGAGCTTAGGGTTCGGTGGATTAATTATTTTGAATTTTGAATAAATAAGAGCCGTTACCTCGATTTTGAATTACTGTAACACTTTATTAGTCCGTTAATAACAACCGTTACTTTTAACCGTACACTTAACGATTTCTTAACTTACCGCTTCTGTGCTTATCGCTTCTTTTACTTCTTCACTGCTTACTTCTCACTTATTACTTCTTACTACCGCACTTATCGCTTGCTTCACTTTCTACTTCTTACTCGTCTCCATGATCTGTGTGCGACATATTTATACCGTTTCCTCATTCTGATTCCGTGTTTCGTTTCCTTCCGTTCTATAGTCTTGAATGTTCTATTGTTGATAGTCTCCAGTTTTCCAGTACTTTATAGAATATTCTAGTACTTTGTTTCGGACAATCTCGAATATTCTAGTACTGATTGTCATATGCGTCACATTATTTTTTTTTTTTTAATTTTATTTAAAAGCACTTAACTTAACTTAATTTAAATCTTATACTACCCTAATGCTAGAAAAGCTAAGTCTATGTAAGCTGGCTGATGATAGTGTGATTCTATACCGACATTGGTATCCGGGTCTTTATATGCCATTCAACCACCAGAACTGTTGACGCTGTCCAATACTATCGTCCCGGTCTCTTTGGGAGATAGCCCTACTGAAGCGCAAGAGCTCTTCTTCGGTGCGCGTTACTTCCCGATCGTAGCGCAATCGCCCGTCTACGGATGATCTACTTACTAGATAGATCAGCGGAATTCCGGATTTATCCTGTATCAGTTCTTTCATGTCCAAATCAAGGAACACCTCTGGTGGAACACAGCCGTTGCGACGCACGCTCTCATAGTACAGAGTGTTTGGATGAAAATTAGGTCGTTGGGCGAGCTTATTGCTCTCGAAATATGTCCTCTGATTAATTTAATCATAAAATTATCCACCCTATTTATGTACGCTTCATTATATAAAGTCTCAGTTGAATAATACATTTTATAGTCCGATTCCGGCGTCCGATATAATCTGAGACAACTTCTGAGACACTTCCTTTTGAACACCCGAATCTTTTCCATCAAATTTGGACCTATGTGAAACCATACTGGGCAACCATATATGAACATTGGCCTGATTAGCGTCATGTAGCATATGACTTTTACCCTGCTGTCAAGCTGGCTACTGTGAAATAGCCTCCTTGTCATAGCAAAAGTTTTTCTAGCTTTGACCAAAGCAGCCTCTACATGTCTGTTGAAATACAGATATTGGTCTAGCCAGATGCCAAGGTATTTAACTAAACTCTTGGTTTCCAGTTTATCTCCATGCGGTCCCACGATAACTAGCTTTCGCCAGTTTTTCCTTGTGTCGTTCGTGGCTTTATATAATGGGGTTCTAAATAGGATGGCTTCACATTTCTGGAAGTTGATCTTAAGTTTCCAGTCATCGCAATACCGCTGCACGTTGTTGACGTCTTGCTGTATTAAACTATTTATGAGCTCAACTTTTGGAGCTGTTCTGTAAATTATGAGATCGTCTGCGTACGCAATAGCCTGCGGAAGTGCATCTAATAAGTCGCTAATGTAAATGTTAAAAAGAATCGGAGAAAGTACCGCGCCCTGTTGCAAGCCATTCTTGATATTATACGTTTTATTAGAGGTCACATTACCACTTTTGACCACGAACCTCCTGTCCTTTAACATATCGTAAAGTACATATAGTAAAGGCTTATGTATGCCATGTCTGACCAGTTTATAATATAACCCTTCGATCCAGACGGTATCAAAGGCCTTTTCCAAGTCGATCAGACAGGTACCTGTGCATTGGTTCCTACATTTATTCCATTGTATGTCGGAGACCAGTTTAATTGCGGCATGTGTGGTTTCTTGACTCGCCTTAAAGCCAAACTTGTTGTTTGGAATAATGTTGTTGTCGTCTACTCATTTTAGCAGAGCTTTGTTAACAGTCTTTTCAAATGCTTTACTAATGCTTGGGAGTAAACTTATCGAACGCATGTTCATTGGGTTTGTACAGTCTTTGCCCCTTTTTGGGATGGGCTGAATGATAGCCGTTTTCCAACGCGCGGGATAATATGCATTATTCTATGCGTTGTTAAACAGGACCGTGTATATATCTATTGCAATTGGGGACAGGTTCTTGAGTACGATGTTAGGTACTCCATCTATTCCCACTGACTTTTTGCTTCTTAATGAGTCGAAGATACTCTGGATTCCTTCCCTTGTGATTTAAAGGCTATTAGCCTCACCATTGGCATTGCTGTCAATTGACAGATTATCGTCACTGAATTCGGTAAAACCCGGATTCTCCGATTGCCAATGTGAAATTTCATTCCGGAGGTGCAGGTGATTGAGTAGAACTCTGTCCTCCAGGTCGTGATTTCGGCGAATGCTTTCATTCACCTTGTACATTTCCTGAAAGACAGCTCCCACAGCGTTCACCTTTTCCAAAGGATCTTCGATCACGAAGAGCTCACCATTGAGGATAGCGTTCTCTGTATCTATTCTAATGTTGATTAGCAGCTGCTTGTTTACATCGGTACGTGGAATTTGCAGACACTGAATCTTGTTTTAATTACTCCTCTTTAATCTTATTTATTTGTGGGAACATGTTCGGGTTGTTAGTTTTTATAGCTCGAATTCTGTTGTTCCAATACAAATTTGTTGCTAATCTATAATTAGCTTTAAGTAATTGTTGGAGGTTTTTTAATCGGGATTTCAGTGATATTATCTCCTGGTCTTGTCTGTCTGTAAACTGTCTGTGTAATTGTTTTAGTTTCGATAGTAGTCTGCTCTTTTTCTTGTGGAGTGCGTTTATTGTTGTGTTTCTGTACATGCTTATGTGATCTGTAACTGTTGTTTTGGGAATTGTTTTATCCATTGTTCGTTTTACGGTTTCGTCCATTTGTTGGATGTATTTGTCGATTTCGTCATTTGTCAGGTTTCTATTTACTAGCAGATTAAAGTCATTCGAACGAAGTTCTCTTGTTAATGATCTGGTGAACCGCGGCCAGCGCATTGCCCCGTAGTTGTAGAGTTGCGGGATCACGAATTCCTCCAGATCTGCGAGATCGCTCGGAAGCTCTATTACTGCCGTGAATGCACAGACGTCACTGTCGTATTCAATCGTCCATAAACAGTTTATGTTTCGTCTGTTGGGGTAAGTAGTCTCAGTCGTGAGTCAATTAGCAAGCTATCTAAGAACGATCTACCTCTAGGGAACGATGGGTATTCCGTAACTAGCAGGTCAGTTCTATATTCTATATGATACTGATTTAACCAGCCAGCCAACTGATTTCCTCTGGCATTAGATATATAATTTCCCCAATTTCTATGCTTGGCGTTCATATCTCCCGCTACGATAAAGTAGTTTTTGTCCAAGTGCAATTGTAAGCATCGAAAGAGTGTCTCGAGCTCTGCTATAAATAGCGAAGGGGTGTGGTGTATTTTCTTGCCACAGAAATTTGTATATATATATATATATATATATATATATATATATATATATATATATATATATATATATATATATATATAAACGCTTACCAGTCGTTAAGGTGATGACGATATAAATTCTGGTTTCACTTCTTCAAACGTTTCGAAATCGTACACAGATCCAGCAGTTTTTTGTCAGATCAAATGGTTCCTCTACGCACAATTCCTCCCATTGTTGAATGTCGTCCTTTAGGGATTTCGCCTGTCAGCAATACTCGATGGGGGTTACCGAACCAGTTCTCACAGAAATTGCTTATTGAGCATGAGTTAAGGTCTCATAGCGCTGGAAGACTTGAAGAAACAACTCTTCCGAAACCTCCGGGTTCTTCAGCTCGCTCGAGCGGACGCCTCTGGATCCTCCGCCGCAAACCAAAACGTCCCCGTCCGTGCAGCTCAATTCAAGGGCTTCTCGGCATCCACCCACAAAACTGCCACCTTCCAATATCTTGGTTGGAACAAACCACACACGAAAGAATAACACAACAATTCGATTCGCTTAACTTTTATTAATTCTTAATTGACAATACTTTTTGCAAAAGAAAAGCAAAAACGCGCCTCTCTTGTCTTTTTTCTTGGTAACCACACCGGAACAAAAAGAAACCGTCACATTCCTCTACTTTTTCCTTTCTTTTTCAACTTTTTCTGTTAACGAACTGTTTACTGACAACCAACTGTCTTTCTTCTAAACAACCGTCAACAACTGAACCGAAAATTCCTCCTGTTGTTTCTTTCCCTCTCTCACTCTCCATCGACATCCACTCCGAAAACAGAATTCGAACTCGCCCACGATCCACACTCGAACTGGGGCGTGTTCGAACACTCACATGTGGATCGTGCGCTTTTTCCACCACCTTACCATCAAACTATATTAAAACAAAATTATATTAAAAACAATCTAATGATGGGGGTGGCGGAAACCACACGTAACAGGGGTATGCATACAGAACAGGCTTCCAGCACCCGGAACTTGCGTACTTTTCCACTACATATAACTTTATGATGGGTTGCTTTTCTAATAAAGATTGCGACCGCCGATATCAGGGCATTCAAAGCCAATATAAACCGATATTCCATTTTGTATTCTTCCCATCTCCTTCCATTCGCACTGTGACGTTGAAGGTGCTTCAAAACCTCCTTTTGCGGCTGCGTTTGTATAAAAAACAAAAATTAAAAATATGAGCACACTTTCTATACTGCATTAATATAATTCGATTTTTACTCATTTCTAAATGTCAATGATTTCAAAACACTCATTTTCAATTTCATTTTGTCTTTGTAGTTAACTTACACGAATCTTATGAAGGATGACCGCTGAAGTAATGGCGACCGACACAAACTGGGACCCAGGTGAATTATATTTACCATACATTACTAATTTTTTACTAGGGTTTCCTTCTCAAATACAAATATTCAATATTTTTTCAACCATTAAAACTATTCTGAAACAAACTATGTTCTTTATATGTGATCTCCAATAGCGATGTCCTATGTTTTATGTGAATTTCTACTCCAACAATTTTTTTTTATTAATTTCATGCTATATGAGTTTGGAATTTGAATTTAATTATGTTGGTTTCCCAAAATAGGTTGAATAGTAGAGTTAAGGGCTTCATTTCAAACTTGATATCCATTCTGATGCAAGTCTGTTCCACCTTGTATTATCTAAAATCATCCCAAAAGTAATATAATAGAATTTAAAACATTATTTGTTCCGACACAGTAACTGTTCACTTGAGTTATATTATACACTTTTTTCTTTGTTTTCTAAACATACATTTTCTAAAGAACTCCGCAATAGTCCTGTCGTCACCCCGTATATTTAATTGTGCCACTTTATACGAATTTGATTGCAGACACAACAATATATGAGATAGAGCTTTATCGATTTTGGCCTTGTTGGTTTTTATTCATCGATTTGCTTAATCATCTTTTTCATCAATTAATTTTAACGAAAAAGAAAAATATCAAATCCAGGGGATAGCTATTAAATGAACACTAAAGAGAAATTTAACCCGCAAGGCGTTTTCCGCACGATCAGTAGTGGATATTTATAGAAACGCAATATGTCAAAAATACTTGGGTAACGAAAATGTAATATTTGTGTTATTGTATTACATAAATCGACTTGAATTAATTATTTGTCTGCCTATCTAGCATCGCGTCGTATTTTGGTTCGCTGCCAAATGTACGTGTTCACATAAATAAACCTAGTACGAACTCAAAGCAGGTCATGCGGATTTATAGCACATTTCAATTGTTGTTATCTATCAGGCGTAATTTTAAATTCTGATCCTGCATTAAATTTTGAAGGGAAAAAATTAATACGAAGGCAGGTCAATAACTCTTTAGAAAATGAGGACGATTTTCTTTTATTTTCTCATTTAGCTGACCGAATAATGGCGCATAATACTGTTCAGTTATCGTTTGTCCCTTTTCCAAATAGTCAATGAAAATAACACAGTAGCCATAACCGTTCCAGCTGATTTCACCTTCTTTGCCTACAGTTGTTAATCTACGCAGAAACTTGTTGCATATATATATGCACACACAAATATGAAATAATATATTAGAACGTTGGCGCAAGGCTAATAACCTTCCCCGGTAGGACAAATTATTATGGACAATTTAACAAATCTCGGATATGGACCAGATACCAGTGGAGAGACTTGCTAAATAAGGCCAAGACCGGATCCCGGTTGTAGTGCCGATGATGATGATGGTATTAAAACGTACTCACTGTTTTTTTGTTGGTGATGGTGGCGCTCCTTTTTATCATCGATTTTTTCCGGGTTAACGGTGTTCTGTTGTTATTGCTGCTACTGTTGAATTTAGCTCCAGGAATGAAGTGCTTTGGTCTCAACACACGGAAATCCTCAGTGGCCTCTGTCTACAGCACATTAATGAGTAACGCTTACGTCGATGCACTCTGCTCTTCAAGACCACCGATGCTTTTTGGAATCGTTCGATTTCAAGTATTGCTTGAATTAACTCTTGTTGAATTTCACAGTTAACATTCCAGGTGATTAAATCTTCATTTCAATTATATTTTATTTTCCGTTCTTTTATTTATAATCAAAGTGATTATAAACCATAATTTAATTTAACATCCAACAAACACATGGCTGGCGAAATCTAAGCATTCAGATTTATTTCTTTATTCTAACCACGACTCTTCAATTAAAGTGTTCAATACCCGACCCTTTATACGAGGATACAAATTTGCCCCCACCCATTTATTGATTCATTGGAATTTGGTTTCGGCTCTCGCCTACCTGAACCTTCTTCCTGTGAATCGCAAGGTGTACAAGTATATAATGACTAGGTACGGCAAATTTACTGAGAAGGGTCAGTGTACCTAAAAATATGTATGAATATTATTTTTGGTCTTCGTTAAGACAATTTTGTGATTCTTTGGGGTAAGAATTACGACATTTGCGAGATGTGTGTTTGAAGGTACAATTATTATTATTTTATTATTATTTACTAGCCTGTAGGAACCCGGAAGTTCATGACCTCGCCGTCTCGGCTCCGCCATTGTTCCCTGTCCTGTGCGCTCTCCTTCCACGTTCGACCATCCGATCCGATCCCCTCGAGGTCCAATCTAACATTGTCCTCCCATCTCCGTCGCGGCCGTCCTGTCGGCCTCTTCCCCGTTAGTTTCCCGTCAAGAATTCTATGCACGGTCCTATTGTGGCGACTCTAACAGATACACACACAATTCACAAGCAAAATTGTGAAGAGCACCGAACGAAAAATCGAACAAGAAAATACATTAGAACCGTATACCATAGCGATAACAAAAATAATTCACATCAGTGGAGTATAGTCGAGTTTAAAAATCAAATTCTAAACACGGTCAGTAGCCTGATGGGTAACGCTTAGGTTCAATTTTTTTCGTGATTCAAACGGTCATAGCGTCAGTTCGAATCACACGATCTTCTTCACTATTATTTCAAACGCTATAAGTGGTGACTACGACGTGATCTGTACACACAGCATACACTTTCCCATAGTAAGCAGAACTACACACACGGTCACGACTTCCGCATAAAGCCCAGCCTCCGACGTTTTCTAGTTCTCTCGCTCGTCCGTCGTTCGCATACAAATCTGATCGTAACGAAGTTACTGCGGAGGGAGTGGTGTGGCATCTCTAAGAGATACACACACAATTCACAAGCAAAATAGTGAAGAGCAACGAACGAAAAATCGAATAAGAAAATACATCAGAACCGTATACTAAGCGATAACAAGAATAATTCACATCAGTGGAGTATAGTCGAGTTTAAAAATCAAATTCTAAACACGGTCAGTAGCCTGATGGGTAACGCTTATGTTCAATTTTTTTCGTGATTCAAACGGTCATAGCGTCAGTTCGAATCACACGATCTTCTTCACTATTATTTCAAACGCTATAAGTGGTGACTACGACGTGATCTGTACACACAGCATACACTTTCCCATAGTAAGCAGAACTACACACACGGTCACGACTTCCGCATAAAGCCCAGCCTCCGACGTTTTCTAGTTCTCTCGTTCGTCCGTCGTTCGCATACAAATCTGATGGTAACGAAGTTACTGCGGAGGGAGTGGTGTGGCATCTCTAAGAGATACACACACAATTCACAAGCAAAGTAGTGAAGAGCAACGAACGAAAAATCGAATAAGAAAATACATCAGGACCGTATACTAAGCGATAACAAGAATAATTCACATCAGTGGAGTATAGTCGAGTTTAGAAATCAAATTCTAAACACGGTCAGTAGCCTGATGGGTAATGCTTGGGCTCAATTTTTTTCGTAATTCAAACTGTTATAGCGTCAGTTCGAATCACACGATCTTCTTCACTATTATTTCAAACGCTATAACTTCCTTGTCCCATATTATTTTAACCAGTTAGTGGATTTTTCGAGCGGTTGCCCCTCCTCTATGCTTCACAAGCTCTGCCGGAATGCAATCGATTCCGGGGGCCTTGTTGTTTTTCAGTCGATTTATCGCTTCTACAACTTCGCCGAAAGAGGGCTCTGGGATCTGGGGCTCGGCTGTATGTGCGTTTGGTGCATTAATTTGTGGTTGATGGGTGCGCACATTGAGCAGGTTTTCAAAGTACTGCTTCCATCTTGTCACGATATTTTTTGTTTCTGTCATCAGACAGCCGTTTGTGTCTCGGATTATTTTGGCTCTCCCTCGGTAGCCATTTCTAATTGAATTTATGCCGGCATACATACCTCTGCTGTTCTTTGCTCTGGCATTTTCTATGATTTTTTCGATCCGAGTCTTCTCCCATTCGCGTTTTTTGCGTTTGAAAAATTTCATTGTCTCTTTCCGAATTGTGGCGTATCTTACTGCGTTGACTTCATCATATGCTTCTAAATGGATCATTCTGAGGCGTTTACGTTCTTCGATCTTTGCCCTGCACTCATCGTCAAACCAAGGTTTGGACTTAGTTGTTTTCTTAAATCCTAATACCTCTTTGGCTGTTTGTTTGATTGTGTCTTTGATCGATGCCCATTTAGTGTCCACACTATTGGCTTCCTCTTCCTCACTATTGTCATTCTCAGGGATGCTAAATCTATTCGTTAGTTCGTATTGATATTCAGCCCTTTTACGTAGGTCTTTTAGTTTATCAATCTCGAACTTTTTGCTCGTCTCCCGTGCCTGTCCATGTGGGTTTGCTGCAAGCCGACTTCTAATTTTGCCCATCACTAGAAGGTGATCGGAGTCGCAATCTGCTCCTCTATATGATCTTATGTCAAGGATATTCGAGTGGTGTCTTTTGTCTACCAGGAAGTGGTCTATTTGGTTACGCGTTACGCCGTCGGATGACATCCATGTGGCTTTATGGATTTGCTTATGCTTGAACATCGTGCTTTTCACTACCAGATCTTTTGACGCTGCGAACGTGATAATTCGAATACCATTATCATTTGAAACGTCATGTAGGCTTTCTTTACCTATTGTTGGTTGGAAGATATCTTCCTTTCCAATTTTTGCATTGAGGTCGCCGAGGAGGATTTTAACATCGAATGATGAGATCCCATCAAATACTTCCTCTAGGGTCTCGTAGAATGTGTCCTTCGTTTCTTCGTCGGTAGATTCTGTTGGGGCGTGTACGTTTATAAATACAAATAAGGTACAATACGGTTGTAAAACTTTTCTTACACCACCCACTTTGCACACCACACATACTTTAAATAAAACTCATTTGTTTCTATTAACACTTCTAGTGTATCTATGGGCACAACTTAAACTTATTAATATTGTTCCGGACACTGTTTCAAATTAATTCCTATTTGTCGGTACAACTTCAATTTATTAATATTGTTCCGGGCACTATTTCAATTTAATTCCACGCACCACTTTAACTTATTCATTTTTGTTTCGGACATAATTTCAAAATGAACTCCACGCACCACTTTCAGACCAACTCGCTCAAATCTCAAAAACCAACTTCATTCTCGTCTCATTGTCTCAGCCCAAAACCTGTAGTGCCAACCATCGCTAGTGGTTTTCTCATTTTTCTTTTCTTTAGGATCGAAATCTGGTTTCCTCCGGCAGATAATAGGATATCTCCTTGTTCCCGCCTGATCCTTTTTTGGGTAAAGCAAAATCAATAGTGCTTTTATTGAGCCTGTTGTTTTCTTTAACCAAATGGGCAAGGATTTTTTCAGTGGGAAACCGATAGAGAGAAAGATCAATAGCGCCCAGGCGAACGTGCATTTTGTTTCATTGCCTGTTGTTTGTTTTAACTTAGTTTGGTTCAAACGGAAACTGGCGCTGGTTGTTTTAATTGTTTTAGGTAACCATTTTTCTAAGGGGTCATAAAATTGCTGGCGCGCATTTTTATGATTCTCAGCGATTTCATTTGAAAGACGGCATCTGGCATGCACATTTGGCTCTTAGGGTTTTTTTTTTGTGGTGAACCTTTGGTTCGATGATTATGTCTAAGTTTTTTATGTGGGCAAATTGAACGTTTAGTTCAATTTGCTTGGGGTTTAATTGATTAGCGCAAATTGAACGTTTAGTTCAATTTGCTTGCTATCCATTTATATGGGACCATTTGGTGTATGGGGTAATGTTTTTGGTTTAGGTAATGTCACATCCTTTAAGTTGATGTTTTTGGCGTGTGTCGCCGTTAGTGGTGGAGACTGGCTCCAAAGGGGTAAGTTTTATGGGATGTAACAATACTTTTTCCATTTGAATTATGACTATTCCTTTTGAATAGAGTTGTACATGCATTGTACGATGGGAAGTTTGACCATGAAAATTGCTTTTGGGATAGGATTGTGTTAGGGAAAAATATTTTGAATATGATTAATATGTAGAATGAAATGTGCTATTTAGGCATGGGAAAATGTTGTTTAGTTCTGGAATGTGTGTTATTAAAGGATTAAGATCACGAATTTGTGTAATTATTTAAGTGGTGTTCGGTTTACAGTTTCACCGCACAAATATATGTATTTAGAGAAAGAGTGTGTCATTGGCTCCCCGAGGTTTGACTCAACGGGGGATTGTTTACAAGATGCACTTCTGCTTGGGGCCTGGTTGCAGTGAAATGCCTACCGGTGTTGTGCAGCGAGGGATGTTGGGTGCTGCCGAGGATCCTACGGGGCTTCGATTCCGGTTTAAGCGGGATGAACTGCACCAGTGGGTTTCCTGAAACGTACACAATTATGGAGGATACCGTTGATGTAGATGATGAATTAATTGAGTAAAAATACCTTCCCGTCTTTGGATGTAATTCTTTACTGTCAATGTTTTCGATGGTTATATTTTACTTGCACGACTCGTTTTTTTCTTTTTTTTTCTTTGTTCAACTCTTCAACCGACCTTCTGCTTTTTCAAAAAACTGTCACCACCCTCTTACGCCACTTGACACACACTGCAACTCCGTTGCCATTCCATCGTTCGTCTTTTCTTTCTTATTCCCCGCTAACCCAACGAGAAAAACTGGGTCATACATTATATGACATTTAAATAAATTGATATGACATTTCAATAAAAATAAAAATAAAATATTGGTACAAGGTGTATGAGGTTTTCCATTTGACAGATTTGGCTCATGTCTTTTTAGTTTAAATTTGATTTGTGCTCAGAAATATTGAATAATTTGTGGTTTGCTTCTTACACAACGAATATTTTTTCTAACAAGGAGGTGGTTCTCTCTTGCTCGTTTCTTGGGCTGTGTTTGATTTGCGTTCTGCAAATCGTCCACCAACCAATGGATTGTGTTGGTGGGCTAAAGAAATGGCGTCAAGAACAATGATTAGTTCTCTTGCCGTGCAGCGATGCTGGTTCCGTGGGAATGACGTCCGGAACAATTGGTCTCCGCTGGAATCAACTCTTAATAAATTGGTTAAACTGAAATGATTACCTTGATTCCAAATTTTAGTTTCCCGATAATTGAAATAATGTGGATCTTTATTTCGACTAGAAATATCGTCTTTATTTTTTATGATTGCTTAAATTTATGTAGATTACAATAAGTTGCGAACTGGAGTCGCCAAGCAGTTTACGAAGAAGAGTTTGTTCTTGGTTGCTTGACAACCAAATTCGATTATGTCAGCTAATGGCTGACATTTGTTATAGTGTTGCCAAGGGCAGCATTCAGATTATATCGGACACCGGAATCGGACTATAAAAAGTATTACTCAAATGAGACTTTATATAATGAAGCGTACATAAATAGGGTGGATAATTTTATGATTAAATTAATCAGAGGACATATTGCGAGAGCAATAAGCTCGTCCAATGACCTAATTTTCGGGGCCTATTATCCAAACACTCTGTACTATGAGAGCGTGCGTCGCAACGGCTTTGTTCCACCAGAGGCGTTCCTTGACTTGGATATGAAAGGGCTTATACAGGATAGATCCGGAATTCCGCTGATCTATCATGTAAGTAGATCATCTGTAGACGGGCGATTGTACTACGACCGGGAAGTAGCGCGCACCGAAGAAGAGCTCCTGCGCTTCAGTAGGGCTATCTCCCACAGAGACCGGGACGATAGTATTAGACAGCGTCAACAGTTCTGGTGGTTGAATGGCATATAAAGACCTGGGTACCAAAGTCGGTAAAGAATCATACTATCATCAGCTAGCTTACATAGACTTAGCTTTTCTAGAATTAGGGTAGTATAAGATTTAAGTTAAGTTAGGTTAAGTGCTTTTACATTAAAAAAAAAAAAAAAAAAAAAAAAAAAACGTAGGTAAGTTAAGTAAGTTAAATTTTAAGAAAAAAGAAACAAAAAAAAAATTGACAAAGTTTTTCAAATTTTTCTTTGTCTCAAATAATTATAAGTATTGCCACAAAGTTCTGTCGCCGAAAGGCAAATTATACAAATGTTAAGTAATGTTTAGCTTAGAGCGTCTGCGAAGGACCAGTAAGTTATTATATAAGATAATTAAGCTAGAATTTAAGCATTTTTTGTCTAGCCTTTAATTTAGAAATTAAGAATATAAAAAGAAAAATAAAAAATGTTGTAAAAAAATGAAAATGCCAAGGGCAGCATTCCATTGCGACTTCGCTGACTGCATCCAGTGAATACGCAACAGGCTGTCTTAAGTGTGTAATTAAATTTCTTATTTTCTGTTGTTTAATTATTGCGAAATGGACTTATTGAGTTAAGTACAATATGTGCTCTCGGTAATTTTTATTGTGTTGTTCTTGTCACTTGTACTTGGTTAAGTAATCTAAGGATTAATTGTACGATATGAATGTAAGTGTTTAAAGAAAAATTGAGGGACTTTAAGGCGGTGCGATGCACTGACAACAAAGGCCAACGCGTAACTTTCTAATTATAAATTGTATTATTTTCTTTGATTTAGTGTTTGCAACATTATCGGTTAACTTAAGGAGTTACATTACATTGATTGGCTGCAAAAAGAATTAATCGCACTTCTATGGCTGTAATAGTTGCCCTTAAGGGGTTGGCGTTGTTCGTTGTTCGTTGATACTGAATCATTTAATTTGCTTAACTGAATATATTAAGTAAGTGTTCTTATTTTATTTGAGTTCTGGAGACAAGATATAATTCATTGCTACGAACACTGAGTCATTTAGTTTGCTTAACTGAATATATTAGGCATTCTTATCGAGTACTTCAGAGCGAACAGACGTTCGCTCATAGCATAGCTAAACTCGTGTTTGTGAAAGTCTGTAACACACGTGAGTGAAGTGCACGTGTAAAAATACTTTTAGTAATAAAACAGTAAAAACAGTGAAAACTAACAGTAACGCATGCTGGGTGACGGCCCCATTGATGACCAACAATTCATGATAGAGCGTAAAAGAAGAGCCACCGACAATTTACTGAGCGCAACAAAGAAACCAACAACCATGGAGACACAAGCTATGGACTATCAAAAAAAGTATCTGGAAACCGTGGATTATATCAATACACTTCGACTCCAGATGAAACAACTCCACGAGGAAATTCGCTCCCTAAAAACAACCAATAAAATCAGAGATGACGTCTGCATGGAAGAAATGCCTGCTCAACACCCCGGATTAGCCCCATCATCTCCAAACCAAAAATTGTTGTCCCCCGAAACACCATCGTCCCAATAAAAGAAGACAGCCGGGAATCAAATGCCTAACACGCACGCCAAAAATACAAGACCACCACCCATCTATATTACAAATATAACAAGCATCAAAGAACTAATTAGAATGCTTGAAAGTACCTTAGGCCAGCGCAATTTCACCACAAACACAAGAGGAGCTTCGACCTCCATCACAACAATAACTTTAACGGATCACAACAAGGCGGTAGAAAAACTTGCGCAACATAAGCTTGAATTTTTCACTTTTCAACATGGACCGTTGAAACCAGCAACTTTCATCTTAAGGCATATCGATCCAGCATGGACTAATGAGGAACTTGCAGCAGAAATGGTCAGAATCTGTCCGGAACTGAAAATAAACTGGTTGGACTACTTCCAAACACCATACATGCGGACTAACAAGAATCTGCATTTACGTATCATACAAATTCCTCCAACTGATGTCACCCGGCTCAAGCAAATAAAATATCTGTTCACGCATAAAACTGCGATTGAGGAACCACATAAACAAAACGTCCTTCATTGCAAAAAATGCCAAGGTTCACGACACTTGGCGGCCGCATGTCATCTAAGCGTATGATGCGTAAAGTGTGCAGAGCAACATCAACCTGGAGAATGTAAGGTTAGCCCGCCTGGGATGGAACCACGAACAATCCAAACAACAAACTCCGATGGATCCATTACAACGAAGAAAATCGCAGAGACATGCTGTAACTGTGAAGGACCCCACCCTGCCAACTTCTCGCAATGTCCTCATAAGCTGAAGATTCTAGAAAGGCGAACAACACCCATGGCAACGAGCAAACCTTCACCAACCAAAACAACATCCATCAATCAATAAATCCTACAAGTCCAGGAATGCCATACGCTAAGGTTGTCAAGGATTCCCTTAACATGACAAGAAATCACCAATCCAACAGTAACGATCTGAATCTGGACATCACAGGATACATAAGTAGCTTACAGAAGATGCTGCCCACGTTGAAGCACAGCTCAGAAATAGAAAAAAAGGTCAGATTTTATCTCTTATAACTTCACATATCCTCTCCCTTAATGGCTAATTTAACCATAATTTCCCTCAACGCAGAGTGCATATATTCCAATATTCGCAGACAACACCTCCGATTGTTCGTTGAAAAGTTTTCTCCAGATATCCTCCTCCTCTCAGAAACTTGGCTTAAACCAAACTCCCGAGCATCTATCCCGAATTATACACTTGTTTCTAATCCACGAACCACTGGACCTCGTGGAGGTACTGGAATTCTAATACACAAAAAATTCCAATTTTCCGAAATTAGGTTCACCAATATAAATAATATTGAGTACACGGCAATTAAAATCTTTTGCAAACGCAACAAAGTGCTTGTACTGTCGTCCGTATACATTCACCCTTCCCGGGAACCAAACTTCCCTAGTTCCGACATCACTGAGATAATCCAACAGTCTCTACCTGCACCTTTCATAATAGGAGGAGACTGGAATGCTCGCCATACTTCATTTAACGACACTAAGTGCAATAAATACGGTTGCCAACTTCTAGCACTCCTTCAACTCCATCCATATATCTATGCAGACTATCCATTACAGCCAACACGTATCTCCAATACTACTAAATCAACAATAGATTTTTTCCTAAAATCCGTAGACGTCTACTCACCTAACCTCCCTACAGTATCCTTCGAATTTCCTTCCGATCATGGGTCCGTCCACACCACTGTCCAAATCCCAGCCCTCGAACCATGTTACACATTCAATCCGATCCCGAATTTCCTCAGGACAAACTGGAAAAGAGTCAATAGGGACATTGCTGCCAATTTTACAGACTATACTTTGCCAGAGACTTCAAACCTACTCCCTGCTGAAATTGATCAAGCAGCCTTAAGAATAGAGCGAATACTAAAAAATGCCCTCTTCAGCCACACACCTACATCCATCCCTCATAATCACCTAGGAAAACCTTTACCCAACATCCTTACAAAACTGTTCGCCTAAATCCTGATAAAACCCAGCTTATAGTGTTTAAGGGTAAAAATGAGCACTGCACAAACAACACAAGGCGCACCCACAACAAAATTAGACTCAAACTAAATAACACCCAGATAAAACCTTCTAAAACTTTAAAATATCTGGGAATAACCTTTTCCAGTGACCTTTCATTCTCCACCCACATTAAAAATACTTTACGTAAAGCCACAATACAACTGAATCTCTGTAGAAGAGTGATGTGGAAACCCAACGGTCTCTCTCTCAAAGTCAAACTGCTCATCTATAAACAAATAATCAGACCTACACTGACATATGCGTGTCCACTGTAGTATCATATAACACCAGCCCAAATGGAGAAGCTACGCACTTTCGAAAGGAAATGCTTCAGGCTGGTCACTGGCCTCAACGGACAACCCAACTCTTACAAGTATTATAATAACAGCTTGCTATACAATGGCGCTAATATTGATCGTCTCGATAGACGCTTCTTAGAGCTGTCTATCAAATGTATGGAAAACCTCGCAAATAATCCCAACCCCATAATAACTTCACTACTACCAACTCCTCTAGATAACAGGGCTCACTATCTGAATTGTCTCCACACCAGAAGTCTCTTCACCTCTGGAAAATTGTTTAATGACTCCAACGAGGTAGTGTACCATAACACCTAGCTGGCACCCAATCAGTTCAAATACTGTAACATACAACCATTCTCCAACATTCTGCGTTTTAACGAACAACCAGAAAGTGTTACCGCACCCGAGACCATTAACTGACCATAGCCCACGCCAACCTACCTCCTTAACCATCAATCGCTATATTCCCCAACTCACATTACATATTTAACTTATTATAATATTAATTAGGTTAAGCTGGATTAAGCCAGAGTTAAGTTAAGTATTAGATTAGATTAAATTAAAAAATAAAAATCCTGGTTTTCTGAACTTTTCCAGGAAAACTGTTAATATTAAAACCTATAATACTCGAATAGTTATTCACACATTCAATTATGTTTGAAAAATGTGTAATGTATGCATGTAGACAGTTGTATCACACATTCGCTCGCCGTTCGTCAAGCGACAAACATCCTAAGACGGTGAGCAGCTCTAAAACAAAGAATATCGAGTGCGTGTGTGCGTGAATTCGTGAATAAACTGTGTTTTTCGCAGCTCGGCCCGCGTGGCACGGCGAAAAAAAAAAAACGAGTGTGTGTGTGTCTCGAAATAAAAATGGGCAAGACGAAGAGCGTCGAATTAAAAATGGCACACTCATGTGTAGTCGCTAATTCAAAAACAATTAAAAAAATTACCAAAAGGAAGAACGAAGTATCAATTATAGACGACAGCCCAGTGGCAACAAAGTCCGCTCAAACCTGTCAATGGAACGACAAAAATCAAATGTGATGAAAAAAACCGTCACAGAAGAAAATGTACCCGCCAAGGATACTTGTTACTCAGGAGCAGGGAACAAATTTAAGGAATTGGAGATACTGGAGTCAAACATTCCAAAAGGAGACGATGACCTAAACAGCTTAATTGCTGATCTCATCAAAAAACGCGAAGAACTTTCCAAACAGGTACGAGCAGCCCTAGAAGAGCGAAACAAAAGACGGAATGAAACCGAAGCAAAAAGAGAGCAAAAAACAAATCACCAGCGGCAGCAACAACATTCGCTACAAATAAGCGAAACAAAGGACGCCCAACAACAGAATCAGAAACAACTGCAGCAGACAAAGACAGCCAAGGACGAACAACAACAGCAACCAAAAAAGGAAAAAATACCTCCAATTGTCATCAGTTACATAGAAGCGAAAGATTTAATGAAGTTGGGTGAGTTGACTTGTAAAGATTTTAAAACAAAAAGAATTAGTGCTGAAAAAACTAGAATTTTGTGCGACGACCTAGAAGGTTACAATAAAGTAAAGTCTGCTTTGAGAAGGGCAAAAACCGAGTACTACACGTACACCCCAAAATCAGAAAAATCAATTTCCATGCTCTTAAAAGGCGTTGATCCTTCGTTCTCCCCAGAGGAGATACTCGAGGAATTAAAAACGGTTGAAACAGCTAGTTTAAAATTTACAGGTGTAAAACCGTTTTCAACTGCGAATTCTAGAAAGTGCAACCGCAAATTGCCTTTCTACATTGAATCTCTAAGTCCTAATAGTAAAGTTGATGCGCTTAGACATATAAAATGCCTAAGTCACCAAATTATAAGTTGGGAAAAAATTAGAAAATCTGAGCGTGTACTACAATGTATGCGCTGTCAACGACTTGGACACGTTGCATCAAACTGCAATATGAAATTCAGATGCGTAAAATGCCTCGCTGACCATAACATGGGCGAATGTCCGCTGGGAAAGGACCAGCTTCCGGATAGGGAAACACTGTCATGTGTACTATGTAAAAATACAGGACACACGGCAAATTTTAGGGGTTGTCCCAAATTTCAACATATGAAGTTAAAGTGGGAATCAAAACAAAAGCAAGTGGCAGAAGAGAAAAAAATTAAAACTCGTTCTTATAATAATTTCGTTGCCCCGCGTGTAACATATGCACAAATCACGGGCAATTCTATGCAACGAGCCCCCGTGGAATCTTCACATACCAATGGGCGAATACCGGCAGTAGATGCGCAACCTGAGATATTAAATATGATATCGGCCATGCAAACACAATTTGCAATTTTCAAAAAATACTGACGGAACAAATGGCCCGAATAGATATGCTCTGTTCGGCTGTGTTTTCAAATAACTCCTTCCATCAAAATCTTCGACCCTCTAACTGAACTAAAACTAAAAATTATTTCGGTGAACGTAAATTCACTAATACGAGGGTTGCCTCTTATGTTTCGGGATTTGGCAACCCTAGTGTTGCAATCCGGCAATTGACAGCTCTGTCGTAAAGTTGGACATTTTCGAGGTTATACGCACTCAGAACGTTTTGACATACGAGCGCTATTTGTGTTGTTTACAGTAACTTAAAAGATTCATCTCGGCCCAAAAATGGAATTAAATCGTCAACATTTTCGAGCGATTATTTTTTACAACTTTCGGCGTGGATTAACTCAGCAACAGTGCATGGATGAACTTAATTCAATTTTTGGCGATGAAGCTCCATCAAGGACCAGTGTTTATCGATGGTATGGTCAATTCAATCGTGGTCGTAGTTCACTCCAATATGAATTTCGTGAAGGTCGTCCAAAATCAGTTGTTGTTCCGAAAACCACTGATGCTGTGCGCGAACTGATATTGGAAGATCGTCATGTGACCTATCGTGAGATTGAGACAACCTTAGGCGTTAGTGGGACCAGCATACATTCAATATTGCATAAACATTTGACTGTCAAAAAAATTTGTTCGCGTTGGATCCCACACAATTTGTCAATCGCCCAAAAAAAGGGTCGTGTCAATTGGTCGAAAGAAATGCTCAAAAAATACGGTCGCGGTGCTTCGAAACACGTCTATGACATCGTGACAGGTGATGAATCGTGGATTTACGCGTATGAGCCCGAAAGTAAACAGCAGTCGACTGTCTGGGTGTTTCAAGATGAGCCAAATCCAACAAAAGTGTTCAGAATGCATGTGTTGGAGATACCTCAATCAGAGTGGCAAAAGTGCTTCGACAATTGGTTCAAACGCATGTAAAAGTGTATAGATCTTCATGGGGAATATTTTGAAAAACAATAAAGTGATTTTCGATGATCAATATTTGTTTTTGTTCTCTAATCCCGAAATATAAAAGGCAACCTTATACCTTCTTTATACTTCAGACATACCGCAGCCTCAATTATCCAATACCGTGATGTTGAATTAATCTGATGACACCATAGTCTACTCCAGCAGCAAGTTTGTAAAAGAGGCAATAAACCGCATTAATAACTTCCTCCCATATCTATCAACATACTTCAATAAATGGAAAATTCGCCTAAATCCTGATAAAACCCAGCTTATAGTGTTTAAGGGTAAAAATGAGCACTGCACAAACAACACAAGGCGCACCCACAACAAAATTAGACTCAAACTAAATAACACCCAGATAAAACCTTCTAATACTTTAAAATATCTGGGAATAACCTTTTCCAATGACCTTTCATTCTCCACCCACATTAAAAATACTTTACGTAAAGCCACAATACAACTGAATCTCTGTAGAAGAGTGATGTGGAAACCCAAGGCTGGTCACTGGCCTCAACGGACTACACAACTCTTACAAGTATTACAATAACAGCTTGCTATACAATGCCGCTAATATTGACCGTCTCGATAGACGCTTCCTAGAGCTGTCTATCAAATTAATTGAAAACCTCCCAAATAATCCCAACCCCATAATAACTTCACTACTACCTACTCCTCTAGATAACAGGGCTCACTATCTGAATTGTCTCCATACTAGAAGTCTCTTCACCTCTGGAAGATTGGTTAATGAATCCATCGAGGTAGTATACCATAACGCCGAGCTGGCACCCAATCAGTTCAAATACTGTAACATACAACCATTCTCCAACATTCTGCGTTTTAACAAACAATCGGAAAGTGTTACCGCACCCGAGAACACTAACTGACAATATCCCACGCCAACCTACTTCCTTAACCATCACTCCCTATATTCCCCAATTCACATTACATATTTAACTTATTCTAATATAAATTGGGTTAAGCTAGAATAAGTTAGAGTTAAGTTAAGTATTAGGTTAGATTAAATTAAAAAATAAAATTCCTGGTTTTCTGACCTTTTCCAGGAAAACTGTTAATATTAAAACCTATACTACTCGAACACATTCAATTATGTTTGAAAAATGTGTAATGTATGCATGTAAACAGTTGTATCACTAGAATTATAAGTTAGCTGTAGTACTTAATGTAAACTTTGATTATTGGTCAAATAAATACAGTATGTTAAAAAAAAGGATATATTAGGTAAGATGTTCTTTTGTTTGAGTTACGGTGACAAGATGTAATTCATTGATACAAAACAGTAAGTCTTTTAATATTGCTTAACTGAAAATATTAGGTAAAACGGTCCTTTCACATGAGTTCTGGCGGCAAGATGTAATTCATTGAAACAAAACTCTAAGTCGTTTAATATTGCTTAGTTGCAGTTCGCGAGCACAACTCAACACACACCTTGATTGACATAAAGTTATGTTGGGTTACGCGTAATAAACAACAGCAGAAATAATTTGTTGAAACAACGCCACTTAAGGGAAAAAAAACACTTGCATTAAAGCAACTCATATTAATGCACTCGACATTGAAAACACTGGGACAACCCTCTGGCGACTCGAATAGTGCGTGCGTGCACGTTGGAATATGAAATTAGACTCCTCGCTGATAGGTTGTATGAAATTCACTAGATGCTATTGTGATGGATTTCCATCGATATGAGAGGCGCCAATTCGATCTTTTGTTTGGTGACGACCAATGAGCGATCGATTGGTGTTCAATGAGGGAATTTCCCACGTGACCGTACAGGTCAGGTACTATGCCCTTTCGCTGGAAGTGCGGACAGCGATCGATCCTGCAGCTGTTCAAACAAAGGAACAAGCATTAGAGACTACAGACATCGTTATTGTAAACGATAGTGACGATCGCCGGAGGAAGAAATAGGTTTCTATGTATTAATTTAATTTAATTTAATTTAGTGATAGCAGAACCCTCGTTTGGCTCCTCGATAGTATAGTGATTAGTATACCCGCCTGTTACGTGGGACACCGGGGTTCGATTCCCCGTCGGGGAGCCCCTGGCGCAAGACTAATGACCTTGCTCGGAAAAAACAAATCATTATGGAAAATTTAACAAGCCTCAGGACTTGCTAAATAAGGCCAACACCGGTTCCCGGTTGTAGTGCCGATGATGATGATGATGAGAACCCTCGTTTATTTCACTTAGTACAAGCGTTAAAAAAAGAAATTAAAAGTAAAAAACTTACGAACTAACTTAAGAACTGGGGATTACAAAAATTGATTTAGAATAAATAAGATGGTAATAAGGTGGATAGGTGGCGGTGCACGTGATGGGGTGGCGAAGACCGGGTAGTAGGATAAAGGGTTTTTTTTTTTTTTTTTGTCGGTAGGAAGGTGGAAATCTTCAAAAGATACCTCTTGACCGATCCAGAGGCATGCCGGGTTTTTACCGACTAAAACCACCTACCGCCAGGCTCATATTCCCGTTGATCCCCGCGGAACTTTCTTTTAGATATTCCATCGCGGGGCGGGACGGATTTTACCTGTTACCCCGCTCGTCGCATCGCAACTGCTGCATCATTTCACAGAGAATACCATTTGTTACGGACCATGCCTGTTTTGAACTAAGCATGTATTCTATTACACCTCCCGGAGTAACTGTCCGTCTTATATGTCTCTCCAAAATCGTTCGTGCGGTCTCGAATCTCACGCACTCTGTGAGTACGTGTTCCGCATTTTCTATTTTGCCTTCGGAATACAAGCAGTATGGGTGATTCACATGCTTATACTTGTGCAAGTACTGCCGAAAGCATCCATGTCCTGATATTAGCTGAGTCAGGTGGTAACTCAGCTCGCCATGTTTTCTTTTCACCTATGTTTCTATATCAGGTATCATGGTGTGAGTCCATCTTCCTTTGGTGGAAGAATCACACCTCCGTTGCCATTCTCTTAGGCTTGAGAGCTCTAATTGTGACCGCATTCTCCGACGATTCTCTTGAGAAACCTTATGCAATGCAGCGTTTTCTTTAGCTGCAATGTCAGGTGGCGTCCTCCCGGCCAGAATATTTATAGCTTCTTCGGATACCGTTCGGAATGCACAACATACTCTTAGTGACGCCAGTCTATGTGCGGATTTCACTCCCCTCATGTACGACTTATACTGTGCGTCTCCTGCCCATATGTGAGCTGCATACATTATAATGGAGGTGTTGACACTGGTTATGAGTTTCCTTGTGTGAGGCAGTCTCGCTAAAACTTTGCATATTCTTGCCGATTTTTCACTCGTTTTCCTCAGGTGTTCCTGGAAGCTCAACCTGTTGTCGAGTATCACACCAAGATATTTAATATAAGGACTGGATCTGATTATTTGTCCTTCTATTTCCAAATCAATGTGTTCAACTTTCTTGCGGCTGCTTATTAAAACTGCCTCCGTCTTATGTCCAGCTAGTTTCAGTCCGGCTATATCTAGCCAGCATTTAATGCTCTGGATTGCTTGGGAGCAAATATTCTCCAGGTCATCTAGAGATAGGATAAAGGGGTGGGATGATAGGAATGTGAACGGGTAATAAGAGTGTAGATGGTGTGTGGGGCAAGGTCAGGAGGAGAAAGAGAGAAGACGACGTTTGAGTGCAATAGAGGTGAGGTAGAAATCGAAGGAGGTAGTGTAAGAGTTTGCCCGCCTTAGCATTCGTGAAATTGGTTCATTACAGCCGTAGGAAGTGTGGTGGGAGGGCAGATAGAAGAGACGAGGGTTTCGTATGTTACGGGGGTTGGTGTTGAGTGCGATGGCGGAAAGCAAGCTAGGGCAGTTGATTGTGCCGGAGAGGAGACGGTGGATGAAGAGGATATCGGCAAGAGTTCTGCGCTCCTCAAGTGTATTGAGGTTGATCAAATGGAGCCGGCTTGTGTATGGGGGAAGAATCCGGGGATTCTCCCAGTTCAGTCCACGGAGGGCAAAACGGAGAAAAGGACGTTGCACGATTTCGATTCTGTGGATATGGGACGAGCAGTGTGGAGACCAGACCTGACTGACGTATTCAAGAAGGGGGCGGACGAAGGCTATGTAGAGGGAACGGGAAACGTAGGGATTGGAAAATTCCTTAGACCAGCGTTTCACGAACCCTAGGGTGGAGTTGGCCTTAAGATTGATAGCATCGATATGTGGGATGAAGCTGAGCTCCCTGTCAAGTAAGATTCCGAGGTCACGTATTGAGGATACGTATGAAATCTGCTGGTTAAGCAGGAAGTAGGAGCGAGGAGGTGGGGGTGGACGTTTGTGGGAGAAGGTAATGGAGTGATATTTGGCAACATTGATTTCCAGGCAGTTGTTACGGCACCAGGTTGAGAAGCTGTCGAGGTCCTGTTGGAGGAGTGAGGAGTCGAGAGGAGAGATGATTGTTTTGTAGAGTTTGGCGTCGTCCGCATAGATGAGTGTTTAATAACAGAGTCGACATCATTGATGGTAAGGATAAAAAGGAGGGGGCCTAGATGACTTCCTTGCGGAACCCCTGCCGTGGGAAAAGAGGATCGGAAAGGGAGGATCTGAATTTGACACGGTAGGATCGGTCTTTCAGATAAGAAGATAACCGTTTAATCAATACAGGTTCGAAACCTAGGGAGGACAGCTTGAAAAGGATGAGATTATGGGAGATTTTGTCAAAGGCCTTACTGAAATCAGTGGTGAGAACATCGACTTCGTTGCCATTCTCTAAGGCACGAAGAGTATGGGATGAGAACTCGATGAGATTGGTTGTGGTCGACCTACCCAAAAGGAAACAATGCTGGTTGGGTGAAATTATGAATTTACAACGGAAAGATAACGCATTGTAAAGAAGCCCTTCGAATAGTTTGGGGTATGAGATAGTTTGGCGATGGGTCGGTAGTTGCTGATATCATTTTTAAGTCCCTTTTTATGTATGGGGGTGACATGAGGAGGATTTCCAGATACTAGGGAAGGTCCATTGAGAAAGGGATAGGTTGAAAATCTTTGATATCGGTAGAGAAAGAGAAGTGGAACAGTTCTAGAATACAGACGGGAGTCCATCAGGTCCGGGGCTGAACTCGTCTTTGAGTAAGCTTAGTTTCTCGTCAACTACGTGACGCTGAATAAGTTGAGGAGTGAAGGCACCAAGGGAGAATTCGGGCAAATCATTGAAATACGACGGATTGGGTTCGAAGGAGATGTCTGTGAAGGATTTATTGAAAAACGACGCGAACAGGTTGGCAATAGTTAGGTGGTCGTTTGACGTAGTCGCACCATAAAATAGGGAGTTAGGATAGGCGTCGGATTTACGTTTATAATTTATAAAGTGGAAAAAGGATTTGGGATCGACGATCAAATTGGATTGTGTTTTAATAAGTTGGAGTAGAGGGAGTTGTAGAGTTCGGAAAATTTATAAAAGGACCCGAGATAGTTGAAGTAGTTTTCAATGGATCGCATTTTGAGGAAAATGTTCCATAAGTTATTCCTTTTGTTCCGAAGATTGCGGCGATTGTGGTTGTACCATGGCGGCGAAGAAACCGATGACCTGCGGCGAGAATAGGGGACATATAAGGCGACGGCATAGTAAATCTCCTTATAGAGCGTGGCCGTGGCTTCTTCTACGCCCAAATGATGAAAGGGAAACGCTGTTTTGCTAAGATGCTCATTTAGGAGGCGGAAATTAGCCTTATGGAAGTTGTAAGATAACCAGTCAGGAGGTAGAGAGGGTTGGGTTTCGTGGTCGAGATATAAGGATAAGAGCAATGGGGGGTGATAATTGTCAATGGTAGAGAGGGCGTGTGGGCTAGGGGCAACTGAGGACATGAGAGGGTCGGTTGTGAACACGAGGTCCAGCTGGCTCCCTATATGATTTGGGACATTGCTAAATGGAGGCATGAGTCGGTGAGGCCGTTAATAAAAGCAATTTCATTAGAACTAGTGGGGTTAGAGACTTAGAAGGCTTGTTCGTCAGCCGATGTCCATTGTAGGTGGGGGAGGTTATAATCGCCAAGAACGACGATATCGTCTATTGGGGTGCCTAACTCTGTAAGGTTATCTACCGCCTCTATTGCGAGTTCATATGACGCGGCGGGTCGATAGGGAGGAATATAGAAACAGATAATAAATAGAGACTTAAGGCGCTTGTCAATTTTAATAGCGACGTAATCAAGATCCGGAGAAGAAGAGATGGCAATTAGAGATGAAGTGAGTCTGTTATGAGTGGCGAGCAGCACTCCACGGCATGGGGAGTTGGAAACTTCTCGATGAGCGTCATCATCGCGAAAAACATTGAAGGAGGAGGGAATAGTTCAAGACTACTGATACTAGGGATAAGGTTGGTCTCCGTCAGAGCGTATATGTCGAAGGGGGAGGAGTGTGCCTTTTCCAGAGTCGAATGTGTTTTGGAGCGCAGACCTCTAACATTCTGATAGTAGACGGTTATGGGGAGCGTATTGATATGATAAGAGGGGCCAAAGGGCGGCTGAATAGGGTCAAAAGTAATTTTGATTATTGGGAAAGGTAAATTTGTTATCAATATAATGGCGAAATGCTGAGAGATCACTTAGCACCTTATTTGGGGGCATATCAAGATTTTTATGGAAGTTAATGAACAGGCTGCGAAGGTTAGGGACGTCAGTAGGTAGACCTTCCTGCTGGATGGAAGCCATTACGCTGGTTTTCGTTATACTTTCGTAACAGACAGAGTCGGCTTTATCTTGGAGGAAAGCAAGATAGAGGGGTGCATTCTCATAGGTCACTTTGTTCCTAAATTTAGACAGGGCATACCGGTTGTCCGAAGAGTTAATGGTTTGCTGAGTGAGTTTAACAGATGGTGGTAATACTGGGTCGATCAAGGGTCTAGGAGGGGGCGAGATGGGCGGGAGCGAGGACTAGGTGCGGGAAGGAGTGGGGCAAGAGGCGGCATCGTGTTAGGACCAGTGGGTGAGTGATGGGAGGAGGGAGGATTAAGAATGTGTGACCTACGGAAGTTGGAATATTTCCCGCCTGTTTTGAGGTCGAAGAGGGGGCTGGAATTGGAGACATGGGCCGGGGGTGGTGTGGGGCGGGCAGGTTTGCTATTATTTTTACGGGGGCTATATTACGGCCGGATGAGGAGGGGGTACAGAGTGATGGTGACCGGCGTGGTTGGGGCTAGGGAGAGGAGCTAGTATCTGGTTAGGCACAGGATATTTCTTGGATCGGCCCATCCATTGACTGGGTCGGGGTGGGCGTGGTAAGCGAGGGCGCATTGGTAGGGGACGATTTGCTGTTGGGAAGGGAAGAGCCTTAAGGGGACGTGCAGGCGGGTTATTGTTGGGGATCGATTTAGGGGGGTGTCGGCTGGAACTGTTAGCGTTTGGGGGTGGAGATTGGTTGTTGGGATGGAGTTGCAGTTACTCATCGACAGCCTACCAATCCTGCAGCACCCGTTTTTGTTCGGGTGGAAAATCCAGTCGTACCTGGAGGGAAGAGGTACACGGAAACTGGACCCAATATCGGAGGAAGGAAGCACGATGCATTCTGTTATGGAATTCTTGTATTTTTTACGAAAGTATTCCGAAATCCATTCGGAACTCGCGGATTTGGGGGCGCCCTTTAGCAGATAAGAGGTAGTTGGGCTATTAGGACGGTTAAGTTTATTAATACGAGTCATCCATTCTTCGCGGGTCCAAGAAGTACCAAAGTGAACAATTGGCGAGTAGACATCCCGGACCGTCACAGAAAACGGAAGAGGAGGCGCTGGTGACTGGGGTGAAGTAGGAAGGGAGGGGGATACGGTCGCGTTATTGAGTTCATCAAACAAAGACAACTCACATCGCGGTGAGGGGAGTGGGTTAGTAAATTTAAGTTGTAAGGATGAGAAGGCGCCGTCAAGCTGGCCTAGGGTGGATCGGGATGCCGCAAGCTCGCCAAGGATAGTACCGAGTTTTTGTAGAATAACATCGAGTAGGGGGTCAGGTTCGGGGAGGGTAGGGGGGTTTAGAGAGGAGGAGCGCAGCAGGGCAAGTCCTTCAGAAAGGCAGTTAAGTCTAGAGAGAATGTTCTCAGAAAGGGGGTTAGTATGCGGAACGGGCGGCCGTTTGGAAGTCGACTGCCGGCATCTGTCGAGGTTCGAGCGAATGGAATTGTTTAGATCCTGTATGAGTGAGTTGGGGGAGTCATTAATCGCATGGGTCAACTGGCCCACGACCAATTTATTGCTGTCACCAATGAGGGACTTAATGTCGGTTGGAGACGCTTGGTGGAGGGAGCCAAGGTCATCGATGCACTCGAGATGTAAGATCCCCTTGGTGGTTTCGTTGAGGTTGGAGTTGTGAGAACTCTCGTTCGCGTCGCTGAGGCATTTGAGAGCGAAATATTGAGACATTCGTCGCAAAAAAATAGGAGATTATTAGGGAATTCCTTTACGAAGTGTGTGTTTCGCTTATTAAGGCCCACACAGGAGGCGTGAAAGGATTTGCCGCAGATGCCATTACAGTTGACATAGTCAGCATTATCATCATTAACCCCACAGGTTGAGTTGCCACAAGGCATATTGGTAATGAATGAGTAAGTGAGGACGTTACAGATAGAATAGAGGAGACAAAAATGGGAGTTGAGAGAAGAAAGAGAAATTAAAATCTGAGATAAATGAGAGAACAGATATGACGAGAATCAAGAAAGTTCAAAATGATACAAGGAACGGGAGGGGAAAAAGAATATGAATGAAAAATTATAAAAAGATAAATTATGAGTATAAAGATAGTAAATAAGAGTAAGTAAAATAATAAAAAAGAAAGATAAAGATATAAAACAATAATGAATACAAAGATAGTAAGTAAGAGTAAGTGAAAAATAGTAAAAAAAAATAAAGAAAAAAAAAACGAGAATTACAAATAAAAGAACTAAATAATTAAAGACTAACAGTGAATTAAAAATAATTAAAAAATAAAGAAAAGAAAACGAGAATTACAAATAAAAAACTAAATAATTAAAGATTAACAGTGAGTTATTATAGTACAAAAGAAAAAAAACTAAAAAAACAAAAAAAAAAAAAGGAATGAGACTCAGCCGTGAGTTGGACTTAGGTCCTGCCGTGCCTAAGTCCAGCGTCTTCTTTGGTACTGCGTCCAGCTGCTGACTATTGGATGGATTGTTGAGCCTTTTATATGACAATCTTAAAATCGCATATAATTGAAGACTAAAAGGTGCCAATTTAAGCCGTTTTTGGCGGTTATTCAGTAACCTGTAACCTGAAGGTGGGTTATTTCAGCTCAGTTACCTTTAGGTCCGACCCCAAAGTTTAAGTTACTAGTTCTTGTCAACGACGAATGCCAGTGCAATTTAAGAGTAGGCAAAGGAAGGCGACTACATCGTTGAAGCTAGGGGCCTATTAATTCTAATTATGTAAATAGAAACGCTATTTCGGGGGTCATACGCTGAGATGCGCATTTGTTTGGTTTAACCAATGCAACATGATCGCTCACAATCATGCCGTTGCAGGCAATAGATTTTTCTGTGACGATAAGTAAACAGACGATTTGTTCGCCATGGCAATGGCTAGGGTGGCTATTGTTTGGGTTAATAGTGTTTATCGTTAATGCCAGCGGTAAGGGATAGTGTGGGGGTTTGTTTGGTTTTTAGGAAGAATGCATCATAGGTCATGATCATGAGAATGATTGTTTGAACAACGATCGCGAGCATGTCCTATTCGATGATCGGGTGTGGCTTTGACTTGCAGATGTGCAAGCATACAACATACCCAGGATGGCTATGGACCAGCGGATGGCAGGGAAAAGGTAAACACAGTGAAATTACTGTGTATTTGGTTTAGAAACAGATCGTGGGACACGGCTGTTGATTTGATTGTTTAAACAACAATTATGATCATGTCTAGCTCGATGATCGTTATCGACTTAGGCGATCGATCATCGGAAATTTGTCTTGCAGATGTGCAAGCAAGCAAGTTGCCTGGCGTGTCTTTATTTGGACCAACGGATTGTTGGAACAAGAAGACACAGGAGGATTGGTGTATGTTATCGTATGATGCCATGGCAAGATGATGATCTTGCCGTGGGCTTATTTTCAGGTACGAAATTGTTGAAGCGAACTTTGTACTGCTCGTAAACAGGTAAGCTGCTTATGGTAAGGGCTGGTATTTGGAAGTTGGGAACGGGGAGTTGGTTAGGACGATGGGTGGTTCTTCAGGCGCCTTAAAGAACCCCCACAAACCTATTATTTGTAAGGAATGAAAAAATTGGAAAAATGCTGGACTAAATGTATCGCGCTAAAAGTAAATTATGTTGAGAAATGAAATGCTTATTTGCCGAAAAAAATCTCATTCAAAAAGTCACTGACTTATCAAACTTCCTTCGTATTTTGAATAACTCTATTTATCTAGTAGCAATAGGAAGTTGAAACACTTTATATATTACTTCATGTAAGTTTATTCTCTTTTTCAGCCTTGTCTAAACTAATTACTTCCCTCAAAGAAACAGAAAGTTTATCTAGTGAACAAGAAATAGATTTTCTTAAGACCCTACTTGAATCTAAAGAACTTAATGCATTAGTGAATGTACACAGTAAAGTAGCAAGAGTTGGGAGAGACGATAAACTAGCTCCACTTCTTTCCTCGTCAACACAGGTAATAAATCTACATTCTTAAATGAAGCCAATCTAAACTCTGTTTACTTTTAGATTCTATTAGAAGTTTTAGAGCAACTATCCCAACGATGCCATATATCACCGATATGCAAAGAGGCATTTTACCTCCTTCAAAATCCCCATCTCCAAGTAAGTTTAAACGTTCTAAATCCCGTGTATGACACATACCTGTGTATGTAGAACCAGGTAAACAAAAAGGTTTTCCTTTCTTTTTGGTTTTATTTTTGGTTTCTTTCATTCATCAAAACAATTGTTCCCTAGAGTCTGCTTTGTGCACACGATGCTATCGCTCAAAAGGATTTCTATCCACACTTACCGGAGATTCCAATGGAAATGGACGAGGATGAGGAAACGATTAAAATAGTCCAGTTAGTTAAAAGCAATGAACCCTTGGTAAGTTGGTAAGCTAAATCGCGGTGTGAATGTTGTGGGTGGTTGTTTTTAATGCGTTGTGAAAAACGGATGAGTGCTTTGGTATTTGCATGTTCGTCCATTTTCATGTCGACAACTTCATATTCATCTCGTCATATTCATTTGCTCTTTTGTATGTATAAAACTGCGATTATTACTGCTCCAAATGAGGCTGTACGTGACTCACATTAGCTGGAAAATATAGTTACATCAAAGTGAAAGGAACTTACTGTAATGAAAATTTCAACATGAAGAAATCAAAAAAAAAAAAAAAACGGTTTAATGTGAAGTGGTCCCTGAATGACAATCCAAAATGGATTGAATTTTAAGTAAGAGACAAATTACTGTTGGGGCAATGAATTACAATATGTTGGTCAATTTCAAGAATGTTTAGGAAACCGTTTTCAGCTTATAATAAATTATAACAGAGGGGACATCTTGTTATTCGTTGGTTAGATATTTAAAGCACCCACTATTTCAGTCCATAGTGCAGTGGTCTTATAAACGGCCTCATTTTACTAACAGATCTTCGGGGGATTCCACTCAAAATCACATTTTGTTTTAGGCCAATATCATATCCTCTTTTTCTGAAGTCCAATACACTCACAGCCTCAATTCATATCATAGTGCTTTTATAAACAACTAACATTTAGTGGGTAAGACGGCTCCGCTCAAAATCCCATTTTGTTTTAGGCATATCATATATACTCCCCTTCTAAATATATGCTTTAATATGTATGAACCGTTTGCTTATACCCCCAGAACCTAAAAGGACTCCTCTCAAAATCTCATTTTGTTTTAGGCAAATCATATATCATCATCATCATCGGCGTTACAACCGCGATCCGGTCTTGGCCTTATTGAACAAATCTCTCCACCGGTCCCGATTTCGAGCCGATGTCATCCAGTTTGGCACGCCCAGGCTCTGGGCGTCCTGGTCTACGGCATCCCTCCATCGCAGACAAGGTCTGCCGCGCTGTCTCCTTCCATACATCCTGCCACAAAGGACTTTCCGGACAGGCCCCTCTTCGCTCATTCGAGCTAAGTGTCCCGCCCACCTGAGTCTACCGAGCTTGATTTTTCTTACAACATTAGCTTCAAGGTAGATTGCATACGACTCATGGTTGTAGCGTCTCCGGAATCGTCCTCCCTCACATACGGGGCCAACAATTCTCCTTAAGACCTTCTTCTTGAACGCAGCTAAGAGTTCAGAGTGCCTTTTATTGAGCACCCAGGTCTCAGAACCATACATGAGTACTGGTAAGACCATGGTCTTGTACAGTAGAAGCTTGGATTTTCTGGATAAATTTCGGGATTTAAAGAGACCATAGTAGGCTTTGTTGGATTTGATCAGCCGTCCGCGTATTTCTTCTTCCATATTCTTATCGGCTGATAATATTGACCCAAGGTAGTTAAATGATTGCACTACTTCAAATGCGTGCTCCACTACCCTGATAGTTTGACCAACGTTAGGTGTTCTCTTCGCAGAAGTTGCCACCATGTACTTAGTTTTTCCGTCGTTAATGTGCAGTCCCAATTTTCGTGCCGCCTGTTCGATCTGGGTAAAGGAGTTCTGTACAGCTGAATCGGATCTACCGATGATGTCGATGTCATCTGCGTAGGCAAGTATTTGGCTGGATGACATCGGCTCGAAATCGGGACCGGTGGAGAGATTTGTTAAATAAGGCCAAGACCGGATCCCGGTTGTAGTGCCGATGATGATGATGATGGTGATAATAGTCCCTCTACTTGTGATGCCAGAGTCACGGATTGCTTTCTCCAACGCCAGGTTTACGAGGAGGTAGGCCAGACCGTCCCCTTGTCGGAGTCCATTAGAGATGTTTATTGGTTTGGACAGCAATCCCGCTATTTTTACTTGACTAGTTACGTTGGCCGTGGTCAACCTACAAGTTCGTATCAATTTGTCGAACTCTCTCATGGCATTACATAGTTCCACCCTGGCTATGCTGTCGTAGGCGGCCTGAAAGTCTATAAATATATGATATAATGGAATCTTAAATTCCAGACATTTTTCCATCGCCTGCCTAAGGGTGAATATCTGATCAATCGCTGATTTGCCTGGGATGAAGCCACACTGATATTAACCAATGATGACTTTAGCGTTTGAGGCCATCCGATCTTGTAGGATAGTGGAGAGTATCTTATAGGCGGTACTCAGCAATGTTATACCCCTATAGTTGCTGCACAGTGTGATATCTCCCTTCTTATGTATGGGGCAAATTATACCACGACGCCAATCTTCCGGCATCTCCTCTTGCTTCCATACGTGCACCACGATCTCATGAATTGTGTGATGTAACGCTGTCCCTCTTTGTTTAATCAGCTCAGCTGGTATGCCATCAGCTCCCGAGGCTTTATTGGATTTGAGCTGTCTTATGGCTTTTAATGTTGCCTCACTACGTGGTGGCGGCAGCATTTGGTCTTGATCTTGCATTGGTGGAGCCTGCAATTCTTCTGTGAGCTGACCATTTAGCAATTCATTGAAGTGCACTTCCGGATCGGTGATCAGATGACCCTCTTTATCATTGCAGTAAGTGCAGCGTGGTGTGTACCGCGTCACGCTGCGGATTATTTGGTAGAACTTCCGCTCCTGGTGCGGACCTCGCTCTCTACTTTTCTCTATTTCACAGACAAGGTTTTTTCCCAGGCACTTTACTTTTGTCTGTAATGCCTTTTTTCAGATCTTCTTAGCTCTCTGTATTTCTCCTCGCCTACCCGCGTCCTATGAGACTGCTCAATTTCCCGGTACGCAGAATTCCTACGTTTAGTCGATAGTTTGCACTCATCATCGAACCAGTCGCTCCGATCTCTACGACTACTGCCTAAGATGGAGTTGGCAGTACTAATGACAGTATTCTTAAGGCGTGTCAATTTTTCTCTTGGACTTACAAACCTTCCGTCGAGCTCTCCGAGGGCGAGTCTTAGCGCATGACGAAAGGTGTTACTGGTATTCTCATTGCGTAAGGCAGCCGTGTTGATTCGAACCTGATCCGCGGATGCAATACGTCTCCGTAAGGCAATCCGCGCTCGGAAAACTGTACCAACAAGATACTGATCCAAGTCGACGTTGGCACCTCGGTACGTTCGTACCGTTATCAGGCTCGAGAAGTGACGGCGATCTATCAACACGTAGTCAATTTGGTTGCGAGTGGTCCCATCAGGTGATGCCCAGGTGGCTTTGTGGATATCTTTACGCGGAGACCTGGTACTTGCAACGACCAAGTTTTTCGATGCTGCCAGTTCGATGACTCGCAGTCAATTGTCTTTAGTGTTCTCATGCAAACTATGGGAACCTGCGTAGTGCCTGAAAACCGGCTCCCGACCTATTTTTGCATTCAAATCTCCAAGAACGATTTTCACATCGTATCTTGGGCAGGCATTGAGGGCCCGTTCGACGTTCTCGTAGTATTCTTCTTTTTCGTCGTCTGGGGACTCCTCTGTAAGTCCGTGAACGTTTATGAGGCTTATGTTCTTAAAGTTGCCTCGCACGCGAAGAGTGTATAGCCTTTCGTTTATTGCATTAAAGCCGATGATGGCAGGCTTCAGTTTTTGGCTGAATAGAAAGCCAACTCCGAGCACATGGTGTTTTGCATGACAGCTGTAATAAATGTCATACTCTTTTCCTTGAATAACACCACTCCCCGTCCATCTTATTTCTTGTAATGCTGTTATGTCAGCCTTATATTCGGACAGGGCATCGGCTAGCTGCTTTGCAGCTCGAGCTCTGTATAGTGAGCGGACGTTCCATGAACAAATTCTTAAATCGTTTAGCCATTTTCGTTTCCGTGGTCGTCGTCGTATATTCGGTCCATATCCGAGGCTTGTTAAATTTGCCATAATAATTCATTTTTACGGGCATGGTTATTAGCCTTGCGCCAACCTTTCTCAGGATGTCGCTGCATGCATTGGTTCATTACTTGGCTGGTGTCAAAGTAGCTATCCAGGGGTGTCACGTGGAGACTGCATGTCAACTTGGATTGAACAGGGACAAGGATCGTCCAGGCCTTCGCAGGGTTGAAAGCAATCAGAGACTTTGCCCTGTATGTTCGCTCCCATCACGTTTCCCCATAACTACCAACGACCTTACTCCTCTCGGAAGCTAGATACAGTCTAAAGGTCTGATCAGAGTTCATTCTTTCATTCTCCAGACTCATTCAAGACAGTCTAAAAAAAAAAAAACTAAACAAATAATTCATTTACTACGCCTAGCCGCCACTGCACGACTCTACGCAAGGTAGCATTTTGCGAGGATAGTGGAAAGTGCAATTCGAACCAACACTATAACAGATGGAATCACAGCGAAAGTCAAAACCAAATCCATAACACCTCAGACCACTGTCGCGCATAAGATACGACGTATTTTTCTCGACTACTATTTCCTGCTGTGGGATTGTTATGATAATTGCTATGGCATACAACTCTGATCATTTAATTTTTCGACTCGTGTGCATCTGTTGGAAACACCGCCCTACTTCCATCCCAATAACTTTGTTACGATTCACTTTATGTGTGGAGTGTCACAGACGCAAAGCAACGGAAGCAGGCAGAGTTAGTCGATATTCAGTGACGAAGCGTGCCGAGTGAGCCAAACGAGGAAGTAATGACGTAAAGTCTGGGTGTTCTATGGGAAAGCTGTATGCACAAATCAAGTTGAGGTAATGAACTCATGTGGAAAAGGATAGCTCAACGGCTTCCTGTTGGAATTGCCAGAGATCTACCTTAAGAAATATTTTCAGGTTTCCATCCTCCCACGCTCGAAGAAAACTTTTACTTTTCCCATTATAGCTTACCCGCAGTTGCTGATAGGATGCGGAGGCATCGCATATACACAGGCGGAAGACTTTTCCTGTGTGTACAAAGAAGTGATCAGGATCATGTAGGAATTTCACACTTTTACAATGTTTCTTTTTAAGCTCGGATTGTGGGATTTATTATTTTTGGACTAAAATTTCCTTCACGAAACCTTCAAACCACTTTTTCATTGCTCAATTGGAACTCACAGAATATTCACCCAAAGTCGAATTAATCAATTCCATAGCCCGAGCAGCTTTTTTTCTTCATTTGAAAACAGAATACAATGCAAAGGCGTAAACGTTGCTTATACACATCTATCTGTTATACAACTGATCCACACGGAATGGATTAAGTCGAATTGTCCATCCACTGTAATACTGATACAGTTCATCTAGGTGGCAGTTGAGTCGATTTGTTGCGAGTTTTGGGCTTTTGGATGACGTGTACACTAGGACGTCATCCGCATAGCATGTCTGGTTTACTCTCCCGTCCACAGGGCGAGGAATATCTGAGGTGTAGATATTAAATAAGATGGGGCCTGGAATGGAATCCTGTGGTACGCCTGCAGTGGCGTTGAAAGTTCGGGAAAGCTTTCCATTCAGTCGAACTTGAAAGGTTCTGTTTCGAACTAACTGGCAGATGATACTACACGCCGTTCTACTGAGGCCAGTATTCAGTAATTTAAAAATGAGACCTTCGATCCACCACAATGGTGGGTGCCTTATTAAAGAGGCGCACGTAGACGTGGTTTTGAAATATGTTGACGACCATAGTGGTGCTGTGCGCCCTTCTAAATCCAAATTGGAAATCTAGCATTAAGTTCCTGGCACTGATAAAGTTATTTAGCTTCTCGTATATAAACTTTTCATATATTTTGCTGATGCAAGTGAGAAACGAAATAGGACGAAAGCTTGAGGGGTGATAATTTGGTTTCCCAGCTTTTGCTATTGGGCAGACAACAGCACGCTTCCAACCTTGGGGAAAGTACCCCCTGTTGTAAGCATGGTTGAACAGAATCGAGAGCTTTATAAAGAATAATGCAGAAAGGCTTCGCGACGACTGGTACGACATGTTATCGATACCGAGTGACTTCTTAGGGTTTCCAGATTTAACTAGGTTCTGTAGGGTATTTGGTGTGACGAAAGCGCGACCATTATCACGTGTATCATCGAAGTATGCACTGTTAGTTGGGTTAAAGACAACAATTAGCTCGTTAATGTTGTCTAACTTATTGTGGACCCCTGAACTAATGATCGCATTAGTATCCGGGGCGCCACCCTCGAGAGTAAGCCTGTCATTATTTTCAAATGTCTTTCCGATGGTAGTTGCTTTATTGGTGTCATTATTAACAACAACACCGTTTTGCATGATTGGGCCCTTCATACGAGAAGTGCCACATAACTTTTTAACATTTTTATAAACGTTCTGGTCCATCTGAATACCCTTCAGTTTGTCTTCCAGTTGTCGGGTACGATTGGTTTGGATTCTTTGTTTTATCAGTATACCAATATTGTGAATGATGGATCGCAATAATGGTTCCCTTTGCATAAAGCGGTGACGATATCTCATTCAGCAGAGCTTTTTACGCTCCCGGATGAGACGAAGAGGAATTTGATAAGTCTTTTCAAGTTTATACTTCGGGACATGAGTCTCCGAAGTTTCAACTAGAATCTTGTAAAGTCGTCTTGCAGCGTTATTTATCTCAACCATCGTTAGGTTCCTGTCAAGGGGAAGAGAGAGTTGTTGGAGCTTTTCGTTCAAGGTGACATTGAAGTTGTCTCAATTTGTGCGCCCATAATCGGGTATGTATCTGATATGAGCCCGCGATGCTCAATAGCTGCGAATGAACGTGGTCACAGCGTTGTGGTCAGATACGCCCACTGATACTTGGAGAGGAGTGATTTTTGGAGGTAAGTCTGTGGACACAAAAAAGATGTCCAAAATTGAGTTACCTCGCGTACCAACAGTAGGTGCGACTATTTCGAAGTTAAGGGTTGACAGTTTTCGGACTACCATTCGTACAATTTTGTGCCACATGGGCAAGAGAGAGAGTTGTTCCAGTGAGGATGTCTGGAGTTAAAATCGCCGCCTTTGATGAAGGGTGTATGCCCCAAAGACCCTATTAATTTGCCGATATCTTCGGGATTAATGCGGCCGTTATTGGTTTTATGGGAGTGGTATATGGAGTATATATTCCCTATACCATTATTAGTCAGATGTAGTTCAACCCCAGTGACCTCTATGGACCCAAATGTGGGAGGTCAATAGCTTCATCACGAATTCCGCTATTAACCAGTATACAGGTGCCACCTCTTCGAATCATGGAAAAGTTTGGGAAAGCAGGACGGTGATATGGGTGCAACCTAGTTTCGGTCACAAGGACCACGCCCGCCCTGTTATCCCTTATGAAGTCAGAGACTATCATACGCTTTGAAAGCGAAACGAGGGAGTTAACATTTATAAGGATAACTTTAGATTTGGAATCCATTTTGGAGGAATGTCTTGCATATGCCGTGAAAACGAGTACATCCCTCTCAGCCTCGATTGTTAGTTTTTCATATCGGGGTCGAATATCTTCAATCAAGCGGGAGAGACTAAGTAGTTTCTCGAGCATTGAAGTTTGGAGGCTTTTGTATCGCCGGTTGGATTTGTGGCGTTGTGTTGGCCTTAACGGTGGGTTGCTTAGGCACTTGAAAATGTGTTTGGGGGAGAGGTGGTGGGTAGTTTTCGTATTCCTTGTTTGTATCCCTTTGACCTCATCAGCGAATGTAAATCCATTTTGGACGAAATTTTGTGTGGCCTGTTTTCCGAAGTCTGACTTGGCTATTTGTTTAGCTCGAGTTTCCTTGAATCTTTGAATTATTTCTTTATATCTAGTAGTTCTTGTAACTGGTCGGATGTCCTTTGTTTCTGCAGTTGCAGCAAGTTGGCAAAGTTATTTCAACCTGCACATTTGTTGTGGGATCGTATTTTGCTGGTGGGAGTTCGCACTTACCAATATCATGGGATTTTCCGCAATGGACGCACCGCGGGTTCATATTGCAGTTTCGCGAGACATGCCCGAAACGTTGGCAACTTCTGCATTGATGTATTTCACTGTTATGAAATACCTCAAAGACTACTTGCTTATGCAAAATTGGAAGCGACTTTGTCCGTACCTCACATATGTGCACCTTGCTGTATTTTTCCCATCTAGTTTTCACAAATCACGCGGGAGGGCATTTTTTGACGTCAGTGAATCTGATGTTGGGAAATGTTGCCTCAAGGGCAATGACAGTGTCGTTCTTTTCCCAACAAGCGGCTACTCGTCTTTCCGTCGGACGGAGTGAATGTGTAATAATTCACCTCCTAAGCCTTGAGGTTGTCGTTAACCTTGCGGTAGGTTTCCTATCGTAGGTTACAATTTTGTTTAGGGATGGGCTTAAGGTTTTTGACTTGAAGTTGGAAATTCCTAGTCGGTTCATGTCACCGACGAAATTTTTCAGATTGAGGTCTCTTGCAAAGACCCGGGGTTGCTGTTTCTTTTTAGAGACAGGTGCGCGGACCTCGACCGCTGGCTGAGCAATGTGGGGAACACAAGCGACCTTTGGTTTTGGGTTAGATACCGAAGTTGGCCTCGGTAGGTAAGGCTCCTGCGGAGGTACAATTTTTTGCGTATTTGAGGTTATCGGTGAGATCGACATTTTTTTTAGGGACAGATGATGATAAAGTTGATGGGAGTGGTATTGCCGTGCAGCCAGTGGCGATACACTTAGTGGAGGGGCCTCCCCGCAGCTCAATGTTGGCAGCGATGTCTTACGCTTTGAATGAATTTGAGATGGGGTAACGCGAATCACCGTCGTCCATTGAGGCGCCAGGATTGTCGGTGACGTTTTCAAGTTCGGGCTCGAATTCTGATTCCGAATCAGAGGTTTTCAAACTGGGCGGGGACGGGGGTGAGATGGCTTTTAATACCGATAATTACTTTTTGAGAACAGCGTTCTCAGTCCTGAAAGCCTCGACGTCGTGGTTTAGTTTATTTATAAGAGCCATCATGCCCTGATCGGACTGATGACCCATACGACGAGAAGAGCGGGTATCCATATTTAAAGATACAGCACGTCAAGATGATGAAAAGCAAACAAGAAGAAAAAAACAAGAATCGAAAGAGACAAACTAAATCCCAAACAAACTTAATTAGGATCCTAAATTTGGGAATTAATGTAATTGTAAATAAAAAAAATATAGAATAAATTAACAAATAAATAAGAGGATATAAAATATAAAAAATAAATCATAAAATGCAAACCACGGTATCGTTCCTTTCCCACTGTATTGCTCATTTCCAAAATACAAACACTTTATAAACAAACCAATTTTTTTTTTCACTTACAATGTTTCACTCACAATTTGAAGGTTCATTGGTTACTGACTGATGCTGATGATGAATCTAAAGTGCGCTTTGTATGTACAGAGATTTATTAAAAAATGTGTTTAAAAATTCCAAGAAGCACAAACAAGAATTTGCGTGCGCTTCGATTGGAATGGGGTTCCAAGAAGGATACGGGAATTTGTTTGAACAAATTCCCGGAAGGTAAAATAATGAAATGCATTTGAAAGAGGCATTTCATGAAATTAGGCTGTGGGGGAGGTAGGTAGGCGCCAGCACGGACGCGGTTTCACGGTACCCCCCAACACGTCACTGTGTAAATAACACTTACAACGTTCACCAACGGGGGAGGGAGAAAAGAAATAAAACGCTTCTGTCCGGTTTCAATGTTAATGTTTTCCATCGTATTTTTATTTTCCATTTACACATGAAACTTATATAACATATTAATGATTATAACACAATTTGATATTATTTAGTGTTTTTTTACAAAAGTTTTTAATTGCTTCTTAACTAACTACAAATCGAGTTTCACACGCATAATGTGTTTTAAGGCACTTAAATTATGCTTCTCCTGAAGACAACGCATTCACAACATTTGAGTTTATATAGGCTTTGTCGTTTTGGTATACATACAAAGAGCAATTCGGTTCCGCTGGCTAGTTCTTCACATAACATTTGATCCACTAGTTGATCCTACTAATCACGTTCGGCATAATTCGTCCTTGCCCGTGGTTTGTTCACCGCGTTTGAAACCGATTTCGGATGCGTATTGAAAGGAATAAAGGTATTGAGACGCGGACAATGGTTCTTAAACGACTTTTTCGCTGGACACGACGGGCAACTCTTATAAGCGACCAACACGGCTAAGTGTTCCCAACTGGGCGACTCGGACTGGTGAAAGGAAACGGAGGGATGCGCATGTGACAGCGGTTGGCTAGCGACTGACTTATGAATGAAAATAATTCATTCATTGCGTCGTGGCGGTGCGTCATAGCAAAGTTAGGCTGGCGGCCAATTACAAAGAATTCAGGAAGAGTTTCTATGCTCGCATAAGAACTCAGTTCCAGCGAATTCTGGTCGTACAGGCTGGGTTGACTTCGTTGGTTGGGTGTACCGGGAAATCGGCTTTGGATGGAGAAGATTTGGTTTGAGGGTCGGCATTTTTGGTCTATACGGTGGTATGGGGAGTTGTTTGCCGCCCTTGGTGGGAGTGCTGTTTCCTGGGCGTTGGCGTCGACGTGGAGTCTTGGCCTTGTTAGTTGGTGTTGGGGTGGGTGTTGCTGGGGGTTCCTAGGTTTTGGTCCCCTTACCGTTTTTCGGCATTGATCCCACGTGTGGTCCGTATGGTCACATACCCCGCATCCGATTGGGCCGCTAGTCACTCGGATGGTTGATATAGTGGGGTTTTGGGAGATAGAGGGTTGGTGTGGTCGCGGGTGTGCTTCCCTCGGGGCCTGCCTCTGCTGACGCGGTGATCTATTCTGTGGGAGTGGGATATGGTGCGCACGGCATTCTACAATGTCGTGGCCATACTGCCAGCAGTCCCGGCAGAAAGGTGTGTTTCGCCTTTTTAGGCATTCGTCGTACAGGTGGCCTTTTTTATGGCAGAAGCTGCACGTGATGCGTGCGGACAGTGAGTACAACCGATGGGCGCCTTGATCCCTCATGGGTTGATCCACTGGTGTGGTATTGTAAGGGGGCGATGGTCGACCCGTCCCTTGGGTATGCGCGGTTCGGTAGGAGCTTCTTATCTTCGCGCGAATTTGGTTTAGTTCGCGGCGGAGTGTGGCCTGCAACGCGTGGAGGTCGGATATAGTGGCGGGCGCAGGGGAGCTGGCTGGGGAAGGCGGGTTGGGCCTGCGGTCATGGGTCCGCTGTGGGAATTGGGTTCCGCGGAGTGGAGTCCTGGGTGCTTCTAAAGGGGCTGTAGGAGAGTGCCGTGTAGGCGGTGCGACGTGTTGGCTAACCGCCGCGACCTGGTATGGTGGGAGCTCAGACTGTGGGTCTAAGGTTTCCATGATTGCGTCAGCCACCTTTGATAAATAGCCCAAACTTTGGTTAGGTTGGGCCATTAATGCCGAGCGGGCATGTTGAGGTAGACTCCTCAGAAAATGTGGCCTAATTAGGTCATCCCAGATCCCGGTCCTCGCTATGGAGCGTAAATGGGTCAGGAAAAGGGATGGTCTAATACCCGAGAAATTGGTCGCGTTCGCCAATCGTTGCTGTTTGATGCTGATGGGCTCGTCCAAAGCGTTAAGGAGCCTCTCCCGCATGTTGCTGTAGGAATTAGGGCCTGGTGACCTGATCGCGTGCGCAATATGCGTCCGCCGTGTCCCATCCAGCACCCGCAGCAATTCTATAGCACGATGTTCTTCATCGTGAATGTTGGCGAACCGGAAAAAGCGGTCGGCTGTGGCGAACCAAAGCTCTGGATCCTCCTCGTCGAACGGAGGGAGTTTTATATTTTGGGTAGGGGGTGGAAATTCGACGCCAGAAGCGTCCTGGGACGCGAGGGAGGTGGGTCGCGGTTGTTCCTGCTGGGTAGTACCGGCTCGTGTGGTGGGCATAGTGGTGCCGAAGTTGGAAATGGTAGCCGGGATTGTGGAGGGACGGGGTGTGCCTGTGGGTGAAGCCAAGAGGCGTGGAGCGGACGCGTGAGTCGATAGGAGCCCCGAGGGTGTTGAGCAAGTTTCGGTATCTTCAAGGAGTCGCTAGTGGGCGCGAGGAATCGGGGGGCGTTGAATGGAGTCGAGTGGTGTCGCGAGTGTTGCAAATAAGGTGCTGTGCGTGGATTGTACCCAGAAGGGGTTTACAATAGTTTTTAGTTTTTTTGTTATAATAGGATAAATTTAATGTTTGATGTATTTATATTAAACTTAATATAGAGACAATATAATAATGTTCCCGCAAGTGTATGTATTTTTATCTGTATACAAAATAATGGATCAATCAGTGTAGATAGAATGTATATATGAAAACAAATTCGTAAAGGAATCTATATTATTAAACTTATGGTTATGTTAGCTACAGAACGGAACAAGGCGAGAGAATAATATATAATTTAAGAATGAAGGAAGGAGCGAAAAAGTATATATTTTATTGGCGGATCTTCAGACCTTTCGGGTTCTATGCCTTTAAGTCTTGCTTTAATTATTTAACTTTTCTAAATTAGATCGTTCTTACACCATCCTAGATCAGATTCAACTTTTAAAATATTCAACTGTCGGTACAATATTAATGTTTCCTTAAATCTATATAAAGTGATGTTTCTGTTTTACAAATTATGTTCGTGTATTGGTTTTATGGATATTTATAATTTTCTAGATAATGGTGGTTTGTCTCTGTTAATATTTTCCTCAATTAGGTGATAAACAAATTCATTAATTGAATATAATAAGAATGCCGGAAGAGATTATGTACAAATTGATATGGTACGTCTATACAAATGTTGGTATAAGCTGGATGAAATTTTTCCAATGAAAATCTATTGTCTATTTAATTTAAATTTGATTATTATGAAAAATATTTGTACTAATTTGTTACCCTAGTTTGTAAATTTGTTTGTTTAAAATATATGTAATTGAAATTGGCGGATCGTCAAATTAATAGTTAATAATTGGAAATTTAAATTTAAGTTTGTTGGCTCAGAAGGAGCTCGCCGCGAGGATAAATTACACTCGGGAGATACAAAATAAGAAAAAAAAGCCTGTTTATCTGGAACTGATGTCCGGGTGTGGCGTTGGTAATGCGGCAGCTCCTGTTTCGTTGATGGCGTGTTGGGGTTTGGTTGCCCTTTTGATATCTTTTTGAAAAGGAAATTTATTTTGCACTTATCGTTTCTTTTTGAACTGGGTACTGTCTTTTATTGATTTTTGTTAGCGCTTTGGCACTGTTTGCAAGATGTCGGGTGTTCGGAGTTGTTCGATTTTTGCGCTTTCCACTGACACTAATTGTTTACTGTTGGTAGGGGCAGAAGTTGAGTGTTCTTCCCTGGGGTCACCAGTGTGGGGGAGGTAGGTAGGCGCCAGCACGGACGCGGTTTCACGGTACCCCCCAACACGTCACTGTGTAAATAACACAGACAACGTTCACCAACGGGGGAGGGAGAAAAGAAATAAAACGCTTCTGTCCGGTTTCAATGTTAATGTTTTCCATCGTATTTTTATTTTCCATTTACACATGAAATTTATATAACATATTAATGATTATAACACAATTTGATATTATTTAGTGTTTTTTTACAAAAGGTTTTAATTGCTTCTTAACTTACTACAAATTCAATTTCACATGTATAATGTGTTTTAAGGCACTTAAATTATGCTTCTCCTGAAGACAACGCATTCACAACATTTGAGTTTATATAGGCTTTGTCGTTTTGGTATACATACAAAGAGCAATTCGGTTCCGCTGGCTAGTTCTTCACATAGCATTTGATCCACTAGTTGATCCTACTAATCACGTTCGGCATAATTCGTCCTTGCCGTGGTTTGTTTACCGCGTTTCAAACCGATTTCGGATGCGTATTGAAAGGAATAAAGGTATTGAGACGCGGACAATGGTTCTTAAACGACTTTTTCGCTGGACACGACGGGCAACTCTTATAAGCGACCAACACGGCTAAGTGTTCCCAACTGGGCGACTCGGACTGGTGAAAGGAAAGGGAGGGATGCGCACGTGACGGCGGTTGGCTAGCGACTGACTTATGAATGAAAATAATTCATTCATTGCGTCGTGGCGGTGCGTCATAGCAAAGTTAGGCTTGCGGCCAATTACAAAGAATTCTGGAAGAGTTGCTATGCTCGCATAAAAACTCAGTTCCAGCGAATTCTGGCCGTACCGGCTGGGTTGACTTCGTTGGTTGGGTGTACCGGGAAAGCGGCTTTGGGTGACGCGAGCGAGTATGGCCATGCATTTTCGGGGGAAATTGGAATGGCTTGGTTAGCTGTTAATGTTCCGTTGAGGATTTGGATATGCGTTTTGTTATGGCATATGAATTTCGGGGAAATTAAGATTGCTTGGTCACAAAGAGGAAATATGCATTAATTGACCGAAGCAATTTTGGGAAAATGAATGACGGGATGATTAGAATATATTCGGTTGAATTATATTCTGTTGGAGGTTTGGAAAATGTTTTATTGCAGATTGAGAGATGTATGCTATTGGCGAGATGTATACTATTGCGGATTGGGTTTTTGCATGTTTGCAGGTTAGGGTCGTGGGTTGGTTCTCCGTGTGATGTAGAGAACCCGCACAAGGCTTATAGAGAATTGAATCAATATGCGACAAATGGACTCCTGATTTAACTTGTCACGCATATGGTTCAATTGAAATGGTGGGTGTGGGATTTCTCGTTTTGATTGAGGGTAGGTATGTTCAAGTATGATCAGGTATGTTCTTGAAGCAGAGTTGTGTTCCGAATCCAAATTGCCCCGCCATTCTATACTCTGCATCTACAGACATTTGCTTCAAAATTGTACATAAAAATTCCAAAAAGCACAAGCAAGATTTTGTGTGTGCTTCACTTGGAATGAGGTTCTAAGAGGGACATGGGAGTTTGTTTGAACAAATTCGCGGAAGGTAAAATCATTAAATGCATTTGAAATACGCATTTCATGATGTTAGGATTATTGGGAATTGAATCAATATACGACAAATGGACTTCTGGTTTAATTTGTCGCGCATATGGTTCAATAAGGGATAATGATAGGAGTTATGGATAGGGGTAGGATATTGGGGTATGGGTGTTTGGTTTTCTATGTAATAATGGGGGATTGGATAAGAGTAGTGATTTGGGATGACTACAGCAACGTACCTCAATATTGAATGACAAATTACTGCTCATATAATTATCGCCATGGCAACCAATTAATAGGCTGTCGGTCGATAAAGTGTTAAGAGACTATCGGTCGGTAAGCATCAACGACCAAAAGCCGATTAAAAGGCTATAGGTCGGCAAAGTGTTAACAAATAATCATCATCATTATCGGGAACCGGGATCCGGTCTTGGCCTTATTGAGCAAGTTTCTACACCGGTATCGGGTCCTTATCTGAGACTTGTTAAATTGTCCATAATAATTTGTTTTCCGGGCAAGGTTATTAGCCATGCGCCAAGTTAACAAATAATAAAAATCAAAATTACTCTATGTCCTGGAGTTAAAATACTGTGTCGCCCAAAGAGGATTTTTTACAGATTAGAAGGAAATGTTTCTGGTGAAATATAAGGTGATCGAATGAGAAGTAATTTTTTGTTTATCATCTGCATATTACATTTTTCTTTATTATTTCTGACAAATCATCTATATTAAAGTCAGGACAAAAATTAATGGATTTGGTAACTGGGCTTTGGGAAAAGTGCAAACTTTGTCCGTGTTTTTATTGAATTTTTACTTTACTTAATTGTCTTTTTTGTTTAGTTCATTTTCAGTAAGGATACAGTTTCACTGTACTCTATTTATGTCTTAGTGCTATAAAAATGCTTATTACTAAATAAATCAAATCTAAATCAAATGACTGATAATCACATTCTTTAAAAAAAAAAAAATGTTTTTTTATATTTCCAATCTCTTATTGGATCGCCCTTAAAAATAAATGTCCTCACCTTTTCCGGAGCAGATCTGGCTAATTATATTTACCAATTTAACGTGCTTTATTGTCATATGTGTATGCTTCAAATCAACAACATCGAACGGCTATGCTCTCCATTTCATTTGTTTTATAAAGTACAATAATTCTGTTTTCCTTTTCTTCACTATTTCATTCACATTACATTTCAATAAATTTATTATTGTTTTTTGAACCCAGCTAAAAGTCTGTATATCATATGTGATAATGTTAAAAATGGATTATTGTATATCGTTATTTCTGCTGCCGCTTAACACTGTGGTTTTTTGATAAAAATTAAAAACACAAAAACGAACAAATAATAACTTGTAACTTATAACTTTAATTATAAAGTCAGGAGCACAAAGTGCGGAACCAATTGTTGTAAGTAATCCTTTTCACTCACATTATGTGTTTTACAATTTCGTATTTCACTTTCATACGACTGTACAAACATTGTTCTTCTTTAATCATCATAATATTTTATATATCGTTGATGCACAAACATTTTCTTCAAATGTACATATCAATTATATTTAAATGTATTTTCCATAAACTATTTTAAATATTTTTTCTGGCTTTTCTGTGTTAATTTACTATGTTTAAATGTATAGTCGTGTGCTTTGTAAATAAAAAATATTTTATTATTAAATAACTCCCTTACCTAGTCAGGTAAATGACTTCCTTACCTACTTAATGAACGGTGGTCTACCTTATCAATAATTTAACATAAAAATATTGTTTTGACTTTTATTGGAATGTCACCATGTTATTGAGTTTAACTTGGCCTTGTGGGAAGTTGCAATATTTCTTTGGTCGATTTTAAGCACAAAGTGTAACGTCATGTACCAAACGTCACGCTGTTGAAATATATTATATAATTATGGATTCCGATCGTGAAAAACGCCTCCAAAATCCGACGATATGCAGAACGAAGCGGTAACTCTCGACGAAGAAAAAAGTAAAAAAAACCAACGGTCGAAGAAAGAAGTCATTCTTATCCTTGCTATATAAGATAACAAAACCGTCAAAATGTTAAATGCGCTAGAAAATATACAGGAAATAATTAAAACGGTAACGAAGTGAAATAAATGATGAAGAACGAAGTGAGTGAAAGCTGTTTATCCGCCATATATACGATGATGATTTATGAAGATGAGTTACGGAACTTCGTGGAGCGGGACCTTCATCTTTGCTGTCGATTTTTTTTTATACTTCTGCAAACCTACACCGCTCGGTTGACTTCTCTAAATGCTATTAAATCACAGTTGATATTGCTTTTCAACAGTTGGAAATTGTAGCGTTCCGCAAAAGTTCTCGCCAAGAGGGAGATTCATAGCAGAGCAAGAGTTATGGCGAAGTAAAATGTCTCCTAGCCCTGAAATGATAGCATAGTTTCTTTGAGATGGATTTGGCTACATTCGAAACTTATGCCATGACACATTCCGATTGTCCATGATTCCAAGCAAATGTGTGCTTTCCTTAGATATAGCATTGAAGATCCATCTTGTGACCGTTATGTATTGTGTGTTCTTCGCGTGGAAGCCAACGTGATGGGTTTTCCCCCGTTGCAGGATGTCGTCTAGATCTCGATTCAGAAAGCTTCATTGGCTGCATCTCAGTGTGCGCAACGTTTATGCGTAAATCGACTTGTTGCGTTTCTCACAGATGTACATACTGTAGCGAGCTTAGGGTTCGCTGGATTAATTCTTTTAATAAACAAGAGCCGTTAAATCGATTCTCTTTGCAAACACTTTATTAGTCTGTTGATAACAACCGTTTCTTCATACTTCGCTTCTTTACTTATCGCTTCCTTACTTCTTACTTGTCTTCCTGATCTGCGTGCGACGTCTTTATATCGTCTTTCCTCATTCTGATTCAGCGTTTCGTTTCCGTCCGTTCCATAGCCTCGAATTTTCTACTGTTCATAGTCTCCAGTTTTCCAGTACTTTCTAGAATAATCTAGTACTTTGTTTCGGACTTTCTAGAATATTCTAGTACTGATTGTCATATGCGTCACACTACCCTCCGCCTAGATTAGTTCGTCCTGAACTAAGTTCGCTGGTCTTCTAGGTTAACAAAAAGTCGCCACTCGGTCACGATATACCACTTTCATCTTGACGTTCGGTCTTCGCTGAATCCTATAGACAACGTCGTTAATTCTTGTGAGAATCTTATACGGTCTTTCCCAATGTTGCTGCAACTTCGGAGACCTTCCTTTTTGTCGATGCGGGTTATAAAGCCACACGTTATCGCCTGCATTAAATCCGGATGCGTACCTTGTTTTCATCCTGTCACTTGATACCTTGATTTGCTTTCGAACCAAATAATGAATCTCATCGAGGCTTATCTATGGCGTCTAAAGGTATTCCGAATCGCAGATCGGCTGGTAATCGTATCTCTCGTCCAAATATAATTCTTGCTGGAGAATTGCCTGTCGTATCGTGATTAGCCGATCTATAACTCATGAGAAAGGTTTGTACATATTTGTCCCAATCTCGTTGATGATCACTGACGACTTTCGATAAATTCTCTTTTAGTGTTCGGTTGAACCTTTCCACCATTCCGTCTGACTGCGGATGTAAGGGTGTGCTCCTGGTTTTCCTTACGACCAGTACCGCACAGATGCCTTGAAATATCTGTGATTTGAAGTTTCGGCTTTGGTCGGAATGAAGCTCACAGGGAACTCCATATCTGCTGATCCAATTATTGATAAGCCGCTCAATGACGGTTGTTGCTTCTTGGTTTGGAATTGGAAGGACTTACACCCACTTGCTGAAGTAATCCATGATGACCAAGATGGATTTTGTTGTCGTTGGTTTTCGGAAATGGTTTTTACTGCTTCATAGCGCTCCTTGGCTTTGCTGTTGTTTCTTTGGTCGCTATGCAAGTTGTGCACTTCCTACACCAAGACTCGACGTCATCTCTCATGTGAAGCCAGTAGAATCGAGATCGTAATTTTGAAAGTGTCTTATTAACTCCCAGATGTCCACCGGAAGCCCCGTCGTGCATTTCTGTTAGTACATCCTTCACTTTTGATGGTGGGAGTAGAATCTACATTCGATAGGATTTTCCGTCCGCGGGTTCCCATTTACGTTGTAGAATTCCATCTTCCACCAGCAAGGAATTCCATTGTGCCCAATATGCCTTAAATGTTCCACTCTTGTCGGAAATATTGTTCCAAGTTGGCCGCTCCTTCTTTTCTTTGTGTTCCAGGATTAGCGACATATCTTCATCCTGAAGTTGAGGTGCGCGTATAGAGTCACTCGTCCACCCATCTAGTACTTCTACTTGTACATTTCGCAGGTCGTACGCCTCTTCTTTCTCTTCCGCTCTATGACAATGTTTACAACCTGGCTTACATGGTATTCTTGATAGAGCATCAGCGTTATTATGCACCTTCCCTTGACGGTGGAAAATTTGGAAATCGTACGTTTGAAGTCGTTCGATCCATTGAGGTATTTGTCCTTCCGGATTCTTAAAATTTAACAACCATTTCAGGGCGGCATGATCCGTCCGAAGGTGGAATCGACGTCCGTAGAGGTACTTATGGAAATTCTTAACGGCCTCTACGACAGCCAGTAGTTCCTTTCTTGTTGCGCAGTAGTTTCTCTCTGGCTTAGATAGAACTCGACTATAATATGCGACAACTCTCTCTTTACCATCGGCTTCCTGTGACAACACTGCTCCGATTCCTGTGTTACTTCCATCAGTATCACTTTTCTGTCTAATTGAATTTCTTGTCTTTACCCGTTAGTTCGTGTAGGGTTTTAGCCACATTGGCGAAACCTTTAACAAACCGTCGGTAATATGCGGCTAATCCCATAAAGCTTCTCAATTGTTGCTTGTTTTCTGGAGTAGGCCACTCTCGGACGGCTGCTGAAACGATGTGTCCTAGGAATTTTACTCTCCTTTGAAAGAGTTCACATTTCTTCGAATTGAGCTTTAAGTTGGCCTGTCTTAGCCGTTCGAAGACGGAGCGCAGATTATTGATGTGTTCTGGTAAATTCCTTCCAACAACGATGATATCGTCCAAGTACACAAGACACGTTTTCCATGTAACTCCCCGTAGAACACTTTCCATTAATCGGTCAGACGTTGCTGAAGCATTACACAATCCAAAAGGCATCACGTTGAATTGATAAAGTCCTTTTCCGGTAGTAAACGCTGTCTTCTCCTTGTCCCCCTCCTTCACTTCCACTTACCAGTAACCGCTTTTTAGGTCCAATGTTGAAAACCACTGAGCTCCAGAAAGGGTATCTAATGTGTCGTCGGTTCGAGGAAGTAGGTAACTGTCTTTCTTCGTAACGTCGTTTAAACGGCGGTAGTCGACACAAAATCTAGTTGTCCCATCCTTCTTCTTGACGAGCATTACCGGCGAAAACCATGGGCTCGATGTATTTTCGATAACTCCTTGTTCTTCCATCTCTCAAATCATGTTGCCTACTTCTGATTGTTTGGCCAACGGTAGTCGACGAGGTGGCTGCCTTATAGGTCTTGATTCACCCGTCTCAATGCGATCTTTAACTATACCGGTGTGTCCGAATTTATCATTTCCTGTCACAAAAATATCAGAAAAAACGTTCAGGAGTGATTTAACGATTGCCTTTTCTCTGTCTGTTAATTCGATTTTCTGGGACATCAACTTATTAACCATAGAAGATGCACCCACAGATGTTGATTTGAATGGTCCTCTCCCCTTGTCTGAATTGAGTTTATCATTGACACGGGTGCACATTCTGCGACTACCTCTCCTAGTCTTATTGCGACTGGCTCCTCGGACGCATTTAGTACTCTGACGGGTACGATGTGCTTCTTCGCATCGATAAGGGCTTTCCCAACCAGGATGTTCCCCTTACGCTGATTTTGTACAGCTTCGGTGATGTAAAATCGATTGTCAAAGGGATCACTCTCGAGACTGCTCCAAATTACCGAGTCTGAACGAGCTGGGATCTCATCCTCCTCACGCACATAACATTTCAGACTTCGCAATTGTTCGTCCTGCAGTGTAATAGCAACCTCCAAGTTACCAATTCGCAGTGTTCTTTGCCCGATATCTAGAACAACGATGCTCCTTCATGAAATCCATTCAAAGAATGCATTCATCCGTAATATCGGAAACAAAAAATTGGTGGGAGATGGAAATATTGCCCAGCACTATTATGCTCTCGACTTTTCCGTAGACTGTAGAACGTTCTCCTGTAGCAGTCTTCAAAGCGTATCTTCTATTTTTATTAAGGGTTATTTTGCTCATGACATCCGGCCGAATTATGGATCTCGTTGCTCCAGTGTCGATTGTCACTGTTGTTGTCCTTGCATTAACAATCGTAGTTATAACCAAACTTTGGTTATCTCGTTGGAGTTGTGATACAGTTGCGATGCTGGGGCTGCACGTTCCGCCAGGCGACTTTCGCCCCGTAAAGTCTGCCCTTACAAGTTTTCCCGAGCTATTGGCCCCAGGTTGGTCCGTTGATAGTCTCCTCTTATGATTAGCGCATGAACAACAATTCTCACTTGATGTTTCATTCATTCGTCGACGTTCCCTACAGTCAACAGCGATGTGGCCGACTTCGCCGCATGTCCAACACTTCATATCAGCTCTCGGTGTTCTCCGTTGTACATGGCCGATTCTTTGGCAGGAACATTCCTGGACGGACATTTCTCGGACTCTATATGTACTCCTGGTAGCCAGTTTGGCCAATGCGAACGCCAGTATTTCATTAGTCGTCTTCTTTCCCACCAAACGAACGGCCTGTTGCAAATCCCGATCTTGGAGTGCGTTTATAAATGCATCCATGGCTACCTCGTTCAGAAACTCCTTAGTCATATTTGAATAAGACAAGTTTGCCAATCGCTCAATATCTGCCGGCAACTGTTGAAGATTTTCTCCAGGTTTCTGCGTTCTGCTCCGCAGTTGGATGCGGTAGACCTGCTGCATATGGTTGTCTCCATACCTAGCTTCAAGGCCGTCTCTTACCGCTTGGAAATCTGTTTGCTTCTCTGCTGGTATGGTTTGTAGCAATTCTGCAGCCGCCCCGCGGAGTGACAAGATTAGTGATGTTGACTTTTGCTCATCCGACCACTTATTATATTTGGCCGCGGCGTCAAACTGACGTATAAATACGGAGAAGGGTCGCGTCCATCGAAGGTTGGCGGTTGCATCCTTGTGCCTTTGTAGTCATGTTGATTGCTAGGCGATGTCTTATTTCTCTCAACGCACTCAAGTCTCTTCTCGATTCGCGTTATTTCATCGGTGACTTTCTTAAATTCAACTTCGTTTTTTAGATCCAGATTTTCTACTTCGTTTCGAATTTTGGACTGAATTTCTTCCTCAAAGTGTTGAAAATTACATTTCATCCACTGCGTTTGGGCATCCAGTTTCGCATTTCGATCTGCAGCCTGTGCGTCGAATTTTGAATTTTGGGCATCCAACTTTGCATTAACATCTGCAGCTTGCGCGTCCATTTTTGTCATCATCATCCTGAACATCTCCGAAATGTCCAACTGTGGCGAACTCTTCTCCGTTACATTGGCACAATCTTGACTCGCTGTTTTTTCTCCATCCGGACAGTCTGGCCCGATCGTAAAAACATATGTGTCGACATCAATACCCTCTTCCTCCATTGCTGCTTGCAGACGCTGTCGAAGAATTTGCTTCTGTCCTCTGCTATCCAGATTCCGGTCCTCAAGGTCCTTCTTCAACTCAGGAACGCGAAGATCCTCCAAATGTCGATCTGACATCGTCACAATACACTTTCACAGACATTTGTTCAATTAAGCCCACTTCTGACACCAATTGTAGTGAGCTTAGGGTTCGCTGGATAATTATTCACACAAAATAAGCCGTGAAATCAATTTTCTATTAAATCTTTATTTTTCTGCTCTTGACAACCGTTCTTTTCTTTTTCGCTCCTCTGTCAAAAGTGACACTTCTGTCACTGGAGACATCGTTTTTCTCTCTCGCTTCTTTTTGCTCATAGTCTCCACTTTTCCAGACGATCATTCAGAAGTCCATTGCACCCCAAATACTTAACCAACTCTGTATTGATGACTTTTTCCATTACCTTAGATAAAATAGACAGTAATGCTATCGGACGGTAATTTTGTGGGAGACACTTTTTTCCCGTTTTTGGGATTGGCTGAACCCGAGCGATTTTCCAGGAGGCAGGAAACGTCCTCCGTTCATAAGATAAGCGGAAGAGTCTGCCAAGAACTGGCGATAGTTCTGGAGCACAGTTCTTAAGGACTATTGCTGGTATTCCGTCCGAGCCGGTTGCCTTCTTACAATCCAGTTCACGTAGAATGCGTTGAATAGTGCGCGGACGAAATCTCACATCCCACATGGAAGACTGTACCGGCTAGATCACAGGTGGCTCCAAAAGGACAGGATCGAGGTTTGAATTCGCCGAAAATAAATTCGCGAACACATTACCTTTATCCTTTGGATTCGTGACTAACGTCCCGCTGTCTGTCACCAATGGAGGGAAAGAGGAGGATGCGAAGATACCGCTGACGGCTTTTGCCATTGACCAGAAGGAGCGCGAACCGGTTGGGCACCGAATAAGCTTATTGATCATCCTGTCGTTGTGAGCCTTCTTCGCGGTATCAATCGCCTGGTTGCACGCGTTTCTGATTCTAACAAAATTCGTTCTGTTAACATCGGTGGGATTGGAGCGCCATTGCTTAAAAGCTCTATTTTTTGCCACTGTAATCTGCTCGCATTTTTTGTCAAACCAAGGTTTATCAGACGAACTTCGTTTGATGGAATGTGGAATATACATCTCCATCCCCAGAAGAATAATCTCTGATACCGACTCCGCGCAAGCGTTAACATCGGAGTTTCCGAAGCACACCTCCGACCATGGAAAGGATGCGAAGAAATCTCGCATATCGTCCCAGTTAGCAGCCCCATACTCCCATACATGGCGAAGCTGCCTAGGCTGGTTATTCGCTTGATATGCAAGTGCTTGCGCGACAGATACCAAGCAGTGATCTGAGTTTCCCAGTGGCGCAGAAACCTCTGCGGTATAAATACTCGGTTCGGATGTCAAAAACAGATCCAGGGTGTTCGCATAATCGCCTTGGTCATCCGGCACTCGCGTTGGCTCCCCCACGAGTTGAGTCAAGTTGTGGCTTACAGCAAACATCTCCGCCAGCCTCCCAGCCTCGTCGGTTCTGTTAGAATGTAACAACCAGTCGGAATTGTGCACATTAAAATCGCCATGGACAAAAATTTTAGAAGCTGGGTGGTTGATCTGTATCCAGTCGACGGTATGTGAAAGATGTTCGAACAATGTCGCCGGTCGATCGTCATTCGGGGAGCGGTAAAGACAACAAAGAAATTTAACGGAATTCCTCAGCATGACCCTCAACCATATGATGTCCATATTACTGGGTTCCAACGCCTCCATCCTCTGGTAAGCCAGATCGGAACGCGCGAAGACGCAGACTCCGCGCTTAAAACGAAATCTCGAATGTAAGTCGTATCCTGAGCAACAAAAATATGTCGCATCAGTTGACGGATCGACCTGGGTCTCAGTTGGGGCAAGGATATTAGGTTTCGTTGTTTGCAAATTTGATGGGCGGCGTTTACATTCGTATTGGTGAAACCAATGCCCCGGATGTTACAAAATGCCGTGGGCCGAGCCTCGAGAGCGAGCCCGGTTATGCGATGATGAACCCCTTAAAGTTCCGCTATTTGTCATGATGATATCTGCATGATGTTCCCCTTGACATACTGCTCTGATGCATTTTCTTATTCGAATTTCGTTCGGGTTCTTCACTATTTGCTTGTGTATCTGTTAGAAACGCCACAAAGCCTCTCTGCTGGTCATCGATATTTTAAAGCCATATCAGATGGTTTGCTTCTTTACGATATGTTTGCTTGGACCGATGTTTTGAAAGTCATGTCCCTCCGTATGGCTGCTCATCTGGTCTCGTCACTGATCCAAATGTTACTATCAGGAGCTTTGTAAGGTTCGCTGATCAGTACCACATCAGCTTTCTCCTCCGCGGCCATTTGTGTCAGGATATCCTAAGCCCTCTCAACAATGATTTAGATTACTTGTATAATCTCCATTGTTTTTGGTTTAATCCCGTCTATAATACCAGGTAGCTCTTAGTGACATGATTTGCTTTTTCAGGATTTGTTTCCTTGCAGATCATCCATTCCGCCTCGTTGAAGCAGTCTTTTGCGAAATGCGAGGTGTTCCGCACTGTCGCCAATGTTTGGAGCAGTCTTCATCTTTGCATTGCAACTCCCAGCAGTTAAAGCATTCGATCAGTGAGGTTCGTCTTCGGGTACGGGAGACAACCCAGGCCATTGGAAATTCAACACGATTCTGCTATCAATTGTCAAATTGACTAGGACCAGAAATAGTGTTGAAAATCAAACCTGAAAAAAAAACCTTTGCATGTAGATCTCTCTCAATAGTTGGCCAACGTATGAAGTTGTAAATTAGGATAACAGCAGTCTTAGCGAGAATCTAATAAAAAATGCTTTGAAGATCAAAAAATTAGAAGAAGCAGGGACCCTTAAATATTATTTATATTCTGCCAAAAATCTTACGAGCAGTCAAGGCGCTCAAACGACGAAGATTGACAAGCTTCATCCTCATAAATATCTAAAACCAACAGGTATATACAGGAAAGAGTCATTAAAGTTGGCGATAGAGCTTATTTTTAACATAAAAATGTTGTTAAATCTAAAAGAACATCGATAAAATAGGCACCAGTGTATTCTAAAGCCAGAACTAAAAACCTAAAACAGGTAGGTATAAAAATATTTGAAAAAGAAAATAACGTGACATTGACGCATTTCATTCTCTGCATGTTTTAATCTTTGGCTAATCGTTGTAAATCAGTTCTATGAGTGTTCTCAGTATTATAATCTCCGTTCAGTTCCTTGAAATGTAATAACTAAATTATAAACACCCATCATTCCATCCTCAAGCAAATGTTTATAAAATAATTTATGGCACTTCTGTGTTGTGCGTCTTTATGAAGCTCGTTTTTATTTACATTATAAATGCCCATCATTGTAACATTGCACATATTATAGAAATACATTCGTCATGAGGAATTATCCAAACCTCTTCATATTATCTGTTCCCTTGAACCCGCACTCTATTCGCGTGTATCCTTTTGTCTTAATGTCACTCAAAATCTTCTGTAGGGTGCCACAATCAAAACAGACGAAGAAACTGGGAAGATAATTATAGCAAGGATTATGCACGGCGGAGCTGCTGACCGATCGGGATTAATACACGTTGGCGATGAAGTTATCGAAGTCAATGGTATCAATGTGGAAGGAAAGACACCAGGAGATGTCTTACAGATTTTAGTACGTCCCAAAGTTCTTCGTAATTGTAATAAACAAATATATCCACTTGATCTTATTATAGCAAAATTCCGAAGGAACAATAACATTCAAGCTTGTACCATCGGACGGCAAAACAGGTCAACGGGAAAGTAAAGTTCGAGTGCGAGCTCACTTCAATTACAATCCCGAGCATGATCCGTATATTCCATGTAAAGAAGCAGGATTGGCATTCCAACGAGGTGACATATTGCATATAGTTTCACAAGTAAGTTCTCTACATTTCATGAATTAAATATCCACGAATTGTATGACTTTCCATTTGCAGGACGATGCATATTGGTGGCAAGCGAGAAAAGAATCTGAACGTACAGCTCGTGCTGGACTAATTCCAAGTAGGGCATTACAGGAAAGGCGGGTTATTCATGAGAGGACGCAAAAAGAATCGGTTGATGGGGAATCCAAAAGTAAGTCGTTCATATTTCATACAATAACAAATGAGCGACTTCTCTATCTATATACTACGACATCGATATATCTTCTCACTAACCTTTAACAATCTTTTCACATATTCTCAACCATTACCCAATCATCGCACCTCATTGCGTGTCATTTCAAATTTTGTTCCTTGAAATCGTGCACATAATTTCACAGAAGGTTCATGTGCGTCCATTTGCACAACCCCACCTGGAACTCCTATGCTTAATTCTAATAGTAGTACATCTTCGTGCCGACAACCAAAAACTAAAAAGATTATGTACGACCTAGCAGAGAACGACGACTTTGATAGGGAAATGATTGCCACATACGAGGAAGTAGCCAAGCTATACCCTCGGCCAGGAGTTTTTAGACCAATAGTATTAATCGGTGCTCCAGGCGTCGGAAGGAATGAACTGAAAAGGAGATTAACTGCGAGGGACCCAGAGAAATATAGAAGTCCTGTGCCATGTAAGTAAAAGTACTTGTAATTATCATTCTGGAAATAATTATAGATAAATTAATCGACCTCTAGGGTCAGATATCTTGCCTGATGCAATTAATGAGCTACAACATAGTCTGAAACATAGACAATACTTTGACTTTATTAATAATTCGATTTAAAAATTAAAGATTTTAATTAATTAAATTACATTGCGTAAAATTATAATCGAGACTGGGTCATTAAAAACAACACAAATCAATTATTCGCAAACATTTATACTGTCGTCCTTAAAATAGGCTCTATTTGAAGAGCTACGTTTTCCAAAGCGAACAATCCAGTCATCCCTACATCTCTATGGGCATTTGGCGGATTTTATTTATTTATTTATTTATTTATTATCAATTAGTAATGTAAAATTACATATCAATAACTTAACCTAATGAGCCTAGCAGCGGGGACTATTGGCTCTGTATTTCTAATTTACAATTTAATCTTAATGCTATTTACAAATTTATTTACAATTTCTATGTTGTCGGTAGTGGGATCTGCCAGAATTGTATAAATATCTATATTGCGAAATAGTTTGTCTTTCAAGGGTTTTAGGTGAGGACAGTCTTTCAAAATGTGAGTGATTGTAAGTGTTGTGTTGCATTTTGGGCAGATTGGGGCTGTAGCTCGGTGGAGCAGGTGGAGGTGGGTAGCACCTGTATGGCCTAATCGCAGCCTCACAAAGTTTGTGATTTTGGATTTGGACAAGTTAGTTGGGTAAGAAGGGTGAGTTTTGAAAGGGTTTACTATTTTATAGGCATGGTGGTGAGTATCCCAGTTTGTTTGGTTTATTTGTTTTTGTTGATTGCTGATAATTGACAGTAGATCGGCTCTTGTGTAGGTGTTGAATTTATGTACTGTAGCTCTTTTGGCCGAATTGGCTGCGGCGTCTGCATTTTCGTTACCGCTGATGGCGACGTGACTGGGAGTCCACATTAGTTTTATTTATTGTAGTATTTAATGATATTATTCCGAATATTGGAAATGATATCATCAGTGTTGTTGGTGTTTCTTATTGAGTTGAGTGCCGACAGGCTGTCGGTGCAGATGACATATCTTTCTCTGTGGTTGGTGGCGAATGTTACGGCTTGTAAAATCGCAAAGGCTTCCGCCGTGAAAATGGAGCAAAATTCGGGTAATAGTCCGATTTTCTTTACTGCACCTTCTTCGGATGTGACCGCAAAGGAAATATAGTTGGTTGTTTTGGATCCATCTGTGTACAGAAAGCGCCATCCGTTGGATTTATATTTTGAGGCGACTGACCAGAATAGTGCACCGTATATTTCCTTGTTTGTGTTTGGTTTTTTAAATGTTGAGAGTGTTGTTATGATATTACTATTGTGACGCATATGACAATCAGTACTGGAATCTTCGAGAAAGTCCGAAACAAAGTACTAGATTATTTTAGGAAGTACTGGAAAACTAGAATAGAAAAGTCGAGATTATGGAACGGACGGAAACGAAACGCCAAATCAGAATGAGAAAACGGTATAAATACGTCGCACAGAGATCGAGGAGCGATAAGTAGAAAGTGAAGCAAGCGATCAGTGCGGAAGTAGAAAGTAATAAGTAAGAAAGTGAAGCAAGCGATAAGTAATAAGTAAGAAGTAATAAGTGTGGAAGCGATAAGTCAAGTAATCGTTAAGTCTACAGTAGTGTACACGGTTAGAATCACTGAAAGAACCAAAGCTCTTACCCATCAGGCCACTGCCGCTTGGTGGGTTTGATTTCTAAACTCAATTACATTCGACTAATGTGGTAATGGTATATTATTGCTATGGTATACGGCTTTAATGGATGTGCTTTCGGTGGTGTTGTTCTTTACTAGTCGTGTGTGTATCTGCTAGAAACGCCACATCCACTCCCTACCCAGTAACTTTCGTTACGATCAACTTTGAGACGACTGAGCGAAGAGCGAGCGAGAGGGCGATCGAGAGAATGTCAGAGCAGTCCAGTGGGCCGCTGCTCTGTGTAGAAGCCGTGTGATTGCAAGTAAAGTAAAGTTCTGTGTGTGGACGGGAGTGTGTGTATGTCGTACAGATCACGTCGGGGTCACCAGTTATAGCGTTTGCGACGATAGTGAAGAGCGAGTGATTCGAACCGACACTATCACGGTTAGAATCACTGAAAGAACCAAAGCTCTTACCCATCAGGCCACTGCCGCTTGGTGGGTTTGATTTCTAAACTCATTTACATTCGACTAATGTGGTAATGGTATATTATTACTATGGTATACGGCTTTAATGGATGTGCTTTCGGTGGTGTTGTTCTTTACTAGTCGTGTGTATCTGCTAGAAACGCCACAAAGTGTTATATTAATTCAAAATCGATTTAACGGCTCTTATTTATTCAAAATAATTAATCCAGCGAACCCTAAGCTCGCTACATTATTATTTAGAAGCCATAGCGGGTAAGTTGCGGAGTATTTGAAAGTTAGTTTAATATCCAATTCCAATTGCTTGGCTTTATCTAAAATGCGGCTGATTGCAGATGAGATTCGGTTGGTGTTTTTGTATCCTATTGTTAGTTTGATGTCTTTGTCAATTATGGAATTTCGCGAAAACACTAATTTAGCTATTAGTTTTAATGATATGATATCCATCCGGTCCTCGATTGTTGGGAGCCCAGCTTCAGCCAGTATATTTTTTATTGGTGTCGTTCTGAATGCAAAGGTACTTCTTCTAGCAGCTTGGTGATAGGTTGGTTTTATTATATTTAGAGTAGTTTTTGGACTATTGCCATAGATATAGATCCCGTAGTCTATTTTACTTAAAATTAGAGCTTTAGTAATTTTACATAGAGTGTTAATGTGTACGTTACTTTTCATGTTGCTTAAGTATTTAATAATATTGAGCCTCGCTGCTAATGATACTTTGAGTTCTGAACAATGTTGTTTCCAGGTATACTTATTGTTAAATGTCATTCCTAGGATTTTGAGGTTGGGGACATTTTGGATTGTTTTGTTGTTTATGTTGAGGTGTATTTGGGGACAAAGTGGTCGTCGGCACACATGAAATAATTTACATTTGTCTACTGAGAGTCTAGCACCTGAAGAATTTGACCATTCTAAGATATCTTTCACTGTTTCAGTTAAAATGTTTTTGCAGAAAGTTAGATCACTGGATTTACTTAAGATGTATATATCATCGGCGTAAATGCAATGATCTAGATGTTTCTGTTTGTGTATTATTGTACTTATGTCGTCAAGGGCGATCATAAATAGTACAACTGACAGTGAGGATCCTTGAGGGATTCCGTTGTGTAATGGAAATGTATTGAAGTAAACGTGGTTGGTTTTACATTGGAACTTTCTATTGCTTAGAAATGATTTAACGTACCTATATATATTGTTGCCAATTCTCCATTTTAACAATTTATTAAGTATGGTGTGAGCGCCTATTCTGTCGAATGCTTTCTCAAAATCAAGAGAGAGTATTGTGACATGATTTTTGGCGGATAGAGCCTTTGAGGTGTAGTGATCAATGTGGAGTAAGGCGTCTGTGCAACCTCTGTTGGATTTGAAATCTACTTGGTTGATGGATGTCAATTTCTTTGTTTCCATAAACCAGAGTAGACGTTTGGCTACGATTTTTTCTAATACCTTTGCAAGACAAGGAATTAAGGATATGGGGCGGTAGCCATCCACCGTATCTTTATCTTTGTTCGGCTTGGGAATAGGTATTAAGACTGCGGTTTTCCATATTTGTGGAATGTGTGATGTTTCAAGTATTTTATTGTATAACTTTATAATTCTTTGTTTTGCATAATGCGAACGGTTTTTGACGTGACAACGTCTTATAAATCGGTATACCTTGGGAGGCATTCGGAAAAAAGTTTGTAGCGTTACGATAACGATAACCGATAACGCACGAGCCGCAGTGAGCGAGAGCGCGACTCTTAATTGCTCCTAGGTCAAATGCTGAGAGACAACGGAAATACAGACAGCGCCGTGCACTGTCGAGAACAGCTGTACAGGTTGAAAGTGTAAAGACAAAAAATACACAGAGACAACGCGAATACAGGCAGCGCCTTGCAGGATTAAATAAATCGGATATAGCCAAGAGAAAATTGTCTGTTCATAGTGGTTTCGCATTTCCTTAGGTCCCTACCTAGCTCTACGCAGGCCATTCTGATGGCCCTAGCGGACCAACGCCCGAGCCATCTGGCCCAAATCGCCGACGACATCCAGGCAATTCAACCAGCACAAGCCGAGCTCCCCGCCTACCACGTAAACACCGTCACTATATCCGACCTCCGCGCGTTACAGGCCCCACTCCGCCGCGAATTAAACCAAATTCGCGCGGAGATAAGAAGCGCCCATCGAACTGCGCACACCCAACGGGTAGGTCGATTTTCGCCCCCTCAGAACAGCACACCAGCGGCTCAACCCACGACGGATCAAGGCGCTCATCGGTTGCACTCGGTGACTGCACGCATCACGTGCAGCTTCTGCCATAAAAAAGGCCACCTGTACGACGAGTGCCTAAAAATGTGAAACACGCCTTTCTGCCGGGAGTGCTGGCAGTGTGGCCACGACATTGTAGAATTGTTTACAAATACCTAAGCTTATTGTATGACATTTATGATCTATTTATTTCAACTACCACTTACCGCTACAGCCATCTATTGCAAAGCGGCGGAAGAAAAGTTGTACACCCAATAGTTATACGAGGGTTGCCTCTTATGTTTCGGGATTTGGCAACCCTAGCGTTGCAATCCGGCAATTGACAGCTCTGTCGTAAAGTTGGACATTTTTAAGGTTATACGCACTCAGAACGTTTTGACATACGAGCCCTATTTGTGTTGTTTACAGTAACTTAAAAGATTCATCTCGGCCCAAAAATGGAATTAAATCGTCAACATTTTCGTGCGATTATTTTTTACAACTTTCGGCGTGGATTAACTCAGCAACAGTGCATGGATGAACTTAATTCAATTTTTGGCGATGAAGCTCCATCAAGGACCAGTGTTTATCGATGGTATGGTGAATTCAATCGTGGTCGTAGTTCACTCCAAGATGAATTTCGTGAAGGTCGTCCAAAATCAGTTGTTCCGAAAACCATTGATGCTGTGCGCGAACTGATATTGGAAGATCGTCATGTGACCTATCGTGAGATTGAGACAACCTTGGGAGTTAGTGGGACCAGCATACATTCAATTTTGCATAAACATTTGACTGTCAAAAAAATTTGTTCGCGTTCGATCCCACACGATTTGTCAATCGCCCAAAAAAAGGCTCGTGTCAATTGGTCGAAAGAAATGCTCAAAAAATACGGTCGTGGTGTTTCGAAACACGTCTATGACATCGTGACAGGTGATGAATCGTGGATTTACGCGTATGAGCCCGAAAGTAAACAGCAGTCGACTGTCTGGGTGTTTCAAGATGAGCCAAATCCAACAAAAGTTGTTCGCGCACGAAACACTTCCAAGCAAATGGTCGCCTGTTTTTTCGGAAAAACTGGACATGTAGCAACCGTACCACTAGAACAACGCAGAACAGTCAATTCTGAGTGGTACACAACCATTTGTTTGCCAGTTGTCTTCCAAGAAATCAGGAAAACCAACCGCCGAAGACGGATCACTCTTCACCACGACAATGCGAACTCTCACACATCGGCTGCGACAACCGCATTTTTGAGCACCCAAAACATCGATTTGATGGGTCATCCGCCGTATAGTCCTGACTTGGCACCGAATGACTTCTTTTTATTCCCGTACGTAAAAAACAAACTGAGAGGTCAACGTTTTTCGACACCTGAAGAAGCGGTTGCTGCATTCAGAATGTATGTGTTGGAGATACCTCAATCAGAGTGGCAAAAGTGCTTCGACAATTGGTTCAAACGCATGCAAAAGTCTATAGTCTTCATGGGGAATATTTTGAAAAACAATAAAGTGATTTTCGATGATCAATATTTGTTTTTGTTCTCTAATCCCGAAATATAAAGGGCAACCCTCGTATTGTCTTATTAAAGTGATTATCTTTGTTAATCCTTTAATACTTTCTTTAAAATTTGATGACAGCGAGCACAGGGGAATTGCGACACAAACTATCCGAATAATAACAAAACGATTCGTCACTCTTATTTTCATTACTGTTTTATTCTTTTTCTTTTTCTTTTTATTTGATTCTTTCAATTTTACAAATTTTACTTTATTTATGGGAGTGAACTCAACCGCACGCGTCAGATACTTAAAACCACACAACTTAGTTGAACGAAAATCAATTTTTTTTCTTTTGTTATGTGGAGCGACCGTCTAAACTCCTCAGCGCACGTTTAACAAGAACGAATCTCGTGTCTTTTCGGCACATATCCTTTTTCGTTGCGCTTCCACGATAGTTATTTCTAGAAAGCGGAATTGGCTAATGGGGGGAGACTATGGCTAATAAAAAGAATATGACTATTGCAATGCGAGTGAGGTTTTAAAATGGGTGTTTTACTTTTATTTAAATTATCTACTATTGTATTTGGGGATATTCTATTGTAAAGGGAAATTCGTGATTTGGAGGGAAGGGAAGGATATGCATGAGAAGACACGAGATGTTAATTATTCAAAGGGGGAGTGATAATTAATTGAACTTAATCATGTAACAGGTCGTTTTGCTACATTTTCCGTATATCATTAGTCCGTAGTCGATTTTAGATAGGATGATGGCTTTAGTTATGTTAATAAGGTTGTTAGTATGTGCAGATCCATTCTTATATGCTAAGTATTTTACAATATTTAATCTTGCAGCTAGGCTTTTCTTAAGTGCTAAACAATGTTCTTTAAAATTGTATTTACTGTCAAAGAGGATACCGAGGATTTTCATGGATTGTATTGTAGGGATTGTGTGATTCTGAAGGAGAAGTGTGATGTGTTTGCTGCAGCTGGTTTTTCTACAAATATGTAACATTTTAGTCTTTTCGAGGGAAATCTTTGCGCCTGCGGTTTTACACCAATTAGTGATTTCGTGTAGTATTTCGGTATAGGTAGATTGTACTTCGTTGAGATCGTTTAGGGTTGTTAGAATAACTAGGTCGTCAGCGTAGAGGCAGTGTTTTATGTTTTTATATTTTACGAGAATGTCGTTTATTCCGTCAAAGGCTATAGAGAATAATAGGACTGATAGTGGAGAAGCCTGTGGGATACCGTTTTTTATGTGGTATATTCGTGAGAATGCACCACCTGTTTTGACTCTAAACTTCCTGTTGGAAAGAAAGGACTTGATTATGTAGAACATATTACCAACTCTCCATTGCCCTAATTTATTCAAAATCACATGAGGACCGATCTGGTCGAACGCTTTTTCAAAATATATGGAAAGAATTGTTGTATGCTTTTTGGTTGATAGAGAGGATGTGATGAAGTTGTCGATATGGAGTAGCGCATCAATAGTTCTGTGGCGGTTCTTTAATACATTCCCAAAGAACCGCCCATCCTCTTAAATTAACCACCTTCCAAACCCATAGTACTTACCTGCAATTTTGGGCAGCGTAAGCTCCCCTGCAGCATCACACCTGAAACTTAAACGTTATCAATCCGATCATGGGATTTGGGCACTAATATGAATGACGTTAGACAATCATACCCCAGATCATGCCTAACGATGCTCCGGCCTGTTAAATAAACAAACACGATGTGCATATCATCGTGGCCCTTGAAATAGCGTTTTTGTGTATCTTAAAGCAAAAACCTATTTCGTTCTCAGGCGTACGTCATCAAAGATGTATGGCCCTCGAAATAGCGTTTCTGTTTATTTAAGACACAACCTATCTCTTCCTTCGGCGATTTTTCGCCATCGCTTATCTCAACGACGCCTGCAGCCCCTAATACCAATTCCCTTTCATCGGTTATCAAACCTCACCATCATAAATGATTTTCCGCCTTGTGCACCAGTACATTGACCTGAAGGGATATAGGAAGAATCCATCTTTATGGCCTCAGGACTTGCTAAATAAGGCCCAAGACCGGTCCCGGTTGTAGTGCCGATAATAATGATGATCTTTATGGTGGCTGGTGGAGATTGATCTCGACGAACTTCAGCGAGTCAGATTTTATCACGCGAAGGTGTCAAAAGTGCTTGTCATTATTGGGATAGTTCATTTTGTTGTCGATATATTGGCGAAATGCCGAGAGATCTTTTAGCACTATATTAGAGAGCATGTTGAGATTGTCAAAAGAATTAATGGTTTGCTGAGAAAGTTTGACAGTTGGGGGTAAGAGTGTGTCGATTAAAGGTCTAGGGGAGGGACGAGATTCCCTTCGAACTGATTTTCGTCGAGGCTATATTGAGTCATTCGATTCCTTTGCTTTGTGGGTGGATGACTCGCAACCGCTAGTCGAAGCATCGTAGTTCATTGCAAGTCTTGATTAGTGAATGTACCAAACTTGTGAGCTTCGTCGTCTATATGCACGCCTCCGGTGTCTCTCGGGAAACCTCAGGGACTTTTATCGAGCAGCCTCACTTGCTCGGGAACTGACATCTTCGATTATCTTTTTTTTCGTAAAGCTGGCACATTGGTTTAAACTTTTCTTTATCCGACTTGATTCTCGGTGCAGCCTCGTTTTTATTCTAGCAAAGCTTGTTTCCGTGGTGACGACTGCCATGACTTATTGTAAAGAGGTGTAGACGTATTTTTTCAGCGTCGTTCTGCTCAGTTCTTTTGATTCGTAATCACACGGAAAGGATGTGCAAATGCATTCGAGATCATCCTCTTCAGCCGCCATCTTTTGGAGAACGAGCGCTTCAATAGCCTCGTGTGGGATTGGAATATCTCCTTGAGTTTCAAATTTCTTGAGATGTTGTCCTTTGATTTCTTTCACTTCGCCTGGGTAAATTGAAAGGATGAAATCGGACGCGGATTTGCTGTCGCTGTCGTTCAATTCCGCAAGAGCTTGATTCGACCCCCCTTAATCGTTAACGTTCGCCTATCTCCACGCAATATTCTCCAAAACTGCCTGTATTTGCATCTTTCAAGTATTTTTACTGAGGGTCTCTATGCGGGAGTGTCCGTCGTAACAAGCGCATTCATCGTGATTGCCATTTCCTTGAACGCACTTGTTCACAAAGTACTTCTTTCCTTTTGTTGCTAGTACTAAAGTTCTAACATTACGAATAACAAAGCACCAACTCAGCAAGAACTTCATTTGTTATTTTTCAGATACAACACGTCCAATGCGTCAAGGTGAAATAGCCGGACGTGAATACATATTCATATCCCGCGAGAAAATGGAAAGCGATATTGCAGCAGGGAAATTCATAGAACACGGCGAATACAAAGGACATCTTTATGGAACATCGTCAGAAAGTGTTAAGTCTGTCGTTAACGCTGGATGCGTGTGTATCCTGAGTCCACACTATCAGGCAATCAAAGCGCTAAGAACTGTCCAACTTAAACCATTCATAATCCACATAAAGCCGCCAAGTTTCAATGTGCTAAAAGAAACGCGCACTGCATCCCGAGCGAAATCGACCTTTGACGAGACCAATTCCAGAGGATTTACGGTACGTATTTTTTATCCACGCAATATATCTCCTAAATAGAGTTACGCTTCCTCCTATCTATTAATTAATTTTCTTCTACAGGACGAAGAACTTCAGGATATGGTGAAAAATGGCGAACGAATTGACTTTCTCTATGGTCACTTCTTCGATGAGGAAATCTTCAACGATGACCTAGTTGCTGCTTTGGAAAAACTTGTAAATTGTGTTCAACGTGCCGAAAATGAGCCTCTGTGGGCTCCAGTGTCTTGGGTACAGTAATGTGCAATAAATGTTAAAAAAAATTAAAATGAAACGGCAGAATTGTGAAAAATTAATTAAAGCTACAAATTTAAATTGTTATTGATTAAACTGTTTTCGATTGTGGTTAACCGTTTTCATGCTCTAACGTATACAAAAATTATAAATTAATTGTCCAACATCCAATGTCTTCATATATAAAATTTTCCAGAGCATACCTAGAATTTGGATATTTTTTTACATAACAAGTAAAACGTATATAAAAATAAATAACGTACCTTTGTGACAGCAATAAATGAAAATGTTAAATATTATTATTATTAGAAAAGGAGAAAAGGAAACGAAAACCCAATATATTCTGCATACAGTATCCTCCCCAAAATGAACGTTTTTTTTAATGAAATTTATTTTCATACGATCCTTAATTAATTGTAAAAATTCAACGTTATTGTTTAAAAATAAAAATTAAATTAAAACAATTATTATTGTTAATCGATGGAATTTTAATTTTAAACGTTTAAAAAAAAAACAAAACAAAAATTATTATATAAATAAATAAACACGTTTCGCCTTAACTAAAATTTAAAATTGAATTTACACTTAAATCAAAAACTTTTAAAGTAAATATTTAATAAAATAACTGTATAGCTTTTGCGATTTGTTTATTAAACAAATAAAATATTGTATACTGAAATGACGACCTTCCACCTTGATCTAATAAGACGCAGATCGTAGGATGCCATACAATATATATTCGGTTATCCACAAAACTGATGCCGAATTCAAAAAAGTATCACTTGAAAGTATGTCATCATCAGCGGCACTACAACCGGGAACCGGTCTTGGCCTTATTTAGCAAGTCCTGAGGCTTGTTAAATTTTCCATAATGATTTGTTTTTTTTTTTTCGGGCAAGGTCATTAGTCTTGCACCAGAGGCACCCCGACGGGGAATCGCACCCCGGTCTCCCACGTGACAGGCGGGGATACTAACCACTATACTATCGAGGAGCCCAACTTCTTATTCTATATAAATCCCAAATTAGACCCGCGCTCGAATATTGCTCTCATGTTTGGAGCTCGGCTCCTAAACATACTCTCGACTACGTGAGAGCTTACAGAGACGAGTGATCCGCCTGATCGGGGACTCGGCGCTGACGTCGGGACTACAGTCGCTATCACATCGAAGGCGCGTAGCCGACCTATGTCTGTTTTACAGATATTATCACGGGTACTGTTCTTCGGAGATTCTTGGTATTGTTCCACGCAATTCGACTTATAAACGCGCCGCAAGACAATCCGACGGATCGCACCCGTTTGTGGTTCAGGAGGTCAGGGGCCCTTGAACATATGTAACATTATCACATTTATAGGAATTGTTTGTCTCTTAATTATTACTGATACTAGTAGTACTACTACTACTTACTTAACCCGAAAGTTCATGACCTCATTAATTTGCCTACGCCGTCGTCCCCAGTCCTATGTACTTCTCTCCACGGTTCGCATGCTGATTCAATGTCCTCAGAGTCACGCTTTACATTATCCTCCTAGCTCCGTCGCGGCCTTTCCCACGAAGCTTCATTTCCGCTGGATGAATTCTATAGACTATTCTTTCGTTACCCATTTTAGCTACATGTCCGGCCTATTTTAGTTAAGTACATATATGTTCTCTTAACTTTTCTCAACGGTTTTTTTTAGACAAACGCGCGAGCTAATATCTCGAAACCACGATTCGATTCCATTTTGTGCAGCAAAACGACTAGCACATATTTTTTTTTTTTTTTTTATCAGACCTCTCGGGAGAGGCGAACCTATAGCGCCGAGTGGGCGCCCCGAGATGCCATCAAATAACTGTTGCAGTTCCTTTTGAACAGTTGCAGGTTGTAACGCTCCGGGAACACTTGCGTGGAAAGGGAGTTCCACGGCTTCCCCGCTCTGTAACGGAACGAGTTCTGATGCAGGGATGTTCGCGCCGTCGGGACATGAACCACAAACGGGTGCGATCCGTCGGATTTCTTGTGGAGCGCATATAAACCGAATTGCGTGGAACAATACCACGAATCTCCGAAGAACAGTAGCCGTGGTAATATCTGTAAAACAGGCAGAGGTCGGCTACGCGACTTCGATGTGATAGCGGTTGTAGTCCCGACGTCAGCGCCGAGTCCCCGATCAGGCGGATCGCTCGTCTCTGTATGCTCTCAAGTAGGTCGAGGGTATGTTTAGGAGCCGTGCTCCAAACATGAGAGCAATATTAGACCGCGAGTCTAATTTGGGATTTATATAGGAGAAGAAGTTGGGACGGAGTAAAATATTTCTTGGCTCTAAAAAGATAACTGTTTTCCTGAGGCTGACCTGGCGACACTCGACACGTGTTTATGCCACGACACATTCCCACAGACCGTGACGCCGAGCAATTTCAAACTTTCCCCAGCCTCGAGGGCCCGGCCATTCACCATCAGCTGTGGAACCGATGATCCACTTTTCTTTGTGAATCTTGTATATTGTGTCTTCGCTGCATTGAAGTCGACGAGATTGGCCCTTCCCCACTGCAGGACCCTGTCTAGATCCTGATTTAGAGAGTCAATCTGTCTACATCTCAGCTGATGCGACGCAGATGCACCAATCGGCCGGTGGAGGAGGAAACAAGCGTACTATCATCCGCAAAACTGAACACTTTGTTATCCGTTGTCTCCAACAAATCATTTATGTGAAGCAAGAACAAGGTTGGAACCAAAATAGAACATTGGGGCACCCCCGAATTAACAGGATACAGATCCGAACACTCGCCATCCACAACAACCCGGATCGATCGATTCTCGAGGAAGCTCTGTAGCGGTTCTTTAATACATTCCCAAAGAACCGCCCGTCCTCTTAAATGAACCACCTTCCAAACCCACCATTCCTACCTGCAATTTTGGGCAGCGTAAGCTACCCTTCATTCTCTTTCACCTGAAAGTTAAACCTCATTAAGGCATGCATCACATCGAATTTTTCCGTTTATGAACCGTACCATATCTCCATCGGCTCGGCTTGTCAGCAATTATAATAGATAAATACTAGCTGGCCAGCGTAATTGTTGACATAGCCGTAGCCGGTGGTTTCTTGCTACGGGTCATATCCATTTAGTGCCCCAGTCCCAAGGTTCGCAACACTTGCGACCAATTTCCTTTGTCGGTTATCTACCGATCATGGGATTTGGGCACTAATATGATTGACATTAGACAATCATAACCCAAATCATGCTAACGATGCTCCGGCCTGTAAAACAAACAAAAGCTACCATAGCCTAGGTCATAGGCGAGCAAACCATCGGTTTGCTTATCGCCACAAAAAATCTATAGCCTACAATGGCATTAGCATGAACGCCTAAGTAAACACGATGTGCATACCATCGTGACCCTTGAAATAGCGTTTTTGTGTATCTTGAAGCAAAAAACCTATTTCGTTCTCAGGCGCAGGTCATCAAAGATTTATGGCCCTCGAAATAGCGTTTCTGTTTATTTAAGACACAGAAACCTATTTCTCCCTTCGGCGAGTTTTCTCCATCGCATATCTCAATAATACCAATTCACTGCGCCAGCCCATGTTTATTTAGGTGCACTTTCGTCGTCGCCGATATCCCGGCTGAAAGGGCAACGTACTTGTGCTATACGCACACATACACAATCCTCCCCTATCGATGAAATTCGCGGGCATCGAAATGATAAATGTACATTACTTTGAGTCAGATCTTATCACGCGAAGAGTGTACACGCACCACGGAGAGTCCATAGTCATCCTTCGAACTTAATAAGATCAAAAAGTCGTGTGCGAGTCAGTTTTCAACGGTTACACCACACATTAAAGTCGCGAGTCATTTTTCTGTTAACGCAGCGGAGTCAAGGGGTACGGAGCCCACGATCAAGTAATATCAGAGTCCCGAACAGTCTTGTAAAAATTACAATTAACTTATATGTCAGAATCCAGAACAGTTACGTGTCTAAAAGTTTCCCTTGGTGAAGATCAGTGATGTAATAATGTTAGTTATTTCGTTAATTAAAAATCAAAACAAGTGGTACTTTACTACTAAAAATTAAACCGTGTTATTAATAATAAGCAAAGAACCCAATAACGTGTTTCATTTAAACTATTTCCTCCGGCGCAATCGTGATTCTTGTGTTTTTCAACAGCGGTGTTTTATTTCCCATTCATCTGATGTGCACAAGTTGTAAGTAATTACGCGGGAAGAACAGTGTACGCCAAAACAATATCCATCAGACAATCAGTGGTGTTTCTGTTGAACCCGCATCCGTGTTGATGCAAAATAGAAACTACCCACAGCTCCTCGTCCAGTCGCAAAGCTGTTGGGAAAGTCCATATGAACGATGTTTGCTCAGCAATGCCCCGTGCCAGACGCGGTCAAAAGCCTTGGATATATCCAATGCGACCACCCTTGACTCACCATGCCGTTCAATCGCAGATGTCCATATATCGGTTATAAGTGTCAAAAGGTCTCCTGTGGAGCGCCTGCCACGGAATCCGTATTGACGTTCATTCAGAATTCCGTTGCACTCCAAATACTTAACTAACTCTGTATTTATGACCTTTTCCATTACCTTAGATAAAATAGACAGTAATGCTATCGGACGGTAATTTTGTGGTAGACACATTTTTCCCGTCTTTGGGATTGGCTGAACTCGAGCGATTTTTCAGCAGGCAGGAAAGGTCCTCCGTGCATAAGATAAGCGGAAGAGTCTGCCAAGAACCGGCGATAGTTCTAGAGCACAGTTTTTAAGGACTATTGCTGGTATTCCGTCCGGGCCGGATGCCTTTCTACAATCCAGTTCACGTAGAATGCGTTGAATAGTGCGCGGAGGAAATCTCACATCCCGCCTGGAAGACTGTACCGGCGAGATCACAGGTGGCTCCAAAAGGCCGGGATCGAGGTTTGAATTCGCGGAAAATTAATTCGAACATTAGCTCTATCCTTTGGATTCGTGACTATCGTCCCGCTGTCTATCACCAACGGGGGGAAAGAGGAGGATACCGCTGACAGCCTTTGCCATTGACCAGAAGGAACGCGAACCGGTTGGACACCGAAGGAGCTTATTGATCACCCTGTCATTGTGAGCCTGCTTCGCGGTATCAATCGTCTGGTTGCACGCGTTTCTGGTTGTAACAAAATTCATTCTGTTAGCATCGGTGGGATTGAAGCGCCATTGCTTAAAAGCTCTATTTTTTGCCACTGTAATCTGCTCGCATTTTTTGTCAAACCAAGGTTTATCAGACGGACTTCGTTTGATGGAATGTGGAATATACATCTCCATCCCGAGAAGAATAATCTCTGGTACCGACTCCGCGCAATCGTTAACATCGGAGTCTCCGAAGCACACCTCCGACCATGGAAAGGATGCGAAGAAATCTCGCAAATAGTCCCAGTTAGCAGTTCCATACTTCCATACACGGCGAAGCTGCCTAGGCCGGTTATTCGCTTGATATGCAAGTGCTTGCGCGACAGATACCAAGCAGTGATCTGAGTTTCCCAGTGGCGCAGAAACCTCTACAGTATAAACACTCGGTTCGGATGTCAAAAACAGATCCAGGGTGTTCGCACAATCGCCTCGGGCATCCGGTACTCGCGTCGGCTCCTCCACGAGTGGAGTCCAGTTGTGGCTTACAGCAAACATCTCCGCCAGCCTCCCAGCCTCGTCGGTTCTGTTAGAATGTAACAACTAGTCGGAATTGTGCACATTAAAATCGCCAAGGACAACAATTTCGGAAGCTGGGTGGTTGATCTGTATCCAGTAGACGGTATGTGAAATATGTTCGAAGATTGTCGCCGGCCGATCGTCATTCGGGGAGCGGTAAAGACAACAAAGAAATTTAACGGAATTCCTCAGCACGACCCTCAACCGTATGATGTCCATATTACTGGGTTCCAACGCCTCCATCCTCTGGCAAGCCAGATTGGACTGCGCGAAGACGCAGACTCCGCCCTTAAAACGGAATCTCGAATGTAAGTCGTATCCTAACCAACGAAGATATGTTGAATCAGTTGACGAATCGATCTGGGTCTTAGTTAGGGCAAGGATATCAGGTTTCGTTGTTTGCAAATATTGGTGGACGGCGTTTACATTCGTATTAATAATAATAACCGATGCCCCTGATGTTACAAAATGCCGTCACCAGTCGAGCGTGGGCCGAGCCTCGAGAGCGAGGCTGGTTATGCGATGATGAACCTCTTAAAGTTCCATTATTTATCATGATATCTGTATGATATTCCCCCTACATAGTCCCCCCCGAAGATCCGAATGGAAGACTAGTTTACCTCCGGAATTCTTTATTTCAGAAGGTACCATCATTACTTATCTCTGTGTCAGTCCGGGCCATCAGTCATACATCCGAAACACCGTCGAAAACTTCTCTCGGCGATATCGCGGAATGTACAGCGTGACGGAGTGGTATCTCACCTTGGGACCGACTATCACCTAACCCACCTTCTCGAACCGGTCCATCAGCCAAGCTGCAAAAGATGGCCAGGGATTTCTCCCGACCATTTCACGGAGCCTAAAGCTTGATGGGATGGTATTTCACCGAGCGACAGGGCGTTGGGACCCCGGCTACCAGTCGGCCTTTAGTCGCCTCTTACGACAAGCCGGCCTAGCTGTGAATATATTCTAACGCCCTGCTCACAGGGCTAAAAAAAAAAAAATGCAAAAACTGCTGTTTTTTTTTTGTCTATGTCACCTCCCACTACCCATCACCATCAAAGTGCAGGGGAGGGAGAAGCTACGATCTACGTTCTGGTATGTCTTCCATTGATCAACGGAGAAGAAAACAGCAAGGATGTAATTCTCCCAATGATTATGGATGGCAAGACATCAGCGGGGACGGTAATGACAAAGGAAAATTCTGCCAGACGATGGAGTAGGTCAACGGCAATGATGTTGGTCCGGTTGCAGCAGTTCTTGGACCCGCACAATCTGCGGAACTTTGAGGTCAGTGGGCGAGACGTAACTTAAAGACCACGGTATCAACAACTGGCTTCACGGGAAAAGGAAATCCAAAACGAAGGCACTCCCCAGCAGTCCACCAAGCTCTGAAGATCAATTGCTCTGCACAAGTAACGGGAAATTATATTCTTCTTAAACACGAGAACACTCAAGTAAAGTTAAATTATTTACTTCGAAGTTGGTTTTTTGTTTATTCTGTGCATTATAGCAAGTTAGCGCATACTCTCTTAGTGTCCACTAGAAATGTTGCTAGTGTATGTGCGAAACAGCATGGATTCAAAATACCTTCTTTACTAATTCGCAAAACTCTATAGATAACAAGATATTTTTAATAAAGTTTATTTTTCATTTGATAAACAAAAAACCAATATAATATGTAAAAGATCTACTGCTTAATTATTTGTGGGACGAAATCAGGTCGGACTGCATTAGCCAAAGATTCAACATAAAGAGGGAGCCTTTGCGTCATTCGAAAACCCCAGAAATCCTTAACCTGCCGGCAGAGATTTAGATCAACTTCGGCTATTAAAAGCCCATCACGAGTTCTTGAAAGTCCCTACAGAATAATAAAGATACAATCAATTATTATTATCAATTTTTAATTATAAAATCAGGTTTCTACTCACTGGAGTTCTTGAACCATCTGGAGCTGCAATGTACGACGAGCCATAAAACGGACCAAAATCTTTATGCGCTGGCTTTCCGTCACCTGATGTGAATTGATTTGGAAACTCTTCAGTTCCTGTGCGATTTATGGCAACAGTAAAATAGCTATTGGCAATAGCGGCATTTCGAGCTTCAATTCCCCACAAAGGCTCGCTTAACTCTCCAATTGTGGCCGACGGGTTGAATACTATTTCTGCTCCATTCAAACCAAACATCATCCAATTCTGAGGATGATGTCGACCATAGCAGATGTTCACAGCGATTTTTCCGAACTCGGTGTCAAACACCGGATGACCGGTGTTGCCTTCCATGTAATAAGTGGACTCATTGAAGTCGCCTACTCTAGGAATATGATTCTTGCGATGTTTCCCCAAATATTGGCCCTTGTTTGAAATGACGACGGCCGTATTCCAAATGGTGTCACCATTGCTAGAATCACGCTCCAATATGGATGATATTATGACCATATTATATTGTTTGGCTAAACCTCGAAGTAGTTCTGTAGTTGGTCCATTTTCAGCATCTTCAGCAAATTCACACCACGGATATTTCTCACGGGTGCAAAAGGCAAACGGCATTGCTATAAAACACGGAATCGTTATCAGTAAACTGTGATGCATACATTATTCACTCACTCCATGCTTCCTGAGTACAAATAACATTGACTCCTGCTATTGCCGCTGCTTTTAATATTGTACTAATTCTCTTATGAAGGTTTGATCGTTGGGTTTCCACAGGACAAATAGTGGGCGTGACCAAACTGTTTTGTATAGCTGCAATTCGTACAATTCTGGGACATCGCAGCTGTTCTGCCTTAGCCGTAAACTTATAACACCTGATGTCGAAATCCTGAGCTGAGGCTATTTTTGTGGCCTCTGAGGGCAGTTCGATCTCATTTCTAGTAGGCTGTAAATGATGAACAGAGAACTTGTTTTAATCAACACACTTACTTTTCACGACGACCGTAAAGGATCCGATTGACTTCTGCCAATTCCTGCGGTGGAATGTACTTCGCAAGGCACTCCTCTAAATTCGTAAATCCCGTGGCCTTTTCCGTCATGCTGATCACCAATTGCTCTCATACAAAATACGTGATCTTGTTTAATATTTCCAACGACTAATCTTATCGTTTACTAGGAAAAGTTTTTAGTAATATGACCTATTATTTGAGCAGACTGGAATTAGAAGCGGCATTCGTTCGCCTGACGATCACTAATATTACACAACAATTAGTTGATAATCTAGTGCAGGGGTTGCGAATCGTTTTATATGCGCGTGTCAGAAAATTATAAATATTACTTATCGCGTTGCTGGGGTGTTGGCAGTTTTTAAATAAGAAAAATTGATAATAATATAGGTGTTTCAGAATTTTATTTAGACATTTTCAAAAATTAATATACTAAATTAAATATATATTATGGTTTTATACATAATCATTTTACCTTGTAACTACATTGTAGCATTCAACGCTACAAAATACGTCGATTAAAAATATTTTTAACTTTCCCAAACGTACACGAACAAGGGGACTATGCAAAAATATAAATATATTAACAGTATCAAAATTGACAGAGTGAACATCAAACCTATTAATTTGCAGAAAAATCAGAGACAGATTTAATATAATTTTGGAGTTTTCCACCAACGGCGATTTTCACAATCACAACACTATTAGATTGAAACAATACTTGTGCTTACCGAAAAACAACTCAACAAGACTTGGAAGCAACTCATTTGAAACAAGGACAATCAATTGAAATCGAGTACTTAAAAAATGAACGACTGACATTAAAAAATAATTGAAAAAAATGCTAATTTATCAATTCATTGGTAAATTACAACAGTCAATGGGATTTTTCTTGCTGTGTACTGGGAGACAAATATATTATATGCTGCATTGGATACTTCAGTTATTCTCTTTCTAAACTTGTTTTTTATAACACTCAATTCAGAAAAAAACTGGTTCACACGCATATGTGAATCGCTATCGCCAGTTTTTTTAAAGAACTAAATGTGGCAGGAATGGCATTCCATGTTTTTAGTAAATCTTCTTCCGAATTCTTGTGAAAGGTTCTCAATAATCGATTATATTCAATGGTTTTCAGTTCATTTCTTAGATCGACGAACTTTTGTTTCCATATGGAACCGGATTGAAAATTAATCTTATGTGCCGATGCGACCTTTGTGATGAGGATGCGTCCAAATGTCTAAGCGTCCAGTAGAATGACGTTACGACGAAGAGGATGACGGCTGTCCAATAAAGTAAGCGACCATGTGGCTGACGGTGCGTCCAACAGAGTAAGCGTCCAAGAGGAAGGCGATCGTCCAATAGAATAAGCCTGCAAAGGAATGACGATGCGTCCAATGGAGTAAGGGTCCGAGAGGGTGACGACCGTCCAATAGAGGAAGCGTCCGAGAGGATGACGCTGCGTCCAATAGAGTGGGCGCCCAAGAGGATGGCGATCGTCCAATAGAGTAAACGTCCAAAGGAATGACGATGCGTCCAATGGAGTAAGGGTCCGAGGGGGCGACGACCGCCCAATAGTGTAAGCGTCCGAGAGGATGACCGTGCGTCCAAGAGGATGGCGATCGTCCACTAGAATAAACGTCCAAAGGAATGACGATGTGTCCAATGGAGTAAGCGGCCGAGAGGATGACCGTGCGCCCAGGGGAATGGCGATCCTCCAATAGAATAAAAGTCCAAAGGAATGACGATGCATCCAATGGAGTAAGGGTTCGAGGGGGTGACGACCGTCCAATAGAGGAAGCGTCCGAGAAGATGACAGTGCATCCAATAAAGTGAGCGCCCAAAAGGATGGCGATCGTCCAATAGAGTAAGCGTCCATGGGGCTGACGGTGCGCCCAATAGAGTAAGCGTCCAAGAGGATGACGCTGCCTCCAATAGAGTGAGCGTCCAAGAGGATGGTGATCGTCCAATGAAGTAAACGTCCAAAGGAATGACGATGCGTCCAATGGAGTAAGGGTCCGAGAGGGTGACGACCGTCCAATAGAGGAAGCGTCCGAGAGGATGACGGTGCATCCAATAAAGTGAGCGTCCAAAAGGATTGCAATCGTCCAATAGAGTAAGCGTCCATGGGGCTGATGGTGCGTCCAATAGAGTAAGCGTCCAAGAGGATGACGCTGCGTCCAATAGAGTGGGCGCCCAAGAGGATGGCGATCGTCCAATAGAGTAAACGTCCAAAGGAATGACGATGCGTCCAATGGAGTAAGGGTCCGAGGGGGCGACGACCGCCCAATAGTGTAAGCGTCCGAGAGGATGACCGTGCGTCCAAGAGGATGGCGATCGTCCACTAGAATAAACGTCCAAAGGAATGACGATGTGTCCAATGGAGTAAGCGGCCGAGAGGATGACCGTGCGCCCAGGGGAATGGCGATCGTCCAATAGAATAAAAGTCCAAAGGAATGACGATGCATCCAATGGAGTAAGGGTTCGGGGGGGTGACGACCGTCCAATAGAGGAAGCGTCCGAGAAGATGACAGTGCATCCAATAAAGTGAGCGTCCAAAGGGATGGCGATCGTCCAATAGAGTAAGCGTCCATGGGGCTGACGGTGCGCCCAATAGAGTAAGCGTCCAAGAGGATGACGCTGCGTCCAATAGAGTGAGCGTCCAAGAGGATGGTGATCGTCCAATAGAGTAAACGTCCAAAGGAATGACGATGCGTCCAATGGAGTAAGGGTCCGAGAGGGTGACGACCGTCCAATAGTGTAAGCGCCCGAGAGGATGACGGTGCATCCAATAGAGTGAGCGTCCGAGAGGATGACGACGGTCCAATAGAATAAGCGTGCAAAGGGATGACGGTGCGTCCACTAGAGTAAACGCCCAAAGGAATGACGATGCGTCCAATGGAGTGAGTGTCCGAGAGGATGACGACCATCCAATAGAGTAAGCGTCCGAGAGGATGACGCTGCGTCCAATAGAGTGAGCGCCCAAGAGGATGGTGATCGTCCAATAGAGTAAACGTCCAAAGGAATGACGATGCGTCCAATGGAGTAAGGGTCCGAGAGGGTGACGACCGTCCAATAGAGGAAGCGTCCGAGAGGATGACGGTGCATCCAATAAAGTGAGCGTCCAAAAGGATTGCAATCGTCCAATAGAGTAAGCGTCCATGGGGCTGATGGTGCGTCCAATAGAGTAAGCGTCCAAGAGGATGACGCTGCGTCCAATAGAGTGGGCGCCCAAGAGGATGGCGATCGTCCAATAGAGTAAACGTCCAAAGGAATGACGATGCGTCCAATGGAGTGAGTGTCCGAGAGGATGACGACCATCCAATAGAGTAAGCGTCCGAGAGGATGACGATGCATCCAATAGAGTGAGCGTTCGATAGGATGACGACGGTCCAATAGAATAAGCGTGCAAAGGGATGACGGTGCGTCCACTAGAGTAAGCGTCCGCGAGGATGACAACCTTCCAATAGAGTAAGCGCCCAAGAGGATAACTACCGCCCAATTGAGTAACCGCCCGAGTGGAGGACGGTGTTTCCAATAGAGTAAGGGTTCGAGAGGATGACGACCTCGCAATAGACAAACCCCCGAAGAGCATGACGACCGTTCAATAGAGTGAGCGCCCAAAACGTTGACGGTGCGTCCAATAGAGTAAACGTCCGAGGGTATGACGGTACGTCTAATAGAGAAACCGCCCAAGACGATAACGACCATTCAATAGAGTAAGCGTCCAAGCGGATTAAAACTGTCGAATAGAGTAAGCATGTAAAAGGATGTCGACCGTCCAATAGACCAAGCCCCCAAGAGTATGACGACGATGCGATAGAATAAGCGTCAAAGTGGCTGATGGTGCGTCCAATAGAGTGAACGTCCAAAAGGATGACAACCGCCCAATAGAGTAAACCTCCAAGAGGATAGCTACCGTCCAATGAAGTAAGCGTCCAAGAGGATGACGGCGCGTCTAATAAAGTAAGCCTTCGAGAGGATGACGACAGTGCAATCGATTAAACCTTCAAGAGTATGACGACTGTCCAATAGAATAAGCCTCCAAGGGGCTGACGGTGTCTCCAATAGAGTAAGCGTCCAAGAGGATGACAACCGTCCAATAAAGTAAGCGTCCGAGAGGATGACGACAGTGCAATCGATTAAACCTTCAAGAGTATGACGACTGTCCAATAGAATAAGCCTCCAAGGGGCTGACGGTGTCTCCAATAGAGTGAGCGTCCAAGATGATGACGACCGTCCAATAGAGTAAGCGTCCAAGAGGATGACAACCGTCCAATAGAGTAAGCGTCCGAGAGGATGGCGGTGCATCCAATAGAGTAAGCGCCAAGAGGATGACGATGTGTCCAATAGAGTAAGCGTCCAAGGGGGTAACGGTGCGCCCAATAGAGTAACCATCCAAGACTATGACGACTGTCCAATAGAATAAGCGTGTAAGAGGATGTCGACCGTCCAGCGGGCTGAAGATGCGTCCAATAGAGTAACCATCCAAGACTATGACGACTGTCCAATAGAATAAGCGTGTAAGAGGATGTCGACCTCCCCATAAACCAAGCCCCCAAGAGTATGACGACGATGCAATAGAATAAGCGTCCAAGTGGCTGATGGTGCGTCTAATAGAGTGAGCGTCCAAGAGGATGACGACCGTCCAATAGAGTAAGCGTGCAATAGGATGACGACCGTCTAATAGAACTAGCGTCCGAGGGATGGCGCTCTGTCCAATTGAGTAAGCGTCCAAATGGCTGATGGTGCCTCCAATTGAGTAAGGGCCCGAGAGGATGGCGACCGTCTATAGCGTTTGCGACGATAGTGAAGAACGTGTGATTCGAACTGACGCTATGACAGTTAGAATCACTAAAAATGGAACCAATTCTCAACACATCAGGCCACTGCCGCGTGTACGAATTCCATTTCTAAACTCAAGTACAGTTAACTGATGTGGAATTGTTATGTTATCGCTATGGTATACGGCCCTGATGCATTTTCTTATTCGATTTTTCGGTCGGTGTTCTTCACTATTTGCTTGTGTATTGTGTGTGTAGCTGTTAGAAACGTCACACGCCCAATAGAGTAAGTTTTGGGGACAGAGCAGCATACGATGGCAACACTGGCGCAGGCACTACTGAAAATGCTGTCATGACAACACAAATAACAAATGTCAGCAAACAGCTGACATTTCAATAATATTTAAATTAGCTGTCATTTCTGTAAATTGATTTACACTTTTTCGTGAGCGCTGGGCGACTGCAGTTCAGTGAAATAAAGAGTAATAATAATCACAGGCATTAGTATTGCTACAATCTGGAGGAAGTTTCAAGGGGAAGTGCTGCAACCACCACACGTTTAGGTATTTCTTTCCTCTTTAAACCCATTGCATTATCGTTGTTTCAGAGCAAACAAGCAATAGCGCTGAATACCACACGACATTCCTCGGTCAGCGGAAATGTGTTGTATGAACATCTTGTAAGTAAACCGATACGCTTTACAGTAAGCGTGTGATAAGCGTTCAAAAGGATGACGGTGTGTCCAATAGAGTAAACGTCCAAGAGGATAACGACCGTCCAATAAAGTAAGAGTCCAAAAGGATGAAGATAAAGGTGTAAAACCGGCGTTATTAAATCCTGTGATGTGCCGTGGTGTGAGTGGACTGAATTTTCTTTCTTCAATTCGAAATGTAGTGGGCTCCTTGGCTGGTCCTGTGGATAAGCGGTATCCAATCGGATTGGAAGCGATACATGATAATTGTCGTTCTTTTATTTTGCACTTTTGTAGAAACTATTAATGGCTGGGGAGGTATTACCAGCTCTCTGTCGATTTTCTGTCGCTGCCGGAACACGACTCCAACTCTTCTTCACAGGCAATATTCGTGGACAAGTCAAATCAGTTCACTTGCTGTGGTATCTCACTAGATTAAGGACTGATAACATTTTCCGGAAAGTAGATCACAAAGTGCGAACTTCGATCTCCCGAATAAGCTTCCTTCGGGAGATGTTTAATTCGACACTCGTCGCAATCCTTTAATCTGTATCCTCTTTGTTCCTTGTAAAGGTTTGGAAGTAGAATGATACTGATCGATAATCACTTTTTCATAAAACTTCCAGTGTCCAGTTTTATGTTAAATGGAATTAATGAGTAAAACTACTTGACTTAACTACTGAATGTCTACAATTTCGCTTGCGAACTCGACATCAGTTTTTAATTTTTGTATTAAGCGTCAACGTCAGCTTTCAATTTTTGTGGGTGGGGATAGAAAGGTGTAGGGGAGAACTAATTTGAGGGCAGGGGAGGAGAGATAGGATTGCAGGGTAGAGGGGTTACTGGGGGGAGGGGGCGGGGTTAGGACGGGTGTCTTCTGAAGCGTCGTTTGGGAGCAGGAGTGGATAGGTTGAAGTCGAAGGAGGTGGGGAAAGAGTTGGCCTGTCGTAGCATACGCGAGGTGGCTTCGTTAGCGCCGTAAGAAGTGTGATGAGCGGGCACGTAAAACAGTCGAGGGTTACGTACGTTACGGGGGTTTGTATGAAATGTTAAAGTGGAGAGCAAGCTTGGGCAATTGATTGAGCCAGACAGAAGGCGATGGACAAAGATTATGTCGGCAAGGATTCTGCGCTCTTCAAGTGTGTTGAGACTGATTAGAGAGAGCCGGCTTGTGTATGGTGGTAGAGTCAGCGGATTTTCCCAGTTTAGTCCACGGAGGGCAAAGCGCAAGAAACGACGTTGAATGCCCTCGATCCTGCGAATGTGAGACAATTGATACGGGGACCAGACCTGACTAGCATATTCGAGTAGTGGCCGGACAAAAGTTGTGTATAGTGATCGGGTGACGTAGTGGTTTAGGAATTCCTTCGACCAGCGTTTGACAAAGAGAGAAAGTGATTGTGTGACATTTGACGATATTCAGTTCTAGGCAATTATTTTGGCACCAAGTCGAAAAGCTGTTAAGATTCGATTGGAGAAGTGAGGAGTCTAGGGTAGAGTGGATTGTATTGAGCATTTTGGTATCATCCGCGTAAAGCGAGATGAAGAAGTGATTGATGCAAGAGCCTATGTCGTTTATGGTTAGGATAAATAGGAGGGGGCCGAGATGACTGCCCTGGGGCACACCTGAGGTTGGAAAAAAAGGATCGACTTTGACACAAGCCAACACCTCGAGTGTAGAGGGTGGAGAGTTATTTAAAACATATTATCATACAGACAATCCTTATCATTACTGATTGTAACGTGCAACAGACGTTGTCCAAGTGGATGAATATACACGTTATTAAGCACGAAATAATATCTAGTGAAAATTAGGAAGAGGGTACTCACTGTTATACTTTCTTCTGATGTTAGCCTTTCTGGTTACAGCTTTATACTTTTGCCTTCCTGGTTGCAGTTGTTCCGAATTCTGGGGCGGTGAATGTTGGGCCCCCAATTGTCAATTATGATATGAGGGCTAAAATTCGTCGTCAGGCGATTGATCTGAACTTAAAGATGAATACTTTTCGGTGATAATAGTTGCTGTAGTTATTGTTGCTTCGTCATAAGACTGCTGGGTGTTATCGCGATTGATGTTTATTGTCCGTTATCTGTTAATATGTTCTTGGGGTTCTTGAGTTTTGCGTAGAATGGAATATTGAATGTTTTCTTCTTTTTTTGGCTTTTATTTTCAACGCCTAATTTTTGGTTTTTCTTTTATTTCAGTAGCTTTTTTTAATTAGTTTTTATACTTTTAATTTGTTGTTTTGCGGAGAGCGAGAGAGAGAGTGGATTTGGGTATCTAACAACGTGTAAAACCAGCAGCGTCCGAGGGGATGGGTGAACCGTTGAGTAAGTTTCGAAAAAGCATGACGCTTAAATATTTCTCTCTCTCTCCCTCTCTATCACCGACACGTTGTCAGCTGGTAGCTGACAGTTGGCAAAAGCGAACGTACTAGAATTTTCCACTGGTATAACTTACGAAATTGTAACAATGAATTTTGATGTTTCGGCGAATGTTTTGAGTTCTTTAAATCTTAAAGTAAATTATTTGTTCGAAATAACGTCCCGATTACAAATTTCTAATTTACCTTCGAAATTTTAATTATATCACACATTATAATAATTGTCTTATTACCACCTTGCAGTTTCACATTTAATTCATTTAAGTGCGAACATAAGTCAGTAAGAAACGTGTTTTGAAATCCATTCAGTGTCCATTAATTGGTTATATGTTTCAATTTATTTTTCATTATTGAAAAAAAGTCGAATTTCACCTAAACAATCAACGAATCTTTGTGAAACTCTTCCATGACTTAACCATCGGACGTTTTTGTACATCAGTAAACCACCGTACACTGAATTTACCTCAGTTAAAAAAAAAGTTCGTTTATTTAAAGGACGTGCAGATATGAAATTGACTAATTGTGTAACAAGATTGATAATATCGTCCAGTCGCTTTAAACCGGAGTTTTCAGTCAAAGCCTGCTGATGTTTTATACAATGGAAATCTAGAATTGAATGTCAAACGAGCTGAGCAAACAAGCTCACAAACCGGTTAACTCTTCAGCTATATTCCGAGCAACATCAGTCGTTACACTAACCGTTTTGAAAGGATCTATTTCTTTTTCAGCAAGTGCATTTACAACTGCATTGTAAATATCTATCATTCAACGATACACAGTAACCGAGTGGGGACGTGTTTTCAATTGGGCGATCGAGTTAAATGAAAAAGTTATTTTATGAGTCGCGAGTGGTTGAAATATAAAGACAATTTATAAATAAGTAAATTCCAGTGATAACAACAGTCTTCTCATCAGCAGCAGCATGAGCAAACAAAAATCATTAGCATCCAAGGAGATTCGGTTTGTTTACTTTACCCAACTCACATCTCATGGATACACCCTATGCCCTTTTCGTCGTTTCATGGTTTGTCCCATGAAGGAACCCATGTACACACATACATGTGTACTACCAACGATCTTCACGGTCCCTTTGTCCTTACCGGACAATTTGGAAATTCATTTTTAATTTGCAGTCGTCGCAAAAACGTTTGATTTTGTTGAAATCATCTTGCAGAAGTCTGTTGATGACATCTATCTTTTCTCCAGAGATTATTATTCGATCATCTTGTTCTAGTGGACGGTCAACGATTATTATTATTATTATTATTATTATTATTATTTATTACAATGCAAGTAAATTACATGGTAACTTAAAACTAATAGCACTAGCGACTAAGGCTTTCGGCTAGAATATAAATATTAAATATTGTTTACACTAGATTTTGTAACTTAACTAAGGTTAGTAGTTTGTAGAGCTTATCGATATTAGATGATGATGGTTGGGATATGATGTTGAGGATGTCGTCGTTGTAATGTTGGCGAACGAGGTCTTTTACCCCTGCACATTCAAATAGTATGTGTTTGGAGGATAGGTTGGAGTTGGATGTACAGATGTGGCAGGTAGGTGGATTACTCCTGTTGATGAGATGTTGGTTGGTGATAAATGTGTGCCCAAGGCGCAGCCGGAGGAAGCACCTGATTTTATGTTTTGCGGCTGTTGGTGGATATGTGATGGGTTCTCTTCTGGGGTTTACTACTGCATACATATGCCTGTAGTCTGCCCAGTCCTTTTGTTCTAAGTTGTGGAGCTCACTATTTAAGTATCTATGTAAGTCCTTGCTGTTTTCAACGAAAAAGGTTATTAGGGGTTCCTTGATGGCCAGTTTTGCAGCAGCATCTGCTGCTTCGTTGCCTGCTATCCCACTATGGCTTGGCACCCAGAGAAGCTTTATTTTGTTTTGTTTATAGAACAAACTATGCTGGATCAAGTGAATGATTCGGTTTCTATTGTTTGGGTTCCTTATTGCTTGGATGGTTGATAGGCTGTCTGTACAAATAAGTGTCTTGTCCTTTTTTACTAACTTAATTGCTTCCAGTACAGCGGTTGCTTCGGACGAAAATATGGAACAGAATTCGGGTATAAGTCCCTTTCTGATTACTATTATACATATATATACAACGATTATATTTCGACCAACTACTTCTGGTGGACCCTCGACGATTATCATTCAATCATTTTCTTCGGGTGGACGCTTAAACGATTATCATTCTATCATCTACTTCGGGTGAACGCTCAACGATTATCGCTCGATCATCGTCTTCTGGTGGGCGCTCAACGATTATCATTCGATCATCTTCTTTTGGTGGACGCTCAACGATTATCACTCCTCTACTAAGTTCATCTCAACATGATGTCTCTTATGTAAAACCCATTATAGAAGGGTAGGCTGAAGAGAAATGCACACTTGGTTGTGGAGTTTGAACAAAAACGAAATAGCAGAACCGGTCAAGAAGTATATGAAAGTTCTTAAGCTTCAAAATCATATATTAACTTTTCAACATAGTCACGGCCGCGACTAATATATTTCTCCCAACATGTAACACATTTTTTTATTCCGTCACTGAAAAATTCCTTAAACTTTTTTTTAATTCGGGACTTGACATAGGCCTGTGGGGCTTTTCAGGCCCGAAAAGCCACGCATCGCTCGAACCCCACCATAATCATCAAATACAGCTTACCTTTTTATGGGCTGTTCCAAGCCCCCTTCGAGCTGTCATACCTGAAAACTTAAAATTCATGACAAGATTATCATCTTGCCATGACTATTGCATCAACCGAGCTACCTCGGTGCATCCGTTATGAATTGACCGATCAATGGATGGCACATGTCCACCAAACACACGCCAATCTTTCAGTGTGTTATCTTTCCACCCCTCTATGGTGCAAGAAGACATTTCGGGCTGCTTGCTGGCTTGCACATCTGCAACATGCACCCAAGCATCGAATTGAATATGACCGAAATGTGTTTACTTTAAGTAAACTAGCAATGGTTTTGTTCGCTAATCCAAAACCAATTCCTGCCTTCGGCAAGAGTTTTATTGACTCACGTCAATCAAGGAATCTATCCCTTGCGGATGGCGGCAGTATATCCTGCCCATACATGAAGCAACAGTTTTGACCTGCGACATGTGTTTCTTTCTTCCCTTTCGTCTGACCTTCGCCATGGTAGGTCATACGCTTGCCTTCCAGGGTGGATCTTTCCAATTTTCTTGGACGATGTCCATGGAAGCGATCCAATGGAATCCAGGTGCTGATTGGCTACCCTTCGGCGAGGAATCCATTAGGATCGGTTTTGTTGGATGTCGGTGAACAGACATCTGGGAGTCAAATTTCATCTGTCAAGGAGAGACGTCGAGTCTCACCACAGTCTGTCGTAAAGAGTCCGATTTTGTGTTGAGTTATTGTCGGTGAACTTAAGTTAAACGGGAGCGAATTCAATATTGTGTAGTAATTAATTACTTAAAGAAAGCTCGCCATATATGCGAAATCGGGATTAAAACCAGTGCGTTCGTGTGCCACGTTTTCAAGTATTTATGACCTTTTATAATTAGTGATCCCAGGGATTTTCGAAATACAATAAAAGGCATCACCCTACAAACCACGATGTTTTATTTTCTGCTTTCGTGTGAACAATTACTTTCGCGACGTTTTGTGCGTGTGTTTCTGGACCCACGCCCGTGAAGGCGTATGAGCAACAACCCCCACAGGCCCTCATATCATCGTCCGAGATGTAGTGATTATAATAATAAAAATAAAAATCTTGTAGCGGTTGTACGAACCATACAACTCCTTACAGGTGAGTTATCCTTTCCGCCAAGGAACTCTACTCACCTTTCGCAGCACACGTGCCCACAGACACGCGGCCAATAGTCATTACAATACCTGTAATAAAGGCTATATGAGATTGCAACAACGTTGAACCCGATAGCAAAAACCAAGCAACTTAACGTTCAAAAGCTTCCAAGATCGAGTTCAACGCATCCATACATGGTATTCTACCCAATTCAAAAGGGAAGCTAAAGCATCGCATCTAAGCAATGCGTCAAATGCAGAAAGCATCGCATACAGATCTCCCATCCTAAACATCTGCACGATGTTTCCAAGGAATTACATCTTCGGTAAATTAACCGAACCAGGGAGGCATACTCGGTTAGCTAAAGGCAATTAGCACCTTTAATTCCGTGCAAGATCCCAAAACCGACAGGCGTACGTGCCCAAACAAAGCCATTGCGGAGAAACAGCAATCGATTAAAACGCTGTTCCCATAGAGTAGAGCAAATATAATTATCCTACCCGAGGATAATTATGGTGGCCAAAAAGGGATCGCTAGGAATAATAAACCGAACAACGGATGCCTATTCTGGTGGCTATGAAAAATCAACACTATCCCAGATAGAGGTTTGTGATGGGAAAGGCAAACAAAGCCGTACGTCCCATAGTCCGCGTACACATCCGAAATACAGGCGACCTTTGCCGCATGCCAGATGTGCAGAGCAAATAAACTACGGAAAGATCGGAGAACAGCGGCGGCATCCGATCCTGAAACAAAAGAAACATGATTCCGACCACCGACATCGAATGATGATAACGATGATAAGTAGGTAAGAGTTCTCTTTTCCAGATCGTATGGGAAATTCTCCTTTAAGATACAAAGGGAAATGTTATGCTGTTAGCAGATTGGATGGGAAAATTTTCCTTTGCAAATGCGGGCTGATTAATGCAAAGGGGATATTTGTAGGATAGGTCCAGTCAGTCTTTATCGAACACCACGAAGAGGTGGTAGACTTCGAGCATCCGTCACGTGAGGATAGTTACAGGATCCTGCAGAGGAAGTCGGTCCGCGCGTGTGTCAATATTTAACGGTGGTAATCTTAAGTTAAATGAAATGTGTAAGGCTGTAACTTAAGAACAACAAAATTTGATCGTCACCGGGACGAGAAGGATATATCCAAACTTCGAGCAGGAGTCTGAGAACCCCACCGAGGAGGACGATCCGCGCGACGCATTAAAACGTGAGAGCGAGTTAACTCGAATACGTTCGCGGAACTGCCACCGAAGGCAAACATAGACTCGACGTTCAACGCATTGTATTTCAACACGCGCCGACTCGTTACTCTCGTTGTGACACCTTCGTGATATCTCAACGTGTGTCGTCTTATACTGTCGATTTTCGTGCGGATAACAATAAGTGGAAGGCTATACGCGATAGCCAGTAATAAATAAGGATAATTTCAAATAGAAATACGATTCGAGGTGTGGTGGAAGTTTGTTGTGTGTTTTCCGTTAGCATACTACCCGACTAGTATTGTAACCGGGGTAAAAAGAATTGTGTCCCAGACGATTAAGGACAAATAAAGAGCGTAAATATTAAACAAAATAATAACTGGTGTTTTAATTGTGTTGTCTTGCGCCGTTGTGTCTCAGTATTAACAGTGTTCAGGCGGAACACTGCGTCAACGTATAACAAAGACCAATCCGCCAAAATCTCACGGCGCAAGATCGGGGGAATAAGTCGAGTGTGGATTCGGTTCAAACTTCACACACACACTCTTCAGTTTCGAGTGAGGTGTGTCGACGTGCGTTGTCATGTCACAAGGTTTGTGGCGCCAGGCTGCTGTTCTACTACGATACACTCGCCGTTGGAGGTATTCCTAGGCCCACCTTTTCTGCCGCTTGCATGATGATTTCACAGTTTTTATATCATCATCATCATCGGCACTACAACCTGGAACCGGTCTTGGCCTTATTTAGCAAGTCCTAGGCTTGTTAAATTTTCCATAATGCTTTGTTTTTTCCGGGCAAGGTCATTAGTCTTGCGCCAGAGGCTCCCCGACGGGGAATCGAACCCCGGTCTCCCGCGTGACAGGCGGGTATACTAACCAGTATACTATTGAGGAGCTACAGTTTTTATATACAGTTTTTAAATTATCAGCCAGAACAACGATATCATCCGCATATGCGAGCACTTGTGTGACCCCGTTCAGGGTTGATCCGGCCATGTTGTCGTCTTGTACCTTTCTGATGACATACTTGAGCACAAAGTTAAAGAGACATGGTGAGAGCCCATCGCCCTGTTTTAGTCTGTCCCGGATTTCAAATGGTTCTGAGAGGTGGTTTTCTATTCTAACTCGCCCTTTGTTTTCGTTCATGCAGATTTAAATGAGGGCGGCTTATTTTTTCGCGATTCCCAGCTCAACTACAATATGGTAGAGTCTTTGCCTTGCGACTGAGTCATACGCTTTTTTGAAGTCAACGAACAGTTGGTGAACCGTCTCTCTGTATTCCCACTTCTTTCCCAGCAGTTGGCTTATTGTGAACATTTGGTTGCTTGTTGGCCGGTTCCTACGGAATCCGCAGTGGTAGTCTCCCAATATGTCTTCTGCGTACGGTGTGATTCTCGCCAGTATGACATTTATTAATATTTTGTATGTGGTCGGGATTCCCCGTCGGGGAGCCTCTGGCGCAAGACTAATGACCTTGCCCGGAAAAAACAAGTCATTATGACCATTTTAACAAGCCTCAGGACTTGCTAAATAAGGTCAAGACCGGTTCCCGGTTGTAGTGCCGATGGTGATGGTGATGATATGGTCGGGAGCAATGATATTCCTCTGTAGTTTTTGCAGTCCGATTTGTCGCCCTTTTCGAAAATGGGGATGACTATTGAAGTTTTCCATTCTTCCGGAATGACTTCCTTATCCCATATTGTTTTAATACGTTGGAGGATCTTTGGAGCGGTTGCCTCTCCTCCATGCTTCACAAGCTCTGCCGGTATGCAGTCGACTCCGGGAGCCTTGTTGTTTTTCAATCAATTTATTCCGTCTACAACTTCGTCGAAAGCGGGCTCTGGGTTCTGAGGCTCGGCTGTATGTACGTCTTGTGCGTTTATTTGTGCTTGATGGGTGCGCACATTGAGCAGGTTTTCAAAGTACTGCTTCCAACTTGTCACGATATTGTTTGTTTCTGTCACCAGGCAGCCGTTTGTGTCTCGAATTATTTTGGCCCTCCCTCGGTGGCCATTTCTAATTGAATTTATGCCGCCATACATAACTCTGATATTCTTTGCTCTGGAATTTTCTATGATTTTTGAAAAGTCTCGTTGTCTCTTTCCGAATCGTCACGTATCTTTCTGCGTTGACTTCATCATATCTTTGTAAGTGGATCACTCTGAGGCGTTTAAGTTCTTTGATCTTCGCCCTGCACTCATCATCAAACCAAGGTTTGGACTTAATTGTTTTCTTGAATCTCGATACCTTTTGGGCTGTTTGTTTGATATTGTCTCTGATCGATGTCCATTTAGTGTCCAGATTATTGGTTTTCTCTTCCTCACTACTCCCATTCTCTAGGATGCTAAATCTATTCGTTAGTTCCTCTTGATATTCAGCCCTTTTGCGTAGGTATTTTAGTTTATCAATGTCGAACTTTTTGCGTGCCTTCTGTGATTGCCCCGATCCGGCTCCTGATTTTGCCCATCAGTAGAAGATAATCGGAGTCGCAATCTGCTCCTTTATATGATCTTACGTCAAGGATATTGGAGTGGTGTCTTTTATCTATGAGGAAGTGATCTATTTGGTTACGCGTTATGTCGTCGAGTGATTTGCTTATGCTTGAACATCGTGCTTTTCACTACCAGATCTTTGGACGCTGCAAACGTGATAATTCGAATTCCATTATCATTTGAAACGTCGTTTAGGCTCCCTTTACCTATAGTTGGTTGGAAGATGCCTTCCTTTCCAATTTTTGCATTGAGGTCCCTAAAAAGGATGTTAACATCGAATGATGAGATCGCATCGAATACTAGGGTCTCGTAGAATGTGACCATCGTTTTTTCGTCTGTAGATTCTGTTGGGGCGTGTACGTTTATAAATACATAATTGTACCATGGTTCCTGTATTTTTAGCACAGACATTCGGTCATTAATAAATTTCACATCTTTTACATGGGGCGTAATCTTATTGCTTATGATGAAGCCAGTTCCGAGGTTATGTGTATCGGTACCTCCACACACCAGTGTAAACCCGTTGGTTCCGATTACTTGATGTGGGAGTCGGACTTCCTGAAACGCGACGATGTCCATTTTATATCGTTTTCTACGACCGTTTGTATCGCGCCTGGTTTATATAACGTTCGAACATTCCACGAGCCGACGGGTATATCCCGCTTTTTTCGTTTTTCCCTACGTCTTCTTTTTGCCGAGTCGGTGTTTTCTTGATGTTCCCTTATACAAGTGTAGGCTCATCACACTTACGTCTACCGGCGCTACCACTCCATTTATTGGCTTAATTCAAGCAACGTAAGTAGTTGAACTTACGTACTGCAACTGGACAACAGAAGCAAACTGGACGTAATGTCTAGGAAATATTTATATTATGTATTTCTAAGATGTGCTATTTTTAGGCTTCTTTCAAAACAGCAGGAAGTGCATAGCAAGAGAAAGTGAGTTAGCGAGATCATCTATGTATTACTCATTAATGTTTTCGGTTCACTACCTGGATTATATGTAATGTACACTTTGCAACGAGGACGTTCATTTTACAAGAACACACCCAACTTCACCCAAAACATGATTTAATTACAAGAGTAATCTATATTAAATCCAATTTAATAATAAAACATTCATCTGCCAGCAACATTTTCGTACGTGCCATCTCTGGCACGCGTGCCACATGTTCGAACCACGAATCTAGTGGATCTTGTAAATTTTCGAAACTGAAGTCTAGTTCGAAAGCTTTACACGAGCTTTAAGTTCAGTTATCAGTACTAGAATAAATTTGGAATACGAAATTAGAAAAATTGAAACATTTTTTAGTTTGTTTTAAGATTTTTAACTTGAGTTCTCATGGTTGTACTATATAATGGGGTGACGTGAATTTAAACAAGATGATCATGTTGCAGTGAATAACATTAAAATCGATGGGCATTAATCATAATCGCTGATGCATTATTCATAGTGTAGGGGATACAACCGTTAGGGTGAAGGCTGCATCCACCGATGGGTGATAATGGTGATTCTCGCGAACCACTGTCCTGAGTGTGATGCAATTCAATTACACCAGTGATTGCGTATTTCAATTCGGTTGGTCTTTGCACGAACAAGGCAGATGGAAGAAGAAAACGACTCGAGGAATTTACTCTTGATGACGATGCTTGCTCCGATGTAACGAGGCCGTTGAAGGTTGGTTGCAGACCGAGGTTAGGTAAATGAAGCCGAATAACCGCCAATTCAAAAGGGGACACTATGACCTCATCGTTGGTGACAATCGGCCAGCTGGTCCGTGACAGCTGCCGCGCAACTGGTATACACTGGGAATGTACTAGATTTCTCCAGCACATCCCAGCACATTCAATTGCCAATCCGCAACATTCCGCCCGCCTTCGCCAATCATTGGCGAACCATTTTGTTCCAAGGGACGGTGGCTAGGGGCCGGGAGTGTGCGGTCTACTGGTGGTGGTTGGTCTTGGTCGTTGAGTCTGTGGTGGCGGATGTTGCTGTCCACTTTCATGTGGATGGTCGGTTGGGACGAGGCCGCCCGCCCTGAGGGGCGCTGAAGACTTGGCAGTCTGGGGTGGCCCGTAGGGTAGATGGCGACAGGATGATCTTTTCCACTGAAGGCGTCCGGTAATTTTGTGGTCACGGAACCGGCCAACTGATCTGGGTCGGATTTGTAAGGTCGCAGCCCACGTGATGACTGGTGATGGGTCTCGCTATGTCGAGGCCAGCGGTGTTGAAAGGTGATGCGCCCGTTGGCGCCCGTCCGAAGTTAGTAGCCGGCGGGATGTGGCCGCTGGCGTGTGAGGCTGTCGCATGGAGTGTGGTACGATGTCGTCCCTGGCACTGTCCGCGTTGTCTGGCGGAATGGCAGTCACGGGCCAAGTGCCTCCCGGAATCGTTGGAGTGCAGCCTCGGTTGATGCACCGAGAGGCGTACTTTCTTGTTGGAGTTCGAGAGACCGCTGGTTGCTGGGGAGCGCCGTCCGCCAAGCGGGGCATTGCGCGCTCCTGGTCCTGTTGTGGTGGCTGCGCGTGGCAGCGGTTGGCCTGGGTAGTTTTGGACCCGGGCAGGAGCTTGACCACGTGGTGTCCTGGGTGTGGTGGGATGCCTTGAAGTGTTCGAGTGGCGTCCCGACTGGTCACCGATGTTGGTGTTGGTATGTCGTGGGCCGCGGGCAGCTGCACCCGTCAGTATCCACCAGGTGCGAACACTGGGCGATCACGTCAGAGTTTGTGGACTTCTTTAATCCGGCGGTAATGATCGCCGGGTATGCATCAGCGCCGATGATTAAATCTACCTTTTCTGTCGATGAGATGTCTGGGTCTGCCAACTCCAGGCCCGCCACAATAGAGATATCGCTTGGTAGGAGTCGTGGAGGTGGCACGTAGTCCGACAGATGGGACAGGATGAGCGGGACGACTGTCCAGCTTTGCGAGCTCTTGGTCCGGGGCAGTATGGTGACGGATGATAGGGCCTTCGCCGTCTGGCAGCGGGCGCTCCCGACTCCATGGACTGGGAGGAATGATGCGCGCCGGCGCAGGTGCAGTCGCTGGGCGAGTGATTCCGATATAAAGGTGGCCTCTGAACAGGGGTCCAGTAGGGCCCGAGCCGCCAGTCGGCGTTGGGAGCCCGACTGGACGAGAACGCGCGCTGTGGCCAGGAGGATCGCCCGGGCGGGCGGGGCGCTGGTCGTGTGAGATGACACCCCGGGGATCTGGGCGCCTTGAAGCTTGGGGCTTGTGCCTTTTTCCGAATCCAGGTTGGTCGTGGTCGTTATGGTATGCAGCAAGGTGTGGTGCCGCCCTTTGCACCGCCGGCATCTGGATGTCGATGGGCAGTCACGGTGTAAATGCCTTCCTAGGCAATTAAAACAAAGGCCCTGGTCGGTGACGTGCGACCTTCGCTCTTCCGGGCTGAGGGCCCGGAATCCCTCACACGATCCGATGTAGTGATCTGATCTGCAGACCGAGCAGCGGGCAGGGGGTGTCTGGGCAGGTGGTGAGGCCGTGTGCACTGACAGGGGCGCTTTGGTGTTGTGCTCCGCCTGGCCGCATTTGTTACGCTGGGGTTGATCGATGGCGGTCCGGGGCAGCTCGACGAATTCCAATGCTTCGATCCTTGTCTTCAGGAAGTCATCGAGCTGGTGGTACGTGGGTGCCAGTCACGAGCGGTGCGGGGGTCCATGCGCTGTGTTGTTAAGTAGACAAGTATGTCACCCCAGGCGGTCACGGGGCGGCCGAGCGCATCCAAAGTTTCGACTTCATCATTCGTAGTGTCGCGGAGATGGCGCAAGCCGGCAGCATATTCCTTTCCGACAACCTGTACCTGAAAGAGGGTACTCAAGGAGAAGTGGACCAATGCACGAGTATTATCGAAGTATTCCACCAGCTTGTTCCAGGTTCGCTGCTAATTCTCCTCCGTGACCGGAATGTTTTTGATGGCCCGGGCGGCGTTGTCGCGGAGGCTCGACTTCAAATAGTAGAGTCGTTCGACGTCCGTCAGATCAGGGTGATCTGCCAACACCGCCTGGAACAGGTCCTTAAATGGCCGCCATTCCGAGTATTTTCCGGAAAATGTCGGCAATTGCACTGGAGGCAGCTTGCGGGGATTGGCGCGGGGTGTCACCACTGCAGCCGCGGCCTTGGATGTTGTCGGTGGTTCAATGTTGAGGCCACGAAGCTCTTCGGCGAACTTCGTCATTTCCTCCAAGTAGACCTCCTCGGCTGACTCGGGGAAGTCCTCCGTGAAGTAGCGGGGGTTCTTTGTCTCCGACGTCGCCAGCTCCAGGATGTTGTCGTGCCGGTCACGGATTTCTTTCCATTTGCCCTGTAAATTATCTCTACGGGTTTGTACAGCACTTACCGTACAGCGTACTGTGCGTCGATTTGTTTTTCCATTGATGTGGCTAGAGATGTTTCCGACTGCTGCTGTCGCGTTGTTCTTCAGGTGTTGATTGTGTTTCAGTTGGGCGCACGTGGTGAAGGACCCGAACTGTTGTAGTAGGTGTGCGTTTTTAGTTGGCCGCCGATGGACGGTCACAACGAGCAATGGATTGATTCGTGTCCTTCCTTAATGGGGTTGGTCTTTTCACTAGACGCACGTGATGGTGTTGAAGTAGTTATTCTTCACAGGTATCCTTTGCCGCGAGCTGGGCGGGGGGGGGGGGGGGGGGATACAACCGTTAGGATGAAGGCTGCGTCCACCGATAGGTGATAATGGTGATTCTCGCGAACCACTGTCCTGAGTGTGGTGCAATTCAATTACGCCAGTGATTGCGTATTTCAATTCGGTTGGTCTTTGCACGAACAAGGCAGATGGAAGAAGAAAACGACTCGAGGAATTTACTCGTGATGACGATGCTTGCCCCAATGTAACGAGCCCGTTGAAGGTTGGTTGCAGACCGAGGTTAGGTAAATGAAGCCGAATAACCGCCAATTCAAAAGGGGACGCTATGACCTCATCGTTGGTGACAATCGGCCAGCTGGTCCGTGACAGCTGCCGCGCAACTGGTATACACTGCGAATGTACTAGATTACTTCAGCACATCCCAGCACATTCAATTGCCAATCCGCAACACATAGTAAATGAAATCAGTATAAATATGATAAAACAACAGCACAAAACCTCTGTTGGGTGAAGTCCTTAAATCAAACAATGCTATTGATCGCGTAGTGATCAGGGCAGTTTTATGCAGCTTTCCAGGATGGGATTATGGATTTGCATTAAGAACGTACATGTTATATATATTAAGTAGTGGTAATTTTATTATCTTGTAAAATTAAAGTACAAATATGATATTATTAGCTGTATCCGCCGTTTGGCAAAAGATGGCCCCACCAGTAATATTGTGAGTTTGAACACGTGATAACAACATAACCTCAAAATATTAGTGACTTTGTATCAGCTTTACATAATTCGTTTCGTACAAAAATGTCTACTTTTGTGCAAATAGGCGTTATTTGCCGGAACTTTTGATTTACGTTTTTAATTAGAAAAAATCTGGCGCTGTGGCGCATCGATTGCTTGTAGAAGCATATGGCGAGGCTGCTTTGAGTGAGAGAAGTTGTCGTGAGTGGTTTCAAAAGTTTAAAAACGATAAGTTTGACGTGGAAGACAAAGAATGAAGTGGAAGGCCGAAAGTGTACGAAGACAAGGAATTGGAAGCAATATTGGAGGAAGATCCATCCCAAAAGAACTGGCACGTACATTAGATGTAACTCAACAAGCAATTTCACATCGTTTAAAATCGTTAGGGATGATTCAAACCAAACAAATTTGGTTCCATACGAACTGAAGCCTGGGGCTCCTCGATAGTATAGTGGTTAGTATACCCGCCTGTCACCCGGGAGACCGGGGTTCGATTCCCCGTCGGGGAGTCCCTGGCGCAAGACTAATGACCTTGCCCAGACAAAATAAATCATTATGGAAAATTTAACAAGCCTCAGGACTTGCTAAATAAGGCCAAGACCGGTTCCTGGTTGTAGTGCCGATGATGATGATGATGATGAACTGAAGCCGAGAGACGTTGACTGCCGACTTTGCACAAGTGAAATCTTGCTTGCTAGGCAAAAAAAAAGTTTTTTTACATAGTATGGTCACGGGATGAAAAATGGATCTACTACGATAACCCAAAGAAGAGCAAATCATGGGGACTACTTGGCCATGCTTCAATATCAACAGCAAAACCGAATATTCATGGGAAAAAACTCATGTATTTGGTGGGATCAGATTGGTGTCGTGTATTATGAATTGCTGAAACCGAGCGAAACCATCGCTGGAGTTCTCTAGCGAACACAGTTAATGAGATTGAGCCGAGCGCTCAAGCAACGCTCCAATTACTACATCAGACATAACAAAATTATTCTGCTCCATGATAATGCTCGTCCGCATTATGCGGTGGTGGTGAAAAACTACTTGGAAACACTTGGTTGGGAAGTCTTATCCGACCCGCCGTATTCACCAGACCTTTTCCCTTCTGATTATCACTTATTTCGATCCATGGCACATGGTCTGTCCAAGCAGCACTTTACAATATATGAAGATAACAAAAAATGGGTCGATCCTAAACTGGCTAAACTGGCTACCAGGAGTACATATGGAGTCCGAGAAACGTCCGTCCAGGAATGTTCCTGCCAAATAATCGGGCATGTACAACGAAGAACCCCGGGACCTGATATGAAGTGTTGGACATGCGGCGAAGTCGGCCACATCTCTGTTGACTGTAGGAAACGTCGACGAATGAATGAAACATCAGTTGAGAATTGTTATTCATGCGCTAATCACAAGAGAAGCCTTAGCGTGATTCAGACTTGGACAGCACCACGACCGAATGTAAATCCTCGCATCAACAGATAATTCCTCTTAAGACCAGCCGAGAAAAGGTCATTGAGGAGAACAATCGCTTATCAACTGATCTAGCAGAGAAGCATGCTGAAATTTTGACCCTAAAGCGTCGCCTTCAGGATTCGGAAGTAGAAATTGATCGTTTAAAACAAGAGGCGTAGGACCACCGAAAGGTACAAGTAGAACTACTAGATGGGTGGACGAGTGATGCTATACGCGCAGCTCAACTTCAGGATGAAGATATGTCGCTAATCCTGGAACACAAAGGAAAGAACGAGCGGCCAACTTGGAACAATATTTCCGACAAGAGTGAAACATTTAAGGCATATTGGAAGATGGAATTCTTAAGCGTAAATGCGAAGCCGCGGACGGAAAATCCCATCGAATGCAGATTCTAGTCCCACCATCAAAGGTGAAGGATGTACTAACAGAGATGCACGACATGGCCTCCGGTGGACATCTGGGAGTTAATAGTTTAAAATTACGATCTCGCTTCTACTGGCTTCACATAAGAGATGACGTCGAGTCTTGGTGTAGCAAGTGCCCAACTTGCACTGCGACCAAAGGACCAACAGCAAAACCAAGGAGCGCTATGAAGCAGTACAACGTGGGTGCCCCTTTCGAGCGAATTGCGATTGATATCTCAGGACCATTCCCAAAAACAAACGACGACAACAAATACATGTTGGTCATCATGGATTACTTCAGCAAGTTGGTGGAAGTCCTTCCAATTCCAAGCCAAGAAGCAACAACCATCATTGAACAGCTTATCAATAATTGGATCAGCAGATATGGAGTTCCCTGTGAGCTTCATTCCGATCAAGGCCGAAACTTCGAACCACAGATATTTCAAGGCATCTGTGCGGCACTGGGCGTAAGGAAAACCACGACCACACCCTTACATCCGCAGTCAGACGGAATGGTCGAAAGGTTCAACCGAACAATGAAAGAGCACTTATCGAGGGTCGTCAGTGATCACCAACGAGATCTGGGCAAATATGTACAAACCTTTCTCCTGAGTTATAGATTGGGTAATCACGATACGACAGGCCATTCTCCAGCAAGAATTATATTTGGACGAGAGATACAATTACCAGCCGATCTGCGATTCGGGATACCTCCAGACGCCATAGATAAGGCTGAAGACTACGTAGCCGAATGGAGAAATCGCCTTGATGAGATTCATTATTTGGTCCGAAAGCAAATCAAGGTATCAACTGACAGGATGCAAACAAGGTACGACCTTCGAGCCAACGCATCCGGATTTAATGCAGGCGATAATGTATGGCTTTATAACCCTCAGCGGCAAAAAGGAAGGTCTCCGAAGTTGCAGCAAGATTGGGAAGGACGGTATAAGATTCTCACAAAAATTAACGACGTTGTCTATAGGATTCAGCGAAGACCGAACACCAAGATGAAAGTGGTGCATCGTGACCGACTGGCGACTTTTTGTTAACCTAGAAGACCAGTGAACTTAGTTCGGGACGAACTAATCTATGCGGAGGGTAGTGTGACGCATATGACTATCAGTACTAGAATATTCTAGAAACTCCAAAACAAAGTACTAGAATATTCTAGAAAGTACTGGAAAACTGGAGACTATGAACAGTAGAAAGTTCGAGACTATGGAACGGACGGAAACGAACCACCGAATCAGAATGAGGAAACGCTACAATATTTCAAAATCACATCTGCGCGCGCCTCTTTAATAAGGAACCCACCATTGCGGTGAGCCTGGACATCGAAAAGCCTTTTGACACAACCTGGATCGAAGGTCTCGTTTTTAAATTACTGAGTACTGACTTCAGTAGTAGAACGCTGTGTAGTGTCATCTACCAGTTCGTTCGAAACAGAACCTTCCAAGATCGAGTGAATGGAAAGCTTTCCTGAACTTTCAACGCCACTGCAGGCGTACCACAGGGCTCCATTCTAAGCCCCATCTTATTTAATATCGACACAGACATTCCTCGTCCTGTGGACGGGAGAGTAAACCAGATATGCTATGCAGATGACGTCCTAGTATACACGTCATCCAAAAGCCCTAAACTGGCAACAAATTGACTAAACCGTCACCTAGACGAACTGTATCAGTATTACAGTGGATGGAAAATCCGACTTAACCTAACCAAGGCAGTAGCTATCATTCTGAGAAGAAAACACGTCCAACCTACTTCTCGATATTCACAGAATATCCGAATACAAATAGGAGGTACTACGTTTAGACCACAGGACAAGGATGAAATATCTTGGAGTCATCTATACCCCAAAAATGAATTTCACCAAACATGTGACCCAAATTCTTCAAAGGGGCCTCGGTCGCTCTAAGCAACTGCACAACATCTCGAAGTGGAGCAACAAAGTTGACACCAAAGTTAAGGTTCTCTGCTATAAGCAGCTAATCCGATCTGGAAAATCGTACGCCTTTCCCATATGGTCCTCCATATCTTCGACCCAAATGGAAAGACTTCGAGTTTTCGAAAGAAACCTCCAGAAGATACATCAACCACTCTAGAAGGCCTGACGGTCGCCATTACCCGAACTCGCACCTATACGAAGGTGCCTCCATTAACCCTATCGGCGAGTACTTGCTACAATTAGCATACAAGTACCTCGAAATCATGTAGAAGAGCGAGAACCTACTTGTACGGGAGTCTTGCGTTCTTGACCCTTCTCTCTCTCGATCTCTTCGGATCAGACCACCACAATTTCTGAAGTACAAAACTGAAGAAAGCACCATAGAGGATTCCTGGGCCCATCCCATAGGGTATACTGCTAACATACCACACGCACACACGCACGTACAGTCCAAGACAGCACAAACATACACACACGCCGACCAAAGCGCAGATCATCAGAAGCCAAAGATCTGCGTTTACTACCGCACCCAAGACCTACCGGTCTTGTATGATTTCTTTCCCACCATCCCTCCACCCAAGTAGTTAGAGAACACCTGAACTAACACTGTCCACACTATCCTTGGAAACCCCCCCTTTTTTTCTTTTCAGATGTCTCGAGACCGAGCCCAATATCCTCACGGACGTGGGTGATTCTGGTTATCGCAAGGTGACTAGAAGCCAGAGACAAGATGAAGGACACATCTGTCCTTGTCTCGCTAAAGTCGGCCTCCCGCCGCCCATTTTTTTTTTTTTTTTTTTTTTTTTTAACACCAGGAGTCGTCACAGGAACTCCTCAACAAACAGTCTTAATGAGACCAATCATAAAGGAAATAAAATAAGGAATTACAATAAGCGAATTGGTACCGCGTTTGTTTCGTTTTCGTTTCTTACTAGTTCGCGCAATTGTATATTTTAGGGATTTGTACTGGGCAAGACACTGTGGGGAGCGCGATGTGGGTGTATCAGCGTATGGCACCAGTTCACTATCGCCCCACTAACTATTTCGTAGCCGGAGATTGTCCACCAAACCAAGAGGAGAAATAAAAACTCACCGATGTTGTCAGTCATCCGCAAATTGTTTATTCCTTTATTGTCACTTTTGGATAGGTAAAGATTGTCTATACGTACTAAAAATATGCCACACACGAATTTCTTTTGATTCCCTCTTATACGTTTATTTGTCGGTTAATTCCCCCCTTTTTATCTAGGATTATTTTAGTGTTGCGTTTCACTTAACCACGTCTCCAAGAGCGTTTAACTTTAGTTCGACTTCCGAAGCGAAATTTCGCGGATTGATTCCGATTAACCACGAACGGGGACTTTTGAGAATTATGTCTCGGGACACTTTGCGACTTTCGGCACCTGGTGGTTGCGGCTCGACCTTTGTGTTGTGGCCCCGGTGGCAGTTGGATAATGACTTACTCTTACACATGGGGGGCGGCGTGCGCCCGCGTGGCCGCGGCGGTTACAGGGGAACCTCGACGTGATGTGCGCGCCTTGGTAGTTGGATGAGGACTAACTGATGAAATCGAAAATTCATTGCGTTGTTGCAGTGGCGTCGTAAACTCATTGCCACTTATTAAGAATTTAGTGGAAGAGTTGCTATGCCTGCAGCAGTACCAGCGAATCCTTGCCGTATAAGCTAAGTTGAATTCGTTGGTTGTATATACCGGGAAGTGGCAATTGCTTGGGTGCAAGCAAGGGATATCGTTTAGATAGAATTTTAACCGAAGTCATTTCGGGGAAATGTGTGCGACTTGGTATATTTGGCGTTGAGGTTAATGTTCCGTTGTGGATTTGAATATGCATTAGTTACGGCATATGAATTTCGGGGAAATGAATATTGCTTGGTCGCAAAGAGGGAATATGGATTATGTAGAGAATTGACCGAAGCAATTTTGGGAAAAATTATATGTGGGGTGATGTAATTGAGGGAAATGGTTAATATTCCGTTGTAAATTGGAATATGCATTTATTTCAGCTTGGGAAATGGGTTCCTGGTAAGTATGGGGTGTATACAATTGCAGATTTTGCATGGGGAGTTGGATTAAGGTGACGCGCTGTTAGCGGTCAGGGATGGTTAGAATTGTGGGTTGGTACTCGATGTGGTATAGAGAACCCTCACAACACCAACGGCCGTTCGCCCAGAGCAGAGTCCGGCTATGGAAGTACAGTCTACCAATTTAGGAATCGAATCATCGTTGGTCGGCCAGTGTCGGACTTACAGTCCACATAACGAAGGGAGGGAAAGACGGAGGCTTCGCTGGAAAAAGCGCTGTCCGCCATTTTCAATTCTTTTCCTTTCAGCAACAGAGGTAATAAACGTGCGGGTTCCTATAGATCAATAAATAGTAGTATAGTAGTAGTAGTAACTTCATTTGGAACTTTACTATACCCATTTCACAATTTTAACAAACAATATAACATTTTGTTATGTTATTGCCGCACCTATAAATTTTAATAGGTTGCAATAAATTTGCGTTATGTAAAGAGCGATTTCGGAAGACGTGTCTATTAAACTAATAGTCGCTGAATCCTTTCGGAATTAAGGTGATGAGTTTCATTTATATTTGCCGAACTATCAGATTCCCAACATGACTCGGTTCTATGAAGAAGGTTACTTATTAAATTTTTTATGTGTTGGTTCCTGTGAGATAGTTCCGTCATAGATAGTAATGGGAGAATATTTTACGTCCAGAATTCTTTATCTCAGGTGGTACCCGAGTATTTTGGCAACCTTTGACTAAAACGCCCGCTAAACTCCGAAACTTTTAGCAACCCATCGCCGTAAAGAAGAAGAATATCAATATACAGGCATTGGTGCCGGGTATAACAGTCAAACATCAGCAGCATTCGAAGAGTCCTCTTTGGGGAGCTCCAGCGGTAGGTATTGCTTTTTGGTTTTGTATTTCAATATTATTGTTAATCTGGAAGTTTTGAAAAAAAAAATTAAAACAAAGGATATCTGGTTTTTGGAGGGAAGCCGTTTTAATCTTATTTTCAGGTCTTCGGGAGCACTTTCATCGTTCAGGGTTGCTCAAGATTTATTAGAGATAATGTGGAGGTTCGATGTATGTTGTGCCAAAACACGGGCACTTGGTTCAGTTTATCCCAACACGTCGCTGGATAAATAATACCAAAAATCAAAGCACTAAGGAAAGAGCAAAAATAACAAACACACTGTGGGAGTTGTTTAGTTGAATAATTTTCTTGTTTTATTGTTTCTTAATTTTTTTACTATAATTTTTAATTTCACAAATTGCCGTAGGCTTTAATGAGTAATTTGCAATTGTCACAAGGTTTGATGCTCACTATATTAGGGAAAATCTCTGTACATTAAAAATACACTTGGCGTGTACAACCAATGAATCCTGAATGTTTGATGTCCTCATATACACTTATTACTCTGGAGATTTGAAGAATATTTATTGCACCCGGTCGCTTTTCTTTTGTTGATAATGTCTCAATAACATTTATTAATTATCTATTGAAACACGGAATTGATATCGGATTAATTGATTAAACCGACAGGGAGAGAAATTGGTCTCACGCAGGAACTTTTATCTTTTGACTCGAAAGTTAAAACTCAACTGTGGTAACGTGTGTGTACGCGACGAGGAATGATTTATGACTCCATGTGCACCGACTGCGGAATTAATGATGAAAATTGGGATTTCTTATTTCCACGGCTATTAGCCAATCATCATCGCGCTCTGTCGTGAATCCATTCAGTTGTATGTCTCAACGAGGTGATTAATAATTTTAATTTAATTTAATTTTAATTTAGTGAGAGCAGAACCCTCTTTTATTTCACTTAGTACAAGCGTTAAAAAGAATTTAAAACTAAAAACTTAGGAACTAACTTAAAAAACTAGGGATTACAAAGATTAATTTAAAATAAATATTGTAGCGAGCCGTTAAATGAATTTTAAATTAATGTAACACTTTATTAGTCCGTTAATCACAGCCGTTACTTTTACCGTACACAACGATTTCTTGACTTATCGCTTCCTTGGTTGTCGCTTGCTTACTCTGCTTACTTCTCACTTATTACTTCTTACTACCGCACTTATCGCTTGCTTCACTTTCTACTTCTTACTCTCCATGATCTGTGTGCGACGTATTTATACCGTTTCGTCATTCTGATTCAGCGTTTCGTTTCCGTCCGTTCCATAGCCTTGAATGTTCTACTGTTCCTAGTCTCCAGTTTTCCAGTACTTCCTACAATATTCTAGTACTTTGTTTCGGACTTTCTCGAATACTCTAGTACTGATTGTCATATGCGTCACATTACCCTCCGCCTAGATTAGTTCGTCCCGAACTAAGTTCACTGGTCTTCTGGGTTAATAAAAGTCGCCAGTCGGTCACGATGTACCACCTTCATCTTGGCGTTCGGTCTTCGCTGAATCCTATAGACAACGCTGCAACTTCGGAGACCTTCCTTTTTGCCGATGAGGGTTATAAAGCCACACGTTATCGCCTGCATTAAATCCGGATGCGTTGGCTCGAACATTGTACCTTGTTTTCATCCTGTCAGTTGATACCTTGATTTGCTTTCGGACCAAATGATGAATCTCATCGAGACGATTTCTCCATTCGGCTACGTAGTCTTCAGTCTTATCTATGGCGTCTGGAGGTATCCCGAATCGCAGATCGGCTGGTAATCGTATCTCTCGTCCAAATATAATTCTTGCTGGAGAATGGCCTGTCGTACCGTGATTACCCGATCTATAACTCAGGAGAAAGGTTTGTACATATTTGCCCAGATCTCGTTGGTGATCACTGACGACCCTCGATAAGTGCTCTTTCATTGTTCGGTTGAACCTTTCGACCATTCCGTCTGACTGCGGATGTAAGAGTGTGGTCCTGGTTTTCCTTACGCCCAGTGCCGCACAGATGCCTTGAAATATCTGTGGTCCGAAGTTTCGGCCTTGATCGGAATGAAGCTCACAGGGAACTCTATATCTGCTGATCCAATTATTGATAAGCTGTTCAATGATGGTTGTTGCTTCTTGGTTTGGAATTGGAAGGACTTCCACCCACTTGCTGAAGTAATCCATGATGACCAACATGTATTTGTTGTCGTCGTTTGTTTTTAGGAATGGTCCTGAGATATCAATCGCAATTCGCTCGAAAGGGGCACCCACGTTGTACTGCTCCATAGCGCTCCTTGGTTTTGCTGTTGGTCCTTTGGTCGCAGTGCAAGTTGGGCACTTCCTACACCAAGACCTCACGTCATCTCTCATGTGAAGGCAGTAGAATCTAGATCGTAATTTTGAAAGTGTCTTGTTAACTCCCAGATGTCCACCGGAGGCCCTGTCGTGCATCTCTGTTAGTACATCTTTCACTTTTGATGGTGGGACTAGAATCTGCATTCGATGGGATTTTCCGTCCGCGGCTTCCCATTTACGCTTAAGAATTCCATCTTCCACCAGCAAGGAATTACATTCTGCCCAATATGCTTTAAATGTTCCACTCTTGTCGGAAATATTGTTCCAAGTTGACCGCTCGTTCTTTTCTTTGTGTTCCAGGATTAGCGACATATCTTCATCCTGAAGTTGAGCTGCGCGTATAGCATCATTCGTCCACCCATCTAGTACTTCTACTTGTACATTTCGCAGCTCGTACGCCTCTTCTTTCTCTTCCGCTTTATGACAATGTTTAAAATCTGGCTTACATGGTCTTCTTGATAGAGCATCAGCGTTATTATGCACCTTCCCTTGTTGAATTGAGCTTATCATTGATATGGGTGCACATTCTGCGGTTAACTCTCCTTTTCTTATTGCGTCCGGCTCTTTGGACGCATTTAGTACTCTGACAGGTACAATGTGTTTCTTCACCTCAGGTTGTTCCGTTGATCATCATCATCGGCACTACAACCGGGAGCCGGTCTTGGCCTTATTTAGCAAGCCCTGAGGCTTGTTAAATTTTCCATAATGATTTATTTTTTCTGGGCAAGGTCATTAGTCTTGCGCCAGGGGCTCCCCGACGGGGAATTGAACCCCGGTCTCCCGGCTGACAGGCGGGTATACTAACCACTATACTATCGAGGAGCCCGTTGTTCCGTTGATAGTCTCCTCTTATGACAAGCGCATGGACAACAATTCTCACTCGATGTTTCATTCACTCGTCGACGTTTCCTACAGTCAACAGAAATGTGGCCGACTCCGCCGCATGTCCAGCACTTCATAACAGGTCTCGGTGTTCTCCGTTGTACATGCCCGATTCTTTGGCAGGAACATTCCTGAACGGACATTTCTCGGACTCTATATGTACTCCTTCTAGCCAGTTTGGCCAATGCGAACGCCAGTATTTCATTAGTCGTCTTCTTTCCCACCAAACGAACGGCCTGTTGCAAGTCCCGATCTTGGAGTGCGTTTATAAATGCATCCATGGCTACCTCGTTCAGAAACTCCTTAGTCATATTTGAATAAGACAAGTTTGCCAATCGCTCAATGTCTGCCTGCAACTGTTGAAGATTTTCTCCAGTTTTCTGGGTTCTGCACCGCAGTTGACCTGCGGTAGACCTGATGCATGTAGTTGTCTCCATACCTAGCTTCAAGGCCGTCTCTTACCGCTTGGAAATCTGTTTGCTTCTCTGCTGGTATGGTTTGTAGCAATTCTGCAGCCGCCCCGCAGAGTGACAAGATTAGTGATGTTGACTTTTGCTCATCCGACCACTTATTATAATTGGCCGCGGCGTCAAATTGACGTATAAATACGGAGAAAGGTCCCGTTCCATCGAAGGTTGGCGGTTGCATCCTTGTATCTTTGTACTCATGTTGATTGCTAGGGGATGTTTTATTTCTCTCAACACACTCAAGTCTCTTTTCGATTCGCATTATTTCTTCGGTGACTTTTAGATGCAGATTTTCTACTTCGGTCCGAATTTTTGACTGAATTTCTTCCTTAAAGTCTTGAAAATTACATTTCATCCACGGCGTTTGGGCATCCAATTTTGCATTAACATCTGCAGCTTGTGCGTCCAATTTTGTGTTAATGTCTGTAGCTTGCGCGTCCAACTTTATCATCATCATCCTCAACATCTCCGAAATCTCGAATTGTGGCAAACTCCTCTCCGTCACATTGGCACCATCTTGAATCGCTGTTTCTTCTCCATCCGGACAGTCTGGCCCAATAGTAAAAACATATTTGACGACATCAATTCCGTCTTCCTCCATTGCTGCTTGCAGACGCTGTCGAAGAATTTGTTTCTGTCCTCTGCTATCCAGATTCTGGTCCTGAAGTTCCTTCTTCAAATCAGGAACGCGAAGATCCTCCAAATGTCGATCTGACATCGTCACAACACACTTTCACGCACTTATTTACTTTACCAATAATTAATCCCACTTCTGACACCAATTGTAGCGAGCTTAGGGTTCGCTGGATTAATTATTTAAAATAAATAAGAGCCGTTAAATCGATTTTAAATTAATATAACACTTTATTAGTCCGTTAATCACAGCCGTTACTTTTACCGTACATAACGATTTCTTGACTTATCGCTTCCTTGCTTATCGCTTGCTTACTCTGCTTACTTCTTACTACCGCACTCATCGCTTGCTTCACTTTCTACTTCTTACTCTCCATGATCTGTGTGCGACGTATTTATACCGTTTCCTCATTCTGATTCGGCGTTTCGTTTCCGTCCGTTCCATAGCGTTGAATGTTCTACTGTTCCTAGTCTCCAGTTTTCCAGTACTTCCTACAATATTCTAGTACTTTGTTTCGGACTTACTCGAATACTCTAGTACTGATTGTCATATGCGTCACAATATGACGGTAATATGGTGGAAGGTGGCGGTGTACGTGATGGGGTGGTGAAGACCGGGTAGTAGGATAAAGGGGCGGGGTGATTGGAATGTGTACGGGAAGTAAGAGTGTAGGTGGTGGGTGTGGCAAGGTCAGGAGGGGAAAGAGAGGAGACGACGTTTGAGTGCCATAGGAGTGAGGTAGAAATCGAAGGAGGTAGGGTAAGAGTTTGCCCGCCTTAGCATTCGTGGAATTGGTTCATTACAGCCGTAGGAAGTGCGGTGGGAGGGCAGATATAAGAGACGAGGGTTTCATGGGTTACGGGGGTTGGTGTTGAGTGCGATGGTGGAGAGCAAGCTAGGGCAGTTGATTGTGCCGGAGAGGAGACGATGGATGAAGAGGATATCGGCAAGAGTTCTGCGCTCCTCAAGTGTATTGAGGTTGATCAAATGGAGCCGGCTTGTGTATGGGGGAAGAAGAGAGATTCTCCCAGTTCAGTCCACGGGGGGCAAAACGCAGAAAACGACGTTGAACGCTCTCGATTCTGCGGATATGGGACGAGCAATGTGGAGACCAGACCTGACTGGCGTATTCAAGAAGGGGGCGGATGAAGGCAATGTAGAGGGAACGGGAAACGTAGGGAATAGAGAATTCCTTAGACCAGCGTTTCACAAACCCTAGGGCGGAGTTGGCCTTAAGAATGATATCATCGATATGTGGGATGAAGCTGAGCTCCTTGTCAAATAAGATTCCCAGGTCACGTATTGAGGATGCGTATGAAATCTGCTGGTTTAGCAGGAAGTAGGAGCTTGGGCGTGGGGTTGGACGTTTGTGGGAGAAGGTAATAGAGTGACATTTGACAACATTGAGTTCCAGGCAGTTATTACGGCACCAAGTTGAGAAGCTGTCGAGGTCCTGTTGGAGAAGTGAGGAGTCGAGAGGAGAGCTGATTGTTTTGAAGCGTCGTCCGCATAGAGGGAGATAGATGGGTGTTTAATAACGGAGTCGACATCATTGATGGTAAGGATAAAAATGAGGGGGCCTAGCTGACTATATTGCGGAACCCCTGACGTGGGAAAAAAGGATCGGAAAAGGAGGATCTGAATTTGACACGGTAGGATCGGTGTTTCAGATAAGAAAATAACCACTTGATCAATAGGGGTTTGAAACCTAGGGAGGACAGCTTAAAAAAGATGAGATTATGGGAGATTTTGTCAAAGGCCTTGCTGAAATCAGTGGTGATTACATCGACTTCGTTGCCATTCTCTAAGGCACGGATAGTATGGGATGAGAACTCGATCAGATTGGTTGAGGTCGACCTACCCGCAAGGAAACCATGCTGGTTGGGTGAGATGATGGATTACAACTGAAAGATAACGCATTGTAAAGAAGCCCATGGAACAGTTTGGGGATATGAGACAGTTTGGCGATGGGTCGGTAGATGCTGACATCATTTTTAGGTCCCTTTTTATGTATGGGGGTGACATAGCAGGATTTCCAAATACTAGGAAAGGTCCCTTGAGAAAGGGATAGGTTGAAAATCTTTGATATCGGGAGAGAAAGAGAAGTGGAACAGTTCTTTAAAAATACAGACGGGAGTCCATCAGGTCCAGGGCTGAACTCGTCTTTGAGTAAGTTAGTTTCTCCTCAACTACGTGACGCTGAATAATTTGAGGGGTGAAGGGATCAAGAGAGAATTCGGGCAATTCATTGAAATACGACGGATTGGGTTCGAAGGAGATGTCTGTGAAGGGTTTATTGAAAAACGATGCGAACAGGTTGGCAATAGTTAGGTGGTCGTTTGACGTAATCGCGCCATTAGAGAGGGAGTTAGGATAGGCGTCGGATTTACGTTTATACTTTATAAAGTGGAAAAAGGATTTATAATTTATAAAGTGAAAATTGGATTGTGTGTTAATAAGGTATTTGGAGTATAGTAAGTTGTAGAGTTCGGAAAATTTATAAAAGGACCCGAGATACTTGGAGTAGTTTTCAATGGATCGCATTTTGAGGAAAATGTTCCATAAGTTATTCCTTTTATTCCGAAGATTGCGGAGATTGCGGTTGTACCAAGGCGGCGAAGAAACCGATGACCTGCGGCGAGAATAGGGGACATATAAGGCGACGGCATAGTAAATCTCCTTATAGAGAGTGGCCGTGGCTTCTTCTACACCCAAATGATCAAAGCGAAACGCTGTTTTGCTAAGATGCTCATTTAGGAGGCGGAAATTAGCCTTGTGGAAGTTGTAAGAAAAACAGTCAGGAGGTAGAGAGGGCTGGATTTCGTGGTCGAGATATAAGGATAAGAGCAGTGGGGGGTGATAATTATCAATGGTAGAGATGGCGTATGGGCTGGGGGCAACTGAGAACATGAGTGGCTCGGTCGTGAACACGAGATCCAGCTGTCTCCCCATATGATTTGGGACATTGCTAATTTGATGGAGGCATGAGTCGGTGAGGAGCGAGGACTAGATGCGGGAAGGGGTGGGGCAAGAGACGGCCTCGTGTTAGGACCAGTGGGTGAGTGATGGGAGGAGGGAGGATTAAGAATGTGTGACCTATGGAAGTTGGAATATTTCGCGCCTGTCTTGCACATCATTCGTCAGTCGCTGGGCATACGAAGGATGAAAAGAACAAAATAGAGAGCGCAATAACTTCGGGGTTAACTTAGCTTGTGTGCTTGTATCAATGCAGCCTCTGAGGACGACCCACTGACCTAGTGCGGCGACTGTGGTGATTTCAGGGTGCCTTGAACTATGGGAAGATAAAAACGGAAAGGAGAGGAAAATGTTTTGTGGCTATTCACCTGTAAAGAGATCATTGATCCCCAGCGAATGGAGTATCTGGGGGAGGTGAATAGGGCGCCGAATTGGCTAAGGAATTCTGACCGCGGGAACTAAATTAAATACTTTGATAATTTCCCCAGCGATTGCATGATTATGCAACCGCGTCGTTTGGACAGAATGTGCCATTGCTAACTGGCATGATGCGATTTCTGGTGGAAATCTCATGGGTTAGCGAAATGGGGTTGCCGTATGGAAAAAAGGTAACTAAACTCAGTTATACATTATCTGCATAGAATAATGAGTTTAGCTATGCGTCCTTTTGGAAAACATCGTTTGCAGGTGGAATAGCTTGTAGGGGGAATAAGCATTGAAATGACGCGCTGAAAGCGGTCGGAATAAGGTTTGAATTGTGGGTAGGTTCTCCATGTGGTATAGAGAACCCCCACGGGAAGGTATTCCCATATTTTTGGCACTCCACAACACTTCTATCCACCAGCGGTAGGGTTTGCTCAAGATTCTGAAAGCAAATCATTCTAGGTCTCTAATTCAATTCTGGCAAGAGCACTTCTCCTCACCAGGGTTAAGGGATATTTCGCAAGAATGAAGGGCTAGAGTTGGATTAGCACTACATACCACGGTACATTGAACTGGTAGTACACGATAGGCATGGGCAGGGGGGGAATGGCTTTTTGGGTTTTCTTCAATTTTTTGATTTGATCTTTTTCATGCATTGTTAGTCACCAGCCAGCTTTAATTGCGTTCATATAGTTCCTTAAGCCAAGGTCGATGGTAATGGAAGCACAGTCTACCCAAACCTAAATTGCAACTCATTTTATTTGATCCTTGTCCTGGAATCGGTAGTCTCATTCTGGTATCATTTTATACATAACTTGTAGAGGGGCTTGTAGACTCATTATTCAAATTAACGGTCGAGCCCAATTTCGCTTATACGAGTTATGTACTAATCGTTGTTGCCCTGAAATATTCCTCATCTCGAAGCTGTGGAGGTGCGAATATTTCTTCGTCGAAACTGTTTATTTTCCCAAACACATTACGAGACTTCCGCCAAGCTCCGAAATATAATCAACATTTTCTCAGGCCCGTATTGTGTAATTAAATTAACCCACAAACTGTTCCAAACTTTTTAGCCCGTCCATCAGCTAAGTTGCAAGAGATCATCAATTATTTCTCGTAATTATTTCACGATACCTAAAGCATTTTACGGATGGGCTGATGGGCATTAGGACAAAGCTTCCCACATAGCTCATTTAAATGTTTTGTCACAAGTAATTAATAGTTCATAAAATTATTACAAAATTATGGTGTCGAATCAAGTCGAAAACGATAAGACGAGAACGGTGTTTCACTGAGAAAAACGTGAGAAAACTAGCATTCGCTTCTCTCTCTGTCATCAAAGTGGTCACACATTTTTGTCGTTTGAAAATTATCAGCGGAAGAAAATATTGTCTGATACAAAATTTGGGGGAAACGTTATGAAGGAAAATAAGAAAAGTCATTCTAAAGAAGTAGCACCGAAAAGCAGAGGTAAGCACACTAAACTGGAAAAAGTTAAATTTTTACCATTTCAATTTATCAAATCGAGACTACTTCCAAAATCTTATAATAAGGTGATTGAAAAGATTAAAGCAAAGATAAAAGACGCAGACCTAAAAGGGTTAACATTCCAGAATCTGTTGTTTACAAATGTATGTAAAAAAAGGCACCGATTACATCCAAACGACAGTAATAGCAATTTAAATAATAAAACCCTTTCTCATATGAAACTAGATGTAGAATCGTACAAACAAATCGTGATTACTGGACCGAGCTCAAATTCCGATATAGAGCTGAAAAACCAGAAAAACATTCGAGTTGGAAAACAACGTAGGGGATCCAAGTGCTCAATTGCAAGTGCTATTCTACCAGTATATGATCCCGAATATAAACTGAGAATAATTGCATCCCGAGGAGCAGGTTCTGGCGAAGAAGAAAGGTTTGAGGTAGGGGACTCGACAAGAGATATTGACAAAGAAACAAAAACCGGCCAAAACGAGAAAATACAATCAGAACAGAATAAAAACAAATCGCCAAAACGAAATACTTGTGACATTATTAAAGAAACAGCAATGTTAGAAAAATACTTAGATTTTGTCACTGGGGTTATACCTACTGTGCCCATATGCCAGAAGCCTAAAATATGCATTCACCAAATTGATACCATCAACATGAAATCGGCATTAAAGAGGCAGACTACTGACCTACTAAAACTCTTACCTGACAAGAAGGCAGCTAAAGACCATGTAAACCAAGAACGGTGTATCAAAAATGAAGATGTAAAAAAAACTGTCCAACCTCAACGGAAGATAGCTGAGGAGGAGATAAATGATAAAACAAAAGCTAAAAAAAAGTCAACTACTAAAAGAAATGTAGCAGAGAAAGAGAAATCGCAAAATGAAGATATAAATACGAATCAAAATCATGGAAAAGAAAATGAGCAACGTCAGATGCATCCAAGGAGAAAACAACTACCATCAGAGGGTCCGCCCAATAAAGACAACCATCAAAAGCATAAAGTCAAGAAAGAATATCGCCCAAAACACCGTATTTTACCATTGGGGCATTTAGGTCAGCTTTTTACGGGAAATATACCACCAAGGCAAGATAATAAGGAATTAATGCAGGAGCAGGTTTGCTCTGAAAAAGAACTTCATCGAAGGCAAGAACGGGAAAGATACAGACGTCAACAGCGTCTAGAGTGCGAGCGGATACGAAAAAAAATGCAAATGGAACAGTCCCAGCACATGACTGAGTTTGTAAAAAACAACGCAGGTTATGGAATGCCATTTCCAGATGCCCTAAGTACTCCCGAACCTAGCGAAGAAACTATATTTTGTCCACAAAAGAGAGGGCAATCGGTGAAGCATGTTTTTGGAGATGAATGCTCCCGCGAACTGACTTTAGAAGAAAAGTTAAAACGAAGAGCACTAGAAAATGATCAATTTAATCAGGAACGAATGAATTATCGGATCTCGTTAGAGCACAATCGCAATCGCAAAATTAATATTCCATATACAATTGAACAAAGCACGATCAATGACTGTGCCTTTGCAGAAGCTAAATTGGCGAAGAACATTGAACCATTTAAACCCAATCCACCGCTCGGGCCCGATGATAAACTCGACTTGATCGTATCTAAAACACGAAGAAATTTACTAAATTTAACTGACAGTACAACACAAATACCCCGCGATGGTAAAAAGGTTAAAAACCAAAAGATGCCCACATCAATTAATCGCCAGCCCACTGCTAATGTCATAGCTGATTACAAAACAAATTTAAAAGTTGTCTGCCAAAATTCGGAAGACCAAAAGAAAGCACGGAAATCACAATCATTCAAAGAAACATCTGTACAATTCACATGCCCAAACATTCCTGACCCCAATCGACCGGCGTTCTGGAAGGAAAATGATGTGGACAGCAGCAAAAGTAAAGTTCACAGTGTTTTCTCTTCCGAACCCATTTTTAGAAAATACAAAAAAAGAAATTACCTAAAAAAAGCGCTAACAAAATCTATATCGTCAATGAGCTATTCCAACCATGCAATCAGTAACAGATTATATTCCCCGGCGAATTTTTCACCTGATAACATCGAATTGAAAGAACCTCTGAGGGAGTCTAACTCAAAACCAAAAAGAAGCAAAAGCTCATCACATCCAACAATTGTAGCAAGTCAGAATAAATCATTGAAAAAACATTCCTCTGCAACAATTATACGCCCTAAAAATAAATATCGAAATGTTTCAAAAAAGAATACTAAAAATATCAGAAAATGTCTCCCTTCCAAAAAGGTCAGAAGCGCCTGGAAAATTATCAACCAGAAAAAGGTCTACAACGAAAAGCCGGGACTAGTGTTCAACCAACAAGGCTTTTGATGTGTCGTCGGTAATGGGATTAACAATTCAAGAACATACACAAAACGTTAAAAATGATAAACCGTGTTAATGAAATTACTAATCAATGAATTTAAGTAACTGATTGACTGTAAAATGTTGCTCTGTCCAAATGTGTCTTATGCATTTTTCCATACCAATCTATTACTTAAATTTTATCCATGGATTACATTTTAAAAAGGGTTCTTATATTTATAACTTAATTCCTTTCACCAATCGAGTCTAGATTCTGTGGTGACTATATCGACTTAAAAGTCAATTATGCATTGGTTGTTTTCTTTTATAAATATTGAGAGTTTGTAACTTACCCCGTGTAATAAAATTATTGTGCTTAAATAATTTAATTTGACATTTATTTTATGTTCAACGAGATAAGTGAGAATTAATAAGTTCCCTCTGTGTACAAATTAATGTTATGGCTAAGTGAAAGATCGAAAATATATTTTCTTATGCAGAGAGTGAATATGTGTGCTCGTGCATTTAGACTTTATTCGGGAAAATAACCTTAGCATGTATATAGTTCGATCTACAAGGAACAAAATGTTGGTTAAAAAAAAATAAAAAAAGGAGCGGCAAGAGGCCGACTTAAGCGAGACACGGACAAATGTGTCCTTCATCTTGTCTCTGGTTGTGGTCATCTTGCGACAACCAGAATCACCTACATCCGTGAGGATGTTCGGCTCCGTCTCAAAATTATTATTGAAAAATTGAAAAAGAAAGGAAGGGGGGAGGTGTGGTAATTTTTTAACGTTCTGGTTCGTCGTTCAGTCTTTTAATAATGTGCCGCACGGACACAGATTCACTAAATCGCCCGAACGCTGTTCCAATAAAACGCTAAACCCAGCTGTCTGTTATCTCTCAACTAGTGTCTATGGTGCTTACTTTACCAATGAAAAGAAACGAAAATCACTTGGTGTTACAAATTTATTTCAATAACGTAGGAATTCAGTTCCGAGGTAGTACCATTTTTTTTCACATTAAATGTTAAAGCACTAAATGATTCATCTAATTTCGATACAATTTATTTCATAAATTAAAAGTTCGATCACTAAATAAAAGATCTAATTTCGATACAATTTATTTCATAAATTAAAAGTTCGATCAGTAAATAAAAGGTTTCATTTCGATACACCAACAATAAAGACACAAATCCTAAGTTGGTGACACTTAAGGTTCCTTTTTTGGATGACACACATCTATTTTATAAATTAAAAGTTCGAGCAATTTATCTCATAAATTAAAGGTTCGATCACTAAATAAAAGGTTTAATTTCGATACACATTATTTCATAAATTAAAAGTTCGATCACTAAATAAAAGGTTTCATTTCGATACACCAACAATAAAGACACAAATCCTAAGTTGGTGACACTTAAGGTTCCTTTTTTGGATGACACACATCTATTTTATGGATTAAACGTTCGAGCAATTTATCTCATAAATTAAAGGTTCGATCACTAAATAAAAGGTTTAATTTCGATACAATTTATTTCACAAATTATAAGTTCGATTACTGAATAAAAGGTTACGCTTCGTTACACCAAAAATAAAGACACACGTCATAAACTGGCTCCCGACACCGATTCTACAGCATTGAAATTCACACTCCAAAAGTTGACAACAAACTATTGTGTTTATTTAGCGTGGAGGCCCCGACTTGCCTCCACGGAATCCAGAACGCGATTGATATTGCCACCGAAGCGACAGAATTACCAAAAAGTTCATCCATCGATTCAGTGACCATATAAGGTAAGATTCTCTTTAGCATGTGGTCCAACAAGAAAGGGGTGAAACACACACGATGATTGCCTCTGCTGCTCATCGTGTGTGTCCACAAGTATGCGGACCTTGGATCGATCAAATCTACTAGGTTGCAGCTTGTGCCAGTATCTCATCAAAGGGGTTGAAGTATTTGCACGATCAGCGTCTGCGTAAAGCATTTATGCTGATCGTGCACATGTTGGTGGCATCTCCACGTAGTCGAATTCCCGATGGTAATTTTTCCATTTTGAGAACTCGACTTGCTTGGGCGATCAGCCATATACCTTCATGTATTTGTCGGTCGGATGAGCGATCGATGTAGACATGTATGTAATAGGGAAAGATAAAACACTTCCTGCATGTGTGCAGCTGGCGCGTAGGGGTATATCTCGTCGATATAGTTCGAGCAATGTTGGTTGCTAGGTGATGCAACCAAATTGCCTTAATGTGTGGAAGATACCTGTTACATGATGGAAATCGATCCGAGACATGTTCAATGGATTGGTCCGGTTCATGTTGGTTGCGTGGTGATGGAACCAAATTGCCCATAAGGAACATGCCTGTTTGGTGCTGATGGATTTAGCATCAGCAAATATTGTGATTTTATGCGCTTTAAGGCTTTATGGATCAACTATAAACAGGTGAGTACTTGCTTTTCAGGTTTGTATGCCCTAGGTGGGAGTTTTTATATGGGGTAATGGGAAGATGATTGGTGGCGTTCTAGGGAACCGCCACAGAGGTATCTAAGGATACTGTGGACAGGGTTAGTTCAAATGTTCTCGAACTACTTGAATGGAGGGGTGGTGGGAAAGAAATTATACAAGACCGGTAGGTCTTGAGTACGGTAGTAAACGGAGATTACGTCTTTGGAGTCTGATAATCTGCGTTTTGGTCGGTGTGTATATATAAAAAACTGGCGACTGACCTTGTCTGTGCCTCAGCCAGTCTATTGTGTGTTCCATCCTTGCCAAGGGGAGTGCTAACCCGCTCTCCTTCAAAATAACACACTGCCTCTGAACTAAAAAAAAAAAAAAAAAAAAAAGAAGGAGCGGCACGAGGCCGACTTAAGCGAGACACGGACCAATGTGTCGTCCATCTTGTCTATGGTTCTGGTCATCTTGCGATAACCAGAATCACCCACATCAGTGAGGATGCTCGGCTCCGTCTCAAAATTATTGTTGAAAAATTGAAAAAGAAAGGGGGGGGGGTTGTCTAAGGATACTGTGGACAGGGTTAGTTCAAATGTTCTCGAATTACTAGGATGGCGGGATGGTGGGAAGGAAATTATACAAGACCGGTAGGTCTTGAGTACGGTAGTAAACGGAGATTACGTCTTTGGAGTCTGATAATCTGCGCTTTGGTCGATGTGTATATATAAAAAATTGGCGACTGACCCTGTCTGTGCCTCAGCCTCTCTATTGTGTGTTCCATCCTTGCCAAGGGGAGTGCTAACCTGCTCTCCTTCAAAATAACACACTGCCTCTGAACTAAAAAAAAAGCAGCAATACAGTGGGAAAGGAACGATACCGTGGTCAGTACCAAATTGACCACCATCCGGTGTAGACGTGTCCACAATCGACAGATGATAGTTGCTCAACGGAACTTCGTAAAAAGTGAAGTGTATGTAAAATTATTATTAAATTATGGTTAAATTATTATTTTTAAATTAAACCGCGTTGCACATCTTAAATGAGTACGGGTTCGCTTGGGACTTCCCTGCACCCAAAATAATTAAAAAACAATTAGTGCCGATACACGACATGCGAAGTGTTCCTGTTTGTGTATGTTCACAGTATAATAAATAAACTCTTGAACGTCATTTTCTATTTGTCACTCGCGCAATACAAAAAAAAAACAAAAAAAAAAGTGAACACGTGGTCCATAATATGGACATAGATCTAATGGATGCCGAAATGGTGCTTCGGAGAAGGCAAAATACAAATCCAAATCTAAAGGCTAAACGCCATAAAGCCAATAAAAACAAGTATACAGACACGTTGAGTGACAACAACGACGACGAAGACAGCGCCCATGGTGCCCAGTAGTCAGGGGCTGGAAACCAATTCCAAGAACTAGATGTCAACGAAACAAATGCAGGCGCCAGCAATCAATCGAGGTCCTAAACAGACTCACCCATGAGATTAGTCTTAAAAAACAAGAACTGGATAAAAAAAATGGAAGAAGTTCCTAAACTAAAAAACAATTTGAGCCAGAATGAGAGGAAAACGAAGAAGATACAACAACAACAGCAACACACGAAGACAAAGGCAACACGACAAACTAAGGAAACTCAACAGCAGGAATCACACCAACAACAACAGCAGCAACCACATCAACAGCAGGAACCATCTCAGTAGGTGCCAGACAAGCTATTCCACCTGAAAACAATGTGTTCCCAAAGGACGCATAGCTAAACTCATTATTCTATGCAGACAATGCATAATTGAGTTTAGCTACCTTTTTGCCATACGGTAACTCCATTCCTCTAACCCATGAGATTTCCACCGGAAATTGCTATTCATGTTGGTTAGCAACAACCAAGTCGAACCAAACGACGCGGTTGCATCATCATCCAATGGCTTGGGTAATTACCGAATTCCTTAGCGTGTTTCCCACGGTAATATTTCCATAGCCGATGTAGCGCCATCTTGACTTCCCCCAGTCACTCTATTCGCTGGGGATCAATGATCTCTTTTTACAGGTGAACAGCTACAAAACATTTTCCTTTCCTTCCCATTTTTATCTTCCCCGGGTTCATTGCACTCTGAGATCACCACAGACATCGCACTAGGTCAGTGGGGTATCCTCAGAGGCTGCATTGGTACAAGCACAACTAGCTAAGTCAACCCCGAAGTTATTGCGCTCTCTCTTTTGTTCTTTTCATCCTTCGCATGCCCAGCGACTGTCGAATGAAGATGCAAGTATATATTCACCTCGCTCAGACATGCAAATGAATGGATTCATGAGAGAGCGCAATTATGATTGGCTAATAGCCGTGCAAAGCCCATACTCCAATTTTCATCCCTAATTCCAATTAGCCACATCCCAACCAGAGTCGAGCATTAACCTACTTCGTGTGCGCACACACGTTTTATTCTGAACGAGTTTTACGAGCAAGTCGAAGTTTACACTCGGTTGTACGAGGCGGTAAAATCAATTTTCATCGAAGTGAAGTTTGTTGCAATTAATAAACAATTCTGATAGAACAAAGTTATGTGAGCATACTATTAACATTAAAATTCAGTACCTGGCTGACTTTCAAACAGACAATTTGTCTCACAGTTTTGCTCGTGCTATTTATCTTAATCAACCGTTATTTTCACAATTTAATTATCATTATCTTGTTTTCCGCATACAAAAATTTGAACAAGTGTTATAACCGTTAAGTTATGGCCCCTGGGCCACGTGTGTTAAACGAAATTAAGCGCAAACGGTTGCGTTACAACCCCGTTACTGGAGGCCAAACTCCTCTCGATAAACTTTCAAAAGTGAACAATAAAGTGCTAGAAAAATCTAAAATGTGTTCAAACACTAACTTTTTTCAACCACTTCAAAGTCTGATGGTGTCGTAGTGTACAACCACGAAAATTCCTAGAATTAGCAATAAGGTGTATTGGTTACCTGTTACCGGTTACCAGTTCTTGTGGTTTTACTCCGAATTTGCCCTTCGGCGACCAATTAATCCACATTCAAGGAAAATGTAATAAGAGCTTAGAAACATATATGTTCGCTACTTATGTTTTCTTATTTATAAAACGATTAGTGTAGGTGTCTGGGATTAGTGACGAATCCGCTGAGAAATCTTCTTTTGGTACTCCTGGTGACGATGGTTGTGATGTTGATGATTTCGCTGATCTCGGTGCTTTTTCAGTATCCACAATCAATTAAGCGTTTAACTTATTGATTGCTCCTGGGTTTCGTGCAAGAGGGGCCACTTCCTGATGACCCTTTCTTCTCTTCTCTCACAACAAACATGACTTTTATTGAAATAAAAACTCTTTAAAACAAACTGTTAAGTAGTTACACGGTTTAATATTCTTAGGTTTTCGAAACTTTCGTTGGATGATACTTCTCTTCCGCGGCTTTTTTTTCTACCTTCAACTGTCTTTCCTTTCAATCACCGTATTCCAAAAAAAATTGTTCTGTTTCACAACTGTGAACAACGGAACCATCACATACCGAATTTCAACATCCTCCTGTCTCTCTCATTTCGCTCTCCATTCACGTCCACTTCGAAAAACAAATTCGAACTCGAAGAACTGCACGATCCACACCCGAATCAGGGTGGGTTCAGAAACTCACTTCAGGATCATGCAATTCTTCCACCACCTTACCATCATACTATGTTGAAACAAAGTATTAAATTCAATTATTATTATTATTATTAAATGTAAATTATTAAATGATGGTGGTGGCCGACGTACGTAACACACCTCCCCCCCGCACAAGACTGCGTGCCATTCTTAGGAGAGGAATGTCACGCCGGAGAGTGGACGGCGGAGAGCAAACAAACAAACAATTAACAAACCAACCAATAGATAAATAGACAAATAAATAAACATGCCTAGGTGTTAAGGTTAGTAAGGATTTTCTATATATTTAGTACTACTTATACATTAGGGTTAGTGAAACAAAATAAATAATGCTTAAGTGCTAATGTTAGTGCGTTTTAGGCTACCTATATACTAGGGTTAGTAAAAAAATAAATAAATAAATAACACTTAATAGGGGAACACTAACTACACAGATTCCCATCTATCGCGGCGGGCCCGACACTGAAACGATGGACCGACCGAAAGCTCGACCGCCCACACGATCCGGTTAGGACCACCTCGCTAAGGCGAGGCGATCCCCTCTCGTTCAACCTCCGAAATGTCACCCGGCCGGCAAAAGCGTCCCGCTCCTATATATTTACTTTGATCCTCCTCTTTTGGACTCGGTACTTGCCTCGGTCCATGGGTTGGTAGATCGGGGGGTTTGTCCCGTTTCGACGGCAAAACCTACCATCACCCGACATTATAGTGCGCTTTCGCACTTTCATATATGCGATCCAACCCCCAGCACTGGGGTTTGCCTCTGCAGTCTTCGCTGGGACTGCGCCTGCAGCATTAGGCCTGGCCTTAAAGACTTTTCGTCAGACTCTCAAGATGGTATCCCTCGACGAAGGTCCTTTACAAGGACGAAGATTCCGGAGGGTAACCAGAGTCTGGCCAGCTAGGATCAGGGGCTCCAAGTTATAGGAAGGCTTATCCTTCCCTTATTTGTTCGTTTATATAGAATGTTGTCTATAACTATATTACCAACGTCCGCTGTTCGGGGTTCATCCGGATGACCCCGTGGGTAGCACGTGGTTGAACAGCTTTTCGCAGCCCTCCCCTGTATGGGTAGGGTCTCCGGGCGAGTACCTGCCGCAGTATCGACCTTAACAGGTCCCTTTGGCACGTCTCCCCGTTTGGCTGCCACACGCTCAACCCTTCCCGTCCCATAGTTGACAAATTGAATGGAGAATGGCACGGGATTTACGGTCGTTCGGGGAAAAACCAAACAACCACCCGGCCCGTCTACCTTACAATTCCGAGACAGGAAGTCGTACCCCAACAATCCGTCTTCCTCCAAACCCGGCAAGGAGTCTACTATTTGGAAACTGCAGGGAATCTCATGGTGCAACTTGAAATTCCCAGTGCAGCATCCCCTCGACTTGCCTTTGACAAACAGCGCTTGGAGCGTTGTAGATTTATGCACATCCATGCCAAATCTAGGATGGAGTGCCTTCAGCTTCAACAGGCTGATCTCAGCGCCGGTGTCCACGATTAGGCGCGTAGGGTTCCTACGGCCAATGTCTAGAGGGAGAGCGACAATCGGGACTCGAGTCGGCGAAAACTGAGAACAGCTGGAGCTGGTTTTCGTTTCTAGTGCGGTCGGGTAGGATCTTGCCGACCCGACCTTGGGGAGTTTCCCGAACTCTCCCATTTCGCCTTATGTCGACACTCTGCCGCCTTGTGAGGTTGTCGACCGCAAAACTCGCACAATGTTCCGCTCCTCCGTTCAGAAATATTCCGCTCGGGAGTCCCACTGGACTCCGAACTAGCAGAACTGGAGCTATTCTTTCTGCCCACTTTGGGCCCAATGCGCCGGGGCTGCCATTCCCGGCTCCCCGCGCTGCCTGATGCGGCATCATGCCTCGCATCCGTCTTTGAGGATTTCGAATCCATGGAGTCAGGTCGCTTACCGCCACCGCTCGACACGGACGATCGTCGCCCATCATCTCCATCCACCTTCCGAGAATCCCTACTTTTCGCGCTATTATTACCGGCGCCTCGATTTCGCCGACGCTGCCTCCGACGCCCTCTGCGCCTATTTCTCGCGCTTGCCCCAGTCTCCACACGGGTGTCTTGTTCTCGGCTCGCAACAGGTGCTGTTCCGGCGTGCCGCTTATGGGGAGAACTCTGGGAATGCTGTTGTTTTTCCCACCTTTGCCTGTATTCGCACCCGCGCAAGCTATGACCCTGTCGGCCACAAAACTCGCAACAGCACCGGACGCTGAATACTCTGGGGCCCGATGTCGCCGGCTCGCCGCCCGTAGACGGGGGCTGCGGCTCTGGTAGGGCTCTCCGCTGATACTGTGGTCGCTGATAAGGCGGTTCCTGCCGTGCGAATCCGCCCTGCTGACCTCTACCCCTGTATGTGGTCTGGGGACCGCGCGTCCTCGTCGGACGGTCCGGGCAGTCCACTATATCGTGGCCATACCGCCAACACTCGCGACAGAAGGGAGTGTTTCGTCTTTGTAGACACTCGTCGTACACGTGACCCCTCAGATTGCAAAAATTGCATATTGTCTGGGATTCCAGGGGGTGCGCCGATCGACCAACCGGATCCCTGAACGGATTGTCCAGACCCGATCGATCTCCAGGCACATGCGCCCCTTGAGCCAAACCCTGCGACCCTTCACTCCGACTCGAGGAAGACACGGTATTTGACCACGCTCCCTCGCCAGAGGAGGCCGGAGCATAGGCACCAGCATCTCGTCTATAATTGAGAGGCCCGTACGACTGCTCCCGAACGAAACTATCCTCCTCTCGTCGACGACTATCAGGCTCTTCGGCCGGCAACACGAATGACACCGCCCGGGGATTTAAGTTCGATAAAACCGGCGCCGGCGCCGCGGTGTAATCCCTAGAAGTGGAGGATGAACTTTCCAAAAGGGTCGAGCAACTTCCCGGTCCTATCTCTAATGTTTCTGACGCTGTCGGCCGCGCATCCACAAACAGGTCGTCCTGCCTCAGCATTTCCCTTCGAGCTCGCTCAAATCCGGTTAGGTGGTCCACCAGGCTACGAAAAGGGACATTACCCAACGTGAGGAGGAAGTGCTTTAGTCCTTCCTCCCTCAGACCCCTTACCAACACCGGTTTGGCCATGCCCTCAAGCTGGCTGGCGAAGACGGACCTACCCTGGCGACCATAAAAGCGCTCAGCTGCCTCCTCGCACCGTACCACGGCCCGCTTCACTCGGGAAACAAAGCCTGTGGCATCCTCGGAAGGAAGTTGTCGCATTTTGGAAAGTTGTGCACACAACTCCTCATACGACACCCGGGGTTCGTAGGCCTCTCTAAGACGCTGTTCCGCTTCAAGGAATGTCGTGGGTGGTCTCTCCTCGAACATCCGATAGGCCTCGCCGCTCAGCCTAGAGGGCAGCCACCGGAGGAAGGTATGTTCCTCCTCCACCGCCAGCCCATCCAAGGTCGTTCTACAGCCCTTGAGAAACGAAGAGAGTCTCTCGGCCGTATCCGGTCCTTCCTGTCCCGAAAACATGGGGACCGCCTTCGACACAAGGTCGAAAACCCTATCTGTGCCCAGCATGGTCCGTACAGGACATGGTTGTGGGCCCAGTTTAAAATACGAGGGCATCGGCGTGTCCTCCATGCTCCCGACAGGCTGTTTACCGACGGTGGGAGGGGGGCGCGTTGGCGATCGTTCGTCCACAAACTCGTCCCGCGAATCGTGGAATGCCTCCGGATCCACCTCGTCAACCGGCGGCTCGGGAAATGCCTCGGGTCGTGCCCGGGCAGGGGTGCCCTCTCGGACATCTCTTTGACGCTGCCTAGTCTGCATTTATAGGACCTTTTTCCAAACCTAAGATTCACGATCCCAAGATCAAAATCGGAAACTCAACAAACCCTACGGCAAACAGTAAAGCCGGGAAACACAGTCTAACTCCGAGCTCTAACAAAAACACAACAACAAACACAACCCGTCCAACGAGAGAATCAACTCGAACGCGACAGAACCAATCCGTACACGAGCCGTCCGGATATCGGACACAAGCCCAAAATGTCTGTTCCGAACAACGTTCTATTTCGATATTTTCCGACTGCTAAAGATCGCACACGAGTCGAGGGGGCGCGAAAAACAACAAGGAATACGACTTCTAGAACAGGCAACAAACACTCCCAAAGGGGGACTACCACTCTATTCGCAGCCGCAAAACTGCAGACCGCGCGAAAGACCGCACAACACAAATGACCACTACACCATACGAGAAGAGAGAGAGAGAAAGGGGGAAGCAAATATAACAACCACTTTTTGGTCACCTTTGTAACACAACAAAAAAAACAAACGAAATCCAAACGCGCAGCCGAAAAGGAAGAAAAGCAGAATCACATTAAAAAATTTAAAAGATCGATTAAGGACAACAATAAATAATAATAAATAATTTAAATATCACAGTTTTTAACTGGGGAGAAAAAAAAAAACGTCACCCAAAATGAACAATTAAATTAGGTAATAAATAATAGATAGAATAATAAATAAGAAATTAAACGCAATAATACAGAATCAATAATTGACATCAAACAACCGCTTACTACTAAAACCAAAACAATTCTACTAACATTTGGTGTACAATTTCAAAACTTCAAATTATCTCCCCGATCAAACCATTTAATAAATTAAAACAAACAAAGATTTTTCCTCTTGCTGCTTTTACGCCGGTCTCTGCTCACGACCGCATGGCTACCTCCAATACCGCACAACCGCTACCAATCTGCCAAAGCCCTTTGTTCTTGTTGAAACGAGGTAATGCTTGTATAGCTGGTCACAGGTTTACAACTATTGCTTTAATAAAAACATCATTCGCCAAACCTGCCGTGGTGTCTCGGAAAGGTTTGTCCGCAGCGCTAGTTTGTCGTAGTGTACAACCACGAAAATTCCTAGAATTAGCAATAAGGTGTATTGGTTACCTGTTACCGGTTACCAGTTCTTGTGGTTTTACTCCGAATTTGCCCTTCGGCGACCAATTAATCCACATTCAAGGAAAATGTAATAAGAGCTTAGAAACATATATGTTCGCTACTTATGTTTTCTTATTTATAAAACGATTAGTGTAGGTGTCTGGGATTAGTGACGAATCCGCTGAGAAATCTTCTTTTGGTACTCCTGGTGACGATGGTTGTGATGTTGATGATTTCGCTGATCTCGGTGCTTTTTCAGTATCCACAATCAATTAAGCGTTTAACTTATTGATTGCTCCTGGGTTTCGTGCAAGAGGGGCCACTTCCTGATGACCCTTTCTTCTCTTCTCTCACAACAAACATGACTTTTATTGAAATAAAAACTCTTTAAAACAAACTGTTAAGTAGTTACACTGTTTAATATTCTTAGGTTTTCGAAACTTTCGTTGGATGATACTTCTCTTCCGCGGCTTTTTTTTCTACCTTCAACTGTCTTTCCTTTCAATCACCGTATTCCAAAAAAAATTGTTCTGTTTCACAACTGTGAACAACGGAACCATCACATACCGAATTTCAACATCCTCCTGTCTCTCTCATTTCGCTCTCCATTCACGTCCACTTCGAAAAACAAATTCGAACTCGAAGAACTGCACGATCCACACCCGAATCAGGGTGGGTTCAGAAACTCACTTCAGGATCATGCAATTCTTCCACCACCTTACCATCATACTATGTTGAAACAAAGTATTAAATTCAATTATTATTATTATTATTAAATGTAAATTATTAAATGATGGTGGTGGCCGACGTACGTAACAATGGAAGACTCTCCTGAAATGGATCCGACCAATGACGAACAGTGCGCAGAACTTCCTAAAGAAACCGTTCCGCCAATTGTGGTGTTAAAAACAACTAGTGCTAAAGTGCGTGATATTTTGAGCAACATTAAGATAGACAAATACTTAATTAAAAACATTTCGCTTGGGCAAAAAATATGTGCCCCAACAATGCACATATATAACAAAATCAGAACCGAACTCTTACGGTTAAAATGTGAGTTTTTTACCCACTCGCGTAAGGAAAATCGTCCATTAAAGGTAGTGTTATCCGGATTAGACCTAATTAGCAACGATATAGTGAAAAATGAACTAATTGCACTCGGGATAAAGTGCCTAGATGTTAAAACCATCACATTAAATTCGTCAACAAAAGCCCTGTACAAACACTACTTGTACATCGTCTATATTCAACGCGGTACTGTTAAATTAAAAGAACTAAAACGGAACTACTCCACCTTCTTCAAAACCATCGTTCGCTGGGACTTTAAAAAACATAATCCAGGTAAGGTCACACAATGTCACAATTGCCAGCTTTACGGTCACGGCTCGATGCATTGTCATATAAATAGCTTCTGTGCAATCTGTTCGGGAAACCATAAAACATCAGACTGCAAAACGAATGAGGTCATCAAGTGTGCAAATTGTAGTGGGCCACATAAATCCACCGATCCAGAATGCATAAGCCGAAAGCAGTACATAGACATTCGGCGCAAATTATCCCCACGCGGACGTGGTACAGGAAATACAACGTTCCTACAGCCTCCGAGTGACAAACAGCAGCCAGTGCCCGACCGATTATCCATGGATAATTTTCCTCCACTTCCCCGATCTGTGTGTCAACCTTCACTTCCTTCATCCACCTGGGCTTCTGGCCTCCATCAAACCCAGCAACCTTCCAACAGTGATACGACGCACACGAAGAAAAATCCGTCAGAAACTTTAACTAATGATAACTTGTTCTCATTTAGCGAGATAAACTCTCTTCTTAATGAAGTTGTAACCAAGCTTAGTGCTAGTCAAACTAAAGCTGACCAATTTAACGTCATTACTTCATTAGCTATTAAGTACATATACTCGGAAAAAACATGTTAAGAAACTCTCTTAACATCATAACTTGGAATGCGAGAAGCATCAAAAACAAAAAGCATGCATTTTTTAGTTTCTTGATAAATTTCAATATTGACATTGCACTTGTTTCAGAAACCTGGCTCAAACAAGACATTTCTTTCTCACATCAAAATTACATATGTTATCGCCTAGACAGGGTACATGCTAGTGGTGGAGGTGTCGCCATTGTTGTGAAAAAATGTATAGAACATTTCTTGCGTCCTTCATTGCACCTTAAGTTAATTGAGGAAATTAGTATAGATGTAACATTAAGTGATAACTCCAAGGTGAGTCTTTTTTCGGTCTATTTCCCTGGTGGAAATAGAAACATTGAGAAATCTACTTACTTTAAGCGGGATCTGCAAAAATTGTATAGAGTCAACACTCGAAACAAGGTAATTATTGGTGGTGATCTAAACTGCAGACATCAGTCGTGGAATTGTCTTAGGGCAAACTGCTGGGGTAACATTTTACTAGATGTTACTGAATCCAGCCCAAGTTTTTCCATATTTTATCCACTTCTCCCTACCTATATCCCAGCGAGCGCTAACAAGAACCCCTCAACTCTTTATCTATATATCACTAATATTCCAAATTACTGCACAGTGCCATTAACTCTAAATGCGTTAAGTTCAGACCACCTTCCGATCAGCCTCACAGTGAATCATACAGTAGTTGTAAATCGTACAAGTTTATACCACAATTATTCCGCCGCCAACTGGAATTGTTATAAATCATATATAAACACGAACTTGGTTCTAGGTGATACCACCCTAAATTCTATAACCTGCAGCGAGCACATTGATATCCTATGTAACAATTTCGTTTCTGTCATCAATAGAGCGGCCGATCTTATTATTATTATTATTATTTATTGGCCTGTAGGAACCCAGAAGTTCATGACCTCACCGACTCGGCTTCGCCATCCTTCCCTGTCCTGGGCACTCTCCTTCCACGCTTCACCATTCGATCCGATCTCCTCAAGGTCAAACCTAACATTGTCCTCCCATCTCCGTCGCGGCCGTCCTACCGGCCTCTTTCCCGTTGGTCTACCGTCAAGAATTCTATGCACGGTCCTATCGTTCCCCATTCGCGCCACGTGTCCGGCCCATCTTAATCTTCGCGACTTGATTACTCTCACTATTGTAGGTTTGCGATATAGTTCTTCCAATTCGTGGTTATGGAGTCTCCTCCATTGTCCTGCCTCCTCGTCATATTTACCTCCAAAGATGCCTCTCAAAACTTTATTCTCGAATAGACGGAATTTGTTTTCTTCCCGTTTTGTGAGAGCCCATGTTTCGCATCCATATAGAACAATTGGCATGATTATGGTTCTATAGACACGGAGCTTTATGTTACGTGATAGCAGTCTGGATTTCAGCAGTTTACTGACTGCGTGCCAACTCGCGTTGCCGGAATGCAGTCTCTTGTTAATTTCCTTCGACATTTCGTTACTGGCCATCAGTATCGTTCCCAGATATTTAAATTCTTTAACTTTTTCAAAGATCTTACCTCTGACGTTTATATGTGTTCTCTGAGACCCACCTGCTCTCGCCGTAATCATGTATTTTGTTTTGTCTTCATTTATTTCTAGGCCCACCTCTTCTGCCGTTTGCATGATGATTTCACAGTTTTTACTAACAGTCTCTAGATTATCGCCCAGAACGGCGATGTCATCCGCATATGCGAGCACTTGTGTGACCCCGTTCAGGGATGATCCGGCCATGTTGTCGTCTTGTACCTTTCTGATGACATACTCGAGCACAAGGTTAAAGAGACACGGTGATAGACCATCTCCCTGCTTTAGTCCGTCCCGGATTTCAAACGGTTCTGAGAGGTGGTTTTCTATTCTAACTCGCCCTTTGTTTTCGTTCATGCAAATTTGAATGAGCGCGGCATATTTTTTTGGGACTCCCAGCTCAACTAGAATATGGTAGAGTCTCTGCCTTGCGACTGAGTCGTAGGCTTTTTTGAAGTCAACGAACAGTTGGTGAACCGTCTCTCCGTATTCCCACTTCTTTTCCAGCAGTTGTCTTATTGTGAACATTTGGTCGCTTGTTGACCGGTTCCTACGGAATCCACATTGGTAGTCTCCCAGTATCTCTTCTGCGTAAGGTGTGATTGTCGCCAGAATGACATTTGTTAATATTTTGTATGCGGTTGGGAGCAATGATATTCCTCTGTAGTTTTCACAGTCAGATCTGTCGCCTTTTTTGAAAATGGGGATGACTATTGAGGTTTTCCATTCTTCCGGAGTGACTTCCTTATCCCATATTGTTTGGATGAGCTGGTGGATCTTTCGAGCGGTTGCCTCTCCTCCATGCTTCACAAGCTCTGCCGGTATGCAGTCGACTCCGGGAGCCTTGTTGATTTTCAATCGATTTATTGCGTCTACAACTTCGTTGAGAGACGGCTCTGGGATCTGAGGCTCAGCTGTATGTACGCTTGGTACATTTATCTGTGGTTGATGGGTGCGTACATTGAGCAGGTTTTCAAAGTACTGCTTCCATCTTGTCACGACATTGTTTGTTTCTGTGACCAGACAGCCGTTTGCGTCTCGAATTATTTTGGCTCTTCCTCGGTAGCCATTTCTAATTGAATTTATGCCGACATACATACCCCTGATGTTCTTTGCCCTAGAATTTTCTAGGATTTTTTCGATCCTAGTCTTCTCCCATTCGCGTTTTTTGCGTTTGAAGAGCCTCATTGTCTCTCTCCGAATTGTCGCGTATCTTTCTGCGTTGACTTCATCAATCTTTCTAAGTGGATCACTCTGAGGCGTTTACGTTCTTCGATCTTCGCCCTGCACTCATCGTCAAACCAAGGTTTGGACTTAATTGTTTTCTTAAATCCTAATACCTTTTGGGCTGTTAGTTTGATTGTGTCTCTGATCGATGTCCATTTAGTGTTCACACTATTAGCTTCCTCTTCCTCACTGCTCACATTCTCTAGAATGCTAAATCTATTCGTTAGCTCGTCTTGATATTCAGCCCTTTTGCGTAGGTCTTTCAGTTTATCAGTGTCGAACTTTTTGCTTGTCTCCCGTGACTGCCCATGTGGGATTGCTGCGAGGCGACTCCTGATTTTGCCAATCACTAGAAGATGATCGGAGTCGCAATCTGCTCCTCTATATGCTCTTACGTCAAGGATATTCGAGTGGTGTCTTTTGTCTATGAGGAAGTGGTCTATTTGGTTACGCGTTACGCCGTCGGGTGATATCCATGTGGCTTTATGAATTTCCTTGTGCTTGAACATCGTGCTTTTTACTGACAGATCTTTTGACGCTGCGAATGTGATAATTCGAATTCCATTATCATTTGACACGTCGTGTAGGCTTTCTTTACCTATAGTTGGTTGGAAGATATCTTCCTTTCCAATTTTCGCATTGAGGTCCCCGAGGAGTATTTTAACATCGAATGATGAGATCCCATGAAATACATCCTCTAGGGTCTCGTAGAACGTGTCCTTCGTTTCTTCGTCCGCAGATTCTGTTGGGGCGTGTACGTTTATAAATACATAATTGTACCATCGGCCCTGTATTTTTAGCACAGACATTCGGTCATTAATGAATTGCACATCTTTTACATGGGGCGTAATCTTCTTGCTTATGATGAAGCCAGTTCCGAGGTTATGTGTATCGGTACCTCCACACACCAGTGTAAACCCGTTGGTTTCGATTACTTGATGTGGGAGTCGAACTTTCTGGAGCGCGACGATGTCCATTTTATATTGTTTCGCGTTTTCTACGACCGTCTGTATCGCGCCTGGTTTATATAACGTTCGAACATTCCACGTCCCGACGCGTATATCCCGCTTTTTCCGTTTTTCCCTACGTCTTCTTTTTGCCGAGTCGGTGTTTTCCTGATGATTTGTTCCCTTATGGTAGTGTTGGCTCATCACACCTACGCCTACCGGGTTTTTTGTGAGATTGTTTTTTGTGTATTGATCATTCATTTCATTGGATCACTCTGGGGTTTCAAATGGTCCGCCATATCAGAGCCCCTCTTTGATATGGTAAGGTCTGCTTACTGCTCTGATTCGACCCGGTGTCAGAGAGGCGCCGTTATAATACAGCCGGTATACCCCTGGCTGCAAACCATCCAATGGGCACGGTGACGCGTAACACCCTGGATTAGGGGCGGTAGATCTTTGTGTGTTACTCCTCGCTAGCCTGTCTGACATGGGTGGCCCTACTGGAAGCGTATGCTTCCGCCAGCATAGCCTGAGCGCTTCATCGTAGTTTAAGCCCCCGCACCACGTCAAGGTTTCTACCAAGCGGGGGAGCGGCCGATCTTGCGATACCTAAATGTTCCACTGCTCCAGTTGATAAGGCACCGCTTCCTGAAAATATCTTACATCTGATTAGGCTACGAAACTCTGAAAGAAGAAAATGGCTGCGTTATAGAATCGATTGTTTTCTAGTTAATGTTAAAGTCTTAAATTATATCATTAAAAACGAAATCTCAACATATAGGAACAAGTGTTGGAATAAACACCTTTCCTCTCTTGACAAAGCAAGCAAACCGTTCTGGAAAATATCAAAAATTATGAAAAAGAGACGGTCAAGTATTCCTCCATTTAAAGTTCACCCCAAGTTGTTTATTTCTTCAGTGGAGAAATCGAACCTACTTGCTAACACGTTTAGTAAGAACCACTCCATATCTATGCATCCAAGCGACGCGTATACTGAAGCTGAAGTTGCTAACACTATCCATGTACTTTCTCAAACACCAGCTGAAAGTACTTACGCAACTAATATCAGCAAAGTTAAAGAATTGATAAAAAATTCGAAATCAAAAAAGGCTGCGGGTCCCGATAATATTAACAACATACTGCAAGTAACTATTTAACGTTCATTTTCAACGCTTGTCTTAAGAATTGTTATTTTCCGGCCCGTTGGAAAACAGCAAAAGTAATACCTATCCCGAAACCCGGCAAACCGAAGAACAGCCCCAAAAGCTACAGACCTATTAGTCTACTTAGCTGTCTAAGTAAGCTCTTAGAAAAAACCATTAAGGAAAGGATTGATCGTTTTGTGGAAGACAATAACATCTTACCAAACTTTCAGTTCGGTTTCCGTGGTGGTCACAACACAATCCACCAAGTCTTGCGCATTAAAAACCACATAGCTGGTAAATTCATCGACAAGGAGTCAACGGGACTTGTTCTTCTAGACATCGAAAAAGCCTTTGATGCGGTATGGCCCGATGCCTTGATTTATAAGCTACTAAAACTTAAGCTGCCAATACCGCTTATCAAAATTATCCAGAGCTTTCTTCGTTCGAGAAAATATGTTGTGAGTTTAGGAACCGACATATCCTCTACTCAGGAAATCCACTATGGTGTACCCAAAGGCTCGGTCCTTGGTCCCATATTATTCACATTGTTTGTCGCAGATTTACCATGTCTAGGTGAAAACATTCAGGTAGCTATGTTTGCCGATGATACTGCCATTTTCTCTTCGGGTGCCTTATTCACTAATGTCTACAACTCTTTGCAAGCAGCTCTTGACAAACTAGCAGTATATTACAGGAAATGGAAAATAAAAATAAATGGTAATAAAACACAAGCTGTCTGGTTTTCGAGATGTAGGAAACACTGCTACCTACCAAATGGCACTAAACTCAGTATGTGTGCAGTTGATATTGATTGGTCCGAAAACTGTAGATATCTAGGTATTATTCTAGATAAAAAACGTATCTTTCAAAAACACATCACTACCACAATTGACAAAATAAACAAAGTCGTAAGAGTTATGTATCCATTAGTGTGTAGAAAAGCAAAGCTTAGCATCGAAAATAAAATTATAATATTTTAAACCATTTTTCAAGCGATACTCCTGTACGGGGCCCCTGTATGGTGTAATTGAGCTCGCACACACAAAATAAAATTGCAAAGGTGTCAAAATAAAATATTGAAAATGTTGCTGAATTTGCCATGGCATTATTCGACACATGAACTACATGAAAACGCCAACGTTAAACCGGTAGAGTTCCTCATTGACAAAATCAATCGAAACTTCTTCGTCAATTGTTCTTTTTCTGACAATGTTCTCGTTTCCCGTCTTGCGTTATCCTAAATCAGTTCATACGTACTCTGTCTATGGAAATTATATCGAGGTCATTACTATACAAAATAACCGGAAGCTCGTGCAATATTAGTCTTAAGATTCAAATAAGGGTTTTTTATTGTAGTTTTCCCTCAATTTATTATTTGTTATTCATTAAAATTGTGCTATTGTCGTTATATAGATTTAAGATAATAGTTGTAAAGGAATTGCTATCCTAAATCTCTTAAGTACTAGTTGTAAAATATACCATAAATCTAATTATCTACCTAATTAAAATTGAATTGAATTGAATTGAACATTAAAATTCCAATTCAAGACAATTGTTGTTCACCAGTATTCATCATCATCATCGGCACTACAACCGGGATCTGGTCTTGGCCTTATTTAACAAATCTCTCCACCGGTCCCGATTTCAAGCCGATGTCATCCAGTTTAGCGCTCCCAGGCTCTGGGCGTCCTGGTCTACGCCATCCCTCCATCGCAGACAAGGTCTGCCGTGCTGTCTCCTTCCATACATCCTGCCACAAAGGGCTATCCGGGCAGGCTCCTCTTCGCTCATTCGAGCTAGGTGTCCCGCCCACCGGAGTCTACCGAGCTTGGTTTTTCTTACAACATTAGCTTCAAGGTAGATTGCGTACAACTCATGGTTGTAGCGTCTCCAATCGTCCTCCCTCACATACGGGGCCAACAATTCTCCTTAAGACCTTTCTCTCGAACGCGGCCAAGAGTTCAGAGTGCTTTTTATTAAGCACCCAGGTCTCGGATCCATACATGAGTACTGGTAAGACCATGGTCTTGTACAGTAGTAGCTTGGATGTTCTGGATAAATTTCGGGATTTAAAGAGCCTTGATAGACCATAGTAGGCTTTGTTGGATTTAATCAGCCGTTCGCGTATTTCATTCAAAAATAAAATGAAATACAGAAAGTGATCCTGTGGAATTACCCATATGTTTGTATTCATTCTTCTTCCTGTGAACAATTTTTCGGCGGACAAGTGTAGGGGATTGAGTGAACCCAGTGCCCGTGTATGGTACAATACTTTTTACCCCCACATCTATATTAGTTACATGGAAACAAAGGATCTCATAAAATTGGGTGAGTTGACATTGTTGTATATATTGTTTACAACATTTAATATTTTGTTATTGTGATATGAAGTTCTCGGGGAATACTCCTCCGAGGTTATTAATTTAATGATATTGTAGGTTATAATATTATTGATTTGTTTTTCTTACCTCTTTTTGATGAGTCCACGATTGAAAAGAAGTTTTAAGTTTGGTATTTTGTTTAATTATTTTATTTATTTATTTTAAAGTTTTCTTGTGACCGTTACTTTGGCCTCTGGATCCCAACTGATCATGAATCCAAAATGTACTGCCCTTTTATATTCTGTGGCAACAGAGATTTGTTAAAAATATTACTTAAAAATTCCAAGAAGCACAAACAAGATTTTGTGTGCTTCAATTGGAATAGAATTCTCGGAAGTGCATAAGAATTTACTTGAATAAATTCCCGGAAGGAGAAATCATGAAATGCATTTAGAATTAGGCATTTCATAATTTCAATGGTTATAGGGAGTTGAATCAATGCACGACAAATGGACTTTCGTTTAAATTTAACGTGAATATGATTCAATTGGATTGGGATTACTTGGAAATTGAATCAATGTGCGACAAATTAACTTTTGGTTTAACTTGTCGCTCATATGATTCAATATGGAATTTGGATTGGGATTATAGGTGGGAGTAGTGATTTAGGATCACTACAATATTCACCTGTTAGTTCTGGTCTTATCCACGCCTCCAGTCAAGGGGAACTAGGTACTCGTTCTCAGTTCTAGTTTTACCTGCGCAGCTTTCCTTCCGTAGTGCGTTCTTCCTCTCAGTGGTTTAGTAGGCGACAGAACTCTTCCGCCCACTTGGTTTATAGTCAAATACACCTTTTGATGTTACATATGTTAATTTATTTTTTGCTTAAGGCTGGGAATAACCATCCCGGTATACTCTTAGTTGATAGTTTATTCTCACTTTTATTAACTCTAATCTATTCAAAACAAAAGGCCCGCTGTACTTATGCGAGGGCCGCAACCGTTTGCTTGATTGATTAGTTCTGCCCTCTTGTTCACTTGCAACCACCCTTTTAAACCTGTTTTATTGGTGAGGAAGTGCAGGCCATGCCTGTCTCATTTTGAGGCTAATTGCCTGGCACGAGTCACTCGCATTTCTTAATTATCATTAACGCTCACTTGGCCCTGCCCACGGTGCAACGGCATCGGTTTAAACATTCATTCAATTTGTAGTGGCAATGACCGTACCAATTGCAGTGCATTGCTCTACGTACAAATCGTATCGTTCAAATCGTATCATTCGATCGATTTGCGTTTCGTTGGTGTGTATGTCCTCTCGCAGAACTCAGCATTTTGATTGACGCTTAATTATATCATCGCCAATAGCCTATGAAAACACCGACCGTCTCATATAACTTGTATGACACTTGTTTTCGGGCATGAAGCAAAAAATATGCATTCGAAATATGAGACCGTGTAGCTCCGCGACCAGGCGCTCGCTTGGTTAAGCAGAATGCATTTAGCGAGTGGCCTTGGGGAATGGGTCAAGCGTTTGATTACAATGATACAAGATAAGTGTTTTAGCTTTGAAAGATAGACACAGCGAGTAATGAATGAATGAATGAGTAATTATCGCAACGTATGCGATATGAAATTGGCACAAGACTAATGACCTTGCCCGGAAAAAACAAATCATTATGGAAAATTTAACAAGCCTCAGGACTTGCTAAATAAGGCCAAGACCGGTCCCCGGTTGTAGTGCCGATGATGATGATGATAATGTGATATGAATATTAATAGCCTGTGGGAAAAAAGGCGGCAGTTAATTGTTTGTGTATTGCTTTGTGCGCAATATAATTGTTAGATGTGAGGATGTTTGAGAGGGGTTGTGTAGCGAGGTGTAACAACATGCAAAACTGTTAAAACAAAAAGTATAAATAATTTTAAGATAAGTTTAAATGTGATGATTTAGAAGGCTATCATCATCATCTTCATCATCATCATCATCATCATCATCATCGGCACTACAACCGGGATCCGGTCTTGGCCTTATTTAGCAAGTCTCGAGGCTTGTTAAATTGTCCATAATAATTTATTTTTACGGCCAAGGTTATTAGCCTTGCACCGAAATTTAGAAGGCTATAGCAAAATCAAATCGCCATTGGGGAAATCGAGAAAAACACGTGCACCCCGAAATCAGAGAAAACTGTCTCCATGCTGCTCAAAGTAATTGATCCTTTCTTTACTCCCGAAGCGGTGCTCGAAGAACTAAAACGCTTCTCGTTCCTAAATCTTAATTTAATATGTGACGAACACGTTCTTTAGACATCTGCATAGCCTCTGCTATCTCTCTCACTTTAATTTGGCGGTCGTCTAGCGCCGTTTGGTGAACGATGTCAGTTGTCGCAGTTTTTGGACATCCCGAACGTTCATCGTCTCTCAAGCTTTCACGGCCACGTTTAAATTCAGCTGCCCAAAATTTCACTGTGGTAAATGATGGTGCAGAGTCCCCATACAAAGAGTCCAACCCATCTTCGATTTGCATAGGTGTATTGCACATGTCCATATATCGGTTATAAGGGTGAAAAGGTCTCCCGTGGGCCGCCTACCACGGACTCCGTATTGACGATCATTCAGAAGTCCCTTACACTTCAAATATTTAAATAACTTGGCGTTGATGACCTTTCCCATTCCTTTAGACAAGATAGACAATAATGCTATCGGCCGGTAATTTTGTGGGAAACACTTTTTTCCCCTCTTTGGGATGGGCTGAACTTGAGCGATTTTCCGGCAGACAGGAAAGGTCCTTCGTTCATAAGATAAGCGAAAGAGTCTGCCAAGAACCGGCGATAGTTCTTAAGGAATAGTGCTGGTATTCCGTCCGGCCGGTCACCCTCCTACAGTCCAATCCACGTAGAATGCGTTGAGTAGTACGTGGGCGGAACCTGACATCCCGTATCGAAGACCGTACGGCGCGATCACAGATGGCTCCAAAAGACCGCCATCGAGGTTTGAATTCGCGGAAAATATATTCGTGAACAGATTAGCTTTATCTGTTGAATTTGTGACTAACGTCCCGCTACTCGTAACTAACGGGGGGAAAGAGGCGGAAGCGAAGACGCAGACGTGAAGACGCAGACTCCAACCTTCAAGCGGAATGTCGGTCTGGATGGCATTCCCCCAATCCTCTTGAAAAGATGTTCCTCTTCACTCTCTAAACCACTCCGGAAACTCTTCCATTTGTCTTATTCTTCTGGCCGTTTCCCAAATAGATGGAAGTCAGCGAATATTCAGCCAATTCCCAAAAAGGGTGTCAAATCATCCATTTCTTCTTATCGGCACTAACTTCTATTCTCTCGAAGGTAATGGAATCACTGATTAATCGTCAACTTTCGAAATATCTGGAATCAAATGGCTTCGTTAATGACCGCCAATATGGCATTCATTGCCTTACCGAAAAGTGGAGCCATTCCATCCACTAGTTCGGAGAAAGCATGGTTGTTGCATTGGATACCTCGAAAGCCTTCGACAGAGTTTGGCATCCAGCCCTTTTATCAAAATTACATTCATATCGAGTGAACAATTCCCTGATCCAATGGATAAAAGACTATCTTTCTGGCCGTTCAATCCAAGTGGTTCTTGATGGTGTCAAATCTGCCTCCCATCAAATTAGTGAAGGTGTTCCCCAGGGATCGGTACTCTCACCCAATCTCTTCCTCATCTTTATGAATGATCTCTTGTCAATTACTCACAACCCAATCCACTCGTTTGCCGATGATAGTGTGGAGGTATAGGGGTTTGGGGTGCCGGCACGGGTGCTGGTTCACTGCTACTCCCCCAACGTATGCTGCTGTATACCTTTCACAAAATTGAGGGAAAATAAAACGCACTAGATGTTGTTTTTAATAAATGTTTCTTTATTAGGTACCACTAGTTTTCATAGGACAAAATTGTTATTTAGTCTGGTGCATTAGGCACTTAAATTAACTCTAATCGTGGCAGTCAATCACCAATGAATACTTTTGGAGAAAAGACATGAAAATTGTACAGCAATGATTTTCACTAATTTTCACAGGAACAACCACAACGGTAAGGATTTTGTTTTTATTATAACCGCTCAGTTTTTTTAATTTGTTTGTTTGTATCCGTTCGAGGGAATACGTATAAAATCGCGCCGTACTCGTCCACTCGGTTAATTGAAAAAGCGACACTCGATTTGGGTGTGGGTAAACGGTTTGTTTTCGTGCGCACGCGATGGGGGTTGTAAAGCGACTCTTCTTTAAAAAGATGTCCGACCGCTGTGGTGGTTGAAACGCGACTCGTAATTAAAATGACTCGCGCAAAGTCAGCCATCCGCTAAGTTAAGGGTGGGTTTTCGTTTCTTTGCGAGAAACATGAAGATTCTCTTGCGGTGACCAATCAGAGAGGATCTCCCTGAATTGATCACGGCGAGGATGCGTGATCGCTCGTGTTCCCAAGCAATGGGCAAACAAAAACGAAAGGCAAGAAAAGGGGAATTGGTACTAGGGGCATCATAATGGAAGGTTTGCAGTTGCGCAAATAGGTAGCAAGCCATTAGAGCAACTTGTGCCACTAGCAATTAGGATACTCGCACAACGATGATTGTACGCCGTACTGCTGCCGGTGGCCTATGTCGTATTCTTGTGTGCATGTATACATGCTGCAGAATTTGTTTTTCGGCTGTTAGACACGCGATGCGTGGACTGGTTTTGTCGGTAAGACAAAAGCTGGTGGTGACTGTAAATAAGTCAGGGAAATGTGCTGCGCACGTGTGTGGCAGGGTAAGCCAGCTAACAAGGGGCGCCGATTGGTTTCCCGATGTATCTTGCATGTTGGTGATTCTTTTCAGGGAATTGTGGTGATGCAACATATGTGCGAACGATATTTCGTTGTGGGGGAATTTGGATGATGCCCTATAGTGATGCAGTAAATCCATGAACGGGGTTTGCTTCCAGGGAGGTTCTGGAAATGCGTTGAATGCATGTTATGTGGGGAACCTGGGGGGGGGGGGGGTGTTTGCAGGTAACTGCAGGTAACGTAAGGAGTTGGGGCTGTCATTGCGGGTAGAATTGTAGGTGGACCCGTGTGCAAGAATTGTAGGTGAAATTATGGTTAGGATTGTGGGTTGGTTCTCAGGGTGATATAGAGAACCCCCACAGTAGCACGTTGAGTTTCTCATACTCATACGAACATTCCAGGCCAAACTCTTCGAACGTCAATACCAATCAGCAGGTTATGCTTAATACACTGAATTCCGACCTCAACAAGATATATCTAACCGAGTAGAGTTCGATGCCTTAAAAACTCAGTGTCTCTTGTCGTCAAAGGCGAACCCCAAAGTAAATATACTGTCGATGAATGGCACTTCCATCGACGAAGCCAAGGAACTATCAATCCTCGGCACTCGAATTAATTCGGCTCTTGATTGAAGCGACCACATTTTTGAAGCTGCGAAAAGTGGGGCCAAATGCATGGGGTTCCTTAAGAGATGCAAAGATACTTCACTCCATCCAACCTGGCCACTATTTACAAGGCGTATATTCATCCCAAAAATGGAGTTCAACTCCCATATTTGCTCAGGCTCATCTAAAATTGCACTACACGTGCGCGATAGGGTGCAAAAACGAGCAGTGAAACTTATTGAGAACCCAGCTGTGAATCGATCAATTCCGTCGTTATAACATAGGCGCAACGTATCTTGTCTATCTTCAAAAGATACCTCTGGACCGATCCAGAGGCATGCCGGGTTTTTACCGACTAAAACCTCCTCCCGCCAGCCTCATATTCCCGTTGATCCCCGCGGAACTTTCTTTTAGATATTCCATCGCGGGGCGGGGCGGAGTTTACATGTTACTCCGCTCGTTGCGTCGCAACTGCTGCACCATTTCACAGAGAATACTATTTGTTACGGACCATGTCGATTTTGAACTCAGCATGTATTATACTACTCTAGCCGGCGTAACTGTCCGTCTCATATGTCTCTCCAAAATCGTTCGTGCGGTCTCGAATCTCACGCACTCTGTGAGTACGTGTTCCGCATTTTCTATTTTGCCTTCGGAATACAAGCAGTATGGGTGATTCACATGCTTATACTTGTGCAAGTACTGCCGAAAGCATCCATGTCCTGATATTAGCTGAGTCAGGTGGTAACTCAGCTCGCCATGTTTTCTTTTCACCTATGTTTCTATATCAGGTATCATGGTGTGAGTCCATCATCCTTTGGTGGAAGAATCCCTCCTTCGCACAGTGGGACGAGTCTATGGGGAAATCGGCAAAATTAATATTTCTGGTTTTAGTAACTAAAATATGAATATTTTGCATTTAATCTCTTTTTACATTTGATATCTATGCAACGACCTAAAAAAAGGTATCAACCTGCAAAAATGGCCTGTCCAGCTTCTTAAAAAAAAAAAGAGTTAAGCAGCGAACTTTATTTTTAAACTCAAAATTTATTTTCTAAGCTTGCGCATGTTTTTTCAAGCTTTATTTAAAAATTTAAGTATGTTACAATTTTAAAGTTTAATAAACTTCAAAACATTAATATAAAAAAATTATGTATAGGAATAATAATTTAAATTGAAATAACAAATATGTGCATATGTATGTTAATTATTAATGGCTATCGCTCTCCGATGATGATGTTCCGCCTATATCGGCCAAGTCTATTGGTAGCGTAAAACTTTCTGCACCATTTCGAAGTAGATAATGTTCAATATGTGGATCTATTTTAGGCATATATGAGCTTTTGAATCTTATATTTGAAATGAGAGGATCCGAAGTAATTAATAAATGATTCATTAAATCAGTTATTGAATCTATTCTAGAGCACTTTCGACTGTGACCTAGTCTGGCCTTTCGAATTTCCTTATGCCTAGCTTCTAAAGCTTCTTCTGAAAGGGCACCTATAGGCAAATCGAAAAATGAAATTATGTCCTTTGCATGAACAAGAAGCTTGTGAACGTTGCTAGGCATGTAGTACCAGCTGTATTTGAAAAGATACATAGTTTTAGTATCTTCCAATAGCTTCGCGAATCTTTCGACATTGATTTCACGACCAGTTGCAATCGTTCTTAATATTATTCCGAAATTGCTTATGAGTTCCTTGTCAATTCCTGTAATGTCTGAACTCAATTCAGGATTTGCGAAAAAGCGTCGAGCCGTGTTTCCGTCATTGCTGGTTCCGTATCCTGGTTTAGGGATATCGACAAGTAATCCTATTTTGAGCCTAAAATTTTCTTGAAACTCTTTTTTTCTTTCCGCAAATCCAGTTTTATTTTCTTGACCACGTATTTGCCAAGTTTTAAAAGGCAATCTATAGGAGATGTGCAGCAAGCATTCGAAACATCTGATCCAACAATGTAAAGATGAAAGGCCAAATTTATAATTATCTGTGTTTGACGTCCGGTTTTCTACAGAAGGTAGATTCATTTGGGAAGGTTTGGCTCCGCAGATAAAACAATTTTGAGCAGCATTAGTTCCACTTAAGGTATTTATTGCACTGCCATCAAGCATTGTCATAAGCATAGTAAAATTGATGTTAATGTTTCTGCCGTCAATACTGACTTCGGAGTGTTGAAGATGTGCAATGAATTCTTCCATGTGGCTTTGTTCAGACAGAATAAGAGTACTATCCTCTTTCTGGAATACTAATTTCATAGGTCTACAGAAATAGGTTGACCCTGGCCGGAAGTTTATCCAAACTTCTTTGCCATTTATGTTATCCACTAATTTAAGTCACACGAAAGCAGTAACGAACAAGAAACTATCCGTATGCTCACTGTTTAAAAATGTTTGTTTGTAGTTGCTGTGCCCGGAGCTGCCATCAAAGCCCCACTTGCATACAAGGTTGAATGAATTACTTGTGTCCAAAGATGGAAGATTTTCTTTAACTATATCGACAATGCTTTTTGCAGTTTTATTTAAAAGCGATTGGAAGTTAACTTCCGCAAATGTTTCCGACGCAACAGCAATTTCGGGTAATAGATCAGATTTATATTTTTTCAATTTATAGTAACTGCGAAAACAGTCTTTGTGAAGGCCATTTACAACAGATCGTAGAAGAGCGTATTTTCTCTTAGACAAATCCAAATCTAAATACAATGCTAGCGTTTGTTGCAGAGTTAACGTCTTATTCGATTTTTGAGGAGACTTTGAAAACCGATTTGAAATGTTAGCAGCATAGCTTAGTTCTTCTGAACTGTGCTGCGTAGCTAATTCATAACCCGTGGTTTTTTCGTGCGTTCACTGCAGTCCTCAAATCTTTTTGACGGTCTACCTCTGCTCGTGCCTGATGTATTTAAACTATTTTTATTTCTCCAATGAGTTAAAATATTTGCTGGCAATGTCAAATTAAGGTTTAGCCAGCTTTCATTAACTTGCATAAATTTATTTCGCTTTCTTTGGCAATTTTCCCATTTTCTCTTTAATGTCAAACAAAAATATTTGGAAACTCTTTGAATTTTAGGTTCAATATTTTCATCTGACCCTTCTAGACCCAGTAATTCACTTATTTTTTCAGCAACAGCAATTATCTTCACTGGCTTGTCACTCTCAATCCATCTTTGGAAAAGGTCACCGTTTTTGATTGATGGAGTTAAGCCTACAAAAACGTCAAAAAATTGCAGAAGCGCAAATTTGCGTAAAATTTCGCCTATGGATATGATCAATAGACACATAGAACATCACAAAACATCAAAAATCTCAAAATTTTAAATATTCCAATTAGACTTGCACTTCAAACGTCAATACATAAAAATACGAAACAAACACATTTTTCTATATAGTAAAATATGATTTTCCATACCTTGATCACTATTATTTATCATGATGTAGTTTTTATTTATCATCATCATCATCGGCACTACAACCGGGGTCCGGTCTTGGCCTTATTTAGCAAGTCCTAAGGCTTGTTAAATTTTCCATAATGATTTATTTTTTCTGGGCAAGGTCATTAGTCTTGCGCCAGAGGCTCCCCGATGGGGAATCGAACCCCGGTCTCCCGGGTGACAGGCGGGTATGCTAACCACTATACTATCGATGATTTATACGTGTAATTAAAACTGACAATAAATTTAATTTATATCAAAAAACACTTGTAATTCAAGATTGCGAAAAAAATGTACTTAGTCAAAGTTTACCGCTCTGTAACGTTTGTACCAAATCACAATTCCAAATGATTACTTTGGATTTATAAAATATATATATTTATGATGCCTTTCCAATCACTAAAAAGTACCGCTAAAACTGTTGATTTTTTTATTTATTGCTATGGGTCGTCCCACTGTGCTTCGTTGCCATTCTCTTAGGCTTGAGAGCTCTAATTGTAACTGCATTCTCCGACGATTCTCTTGGGATACCTTATGCAATGCAGCGTTTTCCTTAGCTTCAATGTCACGTGGCCTCCTCCCGGCCAAAATATTTATAGCATCTTCGGATACCGTTCGGAATGCACAACATACTCTTAGACGTACGACTTATACTGTGCGGCTCCTGCCCATATGTGAGCTACATACATTATAATGGAGGTGTTGACACTGGTTATGAGTTTCCTTATGTGGGGCCGGGGTCCTCCAACATTGGGTAGCAGTCTCGCTAAAACCTTGCATACTCTTGCCGTTTTTTCACTCGTTTTCCTCAGGTGTTCCTTGAAGCTCAACCTGTTGCCGAGTATATCACCAAGATATTTAATATAGGGACTGGATCTGATTATTTGTCCTTCTATTTCCAATTTAAGGTGTTCAACTTTCTTGCGGCTGCTTATTAAAACTGCCTCCGTCTTATGTCCAGCTAGTTTCAGTCCGGCTATATCTAGCCAGCATTTAATGCCCTGGATTGCTTGGGAGCAAATATTCTCCAGGTCATCTAGATGTTTAGCTACGGCCACTATTGCCAAATCATCTGCGTACCCAATGATTCTAACCCCCTCCGGTACATTGACCCTGAGCACACCATCATACATTATATTCCATAACAGTGGACCTAATACAGATCCCTGAGGTACACCCGCTGTTATTTGATATTCCTGTGGTCCCTCATCTGTATTATACAGCAGTCTTCTATCCGAGAGTTAATTTGCTAGTATACGCACCAAGTAAGGTGAGACTTGTAGATCGCGCAGCGCTTCTAGAATCCGATTCCAATTCACCGAGTTAAACACAATTTTAACATCTAGCGTCACCACCGCGCAATATTTCTTTGTACCCCCTAGCCATCGTGCTTCAGCTATCGCATTGCGAGCGAAGTCGCACACCACAGATAGTGCCTTACCGGTTGATCTTCCTTTCCGGAATCCATACTGCGATTCAGAGAGCCCCGATGTCCCCTCAGTGAATTGTTCCAGGCGAGTGGCAATTACTCGCTCAAGCAGTTTTCCTGTCGTGTCAAACATGCACAACGGACGATAAGACGACGGCGCCTCTGGATTCTTGACTCCTTTTGAAATAAGCACAAGCCGCTGATTTTTCCATCGTTTGGGAAATTGTCCTGTTTGAAAGCAGGTTGTGAAGAGACTGCTGAAGACTTTCGGCTTTTTTGTTAAAGCAGTCTTCACTACACCGTTAGGAATACCATCCAGTCACGGGGTCTTGTTTTTTTTTTTGACAACCCTTGCAGCCAAGAGCACCTCTTCGAGGGTCACGGGAGGTATCTCTCTTTCAGTGATACTCCACTCCTCTTGCACTCTCAACACCTCATCACACTGTGGGAAGAGAACAGCAACGATTCTTGCCATGTCAGTTATGCTTTTTTGCATTTGACTACTGTTGTTCTGTAGTCTTTTCATGACTATCCTGTAGGCACTGCCCAATGGGTTGTTATTTAGTTCATCCCTTAGGGAGCAGAACGCGTCATATTTACTTTTGCGGATCACATTCCTTAACTCTGTCCGTTTGTTGACGAATTCCGCATGCAACTGTGGGTAAGTGTTACGGTTTCTTGCTCTTTGTTGTAAGCGTCTTAACCTGTGGCACTCCGATCGTACATGCGCGATTTCTGAGTTCCACCAATAGACTGGTTTGGTAGCCCCTGCTGGTTGTCTTTGTCGTGGTATAGAAGCATCACATGCTGTAGTTAGCCACTTCATGACTTTTCCAGCCTGCCTGTTCGCATCGGCCTCTGTGTCAAACTGTGCGATTTGGTCTTCCAGTATATAATCGAGCAGTTCCGCATCGAGGTCCTTCTCTTTCCACCCATTTTTTGGGCTCTCTTCGTCAATTTGTCAGTGATGAATCCCCTGTGCGGTAATATTTCGTACATCACGACTTGGTGGTCACTGTGGGTGTAGGTGTCCAAAACTCGCCACTCCATACTTCTTGCCAACATGGAGCTGGCAAATGTGATGTCGATTTTGGACCGGCTTCTCTCGTTAACGAAGGTGTCATCGATATCATCATTAAGCAACTCCACATCTAGGACTGCGAAAGCTTCAAGTAGTGCCTGGCCTCTACTGTTGGTCCTTGTGCTTCCCCATTCTACTTCCCAAGCGTTGAAATCTCCAGCAACTATAAGAGAGCTCTTATCTCTAGCTTCTTGTGTTATTCTGTCTAAAAACCATTTGAAATATTCTATTTCCCACCTTGGCGGAGCGTAACAACAGTAGAAATGAATTCCTCTGATCTTAGCATAGTCAATTCCTTCCAGCCGCTGGACACTTCTACATTCCATGGGTGAATTTCCAGTTGTCCAGGTGGCCGCTGTTCCGCTGCTGTCTTCCTCACATGTAATTCGAATTGAAAGTGGACTTCAGGCGCACAAATAAACATAGAGAGTCATTCTTTAGCCGAACCACACGAATGTGGAATACTCTACCTGATCATGAGTTTCCTCGTAGTCGTATTGTCCAGCTATTTAAGACCAATATACATCGATACCTCCTTTCCGTATCCACTTCCTCTCCCTCTGCTCGCACTGTGCTCTGACATTTAAGGGTACTCCAAAATTCCCTTTTGTGCGCGCATTTGTGTAAAAAAAAACAAAAATCTCAATCGGATAAACAATACGTGAAGGAACAATTGTCCTACATAAGTCGTTGATAGTGCCACCGTAGAAAACTTCACGCTAGTGCCAACAACAACCTAAGAAGGTTTCATCATAAACGGATGAGTACTTTAGGAGCGTATAAGGGACAAACAGATAGACATACATCCAATTTTATGTATATAGGTATATTTTTTCAATCTCATTTCAATATTTGAACTATCAAAATATGCTAAAAAACGGTTTTTCGAAATTTATAGAGGGTTTACTCCCTTCAAGTCATATATCTATTAAGTGGCCATAAGTTTATTGGAATTTCAGGGATACTGAGCAGCCAGAAACACTCAACAATAGCATTTTAGATAAAATATTTTTTATTCAATAGTTTTTATTTTGTGGTTGTGCAATACAGTATATTTTAACCATAAATACAATAAATTTTAGCACCTCTTTACAACTACATATTGCTTTCGATTGAGCGTAAAACTACAACAGGTTTTGTAAAACATCGCCTTTTAAAAATTGTATCAAAGTCCAAGCAGAAATGGGCCCGTTCTATTATTATCAACATTTTTAAAGTAACAAACTAAAACAGAAATATTCGTAGAATTCATTTAGTTCGAGTATTTTTAAAATTACAACGTTCTGTGGACCTTAAACGCTAACAGATCGCGAGGCACTCCTAGAAAATTGCGTTGTATGTTTGTTTTTTGTTTAATATACCAAGAATATCCACATAAATATGATCGTGAAGTATTGTACTTATAAACGAAGTTTAAGTAATGTACATTATGCGGTTAATTATTTGATTATAAAAACTATTAAATATTTTGGTGATCGGTCACACATTTAAACAACTATAGTATACACATATTTCTCTAAATGAAGCGTAATTATTTTCCAAAAATTGTGAGACATTAAAGGAATAGTAAAAAAATCGTGGATAACCAATTAAAACGTAATAAATATGAGAATAATGGCTTCCGACGAAGTTGACATTAAGAAGTTTTTTCAATATGTGTTAGTTGTGCAAAAAATTTAAATTGTTATCCAATATCATTGTCTCTTTTTTTAACTTAATAGCATGCGACGAAGTTGACATCTACAAATCATTTCAATACTTATTAGTAGTTTCATCATCATCATCATCGGCACTACAACCGGGACCCGGTCTTGGCCTTATTTACTAAGTCTCTCCTCCGGTATCCGGACCATATCTGAAACTTGTTAAATTGTCGATAATAATTTGTTTTCCGGACAGGGTCATTAGTAGTATACAAAATTTAAATTCGTATCCAATTTCATTGTCTCTTTTTTAATTTATTACCAACATGTTTCATACAGAAACGCTAGATATTGTAAACATGGCCATTTAAATTTCAATGAAACATTTCAAATTTCATTTTCCACCTTACACTAATATGTAAAAAAAAAAATAATTCTTTATATGAATACAAATTATATAGCACCAAAAGTTCGAACAGCATTCGAAAATTCACAAATTGTTAGAAATAAGGAATAAATACCAATTCACTTTTGTTGCAAAACGCAACATGATCCACCCAAAACATAAACGTATCACGTAAATTTCAATTTCATTTACGTAATCACCTAAAATTCGATTACGGAAGTCCTTGTGCAAAAGCCAATATGACACGCCTTCGACCGACCTTATTGCCGTCGGCAAAATACTTTCAATGTCGACCAAGGCGGAGACCGAAGGAACGTCTGAAGCAAACGGAGAAAATTATGATCCGAACATTCACATGGCTTCTACAAGCAACAGCCAATAGAAGGGGCGGCTCAGATTAAGATCAGCGAGAGAGATACGTGATGGAGCGTAATCTTAAAGGGATTGCAAGTCAATAGCCGAGCTTTATCAAGGCCATCGTGAAACTGGTGTTTCTTTAGTCTTTAGCAGGCGAGTTGCAGTAAAAATTCGTCGTCGTGGATTCAACATTTTCCCAGTCAGTCATCACAAACGTCTTCCTCGAATGCGCTCAAATAACGCCTTGCAATTTGTATGATGTATATATGAAAAACTCCTCGATAGTATAGTGGTTAGTATACCCGCCTGTCACCCGGGAGACCGGGGTTCGGTTCCCCGTCGGGGAGCCCCTGGCGCAAGACTAATGACCTTGCCCAGAAAAAATAAATCATTATGGAAAATTTAACAAGCCCCAGGACTTACTAAATAAGGCCAAGACCAGTTCCTGGTTGTAGTGCCGATGATGATGATATATGAAAAACATTTGCATAATTATTAGTTAGTGAATAAAGAAAATATTATATGGACAGTTGGCTTTTTCACTTCATCGCAATTTAGCATTTAACCTTAATGTCTTTGGAGTTTATAGTCATTAAGAAAGTTCGAAACAGTTTTCCAGATAATCAGTGCACTAAAAATTCAAACTTTGTGATTTCCGAAAGCTATTTTCGAGGGATGGGAGCGAACATACAGGGCAAAGTCTCTGATTGCTTTCAACCCGGCGAAGGCCAGGACGATCCTTGTCCCTGTTCAATCCAAGTTAACATGTAGTCTCCACGTGACACCCCTGGGTATCTACTTTGGCACCCGCCAAGTAGTGAACCAATGCATGCAGCGACATCCTAAAAAGGGTTGGCGCAAGGCTAAAACCATGCCCGTAAAAATGAATTATTATGACAAATTTAACAAGCCTTGGATATGGACCGGATACACGACGACGACAACGGAAACGAAAAGGGCTAAACGATTTAAGAATTTTTTCATGGAACTGTTACACCTCGCTACACAACCTTTCTCTCAAACATCCATACATATACACGACCAATTTACTGCCGCCGACAATTAATACTCAACCAGTTAATTAACGTTCCTTCCCACATGCGATTAATACTCAATCTATCTCAATCCAATTGATCAGTTAACGTTTCTTCCCACATGCAATTAATACTCCGATCGCACATGTTGCGACTCTTATTCCAACACTTATTAATTGCCCACCTATGACGCGTACTCGTTCTCCAAAGCTGCACGTATCTCGGGTATCACCAATTCGCATTCACATAATACACAAAAGCAACCCAACCACAGCAAATGAACATACCGTCTCTATGACACATTCTGGTTCCTCAAGGCTACACGCCAGATGTCCACAAAACGAACTTTACACCGGGCACCCAGGCATTCTGTCGCACGGGCTCACATTACAAATTGCTTCCTCTGCTTCATAACCGAAAACAGGTGTCACACAAGCAATTAACAATTAAATTGCTGAGATCTGCGAAAAGCAACGAATGCAGTTTGATCGAACAATGGATTGTATGTGGGCCATTGTGTTGTCACATGCAAACCCCAATTAAGTAGTTGGATGTGATTTAACTGGGACAACCAAATAAGAACGATTATTGAGAAATACGAACGGCTCGGGCTAGGCAAAGTAGGTCACACATTCTGGTTGAGGAAAATGCATCGACTGCATTCCCTCACCAACTTCGGTATATAAAGAGTGGTTGCAGATGGGACTTTTGCAGTGCGGTGTAGAGTAAAAACCAAACAAGAAGTCTGCGGCCCTCCATAAGAACAGCGGGTCTTCTTGTTTTTAAATAAAAGAATAAAATTGTTAATCAAAAGTATTCAGGGATGGATATTCCCAGTTTTAAAATAAAGTTATAGTTAAGATGTGAACATCTTGTTTAACTCATAATCCAAGTAAAAGGAAGCCAGCCACCTGCAGGAGCCGCAGATAAGGGGGAAAAACCTTGCTTAACTAATAAAAGGAAGCCAGCCATCTGAAGAACAGCAGCCAAGAGACCCACTGTAAGTAACTCCAAATATTCATAATAACAAAATATTAAGTGTTGTAAATTATAAATACAACAGAACGTCCGCCCACTATACAGAGCTTGAGCTGCACAGCAGCTAGCCGACGGCCTGTCCGAATATAAGGCTGGCGTAACAGCATTACAAGAAATAAGATGGACGGGGAGTGGTGTTATTCAAAGAAATGAGTATGACATTTATTACAGCTGTTATGCAGAACACCATGCGCTCGGGGTAGGCTTTCTCTTCAGTCAAAATCTGAAGCCTGCCATCATCGGCTTTAATGCAATAAATGAAAGGCTATGCACTCTTCGCGTGCGAGGCAAGTTTAAGAACATAAGCCTCATAAACGTTCACGGACCTACAGAGGAGTCCCCTGACGACGAAAAAGAAGAATACTATGAGAACGTCGAACGGGCCCTCAATGCCTGCCCAAGATACGATGTGAAAATCGTTCTTGGGGATTTGAATGCAAAAATAGGTCGGGAACGGTTTTCAGGCACTACGCAGGCTCCCATAGTTTGCATGACACTAATGACAATGGACTACGAGTCATCGAATTGGCAGCATCGAAAAACTTGGTCGTTGCAAGTACCAGGTTTCCGCGTAAAGATATTATAGCGTTTGGGATGATAGTGAAGAACGTGAGATTCGAACTGACGCTGTGACAGTTAGAATCACCAAAAATTGAACCAAAGCGCAACCCGAATCCGATTTCTAAACTCAAGTATATTCAACTGATGTGAATTGTTATGTTATCGCTATGGTATACGTCTCTGATGCATTTTCTTATTCGATTTTCTTTCAGTGTTCTTCACTATATACTTGCGTATTGTGTGTGTATCTGTTACAAACGCCACAATATCCAGAAAGCCACATGGGTATCAACTGATGGAGCCACTCGCAACCAAATTGACCACGTGTTGATAGATCGCCGCCACTCCTCGACCCTGAGGAGGGTACGAACTTCCCGAGGTGCTAACGTCGACTCGGATCACTATCTTGTTGGTATAGTTTTCCGAGCGCGGATTGCCTTACGGAAACGTATTGCATCGGTGCATCAGATTCGAATCAATACGGCTGCCTTACGCAATGAGAATGCCAGTAACACCTCTGGTCATGCGCTAAAAATCGCCCTCGAAGAGCTCGACGGAGGGAGAGTAAGTACTGGAGCCAGAATGCCCGGCGTAGAAGAGAAATGGACACACCTTAAGAATACTGTCATTAGCACTGACAACTTCATCTTAGGCAGTAGACGTAGAGATCGGAGCGACTGGTTTGATGATGAGTGCAAACTAGCGACTGAACGTCAGAACGCTGCATACCGGGCAATGCAGCAGTCTCATAGGACGCGGGTACGCGAGGAGAAATACAAAGAGCTCAGAAGATCTGAAAAAATGCTTCACAGACAAAAGAAAAGTGCCTGGGGAAAAAAACCTTGTCTGTGAAATGGAGAAAAGTAGAGAGCGAGGTCCGCACCAGGCGCGGAAATTCTACCAAATAATCCGCAGTATGACACGATACACGCCACGCTGCACTTACTGCAAGGATAAATGGGGTAATCTGATCACCGACCCTCAAGGCATTCTGGACCGATGGGAAATGCACTTCAATGAGTTGCTAAATGGTCAGCTCACAGAAGAATTGGAGGCTTCACCAATCCAAAATCAAGGTCAAATGCTGCCGTTACCAACCATTGAGGAAACGTTAAAAGCCATAAGACAACTCAAATCAACTAAAGCCTCTGGAGCTGATGGCATACCAGTTGAGCTGATCAAACAAGGAGGGACAGCGTTACATCACGCAATTCATGAGATCGTGGTACACGTATGGGAGCAAGAGGAGATGCCGGAAGATTGGCGTCGTGGAATAATTTGCCCCATACATAAGAAGGGAGGTATCACAGTGTGCAGCAACTAAGGGGTATAACATTACTGAGTCCCGCCTATAAGATACCCTCCACTATCCTACAAGATCGGATAGCCCCATACGTTAAAGCCGTCATTGGTCAATATCAGTGTGGCTTCATCCCATGCAAATCACCGATTGATCAGATATTCACCCTTAGGCAGGCGATGGAACAATGACAGGAATTTAAGATTCGATTATATCATCTATTTATAGGCTTTACGGCCGCCTACGGCAGCATAGCCAGGGTAGAACTATATAATGCCATGAGAGAGTTCAGCATTCCAAACAAATTGATTGTAGGTTGACCATGACCAACGTAACTAGTCAAGTAAAAATAGGGGGATTGCTCTCCAAACCAATAAACATCTTTAATGGACTCCGACAAGGGGACGGTCTAGCCTGCCTCTTCTTCAACCTGGCGTTGGAGAAAGCAATCCGTGACTCTGGCGTCACAAATAGAGGGACCATTATCACCAAGTCCAGCCAGATGCGTGCCTACGCAGGTGACATCGACATCATTGGTAGATCCGATTCGGCTGTACAGGACTACTTCACCCAGATCGAACAGGCGGCACAAAAACGGAGACCACATTAATGAGGGAAAAACTAAGTACATGGTGGCAACTTCTGCGAAGAGAAGACCTAACATTGGTCAAACTATCAGGGTAGTGGAGCACGAATTTGAACTAGTGCAATCCTTTAACTACCTTGGGTCAATAGTATCAGCCGATAACAATATGGAAGAAGAAATACGCGAACGGCTGATCAATTCCAACAAGGCCTACTATGGTCTATCAAGGCTCTTTAAATCCCGAAAATTATCCAGAACATCCAAGCTACTACTGTACAAGACCATGGTCTTACCGGTACTCATGTATGGATCCGAGGCCTGGGTGCTCAATAAAAGGCACTCTGAACTCTTAGCGCGTTCGAGAGCAAGGTCTTAAGGACAATTGTTGGCCACGTATGTGAGGGAGAACGATTCCGGAGACGCTACAACCATGAGTTGTACGCAATGTACCTTGAAGCTAATGTTGTAAGAAAAATCAAGCTCGGTAGACTCCGGTGGGCGGGACACCTAACTCGAATGAGCGAAGAGGACCCTGCCCGGAAAGTTCTTTGTGGCAGGATGTATGGAAGGAGATAGTGCGGCAGACCTTGTCTGCGATGGAGGGATGGCGTAGACCAGGACGCCCAGACCCAGAGAGCGCCAAACTGGATAACATCGGCTCGAAATCAGGACCAGGGGAGAGATTTGTTAAATAACGCCAAGACCAGATTCCGGTTGTAGTGCCGATGATGATGATGATGATTTTCTTCGCGTCCTCACTTGATCTCAATTGTGGTCCTTCGAGTTTTTTTTTTTTTTGTGTTTCCGACGCGAAACATTATTGGTCTTTCGAGCGGGATCCGGAATCCTTACATTTTTGAACCTTAAGTTCGTTATTCAAGGACTATCAAGTACGTTCAATTGCGCGATTCAAATACCATGTCAGTATCAAGGTTGGTGTTTCTACTGGTGCTGTCGATATAACAAGTGTGTTTCTGCTCGAGTTGGCTGATGGAAGACCTGCAACTGATAGACAGGAGGATCGGAGTGTTCTGGAGCAATGTATAACGACAGAGTGTGGCATTCATAACTAATAATTAATTTAAACAAATCAAATAAATCAATACATAAACGACTTTTGTATTTAAATTATCTTGCGTATTGTTATTATACTAAAACGTCGGGCTTGTGTGTGTTGTACTATTCACGATGAGTAGAGGAAAATTGAGTAATTTTGATGCGGTGCAAACAATTGGCTCGAATTACAGAACGACCACAAGGCTTATTTAGCTCTAGGGGGTTCTAGTAAATCAGTTTACATGAATGAGGCGCGCTTGTCCAATTCGGAAAAATCCTTTGAAGAAACTCGAGGACTGCATCAGAAAATTGTTGCAGCTCCAGGTGAAGAGGCAAAGGTTAAGTACATGGATTCCTTAATGTTTCATAATTTGAAGGAGTTGTACTACATGTACTCCTCCGATTTACACAGCTAGCGACCACCGAATCCCCGAACCAGACACAACACTTCAAGCGTGGCATCTTAGGCTCCAGTGGTTGAATTTAAACTTCCCACGATAAAAATGCCAACCTTTTCAGGCTCGTATCAACTATGGCCTGGGTTTAAAAGCATTTTTGAAAGTTTCGTGGCAAAAAATTCATCTATTTCTGATGTCCAAAAGCTTCACTATCTGAAGGCGAATTTAAGTGGTGAGGCGAAAAGAATACTACGAAACACTGCTATCACCGATGGTAATTTTGAATCTGCTAGGGAAACTCTGATAAAACGGTATCAGAACTTAAGATGGCTAAAGGATAACCAATTTCGACTGGAGTTCGATCAACCAAAGCCCGGTCAAGAATCGTCCGATGGCATCAAAATCCTCTTATACACCATAAATAACGCAAAGCTGTCTCTAGAACATCTAGGAGTTCCTGTTAAATCTTGGGAAGATGTTTTCCATACCGTGCAGAAACTACCGCGTACTACTCGAGGTCAGTGGAAATCTCACGTAACGCGTTATGTTGACTATCCGACCAACAGCGTTCTAGAAGATTTCCTGGTGATGATGGCAAGAACCTTGGAGGTTATGGAACCATTCTCCTCAGATCTACCTCAACCGAAGGCAAGGAAGCACATATCGGGCACAGTTCGCTCATTCAACTCCGTGATTAGCAAATGTTCAATCTGTTAGGGGTCGCACTTCGTTAGGAATTGCTATAAATTCAAGGCAATGAATCCGAAGAAAATACAGGAAGTCGTTAGGAGGAACAAACTATTTTAACTGTCTTTCAAATGCACAAATTATGCACAATTGCACTAGCACGTTCACGTGTTTGACATGCAAAAACAAACATCATTCGTTACTGCACCGACTCTGCTAACGAAATGCATGTTCATGAACCACGTTCAACGGTGGCTAGCCAGTCACCACCTCAATCCACTTCCTTGTCCACTCAACACATTCAATTGGAAGTCTCAGAATCTCGCGTCCTCCACCAGGACTACCTCAGCACATAACACGTACATAGCAAAAAATCGTAAGGTACAAATGGTTCTTCTGGCTACTGCGCCAGTCAAGGTCTTCCCAACTGTTGGGCAACCGTTGCTGCTGTGAGCATTCCTCGATCCTGGATCGGAGACTTCTTTCATCTCCAAGTCTGTCGTACAACTGCTGAAACTAAAAATGGAAAGGAATCACGTCAACATCCGAAGCGTTGGAGAAACCAACAGGAGTGTGTCCGGGCATGCGTTTTCTCTCACTATACATCAAAATGTCAACAAGAATTTCAACATTCAACTGAAAGCTTTGGTACTACTCAAGCTTACATCCATGCTCCGAACGCCCAATATATCTGGTGCCAAGTGGAGTCATATCCAAAACATTCAACTTACGTACCCATCGTTCAATAAATCAGGCAAGATCGACATACTGCGACGTTATCTGGCAATTCTTCTGGAAGGTATTATCACCTGGGATCCCCATGGTTCAGCGGACAGAACTTGGCTGTGTGCTTTCGGGCGGCGTCCATTTCAAGGTCCCACCAACAATAACATCTCTCCATACACTACTGAAGATAATAACTTGGAAAATATTCTGCAGAAGTTTTGGGAACTTGAAGAAGTGCCGAAAAGAAAAATGCTTTCACCAGAAGAGGAACAATGTGAGACATATTTCTGTAGAGCTTTGTCAGCGGCAAGTGGACGGTAAATATATAGTTCAGCTATCATTTAAAGAAAGAATGCTCCCAGTGTTAGGGTTATCTCATCCAACAGCACAATCTTCAGCCCGTGCCCCTACTGGTGAGTAGATTATTCTTCCTACTATTTTCTTTTCTATTTATTGGCCTGTAGGAACCCGGAAGTTCATGAACTCGCCGACTCGACTCCGCCATCGTTCCCTGTCCTATGCGCTCTTCTTCCACGTTCGAGCATCCGATCTCCTCGAATTCAAACATTGTGCCCCATCTTCGTCGCAGCCGTCCTGTCGGTCTCTTTCCCGTTGGTTTACCGTCAAGAATTTTATGCACGGTACTATCGTTACCCATTCGCGCCACATACCCGGCCCATTTTAATCTTCGCGACTTGATTACTCTCATTATTGTAGGTCTGCGGTATAGCTCTTCCAATTCGTGGTTATAGAGTTTCCTCCATTGTCCTGCCTCCTCGTCATACTTACCGCCAAAGATACCCATTAAAACTGTATTCTCGAATACGCGAAATTAGTTTTCTACCCGTCGTGTGAGTGCCCATGTTTCGCATCCGTATGGAACAATCGGCATGATTGTGGTTCTATAGACACGGAGCTTTATATTACGTGATAGCAGTTTAGATTTCAGCAGTTTACTGACTGCATGCCAACTAACGTTGCCGGAGGATAGTCTTTTGTTAATTTCCTTCAACATTTCGTTACTGGTCTTCAGTATTGTTCCCAGATATTTGAACTCGTTAATATTTCAACTATCTTGCCTCTGCCGTTTATGTGTGTCCACCTGCTCTCGCCGTAATCATGTATTTTGTTTTGTCTTCATTTATTTCTAGGCCCACCTCTTCTGCCGCTTGCATGATGATTTCATTGTTTTTACTTACAGTATCTAGATTATCGCCCAAAACGGCGATGTCATCCGCATATGCGAGCACTTGTGTGACCCCGTTCAGGGATGATCCGGCCATGTTGGCATCTTGTACCTTTCTGATGACATACTCGAGGACAGAGACAAGAGACATGGTGAAAGGCCATTGTTACACGTCGCTTTACATCCCCTCTCAAACATTATAAAATTTGATTAATTTGATTCCATCATCCTTGCATCCAATACTCTCAAACAATCATCAAAGTATTCTGCATACAATGCAATACTCCCTTTTCAGCAATTGAAATTCGCATATGATCAATCCTCAAAGTATTTTGCATGCAACACATACAATTACAATTAGCATTCATTCAGAAGCAAAGCCTTCTTCACAGGCAATTCATTTATATCGCATACGTTGCGATAATTACCCATTCATGCCCACCTTCCAAAGCGAATTATCATATATCAATCAAACATTTGACCCACTCCCCAAGGCCACTGCATTCTGCTTCGTATTACAAAAATCAAGCGAGCACCTATCCGCGGACCTACATGGTTTCATATTGCAAATACATATTTTTTGCCGGGAAACAAGTGTGATACACGATATATGATCACAAACGGTGTTGTCAAAGGCCACCAACGACGAAGTGATTGAGCGTCGGAAAAGTGCTGAGTTCGACGAAGTAGCGAACACACCAGTGAGGCGAAATTAATCGTACGATTGGCACACGCGGGCAATTGGTTCTACGTATGAAACCAATTAAGTAATTGCTCAATTCTTTGTCGCTGCATTTTTAGCAGGGCAAATTAAACGATTATGGAATAATGCGCATGGCCTATGCCAGGCAAATAACCTCAGAATAGTTTACACGTTCTAGGTGAGGAAAATGCATCATCTGCATTAACTCACCAATAGTTTGGTATAAAAAGGGTGGTGCAAATGAGTTTCTTTGCATTATAGTGTAATAATCAAGCAAGAAGACTGTGGCCCTAGCGTTTGTACAGTGGGTCTTCTTGCTTTTTTAAAAGAAAGTCAAAGTGTTTAATAAATAAGGGATGAGCATTACCAGTTCATTTTAATAATAACGTTTAAAGTTAAAAATGATAAAGTCCTGTATTAATTAAAAGAAAAACCAAATCAAAGGAAGCCAGCCTTCCATGGAAGTCGCAGCAGAGGAGGATAAGGCCTTAATTAAGTAATAAGCCAAACCAAAAGGAAGGCCGCCGGGCGAAGTAAGTAACTCCAAATAAACAGAAATAAATGTTGTTAGAGCAATATACAGCATAAACATGATAACAAACAACCACTCTCCGATAACTAATTAATAAATGTTAGCATCTGGGGTTACGCTTAGATGTTATATTTTGACGCCCAACGTGGGGCCTAATAAAAGATAATATAACTAATTTACCCAAACATTATTCCTGATAACATAAAATATTAAATGATAATATCAGAGGTCACACTCTGGTGTTACACCATCTCCCTGTTTTAGTCCGTCCCGGATTTCAAATAGTTCGGAGGGATGGTTTTCTACTCTAACTCGCCCTTTGGTTTCGTTCATGCAGAGGGCGGTATATTTTTTCGGGATTCCCAGCTCAACTACAATATGATAGAGTCTTTGCCTTGGAATTGAGTCGTAGGCTTTTTTGAAGTCAACGAACAGTTAGTGAACCGTCTCTCCGTATTCCCATTTCTTTTTGAACACTTGCCTTATTGTGAACATTTGGTCGCTTGTTGACCGGTTCCTACGGAATCCACATTGGTAGTCTCCCAGTATTTCTTCTGCGTACGGTGGGATTCTTGCCAGTATGACTTCTTCCTACTAGCAACCTAAATACGCAAACTTTCGTGCTCAATCAAATGCCAGTTTTAGTTCAACAAAATATGCCGCAAGGGGTTCAACTTATTTTACTTCGTTTCTGGTGGGCATCAGCACATGCAACATCGACAATCTCAGCAGCAGTAAGTACATTTTAATGAAAATCATCATGATGATGATGTTGCTCCACAAACAATGACGACTATAGGTTCATCAAGTAAAGATTGGGTTCAACGACGAACAGGTAAGCTGTTTCAATTACTGTTGCTCATTGCCAACGGATAGTAAATCGAAGTTTTTATCTAACAACACCTCTTTAAAAAACACCCTATGTATAATACTGTGACGAGCTGGAATATTCTGGAAAATACTGGAAAACTGGAGACTATGAGCAAAAAGCAGCGAGAGAGAAAAACGATGTCTCCAGTGACAGAAGTGTCACTTTTGACAGAGGAGCGAAAAAGAAAAGAACGGTTGTCAAGAGCAGAAAAATAAAGATTTAATAGAAAATTGATTTCACGGCTTATCGTGTGTGAATAATTAATCCAGCGAACCCTAAGCTCACTACAATTGGTGTCAGAAGTGGGCTTAATTGAACAAATGTCTGTGAAAGTGTATTGTGACGATGTCAGATCGACATTTGGAGGATCTTCGCCTTCCTGAGTTGAAGAAGGAACTTGAGGACCGGAATCTGGATAGCAGAGGACAGAAGCAAATTCTTCGGCAGCGTCTGCAAGCAGCAATGGAGGAAGAGGGTATTGATGTCGACACATATGTTTTTACGATCGGGCCAGACTGCCCGGATGGAGAAAAAACAGCGAGTCAAGATTGTGCCAATGTAACGGAGAAGAGTTCGCCACAGTTGGACATTTCGGAGATGTTCAGGATGATGATGACAACAATGGACGCGCAAGCTGCAGATGTTAATGCAAAGTTGGATGCCCAAAATTCAAAATTCGACGCACAGGCTGCAGATCGAAATGCGAAACTGGATGCCCAAACGCAGTGGATGAAATGTAATTTTCAACACTTTGAGGAAGAAATTCAGTCCAAAATTCGAAAGGAAGTAGAAAATCTGGATCTAAAAAACGAAGCTGAATTTAAGAAAGTCACCGATGAAATAATGCGAATCGAGAAGAGACTTGAGTGCGTTGAGAGAAATAAGACATCGCCTAGCAATCAACATGACTACAAAGACACAAGGATGCAACCGCCAACCTTCGATGGACGCGACCCTTCTCCGTATTTATACGTCAGTTTGACGCCGCGGCCAATTATAATAAGTGGTCGGATGAGCAAAAGTCAACATCACTAATCTTGTCACTCGGCGGAGCGGCTGCAGAATTGCTACAAACCATACCAGCAGAGAAGCAAACAGACTTCCAAGCGGTAAGAGATGGCCTAGAAGCTAGGTATGGAGACAACCACATGCAGCAGGTCTACCGCATGCAACTGCGGAGTAGAACGCAGAAACCTGAAGAAAATTTTCAACAGTTGCAGGCAGATATTGAGCGATTGGCAAACTTGTCTTATTCAAATATGACTAAGGAGTTTCTGAACGAGGTAGCCATGGATGCATTTATAAACGCACTCCAAGATCGGGACTTGCAACAGGCCGTTCGTTTGGTGGGAAAGAAGACGACTAATGAAATACTGGCGTTCGCATTGGCCAAACTGGCTACCAGGAGTACATATAGAGTCTGAGAAATGTCCGTCCAGGAATGTTCCTGCCAAAGAATCGGCCATGTACAACGGAGAACACCGAGAGCTGATATGAAGTGTTGGACATGCGGCGAATTCGGCCACATCGCTGTTGACTGTAGGAAACGTCGACGAATGAATGAAACATCAAGTGAGAATTGTTGTTCATGCGCTAATCATAAGAGGAGACTATCAACGGACCAACCTGGGGCCAATAGCTCGGGAAAACTTGGGCAGACTTTACGGGACGAAAGTCGCCTGGCGGAACGTGCAGCCCCAGCATCTCAACTGTATCACAACTCCAACGAGATAACCAAAGTTTGGTTATAACTACGATTGTTAATGCAAGGACAACAACAGTGACAATCGACACTGGAGCAACGAGATCCATAATTCGGCCGGATGTCATGAGCAAAATAACGAAGAAATGTGAACTCTTTCAAAGGAGAGTAAAATTCCTGGGACACATCGTTTCATCTGCAGGAGTTCAAATGGATACTGATAAGATAGCAGCCGTCCGAGAGTGGCCTACTCCAGAAGACAAGCAACAATTGAGAAGCTTTATGGGATTAGCCACATATTACCGACGGTTTGTTAAAGGTTTCGCCAATGTGGCTAAAACCCTACACGAACTAACGGGTAAAGACAAGAAATTCAATTAGACAGAAAAGTGAGAGGCGGCATTCAACACATTGAAGGCCGAGTTATGAAGACCTAGGATCGCCCTATTATATTGGATACTGATGGAAGTAACACAGGAATCGGAGCAGTGTTGTCACAGGAAGTCGATGGTAAAGAGAGAGCTGTCGCATATTATAGTCGAGTTCTATCTAAGCCAGAGAGAAACTACTGCGCAACAAGAAAGGAACTACTGGCTGTCGTGAAGCCGTTAAGAATTTCCATAAATACCTCTACGGACGTCGATTTCACCTTCGGACGGATCATGCCGCCCTGAAATGGTTGTTAAATTTTAAGAATCCGGGAGGACAAATACCTCAATGGATCGAACGACTTCAAACGTACGATTTCCAAATTTCCCACCGTCAAGGGAAGGTGCATAATAACGCTGATGCTCTATCAAGAAGACCATGTAAGCCAGATAAACATTGTCATAGACCGAAAGAGAAAGAAGAGGCGTAGGACCTGCTAAATTTACAAGTAGAAGTACTAGATGGGTGGACGAGTGATACTATATACGCAGCTCAACGTCAGGATGAAGATATGTCGCTAATCCTGGAACACAAAGAAAAGAACGAGCGGCCAACTTGGAACAATATTTCCGACAAGAGTGGGCACAATGGAATTCCTTGCTGGTGGAAGATGGAATTCTATAGCGTAAATGGGAAGCCGCGGACGGAAAATCCCATAGAATGCAGATTCTAGTCCCACCATCAAATGTGAAGGATGTACTAACAGAAATGCACGGCGGGGCCTCCGGTGGACATCTGGGAGTTAATAAGACACTTTCAAAATTACGATCTCGATTCTACTAGCTTCACATAAGAGATGACGTCGAGTCTTGGTGTAGGAAGTGCACAACTTGCATGGCGACCAAAGGAACAACAGCAAAGCCAAGGAGCGCTATGAAGCAGTAAAGACCATTTCCAAAAACCAACGACAACAACAAAATCCATGTTGGTCATCATGGATTACTTCAGCAAGTGGGTGGAAGTCCTTCCAATTCCAAACCAAGAAGCAACAACCGTCATTGAGCAGCTTATCAATAATCGGATCAGCAGATATGGAGTACCCTGTGAGCTTCATTCCGATCAAGGCCGAAACTTCGAATCACAGATATTTCAAGACATCTGTGCGGCACTGGGCGTATGAAAAATTAGGACCACACCCTTACATCCGCAGTCAGACGGAATGGTTGAAAGGTTCAACCGAACAATGAAAGAGTAGTGATCACCAACGAGATTGGGACAAATATGTACAAACCTTTCTCACGAGCTATAGATCGGCTATCACGATACGACAGCCATTCCCGACCAGGAATTATATTTGGACGAGATACGATTACCTGCCGATCTGCGATTCGGAATACCTCCATACGCCATAGATAAGACCGAAGACTACGTAGCCGAATGGAGAAATCGCCTCGATGAGATTCATCATTTGGTTCGAAAGCAAATCAAGGTATCCAGTGACAGGATGAAAACAAGGTACGACGTTCGAGCCAACGCATCCGGATTTAATGCAGGCGATAACGTTTGGCTTTATAACCCTCATCGGAAAAAAGGACGGTCTCCGAAGTTGCAGCAACATTGGGAAGGACATATAAGATTCTCACAAGAATTAACGACGTTGTCTATAGGATTCAGCGAAGACCGAACGCCAAGATGAAAGTGGTACATCGTGATCGACTGGCGACTTTTGTTAACCCAGAAGACCAGTGAACTTAGTTCGAGACAAACTAATCTAGGCTGAGGGTAGTGTGACGAGCTGGCAAGACTCCAAAACAAAGTACTGGAATATTCTGGAAAGTACTGGAAAACTGGAGACTATGAGCAAAAAGGAGCGAGAGGGAAAAACGATGTCTCCAGTGACAGAAGCGTCACTTTTGACAGAGGAGCGAAAAAGAAAAGAACGGTTGTCAAGAGCAGAAAAATAAAGATTTAATAGAAAATTGATTTCACGGCTTATTTTGTGTGAATAATTAATCCAGCGAACCGTAAGCTCGCTACAATACTTTATCAACTTTTTGGTTGTGCCAATACCTCAAATTTATATTCTAATTTAAAAAACAAAAACCGCCCGGCTATCAAAAACGAATGTGCTTTATTGGAACTTTATTATGTTTTCTAGGGTGTAATCTTCAGTTGAATGTCCATTTAATAGGCTTATAAATAAAAACGCTGTATACTACTGTATAAAAAGAATTACGTCTAAAGGGTGTTTTCACCGTCAAAATTAGTTCTACTCCCCTCACACTATGATTTGCGATTTTAAAATCTAATAAAAGGAAGAATTCGAAATTCTACTGAATTATGTTTTCTGAATCTAATGGCAAGTGTTATCATTCAAAGGGTCGTCTATAAAACAACAACGTAACTATAAATCGTCATCACTAAGCCTTTAATTGAGGAAGAACGTATTGGCGTAAAGTAAACCTTTAATGTACACACTTTTGCCTTTCAAAAATACCCTAACTACCCTAATTGTTTTAAATCCCTAAGAAAACAATGGTAGACATTATCATTGATTGTTGAAGTTTGTTGATTTGTTTGTATTTTTTTGTTTACATATTGCAATTTTCTAGGAATCATCGTCGAATCAGTAGACGTGATAATCTAGCGGTTAAGGTCCTATTGATGTTATAACTGCGATTTAGTTTTATTTTTATAGAAATTCGCAAGTTTGTATGCTTCTCGCCAACCAGCTTCTACAGCACCGTGAACTGTGGAGTAGTAATGTTGACTTGTCGCTTCACCAGCAAAAAGTAATATAGGTTTTCCAGCAGAGTCGTCTATATGTGTAGCCAAATCCAGAGCACCAGTATTTAATTTTTCAGTTAGCATGGATCGAAATGAATAGGATCCTCTAAAATTGTCATTGCAAAACCACGCTGAGGTTTTAAAGTTAACTGGATCAGGAATCTTCCATTTTAGAAACTTTCGAAATAGATACATACATCCATTTAAAATGTCGTCGTCTGTGAGTGTTTCCATGTAACGCCCGTTTACACCCACCGTCCAACCACTCAAAATATTTGGTTGATAGCTCACAACATAAAATCCAAATACGTCTTCCAACCATGCACGATCTGTGTCGCGTATTTCATTTACATCCTCATCACGCCAAAGTAAAGCAAAACCGGTCCAATCTTTTGGCCAAAATTGAGTTGGAAATTCAATGAAAATCTTATTCACTGTTCCAAAGCCGATTCCTTCGATGGCACGAATTTTTCCTGCAGGTAATTTTGGATTAAATAGAGATGAATGTTTCTCTTTGAGGACACCCAAGGAAACAGTTGTTATCACATGGTCCGCTTCGATGATTTCGTTGTCAACACACTTCACCTGGATTAGTTTTCCTTGATCGCACCACTTGATTGTTTTCACTGGCTTACCAAATACAATTCGATTGTCTAAAACACCAAGGTGGGTACCCTTCTCTTCAGACTTCATTAACAGTTTCAAGAGCTCAATATACCCTTTGTCTTTCCAATTCAGGAGTATATCACCTTCACAATCGTAATATTCTAGATATCCTTTTCCAGAGACGTCATTCAGGGTGTCAGCTGCTTCAACAGAGCTTTCAAATTTTTTATAGTTCTCAAAAAACTCCTTAGCTACTGTCATGTCAATATCCGAATATTCTGGAGTATTTAGTATCTCAAAAAATTTCTTCGTTAAATAGCAGCCTAGTGATCCATTATAATCCGTGAGGTCGGATTTGCGAGCCTTTAAGGTATAATTGACGATATTTTTCAATCGTCTACTAATTTCTAGTGGAATGACTTCCCTGTTGGATCGGATGCATTCATAATTTTCATATACTTCACCCGTGGAATCTAAGAGATTGTGTTTGTGTGCCATATCGTAGACAATATTATCTTTTTCTCCGTGACACCATTGGGCACCTAAGTCGATGACATTGTCTGCGAAAGGAATTGTGTGTATCCGGCCGCCAATACGACTTTCCGCTTCAATTAGGATAACCTTCTCGAAGCCAAGTTCTAGTAGTTTCGTAGCGGCGGCTATGCCTGATGCCCCAGCACCTATCACCAGAATTTTCGCAGACTTCATTTTGTTGGCCATCAATGCGAAACCTGCCAACCTGTAAAGAAGCGAAAAAGTTAAGTTAAAACCAAGATTTAAATAAAAACAAAAAAATGAAGAAATTTATAAAAATACGTTTCTCAATCACCGCATAATTTATTTCTTAATGAGCACATTTAATGCCAAAAATTGTCCTAGAAATGAACAATCTAACAAAGAACACAAGAACAATTTGGGAGCACATATTTCTACATCCCGATATTTCTTTCAACCTGACTCAATTTTCCTAGAGATATTCAATATTCGTAGCTTCGATATCCTGATTAGAGGTGTAGTGAGAACAGTCGAATTATTCAAAATAGCGATCAACCGCCGACTCCATTTTATTGTTGGCAATTATTTTAACACTGAGCCATTTTTCATGTTTTTAATCACAAACACCGTAAACTGAGTTCTACTTATTGATTTTGACCACGGCGGCAGCAGATGCGTCAATTGGAACACTGTGCTGATTGTGAGCAAACGTGGCACCCAAAACTTTCTCATGCCTAAAGTTTCACTTAACATGTGATTTTTTAAATACCTTGCGTAAAAGTTTAGCTATCTTTATTTATTCTAATAATGTCAACAAAGTCTTATATTTCTATTAATAACCCTGATGCTCACCACCGGAAAGAGAGAAAGCGAGTGCTCGCCATGCACTTTTTATACTGCATACTCAACGAACAGTGAAGTTAGCCTTCGTTCAGTTCAGTTAGCATTCGTCTAGAACACAGGTAGACGTTGGCCGCGCCAGAGTCGGGGTTACACTGAACAGAATTGTTCATCACGATTTCAAATTATGGCTATTTGTGGGAAAGGTGTTTTACAGTTCGTCCATCCTGACTTGGGACTAGTCCTCGAGTCTTTCTGGAATCCTTGTGTCGGGCGCGTCGATGACCAGATCTTCTGATTTCACTTCGTGTGTTTCGCCCTCGGAATGGCTGTCGTCACAAAAAGGGCCGTGTGGGGGTTCTTTTAAGCTTACCCGAAGTACCCCCCATTATTACAACCCAACTTCCATTGTTTCCCGCCAATACAATCGCATTGGCACCTGAAAACATTTCCTTTTCCAAAGACATTAATGCAAATCCCTAAGAAGAATTCTCACAGCATTCACGCATTTAATGCATTATTCAAATTTCCTGTAAAGAATTCTTCACATCATACGACATCATAAATCCCAAACCATTCGGCACCCTTGTCATCGTTAAAATGTTATGTCGGACAGCTATTTTATACAGCTGCAATAAACCGACCCGCAATTCGTTTGTCCAATCGACAAACAATTACCGCATCCCAAGCATTATCATCAAAACCGAATCCTCTAGCATTTCCTAGTACAAACAAGAACTCGGTTCCTACCGCAGTCAGAGAGGCCATAAACATTAAAAACCCATTAGCACATTTTCTTAATGGGGATGCATCTATTGACGCATCTGCACCACTCATCCACGACTGTAATGAAGCCCTTATTTGTTTTCAGCACCATTTCTCCGATGATTTGCCGCCTATGATAGCCACAATGCACAGCGTAAACAATGATCTTTACGATCCCCTTGTTCTTTTTCCCTCGTTTCAGGTTTCGTTTATCCGTTGCTGAAAGCATTGATAAACACGGTGATGTGTACGATCACACATACACACCACTGTATAAAGAGATCGCCGTCCATTGGTCACACCAGTAAGGAAAGAGCATTTCCTTGATGGCCACACCCTAAAGAGAAAATTTGCTCTTTTTCCTCCATATCTCACCCTTAACCGAGGATTGAAGACAAGTTAAAATTCAATCCTCGCGGAGTCCTTTTCCATCACCCGACCGAGCCGGTCGGGTCTCCAACCTCGTTCCCGGAGCACTGCGGGACGCGAGATTCAACCGCGAGTGAAAGTCTAATTGAGTTAGATTAAGTAAATAGCAATTATATTAAAAGTAATTTCTCTTGTGACCCCGGTCTAAATACAATAGTGTAAAATGTGAAAAGGCTCCTCAATAGTATAGTGGTTAGTATACCCGCCTGTCACGCGGGAGACCAGGGTTCGATTACCCGCCGGGGAGCCTCTGGCGCAAGACTAATGACCTTGCCCGGAAAAAACAAATCATTATGGAAAATTTAACAAGCCTCAGGACTTGCGGATCCTGGTTGAAGTGCCGACGATGATGATGATGAAAATGTGGAAAAAAAACAAACAATTAAAGTAATAAAAAGGTGATGATCACCAATCAATCCGTGCGTTTCATTTAATTTTCCGTGCTGCAGTTCCTGGGTGTTATCGTTGTTGAGGTCCGGCGCCGTGCTTCCTCTTTCGAGGGAAGAGCGGGGACCTTTTATTTTTATTCCATTTATTAAAACTCCTTCTTTTACTCTTCTTTTTGAATTGAATAATTTAACTTTATTCTTTTCTTTATTCACTATTCTTTATTTCGATTCTTCTCGATTTCTTCTATTCCTTTTCTCTCTGTATCTTTTTCATACGTATGTTTTTTCGATGGTTGCAACCAGAAATTTACTAACTGGAAAACCCATTTATTTTCACAGGTCAAGACGAAGTATACTTTATATATATGTATATTGATTTCTTATACATTTCTAAGATTTGTTTAAAACGTTCAACTTAATCCGAACGAACTTTATGAACTGAATTTTTTCTATTTCTTTAATATTCTCCGTGACTTTTCACATTGAATTAATTTGGACGAAAATCCAAGTTACTATGTTTTGAATAAATAAAAAGGTGCAGGTTATTAAGTGTGCTGTAACTGGCAATATTGTGAATGTTTATGAATGGTATGTATTAAGTGAGAATGTAATATATGTTAAGTGAAGTTTTTAAGGATGTGTAAGGAGATTCAGTGTTAAATTTAATAAAGGGTAGTATTCTGGAATACAACATCCCACCCTTCTTCGAGAAAGAAAATTATCCTTGAAGGGAATAATTTTCTAGTAACTATATATTAGCTTAAGATTTTTTAAAGACGTGGATTTTCATTCAATTACATTACAATGGTTTTCAAAATTAATCTTTCATCAAAGGTTACAATAATCAAAAAGTTCTTAATACTAGAAAAATAATCTATTTACATTATATATTAACTAAATTTTTCCAATAATCAAAAAGTTCTTAACACTAGAAAAATAGTCCAAAATAGTCTATTTACATTATATATTAACTAAATTTAAATATTTCTCCTTGGAACCTTTTCTTTTCTTATCCAAAAATTATTATTACTTATTATATTAATTATATAATATTAATATTATTGTTTCAAAATTCTCATTTCCGTATATATATTAATTCCAAAATTTCCAATATATATATTACCAATAAAATTTTCTTTCTTTCCTTTTCCGTTCGAATATATATTAATTCTAAAATTTCCATTATACATATTAACTCTAAAATTTTCTTTCTTTCGTCCTGTAGTGGTCCTTCTCTCAGGGAGCGTGTCTGGTCCTGAAAAGGACGAGGGATCTCTTTAGGACAGCTCCTGAGGGGACCCGTTGCGGTCGCCACCGTGCTTCCGGGGCCTCCGGGAAGAGTGACAACCGATCGTTTAATATGGGTCCTGGGAATCTGCCAGGCCCAATAAAAATACTTTTTATTTTATGATATTTGTATTTTATTTCCTTTAATTTAATTTATTGACGTCCTACCACTTCGGACGCCAATCGAGACTGATCCTCGAATTTAAAATGCATCGCCCTTTTACACAAATCTTCATTGAGATTTGTATGTGAAAAATTGGAGAAAAGGAAATGGAATATCTATTTTTAGAATATACACATCTGGCTGCAATCCAGATGGAGATAAGGATTTTAGAATTGAGTGTATGGGAACGAAATGGATATCTTTTAATGTGTTTGTTTGCGTATGAAGATATGCATTATCCTGTTTAGTTTTTAGGAAGGATTTGGAAATATTAGTATGGTAATTGAACAATTCAATTTGTCTAACATTGGATTGAATGTTAGTTTGGAGATATGGATTAATGATAAAGTAGGTGGGTAGAAATGTATGTGGGAGAAAAATGGTAGGGGTTCTTGGAGCACTACAGTCCCCCTCATTAACTTTTTTTTTTTTTTTTTTTTTTTCATTTCCGTCATTTCCTACAATTGTTAGATTATTTCATATATCATCATCATCCTCGGCACTACAACCGGGAACCGGTCTTGGCCTTATTTAGCAAGTCCTGAGGCTTGTTGAATTTTCCATAATGATTTATTTTTTCTGGGCAAGGTCATTAGTCTTGCGCCAGGGGCTCCCCGACGGGGAATCGAACCCCGGTCTCCCGGGTGACAGGCGGGTGTACTAACCACTATACTATCGAGGAGCTCCTATTCGGATTGCTGAATTGGCTGTTTCTTGATTAATATTTTGACTCTGTACATGTTGACATATATATTGAATAATAAAACAAAGGCCATTTGTTATGTGTTTATCTTTTCCTTAAATTTATGGAAAATTTTCCAAAACCTTTTTGGGCCTATTACTATGATGATTGAATAAAGATGATTATTACCAAAAATCTTCTTGAAAAATGATCTTAAATAATTTAAATGACTGTGTAACTTTTTATTTTTTTGTATTTTGTATTCGAATAAATTTTTATTGTTGAAAAAAAAAGTTTGTAATGTATTTATATAGTTATTCTTTACAATACCTATTTTAGTTAAATTATTATTTTCATTTTTTATTATTTCGTGTATGAGTAAGGGTTTGTGTTTGTTTTCGTTGTTTAAAATATTTATTGTTTTCGGCTTAGTGTTGTCATTGTCCATAGCTTTAAACGCTGTCGGAACGTCTACCTTTTCAGTCTTACTCACTGCTGATGGATCGTTTAGTTTCTCAGTCTTATTTACTGATTCGTATAGTTCTTCAGACTTATTAGCTGTTAGAACATCTTGGTTCCCAGTCCTATTTGCTGTTTGAACTATTTCTTCAGTTATATCTGCTGTAGAAACATTCAATCCTTCAGTCTTTGCTGCAGAAAAGTTTTGTTCATCAGTATTAGCTGCTGAACTGACTTGGGTTTTGATTTTAATGGCAACTTTTAGATCTTCAGTCTTTAACATTGCTGAATGTTCAGTCTTTGTTGCTAAAGTGCCGGGGTTGTCTATTGGGATAGCCGAAATATAAGGGATTTTTGGTTGTATATTTTCTGAAATTTCCGAATTTTCAGTCTTTAATACTGCTGAGTTCTCAGTCTTGGTTGCTGAAGTGTCTGGGTAATCAATTGGGATAGCTGAAATATTAAGGATATCAGTCTTTAATACTGCTGAAAATTTCGAATTTTCAGTCTTAGTTGCTGAATTATTTTTCAGAATTGCAGTCTGAATCGGAGTCATTATATTAGGGTTTGGTTTAACTTCTTTTATATTTGTATTCATATGGTTAGGATAATCATAAGCTGGCTCATGGTAAATTTGGGTAAGAGTTTCATTAAATTTGTCGTTATCTATTTCCAAAGATCTAATGCTGTAAATAGAAAAATTTTGTTTGTCTTCCATAATTTTTGGTTGGCGTCAGGCCTCGTTTTCCGACTCTTGCACCCGAGAAAAGTGAACATTTTGCTTATCGTTTTGTCTATTGGTGGTCCTAAAATGTTCACCAAAACAATTTTCAGAGTTTGTAGGATTGTTTCGGAATGGGTTACGCGTTGTTGTACCTTGTTGGTAATTTGTTGAAGACGATCCATTCCTAGATATCTTGTATCTACACTCATTCTCTGTGTGATTATTCCGACCACAGAAATTGCATAAAATGTTATATTCCCTTTTTATGGGTTGTCTATTCGGAAAAGTGGACTGCATATTACGATAACATGTGTCCTGTGTATGCCCTGACTTACCACAGGTTTGGCAGACTATACGATTGAATGTAGATTTTTCGTTATATTGATATGACCTGGGAGAGTTGTCCATTCGAGCAGCATGTGACACTACATGTGCAATCGACTGTTTTAAATTGTTTCCCCCATGGGCTTTAGCTAGTATCTTTAGCTGTTCGTTGTTTAGTCCATCCTCAAATGTTTGTACGGCCAATTTTTTGTTTTCTTCCATTAAGTATTCCCTAACCACCGCGTCTGCTGTTATTTCACACGTGGCAGAGTTTAGAGTCCTTAGAGCATTCGCGACTCTATCGCCATATTCCCGGACGGTTTCTCTGTAGCGTTGTTTCAGAGAAATCAACTCATTGTGTGCCGTCGACCGAGATTGCTCCTCTTTATATTCCGATTCTAATTTTTCTTTTAAATCCTCCCACTTAGCGATTTGGCTATACCTAATCAGATCGTAAGCATGACCCTCTAGTCTATTTTTGACTAGCTCTAAAAATGTCTCGTATATATCCGGGTCTGCCTTCTTTATGGATCTAAATAAAACGTCTCCCCCGGAAATAAATTTACCTAAGTCGCAGGGTTTCCCGTCAAAGGTAGGGACGATTCTGAAAACATCAGAAATTCCGACAGAAAGAGCCATTTCAGGGGGTTTAATGTGTATCTGTTGATAGTGGATTTGTTCTTCCCCCTGCCTAGCCGCCTGTCTCGTGTAGTATGGACTCGTAATAGTGAAAGTTTAAAATAAAAAGCGAAAATTTGTTATCAATTCTTAAAATATATGGTTAATTCTTAAAAATATGGTTATGGAAAAATTGGCCTTTCTTTTTGTTATTCAATATATATATATAGGAAAGAAAAATAAATTGGTCCCAAAACTGAAAAGAAAGAAAATTCGACGAGAAAGAAAGAAAAAAAAACGGAAATGTCTTCGAAATACTGAAATGAGAATTTGCAAAGAATATAGATAGAAATTTCTATCCAAAAAATATTCTATTGGGATAAGGAGAGCTTCCAAGTAGAAAATATTCAAATATTCCTAAAAAGTAGAGAGAAAAAGTCGCTAGTAAAAAAAATTCTTACTCTAGTAATTGTTGTCGTTGTACTGTCTTTGTCTTGAGTGTTGCTGTTTTTTTTTTTTTTTTCCAGTTTTCCTTAGTTGTTTCCTTTGTGGTTTTTTTTTTCCTTTTCGCCAGGCAGACTTCACGTCCTAAAGTTGATTTGCTTATCCTGGTCTTGGCTGCTTTCCTTTTTTTTTTCTTTTTATTTCGTTTTATGTCGGGTTTTTTTTTTCTTCTTATTTTGGTTTGGTTATTTCTCCTGTTTTTTTTTTTTCTCTTTTCTTCTTGAAAACATTTTTTTTCTTCTTCTTATTTGGTTATTTCTCTTGTGTTCTCTTTTCTTCTTATAATCAATTTTTTTTGTTGTTTTAAATTTTTGTTTACTTTGTTTTTCGTTTTAAATTTATGTTAACTTTTTTTTTTCGTTGTTTTATGTCGGGGTTTTTTTTCTTTTTATTTTTTTTTCTTGAAAAAAAAAATTTTTTTTTTCTTCTTATGGTTTGGTTATTTCTCTTGTGTTTTTTCTTCTCTCTTCTTTGTTTTTTTTGTGTTGTTTTAAATTTTGTTTTCTGTTTCGGGATCCCGTTATCTGGGCATCCCACCGCTGCCACCAGTGTTGAGGTCCGGCGCCGTGCTTCCTCTTTCGAACGAAGAGCGGGGACCTTTTATTTTTATTCCATTTATTAAAACTCCTTCTTTTACTCTTCTTTTCGAATTGAATAATTTAACTTTATTCTTTTCTTTATTCACTATTCTTTATTTCGATTCTTCTCTATTTCTTCTATTCCTTTTCTCTCTGTATCTTTTTCATACGTATGTTTTTTCGATGGTTGCAACCAGAAATTTTCTAACTGGAAAACCCATTTATTTTCACAGGTCAAGACGAAGTATACTTTATATATATGTACATTGATTTCTTATACATTTCTAAGATTTGTTTAAAACGTTCAACTTAATCCGAACGAACTTTATGAACTGAATTTTTTCTATTTCTTTAATATTCTCCGTGACTTTTCACATTGAATTAATTTGGACGAAAATCCAAGTTACTATGTTTTGAATAAATAAAAAGGTGCAGATTATTAAGTGTGCTGTAACTGGCAATATTGTGAATGTTTATGAATGGTATGTATTAAGTGAGAATGTAATATATGTTAAGTAAAGTTTTTAAGGATGTGTAAGGAGATTCAGTGTTAAATTTAATAAAGGGTAGTATTCTGGAATGCAACATCGTTCATTCTTTTCTGTTCGTGAACAATTCTGGCGAGGAGTATTATTTTGGTGTTTAGCGAACTTATGATGGAGGAAGAAGGGAACCCGGCCCAGTACGCCTGCACACCATACTTCTTCCCCACAGCCGCACCACCTCTTCATTCTGTCTCAACTTTCTATGGACTCGAATTTCTTTTGAGTCCGTTGCGTTCCTGGGGCATCTCTTAAAACATATCGGTCATTTCCCAACACTTTCGCCAGGAGGTACGGTCCCCTATAAATTGGAGCAAGCTTCCGGGACTCGCCGGTTGCTGCAGGCTCCCGTTCTACCAGTACCAAATCATCTACCTTATATTTGGTTGGTTTTCTGTGGGCCTTATCGAAGGGTTCCTTCTTTTTTGTTGATCTACCATGATGTTGCGCAGAGCATCTCGCTTCTGCTTCATTTCGCCTTGATCATGACATACTTTCTGTTCAAGTTCCAACAATAATTTGTCTCCAGCAATTTCCCATGGCATATAGGGAAACATTAGTTCGTGTGAGGTCATCCTTGTGGTTGCGCTCCTCGCCGTATTCAGACTCCATTGATTGCTCCTCAACTGTTGCGCCCAATCCCTGCCGGCCACATGATCACATTTGAGTATCGCTAGTACCGTGCGGTTGACCCCCCCACTTGCCCGTTGGCACGTGGTGTTTTAACGGCCGTCATAATATGCTGTATACCGTAGTTTGACAATATCTTGTAAAAACGCTGGCTGTGAATACTGTACTCTGTCGGTAATTAGGCTGTGGCGTTTCTAACAGATACACACACAATTCACAAGCAAATAGTGAAGAACACCGAAACGAAATTTGAATAAGAAAAGCACCAGAGCCGTATACCATAGCGATAACATGACAATTTCACATCAGTTGAGTGTACTTGAGTCTAGAAATAGAATTCGTACACGCGGCAGTGGCCTGATGTGTTGAGCATTGGTTACATTTTTAGTGATTTTAACCGTCATTGTGTCGAATCGAATCACATGTTCTTCACTATCGTCGTTTAACGCGATAAGGCGCTTGGGCATACCGAAGAATCCACTGACCTGGTTGAGCACGGCTATCACTCCTTTTGTATTAGTTGTCCTAATGGCTTTCAAAACCGTATATTTGGTAAAGTTGTCCACCAGTGCTATCAAGTGTTTAGCTCGTCCTCTTCCAGTGATAAACGGTCCGAGATGATCCTAATGAACCGTATGGAAGGGCATGGGCATCCCCTTGGCACAGTGCAGCTCTCCTTCTGTCGCCCCACCATCTTCCTTGGTATACGAACACTTTACACATTCCTCGACATAGCCCCTGACAAAACTTCGCACCCTTGGGAACCGGTACGTCATTCTCAGCCTTTCAAGGGTTTTTGTCGAAGCCCATGTGCGCCGCCTCATCGTGGCACACCCAGAGAACTCGCCATCGAACTCGTTTCGGCACGGCCCACTTTCTTTGGTTGCCGTCGCGCCTAAACAGTCTTCCTCCGTCTAGCTGGTATTCCTTATGGAGGTTCCTTCCATTCGTGTAGTTCGTCGCTCCATTAAGTTGGCTTATGATATCGCGTAGCTTCTCGTCTTGCCATTGCATGGTGGCTAACCAATCCTCGTCGTCAATGCATATGTTGAGTATATTGGCGGATGCCTCCTCCATATCCCGTTCTTTTCTACTGGCTGACGACTCATGGCATCCACATATCCTTCTTTCCTCCTAGCTTGACGAACCGTTGTAAACTCAAATTCCTGGAGTTTGAGTCACCACCTTGCGACACGTGGTATCATCCTTGGTTTGTTCTGAGTTGCTACTATGGCTTCACAATGTGTGATGACCTCGAATGGTGTTCCCGATATATTCGGAACTGATCCAGGCTTTCCACTACCGCAACATCTCAAATTCGTAGCTGTGGTATTTTGCTTCCGCCTCCGTTACCTTTCTGCTAAAGTATGTCACCGCTCTCAGTGTGTCATCGCTCTTCCCACGCTGCATCAATATACATACAAGTCCTAGTGCTAACGCATCAGTGTGGACCTCGTGATTACAATCTCCATCGCACAATATCAGGAGATGAGGGTTAATCACTGCGGACTTGACGTCTTCAAATGGGGCCTAATGTGTGTCTCCACACATGCGAAGGGGTTTATAGTGTGTTTCTATTCTTAGCTATGTGCAGGCAGGTGAACTGGTTCTCTAAGGTCCCCAAGTTAACAGTCACTGTTCCAAACTTTCAAAAATTGAAACACTATAGTAGCTTATGCCATGTTTACAAGAATAAATTTATTTTTACAAATTCATTGTTTCTTTCTTCATTCACACAAAACTTAAGTGTATAATAGGTCTTTAATTATTCACTAAACTTAAAGGTGAGAATAAGTCTTTAATTATTCACTAAATTACAGGTGAGCATAAGTCTTTAATTATTCACAAAACTTAAAGGTGAGAATAAGTCTTTAATTATTCACTAAACTTACAGGTGAGAATAAGTCTTTAATTATTCACTAAATTACAGGTGAGAATAAGTCTTTCATTATTCACAAAACTTAAAGGTGAGAATAAGTCTTTAATTATTCACTAAATTACAGGTGAGAATAAGTCTTGCATTATTCACAAAACTTAAAGGTGAGAATAAGTCTTTAATTATTCACTAAACTTACAGGTGAGAATAAGTCTTTAATTATTCACTAAATTACAGGTGAGAATAAGTCTTTAATTATTCACAAAACTTAAAGGTGAGAATAAGTCTTTAATTATTCACTAAACTTACAGGTGAGAATAAGTCTTTAATTATTCACTAAACTTAAAGGTGAGAATAAGTCTTTAATTATTCACTAAATTACAGGTGAGAATAAGTCTTTAATTATTCACAAAACTTAAAGGTGAGAATAAGTCTTTAATTATTCACTAAACTTACAGGTGAGAATAAGTCTTTAATTATTCACAAAACTTAAAGGTGAGAATAAGTCTTTAATTATTCACTAAACTTACAGGTGACAATAAGTCTTTAATTATTCACTAAACTTACAGGTGGGAATAAGTCTTTAATTATTCACAAAACTTAAAGGTGAGAATAAGTCTTTAATTATTCAAAAGCAACGATAGGTTTCAGTTTAAGTAACAGAAAATGAACGCTTTGTGCACAACCTTAAAAACAGGACCGACTCCAACTCCAAAGATATTCAGACTCGTATGAAAGAATTAACCGATCCCTTGGGGCACCCCAAGAGGGATGTAAATTAACGTGAGGGCGCAACCTGCCCTCACGGAATCCGAATCGAAATTAAATAAGTTCATCGAAGCGATAGGACACCAAAATCCCATCATCGCCTCGATGGCCATATTTGGTAATTTACCCTTTTGCGTTTTGTTCAACACAAAAGGGGTTGAAACACACACACGATGATTGCTCTGCTGTTCATCGCGTGTATCCGCAAATATGCAGACACAGCATACATCCCATTTAAAGTTCGCAGCAGGTGCGAGTATCTCTGCTACAAAAAGGGTTGAAGTGTTTGCACGATCAATGTGTGCGTAAGGCATTATTGCCGATCGTGTACTTTCCATTTCCATAAATGGATATGTTCCTTCGACATCGTTGTGTGGAACTTCACGCTGCTTAGGCGCGCTTTGCCGGCGTCCCCTGGCATAAATCGCCATGCGCGTGTGTGCGAAAATGCTTTTGTTTTAAGCGCATGGATAATGCCAGGGAATCATATCGAACACGCGATGTTGTATCGAACCGTATTTCAAGCTGGTGCTGGTGCCAACAATTTCGCTTGTCGGTGGGGTGGTCGATCGCTGTGGGCATAGACGACCGCAAAAAGGAAGAAATATCTCCTGTGGTATGTGGTAAACACATTAGGAGGTATTTCTTTGATACTTGTTGGGCAATGTTGATTGCTGCATATGCAGCCGGATTTGCCTTTGGTGAACATGGTGCATTTCGCACGATTATGCCCTTGTAGGGAATGTCTGTTGTTGCTGATATATTTTTCATATCAGCAGACATTATGTTTCACAGTTCTTTCTGTGATTATGGTTTGCCCAAGGCAGGTAAGTACGTGAAAATAGGAGGCTTGCGAAAATGGTTACCTGGTATAGATGAGCAGGTAAGTAGTGGCGTTCGCACGAACCGCCACAGATTTCCCCCTTTTAGCAGATTGGTTAAGGGCGCTGCTATTTGTGCGCACCTTAGCACAAACTTCCGACAATAACCGGTAAGGCTCAGGAACTGCATCACGTGATATATTTCTGGTTGAGTAAACTCTTTAACCGTGACTAACTTTCGCTCCCCTGGTTTTATTCCGGTACCGTCCAGTTGATATCCGAGAAACTCAATACTGGTTTTCAGGAACGCACACTTTCTGATATTGAGAGTCAGTCCCGACTCCTTCAGAACCACTAGAAATGTTCCGAGTTTTTGTAGACCTTCCGCTACTGAAACACTTCCGATGATGATATTATCTAAACTCCCATATCTCCGTGGTTCATGCGTGCTTTTATACGATTCACACATATTTGGAAGTATGCTGGGGCATTCGCCAAGTCGAACGACATGCGAACGAATTGCCGAGTGCAGGCGTGCTTTGAAGGCTCTCGAGTAACTTATTCAAATATATACATGCTATATACTTAAAGTGTTCGGATTTAAACGAACATTTGTTTAAAAAAATTATGTTTTGAACTTAATCTACTTAAATATATTGCCATAAAACTTTAGTAGAAGACTTGAAAAGGAGTCAATCAAAGTCGAGAAACAGTTTTAACTTCAACTGCAGGAAACCTCTCTAAAACGATATAGTGGTCTATTACCAGAGCCATTGAAAACAGATCCTACCCAAAACATGAATGGGTACCTCAACGATCTTTAATTTTGCATTATCGTACACAAGGCAATTAAAAAGAAGGCAAATGCAATTATAGCTCGCTGAGGATAACACAAGCAAATAATACGGGAGGGAGAACGCGAGGCGCAATCTGTGAACTTGAAGCAGCGTATCACAAATTGAACATCAGCCAATAGATCGATAGCAGGGTGACCAAAAACACAAAAACGAGGAAATTCACCCACAGACACATATTGACAGGATCAGAGATTTAAATTGCTACACGGAGCCCAAGTGAACTGAAGCACCCCACGTTACAGGTGAATAACCGTCATCAGCGGCTTAAATCGGCACTATTCAGTCTTCAACTACATGCGATTTTAAGATTGTAGCACAAAAGGCTGAACAATCCATCCATTAATCAGGAACTGTACGCCGTATCGAATAAGGCGCTGGACGTAGAGAGGGCAGGACTTACGTTCAACTTATTTTATTTTTTGTTTTTTTAGGGTTTTTTTTCTTCTGTGCCTTAAAAATCACTTTTTAATCTTTAATTTCTTAGTTTTTTATTCATAAATTCTTGTTTTTTTTTCTTTCTTTTTTATTATCTTTTACTTATTCTTATTTACTATCTTTATATTCATAATTTTTTTTTTTTTATAATTTTCTTTCATATTCTTTTTTTTCTTGATTTTTGTCAATTCTATTCTCTCAACCATTCAGTTATCTTAGATTTAATTCTCTCTCTTCTTTTTTTAATTTTCTTTTTAATCTGTAACTTTCAATTTTTTTATTCTTTAATTCTTGTTTTTATTTTTTTTAATTGTTCTTTTTTATCTTACTTTTTATTATTTTACTTACTCTTAATTTACTATCTTTATATTCATAATTTTCATTCATATTCCCTTCCTTTCCTATTCCTTGTATTATTTTGAATTTTCATGATTTTCGTCATATCTATTCTCTCATTTATCTCAGATTTTAATTTCTCTTTCTTCTCTCAACTGTCATTTTTCTGTCCTCTATTCTATTTGAAACCTCCCCTTTCTATTTACTTACTTACCTATTTATTTAGTTACTCATTCATTTCATTTTCACTTTTTCATTCCTTACCCTGAATCTCCGTACACAATTTATCTGGCCGGTGGAAGTCCTTCGCACGGAAAAGAAACAGGTGCTACAATTGTTTGGGTCGCCACCGGCTGCGCAACTGCCACTCCAGCAAGGCGCGCCGGCAATGCCAGCAGAGACATCACACCCTGCTACATGTCCGGACAACCGCCATCGACGGACGACCTCATTACCACCAGAAGTAAACGCAGGACTCGCCCCTCGGATCAGACACTATGAAAGAACCTGCTCACACACAATCAACACCGCTCCCCAGCAAGCTGCGCTGCTCGCCACGCCTCGAGTTATCGTGACGTCGGAGCGCCAACAAAGGATTGAGCCTTGGTGGACCCGCGTTCCACCTTCTTCTCTTAGTCGCTCGCCCGAAGGTTGCACCTGCGTCGCCAAGCACCATTCGTCCCAACTTACGGTGTCGGGGCCACTCGCAGCCTTACCACAAGGAGTCGTGGTTGTTTCTCTGATGATTTGGTGTCGGCTGCATGGATTGTGCGTAGATCCTTCTGGTCGAGCTGTTGAGAATGTGTGTGGGGGGGGGGGGTTGTGGTGTGGGCGTGTGTGCGTGTGTGTGTTCGCCTTGGGACGAGTGCTTGCCGTCGACTCGATCGTTGCGAGCAGTTGTATTCTTGACGTTATTGAGTGAAGTTGTAAGGTTTCAATTTTCTCGAGTGTACAGTTTTGTATTGAAAATAACGGAGCATTAATTAAGACATTAAGTACAGTACAAGGATTCAGTGTCAACAGTGTGTCGTGCTACATCACGTGGATTTTATGCGTGAATGAGGAAGATTATCAACCAGAGGGAGGTAATCAGAGTCAACCACCTCAGGGAAGTTGCTCAAATCGTTGCACGACTTGGACATCAAGGTCTAGATAGCTTAGGTGAGTGCAGTGTTGATCTTTAATACATAGATATATTAAAGTGAATCGATTACAAACATTATATCGTTCCATCTCAAACGTTGGAACGCCTTAAGCGTTCGGCATATATGCACGTATCAGTTCCTCGAGATAATTTCTCTGAGTATTGTCGATCGTAAAGCCATGCGACTTCGACCCGTTGTTTTCAGACATCAATTATAATCAAGCTTAGACAGCTTAGCTTAGCTTGGCTTAGAGATAGCTTAGTGTTACCAGCTGGAAGTCCCCGACGTCACAGAGCTCCACAAGGACTCCTCCCAAGCCACCCTGACCAGCGGACCTTGGTGTCTCCTCCGGACCTTTTGGAACTGGATAAGACCTCGGACATCATTCTTTCAGTGTGTCGATTCAAGCCAGGTGTTCAGTCAGTTTCAGACAGTCTCACCATTACCTCCTTCTTCTCAATCTCCAAGGGGCTGGAACATCCACTTCAGCCTACGTGAAATCAATCACGTCATTTAACAAGTTCACAAAATTTATAAAGACTCGATAGTATTAGATAGACTCGATTATTAAGTAGTGTGATTTCAGTTTAAATTAATACATAAAAGAAATAAGAATAAGGGAAAGGAAAGTTTAGAAGTCATGTTTCCGATTATTTATGAATGCCAGCACTTGGAGATTTTCACAATCACCGATAAATACAAACATACCGTAAGCGGTAAAAGGTGTCCGGAAAAATCCACACTCACACGCCAATAAGCCGGCATTGTTGTCTAAGAGGGACTTCTGGATTTAACTGGTCAATTGAGGACAAAGAGCCCACCTCCGATTTGACTTTGCTGCGCTTCCATCGAGTCTTTTAAGAATGACTTTGTTAAGAATTGATCAACTGACAGCTGGCCTTACCCAACACAACCGTCAGCCTGTGCGAACTTCACACAGTTCTTGGACTTGAAGTTGGCATTGATCCCATCCGTCAATCAACTGCCCGATTCAAACGACAGAGGAAGTAAAAGAAATAGAAAAACGTGCCTCGAAATTGAATCCAACTTACCCATCTGTCAATCAACTGTCTGATTCAAACGCAAGAGCAAGTAAAAGATATAGAAAAACGTGCCTCGAATTTTTGATCCAATTTTATCATGTGTATTCCGTGTCAATCGACAAATTTTCATTTCGCAAATTAAATTAACATTTCAATTCACTGCTGACTCTAGACTGTTATTTATTGAAGATCAACGAGCCCGAGTCATTTATAACTCCAACAGGTTATGGGCCCAGGACAGCAGTAAAAGGGTTTCGTCGGTCATCATCAACGAAAGTGAAAGCAAAATTGACCAAAGCCGCCCAGAGCGGGAGAACTGGCAAGGACAACGTGATCCACAAATCGTCAAACATCGGAGCAGCCATCGCATAGCAAATTAACCGTGAGTAACACATACGTAAGTCAAGTCAGTCGAATTGCAGCCTCTCTACAAAATGGACTCCGTCAAATCCCAGTTGGAAATGCTAAGCGAAGACAGCCAGGGCAACGTCAACTTCATCTCATGGCGATTCAAACTGAACCTAGCACTGAAGAATAAGGACCTGTACGAAATCGTAACAGTGGACAAGCTCAGACCGACAGGCGCTGCGTCATCTGAAACCATCTCAGCTTGGATCAAGAAGGATGTCGAAGCTCAAACGCTGATAGGCCTAAATGTAAGCAGCAAGATCGCAAACAAAATTGCCAACTGCAAGACTGCCAAAGATATGACAGACAAATTAACCATCTTATACGGCACAAAGACTGATGTAACTTTAGAAATGTCCCGAATCAAATTCCTTACCTTTGAATACGATGATAGCAAGTCAGCAGTGGAAAATTGTTTGGAGATCTTGGATCTGGCTGAAGAAGTGTCAACCGAAAATGATCCTATGAGAGAAAGTTGGATCATGACAAGGATCATGAGTGTGCTCCCGCCAAAACTAGCGCACTTCAGGACTTCCTGGGACAATGTGACCGGAGCAACCAAGTATGTGGAAACTCTCATCGAACGTCTGAGACTTGAGGATGATCGACTGAAGAAGACGACAAACAACGCCCTCCTGGCAAGACGTGAGAAGCCAAGGCAGTCGTCAAAGGGCAACCAGGACAAGACAACGCTCGTACGAGGGTTGCCTCTTATGTTTCGGGATTTGGCAACCCTAGTGTTGCAATCCGGCAATTGACAGCTCTATCGTAAAGTTGGACATTTTTGAGGTTATACGCACTCAGAACGTTTTGACATACGAGCGCTATTTGTGTTGTTTACAGTAACTTAAAAGATTCATCTCAGCCCAAAAATGGAATTAAATCGTCAACATTTTCGTGCGATTATTTTTTACAACTTTCGGCGTGGATTAACTCAGCAACAGTGCATGGATGAGCTTAATTCAATTTTTGGCGATGAAGCTCCATCAAGGACCAGTGTTTATCGATGGTATGGTGAATTCAATCGTGGTCGTAGTTCACTCCAAGATGAATTTCGTGAAGGTCGTCCAAACTCAGTTGTTGTTCCGAAAACCAGTGATGCTGTGCGCGAACTGATATTAGAAGATCGTCATGTGACCTATCGTGAGATTGAGACAACCTTAGGCGTTAGTGGGACCAGCATACATTCAATATTGTATAAACATTTGACTGTCAAAAAAATTTGTTCGCGTTGGATACCACACAATTTGTCAATCGGCCAAAAAGGGTTGTGTCAATTGGTCGAAAGAAATGCTCAAAAAATACGGTCGCGGTGCTTCGAAACACGTCTATGACATCGTGACAGGTGATGAATCGTGGATTTACGGGTATGAGCCCGAAAATAAACAGCAGTCGACTGTCTGGGTGTTTCAAGATGAGCCAAATCCAACAAAAGTTGTTCGCGCACGAAACACTTCCAAGCAAATGGTCGCCTGTTTTTTCGGAAAAACTGGACATGTCGCAACCGTACCACTAGAACAACGCAGAACAGTCAATTCTGAGTGGTACACAACCATTTGTTTGCCAGTTGTCTTCCAAGAAATCAGGAAAACCAACCGCCGAAGACGGATCACTCTTCACCACGACAATGCGAGCTCTCACACATCGGCTGCGACAACTGCATTTTTGAGCACCCAAAACATCGATTTAATGGGTCATCCGCCGTATAGTCCTGACTTGGCACCGAATGACTTCTTTTTATTCCCGTACGTAAAAAACAAACTGAGAGGTCAACGTTTTTCGACACCTGAAGAAGCGGTTGCTGCATTCAGAATGCATGTGTTGGAGATACCTCAATCAGAGTGGCAAAAGTGCTTCGACAATTGGTTCAAACGCATGCAAAAGTCTATAGATCTTCATGGGGAATATTTTGAAAAACAAGAAAGTGATTTTAGATGATCAATATTTGTTTTTGTTCTCTAATCCCGAAATATAAAAGGCAACCCTCGTATGCTACAAGTGTGGAGAAAAAGGTCACATGATGAAGCAGTGCATAGGCAAACCGTGCGAGAAGTACATTGCCTACTGCAAAAAGAAGTACTCGTGCAACATATGCAAACAGAAAGGACACTTCGCCAAAGAATGCACTTCCAAGGAAGAGTCAAGCAGGTCTATAAGCGGAAAGCCACCAAGGGCGTTCCTGACCACGGCCTTTTCAACATTGGACAGTGACATCTCGAAGGACAGGGCAACTTCATGGTATCAGGACTGCGGAGCTAGTCAACACATGACGTCTCATCGAGAGTGGTTTGCACAGCTGGTCGAGCTGGACGAACCAATCTCAATAGTGATCGGAGACTCAACCAGGTTGAATGGCGTTGCAGTCGGAAACTTCGAGATGGAGGCTTTTGACGGTCGGAAATGGTATCCAGTGGTACTTGAGGATGTTATTTACGTTCCAAAACTCAACTTCAATCTCTTCTCAGTAAGTCAGATGCTGGACAAGGCACATCTTCAGAAGGCAAATGGAAAGCAGTCAACGTTTTACAGTCAGGATGGCAGGAAAGTTGTGGCAATTGCCAAGCGCAAAGGAAACCTCTACAAAATGATGCTCAGGTCAGAAGAAGATACAAGTCTGATGACAATGTCAATCAAAACTTGGCACGAGAGACTCGCCCATCAAAATGTAAAGTATGTGAGGGACATACTGAAACGCAAGGGAATCAAACACATTGATGACTGGAAGCACTATGTGTGCAAGGGATGCTCACACGGCAAGAATCACCGGCCCCCCACACAGAATCAACCCAAAGACAGCCCAGCAACCGCTAGATCTTGTACACATCGACACTGGAGAAATGAACATTCCGTCGTTAGGAGGAGCCAAGTACTGGCTTATGCTCAAGGACGACTTCACCCACTACCGGAGCTGCTATTTGGTGAAGACGAAAGGAGAAGCACCTGAGAAGATAGAGAGCTACTTGAGACTCGTGGAAAATCAGCTTGGGAGGAGAGTCAAGTGTTTGAGATCTGACAACGGCACGGAACTGAAAAATGCTAAAACCAAACAGATGTTGGACAAGCTGGGAATACTTCACACATTTACGAATGTGCACACGCCAGAACAAAACAGAAGGGTTGAGAGAAAAATGAGGACAATTGTCGAGGCAGTCAGGACAGTAATACATACCGAGAACTTGGACGAAAGACTGTGGGCCGAAGCAATGAACCATGTGATCTTCACGATCAACCAGACTGGAACCAGCAATGTGCCAGGGACAAGCCCAGCGGAACTCTGGTTCGGAAGAACAATAAAGATTGAAAAGCTGCGGCCATTTGGATGTGAATGCTATGTACTAATACAAGGAAAGAAGAGAGGCAAAATTGACAAAAAGTCAGAAGAAGGAATCTTGGTTGGGTATGATATCGATTCACCCTGCTACAGGGTTTATCTGAAAAATAGGAAAGACATCATCAGCTCCGACAACGTAATCTTCGACGAGGAGAAAATGGTACTAAGACAAGGCACTGAACCTCAGGCACGAGCACCCGAGGACAATCTCGAAAAGAAAGATGAAAGTAACAGCCAGACAGAATATGAACACGCAGAAGAGACCCACGAAAGTACCGAAGAGCCAAGCGACAACGAACAAGAGACAACGCCGCCAGCAGAGCAGCCAGAAGGAAGAACCTTGCGAGATCGTCGGAACCTGCAACCACCGCCAAGGTACAGGGACTACGTTGCCAACATGTCAAACCGAGGCAACAGCACAAGAGCAGCCATGATCGGTGAAACAGCAGATATCCCGGTGAGCGAAGCACTCAAGGATGAGAAGTGGAGACGAGCGATGCAGGAGGAGTACGATTCTCTCATGAAAATGAAAATCTGGAGGCTGGTGGACTGTCCCGAAGAAGTGAAGCCGATCACTTGTCGTTGGGTACTTCGAGAGGAGGCAGACGGGAGACTCAAGGCCAAACTCGTAGCGAGAGGATTTGAACAGAAAGAGGGAGCGGATTATGGAGAAACCTTCAGTCCAGTAGCACGCCATGCATCCATTAGTCACGCCGCGTCAGAGAAAATGAAGCTGGGGTCATTCGATGTTAAAACGGCATTCCTGTACGGGAACCTGGAACGGAATGTCTACATGAACCAACCTGAAGGGTTCGACGACGGATCAAGGAAAATCTGCAAGTTGGACAAGAGTCTCTACGGGCTCAAACAGGCTCCAAGGATGTGGAACGAGAGGGCCACTGCACACCTTGAAAGGAAGATAGGCCTGACAAGTACAGACGACGACCCGTGTATCTACTACAACAAGGACAGGAGCATTATACTCTCACTCTTCGTGGATGGTGGATTGGTAGCTGGAAAAGATGAAGCTTCTGAATGAGATAAGCAAGGAATTTGAGATCACATACAGCAAGAAAGTAAAGGGCAAGTTGACATACCTGGGCATGGAAATCAAGATTGATCAGGAAGGTATTTTCGTGAACCAGCCCGGCTACACGGAGAAAATACTGAAGAAAATGAAACTCGAACAATGCAACCCAGCGTCCACACCAATTGAGCAAGGGATGATCACCAAGAAGACAGACTTCAAGAACGATGAGCCACTTATGGCGAACAACAACTATCGGGAGGCGATAGGAAGCTTATTGTACCTAGCTACAACCACCAGACCAAACATCAGCTTCGCCGTGAACTACCTGAGTCGATTTTGCAACAAGCCAATGGGGGCCCATTAGGCGATGGTGAAAAGTGTGTTCCAGTACCTGAGAGGGACAACCACAGCCGGAATTCATTTTGGAGGCGACCAGACACTCATGGCCTACACCGACTCTGACTATGGAGGAGACTCGGAGACAGGGCAGTCGACAAGCGGAGTGTTAGTGATGAGGGGAGGACGAGTGATCTGATACTCACAAAAACATCGTCTGGTAGCGACCTCAACCGCAGAAGCCGAGTACCGAGCAGCAGTGTCAGTAATCGACGATGTGTGCTGGATTAAGCGAATCGCGCTGGAACTGGGTATCCTGAAAACCGACCAGGCAATCACCTTGCACGTCGACAACATGTCAGCTATACACATGCTGCAGAATGCACACGAGGGAAAGACAAGCAAGGGAAAGAAGCGTATTGAGATACCACGAAAGTACATCCAACAACACGTCGACAAGACCGTGACACTGCGACACGTCGAGAGCAGCAGGCAGATTGCACACATTCTAACCAAGCCACTGAACAGGAGAGTCTTTCAGGCGCTCCGCCGTAAATTGATCAAGGAGGAGTGTTGAGAATTGATCAACTGACAGCTGGTCTTACCCAACACAACCGTCAGCCTGTGCGAACTTCACACAGTTCTTGGACTTGAAGTTGGCATTGATCCCATCCGTCAATCAACTGCCCGATTCAAACGACAGAGGAAGTAAAAGAAATAGAAAAACGTGCCTCGAAATTGAATCCAACTTACCCATCTGTCAATCAACTGTCTGATTCAAACGCAAGAGCAAGTAAAAGATATAGAAAAGTGTGCCTCGAATTTTTGATCCAATTTTATCATGTGTATTCCGTGTCAATCGACAAATTCTCATTTCGCAAATTAAATTAACATTTCAATTCACTGCTAACTCTAGACTGTTATTTATTGAGGATCAACGAGCCCGAGTCATTTATAACTCCAACAGACTTCCTATGTTACGACAGAGACGTATTACTAGATGATACGTTAGATCATGATTAGCTGTCTTATATATGACCAAGCGGAAGTCCACGCACATCTACGATGATGTCCATCCAAGCTGAAGTCCATCCAAGGTGAATTCGACCCCGGATGATGTCGATCCAAATTGATGTTGATCTCCAATCGATGTCATTCCACGTTTGTGTCAATCTTGCTATTCGTCAACTCGCTACCGGCTTTATATAAGGTAAGATAAATTATTAGACTGTTCATGATTGACGCATAAGGCAGAAGGGTCTCGGTCTTCTGCTCGATTAGTTTGCCCCGAGTGTTTACATTTACTAAGCTATCATCGGCCTCGTACTTTCGTCTTTATGGGAAGTTACATCGTCGCCGGCCTATGCCCTCGAAGTTTCTCGACCATAAGTCGCTAGTTTCTCTCTGTGTTTTTCCTCCCGATTGTCCCTGTCAGGTTGTGCAATCGGTGAAGACGATCTACGCCAATGGTCATACTTCCAGAGTGCCTGTAAGGTTGCGACATCAGTGCTCGACTGACCCTTTCAGGTTTCGAGCTCGGTAAGATGAAGCCTCGATTCGTTGCTGGCCAGCACATAAATCGTAGCACATAGTTCTCTCGTATAACATGTTCGAGGCCGCGACATTCGACTCCTTAACCCGTTCTCTCTTTTATGCAACAGTGGACACTTCAGGAGTTCCACGCTGGTTGTGTCGCCTCTGTCTACATGAGATGCTCATGTATTTTGAAGAGTCTAAAATCTGTTTCTATTAACTAAATAGGTAAACCACACCACAAACAATGACCTGCTTGTCTACCAAGCACGTGCCTATTTTTTAGAAACACGACACAACTAAAGAAACACATTTAATCCGCAATAAGTAGACTGGATTACAACTCATTAGACACCGTACTTGTAGTTCATTTCAATTAGATATATAAAAATTGCCTTAGGAATTAGACAACAAATTTGAGTTGCCCTAACGTATCCTTCGACACTATTGTTCGTCGACGAACAAAAGAATCTGTGTTATGTAATCCCATGCACAATCAAATCATTCTAAAGCAGTGCACTCAATTAAGTTTTATGCAATGCAGTCTAAGAGTGTTGGTATAAATAGAAATAAAAAGTGGATAAGACTTAAGCCGGAGAAACAAAAGTAAAATGAATTAGAATAAACATGAACCGACAAACAGACGGAGCAAAGGGGGAGAACTTGTGTTAGAAACTAAAAGAGGTCGAGGTCAAAGTATTCACTATAACCCTATAGTGCAACTGAAAAAAGCTAACGTAAGCAAAGAAGTCGCGTCTACACACTTGCCACCCCAACCAACCATCTACATCGCTCATTTACCCATACACCCACTCTCATGGTACACTACGGCTAGTGGTTACAGAAGGATCCATAAGATGCGACTTAAAGTCAAGTAAATGGAATATTAAACCAGAATTATGGTAAAAATGAGATGCGCTCGAAAAAATGCTCAACGTGATGAAAAATGCTGTGAGGAATGTTATTGTAGAACTACTCCAGCCAATGGCAATTGAAGCTTTCTTAAAAAACACTTGGACAAGGATACACTTTAGAAGCACAGTGCCTTCGGGAAGTCAACGTACATACATTCTATCTGATTGTGTTAAACGGAGATTATTTGAGAAAAGTGGGGATGACAAAACAGTATGTTTCTATCGAAAGCAGAATTCTACTCCACCTGAAATATGACACTGAACCAAAAGCACAAGGACATCGTTAATTCGCAGAATTTAAATCAAAAGTATCATTTAGTTTTCAAGGAATAATTTGTCACACGGACCCGTTAGTCAAATAATCAACCACTGGCCTCTAAATTGATTCTGTTTTTTTTTATCGTGATTATGTTTTCAAAAACAGTAATTTTCTTAAACTTGTATATTAAATGCAAAAGTCTATTTCCATAATAACATTTTTAATCCAATTTACTGCCTTCCTGCGACTTTTCTAAATCGTACGACATTTAGTTTTTCATTATTTTAGTATGCCTTTCAATGAGTAATAATAGTCGATTATTAAGTGAGTACTTTATATTGAATATGGCAATGTTTCATTGGTTAACAATCTTGAATTAAAAGACGTTTTGTCAAAAAAAAAATTTTCTTGTTTCGCCCCAATTTTTCGGGCCAGCAGACGCAATAAAAACAATTTTCTAACCACCACGCACTTTTCATATACAAATGGAAATACAAATAGCATTTATTTCTGATAGTGATAGTGTACAGTTTATTTTTCTTAATCTTCGACATCGTGTAACACCCTTTATCTATCGCATACTATCATCAAATAGCATCTGTGTAGGTGCCTTACATGACTCTGTGCTAGAAGCCGCCCATGCCAATGTCCTTGAAAACTACACAGCAGCCGTGCGCCGCCGCATTAACGGCCGGCGGGATTAGCAGATAAATGAAGAAGGTGGAAATCTTCAAAAGATACCTCTGAACCGGTGCAGAGGCATGCCGGCTTTTTACCGACTAAAAGCACCTCCCGCCAGGCACATATTCCCGTTGATCCCCGCTGAACTTTCTTTTAGGTATTCCATCGCGTGGCGGGCGGAGTTTACATGTTACTCCGCTCGTCGCGTCGCAACTGCTGTATCATTTGTTACGGACCATGCCTGTTTTGAACTCAGCATGCATTCTATTACTCCAGCCGGGGAAACTGTCCGTCTCATATGTCTCTCCAAAATCGTTCATGCGGTCTCGAATCTCACGCTCTGTGTAAGTACGTGTTCCGCATTTTCTATTTTGCCTTCGCAATACAAGCAATATGTGTGATTCACATGCTTATACTTGTGCAAGTATTGCCGAAAGCATCTTTGGCGGTCCTACGAACCACCACAACCAACTATAGGTTGAGATGTCCTTCCGCCAAGGAATATACTTACCTGTATTCATTACACGTGCCCACAGACACGTGTCCCATAGCCGGTGATCATACCTGTAACAAAGGTTATAAGAAATTGTAACAAGGTTGAACCCGATATCAAAAAGCAAGGAACTTAACGTTCCAAAAGCTTCCAATATCGAGTTCAACGTTTCATCCATCATATTCAAAAGCAATTGAAAAGTCCAGAAATGCACAATCGTCAATTCCGGACATCCGCATGATGTTCCCATGAAATACCATGTCGGTAAGTAAACCGAACAAGGGATACTAAATTCAATTAGCACCTAAACCCCTCGCATGATCTAATGCTAAGGCACACTTGTGCAAACAAACGATTCGTTGCGCCGCTGATTAGCAGCCATAGAGCCATAAACTCTAAACACTATCCCAGATAGATGTTTATGAGTGAAAGGCAAACAAAAGCATTACATGCCATGTTTCCTATCCCATCCGAATTGCATGGGACCCTTTTCTTCATGCCAGATGGTTAACCTAAACATATCCCATAGTCCGTGCACCCATCCGAAGTGCGTGCGATCCTTTACCCGCATGCCAGATGTGTAGTGCAAATAAACTACGGAATGATCGGAGAATAAGCGGCGGCATCCGACCAACACACAAAGGGACGAGATACCGACCACCAGCAACTGATGATGGTAATGATGATGGTAATGATGATGATAATGATCATCAGGAAGATTTCTCCTTTTTACAGAGACTATGGGTAATGCAGCTACCATATACTTTGGGAAATTCTGTTAGCGGACAGGGTGGGAAATTCGGTGCAGAGATGCGGTGGGAAGATTTCCCTTACGATGGGGGATGCGAATACGGTTAGTCGACTTAGAGCATCAGTCTGTATCGAACAGTCTATATCGAAGAGTGGCAGAGAAAAGTCGAAGGATTAAGTGCTATCGTAGATCATCGAACTGCGAAGATCTCTAACGAAGAGATTCTAATAAAGATAATCAAATCCGGGTGAATGAAATTAATCGAGAAGTGCTGAAATTTAAAACAAGTAACTTGTGTTCTGAAGTGTGTCTTAACCGTGTTAAAGATTAACGGAGTAACGTGCGTTTTCTTTCGTGTGTGGTAACTACAATTGTAACCATAAGACAGTTCCTTAACATGTGGAGTTAGATACCATGAAACTAGATTTAAAATAGACTCTAGACGATAAGTGTAAAAACAAGGCAGACGAAATAATAAAAGTCACCATACAAATAAACAAACTGTTTTTCGAGTTTCTTTGTGCTGTTCGCTTCGTATTGTTCTGTGTGTTAGCAGTGTCCGGCGGAACGCTGCAACCAAAACCTTCAACCGAAGGACAACAAATTTTCGCCAAAGTGTCAACCTACGATTCCCAATAATAATTCCGCCAAACATACATATCCTGATATTAGCTGAGTCAAATGGTAATTCAGCTCGCCATGTTTTCTTTTCACCCATGTTTCTACATCAGGTATCATGGTGTGTGTCTTTGGCGGTTTTATTTTGAATTTTTATTTTATTTCTTTCTTTTGTATAATTCAAGGATTTACTCCCTTGATGCCCGTGGCGATTTCTTAAGAGCTATTTCGATGTCAACCACACAGAATTCACAATTTGATTGTCCTTAATTACTTAGGATACAATTATGAGATTCACACACGAACCTGCATTTTGTTTGTTTCTTCCGTATCACTTAATTGACTAAGGCAGTTTTCTATTTAGCACTATATTTGTATTGGTCAATATTCTAATTATACTCGTTGACACTGAATTCGTGACGTTCGCTAATTCGATTATGTTCGCTAGCCCTATTAGTATGGTACAGTATTTATATCCGTGTGAAACTAGACTTACGACTACTCGCGAATTTCAGAACAATTGTAATGTGCGGCTCGGACCGACCTCCTTCAAGGGTTTCTCTGTATCAACTCTCTTTGTCAAATTCCTATTTCCCTTTCCAATTCTCTTCCCCTCATCTGTAAAGGAAATTTTCCATCATACTTTTCATTCTAATCCTCTTATCTGTAAAAGAAATTTCCCATCATGATCATCATTCCCATTTCCTTATCTGTTTTTTTTTTGTTTTGTTCGAAGGATCGAGCGTACCGCCACTCATTTCGCGATCCTTTCATGGGCTTTGTTTGAGTTACCCATCTGACTTACGACAACAAGAGTTTTTGTGTGCTTCAGATGGGTAACAAAGGAACCGTGGGATTTGGTTTCTAGATCGCATTTCCCAGATATAAACATCTAGCGCGGGAAAGGCGTTACGATGTTTATGTTTGCGAGAATTGTTGGTCGGCGGGCGAATCGCTAGACCTTTGTTTGCACACGTGCGCTTCTCGGTTCGGGATCTTGCGAGGAATTTAGGGTGCTAATTGCTATTAGCTACATGAGGAGATATGCGTTATTCTGTTTGTTTTCAGAAAAATGCGTTTAATGGATGTGTGGGGTAGAAGTTGGTATGCCAAACACGGGCACTAAGTTCACTAATCCTATGAGTATGACGTCCGTGTGCCGTCGTTGGCACGGGTTCTACGCCTATTCCACGCTGTTGCCCCGTTGGTCGTCACCAAGGTGGGGTAATAGTTCCAGTATCTGTTCGTTATCGATGGTGCCGAAGGTTGAATTGTGAAACAGCACTTCCCGATTGTAGCCAAATCAAAAGAGTCGAACGAGATTAGAACGCACTTTCGTTCCTTTTACACAGCACATCGTTGCTACGCTTGTTTTTATTTCCTATTGTAGTTAATATAATAAACAATGGTGGTCAAAAGGCAGTCACGACTAACTTAAACAAGGCTTTTCACTTAAATGATTTTGAGTTAATATATTATGTCACTGCTAACTTAAACCAGGCTTTTTACTTAATTGATTTTGAGTTCATATCCTCATCCACCGACGGCTGTTGGGTACAGACTCGAATTATTTAACGTGGAGGCACGACTTGCCTCCACGGAATCCGTATCGCGATTAATTTATTTCAGAAGATACAATTTCATCTTCCGCTTGTCGACATAAGGGGATGATTTCCTTTGCATCGGTCCCAGCACAAGGGCGCGAAGCACACACACCATGATCGCTTCTGCTGCTCATGGTGTGTGTCCACACGTATGCGGACCGTTGATCACCGAATCCACAAGGCAAACATTAGCTGGCATGGTTGCAGCTGGTGCAAATATCTCGACGTAGATATTTTGTGTTTACACGATCAGCAACTGCGTACAGCATTCATGCTGATCGTGCACAGCTTGGCGGCATCTCCAAGCAGTCGAATTCTCGCTGGTAATTTTCCATTTTTGAGGACTCGACTACTTTGGGCGGTCAGTCGTATGCGTTAATGTAATTGTGGGTCGGATGACCGATCGATGTGGGCATGTATAAAAGGGAAAAGAAGAAACATCTCCAGCGCCTGTGCGGCGGACTCGTTAGTTTAGCTTAGTTTAGTTTTTTTTTTGTTTTTTTTTGTTTTTAGTTTAACCCCTTAATGCACATTTAAACGGTAAACGGTAAACATTGCCCGTATATATCACGGAGGTGTGCATTAAGCGGTTAATGAGGGCAGAACCCTCATTTAGTTAGCTTAATGCAAGCTTAAATTAACTTAAATTAAATTAATATAAAAAGTCTTACAGACTATTGTTGTATTCCAGAATACTACCCTTATTCGCGTTAACACTAATCTCATGTCCTTTCTAACACAACCTTTAAAACTACATCCTCACATATCTTACATTCTCATTTAATACAATTCATAAATAAACAGACACAATATTCTATATCCAGTCACTTACAGCACATTTAAAAACATGCCCCTTTTCATAACAAGCACATTTTTCATTTCAAAACATAGCCACTTTGATTTTCGTTCAAAGTTTATTCAAAATTTTAAGTCACAGAGACTTCTAGATTGTTTTGTTCATTTTATACGACACTGTTAGTTGGAACAAAATGTTCTATAAAAACAGGAAAATTTATTTTGTAAAAGTAGTTCAGAAGAGAGCTCAGCTTGAGATAGCTGAGTTCAAATAAAATAAAATAAATAAAAACTAACTATAATTAATTTAATAAATATATAACCCCCACGCTCTTCCCTCGAAAGAGGAAGCACGGCGCTGGAGGCGTAACACTGGTGGCAGCGGTAGGATCCACGAAGACTGGTGGACTCCTCGAAGGAAGACCAATCCTCGAAGGAAGACTCAATCCCCGAAGGAAGGCCAATCCCCGAAGGACGACTTAATCCTCGAAGGAAGACCAATCCCCGAAGGACGACTTAATCCTCGAAGGAAGACCAATCCCCGAAGGAGACTCAATCCCAGAAGGAAGACCAATCCCCGAAGGACGACTTAATCCTCGAAGGAAGACCAATCCCCGAAGGACGACTTAATCCTCGAAGGAAGACCAATCCCCGAAGGACGACTTAATCCTCGAAGAAAGACTCAATCCCCGAAGGAAGACCAATCCCCGAAGGACGACTCAATCCCCGAAGGAAGACCGATCCACGAAGGAGGACTCGATCCCATACGGAGATAGAGTTGCGAATGCTCTGAGGACGCTGAACTCTGCTACGTGTGAAATAACAGCAGACGCGGTGTTAGGGAATTCTTGATAGATGAAAACTCAAAATTGGCCGTGCAAATATTTGAGGATGGTCTCAAGAATGAACAACTGAAAATCCTAGCCAAAGTCCATGGGGGAAGTAGTTTAAAACAGTCGATTGCACATGTAGTATCACATGCTGCTCGAATGGACAACTCTCCCAGGTCATATCAATATAATGAAAATCTTAGATTTAATCGTAGAGTCTGCCAAACCTGCCAGGTCATTCTCAGGCCACATGTTATCGGAACATGCAATCCAACAATTTTCAGAATAGACAACCCATAAAAAGAGAATATAACATTATATGCAATTTCTGTGGACGGAATAATCACACAGAGAACGAGTGTAGATACAAGATATCTAGGAATGGACCGTCCTTAACAAATTACCAACAAGGTACAACAACGCGTAATCCATTCCGAAATAATCCTACCGAAAATCGTTTTAGTGAAAATCCTAGAATCACCAATAGACAAAACGATAGGCAAAATATTTACTTTTCTCGGGTGCAAGAGTCGGAAAACGAGGCCAGACGCCAACAGAATCATGCTGAACGGCACTCTTCAATCTATAGTATTCGGTCGACTCATATAGAGAGCAAACAAGGTAATTCGGAAGGAGACACACAGCCATTCCTTTCGAACGACTGTAATGATCAATATACACCAAATCTAAGATTCCACGTACCCTTTTGTCCCGAATTAAAAGAACCAGCGATACGTCTTAGAGTTAGTCGCGCAGACAATATGTACACGACTCTTCTAATTGATACCGGTGCCGACCTAAGCCTTTTAAAATCATCGTGCTTAAAGAATCAGAAAAAAGATGACAAGATCTACACAATATCCACACTAGCAGGTGATTCTTTGAAAACCCTGGGGACGGTAAGTGGTACCCTAGAAGTAAAAACCAAGGATCATACCATGCTCATGGATCATCCTTTCCACCTACTCACCGAACAAATAAATCTGCCTTATGACGGAATCATAGGAAACGATTTTTTATTTAAATATAGATGTGTAATCGATTTCAAGGAACACATCCTGAAGATTCCAATGTCAAAGGGTAATGAGAGTGAGCATCGAAGAAAGCCATACGGCTCTACAAACGAGGCACCGAGCCTATTCCGTAATAAGCTAGTATGTGAATCACGAGCCACCTGTTCAGACTTTCAGTTCGAATCAAAAGGAAAAAGTAATAACTCTAAACAGAATAGAAAGCGAAAACAGAGAAGATTGGGTGACAAAGTTTCAGCAGCAAAGACTGAAGTACAAAATGTTCCAGCAGCATATAAGACTGAAAGAGCAACTTTCACTTTAAAACCCAGAAGCCAACAAATTGTAGACTTTCCTTTAAATAGTAAACACCAGGACATATCCGGCGATATAATCATTCAAAAAAAAAAACGAATCATGCCAGGAATATACGTGGGCGAAACCTTAACCAGTCCCAAGAGCTCCAAATTAAAGGTGTTAATGATGAACACTTCGGAAACAGAACAAACGGTGAATACTAAAGACGTAGACTTCAAATGAGACAAGCTAAGTGATTTCAACCTAATCTCTAGTCAATCCGACGACCTAATCAAAGGCAGGTTAAATAAGTTAACATCAATAATCAATCTCAGCCACTGTAATTGTGAAGAAAAACAATCTATCCTTCAAATATGTAGAGAAAACAATGATTTATTTTTTCTCGAAGGTGACAACCTCTCATTTACAGAAGCGCTGAAACATAAAATCATTACTGACCCAAACAAGCCACCCGTATTTACCAAACCCTACAGGCTCCCGGACACACAAAAAACCGAGATACACAAACAGGTGAATGACATGCTACAAAGTGGTATTATCCAACCCAGTGCTAGTCCTTGGAACTCCCCCTTGCTCTTGGTACCAAAAAAGGCTGACAGGGAAGGTAATAAGAGATGGAGAGTTGTGGTTGATTTCCGTAGGTTAAACGAAGTAACTGTTGCCGATGCATATCCATTACCAAATATCACGGACATACTAGATCAACTAGGGAGGGCAACTTATTTTAGCACCCTCGACCTGGCAAGCGGATTTCATCAAATCCTAATGGACAATGGAGACAAGTGCAAAACCGGCTTCAGTACCCCTTATGGACATTATGAATATAACCGTATGCCGTTTGGTCTACGAAACGCGCCCGCAACTTTTCAAGGTTTAATGAACAACGTTTTAATGGGATTACAAGGATTCGACTGCTTTGTATACATCGATGACATAGTCCTTTACGGATATAACCTGCAAGAACACAACTCAAAGCTTATACGAATATTTAATTGTTTACGTCAGAATAACTTTAAGCTTCAACCAGATAAATGTACTTTTCTGAAGAAGGAGCTAATGTATCTGGGTCATGTAATTTCCGAACACGGTCTTAAACCAGACCCCGAAAAGATGAACGCTGTTAAAACATATCCCACACCCAAGAATGTCAAGGGAGTAAAATCATTCCTCGGATTCATAGGATACTACCGGCGATTTATAGACAATTTCTCAACTATAGCAAAGCCACTAACGAAGTTACTAAAGAAAACCGAAGCATTTAAATGGGACCCCTTCTGTGATGAAGCCTTCCATACGTTAAAAAATAAACTTATAGAACCCCCCATATTAGCTTACCCAGACTTTCATAAAGACTTTATAGTAACGACGGACGCTAGCGACGTTGGAATAGGCGCGGTCTTATCGCAGGGAGAAATTGGCCAGGACAAAGCAATCTGTTATGCTAGTCGCACCCTTAACGACGCCGAAACTCGGTACAGCACTACAGAAAAGGAACTGCTGGCAATCATCTACGCCGTCAAACAATTTCGCCCCTATGTCTACGGACCAAGGTTCACAATATGCATAGACCACAAACCACTACAGTGGCTCATGAATCTGAAGGACCCGACATCAAGATTGGCTCGTTGGAGAATATTATTAGACGAATATAAATACCAAATTATTTACAAAGCAGGAAAATACAACCCCAACGCAGATGCACTTAGCCGCCTCCCTATTAACCTCCAAGACACACAAGAGGTAGGCAAGGTACTAGTTACCACTAGAAGCAAAACGAGAGGTCAAGGCACCGCTGAACCATTAGTAGCCGCAAGTGAGGAAATTACTCTCCGACATACCGAATGTAAGATAATCGAAATTTCTAAACCCATAGAGTATGCCAAAACCCGGTCACCCATTCAGATCTTTATATTACCCAATAAAGAAGGCCAAACCGAAAAGATACTTAAAACCATCCCTACCTATACACGTCCGAATTCAAACGCAATAAAATTATACCCAAACACGACTAAATCCCCTTTATATATTGTTACTACGTTGCCGCTAGACATAGGAACCGAACCCAGCTTTGAACAAACACTCAGCAAAATTCATAACTATTGTATAAAAGAAAAGGTAAACCATATCGACATTTCTATCCCAAAACAAGAGCCAATAAACCCCCGCCTTAAAAATGCCATCATACAAACATTCGCCCAAACCAAGATCACCGTGTATCTTTACTCTGACAAAAGAATCTATATCGAAGACCGACAGGATATCGATCAAATCCTCCGTGACTTCCATAATTCACCTTTTGGAGGGCACCAGGGATTCTCCCGCACAATTAAACGTCTTAAGACAAGGTACTTTTGGCCAACCCTCATAAAAGATACGAAGGAATTCATTCGCAAATGCGACTCATGCCAAAGAAACAAACTAACGCTAAACAGAAAAATCCCGATGAAAATCACAACAACAAGTACAACCCCCTTCGAACGAGTAGCTCTAGATATTGTTGGCCCGCTCCCAACTAGTTACGAAGATAATAAATACATATTAACATTCCAAGATGATTTAACAAAGTTCACTGAAGCTATACCGCTACCCAATGCGGAAGCACCCACCATAGCTCGTAGTTTTGTGGAGAAAATCATATGTCGTTTCGGAATACCCGACGCGGTATTAACGGACCAAAGCACCAATTTCCTAAGCCACCTTTTTAAAGAAATATGTAAGATTCTAAAAATCAAAAAGATACAAACAACACCTTATCATCTCCAAACAAATGGAGCCTTAGAACGTAGCCACCGAACGTTGGCCGAATATCTCAGACACTACGTTAACAAGGACCAACTCTCATGGGATACTTGGCTACCATATTCAATGTTTGTGTATAACACCACACCGCACAGTAGCACCGCATTTAGCCCTTTTGAATTACTCTATGGTTTTCCTGCACGAATACCGAATTCGATCAGCATAAATCCGCAAACGTCATACAACTATGAGAACTACGCTAACGAACTAAAAGCCCGCCTACAGTACGGTTACAAGATTGCTAAAAACATATTGCAGGACAAAAAGGAAAAATCTAAAGCGTGTTATGACAAAGGAACAAGCACTAAAACACTCAAAGTTGGCGACAAGGTAATCATAAAAAACCATACCAGAAAAAATAAGCTCGCTTCCTTATGGGAGGGTCCCTACGAAATACACAACATAGTATCCGATAAAAACTCAGAAATCAAATAGGAAATAAATTCAAAGTTTTACACAATAATAATATAAAACTATTTTCGGAATAAATAAATAACCCATACACACAACATAACCAAATTTTTAACAATTATCTTAAAATTAAACACGGTTAGAAAATTTTCCATAAATTTAAGGACAAGATAGACACTTAACAAATGGCCTTTGTTTTTATTCAATATATAAAACAATTGTAAGAAATGACGGAAACGAAAAAAAAAAAAAAATAAATAAATAAAAGTTAAAAAAGGGGAAGAAAGAAAGAAAATTTTAGAGTTAAAATATATATTGGGATATAATATATTTGAAATTCGAACGAAAAAGAGAATTTTGAGAATTAATATTAACCCTTTGCACTCGAGGCCGTTTTCGCGCAGCCGAACCAGCAACTCGAGACGTTTCGTAGCGCTTTTTGGTGCATTTACTATCTCTGACGTAAAATGATTACACACAAAGTAACACACAAATCTTTTATATTTTAATGTTTAATGTATCTTTACAGTTTTACGATAAGATAATATCTTAAGCATTAGTCCTTGAATTTAAGCTTTGTATGGTATTTTAGAAAACAATTGCCGAGATGTATGCCCGGCTTTTCGGGACAAGTATCACAATAGTATGTAGTTTGATATCTTTTGCCATGTTCAGTCCTTTTAGAACACACTTTGCAATCCTTCCTAACTCCTGTTAGGATGATATGCAGCTTTCCATCTAAGCGGATGTGTTCGGAACTGGAGGTTGATGTTGAAGATCGAGGAGGTGTCGGACGAAAATCTGCCGTCAATTGCTGAACTAAAGTTTTCGCATACCGCAAGTGACTAAGCGGCTGTTCCCCTCTCTGTTGTTTAGTCATTTTATAGAGTATATATGAATTTACTGAGCAAATCTCCAGACCCCAAAAAAACAGTTTACGCCACCATTTCAATGATTTTCGTAAGAAACAGTACGTTCCGGCCAATTGATCTGCACGATCGACACCACCCATATGTTTTATATAATTTATTACAACATTAGGCTCCTTGACGGTAACTTCAACACCACCTCGTAACATTTTTCTCACAGAACTCATTCCTGCATTGTTCCAATTCGTCAAGCACGTGACAACCCTCTTGTCTTTCCATGATAAAACTAAGTTATTTCTTTTGCCGAATGCTAATGTTGATTTCGTACCAAATTTTGGTTTTTTTATTTGGTTTGGCAAATGCTTCCTATTCGTTAAGGTTGTTCCTGTCAAGTGGCATTTCAATTTGAACAACTCTTCAGCCAATATAAAGCTGGTGTAATACCGATCTGTAAACATATGATGTCCTTGGCTACCAGGCAATTTTTCCAGTAGTATCGTATAAAGGTGCAGCGGTATTCTTGTTGATATCGGAAGGTCGGGCCTGGTCAATTTCTCCGTGGTAAGACTTCCATAATAGGAAGATATAGCCAGTACTTGAGTCTGCCATTGTGTAGACTCTAATACCCCATTTAGTCGGTTTTTTCGGATTATATGTTATAAATGAAACCCGACCTTTGAATTTGATAGTGGACTCATCCACACAAATTTCTTCTACCGGTGTAAAGTACCTCAAAAGTTTGGAATTGATATAATCAAGAAAGCAGCTTACTAGCTGCAAACGTGTTCTTCGACCTGCATCTGTTGTTTGGATTGTTTTTAGATGAAGCATCCAAAAAATCTGGCTGAATCTGTCTACGTGACCAGTACTCTTGCAAATTCGCCAACGGCATTGGCCCCATACTTATTATGACTCCAATAAATGCCCACATTTCTTCGGTAGTCACATTCTCCCAGTTTCGCCATATCGAGTACTGTGATAGCGTCCTGTTCTGTAACTTTCTTCTAGCGTAATTATTTGTTTCTGTAACTATTTCATTCACGAGTTCATCGGTAAAAAACAGTTTGAAAAAATCCAACGGTTCTTTCTTGTCTCCGAGTACGTGCGTTCCTACAGGAGTGTTCCCGGCTATAAACGGTATTCTCGAGAGTATTTCTTCTGATTCTGGGCAACTAACCCATTCTGAACTGTCGGATCGTGGGTCTTCTGCAGCATCACTATTACTGTCACCTTCGCTGTCTATTACTCTAATCTTTCGACTTCTTACACCTCTTACTTCATAACTATCATCATCAATGCTTCTGTTATCTCTATCGTCAAGCTCTCCGTGTATAGCTGTAATTTCCTCGTTTAGCAACTCTAAATCAAACTCATCTTCACACGAACTTATTTCACCACTACGTTCCATGGTAATGGGGATCAGAAACTTAAACTTTTTTAGTGTTTTTGCCACGGCTGTCAAGTTCGAACTGAGGCCGAAAATACCGTCCGCTTCGTAGTTGTGTACTAATTTCAGATACGAAAGCCTTATCTCTGTTTGAAGGGACATCATGTTACCCTTCATAAGATTATACAAAACGAGCGTAGGAACCCGCGTCGAAGAAACAAAACGTAAACAGTTACCGTCGCGGATCGAGTTACCGCAGCGAACGAAGTGGTGAGCGACAGTCACCGCTCGAGTTGTGGCATCAAACCGCGTGGTGAGTGAGACTCACCTCTCGAGTGCAAAGGGTTAATCATATATATAGAAAGAAAAATGTATTTTGGATAATAAAAGAAAAGGTTCCAAGTGGGAATATTTTAAGTTAGTTGGAAATATTTAAAGTTAGTTAAAATATAATGTAAGTAGACTATAAGTAAACTTTTGGATTATTGTAACCTATTTTTCTAGTATTAAGAACTTTTGGATTTTTGTAACTTTTGATATAAGATTAACTTTGAACGCCATTGTAATTGAACGAAAATCCAAGTCTGTAATTAATCCTAATCTAAGCAATAGTTAACAGAAAATTATTCTCTTCAAGGATAATTTTCTTTCTCGAAGAAGGGTGGGATGTTGTATTCCAGAATACTACCCTTATTCGCTTTAACACTAATCTCATGTCCTTTCTAACACAACCTTTAAAACTACATCCTCACATATCTTACATTCTCATTTAATACAATTCATAAATAAACAGACACAATATTCTATATCCAGTCACTTACAGCACATTTAAAAACATGCCCCTTTTCATAACAAGCACATTTTTCATTTCAAAACATAGCCACTTTGATTTTCGTTCAAAGTTTATTCAAAGTTTTAAGTCACAGAGACTTCTAGATTGTTTTGTTCATTTTATACGACACAGTTAGTTGGAACAAAATGTTCTATAAAAACAGGAAAATTTATATTGTAAAAGTAGTTCAGAAGAGAGCTCAGCTTGAGATAGCTGAGTTCAAATAAAATAAAATAAATAAAAACTAACTATAATTAATTTAATAAATATATAACCCCCACGCTCTTCCCTCGAAAGAGGAAGCACGGCGCTGGAGGCGTAACACTATCTTAAATCTAGAGTAAGAAGGAGATATCTCATTGATGTGGTTTGTTTAATGTTGGTTGCTTGATGGTGCAACCAAATTGCTTTTAAGACAGATGATGCGTTTAATGCGACCATGCCCTTGTGGAACAACACCTATTTTATATTATATTATTATATTAACTATAGATTATAGTTCTAAAGCATTTCTGAAGATATTGGTACAACTATGGAAGGTAAGTACATGTTTTTGTGTGTTTTAGGAAACTGTTTCTTCATCATAGGTTGTAAGGTAAGCAGTGGCGTTCAATGGAACTGCCACAATACTTGTTTTATATCGTTCTCGATGCTCTAGGGGGAAGTTAGGTGTTGTGCCTGGAAAAGGCGAGCATTGGCGTTATTGAAACCGCCACAATCCCCCAACACTTGTCCACCGAAAAATTGTCCACAGGAAGAAGGGGAGAATAATTATGTTGTGTTGTATAAATGTTTTTTTATTTAGTTTTACTTAATATTTTTTTATAAATTACACTCACTATCACTGCCTACTTTAATGAAATTTTTTTTTTTGTCTTTGACACTAACGACTATACCATGGGAAATTTAAAATACAATTATTTGACATCTATTGAGTTTAAATAGTTTTTTTTTTTGCTTTGTATACATATATTTGTTTTTGTTTTTCTAGGTTTTAGGCACTTGAATTCCGAACTAAACCCATCACCATCACAACATTATTATTCCTTTCGTTTTCTTTTTTAATTCCGGTCAGAGACTCCAAACTACGACTCGACACACTCGTAATAAAAATCGATCGCGTGTGCACGCACCCAAGCTCGACAATGGTTGAGATTTGACTAACTGGAATTAGGGACGAAATTCGAATTTTCAATTTTGCACAACGATCAGCCAATGGTAATCGCGCTCTCTTGTACATCTTTCAATTCTCTACGCTCACCGAGGTAAAATAATACATGTATATTCGTTCGACGGTCGATGAAGGATGAAGAAACCAAAACGAAAGCACAATAACCCAGGGTTGACCTGGCTTAGTGTGTGTGTATTAATGCAGCCTCTGAGGATGATCCACTGACCTAGTGCGGTGACTGTGGTGATCTCAGAGTGCATTGACTTATGGAAAGACCGAATTGTGAAGGAGAGGAAAATATAGTTTGCGCTATTCACCTGTAAGAAGAGATCATTGATCCCCAGGGAATGGAGTGTCTGGGGAAAGTCGAAGTGACGCTACTTTGGCTAGGGTAATATTATCGTGGGAAACATGCCGTGGAATTCGATAATTACCCAAGCCGTGGGATAATGGTGCACCCGCGTCGTTTGATTCGACTTGTTGTTGCTAACCCACATGTATTGGAATTTCCAGTGGAAATCTCACGGGTTAGAGGAATGGAGTTGCCGTATGGCAGAAAGGTAGCTGAATTCAATTATGCATTGCCTGCTTAGAATAATGAATTCAGCTAAGCGTCCGTTTTTAAAACATGATTCACAGGTGAATAGGTTAGTAGGAGAAATTGGGGTTGATTTGACGCGCTGATAGCGGTCGAAATAAGGTTGAAATTGTGGGTTGGTTCTCCATTTAGTATAGAGAACCCCCACATATGGATTGAGTAAATGGGGGAATGAAAAATGAATGGATGCACCGAATGGATGCATTGAATCCAATATTAGAATATGTTGACCGTTTAGTTCGATTGGCTTTTACTATTGAATTCAATGTTGGGTATTTGGAATTTAATCTTTGTTTCAGGCGGAAGGAAGGACTTTGAGGAACGTGTAGGAATTTCACTTGATTATATGCCGGCCTTGGCAAGGTTCACCAAGTGTCCTAACATACCGGATCAAAAGAGTTCTGAAAAACCGAGTTCACTAGTACGCCGTTCGACAGTGGAAAGGGAAAAACAAAACGCACTAGGAGGTTGGTGATCACCACTTTAAATTTAATTTTATTGTTTGTCTTTTAATTACATTCAACTTAAGCAAAACATTGACATTCATTTATATTTCTATTCGGTTAAGCCGTTTTTCAACCTTTTACACAGAGTTTGTATTGTCTCGTGGTTCGGATGTATCTCATGTATCTGGAACAATAGTGTGTTTATCCTTTCGGATTCAGCAAAGAACGCACACGAACTTCTTGATAACCGCTATTACAAATTATTATTACAAATGACTCTAGTTCCGTCCATTCACTTGTTACTTTAAAAGGAGACAAATTTATTACTCCTACCGCACTGACTCGTGGTTGATGCCCTCCCGCCTTGAATAGTAAAACTCGACTCGCTAATTTTGCTCGCGGATCACCTTGTTGGCTCGTGATGCGAGCTCATCGGTGGTCGAACCGTGGGAAAGAAAATTCATTAAAAAGAATCTTTGCGATAAGTATTTGCAGTTGTCCAAATACTACGTTAGGGATTAGGATGCATTTGGGATAATTACACAATGATGGTTGTGTTTACAACCATGTTAATTGCGTATTGCATTCCTAGGGTGTCATGGGTCGAATTCCAGTGTGAGTATTTATACTGGCATTGAATTCGGCTCTTGGCAGCTAGGCGCGAATTGCGCCGGTGTTTTGAAGATTGCATAAAAGCCGCCGTGAGTACTGGTGCAACATGAAAATCTGTTGCGCACGTGTGGGACAGTAAATGCGGGCAGACAGGGGTTCTGCTGATTGTTTTCATAATCCACTTCGGTTATCTAGTATGGCAACCGAAATGTTTTCTTTTTAGAACAATGCTGAGATGCATTGGTGTATGCGGTACTGGCGTACCGAATTTCTTGTAGGGAAAATTTATATAACGCGTTAATTGCGTGAATGTCCTTGATGGGCAGATGCTTGATGTTTGGATGCAATTTGCATAATCGAAAGGTAATGCAATCGGTCGGAGAATGCTTGGGGAAGTTATTGCGCTTGCATGGTAAAAATGAAAAATTAGTGGAGCTTTAGGAAGGAAGATTTGGAGGTAGGTTGAAAAGGTAGCAGTGGTGTTAGTAGAAACGCCACAAACGTGTCTACGGGCACGAGTAATGGATATAGGTGAGTATGTTCCTTGGTGGAACGACGATACCTCAACCTAAAGTGGATTGTGTGGTTCGTAGAACCGCCACAGGTCCATTTTCCTTTGATGGAAGAATCCCACCTTCGTTGCCATTCTCTTAGGCTTGATCTCTCTAATTGTGACTGCATTCTCCGACGATTCTCTTGGGATACCTCATGCAATGCAGCGTTTTCTTTAGCTGCAATTTCACGTGGTGTCCTCCCGGCCAAAATATTTATAGCATCTTCGGATACCGTTCGAAGTGCACAGCATACTCTTAGTGACGCCAGTCTATGTGCGAAGTTCACTCCCCTCATGTACGACTTATACTGTGCGACTCCTGCCCATATGTGAGCTGTATACATTATAATGGAGGTGTTGACACTGGTTATGAGTTTCCTTATGTGGGGCCGGGGTCCTCCAACATTGGGTAGCAGTCTCGCCAAAGCTTTGCAAACTGTTGCAGAAGCAGAAGCAACAAACCAAACAACGATTTAAATGAGTCAAATAATTCAAATGACTCGGCAAAGACGTATTATTTTGCAGCGCTTAAGAGTATGCAGTGGCAAGGTTGCAGTCGAAACTTAACCATGCCGCTGGATAGAATTCGAAGTGTGCTCTGAAGCAAGGAGAAAGGCAGTGAAGATTTCTCAGTTGGAACCGTTGCCAACTCAATAATCCTCTCTTCAGTGCGTTGGAGGGATAACGGGGCCATGGCCATTGACCTCGACGCCTTTTCAACTGGATGAAACGGAAGAACCTGTTGTTTTATTTTTAAAAACTGTGATATAAAATTGGAGAATTGAGTTGCTGTTTAAAAAGGCCTACAGAAGGTGATCTTTTTCTGGATGAATAAATTAAGTGCGGTTAAACCTGTGAATGTGTTTTTTCCGGCGTAAAAATTCCTTATAACAAAATAATACCAGTACATTATAATTAATTACAAGTAAGATTTGCTTTTTCTTTTCGAGTGAATATCGAATACGAAAACATTGGTCCTTCGAGCCGGATCTTGCATCCATCAAATCGAAGCTGGAAGTGTTGTCAACAGATTCATCGCAAAGCGAGCCGGATTTTGCATCCGCCGACCTGAGGATATTTTTTGCGGACTGGTGGCCTACGTCCTGATTTTGTTGGCGAGTTGTTTTGTGGATTGTTGGCCTGCTTCGAGGCCGATCTTGTTGGCGAAAATTTTCACGACCCACCAGGTACATTTAAAGAGTGTACACCCTCAAAGGGGTAGCTTTCGGCAGCATTCCACGCGGGTCATCTGGGTTGCATCTCCGTGCACTTGGCAACAAATTGCATAAATCTTCTCGGTGTGGTTTGTAGTCTCCATAAGACAGGATGTGCAAGGCGAGGATTTCAGCTCTAATTGACAGCCTACAAAATGTTTTGAATTTGAATTGACCGCCGATTACAACGCATATTCGGCTTTGGATCAAACATCCAAATAAATACATATGAACGAGACGCGTTTGAAGAATTTGGAGCAATCGTTTGAGGACGTAGAAGGACTGCACCAAGAAATTATAGCGGCTCCAAGCGACGAAACAAAAACAAAGTCTATGGAAGATCTAACCTTCCATAGGCTGAAGGAGCTATACTACAGCTATTCATAAGAACTCAAGTCACAGTTGGAGCAACTCGAGGCTCACCCGCTGGGACACAGTTCGTTCAATGGCACAATGGGAGGAACAAAGGCGCCAACGGCGGAGTTAAAGCTTCCCCCCATTAAAATGCCAACCTTCTCCGGTTTTTTTCAAACTTGGCCGGAGTTTAAAAGTTTGTTCGAGAGCCTTATCTTCAGGAATACATCTATATCTGATGTGAAACGGCTACATTATCTCAAGGCGAACTTGAGTGAAGAAGCGGAACGTCTGCTGAGGAACACCCCGATAGTCGATGGCAACTTCGACTCAGCCTGGGCAACCCTAGTAAAACGTTATCAGAAGCTGCGGTTGCTCAAGGACAATCAGTTCGAGCTATTATTCGATAAGCTAGCACTCACGCATGAATCGACTGACGGAATCAAGGCACTGGTAGACACCACAAACGAAGCCAAGCGGTCACTGCAGAACCTTGGAGTCTCGGTTACTTCATGGGGCGATGTTTTGATCTACCACACAATCCAGAAACTTCCCCCCAATACGTGCGGTTTGTGGGAATCGCATATTCCAGCGTACGTGGACTATCCAGCTTATGACGTGCTGGAGGATTGGATTTTTTGCTTACGAGGGCAAGAGCCTTGGATGTCATGAAACAATCTACGTCCAGTGTTCCTCATGGGAAGTCCAAGGGAACACCTTCTGCAGTCCCTGTCCACAATTCGACCATCCACAAGTGTTCAATGTACTCAGGTTCAGGAAACAAGTCATGCTCACCCGCCTACCACCTATGACCCAAACCAGGATCCCACCAGGAGAATGCTGAGAAACAATCCCTTTTATTATTGAGAAGACGAGCCAAGTGAAATACAGGCAACGTCAAGGGTTCCAGACCAAGCCTACGGGGAAATATGGCCAAACCCACAGCAGTCATCCCACAGGCAATAGATACCTGTGAACGATGCGCCTCAGGCATTTGGGGCCAGTAATAGTAGATTCACTTCTATTCCAAAGAATAACTCCAACCTGCGAATAGCCCGTTTAGGTTTCAAACAACACCCCGTTCGTTCAAAGGGCCAATAGGGTCTAGATCTAGGAGACCTGGAATACCACAACCCCAACAGGGCAGTGGGGATGCTTACCACGATGATCCGCCCACCCAGCTCCGAGACACTCGTGCACCACACCCGTTATTTTTTCTGCAATAAGAAGGAACACTTATACGACGAGTGTCTAAGGCGCCGGAACACGCCATTGTGTATGAAGTGCACACAACACCGCCACGATGTCAAAGACTGTCGTGCGCAAGACGCACAACCACATACACGCAATCCCGAACCCCCATGAGAAAGGTCACAGTACCAGCAGACGGCGCCTATGAATATATCAAACCAGGGACAAAACCAACCTTCTACTTCAAAACAAGCAACAACATCGTATCATAGAGTGTACAGCTTTCGATGTTGTTGTGAGTTTTGTGGCCGAAAGAGGCACACGTGGGGGGGGGGGGGGGGGGTTTAAATACAGGAACAAGCGGGGGAAAAAGCCACTAACCTGTACACCCATCAAAACGGTTAAGGCTGTACGTCACCGCTACATCCCAACGACCTGCATTGTCAATACATAATGGAAGAAAGTCCCAACAAAGAATAATTCACAAGCCCACAAGGCATTCACGCGGCAAAGGCGGTCAACAGCCACAGACCACTACAAGCCAGAACCGTACCAATTCTAATCGTACTGAACCTTGTGAGGCTCGAAAGCAGAACAATACGGATTCGAAGCACCGACAACACCAACTACAACGCCGTCAACCCAAAAAGGACCGCAGCCACTCTAGCTCTACTAATACGGATTCTACGAAGACTCCAAAGCAGAGCAATCGATCTAAGAAGTGTGATAGACAGCGCACACCATGCGGACGACACACCCACATGGCGCCAGGGTGTCGACAAAAGCCGAAGGGCGAGAGGTCGGAAAACTCCCAGAGGTCGCACAACATTTAAACCAGCTCTCAGTTTCCACCAATCAAAGTTCCAGTTGTCCAGCTCCCTTTAGACATTGGCTGAAGAAACACTGCACAACTAATAGTGGACACAGGCGCAGAGATCAGCCTTCTTAAGCTGAAGGCACTCCACCGCGAATATATAGTGGATGTTAAGAAAACAACTACCCTCCAAACGCTTTTTGGCAAGGGCAAGTCTAGAGGCTACTGCGAAGGGATATTCAAATTACAGCAGGAAATCCCCTGTAGCTTTCAGTGGTAGTAGATTCCTTGTCGGGGTTGTCTGCAGACGGTTTGTTGGGGAACGAATTTCTGTCTATAAATTGTAACGTTAATGGACCAGGAAACTGTTTGGAATTTCCCCAAACAAGCATAAACCCGGTAAGTTTTTCCATTAAATTTACAGATAATAGAAAGAGGATGCCAGGGCATAAGGCAGCCGAATGGGAGACCGCACCAAGGGGATCTCAGAAGATCCAGACCGCGGTCGGTGTAACCCGAAAACCCTACCCACAAAGGGGCACAGCTGCGAAAACTTGTTTCGTCCCAAGTACTCCAACATCAAGGTAACACCCCAAAAGCCGAAAGATGACAAGGAGGAGAAAGTAGTGGTAGTACGCCTGCCATCAAACCCTTCGGAGGTAGAAATTGTTCTGAACAGACCGGTTATAGTATCAAGATGTTCACGAATGATGATTAGTCTTCCCATTGTGATCCAGGAAGAGGTAATTCTGGTGCTTAAAGAAGTACAATCAGGGATCTTCCTACCTAACTGTATTTTGGGGAAGGCGAAGAGTGCCCGACGTGGGGACGGTTTGGCCTGCCTCGTCTTCAACCTGGTGTTGGAGAAAGTAATCCGCGACTCTAGCGTCACAACTAGAGGTACTTTTGTCACCAAGTCCAGCCAGATACTTGCCTACGCAGATGACATCGACATCATCGGTAGAACCGAATCGGCGGTACAGGAATCCTTCACCCAGATCGAGCAGGCGGCCCAAAAACTGGGACTGCACATTAATGAGGGAGAAACTAAGTACATGGTGGCAACTTCTGCGAGGAGAAAACTTAACGTGGGTCAAATGATCAGGCTAGTGGAGCACGAATTTGAAGTAGTGTAACCCTGTAACTACCTTAGATCAATAGTATCAGTCGAATAGCGCGAACGGCTGATCAAATCCAACAAAGCCTACTATGGTCTGTCAAGGCTCTTTAAATCCCGAAATTTATCCAGAACATCCAAGCTACTACTGTACAGGACCATCGTCTTAGCCGTACTCATGTATGGACCTGAGACCTGGGTGCTCAATAAAAGCCGCCCCGAACTCTTGGCCGCGTTCGGGAAGAAGGTCTTAAGGAGAATTGTTGGTCCCGTATATGAAGGAGGACGATTCCGGAGACGCCACAACCATGAGTTGTAAGCGATCTACCTTAAAGCTAATATTGTAAGAAAAATCAAGCTCGATAGACTCCGGTGGGCGGGACACCTAACTCGAATGAGCGAAGAGGAGCCTGCCCGGAAAGTCCTTTGTGGCAGGATGTATGGAAGGAGAAAGCGCGGCAGACCTTGTCTGCGATGGAGGGATGGCGTAGACCAGGACGCCCAGAGCCTGGGAGTGCCAAACTGGATGACATCGGGTCGAAATCGGGACCGGTGGAGAGATTTGTTAAATAAGGCCAAGACCGAATCCCGGTTATAGCGCCGATGACGATAATGATAAAGACTGATGTCCTAAATTATCCTCAAACCATCCACCGGATCAAGGTGGAGTTGCTTCCAACACAAGAATTTTCCATCTTTCCGTTGGGAAACCGGGAGAATATCCATACCGGTGGGTGAGTAAATACGCCAACGTCAGTTAATTTAGTTAAGGAATCTTCGGAGGGGGAACAATACATTCGACGCCTATTCCCGGAGGATGGGCTACCTATTGAACCACTAAGATCCAAGGTTGACATAATTACATGAGGAACTCCACTTAGGAGAACACCTAAGCCCTCAAGAATGTCAATCCATAGTGGAAATATGCGAGGAGTTCAACGACATTTTCCACCTCAAAGGTGACCACCTGACATATACCAGTGCGATAACACATGAATTACCTTTGGTACAGAACCAAGCGCCCAAAAACCAAATAATGTATCGTCTGCCCGCGTGCAAGAAACAGGTGATAAATGAGCAAGTACGGGATATGCTGGAGAATGAATCATTCAACCAAGCAAAAGCCCGTGGAACTCACCACTCTTGGTAGTTTCGAAGAAAGCGGGCCCCGATGGAAAAACCGGATGGAGAGTTGTGGTCAACTTTAGTTAAATCAACGACAAAACCATTCGTGATGCGTACTCTCTCCCTCAAATAGAGGACATTTTGGACCAGCTCGGTTGTGGTGGTTCTACGAACACAAGCATTAAAGAGAACCTGGAAGCCTCAGCAGCAGATCTGACGTACGGAACCAATCTGCGCCTCCCAGGAGAGTTCTTTGCCGATGGAGAACCCCCACTAGAACAGTTGCCAAACATGGAAAACCTACGCAAACTCATGCGAAAGGTCAGGACAACACCGGTCGCCAGACACGGTTCCAAGAGGATATTTGTTCACCAAGAGATGGACAGCTGCACGCACGTCTTCATCAGGGTGAACAAAGTAAGGAAACCTCTGGAACCCCCTTACAAAGGACCATACAAGGTGCTGGACCGAATTAATGACCGAGTTTTCTCCGTTGACATTGACAGAAAACCGTACAGCGTCAGTGTCGAAAGACTAAAGCTGTGCCATTTAGAACAACCGCCCAACGCGGTACCGGGAGAAGCATACGAGCAACCGGCGGCAGCAGCCGAAAGCTGCCCCGCATGTCATCCGTCACGCTTCTCCAAAACGCAGGGCACGGCAGACACTGAGAACCAACCGAACCCTCGTGAAATGGTTTCATGCGAGACTACGGAAGTCCTGCACAGACCCATAATGCGACACCGCGCTCTCGATCAACGCGTTAGAGAAAACTACGCGAAAATCCCTAATGTACGGGAACTACAAAATCCGCGACCCCAAACCGCTTCCAATAACGACCGCCAGAAAACGACAAACGCGATTTCCTTCGCTCCCTTACCACCGCCCAAGATGGAAGGGAGCACGCCCTTAAAGCCAGTTGTTTTCGCCCCCAGGCAACAATCAACCTACGTCATATCGCGGCGGGGTCACTGGGGGGGGGGGGGGGGGGGGGTGGGGGGCTGCTGTGGCGATTCTACGAACCACACAATCCACTATAGGTTGAGATATCGCCGTTCCACCAAGGAACTTACTCACCTATACCCAGATTACATGTGCCCACAGACACGTGTCCTCAAAAGTCCTTTTTCCCGCTTGAAACAAAAGGTAACATTCATATCCCCAACACAACACCGAGTTCAATATTCAAAACCAATCGAACTAAGCGTTCAAAATTTCCTAATATTGAATTCACTTCATCCATTCAATTCAACCATTCAATTCAATTCCCCCATTTCCTCAATTCATCCAATTAAACGCATTCCTCTAAAAGCAAACTGAATAATGTATATCTCGTCATGTAGCTAATAGCAATTAGCACCTCTAAATTCCTTGCAAGATCCAAAAACCAAGAAGCGCACGTGTGCAAACAAAGGCATAGCGATTCGCCCACCGACACACAATTCTTTCAATCATACACTTCTTAACGCATATCTCACGCCAGATGTTTTATGACTTGGAAATGCGATCTAGAAACCGACATCCAAATTCCGCGGTTTCTTTGTTACCCATCTGAAGGGCACGAAAACTCTTGTTGTCTTAATCCAGATGGGTAAATGGCAAACAAACCCTATGAAAGGATCAAGAAATAAGTGGCGGTACGCTTGATCCTTCGAAAGAAGATACCGATAAGAAGTTGGGTGTTGTTTAAACCCATTTAAGTGTTGCACCGAAATTAAATTGTATAGTGTACTCGAAGGATTATCCATTATGTTTAAACCCGCTTAATTGTTTCACCGCAATTAAATTGTAAAGTGTACTCCCGTAACGTTGCAACTTATAAACATTTAATAAAAAAAAGGAAAAATTAATAAACGCTTCTTACAAAGAATTTAACAGCGTTTCATTTGTGTGCTGAATTTATTTTCCGTGTGGCGTTGGAGAACAGTGTTCGGCGGAACACTTCGACGTAAAGACACAGTGACATTCGAACTAAAAACACCCGCCAAACGGTCACTAACGTTATTTTTCCGCGCTCGATTTAGTCAGCGGCTACCACCAAATCTTAGTCGATCAGAAGGTATAAGATAGCGTTTAACACAAATTACGGGCATTGTGAGTTTACACGTATGCCATTCGGTCTAAAGGGAGCACCAGCTACGTCCCAGAGACTCATGAACCATGTCCTAACCGGGTTGCAAGATATCGAATGTTTTGTTTATCTGGATGACGTTATCATATATGGGAAAAATCTAAAACTGTAGTGCTCTAAAAAGCCCTACCACCTTTTTCCCCCATTCATACATCCTAATCCCAGCAATATTACACTAAAACCTAAAATCTAATCAAAACCCTAAAACCCTAAACTAAATCCAAAATTCGCAATAAACGAATCAAATATTCTTTTATCGCTTTACATTTGCCCCACGGCATAATCTAAATTCAAAATCCAGAGATACGTTATCTCAATCTGGTAAAATCCCTCATAAATGAAACAAACAACAACCCAAATTCCTTTACATATCCACATATGCACAATAGTTTCATAAGAATTCAGAATACTGAATTCTTATCTTAAACAAGCATTGAGCATCTCACTCAATGTACCAAAATCGGGATTTTGGTATGAAATTGTGCATCTTCGAGATACAAATCTCGATTTGTTTCCCTTTATAAAGGAACAGCAAAGTGATATCTGAGGGCAGTCGTATCCTGATATCGAAGCAGTATTAAAGTGATATCAGAGCAGTCGTATCCTGATATCAAGGCAGTAGAAAAATGATATCGGAGCAGTAATAAAGTGATATCTGGGAGCAGTAGTATCCTAGTATCTAAGAACAGTCATTCACAGTTTAAATTCAATTCACATTGTATCTGCATCTGTATCTGAGAGCAGTCATTCACAGTTTAAATTCAACTCACATTGTATCCGCATCTGTATCTGAGAGCAGTATCCGAATATTCCTCGTGCCTTGGAGGCATCGCCCCCAGGAGAAGTCGGTAAATAAAATTATAATTAAACCAAAAGCATTTGTCTCATTATTTTGGACTTGTGCATCATCACAAAACGTTGGCTGTTTCGAACCAGAGACGATTTCCGTCCATAGAAAACGAACCGGTGACTAGAGTGGTGGCATGCCCACAAAAATGTAACCCTTACAGCGTCCACGGGCAACAATAGAAGGCACCAGGTTCCACGGCACAGGGATGCTATTCTCGGAGCGGTGTTCCAAGAACGATCGGTAGCTGCTCTTCCCTCAAGGTTTGAGAAAGCACGGCGGCAACCGCAACGGGTCCCTTCAGGAGCTGTCTTAAAGAGATCCCCCATCCTTTTCAGGACAAGGAGACACGCTACCTGGGAGCGAGGCCAGTAGTAACAACGACTACTACAAAACACCATAATGACAAACTCCGGAAGTTATTCGAACAAATGAGATACCACAACCTCAAACTGCAACCGGAAAAATGCAAGTTCCTACAAAAGGAAGTAGTATATCTGGGACACGTTTGTTCCGAAAAAGGGGCAATGTCAAATCCCGATACGACTGCTAATGTCAGGGATTTTCCCATTCCCAAGACGGTAAAGAACGTCCAATCGTTTCTGGGCTTGGGGCATCACTATCGGAAATTTGTTCCAAATTTTTCAAGGATAATACGCCCCTTAACAAACGTCTTAAGGAAGAACGTTAAGTTCACCCGGTGAAGTATTGTTACGGGCCTTACCCGCACAGGCTCACCCACAAGCCATCGAAAACACCTATCTATATTTATAATCGCGCCAAATAGTAAATTTGCATAAACTACTGTGGGGGTTCTCTATACCACATGGACAACCAACCCACAATTTCATACCTTATTTCGACCGCCTTCAGCGCGTCATTTCTACCCGTATTCCCCTTATAAGCTATTCCACCTGTAAATCATGTTAAACGGACGCATAGCTAAACTCATTATCCTATGCAGATAATGCATAATTGAGTTTAGCTATTTTTTCGCCATACGGCAACACCATTTCGCTAACCCATGAGATTTCCACCGGAAATCGCTTAATGTCGGTTAGCAACGGCAAAGTCTGATCATACGATGCGGTTGCATAATCATGTAACCGCTGGGGAAATTATCAAAGCATTTAATTTAGTTCCCAAGATCAGATTTCCCTAGCCAATTCGGCGTCCTATTCACTTTCTCCAGACACTCCATTCGCTGGGGATCAATGCTCTCTTTTCGCAGGTGAATAGCACCAGCTAAATTTTCCTCTCCTTCACAGTTCTGTCTTCCTACAGTTCAATGCACTCTGAGATCACCGTATTCACCGAATTAGGTCAATGGGTTATTGTGTCCAACAAGCGCGGAACACACCTTCCACACACAGAAAGTTGTTAATTTGGTGTGGGCTGGATAGTGACGGCAGGAACACGATGGTGTCTCCTGACGTTTGGTGATGTTGATTGGTGTCGTTCTGAAACAATCTTAAAAGTAATAGAAAAGAGAAACGAATACCTTAAGATGATTGACTGCCGCACTCCTATAAATATTCCTCCAGCTAAGGTAATAACACGGTGTTCGTTTCAATGTTGTTCAATTATTGCGTTTATTTATTTCGATTGATAGATTTTTAATGGATTTAAATTGCTGTGACATGTGTCTCTCAGTAGTTAAAAGAAGAAGAATAACAAAAAGTAAAGATGGTTGTCAAGTGACAACCAACAGAATTCATAAATGTCAGCTGATTGCTGACATTGTTAAAGGTGATGCCACATATTGTTCAAGTGGTGCCACAGATTTAATTATTGCGAATTCGCCGGTTGTTTCAAATGCGAATCCGCAACAGTTATCCTCAGAGCTGTATTGATTCATGCACACACAACCAAACACACCCCGAGATCATTGCACATTGTTTTTCTATTCTCTCATTCTCCCATGTTCGTCGATAATCGAATTAACCGATGTATTCACCACACATCGACGGGCGTGGCAATGAGTGAGCAGAAGTATGTTCTCTATTGGTTGTCCTGTGTGCAAAAATTAAATTACCCATCTTCGTCCCTAATTCAAGTCAGTCGTTATTCAACTACCGCGGCGTGTGCACGCTGGTGCACACACCCGAGCCACAAGTTTTGGAGAAAATCTGGTTAACAATTAAAACATTATTTACGAATGGAGACGTACCGTGAAATCAATCGTGAGTTAATACTTAATAATCAAGAACTTCGTAGTGCACTAGCTGAATCGAAACGCGAAATGTGCTGTTTAAATTCGTTGCTTATAGAGCAACGAGAAAAATATTCTCGGCTGAAGAATCGTATTGTTGCTGAACTACAAAAAAGTTACAAGTGTATAATTAGAGATGTATTTCAAGAAGAGTTTACAGGAGACAATTCTCCACCCGAAACTGATGGATCTGTGGCACAAAGTTAAAGCAAATAAAATAAATACTAAAACAATTAATAAATCCAAATAATAAAAAATGGTTGTCTGGGCGCAAGACGCTCGGACATTATATTCGTGACAACGTATCCTAAATATGTAACATTGAATATACAAGTTATTAAATCAAAATTAAAGTGTTTTTATTCCTTAAATGATAATTACATATATAAGTAATATACATATTTTTTTATTTCTTAATATTTTACATTTTGTGATATATTTTTATAATTATGTTCGATATTTTATTTTATGTTGCATTATTTCTTTCGATTGCTTTTACTCTGCTGACGATAGGACAATGATACGAGAAGTAGGATATCAATGGTAACATCTCAACTGTAACGTGTCTTGAGAAGCTTAGGTCGAGGGTTGTTCCTCCCAATGTTGTTGGCATGTTGACATTCGACGCGCATTCGAGATTGAACGTACTCTTCATGAAGTTAATAAATGCGCTATCAGTTGTGACATTTATATTGAAGTCGCCACAAAGAAGAATTAGTATGTCTGCATCAACTTCATAGATCGTCGGTACACTCTGATTGTGTACATATGGGAGTAATGCTTGGTGCTACAACAAACCAATGTTCGGGATAGTTGATCCAGGATGAATATACACTGCCCCGAGTAATACTTTGTACATCCTATCGACAGTGAAGCATGAAATTTCAGCCAAGCACACATCACCCGTGTTTTTAATATGACGAGCTGAATCGGACAATTCAACTCGAAGAATTTCCTTTGCCATGGACGGCGATGATAATCTTCTATAAATCGCTACTCCACCAGTTGCGTTTGTTTCAGAATCCGAACGATAGTTCTGCTTCATAACGCACTAATAATCATTGATTGGCACTGAATCACAATCATCGCGCAGCCACGTTTCGGTTAATACGAGGTAATCTGATCTTGGTATGACAGTATCCGTTTGAATATCTTCTGAATGGGCCGACAAAATTTGCACATTGAGGCTTGTCACTATTGTTTGTTTAGCGTTGTCAGCTTCGTTACAAAATTCCATTGCCTCCTTGGTAATAGTTGAAAGTATGTGTCCGTTGAGTCGCAGATACTCGTTGCGGATATCGCGTGTATTCTGTGAGTCATTCCCTTCACGCCCATGCTTGAATACAAATGGCTCATCGTTCTCCGTAACGACATACAAGCCGTCTAGATTCGTTACCCGAGTCATCGCTACGTACACTAACTGCTGCGGTTGCTTGGCAGAGTATTTATATACGATCTTTTCAAACGTCCCACCCTGCGATTTGTGAATCGTAATCGCACAAGCGGGCACACAGGGAAACTGTTTTCGTTTGCACTTTACGGTTTTTGTTAGCGTAATGTTCACTACTTTTTTATAAATCGGCACCCATTTTCTAGAAATTGTATTTCCTTTGCTTTGTACGTAAGGTCGACATTTGATTTTAGCACTGGTACCTGTAGTCGCTTCGGGAAACTCAAACCACAAGGCAATTATTTCTTCTTCAAGTGCCGGTCGATCTTTGTTGTGCGATGCTTCCACATTTTCAGAATTATCGCCTTTATTTGATAACTGACGCTCGGTATGTTGCAAGACACCAATGGCACCATTTACAAGTCCATCAGCAACATCTATATTGCAAGTAATCATGTACGGATACCCCTTTGCCAATGGAAGCAAGTACGGCAATCCGTCGGTTTCTGCCACAGACATTTTATGAAGTTTACCCCGACACTGCGTGTTCTCTTGTTTACTCGAGTATCCGATGATGATGTCTTGCGCTAGACAATTGTTCGCGTTGATTATGGCGCTTCTGTTGAACGAATCAACTTCGTTATTGCTGTAGTACAGCCGAACGACATTCTGTGCGTTTTCCTTGCACCAAAATTCAGTTTTGTGCCTGGACTCGATAAGTGCGATCTTATCGTCACTCAGTTTCAGCCCGTCGCCAATTTTCGTCAATATGGTAGAGAATCTTGCGTCGCTCTGCCGCACGACACGAACCAGCGGAAAGTAACTAATGTTGTGCCACAGAATTGGTCCTCCGAGTTGATTGATCGGTATACTGTAACACGGACTTGCTCGTACCGGCGGCAGCTCTCTGAAATCGTCGCATAAAATCACGTGGAAGCCTCCAAATGGTTTGTCGTATATATCGGCGATCTGTTGCAGTCGATAATTTATTTTCTGAAGAATATCAGGTAACATACTGATTTCGTCTACAAACACCACTCTGACGCCTACAAACGTACTTCTGTAAGACTGTAAATTCTCTGTCGACAAGAGTTTCGTCATGCGCGAAGTGTTTAAACGGAACGCTGAATGAACAGTAGTGCCGCCAAGAGGCACAGCGGTTTTACCTGTACTCGCACAGGCAATGTATGCGTTGTTCATTGAATTATGCTGCTCAGTGTAGCGGTTGTACGTTTCCATTAGACATTTCAAAGTATACGTCTTTCCACAACCTGCGGGGCCTGTAAAGAAAATTTGTATGGGTTCAGATACACCGTCTCCACAACCGTGTATTCGATGTATAACCTCCAGAACAATCTCTCGTTGCTCCGGATTGGTGGTTCGTATAAGCTCGCAATACTGCTGTTTCGTCATCACGTTGCTGCGCTTCTTTACAATAGATAGCCCAGGATGCGAAACTATTTCGTGAATATCGTCAACATTTTCAGCACCATTCTCTCCGAGCACGCGTTCGACAAATGCCGTTCTTGATTCTGCTTCTTGTACATTTGTACTCTCATCTTCGTTCTGCAAAATCATCATTGCTTCCAATTCTTTCATGACGTTTTCAATGTTCAGATTCGCCTCGAATAAACTGCGGCGTTCCATGATCAAGATTTCGTTTTCCTCAAATAATTGCAGAAATTTATTCTGATCGATAATTTCTGTCACTTCGTTGCGAAACTGGACGTACAAGAGAACCATCTCTCGTTTATAGTCTCTCTGCACTTGACTTAGGAGCAATTAATGTTGGTGGCTCAGTAATTGGCATTTCGTCCATTGATACGATATATTCTTGATTCTTCGACAGTTCACAATACTCTCTCTTCTTTTATTTTATTCGTTTTGCTACGTCAACCTCTCACTCGCTAGTCGCGCTCTCGCTCACTGCGGCTCGTGCGTTATCGGTTATCGTTATCGTAACGCTACAAACTTTTTTCCGAATGCCTCCCAAGGTATACCGATTTATAAGACGTTGTCACGTCAAAATCTCATTCACCATCTATCGATATGGATATCATTTAAAGTAAAAAATAAATGAAAGAAACTTTAATAACTACACAACAGTGAATTTCATTTCCTATCTTTCCTTTCGGTGCTTTCTTTTTGGTGACAATATTTCGTCGGAACAACTCGATGGGGATACGAGTAAACCGCGTGCCATACGTTGGCACATCAACCCGTACCCCGCACTACTTGATGATAACATAAACAAAAAGTTGGCGTCTTTTTTTTCAATTGAAGAAAATTCGTCGAACTAACCAGTCGGGAATTAAAAAAAATAAAGTATCGCCATACACAACGGGCATATAACCGGAAACCAAGTTCGATAAAAATGCAGATGTGACGCAACGGGCACCGTCGTCAAAGCCAATATAATTGGCGTACCAAACAGGTGGAGCAAGAGCCCCCCAACCCCTACAACAAGAATAGCTGGAATGTCGACCGCGAAGGTCAGACGATATAGATATACTTGTAAGTCCCCTCTACCCATTTAAAAAAAATATATTAAATACTAGTGTGCGATATATCTCGATGCAACACTAGAAATATATTTAATTGTTGAAATTAAGAATAGCTGGAACGTCGACCGCGAAGGTCAGACGATATAGATATACTTGTAAGTGCCCTCTACCTATTTAAAAAAATTATATTAAATACTAGAAATATATTTAATTGTTGAAATTATATCCACAACAATATGGACGGGGCCGGTAGGTATGATCCTTTGGAGTCGTACTAAGGGCTGGCGTTTCATTTAACAGTACGACCACACTGAAATTCAGCATACCCCGAAATTTTGACACCCGTCGTTTCCATATTAGTACTATATAGATATCATATGGGTCTGTCCACAGTAGTGCCATCTATATGTCAGACCGGAAATTCCCTATACATAAAATGTCTTTTTTCATAAGAGGGGATATTTAATAGATTTTTTTTTCCGATTCCTTTTAAATCAAATCTTGAACTGATCTAGTTATCAATATGCAGCGATAGTAATATTCTTTCCTCCCTCTGGGTTAAACGTGATTCGAATATATTTTTCAAATGATGATAAAATAATAATGTATAGATTTCGTACTTGTAAAAGTGTTGAAATCCGGCGCAAGACTAATGACCTTGTCCGGAAAAAAACAAATCATTATGGAAAATTTAACAAGCCTCAGGACTTGCTAAATAAGGCCAAGACCGGTTCCCGGTTGTAGTGCCGATAATGATGATGATGAAAAGTGTTGAAATCTAAAAAAGATAGTCCATCTAAAAGCCGAGACAATAGTGCAGTAACTGCACATAATGAGCAAACTTTGTAGGAAGTGCGTGACCATGAGGACACTGTAATAGGGTAGAATATAAATGAGAGCTATTACTTCATTGAAATGCTTATGGTTAATAAGAACAAAAAGAATAAAGGAATCAACACACTCACAGGAGGATACAAGGTCGAGATTCGTATCGCAAATGGGGGAATTTTAGAATTTTAAATTTCGAACAATGCAAATGCGACACACATACGCGGAGTACTTATGATAGTAATTCCCTTGTCCTTGAATTATTGCACTTAAGAGCCATCCTTGTCTCCGTCAGTATTTGACGTTTTATTTTATCATCTTTTGTCTTGTTAGTTTTCATTTTGTATCGCTTTTAGCTCGAATACAACCGAACTCTGCTGCCGCCTCTGGTATATTGTGCTGTTGTATATACCTTTATCTCTTCACCTTTGTGCCGTTTTTCCCGCTTTTCCATCGTTTTATCGTGCGTGTACTCCCCAATGGACATTCAATCTCCTCAGAGCGTGGGCCATCAGCTCGACCACGGTTTGATGGCCCTTCTGGTGGCATTGACGACCGAACTCCCCACCGCGGTAGTCAGGATTGCTGTTCTCAAAAGAGAGAATTAAAAGCTACATCACCCTCGACCCCGTCTAATAGCAATTCGGAAACCCCAGACGCAAAAATGGGAAACGAACCCGAAACGACAACTCTCGACAGTGACTTTGGTCTCTCTGCCGACGAGAGTTGACCCCGTGTCTCTACCCACAATACTTCCCGCTTCACACATACCTCCGTCCGTGCGGAAAAGCGGAAATCAGCTCGAGCAACAGTAAACTGCGAGGGGGGTTGTAGGTGGTATCGCTCGTACGCCTTCATGGGCATGGGGTTCAGCAACACCTCTACTTAAAATTGAGGAACTCCGGTCAAAAGAGTTGTCTCGGAAATCACTTCCCAAACGGAGCGAACATCAGATAAACAAACACACACTGATTCACGTAAATTGTAATTTATTTGGTCGTCACGCGCATTTTACAGTTATTACAAAGGTTTAAAACAAGATTAACTATTTATTTTTGTCAGTGGTATTTTTTGTCTTTTTATTTCCACTAGATCTTAAGTGTTATAACTATTCTCACTTCCAGCCGTACCGGAGAAAACTCTACGTTCGTATACTCTACAATTCCGAGTGCCAAGAAAAACCGAATGGCTAATTTAAAATGCACAAACCCGAAAAGGAAGTTAACAGTATAATTTCAACGACTCCTTGGTGATAGGTTTCGCGATTCAAATCTGACTCCTCGTAGTGACTGTTCGTCAGCATCCACCAACCGCTATCGTCATGGATTCCCCGCCGAAGGGTAGCCAATCAGCGCCTGGATTCCATTGGACCGCTTCCATGGACATCGTCCAAGAAAATTGGAAAGATCCACTCTGGAAGGCAACCGCATGACGTACCATGGCGAAGGTGAGATGAAAGGGAAGAAAGAAACGCATGTCGCAGGTCAAAACTGCTGCTCCATGTACGGGCAGGATACTCGTATGCTGCCGCCATCCGCAAGGGATAGATTCCTTGATTGACGTTAGTCAATATAACTCTTGCCGAAGGCAGGAATTGGTTTTGGGATAATGTATAAACAACCCCTTTGGGTTAGCGAACTAATCATGGGATATGGCCGTTGCTAGTTTGCTTAAAATAAACACATTTCGGGCATGTTGAATTCGATGCTTGGGTGCATGTTGATTTTAGATAACATGCTATGGAAGATGTTGCCGTCAAGGCGAAAACATTTCCTTGGTGTTTACTTGTGTAAACAAAAGCCGTTTCGATAGCCAACGTGTGAATCGTGGCTACTCGTTGCTTAGGTAAATATTCTTGGTCATGACCGATGCTGGTGATCGTTCCTAGATACGGCAACGGATCGGAAAATCAGTCATGCTGATAAGCAAACAAATATGCTCACTTGAAGGCCAATGTTTAATTTGATCTTCTCTTCTTTTGGGAAAATAGATTATAGGGCATGCCGTTGGAAATCTGGCTTGCAGATGTGCAAGCCAGCAAGCAGCCCGAAATGTCTTCTTGGACAATGGGTGGGTAATAAGATAACGCACGGGTAGGTTGGCGTGTGTTGGTGGACATGTGCCGTCCATTGTTCGATCGAGGAAGCTCGGTTGATGCTGGATTGATGTCATGGCAAGATGATAATCTTGTCATGGATTTATGTTTCCAGGTATGACCGCTGGAAGGGGGCATGGAACAGCCCTTAACAAGGTAAGCTGCCTATGGGGTATTCATGTCGGTTAACCGTGGGGATAACCGAATTGATTTCAGCAAATTGGTTGGCAGTTAATGCCATGGCAAGATTGTGTAATCTTGTCAGAAATTCAACTCTCAGGTAAGCTGTATTTGCTGATTATGGTGGGGTTCGAGCGATGGGTGGCCTTTCGGGCCCTGAAAAGCCCCACCAGGTCCCTCCAGTAAACGTATCGCCACCCACTGTACGCCAACAATCATCATCATCGTGTATTGTAAAGTTAATATCGTCTGTTATTATATCACTTTTGAACGGAGAAGTTAAAATCGCCAATACAGACTAATTTTGTTTTTAATGTAATTTTTTTTCTTCACATTAAAAACAAAATTAGTCTGTATTGGCGATTTTAACTTCTCCGTTCTAAAATCATCATCATCATCGGCACTACAACCGGGACCCGGTCTTGGCTTTATTTAGCAAGGCCTGAGGCTTGTTAAATTGTCCATAATGATTTGTTTTTTCCGGGCAAGGTCATTAGTCTTGCGCCAGAGGCTCCCCGGCGGGGAATCGAACCCCGGTCTCCCGCGTGACAGGCGGGTATACCAACCACTATACTATCAATGAGCCTAACGCCAACAATAGCCCTGCCTCTCTCGGTCCACCCCACTGCACAAAAAGTCATTCCTTTGAAAAAACCGTGCACACCTAAGGCAGCATCCTTCACACCCCCAAAACCAAAGCCCAGCCAAATCGAAAAGCCACACAAACAGCGGTCGGGGCAGACCTGCCTGCCTTAAAAAAGAAGCAGCAACCCGGAGTCTTTGCACGAGACCTCAACCTAAAGGAGTTCGTCGGTGATATGAACCGACAAGGAATATCCAACTTTAAGGCAAAAACCTTGAGTCCAAGCCTCAATAAAATCGTAGCCTACGATCGGCAGACGTTCTGTAAGGTTAACGATATCCTGAAGGCCAAGGGGGTGAATTATTACACATTCAATCCGGCCGACGAAAAGTCGAGGACCATCCTCCTAAAACGAGTCGTTGCCTGTTGGGAAAAGGACGACATCGTAACTGCCCTTGAGGCAAAGTTTCCTAACGTCAAACGATTCTGTCCCCAGCAACGGTTTGTGAAAATCAGACCGCGAAAATACAGCAAGGTGAACATATGGGAGCTTCACCTTGCCCCAGGATCTGCCATGGATTCCATAATACGGACAAAGTCGCTTCCAGCCCTTCATCAACAAGTTGTCTTCGGGGTATTTCATAACAATGAAATACCTCAATGCAGACTTGCCAACGTTTCGGACATGTCTCCTGGAACTGCAACATGGACCGGCGTTGCGTCCATTGTGGAAAATCCCACTATATTGGCAAGATTTACGCCCTGTGAGTATGGCGTTAGAATATACTCACAGCTATGTCGGCTTGTCGTAAGAGGCGACTAAAGGCCGAGTGGTAGCCGGTCCCAACGCTCTGTGCGCCCGGTGAAATACCACCCCATCAAGCTTTAGGCTCAGTGAAATGGCCGGGAGAAATCCCTGGCCATCTTTCGGAGCTTGGCTGATGGACCGGTTCGAGAAAAGGTTGGTTAGGTGGTAGTCGGTCCCAAGGTGAAATACCACCACGTCACGCTGTACATTCCGCGATATCGCCGAGAGAAATCTTCGACGGTGTTTCGGATGTGTGGCTGATGGCCCGGACTGACACGGGGATAAGTCATGATGGTACCTTCTGATATAAAGAATTCCGGAGGTAAACTAGTCTCCCATTCGGATACTCCTCCGGGGGGGACTATGTCAGGGGGAACATCATGCAGATATCATGATAAATAATGGAACTTTGAGAGGTTCGTCATCGCATAACCGGGCTCGCTCTCGAGGCCCTGCCCGCGCTCGACTGGTGACGGCATTTTGTAACATCAGGGGCATCGGTTTCACCAATACCAATATAAACGCCGTCCACCAATATTTGCAAACAACGAAACCTGATATCCTTGCCCTAACTGAGACCCAAGTCGATTCGTCAACTGATTCGACATATCTTCGTTGCTCAGGATACGACTTACATTCGAGATTCCGTTTTAAGGGCGGAGTCTGCGTCTTCGCGCGGTCCAATTTGGCTTGCCAGAGCATGGAGGCGTTGGAACCCAATAATATGGACATCATATGGTTGAGGGTCGTGCTGAGGAATTCCGTTAAATTTCTTTGTTGTCTTTACCGGTCCCCGAATGACGATCGACTGGCGACATTGTTCGAACATCTTTCACATACCGTCGACTGGATACAGATCAACCACCCAGCTTCTAAAATTCTTGTCCTTGGCGATTTTAATGTGCACAATTCCGACTGGTTGTTACATTCTAACACAACCGACGCGACCGGGATGCTGGCGGAGATGTTTGCTGTAAGCCACAACTTGACTCAACTCGTGGGGGAGCCAACGCGAGTGCCGGATGCCCGAGGCGATTATGCACCCTGGATCTGTTTTTGACATCCGAACCGAGTATTTATACTGTAGAAGTTTCTGTGCCACTGGGAAACTCAGATCACTGCTTGGTATCTTGCATATCAAGCGAATAACCGGCCTAGGCAGCTTCGCCTTGTATGGAAGTATGGGGCTGCTAACTGGGACGATTTGCGAGATTTCCTTGCATCCTTTCCATGGTCCGAGGTGTGCTTCGGAAACTCCGATGTTAACGCTTGCGCGGAGTCGGTATCAGAGATTATTCTTCTGGGGATGGAGATGTATATTCCACATTCCATCAAACGAAGTTCGTCTGATAAACCGTGGTTTGACAAAAAATGCAAGCTGATTACAGCAGCAAAAAATAGAGCTTTTAAGCAATGGCGCTCCAATCCCACCGATGTTAACAGAACGAATTTTGTTAGAATCACAATCGCGTGCAACCAGGTGATTGATACCGCGAAGAAGGCTCACAAAGACAGGGTGATCAATAAGCTCCTTCGGTGCCCAACTGGTTCGCGCTCCTTCTGGTCAATGGCAAAAGCTGTCAGCAGTAACTTCGCATCCTCCTCTTTCCCTCCGTTGGTGACAAAAAGCGTTAGTCACGAATCCAAAGGATAAAGCTAATGTGTTCGCGAATTTATTTTCCGCGAATTCAAACCTCGATCCCGGCCTTTTGGAGCCACCTGTGATCTCGCCGGTACAGTCTTCCATGTGGGATGTGAGATTTCGTCCACGCACCATTCAACGCATTCTACGTGAACTGGATTGTAGGAAGGCAACCGGCCCGGACGGAATACCAGCAATAGTCCCTAAGAACTGTGCTCCAGAACTATCGCCGGTTCTTGGCAGACTCTTTCGTTTATCTTATGCACGGAGGACCTTTCCTGCCTGCTGGAAAATCGCTCGAGTTCAGCCAATCCGAAAGACGGGAATAAAGTGACTCCCACAAAATGACCGTCCGATAGCATTACTGTCTGTTTGACCACGTCTGCCACGGGGCATTGCTGAGCAAACTACATTCATATGGACTTTCCCAACATCTTTGCGACTGGACGAGGAGCTTCCTCGAGAATCGATCGATGCGGGTTGTTGTGGACGGCGAGTGTTCGGATCTGTATCCTGTTAATTCAGGGGTGCCCCAAGGTTCTATTTTGGCTCCAACCTTGTTCTTGCTGCACATAAATAATTTGTTGGAGACAACGGATAACAAAGTGTTCGGCCGATTAGTGCATCTGCGTCGCATCAGCTCAGATGTAGACAGATTGACTCTCTAAATCAGGACCTAGATAGGGTCCTGCAGTGGGGAAGGGCCAATACCGTCGACTTCAATGCAGCGAAGACACAATATACAACACACAAAGAAAAGTGGATCATCGGTTCCACAGCTGATGATGAATGGCCGGCGCTCAAGGCTGGGGAAAGCTTGAAATTGCTCGGCGTCACGGTCTGTGGGAATGTGTCATGGCATAAACACGTGTCGAGTATCGCCAGGTCGGCCTCAGGAAAACTGATTTATCTTTTTAGAGCCAAGAAATATTTTACTCCGGCCCAACTTCTTCTCCTATATAAATCCCAAATTAGACCCGCGCTCGAATATTGCTCTCATGTTTGGAGCTCGGCTCCTAAACATACCCTCGACCTACTTGAGAGTATACAGAGACGGGCGAACCGGCTGATCGGGGACTCGGCACTGACGTCGGGACTACAGTCGCTATCACATCGAAGGGGCGTAGCCGACCTCTGTCTGTTTTACAGATATTATCACGGGTGCTGTTCTTCGGAGATTCGTGGTATTGTTCCACGCAATTCGGTTTATATGCGCTCCCCAAGACAATCCGACGGATCGCACCCGTTTGTGGTTCATCTCGCGACGGCGCGAACATCCCTGCATCAGAACTCATTCCAAGAAGCTGTGGAACTGCCTTCCCACGCCAGGGTTCCGGGAGCGTTACAACCTGCAACTGTTCAAAAAGAACTGCAACCGTTATTTGATGGCATCTCGGGGCGCCCACTCGGTGCTATAGGTTCGCCTCTCTCGAGACAAGTCTAATAAAAAAATAAAAAGAAATAAAAAAAAGTCCACTCCCGCCAGCAAAATACGATCCCACAACAAATGTGCAGGATGAAATTACATTGCCAACTTGCTGAAACTGCGGTAACAAAGGACATCCAGCCAGTTACAGAAACTATCATAAATATAAAGAGATAGTCCACTAATCCAAGGAGACTCGAGGAAAACAAGTAGCCAAGTCAAACTTCGGAAAACAGGTCACACAAAATTTCATCCAAAATGGATTTACATTCGCTGATAGGGTAAAAGGGACCCAAACAAAGAATATGAAAACTATCTCACCACCTCTCCCCCAAAAACATATTCAAACGGATCCGCTATACAGGCCAACACAATGCCACAAATCCTAGTGGCGGCGCAAAAGCCTCCAAAGGGGCTCAATGCTTGAGAAACTACTTAGTCTCTCTCGCTTGATTGAGGATATGCGACCCTGATATGAAAAACTAACAATCGAGGCTGAGAGGGATGCACTCCTTTTCACAGCAGATGTAAGACTCACGCTTCAAAATGGATCCCAAAATTAATGTTAACCTTATAAATGTCAACTCCCTTGTTTCGCTATCAAAGCCTATGATATTCTCTGACTTCATAAAGGATAACCGGGCGAACTTGGTTCTTGTAACCGAAACTAGGTTGCATCCATATCACCGTCCCACTTTCCCTAACTTTTCCATGATTCAAAGAGACTGACCCTCACTGGCGGCCCCACCGTCAATGGAGGTGGCACCGGTATACTACTTGGGCGCGCAAGCTGCAGATGTTAATGCAAAATTGGAAGCCCAAACGCAGTGAATAAAATGGAATTTTCAACACTTTAAGGAAGAAATGGATCTAAAAAACGAAGCTGAATTTAAGAAAGTCACCGATAAAATAACTCGAATCGAGAAGAGACTTGAGTGTGTTGAGAGAAATAAGACATCCCCTAGCAACCAACATGACTACCAAGATACAAGGATGCAACCGCCAACCTTCTATGGAACGGGATCCTTCTCCGTATTTATACGTCAGTTTGACGCCGCGGCCAAATATAATAAGTGGTCGGATGAGCAAAAGTCAACATCACTAATCTTGTCACTAGGTGGGGCGGCTGCAAAATTGCTACAAACCATACCAGCAGAGAAGCAAACAGATTTTCAAGCGGTAAGAGACGGCCTTGAAGCTAGGTATGGAGACAACCACATGCAGCAGGTCTACCGCATGCAACTGCAGAGCAGAACGCAGAAACCTGGAGAAAATCTTCAAGAGTTGCAGGCAAACATCGAGCGATTGGCAAACTTGTTTTATTCAAATATGACTAAGGAATTTCGGAACGAGGTAGTAATGGATGCATTTATAAATGCACTCCAAGATGGGGACTTGCAACAAACCGTTCGTTTGGCGGGAAAGAAGACGACTAATGAAATACTGGCGTTCGCATTGGCATATGAATCTGCTAAACTGGCTACCAGGAGTATATATACAGTCCGAGAAACGTCCATTGAGGAATGTTCCTGCCAAAGAATCGGGCATGTACAACGGAGAACCCCGAGACCTGATATGAAGTGTTGGACAAGCGGCGAAGTCGGCCACATCTCTATTGACTGTAGGAAACATCGATGAATGGATGAAACATCAATTGAGAATTGTTGTTCATGCGCTAATCATAAGAGGTGACTATCAACGGGTAAAGACAAGAAATTCAATTGGACGGAAAAGTGTGAGGCAGCATTCAACACATTGAAGGCCGAGTTATGTAAGACTCCAACATTGGCATTCCCAAGATCGGATCGCCCATTTATATTGGGTACTGATGGAAGTAACACAGGAATCGGAGTAGTGTTTTCACAGGAAGTCGATGGTAAAGAGAGAGTTGTCGCATATTATAGTCGAGTTCTATCTAAGCCAGAGAGAAACTACTGCGCAACAAGAAAGGAACTGCTGGCTGTCGTAGAAGCCATTAAGAATTTCCATAAGTACCTCTACGGACGTCGATTCCACCTTCGGACGGATCATGCCGCCCTGAAATGGCTGTTAAATTTTAAGAATCCAGAAGGACAAATAGGTCGGTGTATCTAACGACTTCAAACGTACGATTTCCAAATTTTCCACCGTCAAGGGAAGGTGCATAATAACGCTGATGCTCTATCAAGAAGACCATGTAAGCCAGATTGTAAACATTGTCATAGGGCGGAAGAGAAAGAAGAGGCGTACGACCTGTGAAATGTACAAGTAGAAGTACTAGATGGGTGGACGAGTGATGTTATACGCGGATGAAGATATGTCGCTTATCCTGGAACACAAAGAAAAGAACGAGCGGCCAACTTGGAACAATATTTCCGACAAGAGTGGAACATTTAAAGCATATTGGGCACAATGGAATTCCTTGCTGGTGGAAGATGGAATTCTAAAGCGTAAATAGGAAGCCGCGGACGGAAAATCCCGTCGAATGTAGATTCTAGTCCCACTATCAAAAGTGAAGGATGTACTAACAGAAATGCACAACGGAGCATCCGGTGGACATCTGGGAATTAATAAGACTTCAAAATTACGAACTCGCTTCTACTGGCTTCACATGAGAGATGACGTGAGGTCTTGGTGTAGGAAGTCCCCAACTTGCACTGCGACCAAACGGGCAACAGCAAAACCAAGGAGCGCTATGAAGCAGTACAACGTGGGTGCCCCTTTCGAGCGATTGCGATTGATATCTCAGGGCCATTCCCAAAAACAAACGACAACAACAAATACATGTTGGTCATCGTGGATTACTTCAGCAAGTGGATGGAAATCCTTCCAATTCCAAACCAAGAAGCAACAACCATCATTGAGCAGCTTATCAATATCAATTGGATCAGCAGATATGGAGTTCCCTGTGAACTTCATTCCGATCAAGGCCGAAACTTCGAATCATAGATATTTCAAGGCATCTGTGCGGCACTGGGCGTAAGGAAAACCAGGGCCACACCCTTACATCGGCAGTCAGACGGAATGATCGAAAGGTTCAACCGAACAATGAAAGTGCATTTATCGACGGTCGTTAATGATCACCAACGAGATTGGGACAAATATGTACAAACCTTTCTCATGAGTTATAGATCGGATAATCACGACACGACAGGCCATTCTCCAGCAAGAATTATTTTTGGACGAGAGATACGATTACTAGCCGATCTGCGATTCGGAATACCTCCAGACGCCATAGATAAGACTGACGACTACGTAGCCGAATGCAGAAATCGCCTCGATGAGATTCATCGTTTGGTTCGAAAGCAAATCAAGTTATCCAGTGACAGGATGAAAACAAGGTACGACGTTCGAGCCAACGCATCCGGATTTAATGCATGCGATAACGTGTGGCTTTATAACCCTCATCGGCAAAAAGGAAGGTCTCCGAAGTTGCAGCAACATTGGGAAGGACCGTATAAGATTCTCATAAGAATTAACGACGTTGTCTATAGGATTCAGCGAAGACTGAACGCCAAGATGAAAGTGGTACATCGTGACCGACTGGCGACTTTTGTTATCCCAGGAGACCAGTGAACTTAGTTCGGGACGAACTAATCTAGGTGGAGGGTAGTGTGACGCATATGACAATCAGTACTAGAATATTCGAGAAAGACCGAAACAGAGTACTAGAATATTCTAGAAAGTACTGGGAAACTGGAGACTATGAACAGTAGAACATTCAAGGCTATGGAACGGACGGAAACGAAACGCCGAATCAGAATGAGGAAACGGTATAAATGCGTCGCACACAGATCAAAGAAGAAGTAAGGGGTAAGCAGTCAAAGACGCGATAAGTACGGAAGCGATAAGTCAAGAAATCTTTAAATGTACGGTAAAAGTGACGGTTGTTATTAACGGACTAATATAGTGTTTTGGGGTTTCGATAAACGCTATAGTGTTATATTAATTCAAAATCGATTTAACGGCTCTTATTTATTCAAAATAATTAATCCAGCGAACCCTAAGCTCGCTACAATATGTTTATATTTTTTTTTGTAAACTTTTTTACCTTATATTATTATTATTTTTATAAAATTATTATTATAAAAAAAATAAAATAAAAATATGAAAAATACTGAGAGAACTTCTTCTTCTAAAATATTCGGGTAATAGGAAATATATAAAAATATAAAAATATGAAATTATTGTATGCCGAAAGGCATTACACCAAATTGTATCGTGTAATTTAGAGTGCTCGTGTAGAGCCAGTAAATTATTTTAAGAATAAGAAAAGATTGTAAAATAGGATTTAGCATTTTAGTCCTAAGTCAACAGTTGTTAAATTATTATACAATAAATGCGTTATTCAACAACAACAACAACAATACTATCCAGAAAAGATATTTTTTGACGACCCATTAGCTGGGCAAACACGAGTGGCTTGATGCATTGAACTTTAGTTCTACATTTTAGTCATTCTAACCGTGATAGCGCCAGTTCGAATCACATGCTCTTCACTACCTTGGCAAATGCTATAGGATCACCTTCAATCTCTTACGGACCGGACTCAAGAACGAAACAATAATAATTCAAGGCAACAGAGGGAACAAGACTCAACAACACCTGCACTGGGAATATCAGCAGCGTCGACCGACGATGAGGTCTGACATCCCAAACAAGTAAGTCCCGTTGTTTATATTGTATTTGAAATTGTTATATAAATACCATAACACCCTGCATCAGAACTCGTCCCATTACAGAGTGAGGAAGCTGTGGAATTCGTTCCCCGCGTAAGTGTTCCCGGAGCGTTACAACCTGCAGCTGTTCAAAAAGACCCGCAACAGTTATTTGGGGGCATCTCAGGGCGTCGTGTCGGCGCTATAGGTTTGCCTCTCCCGAAAGAAGTACATTAAAAAATAAGGTATATGTACAATGTGTTTAACGGATTTAAATTATACTAAATGATTAATCGGATTCTTAACTCCAAACTTCTCGAGCGACACTGTTTGTATCTAAAATTAACGTAATGCTTCCTGCATTAAATAAGCAAGTCAACTGCCACGGTGCTCAATCGGCTTGGTCTCTGAACCATCTGACGCTAACTACAACAAAAAACAACAAGCAATATTCCACCCACGTGCAGTTCGTTCATCCCATTCGATTTAGTTACAAGTGCTTTCCGAGGCAAGGTTTGTCACCTCGTTTTATCAAATATATAATTTTGTTTTGATATTCTTTTTTTACCAAATGCCCAATCAGACTAAATCATGTCGTTGAAATAATTGAATTACTAAATTATTTAAACTATCCCAATAGTTTATCAGAGAAACCCCTGCCCGTTGGGCATGTGGCAAAACATACTCAGAGATACTCACCACCAGCAACGGACCCAGATGCAGCTCTTTTGGTATTAATAGAAATATTCCCTAATTGAATTCTGTGCACCTTCGTTCAGGCCGAAAATATGTTCGCCAATCGTTTTCTTTTCTTTTTGTAATCTATGTTTCCACACTCACGACGAAAAGTACACATCAATTAATATTCACAGCAACTGTCTGCGGTTGCTGAGCACGCGGCCGGGAAATGGGTCAAACGGCAGAGACAAGCTTCGACATTCGTTTAACAATTAAAAATATCTTTAATTAACGAATAACCAAACAAAACATTTACGATACAACTGAGACAGGCACCAGAACAATTTGTTTGCACATTAACAGCACACGCAATTTGAATAATAAAATACCGCCAATGACTGACAAAATATTCCAACGCGTGAAGTCGTCACATAGTACCCACACTCCACAGCCTTAACGACAAACTATTCTGCTGCAGAATGTTCTTCGTGTTGACCGATGTAGTTGGTGCTAAGAACTGTCAAACTGAGACTTCACCGCAGCCAGAGATTTGCTCCTTGCGCAGACTCAATTTCGGAGTGAACTCCGAAAAGGTTAAGAAACATATGTCCGGCGTTAGGCCCACAAATGAATTCAATATTACGCGTGCATCTACATTACAAACAAATAATAGACAATTAATAATAATTTGGAGCAAAATGCTTCCAATTAATTAACTCAGCATATGAGAGATGTTCTGTAAGGCAAGTCCGTCTAATGTATTTATATGCTATTTAGGCGCCACTTTTCTTTGTTATACTTCTTATCTGACGATAGGCTAATCGTTATCAGTGAATGTGTGAAACGAAAAGCAAAACGCCAACTACACAAGTAACTTCAATATTTCGTAAGATTGCCCTCGTATCTTTATACCTCCAGAGCGGAATTTCAGGAACCTTAGTTGCACTACCTTGAATGCTATTAAGGTTACTTAAAAGTAAAAAGACAAGAAAAGTGCTACATATGGATAACAAATGATATTACGAAGTGATCAACCTGTTTAATCAACGAGCCAATTTAAATTGTAAATTTTTTTGACGGGCCGCACATAAAATAACACTTATTAATAATTTACAAAACTTTATTTACAATAAACATTAAAATAAAAAAATACAAAATTTACAAAATAGTAAAGATTTCATATACAAATTTTAATGCAAAATAAAAACAACCAAGAAAAGAATTTTTTTTTTTTTTTTTTTACATTTCTGAATTTATTGACCATCAATAATTTTTACAATAAGCAATACAGATAACTTATGATACTTTAGCTATAATTGTTTACATATACTTACTAGTACATTTTTCAAACAATATGATAGGAGTTATATATTGATTATGGATTAAGATTGTAGTGGGTAGAGCTTCCTGGAAAAGGTCAGAAAACCAGGATATAGTTATTTACTTAACCTATGCTAATTTAACATACTTAACTTAACTTATCTTATCTTAACTTAGTCTAGTTACCTAATTATTATTGAAATAAGTTAGTGTGGTGTGGAAGGGGGAAGCATAGTGATCAATAGGTAGGTTATGGGTTAGTGAGGATATTGTCAGTCAGGGATGTGGGTTGGGGGACTACTTTCCGTTTGTTCGTTGAAACGCAAAATATTGGAGAAGGGTTGAATATTACTATATTTAAATTGGTGAGGTGAAAGCTCTGTATTGTGGTGTAGGGTTATATTTTATTAAATTGTTCTTCTATCCTCGGTTCCGGGTCTTTTGGCCTTGTGTCCAAGATGAAAATAGGAGATTTAATTCTAAGCAAATTAGTTTTTATTTTATTTCATTATTTATTCATTGTGGCCGTTCTGGCCTCCGGATCCAAACTGATCTCGAATCAAAAAAAAAAAAAAATTGTGGCGAGAAGGCCGAATTTAGCGAGACAAGGACATATGTGTCCTTCATCTTGTCTCTGACTTCTGGTCATCTTGCGATAACCAGAATCACCCACATCCGTGAGGATTGCGGGCTCGGTCTCGCGATCTCTGAAAAGAAAAGAGAAAAAGGGGGGATATCCAGGGATAGTGTGGACAGTGTTAGTCCAGGTGTTCTCTAACTACTTGTATAGAGGGAAGGTGGGAAAGAAATCGTACAAGACCGGTAGGTCTTGGGTGCGGTAGTGAACGCAGATCACGTCTTTGGCGTCTGATAATCTGCGCTTTGGTCGGTGTGTGTGTTTGTGTTTGTGCCGTCTTGTACTGTGCGTTCGTGTGTGTAGTTGGTTAATAGTAGACCCTATGGGATGGGTCCAGGAATCCTCTATTATAGAGGGGAATGTTGTTGGGAAGGGTGCTTTCTTCAGTTTTGTACTGAAGAAGAAATTGTGGGGGTTTGATCCGAAGAGATCGAGAGAGAGAAGGGTCAAGAACGCAAGAGTCCCGTACAAGTAGGTTCTCGCTGTTCTGAATGTTTTCGATGTACTTATATGCTAATTGAAGCAAGTACTCGTCGATAGGGGTAATGGAGGCGCCTTCGTATAGGTGAGAGTTGGGGTAATGACGACCGTCACGCCTTCTAGAATGATTGGTGCATCTTCTGAGGAGTTTCCTTTCGAAAACCCGAAGTCTTTCCATTTGAGCCGAAGATATGCAGGACCATATGGGAAAGGCGTACGATATTCCAGATCGGATTAGCTACTTATAGCAGAGAAGCTTAACTTTGGTGTCAACTTTGTTCCTCCATTTCAAGATGTTGTGCAGTTGCTTAGACCGACCGAGGCCCCTTTGGAGAATATGGGTCACGTGTTTGATGAAATTCATTTTTGGGGTATAAGTGACCCCAAGATATTTCATCTTGTCCTGTGGTCTAATCGTAGTATCTCCCATTTTTATTCGAATATTCTGTGAATATCGAGAAGCAGGTTGGGAGTGTTTACTACTCAGAATTATGGCTACTGCTTTGGATGGATTAAGTCGGATTTTCCATCGACTGTAATACTGATACAGTTCGTCCAAGTGACGGTTGAGTCGATTTGTTGCGAGGTTAGGTCCTTTGGTTGACGTGTACACCAGGACGTCATCCGGGTAGCATATCTGATTTACTCTCCCGTCCACAGGGCGGGGGATATCGGAGGTGTAAATATTGAATAAGATGGGGCCTAGAATGGAGCCCTGTGGTACGCCTGCAGCGGCGTGAAAAATTCGGGAAAGCTCTCCATTCATTCTAACTTGGAAGGTTCTGTTTCGAACGAACTGGTAGATGATACTACATAGCGTTCTACTGAGGCCAGTATTTAATAGTTTAAAAGCGAGACCTTCGATCCAAGTCGTATCAAAAGCTTTTTCAATGTCTAGGCTTACCGCAACGGTGGGTTCCTTATTAAAGAGCCGCACGCAGACGTGGTTTTGAAATAAATTGAGAGCCATAGTGGTGCTGTGCGCTCTTCGAAATCCGAATTGGAAATCAGGTATTAGGTGTCTAGTACTGACAAAGTTATTTAGCTTCTCGTATATGTATTTTTCATATATTTTGCTGATGCAAGTGAGAAGCGAGATAGGGCGAAAGCTTGAGGGGTGATACGTTGGCTGATCTCGAATCCAAAATGCACTCCCCTTTTATACTCTGTGGCAACAGAGATTTGTTAAAAATATTACTTAAAAATTCCAAGAAGCCCAAACAAAATTTTGTGTGCTACAATTGGAATAGGATTCCCGGAAGTGTATACGAATTTTATTTGAACAAATTCCCGGAAGGAGAAATCATGAAATGCATTTAGTATTACGGATTTCATAATTTCAATAGTTATAGGGAATTGAATCAATGCACGACAAATGGACTTTCGTTTAATTTTGTCATTGAATCATTGGATTGGGATGTAAGGTACTTGGAAATTGAATCAATGCGCAACAAATTAACTTGTGGTTTAAATCTATCGCGCATATGATTCAATTGGAATTATGAGTAAGGGTAAGGTATTCGGGAATTGAATCAATGTGCGGCAAACTAACTTTTGGTTTAACCCGTCGCTCATATGATTCACTTGGATTGGGATTATAGGTACGTGGGTGAGAGTAGTGATTTATGATCACTACAGTGGTATACAATCTCATTAGACCTATTAACCAACCTGCCAGATGTGAAGAACGTTCTGATGTGGAGGCAGTTCGGGGAGGCAGTTCGGTTATCTGACGGAGTCGATGTGAGCGCATTTATTATCGGGTTGGGATTATTGGGAAGATTTTCGATAAATTTGATGGACAGCTCGAGGAAGCGTCGATCTATACGTTCAATATTAGCGGCATAGTAGAGCGAGCTACTGTTGTAATATTTGTGGGAGTTCGGATGTCGGTTGAGGCCAGTGATAAGTCTGAAGCATTTCCTTTCGAAAATGCGTAGCTTCTCCATTTGGGCGGGTGTGATATGGTACCATATCCGGCATGCATATGCGAGAGTGGGTCTGATTATCTGTTTGTAGATAAGTGATTTAACTTTGGGAGAGAGACCATTCGGCTTGTACATCACTTTTCTGCAGAGATTAAGTTGAATTGCGGCTTTGCGAATCGAGTTTTTGGTGTGGGCGGAGAAGGACAGATTGTTGGTGAAGGTTATTCCCAGTTTTGGAGGATTTAATTATATTGTTATTTAACTTGATTCTGATTTTATTATGGCAGCGTATGGTGTTGTTAGTACAATTCGCATTTCTGCCTTTAGACACTATGAGTTGAGTTTTGGCTGGGTTGAGTCGGATTTTCCACTTAGTAAAATATGCTGAGAGATTGGGGATATAGCTGTTAATACAGTTTCTTGCCTCCTTGACAAACTTGTTGCTTGAATAAATTAAACTGTCTTCGGCATAGTTCAGCATTACTGTATTAGGTGACAGTGGCTGCGGGGTGTCTGAAGTATAAAGGAGGTATAATAATGGTCCGAGAATGGAACCTTGAGGAACACCCGCGGTTATACTATATGGTGTCGAAAGAGTTGAATTTATTTTCCCCATGAACTTTCTATCAGAAAGGTAGGAAGCGAGAAGTTTTATGGTGTGGGTGTTTAATCCGAACATTGAATGTAGCTTGTATAGCAGTCCTGCAATCCAAACACAATCGAATGCTTTTGCTATGTCGAGAGAGACGCATATTGTTGGGGATTGGTTTTGGAGATTCATTGTCACATCATGTGTCAGTTTTAGCAGAGCATGACAAGTTGAGTTTTGTGGACGAAAGCCAAATTGAGAATTCGGGATAAGGGAGTTGTCTCTAGCAAATGAGAGAAGATTTTTGTATATCTTACATTCCAAAACCTTACTAAGCGAATTTAGCTGTGATATGGGACGGAAGTGGGGGGATGGGTGCGAACATACAGGGCAAAGTCTCTGATTGCCTTCAACCCGGCGAAGGCCAGGACGATCCTTGTCCCTGTTCAATCCAAGTTGACATGCAGTCTCCACGTGACACCCCTGGATAGCTACTTTGACACCCGCCAAGTAGTGAACCAATGCATGCAGCGACATCCTGAGAAAGGTTGGCGCAATGCTAATAACAATGCCCGTAAAAATGAATTATTATGGCAAATTTAACAAGCCTCGGATATGGACCGGATACACGACGACGACCACGGAAACGAAAATGGCTAAATGAATTAAAAATTTTTTCATAGAACGTACGCTCACTATACAGAGCTCGAGTTGCACAGCAGCTAGCCGATGCCCTGTCCGAATATAACGCTGACATAACAGCATTACAAGAAATAAGATGGACGGGGAGTGGTGTTTTTCAAAGAACAGAGTATGACATTTATTACAGCTGTCACGCAAAGCACCATGTGCAAGTCAGCCAAAAACGGAAGCCTGCCATCATCGGCTTTAATGCAATAAATGAAAAGCTATGCACTCATCGCGTGCGAAGCAAATTTAAGAACATAAGCCTCATAAACGTTCACGGACCTACAGAGGAGTCCCCTGACGACGAAAAAGAAGAATACTATGAGAACGTCGAACGGGCCCTTAATGTCTGCCCAAGATACGATGTGAAAATCGTTCTTGGGGATTTGAATGCGAAAATAGGTCGGGAGCCGATTTTCAGGCACTACGCAGGTTCCCATAGTTTGCATGAGAACACTAATGACAATGGACTACGAGTCATCGAATTGGCAGCATCGAAAAACTTGGTCGTTGCGAGTACCAGGTTTCCGCGTAAAGATATCCACAAAGCCAGCTGGGTATCACCTGTTGGAGCCACTCGCAACCAAATTGACCACGTGCTGATAGATCGCCGCCACTCTTCGAGCCTGATGATGGTACGAACGTACCGAGGTGCCAACGTCGACTCGGATCACTATCTTGTTGGTACAGTTTTCCGAGCGCGGATTGCCTTACGGAGACGTATTGCACCCGCGTATCAGGTTCGAATCAACACGGCTGCCTTACGCAATGAGAACACCAGCAACACCTTTGGTCATGCGTTAAGACTCGCCCTCGAAGAGCTCGACGGAGGGAGAGTAAGTCCTGGGGCCAGAATGCCGGGCGTAGAAGAGAAATGGACACGCCTTAAGAATACTGTCATTAGTACTGCCAACTCCATCTTAGGCAGTAGTCGTAGAGATCGGAACGACTGGTTTGATGATGAGTGCAAACTAGCGACTGAACGTAAGAATGCTGCATACCGGGCAATGCAGCAGTCCCATAGGACGCGGGTACGCGAGGAGAAATACAAAGAGCTCAGAAGATCTGAAAAAAGACTTCACAGGCAAAAGAAAAGTGCCTGGGAAAAAAACATTGTCTGTGAAATAGAGAAAAGTAGAGAGCGAGGTCCGCACCAGGCGCGGAAGTTCTACCAAATAATCCGCAGTATGACGCGGTACACACCACGCTGCACTTACTGCAAGGATAAAGTGGGTAATCTGATCACCGATCCTGAAGGCATTCTGGAGCGATGGGAACTGCACTTCAATGAATTGCTAAATGGTCAGCTCACAGAAGAATTGGAGGCTCCACCAATGCAAGACCAAGACCAAATGCTGCCGCCACCACGTAGTGAGGCAACATTAAAAGCCATTAGACAGCTAAAATCAAATAAAGCCCCTGGAGCTGATGGCATACCAGCTGAGCTGATCAAACAAGGAGGGACAGCGTTACATCACGCAATTCATGAGATCGTGGTGCACGTATGGGAGCAAGAGGAGATGCCGGAAGATTGGCGTCGTGGTATAACTTGCCCCATACATAAGAAAGGAGATATCACACTGTGTAGCAACTATAGGGGTATAACATTGCTGAGTACCGCCTATAAGATACTCTCCACTATCCTACAAGACCGGATATCCCCATACGCTAAAGCCATCATTGGTCAATATCAGTGTGGCTTCATCCCAGGCAAATCGGCAATTGATCAGATATTCACCCTTAGGCAGGCGATGGAAAAATGTCTGGAATTTAAGATTCCACTATATCATCTGTTTATAAACTTCAAGGCCGCCTACGACAGCATAGCCAGGGTAGAACTATATAATGCCATGAGGGAGTTCGGCATTCCAAATAAATTGATACGACTTTGTAGGTTGACCATGACCAACGTAACTAGCCAAGTAAAAGTAGCGGGATTGCTGTCCAAATCAATAAACATCTATAATGAACTTCGACAAGGGGACGGTCTGGCCTGCCTCCTCTTCAACCTGGCGTTGGAGAAAGCAATCCGTGACTCTGGCGTTACAACAAGAGGGACTATTGTCACCAAGTCCAGCCAGATACTTGCCCACGCAGATGACAACGACATCATCGGTAGAACCGAATCGGCTGTACAGGAATTCTTCACCTAGATCGAGCAGGCGACACAAAAACTGGGACTGCAAATTAATGAGGGAAAAACTAAGTACATGGTGGCAACTTCTGCGAAGAGAAGACCTAACGTTGGTCAAACTATGAGGGTAGTGGAGCAGGAATTTGAAGTAGTGCAATCCTTTAACTACCTTGGGTCAATAGTATCAGCCGATAACAATATGGAAGAAAAAGTACGCGAACGGCTGATTAAATCCAACAAAGCCTACTATGGTCTATCAAGGCTCTTTAAATCCCGAAATTTATCCAGAACATCCAAGCTACTACTGTACAAGACCATGGTCTTACCAGTACTCATGTATGGATCCGAGACCTGGGTACTTAATAAAAGGCACTCTGAACTCTTGGCCGCGTTCGAGAGAAAGGTCTTAAGGAGAATTGTTGGCCCCGTATGTGAGGGAGGACGATTCCGGAGACGCTACAACCATGAGTTGTACGCAATCTACCTTGGAGCTCATATTGTAAGAAAAATCAAGCTCGGTAGACTCCGGTGGGCGGGACACCTAGCTCGAATGAGCGAAGAGGAGCCTGCCCGGAAAGTCCTTTGTGGCAGGATGTATGGAAGGAGACAGCGCGGCAGACCTTGTCTGCGATGGAGGGATGTCGTAGACCAGGACGCCCAGAGCCTGGGAGTGCTAAACTGGATGACATCGGCTCGAAATCGGGACCGGTGGAGAGATTTGTTAAATAAGGCCAAGACCAGATCCCGGTTATAGTGCCGATGATGATGATGGGACGGAAGTTAGCCGGGTTGTTGGAAGAACCGGATTTACTAATAGGGACCATCGCCGCTGTTTTCCAACATTTTGGGAAAAGAGAAGCGTTTATCATGTGGTTGAGAAGAACGAGAATGGGGAGTAAGTTCTCCGTGTGAAGTCTTTTAAATAGAAGGTTAGGGATTATATCCAAGCCTGTAGATTTTTTATTGTTACGCGAAGTAATCAATTCAGATAATTCTGTGAAGCTTAGGAATGTGTCGGTTCCCATGGGATGTGACGCTTTATTGGTTTCGTTGAATTCAGTAATGAATGGTGGGAAGGATGGCTCCAGTGTGCGTGAGATGAATTCATTTACGGTGTCGTGGAAATTAGTGACTGGGAGGGAATCGTTTTGTTTATGAGTTTTACAGAAGTGTTCAGCGAGACAGTTTGCTATATCAGTGTCCGATTGGGCGATGTTGCTTTTAGTTGGTTGGATGAGATAGTCTATTCGAGGCTTGAATTTACGACCAGTTAGTCGATTTATATTTTTGAATAGGTCACGGTTTGGTTTGATACTGTTTAGAGTAGACGGGTAGGTCTGATCGGTGAAATTTTTAAGTTGTCCATTTATCAGGGTGGTCAAAAGCTGTATCTGTTGTTTAATAAAGGGTGAGTAGCTAATATGCAATTTACGTCGGAGTTGTTTTTTTATGCGCAATAATTTTGTAAGGAGGTTGGGTAATGGTTTCCCTAAGTGGTTATGAGGGACAGTCGTGGGGGTATGGCTGAAGAGAGCATTTCCCAGTATTTGCTCTATTTTTACAGCTGCCTGGCCAATTTCAGTAGGGAATAGGTTTGAAGATTCCGGTAAAGAATAATTTGAAAAACTGGCAGCAATATCGTTATTGACTTTTTTCCAGTTTGTTTTGGAAAAAATTGGGATAGGATTCACTGTGTAGAGTGGTTCGAGCGAAAGGATTTGAACCGTGGAGTGGACGGACCCATGATCGGCTGGGAATGTAAAGGACAGTGTAGGGGGATTAGATGAATAGATATCTGTGGATTTTAGGAAGAAATCGATTGTTGATTTGGTTGTACTACAAATTCGAGTAGGTTGCAATGGACAGTCTGCGTAAACATATGGATGAAGTGGGAGGAGATCTAGGAGTTAGTAGCCGTATTTGTTGCACTTGATGTCATTAAATGATGTATGTCGAGCATTCCAGTCTCCCCCTATGATAAAAGGTGCCGGCAGAGACTGCTGAATTATTTGAGAAATGTCTGCACTAGGGAAGTTAGGTTCACGAGAAGGGTGAATGTATATAGACGGCAAAACCAGTACTTTATTACTTCTGCAGAAGAGTTTAACTGCCGTGTATTCGACATTAGTTATGTTAGTGAACCTAATTTCAGTAAATTGGAATTTCTTGTGTATTAGATCTCCAGTACCACCATGAGGGCCAGTGGTTCGCGGGTTGGACACACATGTGTAATTAGGAATGTAAACTCGAGTGTTTGATTTACGCCAGGTTTCTGAGAGAAGAAGAACATCTGAGGAGAACTTTTCAACAAACAAACGGAGGTGGTGTCTACGAGTGTGGGAATATATGGATTCTGTGTTGAGGGAGACTAGGGTTAAACTATTCATTAAGGGAAAGAATGTGGGAAGTTATTAAATCTAAGATCTGACCTTTTTTTTTCTATTTCCGAGCTGTGTTTCAGGGTGGGTAGCAACGTATGCAGGCTTCTAATATAACCCATGATGTCCAGGTTGAGAACGTTGGAATTGGGTTGATGAGGTTTAGTCCAGTTTCGGGAATCTTTCGTAACTTCTGCATAGGATATTCCTGATCCCGCGAGATGAGATGGTTGAGGTGATGAGGGTTTAGTTGCAGTTGCTTTGGTTGGTGCTGGTTTATTTGTTGTCGTGTGTGCAGATCGTCTCTCGAGGATTCGTAGCTTTTCGGGACGTTGGGAAAAGTTCGCTGGATGTGGGCCTCCACAGTTACAGCACGTTACTGTGGTTTTATTTGTGGTTGTTGATCCATCAGCGTTTGTTTTTTGAATTGTTGTTGGTTCAGTACCAGGCGGGTTTACCTTGCATTCTCCAGGTGTATGCTGTTCGGCACATTTCCCGCATCGTGCACTTAAATGGCACGCAGCTGCTAAGTGACCTGAACCTTGACATCTTTTGCAATGGAGAACGTCCTGTTTGTGTGGTTCCTCAATCGCAATTTTATGCGTAAACAAATATTTTATTTGTTTAAGCCGGCTAACATCTTCGTTCGGTGGAATCTGTACGATTCGTAAACTCCGAATATTGTTTTCTCTCATATGAGGAGTTTGGAAGTAGTCCAATCTGTGTATACTCAGTTCCGGGCAGATCCTCGATATTTCGAGTAGAAGTTCCTCATTCGTCCATGCTGGGTCAATGTGCCTTATGATGAATGTCTTTGGTTTCATCTGGGCATGTTGAAAAGTGAAGAACTCATGTTTTTTTCTGTGAGTTTTTTTTACTGCCGTGCCGTGGTGCGTCAAAGTTGTTGTCATGATCGAGATCGAGGAGCCTTTGGAATTTGTGGTAAAGTTTCGATGTCCTAGGGCATTCTCGAACATCTTGATTACTTCCTTGATGCTAGTTGTATTTTTGATGTAAATTGGTGGTGGCCTCACCTTATTTATAATTTTGTGTCCAACTGTTTGCCACTGGTCATCTATTTTGTTGGTATATTGGGATATTGTTGGTATATTTTTTTGACGGGCCGCACATAAAATAACACTTATTAATAATTTACAAAACTTTATTTACAATAAACATTAGAATAAAAAAATATAAAATTTACAAAATAGTAAAGATTTCATATACAAATTTTAATGCAAAATAAAAACAAACAAGAAAAGAACAGAAAAACGAATTTACTTGAAAATTTTAATTAGAAATTTGGCACTGTTTTTTCGATACAAGCTGATCAATATCAGCCGGAATCGATGAGGTAGCTACATGCACGCAGCTTTCTAATAGTGCATCACCCAGTCTTGATCGGTGATCATTGTTGATTAATTTCATGGTTGAAAATAATTGTTCGAAAACATATGTACTTCCGAACAGAGACATCATTTGCTTTGCATTTTTTGTCAAAAGCGGACGTTTTTTAGGGCTCACATGCGATTTATAAAAATGTTCGATGTTTACTAAGAAAAATAAATTCTTTAGTTCGGTATTATTCTGCAGGTCAATCACTTCCATTTGAAAGTCTTCGGGAACTGTATTCACATCGATATTTAGTGGCGAGGAAAACAATTTCATGGAAACCGCTGTCTTCTCAGCTTTGAACATTTGGAATCGTAATTGAAATTCGTTGATTAAAATGTCTATATATTGTGCGTATTTTTGAGAAGTAGTAACATTTTCTTTTTCTAAATGTGGAAAGTGAGCCACATTATTCTGCAAAAGATGTTGTTTCCACAATTTAAATTTGCGCTCAAAGCCATGAATTTTATCATACAAATTGTTAATAAACTGTCCGTTGCCTTGAAGTTCTGTAGGGGTTCTCTATACCACATGGAGAACCAACCCACAACTCCAACCAATTTTGACTGTTAACAGCGCGCCACCATAACCCAAATCTGCAATAGCACACTTTCCCAAACATGCAAAGAACACCCTCCCAGTATGCAACAGCATCCGTTCCCAATCTGCAATCGCAGACATCCCCAAACTTTCAAGAATCCATTTCCCAATCTGTAATGAAAAGCATTTCCAAAAACTTACAACAGAAGATAAATCATCTCCCTCATCTACATCAAACCGCATACATTTTTCCCAAAAACCACTTCGGCTAATTTCCTACTTAAACTATATTTATTGCTTGCGACCAAGCAGCATCAACTTCCCCGAAAACCATTTCGGCTCCCATCCTACCCAAACCAATTGAAACAATACAAATTCTCCTTACTGGTAAGTCACCAGCACGATGCGTTGCATTTCCGCGAAACGACCATCGCAACGACCAAGACCTATGTTCCCTTGTCTAACCGACAATTCATGCCCATACTTGGTTATGCTTCCAAAACCGATTTCTCAGTAGACATAGCAACCGAGGAATCTAATTCAGCCTGTACGGCAGTAGTTCTCTGGAACTAAATCCTCTATGCACGCATAGCAAGTTCCTAGTAAGTCGCAGTGAGTTTTACTTGGCGACGACTCCACGGCCACGATACCATGAATGGATTCTTGCCTCCTCTTAGTCAGTCGAAGTTCATTAACCGCTGGGGACGGTCACGCCGCGCCACAAGCCGAGTTTGGTACGCTGCGGAGCAGGCACACCCCGAGTCGAGCTTTCAACCACGTGACCGCGCACACTCAAAGTCGGGAGTTAGTTTGTCTTAAATCATTTGCACAACCGGACATTTTTCTTTGAAAAAAGTTTTGCGAAATATAATTTCCTCTTATTGTTTTCGTTTAAACCCATTTTATAAAAATAAATAACAACAAATGCGTCACCTGCATCATGAACTAATCAGTTCCCCCTGTGAAATCTGTATAGCCAAAAGGATCTTAAGTAACTCTATCAATTTAGTGCCGAGAACCAGTATTGTGAACATTACTAGTTAAGAAGTTTAAATAAAAAGAACATCAATCGGAATAACAATATATGAGTGTTTATTCTTTTGATTCTGTGTCCGCTTATTTCCTCGTGGATATTTTTACGAACAATTTTCAACGGAACATCGTTGGGGATAATGTGAACCACGTCCCGTACGTCGTCACCCCCAAACTTAAACCCCCCAGTTCCACATTAAGATCATTGAGATGATGAGTCATGTCGATAAGAAACCCAAGCTCACTCATCCATTCTTTATTACCAAAATGAGGAAAGGCATATCCCTTCATATCCAGGAACAATTGTATTTCGCTTTTTAATTCGTATACTCTTTTTAGCATTGCACCTCTACTAAGCCAACGTACTTCGGTATTAAAAACCACGTCTCCATATTCAGTTTCTAAATCTTTCAGAAATTCTTTAAATTCACGGTGATTTAACGCGCGCGACTTTATAAAATTGATTAGTTTAATTATTGGTACTTTGACAATCTTTTCGCACACGAATTTTCCTGGGGGATTATGCTGTGGTTAACGAATATTTCCCTTCCTGTGATCTTCTTAATGTCTTGAAATTGCCTTTTCGATACTCCTACCTCCATGCTCGAGATTGCTCGTGCTCCATCTATCGGTATACCAATAATCTTTTCTAATAAAATTATAAATTTTTCGAACACAGACTTTAGTTCATCGTACAGGTCTTTGCCGGTTGTAGTCCCTTGCATTGGAATTAGTGAACACAATTCTTCGGTGATATTCAATTTAGTGTCAATACCACGTAAAAATATAGCCAGTTGTGCTGTATCGCTAATATCACAACTCTCATCAAGTGCCAAAGAACAGTATTCGCATTTTGCAATGCGTTCACGAAGCGTTGTTGCTATTGTAAACTCGATTTACTAATTTTGAAATTTTTATTTAAATATAAAACAAACTGTTAAAATCTCTTTGTAAATCCATGTGCAGCGTTTGACTGCTTGACTTGTACTGCCACTAACTCCACAACTGCCGCTGCTCATATTCGCTTTTTTGTCTCCTTTCCCACGTTCGCATGTTGTCACAGGAACAAGGAGCCAGAGTATAAAATGTGCGATGCTCAGTCTGCCAGTCGGCCGTCGTGTGCTGCTCCGTCTCCAACATTCGGCCCACCTTGAACTGTCGGTTCAACCGTCTTATCTTCCGGAACCGGGAGTAGGACCAACTTCGTGACGGGTCGCTTAAGGGTTCCCCCCTGAATCTTTACAGTTGCCACCCGCACCTTGCCATCTCTGCCAGGATGAAGCTCGATGACCCTTCCCATGGGCCAATAGGTCGGAGATAGTTGCTCGTCCTTCAGAAGCACCACGACCGCATTTCCCAGGTTTGGTTCCGGATGATACCATTTCTTGCGAGCCTGCAACGTGTGGAGGTATTCGTTCTTCCACCGGTACCAAAATGCTTGATGCAACGCCTGCAAGTACTTCCATCTGGATCGCCAAGTGATTGTTGTCTCTCCCGCATCGACTTCCGGGACGCTCATAGCCGGTCCTCCAACTAAGAAATGACTGGGGGTCAACAGCTCGGGGTCGCCAGGCTCCGTTGGCAGGACTACCAGCGGTCGGGAATTCAGACAAGCCTCGATCTGGGCCAACACGGTAGTAAGCTCCCCGAACGTCAGAAACGCATTTCCAATAACTCGCTTCAGATGATGCTTCACGGACTTGATTCCTGCCTCCCACAAGCCACCAAAGTGGGGAGCTGCCGGGGGAATGAATCTCCAAGTGATGCCGTTGGTGGCCAACTCCGTCATGATCCGGTCCTGGTTAACCTTCCGGTTTATGTGTTCATAAACTTCTCGCAGTTCCCGGCATGCCCCCACGAAATTGGTACCATTATCACTCCATAAAGTGTGACAAAAAACCCTATGCACGAGAACTCTCCTTAATGCTGCCAGGAAAGCCTCGCTGGACAGCTCGCTAACCGCTTCGTGTATTGCCTTGGTTGCCAAGCATGCCAAGAGACAGATGTAGCCTTTGACTCGCTTCGCGCCGCGTCCTTTCCATGTCCGAAGAGTGATAGGACCTCCATAATCGTCGCCGGTGTTACTAAATGGCCCTGCGGGATTAATCCTACTGGCTGGCAATGCGGCCATTTGTTGAGATAGCACCCGTCCCTTGTGGCGAACGCAAACCGTGCATTCAGCGATGACCCTCCGGACAAGTCGTCATTACCCCAACTCTCACCTATACGAAGGTGCCTCCATTACCCCTATCGACGAGTACTTGCTTCAATTAGCATATAAGTACCTCGAAAACATTCAGAACAGCGAGAACCTACTTGTACGGGATTCTTGCGTTCTTGACCCTTCTCTGTCTCGATCTCTTCGGATCAAACCCCCACAATTTCTTCTTCAGTACAAAACTGAAGAAAGCACCCTTCCCAACAACATTCCCCTCTATAATAGAGGATTCCTGGACCCATCCCATAGGGTCTACTATTAACAAACCACACACACGAACCCACAGTTCAAGACGGCACAAACACAAACATACACACCAACCAAAGCGCAGATTATCAGACGCCAAAGACGTGATCTGCGTTCACTACCGTACCCAAGACCTACCGGTCTTGTGCGATTTCTTTCCCACCATCCCTCTATACAAGTAGTTAGAGAACACCTGGACTAACACTGTCCACACTATCCCTGGATACCCCCCCCCCCTTCTTTTCTTTTCAGAGATCGCGAGACCGAGCCCAATATCCTCACGGATGTGGGTGATTCTGGTTATCGCAAGATGACCAGAAGTCAGAGACAAAATGAAGGACACATCTGTCCTTGTCTCGCTAAATTCGGCCTTCTCGCCACAATTTTTTTTTTTTTTTTATTGTAAAGACAGACGAGAATAGAGAGGAGACAGGAATAGACTAAAGACCGGAATAGAGACTAGAATAAGGAGACGAGAATAAACAGACGAGAATAAAGAATAAACATACAGACAGGAAAGTTAAACTAAATCCTGCGTTTTAATTATTGAATAAAAATAAAAGGTCCACGCTCTTCCTTCTAATGAGGAAGCACGGCGCTGGATTACAACACACATAAGATACCCAATTGCACTATCGGTTCGGGCTTACTGTGAGATCCTAAACAAACAAACGGATCTTCACACACGCACCAGAGTGCAGTGCAAATCCTATGCAAACAAACAGAAGTCAGAGACAAGATGAAGGTCACATCTGTCCTTGTCTCGCTAAATTCGGCCTTCTCGCCACAATTTTTTTTTTTTGTTTTCTGCCAGTCGGCAGTCGTGTGCTGCTCCGTCCCCAACAGCTATGCTCTCGGACAAGTCTTCAATTCTCCTTGCAATGGTGAGTCTTGATAAACTAATGTTTGAAATAATATTTATTTTATCAGGAAATGCAATTTCTGCAACAGCAGTCAGACATTCTTTTATCATCTCTCCATCCGCAAAGGGTATCATTTTTTTTTGCTAGTATTTGACTGACCACAAAACTAGCCTTTACTGTTGTATTTGATAAAATAGCTTGATTTTTAAAAATAGCCCGTTGTTTTCCCACGGGTTTCTCCATTTGATTAAACTTATCTATCTGTTGATGTCCGGCGCCGTGCTTCCTCTTTCGAGGGAAGAGCGGGGACCTTTTATTTTTATTCCATTTATTAAAACTCCTTCTTTTACTCTTCTTTTCGAATTGAGTAATTTAACTTTATTCTTTTCTTTATTCACTATTCTTTATTTCGATTCTTCTCTATTTCTTCTATTCCTTTTCTCTCTGTATCTTTATAATACGTATGTTTTTTCGATGGTTGCAACCAGAAATTTACTAACTGGAAAACCCATTTATTTTCACAGGTCAAGACGAAGTATACTTTATATATATGTATATTGATTTCTTATACACTTCTAAGATTTGTTTAAAACGTTCAACTTAATCCGAACGAACTTTATGAACTGAATTTTTTCTATTTCTTTTTTTTCTTCCTGTGACTTTTCACATGAATCAATTTGGACGAAAATCCAAGTTGCTATGTTTTGAATAAATAAAAAGGTGCAGGTTATTAAGTGTGCTGTAACTGGTAATATTGTGAATGTTTATGAATGGTATGTATTAAGTGAGAATGTAATATATGTTAAGTGAAGTTTTTAAGGATGTGTAAGGAGATTCTGTGTTAAATTTAATAAAGGGTAGTATTCTGGAATACAACATCCCACCCTTCTTCGAGAAAGAAAATTATCCTTGAAGAGAATAATTTTCTAGTAACTATATATTAGCTTAAGATTAATTAAAGACTTGGATTTTCGTTCAATTACATTACAATGGTTTTCAAAATTAATCTTTCATCAAAGGTTACAATAATCAAAAAGTTCTTAATACTAGAAAAATAATCTATTTACATTATATATTAACTAAATTTTTCCAATAATCAAAAAGTTCTTAACACTAGAAAAATAGTCCAAAATAGTCTATTTACATTATATATTAACTAAATTTAAATATTTCTCCTTGGAACCTTTTCTTTTCTTATCCAAAAATTATTATTACTTATTATATTAATTATATTATATTAATATTATTGTTTCAAAATTCTCATTTCCGTATATATATTAATTCCAAAATTTCCAATATATGTATTACCAATAAAATTTTCTTTCTTTCCTTTTCCGTTCGAATATATATTAATTCTAAAATTTCCATTATACATATTAACTCTAAAATTTTCTTTCTTTATTCCCCCTCATTAACTTTTTTTTTTTTTTTTTTTTTTTTTCATTTCCGTCATTTCCTACAATTGTTAGATTATTTCATATATATTGAATAATAAAACAAAGGCCATTTGTTATGTGTGTATCTTTTCCTTAAATTTATGGAAAATTTTCCAAAACCTTTTTGGGCCTATTACTATGATGATTGAGTATACCCGCCTGTCACCCGGGAGACCGGGGTTCGATTCCCCGTCGGGGAGCCTCTGGCGCAAGACTAATGACTTTGCACAGAAAAAATAAATCATTATGGAAAATTTAACAAGCCTCAGGACTTGCTAAGTAAGGCCAAGACCGGTTCCCGGTTGTAGTGCCGATGATGATGATGACTATGATGATTGAATAAAGATGATTATTACCAAAAATCTTCTTGAAAAATGATCTTAAATAATTTAAATGACGGTGTAACTTTTTATTTTTTTTTTGTATTTCGTATTCGAATAAATTTTTATTGTTGAAAAAAAAAAATTTGTAATGTATTTATATAGTTATTCTTTACAATAACTATTTTAGTTAAATCATTATTTTCATTTTTTATTATTTCGTGTATGAGTAAGGGTTTGTGTTTGTTTTCGTTGTTTAAAATATTTATTGTTTTCGGCTTAGTGTTGTCATTGTCCATAGCTTTAACCGCTGTCGGAACGTCTACCTTTTCAGTCTTACTCACTGCTGATGGATCGTTTAGTTTCTCAGTCTCATTTACTGATTCGTATAGTTCTTCAGACTTATTAGCTGTCAGAACATCTTGGTTGCCAGTCCTATTTGCTGTTTGAACTATTTCTTCAGTTATATCTGCTGTAGAAACATTTAATCCTTCAGTCTTTGCTGCTGAAAAGATTTCTTCATCAGTGTTAGCTGCAGAACTGACTTGGGTTTCGATTTTAATGGCAACTTTTAGATCTTCAGTCTTTAACACTGCTGAATGTTCAGTCTTTGTTGCTGAAGTACCGGGGTTGTCTATTGGGATAGCCGAAATATAAGGGATTTTTGGTTGTATATTTTCTGAAATTTCCGAATTTTCAGTCTTTAATACTGCTGAGTTCTCAGTCTTGGTTGCTGAATTATTTTCCAGAATTGCAGTCTGAATCGGAGTCATTATATTAGGGTTTGGTTTAACTTCTTTTATATTTGTATTTATAGCTTTATTGGAATTAGTCATACGGTTAGGATAATCATAAGCTGGTTCAAGGTAAATTTGGGTAGGAGTTTCATTAAATTGGTCGTTATCTATTTCCGAAGATCTAATGCTGTAAATAGAAAATTTTTGTTTGTGTTCCATAAATTTTGGTTGGCGTCTGGCCTCGTTTTCCGACTCTTGCACCCGAGAAAAGTGAACATTTTGCTTATCGTTTTGTCTATTGGTGGTTCTAGAATATTCACCAAAACGATTTTCAGATTTTGTAGGATTATTTCGGAATGGGTTACGCGTTGTTGTACCTTGTTGGTAATTTGTTGAAGACGCTCCATTCCTAGATATCTTGTATCTACACTCATTCTCTGTGTGATTATTCCGACCACAGAAATTGCATAAAATGTTATATTCCCTTTTTATGGGTTGTCTATTCGAAAAAAAGTTGGATTGCATGTTCCGATAACATGTGTCCTGTGTATGCCCTGACTTACCACCGGTTTGGCAGACTATACGATTGAATGTAGGTTTTTCGTTATATTGATATGACCTGGGAGAGTTGTCCATTCGAGCCGCATGTGACACTACATGTGCAATCGACTGTTTTAAATTGTTTCCCCCATGGACTTTAGCTAGTATCTCTAGCTGTTCGTTGTTTAGTCCACCCTCAAATGTTTGCACGGCCAATTTTATGTTTTCTTCTATTAAATATTCCCTAACCACCGCGTCTGCTGTTATTTCACACGTGGCAGAGTTTAAAGTCCTTAGAGCATTCGCGACTCTATCGCCGTATTCCCGGACGGTTTCTCTGTAGCGTTGTTTCAGAGAAATCAACTCATTGTGTGCCGTCGACCGAGATTGCTCCTCTTTATATTCCGATTCTAATTTTTCTTTTAAATCCTCCCACTTAGCGATTTGGCTATACCTAATCAGATCGTAAGCATGACCCTCTAGTCTATTTTTGACTAGCTCTAAAAATGTCTCGTATATATCCGGGTCTGCCTTCTTTATGGATCTAAATAAAACGTCTCCCCCGGAAATAAATTTACCTAAGTCGCAGGGTTTCCCGTCAAAGGTAGGGACGATTCTGAAAACATCAGAAATTCCGACAGAAAGAGCCATTTCAGGGGGTTTAATGTGTATCTGTTGATAGTGGATTTGTTCTTCCCCCTGCCTAGCCGCCTGTCTCGTGTAATATGGACTTGTAATAGTGAAAATTTAAAATAAAACGCGAAAATTCGTTATCAATTCTTAAAAATATGGTTAACTTAAAATATGGTTATGGAAAAATTGGCCTTTCTTTTTGTTATTCAATATATATATATAGGAAAGAAAAATAAATTGGTCCCAAAACTGAAAGAAAGAAAATTTTCGACGCGAAAGAAACGGAAATGTCGTCGAAAAAACTGAAAAGTGAATTTTCAAAATTTCTATCGAGAAAACACGCGAAAGAAAAGAAACGGAAATGTCGTCGAAATACTGAAATGAGAATTTTCAAAGAATATAGATAGAAATTTCTATCCAAAAAAAATTTTTTTTTTTTTTTTTTGTGAAAAGGAGAGCTTCCAATTAGAAAATATTCCTAAAAAAAGTAGAGAGTAAAGTCGCTATTTAAAAAAAATTCTTACTCTACTAATTGTTGTCGTTGTACTGTCTTTGTCTTGAGTGTTGCTGTTTTTTTTTTTTTTTTCTTCAGTTTTCCTTAGTTGTTTCCTTTGTGTGGTTCTTTTTCTTTTTAGATTTTTTTTTCTCTTTGACGCCAAGCAGACTTCACGTCCTAAAGTTGATTGCTCATCCTGGTCTTTGCTGCTTTCCTTTTTTTTTCTTTTTATTTCGTTGTTTTATGTCGGGGGTATTTTTTTTTCTTCTTATTTTGGTTTGGTTATTTCTCCTGTTTTTTTTTTTTTCTCTTTTCTTCTTGAAAAATTTTTTTTCTTCTTCTTATTTGGTTATTTCTCTTGTGTTCTCTTTTCTTCTTATAATCAATTTTTTTTGTTGTTTTAAATTTTTGTTTACTTTGTTTTTCGTTGTTCTATGTTTACTTTTTTTTTCGTTGTTTTATGTCGGGGTTTTTTTTTTCTTCTTATTTTTTTTCTTGAAAAAAATTTTTTTTTTTTTTTGTTTTTCTTCTTATGGTTTGGTTATTTCTCTTGTGTTTTTTCTTCTCTCTTCTTTGTTTTTTCTTGAAAAAAAATTTTTTTTCTTACAAACAAAATTTTTTTTTTTGTGTTGTTTTAAATTTTGTTTTCTGTTTCGGGATCCCGTTATCTGGGCATCCCACCGCTGCCACCAGTGTTGATGTCCGGCGCCGTGCTTCCTCTTTCGAGGGAAGAGCGGGGACCTATTATTTTTATTCCATTTATTAAAACTCCTTCTTTTACTCTTCTTTTCGAATTGAGTAATTTAACTTTATTCTTTTCTTTATTCACTATTCTTTATTTCGATTCTTCTCTATTTCTTCTATTCCTTTTCTCTCTGTATCTTTTTCATACGTATGTTTTTTCGATGGTTGCAACCAGAAATTTACTAACTGGAAAACCCATTTATTTTCACAGGTCAAGACGAAGTATACTTTATATATATGTATATTGATTTCTTATACATTTCTAAGATTTGTTTAAAACGTTCAACTTAATCCGAACGAACTTTATGAACTGAATTTTTTCTATTTCTCTGTGACTTTTCACATTGAATTAATTTGGACGAAAATCCATGTTACTATGTTTTGAATAAATAAAAAGGTGCAGGTTATTAAGTGTGCTGTAACTGGCAATATTGTGAATGTTTATGAATGGTATGTATTAAGTGAGAATGTAATATATGTTAAGTGACGTTTTTAAGGATGTGTAAGGAGATTCAGTGTTAAATTTAATAAAGGGTAGTATTCTGGAATACAACATATCCTTAGTTGTCCTGTTAAGTTTTTATATTGTTGTTCATGTTTTGTATCGTAATGCCTTTTAATGTTATATTCTTTTAATGTCGACAAAGTCTCTGAGCATATTAAGCATACAGGTTTATCTCTAAAGAAAGTGAAAAAATAACCAAATTTCCACTTTTCTTGTTTGCTTTTCCGACATGCTAGAATGGGTTAAAAATTTGAAACTTAAAAAAAAGTGTAATAAAACTTAGTTTTTAATGAAAAAACTCTAATATTACCTTTTTGACAATAATGTTGCACTCACGCCTTTCAAGAATCACAAGAATTGCTAAAATGGCTAGTTAACAGCTTACCAGTCTCACTGGTTGTGTGACAGTAGCAAACACAAACAAGCACAGACGCGACGCGTTCGTATTGCTTGTTTGAACAAGTCGCTGACAAGTAAGTAAATCGTCACAAAAAATTGCTTCTATTTAGCATGTACTACCATTTTATTATAATTAATTTTATAATAATATATTGATGGGAGAATCTCGATAAAATAAATTCAATTTTAGAAATGCTTAGCGGGTCGCATAAACATGTTTAACGGGCCGCGTTTTGCTCATCCCTGGTATAAAGCTTTCAGGAATTATGCAAATAAAAGAATTCAAAAGGCCACATCAGACTTTTATAAGAATAAATTTGCAAAATACAGAAATAACCCAAAAACTACATGGAGATTAATAAATGGGAAATTGCTTTAGCAGAACTATTGTAGCGAGCTTAGGGTACGCTGGATTAATTATTTTACTAAATAACAGCCGTTAAATCGATTCTCTTCGTAAACACTTTATTAATCTGTTAATAACAACCGTTACTTGATCCATCGCTTCTAATTCGGTGACACTTCTGAGACTCGAGACTTATCGCGACTTTGACTGCTTACTTCTTACTCCTTACCTCTTACTTCTTATCTATCTTCCTGATCTGCGGGCAACGTATTTATACCGTTTCCTCATTCTGATTCGGTGTTTCGTTTCCGCCCGTTCCATAGCCTCGAATTTTCTACTGTTCATAGTCTCCAGTTTTCCAGTACTTTTTAGAATATTCTAGTACTTTGTTTCGGACTTTCTCGAATATTCTAGTACTAATTGTCGTATGCGGCACACTAACCCCCGCCTACATTAGTTCGTCCCGAATTAAGTTCACAATTCTTGTGAGAATCTTATACGGTCCTTCCCAATGTTGCTGCAACTTCGGAGACCTTCCTTTTTGCCGATGAGGGTTATAAAGCCACACGTTATCGCCTGCATTAAATCCGGGTGCGTTGGCTCGAACGTCGTACCTTGTTTTCATCCTGTCACTTGATACCTTGATTCGCTTTCGAACCAAATGATGAATCTCATCGAGGCGATTTCTCTGTTCGGCTACGTAGTCTTCGGTCTTATCTTTGTAGGGACTTGACAATTTTTTTTTTAAATAAAACACAAACCATTTGAGATATTTTAAAAACTTTATTATCGGCTTGAAGTACAATCAAAGCATTTATGAATGGAACTCGACTTCGTTCATATGACCACCGCGGGCACGTTTGCAGCGGACGATTCGTTGGACCCAATTTTCGAAGACTCGGCCACACTTTTCGGCCGGGACGGCCGTTATTTCGCGTTCAATGTTGGGTCTGAGCTCTTCCAACGTCGTCGGCTTGTTGGTATAGACCAATGACTTGACGTAGCCCCAAAGAAAATAGTCTAGAGGCGTTAAATCGCACGAACGAGGCGGCCAACCGACTGGGCCATTCCTTGAGATAACACGCTCATCAAACTTACTCTTCAATAAATCGATTGTATCGTGTGCTGTGTGGCTTGTGGCACCGTCCTGTTGAAACCATATGCCGCCCAAGTCCATATCTTCCAATTCGGGCCAAAAATAATCGGTAATCATGGCGCGATAACGATGGCCATTCACAGTAACGTGACGATCGTTATCGTCGACGAAATATATGGCCCAATGACGCCACCGACATGCAAACCGCACCAAACAGTTATTTTTTGTGGATGAAGTGGTGATTCATGAAGCACATGTTGATTTTCACGCGACCAATAACGCATGTTTTGCTTATTGACGAACCCATTGAGCCAAAAATGAGCTTCGTCACTGAAAATGATTTTGCGAAGAAATTCATCATCTTGACGCATCTTTTCCAGAGCCCAATCGGAGAACGTACGTCGCTTCAAATGGTCCATCGGCTTCAATTCTTGATTCAGCTTGATCTTATATGGCTGTAAACCAAGATCCTTACGCAAAATTCGCCATAAAGTGGTCTGGGCGATGCCCAATTCTTGAGAACGTCGTGGAATTGACTGATTTGGATCGTTTACTACGGACGCCTGAACGGCAGCGATATTTTCGACACTTCGACCAACCCGCTGTCTCACTGGCACGGCAACATCACACAACGAATATGTAGATCCAAATTTTTGCACTAAACTTGTTATTGCCTGTCTACTAGGGCGAGAATTACGACCGAAAATTGGAGTTAACGCTCTTAAAGTTGCGGTCACCGACTCCAAATACCGGTAGTAAACTTTTATAATTTGCAGACGTTGTTCGTTCGTGTACTTAACCATGATGAAAATGTTGAGTTTACTGAATAAATTGACAGTGAGAGTTCGATGATTAGTGAATGGGGGGAAATGGTGCGTTCACAAATTATATTCAAAGTTGTCAAGTCTCTATTGGAAAACCCGATATAATTCTTGCTGGAGGATGGCCTGTCGTATCGTGATTAGCCGATCTGTAACTCATGAGAAAGGCTTGTATATATTTGTCCCGATCTCGTTGGTGATGACTAACGACCTTGGATAAATACTCTTTTATTGTTCGGTTGAACCTTTCGACCATTCCGTCTGACGGCAGATGCCTTGAAATATCTGTGATTCGAAGTTTCGGCTTTGATCGGAATGAAGCTCACAGGGAACTCCGTATCTGCTGATCCAATTATTGATAAGCTGCTCAATGATGGTTGTTGCTTCTTGGTTTGGAATTGGAAGGACTTCTACCCACTTGCTGAAGTAATCCATGATGACCAACACGTATTTGTTGTTGTCGTTTGTTTTTGGAAATGGTCCCGAGATATCAATCGCAATTCGGTTGAAAGGGGCACCCACGTTGTACTGCTTCATAGGGCTCCTTGGTTTTGCTGTTGGTCCTTTGGTCGCAGTGCAAGTTGTGCACTTCCTACACCAAGACTCGGCGTCTTCTCTCATGTGAAGCCAGTAGAATCGAGATCGTAATTTTGAAAGTGTCTTATTAACTCCCAGATGTCCACCGGAGGCCTCGTCGTGCATTTCTGTTAGTACATCTTTCACTTTTGATGGTGGGACTAGAATCTGCATTCGATGGGATTTTCCGTCCGCGGCTTCCCATTTACGCTTTAGAATTCCATCTTCCACCAGCAAGGAATTTCATTGTGCCCAATATGCTTTAAATGTTCCACTCTTGTCGGAAATATTGTTCCAAGTTTGTCGCTCGTTCTTTTCTTTGTGTTCCAGGATTAGAGACATATCTTCATCCTGAAGTTGAGCTGCGCATATAGTATCACTCGTCCACCCATCTAGTACTTCTACTTGTACATTTCGAAGGTCGTACGCCTCTTCTTTGTCTTCCGCTTTATGACAATGTTTACAATCTGGCTTACATGGTCTTCTCAATTGTTCGTCCTGCAGTGTAATGGTAACCTCCACGTTACCAATTCGCAGTGTTCTTTGCACGATATCTAGAACAACTTGATGCTCCTTCGTGAAATCCATTCCAAGAATGCATTCGTCCGTAATATCGGCAACCAAAAATTGGTGGGAGATGGAAATATTGTCCAGCACTATTATGCTCTCGACTTCTCAGTAGACTGTAGAACATTCTCCTGTGGCAGTCTTCAAAGCGTATCTTCTATTTTTATTAAGGGCTATTTTGCCCACGACATCCGGCCGAATTATGGATCTCGTTGCTCCAGTGTCGATTGTCACTGTTGTTGTCATTACGTTAACAATCGTAGTTATAACCAAACTTTGGTTATCCCGTTGGAGTTGTGATACAGTTACGATGCTGGGGCTGCACATTCCACTAGGCGACTTTCGCCCCGTAAAGTCTGCGCTTACAAGTTTTCCCGAGGTACTGACCTCAGGTTGGTCCGTTGATAGTCTCCTCTTATCATTAGCGCATGAACAACAATTCTCAATTGATGTTTCATTCATTCGACGTTTCCTACAGTCAACAGAGATGTGGCCGACTTCGCCGCATGTCCAGCACTTCATATCAGGTCTCGGGGTTCTCCGTTGTACATGGCCGATTCTTTGGCAGGAACATTCATGGACGGACATTTTTTAGTTTAGCAGATTCATATGCCAATGCGAACGCCAGTATTTCATTAGTCGTCTTCTTTCCTGCCAAGCGAACGGCCTGTTGGGGTTATATTTTTATTCAGTATTGGTTTACCCTTACCTTTGAGGGTGGACGCCTGTTCCAGATGGAGGTGTGAGGGCGGCGTAATGGATGTGCCCGGCCTCTTTAGTGGGAGACTCCCCGATGGTTCTGTGGGTCCTTAATGACCGAGCTGTCTTATAGCTTCTCCATGGGATGGCGTCCGGCTCTTTTGGCCCGTGGTGTTGAGAGCCTTAATCATTGAGGTTGACCGACTCACAGTTCTCACCGTTGATGTGGTGAGGCTACCCGCCACAGATGGATGATTGAAGGAAACGCTTTATCTTTTACTTGAGTTTTATTTCAAATGCATTTATTCTTCCTTTATGTCTTTGGCCGTAGTTCGGCCCTCAGGATTTACTGATCGCCTTCTGGATTTCGACTGATCACGAATCCGAAATGTGCCGCCCTTTTATACTCTGTGGCAACAGAGATTTGTTAAAAATTTTATTTAAAAATTCCAAGAAGCACAAAAAAGGTTTTGTGTGCTTCAATTAGAATAGGATTCTCTTGAATAAATTCCCGAGGGGAGAAATTTACTTGAATAAATTTCCGGGAGGAGAAATTATGAAATGCATTTAGAGTTAAGCATTTCATGATGTGGGGGTTATTACGAATTGAATCAATGTATAACAAACGGACTTTTGGTTAATTTTGTCATGCCTATGATTCAGTTGGGGAAACGTGATTTGGATTTTATGTAAGGGTGAGGTAATTAGGAATCGGATCAATGTGCGACAAATTAACTGTTGGTTTAATTCGACGCACTATGATTCATTTTGGGATAAGTTTAAGGTTATAGGAAATAATGGGGATTGGATGGGAGTAGTGATTTAGGATCACTACAGGCCTGTTGCAAGTCCCGATCTTGGAGTGCGTTTATAAATGCATCCATTGCTACCTCGTTCAGAAATTCCTTAGTAATATTTGAATAAGACAAGTTTGCCAATCGCTCGATGTTTGCCTGCAACTGTTGAAGATTTTCTTCAGGTTTCTGCGTTCTGCTCCACAGTTGCATACGGTAGACCTCCTGCATGTGGTTGTCTCCATACCTAGCTTCAAGGCCGTCTCTTACCGCTTGGAAATCTGTTTGCTTCTCTGCTGGTATGGTTTGTAGCAATTCTGCAGCCGCCCCGCGGAGTGACAAGATTAGTGATGTTGACTTTTGCTCATCCGACCACTTATTATATTTGGCCGCGGCGTCAAACTGACGTATAAATACGGAGAAGGGTCCCGTTCCATCGAAGGTTGGCGGTTGCATCCTTGTGCCTTTGTAGTCATGTTGATTGCTTATTTCTCTTAACAAACTCAAGTCTCTTTTCGATTCGCGTTATTTCATTGGTGACTTTCTTAAATTCAGCTTCGTTTTTTAGATCAAGATTTTCTACTTCGTTTCGAATTTTTGACTAAATTTCTTCCGCAAAGTGTTGAAAATTACATTTCATCCACTGCGTTTGGGCATCCAGTTTCGCATTCAGATCTGCAGCTGGTGCGTCCAATTTTGAATTTTGGGCATCCAACTTTGCATTCAAATCTGCAGCTTGCGCGTCGGATTTTGATTTTGGGCATCCAATTTTGTATTAATATCTGTAGCTTGCGCGTCCAGTTTTGTCATCATCATCCTGAGCATCACCGAAATGTCCAACTGTGGCGAACTCTTCTCCGTTACATTGACACCATCTTGACTCGCTGTTTCTTCTTCATCGGGACAGTCTGGCCCAATCGTAAAAACATATGTGTCGACATCAATACACTCTTCCTCCATTGCTGCTTGCAGACGCTGTCCTCTGCTATCCAGATTCCGGTCCTCAAATTCCTTCTTCAACTCAGGAACGCGAACAACCTCCAAATGTCGATCAGACATAGTCACAACACACTTTCACAGACTTATTTACTTCACCAATAATTAATCCCACTTCTGACACCAATTGTAGTGAGCTTAGGGTTCGCTGGATTAATTATTTTTAATAAATAAGAGCTGTTAAATCGATTCTGAATTAATGTAACACTTTATTAGTCCGTTAATAACAACCGTTACTTTTACCGTACAATTTCTTTACTAATCGCTTCCGTACCTATCGCGTCTTTTACTGCTTACTTCTTACTTACTGCTTCTTACTTCTTACTTATCTTCCCGATCTGTGTGTGACGTGCTTATACCGTTTTTCCTCATTCTGATTTGGTGTTTCGTTTCCGTCGGTTCCATAGCCTCGAATTTTCTATTGCTTATAGTCTCCAGTTTTCCCGTACTTTCTAGAATATCCTAGTACTTGGTTTCGGACTTTCTAGAATATACTAGTTCTGCTTGTCATATGCGTCACAATATATATTTTTTAGCTGATGTTCTTTCTCTGTTTGATTAGTAACGAGATAAGAGCAGCAGCGAGCTGATCTTTGTTTACATTTTCTGTTGTTGTCATCACCGCCTACCTGGCAAATCGTGACTGTAATAGAATTGCAAATCAGCAGCAATTAACTTCACATTAATGCTTCTATGCAAACAATGTTCTTAATTAATTTGTTAGCTAAAAAATTCAGAATCCTTATCCCAGCTCTACTTTTACATCTAGATCGCGCTACATATGTTTGGTAATGTGTAAATATAGTATCTTCCGAATTAAGTAATTAACTAACTCTATCAAAACTTTGGCTTTGTAATTTATTGTCATGGCGAATGTCAATCGCACAGGAAATTGTAGCCTTTTTAATACCAATGGCATGTCTAGATCTCTCTTGATCTCTCTTGATCTAAAGGAAATCCAGGAGTATTAACTAGTTTTTTTATCTGCAGTCAATATTTCGGCCATTCATTTATTCTTTTGTAACCTTCCCACTAATAACTTTGTTTCAATACACAGTGCATCCGATATTCGTATATTTCTCAACAATATTGCAATAGATCCAATTTTAAACTGAAGCTCTTGACGGCAGCCTAGATGGAGTCAAAAATGATAGATATTCTGATGGATTTTGGAAAGTGAAATGTTCATGTCAGGTTTCATGTCCTATAAGAGATTTCGCTGAGTCAATGGAAATATACATTACAATATCTCCGGATAATCTATCTAAAACAGATAAATTAATTGTTTCTTTTAAGAAAGACTACTTGAGTGTTGTACAAAAACAGCCAACGCGGAAAAACAAAATCCTAAAATGAGAATAAAAACGAAATGAAAACCAAAAATTACGTTAATGTTCTGGCATACGACGCTGACTTTGGTTGAGTGAGTGTAATCTGTTGGAATCACCAAAGTACTATTAATACTCTTCATCATCATCATCAGCACTACAACCAGGAGCCGGTCTTGGCCTTATTTAGCAAGTCCTAAGGCTTGTTAAATTTTCCATAATGATTTATTTTTTCTGGGCAAGGTCATTAGTCTTGCGCCAGAGGCTCCCCGACGGGGAAACGAACCCCGTTCTCCCGCGTGACAGGCAGGTATACTAACCACTATACTATCGAGGAGATTAATACTCTTACAGTATCAAAATATGCAAAGCTGGCGTATTTGTTTATATTATAATGCATATTTAAACACAACGCTAGCTTATAAAGGTCAAGGTAGATTATTCTCATACACCATCTCACTTATCACTTCTAAACTTCTTTTTTTTCACTGCAAGACACCAATTTTCTCCAAGTAAAATAGATCAAGGAGTTTATTTGAAAAACTTCTTTTTTTTATTTTGTACTCAGACGAAATTATTTTATGTAGCAAAGATGAACAAAGATTTTTAACAGTAGTATAGTTATTGCAGTCCAAGTAAATGTAAGTATTCAGTCTATAATCTCTTTTATCTTGTTTAACTGTAGGTAACTTTTAGGTTTGGGGGTCGTTATCCTAACCAAAAAGATTAGGAACGAACAACTTCTTATGCTTGGTGTGCGTCGACTTATAGCGAATTAGTGGCTTATATTTGTAAACCTTCTCACTATTGCGGTTGTCAATGCGGTCTTGACCTCTATTCCTCCGATATGGAGAACTATCGAACTGATCGTAGTCAAAGTACTGTGGTGCTCTTCTCAGCCGATTTCTTGCGGAATTGTCATCGTAATCAAAGTAATCCACAGAATCATCAGGCAAAGGTCTTGGTTTTGGAAAGGCCCAAGTTACCACAGCAAAGCCCAAGAATATACATACAGTCAAGGCAAACGAGACCTGTAAGTATAGATATACAAATGTTGAATTCAACTTAAATTGACTGTTTAAATAGACGAATAAAAAAAGTATATATAGATATTGAGAATACTTACTGTTACCCTCATATTGTTTTGGTTATTTATAACAAGTATTATTCAATTGAGATATCACTTTCTTTTATCCGTTGAAATATTCCTTTCTTTTTCCTGTCGAACTCCTTTATTGAAATAACTAAGGTTATCTTGATTCAGTTTGAAACTGATTGATGACTTCTGGTTAGAACTCCGTTCTTATATAGTCGCAAATTGGATGATTTTGAGGAACGTAGTGATGCTATAGCTCACGTGTTATAAGAATTTTCACAAGTATGTTCATTCCAGTTGAGCTCCTATACTGTATCAGAAAAGAAGAGTCTAATTAACGTGTTTAACATCACGGTTTGTAATGCCGGTATAGGAAGTCGAAACGCCATTTCCAGTTTTTGTGCGATGCTTCTGATTCGAAAGCTGCTAATGATAATAACAGCTTCTGCAAAGTGTAGTGTGAATACATCCATCAACTAATTTATTTAAATAAATAAAAAAGCGTGTTCGACTGAAACGTTATTTAGTGGGAACTAGTTACGGAAGTTTACGTGATACTTAGGAAAGTTTATTACTGTATTTGGAGGGTGTGAAAATTTCATTACTTTTCTTCGCCCAGAGAAAGGGGGGGCTCGCCTATGCACAATATTAAACGGAATTTTTCTATCAAATATTAGAAAATGTTATTTCTCACCTATGTCCCCTACGTGATCGCCGGAATTAAACTACTATAGGGTAGTTTTCAGTTGGAGAAATGGAGCTTATTCGAAAAAAAGTAAAAAGGATAAAAAATTGGCTTATTTCCCGCAGAAGTGAAGTGACGTCAACTGTATCCAAGGTCAAGGCAACATGGTTGTACATCCAGCTTACTTAAATAACATAGCTCAGGCAAGTTGTCTGTTTTTGTTTTAAAATTGCTTTTATTAAACAGATAACAAAAAATGTTTACAACTTAAAAAGAAATACGACATGTAATAACAAACATTTGAAATGTTAGGTGTTTTTAAATCATAATCACTTATTGTTTTCGGCATATTCGATGTTATTAATAATAAGATTTTTCCAAAAAAAAGTCTTAATGGTCCTGATAAGGCGGTGAGGAAAAAGTCAAGCGATTAAAAAAGGTATTTTGCTCTTTGTCTCATTTATATATTTATCATCATCATCATCATTGGCTCTACAATCGGGATCCGGTCTTCTCCTTATTTAGCAAGTAAAATCTGATACATTTTCCATAATAGTTTGTTTTTCCGAGCAAGATTATTAGCCTTGCGCCATTTATTTATGTATACAGATTTGTTAATAAAAAAAAGCAATGGTGCCATCTGTTGATACATTTTTGAAATACTCTTTATTTTAATGTAAATAACGGTAAATGGCATCCCAATAATATACTACTCCTATTTATTGGCCTGAAGGAACCCGGAAGTTCATGACCTCACCGACTCGACTCCACCATCGTTCTCCACTCTCCTTCCACGCTTGATCAGCTGATCCGATCTCCTCAAGATCAAACCTAACATTGTCCTCCCATCTCCGTCGCCGCCGTCCTGCCGGCCTCTTTCCCGTTGGTCTACCGTCAAGAATTATACGCACGATCCTATCGTTGCCCATTCGAGCCACATGTCCAGCCCATCTTAATCTTCGCGACCTGATTACTCTCACTATTGTAGGTGTGCGGTATAGCTCTTCCAATTCGGGGTTGTGGAGTTTCCTCCATTGTCCTGCCTCTTCATCATATTTACCACCAAAGATACTCCTTAAAACTTTATTCTCGAATACGCGGAATTTGTTTTCTTCCCGTTTTGTGGGAGCCCATGCTTTGCATCCGTATAGAACAGTCGGCATGATTATACTTCTATAAACACGGAGCTTTATATTATGTGATAGCAGTTTGGAAGTCAGCAGTTTACTGATTGCGTGTCAACTAGCGTTGCCGGAGTGAAGTCTTTTGTTAATTTCCTTCGACATTTTGTTACTGGTCGTCAGTATTGTTCCCAGATATTTAAGTTCTTTAACTTTTTCAAATATCTTACCCCTGACGTTTGTATGTGTTCCCTGAGGTCCACCTGCTCTCGTCGTAATATATATATATATATATATATATATATATATATATATATATATATATATATATATATATATATATATATTGTTTTGTCTTCAGTTATTCCTAAGCCCACCTCTTCTGCCGCTTGCATGATAATTTCACTGTTTTTACTTACAGTTTGTAGATTATCGGCCAGAACGGTGATGTCATCCCCATATGCGGCCACTTGTGTGACGCCGTTCAGGGATGATCCGGTAATGTTGTCGTCGTGTACCCTTCTGATGACATACTCGAGGGCAAGGGTAAAGAGACATGGTGAGAGGCCATCCCCCTGTTTTAGTTTGTCCCGGAGTTCAAATGGTTTTGAGAGGTGGTTTTCTATTCTAACTTGCCCTTTATTTTCGTTCATGCAGATTTGAATGATAGCGGCATATTTTTTTCGGGATTCCCAGCTCAACTGCAATATGGTAGAGTTGTGGCGACTCTAACAGATACACAAACAATTCACAATTCACAAGCAAAAATAGTGAAGAGCCCCGAATGAAAAATCGAATAAGAAAATACATCAGAGCCGTATACCAAGCGATAAATAAAAAATTCACATCAGTGGAGTATAGTCGAGTTTGGAAATCAAATTCTAAACACGGTCAGTAGCCTGATGTGTAACGCTTAGGTAAAAAATTTTTCGTGATTCGAGCTGTCATAGCGTCAGTTCGAATTACACGATCTTCTTCACTATTATTTCAAACGCTATAATATGCTTACATAGAATCAGACAGAGCATCTAATTCGTTAAAGGATGCATTTCTATCCAAGTTTGGGCTTGGTATGCTTACGAACGTGAAGTTTTAGCCAAGAGAAATAAAATTCTGGGTTGGAACAGAGTCCATATTGTGGCAGAAGCTGATAAGCAATATCATTTCGTATGTATGTGGCTATACCACGATGTGGAAAGAACAGTGGCACTAAGTTATATCCAGGTAGATTAAAATCGGAAATATCTGTATTAGTAATTACCGGGTTTTCGCTAAGTGCAAGGATAGGTGGATTCTGGCTAGAAACATGGGCAGACACAGAAGAGAAATTGCATCTCAAGCCGCGAATGTTACACAAATCAACGCGAAATTCTCGGTCCATTGAAATGGCCCTACACAGAAAACCAATAGCAATACAGACACAAAAAACTGTCCAAAGATTATTAATCAATCGAGAGTATCAATGCCTGAGGGACACAGACAGAGGTGCGAAAAAAAGGAAAACAGACACAAGGGATGGAAAGGGTAAAGAGTTTTCGCGCACTGCACATCACTCGAGTCTATATTCTCGCACTTTTTCACAGCACTAAGAATCGTGTGTGGAGATCCGTTTGTTTGCATAGGATTTGCACTGCACTCTGGCGCGTGTGTGAAGATCCGTTTGTTTGTTTAGGATCTTACAGTAAGCCCGAACCGATAGTGCAATTGGGTATCCTATGTGTGTTGTAATCCAGCGCCGTGCTTCCTCATTAGAAGGAAGAGCGTGGACCTTTTATTTTTATTCAATAATTAAAACGCAGGATTTAGTTTAACTTTCCTGTCTGTATGTTTATTCTTTATTCTCGTCTGTTTATTCTCGTCTCCTTATTCTAGTCTCTATTCCGGTCTTTAGTCTATTCCTGTCTCCTCTCTATTCTCGTCTGTCTTTACAATAAAAAAAAAAAAAAAAAAATTGTGGCGAGAAGGCCGAATTTAGCGAGACAAGGACAGATGTGTCCTTCATTTTGTCTCTGACTTCATCCATGAGGATTGCGGGCTCGGTCTCGCGATAGCCGAAAGGAAAAGAAAAAGGGGGGGTATCCAGGGATAGTGGGGACAGTGTTAGTCCAGGTGTTCTCTAACTACTTGTATAGAGGGATGGTGGGAAAGAAATCGTACAAGACCGGTAGGTCTTGGGTACGGTAGTGAACGCAGATCACGTCTTTGGCGTCTGATAATCTGCGCTTTGGTCGGTGTGTATGTTTGTGTTTGTGCGGTATTGAACTGTGCGTTCGTGTGTGTGGTTTGTTAATAGTAGACCCTATGGGATGGGTCCAGGAATCCTCTATTATAGAGGGGAATGTTGTTGGGAAGGGTGCTTTCTTCAGTTTTGTACTGAAGAAGAAATTGTGGGGGTTTGATCCGAAGAGAACGAGAGAGAGAAGGGTCAAGAACGCAAGAGTCCCGTACAAGTAGGTTCTCGCTGTTCTGAATGTTTTCGAGGTACTTATGTGCTAATTGAAGCAAGTACTCGTTGATAGGGGTAATGGAGGCGCCTTCGTATAGGTGAGAGTTGGGGTAATGACGACCGTCAGGCCTTCTAGAATGATTGGTGCATCTTCTGAGGAGTTTCCTTTCGAAAACTCGAAGTCTTTCCATTTGGGCCGAAGATATGCAGGACCATATGGGAAAGGCGTACGATATTCCAGATCGGATTAGTTGCTTATAGCAGAGAAGCTTAACTTTGGTGTCAACTTTGTTCCTCCACTTCAAGATGTTGTGCAGTTGCTTAGGCCGACCGAGGCTCCTTTGGAGAATGTGGGTCACGTGTTTGATGAAATTCATTTTTGGGGTATAAGTGACCGCAAGATATTTCATCTTGTCCTGTGGTCTAATCGTAGTATCTCCCATTTTTATTCGAATATTCTGTGAATATCGAGAAGTAGGTTGGGAGTGTTTACTACTCAGAATTATGGCTACTGCTTTGGATGGGTTAAGTCGAATTTTCCATCGACTGTAATACTGATACAGTTCGTCCAAGTGACGGTTGAGTCGATTTGTTGCGAGGTTAGGGCCTTTGGTTGACGTGTACACCAGGACGTCATCCGCGTAGCATATCTGGTTTACTCTCCCGTCCACAGGGCGGGAAATATCGGAGGTGTAAATATTGAATAAGATGGGGCCTAGAATGGAGCCCTGTAGTACGCCTGCAGCGGCGTGAAAAGTTCGGGAAAGCTTTCCATTCACTCTAACTTGGAAGGTTCTGTTTCGAACGAACTGGTAGATGATACTACATAGCGTTCTACTGAGGCCAGTATTCAATAATTTAAAAGCGAGACCTTCGATCCAAGTCGTAGTCTGTCTTTACAATAACATTTTCTCTCTTCTTATACAACTTAGTGTTCTAATCTACTGTAAATTATTACTTGAACAAAATCAATTTTATCACAGTATTACTTAATCTACTGTGACTTTAAATTTTGAACAAACTTTGAACGAAAATCAAAGAGCCATGTTTCGAATGAAAAAGGGGCATGTTATGAAAAAAGGGGCATGTATGAAGTGTACTGAAACTGCTTTGATATAGAATATTGTGGATGTTTATATAGGATATATATTAAATGAGAATGTTAGATGTGTTAAGAGAATGTTTTAAGGATGTGTTAGATAAATAATGAGATTCAGTGTTAAAGTTAATAATTATAAGGACAGTAGTATTCTGGAATACTACATGTGTATCTAAGAACCCCAAAACGGATTGCCCAATTGATCCGATGGTACGGATCACGAGGCAGAAGCGCACGTGCTGTCTCGTTGGCGGTTTTCACGCGATTGTCATAATTTCAGTAACGATCTTCAAATACTTTTCTTTAGATAGTCCTTTAACATACCTTGTGTCAACTTCTGTCATTTCCAATCTGCTTTTTCAGCTTCCAAAGTCGTCAGTTGAACCTACTTACATACAAACGGTTATAGTTTCAGCAGCAATCTCTAAATACTTTTCTTTAGAAGTTACTCAGTTAGAATGTAATAGGTGGAATAAATAGTATGAAAGTCTATTGGCCGCGCGTTGCAATGGCACCGAATTATCAATTAAACCATGATACAACCAATACCATTCACAACAATTGTTTTAACATGGTGACAGTAACAAAATAAGCTGCGTTACTAAATAAGCTGTGTTTATTGAATTAATTAATTGAACAAAAATATGCCCATGTTTAGCACCTACTAATCTTATCATTCAATTTTGAAGCATAACACAACGTTGACATTAGTAAATATACAGTAGTGTAAGTGTGGAATATTTCAAGTGAATTTCCATAACTGTTTAGTGACTAATTAGAATTGTAAGCGTGACCAATGCGTATTTAGATTCTTAACGTAAATTTTGATTTTGTTAGACAGAATACAAATAATGACTAAGATTTTTCATTGATCGCGCTCCGAAATAGTGTAACTATTAAAAAATTGATAGATGGCTGCAGCGACTTATACTCGTGCATAGGTTCAATTGAGACCTAAGGACTGGTCTTGCAATTGGGAAATCAATTCACTACTTATATCTGTAAAATTGTGACCAGGTGCGGAACTGGGAATTAATTTCAAGTGATATTGGCTCTACGTAGACTGTCTTACGAATGTTTTCACATTACTTTCAGCAAAGATGATTCTTGTTAATACCTTTTGATTTGTTATAATTATTTTGGTGCCTCCGGTGTCCAGTAAAATAAAGAAATTGGTAAGTTAAATTAAATTAAACGATTAAATATAGAACCGCATAACAGAAAAAAGTAAGTATATTTCTAAGATAGGAGTGTTGCTAATAAACAACATGAAAAAACATTGTTACAGAACCCGCTTGGTAAGAACGCATGAGCCAATAGCACAGCCCATAAGACTTCGGTAAGTTATCTGAAAACACCAATGGACTACGAGCAGTATTATTGTTAAGCAAAAAGGTAATAACTAGGTCACGGCCTTGACCAACCCACTTCCAGATATCCATTCTTTTTATTTATCTACCCCAATCTCACAGATTATTTAAAGTCACTTTCCATGTGTTTACCCTGTGAGGTTCTGCATGGCGCCAAAGAACCATCCATCGCTTTACCCAACCAATTACAAGTTCCTGCACCTATTTAAGCATTCCTGAAATATAAGTTCATGACAAGATTACCATCTTGCCATGACATCAAACTTTGGCCAGCATCCAACGCATCATAAACCCCGAAAGCTAATTTGGCTACCTCATCAGGTAACCAACATCGATTCCAATGCTCTATGCGAAGAAACATTTTCTCTTACATGTGCATGACATGCTTATTCCCATCACCGCTGAACCATTGGTCGATTGTATAATCAACAACCTACAGCGCAACCATTGCTGGCCGCCTATAGGAATTTCTAGTGTTGGTTTAACACAAACAACACATCCGACAAATCGACCGACGGGACGTCGGCAATCTGCCTACATTATAATTGACCCGTATATGACCTGAAATGCAATTTGGTTGTCCTTTCAGATAACCGGCATAAACATGGAACATGTCAATATGCAGAGACGAGGAGCATTTCCTCACATGCTGCATGACATGTTCACCCTTGTCACCGGTCGATCTTTAGATAGACAAATCCCAGAGTAGTCATAGCTGACTACCTACTATCGACCGAGTGTTGTTTTGAGTAAACAAACACTCGACCCATCGACTGACGATATGGTAAGAGATGGCATGCTACATGCAAGGAACCACAAATAACGCTATACGCGTTGGCAATAGGGTAAACAAAACATTGCCCTCATGCCCATGCCCATCGTTACTTTTTAAGTAAACACGATCCCCTAGCCATCGTCGGCAAAGGCTCTGGCGACTTAAGTCAATCAAGAAACCTATCCCTATCGGACGGCGGCAATATACCAAGCCCATACATCGATCAATATATTTGATCTGTGGCATATATGGGTTGTTCCTTTTTCCCCTTTCCTTTCCTTCGCCCAGCGCATGTCGTTGCCTTGCTTCCAAGGTAAAGACATTCAACTCGTCTGAACGACGTCCCTGAAAACCCTCTAATGGAATGCAAATCGTTTTTCATTGGTCGTTGGGGCAAAGGAAAGATAGTTACCCCTTGCGATAATGTGCGTGGAAACTCATCGCAATCACCGAGGCTGGGTCAATGTCGTCCATCACCAGGGAGTCAGATTTGAATCGCGGAATCACGCACACGTGCCACAGTCGTTGCGTTCAAGGAGTAAAATTCAAATGTCGAGTAGTAGAGTCGAGCTTTTAAGTCGCCATTAGTGTACGAATGTGATTAAATGAACTCTCTCAGTTTTTAAGTTCCAATTAATGTACAAACCTGTGACCCCTTGCGATGATGTGCGTGGAAACTCATCGCAATCACCGAGGCTGGGTCAATGTCGTCCATTACCAGGGAGTCCGATTTGAATCACGGAATCACGCACACGTGCCACAGTCGTTGCGTTCAAGGAGTAAAATTCAAATGTCGAGTAGTAGAGTCGAGCTTTTAAGTAGCCATTAGTGTACGAATGTGATTAAATGAACTCTCTCAGTTTTTAAGTTCCAATTAATGTACAAACCTGTGACCCCTTGCGATGATGTGCGTGGAAACTCATCGCAATCACCGAGGCTGGGTCAATGTCGTCCATTACCAGGGAGTCAGATTTGAATCGCGGAATCACGCACACGTGCCACAGTCGTTGCGTTCAAGGAGTAAAATTCAAATGTCGAGTAGTAGAGTCGAGCTTTTAAGTAGCCATTAGTGTACGAATGTGATTAAATGAACTCTCTCAGTTTTTAAATTCCAATGAATGTACAAACGATACTTCCTTAGCTGGGTTAAGAAACAATAAGGACACCTGTGTAACGTAATCATCAAAAGTACCACAAATAAAAGATCTGTGGCGGTTCCGCCAAACCCCACGGTTCGCTTTCCTTAAAAACCCCCATATCTTCCATCCATTCATATAATTTCGCTAATGCAATCGCATTAGCACCTTAAATGCTTTACGCATCTAGGATTATCTAAGGTAATTTCTAAAAAGTCCCTGTAAAAGAAAACTTACCTTCATGCATCTCTTCGTATATAATTTCCTGTAAGATTTCTTTTCTACCTTTTCAGGTATCCCAAAACATATTCGGTACCTTCGGTTCCCAAGCAAATTTCAATTTCCCACACCTGCACCGCAATTTCCACCCAGCATACCTGACACATTTCCTTTTACAAGGACATTTAATGCTTTCAACGCTCTAGATAACATTCCTAAAAATAGTTCCTTAATGTTCATATGCACCATAAATACAAAACATTCGGCACCCATTGTTATCAATTGAAATGCAACGGCTGACAGCTTGTTTTTACAGCTGCAGCAAGCCGACCAGCGATTCGTTGTTCAATAGGCAATCATTAATTTCGTACATTGCCACAAACTAATTTCCCTGCATATACAAATGCAGGCAAGGGAGTCGTTTCTGCCACCAATCCCATTAGCACCTTTTTTTTCCCAACGTGTATTATAGCGACGATATACAGCGTAAACAGTGACCCTCATTACCGGACGAAGCATTTGGTCGCTTCTTCCTTTGTCTTTGCCGCCTGTCTGCGTCGTTGTTACATTGCCTTCGAGCACGTGTAAACGATCTCACACACACCGCCATGATCTTCATTACAAGATCTGGTTTCCTATTCCCCCAAGAGAGACTTTACGTTTCTCTGATGGTAGGTAAAAACGATATCCTTAGTGGAGAGGATATCTACCACGACATCACAAACTCTCCCCATAAGCGAATCATCTCTGCACGAGATGATTATCGCGGACTCCTTTACCACCCGCCGACCGCCACGGTCATGCCGACTTCCGCTCTCCGGTGCGCACGGAGACGCGAAAAATCAACGACTCGTGTGTGTGTAATAATTCAGAAACAAAAAAAGAACAATAAAATAAGTAAAAATCATGTTCCTCATACCCATAACTCACATTTCCCACGTACAGTGTAGTGTTTGCAACCACCGTGGCGAATATTATATTCGCTGCAGTCTTCGAAGATTGCGTTTTTTTTTATTATTGACTTCACAATGTAACTCTACCTACCGTGAAATGTTAGTATCCAATAAGAAAATTAAATGGAAACAATAATCCATGAATTCAAACAAGTTATTCCAATAGTAGTGTTTTTCCTTGATTTAGAAATAAAACTAAATAAAAGAAATAGTGTTTTATTTTTTACTTGTCCGGTGTTTGTGCTTTTCCGTCCTTAGTGATTTGTGGGGACGAGGTAGAACTTTCGCGCATGCTGGCGTCGCGACCTCGTACCCCCCACAGATCAATTGTCGCCTACTGATATAGTGAGTTGCATTTCTACGCATTTGATTTCCTGGGTTCTGTGTCCGCTCGGTATCAATAGCTTGTGATTTATTTTGTGAAAGAACGGTGGGTTATTTAGTGAACCGGCGCCGTACGCCGGCGCACTCTACATAAAACTCCACAACCCCACTTGAGGTAAGAACTCCGTCTCAATAACGCTCTGGTATGGAATTAATGATTCTCTGAGGCAGGGTACTGGTGTCTTTCGGTTGTAGATTAGCTAACCAAGTTGTGTGATACCTTTCTGGCCAGAAATATTTTCATATAGCCTATAGGTTGGACTGTTATATCTCTGCCTTTAATTTGTTGAGACGTTCGTGTTCAGAACTATCAACTTTATAGCCTGTTACTTCTCTACAGGACCTTACTACATTGTTTATGACAATTACATAATATTCTGCCCAATAAGCAACTTCAATAAGCATTTAACTGACCTCAATAGGTGTCATTGATTTGCTTATTTAGGTATTTTTTTATTGTCGTTTATTGACCAATTCCAGAGCACATACTTTAATAATCAGCCACAATATAGCAAGCGACACAAAATGCAACAATAGATTTGCAAGTAAAAGGTTTCTTCAAAATGAAACAAGAAATAATTTTTCCGAGTTAAAAGTAACAGCTTACACAAACACGGATCAACTGGGCATATTATAGATAACCTCCAAGATGTTATTACACAGCTAGAAGAAGTTAGGAAATACTTTCCTGTCAGTACAATGAGCAAAGAACATATGGACCTCCACCGAGGCTTTACTACAACTTCATGAAAAAACTAAGTGCAAAATCTGAGGCCGAATTTCTGCCAAAATACGAAGCCGGAAAACAATTTTTTCTATTATAAAATTAGGGAGTTTATCTAGAAAATTGGAAATAATTAGTTATCTAGATTTAACTGGAGACAACTATCCAAATGGCTGGTCAACATTGGACAAAACATTTGACAATCCAAGACATCTAGCCAAAACAGAACTAGATGCTATGTTAGTCCTACCTCAACGACCAACAATCCCACGGAATGCAGAGTCTATAATAGCATATATTCATTACCCTAAAGGACGAGTTTCCAATCTCAGATGAAACAAGATAAATGGGGAACAGATCATAGTGTAACACCAAAGGATTACGCACCTCGCCGTTAGCTTTAGGCTACGTATCCTGGTATCAACATTAATTATTATTTGGCACCGGCTGCGCCAAATAGTAAGGCAATCTACTTAAAACCTTACCTGACTGGATGTGGACGGTACGCCCTTGCTGTTCCGGGTCCCAATGTGGTAGCTCCATATAAGGTAAGAGTATATAAGCTTTGTTGTATTTATTTAAAGATCAACTTATATAGTTATATTGTTTAATTCAGAGAACAATTTAGTTATATTTTATTTATTTATTTATTTTTTATTAACAAGTCCCCCTCTTGGTAGAAACCTTGACGTGGTGCGGCGGCTTAAACTACGATGAATCACTCAGGCTATGCTGACGGAAGCATACGCATCCAGTAGTGGTCAGACAGGCTAGCAATGAGTAACACACAAAGATCTACCACCCCTAATCCAGGGTGTTACGCGTCATCGTGCCCATTGGATGGTTTGCAGCCAGGGGTATACCGGCTGTATTATAACGGCGCCTCTCTGACACCGTGTCGAATCAGAGCAGTAAACAGACCTTACCATATCAAAGAGGGGTTCTGATATGGCGGACTATCTGAAACCCCAGAGTGTTCCCACGAAATGAATGATCAATACACAAAAAACAATCTCACGAAAAACGCGGTCGGCGTAGGTGTGATGAGCCGACAATACCATAAGGGAACAAGTCATCAAGAAAACACCAACTCGGCAAAAAGAAGACGTAGGGAAAAACGGAAAAAGCGGTATATGGTATACGCGTCGGCACGTGGAATGTTCGAACGTTAAAAAGCTACGAAAGTTATAAAAAACCTTAATAGTCGTCCCCATTTTCAAAAAAGGCGACAGATCTGACTGTGAAAATTACAGAGGAATATCATTGCTCCCAACCGCATACAAAACACTAACAAATATCATACTGGCGAGATTCACACCGTACGCAGAAGAAATACTGGGAGACTACTAATACGGATTCCCTAGGAACTAGTCAACAAGCGACCAAATGTTCACAGTAAAGCGGCTGCTGGAAAAGAAGTGGGAATACGAAGAGGCGGTTCACCAAGTGTTCGTTGACTTCAAAAAACCCTACGACTCAGTCGCAAGGGAAAGCCTCCACCATATTGTGGTTGAGCTGGGAATCCAGAAAAATATGCCGCCTTCATTCCAATTTGCATGAACGAAGGCGAAGGGCCAGCTCGAATAGAAAACCACCTCTCAGAACCATTTGGAATCCGCGACGGACTAAAACAGGGGGATGGCCTCTCATCATGTCTTTAACCTTTTGCGCGACTGTCATCAAAAAGGTACAAGACGACATCGAGAATAAAGTTTTAAGGAGTATTCGAGAATAAAGTTTTAAGGACAACATGGCTGGATCATTACTGAACGGGATCACACAAGTGCTCGCATATGCGGATGACATCGCCGTTTTGAACGATAATCTAAAAACTGTAAGTAAAAAGAGTTAAATCATCATGACAGCGGCAGAAGAGGTGGGCCTAGAAATAAATGAAAACAAAACAAAATACATGATTACGGCGAGAGCAGGTGGACTTCAGAGAACACATATAAACGTCATGGGCAAAATATTTGAAAATGTCAAACAATTTAAATATCTGGGAACGATACTGACGGCCAGTAACGAAATGTCGAAGGAAATTAACAAAAGACTACACTCCGACAACGCTAGTTGACACGCAGTCAGCAACCTGCTGAAATCCAAACTGCTATCACGTAACATAAAGATCCGGGTCTATAGAACCATAATCATGCCGATTGATCTATACGGATGCGAAACATGGGCTGTGGCGTTTCTAACAGATACACACACAATTCACAAGCAAAATAGTGAAGAACACCGAACGAAAATCGAATAAGAAAATACATCAGAGCTGTATACCATAGCGATAACATAACAATTCACATCAGTGGAGTATAGTCGAGTTTAAAAATCAAATTCTAAAATCGGCCAGTAGCCTGATGGGTAACGCTTAGGTTCAATTTTTGGTGATTGAAACTGTCATAGCGTCAGTTCGAATTACACGTTCTTCTTCACTATTATTTCAAACGCTATAATTGGTGACCCCGACGTGATCTGTACACGCAGCACACACTTCTCGTAGTAAACAGAACTTCACACACGATCATGACTTCCGCATAGAGTACCAAGGCACACTCGCTTGCTCCGACATTCTCTCGTTCGCCCCGTCGTTCGCAGCGAAGCTGATCGTAACGAAGTTACTGGGAAGGGGGTGGTGTGGCGTCTCTAACAGATACACACACAATTCAGAAGCAAAATAGTGAAGAACAACGAACGAAAATCGAATAAGAAAATACATCAGAGCCGTATACCATAGCGATAACATAACAATTCACATCAGTGGAGTATAGTCGAGTTTAAAAATCAAATTCTAAAATCGGCCAGTAGCCTGATGGGTAACGCTTATGTTCAATTTTCGTTCGGTGTTCTTCACTATTTTGCTTGTGAATTGTGTGTGTATCTGCTAGAGACGCCACAGTCTCTCACAAAACGGGAAGAAAACAAATTCCGCGTATTCGAGAATAAAGTTTTAAGGAGTATCTTTGGTGGTAAATGTGATGAGGAGGCAAGACAGGGGAGGAAACTCCCCAACCACGAACTGGAGGAGCTATACCGCAAACCTACAATAGTGAGAGTAATCAAGGCGCGAAGATTAAGATGGGCCGGACGTGCGCAGAATTCTTGACGATAGAACAACGGGAAAGAGACTGGTAGGACGGCCGCGACGGAGATGGGAGGACAATGTTAGGTTTGACCTTGTGGAGATCGGATCAGATGGTCAAGCGTGGAAGGAGAGTGCACAGGACAGGGAACGATGGCGGAGTCGAGTCGGTGAGGTCATGAACAATGGCACCACAACAATGGTGACACCTCCATCACTATCATGTACCCTGTCTAGGCGATAACATATGTAATTTAGATGAGAGAAAGATATGTCTTGTTTGGGCCAGGCTTCTGAAACAAGTGCAATATCAATATTAAAATTTATCAAGCAATTAAAAAATGCATGCTGCTTCTCGTATTCCAAATTATGATGCTAAGAGAGTTTCTTAACATAATTTTTCCCAACTTCATTAAGAAGAAACTTTATCTTGCTAAAAGAGAACAAATTATCATTTTTTTAGATAATTACATTTATGGTATATTTTACAACTAGTACTTAAGAGATTTAGGATAGCAATTCCTTTACAACTATAATCTTAAATCTATATAACGACAATAGCACAATTTTAATAAATAACAAATAATAAATTAAGGGAAAACTACAATAAAAAACCCTTATTTGAATCTTAAGACTAATATTGCACGAGCTTCCGGTTATTTTATGTAGTAATGACCTCGATATAATTTTCATAGACAGAGTACATATGTAGTGACTTAGGATAACGCAAGACGGGAAACGAGAACATTGTCAGAAAAAGAACAATTGACGAAGAAGTTTCGATTGATTTTGTCAATAAGGAACTCTACCGGTTTAAAGTTGGCGTTTTCATGTAGTTCATGTGTCGAATAATGCCATGGCAAATTCAGCAACATTTTCAATATTTTATTTTGACACCTTTGCAATTTTATTTTGTGTGTGCGAGCACAATTACACCATACAGGCGCCCCGTACAGGAGTATAGCTTGAAAAATGGTTTTAAATATTATAATTTTATTTTCGATGCTAAGCTTTGATTTTCTACACACTAATGGATACATAACTCTTACGACTTTGTTTATTTTGTCAATTGTGGTAGTGATGTGTTTTTGAAAGATGAGTTTTTTATCTAGAATAATACCTAGATATCTACAGTCTTCGGACCAATCAATATCAACTGCACACATACTGAGTTTAGCGCCATTTGGTAGGTAACAGTGTTTCCTACATCTCGAAAACCAGACAGCTTGTGTTTTATTACCATTTATTTTTATTTTCCATTTCCTGTAATATACTGCTAGCTTGTCAAGAGCTGCTTGCAAAGAGTTGTAGACATTAGTGAATAAGGCACCCGAGGAGAAAATGGCAGTATCATCGGCAAACATAGCTACCTGAATGTTTTCACCTAGACATGGTAAATCTGCGACAAACAATGTAAATAATATGGGACCAAGGACCGAGCCCTGGGGTACACCATGGTGGATTTGGTGAGTAGAGGATATGTCGGTTCCTAAACTCACAACATATTTTCTCGAACGAAGAAAGCTCTGGATAATTTTGATAAGCGGTATTGGCAGCTTAAGTTTTAGTAGCTTATAAATCAAGGCATCGTGCCATACCGTATCAAAAGCTCTTTCGATGTCTAGAAGAACTAGTCCCGTTGACTCCTTGTCGATGAATTTACCAGCTATGTGGTTTTTAATGCGCAAGACTTGGTGGATTGTGCTGTGACCACTACGGAAACCGAACTGAAAGTTTGGTAATATGTTATTGTCTTCCACAAAACGATCAATCCTTTCCTTAATGATGTTTTCTAAGAGCTTACTTAGACAGCTAAGTAGACTAATAGGTCTGTAGCTTTCGGGGCTGTTCTTCGGTTTGCCGGGTTTCGGGATAGGTATTACTTTTGCTGTTTTCCAACAGTCCGGAAAATAACAATTCTTAAGACAAGCGTTGAAAATGAATGTTAAATAGTTACTTGCAGCAGGTGGAAGTGCTTTGATTAATTTGTTGTTAATATTATCGAGACCCGCGGCCTTTTTTGATTTCGATTTTTTTATCAATTCTTTAACTTTGCTGATATTAGTTGCGTAAGTACTTTCAGCTGGTGTTTGAGAAAGTACATAGATAGTGTTAGCAACTTCAGCTTCAGTATACGCGTCGCTTAGATGCATAGATATGGAGTGGTTCTTACTAAACGTGTTAGCAAGTAGGTTCGATTTCTCCACTGAAGAAATAAACAACTTGTCGTGACCTTTAAACGGAGGAATACTGCACCCTCTCTTTTTCATAATTTTTGATATTTTCCAGAACGGTTTGCTTGCTTTGTCAAGAGAGGAAAGGTGTTTATTCAAACACTTGTTCCTATATGTTGAGATTTCGTTTTTAATGATATTATTTAAGACTTTAACATTAACTAGAAAACAATCGATTCTATAACGCAGCCATTTTCTTCTTTCAGAGTTTCGTAGCCTAATCAGATGTAAGATATTTTCAGGAAGCGGTGCCTTATCAACTGGAGCAGTGGAACATTTAGGTATCGCAAGATCGGCCGCTCTATTGATAATAGAAACAAAATTGTTGCATAGGATATCAATGTGCTCGCTGCAGGTTATAGAATTTAGGCTGGTATCACCTAGAACCAAGTTCGTGTTTATATATGATTTATAACAATTCCAGTTGGCGGCGGAATAGTTGTGGTATAAACTGGTACGATTTACAACTACTGTATGATTCACTGTGAGGCTGATCGGAAGGTGGTCTGAACTTAACGCATTTAGAGTTAATGGTACTGTGCAGTAATTTGGAATATTAGTGATATATAGATCAAGAGTTGAGGGGTTCTTGTTAGCACTCGCTGGGATATAGGTGGGAAGAAGTGGATAAAGTATGGAAAAACTTGGGCTGGATTCAGCAACATCTAGTAAAATGTTACCCCAGCTGTTTGCCCTAAGACAATTCCACGACTGATGTCTGCAGCTTAGATCACCACCAATAATTACCTTGTTTCGAGTGTTGACTCTATACAATTTTTGCAGATCCCGCTTAAAGTAAGTAGATTTCTCTAGGTTTCTATTTCCTCCAGGGAAATAGACCGAAAAAAGACTCACCTTGGAATTGTCACTTAATGTTACCTCTATACTAATTTCCTCAATTAACTTAAGGCGCAATGAAGGACGCAAGGAATGTTCTATACATTTTTTCACAACAATGGCGACACCTCCACCACTAGCATGTACCCTGTCTAGGCGATAACAAATGTAATTTTGATGTGAGAAAGAAATGTCTTGTTTGAGCCAGGTTTCTGAAACAAGTGCAATGTCAATATTAAAATTTATCAAGAAACTAAAAAATTCATGCTTTTTGTTTTTGATGCTTCTCGCATTCCAAGTTATGATGTTAAGAGAATTTCTTAACATGTTTTTTCCGAGTATATGTACTTAATAGCTAATGAAGTAATGACGTTAAATTGGTCAGCTTTGGTTTGACAAGCACTAAGCTTGGTTACAACTTCATTAAGAAGAGAGTTTATCTCGCTAAATGAGAACAGGTTATCATTAGTTAATGTTTCTGACGGATTTTTCTTCGTGTATGTCGTATCACTATTGGAAGGTTGCTGGGTTTGATGGAGGCCAGAAGCCCAGGTGGATGAAGGAAGTGAAGGTTGACGCACAGATCGGGGTAGTGGAGGAAAATTATCAATGGATAATCGGTCGGGCACTGTCTGCTGTTTGTCACTCGGAGGCTGTAGGAAGGTTGTATTTCCTGTACCACGTCCGCGTGGGGATAATTTGCGGCGAATTTCTATGTACTGCTTTCGGCTTATGCATTCTGGATCGGTGGATTTATGTGGCCCACTACAATTTGCACACTTGATGACCTCATTTGTTTTGCAGTCGGATGTTTTATGGTTTCCCGAACATATTGCACAGAAGCTATTTATATGACAATGCATCGAGCCGTGACCATAAAGCTGGCAATTGTGACATTGTGTGACCTTACCTGGATTATGTTTTTTAAAGTCCCAGCGAACGATGGTTTTGAACAAGGTGGAGTAGTTCCGTTTTAGTTCGTTTAATTTAACTGTACCGCGTTGAATGTAGACGATGTACAAGTAGTGTTTGTACAGGGCTTTTGTTGACGGATTTAATGTGATGGTTTTAACATCTAGGCACTTAATCCCGAGTGCAATTAACTCATTTTTCACTATATCGTTGCTTATTAAGTCTAGCCCGGATAACACTACCTTTAATGGACGATTTTCCTTACGTGAGTGGGTGAAAAACTCACATTTTAACCGTAAGAGTTCGGTTCTGATTTTATTATAAATGTCCATTGTTGGGGCACATATTTTTTGCCCAAGCGAAATGTTTTTGATTAAGTATTTGTCTATCTTACTGTTGCTCAAAATATCGCGCACTTGAGCACTAGTTGTTTTTAATACCACAATTGGCGGAACGGTTTCTTTGGGAAGTTCTGCGCACTGTTCGTCATTGGTCGGATCCATTTCAGGAGAGTCTTCCATCAGACTTTGAAGTGGTTGAAAAAAGTTAGTGTTTGAACACATTTTAGATTTTTCTAGAACTGTATTGTTCACTTTTGAAAGTTTATCGGGAGGTGTTTGGCCTCCAATAACGGGGTCGTAACGCAACCGTTTGCGCTTGATTTTATTTAATACACGTGGCCCAGGGGCCATAACTTAACGGTTATAACACTTGTTCAAATTTTTGTATGCGGAAAACGAGGCAAAGAAAACAAGATAATGATAATTAAATTGTGAAAATTATTGTGAAAATAACGGTTGATTAAGATAACTAGCACGAGCAAAACTGTGAGACAAGTTGTCTGTTTGAAAGTCAGCCAGGTACTCCCAAATTATCATTATTTAGAGTTTCAGATGGATTTTTCTTAGTGTGTGTCGTATCACTGTTGGAAGGTTGCTGGATTTGATGGAAGCCAGAAGCCCAGGTGCATGAAGGAAGTGGCGGTTGACGCACAGATCGTGGTAGTGGGGAAAAAATAGCAAGGGAGGATCGGTCGGGTGATGTTTATCACTCGGAGGCTGTAGGAACATTGTATTTTTTGTACCACCTCCACGTGGGTATAATTTGCGGCGAATGTCTATGTACTGCTTGCGGCTTATGCATTCTGGATCGGTGGATTTATGTGGCCCACTACAATTTGCACACTTGATGACCTCATTCGTTTTGCAGTCGGATGTTTTGTAGTTTCCAGAACAGACTGCATAGAAGCTATTTATATGACAATGCATCGAGCGGTGGCCGTAAAGCTGGCAATTATGACATTGTTGTCCTTACCTGGATGGTGTATTTTGAAGCCCCATCGAACGATGGTTTTGAACATGGTAGAGAAATTACATTTGAGTTCATTTAATTTTATAGTACCGCGTTAGATGTAAACAATGTACAAGCAGTGTTTGTACATGGCTTTCGTTATTGAATTTATGGTTATGGTTTTAACATCTAAGCACTTAATCCGGAGTGTAACTAGTTCATTTTTGACTATGTCGTTGCTAATTAAGTCTAATCTGGATAACACTACCTTTATTGGGCGATTTTCCTTGCGCGAGTGGGTAAAAAACTCACATTTTAACCGCAAGAGTTCTGTGATAATTTTATTGTATATGCCCATTGTTGGGGAACATATTTTTTGTCCAAGTGATATGTTTCTGGCGCAAGACTAATTGCCTTGCCCGGAAAAAAATAAATCATTATGGAAAATTTAACAAGCCCCAGGACTTGCTAAATAAGGTCAAGACCGGACCCCAGCTGTAGTGCTGATGATGATCATGATGATATGTTTTTAATTAAGTAGTTGTCTATTTTAATGTTTTTCAAAATATTTCGCACTTTAGCACTGGTTGATTTTAAAACCACAATTGGCGGAACGGTTTCTTTCGTTACTTGTGCACACTGATCGACTTTGGTAGAATCCATTTCAGGTGAGTCTGTGGGGGTTTTGAAGTATTATGCCAAACAGGGGCACTAGGTTCACTTAATCCCCAACACGTTACGAGTTTCACCACAAACAGTTCACCAAGGAAATAAAAAAAATGAAACACTAAAATGTTGTTTTGCTGTAAATCCGTTTTTATTGTTTTATTTTATTTTATTTTGAAGGTAATTTAATTTAACATTTGTTATCCATGCAGATGCGCTGGTCCACCACGAAGGAAAAGAATAAAACACTTGTGGGTGGCTGGTAATCACTGCCTTGTATTGTTTTTTTTGCCTTTACTTCACTTAGAACTTATTATTAATATTATTAAATTGATTTTTATAAATTTTATATAAGATGAAGCACTTCTTTCTCGACACTGTGACCGCAGTAATTAAAAATTTGACTCAACTTATTACTTGACCGTGGATTGAACAGCGACTCAGGAGACGTGTGTTCCGTTTGGGTGATGATTATCGACTGACTTTAAAAGCGGCGAACTTAAATTTAGCTCCGTGCGGCGTGACCTGCCGCGGTAGGGGTTGAGTAACGACTGATTGGAATTCGGGATGAAACTTTGATTTAGCACGACGATCAGCAAATGGTAATCTCGCTTTCCTGTGCATTCCCCAATTCTCTCCGCTCATCGAGGTGAATAAATACTTGTGTATTCGTTCGGCGGTCGATGGGCATAGAAAGGATGAACAAATCAAAAGGAAAAGCACAATAACCCGGGGTTGATCTGGCTTTGGTGTGCGTGTACCAATGCAGCCTCTGAGAATGGCCCACTGACCTAATTCGGTGACTGTGGTGATCTCAGAGTGCATTGAACTATGGGAAGATAAAAATAGGAAGGAGAGGAAAATGGTTTGTGGCTATTCACCTGTTAAAAGAGATCATTGATCCCCAGCGAATGGAGTGTCTGGGGAAAGTGAATAGGACGCCGCTGATGCTTGGGAAATAATCAGCGTGTGAACCAGACACGAAGACGCTGAAATAATCCCAGCGGTTTTGCAATGAGGCGACAACTTCGTCTGGTTAGACTCGGTTGTTGCTAACTAACATGAAATGCGATTTCCGGAGGAAATCTCATGGGTTAGTGAAATGGAGTTGCCGTATGACGAAAAGGTAGCTAAACTCAATTATGCATTGTCTGCATAGAATAATGAATTTAGCTATGCGTCCTTGGGAAAACGTGGTTTTCAGGTGGAATAGCTTGTAGGGGGAATAAGGGTTGAAATGACGCGCTGAGAGCGGTCGAAATAAATTTTGAATTGTGGGTTGGTTCTCCATGTGGTATAGAGAACCCCCACACGTCCTCCATTCGACTTTGAAGTGGTTGGAAAAAGTTAGTGTTTGAACACATATTGAATTTATCTAGTACTTTATTATTAACTTTTGTAAGTCTGCAATACCGGGGTCGTAACGCAACCGTTTACGTTTAATTTTGTTCGACACACGTGGCCCAGGGGCCATAACTTAATCGATTTCACACTTGATCAAGTTATGGGTTTTCGGTAGCGAGGCAAGGAAAACAAGAGAACAAGATAATGGCTTGTGATAATTATTGTGAATATAACGGTTGATGTAAACTAAGAAAAATAGCACGAACAAAACTGAGAGACAAGTCGTCGGTTTGAAAGTCACCCAGGTACCGGTCCACCCTATATATATGATTCCTTTCCAATCACACTAAATGCTTAATAAGACCGTATTGTCAGTTAGTCCTGGTTTGGCCACTGCTCGAGCCCTTTCACCGCGTTTTGACCATGATCGTTTTCGCACAATATTGTCGCGTGTGACCCATTTCTTATCATAAGTTTCCAGCCGTTTAAAAAATGAATCGATTTTGTTTCGTGTGGTCAGGGCTTCGCCTTTGTAAATTCGATCTGTGGGTTGCGAGTTTATTCCCCATCAAAGTATATAACCTATTATGACGTCGTGACGAGAGAAATTAGAAGACATTGTCGAACATTTTACGGACAACTTTATTGTGCATACTACCGTTCAGGCGCTGCACCAATTGAACTTAAAACGTAACAGTTACTGTTCCAAACAGAGGATATATATGGTACGCTTATTTCACTAATAAATTTTAATTAACAAGTCACACCTGTACAATTTGGCTTAACCACTAAGTAATTCTAGCTGAAAGGTTACATGTATAATTTGTCTATTCACTAAGTAATTTTAACTGAAAAGTTCACATGTCGGTTTGTCTTATTCACTAAGTAATTTTAACTGAAAAGTTCACGTGTACGGTTTGACTTATTCACTAGGTAATTTTAATTGAAAGGTTACATGTATAGTTTGTTTTACACCAGGTTTAAGATGGAAGAATACCGATGGAAGATGTAAGGGTACCGCTGTGGCGAAACCTTGACTCCGACTGACTGTGTTTGTTTAACGTGGGGGCCCGACGTGCCTCCACGGAATCCGTATCGCGATTGATGATTGCCACCGAAACGACAGAATACCAAATTCCATCCATCACTTCGGCGACCAATAAGGGATGATCTCAGATGCCCTGGACACGGTGAGGATGTGCACTCGCACAGATGTGTTTACCTCGCACGCTCATGACGTGTGTCAATGAGCATGCGAACCATGGATATTGTAATTCCATAAAAGTAAATATTTACCCGATCGGCACTGCGTAAGGCATCTATACGGATCGGGCGCACGTTGCTGGCGTCATCAGAGGGTCGAATTCTCGTGTGTGTATTTACATTAACGAGAACTCGGTTCCCTTTTGTGGCCAGGTGCGAGTTACACATTTCATGTCGATTGGTTTATCGACCGACATGATTGCAGCATGGAAGTAAGGCAAGATTGTCTCCTGCTTGTATGCTGCAAATTCGATGGGGGATATGTGCACCGCGGTGGTCGAGACCAGTTGGTTGCTTGGTTGTGAAAGCAAATTGCCTTTATGGAACATGGCCATGGATGCTAATTCTTTAGCTTCCCAGTCGGTTTACCGATCGATGTGCTGTAGTAAAATAATAAAAGAACGTCCCCTGCACGTGTGTGGCTGGGTGAATATGTTTATACGTAGCACCAAATGGTTTTCCTTGGTGTATGCCGCATGTTATACTATCTTAATAAGAAATCTGATGATGCAACATACGCCCGACGAATTGCTTTCTAGCACATGATGCCCGCGAGGAAAATGTCTCTTGTGGTTCGTGCTATTAAATTAGCGAAAATATGGTTTAGGAGACCTTAGATGGGTGGCAAAAAGGTAAGTAAAAGCGTAAGTGCTAGGCAAGTAATGGAACTGCCTCAGTGCTTGTTTTATCGGTTTTCGGCCGTTCTAGGTGGAAATTTCCGAACTGTAATGGGAAGGTAGGTAGTGGCGTTCAAAGGAACTGCCACGGATCCACTATGTTTTTTGTGTCAATTCGTGTAGCCACCAAACGTCATTTTCTCGCCGTTAGCTCTTCTTAAATCATTTCCATGATTTTATGGACATTTTCGACGACGCGTCTACCTAGAATCGATGAAAACAGAATTGTACCTAATTGGCTGTGACAGTATCGGAACCACAACACAATTCCTTTCAGCTGGTTTCAATTTTCACCTTTATTAAACCACAATCATAAGATAAGCCTAATTTTCTTGTTCTTGTTATCTTCCATATTTTACACATTAAAATTGGTCCCTGAATAGGGTAACCAAAACACAGTCATGGTATTTTTTTTAAGTACGGTAATTTGTCTCTAGGTATAAAGGAAATCCCATAAGAACACAGATCCTAGGGGTCCTTGTTCACTGCTTATGACAGTTTTTAAAAGTTGTCCTTACCAGAAATAAGGTTCTACACGGCATAGGCACTCTTGTAAGAGGTACGATTCAAAGATCCAGAGGTAATCAACTACTGTAATTCATGACGTGGAGTAAAACTGGTTCAATGAAGGAAAATAATCAGCGTCCTTCCTTCATTCTCTTTTCGGCTTCATTCAGCTTGACGAGTCATAGCAATATCCGTCATTCAGTCCCCGATCAGAGTGCTATCACGCAGACAGCCTATGTGGATGAATAAATACCTAAATGACAGCTTGTCTATTCAAATCCAAATTGTGCAAAAGCCCAACTTTAATTTGTTCGTAACTCAAATACACTTTTACACCACCTTATACCTGAAATATATTTTCATTCACAAGTGATATTCACGACGATTTGTTAATTTGTAAAAAGACATTAATTTGGTCTCACGATAGGAATTTTACTGTGGACATTCACAACACAGAAAGTTCCATTGCCTTGATCAATATAAATTAAACGTGATGACCAGGTTTTGATGTTTTCTCGCCTTCTCATTCTGTACGCTTCGAAGCTTTAACAGTATTAACTGAAAATTTCCAGCTTCGAGTGGCTGTTGCATTCCAACAATAAGTGAAGGTGTAATGTACCCACCTTTGTTTTTTTAACACTGCAATCACAATCATTTTTTCTCTCTAATGTTAAACATTTATCTCACTTAAAAAAATTCCAAATATATTTCCTAAAAACGCGCAGAGTAAAATGTATCATCAGCAAAACCTTCGCAAAATAACCCGAGACTTGCTATTACGTATTTATCATGGAGTTCCCTATGAAGTTATTCGATGGAAGCGAGTTGGTAGGCTATTAGATTCAAGTTCAAAAGAATTCTGTAGTCAGAAGGACAAATAAACAATGGCAAGCACAACTTCATTGACGGCATAACTGCCTATTAAAATTCCACATAATTCAACTGCTCTTCCTGATGTTATAAACCAAAGTAACCAATGTATTATAATAGAAAGATATAAACTGTATACGAGCTTATATCGCTTCGTAGAATACAAAGATTGTGTAGTATTTTGCATCACCACCTTATCTTAATTTATTTGCTTTTCAGGATGTAGTTGAAAAACCATAGCAACAAATTAAATCCGAGAATAAAAAGAAATTCCTTTTAGAGGTCATGAGGTTGTGAACGCTTGTGATTTCACCTACACAGGTTCAACTACTAAACATGTACTACTGCAGTGGTTCTTGCTATAAAGTTAAGGGAAATTACGGAAATGTCATCTTTATTTCATAAGATTTTGGTGATTGGTTAATAATCTTTTATTTTTAACTACAAACTAATACAAACCATTCAAATGTTTAGTTATAAAAAAGAAAAAAATTGTCTACTAATTATATACAACAGTCAGAAATCGTTGATATAAAATAGTAAACTGCCAACTTTAAAGGGGGCACAATTTTTGAAAAATAGATTTTTAGTTTTTCCTTTCTTCTCCTTGAAAAGTCTCGTATGACTCTGTGGGGGTTCTTTCAACATACACTAAGAATCACCAACAATTCCACCCCCAACTCCTTCTGGCAACCACAATTTCACCCGCAGTTCCTGCACGCGGTTCCATCCACAATTCTACACACAATGTCAACCCCAACTCCTTACGTTTACCTGCAGTTGCATGCAAACATTCCCCTTCCCAAGGGCGTCATATCATGGAGATAATGCACCGAATTCATCATTTCATGCAGATAATGCATAACTATAATTTCCTGACAAGAACTCGTAACATGCAACATACATATGGAAACTTATCGGCGCCCCTGTCAGCCAGGGTTTCTTGCCACACACGGGCGCAGCAGACTTTCCTAGCTTACCCACATTCTCGGCGGCCTTTTGTCCAACCGACAAAAGCAGACGACGCATCTCGCATCTGACCGCCAAAAATCGAATTCTCCAGAGTGTGAGCAGGCACACAGGGAATTCGGCCCTTTCCACGGTCATGGATGCCGTGCGCAACCATGGTTGTACAAGTATCTCGTTTCCTTGTGGCACAGGTTTCACTATTGGTGAGCAGCCTGTTTTACGCAGCTGCAGGCGCTTCACCATCGATACTCTTTGGCTCATTCCCTTTTTTCGTTTTCGTTTGCCCATGACCTCACAACACGACCAAGCGAAATAATCCCGCCAAGATTGCAGAGAGATCCTCTCCTATTGGTCACCACGAATAGAAACTGCACGTTTCTCTCGAGAGTGAAAACCACCCTTAGAGGATGACCGACTCTCCATGAGTCATTTTTCAGCAGCCGGAAATCAACCACCAGCATGTCCACACAACGACTTGAATTTAATTATATAGTCGAGGGTAGTCGTGAGAGCGCGTTTCGAATTGTATGCCCGAGTTGCAGTAGTGGTTTGTTACACCTTCAGTAATAATGTACGTTTGAATACATTCTTCCGGTCTGCGTCTTCGCGCGGTCCGATCTGGCTTACCAGAGGATGAAGGCGTTGGAACCCAATAACATGGACATCATGTGGTTGAACGTCGTGCTGAGGAATTCCGTTAAATTTCTTTGTTGTCTTTACCGCTCCCCGAATGACGATCGACCGGCGACATTATTCGAACATCTTTCACATACCGTCGACTGGTACAGATTAACCACCCAGCTTCTGAGATCGTCGTCCTTGGCAATTTTAATGTGCACAATTCCAGCTGGTTGGTACATTCTAACAGAACCGACGAGGTTGGGAGGCTAGCGGAGATATTCGCTGTTAGCCGCAATTTGAGCCAACTCGTAGAGGAACCTACGCGGATTCCGGATATCCGAGGTGATTATGCGAAGATCTTGGACCTGTTTTTGACATCCGGGCCGAGCATTTATACCGTGGAGGTTGCTACGCCACTGGAAAACCCTGCTCACTGTTTGGTATCAGTCGCGCAACCACTGGCATTTCAAGTGAATAACCGACCTAAGCAACTTCGCCATGTATGGAGGTATGTGGACGTAAACTGGGACGATTTGCGAGATTTCGCCTCCTTTCTGTGGTCCCAGAGACTCCGATGATAACGCTCGTGCGAATGTAGATCTCCATCTTCTCGGGATGGAGATCTACATTCCACATTCCATCAAACGAAGTTCATCTGATACACCGTGGTTTGACAAAAAATGCGAGCAGATTACAGCAGCAAAAAATAGAGCTTTTAGGCAATGGCGCGCTCCAATCCCACCAATGTTAACAGAACGAATTTTGTTAGAATCAGAAACGCGTGCAACCAGGCGATTGATACCGCGAAGAAAGCTCACAACGACAGAGCGACCAAAAAACTCCTTCATTGCCCGACTGGTTCGCGCTCCTTCTGGTCAATGGTAAAAGCTGTCAGCAGTAACTTCGCTTCCTCCTCTTTCCCTCCGTTGGTGACAGATAGCGAGACGTTAGTCACAAATTCAAAAGGTAAAGCTGATGTGCTCGCGAATTTATTATCCGCGAATTCAAACCTCGATGCTGGCCTTTTGGAGCCACCTGTGATCGCGCCGGTACGGTCTTGCATGCGGTGTGTGAAATTTGACCCGCGCACTATTCAACGCATTCTATGTGAACTGGACTGTAGGAAGGCAACCGGCCTGAACGGAATACCAGCAATTGTCCACGGATATCTGCGATTAAGCGGCATGGTGAGTCAAGGGCGTTCGCATTAGATATCTCCAAGGAATTTGACCGCGTCTGGCACGGGGTATTGCTGAGCAAACTTCGTTCATATGGAGTTTCCCAGCAACTTTGCGACTAGACGAAGAGCTTCCTCGAAAATCGATCGTTTCCGGTTGTTGTGGGCGGCGAGTGTTCGGACCAGTATCCTGTTTATTCCGGGGTGCCTCAGGGTTCTATTTTGGCTCCAACCTTATTTTCGCTTCACATAAATGATTTGTTGGAGTCGGCGGATAACAGGGTGTTCAGTTTTGCCGATGATAGTACGCCTGTTTTCTCTTTTTCGAGTGATCGGCCAATTAGTGCATCAGCGTCGCACTACCTGAGATGTGGCCAGATTAACTCTCTGAATCGGGATCTGGATAGGGTCCTGCAGTGGGGAAAGGCCAATTTCGTCGACTTCAATGCAACGAAAACACAATATACAGCATTCACAAGGATAAGTGTATCATCGATTCCACAGCTGTTGATGAATAGCCAGGCCCTCGAGGCTGGCGAAAGCTTGAAATTGCCCGACGTCACGGTCTGTGGGAATGTATCGTGGCGTAAACACGTGTAGAGCATTGCCAGGTCAGCCTCAGGAAAACTGGGCTATCTTTTTAGAGCCAAGAAATATTTTACTCCGAACCAAAGTCTATATATATCCCAAATTAAACGCGCGCTCGAATATTGCTCTCATGTTTGGAGCTGCGCTCCTAAACATACCATCGACCTACTTGAGAGCGTTCAGAGACGAGCGATCCGCCTGACCGGATGAAAAAAAAACAAAAAACAATTGAGGAATCGAAATATCATAAAGAGAATTGCACTTATTTTGATTATATTCATCTCCTCAAGGTCAAACCTAACATTGTACTCCCATCTCCGTCGCGGCCGTCCTACCGGTCTCTTTCCCGTTGGTCTACCGTCAAGAATTCTACGCACGGTCCTATCGTTGCCCATTCGCGCTACATGTCCGGCCCATCTTAATCTTCGCGACTTGATTACTCTCACTATTGTAGCTTTGCGGTATAGATTAAATAAATTAAGGAAGTTATGGGTCGATCAGAAAGAGAGGATGAGCGCTTCTGGGAATTGGATCGAGGTTTGCTGAGTTCAATCCACTCCATTAAACTAACGGTTCCGCGAAATGGTGGGGGGAAATTCTTGATCATCTTTCGGAGCTTGACTGATGGGGCTGGTCGAGAAAAAATAGATTCTCAGACTCAACACTATAGATTTATGGCATTTATAACAGATACGCACATAATATATAAGCAAATAGTGAAGAACACCGAACGAAAATCGAGTAAGAAAATGCATCAGAGCCGTATACCATAGCGATAACATAACAATATTACATCAGTTGAGTGTACTTGAGTTTAGAAATCGAATTCGCGGCCAGTAGCCTGATGTGTTAAGCATTAGTTCAATTTTTGATGATTCTAACTGTCATAGCGTCAGTTCGAATCACAGGTTCGCAAACGCTATAGATTCACCTTCCCTGGGAGGAGTAAAAAAAAGACAGCCTAGAACTGACTACAAAATGTTAAGCTTGTAGATTTGTCCTATCTGTTGCACTTCCGACTGATCTGCCATCGACTCTAAGTGAAAGAAAGGATTAGGAGACAGAGTTTCTGATTTTATGATACACAAACGCACGCACAAAAGCGGATTTTGGAGTACCCTGAAATGTCAGAGTGCCGTGCGAGCGATCTTTACAAAGGGCCAGTAATTTTTATAACTTCTGGTAGAAAATAGAATGTTGTGTCTCACTCTCTGGTAATGCAAGAACTTTGCTCGTTGAATATGTGGCTATAGTGGAAAGAATGCGATTTCAACGCTGTTACGGTTATAATCACAATAAAAGCTGATTAAAAGACCACCTCTCAGCAGCGTGACCTGACGCGGTTGTGGTTGAGTAATGACTAGTTCAATCGGGGATGAAACTTTGATTTTGCACGACGATCAGCCAATGACAATCGCGCTCTCCCGTGCATTCCTCAATTCTCTACGCTCATCGAGGTGAATAAATACTTGTGTATTCGTTCGACAGTCGATGGGCATAGAAAGGATGAAGAAATCAAAAGGAAAAGCACAATAACCCGAGGTTGATCTGGTTTTGGTGTGCGTGTAACAATGCAGCCTCTGAGGACGGCCCACTGACCTAATTCGGTGACTGTGGTGATCTCAGAGTGCAATGTACTAGGGGAGGATGAAAAATGGAAAGGAGAGGAAAACGGCTTGCGCTATTCACCTGCAAAAAGAGATCATTGATCTTCAGCGAATAGAGTATCTGGAGGAGGTCAAAGGGACGCCAAATCGGCTAGGGAAATATTACCGTGGGAAACACGCTAAGTAATTCGGTAATTACCCAAGCCGTTACACGATGCTGCAACCACGTCGTTAGGGTCGACTTGGTTGTTGCTAACCAACATGAATTGCAATTTCCGGTGGAAATCTCATGGGTTAGGGGAATGGAGTTGCCGTATGCCAAAAAGGTAGCTAAACTCAATTATGCATTGTCTGCATAGAATAATGTGTTTAGCTATGCTTCCTTTTGGAAAACATGGTTTTCAGGTGGAACTTGTAGGGGGAATTGGAGTTGACTTGACACGCTGTTAGCGGTCGAAATAGGGCTGAAATAGTGGGTTCGTTCTCCATGTAGTATAGAGACCCCCACAGGTTCTCTGCGCCCGGAATCGTCTTAGGATTGGTACTTTTAACATTGTGGGGAATAAAGGTCCCTACACCAAGTAAAATCAAACCTTTCAATGTGTCTACAGCATCAACATCTTTATACAGGAAAAATAAGCACCCATTCAACTTTCCCAAAAAGTCACTTAGACCTTCCCAGTTGACTTTCTCGTAGAGCCATATTGTTCTTTTGTTAGTTCTTTCATTAACGATGCCGCTGATTAAACTAACAGCCACAACAAGGTGGTCTGAAGAGCATAAGGGCGAAGCAACTTCAATAGTGTATTTATTAAGGTGGGATGTAAGGAACAGCTCCAATGCGTTGGTGGAATGACCACATAATAAGGACTTCAATATTTTTTAGATGACAATGCAATATGCTCAGTATTGGGAGATCGACAACGTTTACTTACTTCGATTATGTTTCCGGAAAAAGAGTCAGGAAGAAAGAATAAACCTATACAACACATGGGCAATTATCCTTAGGGGACTTCGCCCGAGTACCTCCACATTGTACGATGGCACTTTGATTACTGATTGTATAGTTTTATTGATTATTTAATAGATTTCCGATGAATCACTCTACTTTTGCAGAAAAACAGCGCATCGCAGCACTCCAATACTCCTTACTTTTATTCGTTTCAGATCCTTATTTTCACATAAGATCAGTTCTTTGCTCTGATCTTTGTTTACATTTTGAATTGTCACCCACCACACGAACCTCCGCTTGGTAGAAACCTTGACGTGGTGCGGGGCCTTAAACTACAATGAATTACTCAGGCTATGCTGATGGCAGCATATGCTTCCAGTATGGTCACTCATATCAGACAGGCTAGCGGGAAGTAGCACACAAAGATCTACCATCCCTAATCCCGGGTGTTACGCGTCACCGTGCCCATTGGATGGTTTGCAGCCAGGGGTATACCGTCTGTATTATAACGGCGCCTCTCTGACAACGGGTCGAATCAGAGCAGTAAGCAGACCTTACCATATCAAAGAGGGGCTCCGATATGCCAAACCATTTGAATCCCCAAGACTCGTGGGATCAAAAATGAATAATCAATATACAAAAAACAATCCCACGAAAAACCCGGTAGGCGTAGATGTGATGAGTCGACACTACCATAAGGGAACAAATCATCAAGAAAACACCGACTTGGAAAAAAGAAGACGTAGGGAAAAACGGAAAAGGCTGGATATACGCGTCGGGACGTGGAATGTTCGAACGTTATATAAACCAGGCACGATACAGACAGTCGTAGAATACGCGAAACAGTATAAAATGGACATCATCGCGCTTCAAGAAGTCCGACTCCCACATCAAGTAATCTAAACCAACACTGGCGTGTGGAGGTACTGATACACATAACCTCGGAACCAGCTTCATCATAAGCAAGAAGATTACGCCCCATGTAAAAGATGTGAAATTTATTAATGACCGAATGTCAAGGCTACGAGGGTTGCCTGTTATGTTTCGGGATTTGGCAACCCTAGTGTTGCAATCCGGCAATTGACAGCTCCGTCGTAATGTTGGACATTTTTGAGGTTATACGCACTCAGAACGTTTTGACATACGAGCGCTCTTTGTGTTGTTTACAGTAACTTAAAAGATTCATCTCGGCCCAAAAATGGAATTAAATCGTCAACATTTTCGTGCGATTATTTTTTACAACTTTCGGCGTGGATTAACTCAGCAACAGTGAATGGATGAACTTAATTCAATTTTTGGCGATGAAGCTCCATCAAGGACAAGTGTTTATCGATGGTATGGTGAATTCAATCGTGGTCGTAGTTCACTCCAAGATGAATTTCGTGAAGGTCGTCCAAAATCAGTTGTTGTTCCGAAAACCATTGATGCTGTGCGCGAACTGATATTGGAAGATCGTCATGCGACCTATCGTGAGATTGAGACAACCTTAGGCGTTAGTGGGACCAGCATACATTCAATATTGCATAAACATTTGACTGTCAAAAAAATTTGTTCGCGTTGGATCCCACACAATTTGTCAATCGCCCAAAAAAAGGCTCGTGTCAATTGGTCGAAAGAAATGCTCAAAAAATACGGTCGCGGTGCTTCGAAACACGTCTATGACATCGTGACAGGTGATGAATCGTGGATTTACGCGTATGTACCCGAAAGTAAACAGCAGTCGACTGTCTGGGTGTTTCAAATGAGCCAAATCCAACAAAAGCTGTTCGCACACGAAGCACTTCCAAGCAAATGGTGGCCTGTTTTTTTCGGAAAAACTGGACATGTCGCAACCGTACCACTAGAACAACGCAGAACAGTCAATTCTGAGTGGTACACAACCATTTGTTTGCCAGTTCTCTTCCAATAAATCAGGAAAACCAACCGCCGAAGACGGATCACTCTTCACCACGACAATGCAAGCTCTCACACATCGGCTGCGACAACTGTATTTTTGAGGACCCAAAACATCGATCTGATGGGTCATCCGCCGTATAGTCCTGACTTGGCACCGAATGACTTCTTTTTATTCCCGTACGTAAAAAACAAACTGAGAGGTAAACGTTTTTCGACACCTGAAGAAGCGGTTGCTGCATTCAGAATGCATGTGTTGGAGATACCTCAATCAGAGTGGCAAAAGTGCTTCGACAATTGGTTCAAACGCATGCAAAAGTGTATAGATCTTCATGGGGAATATTTTGAAAAACAATAAAGTGATTTTCGATGATCAATATTTGTTTTTGTTTTCTAATCCCGAAATATAAAAGGCAACCCTCGTAATAATACAGGGCCCATAGTACAATTATGTATTTATAAACGTACACGCCCCAAACAGAATCTACCGAGGAAGAAGCGAAGGACACGTTCTACGAGACCCTAAAGGAGCCATTTGATGGGATCTCATCATTCGATGTTAAAATCCTCCTCGGGGACCTCAATGCGAAAATTGGAAAGGGTGATATCTTCCAACCAACTAAAGGTAAAGAAAGCCTATACGACCTTTCAAATGATAATGGAATTCGAATTATCACGTTCGCAGCGCCAAAAGATCTGTTAGTGAAAAGTACGATGTTCAAGCATAAGCAAATCCATAAACCCACATGTATATCACCCGACGGCGCAACGCGTAACCAAATAGACCACTTCCTCATAGACAAAAGACACCACTCGAATATCCTTGACGTAAGATCATATAGCTAGCGCAAGGCTAATAACGTGACCCGGAAAAACAAATTATTGTGAAAATTTAACAAGCCTCAGAACTTGCTAAATAAGGCCAAAACCGGATCCCGGTTGTGGTGCCGATGATGATGATGATGAGGATCATATAGAGGAGCATATTGCGACTCCAATCATCTTTGTGTATTATGAACTTCTGAGGCCGGCGAAACCGTTAATAGACAACGGGACCACAGGAATATCAAATAACAGCGGGTGTATCTCAGGTATCTGTATTAGGAATATAATGTATGATGGTGTGCTCAGGGTCAATGTACCGGAGGGGGTTAGAATCATTGGGTACGCAGATGATTTGGCAATAGTGGCCCTAGCTAAACATCTAGATGACCTGGAGAATATTTGCTCCCAAGCAATCCAGAGCATTAAATGCTGGCTAGATATAGCCGGACTGAAACTAGCTGGACATAAGACGGAGGCAGTTTTAATAAGCAGCCGTAAGAAAGTTGAACACCCTGATTTGGAAGTAGAAGGACAAATAATCAGATCCAGTCCTTATATTAAATATCTTGGTGTTATACTCGACAACAGGTTGAGCTTCAAGGGACACCTGAGGAAAACGAGTGAAAAAACGGCAAGAGTATGCAAAGTTTTAGCGAGACTGCTACCCGATGTTGGAGGACCCCGGCCTCACATAAGGAAACTCATAACCAGTGTCAACACCACCATTATAATGTATGCAGCTCACATATGGGCAGGAGCCGCACAGTATAAGTCGTACATGAGGGGAGTGAACTCCGCACATAGACTGGCGTCACTAAGAGTATGCTGTGTATTTCGAACGGTATCCGAAGATGCCATAAATGTTTTGGCCGGGAGGACACCATTTGACATTGCAACTAAAGAAAACGCCGCATTGCATAAAGTCTCCCAAGAGAATCGTCGGAGAATGCGGTCACAGTTAGAGCTCTCAAGCCTAAGAGAATGGCAACGAAGGTGGGATTCTTCCACCAAAGGAAGATGGATCCACACCATGATACCTGATATAGAAACATGGGTGAAAAGAAAACATGGCGAGCTGAATTACCACCTGACTCAGCTAATATCAGGACATGGATGCTTTCGGCAATATTTGCACAAGTATAAGCATGTGAATCACCCATACTGCTTGTATTGCGAAGGCAAAATAGAAAATGCGGAACACGTACTCACAGAGTGCGTGAGATTCGAGACCACACGAACGACTTTGGAGAGACATATGAGACGGACAGTTACTCCGGGAGGAGTAATAGAATACATGCTTAGTTCAAAACAGGCATGGCCAGTAATGTATTGGTAAAATAAGAAGTAAGGGAACGCATAGTGGGAGCAAAAAAAAAGTCCTATTTTCAGCAAACTACTTTTTTCCATGTAAGTTTTTATTTTTTCTTATTCTTACTATACAAAATATTAACGAACACAAAAAAAGAAATTCAAAAAAAGATGAAAATCAGAAAGATATTATTATTGTGTAGTACACTTATGGTGTACTACTCGTACAAAAACTCCCAAATAGGATCACACACATTTTTATCATTTGCCGCTGCTCTTTTAGTTGGCTGGTCAGTAGCGGATCGATAAAAAAATGTCTACTAAAACCTATAAAAACCTATAAAATATATAGGCATGGCCCATAACAAATAGTATTCTCTGTGAAATGGTGCAGCAGTTGCGACGCGACGAGCGGAGTAACAGGTAAACTCCGTCCCGCCCCGCGATGGAATATCTAAAAGAAAGTTCCGCGGGGATCAACGGGAATATGAGTCTGGCGGGAGGTGGTTTTAGTCGGTAAAAACCCGGCATGCCTCTGGGTCGGTCAACAGGTATCTTTTGAAGATTTCCACCTTCCTACCGTAACCAAAAAAAAAACAACGCTATCGTCAACAAATGATTAATTTAAACCACGCATTAATCGAAAGACGACCGGAATGGGCCAGAAGACATGGCAAAGTGATTTTGTTACACGACAACGTGCCGTCTCACGCAGAAAAACTAATGAAAGTGTATGTTCAAACAAGCGTTGAACACACCTTCCACCAACAACGGATTCTTGTTTTGTTGTGGACTGGGTGCTGGCGTCAGGAACACGATGGTGTCTCCTGGTGTGCGCTGATGGTTTTGAAATGCTGATGACGTTAATTAGAAAATATAGCAAAGAATACCTAATGGGCTGGTATCAGTCCACAATGTATTTCTCCTCCAGACGGGAATGGATGAATTTGTTGAACTGGCTTGTCCCGCTGTAGGCAGTAATGATTACTTTGATGTTTGGTTGATGGGTTGTACTCAAAACGAAGGAACCCAGGATAACAACTAGCACGTTCCTTATCACTTCTCTGCAACTCGAAAACCCGCAATTGTACAAATAAATTAAAAGCAAGCTATTTAACATTTAAAGACTCAAATTTGAGTCACAATCTTTACCTTATTTAACACGATTGCTTTGATTTTGTGGGATGAATATTATTGCGAACCGTTGTTGCCAAAGAGTTTACGAAGAAGGGATAAAAAATGGTTGTCGTTTGACAACCACCAGAATTTCATTTAAAATGTCGGCTGACTGTTGACATTGGTTAGGGTGGTGCCACGGGTAGCATTCAATTGCGAATTCGCCGGTTGTGTCCAGGGCGAATCCGCAACAGAAAGACACCTTGAAATCGCTTGGACGGGACATCCTTCTGCATCCGGCGTACTCCCCAGATTTGGCGCTATCACCTCTTCGCATTAATGGGGCACGCACTCGCAGAGCAGCATTTCAGCGATTTCGAGAAAGTTGGAAAATGGCTCGACGAATGGTTTGCCGCGGCATGCTATTCATAAATAACCTGAAACCGAAAAAAACGTATGCATACACCTAGTGTATCTTAAGGTGGGCGTTTCTGGTGTATACCAGCTTCTTTTGTTTTGTACTCCAATCCTAATAATCTAATTGGAAATTCTTCAGACACTGTCGGAAACCAGATGGTACTTATTTATTTATTTATTTAGGCTTAATCCAAGCAGCTTAAGTTAATATAATATAACAACTTACAGACTAACTTAAAAACTAAAGTAGTAGTTAAAAAAAAAAAAAAATATATATATATATATATATATATATATATATATATATATATATATATATATATATATATATATAATTAAAAAAAAAAAAGAAGAAAAAAAAATGGCAGGAGAAGAAGGCTTGAGGTGTGACAGTGAGGAGTACGTCTACACAGTGGTAAGGGGCGGGGCTGGAGAGCTGGGGGGAGAGATTTGAAATTGAGGTGGGTGGGGTTAGGACGGGTTTATTTTGAGACGTTGTTTGAGGGCAAGAGTGGAGAGGTTGAAATCAAAGGAGGTGGGGAAAGAGTTGGCATGTCGTAGCATACGCGAGATGGGCTCGTTAACGCCGTAAGACGTGTGATGAGTGGGCACGTAAAACAGACCAGGGTTCCGCACATTACGGGGGTTTGTATAAAATGATAAAGAGGAGAGCAAGCTTGGGCAATTGATTGAGCCTGACAGAAGGCGATGGATAAAGATGATGTCAGCATGGATTCTGCGCTCTTCAAGCGTGTTAAGATTGATTAGAAGGAGCCGGCCTGTGTATGGTGGGAGAATGAGTGGGTTTTCCCAGTTCAGTCCACGGAGGGCGAAGCGCAAAAAACGACGTTGAACGTCCTCGATCCTACGAATGTGAGACTGTTGATACGGGGACCAGACCTGACTGGCATATTCGAGTAGTGGCCGGACAAAAGTTGTGTAGAGGGATCGGGTGACGTTGGTGTTTAGGAATTCCTTCGACCAGCGTTTTACAAAGCCAAGGGCGGCGTTGACCTTTAGGATTGTGTTATCGATATGTGCGGTAAATCTAAGTTCCTTGTCACATAGGACGCCCAGGTCGCAAATTGATTCAACTGATGTTATCGGTTGGCCTAGCAAGAGATAGGAAAAAGGTGATTGTGTGACATTTAGCGATATTCAGATCTAGGCAGTTATTTTGGCACCATGTCGAAAAGCTGTCAAGATCCGATTGGAGAAGTGAGGAGTCGAGGGGAGAGCGGATTGTCTTGAAGATTTTGGTATCATCCGCGTAAAGCGAGATGAGGGAGTGATTGATGCTCGAACCTATGTCGTTTATGGTAAGGATAAATAGTAGGGGGCCGAGATGACTGCCCTGGGGGATACCTGAGGTTGGAGAGAAAGGACCGTAGAGGGTGGATCTAAATCGCACCCGACACGTTCGAGAGTTAAGGTAGGATGATACCCACTTAATCAACAGCGGTTCAAAACCAAGGGAAGGTAATTTAAAGAGAATGAGGTTATGGGAAATCTTGTCGGCGGCCTTGCTAAAGTCGGTAGTGACTACATCAACCTCATCGCCGTTCTCTAGGGCAAGGAGTGTGTGAGATGTGAATTCGACAAGGTTGGTAGTAGTGGACCTGCCGGAGAGGAAGCCGTGCTGGTTAGGAGAGATGATGGGGGTGCAGCGAAAATATAACGCTTCGTATGGAAGGCCTTCGAACAGTTTAGGAATGTGCGAAAGCTTAGCAATGGGACGATAATTGGATATATCGATTTTTGGCCCCTTTTTATGTATGGGGGTTATGTAGGAGGATTTCCAAAAGTCGGGAAATAGACCTTGTGCAAGGGATAGATTGAAGATTGACGCGAGCGGGAGAGAGAGAGAAGAGGAGCATTTTTTTAAAAAGATAGCAGGGAGTCCGTCTGGGCCGGGACTGAAATCGTCTTTAAATTGTTCAAGTTTTTCTTTAACTTGGTCTTGTTGTATGTGCAGAGGGATGAGTGGGCCAAAGGAGAATTGAGACATGCCAGTAAAGTAGGAGGGGTTAGTCTCGAACGAGTCGTCCGTGAAGGATAGTTTGAAGAAGGACGCGAAAAGATTGGCTATGGTTTGGGAGTCAGATGAAGTAGTTGAGTCGTAGAAAAGAGAGTTGGGATAGGCATCTGATTTCCGTTTATAATTGATAAAATGGTAGAAAGATTTGGGGTCATTGATCAGATTCAGTTGGGCTTTGGCAAGGTAATTGTGGTAAAGGGGGCTAAAAAGCTCGGTGAATTGGTAAAAGTAACCGAGATAGTTGGAATAGTCCAAAGGAGAACGCGTATTTAAGAAAGTGTTCCACAACTTATTTCTCTTGTTACGGAGTGTGCGGAGTCTGCGGTTATACCAAGGGGGCGATGAGAATGATAACCTGTTTCGGGAATAAGGGACAAATAGGGATATGGCCTTGAAGATTACTGTGTAGAGTGAGGCTGTAGCGACCTCAACACTAATATCATTTAAGCGGGGTAAGGTATTGCTAAGGTACTCATTTATGCGCCGGAAATTGGCTTTTCGGAAATTGAAAGAATATTGGTAGGGGAGGAGAGTGGGTGTGCTGTGGGCTGGGTGGTCGCGGAATACGGATAAGAGAAGTGGGGGGTGGTGGTTGTCAATGGTTGAGAGGATGTGGGGACTAGGGGTAACTGAAGAGTTGCAGGGGTTTGTCGTGAACACTAGGTCGAGTTGTCTGCCCAGATGATTTAGGATATTGCTGACTTGGTAAAGGCTAGAGTCAGTGAGGTTGTCTATTAAGAGACACTCCTTGGTAGTAGAGGGGCTAGAGATATAGTGGGACTCATCGTCAGACAACGACCATTGGAGATGGGGGAGATTGAAATCGCCCAGGACTACAATGTCGTCTTGGGAAGAACTCAGTTCCGTTAAGCAGTCGATTGCAGCAATAGCGAGTTCGTATGCCTCGGTAGCTTGCGAAGGTGGGATGTAGAAGCAAATGATATACAAGGGCTTTGAGCGGTGTTCAACTTTTATAGCGACATAGTCGAGGTAGGGTGAAGAGGAGAAGGTGATAAGAGAAGATGTTAGTCCGTTTTGGACGGCGAGCAACACGCCTCGGCAGGGGGTGTCAGGCAAGGAATGATGGACATCGTCGTCACGAAAAACTGTTAGGGAGGAGGGGAACAGTTCTACGCTGTTGATACTGGGGATGAGGTTGGTTTCGGTCAGGGCGTATATATCAAAGGGAAAGGAGTGGGTATTGTGTAAGATCGACTTGGTTTTGGAGCGAAGTCCTCTGACATTCTGGTAGTATATGGTTAGGGGACAAGAATTGGGAGACCCCATGGAGAGTGGGGTGAGCAGCCGATTAGGGCCTAAAAAGTTTATTATTAGTGGGTTCGCTGCGTGGTGAACCAGATGCCATTTTCGAGCAAATATATTGTACGAGAGCCGAGAGGTCTCTTATTACTTTAAGAGGGGGAATATTAAAATTTTCGTGGAACTTTATGAACAGGTTACGAAGGCTAGGGAAATCGGTGGGGAGACCTTCTTGTTGAATGGAGATCTTAACGCTCGTTTTCGTTTTGCCTTCATAACAAACTGCATCAGATTTACCACGAAGATAAGCTAGATAAATGCGGACGTTGTCGTAGGTCCGATTATTTCGAAGCTTTGAGACGGCATAGCTGCAATCAGATGTCTTAAGGGATTGTTGAGTAATCTTGACGGGGGGCGGCAGAAGGGGGTCAAAAACGTGGGGGCGGGGGGGAGTGGGGCTGAGGCGAGATGGGGAAGAGGGGCGAGAGGGTAAGAGATTCGATCTTATGCACGGTTTGGAGGACAACTGGGCTGAGCTTTCGTGGGCGGGGCCTAAGGGATTGAGAGTGTGCGACCTGTGGAAAGGGGGAACGGAGTGTGTATGGTATTTGGCTTGGGGAGGGAATTTTTAGGACGAGTTGTACCTGGAACTCTGGAGGATTTTGGAGGAAGAGCGAGTGTCGATTTGGGATGGACAGTACTATTGTTATATCCATGAGTGGGTATAGGTGAAGGCGGCAATGGTATTGACAGTTTATTGGGGTTGTTTAGGGATAACGACATCCCGCCGATCCCACAATGCGCATTGTTATTCGGGTGGAAAATCCAGTCATATCTAGACTAAGCAGTAACTAGGTTTCATCAAACTGCCGGGAAGCGGGCAACATTCTTTTACTGGGATGCTGAATTTCGTCAGGAAGAATTCAGCAATCCAGGCTGGGTTCGCAGTTCTTGGTGCGCCCTTTAACAGGTATGATGTAACTGCCAGATTTGAGTGCTCCAGCTTGTTAAGTCGAGCTTGCCATTCAGCAGGAGTCCAAGATGTGCCAAAGTGGACTATTAAAGGAGTCTCAGTTTGGGGAGTCGTGGAGGCAGGTGGGATGTCGATTGAAGTAGGGGGTGGGGGAGGAGTGGGTGTAGTGGGAAGAGGCGGAGGTGGGGTTACATTCTGGAGTTCGTCGTAAAGAGATGAAATGCAACGAGGGGATGGGTGGGGGTTAGTATTCTTTGAATGCATAGAGGCAAACGCGGAATCGAGTTGGCCAAGTACAGAGCGGAAAGTCGAAAGTTCATCAGCGACCGAATCAAGTTTATGGAGAACAAGCTCCAGTAACGGGTTAGGTTCAGCCGAGGTAAGGTGGCTATGAGTGGAGGATTGCGATAAAATGAGCTCCTCAGTAAGGCTGTTAAGCTTGCCGAGAATGTCATCCAAAAGGGGACTGGAACAGTAAACAGGCGGATTTTTGGATGTCGATTGGTGGATTTTATCCAGGTCAGAACGAAAGGCGTGGATTAATTCAAGAGTTGCAGTATTAAGGCATTCGTTGAACGTGTGGATCAGTTGGTTGACGATTGTTTTATTGTTGTCTCTGATGAGGGAAGTGATCTCGGAGAGCGACTTATGTGAGAGTGCAATAAATAGAGTTGTTAACTTTATTTCCTGACATTAAACACCCACAACCTCTTGCTGAATAGTAACATTTAATTTAATTTTATCCTCAATTTTTTTTAATTATGAGCACTAGGTACTGAAGTCAACTATAACTAAATTTAGGCTCCCAAAGACGTTTTAAAGCGCTTAATCACCTGTTAATTAAAACTACACAATTAAAAGACACAATCTAGTTTAAATTCATTAATACCATAAAAATCTAAATTAAGATCAAAATAATTATATTATAAAAATACGATAAAAGGTATATCTTAACAGTATTCAGAGTTATCTTACAAATTATTATTTTCTTATCAATTAGCCTCGTAAACTAAGCAATTAAACACGCCAAGGTTTTTCATTTATACAAACCATAGAACAGACATCTCACTTTCAAATGTTACTCTATGTCGCCTTCGTTCGCAATTGGGCACACCAATCACTGTAGAAATCCAAAATATCACCTTAAAAGGCATCAGTTCATGTTGTAAAGTTAAGTATCGTCATTTGGGTAAATACTAATATCCCATTAGCATGGTATTCAGATATGACGTCCTTCGCTATAGTCCATATGCCTCTTATATTGATCGGTTTTTTGTAGAGCATAAACTCTACACTTCGCACTTCAAAATTGAGCACGACTTTATTAGATTTGTTTGATTATCATGACATCGCTTTCCTGAAATATACTTTATGATATTGGCCTTCATACCGCCACTTCAAATATTGCCTCTTCTGAGTCACATAAACAATTTACATTCTCCAGCAACATACGTCAATATGTAAATCACCTAGGAAACTCCATACGAATGAATCGAAAGGGGACAAGGCTCTTCTTGCCTCTTACCCCAGCAACTGCCATATTTAACTTCAACCTCGGGCCTTCGAACAGATACTTACAAAAAAAAAGAAAAAACTTAGAGCAACAATATGCAATAAGCACATTTTCCCAATTTACAAGCAGCCGCTAAACTACTCTGCAATTTGTGGCTAATTCGTTCCACTCTCACACAACATGAATAGTCTATAAAAGTACGTCTTGCACCAATAAACCGTCTATCTGACGTAGATTACTCTTTTCTAACGTGTCTAACTATACACATGAAATGTGGACAACGCTAATTGTAATTTTGAGAACATTACCATTTTTCGAAAACACTTTACTAAAAGAACAATATTGACTTTAGAAAACGACTTGCTTCTGCTGCGCTTTGAGTATAGTCATCGGATATCCGGTTGAGGGTAATGCAAACAAGGACTTCGGCGACGTAGAAGTCAAACATGACGCACCCACAGTTGCAGCACAATTTATTCCCGACTTGAAATTCCTCGAAGGGCCTTCACTTGATGACGTATCCCCAGAAAATTCTGATGACCTGGAATTGGCGGAAGTGAATATTTTTAGACCAGTTTTTCGGTATCGTGCCTCTCTTTCCAAGAAGGTAGCAAAGCAGCCTGGACAGTCTTAAAAACAGCAAGGAGGTAGTTTAAATAAAGGAAATTGTATATTTTGTATTTCGTACTGAAACTCGAGTGCCTATAACTTTTATTTTTATTTCCAAAAAACTTTAACCTTAAGTGTTAGATTTCGTATATTTTAATCACACGTTGTAGAGTTGTTGGGAAATTAAATAACCGGCAGCACAATCATACTTACAGTGTTTTAAGTAGATAAGAACTTGATGGGATGTAATTGTTCTAAATTAAATTACAATGCATGCGTTTATGCGTTTGTATTCATTTATGGTGCCAAGTCTGTACGCAATTGCTTGTATTTAGGCGAGCGTCTACAATCCGTAAATAGTGCAGTTGATAAAAAGATAACGTTATACAAATGTAGGTTCAACTGTCAAGTCGGCGTTATTGAAGCCATTCATCTTAACTATTTATTCCTTAAAGTAGAGACACGTTGCGAAACTCCGAGTACACAAGTATTAATTCCAAGAGTTTACCATTCTCACCATTTGGTCTTTCCCTTCCGATCTATCAGAGGATAAAAGAAGTTCGCCTAGTTTCTAGTTTCCGTCTTTTTTTTTAGACAAATGTGTCATTACAAAATTGTAGAAAATGACCGCCGTTTGTGGTAAAACTCCGACCGCGACCATTACCGTCACTACCCGAGTGGTAGGTGTGGTCCCAACGCCCTGCAGCCCGTTGAAATACCACCCCACCAAACTATAGGCTCAATGAAATGGTCAGGAGAAATTCCTGGCAATCTTTCGGTGCGTGGCTGTTGGACCGTTTCAAGAAAAGGTTGGTTTAGGTGGTGGTCGGTCCCAAGGAGTGATACCACCCCGTCACGCCTTACATTCCGCGATATCGTCGGGAGAGGTCTTCGAGCATGTTGTTACGAGTGTTTAACAATTTTTTTAATATACCTGGTTATTATAATTTAATATAATTTTAACTAAGAAGAGGGGAGACTTACTTGAATTTGGACCGCTTGTGGTCTATGATTGTTGTTACTGGATGCGACTGGTTGTAGGGGGCGTTGATTGTTTGCTCCCCTGTTCAGTTTCTTGTCCGTTGTTGATAATTGTAGTTCCGGATATGAGTTTGTATAATTTTGCCACTTGTCACTGGTTTATCGTCAGACTCATTTTTCCGTATGGTATTCCTTTTGTTCCTTACTAGTGTCGTCGGATTACTATCCCTTTTTTGCTGATACACTGCGGCTTGGAGACGTTCCTGGAGAATTATTTACGGTAGGCGATATATACGACGAGTTACTAAGTTTAGTGGACTTGTTTGAGCGATTGTTTGGGAGAATGGAGAATTGTTTTTCTGATCCAATGTTCTTCGTAATTTTACTTTGAATTGCTAATGAACTGCTCGGTTCAATCGTTTTATGTCGAATGAAAATTACTTTTTGTTTGCCGTTGACGTTATTTTTATTATTTGACGCCTACGTCGGTTTTTATTAATTTCTCTGCCAAGTAGAATTTACATAAAGTGGTTTATGCAAATTAGCTACTTGGCAAGTTGTTCTCCTTTTACAGGTAAGGAGGGGAAACGAAGGGGGATTAGTGGATTCTGGGGTTCATCCCCACGTTGATTTCGTCCTCTTTCCTGTAATTGGAAAATAAACCGAGAAAAGGAGAAACAATATTTTTATTTATGTCATTTTTTTGTTATAACGGCTTTTTTATCTTTCCTAGCCGCTAGTTGCGCTAGTCGGCGTAGGGACGCTAGACCCTCGGGGCTCTTCCACCACTGGATTTGTATCCCCGACGGATTCGATACAAATTCCAGCTGGTGGTAACCGGCTGCGCCAAAATTGTTACGAGTGTTTAACAATTTTTATAATATATCTGGTTATTATAATTTACTATAATTTTAAGTAAGAAGAGGGGAGACTTACTTGAATTTGGCCCGCTTGTGGCCTATGATAGATAGTCTAGACTCAAGGTCGGTCCGTAACAATGTTTCGGATGATAACTGATGGCCCGGACTGACACGGAGATAAGTCATGATGGTGTGGCGGTTCCGCCAAATCCCACGGTTTACCTTCCTGAAAAACCCCCATAATCATCACCCAAGATGCTCAAGTCCTCGCCAATGCATTCGCATTCGGCACCTAAAAATGCTGCACGCATTTAAGAGATCAAATCTATGATTTTTAAGTCCCTGTAAAGAAAACTTACCTTCATGCATTCTCTTCGCATACCACTGCTCCTTAAGATTTCTTTATTAGCTTACCAGGAATTTCCAATCAATTTCGGCATCTTCGTCGCCAGTCAAATTTCCTTAGATGAATTCCGGTAAACAAATAATTAGATTTACATACATTTGTAACCTTCATGACAGGGATCATAAATACTGCGCCGTCTATTTTTCCCAGCCGCGCCATGTGTACAACAATGTTCCCCATATACACATTGGCTGGCGACTTAAACCCTAGGGACCAAAGCAAATACGCATTCCGCGTCTCTTGCATCAATTAAATCCTAAAGCATATTCAAATGCAAATAGGAACTCAATACCTACCCTTACTAGCGATGCCATTAACACATTTCCCATTGTGTAAATGGAAAAACCATTAGCGCTTCTTCCTAATGGCGATACATTTACCTACGCATCCGCACCAGAGCATAGACACAGGTCATAAATCTCTTTTATCCTACATAGTTCTGGATCCGTTTCCCAGTAACCTTCTCACATAAACAAACATCTCTACAATCCTTTCCCTTGCTTTGTGTTTCAGGTTATTCATCATAGCGTTGAGCCATGAAAAGTAACGTACACACAGATGTGTATCGTGAAGATCTCCTCTATGAGATCGGTTTGGTTACTCAAAAGAGAGACTTTACGTCTCTCTTAGAACAGGAAATGCACCCTTAATTTAAGAGAACCAACTTCACAGCTGGATTTCTTTTAACAACGATTGAATATCGTGGAGTTTTATTCCAACCTTCAAGGCGGTCGGGTCGTCCGCCATCCACCGTACCGGCGCCGGTACGGTGTGATACAAAAGCCGAGTTCGAGTCGAACGCGTATCAAGTCGTATTAATTTGCACTTAAAAGCAAGTTTTCTTGTGTCCCGTGTCTAATACCACAAGTAGAGTACACTTCCATACATTGTGTTTGTGCGTCCGTTTAATTGTCAGTGTAATTAAAATCGGCCCTTTGTAATCTAATCAAATTCAATAAATAATAATAAACAAAACATCCCGTGTTTATTTCTGGTTCTGTGTCCGCTCCACATTCACTAATCGACGGTCGTATCATCTTCTCCGGACATAACAACTAAGCAGAATTGGTGAACAGTTTTCCTCTAGTGCCGCGGCTGAACTTCTAATTTGTGAGAGCGAAGTGGAACCCTGCGCCCATGTCGGTGCCACGACTTCGCTCCTACAATGGTACCTTCTGAGATAAGGAATTACGGAGGTAAACCAGTTTCCCATTCGGATCTACGGGGGGAACTATGTGAGCGGGAACATCATGCAGATATCATGATAAATAACCAAACTTTAAGAAACTCATCATCGCATAATCGGGGTCGTTTTCGAGGCTCTATTGACGATCGACTGATAACGGCATTTTGTAATATCAGGGGCATCGGTTTCACCAATACGAATGTACACGGCGTCCACCAATATTTGCAAACAACGAAATCTGATATCCTTGACCCAAGTCGATTCGTCAACTGATTCGGCATATCTTCGTTGCTCAGGATACGACTTACATTCGAGATTTCGTTTTAAGGGCGGAGTCTGCTTCTTCTGGCGTTCCGATCTGGCTTGCCAGAGGATGGAGGCGTTGAAACGTGGACATCATGAGGTTGAGGGTCGTGTTGAGGAATCCTGTTAAATCTCTTTGTTGACTTTACCGCTCCCCGATTGACGATCGACCGGCAAAATTTTTCGAACGTCTTTCACGTACTGGATACAGACCAACCACCCGGCTTCTGAGATTGTCGTCCTTGGCGATTTTAATGTGCACAATTCCGACTGGTTGATATATTCTAACAGAACCGACGAGGCTGCGAGGCTAGCGGAGATGTTCGCTACGAGGGTTGCCTCTTATGTTTTTGGATTTGGCAACCCTAGTGTTGCAATCCGGCAATTGACAGCTCTGTCCTAAAGTTGGACATTTTTAAGGTTATACGCACTCAGAACGTTTTGACATACGAGCGCTATTTGTGTTGTTTACAGTAACTTAAAAGATTCATCTCGGCCCAAAAATGGAATTGAATCGTCAACATTTTCGTGCGATTATTTTTTACAACTTTCCGCGTGGATTAACTCAGCAACAGTGCATGGATGAACTTAATTCAATTTTTGGCGTTGAAGCTCCATCAAGGACCAGTGTTTATCGATGGTATAGTGAATTCAATCGTGGTCGTAGTTCACTCCAAAATGAATTTCGTGAAGGTCGTCCAAAATCAGTTGTTGTTCCGAAAACCATTGATGGTGTGCGCGAACTGATATTGGAAGATCGTCATGTGACCTATCGTGAGATTGAGACAACCTTAGGCGTTAGTGGGACCAGCATACATTCAATATTGCATAAACATTTGACTGTCAAAAAAATTTGTTCGCGTTGGATCCCACACAATTTGTCAATCGCCCAAAAAAAGGCTCGTGTCAATTGGTCGAAAGAAATGCTCAAAAAATACGGTCGCGGTGCTTCGAAACACGTCTATGACATCGTGACAGGTGATGAATCGTGGATTTACGCGTATGAGCCCGAAAGTAAACAGCAGTCGACTGTCTGGGTGGTTCAAGATGAGCCAAATCCAACAAAAGTTGTTCGCGCACGAAGCACTTCCAAGCAAATGGTCGCCTGTTTTTTCGGAAAAACTGGACATGTCGCAACCGTACCACTAGAACAACGCAGAACAGTCAATTTTGAGTGGTACACAACCATTTGTTTGCCAGTTGTCTTCCAAGAAATCAGGAAAACCAACCGCCGAAGACGGATCACTCTTCACCACGACAATGCGAGCTCTCACACATCGGCTGCGACAACTGCATTTTTGAGCACCCAAAACATCGATTTGATGGGTCATCCGCCGTATAGTCCTGACTTGGCACCGAATGACTTCTTTTTATTCCCGTACGCAAAAAAAAAAAACTGAGAGGTCAACGTTTTTCGACACCTGAAGAAGCGGTTGCTGCATTCAGAATGCATGTGTTGGGTTTACCTCAATCAGAGTGGCAAAAGTGCTTCAACAATTGGTTCAAACGCATGCAAAAGTGTATAGATCTTCATGGGGGATATTTTGAAAAACAATAGTGATTTTCGATGATCAGTATTTGTTTTTGTTCTCTAATCCCGAAATATAAAAGGCAACCCTCGTACTAGTTGACCCGGCAACATTGCGGATTGGCAATTGAATGTGCTGGAATGTACTGGAGAAATCTAGTACATTCGCAGTATATACCAGTTACGCAGCAGCTGGCACCAGCTGGCCGATTGTCACCATCGATGACGTCATAGCGTCGCTATTTGAATTGGCAGTTATGCCCAATGAGTCAGTCTGCAATCAACCTTCACCGCGCTCACATTATCGGAGCAATCATCGCCAGGTACCAGTTCATCGTAATAAACCTTGTATCCAAATTAAATAATAAAGTAAATAAAGGTTAATCTCCTGAAGTAAAGATCTCGGACTTTGGTTTGTGTGGTTCCTTCCTGCCCTTTCATTGGATTCCCCATTTTCTGGTCCTTTGAGCCGGATCCAGTGCTCAATGGATCCACTCATCGCCGCCCAGTTCGCGGCACAACAACAGTTATAACAACGGACAACTCCAAACACTACTACAACATTTCTGAAGGGAACAGTGGACAACTACAAACACATTCCCGACACAAAGATATTGGGCTCGATATCAAGATATCTGTAAAGAAAAGGGGGAGGTATCTAAGGACAGTGTGCAGGGTTAATTCAAATGTTCTCTAACTTCTTGGATGGAGAGATGGTAGGGATGAAATCATACAAGCCCTTTATATCTTGAGTGCGGTAGTAAACGCAGATTACGTCTTTCTTGTCTGATAACCTGCGCTTTGGTCGGTGTGTGTATGTATGTTTGTGCTGTCTTGTATTGTGCGCGTCTGAGTGTAGTGTGTTAGCAGTAGACGCTATGGGATGGTTCCAGGAATCCTCTATTATAGAGGGAAATGTTGTTGAGAAGGATACTTTCCTCAGTTTTGTACTGAAGAAGAAATTGTGATGTTCGGATTAGAGGGGATCGAAGGAGAGAAGGGTCAAGAAGGCAAAACTCCCGTACAAGTAGGTTCTCGCTGCTCTAAATGGTTTTGAGGTACTTGTATGGCAAGTACTCGTCGATAGGGGTAATGGAGGCACCTTCATATAGGTGAGATTGGGGGGCATGGCGACCGTCAAGCTTTCTAGAGTGGTTGATACATGTTCTGAGCAGTTTCCTTTAGAAAACACCAAGTCTTTCCATTGGGCCGAAGATGTACAAGACTATATGGGAAAGGCGTACAATATTCCAGATCGGATTAGCTGCTTATAGCAGAGAAGTATAAATTTGGTGTCAAATTTGTTGATCCACTTTAAAATGATATGCTTAAGCCGACCAAGACCTTTTAAAGGATATGGGTCCCATGATTGATGAAATTCATTTGTGAGGTATAAATGACCCCAAGATATTTCATCCAACCCTGCTGTCTAATCGTAGTACCTCGTATTTGTATTCGAATATTCTGTGAATAGCTAGAAGTAGGTTGGGAGTGCTTACTACTCAGAATTATGGAGACTGCTTTGGAAGGATTAAGTCGAATTTTCGATCGGCTATAATACTGCTACAGTTCGTCGAGGTGGTGGTTGAATCGATTTGTTGCGAGTTTAGGCCATTTGGATGACGTTTACACTACGACGTCATCCGCATAGTATATCTGGGTTACTCTCCCATCTACAGGACGTAGAATACCTGATGTGTAGAAATTAAATAAGATGGGGCATGGAATGTAGTGCTGTGGTCCGCCTGCAGCGGCATAGAAAATATGGGATAGCTTTCCATTCACCCGAAATTGAAAAACCCTGTTTTGGACGAATTGGTAGATGATACTATAGCGTTTGCAACGATAGTGAAGAACGTGTGATTCGAATTGACGCTATGATGGTTAGAATTACTAAAAATTCAACCAATGCTCAAGACATCAGGCTACTGCCGCGTGTACGAATTCGATTTCTAAACTCAAGTACACTCAACTGGTATGGAGTTGCTATGTTATTGCTTGGTATACGGCTGATGCATTTTCCTTATTCGATTTTCTTTCGGTGTTCTTCACTATTTGCTTGTATATTGTGTCTCTGTTAGGAACGCCACACTACACCCTCCTCAGTGACTTTGTTACGATCAACTTCGTGTGCGAACGACTGAGCGAGGAGTGAACGAGCGAGAGAACGTCGGAGCAGGCGAGTGCGCCGGTGCTCTAAGCGGAAGCCGTGATCGTAGTAGTAAAGTTCTGTTTACCTATGGGAGATTGTGTGTTGTCTATACAGATCTCGGCGGGGTCACCAATTATAGCGTTTGCGACGATGTGAAGAACGTGTGATTCGAATTGAAGCTATGACGGTTATAATCACTAAAAGTGGAAGCGATGCTCAACACATCAGTTTTTGCTTGGTATACGGCTGATGCATTTTCTTATTCGATTTCCTTTCGGTTTTCTTCACTATTTGCTCGTGTATTGTGTGTGTATCTGTTAGAAGCTCCACAACACTACACAGCGTTCCACCGAGACCAGGATCAATAATTTAAAGACGATCCACGTCATGTCAAAAACCGTTTCAATATCCGGACTCACTGCAATCGTGGGTTCCTTATTAAAGAGGCGCACGCAGACGTGGTTTTGAAAAACGTTGAGAGCCATAGTGATGTTATACGCTGTTCTAAATCCAAATTGGAAGACAGGTATTAAGTTCCTGGCACTGATAAAGTAGTTTAGCTTCTCGTATATGAAGTTTTCATATATTTTGCTGAGGCAAGTAAAAAGCGAAATGGGGTGAAAGCTTGAGGGCTGATACGCTGGTTTCCCAACGTTTGCTATCCGACAAATAATAGCATGCTCCCAAGCTTGGGGAAAGTACCCCATGTTGTAGGCATGGTTCAAAAGAATGAAGAGCTTTATAAAGAATAAAGCAAAAAGCCCTCGCAAGGACTGGTACGACATGTTGCGATACCGGGCTCTGTAGGCTATTTGGTGTGACGAACCCGTGACTATTATTACGTGTGTCGTCGAAGTATGCACTCTTAGCTGAGTTGAAGACAACTATTGGCTTGTTAAAGTTATCTAATTTATTGTAAACTTCTGCACTAATGATTGCATTAGTATCCGGGTCGCCATTCTCAAGTGAGCTTGTGATTATTTTCAAAGGTCTCTCCGATGATGTTTGGTTTATTGGCGCCACTATTAACAACACCACCGTTGTGTATGATTGGCCCAGTGATACGAGAAGTGCCACATATCTTTTTAATGATTTTATAAACGTTCTGGTCCATCTGAACACCCTTCAGTTTGACTTCCAATTGTCGGTTACGACTGTTTTGGATTCTTTGTTTTATCAGTGTGTGAATAATGGATCGAAATAATGAGCCCCTGTGCGTAAAGAGGTGATGATATCTCATCCTGCACAGCTTTTTACGCTCCCGGATGAAACCTAGAATGAAGTCACAATGGCGAAACTGATGTATTTCCAACTTTGTACTTCGGGACATGGGTCTCCAAAGTTTCAACTAGAATCTCGTGAAGTAGAGTTGCGGAGTTATTTATCTCAACCGTCGTTACGTTCCTATCAGTGGGAAGCGAGAGTTGGTGGAGTTTTTCGTTCAATATGCCATTGAAGTTGTCCTAATTTATGCCCCAAATAATCGGGTATGTATCTGATATGAGCCCGCAATCCTCGATAGCTGCGGATGAATGTGGTCACAGCGTTGTGGTCAGATACATGCGCCGATACTTGAGGAGGAGTGATTTGGGGAAGTAAGTTTTTGGACACAAAAAAGATGTCCAGAATTGAGTTGCCTCGCGCACCAACCGTATGTGCGACTATTTCAAAGTTGAGGGCATGGGAGTTTTCGGTGTACTTGGTACAATTTTGTGCGAGCGGTATTCGGAACATATAATTACTCTACCATTATTAGCCAGGTGTAGTTCAAGCCCGGAACCTTTATGGACTCAAAATATGGGAGGTCAATAGGTTCATGGCGAATTCCGATGTTAATTAGTATACAGGTGCCACCTGAATTGATGGTGGGGCCGCCAGTGGGGGTTCGATCTCTTCGAATCATGAAAAGGTTTGGGAAAGGGGGACGGTGACATGGATGCAACCTAGTTTCGGTCACAAAAACCACGTCCGGTTTTATCCTTCATGAAGTCAGAGACTATCATACGCTTTGACAGCGAAACAAGGGAGTCGAAATTTATAAGGATAACTTATAATATGCCGTGAAAAGGAGTGCATCCCCCACAACCTCGGTTGTGAGTTTTTCATATCAGGGTCAAATATCCTCAATCAAGCGGGGGAGACTAAGCAGTTTCTCTAGCATTGAGGATTGCCCCTTTTGAGGCCGTTGGACTCCCACTTGGATTTGAGGCGTTGTGTTGGCCTGTATATCGGATCGCTTGAATATGTTTTTGTGGGAGAGGTGGTGGGAGAGTTTCCCTACTTTTTGTTTTGATCCCTTTAACCTTATCCTCGAATATAAATCCATTTTGGATGAAGTTTTGTGTGGCCTGTTTACCAAAGTTAGACTTGGCTACTTGTTTAACTCAAGTTTCCTTGAATTACTGGACTATCTCTTTATATTTAGGACAGTTCCTCTAACTGGCGGGATTTCGCACTTGCCAACATCGTGGCATTTTCTACAACGCACGCAGCGGCAGTTCATGTTGCAGTTTTGGGAGACATGTCCGAAATGTAGGCATCGTCTGCATTGAGGTATTTCATTGTTATGAAAAACCTCGAAGACGACTTGCTGATGCAACTTTGGAAGCGAATTTGTCCAAATTATGGAACCTATGTCAGTTCTCGGGATAAGGTGTAACTCCCATATGTTCACCCTGCTGAACTTCTCTGGTCTGACTTTCACAAACCGTTGTGGGAGAGGGAATTTTTTCACCTCAGTGAATTTGAAGTTGGGAAATGTTGCCTCAAGGGCAACGACGATGTTGTTCTTTGCCCAACAAGCAACGACTCGTTTTGATTAAATGATCCTTGACTTTTCCTCGGCCGGGGTGAAAGTGTAATAGTTCACATCTTTGGCCTTGAGGTTGTCGTTAACCTTACAGAACGTCTGTCTAACGTAGGTTACGATTTTATTGAGGGATGAACTCAAGGTCGTTGCCGTAAAGTTGGAGATTCCTAGTCGGTTCATGTCACCGAGGAAATTCTTCAGGTTGAGATCTCGTGCAAAAAACCCAGCTTGCTGCTTCTTTATTAAAGTAAGTGGGTCGACCGTGGCCGCTGTTTGTGTGGGCTTTCAATTTGAAGCTGTCTTTGGTTTTGGGGTTGTGGATGATACTGCCTTCGGTGGGGACGATTCTTCAAAAGGAATGACTTTTCGTGCAGTGAGGTGCATCGAGAGGTTTTCCACAGTTTCATTAACCGAAGCCGGGGACAAAAATGACCTAAAGCCGGTGGCAACACGTTTACTCGTGAGACGTCCCTATCAGTTCAGTATTGGTCGTGGTGTTTTCCACTTTTCCGCACGAAGAGGTGGCTGTAAAACGAGAAGTACTAGGAGTAGTGACACGGACGCCATTCTCGTCGGCAGAGACATCAAAGTCGCTGTCGAGGTTTGTCAGTCTCTATCTGTGGATAAAGGGTTTCCGAGTTTGTATTGGGCGGGGTCGGAGGTGAAGTAGCTTTCAATGCTGGATTCTCCCTCTCGAGAGCAGCAATCCTAGCTACCGCGGCGGCGAGTTCGCTTCTCAATCTATCGAGAATAGTCATCAAACCCTAAAGAGTCACCAAGCCTTTGAAAACGGTAAATTGAAGAAAACTGAAGCACACGGGGAACACAAGACGCAAGAAACAGGCAGATAAAAAGCAAGAAAACAAAAACCAATAGGAAGGCAGAGAACAGATAAAAGAAGACCGGAACAAGGAACGTGACGACAAGAAACAAGAAAGCACAAGATAAACCCAGTGAAATCTAAATTTTAACGCGAATCCGATATATAAAAAGTTGGTAAATAAATTAGAAAAAAGTATTTTAGAGAAAATCAAAGAAAATGTTGACAATTTAAGGCATTTAAAGATTAAATGCAATCCTGGAACTACAATATAAATAAGAAAATGAATTTTAAATGAAAAGAAAAGCAAATGAAATGAAATTGAAATAGAAAATGAAAAGAAAAAAGTAGAATATGATTTAGATTATAAAAGAAGATACTCCAAAATTCTGGCTATTTTATCCTGATTGTTCGTTTTTTTTTTACTCACAGCACAAGAGAATGCATTTATCCGCTACACAATCTTTAAATATTAACATCAAAGGCTCAATATTTTGGACTACCATTCAACGATTAATTGAGTTACATTGACACGTGATGAGTCACTGAATGATTGCTTTCGACTGGATACTGGAATCAAAAAAAAAAAGGGAGTGACGGGAGGTCGATTTAAACGAGACAATGACAAATGTGTCCTTCATCGTGTCTCTAACTTCTGGGCATCTTGCGACAACCAGTATCACACGCATCCATGAGGATGTTGGGCTCGGTCTCAAGATATTTGAAAAAGAAGTGGAAAGTCTCTAAGGATAATGTTCACAGGGTTAATTCGGGTGTTCTCTAACTACTTGGATGGAGGGATGGTGGGAGGGAAATACTACAAGACCGGAAGGTCTTGAGTGTAGTAGAAACGCAGATTGCGTCTTTGGTGTCTGATATATATGATAATATGTGGAGAGATCCTAGAATCAGGAATTCATCGACCTTTTATACAAATATTCATTGAGATTTGTAGGTGAGATACTGGGGTAAAGGATGGTTATTTGGTGTGGCCAAATTCCAGGAGATGGGATTTAAATTTGTGTCTATTTGTAAACGATAAACATCTGGTTACAATACATGCGGAGATATGCATTGTGATGTTTGGATATATTTATAGAAATTGTGTGTATGTGAAACAAATTGGTTCCTATAACGCCTGTTAGATTTGGTTGAGTTTCGGGATTTATGTACATACGTGATAAATTCACGTACAATGCATATAAAGATATGCATTGTGATGTTTATATTATAAGGGATTTCTGGGAATTAACAATTGAACATTTGGTTCAATTTGTCTAGCATTGGATTGAATATTAGTTTGGGGATTTAAGAGTATGGTAAGAATCGAATTGGAGCTCCTCGATAGTATAGTGGTCTACTACTGGTATACACTGCGAATGACTGGTATACACACTGCGAATGTACTAGATTTCTCCAGTACATTTCAGCACATTTAATGGCCAATCCGCAATTAAAATTAGGGTGAAAGTATCGCCATCGATAATAAGAGTTCAACTCAAGGAACCGAAACAGCCATTGAAAGCCACCGTACAGAGTTGGAATACTTAATTACAAACCCAAAGACAGACTACAATAATGATGACATCGAAAGCAAAGCGGCTACGATAACATAATACAACAGAAACAACACCACCACGTGCGTCTAGTGCTGAAAGACGAGCCCCATTAAGGAAGGATTCAAATAGCCATTGCTCGCTGTGACCGTCCATCAGCGGTCATCGGCGTGAAGTCCTCTAAAGGAATTAACACCGGATCCAGTGCCGATTTAGATCTACACCATCGCCACCCAGTTCGCGGCACAACATACCTGTGAAGAGGAACACCAATTCAACCCCATTAAGGAAGTAAAAACCAAATCAATATGACTGGCCTTTTTAATGGACGCAATGCCAGACAATTTATGGACGAACTTTGGACCTTATTACTATCGGCCCAAGAAAGCGAGAGCGGCATACCAGCAGAACTCATCAACAAAGAAGAAAGGCCTAAACGCAAGGAAGTCAAATACAAAGGGAAGCGGCTAAGGAAGCAGCAGTACTCTGACAGTGCACAAAGTGTCCAGAGTGATGAAAGTCCCTTGCCTAGTCAACAGACGACTGGAACCGTGGTCCCATCTGCCATCGCCGCCTCTACTTGCTCCCGGAGCAATGCGAGGGTCAACGGATCCTCGACAAAAGGGTGAAAAGAAACCACAGGCAAAAGAAGAAGCCGATCTAACGAAGCTGCGCCCAGTGCAGCAGCAAATGCTGGCGATATCCGGACAAAATGCTAGTGAATCCCTGAAGGGAACGGAGACTGTCAAAGGAAACGGGGAAAGGAACAGGACCCTAAGCCTAACCACAGTGAGAGTGACAAGCAGGAAGAATGTGATACGTCAAGTGAAACCAGTGACGGGGAAAGTGCCCTGCCAGCAAGTCGTTCGCCGCCAATGATGTTCCGGCCATCTCTACGGCGCCCGGAAACTCCACCAACACCTGACATGCGCATGTCGCTCGGCCCCCCACCCGGATCGTCATCACGGATGATCATCATCATCATCATCATCGGCACTACAACCGGGAACCGGTCTTGGCCTTATTTAGCAAGTCCCGAGGCTTGTTAAATTTTCCATAATGAATTGTTTTTTTTCTGGGCAAGGTCATTGGTCTTGCGCCAGAGGCTCCCCGACGGAGAATCGAACCCCGGTCTCCCGCGTGACAGGCGGGTATACTGACCACTATACTACCGAGGAGCCCATCACGGATGATGCACCCGGAAAATTCCCCCCGTAGGGACTACGGTTCCCCGACGACATTCCTCGGTCGGCGGAACACCAAAGATCTCGACCGACGACATTCCTCGCTCGGAAGAGAACATACCTGCTTTCACACGGTGCGTAACGGAGCCGACAATGGATCAAACAGTGGTGACGGTGGCGACGGCGACAAAGTTGACAACGGTTCCCGGACGACATTCCTCGGTCGGCAGAGATCATACACGTGCTCATCACCAACACGAGTCGGAAACCGCTGTTGCTGCAAAACAAAAGCAGGACGACGAACTTTCTACAACGAGAGTTCAAACCAAAGTGCTTTCAACATCAGCTCTCGTACAACAACCAGTGACGATTGAGGAACTCATCGCCGCTTAGTTCGCGGCACAGGAATGAATCGCTGGCACCTTCCTCAGCGCACGGGACAAAGGACAACTAAGTCCAACAGGAATCGAGGCAACCAAATGCGCACTCCGCGCCGAATGGGAAGCCTTCTCCAAGCGGCACTACGACATCTTCTACCTGGCGGCACCTGAGGATCAGCAACACGCGTACTTCGCGGATGATTTTTTCGGTGAAACCGAAGAGATATACCTCGAGGAAGAAACGAACCTCCTCGAGGCCCAGTACGCGCTCAAAGCAGCCTCCCCAAGCATGGTCAACAGCACCAATCGCCTCCACCCTAGCGAGTTGCCCCCAGTGCAGCTGCCAACGGTCAACATTAAACCAGCGGAAAAGGAACCGCACCCCAGAACAGTGAGTCAGCAGGCCGCCGACCAAAGTGCCATCTGCCCAAAGCTCAATCCGACCAAGGTCCCGATGATCGACCCAGTGCCGAAGCCCCCACAGAAGATGTTGAGAATTGATCAAATTGACAGCTGGTTTTATTCGACACAACCGTCAGCCTGTACGAACTTCACACAGTTCTTGGACTTGAAGTTGGCACTGATCCCATCTGTCAATCAACTGCCTGATTCAAACGTAAGAGCAAGTAAAAGATATAGAAAAACGTGCCTTGAATTTTTGATCCAATTTTATCATGTGTATTCCGTGTCAATCGACAAAGTTTCATTTCGCAAATTAAATTAACATTTCAATTCACTGCTAACTCTAGACTGTTATTTATTGAGGATCAACGAGCCTGAGTCATTTATAACTCCAACAGAAGACGATGCCGCGCACGCATTGTGGGGCACACCAGGACATAGCCGTTCCTCGTGGGTTGCGAACTTACAACTCCGACCCAGAGGAACTGGCTACCATCACACGGACTCCAGAGCAAGCAGTGGGCACGGCGTACATAGGATCCGTGTCAGATCCAACGCCAATGCCTTCCACGAATTCGACTGTTCCAGCAACAGTAGCAGGCCCGATGACTAGCCAGCCCAGTGTGCCGATGCACAAAACACCGCCGGCACCCGTAAGGCAACAGGGCCCTTGCACATTCTGCAGGGCCGCACACACCATTTACGCTTGCGAGGGCTTCCGATCACTCACAACTGGCCGTCGGAAGTCTTTCGCACAAAAACGAAACTTGTGCACCAATTGCTTGGGTCGCCACCGCCTACGCGACTGCCAATCCAGCAAGGCGTGCCGTCGATGCCAGCGGAAACATCACACCCTGCTGCATGTCCGGACTACCGCCATCGACGGGACCACATCACCACCGCAACGAGCCAAAGGATCCGCCCCCCGGATCGACCGTCATGAAGGGGCCTGCGCACACACCATCAGCACCCCTTCACAGCATTCCGCGTTGCTACCAACAGTGAAAGTCATCGTGGCATCGGAGAACGAGCGAAGGATTGAAGTCCGTGCTCTGCTGGACCCCTGCTCTAGCGGCACTTTCATTACGTCATCACTAGCCCGAAGGTTGCACCTCCGACGCCAAGCAGCATCCGTTCCCACCTACGGTGCTGGGGGTACTCGTGGCCTTGCCACCAGAACACACGCTACCATCAGCATCACTCCTCGCCACCACGCCTCCAAACAATGAACACTGAGGCCCTTCATCCTGTCAGGGCTATCAACATATGAGCCACCACCACAATCAACGACGAGGGATCTCTCGTTCGTGGCGGATCTGGAACTTGCAGATCCAAACATCGCCTCCGCCGATAAGTTGGACATGATCATTGGGGGAGACATGTACCCCACTCTCATCCTGGAGGGTCTAAGGAAGGACCCACGTTCCGGCCTCGTCGCGCAGGCCACTGAACTGGGATGGGTGCTAACAGGCGCAGCACCCACCATATCATCAAGCCTAAAGGTGACAAGGCCTGTCACCAGCCATCATATGGCCATTCCTCGTGGGTTGCGAATTTACAACTCCGACCCAGAGGAACTGACCGACCCTACGGCTGATGATCGCAGCTCCCATCAGAAGACCAAAGGGGGGTCTCGCCAGCATCGGCCCCAGGGGCCACCTACGAGACCCATGCAACTACCAGCCACCGATCACTTGCGCGACCCAACTACAAGAACCATTGCAGGGGCAAGAGGCAATCGAGGAACCAGGAGCTTACCCACTCGAACACTTCAAGGTATCCCACCACACCCAGGACACCACGTGGTCAAGCTCCTGCCCGGGTCCAAAACTACCCAGGCCGACCGCTGCCACGTGCAGCTACCAAAACAGGACCAGGAGCGCGCAATGCCCCACTTGGCGGGCGGCGCTCCCCAGCAACTAGCGGTCTCTCGAACTCCAACAAGAGAGCACGCCTCTCAGGGCATCAACAGAGGCTGCACTCCAACAACCCCGGGAGTCACTTGGCCCGTGATTGCCATTCCGCCAGGACACGCGGACAGTGGCGGGGTAGACACCGCACCCGACTCCACGCTACAGCACACACCCCCAACGGCCGCATCCCGCCGGCCACTCACTCTAGGCGGGCGCCAACGTGCGCAGTACATGGCACCACCACCGTTCTCGATGCAGCGAGACCCATCACTAGTCATCACGTGGCCACTGATCGTGGGTTGCGACCTTACAAATCCGACCCAGATCAATTGGCCGGTCCCGTGCCCACAAAAGTCACCGGGCGCCTTCAGTGGAAAGGATCATCCTGTCGCCATCGATCATACGGGCCATCCCAGACCCTCAAGCCTCCAGTGCTCCTCAGGGTGGGTGGCCCCCTCTCAACCGATCATCCACGTGAAAGTGGACAGCCGACCAAGACCAACCGCCACCAGCAGACCGCACACTCTCGGCCCCTAGCCACCGTCCTCTGGAACAAAATGATTCGCCAATGATTGGCGAAGGCGGGCGGAATTTTGCGTATTGGCAATTAAATGTGCTGAAATGTACTGGAGAAATCTAGTACATTCGCAGTGTATACCAGTTGCGCAGCAGCTGGCACCAACTGGCCGATTGTCACCACGATGAGGTCATAGCGTCCCTTTTTAAATTGGCAGTTATGCCCAATGAGTCAGTCCGCATTCAACCGCCAACGTGTTCGCGCCACCAGGAAGACTAGCGTTTGAGATCACCACTTTGATTTGGACTTTCCTCATCACTGTTTCAATTGACTTCCTCCAGCAATTTACACTAGCGCTTTGCTTTCGATACATGTGTTGTACCTGCAATCAACTTCCATTACGGGCACGCCGTCTCCAGCCAAGCACCAACGCTTACACAACTGCCGACCATAAGAAGTCTGCAGCCAACCTTCACCGCGCTCACATCATCGGAGAAATCATCGCCAGGTACCAGTTCATCGTAATAAAACAAGGTGTATCCCCATTAAATAATAAAGTAAATAAAGGTTAATCTCCTGAAGTAAAGATCTCGGACTTTGTTTTTTGTGGTTCCTTCCTGCCTTTTCATTGGATTCCTCTCGTCAAGGGGACGGTGGACAAAACCCAAACACTACTGCAACATTTTCTGAAGGGAACAGTGGACAACTCCAAACACTGTTACAACATATATATTGTAGCGAGTTTAGGGTTCGCTGGATTAATTATTTTTGAATAAATAAGAGCCGTTAAATTGATTTTTGAATTAATATAACACTTTATTAGTCCGTTAGTCACAACCGTCACTTTTACCGTACACAACGATTTCTGGACTTATCGCTTATTTCACTTTCTACTTCTTACTCATAACTTATTCTTCCGCTCTGCGTGCGACGTATTTATACCGTTTTTCCTCATTCTGATTTGGTGTATCGTTTTCGTCCGTTCCATAGTATTGAATGTTCTATTCCAGTTTTCCAGTACTTCCTAAAATAATCTAGTACTTTGTTTCGGACTTTCTCGAAGATTCCAGTACTGATTGTCATATGCGTCACACTACCCTCCGCCTAGATTAGTTCGTCCCGAACTAAGTTCACTGATCTCCTGGGTTAACAACAGTCGCCAGTCGGTCACGATGTACCACTTTCATCTTGGCGTTCGCTCTTCGCTGAATCCTATAGACAACGTCATTAATTCTTGTGAGAATTTTATACAGTCCTTCCCAATGTTGCTGCAACCTCGGAGACCTTCCTTTTTGCCGATGAGGGTTATAAAGCCACACGTAATCGCCTGCATTAAATCCAGATGCGTTGGCTCGAACGTCGTACCTTGTTTTCATCCTGTCACTGGATACCTTGATTTGCTTTCGAACCAAATGATGAATCTCATCGAGGCGATTTCTCCATTCGGCTACGTAGTCTTCGGTCTTGTCTATGGCGTCTGGAGGTATTCCGAATCGCAGATTGGCTGGTAATCGTATCTCCCGTCCAAATATAATTTTTGGTGGAGAATGGCCTGTCGTATCGTGATTAGCCGATCTATAGCTCATGAGAAAGGTTTGTACATATTTGTCCCAATCTCTTTGGTGATCACTAGCGACCTTCGATAAGTACTCTTTCATTGTTTGGTTGAACCTTTCGACCGTTCCGTCTGACTGCGGATGTAAGGGTGTGGTCCTGGTTTTCCTTACGCCCAGTGTCGCACAGATGCCTTGAAATATCTGTGATTCGAAATTTCGGCCTTGATCGGAATGAAGCTCACAGGGAATTCCATATCTGCTGATCCAATTATTGATAAGCTGCTCAATGGCGGTTGTTGCTTCTTGGTTTGGAATTGGAAGGACTTCTACCCACTTGCTGAAGTAATCCATGATAACTAACATGTATTTGTTGTTGTCGTTTGTTTTTGGGAATGGTCCTGAGATATCAATCGCAATTCGCTCGAAAGGGGCACCCACGTTGTACTGCTTCATAGCGCTCCTTGGTTTTGCTGTTGGTCATTTGGTCGCAGTGCAAGTTGTGCACTTCCTACACCAAGACTCGACGTCATCTCTCATGTGAAGCCAGTAGAATCGAGATCGTAATTTTGAAAGAGTCTTATTAACTCCCAGATGTCCACCGGAGGCCCCGTCGTGCATTTCTGTTAGTACATCCTTCACTTTTGATGGTGGGACTAGAATCTGCATTCGATGGGCTTTTCCGTCCGCGGGTTCCCATTTACGCTTAAGAATTCCATCTTCCACCAGCAAGGAATTCCATTGTGCCCAATATGCCTTAAATGTTGCACTCTTGTCGGAAATATTATTCCAAGTTGGTCGCTCGTTCTTTTCTTTGTGTTCCAGGATTAGCGACATATCTTCATCCTGAAGTTGAGCTGCGCGTATAGCCTCATTCGTCCACCCATCTAGTACTTCTACTTGTACATTTCGCAGGTCGTACGCCTCTTCTTTCTACCACACTCTATTCGAGGGGGTGGGGTCGCTATCTTAGTTAAGAAAGGTCTTCACCATAAGGTCGTTTACAGCACGGAAGTACACAAATTCCAGGTGCTAGAGGCATGCATTATAGACATTCCGCTAAAAAGTCAAAGGCATCTATATATAGTCGCTGCTTACGCTCCTGAATCTGTTCAAGGTACCCAATTTATCAGTGAAATCGATACGCTTTTCCGAAGTCTCAAGTTCGATTTGGAAAACAATTACTTTTTAATGGCAGGTGATTTTAACGCAAAGCACAGCGCCTGGGGCAATCTGACCTCGAACACCAGAGGCAATGCCTTGTTTGATTGGTGGCAAACAAATGCGATCGAGCATAAACTAGAATTGTACGCTACAAGTACACCGTCTTATCCAAGAGGTAACTCCTTCCTGGATTTACTTATGACAGATGATCGAATTCAGTTACCAGATACCGAGGTAACTACTCGAAATTGTCTTCGCACAATTGAGTACGATAGTGATCATTACGGACTTGGAGCCGTAATACACGTGCCAAACGAGTACCATCTACTTGAGCAGTACGACCAGGTACACTCTTTCGATTTCCGAAAAGCACATTGGTCGCGTTTCGATCGTATAGTAAAAAGAGAAATACGCAACATTGGCATAGACCCACCGACTAATAGAAACCTTCGTAATGATGAAATCGATCATTATTTCCTAACTATGAACGATATTGTTACTAACACAATGAATCGTTCCATCCCCAAAGTAGCTCATATGGATGGCTATACCCACCGATACAGAAATGCAACTATCGATGCTTTGTATAGGCAAAAGAGCACACTGCTCTCAAAGCTGAAATTGTGCTATAGGCAGTTCAGTGACCCAAATAGCAATGAAATCAAAACAATCAAGTCCTTGATTAAAAATCTTCAAAAACTGATCCGGGATAATTACCGAGCAGTACTAAATGAGGAGTGGAGCAACAGAATTCGAGCTGTCCAAGCAAACGGACCGAACATGTTTTCACAAATCAAGAAAATATGTCGAAGAAAAGATCACAATGACATTCCCTGTCTCCGAATTCCACGGACTCCCGAGAATTGTCAGATAATGCTGAATGCAGGACTCACCTTAGAGCACATCAACTCCAATGATGAAGTAATAGTAGTCGAAGATCCGCAAAAGAAAGCGAATGCAATTGGAGCCTGTTTCGAAGCAGTGTACAGAGTTAACGAATCAGTTCATGCTAACACTGAAATTGAAAGCAATGCCCGTCAAAGACATTGCTCGCTGCGCAATCAACTTCACAACTGGCGATCCGAAAACCATAGTTTCATCACATTCGGCGAAAATAATAGGGCGGATTCTCCCGTCAGAAATGAAAATACAAATATGTTTGTGCGCAAGGATGAACTTAGAAACATACTTAGCTCAATAAAAAATAAGAAATCATCTGGAATAGATAGCATTCCAAATGTGGTTCTACGGCATTTGCCTCGCGAAGCAGTGAACATATACACTACTTTGTTTAACAACGCTCTAAACAATGCACACTATCCAACCCATTGGAAGACTGCAGTAGTCCACCCTATCCCCAAAAAGGGTAAGGAGAAGAGCAATCCAGCTAATCTGCGCTCGATCAGCCTGCTTCCCAACATCAGCAAGGTATTCGAAAAAATCATAAACAAAGCACTGATAGGTTGGTGTGATGAAAACAATATCATCCCCAACAAGCAGTTTGGCTTTCGAGCGCGACATGATACAGTTCATGCAGCGACGAAACTTGTTTCCGATATTCAGTGGAACAAGGCAAAGCAACAATGTACAGGCGCCTGCTTGGTTGACTTTGAAAAGGCTTTCGACACCGTATGGTTAGAAGGACTTGTCTATAAGTTAACAAACCTGGGTATGCCGCAATATCTGCTATACATTATTTATGATATGATAATGGACAAACATTTTGTGGTGAAATGCGGGGACATACTCTCCAACAAGACCTTCCAAATTAAAAATAGCTTACAGCAGGGAGCTGTGAATTCTCCCATTCTATTCAATATTTACACTAGTGATCTAGAGAGTTCTCTCGAAAACGCCATTGCGTACGCCGATGACATAGTGGTGTACAGAACAGGAGGAAAAATAGACGACATCAATAGGCACCTTCAAGATGACTTCAACAAAATAAAACAATTTTGCGACGACTGGAAATTAAAAATTAATTTCCAGAAAACCGAGACTATTCTTTTCAGAACGCCTCTATCCAGGGCCTCGAGGGATACAAAATACAACTGGAAACACTTCTCTATTGTAGGTAACAATAACCTTCCACTACAAGTGAAAACTGTAGTTAGATACCTTGGTATCTGGCTAGACCAGTATTTATATTTTGACAAGCACGTAGCAGCGTCCCTCTCCGCAGCTAAAAGCGCATATTCTATGACAAGAAGTCTATTCAGGAGTAGTCTTCTTGACCCCAGAGTCAAAATAATTTCGTACTCGGCATTCATCCGACCAGTTTTGATTTATGGCTGTCCAGTATGGTATAATATATCTCCACTTTATATGGAGAAGTTTCGTGTGTTCGAACGGCAGTGTTTGCGTTCCTGCCTCGGACTTTATAGAACACCAGAGTTGCAATACAAAAAATTCTATCCCAACAAAATCCTGTATAACAAATCAGGGTTAAATAGGATAGACAATTTCATAATTAAAATTATTCGTGGTCACACAGCAAGGGCAATGTGCAGTGACAATAATCTTATCTCGGGAGCATACTATCCCAATGATATGTATCTGGAGAATACGCTCCAGAATGGGTTTATTCCCCCAGAAGCGTTCCCTTTCTTGGATCAAAAAGGCCTTATCCAAGACGTGCATGGAGTCCCGATTATTTACCACGCTTTCCGTGGGGCCAGGGACAAACGAATTCTCCATGATAGTGATATCTCCAATGCCCCAGACCGCATGCGTTTTAGCACGGCGATCAGTGAAAGAGATAAATCAGCCAAAGATCGAACATCTCCCAAATGGTGGTGGCTTCTCAACGAGGAGAGGACTTCACTTCCTCAGATATAGTATGTCTCTCAAGAGCAACGCTCTCCTTCCTCTTGTCCCCCCTCCCCCTGTCCGCCTTTCACCATTACTTTTATTTTTATTTTATTTTTTATTTCTTATTTTATGTTTTATTCGTTTTGATGAATGAAATGAAAAATGAAAAAAAAAAATTGTAATAATAATGTATACATATAGATGTAAACGAGGAGTCCCTCTAATATATGACTTATTTCATATATATATATATATATATATATATATTTATATATATATATATATATATATATAACAAAAAAAAAGATGTACGCCGAAAGGCATATATAAAAATCAAGTTGTAATGTGTAATTTAGAGAGCTCGCATAGAGCCAGTAAGTTAATTTAAGGACTGTGATTGTAGAAAAGGGTTTAACATTTACCCCTAATATTATACATGTAAAAAGAATTAGGAAAATAAATGTGGTTTAAAAACTAAAAAAAAAAAAAACGCCTCTTCTTTCTCTTCCGCTTTATGACAATGTTTAAAATCTGGCTTACATCGTCTTCTTGATAGAGCATCAGCGTTATTATGCACCTTCCCTTGCTGAATTGAGCTTATCGTTGATACGGGTGCACATTCTGCGGTTAAATCTCCTTTTCTTATTGCGAACGGCTCTTCGGACGCATTTAGTACTCTGACAGGTACAATGTGCTTCTTCACCTCAGATTGTTGCGTTGATAGTCTCCTCTTATGACAAGCGCATGAACAACAATTCTCACTCGATGTTTCATTCATTCGTCGACGTTTCCTACAGTCAACAGAGATGTGGCCGACTCCGCCGCATGTCCAGCACTTCATAACAGGTCTCGGGGTTCTCCGTTGTACATGCCCGATTCTTTGGTAGGAACGTTCCTGGACGGACATTTTTCGGACTCTATATGTACTCCTGGTAGCCAGTTTAGCAGATTCATAAGCCAATGCGAACGCCAGTATTTCATTAGTCGTCTCCTTTCCTGCCAAACGAACAGCCTGTTGCAAGTCCCGATCTTGGAGTGCGTTTATAAATGCATCCATTGCTGCCTCGTTTAGAAATTCCTTAGTCATATTTGAATAAGACAAGTTTGCCAATCGCTCAATGTCTGCCTGCAACTGTTGAAGATTTTCTCCAGGTTTCTGCGTTCTGCTCTGCAGTTGCATGCGGTAGACCTCCTGCATGTGGTTGTCTCCATACCTAGCTTCAAGGCCGTCTCTTACCGCTTGGAAATCTGTTTGCTTCTCTGCTTGTATGGTTTGTAGCAATTCTGCAGCCGCCCAGCGGAGTGACAAGATTAGTGACGTTGATTTTTGCTCATCCGACCACTTATTATAATTGGCCGCGGCGTCAAACTGACGTATAAATACGGAGAAGGGTCCCGTTCCATCGAAGGTTGGCGGTTGCATCCTTGTATCTTTGTAGTGATGTTGATTGCCTGGCGATGTCTTATTTCTCTCAACACACTCAAGTCTCTTTTCGATTCGTGTTATTTCATCGGTGACTTTCTTGAATTCAGCTTCGTTTTTTAGATCTAGATTTTCTACTTCGTTTCGAATTTCGACCTTAAAGTGTTGAAAATTACATTTCATCCATTGTTTTTGGGCATCCAACTTTGCATTGACATCTGTAGCTTGCGCGTCCAATTTTGAATTTACGGTGTCGAATTTTGCATTAACAGCTGTAGCTTGTGCGTCCAATTTTGCCATCATAATCCTGAACATCTCCGAAATGTCCAACGGTTGCGAACTCTTCTCCGAATGTCGATCTGCCATCGTCACAATACACTTCCACAGACTTATTTATTTCACCAATAATTAATCCCACTTCTGACACCAATTGTAGCGAGCTTAGGGTTCGCTGGATTAATTATTTTTGAATAAATAAGAGCCGTTAAATTGATTTTTGAATTAATATAACACTTTATTAGTCCGTTAATCACAACCGTCACTTTTACCGTACACAACGATTTCTGGACTTATCGCTTATTTCACTTTCTACTTCTTACTCATAACTTATTCTTCCGCTCTGCGTGCGACGTATTTATACCGTTTTTCCTCATTCTGATTTGGTGTATCGTTGCCGTCCGTTCCATAGTCTTGAATGTTCTATTCCAGTTTTCCAGTACTTCCTAAAATAATCTAGTACTTTGTTTCGGACTTTCTCGAAGATTCCAGTACTGATTGTCATATGCGTCACAATATATATATATTGTAGCGAGCTTAGGGTTCGCTGGATTAATTATGTTAAAATAAATAAGAGCCGTTAAATCGATTTTGAATTTATCTAACACTTTATTAGTCCGTAATACAACCGTTACTTATACCATACACTTAACGATTTCTTTATTATCGCTTCCGTGCTTATCGCGTCTTTTACTGCTTACTTCTCACTCGAGACTTATCGCTTGCTTCACTGTCTTACTTATAACTCTAACTTATTCTTCCGTTCTGCGTGCGACGTATTTATACCGTTTTTCCTCATTCTGATTTGCTGTATCGTTTCCGTCCGTTCCATAGTCTTGAATGTTCTATTCCAGTTTTCCAGTACTTCCTAAAATAATCTAATACTTTGTTTCGGACTTTCTCGAAGATTCCAGTACTGATTGTCATATGCGTCACAATATATATAAATATAAAATAAGTTATATATAAATAAACACATGTTAAATATTGTAAACATGTTGTGATATCGACACTCTCGACTTTGTCTTAAGATGATACATGAAGAAAAAGTATACTCCAAAAACCAACCCCTGTTTTATGTTTAAAGATCCCATCCCTTGATCCATTTTTTTCTAAAAAAAATAGCCCATCAGTCGTCTTGTCGTCAAACTCGCCCTACGGACGAGCTTCAAGAATTTGCCAGATACCATCACCGACCAGGAGCGGTGATAAGATCCCTTAAAACTCTTCACGAATTTCCTGTATATTTTTACCCTATTCGCATATGGGATTAGACCACCCTCAAACTTAAAAAAAAAACACTTGTTGTTTCTTTTTTTTTTTGGAATATTGAATTATCAAACATCGTTTAAGAAACTTATGGCACGAATATCTCAAATATTGATAAAGTTCAGCACCTTAGACTACCCACAACGAGTGTGCAGAGAATGTTTGCTGTATATCAATCGCGAACATCAGAGAGCTGGAGGGGAAATGATTCGGAAATTGAAAAGAGCTGTGCTGAAACAATTCGGAGACATTGCTGTCGCCGTTGAAGGAGTTGTCAGGAATTGCTATTAACAAGCAATACTATAAAAATAATAAAGCCGGATTTATAACGCTTTAAATCTACTTTTAAAACTATATTTTGACAAATTGGTGGAACGAATACTTCAAATACGGTATAACTGGTTTAATTCAAATTTAAAACATATCTCTGTAATAACAAATACATAATATAATATCCGGACTTATTTTTAATATTTCATGAATTTCTAAAATTATTTTTAGACGAGGAAATTAAAAAAATTCAATACTTAAAAAAAAAATTCATTCGTTGAATAATTTCTTACCATAACAAAAACAGTAATATAAACCCTGTAGTGGAATGTAATCCGTAATAAAAACTGCGGTTGACATATTGCGTGCCTGGCTTAATTGACGCGACGTCAAGGTTTCCAGTTGGATCAACCTTCTCTTTCTTCCAATTAAAAACCAGCTGCGATATTGTATTCGCTTTCTTGGTCTTGTTTAAAACGTCGTTCGCCATTAATTTTGTAATCGTTGGAACATTTGCGTGATTGATGTAAGTATAATTTTACTAAATACTTACTTATAAAAGATTCGAAATATGAAATACGACGTCTTAGACCGGCTCTTATATTTTAGTAACCAGCCATTGTTACTGAGTAATTTGATACAAATCAAAGTGCACTCAACAATTATGTCTGATGACGATTCATTTGTAATCTTGGGGACTTCCCCAACTCCATCAATGGTATCATTACAACCAGAGGAATTGTCCCCTCAAAAAGCTAACAAAACCGAATTGATTAAGGAGAAAACTATTGTTGAGAGTCAAATGACCAATTCATCTAACTCGATGTTCAGCCAGTTGAGTGTGTCCAGCACCAGAATCGGCTCACCTATTGTGAGTGTGAATGGCGAAAATAATTCTATGAAAGCATTACTGGCGGATGGCATGGAGAACACCTCGACGCCAACACCACAGCCCTCTGTATCGACATCAACACCGGAGCCGTTTATATCGACGTCAAATGAAGATGCGGACGCACTCGCAGATAATTCCAACCAGAAATTGAACGCAGAAAACTCAGAAGAATTGGGATCGCTCGCAGCAAGCTTTATTCTTGGTGAAGTAGATCCAGATGTTCTCAAGAATAGTATCTACACTCAATTCCCGAGCTTATGTTCTATGAACGACTCTTCAGACGAAGCACTTAAACTGCAGACCCTTATGTCCGAATATCTTGAGTTAAAAAGTAGGTTGAAGGATTGCGTGTAATTCCTGTTTAGCAATTGGTAGTTTTGTTATCGTTTCAGAAACTGTCATAAGTACGAACAACACAATGAAGCAACTGTACTACCACATGCGCAAGGCTAAGGAAACAGAGGAAGAAAGGAAGATGGCCATAGCAAAGGTAAGTCTTCTGATAGACATGTCTTGTCCACATAAGATGCTTCAGTCACACCCTCCTGCTTACAGACTCGGTCTTCTGACCGCATTTGCCTATTCTTCTGTTTATCATTATATTATTATGACGTTTATACTAATGTTGATGAAATACGTCGGTTATCTCATTTGATATGCAATCCCACGGTATTTGATAACTATTAATCGCACCGAACTTTTGATAACCATATGTGACCTGATGAACAGTATTTTACGATAATAATTATTAAGATCAGGGCTCCTCGATAGTATAGTGGTTAGTATACCCGCCTGTCACCCGGGAGATCGGGGTTCGATTCCCCGTCGGGGAGCCCCTGGCGCAAGACTAACGACCTTTCCCAGACAAAATAAATCATTATGGAAAATTTAACAAGCCTCAGGACTTGCTAAATAAGGCCAAGGTCGGTTCCCGGTTGTAGTGCCGATGATGATGATGAATTACTAAGATCTGGGAAATTATGTTGGTAATAAGTTGAAAAGTTGTCAAAAATGCGTTGAAGATGCTGGAGTCGAAATTCGTTGCAATATTTTAATGTGGTTCATAGAAATGTATAGAACCGAATATTTCATAACAAAAGCTATCGTTACTGAATACTATAAAGATGAGGGGGTACCTAAGGGTAAATAAGGCCAAGACCGGATCCCGGTTGTAGTGCCGATGATGATGATGATAGACCATAGTAGACTTTATTGGATTTAATCAGCCGTTCGCGTATTTCTTCTTCCATATTGTTATCGGCTGATACTATTGACCCAAGGTAGTTAAAGGATTGCACTACTTCAAATTCGTGCTCCACTACCCTGATAGTTTGACCAACGTTAGGTCTTCTCTTCGCAGAAGTTGCCACCATGTACTTAGTTTTTCCCTCATTAATGTGCAGTCCCAGTTTTTGTGTCGCCTGCTCGATCTAGGTGAAAGATTCCTGTACAGCCGATTCGGTTCTACCGATGATGTCGATGTCATCTGCGTGGGCGAGTATCTGGCTGGACTTGGTGACAATAGTCCCTCTTGTTGTAACGCCAGAGTCACGGATTGCTTTCTCCAACGCCAGGTTGAAGAGGAGGCAGGCCAGACCGTCCCCTTGTCGAAGTCCATTATAGATGTTTATCGGTTTGGACAGCAATCCCCCTATTTTTACTTGACTAGTTACGTTGGTCATGGTCAACCTACAAAATCGTATCAATTTGTTTGGAATGCCAAACTCTCTCATGGCATTATATAATTCTACCCTGGCTATGCTGTCGTAGGCGGCCTTACAGTCTATAAATAGATGACGTAATGGGATATTAAATTCCTGACATTTTTCCATCGCCAGCCCAAGGGCGAATATCTGATCAATCGCTGATTTGCCTAGGATGAAGCCACACTGCTATTGCCCAATGATGGCTTTAGCGTATGGGGCTATCCGATCTTGTAGGATAGAGGAGAGTATCTTATAGGCGGTACTCAGCAATGTTATACCCCTATAGTGATATCTCCCTTCTTATGTATGGGGCAAATTATTCCACGACGCCAATCTTCCGGCATCTCCTCTTGCTCCCATACGTGTGTGGCGGTTCTACGAACCACACAACCCACTGTATGTTGAGATATCATCGTTCCACCAAAGGAGCATACTCACCTATATCCATTACACGTGCCCACAGACACGTTTCCCAAAAGTCCTTACTTCCGCCTGAAATAAAAGGCAGCATCCAAATACCCTAACATTGAATTCAAACGAAAAAACCAATCGAACTTAACGTTCAAAATTCCCTAATATTGAATTCAACGCATCCGTTCGATTCACCCATTAAACGCATTTTTCTAAAAACAAACAGAATAATCTCCTCATGTAGCTAATAGCAATTAGCACTCTAAATTCCTCGCAAGATCCTAAACCGACAAACGCACGTGCGCAAACAAGGGCCTAACGATTCGCCCGCCGACCAACAATTCTTGCAATCATAAACATCGTAACGCCTATCCCACGCTAGATGTTTATGACTGGGAAATGCGATCTACGAACCAAATCCCACGGTTCCTTTGTTATCTGAAGCACACAAAAACTCTGTTGTCGTAAGCCAGGTGGGTAACGCAAACAAAGCCCATGATAGGATCAAGAAAGATGTGGCGGCACGCTTGATCCTTCGAAACAAGATTCCGATAAGAAGTTGGAATGGAAAATCAAAATGGAAATTTTCTCTTGAAGATAAGAGACAGATAGGATGGATAGGAAAATTAAGATAGGGCAGTCGTCATAGGGGAAATTAATTAGAACAGTCTACTTCGAGCAACAGACAGTTACAGAGAACCCAATAAGGAGGTCGGTCCGCGCTGCGATATCGCGAAAATAAAAAAAAAGAAATAACGTCGAATGTGTGGTTCAAGATAGTTTCAAAACGGTGCAACCTAAGATAAGCGAAAAATCAAAAGGGTGTCCTAAACGTAAGTGGAGACCGAACTCTAAAACAAAATTGAAATTCAAAAAAAAAAAGTTTCGTGTTTCAATTTTGTGCTGTGTGCGCTCCGTTGGTGTATTCTTTTCTCTGCGGTAAACACTGTTTTTTTTATTTAATTTAATTAAGAGATCCATCGATCTTAACTTGAAAAAGTGTTGTGTGGTGTGCGTGAAAATAAATGAATTGCGTCGACATTGTCTGTCGCCGGATAATGATTGTCGGTTGTATACAAAGAAGACATATTTGTTCAGGACTCTTCGAGTTTATAATTGAATTCAAATTACAGCAAAGCATATGGCCGAATCAATACAGGAAAGTATGATGAAACCATAGACGCCGATACGAAAGCTATTCAATTAGAACCTGACAACAACAATGGGAATCGGATGCAAGTTTTACATCACCAAGCGTTGATAATAAACAAAGTGATGGAGCACTTCATAAGATTGGAACTCTGGCAGATGTGCTTCTGAAAAACGAAGACACCGTGGTCAAGTGGAATATGCTTACCACACATATATTTCTTGAGTTCAATCGGACTGGACATATCCGAGCCCGTACTGATTAGGTGGTTCATCACTCTTGTGAGAATAAACTAATGTCTGCTTTATTTTAATAATTTTTCTAGTGCAATCGACGGTGAATGGAATAATTTAATAGATATTTCATATTTTTACCAACATTATAAACTTCCAATATAAATAAAACGACATTTTTTTCGTTTCATTCGAGTGGAACGCGTATGACTACGTTCAAAGGTTCATCGATGACATAGAGGGATTCACGATCCAAAAGACGACTACGTCCAAGAAGTCATCGATGATATAGATGGATTTACGATCCAACTTATATTTTAACTTTAACATACAAGTCGAACAAGTCATCATCAATAAACGAAAAGCTAGTAATTCTTCCAAATACAAATTACAGTCCACAAATTACGATTATTTAGCAAATATAAATTACAGTCCACTTTCAAGATCCAAGGTTGTTTCATTTGGCTTAATTTTACAGAATTCACTGCAGGTACATCAAGAAATATTCGATCAATTCCAGGGTTTGGATTGAGGACATCATTCGGCTCGTCTTTTAATGAAGTTGCAGGTACTTGGAAAGACCCACGCTACCACTTAAATACGCCCCGCGTACATTAAAAGAACTTCAAGAAGAGGACGATGGCCCATCGCGCAAAAAAGTCAAGAGGACAATTCAATCAAATCTAAGGGGTCAGTACCAAGAAAAGTTTTGTCAACAAGGGCACATCCGGTCCTATACTTGCAATGTCAACCCAAAAATCGAATTGGAGATGAATAATTCCAAGAACTCTGAGAATTGCGATTTCACCGGATCATACGCATCCGTTCCTGGGCTTCTCGAAACCTGGGCGCATCGTTTACACATCCAGGATTTGTCGCTTCTCGTCACCCAGGCACATCGTTGTTAAGTGTCTGGGGTTCTTCGGTTTCGCCGCCTGGACGAAAAGCTCTGGGGGCACCCTCTTAACACCGCCCATTGCACGTAGCTGCCACAGGGGCACCACTCCAACGGAGTCGGTGTCTAAGATAAGCGTTCGGTTGTAAGATTAAGGGACAAAGAAAACGAGGAACAAGGAAAGATGCCGGCACCCCTTGGAAAGCATGTCCACCGAAAACTGTGCGGATTTGGAGTTCACCGCTTCTTGTCACCTGGATATCGTTCGAGCATACTGAATTTGTCGCTTCTCGCCACCTAGGCACATCGCTGTTAAGTGTCTGGGGTTTTTCGCTTTCGCCGCCTGGACGAAATGCTCTGGGGGCATCCTATCAACATCGCCCATTGCACGTAGCTGCCACGGGGGCACCACTCCAACGGAGTCAGTGTCTAAGATAGGCTTTCGGTGCCAAGATAAGGGAATACAGAAGGAGAAGAACAGGAGAGATGCCGGCACCCTTCAGGAAATCCGACCAACGGAGGGCGAACGGTGTACACAAGGTCCAGCCACCAGTCAACGAAGAAAAGCGCCTAGCATTGGGACTATTTTATCCTGCGACACAATTAAACGCAGGCTTCCATTGATCAGCAGAGTAATCTTCTAAATAGCAACTTGGATGCGCAACCTCTCTGGCTCAATCAAGTGCCAGTTCTAATTCAACAAAATAGGCCGCAAGGACTCAACCACAACATTCCAAAAAGAAAGCCACCATGTCCAGCACCATCATTCAACCAGTTCATCAAATACGACCAAAGGTAACGCTGCCGACAGAGGGTTCAGTTCCCATCAAGAAACTCGCCCAACGCCGAGCATTGGTTTAGCGGCGTAGATGGGACATATCCCCAACTGCAACAGCATCAGCCAGAGCAATCAAATTGGATTCGAGTCGCAGATGATTCTATGCGGTTGGCGGGATACCTAACATTTCTGGCAGCGGCACAGGCTGGACATACTGAGAAGATGGTGGAATTACAACCCATCACCTTCAACATATTGACGACCACAAATCACATCGTTTCCGCAGCTGATGCGGCAAAGGTCGCCTTTCAGGCACGTCTCCACAATATGTCGGAGACTATCAACTATGCTGTTCCAAAAAGAAATCATATGCGGTCACAGCACCCACAACAACAATTGCAGCAGCAGCATAGACCTTATGATGACAATTCGTATGAGGATGATGGTGGTTCCTAGACAATGACTGCACATTATGACCGCCGTCCAGATTCAGCAAATAAGAGTTACGCTCAGCGACTTCAACGTCGGATATGTGAATCGGCTGACGGTAACTACAGTTCAAATGCCAGAGTATCCAACAATACCGGAAAATCAATTCCACGAATTACCATCAAGGGAACAATACAATCCCTTCTGATATGATGGTAGGTTCAGCGAAGTCTGGCAAATCAAGCAGTATATCGTCTTCTTCAAGTCCTCAAGGCCAACAAGATTATTTCTATGGTGGCCATTATAAGAATTACTGAAGCCATCATCATCAAACAATCACTCAACCAGTGGATCAAATACTCCGCCAGGTAATGTGGCCAACGACAATCTCAGCTCCCATCAAGAAATTCGCCCAACACCGAGCATTGGTTAAGCGGCGTAGATGGGACAAATCCCCAACTGCAACAGCATCAGGCACAGCAATCACCTTGGATTCAAGACGCAGATGATCATATGCAGTTGGCGGCAACTCTAATACTTCTAATATCGGCACAGGCTGGCCATATTCAGAAGATGATAGAAAACCAACATTGCACGGCCGACTTTAACGCAACTAATCGGTGTTTGGACTGAATTGACAGCTCCATCTAGTGCACCTAGATTTCAACTAAATCTAAATGGCCACATTTCCAACCAGGGACAAACACAAACAATTCAACATATTGGCGACCACGGCGCTTAATTACCATTCATGGATCCACGATCCAACATAGGACTACGTCCAACTATATAAACTACACTTACGGATTCACGATCCAACAGGGGACTACGTCCAAGATATTTTTATTCATTTAAACGGATTTACGATCCGACTTGGGACTACGTCCAACTTATTGCAATTTTACATACGGATTTACGATCCAACATAGGACTACGTCCAACTTATTGAAATTTTACATACGGATTCCCGATCCAAAGAGAGGACTACGTCCAAGAAGGTCATCGATGACACAGAGGGATTCACGATCCAAAGGAGGACTACGTCCAAGAAGATCATCGATGACACCAGGGATTTACGATCCAACCAACATTCAACATTAAACACATAAGTCAAACAACAAACTATGAATAACGTAAGTGCTTATTCACATCTTTGCCGCCGCTAATGCGGCAAATATCGCCTCTCAGGCAACCCCTCCACAACATGTCGGAGACTATAAACAATAAACAACGACGGCCTTATCACAAGCTATAACGTCAGCAATCAATGGCCAACTGGACCTTCGGTCATACACACACACACACACACACACACACACACACACACACACACACACACACACACACACACACACACACACACACACACACACACACACACACACACACACACACACACACACACTAACACTGATAATTGACTAGAAATTGAAACAATAACTAAGTATATTTTATAACAAATTAATTCAATTAATAGATAGTTCTAGTCAACATAATTAATTATTGCCACCCTACCGTTTTACCGTACCGGTGTATGAGCAATGCGAGCATTAAGGGCTCTGAGCTCAACCAAATACCAACCGCCACTTCCCACGGCGCTGACACCAGGTGGTGACGCCAACTAAGGAGGTCTACTACTGGGTCCATCGTCTCGGCCCGGGAAGATGTTGCAGTTCCGCAACATATATCACATGATACCATTCCGAAAAAACATACCACACGGAACGCCACCTATTGCTGAATAGACAAAAGCAAAATTGACTATTCGTGTGACGTTTCCATGTTACTGTTTACAGTGCTTGTTTTACTACTGTACGGTGCTCACACTGTTTTTTACCTTTTTGTATACGGTGCTTTCAGCACTTGTTGTTTTGATAACGTTTTGGGAGATGACGGTTGGTGCTGGACAGTTTTTAACTACGAGAGACTCTAATCATTTACTCAACGTGTTTTAAATCGTTTTTAATGTGACATTAAAATTCGTAATAAAGTTAAATTAATGTAAAGTGTTAAAAAATGTTGTTCTGAACTATTTGCTATTACTGGGCTATAACGCCACAAAATTTGCTGGGCAATAACGCCACAAGATTTGCTGGGCAACAACGCCACAAGATTTGCTGGGCAACAACGCCACAAGGATTTTGCTGTCACGTCGAGGAACCTATCTCGACGCTGAACACCCTCCTTGTTTGATCATCTCAGCTGGTATGCCATCAGCCCCGGGGGCTTTATTTGATTTGAGCTGTCTTATGGCTTTTAATGTTTCCCCAATGCTTGGTGGTGGCAGCATTTGGTCTTGATTTTGCATTGGTGGTTCATCCAATTCTTCTGTGAGCTGACCATTTAGCAATTCATTGAAGTGCACTTCCCATCGCTCCAGAATGCCTTCGGGATCGGTGATCAAATTACCCTCTTTATCTTAGCAGCAAGTGCAGCGTGGTGTGTACCGCGTCATACTGCGGATTATTTGGTAGAACTTCCGCGCCTGGTGCGGACCTCGCTCTCCAATTTTCTCTATTTCACAGACTAGCTTTTTTCCCAGGCACTTTTCTTTTGTCTGTGAAGCCTTTTTTCAGATTTTCTGAGCTCTTTGTATATCTCCTCGCGTACCCGCGCCCTATGAGACTGCTGCATACCCGGTATGCAGGATTCGTACATTCAGTCGCTAGTTTGCACTCATCATCAAACCAGTGTATCATTATATTTGTTAGTTGGGTCATAATACGTTGTTACTCATATAAATGTATCCAGTTGCAACTTCATATTCCTGTGGATCATGGGAAGTAGGACTCATGCAGCCGATGTTTTATATATATATATAGTATTGCTTTGCCTAGCTAATTAAGGTCGGCCTGTAGGCTGGGTCGCCTGATAAACTTTTGCGAAGGTTGAGTTAAGATTTACAGGGTATCAAGTTTTGTATACGTACCTTGGTAGTACCCTAGGTACTTACTCTGCCACACTTTTAGTCGCAAGAAAAGAAAAACAACTTCTGCTCGTTATAACTTTTATTTCTTCCTTGGTACAGCTTCCATCCAGGGTCAGCCAATTTACTACAGTTACAAGGTCCAGGACGTGGGTTCCTCCTTCCCTCTCCCCTTTCCCCTTCCAAACCCCTCTCGTCGTTTAGTCTTAATTCTTAGAGGAAGAAATGGACATGCTTCTTCCTAACCATTAAACTGGCGAAAACACACGCCGCAACTTATACGATACTAACAGACGTTCACCGGCCATTTACTCAGATGATGGATTTAGAATCACAACACAAGAATTGGAAGAACTCTTAACAAATTTTTACTTTTTATCGACAACGAAAAAGAAGACGAACGAAGAGCTCTTTTTCTTTTTTGTTTCTTTGTTCTTCTAACCGCACACACAATTCAAAATTTTTACCGTCTCCTAACGTCAACAACGGTCTACTCTCAACCACCGTTCGCACCCCTTTCTCACTCAGCCCTCTCTCAGCATCTTCGCTTTTCGAACAAATTCATATTGGACGATGGTCGACTTCGAAACTAGCCAAAGCCACCACCGCCGAAGGAACTGGGTTTACACGCCCGCCGCATCCAATCCAAAACACGTCTCAGCCGTATCCGACTGGCTTTCAAAACAAGCTTGGTATTGTGTGTTTGTTATTCACACTTCAATCAATTAATATTGTTTATTCGTTATGCAGCCGAGTGTGTGTTCTGCCAAAACAAGGGCGACGGACGAGTTGCCCACCAGTCGCTCCGATCTCTACGACTACTACCTAAGATGGAGTTGGCAGTATTAATGACTGTATTCTTAAGGCGTGTCCATTTCTCTTCTACGTCCGGCATTCTGGCCCCAGTATAATATTTTGGGTGCACCACCATGCTTCCGGTTCCCCGGGAAGAGTGGGCTACCGTTGTTGTCCTTAATACCGCACGATTATATTGATTCACTAGCGACGTGTGTCTTTACATACGCGAAAAAAAAACACTTGTTAGCTGGGGAGGAAACGATCAAATCGCGATTCGAAAAGCACTGTAGCGACAAAAGAACTTTTTGTTGAGCCGTAAATGAAAAGACAGACTGATACTATTTAAAAAAAATTTTTTTTTTATCATGTATAAGTTTGGAGGAGGTTTTCTCATTATGCGCGCGACTCACTAACTCTTTTGCTCGACTCCCGATTCTTGATTCAGACTCTGTCTGTATCTTTTATTTTCACTTTTTCGAAATCCGGACGGATCGTCACTTATCACCGATCCTTTTTGGGGTTTTGTTTGTGTTATCCATCTGGCTAATGCAAACAAGAGTTTGCGTTCACTTCAGATGGGTAACACAAGATCCGTGGGAAATCGGTGTGAAATTAGGATCTGGGAATCTCTGTCTATTAGCAAGTCATAAAACATCTAGGATGTGGAGATATGTGTTATGGTGTATAGATTGCCTGTATTGTGTGTCGGCGGACCAAATAGACATGTTTTTGTTTAGACACGTGTTTGGTTGTACATACAATGTATGTGAAAAATGTGCAATGTGGTGTTCGGATTTTTGGAATTGAATTCAATGTTCGACAATTGAACGTTTGGTTCAATTTGCTTGACATTGAATTCAATGTTAATTTGAGGATATGAATGGAATTTTTGTAGGTGGGTAAATGTGTTTGTGGGAGAGAAATGGTACGGCTTCTTGGACCACTACATCAGGACTTACTCTCCCTCCATCGAGCTCTTCGAGGGCGAGTCTTAACGAATGACCAAAAGGTGTTACTGGTGTTCCCATTGCGTAAGGCAGCCGTGTTGATCCGAACCTGATCCGCGGATGCAATACGTCTCCGTAAAGCAATCCGCGGTTGGAAAACTATACCAACAAGATAGTGATCCGAGTGGCATTGTGGATATCTTTACGCGAAAACCTGGTACTCGCAACGACCACGGTTTTTGATGCTGCCAGTTCGATGACTCGTAGTCCATTGTCATTAGTGTTCGTATGCAAACTATGGAAACCTGCGTAGTGCCTGAAAACCGGCTCTCGACCTATTTTCACATTCAAATCACCAAGAACGATTTTCACATCGTATCTTGGGCAGGCATTGAGGGCCCGTTCAACGTTCTCGTAGTATTCTTCTTTTTCGTCGTCAAGGGACTCCTCTGTAGGCTTATGTTCTTCAACTTGCCTCGCACGCGTAGAGTGCATACCCTTTCGTATATTGCATTAATGCCGATTATGGCAGGCTTCAGTTTTTGGCTGACTAGAAAGCCTACCCCGAGCACATGGTGTTTTGCATGACAGTGGTAATAAATGTCATACACGTTTCTTTGAATAACATCACTCCCCGTCCATCTCATTTCTTGTAATGCTGTTATGTCAGCCCTATATTCGGACAGGACATCGGCTATCTGCTGTGCAGCTCCGGCTCTGTATAGTGAGCGGGCGTTCCATGAGAAAATTCTTAAATAGTTTATCCATTTCCGTTTCCGTAGTCGTCGTCGTGTATCCGGTCCATATCCGAGGCTTGTTAAATTTGCCATAATAATTCGTTTTTACGGGCAAGGTTATTAGCCTTGCTCCAACCGTTCTCAGGATGTTGCTGCAAGCATTGGTTCACTACTTGGCGAATGCCAAAGTAGTTATCCAGGGGTGTCACTTGGAGACCCCATGTCAAATTGGATTGAACAGGGACAAGGATCGTCCTGGCGTTCGTCGGGTTGAAAGCAATCAGAGACTTTGGTCTGTATGCTCTCTCCCATCCCTCCGAGTTCTTGTCATAGCATATACATTTTTAGCTGTAGTAAGAGCTGCTATTATGTGCTTATCAAAGTCAAGATTTTTACTTGTAGGGAAGATCATAACTTTTTTTTATATTTTTTTATTTATTTTTTTTTATTATTAGACTTCTCTCGGCAGAGGAGAACCTATAGCGCCGAGTGGGCGCCCCGAGTTGCTACCTAATAAATGTTGCAGTTCTTTTTGAACAGTTGCAGGTTGTAGCGCTCCGGGAACACTCGCGTGGGAAGGGAGTTTCACAGCTTCCCCGCTCTGTAACGGAACGAGTTCTGGTGCAGGGATGCTCGCACCGTCGGGAGATGAACCACAAACGGGTGCGATCCACCGGATTGTCTTGTGGAACGCATATAAGCCGAATTGCGTGGAACAATACCACGTATCTCCGAAGAACAGTACCCGTGATAATATCTGTAAAACAGACAGAGGTCAGCTACGCGCCTTCGATGTGATAGCAACTGTAGTCCCGACATCAGCGCCGAGTCCCCGATCAGGCGGATCGCTCGTCTCTTTATGCTCTCAAGTAGGTCGAGGGATGTTTAGGAGCCGAGCTCCAAATATGAAAGCAATATTCGAGCGCGGGTCTAATTTGGGATTTATGTAGGAGAAGAAATTGGGCCGGAGTAAAATATTTCTTGGCTCTAAAAAGATAGCTCAGTTTTCCTGTGGCCGACCTGGCGATGCTCGACACGTGTCTATGCCATGATACATTCCCACAGACCGTGACGCCGAGCATTTTTTAAGCTTTCCCCAGCCTTGAGGGCCCGGCCATTCATCATCAGCTGTGGAACCGATGATCAACTTTTCTTTGTGAATGTTGTATATTGTGTCTTCGCTGCATTGAAGTCGACGAGATTGGCCCTTCCCCACTGCAGGACCATATCTAGATCCTGATTCAGAGAGTCAATCTGTCTACATCTCAGCTGAAGCGACGCATATGCACCAATCGCCCGAACACTCGAAAGGGAGGAAACAAGCGTACTATCATCCGCAAAACAGAACACTTTGTTATCCGTCGTCTCCAACAAATCATTTATGTGAAGCAAAAACAAGGTTGGAGCCAAAATAGAACCTTGGGGCACTCCCGAATTAACAGGGTACAGATCCGAACACTCGCCGTCCACAACAATCCGGATCGATCGATTCTCAAGGAAGCTCCTCGTCCAGTCGCAAAGCTGTTGGGAACGTCCATATGAACGAAGTTTGCTCAGTAATGCTCCGTGGCATACGCGGTCAAAAACCTTGAAGATATCCAATGCGACCGCCCTTGACTCACCATGCCATTCAATCGCAGATGTCCATATATCGGTTATAAGTGTCAAAAGGTCTCTCGTGGACCGCTTTCTACGGAATCCGTATTGACGGTCATTCAGAAGTCCGTTGCACTCCAAATACTTAATTAACTCAGTATTGATGATTTTTTCCATCACCTTAGATAAAATAGACAGTAATGCTATCGGATGGTAATTTTGTGGAAGACACTCTTTTCCCGTCTTTGGGATCGGCTGAACTCGAGCGATTTTCCAGCAGGCAGGAAAGGTCCTTCATGCATAAGATAAGCGGAAGAGTCTGCCCAGAACCGGCGATAGTTCTGGAGCACAGTTCTTCAGGACTATTGCTGGTATTCCGTCCGGGCCGGTTGCCTTCCTACAATCCAGTTCACGTAGAATGCGTTGAATAGTGCGCGGACGAAATCTCACATCCCGTATGGAAGACCGTACCGGCGCGATCACAGGTGGCTCCAAAAGACCGGGGTCGAGGTTTGAATTTGCGGAAAATAAATTCGCGAACACATTAGCTTTATCCTTTGAATTCGTGAATAACGTCCCGCTGTCTGACACCAACGGAGGGAAGGAGGAGTATGCGAAGTTACCGCTGATGGCTTTAGCCATAGACCAGAAGGAGCGCGACCCAGTTGGGCACCGAAGGAGCTTATTGATCACCCTGTCGTGAGCTTTCTTCGCGGTATCAATCGCCTGGTTGCACGCGTTTCTGATTCTAACAAAATTTGTTCTGTTAACATCGGCGGGATTGGAGCGCCATTGCTTAAAAGCTCTATTTTTTACCGCTGTAATCTGCTCGCTTTGTTTATCAAACCAAGGTTTATCAGACGAACTTCGTTTGATGGAAAGTGGAATATACATCTTCATCCCCAGAAGAATAATCTCTGATACCGACTCCACGCAAGCGTTAACATCGGAGTCTCCGAAGCACACCTCCGACCATGGAAAGGATGCGAAGAAATTTCGCAAATCGTCTCAGTTAGCAGCCCTTTGGCGGATTTTAAATTATTTAACTTTGGCGGTATTTTGTTTTGTTTGTCCTAGTGTTTCGCCGAACACTGTTTGTAAGAAGGTGGGAATCACACGGAGCGAACAGCACAATGAAACACGAAGATCGTTTTGCAATTAATTTTTTTTATTTTTTTTGATAACACATTTATTTCCTTAATCTTTTTTATTTCTTTAATCCTTTTTATTTCTTTAATGTCCCGTACAATATTTTATTAAAAAGGGCAGCGAAACACACGCACGACGCACACGTTCGACTCACTTTCTCTTTTTAAATTTTATTAAACTAAGTCGCGGTTACTATGGTGACAGAATCTCGACTCCCGTTCGACCTCTTCAAACTTCTCGTCCCGGTGACGATCAAAATCTCTCTTCGTTGCTCGAAATATACCACCCGATATGGCTATCGAAATCAGACTGTCTGTCTGCCCACACAGATAACCAGATTCCAAACTGGTATCTGTATCTACACGGAAAAAATTTCCCTAATTGCTCTGCTAACAGAACTTCCGAATTTCTGTTAGCAGCATGTTATCACCTCCCAGGGGTGATTTTTCATTCCTGAAAGAAGAAACTCGCTCATCATCGAACATCATTATCACCATCCGTGGTGGTGGTCGAAATTCAGTTCGACGGTTGTCGATTGTATGCCGCCTTATTTACATAACACATCTGGCGCGAAGGCCGAAAGATATCCTGCAATTTGCATGGATGCATGGTTCATGGGTTTTGTTTGACTTTTGTCAATACACCCGAAATCCATTAGATCTTTCTAATGGGTGTGAAATACAAACAGACACCGTGGGATAGGAGTAGTTTCCTTGTATGTTTTCAACCTCATACAATTTGAATTATCTCGTTGAGATAATTACGGTTACCGTTTCTTTATGTTTGCCGCTAGACTTGGTGGTCTTTATGGCAGCTGCCCGCACGTGCATCGTTGGTCGGCTACTTTGCATTGCATAGACGTTTGAAATTGCCGATTCAATGGAATGTTCCTGGGCGCAGGCGGATTGAATGTTTCTTTTTTGTTTCAGGTATGATGACTTACGAATGTTGAGCTTGGTATTAAAAGCTTTGGGGACGTTCAGTTCCTTGCTTTTTGGTGTCGGTCTCAACGTTGGCTGCGAGTTGCAGGCCCTGTGGTGGGACTTTGGGGCACGCGTCTGTGGGCGCGTGCAACGCTCTCAGGTAAGTAAGTTCCTTGAAGGTTTGGAACCTTACCTGGGCGGAATTGTGCGTTCGTAGGACGCTACATCACTCCCCCCCTAGTGACGTAGTCACGATATGAAGTAGTTAGTTGCTTGGGGGTGTAGTTGAGTTTTATGGGCGTGCTCCCTTCCGTATTGGGCGGTGTTTGGGTGGTAGAGGAGCGAAAGTTATCGCGTTCGTCGTTCTTTTTCGCGTGTCAGAAGTTGGGGTTTCAGGTTGCCGTACATTGAGAATCATCGCAGCGTCTTCTTGTGCGCGCAGATCTCGGGCGCGCTGCCGCGTTATCGGTCCGTGTAGGATGTCCGATGCCCCGCGCGCGACCATTTCGGGAGGGTTTGGTTGATTCTCGACTCTTGCCGTGCCTGGCGTTTCGTGGGAGTCTGCTGGGTGGCGTACGGGACAGGTTTCGGCTGCCGCCGCTGGTTGTTGATGCACTTCTCCCAGTACGGTATCTGGTGGTAGTTCCAGGTGGCACGGTTTCAGTCTTTCGACACTGACGGTGTACGGCTTGCCGTCGATGTCAACGGAGAAAACTCGGTCGTTTATTCGATCCAGCACCTTGTATGGCCCTTCGTAGGGCGGTTCTAGAGGTTTCCTAACTTTGTCCGCCCTGATGAAGACGTGCGTGCAGCTGTCCATCTCTGGGTGAACAAATATCCTCTTGGAACCGTGTCTGGCGACAGGTGTTGCCCTGACCTTTCGCATGAGTTTGCGTAGGTTTTCCAAATTTGGCAACTGTTCGAGCGGTGGTTCTCCATCGGCGAAGAACTCTCCTGGGAGGCGCAGATTGGTTCCGTAAGTCAGATCTGCTGCTGAGGCTCCCAGGTCTTCTTTTATGCTTGTGCGCAAGCCTAAAAGAACTGTCGGTAGTGCGTCCAGCCATTGATTATCGTCATGACACATCAGTGAGGCTTTCAGCGAGCGATGCCATCGTTCAATCATCCCATTGGACTGGGGGTGATAAGCTGTCGTATGGCTTTGTTGGCAGCCGAGTAGATCGGTCAGCTGCCTGAAAATCGCTGCCTCGAACTGTGGTCCTCGATCGGCTGTGAGAGTAGCTGGGACGCCGAAACGTGTGACCCAAGTCGAATAGAATGCTTTGGCCACATTCTCTGCGGTCACTGTTCGTAGTGGCACTGCTTCTGGCCACCGAGTGAAGCGATCGATCATTGTCAGGAGGTACATGTAACCTCTCGACGGCGTAAGCGGTCCCACAATGTCGATGTGTACATGGGCGAATCGTGCCTCGGGGAGCTTAAACTGTGCTGGCTGTAGCACGTTGTGTCGATCGACTTTGCAACGCTGACATTGCAAACAATTGCGTGCCCAATTTGTTATGTCTTTTGCCATATGTGGCCAGACGAATTTACGTCGGACGGCTGCAGCGGTTGCGCGTCCGCTTGGGTGGGCTGGGTTATGGAATGTTTCGTACACATTCCTTCGAAACTTTTCTGGGATGTAGGGGCGAGCTGTCCCTGTCGATACATCACACCAGACTTCATCTTTTGAGTCGTTGAAATGAAGTTTACGCAGAACTAGTGCTGTCTCCGCTTTCAATAGGGACTCGAGTTGATGGTCCTCTCCTTGCGCTTGTGCCAAGTCGGCATCGTCGATTTGCGCACGGAGTTTAATTGCATCGATACGCGAAAAAGCGTCTGCAATTACGTTGTCTGCACCTGGAACATATTCGATTCGGGTGCTAAATTGCCCGATGAAATCCAGGTGCCGTTCCTGTCGTGGAGTTGAACTTTCCGCTTTCTTTCGGAAAGCGTACACCAGTGGTTTGTGATCAGTTTTGATCGTCAACTGGCGTCCTTCGACCATGTGCCGGAAGTACTTTACTGCGGAGTAAATCGCTAGTAACTCCCTGTCGTAGGCACTGTATCGTCGCTGGGTCGGGTTCAATTTTTTTGAGAAGAAGCCCAGCGGTTCCCATTTACCATCGCACTCTTGTTCGAGTACGGCCCCAATTGCAGTGTCGGAAGCGTCACACTGTATGGACAATGGGGCTCCTTCGATGGGATGTCGAAGCAAAGTTGCGTTCGCCAGCTGCTCTTTCGATAAGCGAAAAGCTTGGTCAGCTGACTCGGTCCATTGAATCGGTCGTTTGTCGTTTCGTTTGGCTCCTACTAGGTATTCGTTCAGAGGAGCCTGGACCTGTGCGGCGTTTCGAAGCGTTGGGCGATAAAAGTTTAACATGCCCAGATAACGCCTAAGTTCTCGCACATTCTTGGGGCGAGGAAACTGCATTAGTGCGTCCACCCTGTCTTGTAATGGGCGGACGCCTTGGCCATTTATACAATAGCCAAGGTACTTGACTTCCGCTTCTCCGAGGTGGCACTTGTCTGGATTGATTACCAGGCCGAAATCTCGGAGGCGCTCGAACACTTGCTTCAAATGGGAGCGATGTTCAGTCATGTTTTTCGATGCTATGAGTATATCATCGATATACGCATAGCAGAAGTCGAGTCCGCGGAGAGCTGAGTCTATGTAGCGCTGGAACGTTTGCGCTGCATTTCGGAGACCGAATGTCATCACCTTGAACTCGAATAGTCCAAAAGGTGTGGTTACCGCGGTTTTCGGTATATCTTCGGGAGCCACCGGAATTTGGTGGTACGCCCTCGTGAGGTCGAGGGTCGAGAAAACTTCGCACCCCTGCAGCTTATAAGAAAAGTCGTGCAGGTTTGCTATCGGATATCGGTCGGGTGTCGTTACTGCGTTCAGCATTCGATAATCGCCACATGGGCGCCACTCGCCGTTACTCTTTTTGACGAGATGAAGTGGGCTCGCCCATGGGCTGTCGGACGGCTGGCAGATTCCTAAGTCGAGCATATACTCGAATTCTGCACGAGCCTCGCGCAATTTTTCGGGAGCCAATCGGCGCGGGCGTTGGCTCACTGGGGGGCCGCGCGTTTCAATGTGATGGAAAACGCCGGCTTTTGCGCGTCGGGGATTGCTAAGCGGAACTGTTATATCCGCAAATTCTCGCAACAGATCGCTGAATGGTCCGTTTGCGACAGTGCACGTTAACGTCAATGCCTCTCCCGCCTTTGCGTTTACTGGCTGAGAAAGAGACGTTAACGGGTCCATCAGTCTGTTGCTGGCTACGTCCACTACTAGTTTGTAGTGTCGCAGCAGGTCCGAACCTATTAGAGGTTCGGTCACATCGGCCACTACGAAGTACCATCGAATTGGTCGACGTAGGCCTATTTTTAGTGTTATTAATTTTCGTCCGTAGGTTTTAATTGGACTATTGTTCGCGGCGAACAATCTCAATTTACCCGGCAACCGATTTGCAGGTGCGTATGAGCGCGGAAGAACGGAAATATCCGCACCTGTGTCAATAATGAAGTCCATATTTAACTTCGAATCGTATATTGACAAGCGACTTAATTGGGGGTTGCCGGCCGTTTGCGCTTTTTCTACGGTCGGCAGTTCTAGTTTAAAGAACTAGCCTGTATTGCTGGCACATGTGACCAGTTGCAGGGTTGCCTGCACTTCCTGGCTTGTGCCCCGAAACGATGGTGGAAGTAACACCTGCCCAAGGTGTTTTCGTTGGCTGGCGTGCGCGATCTGCCACGCCCGCGTCTAAAGTTTTCGCGCGACCTGCTTCGTCGCCGTGATCTGTCACGGCCAGGCCATGAATTGTTCCCCACGCTGAGGTTATTCAGTTGCGCTTGCAACTGCTGGACCTGCCTGCCTAAGCGTTCTATCTCATTGCTCGTCTGTGTTGCATGAGTGCACGTTACCGTGGAGGTTCGTGGTTGGGGCAGAGGTGGATTTTGCGCGGGGTTCGTTGCCGGAAGGAATTGGAGATCCGTTCGGGATCTGTCCGTGGCCATTACTGCCTCGACGTGTCGCGCTAGCTCATCGAGGTCAGATTCGGCTAAAGGCGCGACGATTGCCTGAACGTATTCTGGCAAAGACTCTCTAAATATAGCCGTTAAGGCTGTCTCGGACATGTCCGTGCCAGCCAGCGCACGGAAATAGGCGGCGCGCTGGGATGGTCGCATCCCAGAGGTGTCGGTCGACCGTAATAAACGTCGCAATCGATTTTGCGGCGTTTCGCTATAGGCGTTAGTCACCATTTCCTTAAACGCCGTGTACGGTTGCGGAGATGGGGTTTTTATTAAACACTTCGCATATGGAAGCAATTTTGGGTCTTGTACCCGTGTTACCACGAGGAATTTCACCTCCTCGTCGGTGATTCCTTCCACGCTGAAAACTCTTTCGGCGTAACCGAACCAGTAGTCTGGGTCGTCGGACGTAAAGTCCGGTAATATTGCGTTACGCAGTTGTGGGCGGTGGTCCGCCTGGAATGGGATGTCGGCTTCTTGATGGAGGGCAGGAGCCTGTGATGTCGTTGGCGAAGGTCCGGCGTCGTTTGCCATTTTCAATTTTTCGGCAGCTGGTTTCGATCTAGCGGTTACTGTCGACTTGGGGAAGTTTCGTGTTGATTTTGTGTGTGGGAGAGCGCTTATATTTCCCCTCAACGTTTTCGCTTTTTGAATCGCAGCTTGCGACCTTGTGGTTGGCATCTACTTTTAAATTTCGCGCCGTAAATCCGTCGCTCGGTGCGCGGATTGCTTTAGTGTTGGGGATTCGCGTTTAGTTTTTTTTCTTTTCGGGGAATGTTTTTAATGAAGAAACGCGGCGAAACGACCTGCTGGTTCCAAAGATTTCTTTTTTAGGGATGGGCCTAGCATAAAGGTTCAATCTAATTTCCAAAGGCGAACCAGGGATGGGCCTACACCAGAGGATTCTTCGGTTAATTCGACGGTGCTAGGAGCGGACAGAGAGAAACTTTTCCGTTCGGAGGAGGACGAGAAGAACGAGGAGGTGAGGACTATCGAAGTTTTTTCGCGGATGCGCAACTGTTTCTTCGTTGCCTTTATTTCGGCGATCAATTTCGCTTTATTTCGCGGTTGTTACGAGAAAGTAATGCCGAGTGTGTCGTTAGTTCGTGCGTGTGCTTCGTGGCTCTGAAGGAGCTTACAAAATTTTTGTATGTGCGCTTATTAATCACTATCACAATCACATTTATTAATTTAATTAGGAGCAAGAGGTTTTGACATAATTCTAATCGGGCGAAAAATTAATGAAATTAAATTGAAGGAAAAATAACGTTTGGTATCTTAGTTTCCCAATCTTTTCGGAAAATTTACTAAATTAAGTGAATTCGCAGTTAAAGATGCCTGCTAATTCTCAACTCTTCCCTACTCTTTTGGTTACTTTAATGTACATATGTGCGTGACATCATTCTGTGGCTTTTATTTTATATATTGATTGCTTTTTCTTACTGAAAATTTACAATTTTAAATATTATTTGTTCTTCGTCAATGTGGTTTAGGTTTCATTATTATATCTTTTGTTGTTTTTGTATTAAATTCTGCTCTGAAGGAGCTTATAGGTTTTTTTTACTTGAGGCTCAGAAGGAGCTTAATAAATTTTTCACAAGTCACAAGAACAAACGAAAAAAAAATGGATTTCTCTGCCTTTTCAGCTCAGAGGGAGCTCGCACAAGAAGGCACAAACAAACAAAAAAAAAGTTTAGATTAAAAACAAAAAAATGCTTACATTAAAAAAAAAACAAAAAGGAAATATATAAATGTTTTATTAAAAACTTGCGGTTTATCCGAACTACTGCTGTCGATCCTTGTCTGCAACTCCTGGTGTCGAAGGTGGGCTGCACTGTGGGTGGTTTTCGCCGGCACTTTCACTGCAATTGATTTTTTTTTTTTTTTGCACTGGCTCTGTCTGTTTTTACGTGTTATTTTTCCGCGCGTATTCTTTTCTGTGTCACTGTTGGTGCTTATTTACGCGTGTTCATTTATTATTGATGTTTCACGGTTCGGTGTTACCACTTTGAAATGGTTTTGGCGTGTTCTTTTTAATCACGTCGGGGTCACCACTTTGGCGGATTTTAAATTATTTAACTTTGGCGGTATTTTGTTTTGTTTGTCCTAGTGTTTCGCCGAACACTGTTTGTAAGAAGGTGGGAATCACACGGAGCGAACAGCACAATGAAACACGAAGATCGTTTTGCAATTAATTTTTTTTATTTTTTTTGATAACACATTTATTTCCTTAATCTTTTTTATTTCTTTAATCCTTTTTATTTCTTTAATGTCCCGTACAATATTTTATTAAAAAGGGCAGCGAAACACACGCACGACGCACACGTTCGACTCACTTTCTCTTTTTAAATTTTATTAAACTAAGTCGCGGTTACTATGGTGACAGAATCTCGACTCCCGTTCGACCTCTTCAAACTTCTCGTCCCGGTGACGATCAAAATCTCTCTTCGTTGCTCGAAATATACCACCCGATATGGCTATCGAAATCAGACTGTCTGTCTGCCCACACAGATAACCAGATTCCAAACTGGTATCTGTATCTACACGGAAAAAATTTCCCTAATTGCTCTGCTAACAGAACTTCCGAATTTCTGTTAGCAGCATGTTATCACCTCCCAGGGGTGATTTTTCATTCCTGAAAGAAGAAACTCGCTCATCATCGAACATCATTATCACCATCCGTGGTGGTGGTCGAAATTCAGTTCGACGGTTGTCGATTGTATGCCGCCTTATTTACATAACACATCTGGCGCGAAGGCCGAAAGATATCCTGCAATTTGCATGGATGCATGGTTCATGGGTTTTGTTTGACTTTTGTCAATACACCCGAAATCCATTAGATCTTTCTAATGGGTGTGAAATACAAACAGACACCGTGGGATAGGAGTAGTTTCCTTGTATGTTTTCAACCTCATACAATTTGAATTATCTCGTTGAGATAATTACGGTTACCGTTTCTTTATGTTTGCCGCTAGACTTGGTGGTCTTTATGGCAGCTGCCCGCACGTGCATCGTTGGTCGGCTACTTTGCATTGCATAGACGTTTGAAATTGCCGATTCAATGGAATGTTCCTGGGCGCAGGCGGATTGAATGTTTCTTTTTTGTTTCAGGTATGATGACTTACGAATGTTGAGCTTGGTATTAAAGGCTTTGGGGACGTTCAGTTCCTTGCTTTTTGGTGTCGGTCTCAACGTTGGCTGCGAGTTGCAGGCCCTGTGGTGGGACTTTGGGGCACGCGTCTGTGGGCGCGTGCAACGCTCTCAGGTAAGTAAGTTCCTTGAAGGTTTGGAACCTTACCTGGGCGGAATTGTGCGTTCGTAGGACGCTACAGCCCCATACTTCCATACATGGCGAAGGTGCCTAGGCAGGTTATTCGGTTGATATGCAAGTTGCAAGTTGCGCGACAGATACCGAGCAGTGATCTAAGTTTCCCAGTGGCGCAGAAACCTCTACAGTATAAATTCTCGGTTCGGATGTCAAAAACAGATCCAGGGTGTTCGCACAATCGCCTCGGGTATCCGGCACTCGCGTCGGCTCCTCCACGAGTTGAATCAAGTTATGGCTTACAGCCTCGTGGGTTATGTTAGAATGTAACAACCAACCGGAATTGTGCACATTAAAATCGCCAAGGACAACAATTTCAGAAGTTGGGTGGTTGATCTGTATCCAGTCGACGGTATGTGAAAGATGTTCGAAAAATGTCGCCGGTCGATCGTCATTCGGGGAGCAGTAATGGTATATGGCTTTAATGGATGTGTTTTGATTGCCCGAATTGTCTTTTATGTGGTGTTGTTCTTCACTATTGGTCGGGTGTATCTGCTAGAAACGCCACACCACCCACTTCCCAGTAACTTTTGTTACGATCAACTTTGAAATGCGAACGACTGAGCGAGAAGCGAGCAAGAGAGAGTGTCAGAGCAGGCGAGTGAGCCGGTGGTCTGCGTAAAAGTTGGGTGATTGTGAGTACTAAAGTTCTGTGTGCGTATGGGAGTGCGTGTTTTGTCGTACAGATCACATCGGAGTCACCAATTTGGCGGATTTTTATTTATTGATGCTTATGTTCCCCCGAACACTGCTCGCGAATAAAAGTCACTTATTTTTTTAATCTGGCGATATGCCTTTACTTATTATTAACTTTTAAAAGGGATTCATGGCGAGTTTTCTTTTTTATTTTACTTGACACTTTTCTATTCGAACACTCACGCCGACACACTCGTCCTAGTTTTCTTCTTCTTGAGGATCTTTCTACCTCGAACGTTGTAACTTGACTGATTAAACGAATTTTTCTCCAGGGATGAGAAACTCACCCGGTTGTTCTTCCTTTCTCTTCCGTTCTCTTATCCCTTGGTGTCCTCTCTTTACCAATGGTTTCTCCTCTCCAGGAGATCGCACCCTCACTTGTCCTGCGATTTCGTATTGTTCGTAGGAATAATGTGTGGATGCACCCCACACACACAAACTCGAACGTTGCTGTCCGTGTGGCCGGAGATATGCCGAGGATCGTCAGGATTTTCACACATCTGCGGTATCCCTTTGTGTACATTACCCGCGTGTGGTTTATGGCCCTGGTGATTTCCTCGGCCAAAGTCCTTATCTTCGGCGGCGATATTACATTGTTTTTATTTCCTTGAAGAACAGTGTCGGTCGTTTGGTTTAGTGTTTACCCTCTGTTCCCACAATAGTCCTTTCGATAAGGAAAACCAAATTGTGGTTGACTCAAGGGAAGGTCATACATTTGTTTATTCCTTGGCCATATATTTACCGCCTGGGATTTTTCTGGCTGTCGACATCTTTATTTCCCCTAATAAGAGATAATAATTATTATCAAATGAATCCGCATTAAAATATTTTTAAACCCGGCCATTTGTGTTTGCCCAGCTAATGGGTCGTCAAACAATATCTTTTCTGGGTAGTGCCCTTCGATAGCCGTGCAGGCATTAGAAATCAGTCGAGAAATTGGGCCCATGTGTCTGTGGATACGTGGGGTCGCGGACTCCCGTATGCATGCCCCCTTTAGCTGGACGGAAAGGTAAATTGGGCCCACGTGTCTGTGGGCACGTGGGGTTGAGGACACGGATGTGTCCCCTTTAGTCAGGCGAAAGGTATTTAACCCCACAGTGGCTTGTTCGGTTCGCAGCACCGCCACAACCTCAAACTCAAGCCATTTACCGCAGTTTCACTTATTCCGGTTTGACCCATATCGACTGCAACTGCCCGGCACGGGTCATTCGCATTGCTTAATTACTATCACCACTTGATTGATCCACTTACCAGGTGTACCGGTCTGAAGTGAGCGTCAAGATACAAGTGTATCGATAGGGAACGTTTGTTGTGAACGAGCCATTATATATTTTTTTATTTGGTTGCTATGACATCTGTCAAACATATTTAGTATGCATCAAGTCATTGTACAAACAACATCTTTTTTTTAAATCCTGTTAAAAATGTCGAATTTTGTACCAGAAAATGATGATTTGCGGGAAGCATTAACTTTTTGTTTTCATTTGAAGAAAAGTGCTGCAGATTCGCATCGAATGCTTATCGAGGCTGATGGTGATCATGCTCTATCGGAAGCAACATGCAAAAGATGGTTTAAGCGGTTCAGAGATAATGATATTGATGTGCGAAATGAAGAACGTGGAAGATCACCAAAAAAGTTTGAAGACGCCGAATTGCAAGCAATATTGGATCAAGTTGACACTTTAAGTCAAAAACAAATAGCACAAATGTTAAATGTTGCACAACAAACAATTTCTGACCGTTTAAAAGCTACGGGAAAGGTCCAAAAGTGTGGAAACTGGGTGCCACATGAATTGAATGACAGGCAGATGGAAAAGCGAAACACCACATGTGAAACGTTGCTTCTACGACACAAACGGAATTCATTATTGCATCGAATTGTGACTGGTGATGAAAAATGGATATATTTAAAAAATCCTAAACGCAAAAAATCATGGGTACATCCAGGAGAAGCGTCAACATCAATTGCAAAGTTTGATCGGTTCGGAAAAAAGACAATGCTCTGTGTTTGGTGTGACCAGAAGGGGGTGGTGTGTCATGAACTTCTAAAGCCTGGCGAAACTGTTGATGCGCAACGCTACCGACAACAAATGATCAATTTGAACCATGTATTGATCGAAAAACGACCAGAATGGGCCACAAGACACGGAAAGGTAATTTTGTTGCATCATAATGCTCCGAGTCATACAGCAAAACCCGTCAAAGAAATAAAAAAAGCTCTCGCCTGGGAAGTGTTACCCCACCCGCCATATTCACCAGACTTGGATCCCTCCGACTACCATTTGTTTTCATCGATGGGACACGCATTGGCTGAGCAACATTTCAATTCCTACGAAGAAGTCGAAAATTGGGTCTCCGAATGGTTTGCCTCAAAAGACGACCGGTTTTATTGACGTGGTATACGTGTGGTCGCGACGGTTATCAGGGGGGGCCCTCGGCGTGCGCGTGTTGGGAGTTCAATGACGACTGACTAAAGAATGGGAAAAATCTATTAATCGCGTCGTGGGGGTTGAGTCATAGCTGAAGTAAACTCGCTGCCACTTACGAGGAATTTCGAGAAGAATTGCTATGCCGCATATGAGGGTTCAGTTCCAGCGAATCCTCGCCGTATAAGCTGAGTTGGATTCGTTGGTTGTGTATACCGGGAATTGGTATTGGGTAGGGTGGAAACCGAAATGATTTTCGGGGAACTAAATGTTGCTTGGTTGCAAGCGAGGAAATAGATTAGGCAGGAAGTGAGCCGGAATGATTTTCGGGGGAAATTAGAATTGCTTGGTTGCAAGCAAGGAATATCATTTAGATAAGATATTAACCGAAGCGGTTTTTGGAAAAATGTATGCGGCTCGATGTATTTGATGGAGATGGCGAGTATTCCGTTGTAAATTGGAATATGCGTTCATTACAGAATATGATTTTCGGGGGAAATTAGAATTTGTTTTGTTTGGTCGCAAACAAGGAATATGATTTAGGTAAAGAATTGACCGAAGCGATTTTGGGAAAATGTTTGCGGGGATGATATAGAATGTATTCTGTTGAATTGTATTCTGTTGCGGGTTTTGGAGTCTGTTGCAAGGTTTGGAATGTATGCTATTGCGGATTTTGCATGGGGAGTTGGGTTGAGGTGACGCGCTATTAGCGGTCACGGTTGGTTGGAATTGTGGGTTGGTTCTCCATGTGGTGTACAGAACCCCCACAGTCAATGCGTTTTTCGCGTTTTTTTTTTTTAATTGTTTGTTTAATGACACACGTGATCGAACCATGTAATATATGTTTATTAGACACGTGCACGCGCGTGTACGCTAACAAAACTTTTAATATTTTTTTGTTGACGAGCGAGGATAGGTGTTCGTTCAACAAAGATTTCGATACCGAAGCGTGTGTTGCCTCGTCGGCAGTAATAATCGTACTTGTAATAAATCATTTAAATTAAGGGTTAAATAAATAAAAGTTCCACAATAGGTTCGATAGGGATTATGGTGTATGGGTAGATACGGGTTATTATGTAGGCTTCATTACATAAAGTCTCATTTGGATTATACCTTTTTTTTAGTCCGACTCCGGTGTTCGACATAATCTGAGACAACTTCTGAGACATTTTAGTCAAGGTAAAACTTCTTAAATAAATTCATAAGCTGGATCCATCTGCTTTCCAGTTATTCATCTGGAAGGTGGTACTTCCGTGGAAACTGTTTTTGCCAAGACCTCACTCATTCACATATCCAAACCATAGAACATTATGTTCTATGTAGAAATTTTTGGTGTGAAAACAAACGTTTGCAACAAATAAATATAAATCAATAAATTTTTGATTTAAATTGCACTTTATTCCCTAACTTTAGTGTTTCTTCTTGTAATTATTTGTACAAACATTTCTTATTGAATAACATCTGAACGTATTTTTATTTCTATTTTTAGTTGCGTAATGAAAACTTGGAACTCAGAAGAGGTAAACTATTCATTTACTTTACATGATCTATATAATGTAAATTAACTGTCCTTTAAACTGAAACCTTGAAAGTAAATTAGTCATTATGTATATTTTTTTGTTGCTGTTCTATTCAAAGATATTGAAATTGTTTTTTTTACTTACCAGGTTTATGCATAAGTTTTTTCTTTGGTAAAAAAAAGACGTAATTTCCTAGGGAAATCAATTTTTTTTTATTCAAAATGTTGGCTATTGAATTCTACACATTTCTCGTCCAACTTTCAGGTAATTTATGAATAGCATGCTAGAAAACCTGCTTATCTTTCGTGCCCAGCCATTCGTCGAGCCATTTTCCAACTATCTCGAAATCGCTGAGGTGCTGCTCTGCGAGTGCGTGCCCCATTAATGCGAAGAGGTGATAGTCAGATAACGCCAAGTCTGGGGAGTATGGCTGGTACAGAAGGATGTCCCATCCAAGCGATTGCAAGGTGTTATTCATTAGTTTTTCTGTGTGAGACGGCGCGTTGTCGTGTAAATCACTTTGCCGTGTTTTCTGGCCCATTCCGGTCGTCTCTCGATTAATGCGTGGTTTAAATTCATCATTTGTTGACGATAGTGTTGTCTATTAACGGTTTAGCCCCCCTCAGAAGTTATATAATATAATACACAATACGGCTCTGGTCACACCAGACACAGAGCATGGTCTTCTTTCCGCTTCGGGTTTTCAAAATAAATCCATTTTTCGTCACCCGTCACAATTTGATCCAAAAATAATTTTCTTTCGTGGCGTTGAAGCAGCATTTCACAAGTGACTTTGGGATTTTTCATTTGACGTTCATTCAAATCATGTGGGACCCATTTACCGAGTTTATCGATCTTTCCAATTGCTCGTAAACGTCTGCTGATTATGTCTTGTGACACATGTAATGATTCTGCTAGTTGCCGTTGGGTTTGAGTTGGGTCATCATCCAATAACTCCCGCAATTGCTCGTCTTCACATGTTTGTGGTCTAGAACTAGAGCGCTCACTATCTTTCACATTGAAATCACCACTTTTAAATTGTCGAAATCATGTCTCACATGTTCTAATTGATGGAGCGTGTTCACCATATGTTTCTACCAGCAGATGATGACTTTCAACAGCTTTATTGTTTTGATTAAATAAGAAAAGCAAAGCGTGCCGCAAATGTTCTTTGTCAGGCACAAAACTCGACATGATCACTTCACTGAACGATAAAACAAAGACGCTAGTTTTTTGCGGACTCAACTTGTGTGTGTTTGTAGTTAAATCTCAGACGGACAAAATATCGCATGTGTCAAATTAATACCCTGGGTACTTTTCACTGACGCCATCTCTTAGTTAAACCAAAAAAAAGTTATGTATGCACCTGGTATGTCTTGAAAATAAAGGAAAATTAATTTACTCTTATAAATAAAAAAAGTATATATTTAATTTTAATTTAATTTAGTGGGGCTAGCACCCAATTTATTGGCTTGGTTCAAGCAATATAAGTACTTATAAGCTAAAGTATATATAACTTAGTATACCCGCCTGTCACCTGGGAGACCGGGGTTCGATTCCCCGTCGGGGAGCCCCTGGCGCAAGACTAATGACCTTGCCCAGAAAAAATAAATCATTATGGAAAATTTAACAAGCCCCAGGACTTGCTAAATAAGGCCAAGACCGGTTCCTGGTTGTAGTGCCGATGATGATGATGATATATAACTTTACAAGCTAAAGAACGTAAGAACAAACTTAACTAAGCTTAACCGAGGGTGAACAGGTCATATTATGAAGGTAAGGGTGGGGGCAGGTTAGAGAGGAAAGTGTAGAAAGCACCACTTGTAATTGGTGGTGAAAATGGTTTAGGAGGCGGTGCTTGGGGATGGGTGGAGAGGTCGAAGCCGAACAAGGTAGAGTTGGAGTTGTCATTTCTCAGCATCCGCGATTGGGATTCGGTGAAACCATACGAGGTGCGGCGAAGGGGAATGTAGAGAAGGCGGGGATTATGCGTATTTATGAGGGTTTGTGTTCAGAGTGATTAAGTTAAGGAGGTAGGCGCAGACGACCGAGCCGGAGAGGATCCGATGAATAAACACTATCAGCCAGGACCCTGCGCACCTCAAGGGTTCTGAGGTTGATTAATTTGAGGCGATTAATGTACGGGTCAGAACTAAACGTACGGGTATTCCCATTCTACCAATTCGGAGAGCGAACCGAAGGAAGCGACGTTGAATACTTTCGATACTACGGATATGGATCTTGTGATAAGGAGACGATACCTGGCTTCCATATTCTAGCAGTAGACGGAAGAAGGTAAGGTAAAGGGAACGAGTTAGGTAGGGGTTGAAGAATTCCTTAGACCATCGTTTAACGAACCCGAGGGAAGAGTTGGCTTACCGGATCGTCTCGTCAATGTGGGATAGGAAGTTAAGCTCCATATGGCAAAGAATCCCATGGTCTCAATTATATCGGACAGTGGTTCTTAGACCATCGTTTAACGAACCCGAGGGAAGAGTTGGCTTTCCAAATCGTCTCCTCAATGTGAGAGAGGAAGTTAAGCTCCCTGTGGCAAAGGATCCCAAGGTCTCAAATATATTGGACAATGGTTAGGGGGTTGGTTATGAAGGGAATAGGGACGCGAGGATGAGTGAATACGCTTACGAGAAAAAGGTATATTGGTTTTTGACAATGTTAAATACAAAACAGTTTTTTTTTTCACACCAAGTCGACAAGTTGTCGAGGTCTGATTGCAGCAATGCAGAACTCGATGATACTGTATATCTTGGTAACATCATCGTATAGGGACAAGCAGGATTTCCTAATGACAATATCAATGTCATTAGTGGCAAGCATAAATAGGAGAGGGCCCAGGTGCTTTCCTACAGGGACCCTAGAGGCGGCAAGGAAGGTGTTGGATATTATTGAGCTGAACCGAACGGTCTAAAATATATTGAACAATGGTCAGGGGTTGGTTATGAAGGAAATAGGAACCCGAGGATGAGTGAATACGGTTACGAGAAAAGGTTGCAGATTGCTATTTGACAATGTTAAATACAAAACAGTTTTTTTTGTCACACCAAGTCGAGAAGTTGTCGAGGTCTGATTGCAGCAGTGCAGAACCCGAAGATCTTGTATATCTTCGTATCATCATCGTGTAAAAACAAGCAGGAATTCCTAATGACATTATCATTGTCATAAGTGGCAAGCATTAATAGGAGATGGCCCAGGTGGTTTCCTTGAGCGACCCCAGAGGCGGCAAGGAATGTGTTGGTTATCATGGAGCTGAACCGAACGGAATTAAGTCTTTATACAGAAAGAAATCCATTTCAGCGATCCGGGTTCGAAGCCGAAGGCGGATAATTTGAAGATGATTACATTGTGGGAGATTTCGTCGAATGCTTTACGGAGTTCGGTTGAGACCATGTCGCCCTCGTTACCGTGTTCTAGTGATAGTGTAAAGGAAGGGAACTCAACAAGGTTGGTTGTAGTTGATGGGCCATCGAGAAAACCATGTTGCTTTGGTGGAATAATAGATATGAAACGAAAACAAAGAGATTCGTATAGAATGCTTTCGAGAATCTTGGGTAAGTGGGACAGTTTTACGATGGGGCAGTAGTTTGCGACATCGTTTTTGGGTCCCTTCTTGTGTATGGGGGTGCTGAACGAGGTTTTCCAAATGTTTCGGGATACACCTTGGGAGAGTGAGAGGTTGAAGATCAGTGAGAGGGGGGACAGAGAGAATGGATAACCATTTGTTAAGGAGAAATACAGGGATACCATCAGGGCCCGGTGTAAACTCGTCTTTAAGTTGCACTAGCTTAGATTCAATCAAGGGCAAAAGCTCGGTAGGTAGCCGAAGTATGACGGGTCAGGGAAGAAAGGAGTCATTAGTGAACGAGTGTTTGATGTGAGTGGCGAAGAAGTTAGCAGTAATAGCAGGATCAGATGAGGTATGCGAGTTTAAGGAAAGCTATGTGGGGTAACCAAGGGATTTTCGTTAATTATTGACGAACTGAAAGAAGGTTTTGGAGTCATTTATGAGGTTGGTCTGAGTTTTGATAAGATAGTTACGATAAAGGGTGTTGTAAAGTTTCGTGAATTGGAGGTAACTGCCGAACAAGTTGGAGTAGTCGGAAATAGTTCTATTCTTTTCGAGAGGAGGTGTCCTATAACTTATTCCTTTTGTTACCCAGGGAACGAAGCTTGTGATTGTACCAAGTAGGGGAAGAGGTTGATGTTGTTTGCCTAGAGTAGGGAACGGACAGGGAAATGGAGTAAGGGTTTTGGTATACACGAGGGTAGTCCCAGAATTAATCGGCCTGACACAGATGGCGTACTTATTAAAATATAAATACGGTCATCATCATCATCGGTACTACAACCGGGATCCGGTCTTGGCCGTATTTACCAAGTCTCAAGACTTGTTAAATTTTCCATAATAATTTATTTTTACGGGCAAGGTTATTAGCCTTGCGCCACATAAAGATAGTACCAACCTTAAAAAGAGGAATTTTCAAGTTTGAGGACGCTACGTTGTTTATTATTTGTTTCACAGCCATCAATAGTGATCGTTCTCAGTGAATTTGCAAACAGTTCCAAGGAGGGGGAATGCGATGAGAGGCTAGAATTATTTGGGGCGGCAGATAGTTGGGTATAGCTGGTTAGTAAAAGGACTTGGAAAATGACTGGTGTGATGGGTTAATAGAATGGGCTCTGATGAAATTGGAATATGCTGATTTAAGGATCCCCTCATTCCAGTCTTCAAGGGTCCAAGATGAACAGGCGGAGGTGGTCGGGGGTTCTGTTCGCAGTCCTAGTTTCAACCAAGGCGGAACCCCCCTCACCCGTGAGAGGAAAATTGTGGATCGGTGTATCGGCAGTTAAATAATGAGCAGATTCGATCCCGACCTGTAATGAGACGTTGTTTGACGGGGTGGAGAGCTTTTCCTGAACTTTGACAATACGGACGGACATGGATTTAATATCATGAGTTTGGTCGCTAATTAGGACCCTCATAAGAGGGGAGGGAAATTTTATGTATATTTGGAGCTACAATGGTGTAGAACTTGGAAATTTAGTTAATATAAGTAAAGTTTTTCAGAACGTGTTAAACCCAGTTTGGTGGGCTACTGCCCTCTGGCGACAAATCGTTCCTCTCTTCTTATCGACCCATAGCACTAACGAAGGTAATGGAATCACATTCTTATACTCATACGAACATTCCCGACCAAACTCTTCGAACGTCGTTACCAATCACCAGTTTATGCTTAATACATTGAATTCCGACCGCAACAAGGTATAACGATGGGGATTATCTAACCGAGTAGAATTCAATGCTTTAAAAACTCAGTGCTGCCTCTTGTCGTCAAAGGCGAACCACAAAGTAAATATACTGTCGATGAACGGCACTTGCATCAACAAATCCAAGGAACTATCAATCCTGGGCACTCTAATTAATTCGACCCTTAATTGGAATGACCACGCAGCCAAATGTATGTGGTTCTGTGGTGTAAGTTGAGTCGCGGCGCCGGCAAGGGCACAGGATTCACTAAACTTCCATAGTCCGTTGCCAAAATCGTGCACCAAAAAGGAAACAAAACAAATAAAAACGCACTGGTGTAGTTTGTCATTTAAACATCGGGTTTTTTTATTTTCCTGATTTCTGTCCTCACTTACAGGCTTTGGAAATTATTAATTTTTTTAAAATAACAAATCGTTGTACAGCGAAACAGATCACAACACAAAAAGTCACACAATGATATACCAGACACTTAACACCAATTTCACGAGAATATGTAGCGAACGAGATTTTCTCCAGACATGGCTATTGCGATACTTATTTTTTGTCGACTGTCCGCGGGGAGAAGGGAAAGCGAGAAAACAGAAAAACCACACATGTCGCAGGTCGAATCCGTTGATCCATGTGTGGACAGGGTATACTGCCGCCATCCGCTAGGGATAGATCCCTTGATTGACACAAGTCAATAAAACTCTTGCCGAAGGCAGGAATTGGGTTTGGGATTATGTTTACAGAAATTGTTGCGGCAAGAGGAGCTGTTGCTTAGGCAAAAGCAATGGTACGTGGGTATGATTGTTTAAATAACAATCATATTCGTTTATAATTAGATTATCGGGTGATGGCAGATAAGGGGAAATTGGTTGTACTGTAGACAATCCGGTAGATATGGGTGCGGCGTTTGGTTTAGCAAACGAATATAGGATGTGACCGTTGCCAGTTGTTTAAAGTATACACTTGACGGTCACATCAAATTCGATGCTTGATTGCGGCCTATGATCGGTGGTAACCGATAAAAAAAAAAGAATTAGCTGCAGCTGGACATGAGGGCAATGTTTGCTTTAAGTCAGCCGAAACCTTGTCGACGGTGGCAAACTGGTGAGGCTGGGTGGCCGCATGATTAGATTGACGTGGGTAAACAAAACAAGCACATTGGAATACTGTGTGTTTGATTTAGTTTTCATAGCATGACATGGGTAAGCATGTCATGCCGAATATAGGGAAAATGCTCCTCAGCCATGTTCGGATGTTTATGTCGGTTATCCAAGGGGGTAACCGAATTGTATTTCAGGGCATAGATTGCAGTTAATGCAATGCCAAGATTGTGTAATCTTGGTGAGGATTAATGAAACAGGTAAGCTGTCCATGATTTTTTTTTTTTTTGGTTTCGGTAGGAAGGTGGAAATCTTCAAAAGATACCTCTTGACCGATCCAGAGGCATGCCGGGTTTTTACCGACTAAAACCACCTCCCGCCAGGCTCATATTCCCGTTGATACCCGCGGAACTTTCTTTTAGATATTCCATCGCGGGGCGGATCGGAGTTTACCTGTTACTCCGCTCGTCGCGTCGCAACTACTGCATCATTTCACAGAGAATACCATTTGTTACGGACCATGCCTGCTTTGAACTAAGCATGTATTCTATTACTCCTCCCGGAGTAACTGTAAGTCTCATATGTCTCTCCAAAATCGTTCGTGCGGTCTCGAATCTCACGCACTCTGTGAGTACTTGTTCCGCATTTTCTATTTTGCCTTCGCAATACAAGCAGTATGGGTGATTCACATGCATATACTTGTGCAAGTACTGCCGAAAGCATCCATGTCCTGATATTAGCTGAGTCAAGTGGTAATTCAGCTCGCCATGTTTTCTTTTCACCCATGTTTCTAGATCAGGTATCATGATGTGGGTCCATCTTCCTTTTATGGAAGAATCCCACCTTCGTTGCCATTCTCTTAAGCTTGAGAGCTCTAATTGTGACCGCATTCTCCGACGATTCTCTTGAGAGACCTTATGCAATACAGCGTTTTCTTTAGCTGCAATGTCAGGTGGCGTCCTCCCGGCGAGAATATTTATAGCTTCTTCGGATACCGTTCGGAATGCACAACATACTCTTAGTGACGCCAGTCTATGTGCGGAGTTCACTCCCCTCATGTACGACTTATACTGTGCGGCTCCTGCCCATATGTGAGCTGCATACATTATAATGGTGGTGTTGACACTGGTTATGAGTTTCCTTATGTGAGGCCGGGGTCCTCCAACATCGGGTAGCAGTCTCGCTAAAACTTTGTATACTCTAGCCGTTTTTCACTCGTTTTCCTCAGGTGTTCCTTGAAGTTCAACCTGTTGTCGAGTATCACACCAAGATATTTAATATAAGGGCTGGATCTGATTATTTGTCCTATTTCCATATCAAGGTGTTCAACTTTCTTGCGGCTGCTTATTAAAACTGCCTCCGTCTTATGTCCAGCTAGTTTCAGTCCGGCTATATCTATCCAGCATTTAATGCTCTGGATTGCTTGGGAGCAAATATTCTCCAGGTCATCTAGATGTTTAGCTACAGCCACTATTGCCAAATCATCTGCGTATCCAATGATTCTAACCCCCTCCGGTACATTGACCCTGAGCACACCATCATACATTATATTCCATAACAGTGGACCTAATACAGATCCCTGAGGTACACCCGCTGTTATTTGATATTCCTGTGGTCCCTCATCTGTATCATACAGCAGTCTTCTATCCGAGAGATAGTTTGCTAGTATACGCACCAAGTAGGGTGAGACTTGTAGATCGCGCAACGCTTCTAGAATCCGATTCCAATTCACCGAGTTAAACCCATTTTTACATCTAGTGTCACCACCGCACAATATTTCTTTGTACCCCCTAGCCATCGTGCTCCAGCTATCGCATTGTGAGCGATGTCGCACACCACAGATAGTGCCTTACTGGTTGATCTTCCTTTCCGGAATCCATACTGCGATTCAGAGAGCCCCGATGTCCCCTCAGTCAATTGTTCCAGGCGAGTTGCAATTACTCGCTGAAGCAGTTTTCCTGTCGTGTCCAACATGCACAACGGACGATAAGACGACGGCGCCTCTGGATTCTTGACTCCTTTTGGAATAATCACAAGCCGCTGTTTTTTTTTTCATCGTTTGGGAAATTGTCCTGTTTGAAGGCAGGTCGTGAAGAGACTGCTGAAGGCTTCCGGGTTTTTTGTTAAAGCACTCTTCACTACAGCGTTAGGGATACCATCCAGTCCCGGGGTCTTGTTTTTTTTTTGACAGCCCTTGCAGCCAAGAGCACCTCTTCGGGGTCACGGGAGGTATCTCTCCTTCAGTGATACTCCACTCCTCTTGCACTCTCAACACCTCATCACACAGTGGGAAGAGAACAGCAACAGCTGCCCATGGTATCTGCAGGTATTTCCAGCTTATATGGGGTTGGTGCTATGCGTGGCTCTTCGGCGCCTTGTAGAACCCCACAGTTCCTTAAGAGATGCAAAAGACACCACTCCTTCGAACCTGGCCACTATTTACAAGACGTATATTCGTCCAAAAATGGAGTTCAACTCTCATATTTGGTCAGGCGCATCCAAAGCTGCACTACACGTGCTCGACAGGATGCAAAAACGAGCAGTAAAACTTATTGGTGACTCAATTCCGTCGTTAGAAAACAGGCGCAACGTATCATGCCTGTCTCTCTTCTATAGGTATTATCACGGTGGTTGCTCAACTGAACTTGCTGAATGTGTTCCGCCCCTTTAAACATTTTTCCGCGACAACCGTCAATTTGTGAATGCGCATCAGATCACGTTGAAAGTGGACTTCAGGCGCACAAACAAACATAAAGAGTCTTTCTTTAGCCGAACCACACGAATGTGGAATGTTCTACCTGATCATGTGTTTCCTCGTCGTTGTGATGTCCAGGCATTTAAGACCAATATACATCGACACCTCCGTTCCATACGCTTGCACTCTGCTCTGACATTTAAGGGTACTTCAAAATCCCCTTTTGTGCGCGTGTTAGTGTTAAAAAACAAAAGTGGAAACACGTTTTTGTAGATTTTGAAAATAAATGAATGTTCATTTTATCACATATATATTTAAATGATTTAAATAACAAAAAGAACAAGATTGTATTCTTTTGTCGCCGCTTTGTAAATAACTGTAAATTAATTTTAGTTTTCTCTTAATTGATTTTCTACTAAACGCAAAATACAATGTGTAAAATAAATAAAAAAGAACTTTGTGACTTCAAAAATACATGAATATATATTATACAAAAAGATTAAATACAAATAAAAATATTTTTTGTTTTTGGTTTTTGCGGTTTTACAAATAACCGAAAATTAGATTTCTTTTTAAATTATTACATTAAAAATAAATAAAAACTGGTTTTGTCTGTTTTTGCAGATCTCGAAAGTAAAATTGAACAACTTCAAGTTAACGAGGACATACGAAGAAAAGAACAAGAAGAGTTCATAAAACATTTATCGGAAAAGGCGTCTCAGATTAACAACATGAGTTTACTAATAGATAAACTACAAGAATGCCAGGTAAATTAGCAGATTAAGCACCACGACTACCAAAAATTAAATATATCCTTCCTTTCAGAATTCATTTGAGTTTATTCCCGCGAAAGAAAACAAGGACAATGAAAAGGACGAAGGACATATAACGTTAAAGCAGCATCAACAATTAATTGCCGAATTACAAAAGCAGATATCTGACCTTATAGAAACAGTAAAATATCTGATACTACTAACAATTATATTCTATCCAGTTAATACTCGTATTCTTCAAATATTTATGTTTCATAGCAAAGAAAAAATGTCGAGGAAATTAATTCACTGAAAACACAACTCGCAAGTGTGGAAGCGGAACTCAAAAAAGCTCAGAGTGATGTAAACTTCCTCAAATCAAATGGTGACGACAAGAATGAACTATTTAACAGTATGGAAAAGGAACATAATTCCTTGAAAATCGAAGTGGATCTTTTGCGCCAGCAGCTGGATATCTACAGTCGTGACTTTAAAATGGAGCAAGATGCCAAAGAGAATTTAGCCAACGAAAAGGGACAACTACTACGAGATCTGAGGTTACTGCAAAAGAAAAATCAAGAACTCATTCAGGAAGCAACAAAGAAGTAAGAATAGTATTTTAGTATCTAATTAAAATCTCTTTGTTATTATGCAGCTACATAAATTATTTGCTAATGCAATTTATTTAAAGTTATGAAAAACAATCGACAAAGCCGACTGGAGCTTTTCCCAAGGACCGATCTTATCAACCTATACCATCGCCACCAGAGGATCCATTTTCTTCAGTAAGTTTACCTTATCAAATTATTAGGTTAAGAAACTATCAGATTGCGAGTTTTCTGTTTCTTTAATTTCCTTTTATTTAATCATTAATATTGTTTACAATTCAAATGATGATTATCAACTATATAATAAGTGCCTTAAGCTTAATCTAAACTTAAATGTTTAATCCTTAGATCTATTATTTTTACGTTTATTTGAAAACTGTATTTTACATGGTATGTTATGTTATTATTAACAATTTGAAAAACAATTTAAGGAAAGGATAATGGAAAGGAAGGGGTCCCTGACTTACTTGTCAGGGTCTTGCAGTGTTGGGCCGTTCCTTGGTCGTTGTGGCTGGTTCCTGGGTGCAGGGGGTGTTGAGTTTTGATCCCCCTGATCCGGTCCGTTGGTCCGTTGTTCCGGGACTTCGTGCTGTGGTGTAAAGAGAGGTCCTTTCTTTTCAGTTGCGTAATATCTGCTTCTTTGTTTCGTTTCTCGGTTCGGTCGTGGATAATTACGACAACTGTTTTATATTGTGACGAATTTACACTCGAATAATCGTGAATAGCACACCGGGCATCTCTCAGTTAATACGAACTTGGACGTCGCACGATAAAAAATAATAAGTGAAAATAAAATAAATCTGTTCAGAAAAAGAGAACAAACTTGGAGATTCGTTGGAATATTCACAATCCAGAGATCGAACCGAGGAAGTCGATAAACGTAAAATCAAAATTACGTAACAATATTCTAGAATTTGTTCACGTCCGAAGCGTTTTCCCGACACTTGCGTTCTAGTTTTTATCTGTTTCTCAATTAATTTTTTTTTTTTGCCGTTGACGTTTTTATTTTTTATTCGGCGCCAACGCCTTTTATTATTTTTTCTGCCAAGTAGAATTTGCATAAAATAGTTTATGCAAATTAGCTACTTGACGATATTTCCAATTTACCGGTAGAGGGGGGAAATTCGTGGCTTATAATGTGTTGGGTGGGGGCATGGACCTAATAGTGGTAACTTCATTCTTAGAAGAAGAATGGAGCTCGGCTACAAAAGTATAAAGTGTAGCATGGAACCTTGCATCGGCTGTGGTGCGTTATTTCTGTTTGTCGTGGCTTGTCCGTTTTTGGCCTCCTCTATTCGTAGTAGGGTTTCAGCCTGTTGTCACCACGTTTCTTTTCTACCTTCACAACCGTGAACGTCCCGATATTGTTTCCGGTCTGTGCAGAAAAATGTCTACCTCCGAAGGTGGAGGTGTACCACCAATGCATCTTCGTTAGTCTTTTTCGGCTTGTAGGATGTTATCTTGGGGTTGGTGTAATTGGAGTCCGACAAGTTTTTGCATCCTTTCCCCTGTGTGGGTAAGGTTTCCGCTTTACTACCGACCGCTGTCTGGACCTCTTTGGATCCCCTTGGTACGGGTTCCTGACTGGTTGCCCTATATCTTGACATCCACTTCCTGTCTTTTGTAAACTTAATGGAAAAGCTTACCGGATTTAATCTTGTTTGGGGAAATCCCAAACAGTTTCCTAGTCCATTAAGTTTACTACAATTCCTAGCCAGGAAGTCGTTCCCTAGCACCCCATCCGCAGACAACCCCCATAGGGAGTCTATCACCTGAAAACTACAGGGAATTTCCTGGGGTAATTTAAATATCCCCTGGCAATAGACTTTTGACTTTCCCTTGCCAAAAAGCGCTTGGAGGGTAGTTGCTTTTTCTCTACCTAATATGGTTTCATGTTGGAGTGCCTTCAGATTAATAAGGTTGATCTCCGAATCTGTGTCCACTATTAGCCGTGTAGTGTTTCTACGGCCGATGTCTAATGGGAGCTGAACAACTGGAACTTTCGTTGGTGGGAGCTGAGGACAGGTTTCATTATTTGGTGACTTTAGTTCGGTTGGGTTGGGGAATTCCCCAACCCGACCTCTGGGAGTTTTCCGACTTCTCCCATTTCACTTTTTGTCGACACACTGCCGCCGTGTGGATGTGTCGCCTGTAATATGTACACCATTGAGCATTCCTCGGTCGCCGGTGCTTTTGCTTTGAAGTTTCTGACGCGTCCGTAGCAGTTCAGTACGACTGGCTACGGTTCGACTCGGGTCTACGGCGTTGTTTCAGTTTTCGAGCCTCCGAATGTTCCGTACTGCTCTTGGCTCGTGTCTGTTGACCGCCTTTGTCGCATGACTGCTTATTGTCCTTCGAATTTGTTTTTATTTGGACTGTATGCCATTCAGTATTGACCGTGCAGGTCGGTGGGGTGTGGTCGCGGAATACAGGCTTAACCACTTTGGGTGTATAGCGTTAAGCAAGGATAGTGAAGAAGGTGAATTGAACACGATGAAACGGTTGGAAAAGCGAAGCAGTGAAGCATCAGACTACTGACCGTGTTTTGAATTTGATTTCCAAACTCGACCATATTCCACTGATGTGAATTATTTTTTATTTTATCGCTTGGTATACGGTTCTGATGTATTTTTCTTATTCGATTTTTTCGTTCGTGTTCTTCACTATTTTTGCCTGTGAATTGTGTGTATCTGTTGTTAGAGTTGCCACACCACCCCCTTCCCAGAAACTTCGTTACGATCAGATTCGGTGCGAGCGACGAGCGAGCGAACGAGAGAATGTCGGAGCAAGCCAAGCGAGTGTGCCTTGGTGCTCTATGCAGAAGTCATGATTGCGTGTGTGAAGTTCTGTTTACTACGGGGAGTGTGTGTGTGCTGCGTCGTGTACAGATCACGTCGTAGTCACCAATTATAGCGTTAAGCAAGGATAGTGAAGAAGGTGAATTGAACACACGATGAAACGGTTGAAAAACGAAGCAGTGAAGCATCAGACTACTGACCGTGTTTTGAATTTGATTTCCAAACTCGACCATATTCCACTGATGTGAATTATTTTTTATTTTATCGCTTGGTATACGGTTCTGATGTATTTTTCTTATTCGATTTTTTCGTTCGTGTTCTTCACTATTTTTGCCTGTGAATTATGTGTATCTGTTGTTAGAGTTGCCACAGGTGCATCTTTTGAGATTGTACCCACATTGCCTTGCAATGACACTCGTCCCACGTGTGACTCTTTCGGCCACAAAACCCACAACATCATCGAATGCTGTACACTCTTCGATTCGATGTTGTTGCTTGCCTTGAGGTAGATGGTCGCTCTTGCCCTTGGGTTGGGGTATTCGCGGGTGCCCTCTGTTGGTTCCGCGACCTTGGACGGAGAGGTTCGGGATTATATGTTTTCATTTGTGTGCTTTGTGCACGACAGTCTTGGGCATCGTGCCCATATTGGTTGCACTTTGCACACAACGGTGTGTTCCGGCCTCGCAGGCACTCTTCGTATAAGTGTCCTTTCCTTTTACAGAAGCTGCATGTCATACGTGCAATCCATGTGTGTGGTGCACGTTTATCCCGACCTTGACTGGATGAGTCACTTTGATAGTCACTCCGCCTCCTTGGTAGGGCCGTGGTACCTCAGGCTGTTTTATGTTAGACCCTATTGGTCTTCTAGAAGAACGCGGTGGCGTCTGACCTAAACGGGGTTTTCCCAGGTTGGTGGCGTGTAACGGGCGGGGGCGGGGGTCGTTCTGCGAACCTAGTGTTGGTGACCCTATTATTGTGACTGGTCATGGTGTGTATCCCTCCACCTCGGTGGAGTCGTATCATACCATCCGCTATTACTCCTCACCTCATTTTGAGTTTTCTCTATTTGGGTAAGTCTCGCTATAATCCTGTCTAGTGGGTCCTTCTTTGATTATAACATCAAGTGTCGGAATTGGTCTTCCCTAATTCCTACCCTTAGAACCTATTTTGCCAATCTCTCTATCTGGACGGCGAACGCTGCGCTGGTATCGTGGCCGTACGTGCGGATTGCTGCTTCTTTGCAATCCGTTAATGCTTGCATTACTCTTGACGTGAAGTCTGCGACATCCTCTTCGTGGGATTGTCGAATATGAGAGAGTTTCGAATGGAACTCCTCATAAGAAGCGTGTGGCAGTAGTGCATTACGGAGTTGTTGTTCGTAGTCGAAAGTTGTTGGGACGTTTTCCTTAAACATGCCTCGAGCTTTCCCACTTAACCACATAGGTAGCCACCGCAGGAAATTTCTTTTTCCGCTGCGGATAAACAATCTAAGGTCCTGTTGCAGCTTTCGAGGAAGTCGTGCAGTTCCCTTGCTGCAATAGGGCCATTGTGTTCACTAAACATTGCCACGTTGTTTTGGACCAGGCCCAAAAGTCTTACGGCACCCAACATAGCGGCGATGGGTTCCTCCGTTACGCGTTCCGCGGAATTCCTCCTCGATTGGTTTCTAGTTTGCATCGAGGGTTCTTTAAAATGTTATCTTGCGACAAGCAGAATTACTCAAATCCAAATAAGCCAATGCATTCGCTACTAATGCATTATCAACATTAGCAGCAGTAGCAACATCGGAAAAAAACCAGAATCACCCACATCCGTGGGGATGATGCGCTCGGTCTCAAGATATCTGAAAGAAAAGGGGGAGGAGGTATCTAGGGATAGTATCTACAGGGTTAGTTCTAATAGTCTCTAACAACTTGGATGGAGGGATTGTGGGATAGAAATCATACAAGACCGGTGGTAGGTCTCGAGTGCGGTAGTAAACGTAGATCACGTCTTTGGCGTCTGATAATCTGCGTTTTGGTCGGTGTGTGTGTGTGTGTATGTTTATGCCGTCTTGTACTGTGTGTGCGTGTGTGTAGTGTATTAGTAGTAGATGCTATGAAATGGATCCAGGAATCCTATATTATAGAGGGGAATGTTGTTGGAAAGGGTGCTAAAGAAAGCACTTATAGCGTTAAGCAAAGATAGTAAAGAAGGTGAATTGAACACACGATGAAACGGTTGAAAAGCGAAGCAGTGAAGCATCAGACTACTGACCGTGTTTTGAATTTGATTTCCAAACTCGACTATATTCCACTGGTGTGAATTATTTTTTTTGTTATTTATCGCTTGGTATACGGTTCTGATGTATTTTTCTTATTCGATTTTTCGTTCGTGTTCTTCACTATTTCGCTTGTGAATCGTGTGTATCTGTTAGAATCGCTACACACTGCTTTGTACTCAAGAAGAAATTGTAGTAGTCGGATCCGAAGAGATCGAAAGATGGACGGATCAAGAACGCAAGACGCCCGTACAAGTAGGTTCTCGCTATTCTGGAGGGTTTCGAGGTACTTGTATGCTAATTCTAGCCGATAGGGGTAATGGACGCACCTTCATATAGGTGAAAGTGGGGGTAATGGCGACTGTCAGGTCTTCTAGACTGGTTGAGCCATCTTCTGAGGAGTTTCCTTTAGAAAACTCGAAGTCCTTCCATTTGGACCGAAGATATGCAGGACCATATGGGAAAGGCGTACAATATTCCAGATCGGATTAGTTGCATATAGCAGAGAAGCTAACTTTGGTGTCAAATTTGTTGCTCTACTTCAAAGTGTTGTGCAGTTGCTTAGACCGACTGGGGCCCCTTTGAAGTATGTGGGTCACGTTTGATGAAATTCAGTTTTGGGGTATAAATGACCCCAAGATATTTCATCCTGTCCTGTGGTCTAATCGTAGTACCTCCTATTTGTATTCGAATGTTCTGTGAATGTGTGTTTACTATTCAGAATTATGGCTACTGCTTTGAATGGATTAAGTCCAATTTTCCATCCACTATAATACTGATCAGCCCGTCCAGGTAAAGGTTAAGTCGATTTTTTGCGAGTTTAGAGCTTTTGCATGATGTGTTCACTAGTACGTTATCCGCATAGCATATCTGGGTTACTCTCCCATCCACTGGGCGAGGAATATCTGAGGTGTAGATATTAAATAAGGTGGGGCCCTGACGTACACCTGCAGCGGCGTTGAAACTTCGGGAAAGGTTTCCATTCACTCGAACTTGGAAGGTTCTGTTTAGAACGAACTGGTAGATGATACTACACAGCATTCTACTGAGGCCAGTGTTCAACAATTTAAAAACGAGACCTTCGCTCCGCGTCTTGTCTTTTCAATGTCCAGGCTCACCGCAATGATGGGTTCCTTATTAAAGACGCGCACGAAGACGTGAATTTGAATTATGTTGGGGGCCATAGTGGTGCTATGCGCTCTTCTAAATCGAAATTGGAAATCAGGTATTAGATTCCTGGCACTGATAAAGTTATTTAGCTTCTTGTATATGAATTTTCCATATATTTTGGTGATGCAAGTGAGGAGTGAAATAGGACGAAAGCTTGAGGGGTGGTATGTTGGTCTCCCAACTTTTGCTATTGGACAAATAATAGCATGCTCCCAAGCTTGGGGAAAGTACCCCATGTTGTAGGCATGGTTGAACAGAATGGAGAGCTTTATAGAGAATAAAGCAGAAAACCTTCGCAACGAGTGGTGCGAAACGTTATCAATACCGGGTGAATTTTTAGGTTTATGAGGTTTAACTAGGTTCTGTAAGTGCAACGGACTGCTGAGTGATCGTCAATACATATTCCGTGGCAGGCGGTCCACGGGAGACCTTTTGAACCTTATAACCACTATGTGGACATCTGCGGTTGGGGGGGCATGGTGAGTCAAGAGCGGTCGCATTGGATATCTCCAAGGCTTTTGACATAGTATAGACCTTGGGATCTTATGTGATAGGCAGATTACCTTCATCCCACATATTGGCGATATAGTATATACATTGGCATCTAATGTGATAGGCAGCTTAACTTCATCCCGCATATTGACGATGTAGTATAGACCTTGGCATCTTATGTGATAGGGAGCTTAACTTCATCCCACATATTGACGATATAGTATAAACCTTGGCACCTTATGTGACAGGGAGCTTAACTTCATCCCGCATATTGACGACCATTAACGACAAAGGCTCCAGTATCAATCACTCCTCTATCTCGCTTTACGCGGATGACACCAAACTTTTCAAGACAATCCGCTCTCTCCTAAACTCTTCACTTCTCCAATCTGATCATGACAGTTTTTTGATTTGTTTGTTTTTGATTTGTCAAAACAACAGCATTGAACTGAATATCTTCATATGTCATGCTATTATATTCTCTCGCAAACGCTCCCCCACCCCGTCGCGCTCCTATCTCTTACTTAACCAACCGGTATCATCGACTAAATCGATTCATAGGTACACAATCATCACTCCTGTCCTGCCTCTTATTCTTCCTTTCGCACAGTTTTTTTTATTTTTTCTCTTTTTATAACTTAGATTTGAAGCTAGTTCGTAAGTTTATATGAATCGCTTGTACTCAGCTAAATAAATAAATAAATAAGCCTCCGCATATATCACTGGTCCATTCTCGTCCTACCCTTGTTTTGTTTCTTATACCACCTCTTATCCACGTGTTAGGTTCCTCATACCTTAGTTTTTAAGTTAGTTGATAAGATAATATATGGCTCCTCTATAGTATAGTGGTTAGTATACCCGCCTGTCACGCGGGAGACCGGTGTTCGATTCCCCGTCGAGAGCCTCTGGCGCAAGACTGACCTTGCCCGGAAAAAACAAATCATTATGGAAAATTTAAGAAGCCTCAGGACTTGCTAAATAAGGCCAAGACCGGTTACCGGTTGTAGTACCGATGATGATGATGATAAGATAATCCCATATGTTGTTTATTGTTTGTACTATATATCGCTTGTACTAAGCTGAATTACTAATTAAAAACTAAACTAAACTAAGCTTTTTAGTTGGTATTACCGTACAAATATACGCAGACAGGAGTTTGCTACTAACCGCCGACGAGTCAGCACGTGCGCTTCTGCCTCGTGATCCGTACCATTGGATCAATTGTGTAATCCGTTTAGGGTATCTTAAGTAAACACAAGATACCCTAATTGCACTATCGGTTCGCGTGTAAAGTCTTCTGTGGGATCCGCAGTGAACAAACGGATCACCACAAACGCCTTCGACTGTAGTGCAGCGATATACATGGGATTCCCGCCGTAGTGTGAAAATGGTGGGGATGTGTACAGTGTGGGAAAACTTATACCCTTTCCTTCCTTTGAGTTTGTTTTTCCTCTTTTTCGTACCTCTGTTCCGTCGCTCAGGCATTGATACTCTCGATTGATTTAGAATCTTTTGAGGGTTTTTGGTGTTTTGAGTGGCATAATATTCGTCACGAAAGAGATTTGACCTGGATTTCGGCACGGATCTAATGGGGCACCTACTACCACTACTACACTACACCTGTAGTGATTGCTTTCGCTTATCTATCGCCGGGTCCAACTTTGATCCTTTTCTGAGGCGGTATTGGTTTTCTGTGTCGCCATTTCAATGGAGCGGGAATTTCACGTCGATCTTTGCAACATCCGTGGCCTAAGTTGCAATTTCTCCTCTGTATCTGCCCACGTCGGTAACCAGAAACCAGCAATCCTTGCACTTAGCGAGACTCAGGTAATAACTGATGCAGACATTTCTGATTTTTACTATACCCGGTTATAACTTAGTGATATTTCTTATCAGCTTCTGCATTATTATGGGTTCTGCTCCAATCCAGAATTGAATTTCTCGTGGCTAAAACTTCACGTTCGTAAGCATATCATACATTAGTGCTTTCTTTACAGAACCCCAAACTTGGATAGAAACGCATCCTTTAGCGAATTTGATGCTCTATCTGATTCTATGGATAAGATCTTGACCCTATATCCCCACACTGGAATCGTTATTGTGGATGATTTTAATATGCATAACTCTCAGTGGCTTCGCCACTCCGGACACACAACACCTGAAGGTCAATATGTTCAGCTTTTTGCTGATTCAAATAATTCAATATAACTTGTCAATGAGCTAACACGGGTACCAGACATACATGGCCATTTCGCCAACACTTTGGACCTGTTTCTCATCTCCTACCTAAACAACTACACAATTGAAGTTTCTTCGCCAGTATGTTCAGCTCTTTGCTGAGTCAAATAATTTAACTCAACTCGTCAATGAACCAACACAGGTACCAGACATAAATGGTCATTCCGTCAACACACTGGACCCGTTTCTCACCACCCACCCAAACAAATATACAATCGAAGTTTCTTCGCCCTTGGGCACTTCAGACCACTGTGTCGTGTCACCTAAATTTCCTATAATCAACAGCAATGTTAACGAGAAAGCTCCCGGAAGAATAGTATAGTTCTATGAGAAAGCCAAATGGGAAGGTTTGAACGATTTTTTTGGCAAGTTAAATTGGTCGTTATTTTTCCTCAATAACGATGTTCACTCTATAGTGGACACATTGGCAGATACGATTCTGCTTGGCATGCGAACCTTTATTCCACACAGAGAAAAGAGTATCAAACCCAAAAGAAATATGTGGTTCGATTTCGAGTGCAGAGAAGCCATTACGGCTAAAGAGTTGAACTTCCGGTTGTATAAATCAAACAATACTGACGAAAACCGGAAAAGATTTAAGAGAACTAGAAATGACTGCATTGCCTATATTCAACGTGCCAAGTTCTTGCATGAGAGAGACAAAAAATAGTACACTCTCCCACAGGTAGTAGAAACTTCTGGGCATTTGTGAAGAACATCCAAAACTCGGTCTCATCCATTCCTTCGCTAATAGTCGATGACAGACCGAGTCTACTTGCTGCAGATTTTTGCTCGGGCACACAAGGAGCTAAACGCAGACAAATCCGCTGGTCCTGATGGAACTTTCCCGATTCTGTTGAAGAAATGTTCCTCTTCACTCTCAAAACCATTCCGAGAACACTTCCATTTGTCCTACTCTACTGCCCGGTTGCCAAATAGATGAAAGCCAGCGAACATTCAGGCAGTTCCCAAAAAGGGCGACAAATCATTTGTGTTGGCAATCGAGCGGCCAACACGTAGTTTGAGCTCCGACGATCAGATGGGGGCGTCGGGGATAATTTGACAGCACTTCGTCGGACTAAAATCTTTGCTTTTTAACAATTGTCCACCAGCAAAGGTATCGTGGTGGTGGGCCAAAGAACTGGCGTCAGGAACAATGCTCTGCTCTCGTGGCGGGCAACGATGGTGGTTGCCGTTGACTGAAACAATTGTTTTTAATGGTATTTAATTGAAATGTGTACCTGCGTGCCAGAGAAATGATGTCAGCAGGACCCCAAGAATACGTCAACTGACTCCAATAATAACTCCTTTTTAATTGTACATGAATATTCAGTTTATTTAAGTTGATTATTCAGATGTTAATTGATTATTAATTTGTTAACTGTGGTCGCCAATAGTTAATGAGAAAGAAACAATCCAAAGAATTGGTTGACAACCAATTCGTCTGTCAGCTGTTTCAGTTGGGGGTTCGCACTGGATACAACCAGCGAATTCAACATCATCCCTCTCTTCTTCTCGACCTATAGCACTAAATTCTAATCTCTCATAGGTAATGGAATGTGGGGGTTCCGCCAAACCCCACGGTTCGCCTTCCTAAAAAAACACCCATAACTCTATCCAATCGCATAATTTCGCTAATGCAATCACATTAGCACCTTAAATGCTTTACGCATCTAAGATTATCTAAGGTATAATCTAAAAAGCCCCTGGAAAAGAGAATCCTTACCTGCATGCATAACTTCGCATTTAAAATCCCCTATAAGAGTGCTCTCGAAGCTTACAATAAATTTCCTGAAAGCAATTCATCTGTTCATGTATAATACAACCGCATAATCAGGAAACCTTACACTTGAGTTGGCTTATCCCAGCTTCATCATGTGTATCATAAATTACCAGACAAACACATTGGCTGGCGACCTACACCCAAGGGACAAAAACAAATACACGCATCTCTTGGCACCAATTGAATCCTACAGCATAAGCAAATGCAAATAGGAATTCAATACCATTTCCCTGTAAATAAGCTAGAACCAATTAGCACCATGTGCATGGGCATTGCGGCTATCGTTACAGCTGCAATGCATAGCTTAGGCAATGATCTACCCAATCTCTGTGTCTTCCCATATTTCTGGATCTGTTTCTCATGACTTAGCGGCATTGAACAAACAGAAACCCCAATTAGCACCCAATGAGATTCGGCTTGTTTACTTAGCCGAATGCACATCATTCCTTTTCTTGTTTTCAGATTCGTTTCCATGGCCTTGTGTATAAAAAAACCAATGTGATCTTCATTCACACATACAAGTGTACCATTATAGATCTTCGCTAGTAGATCAGGTTACCTTCCCCCAAAGAGAGACTTTACGTTTATCTGGGAAGTGAAAATGCACCCTTAAAGTGAGAGAGCCAGTTTCACTGGCAGAATCTCGTTAGCCAACGAATGAATATCGTTGAGTCGTTTGCCACCATCCAACCGAGCAAGTCGGTTCGGCTTCCGCTCCTCGTCGTGCGCCGAGAATGCGAAAATACCCTTGTAGTCGTGTGGGTAGTTATGTGTAAAATTAATCAAATCGATTTAATATTAAAATAAGCTTAAAGTGCCGCCTTAGAAAAATTATAACGTGTTCTACTACGTAACATTTAAACATACTCTTAAGACAGACTTAACATTAGAAGCGCACGCAGTATTAAGACAGAGATCAATAAAATAAATCGTCAATCCAATCAAACCAGTGTGTTTAATTTTCCGGCGGTGGTTCCTGTGTCCTGTGGTGTTTTCTGTGTTGTCCGCTACGTATTTTGGTGTTCGGTTTGTTGACTAGTGCGTACTTTTCATCCTTCCCGGTTGTGGATAAACGTGGCGGCGTTTCGTCCTTTTGGTTTGTTGATTAACTGTTAGCGGAACTATCGATTAGTGATGGGGAGTGAAGTGAACCGTGTGCCCGTGTCCGGCATAATACTTCTCCTTCCCACAGAATCACTGATTAACCGTCAACTTTTGAAATCATCATCATCATCGGCACTACAACCGGGAACCGGTCTTGGCCTTATTTAGCAAGTCCTGAGGCTTGTTAAATTTTCCATAATGATTTATTTTGTCTGGGCAAGGTCATTAGTCTTGCGCCAGGGGCTCCCCGACGGGGAATCAAACCCCGGTCTCCCGGGTGACAGGCGGGTATACTAACCACTATACTATCGAGGAGCCATATATTATCTTATCAACTAACTTAAAAACTAAGGTATGAGGAACCTAACACGTGGATAAGAGGTGGTATAAGAAACAGAACAAGGGTAAGACGAGAATGGACCAGTGATAAATGCGGAGGCTTATTTATTTATTTATTTAGCTGAGTACAAGCGATTCATGTAAACTTACGAACTAGCTTCAAATCTAAGTTATAAAAAGAGAAAAAATAAAAAAAAAACTGTGCGAAAGGAAGAATAAGAGGCAGGACAGGAGAGATGATTGTGTACCCAGGTCATGAATCGATTTGTCAACTTTTGAAATATCTGGAATCAAATGACGTCCTGAATGACCGCCAATATGGCTTTCGTAGCAACTGGTCCACAGGAGATTTGATGGCGTACCTTACCAAAAAGTGGAGCTGTGGAGAGGAAGTATGTACCAGCATGGGTACTCTGTTCACTTCCATCCCCATCATCTGATTACCGTAGTCCTGCAACTATCCACCAAGAAGAGGAAAATGAGACACTTGTTTTGATTTATATAAAAGGTTCGTTTTTTATTTTTAAGGTGGTGTAATGAAAGTTGTGGTGACTGTTAAAACGTTCACTTTATGTTAACTTATTTCCATTTGGTTCAAACCCGGTACAAACATTCGCGGAATACATAATTAGTTGAATAAAAGGGATACGTCCCGCAGGGGTGCAGACTCCGATGCACACCCTACGGGAGATGATAAATAAGAAAAAAAACTCGATGTGCGCGCACTGAAGGATGGAAGAAGACTCAGCGATCGTCATCTCATGCAGAGATGATTTCGCTAAGGAAAAAAAAAAAAGAGAGAGAAAAACTTTTCTCTTAAGGGTGTAACTAGTGGCGCAGTGGTATATGTGCGCGATCGAACAGATTCAATGTTGTTGCATGTGTTTGAAAACAGGCAGGCGGCAAGGACAATAGGGGAAAATGACCACATGCGCCGTTGGTAATGCGGGTCATTGTTTACACGATGCCTCGTCGCTATTTTCGACGTTAGGAGAAAAAGGCGCTAAAAGCAAATTGGATGTTTATGGCATCTCTGGCTGCAATAGAAACCGGGTTCATATTTGCATTAGGAAATCCTGGAGAATTTGGTTTCAGCGTCTATTGCACTAATTATATGCAGCTGTTTGGGTTGTTTGTTGGTAAGACAAACAAAAAAGGTTGCCAGGCAATGTGTATGAAAAGGTATATGACGCGGCTGGGAAAATAGACGGCGAGATATTTATGGTCCCTGTCATGACGGTTACATTGAATGCAATCCGAATTATTTTGTTTACAGGAATTTGTCTGGTACCGAATTGGTTCAGAATACCAAATAAGCAAACAAAGAAATCTTACGGAAAATTGTATGCGAAGGGATGCATGAAGGTAAGTTTTCTTTATAGGGATTTTATGATTACAGATGGTGATCTATATAATGCGTGAAGCATTTACAGGTACTAATACCGTTGCATTAGCAAACTTACGGGAGTTGGGTAGTAGTTATGGGGGTTTTTCAGGTAAGTAGACCGTAGGGTTTGGCGGAAACGCTACAGTACCCCCCCCCCCCCCCCCGTGACGTAGTCACGAAAAATAGGTAGGGCTGTAGGGGTGCTCGAATGCATGGTGCTATGATGGGTGGAGGGCTGAACACTTGACGAACAAGGTGGCCCTGCGCACTTCGGTAGGCGCTGTAATTAAATTGGGGGAACTGTCATGGTGACTAGTTCCAGGTGTAGTATGGGCCTTTGTCGATAATAAGGTGGACACTGATGTTACCGATTGATGCCATCAAGGGCAAGGGTGTGCGGCGTGGTCCATAGGCCTGCTATGGGTCTCGTGGACCAACAGGCTTATCGTCCGAATAGGTCGGAACCCATCGAGAATCCGCTCACATCCGCAGTGACGAAATGGCGTGTGCGAGATGGAGGGGAACTTATCCCAGGGTATTTCCCATCCGCAGTGACGGGTTGCCGTGTGCGGAATGAAAAGGTACCAAGTCCAGAGCCGGTGTCTTTTCTCCATACGTTTGTATGGCGACTTGTTTGCCACTGGGACTGGTAGAGGAGGGCGGGCCCTCACTTGCACGTTTTACCTATCAAGGGAGGACCGGTACATTGGTGCCAATGTAGCGGTAGCTGCGACCTCGATCGAATGGAAACTTGCTGTGAGGTGCCGGCCGTCGCGCCTGTTAAAAAAAATAGGGGATTTTGGTTAGGGGCTCCTGGTGGGTGGTTGATTGTGTCCAACCCCAGGGTGCCCTAGGGTTATTAGATGTGCGCTCCGAAGTATTATGCACCTAGGTATTTGAGGCGGCGTAGAGGGGCGTGTATAGCCTTTAGTTGGCGCTAAAGGGGAACCATGGTGGCTAAAGGATTGGAGAACCAGGTATAATGTCTCAGTCCGGTGGTATCGGTTTGATTTGTGGACCGGTGTTGCTGAGACATTTGGGAGACGTTAGGAGATCTAAGGACGAATGTCCTGAAGTTTAAATAAAGGAGCTAAGCCAGGTGTCCTGCTAGGTGCTGCTACGCGTAGTAGCTGTGTTACGAGGGAAGCTGGCTTGCTGAAATAGGGTGGAAGGTCAAGGACGGTTGCATGAAGGCTATGGTTGGCGAGCATGAGCGCCAATATGCAGAAAAAAAGACAGAAAAGGTTGAGATGTTTCACGCGAGGCAAAACCGGGTGTCGTATAGATTATATGCTACACGTAGTAGCTGTTGTTACGTAAGGGGCCGGTTTGCAGAAAATGGGTGTTGAGCAATGGCGAGCGTGTGCGCCAATATGTTGAGAAGGCTTCGGGATTGAATAAACCCGAGCGAAGTCGAAAAGGGTGAAAAGAAGTCGGGTGTGAGGTGGGTCGCGTAATGTCGAGTCGAAAGGTTTGAATGTATCACGGGTAGTCAAGTGGAGTTGAGTGTGGGCGACGTGAAGTCGAAAAAGAAAGTAACTGTAGTCGGAAGAGGTTGAAAAGGAGTCGGGTATTGTCGCGAGTAGTCGAGAGAAGTAGGAAGCGGAGTCGTGTGTAGTCGAATAGGGTTGAAGGAAATACAAGGCGGGGCCAAAATTGAGTGCGAGTGTGCCGAGTCGTGTGGAGTCGTGCGGAAATTATGAAATAAGGTTGTGCGTTGCTTAATACCCTGAAGGGGTTTACAATTGTTTTTAAATTTATTTCTATAAACTATAAAATTTGGCAGCAACCTTTTTTATATAATTGAATATGATTCTGTGTTCTCTGCGATTTTGCGTTTTTATTGACTAAGTAATACATGCAATGCAAGCAAACTAAGACATGGTTAATTATATTCTTATTTTCTCGCTTTTATCTTGTAAGATTGTGTGGTTAGTTTTATACATGCAAGTGATATTAATTTGTTGCTTTTCCCTTTTTTATAAGTTTATTACTTGCTGTGTTTTATTTACTAAGTTCAATTCTTATTGTTAACAAATTTATAAACAGTGGTAAAGTTTTGTATATGTGGCCGGTAGTGGAATCTGAGTAGGAATTTTGCATTTTCAATGTTACTGTTTGCTTGAAGAGCTGATTTTGACTTGTATATTTACAATATTATATTTTTTTTATTTAATTAAAAAAAAAAAATACATTATGAGATAGATGGTGTATAGTTGTTTTTAAATGCGTGTTTGTTTTTATTTTATTTTTTATAGTGTTAATTACGTTTTGCAAAAAATATAAGCGGAAGTTGGTGCTTATCATACTGCTTACAATGTTTTTTGTATGGTTTATATAAAATTTACTTGTTGTCCATTAAACGATTGAGTAATTTGTTTATTTTCGTCTAAACTATTGTGGGTTTTACATTTCGGTTTGATTTATTTTGAATTTGATTGCTCTGTATTTGCGAATGTATTAAGGTGTTTATAAGTTGGTTTATTTATTTTTTGCTTTATTTCAACGGTTAATGTTTGTTAAATGCACAATATATTAAATTATCAAAAGCAAAACAGGAACTTAGTGGAACAAGAAAAAAAGAAGATGTAAAATGTATGTATATTCTTGTGGTTTTTTAATTTATTATTGTATTACAAAAGGAAAAAGAAGAAACGCACCCATACAAATGCATATATTTCCGGACATACATGCATCTATATAAATACCAATATCTTCTATAATTACATTACAAATTTTAATTATTTTAATAGTCAAGCCTATTATACGGTTTTCTTAGCCTGGCAGGACAACTGTTTCGAACCAGTTGTCTACCTTTACCATGAAAATCGTTTTATAACTGAGAACTGTGTGTGGAAATTTGCACTTCAAATCAGTAATTAATTTTGCATAAAACACAAGCTTACAATTTACTTCTATGATTCCTTGTATTGGATATAACCCACTAATCAATTTGGAAAAATATGATTGAAAATTTGAAATTTGAAAGTATTTTGCTTTTTTTTTGACATAGTTTCACAATAAAATGAGTTTAACTCAGATACAGCTGTATGACTAAGAAATCATTTGTATTGCACCGAATAGTATAAAAGAAAATAAAGGAGTTTAATATAGATATTGATACATGAAATTGTGAAGGATTTTGAGTTTTAAAGACGTAGATTAATTATTGGTAATAGATAAACGACTGGAACTAAGGGTGGTTTTACGCTACACAAATTGACTGGATTATCTGGAAAATAACCGACGCACAACAACGAAGATAAACCATGCCAAGAGCCACGGACCAACAGGAAACTAGTTCTCCTATGTTTTCGATGAATTTGGAACATTTCCTCGCAGTGTCACATTTTTGATTGCTTTCTCGTGGGGTAGCCATTGTGTGAAAGCTGGATATAACTTGGTGGTGTTGTCTGAATCGCTTCGGTATAGTTTTTTTCTTGGTTTTTTGTGATTTAGCGGCGAGGTATTGAGGCTTAAATCGTTCCATAAATTAAAATACAAAGAATTAAGTTTCTGTAGACGGCCGCTGGAACAACTCGATCCTATCGGTTGGTGAGCGTTGTGTTGTTTGTTAGACCGCTTGTTACTTAGTGATACCTTAGCTGAAATGCAATTAACCAGGCCATGATTATTAATTATTACTTGCCTTTCTTGTGCAGGAATTGTTGGGAGTGTTATGTATTGAAACTCCTATCCGTTGCTGTTGCTGTTCCGGTGATGGAAATTGGCGCATGTTGGGCTGCTGCTCCCAGCCGTTGATGGTGTTTACGGCTGCTCCCGGCGACGTTGTGTTTTTTTTTTATTTCTGCAGTTTAGCACTGTTTAATAAAAAAAAACTATTTCCACCATGGAGTCTGTCTGTTGGTCAGGAGGCGCGATTGCTCCGACTCGGAGTCACCAATGTGGAGAGGAAGTATGTACCAGCATGGGTACTCTGTTCACTTCCATCCCCATCATCTGATTACCATAGTCCTGCAACTATCCACCAAGAAGAGGAAAATGAGACACTTGTTTTGATTTATATAAAAGGTTCGTTTTTTATTTTTAAGGTGGTGTAATGAAAGTTGTGGTGATTGTTAAAACGTTCACTTTATGTTAACTTATTTCCATTTGGTTCAAACCCGGTACAAACATTCGCGGAATACATAATTAGTTGAATAAAAGGGATACGTCCCGCAGGGGTGCAGACTCCGATGCACACCCTACGGGAGATGATAAATAAGAAAAAAAACTCGATGTGCGCGCACTGAAGGATGGAAGAAGACTCAGCGATCGTCATCTCATGCAGAGATGATTTCGCTAAAGAAAAAAAAGCAAGAGAGAGAAAAACTTTTCTCTTAAGGGTGTAACTAGTGGCGCAGTGGTATATGTGCGCGATCGAACAGATTCAATGTTGTTGCATGTGTTCGAAAACAGGCAGGCGGCAAGGACAATAGGGGAAAATGACCACATGCGCCGTTGGTAATGCGGGTCATTGTTTACACGATGCCTCGTCGCTATTTTCGACGTTAGGAGAAAAAGGTGCTAAAAGCAAATTGGATGTTTATGGCATCTCTGGCTGCAATAGAAACCGGGTTCATATTTGCATTAGGAAATGCTGGAGAATTTGGTTTCAGCGTCTATTGCACTAATTATATGCAGCTGCTTGGGTTGTTTGTTGGTAAGACAAACAAAAAAGGTTGCCAGGCAATGTGTATGAAAAGGTATATGACGCGGCTGGGAAAATAGACGGCGCGATATTTATGGTCCCTGTCATGACGGTTACATTGAATGCAATCCGAATTATTTTGTTTACAGGAATTTGTCTGGTACCGAATTGGTTCAGAATACCAAATAAGCAAACAAAGAAATCTTACGGAAAATTGTATGCGAAGGGATGCATGAAGGTAAGTTTTCTTTATAGGGATTTTATGATTACAGATGGTGATCTATATAATGCGTGAAGCATTTACAGGTACTAATACCGTTGCATTAGCAAACTTAAGGGAGTTGGGTAGTAGTTATGGGGGTTTTTCAGGTAAGTAGACCGTAGGGTTTGGCGGAAACGCTACAGAGCCATTCCATCCACTACTTCGGGGAAAGCAAGCTTGTTGCACTGGATATCTCGAAAGCCTTCGACAGAGTTTGCCATCCAGCCCTTTTATCAGAATTACATTCATATGGAGTGGACAGTTCCCTGATCCAATGGATAAGAGACTATCTTTCTGGCCGTTCAATTCAAGTGGTACTTGATGGTGTCAAATCTGTCTCCCATCAGACATTTGCCTGGGATACCCGTCAATCTAAGAACGCGCATCAATTCACGTTGAAAGTAAACTTCAGGCGCACAAATAAATATAGAGAGTCATTCTTTAGCCGAACCACACGAATGTGGAATACTCTGCCTGATCATGTGTTTCCTCGTCGTTGTAATATTCAGGCATTTAAGACCAATGTACATCGATACCTCCTTTCCTTATCCACTTCCTCTCCTTCCGCTCGCACTGCGCTCTGACATTTAAGGGTACTCCAAATTTCCTTTTGTGCGTTTGTGGAAAAAAACATCCTATTGTAAATTCAGAATTGATGTGTACACATTGACAGATACGATTCAGCTTGACCTTTATTCCACACAGAGAAAAGAGTATCAAACCCAAAAGAAAGTTTTGTCCATTCAATTCTCATAACCACTGTATTTATATAACAATCATCACATTTTACCATCATTATTATATACAAATTAACAAAAAATATTATTTATTTTCCATTTTTGTTGCAGGCTTACAGACCGAAAAGTTTTATTTGTCCTCTCTGTGGAGCATCTTTCGGTACTTTTGACACCTGTCTAGTACACGTGAATCATTGTTTGGACGGCAGTATCTGAAAGTGATAAACTAATCTAACGATGTATTAAGTTTTAGTAGTATTTAGAAAACCTTTTGACAAATTATATCCAAGAACGTGCATGCATATATACTACTTGGGCGTATATAATATTTAAATTAATATAATAACATGACAACTAAACACTTCTTGTTATTTTCGGTTACATGGCGTAACTTCAAACAATAAAAAAGAGCTCTAATAATTTTGCTCAGTTCAAGGGCGTTTTTATTGATCACATTTCAAACAGAAAGTACATGGATGGCGGATGTCAGTAGCGGTGCCTTATTCTGTTAGGATAAATAGTTTGGTACAAATTGATGTCAATATTATTGGGATGATATGCCAAAATAATGTTAAAGGATAATATTTGAATTGTTAACAACATCTTTTACATGGCAAATGTTGTAAGTGAGTTCATTTGTTAACTGTAAAAGTTGAAAGTGAAAGTGAAAGCCGGATATTAATTAAGGTTCTTTAATTTACTTGAAGTTTTGTATATGTTAATGTTTTCACTATAACTAGGGCATTACAACTTGCTTGCATGAGTACCAGGTAACAGAAATTGTACATGAAGCTTTTCGAATTATTTGTCTATATCCAGTTACTTTTGTTGTTAATATCAATTACGATGTCAGAAAATAATAATAATAGACTGTTAACCTGGAAAGTATGATTATAAAGAATAATTTTTTTTTTTAATATTGGTTAATAATATATAAAAAAAAATCAGTTAGTAATTTTTAAGAATATGAGTTAAATATCATGAAATAAAAGTTTGAATATTTTAAACATTGTTATTATTCGAGTTTTATTTTCTTCTCAACGAATGTGTCGATTTTGTCTTTTGTGGTTCTTTCTGGTTCTTTAGAAATTCTTGTTGTTTTCTTTATGAGCTTTTGGCGGATTTTCAAATGTCGATTGTTGATGTTGTGGCGGTTCCGCCGAACCCCACTGTTACTTACCTGAAGAACCCCCATAACTTCGACCCAATCTTATAAGTTCGCTAATGCAATCGCATTAGCACCTTAAATGCTTCACGCATCAAATAGATCAAATTTATTTAACTAAAAGTCCCTGTAAAGAATTCCTACCTTTTCAAGCATCTCTTCGCATACAAATTCCCTACAAGAATTCTTTCCATTATACAGGTGAATACAACCAAAACCTATTCGGTACCTTCGGTTGCCAGGCAAATTCCAACCTTCCCACACCTGCACCACAATCTCCCCGCAGCAAAAACATTTCCTTCCCAAGGATAATTAATGCTTTCAATGCATTACCTGGAAATGCCTGCAAAGAATATTTCCTACAAGGGCATTCATACATGTATCAATGCATCTCTGCATTAGCGACCCAGAACCGAATTTCCAATTAGTGCAGATATTCACACTAGAGTTCGATCCGGGCGTCGCCATAGATGCCATATACAATTGACACAGATGGTATATACAAACCGTCATTGTGTAATCATCTGAATTGCTTCGCAATGACTTGCAACTATCGATACACCTGCAAGCGCTTTACCCAGAAATGCTCCTTTGTTTGGATCTCCAAACAATCATCGACTTCGCGCATATCCGCCGGATTGAATACAAAGCATAAACAATGCAAAATTAGAATCCGTCTCCCGCAAACGAATTTCCCTAAATATTAAAATGCAAGCAAGGGATTCGTTTCGTCCGCCAACCCATTAGCACCTTTCCCAATGTCTATTCGTATATTTACACAAGGGCATTGTGGCATCTCTAACAGATACACACAATTCACAAGCAAAATAGTGAAGAACACCGAACGAAAATCGAATAAGAAAATACATCAGAGCCGTATACCTAGCGATAACATAACAATTCACATCAGTGGAGTATCGTCGAGTTTAAAAATCAAATTCTAAAATCGCCCAGTAGCCTGATGGGTAACGCTTATGTACAATTTTTGGTGATTCAAACTGTCATAGCGTCAGTTCGAATCACACGTTCTTCACTATTATTTCAAACGCTATAGCATCACTCATCTAAGACTTTTATGATGCCCTCGTACCATATTTGCTTTTAACACATCTCTTCGAAGCATCGTCGTCTATTTATTTAGCCGCGGTGCACATCATAAACCATGATCGCCCCGATTCCTTTGTCCATGCCGCCTGCCTGCTTTGTTTTTCCATAAATAAACAACACAGATCTGAACGATCAAACACATGCCACCATGATCTCCATTACGAGATCTGGTTTTCTGCTCCACAAAGGGAGACTTTACGTCTCTCTTGTGGTAGGTAAAACGTATCCTCAGTGGAGAGAAACACTTTCTCTCTCGAGGAAACTCACCCCAGTTGCGAAGTGGCTCTGCATCGAACAGGGCAACGCTCAGTCCAATTTCATCTGCCAACCACGCTGGCCGCGCGATCTCCCGCTCTCCGTCGCGCGGCGGAGAAGCGTAGATATACTGAAGTCGTGTCGAGAGGGAAGTGTTTCATCTTGTATTAAATTTATAAAAATCAATTTAATATTAATATTAAGTTCTAAGTGAAATATAAGAACCTCTAAGTAAAGAAATAAAAAGTCGGTGATCACCTATCAATTCGTGTCGTTAATTTTCCGTGCTGCAGTGCCTTCCGCGTTCCTAAGATGTTTTCCTGATCACCTGTGACATGCTGTTTTCCTTCAGTGTTTGGCGTAACATTTTTGGAACTTTAGAGACAGACGGATGGGGATAGGAGTGAACAGAGTGTACGTGTCTGGCACAATATACTCCTCCGCACAATGTGTTCCGCCGAACACTGTTCACAAAAGAAACACAACGAAATGGGTTTTTAAATTTGCTTTCAAATTTATTTTGGTAAATCAAATATAACGGATTTTAAAATAATAGATAATCTTAAAAAAAAAAAAAAAAGAAACAACATTTAACGTATTATCTTCGCGGTCACCGTTACACAAGTATCTAGTTTTCCTTTAGCGAATCATTCAGAAAATCTTGTTTTGTTTTTAGAACTTGTTACAATACCGAAAACTAATATCTTTCGAATTTAAATCTCACACATCACGTTTTTCTGATTACATTTAATTCTTAGTTTACAGACCGACACACGCGCGACGTTCTGTCCTTGCCTCTTCCTGTGTACTGAATTTTGAATTAAGATTTTGTTTTAGGGGGTGATTCTACTCACCCGATGGTTCCCTTTTTCGCTTTTCTCTTAATCGAGAATCGCTCACCAGGGAAGGTCGCACTCTTTTTTCGGTCCTGCGGTTTTCTGATTCATCGCAGGCCGTATGTACGGTTGCACCCACTCACACAGATGCGGGTGTTGCTGCCTGTGCGACCGGAGATCCTCCTGGGATCGCCAGAATTTTCATACCTTCTGTCGAATCTATTTTGTATATATTCGGGTGTGTGGTTTATTCTTCTTGGCGATCTTGGGATCGTGGTAATTATCGTTGGTTGTGATTATCGTATATGCTTTGCCCTATGGGAACAGCGTTTTAATTTATTGCTGTTTCTCTGCAATGGGCTTTGTTTAGGCGAAGTGCATTGCGGCAGGGTCAAAGGTTTAGCGAACGGATTGTTTTACGGCAATTTGCCTATCGCCGGCGATTTGATGTTTGTCGACATCTGGCGCAGCTGTGCCAACCACTTGTGTTTATCCAGCTAATGGATTGGTACACATTTTCCATACTGGTCGTGTCCTTCGATCGCCGTGCAGGCAATAGGAATTTGTTCGGAACTTGGGGCCCACGTATCTGTGGATACGTGGAGTTATTGACCCGGTATGGATGTCACCTTCGGTCAGGTGAAAAGGTGAACTTTGGGGGGCACGTGAAGTTTAGTCATAGGTGAGTATATTCCTTGGTGGAACGAAAGTGGTGCTCTTACTTGCACTCTGCTAAAAAAATCATCTTTTTTGACTTCCTCTACTTGAACTTAACCCATATCACGATATCAGTCACCCTTAACCCTTAAGTTAATACTTGGGTACCTGAGTACCCACAGGCATGGTATTGCATGAAAAAACTAAAAAAAAAAAAATGAAATTTTACTTTGAGCTCCCGTATCGTCGTTATATAGTTCAAAAGTAAGCATATCGTGAATTCAAATTTCTTTTTTAATTATTTTCTTTTTAAAATTAGTTTAAACCTCGGGCATTGCGGCATTCATACCAGAGTAGCCGGGTACCGACAACAGTATTTGTACAAAACACATTTAAAATTATTTTTGTTAACGCATGCACGTAATTTTTATTGTAAAAAAGAAACAACAGTTATTTCCTTATAAACAGTACTATTTATTGCATTTCATACGTTTTATAATATTTGTTGAATGTTCATCACAAACCGACAGTTGATATACGGTACACCCCTTCGTCTTTTTATTTTTATAGTTAGTTGACATGATCCCGGGATTTTTCTACTTCCCGTTGTCTGTTATATTATTAACTTGAGTTAATTATACCCCCCCCCCCCCCCCCCGCCCGCCCCAACAACACCCCATAAACTCCACCTGAAACTTACTAATTCCGGTTAAAACTCTATTTTGTAAAGAGGGAACGGCCCGAGGGTTACAGCACTGTTTAGGGTTTGAAGTTGGTACCAGTAGGGGAAAGTAGTGGTCTTCAAAGAATGAAATTCCATATTTGTGGGGGGGGGGGGGGGGGGATGTTATATAATTAACTAGAGTTAATTATCACTCCCCCATAAAATCCACCTGAAACTCTTACTAATCCATATCCTCTGCACAATACATTTTAAGCCCGGAAATAACATTCCCACCATGAAGTAGATACATTTTAGAAAATTATTACCCCCTTAAAATACAAAATCCCATTACAAATACTTGATATTTTGTGGCCAAAACTTCCATTGCAGTTCGATGCAAAAACTTGTTAATTTCCTACAATAAATCACACTTGTCCAACAACCCTAATTGTACGATTTGCCCAAAATACCATTTACAAGTAAAAACAACAACACTTTCCCCAATTTGTTTTTGGTTTACCGTTAGCATTGACCCTAACATAGGATGGAAAATCACAAAGGCGATTGATTTCCATACACATGGAAGTAGTCAATTAACTGTGAATTTGGAACAAATTCGAATCGAAAAATGATTATGACTTTATGAGGGGTTGAAATGGTAGTACGAAAGAAAAGTAAGTCGAGTGCTGTCGTCGTCGGTGGTCGTGCTATAATTAGTTCTTACTGGACCACCATCAACATCATCGGCACTACAACCGGGATCCGATCTTAGCCTTATTTAGCAAGTCTCGAGGCTTCTTAAATTTTCCATAATAATTTATTTTTACGGCAAGGTTATTAGCCTTGTGCCATTCTTACGGGACAATATAATTTAATTAATAATAAGGATTAAATAACTCTTCTTGTGTTTTCAACAAGACAATAAGTCTTAAGTTACAATAGAATTTGGTTAATGCCAAGGATTAAATAACTTTTTTGTTTTTTCAACAAGACAATAAGTCTTAAGGTACAATAATATCAATTGTAATTGAAAGTGTTAACCTTAATAATTTTATTAAATGAAACTTCGGTGTGGATTTAATAACTACTTTTAAGTATTTTCAATTACAACAAGTTCTTAAGGAGACATTCCGGTTTGTTCGGTTCAAAAAATCATTTTTTTTTTTTTGCTTAATCGGTAGTTTTATACTTCAAAAATAATATGTTAAAATTTGGAAACGAAATCTAAGGCGGTCCAAAGTTATAGGTCATTGAAGGGTCGGGTCTCCCGCGCATACAAATTCGTATCATAGCTGGCAACTACCGTGTATTTAGAAAGATGCAGACTATCCATTTATGGGCATTAATTTGCTTTGCTGTTGGCTTGGGCCAACTGCCACTTCTTTGAATATGTCGCAATCTTGTGCGACTGAACAACATGTTCATAAACGGTAATGGATAGTCGCTCCTGTGTATGTTGTTTTTACATTCGGGCGTACTGCGGGTGACCTGCGATTGCCTCAGTTTTAGTTAGTTTCATATATATGAAACCGTTGCACGGTGCTGGTGGTTTTTTCTTGTTTGGTGACTATGGAAGATGTTCCTACCGGTGACGTCGCGGGGTAGGTATTTTTGATGTTTCTTTGCTTCTTTTTCATGAGGAGGAAAAAGTATTTAGTCTAAACGTGGTCTCAGAGCGTGCAGTGCTCGCGTTTAGGCGTCCGTTTCATACGTTTTTCAACGGTAAATTTTTCTAACATAATGTTTAAAAACGTTAAAGGCTCGCGTAAGTCAGGTAAGTGCCCAGGGAGTCGATATAAAAAGCGAAAAGGCTTTATGGGAACTGTAAATGTACTGGAAACGCAGTATGCGACTATATCGGCACAAAACTTGGCTACATCGCCCGACTTCGCTCCAACGGTCACATCGAGGAACAAGGCGAAAATGCAACTGGAGGACCAATTCGAAATCGTGGAAGGAATTGTTTATGGTCCAGGAATAGATGTCTAGCTGTTAGTATAAAAAATCCCGATGATTTCATGAAAAAAATCACTTATCTTTGTCTAATTTATCTCCAAACTTTGAATGCGTTTTTCTCGAAACGACTTTTTTGAGTGCGGTGTAAGCGAAATATGGGGGATGGGTGCGAACATACAGGGCAAAGTCTCTGATGGCCTTCAACCCGGCGAAGGCCAGGACGATCCTGGTCCCTGTTCAATCCAAGTTGACATGCAGTCTCCACGTGACACCCCTGGATAGTTACTTTGACACCCGCCAAGTAGTGAACCAATGCATGCAGCGACATCCTGAGAAAGGTTGGCGCAAGCCTAATAACAATGCCCGTAAAAATGAATTATTATGGCAAATTTAACAAGCCTCGGATATGGACCGGATACACGACGACGACCACGGAAACGAAAATGGCTAAATGAATTAAGAATTTTTTCATGGAACGTACGCTCACTATACAGAGCTCGGGTTGCACAACAGCTAGCCGATGCCCTGTCCGAATATAAGGCTGACATAACAGCATTACAAGAAATAAGATGGACGGGGAGTGGTGTTTTTCAAAGAAAAGAGTATGACATTTATTACAGCTGTCACGCAAAACACCATGTGCTCGGGGTAGGCTTTCTAGTCAGTCAACAATTTAAGCCTGCCATTATCGGCTTTAATGCAATAAATGAAAGGCTATGCACTCTTCGCGTGCGAGGCAAGTTTAAGAACATAAGCTTCATAAACGTTCACGGACCTACAGAGGAGTCCCCTGACGACGAAAAAGAAGAATACTATAAGAACGTCGAACGGGCCCTCAATGCCTGCCCAAGATACGATGTGAAAATCTTTCTTGGTGATTAGAATGCAAAAATAGGTCGGGGGTCGGTTTTCAGGCACTACACGTGTTCCCATAGTTTGCATGAGAACACTAATGACAATGGACTACGAGTCATCGTACTGGCAGCATCGAAAAACTTGGTCGTTGCGAGTACCAGGTTTCCGCGTAAAGATATCCACAAAGCCACCTGGGTATCACCTGATGGAGCCACTCGCAACTAAATTGACCACGTCCTGATAGATCGCCGCCACTCCTCGAGCCTGATGACGGTACGAACGTACCGAGGGGCCAACGTCAACTCGGATCACTATCTTGTTGGTACAGTTTTCCGAGCGCGGATTGCCTTACGGAGACGTATTGCATTCGCGGATCAGGTTCGAATCAACACGGCTGCCTTACGCAATGAGAATACCAGCAACACCTTTGGTCATGCGTTAAGACTCGGCCTCGAAGAGCTCGACGGAGGGAGAGTAAGTCCTGGGGCCAGAATGCCGTGCGTAGAAGAGAAATGGACACGCCTTAATAATACTGTCATTAGTACTGCCAACTCCATCTTAGGCAGTAGTCATGGGGATCGGAACGACTGGTTTGATGATGAGTGCAAACTAGCGACTGAACGTAAGAATGCTGCATACCGGGCAATGCAGCAGTCTCATAGGACGCGGGTACGCGAGGAGAAATACAAACAGCTCAGAAGATCTGAAAAAAGGCTTCACAGACAAAAGAAAAGTGCCTGGGAAAAAAGAACCTTGTCTGTGAAATAGAGAAAAGTAGAGAGTGAGGTCCGCACCAGGCGCGGAAGTTCTACCAAATAATCCGCAGTATGACGCGGTACCCACCTCGCTGCACTTACTGCAAGGATAAAGTGGGTAATCTGATCACCGATCCTGAAGGCATTCTGGAGCGATGGGATGTGCACTTCAATTAATTGTTAAATGGACAGCTCACAGAAGAATTGGGGGCTCCACCAATGCAAGACCAAGATCAAATGCTGCCGCCACCAAGCATTGACGAAACATTAAAAGCCATTAGACAGCTAAAATCGAATAAAGCCCCTGGAGCTGATGGCATACCGGCTGAGCTGATCAAACAAGGAGAGACTGCGTTACATCAGGCAATCCATGAGATCGTGGTGCACGTATGGGAGCAAGAGGAGATGCCGGAAGATTGGTGCCGCGGTATAATTTGCCGAAAGGAGATATCACACTGTGCAGCAACTATAGGGGTATAACATTGCTGAGTACCGCCTATAAGATACTCTCCACTATCCTACAAGATCGGATAGCCCCATACGCTAAGGCCATCATTGGTCAATATCAGTGTGGCTTCTTCCCAGGCCAATCAGCAATTGATCAGATATTCGCCCTTAGGCAGGCGATGGAAAAATGTCAGGAATTTAAGACTCCATTATATCACCTGTTTATAGACTTTAAGGCCACCTACGACAGCATAGTCAGGGTAGAACTATATAATGCCATGAGAGAATTCGGCATTCCAAACAAATTGATACGACTTTGTAGGTTGACCATGACCAACGTAACTAGTCAAGTAAAAGTAGCGGGATTGCTGTCCAAACCAATAAACATCTATAATGGACTCCGACAAGGGGACGGTCTGGCCTGCCTCCTCTTCAACCTGGCGTTGGAGAAAGCAGTCCGTGACTCTGGCGTTACAACAAGAGGGACTATTGTCACCAAGTCCAGCCAGATACTTGCCTACGCAGATGACATCGACATCATCGGTAGAACCGAATCAGCTGTACAGGAATCCTTCACCCAGATCGAGCAGGCGGCAAAAAAACTGGGACTGCACATTAATGAGGGAAAAACTAAGTACATGGTGATAACTTCTGCGAAGAGAAGACCTAACGTTGGTCAAACTATCAGGGTAGTGGAGCACGAATTTGAAGTAGTGCAATCCTTTAACTACCTTGGGTCAATAGTATCAGCCGATAACAATATGGAAGAAGAAATACGCGAACGGCTGATTAAATCCAACAATGCCTACTATGGTCTATCAAGGCTCTTTAAATCCCGAAATTTATCCAGAACATCCAAGCTACTACTGTACAAGACCATGGTCTTACCAGTACTCATGTATGGATCCGAGACCTGGATGCTCAATAAAATGCACTCTGAACTCTTAGCCGCGTTCGAGAGAAAGGTCAAGGTCTTAAGGAGAATTGTTGGTCCCGTATGTGAGGGAGGACGATTCCGGAGACGCTACATCCATGAGTTGTACGCAATCTACCTTGAATATAATGTTGTAAGAAAAATCAAGCTCGGTAGACTCCGGTGGGCGGGTCACCTATCTCTAATGAGCGAAGAGGAGCCTGCCCGGAAAGTCCTTTGTGGCAGGATGTATGGAAGGAGACAGCGCGGCAGACCTTGTCTGCGATGGAGGGATGGCGTAGACCAGGACGCCCAGAGCCTGGGAGTGCCAAACTGGATGACATCGGCTCGAAATCGGGACCGGTGGAGAGATTTGTTAAATAAGGCCAAGACCGGATCCCGGCTGTAGTGCCGATGATGACGATGACGATGTAAGCGAAATATGAAAACGCTGCATGCGATTCTTATGAAAGTTCGCACACATATTTTTAACAAGCATACGCAAATTGTGAGTTAATTACTTTTTTATTTTTATTTTTTTTTGTATAACTAAAAAATAGAGTAAAAAAGGGCCGAAAATCAATTTTTTTCAATAATCCGTGTTTTTTATCAATTTTAAAATTTATTTCACTCACATTGGGCTAAATGTATTTAAGTTCAATAAACTTTTTGCATTTTTCGTATTTTTTCACCGGGGACGAAAATAACCCTTACACGAGCAGAACGGATGGCTAACTTTGAACACCTAGATGGAGGGTGCGGGTTCCCGGTTCCGGAGTAACTCGACAAAATTTACAAACGTAGTCGAAAGATGAATAAAATGTTAAAAAAAAATCTTTAATACCTTCTCTTAAAAAAAAATCATGAAAATAACCTATTTTTTGACCCGACAAACCGGAATGTCCCCTTAAACGAGGAAGGAGAGGTTGAGAAAAGGCGGTCAACTTTTAGGAAATTAAAGAATAGTGCCAATAAAAAAATGCGTATCTTTGAATGAAATAAACACATTATAGTAAATTAGAGAATAGTGCCAGTAATAAAATGTGTATGTTTGGATAACGAATTGGTGCAGTTAACGATTTTGTTGTTGTCTGTGGTGTACGAGTGAAATTGAGAGAGGAGAACTCCCTTGCCGTGAAGGCCCAGAAATTGTCAGGAAAGATAGCCCTGTGACCCAACTCTCAAGTGGCTGATACCGAGGAATACGCATACTGAGGAATGATAACCCTGTGACTTAAGTCCCCATTAGCTGCTGATTACGGATAATTCTACAAGGCCCGCAACGAAGCCCGGGACGGCCCAATCAACGGCATCAGAGTTAACCATCAGCAATATAAACGTGAGTATCTCCTTATGTACGTTTACAAATAAATGCCTCAGGGATATATATATATATATATATATATATATATATCTATATATATATATATATATATATCATTATCATCGGCACTACAACCGGGAACCGGTCTTGGCCTTATTTAGCAAGTCCTGAGGCTTGTTAAATTTTCCATAATGATTTGTTTTTTCCGGGCAAGGTCATTAGTCTTGCGCCAGAGGCTCCCCGACGGGGAATCGAACCCCGGTCTCCCGCTTGACAGGCGGGTATACTAACCACTATACTATCGAGGAGCCCCATATATATATATATACATATATATATATATATATATATATATATATAGATATATATATATATATATATATATATATATATATATATATATATATATATAAATAATAAATTGGGAGCACTTAATTCAACATACAATGACGATTCACTCCAAGCTGTTCTCCGAAAACACCCCATCCACTCCCGTTACCTACTTGGTTCCTTGGTACCGTTGCCTCGGCGAAGAAATTCGTCCACGACAACTCCGAAACTGTTCGAACCCGTCGTCACCGAATACAGCTGGGTTTATACACCGGTTATGTTTAGAGGTTATAATTTCTTATACCAATTTATGAATGTTTAAAAAGCGTTTACGTAAAAATGTTTAATTTATTTTTGGAATTGTTTTTATTTAATATGTATGGAAATCACAATGCAATTGTTTAAGGCTTATTTGTTAAGCATACCGGCTAACTCCTTATTCCTTTCTCGCCGAGAACACATATCGTTGGAGAATGTCCATTGGACAAAGAACAGCTTCCGGATAAGAATAAGTTATCTTGCATCCTCTGTAAAAATACAGTTCACCCGACTAACTTTAGAGGGAGCCCTATATACCAACAACTGGAAGTAAAGTTGGAAACCAGAAAGAAATAAGTTGAAGAAGAGAAACGAATGAAGACTCATTGTAACAACAACTTCGTGCCAACTAGTGTGTCATACGTTTAAATGACAGGTGGTGTAAGACATGCACCAATCGTGGAACAACCACGTAAAAACATAAAAACCACACGGACGAAAATGCTTTACCAAGTTAAGTGTTTGCGTATGATTCAGTTACTAATCCCCAATGGTGATCGAAACTACCCTTTCCTATCCTCTTTCACTTCATTTTTTAATTTAAAATCACAAAGTCGTTTTAACACGTAAAATAAAAAAAGAAACAAGTTTCACAGTATAAAATATACGATATCGATGCAATGCTAGTTTTTAAAACCCACCATGCACCTAAATAGTAGCAGTCTAGGTCTTCGAAAGAATAAATAACTTCACGGATTTTACTTGAATATAGTTGAATTAAACCATGTAGTAAACCAAGAAGACAACAATGGCAAAGCCCTCTTTAAGGACATAAATCTAAGTTACAATTCATTTGTCTTAATTCCGTTATGATGAAACATCCTCTCACTTGAAGCGGTGCCTTTGTTTGGCTCAACAGTACTTTCCATTCCATGGCACAACATTGTCTCCGATACAATCAATTCGGAGCAGATAGTTCGTACGAGAAATATCTTTATTGATTATGCATGAAATTCATTAGAAGGATAAAACGAATTCGAACCTTGATATGTCATTACCAGTTGCGTTTTGCTCCATATCCTTAATTACAGACTAGAGTCGCAGTTGGACATGATTGAATCAGCAAACCACAAGGATGCAATAACGTATCACGTTGATATTTCAAAACGGCGGTGAGTAATAAGACACTCATAAGGGATCATGAATTAATGTTATCAGCTCAAATGAAAAGGAACTTATTGCCACCATCATTTCTTTTACGAACTGGTAAGGATATGTTGTTTTTGGAAAAGGGCTAACCGTGAACTGTACAGGGGTAGGTGCTACTGGTAAGCAGAGTGGAGCTCGGAATAACGTAATCTACCAATCTGCCCTGTTGTGAAACTGCATCAATAGAAGTAATTGTATGTAATTGTGCGGTATATCATATCATCATTGAGGTTATCAAAGGGGATAATATAATAAGACGCTATGAAAATATTGTTCGACATATCACGATAATGCTGTGTTACTATTTACAGATATTTTTGAAAAGCATTAAGATAGATACATGTTCGTTACGTAAAAGGAGACGATGTATGTTTGGATACGGGCAAACCAAATGAAATCAAAAGTTTACATCTAAAATTTTGTATCAATTTGGACTTTTTTTTTACATAATTGCTCAATAGATATGTTTGTATTTGGCGCTTACACAACGTTAATAAAATCAAAAATTGTACGAGGGTTGCCTCTTATGTTTCGGGATTTGGCAACCCTAGTGTTGCAATCCGGCAATTGACAGCTCTGTCGTAAAGTTGGACATTTTTGAGGTTATACGCACTCAGAACGTTTTGACATACGAGCGCCATTTGTGTTGTTTACAGTAACTTAAAAGATTCATCTCGGCCCAAAAATGGAATTAAATCGTCAACATTTTCGTGCGATTATTTTTTACAACTTTCGGCGTGGATTAACTCAGCAACAGTGCATGGATGAACTTAATTCAATTTTTGGCGATGAAGCTCCATCAAGGACCAGTGTTTATCGATGGTATGGTGAATTCAATCGTGGTCGTAGTTCACTTCAAGATGAATTTCGTGAAGGTCGTCCAAAATCAGTTGTTGTTCCGAAAACCATTGATGCTGTTCGCGAACTGATATTGGAAGATCGTCATGTGACCTATCGTGAGATTGAGACAATCTTAGGCGTTAGTGGGACCAGCATACACTCAATATTGCATAAACATTTGACTGTCAAAAAAATTTGTTCTCGTTGGATCCCACACAATTTGTCAATCGCCCAAAAAAAGGCTCGTGTCAATTGGTGCTTCGAAACACGTCTATGACATCGTGACAGGTGATGAATCGTGGATTTACGCGTATGAGCCCGAAAGTAAACAGCAGTCGACTGTCTGGGTGTTTCAAGATGAGCCAAATCCAACAAAAGCTGTTCGCGCACGAAGCACTTCCAAGCAAATGGTCGCCTGTTTTTTCGGAAAAACTGGACATATCGCAACCGTACCACTAGAACAACGCAGAACAGTCAATTCTGAGTGGTACACAACCATTTGTTTGCCAGTTGTCTTCCAAGAAATCAGGAAAACCAACCGCCGAAGACGGATCACTCTTCACCACGACAATGCGAGCTCTCACACATCGGCTGCGACAACTGCATTTTTGAGCACCCAAAACATCGATTTGATGGCTCATCCGCCGTATAGTCCTGACTTGGCACCGAATGACTTCTTTTTATTCCCGTACGTAAAAAACAAACTGAGAGGTCAACGTTTTTCGACACCTGAAGAAGCGGTTGCTGCATTCAGAATGCATGTGTTGGAGATACCTCAATCAGAGTGGCAAAAGTGCTTCGACAATTGGCTCAAACGCATGCAAAAGTGTATAGATCTTCATGGGGAATATTTTGAAAAATAATAAAGTGATTTTCGATGATCAATATTTGTTTTTGTTCTCTAATCCCGAAATATAAAAGGCAACCCTCGTATTATTATTATAGGGTTAATAGTTATACGTACGTTTGCTTAATTTTATTCTGGGTTTTTATTTCTTAATTTACAAATAAGCATTAATATTATGGTAATGGTGCACAGTTGAAAACTCGCATTAGAAGAACACCAAGTGGATTGTATTCACATCCGGCATAGATGTCAAAACAGGTCGACTGTTGAATGTCGAAAATAACGAAAAATGCCGCTTGTTGAAAGCTTTGTTTCAGGGGAAATATTTTGGTGCAATCAAGAATCGAGTGCATTTTTGCATTTATTGGGTTAATCCAAGCAATATAAATACTTACAAACTAAACCCCGGCCTGACACATAGATGGCGGCACTAGAATTAAATCCATATGATTTTTAGTTAGCCCTAACCTTCAAAAGACGCGTGTATAAATGATGTCGGATCATTAGTTTGTGAATTATAGTATTTTGAGTGAAGCAACTTCTGTTATTGTGAAAAAAATGGATAAAAAGGAATTTCCCGTGTTGATAAAATATTGCTTTTTGAAGGGAAAAAATACAGTTGAAGCAAAAACTTGGCTTGATAACGAGTTTCCAGACGCCGCCCCAGGAAAATCAACCATCAAGGATTGGTATGGTGAGTTTAGACGTGGTGAAATGAGCACCGAAACGGTGAACGCAGTGGACGCCCAAAAGAGGTTGTTACCGACGAAAACAGAAAAATCCACAAAATGATTTTGAATGACCGTAAATTGAATGAAATAGCAGGCACCCTAAAGATATCAACTGAACGTGTACATCATATCATTCACGAATATTTGGGTATGAGAAAGCTCTGTGCAAAGTGGGTGCTGCGCGAGCTCACTTTTGACCAAAAACAACGACGAGTTGATGATACGGAGCAGTGTTTGGAGATGATCAAGCGTAATAAACCCGAGTTTTTGCGTCGATATGTGACAATGGTTGAAACATGGCTCCATCATTTCACTCCGAAGTCCAATCGACAGTCATCCGAGTGGACTGCACACGATGAACCCGCCCCAAAGCGTGGAAAAACGCAACAGTCGGCTGGCAAGGTTATGGCGTCTGTATTTTGGGATGCGCGCGGAATAATTTTCATTGAATATCTTGAAAAAAGAAGGACCATCAACAGCGACTATTACACAGCGTTATTGGGCCGTTTGAAGGACGAATTCGACGAAAAACGACCGCATTTGAAGAAAAAGAAAGTGCTGCTTCACCAAGACAATGCACCGTGTCACAAGTCGGTGAAAACGATGGCAAATATCCATGAATTGGGCTTCCAATCGCTTCCGCATCCACCGTATTCTCCAGATCTGGCCCCCAGCGACTATTTCCTGTTCTCAGATCTCAAAAGAATGCTCGCTGGGAGGAAACTTTCGTCGAATGAAGAGGTGATCGCCGAAACTGAGGCCTATTTTGAAGCAAAGGACAAATCGTACTACAAAAAAGGTATCGAAAAGTTGGAGGGTCGCTATAATCAGCGTATCACCCTCGAAGGGAATTATGTTGAATAAAAAAAAACGAATTTTGCCAAAAAAATGTGTTTTACTATGGAAGGCCGGGGACTTTTCAATTGACCTGTTATAGAGTGTAAAACTAACTTAACTAAGCTTAACCCAGGTGAAACTATGACGGTAAGAGTAGGGGTTGGGGGTGGGGGCAGGTTAGAGTGGAAAGTGTTGGAAGCGCCGCTTAAGATGGTGGGTGTGAATGGTTTAGGAGGCGGTGTTTAAGACTATGAGTAGTAAGGTAGACATCGAAGAAGGTGGAGTTGGAGTTTACATTCCTCAACATCCGCGAAAGGGGTTCGTTGCACTTATAAGAGGTGGGGTGACGGGAAATATGGAGAAAGCGGGGATTACGATGAATGTGATGTAACGTTTGGGTTACAATAAGTAATAAGGTTTTCCAATAGGGACTTGACAACTTCGAATTTAATTTGTGAACGTACCCTTTCACAAATCAACGAATTGTCACTGTCAATTTATTCAGTAAACTCAACATTTTCATCGTGGTTAAGTATACGAACGAACAACCTTTGCAAATTATAAAAATTTACTACCGAAAACAGTTGTCAAGTCCCTATTGGAGAGCCCAATATTTGTTTTAAATGATTGTGCCAATCGTAACACATATTTTCCCTAAGCTCGACAATTGTAGCTTTGTCCTCTGGCAATCTTGTTTCTCCAGATCAAACTTAGGCAATTATAAGGAGAACTAACGGTTTTGCGTTTTTACGGTGGGTGTCATCTGAGGTCTGAAGGATCGGCTGAAGAATTCCCCTTGGCTTACTTCTGGCGATTGCGTCTACCCATCTGATGGCCAACTCTGGTGATGGCTGCTTGTGATGCCGGTGATGGTGTACAGTTGTGTACGGTGTTCTGCTGTTGTGGGTTTCTGTTTCAGCAAGCGCAAGTTAACACCTGTAGGGAACACAACAACAAATACCTTTTCCACCTCTAAAAGCATCAAGCATACGACCCAATCATCCTCCCTTTTCATATAAAGAATATCCAAACAATCATATAACCACCTTATCACAATCCATATCACAACTCATATTTACTCTATTCATCAAATGCTTAAGAACATAGATCACAATCCATATCACAATTAATGCAATCCATATCACAATTCATATTTACTCTATTCATCGAATACCCAAAACCACAATTAATGTAGACCCAATGCCTCCTTATCACAACCGAGATTGGCTCTATGCTATTTCACAAAGACGCATTGTGGGGAAGAAGTATGTACCTAACAAGGGCATGAGATTCCCTTCTTCCTCCATCATAGTTGTTCCACCGATACAATTTCACGATTGTTAGGAAGTCCGCCGAAAATAACAATCACAATCACCAAACACACTGACAACAATAGACGCCCAGAAACGAAAAGTACGATGCAGCAAAATGTCACTGAGGTTCCGCGGGAAAGAAAGTCAAATGCACTGTCCGCCAAAAGAAACCAAACAAGTACATCGTCTCAGCATACCGTCCACCAGAGGTAAAACCAAATGAAAACACTTGCGGCTTGTCGTCTGTAATTTATAACTTTTATTTTATCGGTAATTAAAGCACGCACGGTGCGGACTTAGGTTTAATTAATTTTAATATGGATTAAGCACGTCGACACGATTCTTAGAAACCACACCGTACCGGCGCCGGTACGGTGGATGGCGGTGACCCGACCGCCTTGAAGGTTGGAAAACGACTCATCCGATATCTTCTCCGATAAGGATATCGTTTTTACCTAACACCAGAGACACGTAAAGTCTCTCTTCGTGGTGTAGGAAACCAGATCTTGTGATAAAGGTCATGGTAGTATGTGTGGTGATCGTTCAGATCGATACTATTCACACGTGCAGTGGAACAACGAAACAGGCGGCAACAACGCAAAGACAAAAGGAAGAAAATGACCAAATGCGCCGTTGCTAATGCGGGTCAATGTTTACGCGATGCCTCGTCGCTATTATCGACGTTGGGAGAAAAAAGGTGCTAAAAGCAAATTGGATGTTTATGGCATCTCTGGCTGCAGTAGAAACCGGGTTCATATTTGCATTAGGAAATGCTGGAGACTTTGGTTTCGGCGTCTATTGCGCTAATTATATGCAGCTGCTTGGGTTGTTTATTGATAAGACAAACAAAAAAGGTTGCCAGGCAATGTGTATGAAAAGGTACATGACGCGGCTGGGAAAATAGACGGCGCAATATTTATGGTCCCTGTCATGACGGTTACATTGAATGCAAACCGAATTATTTTGTTTACAAGAATTCATCTAAGGAAATTTGACTGGCGACGTAGATGCCGAAATTGATTGGAAATTCCTGGTAAGCTAATAAAGAAATCTTAAGGAGTAGTGGTATGCGAAGAGAATGCATGAAGGTAAGTTTTCTTTATAGGGACTTAAAGATCATAGAATTGATCTCTTAAATGCGTGCAGCATTTACAGGTACTAATACTGTTGCATTAGCAAACTTAAGGGAGTAGGGTAGTAGTTATGGGGGTTTTTCAGGTAAGTAGACCGTAGGGTTTGGCGGTACCGCTACAGTACTGCCCCCCCCCCCCCCCCCACCAGTGACGTAGTCACGAAAAATAGGTAGGGCTGTAGGGGTGCTCGAATGAATGGTGCTATGCTGGGCGGGGGGCTGGACACTTGACGAACAAGGTGGCCCTGCGCACTTCGGGAGGAGCTGTAATTAAATCGGGGGAACTGTCATGGTGACTAGTTCCAGGTATAGTATGGGGCTTTGACGATAAAGAAGATGGACGCAGATGTTACCGATTGATGCCATCAAGGGCAAAGGGGTGCGGCGTGGTCCATAGGCCTGTTATGGGTCTCGTCGACCAACAGGCTTATCGTCCGAATAGGTCGGAACCCATCGGAAATCCGCTCACATCCGCAGTGACGAAATGGCGTGTGCGAGATGGAGGGGAACTTATCCCAGGGTAATTCACATCCGCAGTGACAGGTTGCCGTGTGCGGGATGGAAAGGGACCAAGTCCAGAGCCAGTGTCTTTTGTCCATACGTTTGTATGGCGATTTGTTTGCCGCTGGGACTGGTAGAGCGGGGCGGGCCCTCGTTTTACCTATCGAGGGAGGACCGGTACATTGGTGCCAATGTAGCGGTAGCTGCGACCTCGACCGAATGGAAACTTGCTGTGAGGTGCCGGCCGTCGCGCTTGTTAAAAAGAAAATAGGGGACTTTGGTTAGCGGGCTCCTGGTGGGTGGTTGATTGTGTCCAACCCCAGGGCGCCCTAGGGTTATTAGATGTGCGCTCCGAAGTATTATGCACCTAGGTATTTGAGGCGGCGTAGAGGGGCGTGTATAGCCTTTAGTTGCCGCTAAAGGGGAGCCATGGTGGCTAAAGATTGGGGAACCAGGTATATTGTCTCAGTCCGGTGGTATCGGTTTGCTTTGTGGACCGGCGTTGCTGAGACATTTGGGAGACGTTAAGAGTTCTAAGGACGAAGGTCCTGAAGTTTTAATAAAGAGGCAAGGCCAGGTGTCCTGCCGGGTGCTACTACGCATAGTAGCTGTGGTAACGGGGGGAGCTAGCTTGCGGAAATCGGGTGGAAAGTCAAGGAGGGTTGCATGAAGGCTATGGTTGGCGAGCATGAGCGCCAATATTCAGAAAAGAGACAGAAAAGGTTGAGATGTTTCACGCGAGACAAAACCGGGCGTCCCATAGATTATATGCTACATGTAGTAGCTGTTGTTACATAAGGGGCCGGTTTGCAGAAAATGGGTGTTGAACAATGGCGAGCGTGTGCGCCAATATTTGTAAAAGGGCCTTAAAAAAAAAGGTGGGCAGAGGCCAATTTGATGAGGTCATAAGGAGGCCAAAAAGGCAAAGAAATAAGTCGAAGGTGATCGAGTATGGGGAGAAACCGGGCATCCTATTGAATGATGCTACGCGTAGTAGTTAATGTGCAATGAGGAGCCGGCATTTGCGCGAATTAAAGCGAGTCTAGAGAGTTGAAAGAAGTCTAAGATGGTCGAGAAGTCGGGTGAAGTCGCGTGGGTGAGTGTTGTCGAAGGAATGAATGGAGTCGAGAGACGACGAAAAAGAGTCGAGCGAAGTCGAAAAAAAGTGAAATGGAGTCGAATGTGTGAGCGCGGAGTCGTGCGGGACATTACGATTGTACAAGGTTGTGTGTCATTCAATACCCGGAAGGGGTTTACAATAATTATATTTGATCCTTTGAATTTTAGGTATTTATTACAAAAGCATTTCTTATTTTTGTTTTTTAAGTCTTTTATTGTTTTTCGGCATTATCTTATTTTTAAAGTCAATAAAAAGTGAAAATTATGTTTAAAACAGAGCAGAACATAATGCGGCGTAGTTGGAATATAAAGTATTTACTCAATTTATTTTATTTTAACGGAAATTTCTTATGTTGATGCGTCTTTTTTAAACTTATTTTAATTACTTTTACTTATTTTGTAAGTAAAGTCACAAATAAGTATCTTTTGCAGTTTTTTGTTTTTACATAAAGTGGTTTTATTAAAATGTTCAATTCTCATTGTTAAATAAATTTATAAAATGTGGCAACGTTTTGAATGTGCTTACGGGTATATAGGCGATAGCGTAATCTGAATACGTGTTTCGCGTTTTCGATTATATTGTGTGCTTGAAGATCTGTTTTGAGTTAATATATAGTTATACATGATGTTTAAATTGATCGTAAATTTAAAGCTTACAGGAAGAAGGTTGAAGATATTGTGACGCATATGACAATCAGTACTGGAATCTTCGAGAAAGTCCGAAACAAAGTACTAGATTATTTTAGGAAGTACTGGAAAACTGGAATAGAACATTCAAGACTATGGAACGGACGGAAACGATACACCAAATCAGAATGAGGAAAAACGGTATAAATACGTCGCACGCAGAGCGGAAGTTAAGTTAGAGATAAGTAAGACAGTGAAGCAAGCGATACGTCTCGAGTGAGAAGTAAGAAGTAAAATACGCGATAATTACGGAAGCGATAATAAAGAAAACGTTAAGTGTACGGTAAAAAGTAACGGTTGTTATTAACGGACTAATAAAGTGTTAGAGTAATTCAAAATCGATTTAACGGCTCTTATTTATTAAAAATAATTAATCCAGCGAACCCTAAGCTCGCTACAATTGGTGTCAGAAGTGGGATTAATTATTGTTTAAGTGAATAAGTGTGTGAAAGTGTGTTGTGGCGATGTCAGATCGACATTTGGAGGATCTTCGCGTTCCTGAGTTGAAGAAGGAACTTGAGGACCGGAATCTGGATAGCAGAGGACAGAAGCAAATTCTTCGACAACGTCTGCAAGCAGCTATGGAGGAAGAGGGTATTGATGTCGACACATATGTTTTTACGATTGGTCCAGACTGTCCGGATGGAGAAGAAACAGCGAGTCAAGATGGTTGCAATGTAACGGAGAAGAGTTCGCCACTGTTAGACATTTCGGAGATGTTCCGGATGATGATGACAAAATTCGACGCCCAAAATTCAAAATTCGACGCCGTAAATTCAAAATTGGACGCGCAAGCTGCAGATGTCAATGCAAAGTTGGATGCCCAAACACAATGGATGAAATGTAATTTTCAACACTTTAAGGACGAAATTCGAAACGAAGTAGAAAATCTAGATCTAAAAAACGAAACTGAATTCAAGAAAGTCACCGATGAAATAATACGAATCGAAAAGAGACTTGATTGTGTTGAGAGAAATAAGACATCGCCAGGCAATCAACATGACTACAAAGATACAAGGATGCAACCGCCAACCTTCGATGGAACGGGACCCTTCTCCGTATTTATACGTCAGTTTGACGCCGCGGCCAATTATAATAAGTGGTCGGATGAGCAAAAGTCAACATCACTAATCCTGTCACTCCGCGGGGCGGCTGCAGAATTGCTACAAACCATACCAGCAGAGAAGCAAACAGATTTCCAAGCGATAAGAGACGGCCTTGAAGCTAGGTATGGCGACAACCACATGCAGCAGGTCTACCGCATGCAACTGCGGAGCAGAACGCAGAAACCGGGAGAAAACCTTCAACAGTTGCAGGCAGACATTGAGCGATTGGCAAACTTGGCTTATACAAATATGACTAAAGAATTTCTGAACGAGGTAGCAATGGATGCATTTATAAACGCACTCCAAGATCGGGACTTGCAACAGGCCGTTCGTTTGGCAGGAAAGAAGACGACTAATGAAATACTGGCGTTCGCATTGGCATATGAATCTGCTAAACTGGCTACCAGGAGTACATATAGAGTTCGAGAAACGTCCGTCCAAGAATGTTCCTGCCAAAGAATCGGGCATGTACAACGGAGAACCCCGAGAACTGACATGAAGTGTTGGACATGCGGCGAAGTCGGCCACATCTCTGTTGACTGTAGGAAACGTCGACGAATGAATGAAACATCAAGTGAGAATTGTTATCCATGCGCTAATCATAAGAGGAGACTATCAACGGACCAACCTGAGGTCAATAGCTCGGGAAACTTGTAAGGGCAGACTTTACGGGGCGAAAGTCGCCTGGTGGAATTTGCAGCCCCAGCATCGTAACTGTATCACAACTCCAACGGGATAACCAAAGTTTGGTTATAACTACGATTGTTAATGGAAGGACAACAACAGTGACAATCGACACTGGAGCAACGAGATCCATAATTCGGCCGGATGTCGTGGGCCAAATTGCCCTTAATAAAAATAGAAGATACGCTTTGAGGACTGCCACAGGAGAATGTTCTACAGTCTACGGAGAAGTCGAGAGAATAATAGTGCTGGGCAATATTTCCATCTCCCACCAATTTTTGGTTGCCGATATTACGGACGAATGCATTCTTGGAATGGATTTCATGAAGGAGCACCAAGTTGTTCTAGATATCGGGCAAAGAACACTGCGAATTGGTAACTTAGAGGTTGCTATTACACTGCAGGACGAACAATTGCGAAGGCTGAAATGTTATGTGCGTGAGGAGGATGAGATCCCAGCTCGTTCAGACTCGGTAATTTGGACCAGTCTCGAGAGTGATCCCGGTGACAATCGGTTTTACATCACCGAAGCTGCACAAAATCAGCGCAAGGGGAACATCCTTGTTGGGAAAGCCCTTATCGATGCGAAGAAGCACATCGTACCCGTCAGAGTACTAAATGCGTCCAAAGAGCCGATCGTAATAAGAAAAGGAGAAGTAATCGCAGAATGTGCACCCGTGTCAATGATAAGCTCAATTCCGACAAGGGAAGAGGACCATTCAATTCAACAGCCCTCTGGTGCACCGGCTGTGGTTAATAGGTTGATATCCCGGAAAATCGGATTAACAGACAGGGAAAAGGCAATCGTTAAATCACTCCTGAACGATTTTTCTGATATTTTTGTGACAGGACATGATAAATTCGGACGCACCGGTATAGTTAAACATCGCATTGACACGGGTGAGTCAAGACCTATAAGACAGCCACCTCGTCGACTACCGTTGGCCAAACAATCAGAAGTAGGCAACATGATTCGAGAGATGGAAGAGCAAGGAGTCATCGAGAAATCATCGAGCCCATGGGCTTCGCCGGTAGTGCTCGTCAAGAAGAAGGATGGGACAACTAGATTTTGTGTCGACTACTGCCGGTTAAACGACGTTACGAAGAAAGACAGTTACCCACTTCCTCGAATCGACGACACACTAGATACCCTTTCTGGAGCTCAGTGGTTCTCAACATTGGACCTAAAAAGCGGTTACTGGCAAGTGGAAGTGGAGGAGGAGGACAAGGAGAAGACAGCGTTTACTACCGGAAACGGACTATATCAATTCAACGTGATGCCCTTCGGATTGTGTAATGCCCCAGCAACGTTTGAACGATTAATGGAAAGTGTTCTACGGGGACTTACATGGAAGACGTGTCTTGTGTACTTGGATGATATCATCGTTGTTGGAAGGAATTTACCAGAACACATCAATAATCTGCGCTCCGTCTTCGAACGACTAAGACAGGCCAACTTAAAGCTCAATTCGAAGAAATGTGAACTCTTCCAAAGGAGAGTAAAATTTCTGGGACACATCGTTTCATCTGCAGGAGTTCAAACGGATCCTGACAAGATAGCAGCCGTCCGTGAGTGGCCTACTCCAGAAGACAAGCAGCAGTTGAGAAGCTTTATGGGATTAGCCACATATTACCGACGGTTTGTTAAAGGTTTCGCCAATGTGGCAAAACCCCTACATGAACTAACGGGTAAAGACAAGAAATTCAATTGGACAGAAAAGTGTGAGGCAGCATTCAACACATTGAAGGCCGAGTTATGTAAGACACCAACATTGGCATTCCCAAGAGCGGATTGCCCATTTATATTGGATACTGATGGAAGTAACACAGGAATCGGAGCAGTGTTGTCACAGGAAGTCGATGGTAAAGAGAGAATTGTCGCATGTTATAGTCGAGTTCTATCTAAGCCAGAGAGAAATTACTGCGCAACAAGAAAGGAACTGCTGGCTGTCGTAGAAGCCGTTAAGAATTTCCATAAATATCTCTACGGACGTCGATTCCACCTTCGGACGGATCATGCGGCCCTGAAATGGTTGCTAAATTTTAAGAATCCGGAAGGACAAATAGCTCGATGGATCGAACGACTTCAAACGTACGATTTCCAAATTTCCCACCGTCAAGGGAAGGTGCATAATAACGCTGACGCTCTATCAAGAAGACCATGTAAGCCAGATTGTAAACATTGTCATAGAGCGGAAGAGAAAGAAGAGGCGTACGACCTGCGAAATGTACAAGTAGAAGTACTAGATGGGTGGACGAGTGATGCTATACGCGCAGCTCAACTTCAGGATGAAGATATGTCGCTAATTCTGGAATACAAAGAAAAGAACGAGCGGCCAACTTGGAACAATATTTCCGACAAGAGTGGAACATTTAAGGCATATTGGGCACAATGGAATTCCTTGCTAGTGGAAGATGGTATTCTTAAGCGTAAATGGGAAGCCGCGGACGGAAAATCCCATCGAATGCAAATTCTAGTCCCACCATCAAAAGTGAAAGATGTTCTAACAGAAATGCACGACGGGGCCTCCGGTGGACATTTGGGAGTTAATAAGACACTTTCAAAATTACGATCTCGTTTCTACTGGCTTCACATGAGAGATGACGTCGAGTCTTGGTGTAGGAAGTGCACAACTTGCACTGCGACCAAGGGACCAACGGCAAAACCAAGGAGCGCTATGAAGCAGTACAACGTGGGTGCCCCTTTCGAGCGAATTGCGATTGATATCTCAGGACCATTCCCAAAAACAAACGACAACAACAAATACATGTTAGTTATCATGGATTACTTCAGCAAGTGGGTAGAAGTCCTTCCAATTCCAAACCAAGAAGCAACAACCGTCATTGAGCAGCTAATCAATAATTGGATCAGCAGATATGGAGTTCCCTGTGAGCTTCATTCTGATCAAGGCCGAAATTTCGAATCACAGATATTTCAAGGCATCTGTGCGGCACTGGGCGTAAGGAAAACCAGGACCACACCCTTACATCCGCAGTCAGACGGAATGGTCGAAAGGTTCAACCGAACAATAAAAGAGCATTTATCGAAGGTCGTTAGTGATCACCAACGAGATTGGGACAAATATGTACAAACCTTTCTCATGAGCTATAGATCGGCTAATCACGATACGACAGGCCATTCTCCAGCAAAAATTATATTTGGACGGGAGATACGATTACCAGCCGATCTGCGATTCGGAATACCTCCAGACGCCATAGACAAGACCGAAGACTACGTAGCCGAATGGAGAAATCGCCTCGATGAGATTCATCATTTGGTTCGAAAGCAAATCAAGGTATCCAGTGACAGGATGAAAACAAGGTACGACGTTCGAGCCAACGCATCCGGATTTAATGCAGGCGATAACGTATGGCTTTATAACCCTCATCGGCAAAAAGGAAGGTCTCCGAAGTTGCAGCAACATTGGGAAGGACCGTATAAGATTCTCACAAGAATTAACGACGTTGTCTATAGGATTCAGCGACGACCGAACGCCAAGATGAAAGTGGTACATCGTGACCGACTGACGACTTTTGTTAACCCAGGAGATCAGTGAACTTAGTTCGGGACGAACTAATCTAGGCGGAGGGTAGTGTGACGCATATGACAATCAGTACTGGAATCTTCGAGAAAGTCCGAAACAAAGTACTAGATTATTTTAGGAAGTACTGGAAAACTGGAATAGAACATTCAAGACTATGGAACGGACGGAAACGATACACCAAATCAGAATGAGGAAAAACGGTATAAATACGTCGCACGCAGAGCGGAAGTTAAGTTAGAGATAAGTAAGACAGTGAAGCAAGCGATACGTCTCGAGTGAGAAGTAAGAAGTAAAATACGCGATAATTACGGAAGCGATAATAAAGAAAACGTTAAGTGTACGGTAAAAAGTAACGGTTGTTATTAACGGACTAATAAAGTGTTAGAGTAATTCAAAATCGATTTAACGGCTCTTATTTATTAAAAATAATTAATCCAGCGAACCCTAAGCTCGCTACAATATATACACTGACCAGAAGATAGTAAATAATTAGTTACAATACAGTGAACGACAATTGAAAGTGCTTCGGGCTCTTAATTACTTTGTCATATTTGTTCGAGATATCGAATAGAACAGTACCAATTTTAAATTTTAGTGGTGTGAATTACTATTTATTCAAGCTTACTTTTATTTAATTTACCGAATATAAAACAGAAATATGAGGACGCATAAAAGGAAAATATAGAAATATATTGTGACGCATATGACAATCAGTACTGGAATCTTCGAGAAAGTCCGAAACAAAGTACTAGATTATTTTAGGAAGTACTGGAAAACTGGAATAGAAAAGTCGAGATTATGGAACGGACGGAAACGAAACGCCGAATCAGAATGAGGGAACGGCATAAATACGTCGCACACAGACCATGGAGAGGAGTTATAAGTAAGACAGTGAAGCAAACGAAAGTCTCGAGTAAGAAGTAGAACGTGAAACGAGCGATAGGTCTCGAGCGAGAAGTAAGCAGTAAAATACGCGATAATTACGGAAGCGATAATAAAGAAAACGTTAAGTGTACGGTAAAAAGTAACGATTGTTATTACGGACTAATAAAATGTCACATTAATTCAGAATCGATTTAACGGCTCTTATTTATTTTAAAATAATTAATCCAGCGAACCCTAAGCTCGCTACAATTGGTGTCAGAAGTGGCATTAATTATTAGTGAAATAAATAAGTCTGTGGAAGTGTATTGTGACGATGGCAGATCGACATTCGGAGAAGAGTTCGCAACCGTTTGACATTTCGGAGATGTTCAGGATTATGATGGCAAAATTGGACGCGCGAGCTGCAAAATTGGATGCGTGGGCTGCAGACGTTAATTCAAAATTGGATGCGCGAGCTGTAAAATTAGACGCGCGAGCTGCAGAGTTTAATGCAAAATTGGATGCCCAAAGGCAGTGTATGAAAGAATTCTGGGACTCGGAAACGGAAGAATCTGAGGATGAGGAGGAATTGAAGCCACATGAAATGAAGAAACTCAGGAAGAGCAAAGCTATGGCCGACAGCAGTGAGGAAGAGGAGGAAAATGACGATGATGTGTTACGTGAAGAACTGAGGGATTTCATCGATGATAACCCGATTGAAGAGGACGGCAGTGATGATAAAGACACTGATGCTTCAGGCCGTTCCCTGAAACGGATTTACAATGATGATGACGAGTTGGACGACCGACTGGAAGACGACGACTGTGACGTTATTGAAAGTCTTGGTTTGAAAGTCGAAGGCAGAAAGCGTTCCAAGCGTCTGCGTCGTACACAGGACGAAGAAAGTGATGGAGAGGAAGACGACGACTGTGACCTTATTGAAGAGAATCTTGGTTTGAAAGTCGAAGGCAGAAAGCGTTCCAAGTGTCTGCGTCGTACACAGGATAAGGAAAGTGATGGAGAGGAACAGCACGTCGATGGAGGTTCAGCACGTGAGGCTATAGACGAACAGCTATTCGACGACGAAGACGATGTTGAACGCCGCTCTGAACGTAGTCACAGGGAAACTGAGGCGGCAAAACATTTCAATGATGAATTGGAAAGGGGTCACTTTACTGATTTGGACAATGAAATCCGTAAAACAGATATTCCTGAGCGAATGCAATTGCGCGAAGTTCCGGTTACGCCTGTTCCAGAGGGACCCAATGAACTACAAGATAAAGCTGAATGGATTTACAAACATGCGTTTCGTAAATCAACTGTTTCCGAACAAGAGAGATCAACGTGTGTTGGAGGTCGAGACCGCTTTTGTAATCCACACATACGGGGGGAAAGATCAAGCAAGCCCTAGATTGTAGGTGTAATCAACAGCTAGAGGTGACGTTCATCGCGTTCTACGGAGAAGAACACGTGAAACCAGGATTAACGTGCGACGATCTATGGAACGTCTATTACTACGACGCACGTTGGTGTTTACTGTCAGCTCCAAAGAACAAACCGCTCCAGTTATTTGAAAAGATGCGGAACTACCAGTTGGATACGGTTATGAAATCGACAGATGCTCCAATACCAGATGACCCGCGTGTAAGTAAAGATGAAGATCTAGACCGCTTACGTGATGTGCAAACTCCAGAAGAGCTTAAGGGTGTGCACATGCGTTTTCTCTTATACTATTCGCATGAGATCCCTAAAATGCAAGAGGAATTCCGTCGTCAGGAAAAGGAAAAATGGCGACAGGCTAGAGCTGACGCGAAAAGGAGAGCAGTAGAAAATTTGGAAGAAGGTCAAGAGCTTCCACCGCCGAACGCCAAGATGAAAGTGGTGCATCGCGACCGACTGGCGGCTTTTGTTGGCCCGGGAGACCAGTGAACTTAGTTCGGGACGAACTAATCTAGGCGGAGGGTAGTGTGACGCATATGACAATCAGTACTGGAATCTTCGAGAAAGTCCGAAACAAAGTACTAGATTATTTTAGGAAGTACTGGAAAACTGGAATAGAAAAGTCAAAATTATGGAACGGAGGGAAACGAAACGCCGAATCAGAATGAGGGAACCGCATAAATACGTCGCACACAGACCATGGAGAGGAGTTATAAGTAAGACAGTGAAGCAAGCGAAAGTCTCGAGTAAGAAGTAGAACGTGAAACAAGCGATAAGTCTCGAGCGAGAAGTAAGCAGTAAAATACGCGATAATTACGGTAAAAAGTAACGATTGTTATTACGGACTAATAAAATGTCACATTAATTCAGAATCGATTTAACGGCTCTTATTTATTTTAAAATAATTAATCCAGCGAACCCTAAGCTCGCTACAATATTTATTTTACACATTAGCACTTTGAGTTCGTGGCTATACGAAGGAGACATTCGTTTGTAAATTTAAGTTGATTGTACTCGCCTAGCATCGTATCAATGTAGATGCTATTCCACATCATTGGAGAAACTAGTGGAGTGATGTGGATGTCGATATTGATTGGAAATTCCTGGTAAGCTAATACAGAAATCTTAAGGAGCAGTGGTATGCGAAGAGAATGCATGAAGGTAAGTTTTCTTTACAGGGACTTAAAGATCATAGATTTGATCTCTTAAATGCGTGCAGCATTTACAGGTACTAATGCAGGTTTTTCAGGTAAGTAGACCGTAGGGTTTGGCGGTACCGCTACAGCATCTTTATCACGACGCAGATAACAGTGGCCTCAGGACAGGGGTATAAATACTACGAAGGGCCCAACAGTAGCAGCTCTCTCTACAAAACGAGAACACTAAATTAACTAATAAAAATATTTTTAAAATAAAAAAATTAAGTTTAGTTAATTTACTCGCGTCTCCTCATCCTTGAAAAAGGATGGGTGATCTCTTTAATAGACCGCTCCTGAAACAACGCACTTCAGCAAGGGGTCGTTGCCGTGCTTCCTATGACCCAGAGGGAAGAGCAACGTCCTGATCGTTCGTGGGACGTCACTTTGGGAATAGCGTCCCTGTACCCCGCAATCTGAGTACCTTCGGTTCCTGTACCAATTTTTTGGAGTCGTCCTGGTACACAAGGGAATCAGCCAACGTTGGAGACGACGCACAATTTCCAAAATATTAAAAGAAGTTTTGTTTTAATTTCAGTTTAAGTTTTATTGTTGATTTTCCTGGCTGCAATGCCTCCAAGACAAGAGGGATATGTAGATATAAATTTGAGTATTACTGCTCCTTGATACGGATGCAGATGTAAAATTTAAATTTGAGAATTACTGCTCTGTGGCACGGGGATTAAGATACTGTGGCCCGGAGATCATTTTTTTTTTTTTTAAAACTGTATTTATTTGACCAAAAATGAATAGTTACAATAAGTAATACAGCTAACTTATAATAGATTTGTAACATATTAAGTGTTTACATGATATTTGTTAACCTTTTTCAAACAATTCTTTTTATATGTGCTTAAGATTTACTGGGAATTATATATATGGGTAATATTGTTTTTCCTGGAAAAGGTCAGAAAAAAAACCAGGAACTCTGTTTATTTTAACTTAGCTAATGACCTTGCCCAGACAAAATAAATCATTATGGAAAATTTAACAAGCCTCAGGACTTGCTAAATAAGGCCAAGACCGGCTCCCGGTTGTAGTGCCGATGATGATGATGATGACTTAAAATTACTTAACATAACTTAATCTAACTTAATCTAATCTTATATACAATTTACAATATTTGATATTGCAATGATAGTGACAATTCGAATTTGACTTAAAAATAATATTTACAATTTTTAGTTATGGATGTGGGATTTCTTGTTGTGATTGAGAGTAGTAAGGGATAGGATCAGGTATGTTCTTGAAGGAGGGGAGAGCCATTCGGTTCTGTGTTAAAGGTAAGGATCTTGGAGAACGGTTGGATGTTGCTGTATTTGAAATGACTGGGTGCCATTTCGGTGTTGTGGTACACGATCTCGTTTAGATCGTTAACCAGTCTGCCTGCGACGAAGAGGGTCCTGATTTGGAGACAATTACGGTAGTGAGCTCCCGTATTGGAGGAGGGTGATGGTAGGTCCGTTATTATCGGGTTGGGATTGTGAGGAAGGTTTTCTATGAAATTTATCGACAGTTCTAGGATCCGTCTATCCAGTCGTTCGATGCCTGCGGTGTTGTAAAGGTCGTTGTTACAATGGTATCTATATGAGTTGGTTTTGCGGTGTAAGCCAGTGATAACCCTGAAACATTTTCGTTCAAACACTCGTAATTTCTCCATTTGGGAGGGTGAGATGTGGTACCATAATGGGCAGGCGTATGTAAGAGTGGGTCTGATTATCTGTTTGTAGATGAGCTGTTTGACCTTAAGAGAGAGGCCTTTAGGTTTCCATAACATTCGTCTGCACAGGTTAAGCTGTATTGAGGCTTTTTGAAGAGAATTTTTGATGTGGGTTGAGAATGACCACTTGTTGGAAAGGCTTACTCCCAAATATTTTAGGGTTTTGGAAGGTTTTATGAGGGTGTTATTAAGATTTAGTTTAATTTTGTTGTGGCAACGTTTAGTGTTGTTTGTGCAGTGACCTTTTTTGCCCTTAAACACTGTTAGCTGGGTTTTGGTTGGGTTGAGGCGAATTTTCCATTTGTTAAAGTATGCTGAGATGAGCGGGAGGAAGTTGTTAACGCGGTTTCTTGCCGCTTTGACAAATCTACTGCTAGAGTAGATTAAAGTATCGTCAGCATAATTTAGCATTACAACACTAGGTGGAGGTTGGGGGATATCGGATATGTATAGAATATATAAAAGTGGCCCAAGAATGGATCCTTGGAGAACTCCTGCGGTTATGTTGTGAGTCTGTGAGAGGGAAGAATTTATTCTGACCATGAATTTTCTCCCAGAAAGATAAGATGCTAGGAGCTTTGTGATGTTGAAATTCAGACCAAATAAGCAGTGCAGCTTATAAAGAAGTCCTGAGATCCAGACACAATCAAATGCTTTGGAGATATCGAGAGATATGCATACGGTAGGGCATTGGTTTTCTAGACCAGTTGTGACATCGTGTGTAAGTTTTAGTAGCGCATGGCAAGTAGAGTGTCGCTCACGAAAGCCAAACTGAGAATTAGGGATGAGAGCGTTATCACTGGCAAACGAGAGAAGGTTTTGGTAGATCTTACATTCCAATATTTTGCTTAGGGTGTTCAATAAAGATATCGGACGATAGTTGGAGGTGTTATTGGAACTGCCGGACTTTTTAACGGGAACTACTACCGCAATTTTCCAGTTCCCTGGGAAATGTGAAGCATTTATGATATGGTTAAGAAGGACTAGAATGGGAAGTAGATTTGCCGGGTGAAGTCTTTTAAATAGAAGGTGTGGTATTCCATCTACACCGGTAGATTTTTTGTTGGGTCGTGATCTTATGAAATTGATGAGTTCATCTGTGGTTAAAAATGTGGTGGTGTCTGAAGGATGTGACGCCTTGTTTGTGTCGTTAAATTCTCCGATGAAAGGATTATAAGATGCGGTTAACCTGTGTGAAATATATTCGTTGACAGTATTTCGAAAATTAGAGACTGAGAGGGAATCACTTTGTTGATGGATTTTTGAGAAGTGATCAGCCAGGCAATTGGCTATGTCCGTGTCGGATTGGATAAGATTATTGTTGAATGGGTTGATGAGGTGATCGATTCGCTGTTTAAAATTCTGACCAGTTAGTCGGTTGATGTTTTTGAAGAGATCACGATTCGGTTTAATATTGTTAAGTGTAGAGGTATAAGTTCGATCCCCGAACTTTTTTAAATGTTCATTTATTAGGGTGGTCAGGAGTTGGATCTGACTTTTAATAAAGGGGCAGAATCTTATATGAAGTTTTCGGCGGAGTTGTTTTTTGAGACGCAGCAATTTAGTTAGGATGCTGGGTAATGGTGTGGGGGTATAAGTATAGATGTGCCGACGTACGGCACGTATTCCTTATATCTCCCATCGATCCGTGGGAAGAATTTGTTCGAATAATCACGTCCGAAAAGAGTTGCTCGTAACCCCAGGTTTGTCGTATAGCCATTCGTCTCTCAAAATGCGGCATCGATTTATGTTCATCTTTATTGAGGAATGTGTAAGTGTAAACATTTATGGGACGCACGTCCACTTCGTGGTTGTACCGAATCCGATGCGCATATTGGACGACATCTCCTTCGAGTCGATAGATAAATAAACGATTGAAGTCTAATTCGAATAAGTGAGTTAAGACACCAAAGTAATCAATAAAAAAGATAACAGATAGCACTGCCAGCAAGCGTTTTAATTTATTGAAAATATTCACTAGTGAGAACATTCCGATGCGGTCACACAACACATAACTCTACAACTAAAATTCGGATGTCCGCGGACGAGCGTGTGCATGAGCATGCCTACGCGGCGGCAATTAACGACACCACCTTCGAGTGTTCAACACGTTAATCGACTGACTTGAAAAGGGAAGAAATTGGATACAACCAAAAGAGAACATACTTCTGCTCTCTCATTGCCACGTCCTTCGATGTGTGGTAGGTTACATCGGTAATCTGATGATCGAAGAGAGCGGGACAATAAGAGAACAGAAACATGCTGTACGATTATCTTGGGGTGGATTTGGTTGTATGTGCATGAATCAATGTAGTTCTGAGCGGAACCCATTGACCTGATTCGGTAGTATGGTGGGTTCAGTGTACATTGATCCATACGAAGACAGAACTGAGAAAGAGAGGAGAATTAAGCTGATGATATTCACCTGCAAAAAGAGAACATTGATCCCCAGCGAATGAAGTGTCTGGAGAAAAGCCGAAGTAACGCTAGGGAAATATTATCACGTGATTCAATCGAATGTGGTGATAAATTTCCCAAGCGGATCTGCAATGATGCGACAACTTCGCCCGGCTGGATTTGGTTGTCGTTAATCGACATGGACACGAGTTGCCGTATGGCAAAAAAGGTAAGCTAAACTCATTTATGCATTGTCTCCGTGGTACAATGAGTTTAGCTATGAGTCCTTGGTGGAAAGATGCTTTGCAGGTGAAACGGTAAGTAGGGGGAAATGGGGTTGATTTGACGCGCTGAAAGGCGGTCGAAATTAGGTAGGAAATGTTGGTTGGAATTGTGGGTTGTTTCTCATGTAGAATAGAGAAACCCCCCACAATGGTTTTCCTAAATGATTATGAGGGATGGTGGTGGGTGTATTGCTGGTGAGGGCATCCTTGAGGGTCTGCTCAATTTTTAGGGCTGCTCGATCGATATCAGCAGGGATTAGGTTAGAGGATTCGGGGATTTGCAAGTTAGAAAACCGTCTCTATTGATCTTTTTCCAGTTAGTCTTGGAGAAGTTCGGGACAGGACTGTGTGAGTAGAGCAGTTCGAAGGATGGAACTTTGATCGAGGTGTGAACGGAACCATGGTCAGACAGAGGGAAAGAGGAAGGATACAGTGGGGGGGGGGGGGGGGGGGGGGTTGAGTAGACATCAGCCGACTTGAGAAAGAAGTCAATTGTTGACCGCGTCGAGTTGGTGACACGAGTTGGCTGCAGTGGACTGTCGATATACGTATATGGGTGAGATGAGAGGAGGTCCAAAATTGGCACCCGTATTTGTTATTCTTTATGTTGTTGAATGCTGTATGTCGAGCGTCCAGTCTCCACCGATTATGAATGGTGCGGGGAGACTGTCTGATTATTTGAGATATGTCAGAGTCAGGGAAGTCTGGTTGTCGTGTTGGGTGGATGTAAACGGATGTTATTATGATTACTTTTTTGTTTTCACAAAAAAGTTTAACTGCCGTGTATTCAATATTGAAAACATTGATGAACCTGATTTCGGTGAATTGAAGTTTATTATTTATTAGGATGCCGGTACCTCCATGGGATCCAGTTGTTCTCGGGTTGGAAATAAATGTATAATTGGGGATGTATACTCGGGAGTTGGATTTAAGCCACGTTTCTGAGAGGAGAAGGATGTCTGGGGAGAAGGTTTTAACAAACAACCGTAAGTGTTGCTTACGGATGTTGGAGTATATAGACTCTGCGCTGAGGGCGACTATAGTTAATTCAGACATTGAGGGAAAGAATATGAGAAGTTATAAGTGAGAGAATCTGACCTTTTTTTCCGATATCCGACATATGCTTCAATGTAGGAAGCATAGTTTGTAGACTCTTGATGTAGCCCATGATGTCCAGGTTGAGGCCAATGGAGTTGGGGTTGTTTGACGTCGGCGTGTTTTGATTGTTTTTGATGACATCCGCATATGATGTTCCTGGCCTTGTAGGTTGTGGTAATGTGTTCTGCGATGTGGATTTGGTTGGTGCGGATTTGTTCGTTGTGGTCTTTTTCGATGTGTTTTGAAGAGTTTCAATGGTTCTTCTCTTCCATTCCAATAGATATTCCCGGGTAGCGCTCGGATCGTTGTCTCGCATCTGTGAAGACAGATTTCGACTACGGCACCCAGCAAAAATTACACGTGTTTGCTCGTGTTTGTATAGTTTTTTCTTTTTTTTTTTGTAATTATAATATGTCGCAATATTTCACACAAGATTCGATGTGACCACGATCGATCGTCGACGACTTAACGTCTACGGATTCAATTTTCTTTTCTTTTTTTTTCAATTTTATTCGTCAACGAGCACACGATGAATACGTCTGTCTGCATGAACGATCGGCGAGTGAATCCTGCCCCCGGAGATCACTTAGCTATTCCTTTATAAAGGAAAATAAATCGAGAATTGTATCCCGAAAATACACATTTTCGTACAACAATCTCGATTTTTGGGTATCCTGAATGAGATGTTGTGTTTACTTAAGATAAGAATTCAATTTCTTGAATTCTTACGAAACTTGTATTTGCCTTTCTCAATGGAAAATTTTCAACTAGAGATAACGATCTCTGAATTTTGGTTTTCGATTGATGCCGTGGGGGGAATGTAGAACAATAAACGAATATTAGATTCGTTTATTGTGAATTTTAATTTTAATTCAAGATTTTGGATTTAATTGTGCCGTGGGGGCAAATGTTAGGCGATAAACGAATGTTTGGTTCGTTTATTGCGAATTTTTAATCATGTTTGGGTTTTTTTCGGGTTTTGATAGGATTTTGGGTTTTAGGGTAATATAGCTGGGATTTGGATGTAGGAATGGGGGAAAAGGTGGTAGGGCTTTTTGGAGCACTACAACGGTAACAATGAACAATATGTCTGCCACGACCTTGCGCTCCTCAAGAGTTCTGCGGTTGATTAATTTGGGGTGGTTAATGTACGAGGGGAGAATTAAAGGGGTTTGCCCATACTAGCCCTCAGAGCGCGAACTGAAGAAAGCGACGTTGAATACTTTCGATTCTACCGATATGCATCTTGTGATAAGAGATCATACCCGGCTAACATATTCAAGCAGTGGGCGAACAAGGATAAAGAAAAGGGATCGAGTAACGTAAGGGTCTGAGAATTGCTTAGACCATGGGTTTCCAGATCTTTCATCAATGTGAGAGAGGAAGTTAAGCTCCCTGCAACAAGGGATCTCAAGATCTCTAATACATTAGACAATGGTCAGGGGTTGGTTATGAAGGGTAGATGAGCGCGAGGATGAGTGAATACACTTACGGGAAAAGGCTATAGATGGACGTTCTGTCACACCAAGTCGAAAGCTGTCAAGGTCCGATTGCAGGAGTGCAGAATTAAGAGATGACTCGATGATCTTGTATAACTTGGTATCATCAGCGTATAGGGACAATCTTGTAGATGGGGGTGGTGAAGGAGGTTCTCCAAATATGGGGGAAGACGCCTTGAAAAAGTGAGAGATTGAAGATCAGTTCGGGGGGAATGGATGAGCATTTCTTGTGGAGGATTGCAGGGATAACATCAGGGCCCGGTGTAAGCTCGTCTTTGAGTTCCAGTAGCTTGGATTCAATTAAGGTCGGACCAAAGGAGGTGTGAAGAAGGGGCCGGAGGGAAAAGTTAGGTAAGTAGTTGAAGTATGACGGGTCAGAAGCAAAGGAGTCGTTAGTGAATGGTTAATTGAAGTGAGTGGAGAAGAGGGTAGCAATAGTAACAGGATCAGACGAGGTAAGAGAATTACTACGAATCTACGTTTATGATTGACGAATTGGAAAAAGGTTTTGGGGTCATTATTTAGATTGGTCTGAGTTTTGGTAAGATAGTTGCGATAAAGGGTGTTGTAAAGTTAGGTAAATTGGAGGTAACAGCCAAGAAAGTTGGAGTAGTCAGGTATAGTTCGATTCCGAGAGAAGTGTTACAGATTAATAATGTTACAGGTAATTAAGATAGTAACCAAAAGGAGTACTCACTTTTTGCAGGCGTGTTCTGCTTGAGGCCGGCGATGACTCCGGGATCCGATGTGTGGTTCGGCTATCGTGGTCCTCAGTAAACATCCAATTTAAAGCATTTAGATAATATTTGCCTTCAACAGCTTTTTGGCCTGTGGTGTGGTTTGTAATGCGCCAGCAATGGCGCTGAGTTCACTAAACCTTCCACCGTCTAAAATCACTTGGTCAATCGTACACCAACAAGAAATAAAATAAACACTCAGGAAACTGCATCAGAGAAAAGAAAATATTAAACGATTGTTTGTGAAAAAAGTTCTTTTATTTAAATCCTCGTTTTTACATGATGCAGTGGTAGAACAAATTAAACGTTAAGCGTACACTCGAACTTTGAATTTGGTGATAACTGTTTTTTTATTATCCAACCGGTTTTATGTTTAGTTAAATATTACGTTAGATTCTATATTACATCATTGCCGCGAAAATTTAACGTACAATTAGAGAAACAACAAGAATACATTTTTGTTCCACTCTTGTAGGTGCACTTAGTGGTGGTAAAAACGCGACTCCGGTATGGTGCACACCGTACCGTGCGCGGTACGGTGGAGGGTGACACGACTGACTCGTTCGGCGGTTGGGATAAGACTCAGCGATAATTATCTCGTGCAGAGATCTTTCGTTAATCTTGATCATGGTGGTATGTGTGCATGGTCCTTTCATGGAAGAAAAGCGAACCTAGAACAAGGAAAGGGAATAAAGAGCATTCATGGGATACGGTGTCGGTAAAGCAAACAAAACCAAAATCGTTGGATGCATGTGCGTCGCGGCTAAACAAAGAGACAACGATGCGATGTGGAAATGTGCTAATTAGTTTTAGCTAGGTTACTAGGAAATGGTGTTTTTTGCATCGCTAGTAAGGGTACGTATTGAATTCCTATTTGCATTTGCTTATACTGTAGGATTTAATTGATGCCAAGAGACGCGGAATGCGTATTTACTTTGGTTTGCACATTGTGCGAGTCAGAGAATTTTATTGCTGGGAGAAAAAGGTCGTCGGCCAATGTGTACATAAAGAAATTCATTGTGCACATGGCGAAGCTGGAAAATAGACGGCGCAATATTTATGATCCCTGGTGAAGGTCACGTGATATCTGAACCGAGGTTTTCTTTACAGGGATATGCTGTTTGGAACAGAATTCTTAAGTGGAATTTTCAATTCAAATAAATGAATACAGGTAAGAGTTCTCTTACAGGTACTTTTAGGTTATACGAATTGGATCTATTTGATGCGTGAAGCATTTAAAATGCTAATGCGAATTGCATTAGCGAACGCTTATGCAGACTGGGTAGCAGTTATTGGGGTTTTTTTTCAGGAAGGCGAACCGTGGGATTTGGCGGAACCGCCACAGACCTCTCGACGATTGAAATAATAAACTTTTATTTCACACGAAATAAAAACATTTAGATAATAATTGCCTTCAACAGCTTTTTTGCCTTTAGACGTTTGAAATAATAAACTTTTGTTTCCCATGCAATTTGAAACATTTTACAATTCAAAAAACACCGCAGCACTCCTTCCTCCCCTTCTCTTCAAATACACAAAAAAACAGTACTACACTCCAAAGTCGTCAAAAAAAAAAAAACCGGTCAGTCAAACAACCGTCAACAACGGTCTCTCGTCCACTCCCGTTTCAAGTCTCTCGCCCGTCTCAACGAATGTTCTCCGACGATGATCAACTCCGAAACTAACCGAAGATATCACCGCCGGAGAGAAACTGGGTTTACACACCAGTTGTATTTAATTAGTCATTAATTCAGCTACATGTATTTGATGTTCCATTTAAACTGAATTTAAATGTAATTCAATGCATTTTGTGCCGCGTGTTTAATTATGTGAAATTATACAGTATAATTTAATATAGCAGTAACATAAATCTTTTTCTTTTAGCTTAAATTGTTTGCAATGCACGTATTTAATATCTAAACTGTTTAAATGTTTTATGTGTAATGTAGCTTTGTTTAGGTTTTCGTTGGGACAAGGGCGATGGGGGGTTACTTACGTAACAGTGTTACCTTATCACAACAGGTTGACCTTCAAGGCTACATGAGGAAAACGAGTAAAAAAACGGCAAGAGAATGCAATGTTTTGGGGAGACTGCTACCCAATGTTGGGGAACCCTGACTGCACATAAGAAAACTCGTAACCAGCGTCAGCACCTTTATTAGAATGTATCCATTTCACAGATGGGCGGGAGCCGCACATTATACGTCGTACATGAGGCGAGTGAACTCAGTATATAGGCTGGCATCATTAAGAGTATGCTGCGCATTCCGAACGGAAGCCGAAGATGCTATAAATGGCTTGGCCGGGAGGAAACCACTTGACATTACAGCTAAGGAAATCGGTCCTTTGCATGAGGTCTCGCAAGAGAATCCCTGACGAAACCTGTCACGATTAGAGCTCTCAAGCCTAAGAGAATGACAACGAAAATGGGATTCCTCCGCCAAAGGAAGATGAAGCCACATCATTATACCTGATATAGAAACCTGCGTGAAAAGAAAACATGGCGAGCTGAACTACCAGTTGACTCAGTTGATAGCAGGGCATGCTTGCTTTCGGCAATACTTGCACAAGTATTGTAGAAGGATGTCAATCACCCATACTGCTTGTACTGCGAAGGCAAAATAGAAAATGCGGAACACGTACTCAAAGAGTGGGTGAGATACGAGACCGCACCAATGATAGTGGACAGACATATGAGACGAGCAGTTACTCCGACAGGAGTAACAGAATACATGCTAAGTTCCAAACAAGCATGGTCCGTAACAAATAATATTCTATGTGACATAAGCAACAAGTATTGTATTAAAGAAAGATGCCTGTGTGAAAACAGTGACAGGAAATCACGGTCGAGTGTCTGATCTAGATGAGGTTACCACTGTCGAGGAAATCCTGACAACGATCGCCATAGAGTTCCCTGCATTGGACGCGATCCCAAGGGAAGTGGCAGTTGCGACGCGACGAGCGGAGTAACAAATAAACTCCGTCTCGCCCGTGATGGAATATCTATAAAGAAATTTTGCGTGGAACAATAGGAATGTGGTTTAGTCGGTAAAAAGCCGACATGCCTCTGCATCGGGCCAGAGGTATCTTTTGAATGTTCCTACCGAAAAAAAGGTGTGACCGATCTACATTCGAAAAAGTTTGTACGAGGGTTGCCTCTTATGATTCGGGATTTGGCAACCCTAGTATTGCAATCCGGCAATTGACAGCTCTGTCGTAAAGTTGGACATTTTTGAGGTTACACGCACTCAGAACGTTTTGACATACGAGCGCTATTTGTGTTGTTTACAGTAACTTAAAAGATTCATCTCGGCCCAAAAATGGAATTAAATCGTCAACATTTTCGTGCGATTATTTTTTACAACTTTCGGCGTGGATTAACTCAGCAACAGTGCATGGGTGAACTTAATTCAATTTTTGGCGATGAAGCTCCATCAAGGACCAGTGTTTATCGATGGTATGGTGAATTCAATCGTGGTCGTAGTTCACTCCAAGATGAATTTCGTGAAGGTCGTCCAAAATCAGTTGTTGTTCCGAAAACCATTGATGCTGTGCGCGAACTGATATTGGAAGATCGTCATGTGACCTATCGTGAGATTGAGACAACCTTACGCGTTAGTGGGACCAGCATACATTCAATATTGCATAAACATTTGACTGTCAAAAAAATTTGTTCGCGTTGGATCCCACACAATTTGTCAATCGCCCAAAAAAAGGGTCGTGTCAATTGGTCGAAAGAAATGCTCAAAAAATACGGTCGCGGTGCTTCGAAACACGTCTATGACATCGTGACAGGTGATGAATCGTGAATTTACGCGTATGAGCCCGAAAATAAACAGCAGTCGTCTGTCTGGGTGTTTCAAGATGAGCCAAATCCAACAAAAGTTGTTCGCGCACGAAGCACTTCCAAGCAAATGGTCGCCTGTTTTTTCGGAAAAACTGGACATGTCGCAACCGTACCACTAGAACAACGCAGAACAGTCAATTCTGAGTGGTACACAACTATTTGTTTGCCAGTTGTCTTCCAAGAAATCAGGAAAACCAACCGCCGAAGACGGATCACTCTTCACCACGACAATGCGAGCTCTCACACATCGGCTGCGACAACTGCATTTTTGAGCACCCAAAACATCGATTTGATGGGTCATCCGCCGTATAGTCCTGACTTGGCACCGAATGACTTCTTTTTATTCCCGTACGTAAAAAACAAACTGAGAGGTCAACGTTTTTCGACACCTAAAGAAGCGGTTGCTGCATTCAGAATGCATGTGTTGGAGATACCTCAATCAGAGTGGCAAAAGTGCTTCGACAATTGGTTCAAACGCATGCAAAAGTGTATAGATCTTCATGGGGAATATTGTGAAAAACAATAAAGTGATTTTCGATGATCAATATTTGTTTTTGTTCTCTAATCCCGAAATATAAAAGGCAACCCTCGTAGTTGTTGCCTGTGAGAAATGCATAATGCCTGGGAGAAATAACAGATCTATAGTGAAAGCTTAACGTTTCGTACGGACGGCTTTTAAAAAGTTTGGGTATACCAGAAAGCCCAACAGTAGAGCGATAGTTCAAGACACTGCTTTTATGCTCCTTTTTGTGCCGCGGGGTGATGAAGGAGGTTTTTCCAGTGTTGGGGAATTCACCTTAAGAGGGATAAATACAAATTTTTCGAAGGACAACGAAAAGAATAGCTAAACATTTTTTAAAGAAAAATGCAGGAATTTCAAGACCAGGCGTGAATTCTTATTTGAGTTGAAGTAATTTGTTTTCAATCGAGAGCGGCGTAAAGGGGGAGAAACATTTGTTAATTGTACGCTTCTGAGGGAAACTGGCCCACATCTTGTTCCTTTGATTGCATAAGGAACGAAGCCTGTGATTGGGGGTGATGAGGTTGACGTTTTATGCCGAGAATAAGGAACGTATCGCGATATAGAATTGTAAAATTCTATGTAAAAAAGTATAATAGGACGCTCTACAGATTGAGTTCTTGACGAGAAAAGGAAAGTGGTAGTTATCGATGGTTGAACGGACTAGGAAGCAGTGTGAAACTAAGGAATTAATGGAGTGGGTTGTGAAGATAAGGTCTAGCTGTTTGTCAATGATTGCTAACTTGACCGAGGTTAGGGTCAGCTGTCCGATCAATAAATAGACAAACCTTTGCAGAATCAGCATAGGAAATGTAAAAAGAACTACCGTGAGATAATGTGTATTTTGCCGAGGCAAAATCATCAAATCACCTAAAGCGTTGATCTGATCCTGCCAATCACTCAACTACGAGGGTGGATTGAAAAGTTTCCGACCTAACAAAGATACAAGATATTTTGTCTTAAGATTTATTTTTATTTTTCTACATAGTTTCCTTGTAACTCTACATACTTCTCCCAGCGATGCTCCCACCTCTCTAACCCGTCCAAATAGTACTCGGCGTTTTTCTCTGCAAAATATCTGTTCACGAAGGTGATTGCCTCCTCATCATCATCATCGGCACTACAACCGGGATCCGGTCTTCGCCTTATTTAGCAAGTCCCGAGGCTTGTTAAATTTTCCATAATAATTTGTTTTTCCGGGCAAGGTTATTAGCCTTGCGCCATGATTGCCTCCTCATTTGCCGAAAATCTATGTCTTCCGAGCGCAATTTTTACATTAGGGAACAAAGGGAAGCCGCTTGGGGCTAGATCTGGTGAGTAAGGCGGATGATCCTGCAGTTCATCCCTTCTGACACAGAAAAGATGTCCAGAATTGAGTTACCTCTGGTAAAGTTTAGTGGGGCGACCACTCCATTTATTGGCTTAATTCAAGCATCATAATTACCTACACCAAAAGCATATATAAGATTACAAACTAGAGAGCTTAAGAACTACCTTCATCATCATCATCATCATCGGCTCTACAACCGGGATCCGGTCTTGGCCTTATTTAGCAAGTGAAATTTGAAAAATGTTCCATAATTTGCTTTTCCAGGTAAGGTTATTAGCCTTGCTATCTTAACTATCTTAACTAGGCTTAACCTAAGGAGCCAGGATAAATTAAGAAGGCAGGAGAAGATACAAGAGATGAGGGCAGGCTATAATAGATTGTGGAAGCGCCGCTTAAGATTAGTGGTGAGAATGGTTTAGGAGACGGTGTTTGAGAGTATCTGTAGAGAGGTCGAAGTCGAACAGGGGGAATTAGAGTTGACATTTCTCAGCAGCCGCGAAAATGGTTCGGGGGGGGGGGGGGGGGGGGGTTATTGAGAAGGCGGGGATTACGCGTATTTCGGGGGTTTGTTTTCAGAGGAATTAAGTTAAGAAGGTGGGCGCAGTCGACCGAGCCGTAGAGGGTCTGATGAATGAATAGTATGTCAGCCAGGACCCTGCGCTTTTCCAGGGTTCTGAGGTTGATTAATTTAGGGCGGTTAATGTACAGGAATTAAAGAATTTTCCTATCCCTGCCTTCGGAGAACTAACCGCAGGAAGCGACTTTGAATATTTTCGTTTCTACGGTTACGGGTCATATGATAAGGAGACCATACCTGACTAGTGTATTCTAGTAGTGAACGGACGAGAGTAAGGTAAAGGGACCGAGATACGTAGGGGTTGGAAAATTCGTTAGACCAGTGTTTCACGAACCCGAGGGCAGAGTTGGCCTTCAGGATCGTCTCGTCAATGCGTGAAAGGAAGTTAAGCTCCCTGTCGCAAAAGATCCCAAAGTCTCGAATAGATTGGACAATGGTCAGGGGCTGGTTTTGAAGGAAATAGTGGCGCGGGGTCGAAAAAATACGCATACGAGAAAAGGATATAGATTGGAATTTGGGGATGCTAAGTATAAAGCAGTTTTTACCACACCAAGTCGAGAAGTTGTCAAGACCTTCTAAACCACCTCTCAGAACCATGTGAAATCCGCGATGGACTAAAACGGGGGATGGCCTCTTACCGTACCATTTTAACATTGTGCTCGAGTATGTCATCAGAAATATACAAGACGACAACATGCCCGGACAATCCCTGAACATGGTCACAAAACTGCTCGCATATCCGGATGACATTCGCAAGGCAGAGACTCTACCCTATTCTAGTTGAGCTGGGAGTCCCAAAAAAATATGCCGCCCTCATTCAAATTTGCATGAACGAAAACAAAGGGCGAGACAGAATAGAAAACCACCTCTCAGAACCATTTGAAATCCGGGACGGACTAAAGCAGGGAGGTGGTCTATCACCGTGTCTTTTTAACCTTGTGCTCGAGTATGTCATCAGAAATGTACAAGACGACAACATGGCCGGATCATCCCTGAACGGGGTCACATAAGTGCTCGCATATGCGGATGACATCGCCGTTCTGGGCGATAATCTAGAGACTGTTAGTAAAAACTGTGAAATCATCATGCAAGCGGCAGAAGAGGTGGGCCTAGAAATAAATGAAGACAAAACAAAATACATAATTATGGCGAGAGCAGGTGGACCTCAGAGAACACATATAAACGTCAGAGGTAAGATATTTGAAAAAGTTAAAGAATTTAAATATCTGGGAACGATACTGACAGCCAGTAACGAAATGTCGAAGGAAATTAACAAGACACTGCATTCCGGCAACGCTAGTTGGCACGCAGTCAGTAAACTGCTGAAATCCAAACTGCTATCACGTAACATAAAGCTCCGTGTCTATAGAACCATAATCATGCCGATTGTTCTATATGGATGCGAAACATGGGCTCTCACAAAATGGGAAGAAAACAAATTCCGCGTATTCGAGAATAAAGTTTTGAGGGGCATCTTTGGGGGTAAATATGACGAGGAGGCAGGACAATGAAGGAAACTTCATAACCACGAATTGGAAGAGGTATATCGCAAACCTACAATAGTAAGAGTAATCAAGTCGCGAAGATTAAGATGGGCCGGACACGTGGCGCGAATAGGGAACGATAGGACCGTGCATAGAATTCTTGACGGTAGACCAACGGGAAAGGGACCGGTAGGACGGCCGCGACGGAGATGGGAGGACAATGTTAGGTTTGACCTTGAGGAGATCGGATCGAATGGTCAAGCGTGGAAGGAGAGTGCCCAGGACAGGGAACGATGGCGAAGCCGAGTCGGTGAGGTCATGAACTTCCGGGTTCCTAGACGCCAATAAATAATAATAATAATATCCGGATGACATCGGCGTTTTGAGAGATAATCTAGAAACTGTAAGTAAAAACAGTGAAATCACCATGCAAGTGGCAGAAGAGGTGACCCTAGAAATAAATGAAGACAAAACAAAATCTATGATTACGGCGAGAGCAGGTCGACCTCAGGGAACACATATAAACGTCAGAGGCAAGATATTTGAAAAAGTTAAAGAATTTAAATATCTGGGAACGATACTGACGGCCAGTAACGAAATGTCAAAGGAAATTAACAAAAGAGTATATTCCTCCAACGCTAGTTGGCACGCAGTCAGTAAACTGCTGAATTCCAAACTGCTATCACGTAATATAAAGCTCCGTGTTTTAGAACCATATTCATGCCAATTGTTCTATACAGATGCGAAACATGGGCTCCTACAAAACGGGAAGAAAACAAATTCAGCGTATTAGAGAATAAAGTTTTAAGGGGAATCTTTGGAGGTAAATATGACGAGGAGGCAGGACAACGGAGGAAACTCCACAACCACGAATCGGAAGAGCTATACCGCAAAGCTACAATAGTGAGACTAATCATGTCGCGAATATTAAGATGGGATGGACTTGTGGCCCGAATGGGCAACAATAGGACCGTGCGCAAAATTCTTGTCGGTAGACCAACGGGAAAAAGACCGACAGGACGGCCGCAACGGAGATGGGAGGACAATGTTAGGTTTGACCTTGAGGAGATCGGATCGGATGGTCAAGCGTGGAAGGGGAGTGCACGGGACAGGACACTCAAAATTCTGGACCCAAAATTTATTTTAATTTGATACTGTGATCGATCTTTCCTGATTTCATACGGGTTCTTTAAACGCCAACTGTGATGGTTGTACATGTTCACGTATTCGTCTTTCACACAGCCGTACTCATCAGACTATATAACCTTGTTAAAGAAATCGCGGTCTTCCTGGTGTTTATGTAGTATTGCACAACAGAAGCCTACTTTTTATGGATAGTCCGTTGATAAAAGGCTTTAGAGGGGTTGCACCTAAAAGGCATACTATTTTTAGGGACGTGTAGTCCTCGCTTCATTATAAACCCACCACCAGTTGGGATGGAATCGTTCTCTTTTACATTTATCTCTTTCACTGATCACCATACTGAAGCGTATGCGATCTGGAACATTCGAGATATCGCTATCATGGAGAATTTATCCCTGGCACCACGGAAAGCGTTGTAAATAATATGGACTGTTTATGTTGGATAAGACCTTTTCTGTCCAAGAAGAGAAACGCTTCTGAGGGAATAAACCCGTTCTGGACAGTACTCTCCATATACATATCACTGGGATATCATCATCATCATCGGCGGCACTACAACCGGGAACCGGTCTTGGCCTTATTTAGCAAGTCCTGAGGCTTGTTAAATTTTCCATGATAATTTATTTTTCCAGGCAGTGAATCGAACCCCGGTCTCCCGCGTGACAGGCGGGGATACTAACCACTATACTACCATTGGGATATAATGCTCCCGAAATTAGATTATTTTCACTGCACATTGTCCTTGCAGTGTGACCACGGATAATTTTGATCATGAAGTTATCTATCTTGTTTAGTCCTGATTTGTCATACAGGACTTTATTGGAGTAGAACTAGTACATTGTAAGGCAGGAACACGAACACTGCCTCTCGAACACCCGAAACTTCTTCGTGTAGAATGGGGATATGTTATACCATACCGGCAGCCATACACCTGGTTGGATGAATGCCGAGTATAATATTATTTTGACTTTGGGGTCTAGAAGACTACTAGGGAAGAGAGTTCTTGCCATTGCATATGCGTTTTTAGCTGCGGTAAGAGCTGCTGCTATATGCTTATCAAAGTAAAGATACTGATCAAGCCAGATCTTATACTCCGTGCCGTGCTTTCCCAAAACGACGGGAGAAGAGCCCGGAGTGTCGATAATGAAAAGTGAAAAGTGAAAAGATTGAGTTAAAATAATTTTGTAATGTTTATTCTTCTCTATTTTATAAAAAGTACAAGGGTGATTTTTTATTGACTGACGATCGGCCAGCGATTCGACCTCCGAAATTATACTGACATTGAACGGCCAGCGGTTCGGCCTCTTCTTCTATTGATCCCGAAATTGAAAAGCACTGCCCTTTTATAGTTTTTGTAGTTGACTTTTGTCAACTATTTTAATGTCAAAATTCCAAGAAGCACACGCAAGACTTGGCGTGCTTCGATTGGAATTTTGTCCTGGGAATTGTTTGAGGATTTTGTTGGATAGATTCTGGGAAGGGGAATCATGAAATGCGTTTTGAATTTAGCATTTCATGATGTCAAGGTTTTTAGGAATTGAGTCAATGTATGATGAATTAACTTTTGGTTAAATTCGTTGTACATGTGACTCAATACGGAATTTGAATATGAGGCAATGGAAAATTTAGGATTTGGGTTATGATTTGATGTTATTGGGGATTTGGATAAGGGTAGCGATTTAGGATCGCTACACAGATACCAAGGTATCTAACTACAGTTTTTACTTCTAAGGGAAGATTATTACTTGTTAAAATGGAACATTTTTTCCAATTCCGTTTTCTATCCTTCTATTCCCTGGACAAGGGCGTTCTGAAAAGGATTCCGTTTTCTGGAAGTTGATATTTATTTTCCAGTCGTCGCTAAAACGTTTGATTCTATTGAAGTCATCATGCAGAAGTCTGTTGATGACATCAATCTTTCCTCCAGATCTATACACCACAATGTCGTCAGCGTATACAATGGCATGGTTGAGAGAACCCACTAGATCACTAGGGTAAATGTTAAACAAAATGGGAGAATTTACTGCTCCCTGCTGCAAACTGTTTTTCATGTGAAAGGTCTTGTTTTTTTTTTTTTTTTTTGTACACTAACACGCGCACAAAAGGGAATTTTGAAATACCCTTAAATGTCTGAGCACAGTGCAAACGGATGGAGAGGAAGTGGATAAGGAAAGGAGGTGTCGATGTATATTGGTCTTAAATATCTGGACATCACAACTATGAGGAAACACATGATCAGGAAGAATTTCCACATTCGTGTGGTTCGGCTAAAGAATGACTCTTTATGTTTATTTGTGCCCCTGAAGTCAATTTTCAATGTTAACTGATGCACATTCACAGATTGACGGGTATCGCGGGTAAATGTCTGAAGGGGCGGAACACATTCAGCAAGTTCAGTTGAGCAACGACCGTGGTAATACCTATAGAAAAGAGATAGGCAGAATACGTTGCGCCTGTGTTCTAACGACGAAATTAATCGACTTACGGCTGAGTCCCCAATAACTTCCACTGGTCGTTTTTGTATCCTGTCGAGCACGTGTAATGCTGTTTTGGATTCCCATGACCAAATATAGGAGTTGAACTCCATTGGAGTGAAGTATCTTTTGCATCTCTTAAGGATACATTTGGCTGCACTTTTCGCAGCTTCAAATATGTGGTCATTCCAATTAGGAGTCCAGTTAATTCGAGTGCCGAGGATTGATAGTTGCTTGGCTTCGTTGATGCAAGTGCCGTTCATCGACAGTATATTTACTTTGGGGGTCGCCTTTGACGACAAGAGGCAGTACTGAGTTTTTAAGGCATTGAATTCTACTCGGTTAGATAATCCCCATCGATATATCTTATTGAGGTCTGAATTCAATTTATCAAGCATATATTGCTGGTTGGTAATGTCGTTCGAAGAGTTTGGACGGAAGTGTTCATATGAGAAACTCAAACTGCTATCATCAGCAAACGAGTGAATTGGGTCATGAGTAATTGACAAGAGATCATTTATAAAGATCGGGAAGAGAGTGGGTGAGAGTACCGAACCCTGGGGAACACCTGCATTAACTTGATGGGAGACAGATTTCACACCACCAAGAACCACTTGAATTGAACGGCCAAAGAGATAGTCTCTTATCCATTGGATCAGGGAATTGTCCCCTCGATAGGAATGTAATTTTGACAAAAAGGCTGGATGCCAAGCTCTGTCGAAGGCATTTGAATTTTCCAATGCGACTACCTTGCTTTCGCCCACGTAGTAGGTGGAATGGCTCCACTTTTCAGTAAGGACCCCATCAGATCCCCTGTGAACCTGTTGCTAAGAAAGACATATTGGCGCTCATTGAGGAGGTCATTTGGTTCCAGATATTTCGCAAGTTGACGGTTAATCAGTGATTCCAGTACCTTCGAGAGAATAGAAGCTAGTGCTATAGGTCGATAAGAAGAAAGGGATGATTTGTCACCCTTTTTGGGAATTGGCTCACTTCCATCTATTTGGGAAACAGCCAGTAGAATAAGATAAATGGAGGAGTTTCGCAGTGGTGTAGCAAGTGAAGAGGGACATTTTTTTCAAGAGAATTGGAGGAATGCCATCCGGACCAGCGGATTTGTTTGCGTTTAGCTCTTTGAGTGCGTGGGCAAAAGTACGCGTTCAGAAGTGAATCTGGATCATGGTGTGCTGCTTATGCTCTAGTTGGGGCGGAACTGATGTGGTATCATGCAGCGTTGAGTTGGCAGCAATTAGATTCGCCTTCCCTATTGCAGCCGTGACTGGTCTGTCATCGACTGCGATGGAATGGATAAAAAAAACTGAGTTTTAAATGTTTTTCACGAATGCCCAGAAGTTTCTACTACCTTTGGGAGAGTGTAGTATTTCTTGTCTCACTCTCTGGTCATGCAAGAACTTTGCGCGTTGAATATACGCATTGCAGTCATTCCTAGCTCTCTTAAATCTTTTCCGGTTTTCCTCAGTATTGTTTGATTTATACAACCGGAAGTTCAACTCTTTAGCCTTAATAGCTTCTCTGCACCCGGAATCGAACCACATATTACTCTTGGGTTTGATATTCTTTACCCTGTGTGGAATAAAGGTCCGCATGCCAAGTAGAATCGTGTCTGTCAATGTGTCCGCTATAGAGTGAACATCGTTATGGAGGAAAAATAACGACCGATTTAACCTCCCAAAAAAGTCGTTCAGACCTTCTCAGTTGGGTTTCTCATAGAACCATACAGTTCTTTTGGGAGTTTTCTCATTAACGTTACTGTTGGTTAGAGGAAATTTAGCTGACACGAGACAGTGGTCTCAAGTGCCCAAGGGCGAAGAAACTTCAATTATGTATTTGTTTGGGTGGGAAGTGGGAAACAGGTCCAGTGTGTTGGCGAAATGACCATATATATCTGGTATCCGTGTTGGCTCATTGACAAGTTGAGTTAAACTATTTGAATCAGAAAAGAGCTGGACGTATTAACCGTCAGGTGTTGTGTGTCCGGAGTGGCGAAGCCACTGAGAGTTATGCATATTAAAATCATCCACAATAACGATTTCAGTGTGCGGATATAGGGTCAAGATCTTCCCGATAGAATCAGACAGAGCATCAAATTCATTAAAGGATGCGTTTCTATCCAAGTTTGTGGTTCTGTAAAGAAAGCGGTAATGTATGATATGCTTACGAACGTGAAGTTTTAGCCACGAGAAATTAAATTCTGGGTTGGAACAGAGCCAATATTGTGGCAGAAGCTGATATATCATTTCGTATGTATCTGGCTATACCACGATGTGGATAGAACAGTGGCACTAAGTTATATCCAGGTAGATTAAAATCGGAAATATCTGTACTAGTAATTACCTGGGTTTCGCTAAGTGCAAGGATAGTTGGATTCTGGTTAGAAACGTGGGCAGACACAGAAGAGAGATTGCAGCTCAAACCGCGAATGTTACACAAATCAACGCGAAATTCCTGTTCCATTGAAATGGCCCTACACAGAAAACCAATACCGCCTCGGAAAAGGATGCAAGTCGGAACCAGCAATAGATAAGCGAAAGCAACCACTACAGCCCTTGTAGTAGGTGCCCTACTAGATCCGTGTCAGGTGACATACCTTCCATGAAGAACATTATGCCACTCAGACACCAAAAGCTCTCCATAGATTACAAATCTTGAGAGTATCGATGCCGGAGGGACGCAAACAGAGGTGGGAAAAAAAGGAAAACAGACACAAGGGATGGAATGAGTAGAGGGGTTTCCCGCACTGCACATCACTCGCGTGTATATCCTCGCACTTTCCACTCGTGTGTGGATATACGTTTATTTGCCTAGGATCGCACAGATAATTTTGCATTGTACTAAGGTGCATGTGTGGAGCTCTGTTTACTTGTTTTTGTTTGTTAAAATGGAATTCTTCTTACCTGAAATGTAGATTTCTAAGAGTAGGTTTTAGATCTGCAATATCAATTCCCACCTGGCTAATTCTGGACTCCCCTAAAACATTCATTTAGGGTCCCTACTTTTTACACTAACGACAAACGACATCAATATTGTCACCAACCACTTCTGTGTTCTACAAGACTATCATGCCTCCCCTGGACTTTGCTCTGCTTCAAACAGATCTTCACAGCTTCTCGATCTGGTGTCGTAAAAACTGCTTGGAGCTTAATATCGCCAAATGCCAGTCTATAACTGTCACGAAAGCCCATACCTTCTCCTCTCCGCCCGAGACTAAGCCTTCATATCCAAACCCTTACTACCGTCCAATCGATACACGAGTTTGGAATTTTATGTGAAAGGAAACTTAATTTCCCTTCACATATTGAAGGGATGACCTTTAAAGCCAACTTCACCTTTTTATTAGCAAAACCGTAGTCTTCAAGCCCTATGTCACTCGATCTCTCTACATTTCATTAGAGCCCCTCCATCTGGAGGTATTGCATCCCTCAATCCACTCTCAATGGGACCCCAACTCGAGGCCGCACCCTTTCAGCGCACACGGTCCCACCCCCGCTCCGAATCGACAATATTCATGTTGGTTTTTTGAATCCTTGCACTTTATCGCCTCCTGCGAAGGATTCAAAGCGCCCAGTCCGGATTAACGAAAATTGCATGAAGACCAACGAAAGTTATGTTTCAACTGCCTGGGGAGATACCTCCTTCGGGAGTGCCGTTCCATCAAAGCTTGCAGACAGTGTCGGGGAGCACACCACACCCTATTTTACGCTGGCCGAACCTCAACTTCGATGCCGCATTCATCATCACCTCCAGAAGCCGGTATTCTCGCACACTCTTCGTGTGCGAACGACTGAGCGAGGAACAAGCGAGCAAGAGGACACCGGAGCAGGCTAGTGTGCCGGTGCTATATACGGCATTCGTGATCGTAGTACTAAAGTTCTGTTCTACTATGGGAAAGTGTGTGTTGTGTGTACAGATCATGTCGGGGTCACAAATTATAGCGTTTGAGACGATAGTGAAGAGCGCGTCATTCGAACCGACGCTATCACTGCTAGAATCACTGAAAGATAGAACCAAAGCTTAACGTATCAGGACACTGCCGCCTGTACGAATTCGATTTCTAAAGTCAAGTACATTCGGCTGATGTGGAAATGCTATATATATAAATATATATATATATATATATATATATATATATATATATATACATATATATATATATATATATATATATATGGTACATATATTTTTTTTCTTACACTTTTCTCGGGAGAGACGAACCTATAGCGCCGTGTGGGCGCCCCGAGATGCCACCAAATAACTGTTGCAATTCTTTTTGAACTGTTGCAGGTTGTAACGGTCCGGGGAAGGGAATTCCTGGGATGTTCGCGCCGTTGGGAGATGAATTGCAAACTGGTGCGATCTGTTGGATTGTCTTGTGGACCACATATAGGCCGACTTGCATGGAACAATACCACGAATATTTGAAAAACAGTACCCGTGATGATATCTGTAAAACGGGATGTGATAGCGGCTGTAGTCGCGACGTCAGCACCAACGCCCCGATCAGGCAGATCACTCGTCTCTGTATGCTCTCAAGTAGGGCGAGGGTATGTTTAGGAGAAGAGCTCCAAACATGAGAGCTCGATCGCGGGTCTAATTTGGGATTTAAAGAGGAGAAGAAGTTGGACCAAGGTAAAATATTTCTTGGTTCTAAAAAGATGGCTCAGTTTTCTTGAGGCTGACCTGGCGATGATCGACACGTGTTTATGCCACCATACATTCCCACAGACCGTGGCGCCGAGCAATTTCAAGCTTTCCCCAGATTCGAAGGCCCGGCCATTCATCATCGGCTGTAGAACCGATGATCCACTTTTCTCTGTGAATGTTGTAAATTGTGTCTTCGCTGCATTGAAGTCGACGAGATTGGCCCTTTCCCACTGCAGGACCTTATCTAGATTCTGATTCAGAGAGTCAATCCGTCTCCATCTCAGCTGGTGGGACGTAGATGCGCCAATCGGCCGAACACTCGAAAAGGAGGAAACAAGCGTAGTATCATCCGCAAAACTGAACACTTTGTTGTCTCCAACAGATCATTTATGTGAAGCAAAAACAAGGTTGGAGCCAAAATAGAACCTTGGGGCTCCCCCGAATTAACAGGATACAGATGCAAACACTCCCTCCTCGATAGTATAGTGGTAAGTATACCCGCCTGTCACCCGGGAGACCGGGGTTCGATTCCCCGTCGGGGAGCCTCTGATGCAAGACTAATAACCTTGCCCGGAAAAAACAAATCGTTATGGAAAATTTAACAAGTCTCCGGACTTGCTAAATAAGGCCAAGACCGGTTCCCGGTTGTAGTGCCGTTGATGATGATGATGACGAGATGCAAACACTCGCCGTTCACAAGAACCCGGATCGATCGATTTTCGAGGAAGCTCTTCGGCTAGTTGCAAAGCTGTTGGGAAAGTCCATATGAACGAATTTTGCTCAGCATAGCCCTGTGCCTGACGCGATCAAAAGCCTTGGAGATATTCAATGCGACCGCCCTTGACTCACCATGCCGCTCAATTACAGAGGTGCATACATCGGTTATAAGTGTCAAAAGGTCTCCCATGAACCGCCTGCCACGGAATCCATATTGACGATCATTCAGAAGTCGGTTGCACTCCAAATACTTAATTAACTCAGTATTGATGACCCTTTCTATCGCCTTAGACAACATAGACAGTAATGCTATTAGTCGGTAATTTTGTGGGAGACACTTTTTTCCCGTCTTTGGGATTGGCTGAACTCGAGCGATTTTCCAGCAGTCAGGAAAGGTCCTCCGTGCATAAGATAAGCGAAGTGTCTGCCAAAAACCGGCAATAGTTCTGGAGCACAGTTCTTAAGGACCATTGATGGTATTCCGTCCGGGCCGGTTGCCTTCCTACAGTCCAGTTCACCATCCCGAGAAGAATAATCTCCGTTGCCGACTCCGCGCATACGTTAACATCGGAGTCTCCGAAGTACACACCCGACCATGGAAAGGACGCGAAGAAATCTCACAAATCGTCCCATATAGCAGCCCCACACGTCTATACATGGCGAAACTGTCTAGGCCGGCTTTTCGCTTGAAATGCAAGTGATTGCCCGATAGATACCAAGCAGTGATCTGAGTCACCCAGTGGCGCAGAAACCTCTACGGTATAAATACTGGGTTCGGATGTCAAAAACAGATCCAGGGTCGCATAATCGCCTCGGGCATCCGGCACTTGCGTTGATTCCTCCCCGAGTTGAGTCAAATTGTGGCTAACAGCAAACATCTCCGCCAGCCTCCCAGCCTCATCTCTTCTGTTAGAATGTATCAACCAGTCGGAATTGTGCACATTAAAATCGCCAAGGACAACAATTTCAGAAGCTGGGTGGTTGATCTGTATCCAGTCGACGGTATGTGAAAGATGTTCGAAAAATGTCGCCGGTCGATCGTCATTCGGGGAGCGATAAAGACAACAAAGAAATTTAACAGAATTCCACAGCACGACCCTCAACCATATGATGTCTATATTATTGGGTTCCAACGCCTCCATCCTCTGGCAAGCCAGATTGGACCGCGCAAAAACGCAGACTTCACCCTTAAAACGGATTCTCGACTACAATGTCGTATCCTGGCCAACGAAGATATGTCGAATCAGTTGACGAATCGACCTGAGTCTCAGTTAGGGCAAGGATATCATGTTTCATTGTTTGCAAATATTGGTGGACGGCGTTTACATTCGTATTGATGAAACTGATGCGCCTGATGTTACTAAATGCCGTTACTAGTCGAGCGTGGGCAGAGCCTGGAGAGCGAGCCCGATTATTCGATGACGAACCTCTTAAAGTTCGGTTATTTATCATAATATCTGCATGATGTTCCCCCTGGCATAGTCCCCTCCGGAGGTCCGAATGAGAGACTAGTTCACCTCCGGAATTCTTTATATCAGAAGGTACCATCATGACATCTCCGTGTCAGTCCGGGCCATCAGCCACACATCCGAAACACCGTCGAAGATTTCTCTCGGCGATATCGCGGAATGTAGAACGTGACTGGGTGGTATCTCACCCAACGAACCTTTTCTCGAACCGGTCCATCAGCCAAGCTCCGAAAGATGGTCAGGGTTTTCTCCCGACCATTTCACGGAGCCTAAAGCTTGATGGGTAGTATTTCACCGGGCGCACAGGGCGTTGGGACCCCGGCTACCACTTGGCCTTTAGTCGCCTCTTGCGACAACCCGGCCTAGCTGTGAGTATATTCTAACGCCCTACTAACAGGGCAGGGATGGGAGGACACATCCAAAACAACGTCGAAGATTTCTCTCGACGATATCGCGCAATATATAGCGTGACGGGTTGGTATCTCACCTCGGGACCGACTACCGCCTAAACCAACCTTTTCTGGAACCTGTCTGTGGGGCTTTTCAGGGCCCGAAGAGCCATGCATCGCTCGATCCCCACTATTCCAGGCGAACGACTTACCTCTCGGTCGAACTTCAGCAAGGTTGCGTAACCTTGCTACGGCATTTACCCCCAGCCAAATCGCTGGAATTAATACGGTTACCCAATCGGATAACTGTTTTGAATATCCGTTAGGCAGCTTACCTATTCTGTGGGGGGTTTTCCTTCCAAACCCCCTTTTCTCCAACACCACCCCTGAAAAACATTAAGTCCACGGCAAAGCTTATCACCTTGCCGTGGCATCGAAAACTCACCCTCGGGCAGGCATTAATTCCTAAAAAACATTAAGTCCACGGCAAAGCTTATCACCTTGCCGTGGCATCGAAAATTCACCCTCGGGCAGGCATTGATTCCTAAAAAAACATAAGTCCACGGCAAAGATTATCACATTGCCGTGGCATTCGAAATCCTATTCTTAGGCATACATTCTACCCAGGGCATCTCGTTTCCTTAGCCTTATGCTATGGAAACAACATCAACAAAGAGTTCCTTGTTGACTCGTTTTATTTGTTTGCCCATGGCACTCCTTGCATGCGGCTATTAGGTCCCATTGGTTTGCCACCGCCGACAAGGTTTCGGCTGAGGCAAACCAAACATTTCCCTAATTACCAGCAATCGCTGGTTTCCTATTATCGGTCTCCACCGATCAGGGACCGCAAACAAGCAACGAATTGGATGCAGCCAGCAAGTGTTTACTTTCAACATCTGGCAATGGCTGCACCCTATATTCGTTGCAATACCCTAAACATCGCATTGGCACCACAGAATGCTATGCATACAAAAAATCCCTAATAACGGCCGCCACCCGTCGGCGCACCAAAGGGAATTCACATCGTCAACCGAAATGTTGATTTATGGCCTCCCATAGGATGACCAGATCTTCGGTTCGGGTCTTTCGCACCCCAGATGTTATTGTTTGCATTCGTGTAAGATGCTGCAGCGATGTTGGCATCCGTCCAGGGTCGCCGGACGATCGTATGCGAGCCATACACACATACGCATCATGAATGCCTATTTCCCCCGGTCCAATCACGATTAACTACCTCGAGTTAATCGTGTGGCTCCTCCTCTTTTGCAGTTCCTTAAGGTCAAAATTCCAAAATTCCAATTAGTCAGTCAGCCTTTTTCCTCGGAGTCAACTTGTGTGTGGCGAGTCTTGATATTTTATTCCCGTCGGCAGTTTATTTATTAGTTTCCTATTATTTCTAATCATGCTGTATCGCTTAAGTTATTTTTAATGGGATCATTCAATTAAAACCGTTTTCAGTGGCCTTTCGTCATTTAGTGCGTTTATTATATTTTGCTTGTATATTAACAAATTCACAAGACCGTCGGGATTTTGGTGTTGTTGATGGTGCCTAATGGAAGCTGGATATTATTTTGGATTAAACACTCACCTTAAAACAAAACAAACTGATATAGCCATAGTTTAAATAAATGTTACCTATCAAAAGAAACAGTGTAAATTAATGTAAAGAAGAAGAACTTAATATCGAAAGTGCGTTATCTATAAGTAATCAATAAAAGAAACATTAACAATTAAACCAAACCATCTGTGCATTTTTATTTTTTCCTTTTGGTGAACAATTTTCGACGTCTGCACATCGTTGGGGAGTTAAGTGAACCAAGTGCCCGTGATTGGCATCAAATACGTCTACCCCACATTGGTGACCGCGACAAAGAACGCGTACCTTTTTGAACATTTGTGCTCATAGTCGGGACTTGGTGAGTGTGTTAATCAATAAACAATTATAGACAGTGACCAGTGCCAGATTTTTAACAAAACAACAAATGGGCAAGTAGAGCCCCAACACATCTTTAACTATCCAGAACGTACTCCAACAGCAGCCTCAATTGTCATCAGGACCCACGGACAACCCAGCGTTGGACACCAGGTTTTTCTTTTTAATTTTTTTTTTCTTTCTTACTTCTTTAGCTTTTCAAGTGTATTTCCTCCTTGGGTGAACTCCTTCCGAGTCATCAAATATATTATATTATTCTCTTAATTTAATATCGTTATATTTCATAGTTTTTTTTTTTTTCCTTTGCGTCTTTGTGTTTTCACTAATTCATACAAATACGTGGTTAACACAGTAGGAATTTAATAAATAAATCAAAACAAAACTCTTTAACGAAATAAGGAAGTGATTTAATAAGAGAAGCTAAGAACGAGCAGTAGTAATGTTTTGTTGATTGTCGTTGTTTTTATTCTCTTTTCTACCATTATATATTGTGTCCATAGAAAAGAAAATCAAGTTTAATTGTATTAAAAAGACGAGGATATGAATACAGATATTGTATGATTAATTAAAATATTTCATATCCTTTGCCATAAAGATCAAACGAGCAATAATAATTATTATTTGTGTTTTTATTAGATTGTTTCATTACTGTAAGATTTATTTTGAATATTCTCATACATTTTTTGTATGGCAAATGTGTTAAATAATATCCCTTTTGTTTTCCTAATTTTTCCTTTGCTTTTAAATATTATTTTAATTGCTCCTACCTTTTTTTTTTATTCTTGTTTGTTTTAAATTAATATAAATACATACACACAGTTAAATTCTAACCAAAATATTCACAACATATTCAGTTTTCCCCAAAAATATATTAATGTGTATTTACTGAAAGATAACGAAAAGAATTCTTCAATTTTTACTTTGCTTTTAATTAGTTTTAAATCATATTTCAAGACACATACAAATAGCAAGAAACATTTTGGAATTGTAATCATTATAAACCAACAGAAAACAGATTTAATAAAGAACAGCCTGAGATTAATAGAGAACCTACACAAGGCAGTAACTCACACACGTGCTCGCGTAATTACCACATTTATATTCTTTTCTTTTTGCCGCGGTTAAATCTTATTGTCCTTTTATTTGGTTTTGATTTTTATCCAAAAATTCAACGGAATTTGTACAGGATACGCCAACATAAATACCGGCATTAACTAAGGGTTCAAGAAACCGAAGTATCATTACGAAACAATTTCAATCTTCACCAACAAATTATTTCGCTACCGGGCATAAATACTAATACCAATTACAAACCCCTTCTGGGCACAATTGAACGCACAAGACTCCTCGCACTACATTATTCGCGACCAATCGTCCACTCTCGACTCCTTTTGACTCCACTTGACTGTGTTCAACCTTCAGCGAATCCCTTTGATTTATTGGCGACTTCCTTTCAACCATCTTCGCGTCCTCTTACGCCATTAATTCCCGTTTCGCGTCACTACCCATAATGGTCAACACGCGGAACACCATGGCCAAAAAGGCCCTGGAACACCCCGAACCCCTTGAATTCCACGACGCCTCCAGCGTCGATTTCCCCACCGAGCAAGTCGATGCTGACCTAGACTTGCCCGGACAAGCTACTCCCCTGGCACCACCCGTTGCCCCCAGCGTCGTGAACCGACCCCAGCCTACTTCCACAGACACACCCCCGACTGCTCCTAACGCCTCTAGTGCCGGCCCTTTGGTAAATTCCGGCATTTTAATGCCCACAACTAGTGCCGGTACTTCCAGACAAGCCCATAGGCAACCAGAGCCCCAAGAATTCCACGATGCTTCCAGCCTCGGGAATGGGACTCGTCCTTCAAATATAGGGCTTCCCCCCTTCGATGAGGAGGACCCAGACCTTTGGTTTGCAGTGGCAGACCGCATCTTCCAGGCCTCAGCCTTGCACGACGAACAACTTCGTGCAGTCGAGCTGTTGAAAGTGCTTGACCGCACTCAGCGACCGCACGTTGCCCACATAATAAGGTCGGCCGGTCGCAACCCGTATAGCAACATGCGTGAAGCTCTGCTCGACGCTTTGGACGAGCCTGGAAGTGTGCGGCAACAACGTTTAGCCGCCGTAACCAACCTTTCTGGGATGCGACCATCTCTTTTCCTGACCCATTTACGCTCTATAGCGGGGACCAGGATTGGGGACGACCTTATACTGCCTCACTTTTTGAGGTGTCTTCCCCAACATGCCCGTTCGGCACTTATAGCCCAACCCAATCAGAATTTGGGCTATTTATCCAAAATTGCGGACGCAATTATGGAAAGCTCAGATCAGCATTCTGAGCCTCCAGCGTACCAGGTAGCGGCCGTTTCTCAACACGCCGCCCAGCCTGCTCGGCACCCTCGCCTGCCTTTCTCAGCCCCTCAATTGGTCCCAACTCTCCATTCTCCTCAAACTCAATTACCTCATAGAAGGCCCGCCTCTACCAATTTCCCTCAGGGGAATCCAGAGGCAGGCCCCAACGTACTTAACCAAAGAAGTTCGCCACCACAATTAACCGCTGCTGACCTTCGGGCGCTCCAAACCTCACTCCTCCGCGAGATAACTCAATCGCGCGCGGAGGTGAGGAACAATCCTCGAAGCGCCCAGAATCGAGCCAAAATGGCCCTCACCGGGCCAACTCCCAGCGAGCTCCGGCTCGACCTCCCCGTAATGGCAATAGCAATAGGCAGAATATACCTGATAATGCCGTTACTCTGCCGTGGTGCGCCAATCACCAACGATATGGTGATCGCGCATTTAACTGCAAGGCGCCTTGTGGTTGGACCCAACCGTCCGCCAACCAAAGGCGCTCTTTAAACTAATTTTGCCGACCGACACCCTCGCGCAATCGGCCGGCACCCATACGATAAGTCGCCTAACCATCCGGGATTCTAAACTGAATATCGCTTTTACTGTCGATACCGGCGCCTATATTTCAGTCCTCCCGCGATCGTTTGCTCCGCGTAACCGCGTGCCAGCCGCACTTAAATTGTCAGCTGCAAATAATACGCCGATACTTACGTACGGACGTAAAAAGCTGACACTTCAATTGGGTCTTTGTCGTCCGATCACTTGGCGTTTCGTCATTGCGGACGTAAATGAACCCCTGATAGGTTCCGACCTATTAGGTGCACATAATCTGTTGGTCGATTCGACCCATAACAGACTTGTGGCTCCAACCGCACCCCCCTTGCCCATGACGGCATCACCAGCGGCAACTTCAGGGGCCACAGAGTGCATAGACCCATTTCAGGTTATGGTACAAGAATTTGTTAGTACAACAATTCCTCTACCTAACCAACGCCGACACAAAGCCACGGTGTTTCATCACATAGAAACACGTGGCCCCCCGGTGAGCCAGCGTCCACGTCGACTGGCTCCTGAAAAATTACGTGCGGCGCGCGCGGAATTCGAACAGATGATCAAATTAGGTATCTGCCACCGTCGGACAGTCCCTGGGCAAGCCCACTCCACTTAGTGAAGAAACGTTCTGGTGAGTGGCGCCCGTGTGGCGATTACAGGCTGTTGAACGCAGCAACTGTCCCGGACAGATACCCTATTGCACACCTCTACGATTTTTCGTACAAGTTACGAGGGTGCAATGTCTTCACTACCCTGGATCTCACCAGGGCATACCACCAAATTCCGGTGGCACCAGAAGACATCCCCAAGACCGCAGTCATTACACCTTTCGGACTCTCCGAGTTCAAAGTGATGACTTTCGGCCTCAGGAATGCCGCACAGACATTCCAGCGTTATATCGACACGGCTTTACGTGGTCTTAATTCCTGCCATGCATATCTAGATGACATTCTCATCGCCTCCAAAGACCACGCCGAACATAAACGCCACTTACGTCAGGTCCTAGAGCGCCTCCGCGATTTCGGTCTTGTCATCAACCCAGATAAGTGTCAATACGCCAAGGAGCAAATCACCTATCTGGGTTATGTCGTTGACAACCAGGGCATTCGCCCACTACCAGACCGTGTGGAGGCCCTCATGAAGTATCCCCGGCCTACTAACGTGAGTGAGCTTCGTCGATTTTTGGGCATGCTTAACTTCTATCGTCCAACACTGAAGAACGCTGCCCAAGTTCAAGCTCCCCTAAATGAGTTCTTAAAAGGAGCTAAGCGCAATGATAAGCGCCCCATTAATTGGACAGAAGTCTCTGATAGAGCATTCCAACTGTCCAAAGAACAATTGGCAAATGCCACCTTACTCCGATACCCTCTCGACGGAGCGGCACTTTCTATCCAATGCGATGCATCGGATACCGCAATCGGAGCCGTCCTTGAACAGGACATTGAAGGCCGCCCGGAACCACTTGGTTTCTTTTCAAGGAAGCTGAGTCCCACTGAGCGACGTTACAGCGCCTACGACCGTGAATTACTCGCGATCTACAGCGCTGTTAAATACTTTCGTCATATGATAGAAGGACGTTCGCTCTCCATCTTAACAGACCACAAGCCATTGGTCTATGCGTTCCGGAAGAAGTCGGGAAATGCCTCCCCCCGACAAGAGCGTCAATTAGACCTCATTGGGCAATATTCTACGGAGATAAGGCATATCTCCGGTAAACAGAACGTCACGGCGGACGCCCTTTCTCGAATCGATACGATTCATTTGCGTACCGCCTTGAATAACACTGACCTTGCCCTAGCTCAAGAGGAGGACGAACAGCTCAAGTCCCTCCTAACTGCCGATACGGCACTAGAGCTCAAGAAAATTACCCTTCGCGACCCTTTGGGCGAAATCTGGTGTGATGTCTCCACTGGAACCGCTAGACCTTACATTCCCGAGAAACTTCGTAAGGGCGTGTTCCAGGTTTACCACAACCCAGCCCACCCCAGCGGCCGAGCAACAGCCGCTGCTGTCCGTCGCAAATTCATTTGGCCCCGGATGAACAAAGACCTCACCGGTTGGGCCCGTGCTTGTCTCCAGTGCCAGCGCTGCAAGGTAGCGCGACATAACGTACTGGAGCCAGCGCAATTCAAGCTTCCCACGGCACGCTTCGCCCATGTCCACATAGACATAGTGGGACCGCTTACTCCATCAAGAGGATTTTCTTATATCCTCACTATGATGGATCGCTGCACGCGATGGCCAGAGGCGACACCTCTCCGGGCAGTTACTGCCGAATCAGTCGCCAAGGCCTTTTACTCAACTTGGGTCACACGCTTCGGTGTACCAACCACCATAACTTCGGACCGAGGTCCACAATTTGAGGCGACAATTTTTAGGCAGCTAACAAATCTTCTCGGCTGCCAAAGAAGTCGTAACACCGCCTACCACCCGCAATCAAATGGGATGATAGAGCGCTGGCACAGATCTCTAAAAGCCTCACTCATGTGTCATAATGACACACAATGGTTTGACGCCCTACCAACTGTCCTCCTCGGCCTGAGGACAAGCATTAAGGAGGACCTGGGTGCTTCGGCAGCAGAGCTTACTTACGGTACCAACCTCCTTCTTCCAGGAGAACTTTTCCTGAATGGCGAAACACCACGTGACCAACTTCGCGAATTGGGACATCTCCGTGACCTGCTACGTAAGGTTAGGGCAACCCCTGTAACCAGGCACGGCTCCAAAAAACTTTTCGTCCACCCTGAACTGCACAGCTGCACGCACGTCTTTGTCAGGGTGGATAAGGTCAAAAAACCTCTCGACCCACCGTATGATGGCCCATTCAAAGTCTTCCGCCGAATCAGTGACCGCGTCTTCGAGATCGACATCAGAGGCAAGCGATCCACGGTCAGCGTCGAAAGACTTAAGCCCTGTTTTCTGGAAGCTTCCGCTCCAGAATCATCTCCATCTTCAAATACCACTCCTACACCACCGGCACAACCTCTCCGTACTCGCGCTCAGGCGCGCGCCCATAGCCAGCTAACCTCCTCCTAACCTGCCTTACCTGTTTCGTGACTACGTCACTGGGGAGGGAGTGATGTGGGGCTTTTCAGGGCCCGAAGAGCCATGCATCGCTCGATCCCCACTATTCCAGGCGAACGACTTACCTCTCGGTCGAACTTCAGCAAGGTTGCGTAACCTTGCTACGGCATTTACCCCCAGCCAAATCGCTGGAATTAATACGGTTACCCAATCGGATAACTGTTTTGAATATCCGTTAGGCAGCTTACCTATTCTGTGGAGGGTTTTCCTTCCAAACCCCTTTTTCTCCAACACCACCCCTGAAAAACATTAAGTCCACGGCAAAGCTTATCACCTTGCCGTGGCATCGAAAATTCACCCTCGAGCAGGCATTGATTCCTAAAAAAACATAAGTCCACGGCAAAGATTATGACATTGCCGTGGCATTCGAAATCCTATTCTTAGGCATACATTCTACCCAGGGCATCTCGTTTCCTTAGCCTTATGCTATGGAAACAACATCAACAAAGCGTTCCTTGTTGACTCGTTTTATTTGTTTGCCCATGGCACTCCTTGCATGCGGCTATTAGGTCCCATTGGTTTGCCACCGCCGACAAGGTTTCGGCTGAGGCAAACCAAACATTTCCCTAATTACCAGCAATCGCTAGTTTCCTATTATCGGTCTCCACCGATCAGGGACCGCAAACAAGCAACGAATTGTATCAGCCAGCAAGTGTTTACTTTCAACATCTGGCAATGGCTGCACCCTATATTCGTTGCAATACCCTAAACATCGCATTGGCACCACAGAATGCTATGCATACAAAAAATCCCTAATAACGGCCGCCACCCGTCGGCGCACCAAAGGGAATTCACATCGTCAACCGAAATGTTGATTTATGGCCTCCCATAGGATGACCAGATCTTCGGTTCGGGTCTTTCGCACCCCAGATGTTATTGTTTGCATTCGTGTAAGATGCTGCAGCGATGTTGGCATCCGTCCAGGGTCGCCGGACGATCGTATGCGAGCCATACACACATACGCATCATGAATGCCTATTTCCCCCGGTCCAATCACGATTAACTACCTCGAGTTAATCGTGTGGCTCCTCCTCTTTTGCAGTTCCTTAAGGTTTCCCTTTTCTTTGGTGAGCACCAATTAGTCAGTCAGCCTTTTTCCTCGGAGTCAACTTGTGTGTGGCGAGTCTTGATATTTTATTCCCGTCGGCAGTTTATTTATTAGTTTCCTATTATTTCTAATCATGCTGTATCGCTTAAGTTATTTTTAATGGGATCATTCAATTAAAACCGTTTTCAGTGGCCTTTCGTCATTTAGTGCGTTTATTATATTTTGCTTGTATATTAACAAATTCACAAGACCGTCGGGATTTTGGTGTTGTTGATGGTGCCTAATGGAAGCTGGATATTATTTTGGATTAAACACTCACCTTAAAACAAAACAAACTGATATAGCCATAGTTTAAATAAATGTTACCTATCAAAAGAAACAGTGTAAATTAATGTAAAGAAGAAGAACTTAATATCGAAAGTGCGTTATCTATAAGTAATCAATAAAAGAAACATTAACAATTAAACCAAACCATCTGTGCATTTTTATTTTTTCCTTTTGGTGAACAATTTTCGACGTCTGCACATCGTTGGGGAGTTAAGTGAACCAAGTGCCCGTGATTGGCATCAATACCTTCTACCCCACATGTCCATCAGCCAAGCTCCGAAAGATCGCCGGGGATTTCTCCCGGCCATTTCACGGAGCCTAAAGCTTGATGGGATGGTATTTCACTTGGCGACAGGGCGTTGGGACCCCACCTACCACTCAGCGTTTAGTCGCCTCTTACGACAAGCTGGCCTAGCTGTTAGTATATTCTAACGCCCTACGCACAGGGCCAATTGCTATGGTATACTTTAATGGATTTGCTTTTGGTGGTGTTATTTTTCACAATAGGTCGAGTGTATCTGCTAGAAATGCCACAGGTCCCCAAGGCAGCCGCTTAGGCCCCCTATCTTTTTGTATTAACCACAAACGACATTAACAAGGTTATCAAGCATCGTATGTCTATTTATGGTGACGACACACAATTCTGTAAGACCGTTGAATCCGCACTACTTCAAACATATTTCGACAACTTCTCGGCTTGGTGTCGTTAAAACTGCTAGGAGCTTTATATTGTCAAGTGGTAATCTGTAGTATTTTCATGGAAACGCGTCCTCTCTCGTCCCCGCCCCTATTTCCATCATAACCAAACCCTTGCCATCGTCCAAACGATCCGCGTTCTTGGTTGTTTATGTAGTGCAGACATCCATATGAGGTTTCACGACGCGCAATGGAACAAATATCAAAACAACCCCAACGTCTGAATTGAGCCTTACGTTACATCTCGTAAGTAAAACTATTTTAAACGTAACACGAACAGATTTGTATTTTAGAAGAAATGATTTCATTATTATTAATGATAATAATATTAATAATAAATAATATGAAATAACTATTACATGTGTACGGCCAAACTTTAAAATAACACTTAAAATTGAAGTTGTTGTAACGCTAAGTTCTCCCGAAATTCATTTCAGATTCTGTTAATTGAGTGAAATTGGGCATTGGATACGAGTACATATACTAAGCTGAAACTTCTGTAACATAACGTATAACTAGAAAGTAGTAAACTCTAAATCTGGATCTCCTACGACAACTGTAAATTCTTGTTTTACCTTTCCTATATCAAACATTCTAAAAGTTCTAAAATTACAATGAAAACTATAATTCATTTCAATTGTTACACGTCTTATGTAAAACGCGATGTTATGGATGTCTGAATGTCTGAATAAGCGCAAATATCCTTGTCATAGATGCATAGGGCGAACGAAATATCTTAAGGATATATAAGCAGCATCCGTTAGAGTGTCGTGTTAGTTCACTCTGTACAGTCACCGAGGAAACTTACAACCAGTTGAATAGTGCCTTTGAATAGTAATCGCAAAAGAAAGGTTCAAGTGCTGTTAAATATACTTTTCAGTTTCAAGAAAGGATTCAATGGTAAGCATTTAATTTTTCATTGTAAGCTTAAAAAATAATTAGTTAATACATTGCAAATGAGTGAATTGTGATAACTACTTGGTCAAAAAGATCGTAGCCTAAAGAATAAATTAAAAATACTTAACTAAATAAACTCGCTATAACCGACATGAATTCTTTACACATTTATTAGATACAGTGAAAATATAAGCAAGGATGACTCTATGCATCGAGGTATATATACGTACAACTGTTCAATGAATTGGTTTTATTATTCACATTCATAGAAAACATTTTTAAAATTAGGAAATTAAATAATATATATTATGAAAATGATATATATATGAAAATGAACATAAAAATAAAACTAAATTTTTTGTCTTAAGTGATGCTATCCGATTTCAAAGCAGTTTTTATTTATTGAACAACATATTAATGATGAAATCAAAATACGACTACTTCTTGTTGAAATTTATTAATTTTTTTTTTTTGAATATGGAACCATCAGGAATTCGCAATATTATGACGTTTGGGTTTTTACTTAGATTTATGGTATAACAGACTGCGCGATATCAATAATGTTACTGCACAGATGGCAGATTCAAATTGATTCACCAAATTTCGTAAACATACCATTGACGTGACAAATTAGCCAGCCCGTCGTCCATAATGAAATAATGACGAACTAAACGTCATCATCGTTGAAGTATGGTGTTCGAGAACAAAGAATATGAACTTAATGAAAATGACAATATATTTATGTAATCGTCATTTTGTTTTCGTTTACACAGTGCTTATTGTATACTGAATAAGAAAAAAAAACCTTTACATAACTATTTAGTACCAAGGGCTGTAAAGTACTGCCCTGATACAAAGGATTGTTTACTTTATTTCCCAACATGGCTTTCCTTTTTTTGTTTTTTTGTTTTTTCTTTTCTTTTATTGTTCCCTTTTTTCCTTTTTATTTATATCCCTGGCACCTGTGGCATTTTTCCTTACTTATCCGAACAACTCTACAACTATTACAACTAATAACCATTAACTATTTACAGCTTACTACAATTTTAATCCTAGTTTAACATTACCCATACTTTTTAGATTTGTGTTGATACTGATTACTTTGTTTATTTTATATAATTTATAATTTTTTCTTGTAAAATACTCACAAAACATATAGTGAAACGGTTACTGGGGACGCACCTTATCCTATGTTTTGGCTGGGGATTACTTTTTTGTAGTATTACGGTAAGAGCTGTCCAGATTCTGTAGTGAAATATTTCGCGCTTGTTGGTTGTGTGGGGGTTCTCTATATTACATGGAGAACCAACCCACAATCCTAACCTAATTTCGACCGCTAACAGCGCGTCACCCCAATCCCAATTCCTACCGTCGGCTATTTCACCTGCAATAGATAAATCCCAAAAAGAAGACTGGTCGGAAGTCATTAATCTATTCGGTTAATGCACAATTGCATTCAGTGTTTTCTTGCCATACGGCAACACTATTGCATTAACTCAAGCGATTTGCTCAGGAAATTCCAGTCATTTTGATTGGAAACAACCATGTGGGACCAAACGACGCGGTTACATAATCATGCAACGGCTGGGGTAATTCCAAATTATTCGACTTTGGTTCCCACGATAATATTACCCTAGCCAATGTAGCGTCATGTCGGCTTTTCCCAGACCATCTATTCGCTTGGGATCAATGATCTCTTTTCGGGGGTGAATAGCACCAGCTAAATTTTCCTCTCCTTCTCGATTTTACCTTCCCACAGTTCAATGCACTCGCTATATTCACCGAATTAAGTCAATGGGTTATTCCCAGAGCTGCATTGATTCATGCACACACAACCAAACCCACCCCGAGATCATCTCCCATGTCCGTCGACTATCGAATTAACCGATGTATTCACCACACCTCGACGGGCGTGGCAATAAGAGAGCAGAAGCGTGATCTCTATTGGTTGTCCTGTGTGCAAAATTAATTCCAAAATTCCATCCCTAATTGGATCAGTCACTATCCAACTACAACCGCGGGCAGTCACGCTACCACTTGGATGCAGATTAATTACTTCAATTTTAACGAGTCGAATATTGTCGTTGCACGAGTCACATCTCGACATCAAAGTGCTCACCAGCATTTGGTAAACTTTTAATTACGACGATCACAGTGTAAGGAAAGCAGAGTTCAACTTGTATAATATTTATTAAAAAAAAAAAACAACAATTAATAATATTAAAAATAAGTTATAAGTGAAATAAAGAAACAGATCATTTGTCAATTAAAAAAAAAAGGGAAAAACAACACGCCGGCGTTTTCATAATTTCCTGCCACTCTTGGATATTTTACGAACTTTTATCAACACTATTGTATCAGTGCCCGTGTCTTGGCACATCAACTCGAACCCCCACAGTTGCCCCTATTGATATTGGATAACGAGATGTTTCCCAGTCATTATTGATGTGGCTATCAAAAGGGTTTCTGATAACGCCGTTTTAATTCTCGCACATTTTAACATCCCGGTTACTATCACTCTAGCGAGATATTCCATTTTGGGGCAACTTTAGCGCCCATGTACACTTGTCTGTTAGAGTACCTTTTGTTTTGCGATTGTACATCTCAGCGCAAGATCCGAATACGGTTCTTTCCCAGATCGCTAGATTGCTAGCCACATTGGGCGAAATTGTGAACTATATTAGAAACTATATTGTGTGTGAACTATATTAAAAACAAGAGGAATAAGTTGTGGAACACTTTCCTAAACACTCGTTCTCCCCTTGACTACTCCAACTATCTGGGTTACTTTTACCAATTCACCGAGCTTTACAGCTCCCTCTACTACGATTATCTTGCCAAAGCTCAATTCAACGACCCCAAATCTTTCTTCCACTTCATCAACCACAAACGGAAATCTGATGCCTATCCCAACTACCTTTTCTACGGCTCAACTACTATAACGGACTCCCAAACCATACCCAATCTTTTCGCGTCCTTCTTCAAACTATCCTTCACGGACGACTCGTTCGAGCCTAACCCGTCCTATTTTACTGGCATGTCTGAATTCTCCCTCGGCCATCTCACCCCTCTACACATTCAACAACACCAAGTTATAAAAACACTTGAAGAACTGAAAGACGATTTCAGTTCCGGCCCAGACGGACTCCCTGCTATCGTCTTAAAAAAATGTTTCTCTTCTCTCTCTCCCACTCGCGTCAGTCTTCAATCTATCCCTTGCTCAAGGTATATTCCCTGACTTTTGGAAATACTCTTACATAACCCCCATACATAAAAAGGGGAAAAAGAACGATATATCCAATTATCGTCCAATTGATAAGCTTTCGCACATTCCTAAACTGTTCGAAGGCCTACTATATGAGGCGTTATGGTTTCGCTGCGCACCCATCATCTCTTCGTCTCGGGCAGGCCCATTACTACTAACCTTGTCGAATTCACATCCCACACACTCCTTGCCCTAGAAAACGGCGATGAGGTCGATGTAGTCGCTACCGACTTTAGCAAGGCCTTCGACAAAATCTCCCATAACCTCATTCTCTTCAAGCTATCTTCCCTCGGTTACGAACACTTGCTGATTAAGTGGGTCTCATCCCATCTCAGTTATCGCAACAAACAGAATAGCAACAAAATAAGTAATACACGTAATGGGGGGAGGGGGACGGGAGAGGCGGGACAAGAGTAAGGAGAGGGTTGCGCTTAGAGGCATACTATATCTGAGGAAGTGAAGTCCTCTCCTCGTTGAAAAGCCACCACCATTTGGGAGATGTTCGATCTTTGGCTGATTTATCTCTTTCACTGATCGCCGTGCTAAAACGCAGGCGGTCTGGGGCATTGGAGATATCACTATCATGGAGAATTCGTTTGTCCCTGGGATCACGGAGAGCGTGGTAAATAATCGGGACTCGATGCACGTCTTGGATAAGGCCTTTTTGATCCAAGACAGGGAACGCTTCTGGGGGAATAAATCCATTCTGGAGCGTATTCTCCAGATACATATCGTTGGGATAGAATGCTCCCGAAATAAGATTATTGTCACTGCACATTGCCCTTGCTGTGTGACCACGAATAATTTTAATTATGAAATTATCTATCCTATTTAACCCTGATTTGTTATACAGGATTTTGTTGGGATAGAAGTTTTTGTATTGCGACTCTGGTGTTCTATAAAGTCCGAGGCAGGAACGCGAACAGTGCCGTTCGAACACACGAAACTTCTCCACATAAAGTGGAGAGATATTATACCATAGTGGGCAGCCATAAACCGAAACTGGTCGGATGAATGCCTAGTACGAAATTATTTTGACTCTGGGGTCAAGAAGTTTAATCCGGAAGAAACTTCTTGTCATCGAATATGCGCTTTTAGCTGCGGAGAGGGACGCTGCTATATGCTTGTCAAAATATAAATACTGGTCTAGCCAGATACCAAGGTATCTAACTACAGTTTTCACGTGCAGTAGAAGGTTATTGTTACCTACAATAGAAAAGTGTTTCCCGTTGTATTTTTTATCCCTCGAGGCCCGGAATAGGGGCGTTCTGAAAAGGATAGTCTCGGTTTTCTGGAAATTAATCTTTAATTTTCAGTCGTCGCAAAAATGTTTTATTTTGTTGAAGTCATCTTGAAGGTGCCTATTGATGACGTCTATTTTCCCCCCTGTTCTGTTCTTCGGCTCCAATCCCACGGACGATAACAGAACGATAAAAGATGGCCTCGTATATATATATATATATATATATATATATATATATATATATATATATATATATATATATATATATATTTTTTTTTTTTTTTTTTTTTTTGGTTCGGTAGGAAGGTGGAAATCTTCAAAAGATAGCTCTAAACCGATCCAGGGGCTTGCCGGGTTTTTACCGACTAAATCCACCTCCCGCCAGGCTCATATTCCCGTTGATCCCCGCGGAACTTTCTTTTATATTCCATATATATATATATATCATCATCATCATCGGCACTACAACCGGGATCCGGTCTTGGCCTTATTTACCAAATTTCTCCACCGGTCCCGATTTCGAACCGATATCATCCCTTTTGGCACTCCCAGGCTCTGGGCGTCCTGGTCCACGCCATCCCTCCATCGCAGACAAGGTCTGCCGCGCTGTCTCCTTCCATACATCCTGCCACAAGGGACTTTCCCGGCAGGCTCCTCTTCGCTCATATGAACTAGGTGTCCCGCCCACCGGAGTCTACCAAGCTTGATTTTTTTACAACATTAGTTTGAAGGTAGATTGCGTACAACCCATGGTTGTAGCGTCTCCGGAATCGTCCTCCCTTACATACGGGGCCAACAATTCTCCTTAAGACCTTCCTCTCGAACGCGGCTAAGAGTTCAGAGTGCTTTTTATTATGCACCCAGATCTCGGATCCATACACGAGTACTGATAAGGCCATGGTCTTGTACAGTAGTAGCTTGGATGTTCTGGATAAATTTAGGGATTTAAAGAGCCTTGATAGACCATAGTAGGCTATGTTGGATTTGATCAGCCGTTCGCGTATTTCTTCTTCTATATTATTATCGGCTGATACTATTGACCCAAGGTAGTTAAAGGATTGAACTACTTCAAATTCGTGCTCCACTACCCTGATAGTTTGACCAACGTTAGGTCTTCTCTTCGCCACCATGTACTTAATTTCCCCCTCATTAATGTGTAGTCCCAGTTTTTGTGCCGCCTGCTTGATCTGGGTGAAGGATTCCTGTACAGCTGATTCGGTTCTACCGATGATGTCGATGTCATCTGCGTAAGCAAGTAACTGGCTGAACATGATTATAATAGCCGTCTAGTTGTGACGCCAGAGTCACGGATTGCTTTCTCCAACGCCAGGTTGAAGAGGAGGCAGGCCAGACCGTCCCCTTGTTGGAGTCCATTAAAGATGTTTATTGGTTTGGACATCAATCCCGCTATTTTTACTTGACTAGTTACGTTGGTCATTGTCAACCTACAAAGACGTATCAATTTGTTTGGAATGCCGAACTGGCATTCTATAGTTTTACCCTGGCCTTAAAGTCTATAATTAGATGGTATAATGGAATCTTAAATTCCTGACATTTTTCCATCGCCTGCCAACGGGTGAATATCTGATCAATCGCTGATTTGTCCGGGATGAAGCCACACTGATATTGACGAATCATGACCTTATCATATGGGGCTATCCGATCTTGTAGGATAGTGGAGAGTATCTTATAGGTGGTACTCAGCAATGTTATACCCCTATAGTTGCTACACAGTGTGATATCTCCCTTCTTATGTATGGGGCAAATTATACCACGACCCCAATCTTCCGGCATCACCTCTTGCTCCCATACGTGCACCACGATCTCATGGATTGCGTGATATAGCGCTGTCCCCCCTTGTTTGATCAGCTCAGCTAGTATGCCATCAGCTCTGGGGGCTTTATTTGATTTGAATTGTTTAATGGCTTTAATGTTTCCTCAATGCTTGGTGGCGGGAGCATTTGGTTTTGATCTTGCATTAGTGGAGCCTCCAATTCTTCTGTGAGCTGACCATTTAGCAATTTATTGAAGTGCACTTCCCATCGCTCCAGAATGCCTTCAGGATCGGTGATCAGATTACCCTCTTTATCTTTGCAGTAAGTGCAGCGAGGTGTGTACCGCGTCATACTGCGGATTATTTGGTAGAACTTCCGCGCCTGGTGCGGACCTCGCTCTCTACTTTTCTCTATTTCACAGACAAGGTTTTTTTCACCCAGGCACTTTTCTTTTGTCTGTGGAATCTTTTTTCAGATCTTCTGAGCTCTTTGTATTTCTCCTCGCGCTCCCGCGTCGTATGAGACTGCTACATTGCCAGGTATGCAGCATTCTTACGTTCAGTCGCTAGTTTGTACTCATCATCAAACCAGTCGCTCCGATCTGTACGACTACTGCCTCAGATGGAGCTGGCAGTGCTAATGACAGTATTCTTAAGGCGTGTCCATTTCTCTTCTACGCCCGGCATTTTGGCCCTAGGACTTACTCTCCCTCCGTCGAGCTCTTCGACGACGAGTTAGCGCATGACCAAAGGTGCGTAAGGCAGCCGTGTTGATTCGAATCTGATGCACCGATGCAATACGTCTCCGTAAGGCAATCCGCGCTCGGAAAACTGAACGAACAAGATAGTGGTCCGAGTCGACGCTGGCACCTCGGTAGGTTCCTACGTATCAGGCTCGAGGAGTGTCGCCGATCTATCAACACGTGGTCAATTTGGTTGCGAGTGGCTCCTGCAGGTGATGCCCAGGTGGCTTTGTGAATATCTTTATGCGGAGCACTTGTGTGACACCGTTCAGGGATGATCCGGCCATGTTGTCGCCTTGTACCTTTCCGATGACATACTCGGGGACAAGGTTAAAGAGACATGGTGAGAGGCCATCCCCCTGTTTTAGTCCATCCCGGATTTCAAATGGTTCTGAGAGGTGATTTTCTATTCTAATTCGCTCTTTGTTTTCGTTCAAGAAAATTTGAATGCGGGCGGCATTTTTTTTCGGGATTCCCAACTCATCTACAATATGGTAGAGTTTTTGCCTTGTGGCTGAGTCGTAGGATTTTTTGAAGTCAACGAACAGTTGGTGAACCGTCTCTCTGTATCCCTACTTTTTTTCCAGCAGTTGCCTTACGTTTGCCAGTTCCTACGGAATCCGCATTGGTAGTCCCGCAGTATTTCTTCTGCGTACCGTGTGATTCTCGCCAGTATGACAGTTAGTATTTGGTATGTGGTTGGGTGCAATGATATTCCTCTGTAATTTTCACAGTCAGATCTGTCGCCTTTTTTGAAAATGGGGATGACTATTGAGGTTTTCCATTCTTCTGGAATGAGTTCCTTATCCAATATTGTTTTAACCACTTGGTACATCTGTGGGGCTTCTTTAAAGTCTTCTCCAAGAACCACCCACTTCCTCAACTTAACCTGTCTTTTCCCTCACCCACAAGACGCCATACCTACCTGCAATTTTGGGCAGCGTAAGCTCTCAGCAGCATTTTTCATACCTGAAAGGAAATCTCTTCGACGGCATACATAATTTTGAACTTTTCTGGTACATACTGCATGAACCAGTTGACATCTTCTATCGACTCAGCTTGTCATCAATTAACGATAAATAAACGCTGGGCAGCTTATTGCGGACACAGCTGCAACCGGTATTCCCTTCTACCATGCATGATTGTATATCTTATCTATCCCCTAAGGTTCGCTGAGTTGCGACCAATTTCCTAATCATTATACAACCGAGCATTTATTTACCCACGTTCATGTCCCATGACGTCCCATCATTTAACCCAAACAAATAAACCATAGCCACTGTCGCTGAGTTTTCTGTGCACTTAACGTCCATGAACAATTTTCCCTATTCTGCTATAAAGCCATTCGGCAAAAGCAAATAGATTCCCAATCTCTGGTGGAACTATCGTCACCAGCAGATATCGCCTACAACGGCATTTCCCTGGAATCTTAAGTAAATACAATGATGACCCTTTGCAACATAGACACATCATGAACATTGTGCATTCCATCATTGGACCTGTGAAATAGCGTTTTTGTTTACCTTAAAGCAAAAACCTATTTCCTTCTTGGGCGCGGCTCATTGAGGATTTATGACCACATTGCCTGCAGTCCCTTATGTTCGTCCCTTTGTTTATTCAGGTGCAGTATCGTTCGTTGTCGATACTTCGTGCGAATGGGGCATCGTACACTGACCTGTACGGAAACATGAAGAATCCATCTAGATGACGTCTGGTGGATGTTGATCTCGATGAACACCGACGAGTCAGATTTTAACATCTAGAGGGTGCGCACCTACGTTTACGAATCCCCGCGAAGAGTCGCCGTTCCTTTTTTACTAATTCATTTCTGTTCGTGCGCGTCTTTTTGCCATACCGTGTTTCACCAGTGTAAAAGAAATATTACTATATAATATATGATAGTATAGTTTCCTTAAACAAAGTGTATTCCACTAACTTTGATCCCGTTATAATAATAAACCAGAATTGTCACCATGCTGTAATCGAGCATTCGGGATAATGATCAATTGATGTGAATCCCATTAACTTGAAAGTGTTCGTTAAACTTATGTCAATTGACTCGCGCCTTAAAACTATAAATTGTATTAGACTTAAGTGCAAAACGGGTAAATACTTAAATAAAGGAAGGTTAAATAATAAAAACAAAGCTCCTGCGTTTTATTTTACTCCTGTTGTGTACGTTTTGGGTGAACTTTGGTGAAGAACCGTGTGCGTCATTACATTTCCGGACAATTCTCAGTGGTGTTTTGCTCAACCTGTGTCCGTGCCGACGCCCCTAGCCAAACCTACCCACAGATCTTTCGAGCGGTTGCCTCTCCTCTATGCTCCACAAGCTCTGCCGGTATGCAATCGACTCCGGGAGCCTTGTTGTTTCTCAACCGATTTATTGCGTCTACAACTTCGTCGAAAGAGGGCTCTGGGATCTGAGGCTCAGCTGTATGTACGTCTGGTGCGTTAATTTGTGGTTAATGGGTGCGCACATTGAGCAGGTTTTCTAAGTACTGCTTCCATCTTGTCACGATATTTTTTGCTTCTGTCACCAGACAGCCGTTTGTGTCTCGGATTATTTTGGCTCTCTCTCGCTCGCCATTTCTAATTGAATTTATGCCGGGATACGTAAGGCCAAGACCGGTTCCCGGTTGTAGTGCCGATGATGATGATGATGACATACCTCTCATATTCTTTGCTCTGGCATTTTCTAGAGTTTTTTCGATCCGAGTCTTCTCCCATTCGCGTTTTTTGCGTTTGAAAAGTCTCGTTGTCTCTTTTCGAATTGTCGCTTATCTTTCTGCGTTGACTTCATCATATTTTTCTAAGTGGATCACCCTGAGCCGTTTACCTTGTTCGATCTTTGCCCTGCACTCATCGTCAAACCAAGGCTTGGACTTAATTGTTTTCTTAAGTCCTAATGCATTTTGGGCTGTTTGTTTGATTGTGTCTCTGATCGATGTCCACACTATTGGTTTCCTCTTCCTCAGTACTCCCACTCTCTAAGATGCTAAATCTATTCGTTAGTTCCTCTTGATATTCAGAACTTTTACGTAGGTCTTTTAGTTTGTCAATCTCGATCTTTGCCCGGCACTCATCGTCAAACCAAGGTTTGGACTTAATTGTTTTCTTAAATCCTAATACCTCTTGGGCTATTTGTTTGATTGTGTCTCTGATCGATGTCCACACTATTGGTTTCCTCTTTCTCACTACTGTCATTCTCTAGGATGCTAAATCTATTCGTTAGTTCCTCTTGATATTCAGGCCTTTTACGTAGGTCTTTTAGTTTATCAATGTCGAAATTTTTGGCTCGTCTCCCGTGACTTCCCATGTGGGTTTACTGCGAGCCGTCTTCTAATTTTGCCCATCACTAAAAGATGATAGGAGTTGCAATCTGCTCCTCTACATGATCTTACGTCAAGGATATTCGAGTGGTGTCTTTTGTCTATGAGGAAGTTGTCTATTTGGTTACGCGTTATGCCGTCGGGTGATATCCATGTGACTTTATGTATTTGCTTATGCTTGAACATCGTGCTTTTCACTACTAGATGTTTTAACGCTGCGAACGTAATAATTTGAATTCCATTATCATTTGAAATTTCGTGTCGGCTTTCTTTACCTATAGTTGGTTGGAAGATGTCTTCTTTTCCAATTTTCGCATTTAGGTCCCCGAGGAGGATTTTAACATCGAATGATGAGATCCCATCAAATACTTCCTCTAGGGTTTCGTAGAACATGTCCTTCGATTCTTCGTCGGTAGATTCTGTTGGGGCGTGTACGTTTATAAATACATAATTGTACCATGGTCCCTGTATTTTTAGCACCGACATTCGTTCATTAATAAATTGCACATCTTTTACACAGCGTGTAATCTTCTTGCTTATGATGAACCCAGTCCCGAGGTTATGTGTATCGGTACCTCCACACGCCAGTGTAAACCCGTTGGTTTCGATTACTTGATGTGGGAGTTGGAATTCCTGAAGCGCGACGATGTCCATTTTATATTGTTTCTACGACTGTCTGTATCGCGCCTGGTTTATATAACGTTCGAACATTCCACGTGCCGACGCGTATATCCCGCTTTTTCCGTTTTTCCCTACGTCTTCTTTTTGCGGAGTCGGTGTTTTCTTGATGATTTGTTCCCTTATGGTAGTGTCGGCTCATCACGCCTACGGCTACCGGGTTTTTCGTGGGATTGATTTTGTATATTGATTATTCATTTTTGTTCCCACGAGTCTTGGGGTTTCAAATAGTCTGCCACATCAGAGCCCCTCTTTCATATGGTAAGGTCTGGTTACTGTTCTGATTCGACCCGGTGTCAGAGAGGCTATAGCGTTAAGCAAGGATAGTGAAGAAGGTGAATTGAACACACGATGAAACGATTGAAAAGCGAAGCAGTGAAGCATCAGACTACTGACCGTGTTTAGAATTTGATTTCCAAACTCGAGTATATTCCCACTGGTGTGAATTTTTTTTTATTTATCGCTTGGTATACGGTTCTGATGTATTTTTCTTATTCGATTTTTTCGGTCGGTGTTCTTCACTATTTTTGCTTGTGAATTGTGTGTATCTGGTAGAACCGCTACACACTCCCGCCGCAGTAACTTCGTTACGATCAGATTCGTATGCGGACGACGGACGAACGAGAGAGAAACGAGAAAACGTCGGAGGCTGGGCTCTATGCGGAAGTCGTGACCGTGTGTGAAGTTCTGCTTTACTATGGGAAGTGTATGCTGTGTGTACAAGATCACGTCGGGGTCACCAATTATATAGCGTTAAGCAAGGATAGTGAAGGAGGTGAATTGAACACACGATGAAACGATTGAAAAGCGAAGCAGTGAAGCATCAGACTACTGACCGTGTTTAGAATTTGATTTCCAAACTCGTGTATATTCCACTGGTGTGAATTATTTTTTTTTTATTTATCGCTTGGTATACGGTTCTGATGTATTTTTCTTATTCGATTTTTTCGTTCGGTGTTCTTCACTATTTTTGCTTGTGAATTGTGTGTATCTGGTAGAATCGCTACAAGGCGCCGTTATAATACAGCCGGTATACTGTGGCGGAGCCGCCAAACCCCACGGTACACTTACCTTAAAACCCCCATAACCTCACCCCAAATCGCATAAGTTTTGCTAATGCAATCGCATGGGCACCTGGAAATATTTCCTTTTCCAAGGACAATTAATGCATACAAGCATTACCTAAAATTCCTAAAAAGAATTTTTTTTCTACAAGGGCATTCATACATGTACCAATGCGTCTTTTCATAAGCGACCAAAAACCGAATTTCCAATTAGTGTAGATTTTCACACTAACGTTCGACACTTGTGGCGCCATAGATACCATGTTCCATTGACACAGATGGTATATACAAACCGTCATTGTATAACCATCTAATCTGCCTTGCAATGACTTGCAACTATCGATATAGCTGCAAGCACTTTACCCAGAATTGCTTCTTTGTTTGAATCTCCAAACAAGCATCGGCTTCGCGCATACCACCCACAAACGATTTCCCTGCATATACAAATGCAAGCAAGGGATTTGTTTCGTCCACCAACCCATTAGCACCTTTCGCAGTGGCTATTCGTATATTTACACAAGGGCATCACTCATCTAAGACTTTTATGACGCCCTCGTCTCATCTTTTCTTTTACCACATTTCTTCGCTGTATCGTTGTCTATTTATTTAGACGCGATGCACACCATAGACAACGATCTTTTCGATCCTTTTGTCTTTAGCTCCTGTCTGCTTTGTTTACCCATTGCCCCCGAGCACGTGTAAACCATACAGATCTGAACTATCGCACACATACCACCATGACCTTTCATTACAAGATCTGGTTTCCTATTCCACCAAGAGAAACTTTACGTTTCTCTGGTGGTAGCTAAAAACGATTTCCTTAGTGGAGAGGATATCTACCACGACACCACAAACTCACCCCATAAGCGAATCATCTCTGCACGAGATGATTATCGCGGAGTCAAATTCCATCCGCTGACTGCCATGCGTCGCGAGCTCCCGCTCTCCGCCGGCTGCGGAGACGCGTAAAAATACCGGAGTCGTGAGGAGTATTTTTGAACTTGTCGGTTTTTAATTGTTTGGCGAGTTTGTGCCACAGTTAGTTCTAGTTAGTAAAAAAGAATTTATAAGTCAGTAAAGTAATGTTATTTTAAAACAACAAAATCTTTAAATCGCGTTGTCGCTCAAAAACAGTGTAACTAAGTTCAACAAAATAAAATTAAAACAATAAACCAGAACATTTATTTTCAAAGCAGTGCGTTTAACTTTTCCTCCAGTGTTTATTTCCGCTCTCCTGTTTGTTTTGTTTGCAGACGCATTTATTCACAAAGTCTTTTTTATGTTTTGAAATTTTAGTCTAAATGATAAACCTATCTTAATAATTTTACTACATAATGTAATTTACTGGCTCTTCACAAGCACTCTAAATTATACAATATTATATTCTTAATTTATGCCTTTCAGCTTACATTTTCTTTTATTTATTCTTAATATAATACACATATATTATAAAACAAAAAAACTGTTATCTTAGAGGTCTACCTCTTCTTCTTTTAGAGGCATTATGACAAAAAAAAAAATTTTTTTTTTTTTTTTTTTAGGATGCAAAAAATTTAAAAACAAAATAATAAGTGCTTAATGAAAACAAAAAAGATAAAATAACAGAAGTTAACGGGAAGGAGGGCAAAGGAAAGGGAAGGGAGGAAGCTGCGCCAGAGCTGAATATTATATCTGAGGACGTGAAGTCCTTTCTTCGTTTTGGAGCCACCACCAGTTGGGGTTGGCTCGGTCTTTTATTGATTTATCTCTTTCACTGATCACCATACTGAATCGAAGTCGGTCTGGCCTATTAGATATATCGCTATTGTGGACAATTCGTTTATCCCTAGCACCACGGAAAGCGTGGTATATAATAGGTATTCCACCCTCATCTTGGATAAGACCTTTTCCGTCCAAGAAGAGGAACGCCTCTGGGGGAAGGAGCCCGTTCTGGAGGGTACTCTCCAGATACATATCGTTCGGATAATACGCTCCCGCGATAAGATTATTTACACTGCCACGAATAATTTTATAATGAAGTTGTCTACCCTAGTTAGTCCTGATTTATCATACAGGGTTTTATTAGGGTAAACTTTCTGGTATCGTGACTCTGGTGTTCTATTAAATCCGAGGCAGGAACGCAAACACTGTCTCTCGAACACGCGAATCTTTTCCATGTAGAATGGGGATATATTGTACCATATTGGACAGCCATAGACCAACACTGGTCGGATGAATGCCGAATATGAAATTATTTTAACTTTTGGATTGAGAATGCTGCTTCGGAATAGACTTTTTGTGGCAACAAATGCGTTTCTTGCTGCAGAGAGAGTGACTGCTATATGGTTATGAAAGTATAAATACTGATCAAGTCAAATACCGAGATATCTGACTACAGTTTTCACTTGAAGTGGGAGATTATTATTCCCTACGATAGAGAAGTTTTTCCAATTGTACTTTGTATCCTGAGAGACCCTGGAGAGAGGTGTTCTGAAAAGGATAGTCTCGGTTTTGTGGAAATTAATTTTTAGTTTCCAGTCATTACAAAAACGTTTTATTTTATTGAAGTCGTCCTGGAGAAGTCTATTGATGACATCTATTTTCTCTCCTGTTCTGTATACCACAATGTCGTCTGCGTATGCAATGGCAGTGTTAAGCGTACCCACTAGATCACTGGTGTAAATATTAAACAGAATGGGAGAATTCACCGCCCCTTGTTGTCAACCGTTTGTAATTTTGAAGGTCTTGCTTGAGAATATATCTCCGCATTTTACCGCAAACTGCTTGTCCGTTATCATTTCGTAAATGTTGTACAATAGATAATGAGGCATTCTCAGGTTTTCTAACTTCCTGTGTATTGGCGCTTTGTCTTGTTCCATTGTATGTCGGAAACAAGCTTTGACGCGGCATGCACCGTACTATGTCCCGCTTTAAAGCCAAACTGGTTGTTGGGGATGATTTCATTTTCATCACACCAGTTCATCAGTGCCTTGTTTATGATCTTCTCGAAAACCTTACTGATATTTGGCAGCAAGCTAATCGCGCGAATGTTGGTTGGATTGGTCCTGTCTTTGCCCTTTTTAGGGATGGGGTGGACTATTGCAGTTTTCCAGTGGGTTGGATAGTATGCCTTATTTAAGGCGTTGTTGAATAGCGTAGTGTAGATTTTTACTGCTTCAGGAGGCAAATGTTTTAAAACTACATTTGGGATGCTATCTATCCCAGAAGACTTTTTGCTTTTGATTGACATAAGGATGTTCGTAAGTTCTTCCTTACTCACAAACATATTCATATTCTGATTACTCCTGGGGGAGTCCGCTCTGTTATTTTCACTGAAAGTGGTAAAACTACGGTTTTGGTTCCTCCAGATACAAAGTTGGTTTCTCAGTGAGCTGTAGGTCTGGAATGCATTGTTTTCGAGGATCGTATTGGAGTGAGTGGATTCGTTCCTCTGTATACTGCTTCGAAACATGCACCAATTGAGTTCACTTTGTCTTGCGGGTCTTCGACTAATATTACTTCTTCGTTGGAGTTGATATGCTCCAGATTGAGTACTGAGTTCAGCATTGCTTGACAATTCTCAGGAGTCCGTGGGACTCGCAAATATGGAATGTCATTGTGATCTTTCTTTCGAACAGTTTTATTGATTTGCGGGAACATATTCGATCCGCTAGCTTGAATGGCTTGTATTTTGTTCTTCCACTCTTCATTTATTCTTGAACGGTAATTGTCGCGGATCAATTTTTGGAGATTTTTGATTAGGGACTTAAGTGTTCTTATTTCCTGACTATTTGGGTCGCTGAACTGTCTATAAAGTCTTTTCAGCTTTGAGAGCATAATGCACTTTTGCTTATACAAAGCGTCAATTGCTGGTATTTTCGCTCTCCTCTGGTGGACATTGTGTTGCGTAGGTTTTGTTTTGTTTCGCTCCTAAGGTTTGTGTTCCTGTAAATCAAAGGTGGAACATTCGTGTCGGTTGAGGACGACGTAGAACTTGCACCCCTGCTTGGTGCCTAGACGCGTCCTCGATAATACCCCTGGCTGGAAACCATTCAATGGACACGGTGACGCGTAACACCTTGGCTTAGGGGTGGTAGAAGCAGTGGTTGAACACTACCGACAACATAGAAATTGTAAATAGCATTAAGATTAAATTGTAAATTAAAAGTACAAAGCCAATAATCCCCGTTGCTAGTCTCATTATGTTAAGTTATTGATATGTAACTTTACATTACTAGTTGATAATAAATAGATAAACAAATAAATAATATTTAACTATTTTAGCAAAAACCAGGAAAAAATAATATTAAAATAGGTTCGCATCCCATTTTGTAGAACAAAAAGCAACTAATTGTATTGTACTGCAAAGATTAAAAAAACGTTCCAAAATATTAAATTCGTCTTTAAAAATGTTTAAAACTAAAAACATCACCAAAAGCAGGAAATATCAACAGTGCTACCTTGAAATATTGCACTGCAATCACAGCTAAATACCTAAACACATGTATGCACTTCCAAGTTTAAATGTACAATCGACCGCCTACGTAACAGCACACACATAATCAGGGACACATTGCACACAACTCCTGACATTCCTTTTCGTGTGCAATTTTGTCCAGTGGAAATTTTCCAGAACCCCCGACTATACGTCCCGCAGCGGTAATCGTTGGACAATCTGCAGAGCAAAGGACGAGTAATATAAAATTTAAACAACATTAAGTCACTACAGGTGTAAGCCAAAAACGTCACGAAAACGACATCAAAAACAAATTAGCACTTTGATGCAGATTTTAGCGCGTATTTGTTAGGAACCGTGCAGGTCTTACATCGCTGGGTATCATTTGCTCTCAACCCTGTTAATTGGAGATTTGTGATTCTGAGTCGTTATTAGTTTATTTATATTTAAGCAGATATTCTTTTAGAAATTAATTCCTAATTAATTGGCCCGCATAGTAAATTTATGTGTAAAATAATAAAGATTCCAAAAATTTCATACAAAATCATTTAAAAAGAACAAATAGAAATGATAATAATAATTCTCGTATTGATATTATTTCAGATGTTCCAATTAACTGCCAACCCTCTAATGAACAAGGACGATAATATTTTCTCTTATTTCTGATTACAATGGCCTCATTCATAACTTCCGAAGTTGTTACGTGGGTTAAAAAAACATGGTGTCTTCAATTTTTCTTTCTTTCAATATAAAATTTTTATATAATTTATTCTGTCGAGAAGAGCAACATTTAAACAACAATTTATAAAATTTACATTAAAAAGTCAAAATGCTGTCGTTGGGGCTGGAAGGGGCACTCTCTGGAAAAAGTATCCTGGAAGTGGTCAGAATAAATTTTTGGGGTTTGTGAACTTAGAATTTTAGAAAAAATTTGAAAATTAATTTGTTGACACAGTCATACGCAAACTAGTACAATTTGAAGTAACATCCATATCAAACGCAGCAAACTGTCCTTGTATAGCCAGTAATATTGCTGTTATATCAGTTTGTGTCTCTGGAGCAGGCGTTTTAATGATATTGCGTGATTGATCTAAGATAGGCGCATTTTTTAATCCACCTGCCATTTGGGCGTATAACACACTTGATGCCACGAAGTTGTTGTAAGAGCGGGTTTTCATCCGTTTCTCTTCTTCAACGTGGGTCTTTCTGGCTTCCAATTTTGATTTTAGTTGTTGGTACTTATGGCAACCTCTAAAGTTAGCAGGATGACCTGAATTGTTACAGAGGACACAGGATAGTTTATTTCTATCCGGGAGCTGTTCTTTGCCCAATGGACATTCCCCAAGGATATGATTATTTCGGCATTTGACGCATCTGAAATGCACATTGCAATTTGCTGCCACATGGCCGAAGCATTGACAGCGCATACACTGCAATACGCGGTCGGACTTCTTTATTCTCTCCCAATTTATTGTTTTGTATGTATTTAATATATCTAAGTCCATACATTTTATTATTGGGGCTGTAACAGAATGTAAGAAGAGGTGCTGAGGCAATGTGATGTGTTGGTAGGTGGGGGCGCCAGTTCTTGTATTTATGCTTTAACTTAATTGTGTTGTACCTGAATTGCTGTCAGTCCGCGGCAATTGTTGCGTTATGATTGTGGCGCTTCAAAGTGGTTGTCCGCGGGGAAGTTTGTGTGTTAAATTGGGTTTTACTAATGGTTGTGCTTACAAATTTACGTTATATATATATGTTTGGAATTTTATGTTATATACGTGTTTCTTGCTTTCAGTAAAAGTATGCGCAAAGGGGGTATTCACTGTACACGAATCTCGCTCCATGCGTCTGCATCCCTGGTGCGCTCGACCTGTGCGCAGCGCCGCGAAGATAAAATGCCATGATACTGTGGCGGTTCCACCAAACGCCGCCGTTCGTCCTGTCCCGGTTGTCGTGGAAGATTTTTGGCGGATGTTGTCGATTCGGTCGTAAGTGTTCCGCCGAATACTGTCCACACACAAGGAAAAACACACTGAGCGGAACCGCACAAATAAAAAACTCAGAAGGTTTTGGTGTATAAATCTACTTTTATTGTACTTGCTCTTGTTTATTTATTTACTGGCCTGTAGGAACCCGGAAGTTCATGACCTCACCGACTCGGCTCCGCCATTGTTCCCTGTCCTGTGCGGTCTCCTTCCACGTTCGATCATCCGATCCGATCTCCTCGAGGTCCAATCTAACATTGTCCTCCCATCTCCGTCGCGGCTGTCCTGTCGGTCTCTTCCCCGTTAGTTTACCGTCAAGAATTCTATGCACGGTCCTATCATCGCCCATTCGCGCTACTTGTCCGGCCCATCTTAATCTTCGCGACTTGATCACTCTCACTATTGTAGGTTTGCGGTATAGCTCTTCCAATTCGTGTTTGTGGAGTTTCCTCCATTGTCCTGACTCCTCGTCATATTTGCCGCCAAATATACCCCTTAAAACTTTATTCTCGAATACGCGGAATTTGTTACTTGCTCTTGTTTATATTTAGGTTATTTGCTCACAAGCAGATATTACAAGTTCACTATTTACATTTGAATAAACTTAGTGCCGTAGATATTGCAAGTTTACTGTTTCAGTTTGACAAAGTTAGTGCACGCACGACCGTCTTAATCACCACGGAATCACTATTCGAAAAGTTACGGATTGAGCACACGACGATTTTCTTAATCGAGACTACTAGTTTGTTTCTACGACGCGAACTCACACGACTCACAGCTCGCGCTACTCGGATTTATTCTGTTTCTCGACTATAGTAACACCTCCTCGATGGCGTTCCTCCCCGTTCGATGCTATTATTTTGCCTTTTAGGCTCGCGTATCCTTTAGACTCTCGATACTATCGCTGTTCGATACAGACTTCTCGTCCCGATGACGACCCAAATTAGACTAACTGTCTGCCCAAAAAAAAAATATCCCGATTCAGATTTCCGATCTGTATCTGCACGGGAGAAAAATTCCCATTTCATCTACTAACAGAATTTTCCACAGTATCTGTTAGCAGCATACCATCTTCCTTTTCGTCTCACAAGGAGAATTTCCCACAGGATCTAGAAGGAGAAATCTTACCTAATCATCATCAGTATCACCACTCGATGCTGGTGGTCGGTATCTCGCTTCTTCCTTTGTTTACGGATCGGATGACGCACATCTGGCATGCGGCAAAGGCTCGCCTGCATTTCGGATGTGTACACGGATTATGGGATGTGAGGTTTTGTTTGCCTTTCCCATCGTACATGGGATAGTGTTTAGAGTTTAAGATTGTTCGCCTGGTAATCAGCGGCCCAACGAATTGATTGTTTGCGCACGTGTGCCTGGTTTAGGCCCTAATTGCATTTAGCTACGAGCGTATGCATCCTGCATCCGTCGTTCGGTCTATTTACCGAAAATGGTATTTCCTTGGGAAACCTGTGGGGGTATAAGTAAATGAATGGATATGCCGACGTACGGCACGAATTCTTGATACCTCCCATCAATCCGTGGGAAATGTTCATCTTTATTGAAGAATGCGTAATTGTAAACATTTATAGGACGCACGTCCACTTCCTGGTTGTACCGAATCCGATGCGCATATTGGACGACATCTCCTTCGAGTGGATAGATAAATAAACGATTGAAGTCTAATTCGAATAAGTGAGTTAAGACACCAAAGTAATCAATAAAAAAGATAACAGATAGCACTGCCAGCAAGCGTTTTAATTTATTTAAAATATTCACTAGAGACATATGGGTGAGGCCCATTCACTTTTTCTTACGACTTCTGACTGATCCGCACCCCACGGCCGACAAGAGACAACTTCCGATGCGGTCACACAACACATAACTCAGATTATATTTCGACTAATTACAATTGTAATCCTACAGTGTAGGATGTCCGCGGACGAGCGTGTGCATGAGCATGCACACGCGGTGGCAATTCGCGACACCACCACCTTTGATTAAACACGTTAATCGACTGTCTTGAAAAGGGAAGAAATTGGATACAACCAAAAGATAACATACTTCTGCTCTCTCATTGCCACGTCCTTCGATGTGTGGTAGGTTACATCGGTAATCTGATGATCGAAGAGAGCGGGACAATAAGAGAACAGAAACATGCTGTACGATTACCTTGGGGTGGATTTGGTTGTATGTGCCTGAATCAATGTAGTTCTGAGCGGAACCCGTTGACCTGATTCGGTAGTATGGTGAGTTCAGTGTACATTGATCCATACGAAGGCAGAACTGAGAAAGAGAGGGGAATTGAGCTGATGATATTCACCTGCAAAAAGAGAACATTGATCCCCAGCGAATGAAGTGTCTGGAGAAAAACCGAAGTAACGCTAGGGAAATATTATCACGTGATTCAATCGAATGTGCTGATAAATTTCCCAAGCGGATCTGCAATGATACGACAACTTTGTCCGGCTGGATTTGGTTGTCGCTAATCTACATGGACACGAGTTGCCGTATGGCAAAAAAGGTAAGCTAAACTCATTTATGCATTGTCTGCGTGGTACAATGAGTTTAGCTATGTGTCCTTGGTGGAAACATGCTTTGCAGGTGAACAGGTAAGTAGGGGGGAATGGGGTTGATTTGACGCGCTGAAAGGCGGTCGAAATTAGGTAGGAAATGTTCGTTGGAATTGTGGGTTGTTTCTCATGTAGAATAGAGAAACCCCCCACAGTACTCCCCCGCCAGTGACGTAGTCACGAAATAATGGTAGGGCGGAAGGAGTAGTTTGATGGGTGTCGAAAGGAAGTGAGGTTGGTGATGGATTGAAAGGATGGCTAGACGCTTGAACGATAAGGTAGGTCTTCTCGCTTCGGAAGGCGCGGTGGTGAGGTATTGGAACTGTCCTGAGTGACGAGTTCTTTGCTCGGTGGGCCTGGGTCGATACAAGGAGTGGACACGTTGTTACCGCGTTGATGCCACATGGGCAAGGGGTATGCGGCGTGGTCCACTGACCTGTTATGGGTCATTTGGACCAACAGGTTTGTCGTCCGAATAGGTCAGGGCCTATTGGGATGGAAGAGGTTCGAGCCAGGGTTCATCGCATCCGCGGGAGTCACTAGAAAGAAGAATTCTTGCGTGGGAGTAATGGTGGTAGAGGCTACTTGTTTGCTACTCGGAGTAGTGGGTGGATAGCAAGGAGCTGGCCTGGGGAGTCGGGTATCCTACTGGTTGTTTGCTACACGTAGTAGCTATGGTTCAGTGAGGAGCCGAAGTTGTGAAAGGGCGTGAAGCCGAAAGGATTGAATGGGGGCGTCGTGTGCCAGTATGCCACTACGGGCCAGTAGGTCGAACTATGTCGAATGGTTTGGTCGGTGTCGAACGATGTCGACAGGGTTGCGTAGGGTTGAGGGACGGCGAGCTGGGTTACGTGGAGTCGGCTGGTGGGCGTCGTTGTGCCGAGGTTGAGAGAGAAGTCGGTTTGAAAGAGAGGGCGGAGTCTGAGGAGTGTTGCGTGAAGTTGGGCGGAGGAGAAGGGTGTCGGGTTAATGGAGTGAGATTGAGCCGATGTCGAGGAGGTGTGTTAATGCGGTGTTGTGCGTGGGTGTGTGCCCGGAAGGGGCTTACAATGGTTTATAATATGATTATTTACAGTCAGTTATTTTCTAGGGATTATATGCTTAATTACATACAATATCTTATTTATTAATTACACTTTTTCTTAAATATAATAATAATAATGCAAAAAAATATTTTCTTTGATTATGAAATAAAATTAAGTAATGTTCACAGATTCAATTAAAACTAAATGTGTTAAAAAGTAAAAAAACCGTCTTCATTGACGTTGTTAGTGAACAATTTATGTTGTATTGTACATCTAGTGTAAAGAGAACGTTTACTTGTATATATGGTATTCGTTATTGTTTATGAGTATATAGAAACCTTAAACTTATAGATTTCACATAGATTTCCCAACGTATATGTATATTTGTTTGTTTCTTTCATTGTTGGAAATTTTTTGCTTATGTTGGTTTTGCTATGAAAATAATTTATATATCGTTTAAAACTAGAAACAGTTTTATATGTATGTATATACACATCATTGCTGTAGTAAGATTTCTTATGTTAAGGTTTTTATGCATTAAGTTTTATATCTGCTTCTAGAATAGCAGTAGTATCTCAATTTTTCTATCAGTTATAATTTCAGTTTCATAGATTTTAAAGCCTATTCTTAGGATTTGCTGTTTCTGATCGAAACTTCTTAAATACGAAATTTCCATAAATCAAATGTTTTACAAGAAATTCATTAAGTACTTAAATCGAATAGTAGAGATACTTATTCTTAAATTGTAAAAAGAAGATTCAATGAATTAAAAATAATAATAATGATAATAATAATAAACAAGCACTGCTTTTGGCTTTAAAATTATGCACAAGAGTTTCATGATCTTTCGTCATGCATTGTTACTTAGGTTTACACATTCTGCTTAATTCTATGCTATAATTCTAATTCCTTACTACAACAAATTTGATATAAGCAGAGGAATGATAATTAAAGATACTCCATATTCACATACAAAAACACATTAAAGTAAAAACTTAAAGCTAAATCTAGGGAAAAAGTTGTTTAAACTACTGTACTACATTATTTGCATTGGTGTTTTTTGTTTTTATTTATTTATAATTTTTTTCAATCTGGGTCTCGATCGGGGCTATTCCCTAAAAATTTACTCGCCTGTGTCGTTGATTTGGTGATGGCGCAGATGATGAAGATGCAGATGCTGTCCCTGATGGGGTGATAATTCTCGCTTAATCCGCATCTTTGAAAATTTTCACTTTTATGAGTCACGACGATGTATCTGTTGCTTGATTCTGCCACGCCACTTTGTATATTCTTTCTTCAATATATTTTTATTGTTTTTGAAATTTAGCCCCGTTTCCGAAATGTTATTGCTTAATTTTGTTTAATTTTGAACGTTTATGGAATTTTGAATTTTTTGTTGATTAAATTTCTTTATTGTCTTTTTTAAATAATTGATTTTATTTATTTTCAATGAAGTTTTGTTGATTTTTTGTTAATTATTTTTGTTGAACGATTGTTTAACTTTTTACTTTAGTTGAATTTTGTTTAATGTTTTGTCACTGCGCTCCGTTAAAGTTTTTGTTTTTATTTGAACGTTTTTGTTGAAGGTTGCGTGCTGTTTTTTCGGGTTCACCACTGTGGGGGTATAAGTAAATGAATGGATATGCCGACGTACGGCACGAATTCTTGATACCTCCCATCAATCCGTGGGAAATGTTCATCTTTTTTGAAGAATGCGTAATTGTAAACATTTATAGGACGCACGTCCACTTCCTGGTTGTACCGAATCCGATGCGCATATTGGACGACATCTCCTTCGAGTGGATAGATAAATAAACGATTGAAGTCTAATTCGAATAAGTGAGTTAAGACACCAAAGTAATCAATAAAAAAGATAACAGATAGCACTGCCAGCAAGCGTTTTAATTTATTTAAAATATTCACTAGAGACATATGGGTGAGGCCCATTCACTTTTTCTTACGACTTCTGACTGATCCGCACCCCACGGCCGACAAGAGACAACTTCCGATGCGGTCACACAACACATAACTCAGATTATATTTCGACTAATTACAATTGTAATCCTACAGTGTAGGATGTCCGCGGACGAGCGTGTGCATGAGCATGCACACGCGGTGGCAATTCGCGACACCACCACCTTTGATTAAACACGTTAATCGACTGTCTTGAAAAGGGAAGAAATTGGATACAACCAAAAGATAACATACTTCTGCTCTCTCATTGCCACGTCCTTCGATGTGTGGTAGGTTACATCGGTAATCTGATGATCGAAGAGAGCGGGACAATAAGAGAACAGAAACATGCTGTACGATTACCTTGGGGTGGATTTGGTTGTATGTGCCTGAATCAATGTAGTTCTGAGCGGAACCCGTTGACCTGATTCGGTAGTATGGTGAGTTCAGTGTACATTGATCCATACGAAGGCAGAACTGAGAAAGAGAGGGGAATTGAGCTGATGATATTCACCTGCAAAAAGAGAACATTGATCCCCAGCGAATGAAGTGTCTGGAGAAAAACCGAAGTAACGCTAGGGAAATATTATCACGTGATTCAATCGAATGTGCTGATAAATTTCCCAAGCGGATCTGCAATGATACGACAACTTTGTCCGGCTGGATTTGGTTGTCGCTAATCTACATGGACACGAGTTGCCGTATGGCAAAAAAGGTAAGCTAAACTCATTTATGCATTGTCTGCGTGGTACAATGAGTTTAGCTATGTGTCCTTGGTGGAAACATGCTTTGCAGGTGAACAGGTAAGTAGGGGGGAATGGGGTTGATTTGACGCGCTGAAAGGCGGTCGAAATTAGGTAGGAAATGTTCGTTGGAATTGTGGGTTGTTTCTCATGTAGAATAGAGAAACCCCCCACAAACCTCGCGTTGATGTTTAGGATGGGAGATTTATGACCTGAATTCTGGGATTGGTTTTGCATACGATGAATGGATGCGTTGACTCGATATTGAAAGTTTTTGAACGTTAAGTTCCTTGTTTTTTGATATCGGGTTCAACATTGTTGCAGCTTCCTATGACGCTTGTTACAGGTATGATTAGGAGCTTTGGGACACGTGTCTGTGGGCACGTGTAATGAATAAGGTAAGTATGTCCTTGAAGGGTAGGAACCTTACCTGGGTGGAATTGTGCGTTCCTAGAACGTTACAGATCTCCTTTGAGGGCAGCCCGAGTTTCTGAAAAGCTAGAGAAAACATTATTTTACGGCGATTCTAGATGAACGCCATCCCTAATTCTTTAGCATATTCTACATTCAATTACCGTGGGTAATCAAATAGCATTGGCGACAAACAATTAATCTGCTGAAAAGCAATTCGGTTGCACAAAGAAGCAACTGACATAACGCGAACCACCGCGGGGCGCCATCAATATTACCTAAAGACATGATTTCATGAAACACATTATACTCCTTAAGAAAAAAATTCGGTTGCGTCACCAACCAACCGATACAAGCCCAAATCAATTCGGCGCACATATCTCTCGTCGAGTGCTGCCGCACACAATCCAGGAGATACTTCTTCTTTTCTTTGTAGTTCCAAACGTCTCGGTCGCTTAACCGAGCGACAGGCAATTGGAAAAACACGCCAGGCGGAACAAGAATACAAAGCAAAGGGGCAACACCAATGAATTGCCAACGAAGAATATGCGATCATCGGAAATGCTGACGAATCAGCCGATCGTACAAACATCCAACGTCCCTAAATACAACGAGTACACAGCTGCAACTCTTTTAACTATCGCTCCCTGTGTGTGATCTTTACTCATCTGCATGCATGTTGGTCGATCATGAAACCCCAACAAGTATCATGTTTAGCGACTGACGGCCAAGGGAACCAGAGTTCTCAATGGTACAAGCGTGCATCCGAGAGTTCGGCCCTCCGGTCGGTGGTGGTTATAGGCATGACCAACGTAAGCGGTGTACACGGTTACAATAATATAAAGACCTGCGTGTTCTATGGCTTGCCTAAGCAGCAAGCGTATCTTCGACTTAGACATGGGGTAGCGATGTTTCAGCGGTTCGCATCCTGAGGGATTCTCAGCATTGTTGACCGGGGTACATGAAGATGTGAGTGCGCAATACAAAATGTAAACGGTCGTCGAGGATTTTTCCTCTGGGTTGCTTGGGACGGGGGATGCGCGCGGAACATTTATGTTTTTTAGTTTAACTTACGGATCGTCGGTTTTTGTGGACGGTGAAGTCAGTCAGTTAACAGCCACCGTCGAGTCGGGAGTTCGCTAAGTACCTTTTTTCCTAACTACAAGCAAATCGGTGTCCTAGTGTTACAGTCGGCCATATATTATTAATTTTGTTTTATATCATATTCTGTTAATCTTACTTGCTACCGACTACCATAGATAATAATCGATTGTGAAGTTTTATATCGTATTCTGTTAATCTTACTTGCTACCAACTACAATTGACAATAATCGTTTGTGAGTTTTATATCTTATTCCGTCAATCTTACTGTAAGTTTTACACCTACCGCATTTTATTAATTTAGATTGCTAAGTTTGATCAATAGCAACTGACCATCCCTTAAATGTGTGTAAATATTAACTTAGAACTGTAGTATGCAAAGTGAGTCAGTTGTACAAGTGGAGTCACCTTAGTTCATGAAGACCAAGGAGTTTGTGAATTTTGTTGCTAGCTGTTTATGTTTTTTTATTATGGATTATTAAATAAAGAAGTGCAAAACAATTGGCAAGTGTTTCATTATCACCACAGAAGACAATCGGTCACAATAGTGAATATTTATCAGGCCACAGGACCACTACCGTTTTCTCTTGTTTTATTTCTCGGCTGGGACGGATTCCATTCACCTAGTTGAATATCCTTAGGCTTCGTTGTACTTATATATATAAATATATATATGCATGTATTTATAAGGAAAAATGTCACTGCTTCTTAATTTACGAGTTAAGCCTTTACTGAACCTTCCCAAGCATTATCTCATAAACAGGTTGAGTTAGTGGATTTTAATGTTACATTCACTTCACAAAAAATAACGAAAACAACGACGTTGTGTATGTGTGGCGTTTCTAGCAGATACGCACACGACTAGTGAAGAACAACACCACCAAAAGTACATCCATTAAAGCCGTATACCATAGCAATAATATAGCATTTCACATCAGTCGAATGCACTTGAGTTTAGAAATCGAATTCGTACATGCGGCAGTAGCCTGATGCGTTGAGCTTTGGTTCTATATTTTAGTGATTCTAACCGTGATAGCGTCGTTTCGAATCACACGCTCTTCACTATCGTCGCAAACGCTATAACTGGTTACCCCGACGTGATCCGTACGACATAACACACACTCCCATACACACATAGAACTTTATCACTTCCAATCACAGGACTTCTCCGCAGAGCACCAGCTCACTCGCCTGCTCTGACATTCTCTCGATCGCTCTCTCGCTCGCTCTTTGCTCAGTCTTTCGCATTTTCGAAGTTGACGTAACGAAAGTTGTGGCGTAGTTCCTTGCCACAAAATGTTTGATAAAAATGTAATGAATTACCTGATGTTCCGGTAAAGCAGGCTGAGGCTAGCGATGAATCAGCTAGAGAATTTTCCATTGGTTACTGCTGTTGATGGTGGTTGTGATATCGATGATTGCGTTGCCTTCGTTGTCCTTGCCGTCGCCTCAGTATCCGTAATCAATTGAGCGTTTAGTTTATTGATTGCTAACTGCAAATGAATTTATGATTATTCTTGTACAGCTAATTTGAACGTAATTAGTATTTCGTAGCTCCTTCTGGGTTTTGTGCAAGAGAGGCCACTTTCTGATGATTCCCAGGTTTCAACGGTTAATCAGTTTTTTGGGTTCAACGGCAAATCAGTTCTTATGTTTCAACGGGAAATCGATTAAGCATTTAGTTTATATTTATTCTTTTCACTTTATTTATGACATATGGTTTTTAATACATTTCACCGGTTTGTAACATTTTTCGCTCTCGGTTGGACATATATACTAAAACATTTCTTGATTCTTTTTTTCCTCCCTCCTTTTCAAAGCCGACACCACAATTCTATTCTTCTTCTCTCCTAAAAATCTTATCTTTTTTCAAAAAACGGATCACTCACTTCTTCTTTCTTCTTACCACCCCCGAATCTACTCTTCAAAGTCAACTCAACGGGATCCCAAAACCGTATTCAACGTCATATTCTGGTACTGGTTTTCCAGGTACACAAAAGACCTCTCTCTCGCTCTCCCTCGACAACCACTCCGAAAACCGAATTCGAACTCGCCCACGATCCACACTCGAACTGGGGTGTGTTCGAACACTCACATGTGGATCGTGCACTTCTTCCACCACCTTACAATCAAACCATATTAAAATCAAATTATATTAAAAACAACTAAATGATGGGGGTGGTGGAAGCCGCACGTAACAAAGTTACTGGGAAGGAAGTTTTGGCGATTTTATTCGTGGTTCAGGTGTTCCGCCGAACACTGCTTGTCGCATAGAAAGCATAAACATCAGAGCGAACGCGGTTAAAAAAGAAACATCAAGAAAATTGTTGTGAATTTTTATTTTTATTGTTATCGTTTGTTACTGTTTTGATATTATAAGTTTTGCGGTTTTCTTATGACAATAAATGACGCGTAATTCGTCGAAACAGAATGTTCTTATTTTAGCTACGAAAACACACAAAACTCCCGACACACTCGGAACGTATTTCTGCTGACTTCTTTCGGCTCGCGTATCTTAGTATCTGCCCTATCGCAGCTCGCTTACGAAAACTCGTCTCGCCGACGAACAAATTTAGACTCCTTTTCCTATCAGAAAAATACCCTGATACAGATTGTATCTTTAGCTGTACAGACAATTTTTCCCATTAGATCCGCTAACAGAATTTCCGAATCTCTGTTAGCACCATGTTATTTAATCCCAGGGGTAATTTAGATGCCTGAAAAGGAGAAAGTCGCTCATCCATACATCATCGTCACCATCGGTGGTGGTGATAGCATTTCGTCTCAAAGGTCTTCTGTTTGCGCAGCCCATCTGGCGCCGTTTGTTTTGTTTGCCGATGGATTTGGTGCTGTTTGTGACAGACCACCAGCACGTGCATCCGTTGGTCGGCTAATTTGCTGACGATAACAAATCCTTGTAACATCGTGTAGATGTTCAGGATTTCCGATTGTGCAGTGCTGGAGTGCGGCGCATTTCAGTCTTTGGGGATCGGATGCATGAATGTTTTCCTTTGTTTCAGGTATGCCACATTCGAACTGTTGAGCTTGACATTGAAAGCTTTGGGATGTTCGGTTCCTTGCTTTTTCGTGTCGGGTTCAACATTGGCCAAATGTTTCAAGGCCCTAGCGGACTTATTGGCACGCGTCTGTGGGCGCGTGTAATGTCTTCAGGGTAGGTATTATCTTTGAAGGGTAGTAACCCTACCTGGATGGAATTGTGCGTTCCTAGAACGCTACAAAGTGATGTGGCATTTCTAGCAGATACACACACGACTAGTGAAGAACAACACCACCAAAAGTACATCCATTAAAGCCGTATACCGTGGCAATAATATAGCATTTCACATCAGTCGAGTGTACTTCAGTTTAGAAATCGAATTCGTACACGCGGCAGTAGCCTGATGCGTTCAGCTTCGGTTCTATATTTTAGTGATTCTAACCGTGATAGCGTTGGTTCGAATCACACGCTCTTCACTATCGTCGCAAACACTATATATGTATCAGTTTGACACAAAAAAATGATAAGTTTATTACAAGTAACAAGTTTATTAAAAGTAACATTACAAAAACTGAAAAACTCAAAATTCCGAAAAAGTTTCAACCGTCACCCTTCCCTTTTAAATTATATTACACTACTGCAAAAAAATCTCACGATGACTGACGACAATTCACCCAAAAACTGTTCTCTAAAAACACGCCATCCTCTCCCGTTACCAACTTTGTTCCCTGGTACCGTTGTCTCGGCGAAGAAATTCGGCCACGATCAACTCCGAAACTGATCGAAGCCGTCGTCGCCGAATGGAGCTGGGTTTATACACATGCTATGTTTATTGGTTATAATTTCTTATAGCAATTTTAATATATTTTATGTATGTTTCAAAGTGAATACGTTCCATTTTTTTTGTAAATATTTTTATATATTATATGTGTGAATTACAATGTACGTTAGGTTTTGTATTTATTAAATTTTAGTAGAATTGTATTTAAGTTTGGTTTAAAATTGTTTAACGTTTACTTGTTATGTATGTCGGTTAATTTCTTATTCCTCTCTCGCCAAGACAATGGCGGCGGGGGGAAGTTGCCACATAACAGGGCTTAGTGACACAATGAAGAAAGGCAACTTATGATTACGATTTCTAGAATTTGGTGTAGAAAATGGTTTCACACGTGTAAATTTCGAGGTATCGTTTTCGAAGCTTTTTAGTTGTTCGAGCACCTCAACTCCTTTGAGGATCATGGAGACAGTTTTCTCCGATTTAGGGGTGTACGTGTAGTATTCGCTTTTCGATTTCCCCAATGCCGATTTAATTTTGCTATAGCCTTCTAAATCATCACATCTTAAACTTATTTTAACATTATTTAGACGTTTTGTTTTAAAAGTTCTGCATGTCAACCCACCCAATTTTTTGAGATCCTTTGTCTCCATGTAACTGATGTAGATAGGAGGTACTTTCTCCTTTTTTTGACTGGTACCTGCTGAGATGGTTCCTGCCTCTGATTTGGTTCCTGTTGTTGAGTTTTCTTAGCTTGGCGTGTTTTCTTTGTCTTCGTGGGTTGCTGTTGTTGTTGTACCATTTCCGTTTTCCGCTCATTTTGGCTCAAATTGCCTTTTAGTTTAACAACTTCCTCCATCTGTTTATCCAGTTCTTGTTTTTTAAGACTAATCTCATGGATGAGTCTGTTGAGGACCTCGCCCTTATTGCTGACGTCTGCATTTGTTACGCTGACAGCTAGTTCTTGGAATTGGTTTCTCCTTAGTACTGAGTACCATGGGCGTTGTCTTCATCGTCGCTGTTGTCACTCCACATGTCTGTATTCTTGTTTTTATTGGTTTTAAGGCGTTTAGCCTTTAAATTTAGGTCTGTATTTTGGTTTCTCCGAAACACCTTTTTGACATCCATTTGATTTACGTCCATATTATGGACCACGTGTTCTCACTTTTTTCTTTAATTGTTTTTTTTTTATTGCGCGAGTAACAGATAGAAAATCACATTCAAGAGTTTATTTATTATACTGTGCACATACACAAACAGGAACACTTCGTGTGTCGCGTATCGGCATTAATTGTTTTTTAATTATTTTGGGTGCAGAGAAGTCCCAAGCGAACCCGTACTCATTTCAGATGTGCAACGTAGTTTAATTTAATTATAATAATTTAACATTAATTTAATAATAATTTTACACACACTTCACTTTTAAGGCAGTTCCCTTGAACGGTTCATCAATTATCGTTTGTCGATTGTCGACACGTTTTTTTTTTTTTTTTTTTTATAGATATCATTTTTTATTTCTTCCTATTATTATAATTTACTTACTTGCTAGACAAAAATGATTAAACTCTAGCTTATGTTATCTTATTTCTTAACTTACTGGTTCCTTGCGGACTCTCTAAGTTACATGCATACGCTTAAAGCATGAAAATTTGTCTTTCGACATTATGGTTATTTTGTTTACATGAATTTTTAGGGAACTTAATTGGATACAAAGAAAATGAAGAAAATAAAAAACTTTATTCTTGTTATTGTTTTTACCTTATATCTAACTTAAATACTAAACTGTCTATTTTTTTGTTTTTTTTTTTTTTTTAACTTAACTCAATTCAATTTTTTTATTTGGTAGATAATTACATTTATGGTATATTTTACAACTAGTACTTAAGAGATTTAGGATAGCAAATCCTTTACAACTATAATCTTAAATCTATATAACGACAATAGCACAATTTTAATGAATAACAAATAATAAATTGAGGGAAAACTACAATAAAAAACCCTTATTTGAATCTTAAGACTAATATTGCACGAGCTTCCGGTTATTTTGTATAGTAATGACCTCGATATAATTTCCATAGACAGAGTACGTATGAAGTGATTTAGGATAACGCAAGACGGGAAACGAGAACATTGTCAGAAAAAGAACAATTGACGAAGAAGTTTTGTTTGATTTTGTCAATAAGGAACTCTACCGGTTTAACATTGGCGTTTTCATGTAGTTCATGTGTCGAATAATGCCATGGCAAATTCAGCAACATTTTCAATATTTTATTTTGACACCTTTGCAATTTTATTTTGTGTGTGCGAGCTCAATTACACCATACAGGGGCCCCGTACAGGAGTATCGCTTGAAAAATGGTTTAAAATATTATAATTTTATTTTCGATGCTAAGCTTTGATTTTCTACACACTAATGGATACATAACTCTTACGACTTTGTTTATTTTGTCAATTGTGGTAGTGATGTGTTTTTGAAAGATGAGTTTTTTATCTAGAATAATACCTAGATATCTACACTCTTCGGACCAATCAATATCAACTGCACACATACTGAGTTTAGTGCCATTTGGTAGGTAACAGTGTTTCCTACATCTCGAAAACCAGACAGCTTGTGTTTTATTACCATTTATTTTTATTTTCCATTTCCTGTAATATACTGCTAGCTTGTCAAGAGCTGCTTGCAAAGAGTTGTAGACATTAGTGAATAAGGCACCCGAAGAGAAAATGGCCGTATCATCGGCAAACATAGCTACCTGAATATTTTCACCTAGACATGGTAAATCTGCGACAAACAATGTAAATAATATGGGACCAAGGACCGAGCCCTGGGGTACACCATGGTGGATTTGGTGAGTAGAGGATATGTCGGTTCCTAAACTCACAACATATTTTCTCGAACGAAGAAAGCTCTGGATAATTTTGATAAGCGGTATTGGCAGCTTAAGTTTTAGTAGCTTATAAATCAAGGCATCGTGCCATACCGTATCAAAAGCTTTTTCGATGTCTAGAAGAACTAGTCCCGTTGACTCCTTGTCGATGAATTTACCAGCTATGTGGTTTTTAATGCGCAAGACTTGGTGGATTGTGCTGTGACCACTACGGAAACCGAACTGAAAGTTTGGTAAGATGTTATTGTCTTCCACAAAACGATCAATCCTTTCCTTAATGATTTTTTCTAAGAGCTTACTTAGACAGCTAAGTAGACTAATAGGTCTGTAGCTTTCGGGGCTGTTCTTCGGTTTGCCGGGTTTCGGGATAGGTATTACTTTTGCTGTTTTCCAACAGTCCGGAAAATAACAATTCTTAAGACAAGCGTTGAAAATGAATGTTAAATAGTTACTTGCAGCAGGTGGAAGTGCTTTGATTAATTTGTTGTTAATATTATCGAGACCCGCGGCCTTTTTTGATTTCGATTTTTTTATCAATTCTTTAACTTTGCTGATATTAGTTGCGTAAGTACTTTCAGCTGGTGTTTGAGAAAGTACATAGATAGTGTTAGCAACTTCAGCTTCAGTATACGCGTCGCTTAGATGCATAGATATGGAGTGGTTCTTACTAAACGTGTTAGCAAGTAGGTTCGATTTCTCCACTGAAGAAATAAACAACTTGTCGTGAACTTTAAACGGAGGAATACTGCACCCTCTCTTTTTCATAATTTTTGATATTTTCCAGAACGGTTTGCTTGCTTTGTCAAGAGAGGAAAGGTGTTTATTCCAACACTTGTTCCTATATGTTGAGATTTCGTTTTTAATGATATTATTTAAGACTTTAACATTAACTAGAAAACAATCGATTCTATAACGCAGCCATTTTCTTCTTTCAGAGTTTCGTAGCCTAATCAGATGTAAGATATTTTCAGGAAGCGGTGCCTTATCAACTGGAGCAGTGGAACATTTAGGTATCGCAAGATCGGCCGCTCTATTGATAATAGAAACAAAATTGTTGCATAGGATATCAATGTGGTCGCTGCAGGTTATAGAATTTAGGCTGGTATCACCTAGAACCAAGTTCGTGTTTATATATGATTTATAACAATTCCAGTTGGCGGCGGAATAATTGTGGTATAAACTTGTACGATTTACAACTACTGTATGATTCACTGTGAGGCTGATCGGAAGGTGGTCTGAACTTAACGCATTTAGAGTTAATGGTACTGTGCAGTAATTTGGAATATTAGTGATATATAGATCAAGAGTTGAGGGGTTCTTGTTAGCACTCGCTGGGATATAGGTGGGGAGAAGTGGATAAAGTATGGAAAAACTTGGGCTGGATTCAGTAACATCTAGTAAAATGTTACCCCAGCAGTTTGCCCTAAGACAATTCCACGACTGATGTGTGCAGTTTAGATCACCACCAATAATTACCTTGTTTCGAGTGTTGACTCTATACAATTTTTGTAGATCCCGCTTAAAGTAAGTAGATTTCTCTAGGTTTCTATTTCCTCCAGGGAAATAGACCGAAAAAAGACTCACCTTGGAGTTGTCACTTAATGTTACATCTATACTAATTTCCTCAATTAACAAGGAATGTTCTATACATTTTTTCACAACAATGGCGACACCTCCACCACTAGCATGTACCCTGTCTAGGCGATAACATGTGTAATTTTGATGTGAGAAAGAAATGTCTTGTTTGAGCCAGGTTTCTGAAACAAGTGCAATGTCAATATTAAAATTTATCAAGAAACTAAAAAATTCATGCTTTTTGTTTTTGATGCTTCTCGCATTCCAAGTTATGATGTTAAGAGAGTTTCTTAACATGTTTTTTCGGAGTATATGTACTTAATAGCTAATGAAGTAATGACGTTAAATTGGTCAGCTTTGGTTTGACAAGCACTAAGCTTGGTTACAACTTCATTAAGAAGAGAGTTTATCTCGCTAAATGAGAACAGGTTATCATTAGTTAATGTTTCTGGCGGATTTTTCTTCGTGTGTGTCTTATCACTGTTGGAAGGTTGCTGGGTTTAATGGAGGCCAGAAGCCCAGGTGGATGAAGGAAGTGAAGGTTGACGCACAGATCGGGGTAGTGGAGGAAAATTATCAATGGATAATCGGTCGGGCACTGGCTGCTGTTTGTCACTCGGAGGCTGTAGGAACGTTGTATTTCCAGTACCACGTCCGCGTGGGGATAATTTGCGGCGAATGTCTATGTACTGCTTTCGGCTTATGCATTCTGGATCGGTGGATTTATGTGGCCCACTACAATTTGCACACTTGATGACCTCATTCGTTTTGCAGTCTGATGTTTTATGGTTTCCCGAACATATTGCACAGAAGCTATTTATATGACAATGCATCGAGCCGTGACCATAAAGCTGGCAATTGTGACATTGTGTGACCTTACCTGGATTATGTTTTTTAAAGTCCCAGCGAACGATGGTTTTGAACAGGGTGGAGTAGTTCCGTTTTAGTTCGTTTAATTTAACAGTACCGCGTTGAATGTAGACGATGTACAAGTAGTGTTTGTACAGGGCTTTTGTTGACGGATTTAATGTGATGGTTTTAACATCTAGGCACTTAATCCCGAGTGCAATTAGCTCATTTTTCACTACATCGTTGCTAATTAAGTCTAGCCCGGATAACACTACCTCTAATGGACGATTTTCCTTACGCGAGTGGGTGAAAAACTCACATTTTAACCGTACGAGTTCGGTTCTGATTTTATTATATATGTCCATTGTTGGGGCACATATTTTTTTGCCCAAGCGAAATGTTTTTGATTAAGTATTTGACTATCTTAATGTTGCTCAAAATATCACGCACTTGAGCACTAGTTGTTTTTAATACCACAATTGGCGGAACGGTTTCTTTAGGAAGTTCTGCGCACTGTTCGTCATTGGTCGGATCCATTTCAGGAGAGTCTTCCATCAGACTCTGAAGTGGTTGAAAAAAGTTAGTGTTTGAACACATTTTAGATTTTTCTAGAACTTTATTGTTCGCTTTTAAAAGTTTATCGGGAGGAGTTTGGCCTCCAATAACGGGGTCGTAACGCAACCGTTTGCGCTTAATTTTGTTTAACACACGTGGCCCAGGGGCCATAACTTAACGATTTTAACACTTGTTCAAATTTTTGTATGCGAAAAACGAGGCAAAGAAAACAAGACAATGATAATTAAATTGTGAAAATTATTGTGAAAATAACGGTTGATTAAGATAAATAGCACGAGCAAAACTGTGAGACAAGTTGTCTGTTAGAAAGTCAGCCAGGTACTGTTTAACTTAACTCTATTCTAAACCTAACATCAAAACTAAATTTTCGAAATGCTAAATCTATGTAAGCTTTCCGTTGTTTGTCGGGTTTTTTTTTTTTTTTTTTTTTTTTTTTTAATTATTATTATTATTATTTCTTTAGTTTTATAAGGCAACAGGGTTTTAATTGCCACTCAGCCACCAAAATTTCTAGTGTTGCTTATTCGCGTCTTTTCGGTCTCTCTGTGCTACTGCCTTACTGAACTGCAGGCTCTCTTCATTAGTGTGCGCAACCTCTCGATTAAAACATATTCGTTTATCTATACCCGACCGACGCACGTGATAAATCAACGGTATAGCGGATTCATTTTGTATGAGGCCGTTCATGTCAAGACTAAGGAATGCTTCTGGTGGAATAAAGCCATTGCGACGTACCACCTCATAATACATATTGTTTGGGTAATATGCACCAAAAATCAAATCGTTCTGTGAGTTCATTCATCTCGCAATATGCCCTCGGATCAGCTTGATCATAAAATTATCCACTCTGTTTATATTGGCCCCACTGTACAACGCTTCATTGGGATAATATTTTTTGTGATCGGATTCAGGAGTCCGATGTAACTTAAGGCACGTCCTGAGGCATTGCCTCTCAAAAATCCGAATCTTTTCCATTAAGCTAGGTCCCACATTAAACCACACTGGGCATCCATATATGATCATCGGTCTGATGAGAGCCATGTAGCATATAACTTTAACTCTGCTGTCAAGTTCACTACTATGAAACAGTCTTCTTGTCATAGCGTAAGCTTTCTTTGCCCTGGCTAGGGCAGCTTCCACATGTTTGTTAAAATATAGATACTGGTCCAACCAGATGCCTAAGTATTTGACTACAGTTTTGGTTTCCAGTGTTTGTTGGTGTGGTCCCATAATAGCTATCCTTCGGCAGTTTATCCTGGTGTCTCTGGTATCTTGGGCCAGTGGTGTTCTAAAGAGGATGGTTTCACACTTCTGGATAGTGATTTTGAGTTTCCAGTTGTTGCAGTATCGCTGAACATCATTGAAATCCCCTTGTAATAATCCGTTAATGATTTCAATTTTTGGTGCTGTTCTATATATTATCAGATCGTCTGCATACGCAATAGCCTGATGAAGAGACCTTACCAGGTCGCTAGTGTAAATATTAAAAAGGATCGGAGATAACACCGCTCCCTGTTGCAGACCGTTTTCTATATTGTAAGTAATGTTGGAGGTCACATTGCCACTTTTGACGACGAATTTCCTTTCATTCAACATGTCGTATAGTATATACAGTAGTGATCTATGAATGCCTAGTCTCATTAGCTTGTAATATAACCCTTCTAACCAAACGGTGTCGAAGGCCCTCTCCAAGTCAATCAAACAGGCACCTGTACACTGTTTCAGATTTTTATTCCACTGAATGTCTGAAACCAGTTTAGCTGCGGCATGTGTGGTTTCATGACCAGCTTTAAAACCAAACTGGTTATTTGGAATATTATTGTCCTCAACCCATTTAAGTAGAGCTTTGTTTAGAACCTTTTCGAATACTTTACTGATACTCGGTAACAAACTGATCGATCGCAGATTTTTTGGGTTTGTTCTGTCTTTCCCTCTTTTTGGTAACGGTTGGATGATGGCCGTTTTCCAACGTAATGGATAGTGTGCGTTGTTCAGAGCGTTGTTAAACAAAACTGCATATATGTCCATTGCGATTGGAGGAAGATGTTTTAGTACGATATTGGGTACTCCATCGATTCCGACTGATTTTTTGTTTTTTAATGATGCAAGGACGCCATGGATGTCTTCACTAGTGATCAAAAGGCTGTTGGCGCTTTCGACAGTCATCTCGGCGTTTGCCGTATTTTCATTACTGAATTCGATAAAACCATGGTTTTCTGATCGCCACTGTGAAATGTCATTTCGAAGATGACGAGAATTCAGTAAAACTCTATTTTCCAAGCCATGGTTGCGGCGAATTACTTCATTTGTCTTGTACAGTTCTTGAAAGACGGCCCCTACAACATTCACTTTTTCCAAGGGATCTTCAAACACAAAAACTTCGTCATTTAGGATGGCGTTGTTTGTGTCTATGCCTATATTTGCCAGCATTCGTTGGTTTTCGTCAGTTCGTGGTATTTGGAGACACTGAATCTCGTTTTCATTACTCCGTCTAAATATTTTATTAATTTGCGGAAACATACTAGGGTTGTTGGATTTTACCGCCCGAACTTTGTTGTTCCAATACAAATTTGCTGATAGCCTATAGTTGGCTTTTATCAGCTGTTGGAGATTTTTTAATATGGACTTCAGTGATATTATCTCCTGGTCGTGCCTATCAATAAATCGTCTGTACCGTAGTTTTAGTTGCGACAGAAGTCTACTTTTTTTTTCTGTGGAGTGCGTTGATTGTGGCGTTTCGGTACATGTTCATGTTGTCCGTAGGTGTGGTTTTTGGTATTGTTTTGTCCATAGTTTGTTTTATGGTTTCGTCCATTTTTTGTATGTATTTGTCGATGTCATCGTTGGGTATGTTTCTGTTGGTAGGAGGGTTAATGTCTTTTAAGCGAATTTCTCTTGTTAAGGTTCTCGTGAAACGCGTCCATCGCATACCCCCATAGTTATAGGGTTGCGGTATCATACATTCACCGAGTTCCACAACCTCGCTTGGTGTTTTTATCACTATTGATAATGCACAATGGTCGCTGTCATACTCAATTGTGCGTAGGCAGTTTATATTAACATGTGTAATTTTGATGTGAGAAAGAAATGTCTTGTTTGAGCCAGGTTTCTGAAACAAGTGCAATGTCAATATTAAAATTTATCAAGAAACTAAAAAATTCATGCTTTTTGTTTTTGATGCTTCTCGCATTCCAAGTTATGATGTTAAGAGAGTTTCTTAACATGTTTTTTCGGAGTATATGTACTTAATAGCTAATGAAGTAATGACGTTAAATTGGTCAGCTTTGGTTTGACAAGCACTAAGCTTGGTTACAACTTCATTAAGAAGAGAGTTTATCTCGCTAAATGAGAACAGGTTATCATTAGTTAATGTTTCTGGCGGATTTTTCTTCGTGTGTGTCTTATCACTGTTGGAAGGTTGCTGGGTTTAATGGAGGCCAGAAGCCCAGGTGGATGAAGGAAGTGAAGGTTGACGCACAGATCGGGGTAGTGGAGGAAAATTATCAATGGATAATCGGTCGGGCACTGGCTGCTGTTTGTCACTCGGAGGCTGTAGGAACGTTGTATTTCCAGTACCACGTCCGCGTGGGGATAATTTGCGGCGAATGTCTATGTACTGCTTTCGGCTTATGCATTCTGGATCGGTGGATTTATGTGGCCCACTACAATTTGCACACTTGATGACCTCATTCGTTTTGCAGTCTGATGTTTTATGGTTTCCCGAACATATTGCACAGAAGCTATTTATATGACAATGCATCGAGCCGTGACCATAAAGCTGGCAATTGTGACATTGTGTGACCTTACCTGGATTATGTTTTTTAAAGTCCCAGCGAACGATGGTTTTGAACAGGGTGGAGTAGTTCCGTTTTAGTTCGTTTAATTTAACAGTACCGCGTTGAATGTAGACGATGTACAAGTAGTGTTTGTACAGGGCTTTTGTTGACGGATTTAATGTGATGGTTTTAACATCTAGGCACTTAATCCCGAGTGCAATTAGCTCATTTTTCACTACATCGTTGCTAATTAAGTCTAGCCCGGATAACACTACCTCTAATGGACGATTTTCCTTACGCGAGTGGGTGAAAAACTCACATTTTAACCGTACGAGTTCGGTTCTGATTTTATTATATATGTCCATTGTTGGGGCACATATTTTTTTGCCCAAGCGAAATGTTTTTGATTAAGTATTTGACTATCTTAATGTTGCTCAAAATATCACGCACTTGAGCACTAGTTGTTTTTAATACCACAATTGGCGGAACGGTTTCTTTAGGAAGTTCTGCGCACTGTTCGTCATTGGTCGGATCCATTTCAGGAGAGTCTTCCATCAGACTCTGAAGTGGTTGAAAAAAGTTAGTGTTTGAACACATTTTAGATTTTTCTAGAACTTTATTGTTCGCTTTTAAAAGTTTATCGGGAGGAGTTTGGCCTCCAATAACGGGGTCGTAACGCAACCGTTTGCGCTTAATTTTGTTTAACACACGTGGCCCAGGGGCCATAACTTAACGATTTTAACACTTGTTCAAATTTTTGTATGCGAAAAACGAGGCAAAGAAAACAAGACAATGATAATTAAATTGTGAAAATTATTGTGAAAATAACGGTTGATTAAGATAAATAGCACGAGCAAAACTGTGAGACAAGTTGTCTGTTAGAAAGTCAGCCAGGTACTGTTTAACTTAACTCTATTCTAAACCTAACATCAAAACTAAATTTTCGAAATGCTAAATCTATGTAAGCTTTCCGTTGTTTGTCGGGTTTTTTTTTTTTTTTTTTTTTTTTTTTTTAATTATTATTATTATTATTTCTTTAGTTTTATAAGGCAACAGGGTTTTAATTGCCACTCAGCCACCAAAATTTCTAGTGTTGCTTATTCGCGTCTTTTCGGTCTCTCTGTGCTACTGCCTTACTGAACTGCAGGCTCTCTTCATTAGTGTGCGCAACCTCTCGATTAAAACATATTCGTTTATCTATACCCGACCGACGCACGTGATAAATCAACGGTATAGCGGATTCATTTTGTATGAGGCCGTTCATGTCAAGACTAAGGAATGCTTCTGGTGGAATAAAGCCATTGCGACGTACCACCTCATAATACATATTGTTTGGGTAATATGCACCAAAAATCAAATCGTTCTGTGAGTTCATTCATCTCGCAATATGCCCTCGGATCAGCTTGATCATAAAATTATCCACTCTGTTTATATTGGCCCCACTGTACAACGCTTCATTGGGATAATATTTTTTGTGATCGGATTCAGGAGTCCGATGTAACTTAAGGCACGTCCTGAGGCATTGCCTCTCAAAAATCCGAATCTTTTCCATTAAGCTAGGTCCCACATTAAACCACACTGGGCATCCATATATGATCATCGGTCTGATGAGAGCCATGTAGCATATAACTTTAACTCTGCTGTCAAGTTCACTACTATGAAACAGTCTTCTTGTCATAGCGTAAGCTTTCTTTGCCCTGGCTAGGGCAGCTTCCACATGTTTGTTAAAATATAGATACTGGTCCAACCAGATGCCTAAGTATTTGACTACAGTTTTGGTTTCCAGTGTTTGTTGGTGTGGTCCCATAATAGCTATCCTTCGGCAGTTTATCCTGGTGTCTCTGGTATCTTGGGCCAGTGGTGTTCTAAAGAGGATGGTTTCACACTTCTGGATAGTGATTTTGAGTTTCCAGTTGTTGCAGTATCGCTGAACATCATTGAAATCCCCTTGTAATAATCCGTTAATGATTTCAATTTTTGGTGCTGTTCTATATATTATCAGATCGTCTGCATACGCAATAGCCTGATGAAGAGACCTTACCAGGTCGCTAGTGTAAATATTAAAAAGGATCGGAGATAACACCGCTCCCTGTTGCAGACCGTTTTCTATATTGTAAGTAATGTTGGAGGTCACATTGCCACTTTTGACGACGAATTTCCTTTCATTCAACATGTCGTATAGTATATACAGTAGTGATCTATGAATGCCTAGTCTCATTAGCTTGTAATATAACCCTTCTAACCAAACGGTGTCGAAGGCCCTCTCCAAGTCAATCAAACAGGCACCTGTACACTGTTTCAGATTTTTATTCCACTGAATGTCTGAAACCAGTTTAGCTGCGGCATGTGTGGTTTCATGACCAGCTTTAAAACCAAACTGGTTATTTGGAATATTATTGTCCTCAACCCATTTAAGTAGAGCTTTGTTTAGAACCTTTTCGAATACTTTACTGATACTCGGTAACAAACTGATCGATCGCAGATTTTTTGGGTTTGTTCTGTCTTTCCCTCTTTTTGGTAACGGTTGGATGATGGCCGTTTTCCAACGTAATGGATAGTGTGCGTTGTTCAGAGCGTTGTTAAACAAAACTGCATATATGTCCATTGCGATTGGAGGAAGATGTTTTAGTACGATATTGGGTACTCCATCGATTCCGACTGATTTTTTGTTTTTTAATGATGCAAGGACGCCATGGATGTCTTCACTAGTGATCAAAAGGCTGTTGGCGCTTTCGACAGTCATCTCGGCGTTTGCCGTATTTTCATTACTGAATTCGATAAAACCATGGTTTTCTGATCGCCACTGTGAAATGTCATTTCGAAGATGACGAGAATTCAGTAAAACTCTATTTTCCAAGCCATGGTTGCGGCGAATTACTTCATTTGTCTTGTACAGTTCTTGAAAGACGGCCCCTACAACATTCACTTTTTCCAAGGGATCTTCAAACACAAAAACTTCGTCATTTAGGATGGCGTTGTTTGTGTCTATGCCTATATTTGCCAGCATTCGTTGGTTTTCGTCAGTTCGTGGTATTTGGAGACACTGAATCTCGTTTTCATTACTCCGTCTAAATATTTTATTAATTTGCGGAAACATACTAGGGTTGTTGGATTTTACCGCCCGAACTTTGTTGTTCCAATACAAATTTGCTGATAGCCTATAGTTGGCTTTTATCAGCTGTTGGAGATTTTTTAATATGGACTTCAGTGATATTATCTCCTGGTCGTGCCTATCAATAAATCGTCTGTACCGTAGTTTTAGTTGCGACAGAAGTCTACTTTTTTTTTCTGTGGAGTGCGTTGATTGTGGCGTTTCGGTACATGTTCATGTTGTCCGTAGGTGTGGTTTTTGGTATTGTTTTGTCCATAGTTTGTTTTATGGTTTCGTCCATTTTTTGTATGTATTTGTCGATGTCATCGTTGGGTATGTTTCTGTTGGTAGGAGGGTTAATGTCTTTTAAGCGAATTTCTCTTGTTAAGGTTCTCGTGAAACGCGTCCATCGCATACCCCCATAGTTATAGGGTTGCGGTATCATACATTCACCGAGTTCCACAACCTCGCTTGGTGTTTTTATCACTATTGATAATGCACAATGGTCGCTGTCATACTCAATTGTGCGTAGGCAGTTTATATTTTGTCTGTTAGTATGTGTATGTTTAAGGCGTGTGTCAATAAGCATAATATCGAGGAACGAGCCCCCTCTGGGGAAAGAAGGATATTCTGTAGCTAGCAGGTCAACTTTATATTCAATGTGATGTTGATCTAGCCAACTAGCTAGTTGATTTCCCCTCGTGTTGGATATGCTATTTCCCCAATTTGGGTGTTTAGCATTCAAATCGCCACCCACGATGTAATAGTTCCCTTCCGAGTAAAGTTGTAAGCATTGGAAAAGAGTCTCTAGCTCCACTATAAATTGATTTTGTTGATGTGCTTCTGGTGCGTAGGCAGATATCACATACATCCCCCTACCTTGTCGGCGGGGTATGCGGATAATGCACGCTTCAAGCACCTGAAATCTGCGAATCTCACCACTATATATTACCTTATGTTGAAGTTGTTTTTTAATAAAGATTGCCACCCCTCCTCCTTGTGTGGAGTTGGGTCGGTCTCTTGGTATAATGTCGTAGTTTGTGTGACATAGTTTATGCCTCTGATTCAGCTTAGTTTCGCTCGCCAGAAGGACGTCAGGACTTTCGTCTTGCAACAGTTTAAAGAGAGCGGCTCTTCTCTCGATTCTGATAAGTGAATTTACATTCACGACTAAAGCCTTAATTGTGCTTTCTGTTGGGGGGTTTATATTGACGGCTGGCTAGACAACTGCGAATAGACCCAGTCTAGTCTAGTGTCCTGTTCTTTTATTTGTTTTTGCATTTGTGTCATCTGCGTCTGAATAGCGAGCAAGGTTGTGAGCACATCTGCTAGTGTTACTGTTTCTGGAGGCACAGTATGTTGCGGCGGTACCCCTGTGGTGGGTTGTGGCGTGTTTCTCCTACCAGCTGTTACTTGAGCATACGAGAACTGTGGTGTTACATTTAGTGCTGGTCGGGCTTGAACTATCGGGCGTTCTATTTTTCGTTGCTGTGAAAACTTTTTTTCCTGTAGTTCGCGGAACTTAGGACAGCCTCGATAATTAGCGGGGTGTCCCTTACTCTTACAAACTGCACACTTTAGAAGAGATCTGTCGTCTACCCTTTCTTTACCTAACGTGCATTGTTCTGCGCTGTGATCCTGTCCGCATCTTACGCATCGATACTGCATTTCGCAGTTTGCTGCTGAGTGCCCGAACCTTTGGCAGCGAAGACATTGGATTATATCTCTGCTTTTTTTCAATTTGTCCCATGTGACAATTTGATGGTTCAAGATAGTGATTTTCCTAAGTCCACCAATTTTGCTCCCAGGGCCCAGTTGCACCAGGAAGAATGGTAATTTTCGATTCTCCCCTCTAGCCCTAGCTGCATTGAAAGGTTTAACCGCGATAAACTCAATATCATTACAGTTAAGCTCTCGTAGCGCTTGTAATAGAACTTCTGGTTCTGTTTCAGGGTCGACGCCTTTTAGTAGAACCGTTATATTCTTTACTTCTTTCGGGGTGTAGGTGTAAAATTCCGCGGTGGCCCTTTTTAGCACATTTTTCATTTTTTTGAAGTCTTCAACCGAATTTATCTGTATGGCCAACCTGTTCCCTGCCAGTCTTTTAATTGAAAAATCTTCCCCAATAGAAAGCTTACATAGACTTACCAGTTCGTTACAGTCCATATCTGTAATGTTGATGGGTGGCATCTTCGCTTTCCTTTTTGCTGCCTGTTGCTCTTGTTGTGGTTGTTGTTGCGTCATCTGTTGTGGTGGACATTCTTTTTGTTGGCTTGGCTTCTGTTGTGCACATTGTTGCTGATTCTGCTGTTGTTTCGCTATTAGCTGCTCCTTTTCAGCAAATTCCTTTTTCCTGCGACGCTTCTCTGCTAATTGCGCCCTTGCTCGGGCTAGCCTTGTTTCAAGATCGCTGATTTCATCTTCTTCGTCCTCAGTGTCGGTACTCGCTAAACATGCAAACATGTTATTGGTGAGATGGCCGTCATTATATGGAACCGGGGGGAATAGATTGTCCTCTTCCAATTTGTGCGCCTTTTCGAGCAAGTCTGCTATTGCCTCGTTTGGCTTGTTTATTTTTGTTGCAGCTCGTGTTAGTGGGGAGCTCGCCGGGCGTTTTATTGACGCGGACTTTGGTTTTAATTTTTTAATATTTTGTTTTTTGTCTGCCATTCTGCATGCTGAGGGTCCATACACCGAGCTTGTTGCATCCAAGATAGCAGGCCAGTCTTTGTTTGAAACCAGTTCTTAGGTTGGCTTCACTTTGTAATTTCACTATATATTTTAGTTCCTTTTGTTTCTTTTTTATTTATATTTATTGTTTTTGTTTTGTTTTTCTCTTACTTCAATTTTTTTTTTCGCTAAACATGTGCTCACATACACTCTCACAGTTGATTAGTATTAAACGGTGTTTGTTTTGACTGTCAAAACACGTGGCTTCGTTCTCTTTTATTTGTTTATATTTATGTATAATAACTTTGTTTTGACTGTTCTTGTCACTAGAATTGATTTATTTATAAATAGTCTTATTATTTCAAATTTCACTCGCGACTCATAAAAGTAACTTTTTCATTTATCTCGATCGGCGAATTGAAAACACGTCCGCACTCGGTCAGTGTGTATCGTTGCGTGTGATTGTCGACACGTCTTCACCGGATGGTGGTCAATTTGGTACTCTTGGCTGCTTTCATCTGTGGCCCGGGATGTCCACCCTAAATTCCGTGATCTATGATCGCCGTTGCCTGTGATTGATCTGATGATCTATACCACACAGATCTCGTGTCTCCAACGAGCAAGGTTTGGTCCGCTACGTGAAGTGACAATTTTATATCACTCCTGGCAGGATTGCCAGTTAATTTTTATTTTGAAGTTGGAAACAAAAATATTTATTTTCACAGAGACTACACTCTGTGTCTGTTACTCTTCATTTATTTATGTACGAATATTTAGTTTAGTGAGGGCAGAACCCTCATATATTTAGCTTAGTACAAGCGATACAACTTAACAAACTATCTTAAAACTAAAGAATATACACCATGGTTAAAAAGAAAAAAAAAAGGGGGTGGGCGGGGTATGTTTGGCGAGTTGGTTACTGGGTTTATCCATCAATTATTACTCATTTATTTATTTAGCTCAGTATGGGTAGTAAGAGTGTAGTCGAGTGGGTGCGGTCAGGGGGGGAAAGAGAGGAGATGAAGTTTGAGAGCAGTAAAGGTAAAGTTGAAATCGAAGGAGGTAGGGTAGGAGTTTGCCCACCGCAGCATTCGCGAAATGGGTTCATTAGAGCTGTAAGAAGTGTGGTGGGCGGGCAGATAGAAGAGACGAGGGTTTTGCAGGTTACGGGGGTTAGTGCGGAGTGCGATGGAGGAGAGCAAGCTTGGGCAGTTGATTGTGCCTGAATGGAGACAGTGGATGAAAAGGATATCGGCATGAGTTCTGCGCTCCTCAAGTGTGTTGAGGTTAATCAGATGGAGCCTGCTTGTGTATGGGGGGAGAATCCTAGGATTCGCCCAGTTCAGTCCGCGGAGGGCAAAACGCAGAAAACGACGTTGCACGCTTTCGATTCTGTGGATATGGGACGAGTAGTGTGGAGACCAGACCTGACTGGCGTATTCAAGAAGGGGGCGATGGATTAGAGAATTCTTTAGACCAGCAATTCACAAACCCAGGGGCAGAGTTGGCCTTAAGAATAATATCATCAATATGCGGGATGAAGCTAAGCTCCCTGTCAAATAAGATCCCAAGTTCACGTATCGGGGGTACAGATGATATATGCTGGTTTAGCAGAAGTGGGGACGTGGGGGGAAGGGGTGCGTTTGTGGGAGAAGGTGATGGAGTGACATTTGACAACGTTGAGTTCAAGGCAGTTATTACGGCACCAAGTTGAGAAGCTGTCGGGTCCGTTTGGAGAAGTGAGGAGTCGAGCGGAGAGATGATCGTTTTGTAGAGTTTGGCGTCATCCGCATAGAGGGAGATGGATGAGTATTTAATAATGGAGTCAACACCATTGATGGTAAGGATAAATAGGAGGGGGCCTAGATGACTGCCTTGCGGAACCCCTGACGTGAGAAGAAAAGGATTGGGAAGCGAGGATCTGAATTTGACACGGTAGAATCAATCTTTCAGATAAGAAGATAACCACTTGATCAAAAGGGGTTCAAAACCTAGGGAGGGCAGCTTAAAAAGGATGAGATTATGGAAGATTTTGTCAAAGGCCTTGCTGAAATCGATGGTGATTACATCGACTACGTTGCGTAAGACACGGAGAGTATGTGATGAGAACTCGATCAGATTCGTTGTGGTCGACCTACCGGAAAGGAAACCATGCTGGTTGGGTGAGATGATGGATTTACAGCGGAAAGATAACGCGTTGTAAAGAATCCCTTCGAACAGTTTAGCGATTTGGGACAGTTTAGCGATGGGGCGGTAGTTGCTTATATCGTTTTTAGGTCCCTTTTTATGTATGGGGGTGACATAGGAGTGTAGCGATTCCAACAGATACACACAATTCACAAGCAAAAATAGTGAAGAACACCGAACGAAAAAAATCGAATAAGAAAAATACATCAGAACCGTATACCAAGCGATAAAATAAAAATAATTCATACCAGTGGAATGTAGTCGAGTTTGGAAATCAAATTCTAAACTCGGTCAGTAGCCTGGTGTGCAACGCTTAGGTCAAATTTTTTTCGTGATTCGAGCTGTCATAGCGTCAGTTCGAATCACACGATCTTCTTCACTATTATATTAAACGCTATAATTGGTGACCCCGACGTGATCTGAACACGCAGCATCCACTTCCCATAGTAAAGCAGAACTTCACACACGGTCACGACTTCCGCATAGAGCCCAGCCTCCGACGTTTTCTCGCTTCTCTCTCGTTCGTCCGTCGTCCGCATACGAATCTGATCGTAACGAAGTTACTGCGGCGGGAGTGTGTAGCGATTCTAACAGATACACACAATTCACAAGCAAAAATAGTGAAGAACACCGAACGAAAAAAATCGAATAAGAAAAATACATCAGAACCGTATACCAAGCGATAAAATAAAAATAATTCATACCAGTGGAATGTAGTCGAGTTTGGAAATCAAATTCTAAACTCGGTCAGTAGCCTGGTGTGTAACGCTTAGGTCAAATTTTTTTCGTGATTCGAGCTGTCATAGCGTCAGTTCGAATCACACGATCTTCTTCACTATTATTTCAAACGCTATAGGAGGATTTCCAGATACTAGGGAAGAAGCCGTTGTGAAAGGGATAAATTGAATATCTTTGATATCGGGAGAGAAAGAGAAGTTCTTTAAAAATACAGCTGGAAGTCCATTAGGTCCATGGCTGAACTGGTCTTTGAGTAAGTTTAATTTCTCCACAACTATGTGACGCTGAATAATTTGAGGGGTGAAGGGGCCGAGGGAGATTTCGGGCAAGTCTTTGAAGTGAGACGGATTGGGTTCGAAGGAGATGTCTGTGAAGGATTTATTGAAAAACGAAGCAAATAGATTGGCAATAGTTAGGGGGTCGGTTGAAGTAGTAGCGCCATAAGAAAGGGAGTTAGGATAGGCGTCGGATTTACGTTTATAATTTATGAAGTGGAAAAAAGATTTGGGGTCATTCATCAAATTGGATTGTGTTTTGTAAGGTAGTTGGAGTAGAGAGAGTTGTAAAGCTCGGAAAATTTATAAAAGGAACCGAGATAGTTGGAGTCGTTTTGTAAGGAACGCGTTTTGAGGAAAATGTTCCACAAGTTAATTCTCTTGTTTCGAAGAGCGGGGAGTGTGCGGTTGTACCATGGTGGCGATGAAACCGATGACCTGTGACGAGAATAGGTGAAATATAAGGCGACGGCATAGGAGATCTTTGGCGAATTTAATGTTGTTCAGGTGTTCCTCCGAACACTGTTTACCGCAGAGAAAAGAAAAAACAAACGGAGCGCACACAGCACAAAATCGAAACACGAAAAGAATTGTCTTCAATTTTGACTTTTATTTTTGTTTTAGAGTTCGGTCTCCACTTACGCCTGGGACGTAACTTTTGGACACACTTAACTTAGGTTACACCGTTTTGAAACTATCTTGAACCACACATTCGACGTTTTTTTATTTTCGCGATATCCCAGCGCGGACCGACCTCCTTATTGGGTTCCCCTCTGTTCGACTGACTCGAATGCTCGAAAACGACCTTTCGGTTCGACTGTATTCTCTAGACTCTATGTCTCTATCTATTCAATTCAATCTGAACTTCTCATCCCGCATCGGCAAAGGAAAATTCCCCCATCCAATCTGCTAACAGACTTTCCCATAGTATCTGTTAACAGCATAACATTTCCCTTTGCATCTCAAAAGGAGAATTTCCCATAGGATCTGAAAAGGAGAAATCTTACCTCATAATCATCAACACCATTAGCTGTTGGTTATAGGAATCTTGTTCCTTTGGTTTAAAGATCGGATGCCGCCGCTTATTCTCCGATCTTTCCGTGGGATATGTTTAGGTTAGCCATATGGCTTAAACTAACAATGTTCTTGTGTGTTTCAGATGGGTAATAAAAGGAACCGTGGGATTGGTATAGTTCCTTTGTTAGGATTTTCGAATCATAATCATCTAGCGAGCGATATACGTTAAGATGTTTATGATTGCATGACTATTGGACAGCAGCGAAACGATATGCCTTGTTTGCACAAGTGTGCCTTTTGCGTTAGGGTCATGCAAGGGATTTAAGTGCTAATTGCTATTAGCTACCAGAGTATGCAACCGTTGTTCGGTTTATTTACCGACAATGGTATTTCGTGGGAAACATCGCGTTGATGCTTAGGATGGGTGAGTGATTTTCATGCGACGCTTTCCTGCATGGCGAATTTGCTTAGATGCGATGCTTTCCTGCCTTTTGGAATTGGGGTATAATACAATGTATGGATGCGTTGAACTCGATATTGGGAGCTTTTGAAGGTTTAGTTCCTTGATTTTTGATATCGGGTTCAACGTTGCTGCAATGTCATATAACCTTTTGTTTGAGGTATAGTTACTGACTATTGGGACACGTGTCTGTGGGCACGTGCGCTGAAAAAGGTGAGTAAAGTTCCTTGGCGGAAATAATATTTCAACCTGTAGTGAGTTGTATAGTTCGTAGAACCGCTACAGATCTCCTCATAGAGAGTGGCAGTAGCTTCTTCTACCCCGACGCTGTTTTGCTAAGATGCTCATTTAGAAGGCGGAAGTTAACTTTGTGGAAGTTGTAGGAAAAGCTGTCATGAGATAGAGAAGGGTGGGTTTCATGATCAAGATATATGGATAAGAGCAGCGGGGGGTGGTAATTATCAATGGTAGAGAGGGCGTGTGGACTAGGGGCAACTGAGGACATGTGTGGGTGTGTTGTGAACACGAGGTCCAGCTGTCTCCCTATATGATTTGGGGCATTGTTTATTTGATGGAGGCATGAGTCGGTTAGACTGAGTATAAAAATACGTTCCTTGGAACTAGTGGGGTTTGAGACGTAGAAAGCTTGTTCGTCAGCCGATGTCCATTGGAGATAGGGGAGGTTAAAATCACCAAGAACGACGATATCGTCTATTGAGGTGCTTAACTCGGTTAGGTTAACTACCGCTTCTATTGCGAGTTCGTATGACTCGGTGGGTCGAGAAGGAGGTATATAGAAGCAGATAATGAAAAGAGACTTAGGGCGCTTGTCAATTTTTATTGCGACATAGTCAAGATCCGGAGAAGAAGTGGTGGGAAGTATAAGTGGCAAGCAGCACTCCACGGCATGGGGAACTGGGACCTTCTCGATGAGCGTTATCATCGCGAAAAACATTGAGGGGGGGGGGGGGGTGGCGGGGGGGGGGGGGTAGTTCAAGACTATTAATACTAGGGATAAGGTTGGTCTCAGTCAGAGCGTATATGTCGAAGGGGAGGAAATGTGCCTTTTCCAGAGTCGAATGTGTTTTGGAGCGGAGACCTCTAACATTCTGATAGTAGACGGTTAGGGGGAGCGTATTGAGAGTATTGAGATGATACGGGGGACGAGAGGGCGACTGAATAGTGTCAAAAGTGCTTGTCATTATTGGGATAGATAATTTTGTTGTCGATATATTGGCGAAAAGCCGAGAGATCTTTTAGCACCTTATTGGGGAGCATATCGAGATTTTTATGGAACTTAACGAACAGGCTGCGAAGGCTAGGAAAGTCGGTCGGTAGACCTTCCTGCTGGATGGAGGCCATTACGCTGGTTTTCGTTTTACCTTCATAACAGACAGAGTCAGATTTGTCGTGGAGGTATGAAAGATAGAGGCGGACATTCTCGTAGGTTATTTTGTTGTCATAGTAGACGGTTAGGGGGAGACAATCGATTAAGAATCCAACTCCCTGTGGATTCCATGAGAGTGGTTATTTATACTCAGCGTTTATCTGAGGTTTCCCCTGATTGTAGAAGTGTTATCAGGGGCGTGATATCGTCAATTGTAGTTTCTTTACTGGATGTCCGGTTATCAGTTATGAATGACTGAGATGTTATGAGTCATGCAGTTATCGCTGGATGTCTGGTTATCGATCTTCTTGGGTAGAGATGCTACGAGTCATATTGTTATCGGAAGCGTTAACTCACGCAATGAATCAATATGATTTGGCCCTTGATAACGATCGTTATAGGACATGTTGACAATTCTAGTGTTGACATCAAACTTGCTCAATATATGGACGGTGATTTCATTTCGTGTAGGAAGATAATTAGCCGTTATTTGTGATCCCATCCCTTTTGCTCTTGAGGATTTCAGAATTGACAGTACTTTATAGTTTTGTAGTTAACCCGGAAGAGCTATGAATGCTGTTGTATTTTACGTTGTCAAGTAGAGTAAATGTTTGAAGAACTAAAAATTAATATCCGAAAACGTGGATATTTATTCATTTTAACTATTTGTTTTAAATTAATAATTATATATATATAATATATTTATTAATATTAAGAAACTCAAAAACTAAAAGCTAAGCAATTTAATCTACACCTTAAGACTAATAGGGGTTGGAATCGATTTGGGAAAAGCGTATAAGGACCTCTAATTGTAAAAGAGGGGATAGCAAGATTAGACAATCTAATGTTCCGAGAAGAATAATTCAGTTGAACGAAACAATTTTTCTCCATTAAATAAGCTATCAACGAGCGATGTGAGTCGTTATTGAGCTCCATTGCATATGTATTTTGTATAATATTAAGAGTAATGCAGTCACGACGACACTCAAAGTACAAATGCAACTTATAGTTCCGGCGTTACGCACAATTTAAATCACTCAAGAGGGCATGTAGTCAATTTGTGACTCAGAGTCAGCATGGAAGTTCCACACAACAACTTCGTGGTTCTAGTTGTTTTATTTAAATCTTCGTGGGTTGGGTTCTGAGCACGTAAGCCACACTTCACTGCGGTCAGTTTCAACAATATTTTTGAAATCCGTCTCCTAAAAACTTGTCTCGAATCCAATTTGATATCCGGTAAAATTCAAAACCATCCCAACAATAATAAAGAGAATAAACATTTAGTATACAGAACACGGTGCGCTACGTTAATCCAAGCGACCGCATAATTTCATTAAGTATGCTAGTATTTCATTAACAAATCTAATTAAGTGAAAAGTTATAGAAAAGTATATGTGCTTTCCTGTCAGGGTTAATTAATCAAGCTACGACAGAATAATTGCATTTATCTGCTGAGTAATGGTTAATAAAGTCATTGTACGGAAAATACGTGATTCTAGTTTACATGTGAATGATGAACATCTACCGTAACGTAATGTAATTCAATATAATAACAAAGATTCGCCTAGTAGTGTTGCAATCCCAAAGCCTGTAAGACCGAAGCAAGTGAAGCAAGAAACCTCGATTAGTAGATTCTATGCATTTAAATCGCCGGACAGAGAAAGATTTAACAAAAATTCATACAAAATGGAGAAAATTAAATCGTGCAGAGAGCGCGTACAATTTGTCTATTGTACGAGAGGTGCGCGTACTTGTGCATCAGCTAACATGGTTATTTTGTTTCTAATGATTTAATTCGGATATGCACGTAGCATTACATTGAGTTTTCATCTAATCAAACCAAAATGAAACCACAGTTCGCTCGCAATAATCAAAAAGATACATTTATGGTGAGTATCGAAATGATTTTTCAGGAAGGTTAATTCAAAAAATCACTTGGTTTTGAAACTAACGTACTTAAGTCAGGAGCACACGGTGATATCGGTGGTGAAGAAAGTCGACTCATGTCCCAAATTCAGTTTATTGACACAAAAAATAGAATATCACCATTTAAATGGTTACAAGGTTTTCCTGTTTACGTAAAATAGAAAGACAGGTCTTTTATTGTTTTTTTTTTTGTTTTTGTATGCAATAGCTGATTAGTGATAAACATTTGCGGCTATTGTCCCGATGGTTCCACATTGAAACTGAAAAGTAGACAATGTGTTTTGCCTCGCACGCCTTTATGCAGACTCGCCCCAGACATCTTGGGGCCGACGATGATGAGCTTGTCCGTTGAAGTATGCAGTGTAGTGTACTTTGGCATTGAAAAGCAAACGTTGCCATCTCGCGATTGCCATAACAAAAGAACTTAACAAATACAGGGCACCTTACCTTTATAATCAGTTATCGATTTGAGGAAGATAGATTAATTGAAAGGATTCATTAAAACTTTCTGCACTCTTTCTTTTTATGAAACGCACGCTTAGGTACCCTCAAACGTGCGAGCACTGTTGGGCCCAGAAAAGAGCTTGTGGATTGGCCTTGAATGCCTAAAATTACAATGCAAAAATAAATGATCTGAACGACCCATGAACAAGTGGTTCGGCTGAAGAACAATTCTCTATATTTATCCGCATGTCTGAACCCTATCGTGGAAAAGTGCACATATTTAGAGGGTCATGCATCGAGTCCGAATACGGATGTAGTCCCCCGCATAATAATGCCCACACTACAATGTAGGGAAAATATACCTTAATTTCTCAAAACAGTCGGCTTTCAAATTGATACACTCTTTCCCATGTCGGTATTTTATTTGTACTGAAAACCGTTGAGATCGGCGTACGGTTCCCGATAAATTGTAGCAAGCTTCCGGGACTCACTGGTTGCTTCAGGATCCTGTTCTACCAGTGCTGTGGCGGTAGAGTTAGTACGAGGGTTGCATTTTATATTTCGGGATTAGAGAACAAAAACAAATATTGATCATCGAAAATCACTTTATTGTTTTTCAAAATATTCCCCATGAAGATCTATACACTTTTGCATGCGTTTGAACCAATTGTCTAAGCACTTTTCCCACTCTGATTGAGGTATCTCCAACACATGCATTCTGAATGCAGCGACCGCTTCTTCAGGTGTCGAAAAACGTTGACCTCTCAGTTTGTTTTTTACGTACGGGAATAAAAAGAAGTCATTCGGTGCCAAGTCAGGACTATACGGCGGATGACCCATCAAATCGATGTTTTGGGTGCTCATAAATGCAGTTGTCGCAGCCGATGTGTGAGAGCTCACATTGTCGTGGTGAAGAGTGATCCGTCTTCGGCGGTTGGTTTTCCTGATTTCTTGGAAGACAACTGGCAAACAAATAGTTGTGTACCACTCAAATTGACTGTTCTGCGTTGTTCTAGTGGTACGGTTGCGACATGTCCAGGTTTTCCGAAAAAACAGGTGACCATTTGCTTGGAAGTGCTTCGTGCGCGAACACTTTTGTTGGATTTGGCTCATCTTGAAACACCCAGACAGTCGACTGCTGTTTACTTTCGGGTTCATACGCGTAAATCCACGATTCATCACCTGTCACGATATCATAGACGTGTATCGAAGCACCGCGACCGTATTTTTTGAGCATTTCTTTCGACCAATTGACACGAGCCTTTTTTTGGGCGATTGACAAATTGTGTGGGATCCAACGCGAACAAAATTTTTTGACAGTCAAATGGTTATGCAATATTGAATGTATGCTGGTCCCACTAACGCCTAAGGTTGTCTCAATCTCACGATAGGTCACATGACGATCTTCCAATATCAGTTCGCGCACAGCATCAATGGTTTTCGGAACAACAACTGATTTTGGACGACCTTCATGAAATTCATCTTGGAGTGAACTACGACCACGATTGAATTCACCATACCATCGATAAACACTGGTCCTTGATGGAGCTTCATCGCCAAAAATTGAATTAAGTTCATCCATGCACTGTTGCTGAGTTAATCCACGCCGAAAGTTGTAAAAAATAATCGCACGAAAATGTTGACGATTTAATTCCATTTTTGAGCCGAGATGAATCTTTTAAGTTACTGTAAACAACACAAATAGCGCTCGTATGTAAAAACGTTCTGAGTGCGTATAACCTCAAAAATGTCCAACTTTACGACAGAGCTGTCAATTGCCGGATTGCAACACTAGGGTTGCCAATTCCCGAAACATAAGAGGCAACCCTCGTATGCCAAAACAGGGGCGCTGGTTCACTTCACCGCCAACAATGTCTGCACAAAAATCGTCAACAAAATAACAAGCACCAATCGAAACGGAAAATAAAAAACACAGGGTAATTTTGATGTTAATGTTTTTATTTCTTCAATTCACAGGTACATAGCTAGGTTGAAACCATTTTTGATAATTCGTTTTACAATTATTGTTATCGTATACTTTACTGAGGGTGAATTTGTTTTTCGTTATCTATTTTATAATCACTGTGCACATGTACTACAAGGGCTGACCGGATAATTTATTTTACAAGTATTGTTCCCGTGTACGTTACTGCAGTTGGATTTGTTTTGATTACTTATTTTACAATTTCGGTTCACATGTACACTTACGCACACTCTGACTGCAGAAATCTGACTCCCACTTCCGCACAGCTTGGTAGCTAAAATCTGACTCCTCGAGCTGGGCGACGTTGACCCAGCCTCGGTGATTGAGATGAGCTTTCACGCATGTAATCGCAGGGGAAAACAATCTTTCCTTCGCCCCAAACGACCTATGAGAAATCGGTTCGCATCATTATCGGCAGGTTCCCCTACATATCTTCCAGATCGGGTGAATGTCTTTCCCTCAGCAAGAAAGAAAAACGAAACATGCGTTGGGCGAAGGAAAGGAAAAACAAACATGCAGCTGGTAAAATATGATGATCGGTATACGGAGGCTGGGTGTATTGCCACCGTACGATAGAGGATGGATTTTTCCTGTTGACGTTAAGTCAACAGAAACTTTGCCCACAATGGCAAGGGACTAGGATGGATGGGAGCATGTTTATTTTAAAAGAAACTAACGAGGGACACGATCATGGATACGATTGTTTAAATACAATCATGATCGTGTCTAATTCCATGATCGGTTGGTGGCTGATCATGGGAAATTTAGTTGCAGCTGCTGAAAACCTAATGGACATAGGGACATTGTTTATTTACTCATTGGCCATTGCGTACAGCAGCAATTCCCTTGCACGCAGATTGCCAACGTCTTATCGGTCGATGTGTCGGGTGTATGTTTACATTTAACAACACTTAAGCTCCCTGTAGGCAGCCAGCATGGCCGGGCTGTAGATTGTCGTTTGAACGATCGATCGATGGTTCAGCAGATAAGGCAAAGGTGAACATGTCATGCACGTGTATGAGAAAATGCTTCTTAGCAATGCGCATTGACATGTTCGAGGATTAATGTCGGTTACAGGATGATGTAACCGAATTAGATTTCAGAGACATGATGCGTTGGATGCAAGCATGCCCCGGGGTGAAGGTTTGATGCCACGGCAAGATAGTCATCTTGCCGTGGGCTTATGTTTTCAGGTGGAAGGTGATGCGGAGTAGCTTACGCTGCTCATTTGCAGGCAAGTAGAAAGACTTTGCTGGTAAGTGGGAGACAGGTAAAAGGGAATGGGTGGTTCTTTGGGAATGCCTCAAAGTCTACTACGTCCCCACAAACTTTTCACTTTTCACTCGTCGATGGTGCAGCCGCAGCAGCCTGTTCACCAAGGATATCCAAAGAATTGGTAGAAATAAAACACACTTCTAATGTAATTAATTTGTTTATTCAGATCGCAGTATATTCCAAAATGAACTAGGTGCACTTCATTTGTAAAATTATTATATTCATAAACACATTACATTGAAAACTGTTTTATAGTAATTTACTATGTTTTTAGTTTGCGTATGTGGTGTCGAAGATTAACAGTAGTAATGTTATAAATACGCGAATAACTCACAACACAATGCCTCGAGAAATAAAATAAAGAAATACCATACAAGAAACCGTTTTGTTTGAGGGGACACTTTATCGAATTAATTTGTAAGCGTAAAATTAAAATGACAAACTATTAGGACACGACTAGGGGTTATTACTCGACTCGGGTAAACGCATCCCCGTGCGCGCTACGGGGAGCGGAAGACTACACAACCGGCCTGACTTGTGGTTGTAATACGACTCAACAATGTGCATTTGCTGGTGGTTGAAATTCGGCCCGTGGTGAATACTCTCCCAGCTAAGGGGTGAGTTTCCTATTAGAAACGTGAAGTCTCTCTTTGTGGAGTAGGGAACCGGCTATTTCAGGGTATATCAATGTGGTGTGTGTGTAGTTGATCGTGTAGATCACATTGTTTACCGATGCATTGAAACGAAGGATAAACGAGATTGCATCGGAGACAAGGAACAAAGAAAAAATATACCAAGGGCATCATGTGTAATTGGGGGTGCAGCTGAGCAAATACGCTGCAACTCATTAGGTGCTAATGGATTTGGGATACACAACGGAAATTGTATTTCGGATCTTTGTTCGGCGGGAAAAAACCGAATTCATGTCTGCATTTGTATATGCTGAAGAATTCGTTTGGTGGCTAAGCACGAAGTTGGTGATTGTTTGTCAGTTGGACAAACAGATCATGTAATTAGCCTTGCAGCTGAGTCAACAAGCGGCTTGGCATTGCTTTGTCGTTGGACAAAAGGGTCGCCAACCAATGTGCATGTAAGACTGGGATTTGCCTGGCAAACAAGGGTACCGAATAGTTTTTGGATTTATGATGCCCATATGATGTGAAGAATTCTTTTCAGGGAATTTAGGAAATGCATTGGAGGCATGAATGAAAGAATTCTTGTAGAGAGTTTTTTGTAATGCGTTAAGTGCATTACATGACCTTGAAGAAGGAAATGTTGCAGGTATGCGTTGGGAGTTGGGTTGCAAATATGGGGGGTTCTTCAGGTAAGCTTTAGAGAACCTCCACACACGCACTCCTCTCGTCGTAGCCCCTGGCAAAATTTTGCATCCTTGGAACCAGTACGTCTTTCTCAGCCTTTCAAGGGTATTGTCGAGGCATATGCACCACCTCGTCGGGGCACACCCGGAGAACTTGCCATCGTACTTGTTTCGGCACGACCCACTTTCTTTGGTTTCCGTCGGGCCTAAACAGTTTTCCTCCGTCTAGCTGGTATTCATTATGGAGGAGCCTTACATTCGTGCAGTTCGTTGCTGCCATTCTCAATTGGAACTTGAGGTTGTTCCAGTAATCGTCGTCCAATGATTATTTTATGTGGTTGGCTGTCGCCCGGGACAACTAGCACTTGGCATTAACTTCGTAGGGCGTCTACTTGAATATCCACATATAAATTTCCTATAGTTCGGCAGCCTCCACTGCCGAACCCGGTTAGTTTTCTGGTATCGTCCTCGTAGCGAAAGTTGTAGACGTTTGCGATCGACTCCTGCGTCTTGACACAATCGTTACCCAAATCAATAAAAGCATCGGCTGCTTGTCCGTTCACGTATTCCATCTTGCGGTACACACTGCCGTCTTCTCGCATCCACAGCTGGCTTGCTTTCTTCTGTTGGTAATGCCCACTGGAGCTCTGACCTGCTGGCCTCCCACTTACTATGCAGTTACGGGCTATGTGCCCGACCTCATTGCACTTGAAACACTTGATTCTGGCTGCAGTCAGTTGTTCTGCATCTATCCTGCTCTGGGTGATCTTCATTAATCAGGTTGTAGTTGTTTTTCTGCCCCGTCTGTTTGCTGAGCAATTTTGTCCGACATGTCCAATCAGTTTACACCTGCAGTATTTGATCGCGGATAATGTTGGAACTTGTCCTAGACGTTCCGGCTGCTTTCACATTGCGCCTGGCTGTTGATATCTACCTTCTCTGTGGTGTCACACTTTCGTTCCACCGAATTTTTTGTAGGAGCTCGTGTGTGGTGTTGGGCAGCGCTGCTTTCAACATATCGCGACACCGTGTTGGTTATGACTCGTATCACGTATTTCACAAGAGTCCTCTCGTCCAGCTGACCTCTTCAGGCGATCGCTTTCATGGCGAATATAAATTCCCCTGCGTCCCCATCGACCATTTGTTGTTTATTCCGCAAACGTCGTGAAAATCAGCTGCATCATCTTCCGTCAGGAAATTATTTAGTAAATCGCATAGGAATTTCTCTAATGATGAGTGAAGGACTCCCATGCACCAACGTTTTTCTGCTCCCGCCAGTTTACTGATGGCTGCCATCATGACCGGTCTTCCATCTAGTTGGTAGACATCTCTTATTACCGGGACTCTTCTTACATATGCCGTGGAGGATAGTCCTGCTGTATTCCTTGGGTCGAATTCACAGAGCATCTCGGCCACATCCTTCACTGTATATCCAGTCCTTGATATCGATTTCTCCTCTGTGGTGGTTATTCTTTATTCTGTCGCAGGCGTCTCCTCCCTCCCTCCATTTCTTCGGATGAGCTCGATTTTCCCCAACTTTGTCTTCATGGCTTCAATTTCGTCTATCAGTTTCTTTACTGTATGTTATTCGTCGTTATCTGGTGTCGTTTCATCTTTGGTATCATCTACTTCCTTGCTGCTCTCATCTGGTTGGTTTTCTCGTAGTCCTTGCCGGTCTATCAACTTGTGCAGGAATTGGGACTTTTCTTTTCCTCCCCTTAAGCCACGCTTCTTCGACTCGTCCTCCGCTTCCTTCATTCTGCTGGCTTTGCTTCTGGGCTGGATCTGGGGTGAACCTCGGCTAACTCTGGGCTAAATCTGGGGTAACTCTGAGCTAAATCTGGGCTAACTCTGGGCTAAACCCCACTTCTGAAGTTGTAAAAGGTCAGTTTTCTTTATTTATTATAATAGTGTTAACAAGGGTCTTATATTTCTATTAATAACCCTGATACTCACCACCGGAAATAGAGAGACCGAGTACCCTCCATGCGCTTTTTTATACTGCATACTCAACGAACAGTGATGTTTGCGCTCGTTCAGTGCCCGAGCGCACAAGTAGACGTCAGCCAGAGTCGGGGTTACACTGAACAGAATTGTTCTTCACCCTTTAAAAATACGGCTATTGGTGGGAAAGGTGTATTACACAGTATTCTTTTTAGTTTAATTTTCGGGGGCTCTTTTTCTCACAGTAGTTTTTTGTTCCCCTACTTGTAATTTTTTATATTTTAATTTGCTATTTCAATAATTATTTGAGTGGTTATTTGCAGGAGAGACGCCGGGTTTTGGTGTTTAACAATTTGGATTTAGTTAACTTAACTTCTTAATTGCTTATAAACCTTAAATTAACTTAAACCTTTTTCTACCCTAAGCTGACTGGTGTTGGAGTTGTTACACTTATAAATGCAACATTCAACCATACACTACAGTTTATTGAAATAAAACGTATATGTTAAGGTTTAAGCGTAACACTTACTTTATTTACACATGAAGTCTCAAACACACTTAATTTGATTTAATTTAGTTTTAATTTTTAAGCACGCCTATTTTTGTTTCTTACATACACGCACACGTTAACACTGCATAAACAGCTTTTATTTCACACAAACAGCCACCTTATGGCTGACGGGTGAAAAACCACGACTTGAATTCTAATTTTTAATTTTAATTGCTATTACTCTGTCCGTCTAGGACGTTGGTTTCACTTATCCTCTTTTATGTATTATCAAATGTCCGATCAGGACAACGATTGCGCACAGACTCTCCTTCGATCGTGCAGACCGAAGGATGCATCCATTGTTTAGACGCACAATAGATGTTTTTCCATATGTATCTCGCAGTACATTTTTTGTTTGTCTAACATTGAAAATGTTTACGACCTGCGAGATCCGATTGTGTGGATGTGTGTGATACAATTCTTAGAACCTTGTATTTACACAAGTGTTCACGATGGCAAAGATATTTCGTATATCTTATTGCTTCGTCACCATGGAATTGTTTTCTGCTTTTAGTAGCACATTATTTCCTTTGTGACGTCATAGATTTTTTCCAGATGTGGCACGCGGATTCTATGATCCGCCTGTGTATGCATTTAGGGTTTAATGCTCTTTTACAGGTACTCATTACATTGGATATGTTGATTAGGATTGATCAACATATTTACGTTTCACATGAAGGCGAATCCTGTTAATGGTAGGTGGTGGCCCCAAAAGGAAAAATATTAGGGGGTGCTAGGCGTTGCGTGTAATAGAATTTACCGACTTTTGTACACAGGTTTTTATTTGCCCCTCAACCACCAAAACTGTTGGCGCTATTTAATAATCTCATTTCTCTAGCATAATCGGCTATCTGCAGAAGAACTACCCAAATGATAAATCATCGGAACTCCGGATTTATCCTGTATAAGGCCATTCATATAAAATTTGAGGAGCTTCTCTGTTGAAACAAAACGATTGCGACATACCCCCTCATAAAACAAAGTATTTGGGTAATAATCCCCGAAAATTCGGTAATTTGATGAGATTACTGCTTTCCCAACATGTCCTCTGATTAATTTGATTATAAAATTATCCATTCTGTCTATACTGGCTTCGTTACACAAAGCCTCATTCATTAACAAGCTTTCTTTTAATGCGATTGTAGACATAATCGAGCTGAGTAATTGCCAGGACGACATCATCGTCTTTGGAAGTTTTAACCTTCCACAACTATATTGGGCTTTATTTGACGAACAATCATACTTTATCTCCCTTCACAACTATCCCAAGGAATGTCTCTTCACATATCGGCCAACCGATTCTGGCCTCCGCCAAGTCAGGAACGATCTAAATTTCATGGGTAGGCAGCTAGACCTCATTTTTTAGATCCCACCAATACTTCAAATAAACCCAGTCCCTTCGTCATCTCGCCTGTTGCCCCCCCCCCCCCCCCCCCCCCCCTCCCCAGACCACCTCTGCCCCCCATAGCAATTTCTACGCCTACGATTTGCATAAAACATTCGCCTCACCAACGAGCACCTAGGCAGTCTTTTGTTCAACTACGATCACATATCCATCGCAGATGCATTTACACCGAAATGCTTTATTCTATTTTTCTGTACCTTCCCTACTCTAGATAAAGGACTTCTGTAGAGTAAAAGTGACACGATCGCCATGTTGAGTAGAAGTTGTTTTGATGTAGAGTAAGAAAAGGGTCAGGATAATTAAGACGCCGTGAGCCGAAGGGGTGGGAATTCCTAAAGTGAGCTCCTTCGCTTAACAAATAAGAGGGGCACGAATGCCATATGTTTCTGCCAAATGTCAACAAGAGTAAAATCGATGGGCAGGACACGAATGCCAGAGCTTTCTGCCAAAAATGGAAATGAGGAGCAATGCATCAACATTTTCGATGCATATCAATATCAAGTAGGTCACATGCCATCATATTTGCTGTCCAAAGCTATGTTCATCTTTCAAATAAGCACATTGCATGGCCAGCACACAATGACTCACCTCTCAGATGACACGTTAATAGCTGAGCGCCATGCACCATGATATCGTATACCATACATGACACACATCCATCGGAACACCTGGGAAGTGAGTATTGTCATGTCATACTTTTTTTGGCGTCTGCTGTCCGGTATTTTATTTCAAGATCGTGGAATTTGAATTATGATTTAATTATCCGGTGTTTATTATGAGTAATGTTTTTCTGTTTTAATGGGTACACAACACTTCGACCTCATCCTGTTCTTGATACAATCACAAGCTGCGTTTCTGCGTAAGGAAAATAACAAGTTATGGCCCACCTTCTCATGGAATCGAACTATTCTCGATTCGTCTAACTTCCTCGGTTGTTACCGCCAATTCACTAATAACACCCTTTACCGAAACTATCTAATCAAAACTCAGAACAATCTAAAAATTACCCGAAATCGATTTTTTCAGGACTTCAATCATAAACTTCAATCCGATGATTACCCCACATCGCTTATCTTTACTTCTCAAACGTCATCTGACCCTCTTACTATCTCCTTACCACTTATTTCAAATAGTCATTCCCGAATGATTCCTTTGTTCCAGACCCACCATTTTTTGACTACTTATCCCATTTTTCCCTTGGACCATTTCTCCGCAACTCCAATCGTCCGACCTTAATTGAATCTAGTTTACTCAAACTCAAAGACGAGTTTACACCGGGCCCTGATGGTATCCTTGCAACCCTCCTCAAGAAATGCTAATCCATTCTCTCTGCTCCCCTCTCAATGATCTCCAGTCTCTCACTCTCTCAAAGTGTATTCCCCCACATTCAGAAAACCCCCACATTCAGAAAACCCCCACATTCAGAAAACCTCTTTCATCACCCCCACCCACAAGAAGGGACCCAAAAACGGGATTGGGAGCTATCGCCTCATTGCCAAGCTTTCCCAAAATTCTCCAAAGCATTTTATATGAATCTTTTCCATAATAATTTGTTTTTCCGGGCAAGGTTATTAGCCTTGCGCCAATTTAATTTAATTTAAATTTCCGTTGCAAATCTTTTATTTCACCAAGGCAACATGTTATACTCGACAACAGGTTGACCTTCAAGGAACACCTGAGGAAAATGGATGAAAAAACGGCAAGACTTTGCAGAGTTTTCTCGAGACTGGTACTCAATGTTGGTGGACCTCGACCCCACACAAGGCAACTGATAACCAGTGTCCACACCTCCATTATAATGTGTGCAGCTCTCATATGGGCAGGAGCCGCACAGTATAAGTCGTAAATGAGGGGAGTGAACTCAGCACATAGGCTGGCATCATTAAGAGTATGCTTCCGAACGGTATCCATAGATGCCATAAATGTTTTAGGCGGGAGTACACCACTTGACATTGCAGCTAAAGAAAACGTTGCATTGCATGACGTCTCACAAGAGAATTGCCGTCGAATCCGGTCACAATTAGAGCTCTCAAGCCTAAGAGAATGGCAATGAAGGTGGGATGATTCCACCAAAGGAGGATGGACCCACTCCATGATACCTGATGTAGAAACATCGGTGAAAAGAAAGCATGGCGAGCCGAATTACCACTTGACTCAGCTAATATCAGGACATGGATGCTTTCGGCAATATTTGCATAAGTATAAGCATGTGAATCAACTATACTGCTTGTACTGCGAAGGCAAAATAGAAAATGCGGGGAACGTACTCACAGGGTATGTGAGATTCGCCGCCTGACGAACGATTTTGGACAGACATATGAGACGGATAGTTACTCCGACAGGACTAATAGAATACATGCTGAGTTGCAAACAAGCATGGCCCGTAGCAAATGATACTGTATGTCACATGACGCAGCAATTGCGATGCGACGAGTGGAGTAGCAGGTAAACTCCATCCCGCCCGCTGATGCAATATCGAGAAGAAACTTCCGCGGGGATCAACGGGAGTATGTGCCTGGCGGGAAAAGTTTCAGTCGGTCATTCCTCTGCGTCTGTCCAGAGGTATCTTTTGACCTTCCTGCCGAAACCAAAAATAAAAACCTAGGCAACATGGTTTTTTCAATGGTCGATCAACTGCAATCAACCTGGTTGAGGTCGAAATGGTTTCAACCCACCTCACTAAAGCACTAATAACAAAATATCCCACAACTGTCACAACAAAATATCCCACTATCGTCTTCAAGTTATCTGCCATCGGCTTCGAAGCAGCAGTGCTGAAATTAACTATTTCTTCTTAATTAGACTTTATTCCGTTCGTTTTAGATCCGTTATATGCAACTCCTTCCATGCTGACTCTGGAGTCCCTCGAGGAAGCCACTTTAACCCTCTCGTATTCATACCAGCCACTAATGACATTGGAAAAACAAATTATTATGGACAATTTAACAAGTCGCGGATATGGACCGGATACCGGTGGAGAACCTTGCTAAACAAGGCCAAGACCGGATCCCGGTTGTAGTGCCGATGATGATGATGATGATGATGATGACTAATGACATTGATAAGGTCATTAAGCATTCTGGTTTGTCTATATACGGTGATGACACTAAGTTATATAAGGTCATCGAATCACAATCTGATTCTGAAACAGACCTCGACTTGGTGTAGTAAAAAGTACTTCGTGTCTAACGTCACCCAATGCCAACTTAGCCCTCGGGTTCATGAAACGCTGATCAAAGGAATTTTCCAACCCGTACGTAACTCGATCCCTTTACCTTTTCTTCGTCCGCCCACTGCTAGAATATGCTGGCCAGGTATGATCGCCTTATCAAAAAGTCCATATCCGTAGGTTCGAATGTATTCAACGTCGCTTCTTACATTTCGTCCTCCGTAGTCGAAGATTGGAAAACCTTAACACCGTACATTAACCGCCTCAAATAAATTAATATTAGTCCCCTGGCGAACATTCTGTTCATTCGTCGACTCTTGTTCAACTCAGTCGACTGCGCCAACCTCCTGAACTCAATTCATTTGAACACAAACCCTCGTAGCAAACGAAACCCCCATCTTCTGTATATTCCGCCCCACCATACCCCTTAACACGCTCGCATATGCGGATGACATCGCCGTTTTGAGCGGTAATCTAGAAACTGTAAGTGAAAACAGTGAAATCATCATGCAAGGGGCAGAAGAGGTGGGCCTAGAAATAAATGAAGACAAAACGAAATATATGATTATGGCGGGAGCAGGTGGACCTCAGAGAACACACATAAACATCAGGGGCAAGGTATTTGAAAATGTCAAAGAATTTAAATACCCGGGAACAATACTGACGGCCAGTAACGAAATGACGAAGGAAATTAACAAAAGGCTACACTCCGGCAACGCTAATTGGCATGCAGTCAGTAAACTGCTGAAATCCAAAGTGTTATCACAGAATATAAAGCTCCGTGTCTATAGAACCATAATCATGCCAATTGTTCAATACGGATGCGAAACATGGGCTTTCACAAAACGGGAAGAAAATTCCGCGTATTCGAGAATAAAGTCCTACGGGGTATCTTTGGCGGCAAATATAACGAGGAGGCAGGACAATGGAGGCAACTCCACAACCAGGAATTGGAAGAGCTATACCGCAAACCTACAATAGTGAGAGTAATCAGGTCGCGAAGATTAACATGGGCCGGACACGTGGCGCGAATGGTCAACGATAGGACCGTGCGTAGAATTCTTGACGGTAAGCCAACGGGAAAGAGACCGACAGGGCGGCCGCGACGGAGATGGGAGCACAATGTTAGGTTGGACCTCGAGGAGATCGCATCGGATAGTCGAACGTGGAAGGAGAGCGCACGGGACGAGGAACAATGGCGGAGTCGAGTCGATGAAGTCATGAACTTTCGGGTTCCAACAGGCCAATAAATAATAATAATAATAACCGATCACCATACTAAAACGCACGCGATCTGGAATATTAGAAATATTGTTATCATGGAGAATTCGTTTATCCTCGCACTACCGAAAGCGTGGTAAATAATAGGGACTTCCTGCTTGTCTTGAATAAGTCTGTGCCGGTTCAACGAACCACACAAATCCTACATATACCATAATCCATTGCATATTCCCAACGCAACATTGTATTCAATGGCCAAACCCAATCGAACTAAACGTTCAAATTCTCTAACATTGAATTCAATTCAATTTTATCCAATTCAATGCAATTCCCTAAAATCAAACTGCATAATGCATATCTTCATATGTATGCTATAAGCAATTAGCACCACTAAATCTCCTACAATCACATGCCAGATGTTTTATGACTTGAAAATGTACCAATCTAAATCCTGACAGAGATGGGAGCACAATGTTAGGTTGGACCTCGAGGAGATCGGATCGGATAGTCGAACGTGGAAGAAGAGCGCACGGGACAAGGAACAATGGCGGAGTCGAGTCGGTGAGGTCATGAACTTTCGGGTTCCTACAGGCCAATGAATAGTAAAATACCTCTTAACGACCCCCTTTCGGGGAGGCTGAGAAATGTCAACTCTAAATTAACTTTGTTTGATTTCGACCTCACTACCCATGCCTCCTAAATCATTTCTCTCAATCCCACCACCAATCTTAAACGCCACTTCCTATATCTTCCCCACTAACCCACCTCTACCCCCCCCACCCCTGCCACCATAGTTAAATTGTTTATCCTAGAATAAGCCCAGCTAAGTTAAGGTCTTATATAAGTTAATTTGTAAGTACGGCCAAGGACAAGTCGTACAGATGACAACATCCGTGCTATTCGAGACCTTATTGGAAATTATAGATTGAACGCTTCTATAGCTGATACCCACTTCTGATTTCTCCAACAGTTAAGCGTCAATCACTTTCAATAAGCTCTCGAACGGTACGGATGTTGTCATCTGTACGACTTGTCCTTGGTCGTACTTACAAATTAACTTATTGGGTTTGTACCACATGAAATGTCCGATTTTATAGTAAACATTTAAAAGCCTATATTATTTTTCCGTACATTTTCATTCAATCAAAATAAGATCCCCTGGCATCTATGAAATTCTTCCACTGTGATACAAGGTCAAATATTTCTTCTTACTCGAAGTGGTGACTTTTTGAGGCAATGAAATTTTCAAACGCTTTTCTGGCTTCTGCTCGGTTCCGGAAGACCATCATTTTCATTTTTTTTTTTTTCATTTTTAAAACATTTTTTATTTTTCTTTTTAAATTCTTAATTTCTAAATTAAAGGCTAGACAAAAAATGCTTAAATTCTAGCTTAATTATCTTATATAATAACTTACTGGTCCTTCGCAGACGCTCTAAGCTAAACATTACTTAACATTTGTATAATTTGCCTTTCGGCGACAGAACTTTGTGGCAGTACTGATAATTAGTTGAAATACAAAGAAAAATTTGAAAAACTTTGTCAATTTTTTTGTTTTTTTTTTCTTAAAATTTAACTTACTTAACTTACCTAATATATATATATATATTTTTTTTTTATTTTTTTTTTTTTTTTTTATTTTTTTTTTTTTTTTTTTATTTATTTTTTATTTTTTTATTTTTATGTAAAAGCACTTAACCTAACTTAACTTAAATCTTATACTACCCTAATTCTAGAAAAGCCGGAAGACCTTCTGTGGGCGAAATGAACCCAGATTGCGGAAAAGATGGTAGTCCGCTGGGGAAATGTCAGGGGAGTACGGTGGATGCCGAAGAATTTCAAATCGCAACTGCAACCGTTTTTGCACCGTTACAAGAGAAGTATGGGATCTAGCATTGTCATCCAAAAGGATCGGGCCGTGCCTATTGACCAACGCGGGTTTCTTTTCAGGAAATTTGGCATGCAATATGTCGATTTCATCACAATATTTGATACCGTTTATCGTTTCTCCTTGTTGAAGAAATGAAAAATGGATTGACCTTTCGGTTTCCACCAAATTGTCACCATACGCTTTTTTGGGTGAAGATCGGTCTTGGGGGTGTGTTTCGGTTTCTTACCTGCATCCAACCACTGCCCACGTCTTTTACGGTTATCATACAGAATCCACTTTTCAGCACAGGTGACTATACGGTTCAGTTTAATTTCGTAATCTAAGTGATGCGCAGATTTTCAAGTGCCGTAGTTTTTGGGACTCATTCAGTTCATGGGGTACCCACTGTAGCGATCCTAAATCGCTACTCCCATCCAAATCCCCAATATTATCAAATCTTAAAGTTCCTAATTTCATATTGAATCATATGAGCAATAAATTAAGCCAAAGTTAATTTATTGCTCATTGATTCAATTCCACATAATAAACCCAAATCCCAAATTTCCCATTGCTTCATATTCAAATCCCATATTGAGTCACATGTACAACGAATTTAACCAAAAGTTAATTCATCATACATTGACTCAATTCCTAAGAACCTTGACATCATGAAATGCTAAATTCAAAACGCATTTCATGATTTCCTTTCCTAGAACCCATCCAACTAAAGCCTCTAACAAATTCCCAGAACACAACTCAAATTGAAACGCACTAAGTCGTTATGTGTGCTTCTGGGAATTTCGACAAAAATTAGTTGACAATTCTCAACTAGAAAATTTATAAAAGAGCGGTGAATTTGAATTTCGAGATCAGTCGAAGTTCCGAGGTCGAGCCGCTGACCAACATCATCAGTTAAAATTCAAAGGCCGAACCCCTGGCCGCATACCATCCCGAATAAAATATTCAAACTAAAAATAGTTAAAATAAAGATAACAATATAACCCCAGACAAATACCGGAAGTTTGACTCAAATCAAAGTGCTGGGAAGCTTGCGCTCGACGCGCTACCTTTTTTGTTATTACGAGTACACCGTCGACTAAAGCAAAGAGACCTTGACATCCCTTATTGCGAACACTGAGATGATTCCTCAACACCACTTATGGAGTTCCTTACCTTTCCTATGAGACAAAAGTGTCGACTTATTGTCATTGGGGATACTCCCATGCTTTGTGCAATCTCCCGCACCGATTTCGTTGGGTCCGCATGCAGCGCTGCTCTTAAAACATCGTCGTCAACTGACGTTTCCGGCTCCCCACGTGGTTCATTTTCGAGGCTGAAATCGTATAGTGCATTCATTTACCGCTACATCCTCAAATGTGTCATTAATGTTTTTCATTGCCAATGACGCATTATGTCCCATTTTAAATTCATAAAGGAAGAGGGTTCGAATTTGAACTGCCGACAGCATGGTAAACAATTCTTAGAAAAAAAACTGTACTTATAACGTACCCTAAAATGCTCACATGTCACAAACACGTACCACTTTACTTTAAAGATAATTTAACGTTCTGGCACAGACTTTCACTCGAGAAATTCTTATTTCCGATTGAGCGCAAATCGGTAGGAAGAGCTTCCTGCTGAACGGAAACCATGACGCTGGTTTTCGTTTTACCATCATAGGAAACGCTAATAACCTTGTCCGTAAAAATTAATTATTATGGAACATTTAACAAACCTCGAGACTTGCTAAATAAGGCCAAGAGCGGATTCCGGTTGTAGTGTTACGTGCGTCCGCCACCCCATCAATTAATCATTTTGTAATTTTAACATAATTTGTTTTAAGGTGGTATTATGGTAAGGTGGTGGAGGAGTTGCACGATCCACAAGTGAGTTTTCAAACACGCCCCGATTCGGGTGTGGATCTTGCAGTTCCTCGAGTTCGAATTCGGTTTTCGAGGTGGATGTCGATGAGCGAGAGGGCGACGGGGGGATGTTAGAATACGGTTTTGAATTCCGTTGCTGAGGGTTTCTGTTTTTTTTCGTTGAAAAAAAGTGAACAAAGGGAAGAGAAGCAGTTAAAAAAAAAAGAAAAAGAGGAGTAGTAAAAAGAAGACCCACGAAGAAAAAAAAGAAAGAAAAATTTGTTAAAATTAAAATTGTATGAAGAAGTTGTTGAAAAAGTTGTAATAAACCTGAGAACTGTCTGGCTGTATAATAAACTTGGAATATCAAATGACTTGTGGATAAGTGGTTCGATTTATTCGCAATTTAACAAAGAAGTGTTAAGAAATATTAGAAAGTGTTTTCCGGATTTGCCAAATAAAATTAAGCTTAAATTATTGCTTAGTTTTTTCCACATACCGCGCCGTCTAGCCGAAGAGTGGAAATCTGAATTAGACGAAATTATTGCAGTAGCAGGCTTAGATTCAAAGTTATGGATTTCAATGTTGGCGGAAACAATGAAAACTTTTCCGGCGACAAATTCGCTGAACATGGAAATATCAGATAACGAGGAAACAAGAGCAATATATACAGAGACGGTGAACGACTTAAAGGAGTTATTGGATATCACAACAATATATATATATATATATTGGATTGGAACCGGATCTAGCCTAATTCAGACTTACAAAAAGGTAACTCCATTTGTAATAAAATCAAAATATTTGTGGTCATTCTTACACTACAGTATTGCCGATGATGATGATGATGATGATCATAGCAAACAGAGTCAGATTTGTCATGGTCATTTTGTTTATAAGTTTAGGTAAAGCGTACCGACAATCGAATGAATTGTGTTTGTTGTGTGAGTTTGGCCGTTGGTGTTAAGGGGGGGTGAGCTGGGTGGGAGTGAGATGTGGATATGGTATAGTGGTACGACGACGTTCGGCCTAGAGGGTTTAATGGGCGAGTGGGAGGATTCTTGAAGAGGGGGGGGGGGGGGGGGGGGGGAGCTACGTGGGAGTGAGAGTATGTGATCTGTGGAGGTTGGAATACTTCTAGAATTAAGTAGTCCTAGGGTATTTTAATTTAAAAAAAACCCTATTTTATGTTAAATCTTAGGACTACTTATTTTACTATTAATGTTGCGGCTATGGCGATCGGTCTCTCCAAGAAGAATGTCTGTCTTCGTGCAGATTGTTCATATTTTATCTGATTGCTGGGTCACAGATGAGCGTCCGGTGTTGATCCATGAGAATGGTGCTGTGTGTGTAGATAATTGTTTTAGGTCATTGTTGATTTATGGTGCTTTTAGAGCGTCTATGCGATGTCAGTGTTGACCCATGATGATTGTTTAATGCTTGGTTCATGGAGTCGTGTATATTGTGGTAATGCGGCTATCCTTAACTCGCGCCAATTTTAAGGTCGAAAAGGGTGAAGGAGTTAGAACTAGGGGCCGGGAGTTGTAAGGGGTTGAGATGATTTATAACATTTTTGTTAATAAGAAAACCCGCTGATGCTCTATCCCTTTCTTATAACGATAATCGAGCAAGTGATGTTCACTCGTGACAAAACGCAGCCTGCTGTGATGTAAATAAGACGGCTATTGCTGAAACTTAAAGAATCGTAATGCTGTAACTCACCACGAGATAGCATTGCAGTGTAGAATTTCAAAAAAGCAGTCATAACTAAACACTGGGTAGTGATAATACATTTTACAGGGGGGCTTCTTTTTAACCGTGATAACGGATCATATTTCCCTCTCTTTAATTGCAGTTATAGATTTAATATAGTTTCCGGGGATAATCAATCACGATTTAACCAATCTAGAATAGACTTCGCAGTGCATATTTTTATACTATTTTGTTGTGTCCTCTATTCAGTTGATAGATTCTTCAAACTATTGTACTAACAATTATTTTAATAAAATAATTAATTCCTCGTACTCTTTACCGCAATATTGGAATCTTAAAAGACTCATTTTTCGTCTTATTAAACATGAAATACGTCAACAATAAATATCAGCCTTTTGATTGCGACAAAAACTTCGGTTTTCCCCAGAGACTTGATCACGTAGATATTTAATTCCCTTTCACTCATTCAACTATTCGTGAACGGGTATGACCACACCACAACTGCAACGCAAAAACTTTATAGAGCATTTGTCTTTCCTCTATCCACCTAAAATTCCTCCAATGTGGTAGAGTCCGTCTTAACTTCATACTAACAATCCCCGCTTTTTTTTTAGAGTTTATGAAGCATGTTGTTTAAACAAGCATGTTATATATATGTAAGGCGCCTCAACAATTTATGATATCCTTTTATGGTAACCTTTTTCGGACGCATGCCCTACATACATGTTAAGTTCTTGCGACTTTTATTTCACTGATATTTTTATAAGAAAAAACCTTGCAATTTTTGAGCACAAGCTAGAAGTACTTTGTAGTGAACAATGACCTTTGCTAGTTCCAAATATAAACAACTGGGGTAACTCAGGCTCTGGTAAATGAAAAAATAAAGTAATAAATTCAAATTTCATATATTACTAGTTCATTCACATGGGATTTATTGTATTAATCGTGTTGGTAGACGACTAGGTAGGCGTTCGTTTATTTGGTGAGTATACTCGGCACTTGCCTACGTAAAGTAAACGGGTTTTAAATTATCTGTCACCTAATCAAGCTTCCACCAATTGAATAAGAGCTAAACCTCCACACCCTGAAAACCTATTTTCAATTGGAAGATAACACTTAAAGGAAAGGTTATTTTTAAAGGAAGTTCGCGCTTTGTAGGTAAGAATTCAGTCTCCCAGAAAATTAAAGTATTATAGCGAAGGTGTGAAAAAAAGATTTATCCAACCTTTTCACAAAACCGTAATAATCAGACTTCTTTGATGATAGCGTGACTGATGAAACTATTTTTCATTGTATTACCGATAACGTCTCGGAGTTTGTTGGATGAAAAAGGGATCACAGTCCTAGATCATCCGCCGTATTCGCCATTCTCAATAGGCGTTTCAGCGACGTTAACAACATATAACGCAGGATACTGCTATGAAAGCATTTGGAACTCCTACATGGCTAAAGCTCCAAATTCCTTGCAGTATGGAATTTCAAATAGCCAGTGAAGCGCTGGCCATCTGCATAAGTTGGAATAAACAAGTAATTGTAAAAACCAGGCGATGAGGAGGACAGAAACCAGGTTTTGATCTCAATTACTCTGAAGAGACAGTGATCACCTTTGCTGTTATGTTTTTCTTTCATTACGTTCACCCACTTTTGACATACGAGGGTTGCCTTTTATATTTCGGGATTAGAGAACAAAAACAAATATTGATCATCCCAAATCACTTTATTGTTTTTCAAAATATTCCCCATGAAGATCTATACACTTTTGCATGCGTTTGATCCGCTTGTCGAAGCACTTTTGCCACTCTGATTGAGGTATCTCCAACACATGCATTCTGAATGCAGCAACCGCTTCTTCAGGTGTCGAAAAACGTTGACCTCTCAGTTTGTTTTTTACGTACGGGAATAAAAAGAAGTCATTCGGTGCCAAGTCAGGACTATACGGCGGATGACCCATCAAATCGATGTTTTGGGTGCTCAAAAATGCAGTTGTCGCAGCCGATGTGTGAGAGCTCGCATTGTCGTGGTGAAGAGTGATCCGTCTTCGGTGGTTGGTTTTCCTGATTTCTTGGAAGACAACTGGCAAACAAATGGTTGTGTACCACTCAGAATTGACTGTTCTGCGTTGTTCTACGAGGGTTGCCTTTTATATTTCGGGATTAGAGAACAAAATGAAATATTGATCATCGAAAATCACTTTATTGTTTTTCAAAATATTCCCCATGAAGATCTATACACTTTTGCATGCGTTTGATCCGCTTGTCGAAGCACTTTTGCCACTCTGATTGAGGTATCTCCAACACATGCATTCTGAATGCACCAACCGCTTCTTCAGGTGTCGAAAAACGTTGACCTCTCAGTTTGTTTTTTACGTACGGGAATAAAAAGAAGTCATTCGGTGCCAATTCAGGACTATACGGCGGATGACCCATCAAATCGATGTTTTGGGTGCTCAAAAATGCAGTTGTCGCAGCCGATGTGTGAGAGCTCGCATTGTCGTGGTGAAGAGTGATCCGTCTTCGGCGGTTGGTTTTCCTGATTTCTTGGAAGACAACTGGCAAACAAATAGTTGTGTACCACTCAGAATTGACTGTTCTGCGTTGTTCTAGTGGTACGGTTGCGACATGTCCAGTTTTTCCGAAAAAACAGGTGACCATTTGCTTGGAAGTGCTTCGTGCGCGAACAACTTTTGTTGGATTTGGCTCATCTTGAAACACCCAGACAGTCGACTGCTGTTTACTTTCGGGCTCATACGCGTAAATCCACGATTCATCACCTGTCACGATGTCATAGATGTGTTTCGAAGCACCGCGACCGTATTTTTTGAGCATTTCTTTCGACCAATTGACACGAGCCTTTTTTTGGGCGATTGACAAATTGTGTGGGATCCAACGCGAACAAATCTTTTTGACAGTCAAATGTTTATGCAATATTGAATGTATGCTGGTCCCACTAACGCCTAAGGTTGTCTCAATCTCACGATAGGTCACATGACGATCTTCCAATATCAGTTCGCGCACAGCATCAATGGTTTTCGGAACAACAACTGATTTTGGACGACCTTCACGAAATTCGTCTTGGAGTGAACTACGACCACGATTGAATTCACCATACCATCGATAAACACTGGTCCTTGATGGAGCTTCATCGCCAAAAATTGAATTAAGTTCATCCATGCACTGTTGCTGAGTTAATCCACGCCGAAAGTTGTAAAAAATAATCGCACGAAAATGTTGACGATTTAATTCCATTTTTGGGCCGAGATGAATCTTTTAAGTTACTGTAAACAACACAAATAGCGCTCGTATGTCAAAACGTTCTGAGTGCGTATAACCTCAAAAATGTCCAACTTTACGACAGAGCTGTCAATTGCCGAATTGCAACACTAGGGTTGCCACATCCCGAAACATAAGAGGCAATCCTCGTACAGACATAAAGTTTTTAATAAATGTCGAAACTAACAAGTTTTCACACAAGAATTACCTGATATTCAATGCAAGGAGTTACAAAAACTTAACAGAGTATGTTTTTGTAAAGACCTAATTATCCCAAATCAGTTATTGCATCACATTATTTGTTTTATGTTCCGAGATATTAAATAACAAAACCTGTGTGATATCACGCGTTAATCTGGCGGCTTCTTTCTATAGAGCCATCTGAAGACTCGAGAGAACGATAGTAATCCATCCATCATTTATCAGCTATAGCAACGCATTCGCGATGAGATAGCAGCAAACCAGCACATGATGCGTTGGTTTATTCTACTCGACTTACGTACTCGGTCAGAAGTGCATCACGAAATTGACCCGCAACCAACTTCAAAACTTTACAGATTTACTTAGTAATTATTTTTAATCACTCCGTCCCTTACCAGTGTAAAACTTAAAGTTTTGTTACGTAAAGAACATTGACGCCGGATAAAACACGTGGGTAGTTCCCAGTAATTATTTTAGTAAATACTCGTAGTGCCCTTGACAGATATTACCAACAAGTTTGATAAACATTGTTGTGTGCATTTATTAATTATTTACGAAGTTGATTTAAGTGTAACACTATTGCTGGAATAAGTAAGTATGTCTATACAAATCCTCACTTTTGTTTTATATACGTGTGATTGAATCCAAACGGAGGGCGGAAGCTATATTTTGACCACATACCGTGTCAAATCTTTACTAAAGTAATCACCCGCAAATAAGAATAATAATAACCTGAACTTCACCATTTGCAATGTAATTCAAAGATATGCACCGCAAACAGCACTCCACTTCGTGACTGAACATATAGACAACGTCCTCATTACTGCGATCAGAATTTTCCACTTCACCGAATGATTCATACCAGGATTGTAAAAAATTCCATGTACCTCAATTAAACAAAAATGCAATAAATAATAACAGGGCGGAGGCATTGAAACAAAATCGAGCCACAATCTAGTTCATTGTAACGAAAAATAAACAATAAATATAATGCATTCAAAATAATACCAGTTGTAGTTAATTCCCTTTTAATTAAACCCAGTTGGTCGGTGAGTGATTGTTCTCGTGGGTCAATTAGTGGAAATGTCGGATAATAATGTATTTCAAAAATTTGTGCGTTTACATTTTTCCAACAACATTCCGGATTTTTGTTTGTGCAAAGTATTTACTTGTCAGCACTTTAATAATAAAAAATTAATGCATGCATTATAACCTAATATTGTGCCCAAATGATGTAACCAAAATTGAATTTAAAGTGGGTGAAATATTTTTTTTCTAAGTTGGCACTCGTAGTACAATGCAGACATTTGTGTCAAATTTAACATCACAAACGTCATTAGCGTTTCGGGTGCATTTGGTTTTATACAAAAAAAATGTTTTTTTTCTTCTATTGTCATAATGTGTGATTTTATTAAGTAAAGGAGTTACACTAAATTTTGTTTACGAAATAAAATGTCTTGTCTAGAAACGTTTAGCATGTTGCAGAGACCTTTCGGTGAACAAACTTTGTCGAAAAGAAATGTTTACAAGATTGAGCGGTTGAAAAGGTTGGAATAAACGGCCAATCGGTTTCCATTCCTAGTCCTCTAGTGAGATCCAGTTCTAGATTCCGTGATTTGTTCAGAAGAAATTTTTAAATACTTTTGAATCTTAGCAGAAAATCCGCTTTGATGTCTTTCTACTCTGTCCTTAGTACATAGGCGCAACGTATATCAACTGAATCAAATATAAACTGAAATAATAATTTTTTTAGTTTATTGAGACATGATAAAAATATAAAGGCTTAAAGCTATTTTTCTAAAAATCTCCTGACTTCGTGACCGATTTTTCTTCATTTTCCACTTTCCTTTTCCAGGCCGGGCATAATACACTTAAAAATACGTGATCTGAGTTTATTTTTGGTAAATTGCCTTGAAGGAAATCTGACTTTACTTAAGTAAGGCAATCTAAAAAAAAAGAAGAGATTTTAGCTTCAGTGCACGATTTTTCAGTATTAGATATTTACGTGCTTCAACAAATTTCAAAAATGTCCTGTCCATATTAATAATTTTGTTGTGAAATTTTGAAAGTGGTCGGACGCGTTTTTCAATGACTCCTCAAGTTTTTTCTTTTTTATCAAGCCACGAAGCCCTCATTCGAATAAAATAAGTAAAAAAGAGTGATCTTTTTATTGATTTGTCTACCCGGTTAAATTAAATTGAATTGAATTAATTAAGCCTTAAATAAAAAATCGAGAAGGTTAGCTGTCGTCACTGTGAATAAGACGAACTGTGGAGGGGGAATACATCAAATGTAAAACTTGCAGCAAGAGCCTTCAATTTGAATGCACCACAATATCCGCAAGGACCTTCAAAGGTATTGTGGGGGTAGGAAATAGGTGTGCCGGCACGAGAACTGGTTCACTACTATCCCCATCGAGTTCATGGTCCACAACTCACGATGACACCTCAACCAGCTCACAAGGGCAAGGAAATAAAACACACAGGATTTCAGGGAGTTTAAACTTTATTTAATGTTCTTTTTTATTTAACTTGGTGTGGACAACAATTGAATTTTAAATGTTTGTTTATAAAACAAGCTCACTGTTTTCTTGTTTAAATGTTCTTTATTTTTGATTAAATAGTGTTGGGTTGATATGCTTTACACAAGTATGGAACGGATTTGTACAAGTTATTATTCACGACCTTGCCGGAACAAACAAATCATTATGGAAAATTTAACAAGCCTCAGGACTTGTTAAATAAGGCTAAGACCGGTTCCCGGTTGTAGTGCCAATGATGATGATGATGATGATGATTATTCACGTTAGGCGGCATTTTTTAAACTTAATAATGACTACAAATTCTACAGAACACACACGAATTGTATCGGAAAAGTCTCGAATTTTTCTTCGTCTGCCGTTTGCAAGATGGATCTGCTCAGAAAAACCCAACTCTAACTCAACAAAACACTTCGTTACTAAACCCTCTATAAACTCGGTGGCGTGCACACTCCCGTGTGCACGTGGCAGTGGTTAAAAGACGACTCCCCTTGGTTGGTGTTTGAATTACGGTGGCGGTTCCGCCAAACCCCACTGTACACTTACCCGAAGAACCGCCATAACTACAACCCAGCCATCATAACTTTCTGCTAATGCAATCGCATCTCTTGGCTAAAACTTCACGTTCGAAAGCATATCATACATTACTGCTTTCTTTACAGCACCCCAAAACTTGGATAGAAACGCATCCTTTAATGAATTTGATGCTCTATCTGATTCTATCAATAGGATCTTGACCCTATATCCGCACACTGAAATCGTTATTGCGGGTGATTTTAATGTGCATAACTCTCGGTAGCTTCGTCACTCCGGACACACAACACCGGAAGGTCAATATCTCTAGCTTTTTGTTGATTCAAATAGTTTAACTCAGCTTGTCAATGAGCCAACACGGATACCAGATATATATGGTCATTTCGCCAACACACTGGACCTGTTTCCCACTTCCCACCCAAACAAATACATAATTGAAGTTTCTTCGCCTTTGGGCACTTCAGACCACTGGCTCGTGTCAGTTAAATTTCCTCTAACCAACAGTAACGTTAATGAGAAAACTCCCAAAATAACAGTAAGGTTCTATGAGAAAGCCAACTGGGAAGGTCTGAACGACTTTTTTTGGAAAGTTAAATTGGCCGTTATTTTTCCTCAATAACCATGTTGACTCTATAGCGGACACATTGATAAACACGATTCTACTTGGCATGCGGACCTTTATTCCACCAAGAATGAAGAGTATCAAACCCAAGAGAAATATGTGGTTCGGTTCCGGGTGCAGAGAAGCCATTAAGGCTAAAGAGTTGAACTTCCGGTCGTATAAATCAAACAATACTGAGGAAAACCGGAAAAGATTTAAGAGAGCTAGGAATGACTGCAATGCGTATATTCAACGCATGACCAGAGAGTGAGACTACACTCTCCCAAAGCTAGTAGAAACTTCTGGGCATTCGTGAAAAACATTCAAAACTCAGTGTCTCCATCCATTCCATCGCTTATAGTCGATGATAAACCAATCACCAGTGCAATAGAGAAGGCGAATCTACTTGCTGCACATTTTGCAGCCAACTCAACGCTGCCTGATACCACATCAGTTTCCCCTCAACTTGAGGATAAGCAGCACACCATGAGCCAGATTCGCTTCCAAACGCGTACTGTTGCCCGCGCATACAAATCTGCTGGTCCGGATGGCATTCCCCCAATCCTCTTGAAGAGATGTTCCTCTTCGCTCGCTAAACCACTTCGGAAACTCTTCCATTTATCTTATTCTACTGGCACTTTCCCAAATAGATGGAAGTCAGCGAACATTCAGCCAATTCCCAAATAGGGTGACAAATCATTCCTTTCTTCTTATCGACCCATAGCACTAACTTCTATTCTCTCCAAGGTAATGGAATCTCTTATCAACCATCAACTTTCGAAATATCTGGAATCAGACAACCTCCTCAATGACCGCCAATATGGCTTTCATAGCAACAGGTCCACAGGAGATTTGATGGCGTACCTTACCAAAAAGTGGAGCCATTCCATCCACTACTTCGGCGAAAGCAAGCTTGTTGCACTGTATATCTCGAAAGCCTTCGACAGAGTTTGGTATCCATCCATTCATATGGAGTGGACAAATCCCTGATCCAATGAATAAGAGACTATCTTTCTGGGAGTTCAATTCAAGTGGTTCTTGATGGTGTCAAATCTGTCCCCCATAAAATTAATGCAGGTGTTCCCCAAGGTTCTGTACTCTCACCTACTCTCTTCCTTAACTTTATAAATGATCTTTTGTCCATTACCCACAACCCAATCCACTCGTTAGCCGACGATAGCACGTTGAGTTTCTCATCATCATCATCATCGGCACTACAACCGGGATCCGATCTTGGCCTTATTTAGCAAGTCTCGAGGCTTGTTAAATTTTCCATAATAATATGTTTTTACGGGGAAGGTTATTAGCCTAGATTCTCATAGTCATACGGTCCACAAGAGATCTGATGGCATACCTTACCGAAAAGTGGAGCCATTCCATCCACTACCTCGGTGAAAGCAAGGTAGTTGCATTGGATATTTCAAAAGCCTTCGACCGAGTTTGGCATCCAACCCTTTTCTCAAAATTCCATTCATATGGAGTGGACAATTCCCTGATCCAATGGATAAGATACTACCTCTCTGACCGTTCAATTCAATTGGTTCTTGATGGTGTCAAATCTGTCTCTTATCAAATTAATGCAGATGTTCTTCAGGGTTCGGTACTCTCACCCACTCTCTTCCTTATCTTTATAAATTATCTCTCGTCAATTACTCACAACCCAATTCACTCGTTTGCTGATGATACCACGTTAAGTTTCTCATACTCATACGAACACTCCCGTCCAAACTCTTCGAACGTCACTACCAACCAGCAACTTATGGTGGATACATTTAATTCAGACCTCAACAAGATATATCAGTGTGGATTATCTAACCGGGTAGAATTAAATGCCCAAAAAACTCAGTGCCCAAAAGCTCAGTGCCCAAAAAACTCAGTGCTGCCTCTTGTCGTCAAAGGTGAGCCCCAAACTAAATCTACTGTCTACGGACGGCACTTGCATTGACAAAGCGAAGGAACTATCAATCTTCGGTACTCGAATTGATTCGACTCCTAACTGGAATGACCACATATTTGAAACTGCGAAAAGTGCAGCCAAATGTATCGGGTTCCTTGAGAGATGCAAAAGATACTTCACTCCATCCAACCTGGCCACTATTTACAAGGTACATATTCGTCCCAAAATGGAGATCAACTCCCATATTTGGTCATGCGCATCCAAAACCGCACTACACGTGCTCAATAGGATGCATAAAAGAGCAGTGAAACTTATTAGGGACCCAGCTGTGAATCGATCAATTCCATAGTTAGAACATAGGCGCAACGTATCATGCCTATCTCTCTTCTATAGGTATTATCACGGTCGTTGCTCAACTGAACTTGCTCAATGCGTTCCGCCCCTTCAGATATTTCCCCGCTATACCGGTCAATCTATGAATGCGAATCAGTTCACGTTGAAAGTGGACTTCAGGCGCACAAATAAACATAGAGAGTCATTCTTTAGCCGAACCACACGAATGCGGAATATTTTGCCTGATCATGTCTTTCCTGGCCGTTGTGATGTCCAGACATTCAAGACCGATATACGTCGGCACTTCCTTTCCTTATCCACTTCCTCTTCATCCGCTCGCACTGTACTCTGACATTTAAGGGTACTTCAAAATACCCTTTTGTCCGCGCGTTAGTGTAAAAAAAAAATTTTTTTTTTCACAAAAACACACATCGACTCACTCAAACGGCTGCCAAATAAAAACTACGCCTTCAAAAATGCTAAAATTTTGGTGAGGAACTGTCAAAAGATGCCCAATTACATTCACTTTTATTGACAAATGCGGCAATCTCCACGTTCAGGTCGGAAACTTTTCAGCCCACCCATGTATATTTTATTAAACATTCGTAATGGTTGGTCAAAGTAGATCATAAAGGCTCGCTGCCGGTTAGGGTCGGGTGAATCCCCCATCATCTTTCGAAGCTTCACCGATTGAGCGGTTGAAAAGGTGGGAATAAACAACTTTTTTTTCTTTACACTAACGCGCGCACAAAGGGGGATTTTGGGGTACCCTTAAATATTAGAGCACAGTAGGAGCGGACGGCGAGGAAGTGGGTAAGGGAAGCATCTATCGATGTACATTGGTCTTAAATGCGTAGACGTTACAATGACGAGAAAATACATGGTCAGGCAAGGCATTCCACATTCGTGTGGTTCGGCCAAAGAATGACTCTATGTTTATCTGTGCGCCTGAAGCTGACTTTCAACGTGAACTGATCCGCATTCTTAGATTGACGGGTATCGCGGGGAAATGTCTGAAGGGGCGGAAGACATTCAGCAAGTTCAGTTGAGCAACGACCGTGGTAATACCTATAGAAAGGCATATAGAGGCCGCACTTTTCGTACCTTCAGATATGTGGTTGTTTCAATTTTGAGTCGAATTAATTCGAGTACCGAAGATTGATAGTTCCTTGGGTTCTTTGATGCAAGTCCCGTTCATCGATAGTATATTTACTTTGGGGTTCCCATTCTGACTACAAGAGGTGGCACTGAGTTTGTACGGGAAGGTTCTCATCAAGAAGTTTTAAAAAATCGATTTGTTAATTTTATTCATTTTTTTATAGCTTATGGTGTGTAGAATAAGTCCCCAAAACCCTTTTGGAGAAAACAATTTTATCAAAAAGTTACGAGGTCAAGTGAAGTCGTTTATTTTTTCACTTCGAGGGGTCTTGGTCAGTAGGCTCTCAAATATAGGGTAGGCCATACATTTTTGCAAATCGCAACACTTGATTTCTTTAAAACCGGTAGAGGGATGGGCGTGCGAGCGCGTGGAATTGTACGTCGCTTCATGCAATTTTAGTCGCGGTGGACCGCTTCGCGGGACAACAGCGTGCTTTTTATGTAAAACAATTTTACTAAAAAAAACCAACGATTCCTACGTTACTGTACGAAGCCTTAGAATTGAATACGGATTACGGTATGTAAGTGAGTGTCCAAGTGTTAATTTAATCAAAGCTTGAGTCAAGGGATACCTGAAAAGTCGAGCGTACCTTAATAGACCGACGACCATATCCCAATTAAAAGAAAACATCCAGGAGGAGATAACCGCGATACCTCGCAGCATGTGTCAGCGAGTTTTCCAAAGTTTGCGTAGTCGATTGCAGGAGTGCCAACGACGAGACGGGGTGCATGTCGACCATGTTATTTAAAAAAACAAAAGTCAATAAACGTTTATTACGTTAAATAAATGATCAACAAAATAACATTTGCAGTTTTTTTGCAATTCATGTTTCAAATGTGCACATTTATGACCCACCCTATTTATACTAACACATAAGGTATTAATACCTTTTCCACAGACTGGTGCCAATCGGCGGGTCGGGTATTAATACCGCGTGTACGAATTCGATTTCTAAACTCAAGTACAATCAACTGATGTGGAATTGTTATTTCATCGCTATGGTATACGGCTCTGATGCATCTTCTTATTCGATTTTCGTTCGGTGTTCTTCACTATTTGCTTGTGTATTGTGTGTGTATCTGTTAGAAACGTCACACCCCGCCGATAGTGTGCTAACAGAGCAATCGACCTGAAAATTTATCTATTGGAGTGTACCACATGAAATGTCCGATTGTTGCTCAGTCGGAAATAGGAAATTCTCTAGTAAACATTTGTGCCAGAACGTTAAATTTTTTTTTTTTTTATAAAGTAAAGTGGTACGCGTGCTTGACGTGTGAGAATTGGATGGGAACGACTATTGAGGTATTCCATTCTTCCGGAGTGACTTTCTTATCCCATATTGTTTTAATAAGTTGGTGGGTTTTTCGAATTGGAAAGGAAGATATCTTCCGACCAACAATCAGTAAAGAAAGCCTACATGACGTTTCAAATTATAATGGTATTCGAATTATCACGTTCGCAGCGTCAAAGGATCTGGTAGTGAAAAACACGATGTTCAAGCACAAGCGAATCCATAAAGCCACATGGATATCACCCGACGGCGTAACGCGTAACCAAATAGACCACCTCCTCATAGACAAAAGACACCGCTCGAACATCCTTGCCGTAAGATCATATAGAGGAGCAGATTGCGACTCCGATGACCTTCTAGTGATGGGCAAAATTAGAAGTCGGCTTGCAGCAAACCCGCATGGACAGTCACGGGAGACGAGCAAAAAGTTCGAGATTGACAAACTAAAAGACCTACGTAAAAGGGCTGAATATCAAGAGGAACTAACGAATAGATTTAGCATCCTAGAGAATGACAGTAGTGAGAAAGATGAAGCCAATACATGTGGACACTAAATGGGCATCGATCAGAGACACAATCAAACAAATAGCCCAAGAGGTATTGGGCTTTAAGAAAACAAATAAGTCCAAACCTTGGTTTGACGAAGAGTGCAGGGCAAAGATCGAAGAACGTAAACGCCTCAGAATGATCCACTTAGAAGCATATGATGAAGTCAATGCAGTAAGATACGCAACAATTCGGAAAGAAACAACTAGACTCTTCAAACGCAAAAAACGCGAATGGGAGAAGACTCGGATCGAAAAAATCCTAGAAAATGCCAGAGCAAAGAGCATCAGAGGTATGTATGCTGGCATAAATTCAATTAGAAATAGCTACCGAGGAAGAGTCAAAATAATTCGAGACAGAAACGGCTGTCTAGTCACAGAAACAAACAATATCGTGACAGGATGGAAGCAGTACTTTGGAAACCTGCTCAATGTGCGCACCCATCAACCACAAACAAACGCACCAGACGTACATACAGCCGAGCCTCAGTTCCCAGAGCCCGCTTTCAACGAAGTTGTAGAGGCAATAAATCGATTGAAAATAAACAAGGCTCCCGGAATCGACTGCATACCGGCAGAGCTTATAAGGCATGGAGGAGAGGCAACTGCTCGAAAGACCCACTTATTATTATTATTATTATTTACTGGCCTGTAGGAACCCGGAAGTTTATGATATAACGAGTCGGCTCCGCCATTGTTCCCTGTCCTGTGCGCCCTCCTTCCACGTTCGACCATCCGATCCGATCTCCTCGAGGTCCAATCTAACATTGTCCTCCCATCTCCGTCGCGGCCGTCCTGTCGGTCTCTTCCCCGTTAGTTTACCGTCAAGAATTCTATGCACGGTCCTATCATTGCCCATTCGCGCTACGTGTCCGCCCCATCTTAATCTTTGCGACTTGATTACTCTCACTATTGTAGGTTTGCGGTATAGCTCTTCCAATTCGTGTTTGTGGAGTTTCCTCCATTGTCCTGACTCCTCGTCATATTTACCGCCAAATATACCCCTTAAAACTTTATTCTCGAATACGCGGAATTTGTTTTCTTCCCATTTTGTGAGAGCCCATGTTTCGAATCCGTATAGAGCAATCGGCACGATTATGGTTCTATAGACACGGAGCTTTATTTTACGTGTTTTTTGGGTTTGAAAAGTTTCGTTGTGTCTTTCCGAATTGTTGCGTATCTTTCTGCATTGACTTCATCAGATGAACTGATTCATGGAATATGATCCAGGGAAATTCTGAATGTCTGGATGCCGTCGGGTAGGTTTTCCTTTCGGGTATGATGTTGCAGGGGAGCTTACGCTGCCCCTAATTGCAGGTAAGTACTATGGCTTTGGAAGGTGGTTAATTTAAGAGGATGGGCGGTTCTTTGGGAGTGTATTAAAGAACCGCCACAGTATGACCCCGTTTCATGTTTGCTTTGCTCTCAGCGTGCAGATCCAAAATGCACTTCGAGAGGGGAAGCGGTGTCGGTTGAAAAGCGTTCTTTTCATACTTTTCACCAGACGCTGAGGTTTTTGTTCCCCGGCGAATGGCCGTGTCTAGCGAGGTCAACGGCCGCTGCTGATGCTTGGGATATTATCGGCGTGTGCGTATATAAAGACAAAACGAACGCGATAACTCAAGCCGTTTCTTTATGTAGCAACAGCGGGGCTTACCCAAGCTTTGCGTTGCTAATCGGGCATGACATTCTTGACTTCCCATAGGAAATCTCATGGGATATAGTCAAGAATGTTGTCTTTTCATGCCAATTTAATGATTCGCAGGGGTGGTTTTAATTTTGATTCCAATGCGAATTTAATGATTCGGGGGGGGGGGGGGGGGTGTTTTAATTCTGTAACAATACTTAATGTTACCCACAAGGTTATTAGCGTTGCGCCAAGCACCACCATTTACCACAGTGAAATTTTGGCCAGCTGAATTTAAACGTGGCCGTGAGAGCTTGGGAGACGATGGACGTTCGGGACGTCCCAAAAGTGCAACAACTGACGATAACATCGCTAAAGTTCACGAAATGTGCTAAAAGACCGCAGAATTTAAGTGAGAGGGATAGCAGAGGCTATGAAAATGTCCAAAGGACGTGTTTGTCAAATATTAAAAGGAGATTTAGGCATGAGAAAGCTGTCCGCGCGTTGGGCGCTGCGTTTGCTCACGTTAGACCAAAAATGTGTTCGAATGAACATTTCCAACACGCTCTGTTGCTGCAGTTTAGGCGCAATAAGTCCGAGTTTTGGCGGCGATTAACTATTGTCGATGAAACTTGAATACACCATTATGCACCCGAAACTAAAATACAGTTGTGGCGGTTCCGCCAAACACCACGGACCGCTTACCTAAAAACCCCTCCATTATTACAACCCAACTTACATTGTTTCCCGCCAATGCAATCGCATTGGCATCTGAAAACATTCCCTTCACCAGGATAGTTAATGTTTTCAATCCATTACCTGGCAATGTCTGCAAAGAATTTTTCCTACAAGGGCATTCATACATGTATCAATGCGTCTCTCCCTAAGCGACCAAAAACCGAACTTCCAATTAGTGTAGATTTTCACACTAGAGTTCGACACTTGCGTCGCCATAGATTGTTCCATTGACACAGATGGTATATACAAACCGTCATTGTATAACCATCTAATCTGCCTTGCAATGACTTGCAACGATCGATACAGCTGCAAGCACTTTACCCAGAATTGCTCCTTTGTTTGAATCCCCAAACAAGCATCGACTTCGCGCATAGCCGCCGGATTGAATTCAAAGCATAAACAATGCAAACATAGAATCCGTTTCCCGCAAGCGAATTTCCCCGCTTGTTTCCTCCTTTTCGAGGGTTCGGCCGATTGGTGCATCTGCGTCGCATCAGCTGAGATGTAGACAGATTGACTCTCTGAATCAGGATCTAGATAGGGTCCTGCAGTGGGGAAGGGCTAATCTCGTCGACTTCAATGCAGCGAAGACACAATACACAACATTCACAAAGAAAAGTGGATTATCGGTTCCACAGCTGATGATGAATGGCCAGGCACTCGAGGCTGGGGAAAGTTTGAAATTGCTCGGCGTCACGGTCTGTGGGAATGTATCATGGCATAAACACGTGTCGAGTATCGCCAGGACAGCCTCAGGAAAACTGAGTTATCTTTTTAGAGCCAAGAAATATTTTACTCCGGCCCAACTTCTTCTCCTGTATAAATCCCAAATTAGACCCGCGCTCGTATATTGCTCTCATGTTTGGAGCTCGGCTCCTAAACATACCTTCGACCTACTTGAGAGCATACAGAGACGAGCGATCTGCCTGATCGGGGACTCGGTGCTGGCATCGGGACTACAGTCGCTATCACATCGAAGGCGCGTAGCCGACCTCTGTCTGTTTTACAGATATTATCACGGGTACTGTTCTTTGGAGATTCGTGATATTGTTCCACGCAATTGGGCTTATATGCGCTCCACAAGACAATCCGACGGATCGCACCCGTTTGCGGTTCATCTCCCGACTGCGCGAACATCCCTGCATCAGAACTCGTTCCGTTACAGAGCAGGGAAGCTGTGGAACTCCCTTCCCACGCGAGTGTTCCCTTAGCGTTACAACCTGCAACTGTTCAAAAAGAACTGCAACAGTTATTTGATGGCATCTCGGGGCGCCCACTCGGCGCTATAAGTTAGCCTCTCCCGAGAGAAGTCTAATAAAAAAAAAAATACTGCGACTCTGGGGTTCTATACATTCCGAGACAGGAACGCAAACACTGCCTCTCGAACACCCGAAACTTCTCCATGTAAAATGGGGATATGTTGTACCAAACCCGGCAGCCATACACCAATATTGGTCGGATGAATGCTGAGTATGAAATTAATTTCACCTTGGAGTCCAGCAGACTACTACGGAAGAGTCTTCGCGTCACTGCATATGCGTTTTTAGCTGCTGTAAGAGCAGCTGCTGTATGCTTATCAAAGTAAAGATACTGATCAAGCCAGATTCCAAGGTATCTGACTACAGTTTTTACTTGTAGAGGAAGATTATTACTTCCTGCAATGGAAAATGTTTTCCAATTCCGTTTTGTGTTCCTTGATGCACTGGACAGTGGGGTTCTGAAAAGGATAGTCTCTGTTTTGTTGAAATTTATTTTTAATTTCCAGTCGTCGCAAAAACGTTTGATTTTGTTGAAATCATCTAGCAGAAGTCTGTTGATGACATCAATCTTTTCTCCAGATCTATACACCACAATGTCGTCGGCATACGCAATTGCATGGTTGAGAGAATCCACTAGACTGTTAAATAAAATGGGAGAATTCACTGCTCCCTGTTGTAGACCGTTTTTGATGTGGAAGGTCTTGTTAGAGAGTATATCTCGACATTTCACTACAAATTGTTTACCCATTATCATATCGTAGATAATGTATAATAAATATTCGGGCATACCTATATTTGATAACTTATATACCAGCCCTTCTAGCCATACGGTGTCGAAAGCCTTTTCAAAGTCAACCAAACAGGCCCCTGTGCATTGTCGCTTCGCCTTGTTCCATTGTATGTCGGAAACAAGTTTTGCCGCAGCATGAACTGTGTCATGTTGCGATCGGAAACCAAACTGATTGCTTGGAATAATACCATTTTCCTCACACCAGTTTATCAATGCTTTATTTATAATTTTTTCAAATACCTTGCTTATGTTTGGAAGCAAATTAATCGAGCGAAGATTGGCTGGATTGCTTCTGTCCTTGCCCTTTTTGGGGATGGGATGGACTACTGCTGATTTCCATTGTGTTGGATAATATGCATTATTTAGAGCGTTATTGAACAAAATAGTGTAAACCTTCACTACTCCAAGAGGTAAATGCTTCAGAACAATATTTGGAGTACCATATATTTCAGAAGATTTTTTGTTCTTAATCGATCTAAGAATGTCCGTCAGTTCATCCTTGTGTACAAATATGCTAGTGTTTAGATCTATAAGCGGGGAATCCGCTCTATTATTTTCACTAAAGATAGTGAAACTTCGACTTAAGAGACGCCAATTGTTAAGTTCATTGCGTAGCGAAATATGTTTTTGGAGAGTCCTATTTTCCAGGTCAAGGTTAGAATGAGCCGATTCGTTCAATCTATACACTGCTTCGAAACAAGCACCAATTGAGTTCGCTTTTTTTGCGGATCCTCGACTATTATGAACTCTTCGTTAGAGTTGATGTGTTCCAAGGTAAGTCCTGCGTTCAGCAGCGTTTGACAATTCTCGGGAGTCTGCGGAACTCGCAGACATGGGATGTCATTATAATCTTTCCTTCGAAAGACTTTATTTATTTGTGGGAACATATTCGGTCCACTAGCTTTGACGGCTTGAATTCTGTTGTTCCAATCTTCATTAATTACTGATCTATAGTTGTCACAGATCAGTTTTTGAAGATTTTTAATTAGCGGCTTTGTAGGAGCGAAGTCGTGGCACCGACATGGGCGCAGGGTTCCACTTCGTCCTCACAAATTAAAAGTTCCGCCGCAGCAAACTATGCACAAGAAAACAACAGCACAATGAAACAAACAAACACTCAGGATTAAGTTTAGTTGAACTGGTTTTTATTGATAACTAAGCTGGAGTATATATATATATATAAATCACTAGTCACATAACACACTGAATTATACTGTTATTTGATTAAAGGCTACAGAACACTGTGGGGAGTTCAATCCAGCGACGGACAACGATACAATATTACCGAGTGCGACGATAAAAATGGCGTGTGTAAATCACCGTACCGTGTGCACGGTACGGTGGAGATGGAGGCGACCCGACTAACTCCTGGGATGGTTGTAACACCACTCCGCGATTATAACTGATTATCGCTTCCCTGTGCGCACCAGGGTAGCGATAGGAGACACGACGTGCTCGGGTCGAAGGATGGAATAAGACTCAACGATATTCAATCGTTGTTAAAAGAAATTCAGCTGGGAAATTGGTTCTCTTAAATTTAGGGTGCATTTCCTGTTCCAAGGGAGACGTAAAGTCTCTCTTTTGAGTAACCAAACCGATCTCATAGAGGAGATCTTCACGATACACGAGTGTGTGTGTACGTCGGTTCTTTTCATGGCTCGACGATATGGTGAATAGCCTGAAACACAAAGCAAGGGAAAGGATCGTAGAGATGTTTGTTTATATGAGAAGGTTACTGGGAAACGGATCCAGAACTATGTAGGATAAAAGAGATTTATGACCTGTGTCTATGCTGTGGTGCGGATGCGTAGGTAAATGTATCGCCATTAGGAAGAAGCGCTAATGGTTTTTCCATTTACACAATGGGAAATGTGTTAATGGCATCGCTAGTAAGGGTAGGTATTGAGTTCCTATTTGCATTTGCATATGCTGTAGGATTAAATTGATGCAAGAGACGCGGAATGCGTATTTGCCCATGGTCCATAGGGTGTAAGTCGCCAGCCAATGTGTATATAGGGTACATTGTTGTACACATGGCGCGGCTGGGAAAAATAGACGGCGCAATATTTATGATCCCTGTCATGAAGGTTACAATGTATGTAAATCTAATTATGTTGTTTACCGGAATTCATCTAAGGAAATTTGACTGGCGACGTAGATGCCGAAATTGATTGGAAATTCCTGGTAAGCTAATAAAGAAACCTTAAGGAGCAGTGGTATGCGAAGAGAATGCATGAAGGTAAGTTTTCTTTACAGGGACTTAAAGATCATAGATTTGATCTCTTAAATGCGTGCAGCATTTTTAGGTGCCGAATGCGAATGCATTGGCGAGGACTTGAGCGTCTTGGGTGATGATTATGGGGGGTTTTTCAGGAAGGTAAACCGTGGGATTTGGCGGTACCGCCACAGCTTAATTGTTTTTATTTCCTGGTTATTTGGATCGCTGAACTGTCTGTAGAGCATTGTATTAGTAACAATGTTGTTCATCGTGGAAAGATAATGATCAATTTCATCATTATGAAGATTTCTATCAGTTGGTGGATCTATGCCATTCGAGCGTAATTCTTTTTTTATTATCCCATCAAAGCGCGACCAGTGTGCTTTTCCGAATGTATCTGTTTATACTGCTCAAGTAGTGAATGTTCGTTTGGGACATGTATAACAGCACCAAGTCCGTAATGATCGCTATCGTACTCGATTATACGAGGACAATTTCGAGTAGTTAGATCCGTATCGAATAATTGTATTCGCACGTCGAGCAACAGTAAATCCAAGAAGGAATTTCCTCTTGGATATGACGGCGTACTTGTAGCGTACAATTCTAGTTTATGTTCGATAGCGTTTGTTTGCCACCAGTCGAACAACACATTGCCTCTTGTGTTTGTGATAAGGTTACCCCAAGTACAGTGCTTGGAATTGAGATCTCCCGCCATAAAGAAATAATTATTTTCCGAGTCTAACAGTTATAGTTTTGAGCCAACGATCTTTCGTTAGCAACAAACTTTGTATAAAAGAAAACGAACGCGATCGTTCTGTTTATTTATCTTTATTATAGAGGGTCTTACCTCTTTCGAATCTATCTTAAAACTAATTTATAATTGTGTTTTTACTTAAAATTTAACATTGCAATATTAATAGATTGTACCTTAGGTAGTTACAAGAATGTCTACCTGTTAATAGGTAATTTAGGTATTTAAAATATAATTGTATTCAAACGACATTATAGAGATATATGCTTATTACAAGAATGACTACCTGTTAATAGGTAATTTAGACATTTAAAATATAATTGCATTCAAACGACATTATAGAGATATATCTATTCGTTTTGTTACGCTTATTTTATATTCATGCTATGTTTCTGTTATGGATGTGTAACATCTAACTTGAGACTTCGAAAAGGTGTATCAAGTTCATTGATAAACTGTAGACACTGTGGAGATTCGGGAGCATACGCAGAGATCACATATAGATGCCTTTGACTTTTTAAAGGAATATCTATAACGCAGGCTTCTAGTACCTGAAACTTGTATACATTTCTACTGTAGACGACTTTGTGTTGGAGACCATTTTTAACTAAGACAGCGACCCCGCCCCCTGAGTGGAATTTGGACGATCTCGTCTAATTACTTTATAATTTGGGTAGCCGAATTTGTGCCTTTGATTTAGCTTAGTTTCGCTAGCCAAAAGCACATCTGGGCGTTCAGCTTCCAGCAGATTTTTTTTTTTTTTTTTTTTTTTTTTTTATTAGACTTTTCTCGGGAGAGGCGAACCTATAGCGTCGAGTGGGCGCCCCGAGATGCCATCAAATAACTATTGCAGTTCTTTTTGAACAGTTGCAGGTTGTAACGCTTCGGGAACACTCGCGTGGGAAGGGAGTTCCACAGCTTCCCCGCTCTGTAACGGAACGAGTTCTGATACAGGGATGTTCGCGCTGTCGGGAGATGAACCACAAACGGCTGCGATCCGTCGGATTGTCTTGTGGAGCGCATATAGACCGAATTGCGTGGAACAATGCCAAGAATCTCCGAAAAACAGCACCCGTGATAATATCTGTAAAACAGACAGAGGTCGGCGACGCGCCTTCGATGTGATAGCGACTGTAGTCCCGACGTCAGCGCCGAGTCCCCGATCAGGCGGATCGCTCGTCTTTGTACGCTCTCAAGTAGGTCGAGGGTATGTTTAGGAGCCGAGCTCCAAACATGAGAGCAATATTCGAGCGCGGGTCTAATTTGAGATTTATATAGGAGAAAAATTTAGGCCGGAGTAAAGTATTTCTTGGCTCTAAAAAGATAACTCAGTTTTCCTGAGGCTGATCTGGCGATACCCGATACGTGTTTATGCCATGATACATTCCCACAGACCGTTACGCCGAGCAATTTCAAACTTTCCCCAGCCTCGAGGGCCCGGCCACTCATCATCAGCTGTGGAACCGATGATCCGGTTTTCTTTGAGAATGTTGTATACTGGGTCTTCGTTGCGTTGAAGTCGACAAGATTGGCCTTTCCCCACTGCAGGACTTTATCTAGATCCTGGTTCAGAGAGTCAATCTGTCTACATCTCAGCTGGTGCGACGTTGATGCACCAATCGGCCGATCACTCGAAAAGGAGGAAACAAGCGCACTATCATCCGCAAAACTGACCACTTTGTTATCCGTTGTCTCCAACAAATCATTTATGTGAAGCAAGAACAAGGTTGGAGCCAAAATAGAACCTTGGGGCACCCCCGAATTAACAGGATACAGATCCGAACACTCGCCGTCCACAACAACCCGTATCGATCGATTCTCGAGGAAGCTCCTCGTCCAGTCGCAAAGCCGTTGGGAAAGTCCATATGAACGAAGTTTGCTCAGCAATGCCAGGTGCCAGACGCGGTCAAAAGCCTTGGAGATATCTAATGCTACTGCCCTTGATTCACCATGATGTTCAATCGCAGATGTCCATATATCGGTTATAAGTGTCTGGAGGTCTCCCATGGACCGCCTGCCACGGAATCCGTATTGACGATCATTCAGAAGACCGTTGCACTCCAAATACTTAAGTAACTCTGTATTGATGACTTTTTCCATTACCTTAGATAAAATAGACAGTAATGCTATCGACGGTAATTTTGTGGGAGACACTTTTTTCCCGTCTTTGGGATTGGCTGAACTCGAGCGATCTTCCAGCAGGCAGGAAAGGTCCTCCGTGCATAAGATAAGCGGAAGAGTCTGCCAAGAACAGGCGATAGTTCTGGAGCACAGTTCTTAAGGACTATTGCTGGTATTCCGTCCGGGCCGGTTGCCTTCCTACAATCCAGTTCACGTAGAATGCGTTGAATAGTGCGCGGACGAAATCGCACATCCCGCATGGAAGACTGTACCGGCGAGATCACAGGTGGCTGCAAAAGGCCGGGATCGAGGTTTGAATTCGCGGAAAATAAATTCGCGAACACATTAGCTTTATCCTTTGGATTCGTGACTAACGTCCCGCTGTCTGTCACCAACGGAGGGGAGGAGGAGGAAGCAAAGTTACTGCTGACAGCCTTTGCCATTGACCAGAAGGAGCGGGAACCAGTTGGGCACCGAAGGAGCTTATTGATCACCCTGTCGTTGCGAGCCTTCTTCGCGGTATCAATCGCCTGGTTGCACACGTTTCTGATTCTAACAAAATTCGTTCTGTTAACATCAGTGGGATTGGAGCGCCATTGCTTAAAAGCTCTATTTTTTGCCGCTGTAATCAGCTCGCATTTTTTGTCAAACCAAGGTTTATCAGACGAACTTCGTTTGATGGAATGTGGAATATACATCTCCATCCCCAGAAGAATAATCTCTGACACCGACTCCGCGCAAGCGTTAACATCGGAGTTTCCGAAGCACATCTCGGACCATGGAAAGGATGCGAAGAAATCTCGCATATCGTCCCAGTTAGCAGCCCCATACTTCCATACATGGCGAAGCTGCCTAGGCCGGTTATTCGCTTGGTATGCAAGTGCTTACGCGACAGATACCAAGCAGTGATCTGAGTTTCTCAGTGGCGCAGAAACCTCTACGGTATAAATACTCGGCTCGGATGTCAAAAACAGATCCAGGGTGTTCGCATAATCGCCTCGGGCATCCGGTATTCGCGTTGGCTCCCCCGCGAGTTGAGTCAAGTTGTGGCTTACAGCAAACATCTTCGCCAGCCTCCCAGCCTCGTCGGTTCTGTTAGAATGTAACAACCAGTCGGAATTGTGCACATTAAAATCGCCAAGGACAATAATTTCAGAAGCTGGGTGGTTGATCTGTATCCAGTCGACGGTATGTGAAAGATGTTCGAAAAATGTCGCCGGTCGATCCTCATTCGGGGAGCGGTAAAGACAACAAAGAAATTTAACGGAATTCCTCAGCACGACCCTCAACCATATGATGTCCATATTATTGGGCTCCAACGCCTCCATCCTCTGGCAAGCCAGATCGGACCGCGCGAAGACGCAGATTCCGTCCTTAAAACGGAATCTCGAATGTAAGTCGTATCCTGAGCAACGAAGATATGTCGAAACAGTTGACGAATCGACCTGGGTCTCAGTTAGGGCAAGGATATCAGGTTTCGTTGTTTGCAAATATTGGTGGACGGCGTTTACATTAGTATTGGTGAAACCGATGCCCCTGATGTTACAAAATGCCGTCACCAGTCGAGCGTGGGCCGAGCCTCGAGAGCTAGCCCGGTTATGCGATGACGAACCTCTCAAAGTTCCATTATGATTGCTCAGATTATCCCTTCTTTCCATGCGGATTAGTGAATTAACATTCACAGCAATAATTTTTAGGGTTAATTCAGTCGCAGTGAACGTTATGATTAGAGTGTGGGTTCGTCTGGAAACAGGGTCGAATAGATAATGTCCGTTCGAGCCACCTGTTCCGTCAGTTTTTTTTCCATCTTTTCGAATTTTTTATCAAACGCAGCAAACTGTCCTTGTATGGACAGTAATATTGCTGTTGTATCAGTTTGCGCCTCTAGAGCAGGCGTTTTAATGATATTGCGTGATTGTTCTAAGATTGGTGCATTTTGTCATTCCGCCTGCCATTTGGGCGTATGACACACTTGGTGCCACACGATAAACAGTGTTCGGCGGGACACTTGGACAAATACAAATCTCGTCAAAGTTAAACAACAACTTAGTACCGCCAAAGCTCCAAAAAAGCAAAAAACATCGGCTCACTCAAACGACTGTCAAATAAAAACTTCCCGTCCAAAATGGCTGAAATTTTGGTGAATAACTGTCAAAAGATAGGCAACTACATTCAGTAGCTTTTATTGAGTGTATCGAGTGCCGTTATCTTCACGTTGAGGTCGGAAACTTTTCAGCCACCCTCGTAACACAAAATGACAATGTTTTAAAAGTTTGATCTTCAAAGTCGTTGTCTTATGAGGGTTTGTTACATTTCATTTCGAATGTATGCTGTCATTGATTCGTTTCTTCTGCATTGAATTATTTTTGTTTTATTTATTAACGCCATTTTCATTAAAAAATCATAAATGGATTGATATCGTAAGGAAAAGGGGTGATAAATCTATTTGAATCCCATCGACATATTCAACGTGGAATACTATTTAGAACTCTTTTCTTATACGCTCTCTTCCTCTAAGCACATGTTTAAAGAGAGTGTCCAACTAACTATCCAACTGCGGTAATACGATCGTTACAGCCGTTGTATCTAGATACACATCTGGCATATTCGTACAACAAACTCACACATCCATTCGCCTGCGTTTCTCCTTCCCTCGCAACATGTTGCCGTACGCAGATTCAAAACATAAGTTGCCAGCAGCAAAGCACTTTCGTGTATTCTGTGGATTTTTTTGTTTTCGTTTTTAACTTTTTTCTCGTGTATTTCTCATTTCTTCAAAACTACGTAGTGGGGATATACTCTTCAAATACAATCGATTCGGTAAACTGCTGTTTAGTCCTTAAATAAGAAGCAATAAGAAAGCATCTATTTCTTATCAAGTCCAACTACCGCAGTGGTTTTTCCTTGAATCTGTTCTCTCGCGTGTGGTGTGTAGTGCACTGATTGTAATGCATCTCAACAAGAATTTATGTCGCGCGGTACTTTGCTGAATGAAAAGCGCGCGTTTTTCAAAGAGTAAATAGAAATACCACGAAAACGATAAAGAATAAGTTCAAATAATTAGAAATTGCACCTTTTTTTCTGTTGTTTATTTTGTTTTCGAATTCAAAGAAGAGACAACTGCCATACCATCCGCTCTATAAACTGCAACTGAATTGTGCCTGTTGACCATTCGGAAGACAATTGATATTCGGCTATCTATCTCTCTACCTGTTGAATATATCTCTTGTGCTCAATTAGCACACTTAAGGCCCTTGAAATAGATGATGATATCGATCATGCAATAACCACTGTACTCTCTTTATTGAGATGTTCCTTGAGTGCTTGTGTGTGAAAAGTGAAAAATTATAATAGCGACAAGAAATCGAAAAAAAAAATTATACAACAAGAAAAAGAAAAAAAAAACCAAATGAAATCGGTATAAAAAATTTACAAGTATATATATTGCAGTTGTGGAGAAATTCATCCGAGCGTTATCAGTGTATCTTGTCCTAAGGGAAGATCAGTTGCTGCTGTTGCAATATATAATTAAATTAAATAAACAAATGTGATTTTCCCCCAGTTAATTCGATTGAAAACGGTAGTGTCTGGACGTTCTCACTTAGCGATCCATCTAGATAGTGAGCTCCACAAACTAGTCTGTCGGTCTAGATAGATGCAGACGTTTACTTTTAAGCTTCTAGTATCTGCCGCACCTTGCACCAACCGCGGGGTGACAGTTTTTCTTCTGGCAGTTTTCTGTATATTGTCCAAGGAATTTTTAGTAAAAAAAAATCTAATAGTACGACAACTTAATAAGCTTTTTATATAACACAGACGAATTCCTTTTTGGGAGCTGGCCTGTGTAGTTCTTCCTTTTATAATCTGAAGTGTGCAGCACACGAATTGATGTGAAGAGATAAATAAATTTGAGACCATTAACTACAACTGTCCACTCGTTGCGTTCAGCTTCCCAGTTTCCCTCTTAAGCCGCAGGCGTTGCGTCGTCGGAAGTTTTTCTTTCTTATTTAGTGATAACTTCCGTTTGCAATAAATTTTGATTGAAGACAAGCGTACGCACCGAATGGCATTTCTTTATTTATCCTACGTTTTTTGTATGGTGACAGACGATACCTTTTTGATGGTATTTCGAAATGTCTTGCGGCCGATTTCGCTTACCAGAAGACGTGTCTTTTTGCCATGGCTCAGTTTTGAAGTCCGTAAAATTGATAACTCTTTGGGCATTGGTGGCAGGCGGATTACGAGGTGGTTTGATAAATAGCGAAATCGCATTCGAATATCTATTTCAAAAGCTTAAAAAGGCCAACCCTGTTTAACTCTAATCGTAGAAGTGTTTTCCTACTGAATTTACGGATGTGACTCTCCGTCACTTATGACACTCCTGGGAATAATTCAATTTTGTTCTTGTTTATTGTTTAAATTCATTTATTTATCTAAACAAACTATGTATAAACATAAAATATTATAAACAGGTTATTTATTTTTTTATTTCGAATTATCATCATCATCATCGGCACTACAACCGGGAACCGGTTTTGGCCTTATTTAGCAAGTCCTCGGGCTTGTTAAATTTTCCATAATGATTTATTTTTTCTGGGCAAGATCATTAGTCTTGCGCCAGAGGCTCCCCGACGGGGAATCGAACCTCGGTCTCCCGTGTGCAAGGCGGGTATACTAACCACTATACTATCGAGGAGCCATTTCGAAATATATATGTAAAAAAAAATCAATAAATAAGAACAAATTTTTTTATTGATGGTATTTCTGCATTTGTCCATATTCGTTGAGTGTGGGCATATATTTATTGTGCATACTCTTCAACACTGCTTTGATACTCTGAATTTTTTGTGGTGGGCAGATGTGACATTGACACCAAATGTCGCTCTTAACTTTTGGATCTGGCTGGCGTTCAACTTCGCCGCTGAATTATGTGTGGTCAGTTCATTTACACCTGTAATATCAGACTTATTCCAGCATCGAGTATTTTTTTCATTTCATTTTTCCCAACGGTTCTTTCTTAGATTCCAAATTATATGTTAGACAAAAAATGCTTAAATTCTACCTTAATTATCTTATAAAGAGTAGGCCATAAATTTTTGCACATTTGAAACATGAATAGAAATAAACTACAAATGCTATTTTGTTGATCATTTATTTAACGTAATAAACGTTTATTGAATTTTTTTTAAAATGACATCGTCGATACGTGCCCCGTCTCGTCGTTGGCACTCCTGCTATCGACTACGCAAACTTTGGAAAACTCGCTGACACATGCTACAAGGTACGGAAATTTCAACCTCCCGAATGTTCGTATCGCTTCTTCTTGAACGTGGCCGCCCTGTTTGTTTAATATTCGTTGTCGATCCCATTTGCTCGAACTTCTTGATCCAATCATCATTATCATCATCGGCACTACAACCGGGGTCCGGTCTTGGCCTTATTTAGCAAGTCTCTTCACCGGTATCCGGTCCTTATCCGAGACTTGTTAAATTGCCCATAATAATTTGTTTTTCCGGGCAAGGTTATTAGTCTTGACCCAAGCTTTGATTAAATTAACACTTGGACACTCACTTACACGGCGTAATCCGCATTCAATTCTAAATAGGCGTCGTACGGTAACGTAGGAATCGTTGTTTTTGTAAAATTGTTTTACACAAAAAAACACGCTGTTGTCCCGCGAAGCGCTCCATCATCATCCTCATCATCGGCACTACAACCGGGATCCGGTCTTGGCCTTATTTAACAAATCTCTCCACCGGTCCCGATTTCGAGCCGATGTCATCCAGTTTGGCACTCCCAGGCTCTGGGCGTTCTGGTCTAGGCCATCTCTCCATTGCAGACAAGGTCTGCCGCGCTGTCTCCTTCCATCCCGCCACAAAGGACCACCCGGGCAGGCCCATCTTCGGTTATTCGAGCTAGGTGTCCCGCCCACCGGAGTCTGCCGAGCTTGGTTTTTCTTACAACATTAGCTTCAAGGTAGATTGCGTACAACTCATGGTTGTAGCGTCTCCGGAATCGTCCTCCCTCACATACGGGGCCAACAATTCTCCTTAAGACCTTCTTCTCAAACGCGGCTAAGAGTTCAGAGTGCCTTTTGTTGAGCACCCAGGTCTCGGATCCATACGTGAGTACTGGTAAGAACATGGTGTAGTACAGTAGTAGCCTGGATGTTCTGGATAAATTTTGGGATTTAAAGAGCCTTGATAGACCATAGTAGGTTTTGTTGGATCTGATCAGCCGTCAGCGTATTTCATCTTCCATATTGCTATCGACTGATACTATTGACCCAAGGTTGTTACAGGATTGCTCTACTTCAAATTCGTGCTCCACTACCCTGATAGTTTGACCAACGTTAGGTCTTCTCTTCGCAGAAGTTGTCACCATGTACTTAGGTTTTCCCTCATTAATGTGCAGTCCTAGTTTTTGTGCCGCCTGCTCGATCTGGGTGAAGGAATCCTGTACAGCTGATTCGGTTCTACCGATGATGTCGATGTCATCTGCGTAGGCAAGAATCTGGCAGAACTTGGTGATAATAGTCCCTCTAGTTGTGACGCCAGAGTCACGGATTGCTTTCTCCAACGCCAGGTTGAAGAGGAGGCAGGCCAGACCGTCCCCTTGTCGGAGTCCATTATCGATGTTTATTGGTTTGGACAGCAATCCTGCTATTTTTACTTGATTAGTTGCGTTGGTCATGGTCAACCTACAAAGTCGTATCAGTTTGTTTGGAATGCTGAACTCTCTCATGGCATTATATAGTTCTACCCTGGCCGTAGGCGGCCTTAAAGTCTATAAATAGATGATGTAATGGAATCTTAAATTCCCGACATTTTTCTATCGCCTGCCTAAGGGTGAATATCTGATCAATCGCTGATTTGCCTGGGATGAAGCCACACTGATATTGATCAATGATGGCTTTAGCGTGTGGGGCTATCCGATCTTGTAGGATAGAGGAGAGTATCTTATAGGCGGTACTCAGCAATGTTATACCCCTGTAGTTGCTGCACACTGTGATATCTCCCTTCTTATGTATCGGGCAAATTATACCTCGACGCCAATCTTCCGGCATCTCCTCTCGCTCCCACATCTGCACCACGATCTCATGAATTGCGTGATGTAACGCTGTCCCTCCTTGTTTGATCAGCTCAGCTGGTATGCCATCAGCTCTGGGCGATTTATTTAATTTGAGCTGTCTTATGGCTTTTAATGTTTCCTTAATGCTTGGTGGCGGCAGCATTTGGTCTTGATCTTGCATTGGTGGAGCCTCCAATTTTTCTGTGAGCTGACCATTTAGCAATTCATTGAAGTGCACTTCCCATCGCTCCAGAATGCCTTCAGGATCGGCGATCAGATTACCCTCTTTACCCTTGCGGTAAGTGCAGCGTGGTGTGTACTGCATCATCATCGGCAATACAACCGGAAACCGATCTTGGCCTTATTTAGCAAGCCCTGAGACTTGTTAAATTTTCCATAATGATTTGTTTTTTTCCGGGCAAGGTCATTAGTCTTGCGCCAGGTACTGCATCATACTGCGGATTATTTGTAGAACTTCCGCGTCTGGTGCGGACCTCGCTCTCTACTTTTCTCTATTTCACAGACAAGGTTTTTTCCTAGGCATTTTTCTTTTGTCTGTGAAGCCTTTTTTCAGATCTTCTGAGCTCTTTGTGGCTACATTACAGCTGGCGTGACGCTGATGAACTAATCGGCCGATCACTCGAAAAGGAGGAAACAAGCATACAGCCGCAAAACTGCACACTTTGTTATCCGTTGACTCCAACGTATCATTTATGTGAATCAAAAATAAGATGGAAGTCAAAATAGAACCTTGAGGGATTCCGGGAAATAACAGGATACAGATACGACCACTCGCCGTTCACAACAAGCCGTGACGCCGAGCAATTTCAAGCTTTTCCCAGATTCGAGATTGGCCTGGTCATTCATCATCAGCTGTGGAACCGATAATCCACTTTTCTTTGGGAATGTTGTATATTGTGTCTTTGTTGGATTGAAGTCGGCGAGATTGGCTCTTTCCCACTGCCAGACCTTATCTAGATCATGATTTAGAGAGTCAATCTGCCTATATCTCAGCTGGTGCGACATAGATGCACCTTTCGGCCGAACAGTCGAAAAAGGGGAAACAATCGTACTATCATCCGCAAAACTGAACCCTTTGTTATCCGCTGTCTCCAACAAATCATTTATGTGAAGCAAAAATAAGTTTGGAGGCAAAATAGAACCTTGGGGCAGCCCCGAATTTACAGGATACAGATCCGAACACTCACCATCCACAACAACCCGGATCGATCGACCCTCGAGGAAGCTCTTCGTCCAGCCGCAAAGCTGCTGGGAAAATCCATATGAACGAATTTTGTTCAGCAATGCCCCGTGGCAGACGCGGACAAAAGCCTTGGAGATATCCAATGCAACCGCACTTGACTCACCATGCCACTCAATCGCAGATGTCCATATATCGGTAATAAGTGTCAAAAGGTCTCCCGTGGACCGCCTGCCACGGAATCCGTATTGACGATCATTCAGAAGTCCGTTGCACTCCAAATACTTAATTAACTCAGTATTGACGAACATAGATAGTAATGCTATTGGTCGATCATTTTGTGGGAGACATTTTTACCCGTCTTTGGGATTGGCTGAACTCGAGCGATTTTCCACCAGACAGGAAATGTCCTCCGTGCATAAGATAAGCAGAAGAGTCTGCCAAGAATTGTGACTAACGCCCCGCTGTCTGTCACCAATGGAGGGAAAGAGGGGGAAGGATTATTTATCTAACAAAGAAAAATTCGCAAAACTTTCTGCCATTTTTTTTTCTGTTTTTACATGAAATTTAACTTAATAATTTAGGCTAATAAATTTTATTTCTTGTACCCAATATTATTACAATCTAGCCAAGTAGGTTAATGAGTAATTTAACTCTATCTTAGTTTTATAAATTATATTATATTGTAGCGAGCTTAGAGTTTGTTGGATTAATTATTTTTAATAAATAAGAGCCTCTAATTCGATTTTGAATTAATGTAACACTTTATTATTCCGTTAATAACAACCGTTACTTTTACCGTACACTTAACGATTTCTTGACTAATCGCTTTCTTACTTATCGCTTGCTTACTCTGCTTACTTCTTCCCTCTCTGATCAGCGTGTGACGTATTTATACCGTTTTTCCTCATTCTGATTCCGTGTTTCGTTTCTGTCCGTTCCATAGCCTCGAATTTTCTACTGCTCATAGTCTCCAGTTTCCCAGTTCTTTCTAGAATATTCTAGTACTGATTTTCATATGCGTCACAAAATTGTATTACATTACTATTTATTGGCCTGTAGGAACCCGGAACTACATGACCTCACCGACTCGACTCCGCCATCATTTCCTGTCCTGTGCACTCTCCTTCCATGCTTGACCATCCGATCCGATCTCCTCAAGGTCAAACCTAACATTGTCCTCCCATCTCTGTCGCGGCCGTCCTGTTGGTCTCTTTCCCGTTGGTTTATCGTCACGAATTCTACGCACGGCCTTATCGTTGCCCATTCGCGCCACGTGTCCGGCCCATCTTAATCTTCGCGACCTGATTACTCTCACTATTGTAGGTTTGCAGTATAGCTCTTCGTGGTTGTGGAGTTTCCTCCATTGTCCTGCCCTATTTACCTCCAAAGATGCCCCTTAGAACTTTATTCTGGAATATGCGGAATTTGTTTTCTTCCCGTTTTGTGCGACCTCATGTTTCGTATCCGTATAGAGCAATCGGCTTGATTATGGTTCTATAGACACAGAGCTTTATATTACAAGATAGCAATTTGGATTTCAGCAGTTTACTGGCTGCGTGCCAACTAGCGATGCCGGAATGCAGTCTTTTGTTACTTTCCTTCTGCATTTCGTTACTGGCCGCCAGTATTCTTCGCAGATATTTAAATTCTTTAACTTTTTCAAATGTCTTGCCCCTGTTGTTTATGTGTGTTCTCTGAAGTCCACCTGCTCTCGCCGTAATCATGTATTTTGTTTTGTCTTCATTTATTTCTAGGCTCACCTCTTCTGCCGCTTGCATGATGATTTCACAATTTTTACTTACAGTTTCTAGATTATCGCCCAAAACGACGATGTCATCCGCATATGCGAGCACTTGTGTGACCCCGTTCAGGGATTATCCGGCCATGTTGTCGTCTTGTACCTTTCTGATAGCATACTCGAGCACAAGGTTAAAAAGACATGATGAGAGGCCATTCCCTGTTTTAGTCCGTCCCGGATTTCAAATGGTTCTGAGAGGTTGTTTTCTATTCGAACTCGCCCTTTGTTTTTGTTCATGCAAATTTGAATGAGCGTGGCAAATTTTTTCGGGATTCCCAGCTCTTTTACAATATGGTAGAGTCTTTGCCTAGCGACTGAGTCGTAGGGTTTTTTGAAGTCAACGAACAGTTGGTGAATCGTCTCTCCGTATTCCCACTTGTTTTCCAGCAGTTGCCTTATTGTGAATATTTGATCGCTTGTATATTATATTATATAGTTTTATATACTATATTATTATAATTATAATAAGAATGTGCCCAATAACACTTTTCTTACAGTCTCTAATTAAGGCGAAGACATTTTGTTTTTGTGTTCTATATTAGTATCACTATCACTTTCACTACATTACACTATTTTTAACACCATACTAACTCGAGAGGTTTAATTCTTTTGACGCTTCTCACTATGTCCGTGGTATCAGGGAGCTGGATAGCCTCAACATTCGCATGGTGATGAAGTCTATGCTCGTGAGCTTCTGCATATTTTTTGATAACTTTAGCGACAAACTCTACATTCGGGTCCTGATGGAGATCGTCGTTTCTTATGTACCAGGGTGCATTTACTATTCCTCTGAGAACTTTATATTGGATTATTGAACATTACTCTTTTTTGTGCAGCCCCAGAGCTGTATACCATAGGTTCACACTGGCATTAGGACTTCTTGTATAATAAAATTCTGTTGTGTATGGCTAGAGTAGAATGTTTTTCAAGCAGCCAATATATCTTTTTGTACCGTAGTTCTAACTCATCTTTTTTCTTCTTAACGTGAGCTTTCCAGCGTAGCTTCGCGTCAAGTGTCATGCCCAAATACTTTGCCGTATTTTCATATGGTATCATCTTGTTATTAATGAATACTGGAAAGCACTCTTCCTTTTTATTGGTGAAGTTTGTATGAATCAATTTCGGGTCATTTAACTTTATTCTCCACTTTATTGTCCAGTTGTGGATTTCATTTACAGCTGCTTGGACCTTTTCTGCTGCTTCTGCGAGAGTTTTCAATCGCCATTATAGCAGTGTCATCAGCAAACGTTGCAATTGTGTTATTTTCTAATTTAGGCATGCCACTGGTGTATAAAATGTACAGGGCCGGACCTAATACGCGTCCTTGCGGCACCCCAGCTTTGATATTCTTAATTACACAGTAGGAATCTTCATACCTAATTCTAAATGATCTTCCAGCACGGCGATCGATATCATTCACCCTATATACTTCCTGAAAGACAGCCCTTATCGCATTCACCATTTCCAGGGGGTCTTCAATCACAAAGAACTCCTCGTTTAGGGTGGTGTTCTTCGGATCTATACCTATTTTACTTAGCATTTGTCTGTTGTATTCAGTTCGTGGTATTTTCATTTGTTCCAGTACATATTGGTAGCTAATCTATAATTAGCTTTTATTAGGTATTCGACGTTTTTCAATCTAGACCTCAGTGTTGAAAACTACGCGAAGAGCCACTCACAATTCCAACCCCAACCCCCTTCACCAACCCGCAGTCACCTGCAAACATTTCCGTCCCAAGGGCATTGTTTCATGCATTAATGTATCACACCAATTTTCCTGATAATAATTCGGTTAACATACAAAAAAAACCGTCATAAATCAGGAAACCCTATCGGCGCCCCTGTCAGCCAGCGTATCCTGCCAGACACGTGCGCAGCAGATTTTCCCGGCTTATCCACATTCACGGCAGCCTTTTGTCCAACTGACAAAAGTAGTTTTCGCATCTCGCGTCTAGCCGCTAAAAACCGAATTCACCAGCGTGCAAATATACACACAAAAGAATTCGATCCTTTCCGCCGGTATAGATATCGTGCACAATCATCATTGTGTAAGTATCTAAATTAACCTAATGGCATACAGCCTATTTACAGAGCTGCATGCATATCTCCCACGATGCCCTTTGTCCCATTTCCTTTTCCCTGTTTCGTTTACCCATGACCTCGCAGCATGGGTAAACAATGTAATCTCCGCGGCATCAACCGCACACTCAACAGGATCTACTCAGAGAGATCCTCTCCCCTTGATCACCAAAGAGAAACTTCGCTCAAAACTCACCCCTAGCCTAGGGTTGACTCTGCACTAGTCAATGGCAGTCTAGGTTAATCATTCGTTGGAAAAACTCAATGAGAAGGTGCGAAGGAAGTTGAGTCGAAGGTTTTTCGTGTTGGGAGGGTTTTCGCTCATTTACATAACATTAATAACTATAAGAATTGCCTCATTCAATATCGAAGTGAATTAGTTTTAATCACGTCGAGGTAACCAATGTGGGGATATTTCGTTGGTGTACCAGCACGGGACGGGTTCACAAATATTCCACGGAGAAGATGGTATGGCAGTTGATCACCGAAGATTTATCGGCTGTCTAGGTATTTTCTCAAATAAGAAACAGGAAAACTTCTTACCTTAGAGGATTAAACAATCCACACAGGACGTCATCTAGTACATAATAAGAAATATAAGAAAAACAATCAGACAGCCGATAAATCTTCGATGATCAACTGCCATACCATCTTCTCCATGGAATATTGGTGAACCCGTGCCGGTGCTGGTACACCAACGAAATATCCCCACAATAGTATCTCCTGGTCGTTTCTGTCTGTGATCCTGTGGCGTTTCTAACAGTTACACACACAATGCACAGGCAAATAGTAAAGAACACCGAACGAAAATCGAATAAGAAAAAGCATCAGCCGTATACCAAGCAATAACGTAGATCAATTCCACATCAGTTGAGTGTACTTGAGTTTAGAAATCGAATTCGCACACGCGGCAGTGGCCCGATGCGTTGAGCATTGGTTCAATTTTTAGTGATTCTAACCGCTATAGCGTCGGTTCGAATCGCACGTTCTTCACTATCGTCGCAAACGCTATAATCCGTCTGTATAGTAGTTTTAGTTTAGACAACAGTGTGCGTTTTTTCTTGTGCGGTGGGTTGATAGTTGCGTTTCGGTACATGTTTACGTTGTCGGTAGGTGTTATTTTTGGAATCGTTTTGTCCATTGTTCGTTTTATGGTTTCATCAATTTTTTGTATATACTTGTCGATTTCGTCATTCCACAGATTTCTAGTTGTTGGTGGATTACAGGCGTTCGAGCACAGTTCTCTTGTTAGAGCCCAGGTGAAGCATGGCCATCGCATTCTTCCGTATTTGTACGGTTGCGGGACCACACATACAAGAGGTGGCTCGGAGGCCTTATCACCACAGCGAATGCACAATGATCGCTATCGTAGTTAATCGTCCTTAACCAGTTTCTGTTTCGTCTGATAGTATTTATAAGTGTCAGTCATGAGTCAATAAACATTATGTATAAGAAGGGTCCTCTGGGAAACGATGGATATTCCGTAGCTAGTAGGTCAGTTTTATAATCAAGGTAATGTTGATCGAGCCAGGCAGCTAATTGATTTCCCCTGGTATTGGACATATTATTTCCCCATTCTCTGGCGTTCAAATCGCCACCCACGATGAAATAAGTCTTTTCCGACTGAAGTTGCAAGCATCTAAAGAGGATTTCGAGCTCTCCAATAAAAAGGTTATAACGCTGGGTTTCAGGTGCATATAGCGTACACCCCTCTTTCCTGCTGAAGGGATATGCGTTTGATGCAAGCTTCCAGCACCTGGAATCTGCGCACTTCTCCATTATATATGACCTTATGTTGGAGACCTTTTTTTAACGAAGATAGCAACCCCTCCCCCTTAAGATGAGTTTGGTTGGTTCCCACGTATGATATTGTAATCATTGTGCCATATTTTATGCCTCTGGTTTAGTTTCGTTTCACTAGCAAGAAGCATGTCAAAGTTTTCGTCTTTCAACAATTTGAATAGAGGGGCTCTTCTCCCGATTCTAATCAGGGAATTCGCATTTACGACAAGAGCCTTAATCGTTTTTTCTGTTGTCGAGTTTATATTGGCCTTTTATTTACGTTCGGCAGGTGCGAATAGATCCAGTCTACTCGGTTCCCCTGCCCATTTATTTGTTATTGGATTTGTGTCATCTGCTTTTGAATAGCGAGATAGATTGTGAACCCATCTGCCTGGGCACTTGTCGGTGTTAGTTCCGACAGGGTACTGATCCATTCTGTTATTAGGGATGTAAATATTTTGTGCCGTGTTTCTCGTGCCGGACGATATTTGAGCATACGACAGCTGAAGCGTTACAGGCATTGTTGCTGCGCCCCGTGATGGGCGTTCTACTTTTTTTTCCCGCGCTACGTTTTTCGACGTCATTTCGCGGAATTTAGGGCAGCCTCGATAGTTAGAGGATGCCCCCCATCCCTACATACTCCACACTTTAAAAGGTTTTTATCTTCTACCCTTTGATTCGCTAGTAAGCATTGTTCTGCAATGTGATTCTGTCCGCACTTCACGCAGCGGCGCTGCGTTTCGCAGTTCGCAACGAACACACTGGAGTATGTCGTCGTCTTTTTTTAATTTGTCCCATGTAACAATCTTATGGTCCAGGACCATCATTTTCCGTAGACCACCAATTCTGCTGTTGGGCTTTAGCTGTACCAGAAAGAAGAGTAGTTTTCGATTCTCCCTTTTGGATTTAGGTGTGGCGAAAGGCTTTAACCCAATGAACTTAAGCTCGCCGTGGTCAAGTCCCTGCAACATTTGCAGTAGAACCTACGGCTCCGTTTCAGGATCAATGTCCTTTTACAGAACCGGTATGTTCTTTTCCTTTCTGATTTTGGCGTAAAGGAGAAGAATTCTGTGGATACACTTTTTAAAATATTCTTTATTTTTAAATGACCGCCAACCGTTTGGGTTTGAATGGCATGCCTGTTATTGCTATATCTTTTAATTAAGAAATTATTCCCCGCCGCTTGCTTACATAGACTGACGAGTTCTTTACACTCAATGTGTGCTGTGTTAATTGGTGGCATCTTCGCTTTTTTATTGGGCTGTTGTTGTAGTTGAGCTGCTGTCTGGAGGGCTGCGGTCTGCTCTGCTGCCTTTTGATGGCCTATGTGTTCTTGTTTTTTCTTTTGGCGTTGTTTTGTCTTCCTTTGTTGTTGTTTGGCCTTTTGTTTTTCGACCTCGGCTATTGATTTCTTTCTATGTCGAGCTTTTGCCATTAGTAATTTTGCTTCCAGCTCTTAATATAGCGGTTCATCTATTCCTCATCTTTATAAATGATCTCTTGTCCATTACCCACAACCCAATCCACTCGTCTTGCGGCTGATAGCACATTGAGTTTCTCATCATCATCATCGGCACTACAACCGGCATCCAGTCTTTGCCTTAGTTAGCCAGTCTCTCCACTGCTCCCGATGTCATCCAGTTTGGCAGGTTTTGATAAGCGATATCATTCCTATGTTATAAGAAGAACACTGGAATTGAGGATATCCAGATAGATTAAAATACGAATCATCAATCATAGCATCAAACTTTAAAAATTGGTGGTCTATTGGACAAGATATAAAAAATACAGCAGTGCTCATCAAGACACGTTGCACTGATTGGGGCAAAACTGTCGAGCCGTCCATACATTCCGCCACAAAGAACTTCCTGGGCACTCTCCTATTTGCTCATTCGACCTAGGTATCCCGCCCACCGGAATCTACCGAGCTTAGTTTTTCTTACAACTTTAGCTTTAAGGTAGATGACGTACAACTCGTGGTTGTAGTCTCCCGAAATCGTCCTCCCACACATACGGGGCCAACAATTCTCCTTAAGACCTTCCTCTCGAACTCGTCTAAGAGTTCAGAATGCCTTTTACTGAGCACTCGGGCCTCGGATCCACACATGAGTACTGGTAAGACCATGCTCTTGTGGGGTGCGAAGTCAATGTGCCGGCATACGGCACGGGGTTCTACTTCGTCCCCATCAATTTCACCGTCACAAACTATTGTTCTGCTGCCCGCAAACCAACGATCACCAGGAAACAAGGGGTATCGTGCGCCGATCACTAAACATCACCGAGGGAAGCTCGCAACACAGATTGCATAAGCGAAAATAAAACGCACGCCGTTCTTGATTAATTTTATTTTATTCACTTCACGATCGAACAGTGGACTCATTAGTTTATACCTGACAGTCAATTTTTAATTATTAGAAGAAAGAAATTCGCTTGCAGTTTATTTAATTCCGAACGCGACTCCGGTGCATATTTGCGCATCTCCGCAGTGACGGAGGGCGGGAGTGCTGTGACCAGCGTGGTCAAAGGATGGAATAAGACTCAACGATAATCATCTCGTGCAGAGATGATTCGCTTCTTGGGGCGAGTTTATGGTGACGTGGTAGATATCCTCTCCAATAAGGATATCGTTTTTACCTACCACCAGAGAAACGGAAAGTCTCTCTTGGTGGTATGTGTGCGATCGTTAAGATCTGTGTGGTTTACACGTGCTCGAAGGCAATGGGTAAACGAAGCAGACAGGCGGTAAAGACAAAAGGGAGAATTGACCAAATGCGCCGTTGATAATGCGGGTTATTGTTTACGCGAAGCGTCGTCGCTATTATCGCCGTTGGGAACAAAAGGTGCAAATAGGTTGGTGGACGAAATAAATCCCTTGCTAGCACTTGTGTATGCAGGAAAATCCGTTTGAGGGAAACGGATTCTATATTTGCATTGTTTATGCTTTAAATTTAATTGATGCCAAGAGATGCGGAATGCGTATTTGCTTTGGTTTACACATTGTGCGAGTCAGAGAATTTTATTACTGGGAGAAACAGGTCGCCGGCCAATGTGTACATAAAGAAATTTATCGTGCACATGGCGAAGTTGGAAAATAGACGGCGCAATATTTATGATCCCTGGTGAAGGTCACATGATATGTGAACCGAAGTTTTTTTTTTCAGGGAAGTTATGACAGGGAAAGTAACTACTCTTACAGGGTATTTGTAAGCGAAGGAATGCTTGAAAAGGTAAGAATTCTATTGCGGGTACTTTTAGGTTGTAGATTGGATCTATATAATGCGTGAAGCATTTAAGATGCTAATGCGAATTGCATTAGCGAAAGCTTATGTAGACTTGGTTGTGGTTATGGGGGTTTTTAAGGTAAGTGTACCGTGGGGTTTGGCGGCACCGCCACAGTCTTGTACAGTAGCAGCCTGGATGATAATATAGACCGTAGGCTTTGTTGGATTTGATCAGCCGTCTGCGTATTTCTTCTTCCATATTGTTATCGGCTGCTACTATTGACACAAGGTAGTTAAAGGATTGCACTACTTCAAATTCGACAAAGTTTGACCAACGGTTACTGTGCTGAAATGCTATGCCCAATTTGTCAATTTGTCCTCGATTGGGTCCTTTCTATCAAAGATACAGGATAGATACAGCTGTTGCTGCTGTCGTAGTGTATTGTAAAAACGATGCATTTCCGCACGAAGAAACTACCCATTCATCAAACGTCAAAGTTGGTCCAGCGACGTAGTGTTTCAATAAATTTTTGTTAATTAATTAAGTTAAAACCACGAAAACGGGTAAATTTACTACAATCTCTGTGGATTGACCATGTACCCTTATGAAATTGCGGCGATAGAACTTAAATTTGCAAAAATAATGCGACACTAATTTTGTTCACGTAAAAATTGTTAAAAAAAAACAATCCTAATTTTAAGTTTATGTTGTCGAATCTTGAACGCAGCACAAAACTTGAAATTACGTCGATAGATACTTATAATTGCAAAAAAAAGGCAATACTAATATTGCTCACGTTAAAATTGTTCAAAAAAACAATCCTAATTTTAATCATGGTTTATATTTTCGAAGGAAAAAGACATGGCATTACCATCTGAAACTTTTCCGAGTATATGGTCACCGCGTCTGTTTTTAACGAAGCAACTTTAGATGCCCAATTGTGATATCAAAAAGTCTATGATCGCCGTTACCAAACTCTCGAAATCAGATTTCGGCCGGATCAATGGCATCCATGCTTTGAAACAATCAAACACTGATCATGGTCGTTGACTGGATCACGGTCTCATTTTACAAGCAATAAGTCTGATGAGGCCATCAGTGCGTGTTTTTTTTTTTACACAAACGCGCGCACAAAATGGGGATTTGGCAGTGCCCTTAAGTGTCAGAGCACAGTGCGAGTGGAGGGAGAGGAAGTGGATAAGGAAAGAAGATGTTGATGTACATTGATCTTAAATGCCTGGACATTACAACGACGAGGAAACACATGATAAGGTAGAGTATTCCACATTCGTGTGGTTCGGCTAAAGAATGACTCTCTATGTATATTTGTGCGTGTGAAGCTGACTTTCAACGTGAACTGATGCGCATCCTCAGATTGACGGGTATCGCGGGAAAATGTCTGAGGAGGCGGAACACATTCAGCAAATCCAATTGTGCGACGACCGTGATAATACCTATAGAAGAGAGATAGGCATGATACATTCCACCTATGTTCTAACGACGGAATTGATCGACTCACAGACGGGTCCCGAATAAGTTTCACTGCTCGTTTTGCATCCTGTCGAGCACGTGTAGTGCAGTTTTGTATGCGCCTGACAAAATATGGGAGTTGAACTCCATTTTGCGACGAATATACGCCTTATAAATAGTGGCCAAATTAGATGGAGTGAAGTGTCTTTTGCATCTCTTAAGGAACTCCATGCATTTGGCCGCACTTTTCGCAGCTTCAAAAATGTGGTTGCTCCAATTAAGAGTCGAATTAATTCCAGTGCCCAGGATTGATAGTTCCCTGGCTTCGTCGATGGAAGCGCCTGGAAGTGCTATTCATCGACAGTACATTTATTTTAGGGTTAACCTTTGACGACAGGGGACAGCACTGAGTTTTTTGGCCATTGAACTCTACTCGGTTGGATAATCTCTACTGATATATCTTGTTGAGGTCGGCATTCAGTGTATTAAGCATAACCTGCTGATTGGTATTGACGTTCGAAGAGTTTGGCCGGGAATTTTCGTATGAGTATGAGAAACTAGGCTAATAACCTTCCCCGTAAAAATAAATTATTATGGAAAATTTAACAAGCCTCGAGACTTGCTAAATAAGGCCAAGATCGGATCCCGGTTGTAGTGCCGATGATGATGATGATGAGAAACTCAACGTTCTATCGTCGGCTAACGAGTGGATTGGGTTGTGGGTAATGGACAAAAGATCATTTATAAAGTTAAGGAAGAGAGTAGGTGAGAGTACAGAACCTTGGGGAACACCTGCATTAATTTTATGGGGGAGAGATTTGACACCATCAAGAACCACTTGAATTGAAGTCCCAGAAAGATAGTCTCTTATTCATTGGATCAGGGAATTGTCCACTCCATATGAATGGATGGATACCAAACTCTGTCGAAGGCTTTCGAGATATACAGTGCAACAAGCTTGCTTTCGCCGAAGTAGTGGATGGAATGGCTCCACTTTTTGGTAAGGTACGCCATCAAATCTCCTGTGGACCTGTTGCTATGAAAGCCATATTGGCGGTCATTGAGGAAATTGCCTGATTCCATATATTCCGAAAGTTGACGGTTGACAAGTGATTCCATTACCTTCGAGAGAATAGAAGTTAGTGCTATGGGTCGATAACAAGAGAGAGATGATTTCTCGCCCTTTTTGGGAATTGGCTGAATGTTCGCTGACTTCCATCTATTTGGGACACGGCCAGTAGAATAAGACAAATGGAAGAGTTTCCGCAGTTGTTTAGAGAGTGAAGAGGGACATTTCTTCAAGAGAATTGGGGGAATCCCATCAGGACCAGCGGATTTGTGTGCGTTTAGCTCCTTGAATGCGCGAGTAACAGTACGCGATCGGAAGAGAATCTGGCTCATGATGTGCTGCTTTTGCTCAATTTGAGGCGGAACTGATGTGGTACTGTAGCGAATAACTTAGTTATGTGTCGGCATGGACACGGATTTACTAAGATTCACTAACAAGTTCACATAAGCGGCGCACTCAGACAATGGGGAACAAACAGAACTCTCACAAGTTTCGCGGTTGAACTGTCACTTCCGATGATATTTAGCAATAAGTGCTAGAGCACACCGTGGATGCTAGAATAGCGTTTCTACGACGAGAACACAGTTGGTCCACGAATCCGAATCGTTCTTATTTGCCGTTGATGTGTTGACAGCATTTGGGAGTTCTCCACCAGTTGACGCACTAAACAATACTTACCGCTTAATGCGGCTAATCACCAAGAAGAAGAAATAAAACTCTCGGCTGTGTCTGATGAGAAATGTTTTTTATTTAAAATCGTCTTAAGGTTAATTATGCCACTAGTTAGTTGATTTTTATTAAAGGGTGCTTTAGATGCACATTTCACAAAAAATTCACTCGGTATTAAGATTCGACACGTAAGGGGACTCTTATTGACTCGCGCAGCGACTTCTTATTTAAAACGGTATGTATGGCGTAGCGTAACGAAACTCGACTCCTCGAACGCGTGTATTCCCGACAGGGGATGAAATTTGACTCTGGTGATGTGTTCTTCATCAACATCCACTAGCTGCGGTAGTGGTGAATTTCCGTCGATCTGGGAGGAGCTACTTCGATCCTTTCATTGGCGTCGGCCAATGGACGATCGACTTGAGTTTTGGTTTCTATGGTGACCGTACGGATCAAGTTGAAAATGTATTCCTTGAACGCCATAACAACGCAGTCGCGAAGGGTGCACAAAAGGGAGTTCAGATACGCCGGCCGATCAAATAAAAGATCGCATACCGAGGTTGGGTGACTATGCCATCATAAACCATAGAGAATAGGGTTTCCTTTTCTGTTGATAATATGTAACCGAACTTCGCTGCAATGATCGAGGCTACGATGGTTATTTGCAGGTAAATTATGGAAATGGGTGGTTCTTTGGAAATGGGTTAAAGAACCCCACAGTATCAGGCAGCTTTGAGTTGGCTGCAAAATGTGCAGAAAGTAGATTCGCTTTCTGTATTCCAGTGGTGACTGGTCTGTCATCGACTATTAGCGAAGAAATGGATGAGGAGACCGAGTTTTGGATGTTCTTCACAAACGTCCAGAAGTTTCTACTACCTGTGGGAGAGTATACTATTTTTTGTCTCACTCTCTAATCATGTAAGAATTTTGCACGTTGAATATACGCATTGCAGTCATTTCTAGTTGTCTAAAATCTTTTCCGGTTTTCCTCAGTATTGTTTGATTTATACAACCGGAAACTCGACTCTTTAGCCTTAATGGCTTCTCTGGACCCGGAATCGAACCACATATTTCTCTTGGGTTTGATACTCTTTACTCTGTGTGGAATAAAAGTTCGTATGCCAAACAGAATCGTGTCCGTCAACGTGTCCGCTATAGAGTCAACATCATTATTGAGGAAAAATAACGACTAATTTGACCTCCCAAAAAAGTCGTTCAGACCTTCCGGTTGGCTTTCTCGTTGAACTATACTATTTTTTCGGAAGCTTTCGCGTTAACGCTGCTGTTGGTTAGAGCAAACTTAGCTGACACGACACAGTGTTCTGAAGTGCCCAAGGGCGAAGAAACTTCAATTGTGTATTTGTTCGGGTGGGAGGTGAGAAATAAGTCAAATGTGTTGGCGGAATGACCATCTATGTATGGTACCCGTGTTGGCTCACTGACGAGTTGAGTTAAATTGTTTGACTCAGCAGAGAGCTGAACATACTGATCCTCAGAGGTTGGGTATCCGGAGTGGCGAAGCCACTGAGAGTTATGCACATTAAAATCACCCGCAATAACGATTTCAGTGTGGGGGTATTAGGTCAAGATCTTATCGATACAATCAGATAGAGCATCAAATTCGTTAAAGGATGCGTTTCTATCCAAATTTGGGCTTCTGTAAAGAAAGCAGTAACGTATGATATGCCAACGAACGTGAAGTTTTAGCCACGAGAAATTAAGTCCTGGATTGGAGCAGAGCCCATATTGTGGCAGAAGCTGATAAGCAATATCACTTCGTATGTATGTAGATAGACCACGACGTAGAAAGAACAAAGGCACTAGTTTATAACCAAGTATCAAGTATAGTAAAATCGGAAATATCTATATTAGTTATTACCTGAGTCTCGCTAAGTGCAAGGATTGCCGGTTTCTGATTACCGACGTAGGCAGACGCGGAGGAGAAATTGCATTGTAGGCCGCGAACGTTACTCAGATCGACGTGAAATTCCCGTTCCTTTGAAATGGCCTGACACAGAACACCAATCATCATCATCATTATCACCATTTTTCAAGTCTGTGTCTAGTGAGTAATGATATTTATTAAAAACAAAATATTTTCGGTGCTATGAGCGTCTTCTCTTAAGTGTTCAAGGATGCTCGTAATATCATCATCGTCATCGGCACTACAACCGAGAACCTGTCTTGGCCTTATTTAGCAACTCCTGAGGCTTGTTAAATTTTCCATAATGATTTGTTTTTCCGGGCAAGGTCATTAGTCTTGCGCCAGAGGCTCCCCGACGAGGAATTGAACCCCGGTCTTCCGCGTGACAGGCGGGTATACTAACCACCAGCCCCAGAAAACCAATACCGCCTCAGAAAAGAATGCAAGTTGGACCCGGCGATATATGAGCAAAAGCAACCACTACAGGTGTTATGCCCTTGTGGTAGGTGCCCCACTAGATTTCTCCCGAAAATCAGGTCACATCCTTTTCGTCACGAATATTACGCCACTCAAAATACCAAAAACTCTCCAAAGATTATAAATCAATCGAGAGCATCGATGCCTGGGGGACACAACAGAGGTGCGAAAAAGAGGAAAAACAGACACAAGGAAAGGAAACTGTATGAGTTTTCCCTCACTGTACACTTCCACACAATTTTCACACTACGGCGCGAATCCCATAGATCTCACTGCGCTACATTCGGACGCGTTTGTGGTGATCCGTTTGTTTACTTCGGATCTCACAAAAGACTTGACACGCGAACCGATAGTGCAATTAGGGCATCTTGTGTTTACTTAACGGATTATACAATTGATCCGTTGGTAAGGATTATGAGGCAGAGGCGCACGTGCTGACTCGTCGGCGGTTAGTTAACAACTACTGTAAAAAAAAACATGACGTCTTCAATGGTTTGCGTGAATCAAGGACTGGTTTTCAAAGTATAATTGATTAATTTGGAAGCGTTGTTCAAGTGTGAATCTATTCATTGATTTAATTTGACCCAAATACATTTATGACTGTCAAAGAGTGAGTGCAGAAAGATAGCTTGTTTCACTGATAACATTTCGTCAATTTCTATTGAACACTAGGGGCTTAGCCCCTGCTTGCTGCTCTCACCAAAAGCATGTACCGCCCGCCACTCTCTCTCCCCCCGCCCCCCCCCCCTCTCTCTCTCCCTTGTTTAACAGAAATTAGTAGCGACAAACATATTTTGTGTTTAATAGCCGCTTTAATGGCTGATTTGGCAAGGAGGTTCTGTCCTACATTTAATTGTCCAAACGTAGGTTTAACTGACGACTCTTGCTATTGTGCAGTTCGGCACAGTTACTGAGTGGTAGGCAGGGTTATAGGGAGCGAGATAGTGGCGCCAGCATGGCCGCAGAGTTCTACCTCGTCCTCACAAATTGTTCGGCTACAAAACTCTGAGCAACGCCGCGAAAATGCTCACCAAAAGTCACCAAGTTCAAAATACAGAGCGGACACAGCACAGAAACAATAAAACACTAGATTGTTGGTCGTTGATATTTCTTTATTGTTTTCTATTTATTAGATGAGTATCGGATTACATAAGTATGAACACACTGCACCAGTCTATTGTTAGGTTGTAACTATAGTTTTACACTTGAACTTAATTTGTTTTAACGCGATATTACTTTACATCTGCGATTACACGTGTGTCGATACTTGTTATTTATTGTTTTGTTAAATTCACCAAATTTCGCACAAATGAAAAGATTAAAGTTATGTTACTGAAAGTGACACGACCCCGACTCTGGGTACCGGGGAGCGGAAGGCGAACCGACCAGATCGGCGGTTGAGATACGCCTTAGCGATATTAAATTGCTATCAATAGAAATGCGGCCAGTCAAACCGGCTCTCTCAAATTAAGGTACACATGTATATGTGAGCATTGGTTCATTCATGGGACGAAACCATGAGAACGAATCTAAAACAAAGAAAGGGCATAATGTGCATCCATACGATGTGAGTTCGGCTAAGCAAACAAGCCGAAACTCATTGGATGGTAATTGTGTCTTTGTTTGCTCATGCCTCGAGGTCGTGAGGAACGGATCCAGGGAAATTAAAAGACAAAGGGACCGTTTAGATCATTGTCTAGGATGTGCATCGCGGCTAAATAAATAGACGACGATGCATCGAAGAAATGGTGTTAAAAGAGAAGGTGGAACGAGGACATCATAAAAGTCTTAGCTGAGAGATGCTGTAGCGTTCTACGAACGCACAATTCCGCGCAGGTAAGGTTCCTACCCTTCAAGGAACTGAGCGTCTCAAAGCTTTTGATACCAAGCTCAACAATTTGCGGTTCATCATGCCTGAAACAAAGGTAAAAACACCCACGCATCCTATTCCTAAAAGCAATTCCCAAAAATGCCATACATCCTGCCTGCGCCCAGGAACATCTCATCGAACCGGCAATTCCGAAATTCGATACAAAAGAATTGCTATCATCAAAGAATGAGCCGATCAACGGATGCACGTGCGGGTAATCTAATGCAAGGGCCACCCAAATCCGTTGAACAACAGAAGGCAGAGAGGTTAGACTCTTCAGCGAGGGTACACGTCGATGTAGAACTCTCGAGCGGGAGCTCGAGTCGCTTTAACATTAATTAACTGCGTTAACTTAGAACGTTGTAGCGTGTGTTGTCATTGACTGTATGTCCTTAAGACCATACTAAGTGACTTGTAAGTAATACTTCGTGACGTTCACCTCATCGAGGATTCGTCATATTGCGATTTCCGTGTTTTGTAGTGTTCGCTCCGCTGATGTATCTTTCCTCCACGGTAATCAGTGTTCGGCGGAACACTCCAACATCATTCAGCAGTGACTTTACGAGAAAAACCGCCAAAATGCCCTTGTGTAAACAGCCGAATAGTCATCAGAGGAGGTGCTAATGGATTACAATACTTTATACAATGAGAATTGTTTATCGTATTTTGGGACGGTGCCGGAAACGAATTCCCTGCATGCATTTGTATATGCAGGGAAATTCGTTTGTGGCAAAGAACGAAATTTGTGATTATTTATTCGTTTAGACGAGGGATCACGGTCGGGTAAATGCCAGCTGAACAAACAAGCTGCCCGACAATGAATCGCCAGGCAATGTATATGTAAACCATTGTTGGACACATGTGAGGCTGGGAATAACCAACTCAAGGTTAAGATTTCCTGATTATGCGGTTGCATTATATGTGAACCGATAAGTTTTCTTTCAGGGAATTTATGATAAGTTTGGAAAGAATTCTTATAGGGAATTTTTAATTCGAATTAATGAATTAAGGTAAGAATTCTTTTCCAGAAGCTTTCAGCTAATACATTTGGTCATTTGTTGCGTGAAGCATTTACAGGTGCTAATGCGATAGCATTAGCCGAAAACTATGACGGTTGGGTTGCGGATATGGGGGGTTCTTCAAGTGAGCTTTAAGAACCACCACTGGGTCCCAAAGCCTAGCCGCGCAGTAGAATACCACCCCATTAACCTACAGGCCTCGTGAGATATTTGGGAGTAATCCTTGAGCCGAAAGATGCTCAGCTGATGGAAAGATGAGCGTAGCTGATGGACCCGGCTGAGAAAAAAAATAGCATCTCAGGACGCTGGCTCAGCGCTATTGGTTCGCCTTTTCTGGGAGAAGTAAAATAAACAAAAGGAATGTTCAAGCATCCGGATGATATGTACGCGGTTAAATGTTTTTCACGCCTTCAAAAATACAATTCTGAAATAAAAAAACCAGGGAGAAAAATAATAACAACAGAGAGGCAAAGTTTCCTTAGGAAATTGAGAGAAAGAAACAGCGCTCTGTAAGAGCTGTATTCCTAATTGTTTAATCCACATTTATAACAAGATGATGGCCTTGCCTGTAAAAATAAATTATTATGGAAAATTTAACAAGACTCGAGACTTGCTAAATAAGGCCAAGACCAGATCCCCGTTGTGGTGCCGATCATGATGATGATAACAATATGAACTTCTTTTTTTATAATACGTGCGCACAAAAGAGTTTAATTGACTTTGGGAAACTAATTCGAAATTGTTAATTTCTCCGCAAAAATAAAGAATTCTTATCGGCTTTATGACTATTTTGTAATTTCTAATATGGAATCTGAAAAACTTTTATTTTTTTCTACAGAGTTAGAAAAAGTGAGAAGAGAATCACATAAGCTATCACTACAATATTAAAAAGTCTAACAATTATAACTGATTACCGTTTCATTTGGTTTATTTTAAAGTGAATAAAAATAATAATAATTTATAGTGTTAGATATATTTTACTCCATGCCCAAATTAATCGATATATATTTTTTTTCTTCTAGTGCGAACATTCGTTTTTCTATGTAATCAAATAAAAATTGAAGTGAATATGTTTCAAAAATGTTCGTATATTAATAAAAAGTGATAAAAAGAAGAAAAAAAAAAAACAGAGAAGTTCTAAAAGCACATTTCTACGACTGAATTCCTGTACTTAATTTTTAAAAAAACACTACTGAATTTATATAATTTGTTTAAGTAAAACAAAACACTTAATAGTTTATATCTCACAAAACCTTCATATTTACTGAACATTTTGGATTACCACTTAACGAATCTTAAATAAGAAGTTCATTCCAAATGTAAGTAGCAATTTTTTTGAAAGAAAAATCTGAATTTGAAAATTAATATTTATTGCAAATAATAAGTACAATAAACAAAAAATCGTTGTTTCTTGAAGAATTCAAACTTTTACATTTTTTATATTTAATCGAAACTCATATCTAATTTTTTTTTTTGTGTACTAAACATCTCAACAATTTTTTTCTTCGTATATTATCTCATTGATCCTTCATGGGTCTTTGGCGGAATTGGTCTTTAAGTCGCCTGTCGATGGTGTTCCGCCGAACAACGTTCACGAAAACAAGAAAGAAACACACTGGAGCGAATAAGTCCCCAAATGAAACACGGTTCTTTTTCTTTTGTTTAATGTTTACGCTCTTTATTTATCCTTAATCGTCTGGAACACAATTTTTTTTACTCCGGTTACAATAATAGTTCGGGTAGTATACTAAAGGAAAACACAACAAACTTCCACCACACCTCGAATCGTATTTCTATTTAAAACTATCCTTATTTATTACTGTCTATCGCGTATAGCCTTCCACTTATTGTTATCCGCACAAAAATTGACAGTATCAGACGACACACGTTGAGATATCACGAAGGTGTCACAGCGGGAGTAACGAGTCGGCGCGCCATGAAATGCGATGCATTGAACGTCGAGTCTATGTTTGCCTTCAGTGGCAGTTCCGCGAACGTATTCGAGTTAACTCGCATAGTTGGACAAATTGAGTATTTTGAAGTTACAATTTCAATCCACGTTACCTTCCCGTTTTAATGCGTCGCGCGGATCGACCTCCTCGGTGGGGTTCTCAGACTCCTACTCGAAGTAGACTGATCTAATTAATTTTCCATATCCATTCCCAATTCTCTTCCCCTCATCTCAAAAAAAAATTATCCATCATAATAATTTTCATTCTCTTATCTGTAAGAGAAATTTTTCATTTCGATTCTCATTTCCTTATCTGTATCTTTGTTCGAAGGATCGAGCTTACCGCCACTTCTTTCTCGATTCTATCGTGGGCTTTTTTGCGTTACCCATCTGGCTTACGACAACCGAGTTTTTGTGTGCTTCCGATGGGTAACAAAGGAACCGTGTGATTTGGTTCGTAGATCGCATTTCCCGGTCATAAACATCTAGCGTGGGGTAGGCGTTACGATGTTTATGATCGCAAGAATTGTTGGTCGGCGGGCGAATCGCTAGGCCTTTGTTTGCGCGCGTGCGCTTGTCGGTTTGGGATCTTGCAAGGAATTTAGGGTGCCAATTGCTATTAGCTACATGAGGGGATTATTCTGTTTGTTTTCAGAATAATGCGTCTAATGGATGAATCGACTGGGTGCATTGAATTCAATATTAGGAAATTTGGATCGTTAAGTTTGATCGGTTTTTACTATTGAATTCAATGTTAGAGTATTTGGTGTTACCTTTGTAGTAGTTCGTAGAACCGCTACAGCACCACCCCCCCCCCCCCCCCCCCCCCGGTACGTAGTCACGATCCGAAGTAGGCTGGTGTTGCTTGTGGGCGAACTGGTGTCTTTTATGGGCGTGTTCCTTTCCATCTTGGTCGGTACTTGGGTGGTAAGGGAACGAAGGAAATCTCGTTTGCCGTCTTCTGGCGGTCGTTAGTGGGGGCGGTTTCAGGCCGCGGATTTGGTGGAATTTGGAAGAGCGCCGTCGCCTGTGGATGCTGGAGATCCGCTCGAGATCGATCCGTGTCCATAACTGTCTCGGCGTGTCGTGCATGTTCGTCGAGAGTCAGATCCGTTGAAGGGGCGAGGATAGCTTGCACGTATTCAGGCAAAGATAGCCGTTAAGGCTCGATTCGAAATGTCTGTGCCGGGCAGTACGCGGAAATGAGCGGCACGTTGGGACGGTCGCATCCCCAGGCTGTCAGTCTGTCGCAATAGGTGTCGCAAGCGATTTTGCGTTGTTTCCCTAAATGAGGTTATCACCATTTCTTTAAATGTGGTGTAGGGTCGGGGTGATAGAGTTTTTTTTTGCGTAAGGAAGCAACGTCGGGTCCAGGTCTCGAGTTACCAGGAGAAATTTCTCCTGTTCGTCTGAGATTCGCTCCTACCTGAAAGTTTGTTCGGCGTAGCCAAACCAGAAATCGGGGTCGTCGGACGTAAAGTCCGGTAATTTCACGCTACGTTTGCGTGGCCGTTGGTCCATATAGGGGTAATTTTCGGCTTCCCGCAGGGCAGTTGATGCCTGTGGGGGACGAAAACACTGGGTTTAAGGGCTTAAACGCCACAGGTCTCCTGAAGTTTATTTTAACACATTTTGGAGTGTCCTTCACGAAATTGAGCTATTTAACCAAGCTGTGCCCATCTTTTAGCAGAGCGAGTATATTTGTGTTCCGCAAGGATCAAGCGATGACGAATACAGTCCTCAAACACACCTATAACATGAATTTGTTCATGCCGAATATAGTCGTCAAACGCACTTAACTGGTTAAAACCACTCATCAGAGATTACTTTGCAACGGGGAAGTCAACCTCCCGCTGCATGCATAGGATGATTTATTTCGAGATATAGAACGTTGAATTTACATAAAATATGGGGAAATATTATCATTGGTCACAAATGACCAATGATCTTATTTTCCAGAGATTATTGCTTTGCATCTCCAGACATTATTGCTTTGCATTAATGTCTGGAGATGGTTTAAGACACGTGGCCGTCGCAGCTGATGCGTACATGGCGCATTGTGGAGGTCCAATTTTCAATCATTATTTTTTTGATTGTAATCGACAACAACACGTTGAATGTGGGGTTCTAAGTGTTCAGTAGTTTCTAGTTTCTCAGATATACCCAAAGAAAATAGTCCAGGCGTATTAAATCACACACGCCCATTTATATATATTAATCGTTCATCATATATTTCTATCAATAAATTAATTGTGTCGCGTGATATATGGCATGTGGTCCTGCGACGTTTCGAACATATACACACACAATATACAAGCAAATAGTGAAGAACACCGAAAGAAAATCGAATAAGAAAACGCAGCAGCCGTATACCAAGCAATAACATAGCAATTCCACATCAGTTTGTCATACTTGAATTTAGAATTCGAATTCGAATGGTCGTCAATACGTACCCGCGGCAGTAGCCTAATGCTTCAATGCTTCGCTTCTCACTCGTTTCATCGTGTGTTCAATTCAGCTTCTTCATTATCCTTGCTTAACGCAACAACCCCGACGTGATCTGTGTACACACAACACACTATCTCGATGTTTGACATGTGTTTACGCCACGATATATTCCCACAGACCGCGACGCCGAGCAATTTCAAATGGTCTTTTCCCACTGCAGGACTTTATAGAGAACCCGATTCAGAAAGTCGATCTGGCTACATTACAGCTGTTGTGACGCTGATGAACCAATCGGCCGATCACTCGAAAAGGAGGAAACAAGCGTACATCCGCAAACTGCACACTTTGTTATCCGTTGACTCCAACATATCATTTATGTGAATCAAAACGAAGATTAGAGTTAAAATAGAACCTTGAGGGATTCCGAGAATTAACAGGATACAGATCCGACCACTCGCCGTTCACAACAACCCGGATCGATCGATTTTCGAGGAAGCTCCTCGTCCAGCCGCAAAGCTACTGGGAAAGTCCATATGAATGAAGTTTGCTCAGCAATGCCTCGTGCCAGACGCGGTCAAAAGCTTTGGAGATGCCCAATGCGATCGCGCTTGACTCACCATGTCTTTCAATCGCAGATGTCCGTATACGAGGGTGGGCTGAAAAGTGTCCGACCTCAACGTGAAGATAGCGGCACTCGTCAATAATGTGTATGCTATTTAAGGTGATGGAAAAGGTCATCAACGCCAAGTTAATTAAGTATTTGGAGTGCAACGGACTTCTGAATGGTAGTCAATACAGACTCCGTGGCAGGCGGTCCACGGGAGACCTTTTGGCCCTTATAACCTATACATGGGTAGACTGAAAAGTTTCCGACCGCAACGTGAAGATAACAGCACTTGTCAATAAAAGCTAGTGAATGTAGTTGCGCATCTGTTGACAGTTATTCACCAAAATTTCAGCCATTTTGGGTGGCTAAATTTTATTTGACAGCCGTTTGAGTGAGCCGGTGTTTTTTCTTTTTTTTGTAGCCGATTCACCCTTTGCAGTCCACTGTTTTGATTGTATTTTTGTTTTTGGGCGTATAATGGTGTATCCAAGTTTCATTGACAATAATTAATCAGCGTCAAAACTCGGATTTATTGCGCCTAACCTGCGCCAATGTTCACTCGAACACGTTTTTGGTCTAACGTGAGCAAACGCGGCACCCAACGCGCGGACAGCTTTCTCATGCCTAAATCTTGATTGAATATGTGACAAGCACGTTCTTTGAACATTTTCATATCTCTCTCACTTTAATTCGGCGGTCGTCTAACACCATTTGGTGAACTTTGGCGATGTGATTGTCAGTTGTTGCAATTTTTGGACGTCCCGAACGTTCATCGTCTCCCAATCTCTCACGGCCACGTTTAATTTCAGCTGCCCAAAATTTCACTGTGGCAAATGATGGTGCAGAGTCCAACTCAATTTTGATTTGCGTGAGCGCAAGACTGGTGACCTTGCCCGGAAAAACAAATTATCATGGAACATTTAACAAGCCTCAGGGCTTGCTAAATACGGCCAAGACCGGTTCCCGCTTGTAGTGCCGATGATGATGATGATTGCATTTCAAAAACAAAAATTTAATGACAACTTAATACTCAATTTTGTCCATTTTCACAAAAACACTCACATCGACTCACTCAAACAACTGTCAAATAAGAACTACGCATCCAAAATGGCTGAAATGGTGAGTAGCTGCCAAAAGATGCAGAACTACATTCAATAGCTTTTATTGACGAGTGTTTTTATCTTCACGTTGAGGTCGGAAACTTTTCAGCCCACCTATGTATAGATTATAAGGGTCAAAAGGTCTCCCGTGGACCAGCTGCCACGGAATCTGTATTGACGTCAACGGACAGAAGTCCGTTGCACTCCAAATACTTAATTAACTCGGCGTTGATGACCTTTTCCATCACCTTAGATAACATAAACAGTAATGCTATCGGTGGGTAATTTTATGGGAGACACTTTTTTCCCCTCTTTGGAATTGCTGAACTCGAGCGATTTCCAGCAGGTAGGAAATGTCCTCCGTGCGTAAGATAAGCGAAAGATTCTGCCAAGAACCGGTGTTAATTCTGAAGCACAGTATTTAAGGACCATTGCTGGCATTCCGTCCGGGCCGGTTGCCTTCCTACAGTCCAGTCCACGTAGAATGCGTTGAACTGTACGCGGGCGGAACCTCACATCCCGCATCGAAGACGGAACCTGCGCAATCACAGGTGGCCTCAAAGGACCGTCATCGAGGTTTGAATTCGGGGAAAATAAATTCGCGAACGCATTAGTTTTATCTTTTGAATTTGTGACTAACGTCCCGCCGTCCGTCATAAACTGAGGGAGGGGGGAGGAGGCGATGTTACTGCTGACAGCCCTTGCCATTGACCAGAAGGGACTCGAACCAGTTGGGCACTCAATGAGTTTATTGGTCACTCTGTCATTGTAAGCCATCTTCGCGATATCAATCGCCTGATTGCTCGCGTGTCTTATTCTAACAAAATTCGTTCTGTTAATCTTTTAGTGTTTTAAAGTTTTATTTTTTGTGTCTTGCTTTCCGATCTTTGCATTCGTAGCCCATTTGGCCTTCCAGAGCGAAGTGCTTCTGTGGGTAAAGAATTCGTTGTGCCGGCGTACGACACGGGGTTCTACTTCGTCCCACGAACTGTTCACCGGACACACACTGTGGAACGTCGCTAAAAGGTTCACCGAGAAAAAAAACATTCGGACAATGATACGAACACCCAGGAAACTGCAGCACAGGAGAACAAGATGAAACGCACGAATTGATAGGTGATCACCGCCTTTCATCATCATCGGCACTACAACCGGGGGCCGGTCTTGGCCTTATTTAGCAAGTTAAATTTTCCATAATGATTTATTTTTTCTGGGCAAGATTATTAGTCTTGCGCCAGAGGCTCCCCGACGGGGAATCGAACCCCGGTCTCCCGGGTGACAGGCGGGTATACTAACCACTATACTATCGAGGAGCCCGATCACCGCATTTATATAACTTTATTGTTTGTCTTTTTTTTACAAGTTTAAACTTATTCTAATTGTTCTTTTAATTAATTACTTGACGCCGGATTAATGAATAACGAACACTTAATGTTATTGTGATTAAAGTAAACTCGACTCGCTCAACAGGTGTGCATCGTTTTGGTAACGAAACTCGACTTTGTGATGTATACGCGTCCCCGTGCCCGAAACGGGGAGCGGGAGTGACGGCCACGACCAGCACGGTCGGCGGATGTAATAGAACTCACCGAGGATAGAATTCTGAAATGAATTCCATCCTAGGTTAGGGTTAAGGAACACGAGAAGAGAGAGAAAAACTTTTCTCTTAAGGGTGCGGCCGCCAAGGAAATGCACTCTTTCAGTGCAATGGTATGCGTAAGTAAATGTATCGCCATTAGGAAGAAATGCTAATGGTTTTTCTATTTACACACAGGGAAATGTGTATCGCTGGTGATGTTAAAGGGATCGAATTGTATACATGATTACATACGAAGAAACTCGTTTTATGACTCTAGGGTAAGATGGGAGTATTTGCTTTTGTCCGATGGTCAAAGAGCTGCCGCGGCCGTGGAAATGCCAGGGGCATGTGGTATGCACATGTACGGCGGAATTGCATTTGGAATACCATAAACGATGTGGCTTGTTTATGGCATCGCCAGAAAACCTTTGAAGGACAGTGTTCTTTTGTTTGCACATTGCGTGCTAAGGAAATTAGTTTCAGCATCCATTGCGCTAATTATATGCAACTGCTTGGGTTCTTTATTGTTGGGAGAAAAGGTCGCCAGCCAATGTGTAAAGGGATTTGTTGTACACATGATGAAGCTGGGAATAGGCGACGCAATGATCATTATCCCTGCTTGGGATGGTTACATGATATGTGAACCGAATTGTTTTCTTTTCAGGGATATCCTGTTTGGAACAGAATTCTTAAGAGGAATTTTGAATTTAAATAAATGAATGCAGGTAAGAATTCTCTTCCAGGAGCTACTAGGTAAATACATTTGGTGAATTTTATTACGTGAAGTTTTTACAGGTGCTTAATGCGATTGCATTAGCAGAAAGTTGATACAGACTGGATGGAAATTATGGGGTTTTTTAGGAAGGCGAACCGTGGGGTTTGGCGGAACCGCCACACTTCTTCAGTACTTGTACCACCCATTTTAAATTCACTAAACTAACGATAAACTATTGTTTTCGAAAGAGCAGATGTGGGATAATATTTCTGCAATGGTTGCTCAGAAGTATTTCCCATCAAAAAAATAATGTTTTACCAACATTCGATATTCCTGTGTTTCCTTTTTTTTCATCATCATCATCATTCGCACTACAACCGGGGTCTGATCTTGGCCTTATTTAGCAAGTCTCTCCACCTGTATCGGGGCCATATCCGAGACTTGTCCATAATAATTTGTTTTTCCGGGTAAGGTTATTAGGCTTACGCCAACCTTTCTCGGGATGTCGCTGCATGCATTGGTTCACTACTTGGCGATGGCCAAGGTAGCGATCCAGGGGTGTCACGTGGAGACTGCATGTCAACTTGGATTGAACAGGGACAAGGATATTCCTGGCCTCCGCCAGGTTGAAAGCTGAGACTTTGTCCTGTATGTCCCCCCCCCCCCCCCCCGGCATTTTTTTATATATCATTTTGTATGTATCATATACTATCATAATACGTATCATTAAAATGCACCGAATTTCTCACGGTCAAATAATCAAGCACAGAAGATATCCGATATATGACTCGGCTGGAAGTTGTTAGCATCGTCTGATAAAACCCATAAATTGCAGTATTATTAAAACGTGCAAAACGGCTGCCTTACATGAAATAACGAGTTACGTTCCACCAGTGTAATTATTTCGATGTGTTTTGATGTCTCAAACTCTAAAATAATTTCATCAGACTTGCATAGGTTAATTTTACTTCCATTCACGACCAAATTGCTCCAACACACCCCCACTCATTGTTCTGAGAATTATGCCTCCTCGCTAAAGAGGTAGTCAAGGTTGCAGTCCATGCGCCGAGGTTTACCTTCGATCTGCTTTAAAGGTATATAAATACATGCCCCAATTATGAAGCGTGTAAAACTGATGCAATCCATCATTCGACTCGTGGAAAGATCAACTGCAACGAATTACATGCATTCCAATGAATAGGAATGAAATGCCATTTACATTGAAGTAAACATCGTTCACAAGGCCAATTAAAATGTGTTAACATTTCTGTGGCATACGTTCATTGTAATTTCAGCATTTTAAGAACCTATTGCGACTTTTTTTTTCAAAGTCCACCTAACATACCGACAACATTGCTGCGGTTTCTAATAGCAATGTGACGACCCGTGTCACGAAATACACCGCGATATTTGCCAAAAATACACAACGCTAACCTAAAGTTGCACCCAAACACATCCGACAGCATTCAAATTAAAAGAGAAATATTTTTGAAATGGTTTTCCTGTTCCGTGAGGTGAATATCGTAAACGTGCTGCCGGCGAAGGTGCGCGGTCGGGCCGCGACTTGAAATAACAAACACCGCCAACAAGCACATGTCATAATTTGTGGTGATTGCTTTTTAATTTACTTCAGATAGTTCGTGGAAAGATGATGATTTATAAAATAAACATCTAAGGTAATCTATTTTGGATGAGTAACAAGCTTTCGTTTACGAATCGTTGCCGAGCGATTTCAAATGATAAAACGAAGATACTACAATGGAGCTGTAGACATCTGGCTGACATTTTGTACAAAATGTTGTTAGTATTATTATTTAGTACCTGGCGACTTAAGTAACATAATTATCTCAGATACTTCAGATACTTTTATACAAAACATTTTAAATTGTATATGGTGAAATGTTGCTTATTCATTTTATATTGTAAAACATTTTGTTTTTCTCTTGTTTTTGTTTTTTTATGCAGTAGTTGGAATTGAGGATTGGCAATATAATAACGAAACTAATGTTGTACACATTTTATTTTATATTTGTGCTTTTTGTTTTGTTTAGTTTAGTGGGGCTAGTGGGGCCACCACCCATTTATTAGCTTAAAGTAAAAACCGAACTAGAAGGACAGGTGGATGGCGGGGGGCGATGGGAGGAGGGGTGGGGGCAGTAGTGTGAGAAAGGTAGAGGAAGCAACTTTTAAGATAGCGGTGAGAGGAACCATTTGGGAGGAGGTATTTAGGAGTGAGGAAAATTTAACAAGCCTCAGGACTTGCTAAATAAGGCCAAGACCGGTTCCCGGTTGTAGTGCCGATGATAATGATGATTTAAGAGTGAGGGCTGTGAAGTTAAAGAAAATACACTCCCAATCACTAGAATGAGGCAACAAATTTTGCAATTAATTTTCGCTCGCTATACATGCTGGCAATTGTACCCGTGTAGTAGTCGATGTTACTACTGACCTCGCTCCCGGGTAGCGTGTCTCCTTGCCCTGAAAAAGATGAGGGATCTCTTTAAGACCGCCCCAGGGGGACCCGTTGCGGTCGCCGCCGTGCTTCCTCAAACCTTGAGGGAAGAGCAACAACCGATCGTTCACGGGGCGTCACTTTGGGAATTGCGTCCCTGTACCGTGCAACCTGGTACCTTATGTTGATGTCCGTAGTCGTGGACGCTGTAAGGATTAAAACTTTGGGCTTGCCACCACTCTACTCACCGGTTCCTTTTCCAATTTTTAGGAGTCGTCCTGGTACTCAAAGAAACAGCCAACGTTTTGTGACGACTCACAATTCCAAAATAATAATAAAATGCGTTTGTTTTAATTACAGTTCAGGTTTATTAAACGTTGATTCTCCTGGGGGCGATGACTCCAAGGCAAAAGGGATATTCCGATACTACTGCTCTCGGATACAGATGCAGATATAAATTTGGTTTTAAAACAGTGTACTACTGCTCCTGGAAACAGATGCAGATATAAATTTGATTTTAAAACAGTGTACTACTGCTCCTGCATACAGATGGAGATGTAAATTTGATTTTAAATCGGTGTACTACTGCTCTTCGGCACGACGATTAAGGTACCGCGGCACGGAGATTACTATACCGTTTCTTTATAAAGGGAAACAAATCGAGATTTGTATCTCAAAAATGCACAATTTCATACGAAAATCCCGATTTTGGTATCCTGAGTGTGATGCTCTGTGTTTATTTAAGATAAGAATTCAGTTTCTTGAATTCTTATGAAACTATTGCGCAGATGTGGATGTGTAAAGGGATTCGGGTTTTTGTTTGTTCAATTTATTAGGAATTGTTCCAGATTGAGATAACGTATCTCCGCTTTTTGAATTTTGATCATGCCGTGGGGCAAATGTAAAACGATAAACGAATATTTGATTCGTTTATTGTGAATTTTTATTTTAATTAGGATTTTTTATTAAATTATGCTGTGGGGGCAAATGCTAAGCGATAAACGGATGTTTGATTCGTTTATAGCGAATTTTGGATTTAGTTTAGGTTTTTTAGGGTTTTGATTAGATTTAAGGTTTTGGTGTAGGATTACTGGCATTAGGATGTATGAATGGAGGAAAAAGGTGGTAGGGCTTTTTAGAGCACTACACCCGGAAACATATACTACCTGTTTTTTTGTTTTTTTTTGTTTTATATCCACATTTATTTAACAATTCAATTACATATTTTACTTAAGATTAAATGTTAACTTCTACTTTACAAATATCATTCTTACATTAACTTACTGGCTCTTCGCAAGCACTCTAAATTATACATTATTATGTTTTCTTTTTAAAATGTATTCTAGTTTTTCTATATCATATATTATTTATAATTTTTTTTTTTTGTTAATTATATACAAGGGGGTTGACAAGCAAAAAAAAAAAAACGAAACAAAACGGACAGATAAACAAGGAATACAAATAAAAATAACCAAAAAAATAAAAAAATAAAAAAATAAAAAATTAAAAAATTAAAAAATTAAAATTATATTTGAAAAAAAATCAAAAACAAAAATTAAAAAAAAAAAAATAATTGGGACTTGGGGATAGGGGGAAAGAAAGCGGTGCGCCTGAGAGGCATACTATGTTTGGAGACGTATAGTCTTTTCTTCATCACTGATCCACCACCAGTTGGGGTGAGATTGATCATTTATTGATTATCTCTTTCACCGATCACCATACTAAAACGCAGGCGATCTAGAAAATTCGGTATATCGCTATCGTGGATAATTCGTTTATCCTTGGCACCACGGAGAGCTTGGTAAATAATAGGGACTCCACGTTTGTCTTGAATAAGTGTGTGCCGGTTCTACGAACCACACAAATACTACATATAGCATAATCCATTGCATATCCCCAACACAACATTGTATTCAATGGTCAAACCCAATCGAACTAAACGTTCAAATTCTCTAACATTGAATTCAATTCAATTTCATCCAATTCAATCCAATTCCTTAAAATCAAACAGCATAATGCATATCTTCTTTTGTATACTATAAGCTATTAGCACCACTAAATATCCTACAAGATCCAAAAACCCAAAAAGTGCACGTGTTCAAACAAGGGCATATCCATTCGATCCGTCGATAGACAATTCTTGCAATCACAAACATCCTAATGCATATCTTCGCATGCCAGATGTTTTATGACTTGAAAATGCACCAATCTAAATACTGACACCCAATTTCCACGGATCTTTTGTTACCCATCTGAAGTGCACGAAAACTCGTGTTGCTATAAGCCAGATGGATAATACAAACAAAACCCCAAGAAAAGATCAAACAATAAGAACATATTTGGCAAGGCAAAGAAATGAAAGATGAGCCGTTTTTCCCACTTTCTTTCAAACACGCGCCTTTTTTGTTGTTTTACCTGATTTTTAATAAACGTTTGCTAATTCCTGAGTAAGAAACCATCATCTTCCAAATATTTAATTTCATTATTTCGGACTTGTCCCTCCTGAGACTAACTAGCCGCAGTAGAAGAAGGCTTTTTTCAACGGCTTGACTTAGGCGCAAATTATTCAAAGGACCAACATTAAAAGAAAATTGTTTTCTACACTCAATTTCAAAATGTTTTAAAAAGTGATTGTGTTATCTAATAGAGGAACTGATAAAAACATTTTTGAAAATTAGGCGTTTATTTTTGTCTTCTATTCGAATGGTAAAATTATAGAAAACCCAATAGAGCATTGACTATTAAGAAAGGAACAAGAAAACCGATGCGGCCTGTGGAGGTGGTAATTGGAATCTCCGCTCTTTAGGTTTAACTGCACTTCGTAGTAACATCTTAATATTCAACAGCGAACTCAATCCGACTAACACTTTAATTAACACTTAATTCATGCGACAACCATAACAAAATCATTTTCCCTTTGATCTTGAATTTATTGAGAGAGCAAACAAATTATACACTAATTAATCTATCAAATAATAACGAAAACGAGAAACGGGTGAGAAGTCGTGGGCGAATCAAATTGTTAATTAAACCGGATTAATGTGGAAACAACACAATGTCCATCTCATAAAGATAATTATGAGAATTGGGTTAATGACTTGTGTATCAATAACAACTTGTACAAATCAATAACTATAAAGATTTATTGCACAACCAATAGCTTGAGGAAATAATGGTGTTGCGACGGTTGTAACCTTGCTTGTGGAACTAAATTCAAAAAGGTCATTTAAATAATTTTTAGTGACAATCTGCAATGCAGTGCAAAGCGAAAACGAATATCCGTTCTGAATTAATTAAATGATAGCAAGGCAAACGAGAAACTAACTAAAAAAATTGAAATAAACACCGGATCAATATACGGCGTGTGGCTATAAAATAAGGTTACGCATGTGTCACAATAATGTACCAAAATCGAACGACCGACATCTGTATAGCTTGAAGCCTTTTTCTTTCATTACTGCCCCCTCCGTGCCTGTGAGTGTATTAATCTGGTCTGTACGTATAATAATCTGACCATGGACTTCCTTTATATAAGGTCTACTCTCTGTTCTGCCAAAAAATATGCATTAATAAAGCAACGAATTCACGTCAAATTTCATGTGGGACTTAGAAATACCACAACTGTAACTTATCGTGTATTAAAAGAAGAACAAGGTGACCCAACGTGGGCGAGTGCATTGACCAATACTGTGACCTTGACGTTGTTTGTCTGACAGCTGTCCGTGTATAAAACTTCAATTTTAGAATATTTTTGCTATGGGGCAGTGCACCCCAATCGAACTTACTGAAATTGTTCTGCTACGCATTCAAAATAGCTTCTAAATTGTGAGAACTCAATGGTAAAAAAAGTGTAGTGAAATGTGCACTTTCAAAAAATATCACAAAGCGTTTCCACGGAAAATTTTTGTTTTCTGACAATGTGCTAATCCAAGACACCGAAACAGACTTCGTCTGAGCCGATTATATGCAAATATCGCAGTCGTACAAGCCAGTGTTGATACTTTTCCGACAACATCGTCCTAATGTCGTTTTGCACAGTTGGGTATCAGATGAATCGCCCCCTAGTGCTTAATTCGATTTGAAGAAATGCTCACATCAAATGCAACTGACAACCGATAAGGCTTGGCATATGCGAATTTCGTCACTCAAATGGCAGAAACCTCCACTTAGAAGCATATGATGAAGTCAACGCAGAAAGATACACGACAATTCGGAAAGAGACAACTAGACTTTTCAAACGCAAAAAACGCGAATGGGAGAAGACTCGGATCGAAAAAATCATAGGAGGAGATTGCGACTCTGATCACCTTCTAGTGATGGGCAAAATTAGAAGTCGGCTTGCAGCAAACCCACATGGACAGTCACGGGAGACGAGCAAAAAGTTCGAGATTGATAAACTAAAAGACCTACGTAAAAGGGCTGAATATCAAGAGGAACTAACAAATAGATTTAGCATCCTAGAGAATGACAGTAGTGAGGAAGAGGAAGCCAATAGTGTGGACACTAAATGGGCATTGATCAGAGACACAATCAAACAAACAGCCCAAGAGGTATTAGGATTTAGAAAACAACTAGGTCCAAACCTTGGTTTGACGATGAGTGCAGGGCAAAGATCGAAGAACGTAAACGCTTCAGAATGATCCACTTAGAAGCATATGATGAAGTCAACGCAGTAAGATACGCGACAATTCGGAAAGAAACAACTAGACTTTTCAAACGCAAAAAACGCGAATGGGAGAAGACTCGGATTGAAAAAATCATAGAAAATGCCAGAGCAAAGAACAGCAGAGGTATGTATACCGGCATAAATTCAATTAGAAATGGCTACCAAGGGAGAGCCAAAATAATCCGAAACACAAACGGTTTTCTGGTGACAGAAACCAAAAATATCGTGACAATATGGAAGCAGTACTTTGAAAACCTGCTTAATGTGCGCACCCATCAACCACAAATAAACGCACCAGACGTTCATACAGCCGAGCCCCAGATCCCAGAGCCCTCTTCCGACGAAGTTGTAGACGCGATAAATCGACTGAAAAACAACAAGGCTCCCGGAGTCGACTACATACCGGCAAAGCTTGTGAAGCATGGAAGAGAGGCAACCGCTCGAAAGATCCTCCAACTGGTTAAAACAATATGGGACAAGGAAGTCATTCCGGAAGAATGGAAAACCTCAATAGTCATACCTATTTTCAAAAAAGGCGACAGATCTGACTGCGAAAATTACAGAGGAATATCATTGCTCCCATTCACATACAAAATATTAACAAATGTCGTACTGGCGAGAATCACACCGTACGCAGAAGAAATACTGGGAGACTACCAATGCGGATTCCGTCGGAACCGGTCAACAAGCGAGCAGATGTTCACAATAAGGCAACTGCTGGAAAAGAAGTGGGAATACGGAGAGACGGTTCACCAACTGTTCGTTGACTTCAAAAAAGCCTACAACTCAGTCGCAAGGCAGAGACTCTACCATATTGTGGCTGAGCTGGGGATCTCGAAAAAATATGCCGCCCTCATTCAAATTTGCATGAACGAAAACAAAGGGCGAGTTAGAATAGAAAACCACCTCTCAGAACCATTTGAAATCCGGGACGGACTAAAACAAGGGGATGGCCTCTCACCATGTCTTTTTAACCTTGTCCTAGAGTATGTTATCAGAAAGGTACAAGACGACAACACGGCCGGATCATCCCTGAACGGGGTCACACAAGTGCTCGCGTATGCGGATGACATCGCCGTTCTGGGCGATAATCTCGAAACTATAAGTAAAAACAGTGAAATCATCATGCAAGCGGCAGAAGAGGTGGGCCTAGAAATAAATGAAGACAAAACAAAATACATGATTACGGCGAGAGCAGGTGTACCTCAGAGAACACACATAAACATCAGGTGCAAGACATTTAAAAAAGTTAAAGAATTTAAATATCTGGGAACGATACTGACGACCAGAAACGAAACGTCAAAGGAAATTAACAAAAGACTACACTCCGGCAACGCTAGTCGGCATTCAGCCAGCAAACTGCTGAAATCCAAACTGCTATCACGGAATATAAAGCTTCGTGTCTATAAAACCATAATCATGCCGATTGTTCTATATGGATGCGAAACATGGGCTCTCACAAAACGGGAAGAAAACAAATTCCGCGTATTCGAGAATAAAGTTTTAAGTGGTATCTTTGGAGGTAAATATGACGAGGACAATGGAGGAAACTCCATAACCACGAATTGGAAGAGCTATACCGCAAACCTACAATAGTGAGAGTAATCAAGTCGCGAATTAAGATGGGCCGGACACGTAGCGCGAATGGGCGATGATAGTGTATAGAATTCTTGACGGTAAACTAACGGGAATGAGACCGACAAGACGGCCGCGATGGAGATGGGAGGACAATGTTAAATTGGACCTCGAGGAGATCGGATCGGATAATCGAACATGGAAGGAGAGCGCACAGGACAGGGAACAATGGCGGAGCCGAGTCGGTGAGGTCATGAAATTCTGGGTTCCTACAGGCCAATAAATAAAAAAAAAAAAAAAAAAAAAAAAAAGGCAGAAACCGAGGAAGATTTCTGACGATTATCATGAGTGATGAGCATTTCACGCTAGACAGAACCAGTAACAAAAAAAAAATCATCAGACACCTCCAAATTACTGAGGAGTTACGTTGTCATGGCGAAAAAGTTACTATTTAATGTGGTGATTGTTTTGATATGGTCATTGCGCCGCTCTTCTTTGAAGTGCAACTTCACTTCCTTTACACTCTCAGCACTAGAGCACGGTAACGAGGTCGATATGGGTTCGACCGACTTTACTAAAGCATTCGACAAAATCTCCCACAATCTTATCGTCTTCAAATTATCCGCCCTTGGCTCGAACCTGGATTGCTGAAATGGATTTCTTTCTATCTAAAGGATATCTTTTATTCCGTCCGGTTCAGGTCCATGATATCCAACCGCTTCCTTGCCGCCTCTGGCCTGCCTCACGGTAGCCAACTGGGTCCTCTCCTATTTGTACTGGCCACTAATAACATTGATAAGGTCATTAAGAATTCCAGCTTGTCCCTATACACTGATGATACCAAGACATACAAGATAATCGGATTACCTCTCGATTCTACACTGCATCAATCAAACCTTGACAGCTTCTCGACTTGGTGTGACAAAATTTGCTTCATACTTAACATTCCCAAATGCCAATCTATAACCTTTTCCCGTAAGTGTATTCACTCATCCTCACGTTCCTATACTCTTCATAACCAACCCCTGACCATTGTCCAATGTATTCGAGATCTTGGGATCCTTTGCGATAGGGAACTTAACTTCCTCTCTCACATTGACGATCCGGAAAGACAACTCTGCCCTCGGATTCATGAAACGTTGGTCTCCGACCCTTACGTTACTCGATCCCTTTACCTTACCTTCGTCCACCCACTGATTGAATATGCTAGCCAGGTATGGTCTTCTTATCACAAGATTCATATCTGTAGAATCGAAAGTATCCAACGTCGCTTCCTTTCATCACTATTCATTCATTGGCTCCTCTCCGGCTCAGTCGACTGCGTATAATTCTCCTGAACACGAACCCTCATAATTAACGCAATCCCCACCTTCTCTATATCCCCCCTCACTGCACCTGTTATGGGTTCAACGAACCTCTCTCGAGGATGTTGAGGATTGGTCATTCCAGATCAGAGTCGAATTAATTGGAGTGCCGAGGATTGATAATTCCTTGGTTTCGTCGATGCAAGTGCCGTTCATAGACAGTATATTTATTTGGGGTTCACGTTTGACGACAAGAGGCAGTACTGAGTTTTTAAAGCATTGAATTCTACTCGGTTAGATAATCCCCACTGATATATCTTGTTGAGGTCTGAATTCAATGTATAAAGCATAAGTTGCTGGTTGGTAGTGACGTTCAAAGAGTTTGGACGGGAGTGTTCGTATGAGTATGAGAAACTCAACGTGCTATCATCAGCAAACGACTGCATTGGGTTGTGAGTAATTGACAAGAGATCATTTATAAAGATGAGGAAGAGAGTGGGTGATAGTACCGAACCCTGTGGAACACCTGCATTAATTTGATGGGAGCCAGATTTGACACCATCAAGAACCACTTGGATTGAACGGCCAGAAAGATAGTCGCTTATCCATTGGATCAAGGGAATTGTCCACTTCATATGAATGCAATTTTGAGAAAAAGGCTGGATGCCAAACTCTCTCGAAGGCTTTTGAAATATCCAATGCGACTACATTGCTTTCACCGAGGTAGTGGATGGAATGGCTCCGCTTTTCGGTAAGGTACGCCATCAGATGGACCTGTTGCTACGAAAGCCATTTTGGCGGTCATTTGATTCCAGATATTTCGAAATTTGACGGTTGATAAGTGATTCCATTACCTTGGAGAGAATAGAAGTTAGTGGTATGGGTCGATAAGAAGAAATGGATGATTTGTCACCCTTTTTGGGAATTGGCTGAATGTTCGCTGGCTTCCATCTATTTGGGACTACGACCAGTAGAATAAGACAAATGGAAGAGTTTCCGCAGTGGTTTGGCGAGTGAAGAGGAACATCTCTTCAAGAGGATTGGGGGAATGCCGTCCGGACCAGCGGATTTGTGTGCGTTTAGCTCTTTGAGTGCGTGGGCAACAGTACGCGTTCGGAAGCGAATCTGGCTCATTGTGTGCTGTTTATGCTCAATTTGAAGTGGAACTGATGTGATATCAGGCAGCTTTGAGTTGGCTGCAAAATGTGCAGCAAGTAGATTCGCCTTCTCTATTGCAGTGGTGACTGGTTTGAAGAGACTGAGTTTTGAATGTTTTTCACGAATGCCCAGAAGTTTCTACTACCTGTGAGAGAGTGTAGTATTTCTTGTCTCACTCTCTGGTCATGCAAGAACTTGGTGCGTTGAATATACACATTGCAGTCATTCCTAGCTCTCTTAAATCTTTTCCGGTTTTCCTCAGTATTGTATCTTGGATATTTTCCACGAATTGAGACGCCTAAAACGGACGAAACCTCATGAACTAACATACTAAAATCGAGCTGGGAGCTGAACACTGGCCCAATAAACCCCTCCACGTTTAACTTAATTAAACTAAATTAAGTACAATTTAAACCTAGTATTAAATTAAATTGTTAAGATTGTACTATTCATATCCTGTTGTAGCAGGAAATTAAATGAACGGGCGACTCGTCGCACGAAATATATTGTTTATTGAACGAATACAAAATTACACTCTTACTATGTGTTTATTCAACGACTACAAAATTACATTCCTATTTGAGACTTGTAGTAAGAAGCGCACTCGGTCTGGTGCAACTGTCAGATGTAGAGTGAGGGCATTAAGTGAATTCATTTGTCCATTACTCGTAACACCCGGTCCGGCGCTACAATCGCATAGAGCACACAGCTTATGGCGGTTCCACAACACTCCCCCTCAATTGTAGTGCTAGGTCGATCCTCCGAAGAACCCCCGACGCCGATCAGAAGAGCTCCGACTAGACCTAGAAAGATTCTCACCGGACGACCCGGTCGCCCGCGAAAATTGTATCGAATCACGCAAGAACACGAAGATCCTCGCGGATCGAGCGGAGATGAGATCGACCGAAATCTCGACGACGAGGAGCCGTACATCTCGGGCGGCCTGGAGACAAATTTAGCCAGTCTTCACTCGGAGGTCCTGTATCGGCAAGCATTGAACGGACCGGACAAAGAAGAATAGTTGGACGCCATCGTCAAAGAAGTCAAATGCTTAATCAAAAACGATACATGGCTGATCGTAAAACGACCCAAGAATCGCAACGTGGTCGGATGTCGAATGGTTCTCAGGAACAAGTACGACTCGGGCGGCAAGGTCGAGGGAAGAAAAGCCAGACTCGTTGCGAGGGGGTTCGCGGAGCGACCCGGGATCGATTTTCACGACACCTACGCTCCGGTCGCTCGCCTGGGATCCATGCGTATGCTACTTGCACTGGCGGTCAAGCACGACCTTAAGGTGGATCAGATGGACATCACGGCCGCCTACCTAAACGGTACGATCGAAGAGGAAACATACATGGAATTACCCGATTTACTCGCAGGATGTTTGAAGAAAATCGTCGCGACACAAGGCAAATCCGATATCGAGAGCCGCGCCAAGGAAATGCTGAAACAGCTTCAGGGTGGCGAAAAGGTTTGTCGTTTGAAAAGGGCTTTGTACGGCCTTAAACAGGCCGGTCGGCAATGGCATAAGAGACTGAATGGGAAACTCGAAGAATTAAACATGACACCGACGAGCGCGGATCCGTGCGTATATCGCCTCAAACGAGGGGGAGAACCGTTGATAATACTGGTCTACGTTGACGACATTTTGATATTCTATCGAGACCAGAAGGATCTTGATTTCGTTCGAAAAGGTTTGTCGCAGGAATTCGAGGCGAGATATCTGGGATTAGCTCGCTATTGTTTGAGGATCGAAATCGCCAGGAGCAGAAATCAGATTACCATTTCTCAACCAAACTACGTTCGGGAACTACTCTCTCGATTTCGGATGGAGGACTGTAACACCGTCAGTACTCCCGTTGAATCGGGTTTGAGGCTCGAGAAGGGCGTTGAAGAAGAAGGATCACCAGGAGGAAATCGGCCGTATCGCGAGCTTGTCGGAGCTCTGAATTACTTGGCGATTGCCACAAGACCGGACATTTCGCATATTGTCAGTTGTCTCAGTCAATTCAACACTTGTCGCGGCGAGGCACACTGGAACGCGGCGAAACGCGTCCTGAGATATCTGAAGGGGGCCGCCGACTTCGGAACCACGTACACGAAGAGCATGAAAACCTTGGAAGGGTTTGTTGACGCCGATTGGACTGGGTGCCCGGTAGATCGAAGGTCGTATACCGGATACGTCTTTAACCTAAGCGGTGCCGCCATCAGCTGGGAGTCGAGGAAACAACGCACCGTCGCGCTTTCGTCCACTGAGGCGGAGTACATGGCATTAACTGAAGCCGCGAGAGAAGCCCTATACATACAGGAATTCTTGTCGGAGCTCAAGCTGTCCGAGTGTGAAAGAGTTCTGGTGATGAACGACAACCGAGGGGCACAACTACTGACCCAGAATCACACGTTTCACGCGAGATCGAAACACATCGACATCAGGCGCCATTTCGTCAGAGACGTCTTGCACGAGGGTCGACTGGACATCAAGCACCTTCCTTCGGATAAGATGTCCGCGGATTTTCTCACGAAGGGATTGACAAAAGAAAAACATCGGAAATGTCTGGATTTGATCGGCGTCGCGGGTTCTTCAGAGGATCGACATAGCGCTACAATTGAGGGGGAGTGTTGTGGATCCGCCCAAGCTGCGTGCTCTATGCAATTGCAGCGCCGGACTGGGCGTTACGAGTAAAGGGCAAATGAATTCACGCCTTAATGCGCTTACTCTACATCTGACAGTTACACCAGACCGAGTGCGCTTCTTTTTGCTACAACAAGTCTTAATAAGAATGTAATTTTGTATTCGTTGAATAAACAAAATATTTCGTGCGAGGAGTCGCCCGTTCATTTCATTTCCTACTACAACATATCCAATAAAGGATTTTATTTAAAAAAAAAAAAAAAAAAAAGTTGTTAACGTGATTTCCAATTTAAGAAGGAAATTTTCCAAGTATACAAACGAATGTTATAATTATTGTAATATGCATTAAAAAAAAAGAAATTTACCAAATATTCAAACAAATTTTTTGTCTTGCAGATGCACCACAAAAATATGTGTGGAGAAAAAATGCAGGTTTATTTGATTAACAACTATGTTTTTATTGTTGTCGATTGAAGTCATGTAGTTTACAAATGAATCATAATGCTAACCACGAAAAACATGATCGCCTAGCATCATCTGGCCTTCTGATCAGAAATTGTTATTTAAAATTTATTTTTCCTAATGCACATTTTCTCCCATAAAACTCCTTTCACCCATTCACGCTTGACTGTATTTCACAATGTATTTATAACATTTCTAAACAAATTCCCATATTTTTCGTTCGCTCAAAAGTAACAGCAATTCAAAAAGACATATCCCCAAAAACAGAAACTGAAATGTATTCCTTCTTTCCGTCGTGATGTCAGTTACCCATTCACCAACATAAATGGTACTCAATCGCAACAGACATGTTTAAGTTTCCTTATAAGTAGCAGCAACTTAGCAACGTACCGACTTGCGTGCATACGCCAAATTGAAAGGAATTCTCATCTCATTTTTCATCTGATCCGCTTTAAATGTTTTTGGTTTTCTGATCATACCATTTTCCTTTTTTCTTTTTGTTGAGATTACTTTTTCTCACATCGCTGGCTTCATCAATTCATTTGTTTATGTGTTTTCCTAAATGTTTAGTACAAACATTTTGAATTTTACGATTTTGACCCTCATTGGATGAGAGGACCAAAAATGCCGAAAAAACCATCTGCCTTGAAAAAGTCGGCCCCAACTATTTGGTGCCAGCGTGTCAGGATCCATATAATTATATTGTACATGCAGATGGAGAGCGAGCACCAATCTCTCCATCAGAAATCATTTAAGAGCATCTCAAGAAAGTATCCACACGCAAGGGTTACAGAGGTCTGCATAAGCACATTTCCATCTTTCAGTCATGACGTGCTCATTAAACACATAAGTTACTTTGGAGCGGTTTCTTTTAAGTGCGGAGCACTTTGGCATCCCCGTTTGCCATGAATTACGCGATGATAATGTGGAATATAAATTTAACGATCACATTAAATGTTGAGTTCGATGATTTCAGTTTCAAGATCTTCGTGGTCCTCTTTTTCAATTTGTCGAATATAAATGATGTGCAAATTCGGATATCCGCGATGTCGTGTATCGCTCCCGCTAAGCCGCGATATGGGGATACGATACATTTTATGGGAATTATGCAACCACAAGAAATGCTATAAAAAACCAAAAAAAAAAAGACCTCAACGTAAATTAAACGCATCGTTTCATAATGAGCGAGAATTTATCGTTATACAACTTTGGATTGTGAGGCGTTCCTTGGCAGTATTTGCCTGTTGCCCCAACTACCGTGTTTAGTAACTGAAGATGTTTTGGGATTGGTGAACATGTATGCTGTTGGCCTTCTTATTGCAGACTCTTTCCATTGATAGATGGTCTCGTTTTATAAATATGTTGAAGATCATTGCTCAATTCAGGGTGTTGTGGATGATAGTTGAGAATAGGTGTCAAGGCACCGAAGGCGGATTAGTGTGCAGACAATAAGTGATTTAGTTTCATAGCGGTTGCAACGTTTTCGATTTGTGCGGCTTCTCTGACCCTGCTGATGTTTCACCACGCACGTGCTTTCCTTTCCGTTCATTATGTTGACAATATTCAACGCTCTATGTGCCTTGCGGCTTAATAGCCTCTAGGTTTAGGGTATCCAAGGTGCTAGATGAAATGCAAATACCTCGCACTACGGCTTTTGTTTGTTTGTTTTGTTTCTAATAATTTAAAAACAACTCATACTCCACACTCTGCTTGTGTTTTTCATTTATCATAATAATACAATATATTAATATAACAATTTTCCATAAGCAAAATAGCAATCAAATAGCAATCTGTTTTGCTATGCGTTTAGATTCATGATGTTGCAATATATGTTATAAGGTGCGTAATTGTTTGTCCAATAGTATGGGTGAACAATTGACGACTGCACAATTGCGCACACAAACTCAACATAAAAACTTATTTCACTACAACATGACCAAGACTTCCTGAAATTAATTACTTTTACCTTCCGCAACTCGTGTAAAAACCCGACAGTCGCTGTGGAACCTAAACGGAACTAACCTTTGTGAACTGACCCCGAGATTGATTGGACCTTAACAATGTTAAAATTACAAACACATAATGATACTTTTTTTTAAAATAATGTTCGACCCAAAAGTATTATTAACACTCTTATGGCATGATAATGTACAAGGAAAAGAGGGAAGAATGGCGTACTGGAGTACTGCCGTGTGAGTAGGGCGTTAGAATATACTCACACCTAGACCGGCTTGTCGTAAAAGGCGACTAAAGGACGAGTGATGGGTGGGGTCCCAACGCCTATTCGTCCGGTGAAATACATCCCCATCAAGTTATAGGCTCCGTGAAACGGTCGGGTGAAATCCCTGGCCATCTGTTGCAGTACAGCAACAAAACATCAAGAACAGAAGAATCTTAAATGTTATTCAGAAATGCCAGCAGTGATTCGAAACGACAAATTGATCTGAGATTCACTGCTCGGCACAATAACAATCAATTGTCACAGTTTCTTTCATGCATTAAGCGCCGGAGCTTATACTCTGAAAAAAACATACCAAAGAGCTGACAACATAAATTTCTGGTGGCACTGAATGCCACCAATTGCTGAAATAAGAGACTTCTCATTTAACCGTTACGCTGTTACTGTTTTGATAGAGTTTTATGATTTTTGTTGTACTGTTTTTTACACAGTATATGTTTTAACATTAAAAAGTAAAAAGGTTGTTTTTACGGTGCTTTTCAGTACCTGTTGTTTTTTGACACAGTCAACTCGTTGTCTACTTTCTCAATTCTTGAAACCTTAATTTTAATTCGTTGGTAAAATAAAAGTTAACTTTGTATATTATACGAAGGTTGCCTCTTATGTTTCGGGATTTGGCAACCCTAGTGTTGCAATCCGGCAATTGACAGCTCTGTCGTAAAGTTGGACATTTTTGAGGTTGTACGCACTCAGAACGTTTTGACATACGAGCGCTATTTGTGTTGTTTACAGTAACTTAAAAGATTCATCTCGGCCCAAAAATGGAATTAAATCGTCAACATTTTCGTGCGATTATTTTTTACAACTTTCGGCGTGGATTAACTCAGCAACAGTGCATGGATGAACTTAATTCAATTTTTGGCGATGAAGCCCCATCAAGGACCAGTGTTTATCGATGGTATGGTGAATTCAATCGTGGTGGTAGTTCACTCCAAGATGAATTTCGTGAAGGTCGTCCAAAATCAGTTGTTGTTCCGAAAACCATTGATGCTGTGCGCGAACTGATATTGGAAGATTGTCATGTGACCTATCGTGAGATTGAGACAACCTTAGGCGTTAGTGGGACCAACATACATTCAATATTGCATAAACATTTGACTGTCAAACAAATTTGTTCGCGTTGGATCCCACACAATTTGTCAATCGCCCAAAAAAGGGTCCGTGTCAATTGGTCGAAAGAAATGCTTAAAAAAATACGGTCGCGGTGCTTCGAAACGCGTCTATGACATCGTGACAGGTGATGAATCGTGGATTTACGCGTATGAGCCCGAAAGTAAACAGCAGTCGACTGTCTGGGTGTTTCAAGATGAGCCAAATCCAACAAAAGTTATTCGCGCACGAAGCACTTCCAAGCAAATGGTCGCCTGTTTTTTCGGAAAAACTGGCCATGTCGCAACCGTACCACTAGAACAACGCAGAACAGTCAATTCTGAGTGGTACACAACCATTTGTTTGCCAGTTGTCTTCCAAGAAATCAGGAAAACCAACCGCCGAAGACGGATCACTCTTGACCACGACAATGCGAGCTCTCACACATCGGCTGCGACAAGTGCATTTTTGAGCACCCAAAACATCGATTTGATGGGTCATCCGCCGTATAGTCCTGACTTGGCACAGAATGACTTCTTTTTATTCCCGTACGTAAAAAACAAACTGAGAGGTCAACGTTTTTCGACACCTGAAGAAGCGGTTGCTGCATTCAGAATGCATGTGTTGGAGATACCTCAATCAGAGTGGCAAAAGTGCTTCAACAATTGGTTCAAACGCATGCAAAACTGTATAGATCTTCATGGGGAATATTTTGAAAAACAATAAAGTGATTTTCGATAATCAATATTTGTTTTTGTTCTCTAATCCCGAAATATAAAAGGCAACCCTCGTATTAAAAAATGTGTTCAATGTTCTGTAATTTTCGGTGTGAATTAATTACTGCCCAATGCGGTAGTCATTTGATGGGCTATAACGCCAAAATATTTGCTGTTCTGCTCGGCGCAGAAACAACCCCTTTGCTGTTTCCCAGTTGGCGAACCATCAGCGACATCGGAGTTGCAGTTCCCAGCTGGCGAAATATTTTGGTCCTTCGAGCCGGAGGTCCAACATCCGTGCAAGAAGTCGGCGCCACAACCATTGGATTACGTCCATAAAATTGACCGTCATCGCCAAACGTATTCGAAGACATCTTCATCCATTGAAATTCATCGAAGCGGATTGAGGAACACCTGTTGGCAGATCAGTAACCAAGGTATGTTAGGTGGCAATTGGATTTATAATTTGATATAAATTAATAAGGTGATCCGAGTGATTTAAAAATAAAGGTGTTGTGTGGTGTGTCTATAAAAGTGTTAAATTTTATCGACATTCTACCGCCGGGTAGCGATGGTCGTTTTTTAATTACATACTTGTTCGGGACTGTTCTAGTTTTTGGTTGAACTGAGTGAAGACATTGATTTGGAATCAATAACGGCAATTACAAACAAGGCCGCAAAGTTAGATCTATTCGAAGTGCCAATCAATGTTTATCGAACGCAATCAGCAATTCCTTGAAACAGCCGAACAGTTTAATAATGGAGGCAACCGCCTGATGAAGGAACGCAAGTATTAAGAAGTGGTACTTCAATACAACCGGGCCATCAGTTTCGATCCGAAATACCCAATATTCTACTGTAATCGAGCTGCAGCATATATCCGTGTAACAGAAAATGATCGTGCGATTAAAGACTGCAACTCTGCGTTGTTCGACAATCCAGATTACAGCAAGCATATGGCCGAATGGGAGATATGTATCTCAATACAGGAAAGTACGATGAAGCTATAGACGCTTATACGAAGCTATTCAATTAGAACCTGATAGCAACGATTAAAAATGAACCTGAACAAACGGAAGGAATTGATACGTGCCACAATAGCTGTTGCTCCTGAGCAGCGAGAGTAAGCCGAAGAACAGCTATCCCAGATCCACTAAAGTATGTGATTAGTTCAAACCATTTTACAAATCGTTATGAAGAACGATGTTGAACTTAGCTACCTCAAAGGTTCATTTTCTCCCGCTGGCCCGACAAGGAGACAAAACCTAAGGAAGCAATTACTTTCTCAAATCTTGAACATGATCGTGCACTGATTCGGGGCAATATTATGAATGCAATTGTGCATGCTCCCGACATAATAGTCCACATGTTTGAAAGATATGGAAGTCCCAAAAACGTTAATAATAACTATCGGAAATTAGCGGAATAGTATCTTCCTACGTTCATTTCAGGTGTTCTGGATGTTTCAATTGGGGTTTTCGACCAATATCGTAACCGCGTTTGTGTGTCACCGCGAATCGTGACACATATTCTGGTATACCTAAAATGTTGTGCTTCATGTATTCCTGGAAGTTAATTAAACATCACATGGTTGCAATTATTCAAAATGTTATATTTCAAATAAAGTTGTTCACGGAGTCTGATCAAGACCTCTGGGAAAACGACCCGCATGAACTTATTCGAATGAATTTCAGCCCTTTTGCAGATTTTAATTGTCCAGGTCCTGTAGCACAAATATCTCAACATCAGGTAGAAAGGAATTCTACCGAAAACAATGGGAAGCATGATCCAGGTTATTACATCACCAAGCGCTGATGATAATCAAAGGGATAGAGCACTTTATATAATTGGAACTCTGGCAGATGTGCTTCTGAAAAACGAAGACGCCGTGGTCAAGTGGAATATGCGTACCACATATATATTTCCTGAGTTTCAATCGGGCTGGACATCTACGAGCCCGTACTGGTTGGGTGGTTCATTAATCTTGTGAAAAATAAACTAACTTCTGCTTTTATTGGAATAGTTGTTTTGTTTGTAATCGGCGGAAAATAAAATAAATTAAGGAATACTTTCTATTTGTCCCATTTTACAAACTCCAAGATAACCCAACTTACATTCCAACTTTAACACATAGGTCGAACAATAACCTGAATAAGAATATTGATCTCATCATTAATAAACGAAAAGCTGGTAATTCTACCAAATTACTATTATTTAGCAATTTAAATGATAATCAACTTTAACAAAGCCAAATTACAGTCCACTTTCTTAAAAATCCAATGTTGTTTCATTTATTTAATTCTGCAGAAGTCACCGCAGGTAAATCAGGAAATTTTCTATCGGTCTCAGTATTTCGGTTGAGGATATCTTTCGGCTCCTCTTTTAATGAAGTTGCAGGTACTTGGCACAATCACGCTACATAACTTAGATACGCCCCGCATACATTAAAGGAACCTCAAGAAGAGGACGATGACCCATCGGACAAAATAGTCAAGAGGACAATGCAATGGAATCGAAGCGGTCAGTACTAAGATAAAGTTCGTCAACAAAGACACATCCGGTCCTATACCTGCAAGTATCAACCCAAACATCGAATTGCAGATGAATAAGTCCAAGAACCCCGGGAATTGCGATTTTTACCATCTCATTTACATCCGTTCCTGGGGCACCGCTCCACGAAATCTGGGCGCATCGTTCACGCATTCAAGATTTGTCGCTTCTCGCCACCCAGGCACATCGCTGTTAAGTGTCTGGGGTTCTTCGCTTTCGCCGCCTGGACGAAATGCTCTGGGGGCATCCTCTTAATACCGCCCATTGCACATAGCTGCCACGGGGGCACCACTCCAACGGAGTCGGTGTCTAAGATAAGCTTTCGGAAATAAGATGAAGGGACAAAGAAACCGAGGAACAAGAAAGATGCCGGCACCCGTCAGAAAATCATGTCAACGGGCAGGTGTCACCGTTTAGAGTGCACCGCTTCTCGTCACCTGGACTCATCGTTCGAGCATCCTGAATTTGTCGCTTCTCGCCACCCAGGCACATCGCTGTTAAGTGTCTGGGGTTCTTCGCTTTCGCCGCCTGGACGAAATGCTCTGTGGGCACCCTCTTAATACCGCCCATCGCACATAGCTGCCACGGGGGCACCACACCAACGGAGTCGGTGTCTAAGATAAGCTTTCGGAAATAAGATGAAGGGACAAAGAAAACGAGGAACAAGAAAGATACCGGCACCCTTCAGGAAATCAGACCAACGGAAGGCGAACGGTGTACACAGGGTCCAGCCACAAGTCAACGAAGAAAAGCGCCTAGCATTGGAACTATTTTATCCTGCGACACAATTGAACGAAGGCGTCTATCAATCAGCAGAGTATTCTTCCTGATAGCAACCCGGATGCGCAACCGTTCTGGCTCAATCAAGTGCCAGTCTAATTCAATAAAATATGCCGCACGGATTCAACCACAACATTACAAAAAGAAAAAGACACCATGTCCAGCACAATCATTCTATCAGTGGATCAAATACTCCACCAGGTAACGCTGCCGACAGAGAGTTCAGTTCCCATCAAGAAATTCGCCCAACGTCGAGCATTGGTTAAGCGGCGTAGATGGGACATATCCCCAACTGCAACAGCATCAGCCACAGGAATCAACTTGGATTCGAGCCGCAGATGATTCTATCCAGTTGGCGGTAACTCTAACATTTCTGGTAGCGGCACAGGCTGGACATACTGAGAAGATGGTGGAATTACAACCCATCAATTCAACATATTGGCGACCACATCGCTCAATTACCATTCATGGATCCACGATCCAACAGGGGACTACGTCCAAAATATTCATACAATACTTAAGGATTTACGATCCAACATGGGACTACGTCCAACTTATTGATACTCTACATACGGATTCACGATCCAAAGAGAGGGCTACGTCCAAGAAGGTCATCGATGACACAGAGGGATCCACGATCCAAAGAGAGGACTGCGCCCAAGAAGTTCATCGATGACACCAGGGATTTACAATCCAACAAACAATAACCATAGTGATCTCAACCAATGGGATAACACAAACACAAATCACATCGTTGCCGCAGCTGATGCGGCAAATTTCGCCTTTCAGGCACTTCTCCACAACATGTCGGAGACTATCAACAATAAACAACGACGGCCTTATCTCAAGCTGCAACGTTAGCAATCAATGGCCGACTGGGTCACACACACACACACACACACACACACACACACACACACACACACACACACACACACACACACACACACACACACACACACACACGCACACACACACACACTGATAATACGAACAATACTACGGCCCCATAACCAAGTATACTCTATAACTTAATCAATTAATAGAATCACTACATAATATAACAATATAATTAATTTTGCCACCCTGCCGTTTTACCGTACCGGTTTATGAGCAACACGAGCTTTAAGGCCTCTGAGCTCAACCACAAGTACCAACCGCGTCTTCCCACGGCGCTGACATACACACGTTGGTGACGCCAACTGAAGGGGACCACTGAGTCCATTGTCGGCGGCCTGGGAAGATGTTGCAGTACAGCAACAAAACATCAAGAACAGCACAATCTTAAATGTTATTCAGAAATGCCAGCAGTGATTCGAAACGACAAATTGATGTGGGATTCACTGCTCGGCACAATAACACACAATTGTCACAGTTTCTTTCATGCATTAAGCGCCGGAGCTTATACTCTGAAAGAAACATACCAAAGAGCTGACAACATAAATTTCTGGTGGCACTGAATGCCACCAATAGCTGAAATAAGAGACTTCTCATTTAACCGTTAAACTGTTACTGTTTTGATAGAGTTTTATGATTTTTGTTGTACTGTTTTTTACACAGTACGAGGCTTGCCTCTTATGTTTTGGGATTTGGCAACCCTAGTGTTGCAATCCGGCAATTGACAGCTCTGTCGTAAAGTTGGACATTTTTGAGGTTATACGCACTCAGAACGTTTTGACATACGAGCGCTATTTGTGTTGTTTACAGTAACTTAAAAGATTCATCTCGGCCCAAAAATGGAATTAAATCGTCAACATTTTCGTGCGATTATTTTTTACAACTTTCGGCGTAGATTGGTGCATGGATGAACTTAATTCAATTTTTGGCGATAAAGCTCCACCAAGGACCAGTGTTTATCGATGGTATGGTGAGTTCAATCGTGGTCGTAGTTCACTCCAAGATGAATTTCGTGAAGGTCGTCCAAAATCAGTTGTTGTTCCGAAAACCATTGATGCTGTGCGCGAACTGATATTGGAAGATCGTCATGTGACCTATCGTGAGATTGAGACAACCTTAGGCGTTAGTGGGACCAGCATACATTCAATATTGCATACACATTTGACTGTCAAAAAAAATTGTTCGCGTTGGATCCCACACAATTTGTCAATCGCCCAAAAAAAGGCTCGTGTCAATTGGTCGAAAGAAATGCTCAAAAAATACGGTCGCGGTGCTTCGAAACACGTCTATGACATCGTGACAGATGATGAATCGTGGATTTACGCGTATGAACCCGAAAATAAACAGCAGTCGACTGTCTGGGTGTTTCAAGATGAGCCAAATCCAACAAAAGTTGTTCGCGCACGAAGCACTTCCAAGCAAATGGTCGCCTGTTTTTTCGGAAAAACTGGACATGTCGCAACCGTACCACTAGAACAACGCAGAACAGTCAATTCTGAGTGGTACACAACCATTTGTTTGCCAGTTGTCTTCCAAGAAATCAGGAAAACCAACCGCCGAAGACGGATCACTCTTGACCACGACAATGCGAGCTCTCACACATCGGCTGCGACAACTGCATTTTTGAGCACCCAAAACATCGATATGATGGCTCATCCGCCTTATAGTCCTGACTTGGCACCGAATGACTTCTTTTTATTCCCGTACGTAAAAAACAAACTGAGAGGTCAACGTTTTTCGACACCTGAAGAAGCGGTTGCTGCATTCACAATGCATGTGTTGGAGATACCTCAATCAGAGTGGCAAAAGTGCTTCGACAATTGGTTCAAACGCATGCAAAAGTGTATAGATCTTCATGGGGAATATTTTGAAAAACAATAAAGTGATTTTCGATGATCAATATTTGTTTTTGTTCTCTAATCCCGAAATATAAAAAGCAACCCTCGTATATGTTTTACCATTAAAAAGTAAAAAGGTTGTTTTTACGGTGCTTTTCACTACCTGTTGTTTTTTGAGACAGTGAACTCGTTGTCTAGTTTCTCAATTCTTGAAACCTTAATTTTAATTCGTTGGTAAAATAAAAGTTAACTTTGTATATTTAAAAATGTGTTCAATGTTCTGTAATTTTCGGTGTGAATTAATTACTGCCCAATGCGGCAGTCATTTGATGGGCTATAACGCCAAAATATTTGCTGTTCTGCTCGGCGCTGAAACAACCCTTTTGCTGTTTCCCAGTTGGCGAACCATCGGCAACATCGGAGTGGTGGTTCCCAGCTGGCGAAACACCATCTTTCGAAGCTTGGCCGATGGACCGCTATATAATTGGTGACCTACCGACGTGATCTGTACACACAGGACACACTTTCCCATAGTAAACAGAACTTCACTACACGATCACGACTTCCGCATAGAGCACAAGCACCCTTGCCTGCTCCGACGTTCTCTCGTTCGCTCCGTCGTTCGCACATGAAGCTGATCGTAACAAAGTTACTGAGGAGCAAATAATTAAGCTTGAGTTTGAAAATCGAATTCTAAGCACGGCCAGTGGCCTGATGTGTTACGCATTGGTTCAATTTTTGGTGATTCTAACTGTCATAGCGTCAGTTCGAATCACACGTTCTTCACTATCATCCAAAACGCTACAGTACCTTCTGAGATAAAATTCCGGAGGTAAACTAATTTCTCATTCGGATCTCCGGGCGAGACTATGTCAGAGGGAACATCATGCCGATATTATGATAAATAATCGAACTTTAAGAAAATCGTCATTGCGTAATCGGGCTCGTTTTTGAATCTCTGTCGATGTACGACAGATGACAGCATTTTGTAACATCAGGGGTATCGGCTTTACCAGCACGGATGTGAACGCCGTCCACCAATATTTGCAAACAGCGAAACCTGGTATCATTGCCCTAACTGAGACCCAGGTCGATTCGTCAACTGATTCGACATATCTTCGTTGCTCAGGATACGACCTGCATTCGAGATTCCGTTGTAAGAACTAAGTCTGCGTCTTTACGCGGTCAAATTTGGGTTACAAAATGATGGAGGCGTTGGAACCCAGTAAGATGGAAATTAAGTAGCTGGGGGTCATGCTGAGGAATTCTGTTAAATTTATTTGTTGCCTTTACCTCTCCCCGAACGATGATCAACCGGCGACATTTTTCGAACATCTTTCACGTACCGTCGACTGGATACAGATCAACCACCCCGCTTCTGTAATTCTCCTCCCTGGCGATTTTAATGTGCACAATTACGGCTGGTGCATCTTAACAGAACCGAGGAGGCTGGCGGAGGTGTTTGCCATTAGCCGCAATTTGATTCAACTCGTGGAGGAACCTACAGGAGTGCCGGAGGCCCGACGGGATTATCCAAACACCCTGGATCTGTTTTTGATATCCGAGCCGAGCGTTTGTATTGTGGAGTTTGCTGCGCCACTGGGAAACTCAGATCACTGGTTGGTATTAGTCCCGGAACTTGCATTTCAAACGAAGAACCACTCTAAGCAGCTGCGCCATGTATGGGGGTATGCCTTGCTGACAGGGACGGTTTGGAAGATTTCTTCGCATCCTTTCCGTGGTCGGAAGCGTGTTTTGGAGACTCCGATGTTAACGCATGCGCGGAGTCGGTCACAGAAATTATTCTTCTCTGGGTGGAGATCTACATTCCGCATTCCATCAAAATAAGTTCATTTGATGAACCTTGGTTTCATAAAAAATGTGAATGTCACTTCAATAATCCGATTGGAAAGTAGGGATAATCTGAACATTCTGATAAACCTTCATCATCATCATCATCGGCACTACAACCGGGATCCGATCTAGGCCTTATTTAGCAAATCTCTCCACCTGTCCCGATTTCGTGCCGATGTCATCCAGTTTGGCACTCCCAGGCCCTTGGCGTCCTGGTCTACGCCATCCTATGGCCTTTCTAGCAGATACACACACGACTAGTGAAGAACAACACCACCAAAAGCACATCCATTAAAGCTGTGTACCATAGCAATAATATACCATTTCCACATTAGTCGAATGTATTTGAGTTTAGAAATCGAATTACCATACGCGGCACTGGCCTGAAGGGTTGAACTTTGGTTCTATATTTTAGTGATTCTAACCGTGATAGCGTCGGCTCGAATCACTCGCTCTTCGCTATCGTCGCAAACGCTATAATCCCTCCATTGCAGACAAGATCTGCCACGCTGTCGTCTTCCGTACATTCCGCCACAGAGGACTTTCCGGGCAGGCTCCTCTTCGCACATTCGAGCTAGGTGTCCCGCCCACCGGAGTCTACCGAGATTGATTTTTCTTACCACATTAGCTTCAAGTTAGATTGCGTACAACTCATGGTTGTAGCGTCTCCGGAATCGTCCTCCCTCACATACGGGGCCAACAATTCTCCTTAAGACCTTCCTCTCGAACGCGGCTAAGAGTTCAGAGTGCCTTTTATTGAGCACCCAGATCTCGGATCCATACATGAGTATTGGTAAGACCATGGTCTTGTACAGTAGTAGCTTGGATTTTCTGGATAAATTTCGGGATTTAACTAGCCTTGATAGACCATAGTAGGCTTTGTTGGATTTGATCAGCCGTTCTCGTATTTCTTCCTCCATATTGTTATCGGCTGATACTATTGACCCAAGGTAGTTAAAGAATTGCACTGCTTCAAATTCGTACTCCACTACCCTGATAGTTTGACCAACGTTAGGTCTTCTCTTCGCAGAAGTTGCCACCATGTACTTAGTTTTTCCCTCATTAATGTGCAGTCCCAGTTCTTGTGCCGCCTGCTCGATCTGGGTGAAGGAGTCCTGTTCAGCCGATTCGTTTCTACCGATGATGTCGATGTCATCTGCATAGGCAAGTATCTGGTCGGACTTGGTGACAATAATCCCTCTAGTTGTGACGCCAGAGTCACGGATTGCTTTTCCCAACGCCAGGTTGAAGAGGAGGCAGGTCAGACCGTCCCCTTGTTGGGGTCCATTAATGATGTTTATTGGTTTGGACAGCAATCCCGCTATTTTTACTTGACTAGTTACGTTGGTCATGGTCAACCTACAAAGTCGTATCAATTTGTTTGGAATGCCGAACTTTCTCATGGAATTATATAGTTCTACCCTGGCTATGCTGTCGTAGGCGGTCTTAAAGTCTATAAATAGCTGATATAATGGAATCTTAAATTCCAGACATTTTTCCATCGCCTGGCTAGGGTGCATATTTGATCAATCGCTGATTTGTCTGAGATGAAGCCACACTGATATTGATCAATGATGACTCTAGCGTATGGGGTTATCCGGTCTTGTAGGATAGAGGCGAGTATATTATAGGCGGTTTGGCGCAACGCTAATAACCTTGCCCTTAAAAATAAATTATTATGGAGACAAGCATCGAGACTTGCTATATAAGGCCAAGACCGGATCCCGGTTGTAGTTCCGATGATGATGATGATGATCTTATAGGCGGTACTCAGCAATGTTATACCCCTACAGTTGCTGCACAATGCGATATCTTCCTTCTTATGTATGGGAGAAATTATTCCACGACGCCAATCTTCCAGCATCTTCCCTTGATTCCATATGTGCACCATGATCTCATGGTTGCGTGATGTAACGCTGTTCCTCCTTGTTTGGTTAGCTCAGCTGGTATGCCATCAGCTCCGAGGCTTTATTTGGTTTGAGCTGTCTCATGGCTTTTACTGTTTCCTCAATGCTTGGTGACGGCAGCATTTGATCTTGATCTTGCATTGGTGGAGCCTCTAATTGTTCTGTGAGCTGACCATTTAGCAATTCATTGAAGTGCACTTCCCATCGCTCCAGAATGCCTTCAGGATCGGTGATTAGATTACCTTGCGGTAAGTGCAGCGTGGTGTGTACTGCATCCTCATCATCGGCATTACAACCGGGAACTGGTCTTGGCCTTATTTGGCAAGTCCTGAGACTTGTTAAATTTTCCATAATGATTTGTTTTTCCGGGCAAGGTCATTAGTCTTGCGCCAAGTACTGCATCATACTGCGGATTATTTGGTAGAACTTCCGCGCCTGGTGCGGACCTCACTCTCTACTTTTTTTTTCTATTTCATAGACTAAATTTTTTCCCAGGCGCTTTTTTCTCTGTGAAGTCTTTTTTCAGATCTTCTGAGCTCTTTATATTTCTCCTCGCGCACACACGTCCAATGAGACTGTTGCATTGCCCGAAGTGCAGCATTCTTACGTTCAGTCGATAGTTTGTACTCATCATCAAACCAGCCGCTCCGATCCCCATGACTACTGCCTAAGATGGAGTTGGCAGTACTAATGACAGTATTCATAAGGCGTGTCCATTTCTCTTCTACGCCCGGCATTCTGGTCCCAGGAGTTACTCTCCCTCCGTCGAGCTCTTCGAGGGCGAGTCTTAACGCATGACCAAAGGTGTTGCTGGTGTTCTCATTGCGTAAGGCAGTCGTGTTGATTTAAACCTGATCCGCGGATGCAATACGTCTTCGTAAGGCAATCCGCCCTTGGAAAACTATACCAACAAGATAGTGATCCGAGTCGAGGTTGGCACTTCGGTACGTTCGTACCGTCATCAGGCTGTGGCATTCCCAAGGAACCACCCATCCTCTTAAAGTAACCACCTTCCTCTTTACATACAAGCCATGGTACTTAACTGCAATTAGGGGCAGCATAAGCTCCCCTGCAGCATCATACCTGAAAGGAAAACCTACCCGACAGCATCCATACATTCTGAACTTTCCTGGTTCATACTCCATGAACTAGTTCATCTCCTATCGGCTCAGCTTGTCTTCAATTACCCATAAACAAACGGTGGCCAGCGTATTGTTGACATAGCTGTAGCCGATATTCATTCCACAGTTAACAATTGTATATCACGCCTATACCCTTAGGTCCGCGACAGTTGCGACAATTCCCCGTTATCGGCTATCAACCGATCATGGAATTTGGGCATGGATATGATCACTGTTTAGGCAATCTTACTCATGCCATGCCTATGATGACCCGCCTAAAAACCTAAATTAAACATACAGTATCTCACTGTGTGCGTTTTACTTACCGGCACATTAATCTAAACATATGGCCATCCAGCCTGACCCTTTGCCGCCGTTGACGAGGTTTCTGCTGACTTATGTCAACAAAATAATTTTCCTCCTTGTGCACCGGAGCCATACGGCTAGATTTGGTATTGCCTACATCGGTGTTTCCAAGGAATCTTAAGCAAATACCATGACGACCCCTTTGTAACATAGGCACATCATGTACATCATGCGTGCCACAATTTGATCTGTGAAATAGCGTTTTTGTTTACTTTGAAACAAAGATCTATTTCGATCCCTGGCATACATCATCAACGATGTATGGGTACATCGCCGCAGCCCCCGACGATCGTACTTTTGATTAATCGGGTGTCCGCCGATCATCGTCCTCATCGCAGGGCATCGTACTTGTCCTATACGGACACATACAGAATCCTCCCCTATCGATGCAATTCGAGGCCATTGAATCTGATGGATGTAAGTTGCATCGTTGAGTCAGATTTAATTACCCAGAGGAGGCGGGTGATAAGTCGAGAGTGCGACCAGTTTAAATCAATAAGTAAAATTCTTAACCGGTGTCGAGGTCGTCGCGTGGCAAACGTTTTAGTCGTTAACTTCTACAAGATTTTATAAATTAATGTCAAAATCAGAATTGTGTTCGGTGATTATAAACAAAAATATATTCGGTGCTAGTGGATAGTTACAAGTTGTAACACTTAATCGCCCTGTGAAACGACTCGTCATATTTCAATGCAATACGAACAAAGATCACTGGGGGACCTATTCAATTTGTAAAATAACAAGAATGCTGTAAAATAAATTCGCAAGTGTCATTCAGTTTTTAATAATTGCAAAAGTTATGTTTCCTGCCGAATTGTGAAAACTAAAAAAAAAAACGGAAATAAAATCATAATAAACATTATCAGAGTGCTTCCTTTCTTTCTTTCAATTCACCACCTGAACATTCTACGAGGGTTGCCTCTTATGTTTCGGGATTTGGGAACCCTAGTGTTGCAATCCGGCAATTGACAGCTCTGTCGTAAAGTTAGACATTTTTGAGGTTATACGCACTCAGAACGTTTTGACATACGAGCGCTATTTGTGTTGTTTACAGTAACTTAAAAGATTCATCTCGGCCCAAAAATGGAATTAAATCGTCAACATTTTCGTGTGATTATTTTTTACAACTTTCGGCGTGGATTAACTCAGCAACAGTGCATGGATGAACTTAATTCAATTTTTGGCGATGAAGCTCCATCAAGGACCAGTGTTTATCGATGGTATGGTGAATTCAATCGTGGTCGTAGTTCACTCCAAGATGAATTTCGTGAAGCTCGTCCAAAATCAGTTGTTGTTCCGAAAACCATTGATGCTGTGCGCGAACTGATATTGGAAGATTGTGACCTATCGTGAGATTGAGACAACCTTAGGCGTTAGTGGGACCAACATACATTCAATATTGCATACACATTTGACTGTCAAACAAATTTGTTCGCGTTGGATCCCACACAATTTGTCAATCGCCCAAAAAAAGGTTCGTGTCAATTGGTCGAAAGAAATGGTCAAAAAATACGGTCGCGGTGCTTCGAAACACGTCTATGACATCGTGACAGGTGATGAATCGTGGATTTACGCGTATGAGCCCGAAAGTAAACAGCAGTCGACTGTCTGGGTGTTTCAAGATGAGCCAAATCCAACAAAAGTTGTTCGCGCACGAAGCACTTCCAAGCAAATGGTCGCCTGTGTTTTCGGAAAAACTGGACATGTCGCAACCGTACCACTAGAACAACGCAGAACAGTCAATTTTGAGTGGTACACAACCATTTGTTTGCCAGTTGTCTTCCAAAAAATAAGGAAAACCAACCGCCGAAGACGGATCACTCTTCACCACGACAATGCGAGCTCTCACACATTGGCTGCGACAACTGCATTTTTGAGCACCCAAAACATCGATTTGATGGGTCATCCGCCGTATAGTCCTGACTTGGCACCGAATGACTTCTTTTTATTCCCGTACGTAAAAAACAAACTGAGAGGTCAACGTTTTTCGACACCTGAAGAAGCGGTTGCTGCATTCAGAATGCATGTGTTGGAGATACCTCAATCAGAGTGGCAAAAGTGCTTCAACAATTGGTTCAAACGCATGCAAAAGTATATAGATCTTCATGGGGAATATTTTGACAAACAATAAAGTGATTTTCGATGATCAATATTTGTTTTTGTTCGCTAATCCCGAAATATAAAAGGCAACCCTCGTACCTGGAACAGTTTTGTGGAGTGTCGACGAACACAGTGGGAAGAAAGTGAATCCATGTCCTTGAGCCATCTACTTTCTTTACCCCACAAGGCTCCAGGAGTGGCGGCGATCTATCAACACATGGTCAATTTGATTGCGAGTGGCTCCATAAGGTGATACCCAGGTGGCTTTGTGGATATCTTTACACAGAAACCTGGTACTCGTAACGATCAAGTTCCTTGATGCTGCCAGTTCGATGACTCGTAGTCCAGTGTCATTAGTATTCTCATGCAAACTATGGGAACCTGCGTAGCGCCTGAAAACCGGCTCTCAACCTATTTTCCCATTCAAATCACCAATAAAGATTTGCACATCGTGTCTTGGGCAGGCATTGAGGGCCCGTTCGACGTTGTCGTAGAATTCTTCTGTTTTGTCTTCAGGGAACTCCTCTGTAGGTTCGTGAACGGGTATGGGGCTTATGTTCCTGGTATTTTCCTTGCGCAAGGCAGCCGTGTTGATTCGAACATGATCCGCGGATGCAATACGTCTCCGTAAGGCAATCCGCGCTCGGAAAACTGTACCAACAAGATAGTGATCCGAGTCGACGTTAGCACATCGGTACGTGCGTACCGTCATCAGGTTCGAGGAGTGGCGGCGATCTATCAACACGTGGTCAATTTGGTTGCGAGTGGCTCCATCAGGTGATACCCAGGTGGCTTTGCGGATATCTTTTCGCGGAAACCTGATACTCGCAACGACCAAGTTTTTCGATGCTGCCAGTTGGATGACTCGTAGTCCATTGTCATTAGTGTTCTCATGCAAACTATGGAAACCTGTGTAGTGCCTGAAAACCGGCTCCCGACCTATTTTTGCATTCAAATCCCCAAGAACGATTTTCACATCGTATCTTGGGCAGGCATTGGGGGCCCGTTCGACGTTCTCATAGTATTCTTCCTTTTCGTCGTCAGGGGACTCCTCTTTAGGTCCGTGAACGTTTATGAGGCTTATGTTCTTAAACTTGCCTCGCATGCGAAAAGTGCATAGCTTTTCGTTTATTGCATTAAAGCCGATGATGGCAGGTTTCAGTTTTTGGCTGACTAGAAAGCCTACCCCAAGCACATGGTGTTTTGCATGACAGCAGTAATAAATGTCATACTCTTTTCTTTAAATAACAGCACTCCCCGTCCATCTTATTTCTTGCAATGCTGTTATGTCAGCCTTATATTCGGACAGGGCAGCGGCTAGCTGCTGTGCAGCTCGAGCTCTGTATAGTGAGCGGACGTTCCAAGTAAAAATTCTTAAATCATTAGCCATTTTCGTTCCCGTGGTCGTCGTCGTGTATCCGGTCCATATCCGAGGCATGTTAAATTTGCCATAATAATTCATTTTTACGGGCCTGGTTATTAGCCTTGCGCCAACCTTTCTCGGGATGTCGCTGCATGCATTGGTTCACTACTTGGCGGGTGCCAATGTAGCTATCCAGGGGTGTCACGTGGAGACTGCATGTCAACTTGGATTGAACGGGGTAAAGGATCGTCCTGGCTTTCGCCATGTTGAAAGCAATCAGAGACTTTGCCTTGTGTGTTCGCTCCCATCCCTCCGAGTTCCCGTCATAGCATATGCATTTTTAGCTGTAGTAAGAGCTGCTATTATGTGATTATCAAAGTAAAGATACTGATCAAGGCAGATACCAAGGTATCTAACTAAAATTTTTACTTGTAGGGGAAGATTATTACGTGGAGACTGCATGTCAACTTGGATTGAACAGGGGCAAGGATCGTCCTGGCCTTCGCCGGGTTGAAAGCAAACAGTGACTTTGCCTTGTATGTTCGCTCCCACCCCCCGAAAAAGTGTTGGTCTCTATATCGTAAATTATGCATTGGAACAAGTTGCTTAATGCAACACAAACTGATGAGCGATATCATCCCTTATACGCTATATTATGAGAAGAACACTGGAACTAAAGATATCCAGATAGACTAAAATACGAATAATCAATCATAGCATGAAACTTTAAAAATGGCTGGTCTATTGGAGAAGATATATAAAATACAGCAGTGCACATCAAGCCATGTTGCACATGAACATCATGGGACAAAACTTCCACATTATCTAGGGATGAATAGTAAACTCGGGAAAATGGTTTATGGTTCGATAGATGAGCAGGCACAATAGTAAAATCACTCATCTAGCCATGGGTGTTGCATTGACCGACGCGAAACTCTCACCTTATTGAAATAACTCGGCATAGAAGATCAATGCCACCCTCAAGTGAAATGGATACTAAAAATGAAATGAATACGGGAATTCGGAATAGATATCTCCACATGTACACCAAAAGATTACAATATTATAATATGAGGTACAGAAGTGATCCTATATTTTAATTTCTAAATAATGCTTTTCATGAAAAGAGTGTTCACAAACGGCTGTATTAACTTCAAAATTTCCTATTCGTATTAATCCATAGTGTTATTTTATTTTCACGATCTATGCGAACCTCTACAAAAGCATTCCATACGTTTTTATAAAATGTTTTGAGAAATCCATCACGATCGCCCCGTGCTGACAACACAGGTACAAATTACTCTAATGCTCAGGAGTGTGCAACCGATCGAACTAAGCGAGCAACTACACACACGTTTTATAATATTTAAAGCATACGTAGGTTTGCCACTTAGGTATTCAGATCACACAGGTGAATCGATCAGTGGAAGGAGATGGCAAGTTAAGTGGATTTAAAAACAGACTGCAACACACGCATAACATCGGCCTCTATAAAGAAAGACGCAAATTGGAGGCGAGCGATCTAAACAAGATCCTCTTATAATTCAGTAAATATTCAAAGGCAAAATCAAAAACGAATATAAAAAATACACTAAATTTGGAGAAAGATCACCGTCTACGTTTGTTAGGGTATTTTTATGTCAATTAAATAGTAATTTATAATCGCTACCTGGAGGAAGTAAAAGGGGATAGAGAAGCGGGCAGAAACGGCAGCGGCCACTCAATATCACCATCATTGCGGTAGCAACAGCAGTAGACACGATAGCAACGACGACAGTGAGTCTGGTGAGGTGACTAGTATTATACACCTAGGACGGGGATCCACAAAGCAGCTTAGGCGGCCGGGTCTGCTGTATAGTATGACAGGTAACATCGCTTGGTGCTCCGATGGGTGGTGATTGGTGTTTGTCGGCTGAAGATTGGCGTTCCATTTGTTGTGTTAGTGTCGGCAATAGTAGTAGTTGGGGCCTGTTGAATTAGAAGTGCTGCATAAGACTGATTGGCGGGCGCACCTTAGCACCGGTTCAAATACAAGCACAAACTCAATTGGTAATTTATTATAGAGTTTTCTTCTATTTTGATGTCTCGTTGTGCTTTTACTACACGTCTGTTCAACAGTTTCGTTTTTCTTCTTCCTTTTCCATAAAGAGTCTAACTAGTATCTGTAGGAGATTTGTAGTAAGTGGTAAGCATGGTAAATGACTTTTGTGTGATGTGGTCGGGCAGTCGTTCCGCCAGCCATGGCGGCGACTGTGATTGTTGGATTGGCGAACAGCGGTACCAAAAGCATTTAAAAGTACATTCCTTCATCGCCGGGAGGAAATTCCAAGCATTCGCCTGGATTAAACTAGTTATATTATAGTTTTTATTTTATTTTCATTTATTTATATTTTTGATTTTATTTTTGCGTCTTTCTTTTGTAAGAAATTCTTCGGTAAATTCGATGGGAGTTTACCGATTTATTTCTTGTCGGTTCGTTTCTTTTGCTGTTCAAGGTTTTGATTCAATCGATAAATAAAATTGCATCAGCTACCTACAAGAACGTTGAAGTGAGGTCGATCGGAGGGGGTATTATTTTTTTTGATCACGTACTTCATTGTAATTACGTGGAAATACTTGCTATAGTGTCGATTATGCCTCGGTGTTTCTAAAGCCAAAAGGTAAAGCCGTCGAGCGAAATGAGAATGAACCCCAATTATAGTCCGTGCGCCCATGAACTCGTTCCTTGGCCCATTTGAATGGACACCACTCTCGCGCAGTCATTCAGGTTTGTGAGAAAATTCTGTTCAGAAGTTTATGATTGTTATTACATTGTTCTTTATACCTTGATGGGATTTTTTCCTCTTTGAAAAAAAAAGATATAAAGCTCGTCAACAATTAATCAGAATCATCGGTGTGATTCTGGACGTGAATGTAAAGGCAGAAAAGGTGTAAAGTCCACATACTGTCACGAAAGTGAAAGGTAAATCATATTGGTTGGTTTCCATACAGAGAAATTATTTTTAGTTTTTCGTTTTTTACACTGGTCAGAATTTATTGACCGACGAAGATTCATGGAGTGGTGTTGATGACGCAAATTTATACAGAAAGGGAGAAAGAAACGTTTGTGTTAACTTTCATATTGACGCAATAAGATTTATCGATTTTAATATTTTTATTTTTCTTAAAAAGTCAATTTGTTGACGCAATTTCGGTAGAGTCTAAATTTGGCATAACCAGAAATATAATACATATATCGAAATTGGTAAGGCCAATAACCTAACAATAAACCAATCTATGCCGCAATATAGGTGAGTCCAATAACCCACCAGAAACTCTATTCATGTTTGATCGTAGGTGAGTCCAAGAACCTGACAGTGCGTCATATAAATACGAAGTCTCAAATTATATTCGAATAATCATAGATCATAGATACAATTGAGCACGTGGAGAGAATTGATTTAAAGAACGTGAGTTCTTTAACATTTATTTATATACCTGTATATATAGGTAAATATATTTACACATTTGCTTTTAAATCATTTTTGACTTTTTGACGATTGATAGTTGTACGGTCACGTAAACCATTTCATATTGATAGGAAAGAAAAGTGGGTGAGTCATAGATCGGTTCAGTTAGGTTAAAATGTCCACATACATAATAGATTGTTAAACAACACGACAAAAAAAAAAACTGAAAAAATTGTTTCATTTTAAAATTGTATCGTTTTAAAAACGATATCCCTTGTCCGCCAGGTTCATTGAATTTAACTCAATGTCACGATTGCATCACACATCACCATCGGCACTACAACCTGGAACCGGTCTTGGCCTTATTTAGCAAGTCCTGAGGCTTGTTAAATTTTCCATAATGATTTGTTTTTTCCGGGCAAGGTCATTAGTCTTGCGCCAGAGGCTCCCCGACGAGGAATCGAGTCACGATTGCATATCACACATATATATCTACTTTGGCTCAAAAGTGGTTGCCTACCGGAATTGTTAGCTATTTAATTAATTATCATCATCATCATCGGCACTACCTACTACATTTTCCATAATGATTTGTTTTATTTTTTTTTTGGGCAAGGTCATTAGTCCATTAGTTCCCCACGGGGAATCGCACCCCGGTCTCCCGCGTGACAGGCGGGTATACTAACCACTATACTATCGAGGAGCCCTCCCGTACAAGTAGGTTCTCGCTATTCTGGAGGGTTTCGAGGTACTTGTATGCTAATTCTAGCCGATAGGGGTAACGGACGCACCTTCATATAGGTGAAAGCGGGAGTAATGGCGACTGTTAGGTCTTCTAGACTGGTTGAGGCATCTTCTGAGGAGTTTCCTTTAAAAAACTCTGTCTTTCAATTTGGACTGAAGATATGCAGGACCATATGGAAAAGGTGTACAATATTCCAGATCGGATTAGCTGCGGATAGCGGAGGAGCTTAACTTTGGTGTCAATTAATTATGTTTAATTAATTATGATAGGAATTTAATTCATTAACTTTTCATAATAGGGGTCGATTTAAAACCACCAACGAGACAGCACATGCGCTTCTGTCTCGTGATCCGTACCATCGAATCAATTGTGCAATCCGCTTTGGGAATCTTAAATACACATAAGATACCCAATTGCACTATCGGTTCGGGCGAGAAGTCTTACTGTGGGATCCTAAACAAACAAAGGGGTTGTGGGGGGTTTCTCTATTCTACGTGAGAAACAACCCACAATTCCAACCAACATTTCCTACCTAATTTCGACCGCCTTTCAGCGCGTCAAATCAACCCCATTTCCCCCTACTTACCTGTTCACCTGCAAAGCATGTTTCCACCAAGGACACATAGCTAAACTCATTGTACCACGGAGACAATGCATAAATGAGTTTAGCTTACCTTTTTTGCCATACGGCAACTCGTGTCCATGTCGATTAGCGACAACCAAATCCAGCCGGACGAAGTTGTCGCATCATTGCAGATCCGCTTGGGAAATTTATCACCACATTCGATTGAATCACGTGATAATATTTCCCTAGCGTTACTTCGGCTTTTCTCCAGACACTTCATTCGCTGGGGATCAATGTTCTCTTTCTGCAGGTGAATATCATCAGCTTAATTCTCCTCTCTTTCTCAGTTCTGTCTTCGTATGGATCAATGTAGACTGAACCCACCATACTACCGAATCAGGTCAATGGGTTCCGCTAAGAACTACATTGATTCATGCACATACAACCAAATCCACCCCAAGATAATCGTACAGCATGTTTCTGTTCTCTTATTGTCCCGTTCTCTTCGATCATCAGATTACCGATGTAACCTATCACACATCGAAGGACGTGGCAATGGGAGAGCAGAAGTATGTTCTCTTTTGGTTGTATCCAATTTCTTCCCTTTTCGAGTCAGTCGATTAACGTGTTTACCCAAGGGAGGTGGTGTCGCGATTTGCCGCCGCGTGGGCATGCTCATGCACACGCTCGTCCGCGGACATCCGAATTTTAGTTGTAGAGTTATGTGTTGTGTGACCGCACCGGAATGTTCTCACTAGTGAATATTTTCAATAAATTAAAACGCTTGCTGGCAGTGCTATCTGTTATCTTTTTTATTGATTACTTTGGTGTCTTAACTCACTTATTCGAATTAGACTTCAATCGTTTATTTATCTATCCACTCGAAGGAGATTTCGTCCAATATGCGCATCGGATTCGGTACAACCAGGAAGTCGACGTGCGTCCCATAAATGTTTACAATTACACATTCCTCAATAAAGATGAACATAAATCGATGCCGCATTTTGAGAGACGAATGGCTATACGACAAACCTGGGGTTACGAACAACTCTTTTCGGACGTGATTATTCGAACAAATTCTTCCCACGGATCGATGGGAGATATAAGGAATACGTGCCGTACGTCGGCACATCTACCCTTATACCCCCACAGGGTCTTCACACACGCGTCCGAGTGCAGTGCAAAGTTTTCTGTGCGATCCTAAACAAATAAACGGATCTCCACACACGCATCATAGTGCTGTGAAAAGTGCGAGAATACGCGAGTGATGTGCAGTACGGGTAAACCCTCTACCCTTTCCATCCCATGTGTCTGTTTTCCTTTTTTCACACCTCTGTTTACGTCCCTCAGGCATCGATATGATTTCAATGTAGCGGGAATTTCGCGTTGATTTGGGTAACATTCACGGCTTGAGATGCAATTTCTCTTCTGTATCTGCCCATGTTTCTAACCAGAAACCAACTATCCTTGCACTTAGCGAAACCCAGGTAATTACTAATACAGATATTTCCTGGATTTAACTTAGTGCCATTGTTCGCTCCACATCGTGGCATAGCCACATATATACGAAATGATATTGCTTATCAGCTTCTGGCACAATACGGAGTCTGCTCCAACCCAGAATTTAATTTCTCTTGGCTAAAACTTCGCGTTCCTAAGCATATCATACATTACTGATTTCTTTACAGAACCCCAAACTTGGATAGAAAAGCATCCTTTAACGAATTTGATGCTATGTCTGATTCTATCGATAGGATATCGACCATATATCCGCACACTGAAATCTTTATTGTGGGTGATTTCAATGTGCATAACTCTAAGTGGCTTCGTCACTTCGGACACAAAACATCGGAAGGTCAATATGTCCAGCTTTTTGCTGATTCAAATACTTTAACTCAACTTGTCAATGAGCCAACACGGATACCAGATATCGATGGTCATTCCGCCAACACACTGGAGCTGTTTCTCACCTCCCACCTAAACAAATACACAATTGAAGTTTCTTCGCCCTTGGGCACTTCAGACCACTGTGTCGTGTCAGCTAAATTTCCTCTGACCAACAGTAACGTTAATGAGAAAGCTCCCAAAAGAACTGTATGGTTCTACGAGAAAGCCAACTGGGAAGGTCTGAACAACTTTTTTGGGAGAGTAAATTGGTCATTAGTTTTCCTCAATAACGTTGACTCTATAGCGGACACATGACAGACACAATTCTACTTGGCATGCTGGCCTTTATTCCACACAGAATAAAGAGTATCAAACTCAAGAGAAATATGTGGTTCGATTCCGGGTGCAGAGAAGCCATTAAGGGTAAGGAGTTGAGCTTCCGGTTGTATAACTCAAACGATACTGAGGAAAACCGGAAAAGATTTAAGAGAGTTAGGAATGACTGCAATTCGTATATTCAACGCACCAAGTTCTTGCATGACCAGAGAGTGAGACAAAAAATACTACACTCTCCCACAGGTAGTAGAAACTTCTGGGCATTCGTGAAAAACATTCAAAACTCAGTCTCTTCATCCATTGTAGTCGATGACAAACCAGTCACCACTGCAATAGAGAAGGCGAATCTACTTGCTGCACATTTTGCAGCCAACTCAACGCTGCCTGATGCCACATCAGTTGCACCTCACCTTGAGCATAAGCAACACACCATGAGCCAGATACGCTTCCGAACGCGTACTGTTGCCCGCGCACTCAAACAGCTAAACGCTAACAAATAGCTGGTTCTGATGGCATGCCCCCAATCCTCTTGAAGAGATGTTCCTCTTCACTCGCCAAACCACTGCGGAAACTCTTCCATCTGTCTTATTCTACTGGCCGTTTCCCAAATAGATGGAAGTCAGCGAACATTCAACTAATTCCCAAAAAGTGTGACAAATCATCTCTTTCTTCTTATCGAGCCATAGCACTAACTTCTATTCTCTCGAAGGTAATGGAATCTCTTATCAACCGTCAACTTTCGAAATATCTGGAATCAAATGACCGCCAAAATGGCTTTCGTAGCAACAGGTCCACAGGAGATCTGGTGGCGTACCTTACCGAAAAGTGGAGCCATTCCATCCACTACCTCGGTGAAAGCAATGTAGTCGCATTGTAGTGCTCTAAAAAGCCCTACCACCTTTTTCCCCATCCATACATCCTAATCCCAGAAATCCTACATCAAAGCATTAAATCCTATCAAAATCCTGAAAAACCAAAACCAAATCCAAAATTCGCAATAAACGAATCAAATATTCGTTTATAGCTTTGCATTTGCCCCACGGCATAATTTAATCAGAAAACCAAAACTAAAATCAAAATTCGCAATAAACGAATCAAATATTCGTTTATAGCTTTGCATTTGCCCCACGGCATAATCTCTATTCAAAATCCAGAAATACATTTCAATCTGGTAATTTCCCTAGAAAATTAAACAAACCAAATCCATGGCAAATCACACCAGATGTTCGAATTTGCCACAAGCAAACAATACCCAAATACCATTTCAAATCCTCACATGCAAATAGATTGATGAAGATTCAGAAAACTGAATCTTATCTGAAACAAACATTGAGCATCGCACGAAATGTATTGAAAATCGAGATTGTTGCACGAAAATGTGTATCTTTGAGATACAATTTTCGATTCCTTTTCCTTTATAAAGGAATGGTTTCGTGATCTCCGGGCCGCAGTATCTAGATCCTCCTGCCACAGAGCAGTTATTTTACAAATAAAAGCAATAAAACTAAATCCAAAATAAATAAAACTGCTTTCATTACTTTTGAAATTTTGTGCTGGCACCCAACGTTGGATGATTCTTTTTATATATATATATATATATACCAGGACGACTCCAAAGAAATCGGTACAGGAACCAGTACTGAGGTTGCAGGGTATAAGGACACTATCCCCTAGGTTACGTCCCACGAACAATCAGGACGTTGCTCTTCCCTCTGGGTCAGAGGAAGCACGGCAACGAACCCTTGCTGAAGTGTGTTGTTCCAGGAGCAATCAAATAAAGAGATCCAACGTCCTTTTCAGGACAAGAAAACGCGCTTCCTGAGGAACAACCCCCACAACGGCAAAACAAAATTTTGGTGGCAGCGCGTGGGATACCCAAAATCCGCTCACCACAGAAGGAGGATCAGAACAAACAAAATTCTGGTGGCAGCAGTGAATCGGACTGATTCCCAATATCCCCTACCAGTAAAAGTATAGAGCACATAAGGTTACAGAGAACCATCGGCAACAAAATAACAAAAAGCGCTTCAGTGAAAATAATAATAAACAAATTTTGATAAAAACAGCGTGCCCGGGGCTAAACACCGGCAAAGTGACTTAAAATTTTAAAATTTCTAAAAGCGTCGCCTGGGGCTTAGACACCGGCAGAGTGAAAAACAAACCAAATAATAAAAGTGACAAGCGGAGACGACCACATCCAGCAGCGACGACAGCAGCGGCGACACCGACAGGAAAAAGCTGGTATATCTTTGTGAAGTGGACATTGCCAGCTACGTCAGCAGTACATGGACAAAAGTATCCAGTTTATTTAAGGTAAAAAATTTCATTTTATTAATATACAGTGAAAAATTCAAGGAGACTAAGAGAGCTCTTCATAGAAAAATTAATGTAACTTTTGTGAAATTAACGTAACTTTTGTGAAGCCGATTAAGGTGAAATTTTTAATGTCGGTCTTGTAATAGTGATCAACTCCCTAAAATAAAGTAAATTCATTTTAGTAATCAAAAGGGGATGCCCGGGTCAAAATAATAAACAAACGATTTTTCCTCAACATACATGTTTCTTTGACTCAAATTTTTTATACAAAGGGAAATATATAATAAAAAGAAAATTTCTGTTTACTTGTATAATAGAGGCAAAATTTAAATACATTTTTTCTTTTAATATATATATAATCATTTATCAAAATTTCTTTCTATACATATACACATTTATTATCCAAAATTGCAACAACTTATTTATCAAGTAGGGGACAAATAAAAACCCCAAAAATAAACTACAAAATTTGATTTTTATTTTTTATATACCTATTTGAATTTGGCACATATATATATATATATTTTCCTTAAATTATTTCTGCTTTTTGGGGAAGATTTTTACACTCTTTATGTGATAACAATAGCGGACAAATTAAAATTATTAGTCCTTGTCTTTAAGCGCTGTTTAGGACATTCTTAGGTTGAATTTTTTCCTTTGGATTTCTCTTTTGGTATCATTTGCGTCTCATCGGAAAATTCATTCTTGGATCTGTTTCTCTTCTTTGCCCGTGACACTTTAGGCCTTGCTCCCCTCGAACGAAAGGAAAATTGTTTCTCTCATCTTAGGGAAAAATACACTTTACCCAATAGGGTCAAACTAACTAAGTTTGAAGGTACATTAATCTTGTTGTTCTTATCTTTTCTCTTGGCCATCGTACCACGACAAAATGAAAATTGAGTCTCTTTGTTCTCTACCCCTTTTTACCATCATTTGGGAAGGTCTGTTTCATAAATACGTCGTTAGCGAAAAAAATAAACCGGGTACGCGTTCGCAGAGACCTGAGCCCGAGCTCATACAAAATCGCGAGGACGAAACTTCGGAAACGTTACGAACGGAAACACGCGAACAGAGTTCTAGAATGAACTACGGATTCGGATTAAGCGACATACTGGGACTCGTGCCGGTATTTAACGGCGACCCAAACGAACTTGAGGGTTTCGTCTCTTGTGGAGACATTTTGTTCTCACAAGCACAAGATGACAACCAGAAATCTTTTATTCTAAGGGTGGTCAAGACCAGATTGCAGGGACCGGCGCGTGATTGTATCAGGCATAAAATCATTTCTACCTGGGAAGATCTTGTTTCAGAATTAGAGGGAGAATTTAAAGCTCTCATCTCTAGGTCTGCTGCCCAAAATAACTTAGTGGCAACAAAACAAGATAGCAAGGAGGGTGTGAAAGAATTTTCAAATAGACTCACACATCACCTGCATGAATTGGACAGCGCCACATACGCTAGTTCACCTGAGCCTGCAGTCAGAACTTATCTTCTGGCTGAGAATCAGAGAATCGCGTTGAATACGTTTGAGGATGGGATACGAAATTCCAGCCTCAGAATCTTGGTGAAGTCTCACAACGGCCCAAATTTAAAAGCAGCCATTAGCTACGCTTTAGAACAATCTCGAAGATTAGGTAACGATAACTCAATGCTAACTTCCAATAAAAATTTTAGGAGAAATAACCAACCAATTGTTTGTCAAACATGCAACAAGAGGGGACATACTTCTGCGACTTGCTATCGCAACACTAATTTTCCTAATTTCGTCCCCCAACGCATTAAGACTGAGGCTGAACGTCTCCAATGCACATACTGTCGAAAGTATAATCACACCCAGGCAGAGTGCAGAACCAGGTTAGCTCATATGCGAAACCAGGACCAACCTTCAACGAGTCGAAATCCTTTCAGAACCCAGCCCAATCAATCTCAAAACAGGACAATGAGAAACTCGCCCCAGATTGAAAATCGAAATACACGACAAAATCAAAATATTAACAGGGTATCCAATCAACAACAGGGAAACGAATTCACTCGGGCAGCGAGCAACGGCAATCCTTCTCGAGTTCAGACAATCGCCGATATACACCCCACCCCGATGTAAATTTTGAAATGCGCGTATTTTTCTGCCCTGAATTTAAGGAGCCAGTAATACGTGTAAAATTTAATCCATCGGATAAACAATACTCGACTTTTCTTATCGATACAGGCGCCGACATCAGCCTGATCAAATTAGATAATCTTTATATTGAACAATCTGTAGACAATTCAGACCCAGTGACTATATCCACCATTGCTGGGAAAACGGTCAGCACATGCGGAAAGGTATTGGGGGAGTTCGAATTCAGAACTGATAGGCACTCCATACCCTTTAAGCATAATCTATTTGTAGTGGGAAGCAATGTAGACTTCCAACACGATGGCATACTGGGAAGCGATTTCCTCACGAAGCACCAGTGCCACATTAACTTTGAAAAGGGATTCCTTAAATTCGCTGTGAAGAAGAGAACCATGGTAGAACCCGAGCAGCCTTTAGGGAACAAAAATGAGGTCAAGGAAAATATTCAGAATGTCACGCCTTACGAGGTGTCTTCCACGGATAATACAGGCATTCTTGAAAAATTGGATAACACCGTTCGTGAGTCAACATCCGAATCCGTTTGTCTACGGGCCGGATCTGATGCTGTGACAAACACAACGAAACCAACCACCCTTGAATCTTCCTCTTCCCATTTAAATAAAGTTTGTGGTAACGAAAAAGTTAAGGAAACTGCTGAAAAACTAAGTTCAGGAAAACATGAACCTGAAACTCCAATATCCCCAGTAAATTTAAAACGAAATGCCAAAATCGATTTCATAAAATTGCATTCACGATCTCAACAAATAATGGAGATTCCCTTTAAAGAAAAATCCAGTCAAGAACTGATTATAAAAAAATCCGAGATCATGCCAGGGATATATCTGGGTAATAGTTTGACAACACCACAGGACAACAAAATAAAGGTATTACTAATGAACACATTAGACACCGATCAAGAAGTAAGCACCAACGACATAGAAGTCGAATGGGAAGATCTGGATGACTACAATGTGTTACAGGCGGATGAAACTAAGAACTTTCTAAAAAATAGGCTTGAACGGCTAGAATCACTCCTAGAGTTGCGTCATTGTAACCAGGAGGAAAAGATATCTATCCTAGACATCTGCCGCAGATTTAACGATCTCTTTTACTTAGAGGGCGACCATCTCACACACACTGACGCCATAGAGCATCAGATCATCACGGAAGAAGGAAAGCCCCCACTTTACATAAGACCATTTCGCCTCCCAGATAGCTCGAAGCAAGAAATCCACAAACAAGTGAACGAAATGCTTCAGGATGGCGTGGTACAACCAAGTTTCAGTCCTTGGAATTCCCCTCTCTTACTAGTACCCAAGAAGGCAGGACCTGATGGGACAAAACGGTGGAGAGTGGTTGTCGACTTTAGAGCCTTAAATAAAATAACAGTCGGAGATGCATATCCATTGCCCAATATTACTGATATCTTGGACCAGCTAGGAAAAGCTAAATATTTTAGCACTTTGGATCTAGCAAATGGGTTTCACCAAATACGCATGGACAATAGAGACAAGGCAAAAACAGCGTTTAGCACACCCTTCGGACATTACGAATATAATCGAATGCCCTTCGGACTTAAAAACGCACCTGCCACATTCCAGAGGCTTATGAATAATGTACTCATGGGTCTCCAAGGAATAGAATGTTTCGTCTATGTAGATGATATCGTAATTTACGGATACGATCTGAACGATCACAATTCCCGACTCACCAGAGTTTTCGAGCGATTACAAAGACACAATCTGAAAATACAACCAGAAAAGTGTCACTTCATAAGGAAGGAGCTCACCTACTTGGGGCATGTTATTTCAAAGGAAGGTATAAAACCAGATCCAGAAAAAACTAAAGCGGTGAAAACGTTTCCAACGCCCAAGAAACAAAAAGACGTAAAATCTTTTCTCGGTTTTGTAGGCTACTACAGAAAATTTATCCCAAATTTCGCCGAACTGGCAAAACCTTTAAGCAGATTGCTCAGGAAGAATGTTCCATTTTATTGGGATGCCTTTTGTGACGAGGCATTCACAACTCTAAAAAGAAAGGTTATTACCCCACCAATACTGGCTTATCCAGACTTTAACCGGGAGTTTATAATAACTACGGATGCTAGCAATGTTGCGTTAGGAGCAGTGCTATCTCAAGGTACAATAGGACAAGATAAACCTATTGCTTTCGCTAGCCGAACTTTAAACGACGCAGAAACTCGATATACAACATCCGAAAAGGAATTACTAGCAATCGTTTTTGCACTAGCCCAGTTCCGACCATACGTTTACGGACGAAAATTTACTATAGTCACTGACCATAGCTCTCTACAGTGGCTTATAGGACGAAAGGATCCTACATCCAGACTTATGCGATGGAGAATTCTACTCGAAGAGTATGAGTACACAATCGTCCATAAAAAAGGAAAGCAAAATGCAAATGCTGATGCTCTCAGCCGTATAACAATGACTACCCCAGTCGATCCCATCAAAAATAATATCCTCGTCACCACACGAAGTAAAGCCAAACTCGAAGAAGATGTGGCTGCACAATCATACAAAGATACTACCAATCTTGTATGGCAAGAACAAACAGGGTCCATCTATACCAAGAAGAAACTTGGACTACGTATCATAATCCTCCCATTGATAGACTCTGCTGAGGAAGAAAACCTGGCAGGAAGAATTCCAAACTTCACCAAGCCAGACGTAGGTAAAATTACGTTTCATGAGCAAGATGGGTTATGCGCCATCACATTGCCATTGCCTTTCAGAAACCTAAGCGACCAGGAAACCGCTAAGAGTTCCCTTATTGATCTGAAGAAGATTTGCGAAGACCGGAATTTCAATTCCATTGGAATTTTAGTCCCCTTCATAGAAAACGAATCAAAAGTAGCACTTAATAACTTGCTAAAAGAAACTTTTGCTCACCTCAACGTGACAATGTACGTTTTCTCAAATAAAAAGAAGCTTCTAACAGATCCTAACGAAATACAAAAGTTACTCGCGGAATACCACAACTCACCTTTCGGAGGACACCAAGGAGCCACCCGAACAATCAATAGATTGAAGCAAAAATATTACTGGCGCACAATGACCGCTGACGTCGCGGCGTATATTCGAAAATGTGCTTCCTGCCAGATAAACAAAAGTGGAAGGAATCATAGAATTCCTATGAAGATAACCACAACAAGCTCAAAACCTTTCGAAAGAATTGCTTTAGATATAGTAGGACCATTACCAGTCAGCTATAATGGAAATAAATACCTACTAACGTTTCAAGACGATTTGACTAAATTTTCAGGAGCTTACGCACTGGCCAGCGCCGAAACCAAGGACGTGGCCAGAATTTTCGTTGAAAATATCGTCTGCCAGCACGGCATACCATCTTCTCTATTAACTGACCGAGGTGCTAATTTTCTCAGCGCACTTTTTAAGGACATTTGTTCCTTACTTAAAATGAGAAAACTAAACACAGCACCCTACCATCCACAAACGAATGGAGCACTAGAACGGAGCCATAGAACTCTGGTGGAATACCTCCGCCACTATGTAAACCAGGATCCTCTCACCTGGGACACCTGGATACCGTACGCAATGTTTGTGTATAATACTACACCCCACAGTAATACAGGCTACACGCCGCATGAATTACTATATGGTTTCCCAGCCGAAATACCCAGTTCTCTCAGACAAAACCCCGAAAGCTCTTATAACTACGACCATTACGCAAATGAATTAAAAATGCGATTACAACATGGTTATCGTACAGCAAAGGGAATACTGATAGAGAAAAAACAAAAATCTAAGGCATACTACGACCAAAAAGTAGGCCGTAAGAAATTTAATGTTGGCGACAAGGTTTTATTAAAGAATCACTCAAGACCTAACAAATTAACCTCCCTGTGGAAAGGCCCCTACGAAATTGTAAAGATCCTATCCGAAGAAAATTCAATCCTCAAAATAGGGAAAGGTACCCGAATAGTCCACAACAACAATATAAAACCATTTGTGGATTAGGCAATCACGAATGAGAAACTCCCAAAAGAAAAAAATAAAAGTTGAGGGAAGGCAAATGTATATATGTATAGACAACCTTACAAAAAAAAAAAGAAATAAATAAATGCATATACGTGTAGTAAACCCAAAAAAAAAATCATAAAGTAACACTACCAAAATACCACGATAATGTATTTAAAATTTGCCTCAACATTTTCCTTTTCAAATACTTGTAAACAAATAACAAATAACTTTGTAAATATTGTACAAACATTTTAAATAACCAAAATAAACAAACAAAACAAAAAAAATTTATATATGAAGACAAATAGTAACTCACTTAATAAAATAAGTTTATAAATATCAGACAATATGACTGACTTAATTGAAAAAAAATTTTTGTAATAATAAATAATCTTAAGTTATAAAAGGAAAAACGCAATATATATATACGAAGAAAAAAAAACCAAAATACAAAAACGAAACTTACGAAACAATGTTAAAATAAGAATTTTTAATATTTATATAAGTACAAAACAGTTTTCAACTCAGCCATACTAAGAAAGTAAGAACATTTTTGTATAACTCAAAACAAAGAAAGAAAGTTGTACAATTTAATTGTACGTTCAAATACATGAAAAAAAATTATATATATAAATAAACGCACGACAAATAAGGACAATGAAAAGTCCTCAAAAAAAAAAGAGATAAAATATGTAAATAATAAAAATTTCTTGTAGACAAGAAAAAAAAATCCCAAAAGTTACAATACGAAATAATGTTAAAATAATGAATTCAAATACTTATATAATTATAAAACAGTATACAATTAAAACGTATACTCAGAAAATAAGAAAATATTTACTTTAAATCAAAACGAAAATTTTTAGAATCAAATGTTTCCTTCTAATACAATATTTAACCAACATGAAAAAAAAAAACACATTTATACTAAGAAAATTCAAACCTAAAAAACCAAATTATATTTGTACAAAATTTCAAAAGAAAATATTCTAATTATATAAATAACCATCGTGGAAACTTCGATACACGAATACATTCATAATAAGAAAGAAACAAACTACGAAAATTACACATTTATAATAAATATTGTATACATAAAGCTACTATGTTAGAAAATATCAGGCCTATACAACGGAATCACGATACTATCATCCTTTATCCTCAACCACACCATTTTCCAGAAAATTAATCTCATAAAGATCAATTTTCTTTTTTTCAAGGAGGGGAGGATGTAGTGCTCTAAAAAGCCCTACCACCTTTTTCCCCATCCATACATCCTAATCCCAGAAATCCTACATCAAAGCATTAAATCCTATCAAAATCCTGAAAAACCAAAACCAAATCCAAAATTCGCAATAAACGAATCAAATATTCGTTTATAGCTTTGCATTTGCCCCACGGCATAATTTAATCAGAAAACCAAAACTAAAATCAAAATTCGCAATAAACGAATCAAATATTCGTTTATAGCTTTGCATTTGCCCCACGGCATAATCTCTATTCAAAATCCAGAAATACATTTCAATCTGGTAATTTCCCTAGAAAATTAAACAAACCAAATCCATGGCAAATCACACCAGATGTTCGAATTTGCCACAAGCAAACAATACCCAAATACCATTTCAAATCCTCACATGCAAATAGATTGATGAAGATTCAGAAAACTGAATCTTATCTAAAACAAACATTGAGCATCGCACGAAATGTATTGAAAATCGAGATTGTTGCACGAAAATGTGTATCTTTGAGATACAATTTTCGATTCCTTTTCCTTTATAAAGGAATGGTTTCGTGATCTCCGGGCCGCAGTTAAATATCATCCGTTGTCCCTGAAGGAAAATATCCTGGAGAAGGGCGAAGTTCAAATTAAAAATAAATAAAATACAAAAAGGAAAAAACGAGCCTTCTTTTCATTTTACTGGTGAGTAAAGCATAGGTACACCCTCAAAGAGAATACTTCTGAAGATCTGGAGTATCACCTGGCCACCACGGAAACCAGCGGACTTGCGAAGACTGAGGCCAAACCAAAAGGACGTTACTCTTCCCTCTGGATCAGAGGAAGCACGGTTAACGACCCCTTGTAGGACAAGATTTCAGGAGCGGTCTGTTTTAAGAGATCGCCTTGTCCTTTTAAGGATCAGGAGACTCGCGTCCTGAAACTAACCCCTACTAAACACAACAGCATGGGATATTTCAAAAGCCTTTGACAGAGTTTGGCATCCAGCCCTTTTGTCAAAATTGCACTCATATGGAGTGGCCGACTCCCTGATCCAATGGATAAGAGACTATCTTTCTGGCCGTTCAATCCAAGTGGTTCTTGATGGTGTCAAATCTGGCTCCCATTAAATTAATGCAGGTGTTCCACAGGGTTCGGTACTTTCACCCACTCTTTACTTCATCCTTATAAATGATCTCTTGTCAATTACTCATAACCCAATGCAGTCGTTTGCTGATGATAGCACGTTGAGTTTCTCATACAACACTTCCGTCCAAACTCTTCGAACGTCACTACCAACCAGCAACTTATGCTTTATACATTGAATTCAGACCTCAACAAGATATATCAATGGGGATTATCTAACCGAGTAGAATTAAATGCCCAAAAAACTCAGTGCTGCCTCTTCTCGTCAAAGGTAAGCCCCAAAGTAAATATACTGTCTATGAACGGAGCTTGCATTGACGAAGCCAAGGAATTATCAATCCTCGGCACTCCAATTAATTCGACTCTTAACTGGAATGACCACATATTTGAAGCTGCGAAAAGTGTAACCAAATGTATGGGATTCCTTAAGAGATGCAAAAGATACTTCACTCCATCCAACTTGGCCACTATTTACAAGCCATATATACCTCCCAAAATGGAGTTCAACTCCCATATTTGGTCAGGCGCATCCAAAACTGCACTACACGTGCTCGACGGGGGGCAGAAGCGAACAGTGAAATTTATTAGGGACTCAGCCGTAAGTCGATCAATTCCGCCCTTAAAACACAGGCGCAACGTATCATGCCTATCTCTTTTCTATAGGTATTATCACGGTTGTTGCTCAACTGAACTTGCTGAATGTGTTCCGCCCCTTCAGACATTTTCCCGCGATACCCGTCAATCTGTGAATGCGCATCAGTTCACGTTGAAAGTGGACTTTAGGCGCACAAATAAACATAGAGAGTCATTCTTTAGCCGAACCACTGCGTTCTGACATTTAAGGGTATTTCAAAATCCCCTTTTGTCCGCGCGTTAGTGTAAAAAAGAAGAAAAAAACAAGATATCTCTATGGGGATTATCTAACCGAGTAGAATTCAATGCTTTAAAAACTCAGTGTTGTCGTGTCGTTAAAGGCGAACCCCAAAATGAACATACTTCCGATGAACGGCACTAGCATCCACGAACCCCAAGAACTATCAATCCTCGGCACTCGAATTAGTTCGACTATTAATTGGAATGGCCACATATTTGAAGCAGCGAAAGGTGCCGCAAGATGTATGGGGTTCCTTAAGATATGCAAAAGATATTTCACTCAGACAACCTGGCCACTATTTACAAAGCGTATATTCGTCCCAAAAATGGAGTTCAACACCCATATTTGGTCACGTGCTCGACAGGATGCAAAACCGAACAATGAAACTTATTGGGGACCCAGCTGTAAGTCGTTCAATAGCATCGTTAAAACGTAGGCGCAACGTATCATGCCCGTCTATTTTCTATAGGTATTGTCACGGTCGTTGCTCAACTGACCTTACTGAATGTGTTCCGCTTCTCCAGATCTTTTCCCGCGATACCCGTTAATCTGAGAATATGCATCAGTTCACGTTGAAAGTAAACTTCAGGCGCACAAATAAACATAAAGAGTCATTCTTCAACCGAGCCACACGAATGTGGAATGCTCTACCTGATCATGTTACCTCGTCGTGGTAATATCCAGCCATTCAAGACCAATATACCTCGATCCCTTCTTTCCTTATCCACTTCCTCGCCTTCCGTTCGCACTGTGCAAAAAAAATTTATGTTATACGTGTTCTAGAAAGATGATGTTTGCAGAAAGTGTTTCCTAAATTCCGAGAAGGTGAACATTGGCCTGGAAAGCCTAGAGACGTTGACGACGATGTTCGACGAGGCTTTTTGAAAACAACTGAAGACGGGAACCACATTTTTTAATTGTCAATTTTGTTTCAATAAAAAATGTACATCTAGTTTTGAGTTAAAAATTATCTATCCTCGGCACTCGAATTAAAGTACGCCAAAACTTGTATGTTTATTCGGGTTTCTATAGTTCATTTTACGTTATTGTCGTTATTGTGGTTTATATTTTTACGAAAGCATGTACTGTAAATCAAGAGAGGCATAATTTGGGTTGGCAATAACTGATGCCATCAGTTCACATGATCGTAATATCGGGGTTAATAATTTTTACTTAATACTTTTAATTTATTAATTATATTGCTTGTTTTGATGTACTTTGGTAATCCGCTCCTTTAAAGATCACCTGTGGGTAAATCCAACGAGACAGTCACTCTTTGGTAAGATTTGTTATATGTATTGTTATACTTGATGTCATTACCAACGTCAATCATTAGTCAGTCCGTCGCTGATCCAGCGGCGCAATCAATTATGCAATAAAAACCCCCACGTTGATCGAACTACCGGATCGTTGTACAACTAATTATTATAATTGTTTATTCTATTGGCTCTTAATACCGCATACGTATTACAATTTGTTTACCCGGTGCGATTGTGCTGGTGAGACATTCTAGATATTGTAATTTATTTGTAACACTCCTTTCTTATTTGTAATTTTTGTTGCGTGCGAGGTCTTTTAATTGAACGGACACATGCATAGGCGATGATAGCGGCAACTACATGCAGATCATTCAGTCTGTGCCCCTCTTCAACGCACCGTACCTTACCTACGGTGTGTACCAATTAAAATAAAAATTGTATCACATTCTGCCTTAGACAGCTTGGTACCGCGATCTGCGAGTCGCGCATTTTAATAATATTAATTGGCGGTAATAATTGGAACTTGGGTGTACGGTAGGAGCGTTTAGAAACAAGTGTAACTAGTTTTTGAATTGATGGTGCATAGCCACACATATGGTGAGCAATGGCTTAAATCGCACCGCCTGCCACCCAGTTCATTTGCGGATTTCCACTTAGTATAAAAACAGATATATATATATACATGTTATATAGTATATATGTATATATATATTCTTTTTCTTGCATTAGAAGTGAGTATCTATGTATCTTTGAAAAGGCCCCCAATCCGATTGAGTCTCCGGAAAGTGCCTATAACGTCTTCATGCTGCTGTTGCAGCATATCTATTAATTGCTAATTTTACAGAGAAGTAAAATGCAAAACAAGCATTAGGAAGCGGTATAATCCGGTTATTAGTCGTCAACACAAACAGACACATCCATGCGCTACGTCCGAGATGAATGGATAACTATTAAGACGTTGGCGATGCCGTAAATTAAACGTGTGAATTGATATTAAAAAAGCAAACCGAATCGGTGCAAAGAAGAGTGTGTATGGATCAATAAGGGAAGAGATAGGGGGAGATAGAGGGTCTTCGCATTTTGCCGGAAAATGTGTCGGCGGCTGCTTCTAGACCTATCGACGGAGTGACTCGACCAAGAACTTTGATCCCACGAACGGGGTTGTCATCGATTTGCACTCAAGCATAATATAAGTTAAAAAACATCTACAGCAGACGTTATCCGAGAATCAATCATTTTTACTGTATTTGTGCTTTACATGGCGAATTTAGAAGTCGATCACTTAGTATATAAGAAGATCATAGTTTAAAATATATGTAACTCTTTTTAAATTAATTCATTTCTCTTTCTTCATCCGTCACATATGTAAATATATATATACATATATATTATATATATATATATTATATATATATATTATATATATATTATATATATATATATTATATATATATTATATATATATTATGTATATATTATATATATATATTATATATATATATTATATATATATATTATATATATATTTTTTTTATATATATATATTTTATATATATTATATATATTTTATATATATTATATATATTTTATATATTTTATATATTTTATATATATATATATATATATATATATATATATATATATATATATATATATTATATATGCACATATATATATATATATTATGTATATATATATCTATATACATATGGCTCCTCGATAGTATAGTGGTTAGTATTTATGCGAACACCCTAGATTTGTTTTTGACATCCGAACCGAGTAATTATGTCGTAGATGTTTCTGCGCCACTGGGAAACTCAGATCACTGCTTGGTATCTGTCGCGCAAGCACCTGCATATCAAGCGAATAACCGGCCTAGGCAGCTTCGCCAACTATGGAAGTATGGGGCTGCTAACTGGGACGATTTGCGAGATTTCTTCGCATCCTTTCCATAGTCCGAGGTGTGCTTCGGAAAATCCGATGTTAACGCTTGCGCGGAGTCGGTTTCAGAGATTATTCTTCTGGGGATAGAGATGTATATTCCACATTCCATCAAACGAAGTCGTCTGATAAACCTTGGTTTGACAAAAAATGCGAACTGATTACAGCGGCAAAAAATAGAGCTTTTAATCAATGGCGCTCCAATCCCACCGATGCTAACAGAATGAATTTTGTTAGAACCAGAAACGCGTGCAACCAGGCGATTGATACCGCGAAGAAGGTGCACAACGACAGGGTGATCAATAAGTTCCTTCGGTGTCCAACTGGATCGCGCTCCCTCTGGCCAATGGCAAAAGCTGTCCGCGGTAACTTCGCATCCTCCTCCTTCCCTCCGTTGGTGACAGACAGTGGGACGTTAGTTACCAATTCAAAGGATAAAACTAATATGTTCGCGAATTTAGTTTCAAACCTCGATCCCGGCCTTTCAGAGCCACCTGTGATCACGCCGCTACAGTCTTCCATGCGGGATGTGAGATTTCGTCCACGCACTATTCAACGCATTCTACGTGAACTGGATTGTAGGAAGGCAACCGACCCGGACGGAATACCAGCAATAGTCCTTAAGAACTGTGCTCCAGAACTATCGCCTGTTCTTGGCAGACTCTTCCACTTATCTTATGCACGGAGGACCTTTCCTGCATGCTGGAAAATCGCTCGAGTTCAGGCAATCCCAAAGACGGGAAAAAAGTGTCTCCCACAAAATTACCGTCCGATAGCATTACTGTCTATTTTATCTAAGGTAAGGGAAAAAGTCATCAATACAGAGTTGGTTAAGTATTTGGAGTGCAACGGACTTCTGAATGATCGTCAATACGGATTCCGTGGCAGGCGGTCCACAGGAGACCTTTTGACACTTATAACCGATATATGGACCGGAGTAAAATATTTCTTGGCTCTAAAAAGATAACTCAGTTTTCCTGAGGCTGACCTGGCGATACTCGACACGTGTTTATGCCACGACACATTCCCACAGACCGTGACGCCGAGCAATTTCAAACTTTCCCCAGCCTCGAGGGCCCGGGCATTCATCATCACCTGTGGAACCGCAAAACTGAACACTTTGTTATCCGTTGTCTCCATCAAATCATTTATGTGAAGCAAGAACAAGTTTGCAGCCAAAATAGAATCTTGAGGCACCCCCGAATTAATAGGATGCAGATCCGCACACTCGCCGTCCACAACAACCCGGATCGATCGATTCTCGAAGAAGCTCTTCGTCCAGTCGCAAAGCTGTTGGGAAGGTCCATATGAACGAAGTTTGCTCAGCAATGCCCCGCGCCAGACGCGGTCAAAAGCCTTGGAGATATCCAATGCGACCGCCCTTGACTCACTATGCCGTTCAATCGCAGATGTCCATATATCGGTTATAAGTGTCAAAAGGTCTCCCATGGACCGCCTGCCACTGAATCCGTATTGACGATCATTCAGAAGTCCGTTGCACTCCAAATACTTAAGTAACTCTGTATTGATGGCTTTTTCCATTACCTTAGATAAAATAGACAGTAATGCTATCGGACGGTAATTTTGTGGGAGACACTTTTTTCCCGTCTTTGGTATTGACTGAACTCGGGCGATTTTCCAGCAGGCAGGAAAGGTCCTCCGTGCATAAGATAAGCGGAAGAGTCTGCCAAGAACTGGCGATAGGTCTGGAGCACAGTTCTTAAGGACTATTGCTGGAATTCTATCCGGGCCGGTTGCCTTCCTATAAACCAGTTCACGTAGAATGCGTTAAATAGTGCGCGGACGAAATTTCAAATCCCTGATGGAAGACCGCACCGACGAAATCCCAGGTGGCTCCAAAAGGCCGGGATCGAGGTTTGCATTCGCGGAAAATAAATTCGCGAACACATTAGCTTTATCCTTTGAATTTGTGACTAACTTTTCGCTGGAAAGAGGAGGATGCGAAGTTACCGCTGACAGCTTTTTCCATTGACCAGAAAGACCGCGAACTAGTTGGGCACCGAAGGAGCTTATTGATCACCCTGTTGTTGTGAGCCTTCTTTGCGGTATCACTCGCCTGGTTGCACACGTTTCTGATTCTAACAAAATTCCTTCTGTTAACATCGGTCCGGTTGGAGCGCCATTGCTCCACCTTTTGCCGCTGTAATCAGCTCGCATTTTTTATCAAACCAAGGTTTATCAGACGAACCTCGTTTGATGGAATGTGGAATATACATCTCCATCCCCAGAAGAATAATCTCTGATACCGACTCCGCGCAAGCGTTAACATCGGAGTTTCCGAAGCACACCTCGAACTATGGAAAGGATGCGAAGAAATCTCGCAAATCGTCCCAGTTAGCAGCCTCATACTTCCACACATGGCGAAGCTGCCTAGGCCGGTTATTCGCTTGATATGCAGGTGCTTGCGCGACAGATACCAAGCAGTGATCTGAGTTTTCCAGTGGTGCAGAAACCTCTACGGTATAAATACTCGGTTCGGATGTCAAAAACAGATCCAAGGTGTTCGCATAATCGCCTCGAGCAGCCGGCATTCGCTTTGACTCCCCCACGAGTTGAGTCAAGTCGTGGCTGACAGCAAACATCTCCGCCAGCCTCCCAGCTTCGTCGGTTCTGTTAGAATGTAACGACCAGCCGGAATTGTGCACAACCGTACCCTACACATATCGATTTCTTGACTTATCGCTTGCTTACTCATTGCTTACTTACTCTGCTTACTTCTTGATCTGCGTGTGTCGTATTTATACCGTTTCCTCATTCTGATTCGTTGTTTCCTTTCCGTCCGTTCCATAGCCTCGAATTTTCTACTGCTCATAGTTTCCAGTTTTCCAGTACTTTCTAGAATATTCTAGTACCTTGTTTTGGACTTTCTAGAATATTCTAGTACGTCATATGCGTCACAATATATATATATATATATATACATATATATATATATATATATATATATATATATATATATACATATATATATATATATATATATATATACATAGATATAAGTATATATATATACCTATATATATATATATATATATATATATATATATATATATATATATATATATATACATATACATATATATATATAACTATTATTTGGGTGGAATAAAGAAATTGAAAAAAACACTGAACTCAATGTATCCAGCTAAAAGGACACTATGGTGAGAAATAAAATTGTTATATGTCGGAAAAATATCTTTTATTCAAAAAGTCACTGACTTATCAAACTGCCCCCGTACCTCTTCTTTTGTCGTGTGTGATCAATCAATTTTATCCGACCCCATAGATATCAAGATCGTTCATAAGAGTGCTTTCATAGTAACACTACGCTAATCGCCGTCAAAAGTCTTGGAGATATATGGCGTTTTGCAGTGATACTGACGAATGTGATTCGAACCAACATTGACGGTTAGAATCACAGCCAAAGTTAGAACCAAAGATTCAACACATTAGACCACTGCCATTTATAGCATATGTGAATGATGTGAAGACCTGAAGTTACATTTCCAGGGTTTTAGCAATAGCATCACTAACGACAGCTATGTTTGCACTGGAGGGAGTTTTGATGATGTAGAAGTCACAGGATTTCCAGTCCTTTCGAATTTATTTACTTAGATTGACGACCAACAGATCAAATGCAAATTGAAAATTTTGACATTTAGTCTATGCAGAACAGTACTGCTTTTACAAAATAGTTCAATAATGTTAACGCTTTGAGTGACTGTAAAATGAACTATTTCGTAAATGCGTTGTCACAAACTAACATTTTACTCTTTTTACGCCCAAAATTTGGATGTTTCCAGCCTTGAAAACACGAAATGGATCACCCAGTAGATATTTTTCAAAATAATTTAATTGAACGATTGTTTTTTATGTTCAATAATTAAATATCGACAGTTAATTTACATTTACAGTATTACCTTACAAGACGGATACTGTAACGTGAAATACTAAGTTATTTAGTACTGCCTAAAATTAATATAGTAATTGCCGAAATAATACATACAAACTAAGTATTTAAATGATTAAAGATTTCTGATTTCAGCATTAATGAGGAGTTATTCTCGTGCGGAAAATAGTAATAACGCCAACGGGGATTTGATTTTATTTATAAACCAATATCATTAAAGTAGTTCCACGTCAAACGCGAACTTCTCTTCAAACCTCCATTGAGTTGCGCTAATTGGTTTCAAATTGCAAAATTGATGGCCTTCCAATCCTTTGAAAAGTGTGTGGTTGGTTGCTTAGATTCATGTGACTTAAATGCCAACCGCTCTTCTACGTCCAGCATCTAGCGTCAATTGGATATTTCTGTAGAAACATAAAAAGCAAAAAAGTTCAACACCGAATTTTTGGGGTTGGTAAGGCTATTGATAGAAGTTTTTGGGTTTTGACGTCGATGCGTATATTTAGGATGACTGTATATCTACCGCGTCATATTTCAAATGAAAATTAATTAGGTGTCACAATATGACCCGGCACGTGTATGATTTCAAGATATTTTGGCCAGCCAAGAGTTTGAATGAATTATTTAGGCGGACGCGCCTTCATGCTCTCGTCTGTTCCGAGACAGTGCAATTCAGAAAGGAAACGTTGACGAGGTATTCGCAGTCTTGCTCTTGTTCTCGTAGCCGTTTTCGTTCATCTTCAACTAAAATCAAAATGAAATGCCACTAAATTGGAACGGAATTTCATTTGAAGTTCTCGAACGACTTTCGAGGGCAAGGCGACAGTTTTGTCGGGCCGCCAAACCAAATTAAAAAGAGTGCCACAATGAATCAATGCATAATTGTTTTGATTACTGTGCTCGCATACTCATCAGTTTTACGATCACTGAAATTTCCTTTTTTGTTCGTTACGAACACTTAGTCACCTAATGTAGCCGGTTTTGTTAAAGTCAAAAACTGTAGCTCGTGGAGCTTTGCGTTTAAAGTAACTTGCAAATACACTCAATTTATTGTGCCCATTTTTTAGGACCCTGTTGAAACGTTTTGATAAACATTTTTGTCTATATATAATGCACTGTCTCCGTGGAAGTAATGGTCATTGAATGGAGATTTTAACGTCGTTTTGTTTCGGTTCGTCAAATAATTTTTGATTGCGATATATTTCCCTGGTGGTGACTGTGCGTGGCGTGGCATAGTAAAACAGATTTTATTGCTTAAAAGATACCGACACTCTGATTGCAGATAATTGCCCATCAATAAAAGCATTTTGAATTCAATTGAATGTTAAAAGTGCCTTTGATATAAATAAGTTGGTTGAACTTTGATAGATGTGTAAGAGAAACCGTCTGTGATATTCAATATATGTAGGAAAAACTTAATTCTTAATAGTGATAATATAATGGAAAACATTCTAACTTTGTGATGTAGCATGCTGAACAGATGTCTTAGGGGCGTGGTACGTAAGTATGTATTCCTACGTAACGATAACTTTTGAATTTAGTTTTAGAAATCATATTCCAAAGATATAGCAGGCATAGTAAAAGGAAATTCATTATTTTTGTATAAAATTAAAGACTTTGTTTAGCATAGTTAGAATGATCCGATTTACATCAAATACCCACTGTTTTGTTCGATTACTTATTGCAATTAAGAAGGTAATTCATTATGCCTTATTCATAGAAACTCTCGTCCCTATTGGCAAAAAAATAGGTTAGTCGTTTTCCACAAGCTCTCGTGAGGGGAATTTTTCAACAGCAAAATCATTCTCCATAGACTGGAACAGATTTACTTGGCGTGGCATAGTAAAACAGATTTTATTGCTTAAAAGATACCGACACTCTGATTGCAGATAATTGCCCATCAATAAAAGCATTTTGAATTCAATAGAATGTTAAAAGTGCCTTCGATATAAATAAGTTGGCTGAATGTAAGAGCACTTGGTGAAGGTCCGGAATATAAGGTGGTTTTTTTATTTTTTTTTATTTTTTTTTTTTATTAGACTTCTCTCGGGAGAGGCGAACCTATAGCGTCGAGTGGGCGCCCCGAGATGCCATCAAATAACTGTTGCAGTTCTTTTTGAACAGTTGCAGGTTGTAACGTTCCGAGAACACTCGCGTGGGGAGGGAGTTCCACAGCTTCCCCGCTCTGTAACGGAACGAGTTCTGATGTTCGCGCCGTCGGGAGATGAACCACAAACGGGTGCGATCCGTCGGATTGTCTTGTGGAGCGCATATAAACCGAATTGCGTGGAACAATGCCAAGAATCTCCGAAGAACAGCACCCGTGATAATATCTGTAAAACAGACAGAGGTCGGCCACGCGCCTTCGATGTGATAGCGACTGTAGTCCCGACGTCAGCGCCGAGTCCCCGATCAGGCGGATCGCTCGTCTTTGTACGCTCTCAAGTAGATCGAGGGTATGTTTAGGAGCCGAGCTCCAAACATGAGAGCAATATTCGAGCGCGGGTCTAATTTGAGATTTATATAGGAGAAGAAGTTGGGCCGGAGTAAAATATTTCTTGGCTCTAAAAAGATAACTCAGTTTTCCTGAGGGTGACCTGGCGATACTCGCCACGTGTTTATGCCATGATACATTCCCACAGACCGTGACGCCGAGCAATTTCAAACTTTCCCCAGCCTCGAGGGCCAGGCCACTTATCATCAGCTGTGGAACCGATAATCCAGTTTTCTTTGTGAATGTTGTATACTGGGTCTTCGTTGCGATGAAGTCGACAAGATTGACCTTTCCCCACTGCAGGACTTTATCCAGATCCTGATTCAGAGAGTCAATCTGGCTACATCTCAGCTGGTGCGACGTTGATGCACCAATCGGCCGATCACTCGAAAAGGAGGAAACAAGCGTACTATCATCCGCGAAACTGAACACTTTGTTATCCGTTGTCTCCAACAAATCATGTATGTGAAGCAAGAACAAGGTTGGAGCCAAAATAGAACCTTGGGGCATCCCCGAATTAACAGGATACAGATCCGAACACTCGGCGTCCACAACAACCCGGATCGATCGATTCTCGAGGAAGCTCCTCGTCTAGTCGCAAAGCTGTTGGGAAAGTCCATATGAACGAAGTTTGCTCAGCAATGCCCCGTGCCAGACGCGGTCAAAAGCCTTGGAGATATCCAATGCGACCGCCCTTGACTCACCATGCCGTTCAATCGCAGATGTCCATATATCGGTTATAAGTGTCAAAAGGTCTCCTGTGGACCGCCTGCCACGGAATCCGTATTGACGATCATTCAGAAGTCCGTTGCACTCCAAATACTTAACTAACTCTGTATTGATGACTTTTTCCATTACCTTAGATAAAATAGACAGTAATGCTATCGGACGGTAATTTTGCGGGAGACACTTTTTTCCCGTCTTTGGGATTGGCTGAACTCGAGCGATTTTCCAGCATGCAGGGAAGGCCCTCTGTGCATAAGATAAGCGGAAGAGTCTGCCAAGAACAGGCGATAGTTCTGGAGCACAGTTCTTAAGGGCTATTGCTGGTATTCCCTCCGGGCCGGTTGCCTTCCTACAATCCAGTTCACGTAGAATGCGTTGAATAGTGCACGGACGAAATCTCACATCCCGCATGGAAGACTGTAGCGGCGTGATCACAGGTGGCTCCGAAAGGCCGGGATCGAGGTTTGAATTCGCGGAAACTAAATTCGCGAACATATTAGTTTTTTCCTTTGAATTCGTAACTAACGTCCCACTGTCTGTCACCAACGGAGGGAAAGAGGAGGATGCAAAGTTACTGCTGACAGCTTTTGCCATTGACCAGAAGGAGTGCCAACCAATTGGGCACCGAAGGAGCTTATTGATCACCCTGTCGTTATGAGCCTTCTTCGCGGTATCAATCGCCTGGTTGCACACGTTTCTGATTCTAACAAAATTCCGCCTGTTAACATCGGTGGGATTTGAGCGCCATTGCTTAAAAGCTCTATTTTTTGCCGTCGTAATCAGCTCGCATTTTTTATCAAACCAAGGTTTATCAGACGAACTTCGTTTGATGGAATGTGGAATATACATCTTCATCCCCAGAAGAATAATCTCTGATGCCGCCTCCGCGCAAGCGTTAACATCGGAGTCTCCGAAGCAATCAGGATGCGAAGAAATCTCGCAAATCGTCCCAGTTAGCAGCCCCATACTTCCATAGATGGCGAAGCTGCCTAGGCCGGTTATTCGCTTGGTATGCAAGTGTTTGCGCGACAGATACCAAGCAGTGATCTGAGTTTCTCAGTGGCGCAGAAACCTCGATGGTATAAATACTCGGCTCGGATGTCAAAAACAGATCCAAGGTGTTCGCATAATCGCCTCGGGCATCCGGTACTCGCGTTGGCTTCCCCACGAGCTGAGTTAAGTTGTGGCTTACAGCAAACATCTCCGCCAGCCTCCCAGCCTCGTCGGTTCTGTTAGAATGTAACAACCAGTCGGAATTGTGCACATTAAAATTGCCAAGGACAACAATTTCAGAAGCTGGGTGGTTGATCTGTATCCAGTCGACGGTATGTGAAAGATGTTCGAAAAATATCGCCGGTCGATCGTCATTCGGTATACTTGCCTACGCAGATGACATCGACATCATCGGTAGATCCGAATCGGCTTTACAGGACTCGTTCACCCAGATCGCGCAGGCGGCACAAAAACTGGAACTGTGCATTAATGGGGGGCAACCTAAGTACATGGTGGCAACTTCTGAGAAGAAAGGTCCTAACGTTGGTCAAACTATCAGGGTAATGGAGCACGAATTTGAAGTAGTGCAGGCTTTTTAAATCCCGAAATTTATCCAGAACGTCCAAGCTACTACTGTACAAGACCATGGTCTTACCAGTACTCATGTATGGATCCGAGACCTGGGTGCTCAATAAAAGGCACTCTGAACTCTTAGCCGTGTTCGAGAGGAAGGTCTTAAGGAGAATTGTTGGCCCCATATGTGAGGGAGGACGATTCCGGAGACGCTACATCCATGAGTTGCACGCAATCTACCTTGAAGCTGAGACTTCTTGTCATTGCATATGCACCCTTAGCTGCGGAGAGGGCAGCTGCTATGTGTTTATCAAAGTATAGGTATTGATCCATCCAAATACCAAGGTACCTGACAACAGTTTTCATTTGTAGCGGAATAGTTTTTCCGATTATACCTTGTATCTCTTGAAGCTGTAGAAAGAGGTGTTCTAAAAAGGATAGTTTCTGTTTTTTGGAAGTTAATTTTCAATTTCCAATCGTCACCAAAGCATTTGATTTGTCTGTCCGTGTCTAATAATTGTAGTCCATCATAAGTAACTCCAAAAAAAAGAGTTTCCTCTTGGATAAGATGGTGTACTTGTAGCGTACAATTCTAGTTTATATTCTGTTGCATTTGTTTGCCACCAGTTAAATAGTGCATTACCTCTTGTGTTCGGCGTGATATCACCTCAAGCACTGTGTTTGGAGTTGAAATCTCCTGCCAGAACAAAATAAGTTGAGATTACGGAAAAGGGTATCCTGTTCGCTGATAAATCGCGAACACTGAAGAGCTTCAGGTGCATACACGGATACCACGTATAGATGCCTTGACTTTTCAAAGATATATCTATAACTCAAACCTCCAGCATCTGAAATTTGTGTACATGTGTGCTGTAAACGACCTTTAGTGAAGGCCTTTCTTAATTAACACAGCAACTCCACCTCCTTGTGTGGCGTGTGGACGATCTCGTCTAATGACTTTATAATTTTTGTAGCCCGATTTGTGCCCCTGGTTTACTTTGGTTTCGCTAGCCAGAAGCACATCGGGGCGTTCGGCTTCATGCAGGTTACCGAGATTATCCCTCCTTTCCACGTGGATTAGTGAATTTACATTCACAGCACTAATTTTTAGTGTTAAATTAGTTGGATAGTTCATCATTTGTGGTATGTTGTATTGTCTGAGAACAAGGACGAATAAATAATATCTGTTCGTTCGTTTGTTTTTCAAATCCAGCAATCTGTCCTTGTATGGCTAACAGGATTGCTCTTATGTCTGAATTTGCCTCTGGAGTGGGCGCTTTTATGACGTTGCGTGAAAATTCCGCCGCCGTTGTGTTAATTGCATTACTAGCCATTAGAGAAAATGATATGCTAGGTGCGGAAGATTTTGTGACCCACCGCCCCTCCTCGGGCAAACAAAGCCCACCAGATCCCTAGGCACCTAACCCGCCCCCCGTCACACACCGACTTACTCCTTCCGCCCTACCTTTATTTCGTGACTACGTCACCCGGGGGGAGGAGGGGCGCTGTCGGGGTTCTCTATACCACAAGGAGAACCAACCCACAATTCCTACCTAACTTGACCGCTAACAGCGCGTCACCATATAACCCAAACCGGCAATAGCACGTGTGACCCACCGCGCCTCCTCGGGCAAACAAAGCCCACCAGATCCCTAGGCACCTAACCCGCCTCCCGTCACACACCGACCTACTCCTTCCGCCCTACCTTTATTTCGTGACTGCGTCGCCGGGGGGGGGGGGGGGGGGCTCTCGAGGTTCTCTATACCACAAGGAGAACCAACCCACAATTCCTACCTAACTTGACCGCTAATAGCGCGTCACCATATAACCCAAACCGGCAATAGCACACACCTTCCAATATGCAACAGCATCCGTCCCCAAATCTGTAATTGCATACATCCCCAAACTTACCAAGAATCGATTTCCCAACCTGTAATAAAATGTATATTCAAATTTACAACGGAATACTAATCACCCCCCCCCCCCCCCCCCCCCCCCCTCCAACTACATCAAACCGCATATAATTTTTCCCAAAAACTACTTCAGTTAATTTCCTATTTAAATTATATTCCTCGCTTGCAATCAAGCAGCTCTAATTTCCCCCGAAAATCATTCCGGCTCACTTCCTGCTTAAACTATTTCCTCGCTTGTGACCAAGCAACATTTAATTTCCCCGAAAATCATTTCGGCTCCCATCCTACCCAATACCAATTCTCCTTACTGGTAAGTCACCAGCACGATGCGTTGCATTTCCGCGAAACAACCATCGCAACGACCAAGACCCACATCCCTTTGTCTAACCGACAACTCATGCCCATACTTGGTCGTGTTTCCAAACCAATTTCCTCGTATACATAGCGCCAGAGGAATTTAACTCAGCTTGTACGGCAGTGATTCTGTGGAACTAAATTTCCTATGCAAGCATAGCAACCCTTTTCAAGTTCGTGGTAAATGGCAGTGAGTTTATTTAGCTATGACTCTGTAGCGACTCTAACAGATACACACACAATTCACAAGCAAAATAGGGAAGAAGCACCGAACGAAAAAATCGAATAAGAAAATACATCAGAACCGTATACCTTAGCGGATAACAAAAATAATTCACATCAGTGGAATATAGTCGTTTAGAAATCAAATTTAAAACACGGTCAGTAGCCTGATGGGTAACGCTTAGGTAAAATTTTTTTCGTGATTCAAGCTGTCATAGCGTCAGTTCGAATCACACGATCTTCTTCACTATTATTTCAAACGCTACAATTGGTGACTACAACGTGATCTATACACACAGCATACACTTTCCCATAGTAAGCAGAACTTCACACACGGTCACGACTTCCGCATAGAGCACAGCCGACGTTTTCTCGTTCTCTCCTCTCGTTCGTCCGTCGTTCGCATACGAATTCGATCGTAACGAAGTTACTGCGGAGGGAGTGGTGTGGCGACTCTAACAGATACACACACAATTCACAAGCAAAATAGTGTAGAAGCACCGAACGAAAAAATCGAATAAGAAAATACACCAGGACCGTATACCTTAGTCGATAACAAAAATAATTCACATCAGTGGAGTATAGTCGAGTTTAGAAATCAAATTCAAAACACGGTCAGTAGCCTGATTTTTTTCGTGATTCAAGCTGTCATAGCGTCAGTTCGAATCACACGATCTTCTTCACTATTATTTCAAACGCCACAACTCCACTGCCACAACGCGATGAACTTCTTCTCGCTTTTAATGAGTCAGTCGAGTCACAACCACCACTGAGCACGCATCGCTCTTCCGTCGGTCCAGTCGAGTTTCGCTACCCAAACCGTGCACCCGAGTCCGGTGAACCCGTAAAAAAGGCGCAACGTAATCTAGCGTTTACGCGATGTATCCTTCAACGTATTTACGGGTTGCTAAGAAATTTTGGGTCTATAAGTGTCCCTGAGTGTAAGCTGTCGTCGAGTGCAATACCCTTTAGGGTACAGTCTAATTACAAGTACCGAACTAAGCGATTAATTATGAGTATACATGTGTAGAGAATATCGTTATCTGATTTATCGTAAAGTTAAATAAAAGATCAGTTGGACTACGCCTTTAGAATACATACTAATTACAAGTATCGAACTAAGTGATTAATTATGAGTATACGTGTGTAGACAATACCGTTATCTGGTCAGCGAAGAGTAATACGCCAACGAACTTGGAGTTTTGCAAAACACGAACTTAAGATTTGGATAACCGTTTAAAAAGCTTTGTATAGATTCATCGTAAAGTTAAATAAAAGATCAGTTGGACTACCGAACAAGCCACAGGTGTTTCATTTTTGCTTCTTCTTGGTGGACATTTGTCGACGGAACAGTTGACTATTCTGTTGTGAAATCCCGGTGGACGACCTTCAGCGAATTAGAGGGTGGTAGTTTGCTGAACCCCGCGCCCTTGACTGGCACCCCGACTAAACTTAACCACAGGGCACCTACTATAAGGGCATAACACCTGTAGTGGTTGCTTTCGCTTATCTATCGCCGGGTTCAACTTGCATCCTTTTCTGAGGCGGTATTGGTTTGCTATGGGGGGTGGGAGCGAACATACAGGGCAAAGTCTCTGCTTTCAACCCGGCGAAGGCCAGGACGATCCTTGTCCCTGTTCAATCCAAGTTGACGTGCAGTCTCCCCGTAACACCCCTGGATAGCTACTTTGGCCCCCGCCAAGTGGTGAACCAATGCATGCGGCGACATCCTGAGAAAGGTTGGCGCAAGGCTAATAACCTTGCCCGGAAAAACAAATTATCATGGAAAATTTAACAAGTCTCGGATAAGGATCGGACACCGGTGGAGAGATGTGCTAAATAAAGCCAAGACCGGATGCCGGTTGTTGTGCCGATGATGATTGGTTTCCTGCGTCGCCATTTCAATGGAACGGGAATTTCATGTCGAGTTTTGCAACAATCGTGACGTAAGATGCAATTTCTCCTCTGTGTCTCCCCACGTCTATAACTAGAAACTTGCAATTCTTGCACTTAGCAAGACTCAGGTAATAACTGATGCAGCTATTTCTGATTTTACTATGCCCGGTTATAACTTTGTGCCTTTGTTCTTTCCACATCGTAGTCTAGCTACATACATACGAAGTGATATTGCTTATCACCTTCTGCCACTACATGGGCTCTGCTCCAATCCAGAATTTAATTTCTCGTTGCTAAAACTTCACGTTCGTAGGCATAACATACATTCCTGGTTTCTTTACAGAAGTCCAAACTTGGATAGAAACCCATCCTTTAACGAATTTGATGCTCTATCTGATTCTATCGATAAGATCTTGGCCCTATGTCCGCACACTGGATTCGTTATTGTGGGTGATTTCAATGTGCATAACTCTCAGTGGCTTCGTCACTGCAGACAAAAAGTTGCAGTAGTTAATGTCAAGGCTTATTGAATGATGTGTTAAATGCGATAACCAAGTTCAGTCAATGGTAACGAATGTGGTAGTAGGTAACCAATAATTTATTATCAGCAGGATTTTCATTTCAATGACTACTAATAATTTCTTCTTGTGGTGTATGAATTTTGTGGCTGCAAAGAAAACTTTGCTAGGGTGACGACATAAGGTGCTGTGTCCATGGGTAATAAAAAAGTTATAGGTTGGCTATCGATTCACTGCTTCACCGTGTTGTTAATTGTGAAAAACGTTCTTCGGTGTAGTTCACATTCGTCATATTCCTCTATGAAGCTGTAATAGCAGTGTTTACTCAAATTGGATGTTGGGTTTTATTGCTCCGTCTTGTTCCCAATCGCCACCATGCAATTCCGACGAGTGTTATTATGAGCTTAATGCCCTATTTGGACAGTACACCAACTAGTAAAAGGGGAAATATTAAATCAGCCAATTAACAATCTATATGGCAATAAACAAACTTGTTTGCTTATCGTTCATTTGATTTATTATTTCGGAATTGGTCGATTAGAATGCTTTTCCGTGATTCACATTCGTCTCGGGGACTGACTTAAGGAGGCACAGCGATTTTTCATCGATCATTGGCATTTCGCAAATGTTAATCAATCAAACAAATTTCTTAGGCATGATGTCATGCGTTTATTTTCTCCAAGTGACCAATTATTAGAATCTAACGCAGGGATTGATGTCACACTTATAAAATTGATCAATTAATATTCAGTGATGGGACGATGACAGAAAGCAGCCCACCCAACTTGATTGTCGCCATCACCGTCACTCCGGCAACTGGTCACCCATGTCCCACCACCCACTTTTGAAATACTTAGTACTACCGACACTGACATCTCTGTCTTAATTGTGATTCCATTTTGATATAAAGCATTTTGTTGCCCATTTTCGAGGGAATCTAGTGAATAAAACCAAAATGCCGAGAGATATCGAGTTGGCTTGGTGACGAACTGTCTACTGAATAGCGCACAATTTCAAATTCAGGATACGAGTCAGTTTCTTGTATTTGTATGCAATGGGGCGGACTATGAGTTGGACGTTTAAGACCTGAATTCCCAGGTGACACGGTATCTATTACGTGCCTCTACACTTATATCACGCTTGATCCGCAGCTATGTGGCCAAGCTACACCTTAACGATTGTGGCTGTGAATTTCAATGTGTCAATTCGACAGGCCAATTATAATATAATAGATAGCGACATACATGATGGCAGCAACAAATTCGGCTTTCGCTTGTTTAGTGGTAGTAAAAGCCATAAAATTTACAGCCCCACATAATCAAGACATTCGCTTGTTGCACTGCTCTTAATGTCATAGTTCTTCTGGCTTGCTTTATAGAACTGTAGGCGTTATACTACACGTTGCGCTGAAACAACCGACAGGTAGGCATGTGCAGTTAATCACGAAAAATTAATCACGATCACGTGCGAATATATTGTCCTCGAGAATGTTTACGGAAGTTAAACAAGTGTTTAAATAGATTGCGAAGCTTTCTTTTGCATTTACAAGTACAATTTAAATATTGTGCAACTGTGTAGACTGCTAATTACATATATCAATAACACATTTCATATACTCAACTCATATTTTAACATATGTATGAGTGCTAAAGCCCAGAGTATTTTATAAGTATAGCATATAGTACAGAGGTTCGATTTAAAAGTATCTATGTTTGAAATAATGACCCACATTTTTGTTACAAATTTTTTGTTATCAACATAATCTTCTTAGGTTGATATATTTTGCCAAACGCTTCTGGCATTTCTTTCAATTATGATTTGTCAAAATGTTGCTGCTGTCTTGGCGATAACCTCATTCTTTGAGTTGAATTTCTTTCCCCCAACCCATGCGTCCACATTGGGAAATAAAAATGAATGTTACAGAGAACCAGATTGGGCGAGTACAACGGGTGTGGCAGCAAATCGTATCACAGTTCTTGCAATTTGACCACGACTACTTTGGATGAATGTGCTAGTACCTTTTCTCGTTTTTTCTTACCAATGGGACTTCAATTCCTTACCGAATTGGTCTAACAATTCTCTGTAGTAGTGTGGCAGTCATTTCCTACGCCACATGAATCTTTAGCGCAGCGTTCCTGTCTCCGGTAACCTTTACCAAGAATTTTCCATTCAGTCCTTAGATACTCAATCATTCCCCACTCTCATTTTCCTTTCGTCGACAAGTTTGGTTGGGAGGAAAAGGTTCCATTTAGTCAGAAGGAAGAAAAAAAAATCAATAAAGCGATTATTTTTTGTAGGTCTTAAGTTTTAGGAACCCATTCACTGTCAGGTCTGCCCTGTGCGCCAACATTTTATTTTGAGCGAAACATGGATTTTCCCAAAATCTATAACCGAAATATTATTTTATTAATAAAAACTGATATTAAGTGTGTTGTTAAAAAGAATTAAAAATACAATTTTCATTCAACACTTCTAATAGTTCTGTGGCGATTCCGCCAAACCTCGCAGCCTACTTTCCTGAAAAACCCCCATAACTGCCACCTAACTTCCTTAAGTTCGCTAATGCAATCGCATTAGCACCTTAAATACTTTACGCATTAAATAGAGCAATTTATAATCTAAAAGTCCCTGCAAAGAATTCTTACCTTTCATGCATCTCTTCGCATACAAATTCCCTATAAGAATTCTTCACTAACTAATCATTAATCCCTAAATCATTCGACACTCTGGTACGCCAAGCAATTCCGCTGTCCACGTGCACACCGCATGTCCCTGGCAATGCCACGGCCCCGGCATCCTTTTGTCCAAGGAACAAAAGCAAACACTAGCGTCTAGTGACATAAACCGAATTTCTTCGCATGTAAACATGCATAAAAATTCGATCCCATTTCGTTCAGCAAGATACGGTAGTCGACCACTCGACCATCTTAGACTTCTTTCGACTCCATCTAACCCCTATTCTCGACTCTGCTCGACCCCCCCCCCCCTCCCCACCGGCCCCATAAACGCACAACTCCACACGCGGCTTCGCTCGCCTCTCTTAACTTTGGCGCAACAATGCCCAATCACCCGACACATTTCAACTCCTTTTCCGGCGCATTTCCAAATATTGACACACAATGCCCATCATCCAACTTCACGCGACTGCGCTCGCCAATTCTCGACTATGCCACTCAATTTCCTAAATTCCGGCTCCTCACGTAACTAAATCAAACCGATACCACCCGACTGAGACAATATCCCGGAACACCTCATGCAAGTATCCCAGCCATTAGGCCACACCACGGCCCAATTTAAGCGGCAACCACAGGCAAAACACGGCTCACTACGCCGCCCATATCCCAGGTGCATCACCCGTCGGAGCCCGCATCCATGACCCTAGGGCGCCCTGAGGTTGGACACAACCAACCACCCACCAGGAGCCCCCTAAGCTAAGTCGCCTATCTTTAACTAAGTATGACAGGCCGGCACCCTCCTCTCAAGTTGCCGTTCGGTGGAGGTCGCAGCTACCGTATATCGAGCGCCCTCGTCGACACCTGTGCCGAAATAGCAGGTCCTCCCCCGATCGGTAAGCCCTGCAACTGGAGTGGCCGCCCCCTCCACCAGTCCCAGCGGCAAACAATTCGCCATACAAACGTATGGACGAAAGACATCGACCCTGGATTCGGTTCTCTTCAATTTTATCCACTGGCACTTCGTCGTATGATGTCAGTGCGTCTCAATAGGTCCTATCTCCTGGCACTTCGTTGTACGATGCCAGCAAGCCCCAATAGGCCACGTTTCCTGACACTTCGTTGTACGATGTCAGCGAGCCCCTAATGGGATTTGACCTGTTAGATAGGTACAAACTGTTGGCAGATACCGCTAACAACAGGTTAACACCCGCAGCGCCTCTATCTGCATCTTCCCACACGCGCTACTTCGTCACTGCGGACGCGAGCAGATTTCCAATAGATCCCGACACACCCTTGCCCTTGACGGCATCAAGTGGTAACACCCGCGTCCACCATATTTATCGACACAGGCCCAAACCATAGCCGGGAACTTGTCATCACGACAGTTCCCATAACAAATTGCAGCGCCTCCCAAGGTAAGCGGGGCCACCTTGAATCCCAAGCGTGCAGCCCTTCCCCGAGCACTGCACCACCCATTCGAGCATCCCTTCAGCCCTACCTTTCTTTTTCGTGACTACGCCACTGGGGGCAGAGAGGGGGGGGGGGGGTACTGTGCGGTTCCGCCAAACCCTACGGCCCACTTACCTGAATAACCCCCATAACTGCTACCCAATTTTCTTAAGTTCGCTAATGCAATCACATTAGCACCTTAAATACTTTACGCATTAAATAGAGCAATTTATAATCTAAAATTCCCTGTAAAGAATCCTTACCTTTCATGCATATCTTCGCATACAAATTCTCTATAAGAATCCCTAACTAATCATGAGTCCCTAAATCATCCGGCACTCTGCCAAGCAATTCCGCTGTCCACGTACACACCGCATGTCCCTGGCAATTCCACGGCCTCGGCAGCCTTTTGTCCAAGGGACAAAAGCAAACACTAGCGTCTAGTGTCATAAACCGAATTCCTTCGCATGTAAACATGCATAAAAATTCGATCCCATTTCGTTCAGGAAGATACGGTACACGACCACCCATCGTATACCTAAATTGCTTTAGCATCACCAGCATAAGCTATCTGAAAAACGTGAATACCGTTAAGACCATGCTGATGGTGCTCTTGAAACAAATAAGAGACTTCGCTAGTGCTAAAACGAAATTCAATCTTTCTGAAGAAATCAAGCTCGCTGCAATGGAGTGCATATCGGCGATTTTTGAAAGATCCACCTCAGACGTCCTTTAGCAGTATTACAATGCCGAATTAGTGCTTTTTCTGGGGCAAATTTTGCTCACATCCGTCGAATTCATATCGCGTGAAAAATATAATAGCAACACGGCTATTTATTCACTGCCCATGATTTGTTTTCCAACGAACAAACAATCACAACTTTGTGCTTAGCCACAATACGAATTATCCAGCATATACAAATGCAAGCAAATTCCTTTCAGCCACCGACCAAAGATACGACATACAATTTTCATTGTATAAAGTATCGCAACCATTAGCACCTTTCCCAATGTCATTTCATTTTCATTTTTAAAACATTTTTTATTTTTCTTTTTATATTCTTAATTTCTAAATTAAAGGCTAGACAAAAAATGCTTAAATTCTAGCTTAATTATTTTATATAATAACTTACTGGTCCTTCGCAGACGCTCTAAGCTAAACATAACTTAACATTTGTATAATTTGCCTTTCGGCGACAGAACTTTGTGGCAGTACTGATAATTAGTTGAAATACAAAGAAAAATTTGAAAAACTTTGTCAATTTTTTTTTTTTTTTTTTTTTTTTTTTTTTCTTATGTAAAAGCAACCTTTCCCAATGTCTATTCGTATATATACACAAGGGCATCACTCATCTAAGACTTTTATGATGCCCTCGTCTCAACTTTTCTCTTACTACATTTCTTCGATGAATTGTCGTCTATTTATTTAGACGCGATGCACTTCATAGACAACGATCTTCTCGATCCCTTTGTCCTTGCCGCCTGGCTGCTTTGTTTTGCCATTGCCTTCGCGCATGAGTAAACAACACAGATCTAAACGATCACACACATACCACCATGATCTTCGTTACGAGATCTGGTTTTCTATTCCACCGACGAGAGACTTTACGTTTCTCTGGTGGTAAGTAAAAGCATATCCTTAGTGGAGAGGATATCTACCACCACACCACAAACTCACCCCATTAGCGAGTCGGCTCTGCACGAGCCGTTTATCACTGAGTCCAATTACATCCGCCGACCACCACGGTCGTGCTGCTCCCGCTCCCCGGTGCACACGGGGACACGAAAGTCAACCGCGAGTCGCGTGAGTAACAGTTTTGATATACAAAGTCGTCGGTTCATTACAGCGGACGTGTACGTGTGATGTCATTGTCTAACTAGATTAATTTATGACTTCAATCTGTAAAATTACGAATTATCCTTCACAATTTTAAAGATAATGACGAATATAACAAAATAGAAGCATCGAAGTACTTGGATACATCTAAACCAATAAAAGAACATTTACTTCAACACCATCACCATTAATTTTCCGTGCTGCAGTGCATGGCAGTTCCTAGATGTGTTTCCTTAATCGTTGTTCCTCTGGTGTTTTACTCAAAGTTGTGGACAAACGTGGCGGCCTTTCGTTCTTTTACCCGGCGAACAATTTCTTGGAGGAACATTTATGATGGAGGAGGAAGATGAACAGAGTGTCCGTGTTTGGCGCAATACTTCTTCCCTACAGTTCCTAACTCAACAGCTATGAACTCATTCCATGTATCAATCAAAGCTCGCAGCACAAACTACGATATATCTCGTAGCTGGCAGTGAATGGATTAAAAAACGTCGACGCAGTTGGGTATGATCTCAAAATGTCTGTTGAATTCAACTGTGCTGAATGGAGTTCAAATATAAAAATATTATCTTGATTTCTGCTGACTTATTCATTGTCGTCGGCTGATAAACGGGACAGATCTCAATGCACTGCCCAGCGATAGTTTTTTCTTTCTGTAAGAAGTCTTTTAGGATGATCCCAAAAATCCATACTCGATGGAGCTGCCTTGTCTTCATCGGTGAATAATTGTTTTAATTCCCACCTATACTTTGGCTTCTGATGATGATCCATCAACAGTGGCGACATGACATAAAACCGGCTGTGAATTTGACTTGAACATGCCCAAAGCTCCGCTTCGACATTGACAGCTGATGCAAACTTGTTTTCCACCCACAGGAATCACACCACTCCCGATTTTCACAAGAAAAATATTAATTACCCGTCCAAAAGACGCATACACGGCCTCTCCTACTACGTTCACTTTAATTCGGCTATCAGTGGCCGTCATGTGGATCTTTCCAAATATTCATGTGTTACAACATCTGCCGGGCGATCCGACCACTCCTCGTCAAAAACAGATGTACATTCATGTTTAAATCGGTTTTGACCAATGTCTTGTGGTTACCCTAGGTGGTGAATGGTCCCCATAGATGACGTAAAACTTCTTATTTCTTGGCATATTTTCCATCCAATAATATAAAAGGAATCGCAGATCGGCATTGGGTTTCTTCTATTTTATTGGAAAACATAGAACGCCCACGATACCATAAAAACGAATCTCTATATCATTGTGATATTTAGCGTGATGTTATTTAAGGAACAACAGTATACGACAATATTGTCGAGTTTTGTCAGCAATGTCAACTGCTGCTAAACATGTATTATTGTATATTCGCAGTTCAATCAGCGATGAAAGCAGTCGAGAAGTGATGTTCTAGGGCGTTTGAGTTGGGTGTCGTCCCGTCATTGGAGGCTCTGTAATGAAAGTTATTTTCATTTTCATACCAAATTTAATGTAACAAAGTAACTAAGATTTACATTAATAAGAGTTTGCAATCAGTAAACTGCTGAAATTCAAGCTGCTATTACGTAATATAAAGCTCCGTGTTTATAGAACCATAATCGTCGAAGGACCTAAAAGATTTTGGCCACCTTGTTCACTCCAGAACATTATCACATCTTCAACGTAGTAAGGCCATTTACTCTCCCAGCTCTACCCAACTATCTACCGTACCATTTAATTCTAGCCACTCGTCGCGTTCCCCCTTCTTGGAAACAATCCTGTGGCGGTTCCGCCAAACCCCACGAACCACTTACCTGACAAACCCCCATATGTACATCCCAATCGGCATAAGTTTTCGCTAATGCAATCGCATTATCACCTTAAGTGCTTTACGCATCTAGGTTATCAAATTTATAATCTAAAAGCCCCTAGAAGATAGATCTTACCTTTTATGCATCGCTTCGCATACAAATTCCCTATAAGAATTCCTTCCTAGATTATCATAAATTCCCTGAAAGAAAATTCATCGGTTCGCATATAATACAACCGCATAATCAGGGAATCTTACCCTTGAGTTGGCTTATCCCAGCCTCAACATGTGTACAATAAAAACTACCTACATACACATTGGCTGGCGACCACTTTAACCAACGATAAACAGTCCAACGCAGCTGCATGTAATTAGCACCATAGACGTTGAGACTAATTCCCTGTAAATAAGATAGAATCAATTAGCACCATGTGCATGGGCATTGTGGCTATCGTTACAGCTGCAATGCATAGCTTAGACAATGATCTACCCGATCTCTTTGCCTTCCCATATTTCTGGATCTGTTTCTCATGACTAGCGGGATTAAACAGAAACATAAACCCCAATTAGCACCCAATGAGATTCGGCTTGTTTACTTAGCCGAACTCACATCTCATCGATGCACATCATTCCTTTTCTTGTTTTCAGATTCGTTCCCATTGCCTTTTATATGGAAAAACCAATGTGATCTTCACTCACACATACACATACATTACCAAGTCGTTCTTCCTTGTTTTCACCACGAGAGAAACACTTTCTCTCTCGGGAAAACCCACCCCACGAGCGAGTCGGCTCTGCATGAGCCGTTTATTACTGAGTCAAATTACATCCGCCTACTACCACGGTCGTTGACGCTCCCGCTCTCCGTCGCGCGGCGGAGAAACGTAGGTCGTGTCGAAAAGGAAGTGTTTCATTCTGCTTAGAATTTATAAAAAAGTCGATTTAATATTAATAATAAGTTTAAGTGAAGTTTAAAAACTCTAACATAGTTGATAATGGCTGAGAACAAAATGGTCTTTATTTAGAGAATAAAACGTAACAAATAAACAATTAACATTGATCAAACCTGAGTGTTTTGTGTTGTGTCCGCTCGGTTGCGAAGGTCAATCATCGTTTTCTTCCTCCTTGCGTTGTGAGCAGTGTCCGTGTGAACAATAGACGATGGGGATGGAAATGAACCTAGTGCCCGTGTCTGGCACAATACTCCCCCCTGTCAGCGCCAGCCCTCGTTCTTAATCCGTTTTTAATCCCGTCTTCCCTCCCCCGTAAAAATCACACAGCTTACCTCCCAAACATCTGATTGCCGCTTCGCACTCCAAACTTAGAGACCGAAGGACATATGAAAATATTCGTCTCTTTCTAGCATATCTCCACGACAAATCTGATTCTGTCTGCTATGAAGGCAAAACTAAAGCTAGTGTCAACCTCTCTATTCTAAAGGTTTACCCACTGATGTCCCCAATCTTTCCACAAATTATTCGTAAAATTCCACGTAGTTTTCAATTTATCAAGTCAAGTGTCGAATAACCTGGCTTTCGGCCTCTTCATTCACTTCAGAACGTTATCACATCTTCAGCATAGTGAGGCCGTCCTCAACAAGTTTTTTCGTTCCTGAACCCCTATCTCCCCCACCCCCTCCCAAAACCGACAGTATAACACCCCTTACCCTCTATTATCAGAACGTACGAGGTCTTCGCTCAAACACCCAATCCATTCTGAAAAACTCCCATACCCCACCTGTTGACATTGTTGCTTTAAGTGAAACGAACTTAATCCCCAACATTCATAACCTGTAACTGCTTCACCCCACGTTCACCATCTTCCGCGATGACCTCCTCAATCATGCTACTGACCTTTCCCCCAGCCGAGGAGTGCTCATCGCTGCCCACAACATCCTCGAGTCGTCACTTGTCGCTTTCCCTACCTCCTTCAAGCTGGACTTTGTGACTATCTAAATCACTCTTTCTCAGAAATCAAACTTTGTCATGTGCTTCTATATCTTGCCATCCTAGCCTATTGTAATTTACGACCTAGCGCTTAATGCTATCGAACATATAATCGAGGTGAATAATTGCGAGGTTATGGTACATTAGGGGGTAACTTTGGGCTCCTCGATAGTATAGTGGTTTGTATACCCGTCTGTCACGCGGGAGACCGGGGTTCGATTCCCCGTCGGGGAGCCTCTGGCGCAAGACTAATGACCTTTCCTGGAAAAAACAAATCATTATGGAAAATTTAACAAACATCAGGACTTGCTAAATAAGGCCAAGACCGGATCCCGGTTGTAGTGCCGATGATGATGGTGATGAATAATTGCGAGGACGACATCATCATCTTCGGAGATTTTAATCTTCCACAACATCGTTCACACTTCAACTCCACCTCACCTCGGCCAAGGAATGCCTCTTCATTGTCTGTCTCTTTTCTTTTCGGTATTATCACGGTCGTTGCTTAAACAAATTTGCTGAATGTGTTCCGTCTCTTGAATCGCACCTATCTCTCTTCTATAGGTATTATCACGATCGTTGCTCAACTGAACTTGCTGGATATGTTCCGCCTCTTCAGACATTTTCCTGCGATACCAGTCAATGAAGAATGCGCATCAGTTGTCGTTGAAGGTCAACTTCATCATCATCATCATCATCACCGGCACTACAACCGAGATCCGGTCTTGGCCTTATTTAGCAAGTCTCGAGGCTTGTTAAATTTTCCATAATAGTTTATTTTTACGGGCAAGGTTATTAGTCATTAGGTCAACTTCAGTAGCACAAATAAACACAGAGGACCATTCTTTAGACGAACCATTCGAATGTGGAATACTCTACGCAATCCCCGCCTTCTCCACATTCCACCTTGTTCGACTTCGACTTCTCTACCCATAATCGCAAGCACCTCTTCCTAAACCATTCTCACCACCAATCTTAAACGGTGCTTCTACACTTTACTATAACCTGCCCACACCTCTCGCCTCTTCTCCTGCCTTCTTAATTTGTCCTGGTTACCTTAGGTTAAGCCTAGTTAAGATAGTACTTAAGCTCTCTAGTTTGTAACTTATATATACTTAAGATGTATGTAATTATGTTGCTTGAATTAAGCCAATAAATGGGGTGTTAGCCCCACTAAACTAGAAACTAATCATGTGTTTCCTCGTCGTGGTAGTGTCCAAGCGTTTAAGACCAATATACATCTATAACTCCTTTCCTTATCCACTTCCTCTCCTTTCGCTCGCACCGTGCTCGGACATTTAAGGGTACTCCAAAATGTCCTTTTGTGGGTATGTTATTGCAAAAAAAAAAAAAACAGTGTTCTCTTCGCTACTCAAATGCATTTCCCGTAGTCCCTTTTGACTCGAATGAAAAGAAGCCACCGGTGAATTCAGTAGTTTTTGGATGATAATCATTCCGTTTCTGGTCACGAAGTCGCAGATAACGATGACACAGCAGGACAATATAATGGTGCAAAGCTCACATGCTGTTTACCCACAAATTCGATGTTTGCACTTCACGTAACTACAACTCACGTATCTGTCTTGTAACGCACAAATAATATTCCCTGTTTATAGACTGACGTTTTGATAAAAATCAAGATGCGTCATATTGTACTATCGTAATCCATGAAAGCCACAGGCATTGCCTTCTCTTTTAACTGTATGCGGCCTGATTTCTCCGATTTAAAATGTCTTGAATGGGTCGATAACCAATGTTCAGTTTCCCTGCTAACACGCTGATGGTTCATTTTCGGTTAGTGTTAAAATATATAAATAAAATTTAACTTTATCAATGTTTTTGTTGAGTTTCGATGTTTACGACGTGCTACTCTGTTTGTTACCCTCGACGGCCTCACATCACTTCTGAAACGTTCGTGCCACTGGTAAGTGACTAATTATCGTATATCTGCTGAAACACTTTTCCAACCATTCCAAACCCTTCGCGCCACTCAGTCCATTTTTAACGCAAAATTTAATACAAACTCGTATTTAATTCTATTTTCAAAATTGTAAAAAATCAAAAAGGCGCATAGAGGCAGATGTGCTCGAAACAAAGTGCTCAATGTTAGATGTGCCAACGTAACACAACAAGGCCCGTTCGCCTTCAAAAACCCACTGTTTTGATTGTTCCTTTGTCTCTAGAGTGCAGCAATATATTCATGTTTTGCCAACACCTATGTTAAGACAGAGAAGCTCGTCAGGATTCCCACGGAAGGGTTCCAAAAAAGCCTCAGAGTCAACCATATGATTGCGCTTATTGTCCACTGAAAGTGAACGCGGCACCTATCTTGCTGAGATTTTGCTCACACCCAATTTTTCAAGTCTGTGTCTAGTGAGTAATGATGTTTATTAAAAACCAACTATTTTCGGTGCTATGAGCGTCTTTTCTTAAGTGTTGAAGGATGCTCGTAATATAGGGTGAGCCAAAAATGTTTGCAAATGGCAACACTTGATTTCTTAAAAATCGTTAGAGCGAGAGGCGCTCGGGTGGTAGGGCGTAATAATCGTATAAACAATTCAAACAACAACGTAATAAACAATTCCCCGCCACTCGCGCGCCCGTCCCTTTAACGGTCTTTAAGAAACCAAGTGTTGCCATTTGCAAACATGTATGGCCCACCCTATGTACTTGTTGTGTCACTTTTTTTCAATTTCAAGTTCTATCAAGCACAAAAACACCTTATAATAGTTGTGCAAGCAAAAACTCGCCTATGAAGTTGGTTGCATTAAAAACGTACTTAATCGCATCCAATTTACTCGCAATATTGGATATATGTAGCTTAGTCAATGGTCTTTTTTTTTTTTCTTTTTTCTTTGGTTTCGGTAGGAAGGTGGAAATCCTCAAAAGGTACCTCTGGACCGATCCAGAGGCATGCCGGGTTTTTATCGACTAAAACCACCTCCCGCCCGGCTCATATTCTCGTTGATCCCCGTGGGACTTTCTTTTAGATATTCCATAGCGGGGCGGGACGGAGTTTACCTGTTACTCCGCTCGTCGCGTCGCAACTGCTGCATCATTTCACAGAGAATACCATTTGTTACGGACCACACTTGTTTTCAACTAAGCATGTATTCTATTACTCCTCGCGAGTAACTGTCCATCTCATACGTCTCTCCAAAATCGTTCGCACGGTCTCGAATCTCACGCACTCTGTGAGTACGTGTTCCGCATTTTCTATTTTCCTTTCGCAATACAAGCAGTATGAGTGATTCACATGCTTATACCAGTGCAAGTATTGCCGAAAGCATCCGTCTCGTGATATTAGCTGAGTCAGGTGGTAATTCAGTTCGCCATGTTTTCTTTTCACCCATGTTTCTATATCAGGAATCATAGTGTGGGTCAATCTTCCTATGGTGGAAGAATCCCACCTTCGTTGCCATTCTCTTAAGCTTGAAATCTCCAATTGTGACCGCATTCTCCGACGATTCTCTCGGGAGACCTTATGCAATGCAGCGTTTTCTTTAGCTGCAATGTCAGGTGGCGTCCTACCGGCCAAAATATTTATGGCATCTTCGAATATCGTTCGGAATGCGCAGCATACTATTAATGAAGCCACCCTATGCGCTGAGCACACTCCCCTCGTGTACGACTTATACTGTGCGACGCCGGCCCATATGTGAGCTGCATACATTATAGTGGAGCTCCTCAATAGTATACTGGTTAGTATACCCGCCTGTCATGCGGGAGACCGGGGTTCGATTCCCCGTCGGGGAGCCTCTGGCGCAAGACTAATGACCTTACCCGGAAAAAACAAATCATTATGGAAAATTTAACAAGCCTCAGGACTTGCTAAATAAGGCCAAGACCGGTTCCAGGTTGTAGTGCCGATGATGATGATGATGATGATGATACATTATAGTGGAGGTGTTGACACTGGTTATGAGTTTCCTTATGTGGGGCCGGGGTTCTCCAACATTGGGTAGCAGTCTCGCTAAAACTTTGCATACTCTTCCCGTTTTTTCAGTCGTTTTCCTCAGGTGTTCCTTGAAGCTCAACCTGTTGTCAAGTATAACACCAAGATATTTAATATAGGGACTGGATCTGATTATTTGTCCTTCTATTTCTAAATCTAGGTGTTCAACTTTCTTGCGGCTACATCCAGCCAGCATTTAATGCTCTGGATTGCTTGGGTGCAAATATTCTCCAGGTGATCTAGATGTTTAGTTACGGCCACTATTGCAAAATCTTCTGCGTACCCAATGATTGTAACCCCCTCCGGTACATTGACCCTGAGCACACCATCATACATTATATTCCATAACAGCGGACCTAATACAGAACTCTGAGGTACACCCACTGTTATCTTATATTCCTGTGGTCCCTCATCTGTATCATACAGCAGTCTTCTATCCGAGAGATAGTTTGCTAGTATACGCACCAAGTAGGGTGAGACTTGTAGATCGCGCAACGGTTTTAGAATCCGATTCCAATTCACCGAGTTAAACGCATTTTTAACATCTAGCGTCACCACCGCGCAATATTTCTTTGTGCCGCCCAGCCATCGTGCTCCAGCTAACGCATTGCGAGCGATGTCGCACACCACAGATAGCGCCTTACCGGTTGACCTACTTGCGATTCAAAGAGCCCTGATGTCCTCTCAGTGAATTGTTCCAGGCGGGCGGCAATTACTCGCTCAAGCAGTTTTCCTGTCGCGTACAACATGCACAACGGACGATAAGACGACGGCGCCTCTGGATTCTTGACTCCTTTTGGAATAAGCACAAGCATCTGTTTTTTCATCGTTTAGGAAATTATCCTGTTTGCATGCAGGTTGTAAAGAGACTGCTGAAGAGTTCCAACTTTTTTGTTAAAGCAGTCTTCACTACAGCGTTAGGGATACCATCCAGTCCCGGGGTCTTGTTTTTTTTTTTTTTTTTTTTTGACAACCCTTGCGGCCAAGAGCACTTGTTCGGTGGTCACGGGAGATATCTCTCCTTCAGTGATCCTCCACTCCTCTTGCACTCTCAATACCTCATCACACTGCGGGAAGAGAACAGCAACTATTCTTGCCAAGTCAGTTTTACTTTTTTGCGTTTGACTACAGTTGTTCTGTAGTCCTTTCATGAGTATCCTGTAAGCGCTGCCCCATGGGTTGTTATTTAATTCATCCCTTAGGGAGCAGAACGCGTCATATTTACTTTTGCAGATCACATTCCTCAACTCTTTCCGTTTGTTGAGGAATTCCGCATGCAACTGTGGGTAGGTGTTACGGTTTCTTGCTCTTTGTTGCAAGCGTCTTAACGTGTTGCACTCCGATCGCATATGGGCGATTTCTGAGTTCCAGTTACACTGGTTTGATAGCCCCTGCTGCTTGTCTTTGTCGTGGAATAGAAGCATCACATGCGGTAGTTAACCACTTCATGACTTTTCCACCCTGCCTGTTCGCATCGGCCTCTGCGTCAAACTGTGCGATTTGGTTTCCAGTATATAATCGAGCAGTTCCGCATCGAGGTTCTTCTCTTTCCACCCATTTTTTTGAGCTTTCTTCGCCAATTTGTCAGCAATAAAACAAATGTACAAATTAAAACCAATTAACTCTCAAAAGGGCGTACCCAATAAAAACAACAAATGAATTAAAGCCGAGGATCGTCTTCACGAGATCCATCACTTTATTCCACGATAGACGGTGTGTGTTGCTGGTAGCAGTTTTCATTGATATGGCCGGATAACATTCTTCGTTCATCTCATCCATCTTTATGTGTAGGCCTTTCGGTGAGTTTGGCATAGAGTCACCATCTTAATTCAAATTGTAGGAATGTTCCGATTTGATTGGCCGAGCAGTGCATCCGATGTCAATTTGTCGTTTAGAATCACTGCTGGCATTTTGAACATCACGCTCCAGAAACCAGTCTGGCATTTCCGAGTGACATTTGAGGCTACTTGATGTTTTCCTTTTATTTTGAATCTTTAATCGGTTTATGCTTTGTTGCTGTACAGCAACATCTTGCCGGGCCGACGATGATGCACCAGTGGTTGGCCTTCCCTTTGGTGCTGTCAATGTGAGGCCTTTCAGCGTCGTGGTTTGTCGTGGTTGGTACTTGTGGTTGAGAACAGAGGCTTCAAAGCTCGTGTTGCTCAGGAACCGGTACGGTGCAAAGGTAGGGTGGCAATAATTAATTATATTGGTGCTATTAATTGAATTAGTGATGAAAGATAATGAGTTATTGTTTCAAGTAATTCGTACTCAGTTTTCAGTGTTAGTGTGTGTGTATGTGTGTGTGTGTGTGTGTGACCGAGGGCCCTGTTGGCCATTGGTGTTAACGTTGTAGCTCGAGGTAAGGCTGTCGATGTTGTTGTTGATACTTGTTGATAATTGAAATGTTGGTTGGATCGTAAATCCGTAAGTAGAGTATGAATATCGTGGACGTAGTCCCATGTTGGATCGTAAATCCGTTTGAATGGTAATTGAGCGATGTGGTCGCCAATATGTTGAAGTGTTTGTGTTTGTCCTTGGTTGGAAATGTGGCCATCTAGAAATAGTTGAAATTTAGGTGCACTAGATGGAGCTGTTGATTCAGTCCAAACACCGCTTAGTTGGGTTAAAGTCGGCGGTGCAATCTTGTGTTTTCACCATCTTCTGAATATGGCCAGCCTGTGCCGATACTAGAAGTGTCAGAGTAGCCGCCAACTGCATAGGATCATCTGCGTCTCGAATCCAAGGTGATTGCTGTAGCTGATGCTGTTGCAGTTGGGGATTTGTCCCATCTACGCCGCTAATGCCACTGCTTGGCCTTGGGCGAGTTTCTCGATGGGAGCTGAGATTGACATTGGCCACATTGCCTGGCGGAGTGTTTGATCCACTGATAGAGTGATCCTCCAAATGATAATTACGATAATGGCCACCATAGAAATAATCTTGCTGGCCTTGAGGACCAGAAGATGTCGATATGTTCCTTGAATTGAGCGAATTCGCTGAACTTCCCATGATCAGAAGGGATTGTATTGTTCCCTTAATGGTAGTTCGTGGAAGTTGATTCGCTAGTATTGTTGGATCTCCTGTAGTTTCCATCATCTGACTTGTATTTCTGCCGCTGACGTCGTCGCGCGTGATTCCTATCAGATGAACCTGGACTACAGTCATAAGGTGCAGACAGTGTCTGTGCAGCACTATCATCTTCATGATGATTGTCATCACAATGTATATGCTGCTGCTGCGATTGTTGTTGTGGGTGCTGTGACCGCATGTGATTCCCTTTTGGAACAGCATAGTTGTTCAGATTTTGATTGTGTTGTGGTTGAATTACAACTGGCACTTGATTGAGCCAGAGAGGTTGCGCATCCAGGTTGACATTTACCCTAACAATAAAAAAAACGGACGCGATTCGGTCCAGTTTTGTGTTTCCAATTTTTGTTTGAACTTGAAGAATATTGAAGATCATGTTCGTCATATTTTTTTGAAATCCATGTCAAACTCAAGAAGAGCTTGCTTAGGAGTTTCTCACCAAGCAATATTGCTTGAATTTGAATTGAATTTGAGTTTAATCTGACAAAAAAAAAGCCGAGTTTGTACTGGCTCACCTGCGTATTGTATTCAAAAATACTTTAATGCTAACAAAGCGCGAGGTCTAGGTATAGTTATATACACTCGATTCCATAAAGGCCTCAACCCCATAATAAAAGAGAAGGTTGCTGCAGGAAATATGTATAACAGTTATATGTATCGTTCGAGCTCAACATTACTATTGTACTAATTGCTAAGTGGCTCTTTTAATCTTATCACTAAAGTGTTATATTTTTAACAGTTAATAGGTATAAATGTATTTTTTTTAAATACTTCAAACTATATTGTTGTTCTAGCTCATTTCATCTGTGTGCGCTTATCTTTAAAACGTATTGCATATACACATGCTCTATATTTCACTTTAAAATTTTATATAAGTTTATTTGTCAGCAGCGATGTTGTACAAAACAAACTTTGGCATCCTTCCTCTTTGTCCTTCTACAAAATTGATAGCCCACAGGAAATCAAGATTTTATAGTTTCCATATTATGCCACAATTAATGAATCCCCAGCATCAGCATCAGCTAATTATTTAATTAAAACCCAACATTTCAGAAGAGTGAAAAAACGATATAATTGGTGACAACGAAACTACAATTGAGAAACGTGAAGGTGGGGCACATTGATTTTGCAGATAAGTGTGTATCTTTAACCGTATAAAGAAAAGCTGATGCCACCGTCAGTGCTTCCAAGACTCAGATGGCCGTCTGTTACGATGCTTTGCTGACGCCGGCTTTGGTCTGCTTAACTGCCTTCTCTCACAGGTCTTCAACAAGATATTATCAATTAAATTTCCACCAAGAATTAACCATTTTGCCCACCATGAAGTTGCATTAACAACTTTTTCCTGATTCTCCAGATACAAGCGCACACACCTGTGGTCATGTTGTGGCTTCACCTGGGTATGCGCTCCGTCTGCCGTAATGTCTGTGTGCGTTTCTTGCCTGTTGGCGGTATCTATACTTTAAAGAAGATACTAGAATAAAATGATGATTTTCTTAACGATTACTAGATGAATGGGAAATTTAGTTTTTTATCGTTTTGTGTTCTATAATAATGACGAACACTATTCACACAGTCGACGACGACGAACAGAGTACACTTGATTTATTGAAAGTATTGGAAAAAAGTTGGCACAATACTTTATCTTGTTTTTAAAGTGAGATTGGCAAAATTAATGAATGAAAGAATTCAAGGTAAAGGTTATTATGATGGTGCAGCAGATGAAAAAAAAAACTTAGAAAATGTACTTAGCCCTTTATAAATAGCTTTTCTGTTTCAAACGCTCCCGGACTCACAAAAACAAGTTTTTAATTTTCGCTCTTTATTAATGCTTTCTCTTTCTGTGCACTTATTTGTCTAGGACACAATTTTAATAATTTTTTTTTTGTTTAATATATTGCAAAAAAACAACAAACTTCCACCACACCTTGAATCATCTTAATTTTTGAAAATATCCTTATTTATTCCCGCCTGTCGCATATAGCCTTTCACTTATTGTTTTCAGCACGAAAATTGACAATATAAAAACGGTACACGTTAGGATACCACGAAAGTGTCACTATGAGGATAACCGTCTCAGTCTCCGAATTTACTGTCCGCACTTCCTTTAATTATTTTAGAGAACAATGTAATTAACCGATAAACACATTTCCGATGTCCCTAGTGAGGATCACAGGCCTGCGCGCGTTGAATTGCTGTACGTTGACCGTCGAATATATACGTTTAGGGTGTTTGTCTTTGGTGGCAGTTCAGTGAATGCACCCAGGTTAACTCGCGTATTTTAAAGTTTTAAAACTTCGGGTAGAACAGTTTCTTTCTCGATTTATCGCGGTGCGCGGATCAACCTCCTCGTTAAGGTTCTCTATGTCGACTGATTTCAGGCATTTAAGACCAATGTACATCGATACCCCCTTTCCTTATCCACTTCCTCTCCGTCCGCTCCCACTGCGCTCTGACATTTAAGGGTACTCCAAAATCCCCGTTTGCGCGCTCGTTTGTTTATAAAAAAAAAAAAAAAAAAAAAAAAAAAAAAAATGTCCCTTCATGTGGCTTCACAAATAAAACATTAGATCTAACGGTGGCAACTAATAATAATGAAAAAAAGAAAAGCTATGCCAAACGTGATTTCAAAGAGGAGGCCCAAAGCCCAGCCAAACCTCGTTGCAAAACGGCATAAAGCTAACTCTGAGGTAAAAACTTTCATAGAAGGAATGACCATTCCTGATAAGCCACATTATTCCGGAGAAGGGAATATATTCAAAGATCTGGCAACAGAAGACCACCAAACCAGCAATAGAGAAATGAGTGACATAGGTGTCGAACGTGTTCAATTTATTTTGTTATACAAAAAGAAAGAACAGCTCTCCAAAAAGAAGAACGATTTGGAGCGACAAATTAAAGAAGCCCTATCGGAAAGCAACACTTAACAGCAAGAGCAGAAACAACAACAGCAGCAGAAGCAACAGCAGCAGCAACAATTGCTGGGAAAACAACAAGCAGCCAATAAGAAGGAGATAGTGCGTCCCATCATAGTTAGCTTTATGGATACTAAGGACCTAATTAAATACTTACCCAGTAAACATGCAGACATTTCAAAACGAAAAATTTAAGTAACAATAAAATAATTTTTTTATATGATAGTTTAGATGACTATAATAAAATTAAATCTGCTCTAAGGGAAGCAAGTAGTGAGTGCTTCACGTACGAGGGTTGCCTTTTATATTTCGGGATTAGAGAACAAAAACAAATATTGATCATCGAAAATCACTTTATTGTTTTTCAAAATATTCCCCATGAAGATCTATACACTTTTGCATGCGTTTGAACCATTTGTCGAAGCACTTTTGCCACTCTGATTGAGGTATCTCCAACACATGCATTCTGAATGCAGCAACCGCTTCTTCAGGTGTCAAAAAACGTTGACCTCTCAGTTTGTTTTTTACGTACGGGAATAAAAAGAAGTCATTCGGTGCCAAGTCAGGACTATACGCGGATGACCCATCAAATCGATGTTTTGGGTGCTCAAAAATGCAGTTGTCGCAGCCGATGTGTGAGAGCTCGCATTGTCGTGGTGAAGAGTGATCCGTCTTCGGTGGTTGGTTTTCCTTATTTTTTGGAAGACAACTGGCAAACAAATGGTTGTGTACCACTCAAAATTGACTGTTCTGCGTTGTTCTAGTGGTACGGTTGCGACATGTCCAGTTTTTCCGAAAAAACAGGCGACCATTTGCTTGGAAGTGCTTCGTGCGCGAACAACTTTTGTTGGATTTGGCTCATCTTGAAACACCCAGACAGCCGACTGCTGTTTACTTTCGGGCTCATACGGGTAAATCCACGATTCATCACCTGTCACGATGTCATAGACGTGTTTCGAAGCACCGCGACCGTATTTTTTGAGCATTTCTTTCGACCAATTGACACGAGCCTTTTTTGGGCGATTGACAAATTGTGTGGGATCCAACGCGAACAAATTTTTTTGACAGTCAAATGTTTATGCAATATTGAATGTATGCTGGTCCCACTAACGCCTAAGGTTGTCTCAATCCCACGATAGGTCACATGACGATCTTCCAATATCAGTTCGCGCACAGCATCAATGGTTTTCGGAACAACAACAGATTTTGGACGACCTTCACGAAATTCATCTTGGAGTGAACTACGACCACGATTGAACTCACCATACCATCGATAAACACTGGTCCTTGATGGAGTTTCATCGCCAAAAATTGAATTAAATTCATCCATGCACTGTTGCTGATTGCAACACTAGGGTTGCCAAATCCCGGAACATAAGAGGCGACCCTCGTACATACCTAAATCGGAGAAAACTATGTCCATGTTACTTAAAGGAGTTGATCCTTCTTTTTCCTCTGAAGAACTCCTCTCGGAACTACAAACTGTCGAAAATGACAGTTTAAAATTTACTGATGTGAAGCCATTCTCCACTTCTCTCTCCCGAAGTCGCAACCGTAAGTTGCAGTTCTTCATTGTCTTCCTAAGTCCCAACAGCAAAAGCGATGCACTTAGGAATATTAAAGTTATTTTCCACCAAACAATAATTTGGGAAAAAATAAGGAAAGTTGACCGTGTGTTGCAGTGCATGCGGTGCCAACGATTCGGCCACGTTGCATTTAACTGCTGTATGTAATTTAGACGTGTAAAGTGCCAAAACAATCACACCGTAGGAGAATGCCCCTTAGTTAAAGAACATGTTCAGGATAGGAGCAAACTGTCTTGCGTCCTGTGCAAAAATACAAGTCACCCGGTCAACTTTAGAGGTTGTTCGAAATTTCAACAACTAAAAGCCAAGTAGGAATTTAAAAAAAGGAACAACTGGAAGAAGAGAAACGAGGTTCGTTCTTATAATAACTTCGTTGTACCTAGTATATCATCATCATCATCGGCACTACAACCCGGATCCGGTTTTGGCCTTATTTAGCAAGTCTCTCCACCGGTATCCGGTCCATATCCGAGACGTGTTAAATTGTCCATAATAATTTGTTTTTCCGGGCAAGGTTATTAAACTCAAACCTTGCGGCACAGGGAAGTAATGTCACAAAATCTTCCGCACCTAGCATATCATTTTCTCAAATGGCTAGTAATGCAATTAATACAACGGCGGCGGAACTTTTACGCAACGTCATAAAAGCGCCCACTCCAGAGGCAAATTCAGACATAAGAGCAATCCTGTTGGCCATACAAGGACAGATTGCTGGATTTGAAAAAAAACTGACTGAACAAGCCGCCCGAATATATATTATTTATTCGTCCTTGTTCTCAGACAACTCAACATACCACAAATGATTAACTATCCAACTAATTTTATACTCAAATTATTGCTGTGAATGTAAATTCACTAATCCACGTGGAAAGGAGGGACCTCTCGGTAACCTGCTTGAAGCCGAACGCCCCGATGTGCTTGTGGCTAGGGTAACCAAGCTAAACCAGATGCACAAATGGGGCTACAAAAGTTATAAAGTCATAAGATGAGATCGTCCACACGTCACACAAGGAGGTGGAGTTGCTGTCCTAATTAAGAAAGGCCTTCACCACAAGGTCATTTACAGCACAGATGTACACAAATTTCAGTTGCTGCTCCAATGGCGTAGATCCTCCGACTAATAGAAACCTTCGAAATGAGGAAATAGACCATTATCTCTCAACGATGGACAACATTGTCACCAAAACAATGCACCGTTCCATTCCAAAAGCGGCTCACATGGAGGAGCATCTTAATAGATACAGAAACTGTATCTGCACTGGTGGTGGACATGAACCTGCTATTGTTAAGAGCTGGTAGAAGATTTTGAAAGCTTTGATTTATGTTATATTTTAAAGAAGGTATTGTAGTTGACTGTCAAATCATCAACTCTGGCAATAGGTGACATATGTGTCCCTGGGGTTTTATAAGTTTGGGATTTCCGATGAATGGAGATGAAGCTGTGAAGGCCTATTTCCGTCATGCACCAGCTTACAGACATTCAGAAGCAATTTATCTTAATCTTTCCTCTTTTGTTTATATCTGATCTTTGTATTTTTCTGTTATCAATATCCTTTCTTCTTTTACGCCTGATGTATAAACATGTTAATAATTCATTTAAGGAGCGCATATTTGAAAAAAGCGTTTTTCAAGGTTCATTCATCGCCACAAACGTGCCAGAATTTCTGCCCGTGATTTTTAAAGTTCCATTGAAAGACCAAGCAAGATCTAAATTACTTTCACTGTTGCGGTACTGACCTAATTTCGGTCTTGGACACCTAACAATTTTGCGATTGTTTACTGCGCAAGGTCGCTTCATGTGCTATTCATGATACAGGTAATAAAATCTTATAAAACGAATTTCTACTAAAATGGGTTCTATCTTAATTACTACTCGTGATGGTGGAAATACAGTTTTTATGTTAACGACGTTAGAGTGGTTCTCATTACTATGGTACGAGAAGTTTTACAGCTGCTCTACGATATGCACCGTACTACAAAGAAAGTTGTGAAAAAAGCCACCACTTAAAAGTACTGCTCTACCACACCCCAAAACATGTCCAAAATTTCCAAGATTTACACTACATGAGTTATTTACACTACATTATTTATTTCTGTGGACAAAGGGAAATTAGACTGTATCTTTTTTTTTAAATACATGCGTTATTTATTCGGGAGGTATGTATATGGGTTGTCATCATAAGTTGAGGTTAATGGTTTTTCTGAAGTAAAGCTGCCTTCGATTGGTACACGAACCTCTTCAACTGATTTTTATAACTTAAAAATCGGTGCTTTGTATAAGCATTAATCGCTGTAACATTTTTATAACATTTTTTAATGTATCATAATAAGAAATTTAATTTTTTTTTTACAAAATTTGATGCAAATTTTTTGTTCCATATATATATATATATCCTTTTTTTTCTTTATATATATAGCATATTTTGCTGTAACTACAGTCTCGTTACTTTTTGTCTGCTGCTTCCATACTTATTTTGTTCTTATATTGGTTAGAACCCCCGCTTGGTAGATACCTTCACGTGGTGCGGGATCTTAAACTACAATGAATCACTCAGGCTATGGTGACGGAAGCATACGCTTCCAATAGGGCCACCCATGTCAGACAGGGTAGCGAGGAGTAATACATAAAGATCTCCCACCGTGCCCATTGGATGGTTATAATGGGTATACCACCTTTATTATAACGGCGCCTCTCTGACACCGGGTCAAATCAGAGCAGTAAGCAGACCTTACCATATCAAAGACGGGCTCTGATGTGGCGAACTATGTGAAACCTCAAGACTCGTGGGAACAAAAATGAATAATCAACCGAGAGGGTCATTCGTCGCGTATAATAATAAAATTATTAGCAAGCGCTTGAAGAATATGTAATATCCGCCGCCCACATGTGATAAAATTAATACCAACCGCTTTGTTTCTGCGTCGAGCTTCCTCGACGAGACAGCAAAATATATTTGGCGTTGGAAGCCAGCAAAAATACATTCATCCGTGGTCGTTATTCACTCGACCAGACATATAAGCAAAAAACCAAATAATGTGTCACCATGGACACAGCAAATTATTGCCGCATTGGGCACAAAAGAAACACATTTTATTAACACACTAATTTAACATTTATTTTCACTGCACCTTGATTGTCACAATGTAAGAAACATACTGTTAAAAAGAACACAAAAGAAACTCAAAAAAGATAAAAGTCTTCTTTGATGAAGACCACGGTACAGTTGATAAATCAAAACTGTATTTTACCACAACACACCAACTGTGTTAAACAGTAACAATGCAAACTGTTAAACAATTTGTCGCTTTCCTTCATTCAGCATCTCCGCTGAATTCGTTGGTGTTTGAGTGATTGGTAGCGTTCAGAGCCAATCGAGTTTTCTGCATAGTTGAGTTTTTTGCAGCAGGGGCTTGGTGCTTTGATGTGTTAGAATGTACGGCGTGCGTTGTGTTATCACTTCCTTTATATGGCCGTTTGGTGTTTTGGCTTGTTGCTATACCGCAACATCTTGCCGGGCCGACGATGATGCACCAGTAGTTGTCTTTCCCTTTGATGCTGTCAATGAAGAGGCATGTCAGCACCCACTGGGAACAGCAAAACCAACTCCACTAGTTGGTTTGATGAGACAACCAACAGCAAGACCAACACCACTAGTTGGTGTTCGAATGTTTGCCCACTGGGAACAGCTAGACCAACTCCACTAGTTGGTGTTCGAATGTTTGCCCACTGGGTACAGCTAGACCAACTCCACTAGTTGGTGCTCGAATGTTTGCCCACTGGGCCCAGCAAGACCAACTCCACTAGTTGGTGCTCGTTGCTCATGTACCGGTATAGTGCAGAGGTAGGGTGGCAATAATTAATTATATCGACTAGATCTAACTATTAATTGGGTTAATTTGTTATCAAATATAGTTAGTTATTGTTTCAATTTCTAGTCAATTATCACTGTTAGTGTGTGTGTGTGTATGTGTGTGTTCGAAGGTCCAGTTGGCCATTGATTGCTAACGTTGTAGCTATCGTTGAAAAAATTGGCATACTCTGTAGTTCGAGGTATGCCATCGTTGTTTGTTGTTGATAATTGAAATGTTGGTTGGATTGTAAATCCGTACGTAGATCATAAGTATATTTACGTAGTCCCATGTTGGATCGTGGATCCATGAATGGTAATTGACCGATGTGGTCGTCAATATGTTGAACTATTGGTTCGATCGTGTGTTCATAATTCGCTTTCTGTTGGTCTGATTTCCCGAAGGGTGTCGTCATCCTTCCTGTGCATCGTCTTCTATATCCTCTACTCTTGTTACCGAAAGTCCAACTTAGACACTGACCTTGTTGAAGTGGTGCCCCCATCGCGTTGCGTCCAGGCGGCGAGAAGTGATGAAACCCAGGCACGTGACAGCGGTGTGTCTGGGTGGGTTGTAACGTAACTCCGTACGTAGCGTAAAAATAGGTTGAACGTAGTCCTCTGTTGGATCGTGGATCCTTATGTATTGTATGAATATTTTGTTGTTGGACGTAGTCCCCATTGGATCGTAAATCCATTAGTAGAATGTAAGTGTATCTTAGACGTCAATATGTTGAAGGGGATGGGGCGTAACTCCACCATCTTCTCAGTATGTCCAGCCTGTGCCGCTACCAGAAATGTTAGAGTTACCGCCAACTGCCTAGGATCATCTGCATCTTGAATCCAAGTTGATTGCTCTGGCTGATGCTGTTGCAGTTGGGGATATGTCCCATCTACGCCGCTAAACCAATGCTCGGCGTTGGGCGAGTTTCTTGATGGGAACTGAACTCTCTGTCGGCAGCGTTACCTGGTGGGGTGTTTGATCCACTGATAGAATGATGGTGCTGGACATGGTGTCTTTTTCTTTTGTAATGTTGTGGTCGAATCCTAGCGGCATAACTTATTGAATTAGACTGGCCCTTGAGTGAGCCAGAGAGGTTGCGCATCCGGGTTGGTATTAAAAAGAATAACTCTGTTGTTCAATAGACGCCTTCGTTTAATTGTGTCGCAGGATAAAATAGTCCCCAAGGTAATTTTCTTCTTGTCTGGTGGCTGGACCATGTGTTCATTATTCGCTCTCCGTTGATATGATTTCTCGAAGGGTACCGGCAGCTTTCCTTGTTCCCCATCTCCTATATCCCCTGATCCTGTTACCGAAAGCCCAGCTTAGACACCGACTTTGTTGAAGTGGTGCCCCCAGACACGTGATTCGCGGTGCCTGGGCGGTGATAAGAGGCTGCTCCCAGAGCTTTGTATCCACGCGGCGAGAAGTGAAGAAACCCAGACACGTGACAACGATGTGTCGAGGTGGCGAGAAGCGACAAATCCTGATGCGTGAGCGATGAGTCCAGATGACGAGAAGCGGTGTACTCCAAACTGCTACAGCCTTCCGATGATATGATCTCCCGATGGTTGCCGACATCTTTCCTGTTCTTCTATATCCCCTAATCCTGTTACCGAAAGCCCAGCTTAGACACCGACTTTGTTGAAGTGGTGCCCCCAGACACGTGATTCGCGGTGCCTGGGCGGTGATAAGAGGGTGCCCCCAGAGCTTTGCGTCCAGGTTAATTAAAGGACTGTATCAGCGCAGTGGTTAACTTAACTGCAAATTAGTAGGGGGATACTTATGTTTTGAAAACGAAATAAGGAATAAATCTATGGGTGCAATACTTAGAAAGCGAGTGACTAACCTTTCTCCCTTGCCCTGACCCGTCAGATGATAGTTTTCATATACAGGAAGGAAGTTTCCAAAACTTCTCCTGTTTCCCTGATGTTGTTGCAGGTGACACTTGCTTTTCGGTGAGAGCTTCTAGCTCTATCGTTGTATTTGATTTCACACGCTTAGGTTTCATTGAATTGTCCTCTCGACTATTCTGCCCTATGGGCCATCGTCTTCTTCTTGAGGTTCGTTCAGTGTACGCGGGCGTATCTAACTTCTATAGCGTGGATGGTGAAAAGTACCTACAACGTTGTTAAAAGAGGATCCGAATGATGTCCTCAATCTGGTACTGGAACCGATTAGAAAACTTTTTTATTTACCTGCGGTGAATTCTGCAGAATTAAATAAATGAAAGAACTATGGATCTTAAAAAGTGGACTGTAATTTAGATTGTTACTTGATTATTACAACACCCGTGGGGTTAAACATTTTCGTAAATATTATCATTGACAACAATACTCGCCGTTTTTCAAGTTGCTGCGATGTTTGCTTTATAAATGAAAGGCATTTAAATAGAGTAGCGTTTGTGCTTTTACAATAATGGTAAAAACTGAATATCGAGTTATAATTAAATTAACGGGGCCTCTGTACCTTCATTCAATTCAAATTCAAATAACCTTTATTAACAACCTTATATACTATTTTACAAAATTAATGATAGGCATTGGTTACAAAAAAAAAAACACTAAAGGCTGCTTTGCTGTTCAGCATAGGGGTCTGCCAGGCTCTCCCATAGCTCTCGGTCATGAGCTTTCCGCATCCACAGTGTACCTGCTGCAGTTTTTATATCGTCTTTCCATCTTCGGGTAGGCCTACCCCTTGAACTTTTTCCCTCTCTTGAGTACCATTCTATAATGTCTTTGGCCCATTTATCTCTTTTACTTCTGATGGTATGACCTGCCCACTTCCACTTCAGGGTTTTTATTGTGTGAGATATATCCATATCTTTTATTTTTAATGTTATTTGTTTCAGTTTCATTTTTTCTGTTCATTTTACATTTAGCTTACTTCTTTCTATTCTGGCGCAAGACTAATGACCTTCCCCGAAAAAAAAACAATTCATTATGGAAAATTTAACAAGCCTCATTACTTGCTAAATAAGGCCAACACCGGTTCCCGGTTGTAGTGCCGATGATGATGATACTTCTTTCTATATTATGTTGACTTCTTTCTATATTATGTTGACAAGATTCTAACCCTTTTATACTTTCTTTAGTAAGGGACCAAGTCTGGCAGCCGTATGTCATGCATGGGGATGTGCAGGAGTTGAAGACTAGTTTTTTAAGTTTAATTGGTACTGCTGGGTTTTTTGTGATCTCTTTCAAAGACCAGTATCTTTTCCATGATGAGTTAATTCTATTGTCTATTTCTTTGCTGTTCAATTGTGTGGGAGATATAATTTGACCAAGGTAACTATATTCTTCTACATATTCTATCTCGCTGTTGTTGATTTGAATGGGTATTTTTATCTGGTTGGTCATCAATTTTGTCTTAAGTACATTCATTTGTAGACCTACTTTTGTGCTTTCCTCAACCAGTTGTCGCAACATTATTCTCAGATTGTTTGCATTCTCAGATATAAATATGAGATCATCTGCAAAACGTAGGTGGTTTAAAGGGGTTCCATTTACTCCTATACCATATTCATCCCAATTGAACTTTCTAAATATCTTTTCCACAGTTGCAGAAAATAGTTTTGGTGACATTGGATCTCCTTGTCTGACTCCCAGTCTGATATTAAATTCTTCACTCAAGCGCCCGGTTTTTACTTTTGCGGTCATATCACTATATATATTTTTTATAATTCGAATGTAGTTTTGTTTTTGTACTCCTTGGTTCAGTAGCGCTTCCCATACTTTTGGATGTTTCAGAGAATCAAACGCTTTTTTTTTTTTTTTTTTTTTTTTTTTTTTAATATATATATATATATCTTCTTTTTTTTATTTCTTCCTATTATTATAATTTACTTACTTGCTAGACAGAAATTATTAAACTCTAGCTTATGTTATCTTATTTCTTAACTTACTGGTCCCCTGTGGTTTCTCTAAGTTACATACATACGCTTAAAGCATGAAAATTTGTCTTTCGACATTATGATTATTTTGTTTACATGCATTTTTATGGAACTTAATTGGATACAAAGAAAATGAAGAAAAGAAAAAACTTTGTTTTTGTTATGGTTTTTACCTTATATCTAACTGTTCAAAAAGAACTGCAACAGTTATTTGATGGCATCTCGGGGCGCCCACTCGACGCTATTATGGGACCACACGGTTAAGTTAAAAAAAAAAAAAAAAAAAAAAAAAAAAATACTAAACTGTCTATTTTTTTTTTTTTTTTTTTTTTTTTCTTTTTTAACTTAACTCTATTCTAAACCTAACATCAACACTAAGTTTTGGAAATGCTAAATCTATGTAAGCTTTCCGTTGTTTGTCGGGTGTTTTTTTTTTTTTTTTTTTTTATAATTATTGTTATTATTATTGCTTTAGTTTTATAAGGAAACAGGTTTTTAATTGCCACTCAGCCACCAAAATCTCTGGTGTTGCTTATTCGTGTCTTTTCGGTCTTTCTGTGCTACTGCCGTACTGAACTGCAGGCTCTCTACATTAGTGTGCGCAACCTCTCGATTATAACATATTCGTTTATCTATACCCGACCGACGCACGTGATAAATCAACGGTATTGCGGATTCATTTTGTATGAGGCCGTTCATGTCAAGACTAAGGAATGCTTCTGGTGGAATAAAGCCATTGCGTCGCCGAAAGGCAAATTATACAAATGTTAAGTAATGTTTAGCTTAGAGCGTCTGCGAAGGACCAGTAAGTTATTATATAAGATAATTAAGCTAGAATTTAAGCATTTTTTGTCTAGCCTTTAATTTAGAAATTAAGAATATAAAAAGAAAAATAAAAAATGTTGTAAAAATGAAATGAATAAAGCCATTGCGACGTACCCCCTCACAATACATATTGTTTGGGTAATATGCACCAAAAATCAAATCGTTCTGTGAGCTCATTGATCTCGCAATATGCCCTCGGATCAGCTTGATCATAAAGTTATCCACTCTGTTTATACTGGCCCCACTGTACAACGCTTCATTGGGATAGTATTTTTTGTGATCGGATTCAGGAGTCCGATGTAAGTTAAGACACGTCCTGACACATTGCCTCTCAAAAATCCGAATCTTTTCCATTAAGCTAGGTCCCACATTAAACCACACTGGACATCCATATATGATCATCGGTCTGATAAGAGCCATGTAGCATATAACTTTAACTCTGCTGTCAAGTTGACTACTATGAAACAGTCTTCTTGTCATAGCGTAAGCTTTCCTTGCTCTGGCCAGGGCAGCTTCCACATGTTTGTTATAATATAGATACTGATCCAACCAGATGCCTAAGTATTTGACTACAGTTTTGGTTTCCAGTGTTTGTTGGTGTGGTCCCATAATAGCTAGTTTTCGCCAGTTTTTCCTGGTGTTTCTGGTAGCTTCAGCCAGTGGTGTTCTAAAGAGGATGGTTTCACACTTCTGGATACTGATTTTGAGTTTCCAGTTGTCGCAGTATCGCTGAACATCAATGAAATCCCCTTGTAAAAATCCGTTAATGATTTGAATTGTTGGTGCTGTTCTATATATTATCAGATCGTCTGCAGACGCAATAGCCTGATGAAGAGACCTTACCAGGTCGCTAGTGTAAATATTAAAAAGGATCGGAGATAACACCGCTCCCTGTTGCAGACCGTTTTCTATATTGCAAGTAATGTTGGGGGTCACATTGCCACTTTTGACGACGAATTTCCTTTCATTCAACATGTCGTATAGTATATACAGTAGTGGTTTATGAATACCTAGTCTCATTAGCTTGTAGTATAACCCTTCTAGCCAAACGGTGTCGAAGGCCCTCTCCATGTCAATCAAACAGGCACCTGTGCACTGTTTCAGATTTTTATTCCACTGAATGTCTGAAACCAGCTTAGCTGCGGCATGTGTGGTTTCATGACCAGCTTTAAAACCATACTGGTTATTTGGAATAATATGATTGTCCTTAACCCATTTAAGTAGAGCCTTGTTTAGAACCTTTTCGAATACTTTACTGATACTCGGTAACAAACTGATCGATCGCAGATTTTTTGGGTTTGTTCTGTCTTTCCCTCTTTTTGGTAACGGTTGGATGATGGCCGTTTTCCAACGTACTGGATAGTGTGCGTTGTTCAGAGCGTTGTTAAACAAGATTGCATATATGTTCATTGCGATTGGAGGAAGATGTTTTAGTACGATATTGGGTACTCCATCGATTCCAACCGATTTTTTGTTTCTTAATGATGCAAATACGCCATGGATGTCTTCACTAGTGATCAAAAGGCTGTTGGCGCTTTCGACAGTCATCGCCGAGATTTTCATTATTGAATTCGATAAAACCTTGGTTTTCTGCTCGCCACTGTGAAATGTCATTTCGAAGATGACGATAATTCAGTAAAACTCTATCTTCCAAGCCATGGGTGCTGCGAATTACTTCATTTGTCTTGTACAGTTCTTGAAAGACGGCACCTACAACATTCACTTTTTCCAAGGGATTTTCAAACACAAAAACTTCGTCATTTAGGATGGCGTTGTTTGTGTCTATGCCTATATTTGTCAGCGTTCGTTGGTTTTTTTCAGTTCGTGGTATTTGGAGACACTGAATCTCGTTTTCATTACTCCGTCTAAATATTTTATTAATTTGCGGAAACATACTAGGGTTGTTGGATTTTACCGCCCGAACTTTGTTGTTCCAATACAAATTTGCTGATAGCCTATAGTTGGCTTTTATCAGCTGTTGGAGATTTTTTAATCTGGACTTCAGTGATATTATCTCCTGGTCATGCCTATCAATAAATCGTCTGTACCGTAGTTTTAGTTGAGACAGAAGTCTACTTTTTTTTCTGTGGGGTGCTTTAATTGTGACGTTTCGGTACATGTTCATGTTGTCCGTAGCTGTGGTTTTTAGTATTGTTTTGTCCATAGTTTGTTTTATGGTTTCGTCCATTTTTTGTATGTATTTGTCGATATCATCGTTGGATATGTTTCTGTTGATAGGAGGGTTAATGTCTTTTAAGCGAATTTCTCTTGTTAAGGTAATCGTGAAACGCGTCCATCGCATACCCCAATAGTTATAGGGTTGCGGTATCATACATTCACCGAGTTCCACAACTTCGCTTGGTGTTTTTATCACGATTGTGATAATGCACAATGATCGCTGTCATATTCAATTGTGCGTAGGCAGTTTATATTTTGTCTGTTAGTATGTGTAGGTTGAAGTCGTGTGTCAATAAGCATAATATCGAGGAACGATCCCCCTCTGGGGAAAGAAGGATATTCTGTAGCTAGCAGGTCAGCCTTATATTCAATGTGATGTTGATCTAGCCAACCAGCTAGTTGATTTCCCCTCGTGTTGGATATGCTATTTCCCCAATTTGGGTGTTTAGCATTCAAATCGCCACCTACGATGTAAAAGTTCCCTTCCGAGTAAAGTTGTAAGCATTGGAAAAGAGTCTCTAGCTCCACTATAAATTGATTTTGTTGATGTGCTTCTGGTGCGTAGGCAGATATCACATACATCCCCCTACCTTGTCGGAGGGGTATGCGGATAATGCACGCTTCAAGCATCTGAAATCTGCGCATCTCACCACTATATATTACCTTATGTTGAAGTTGTTTTTTAACAAAGATTGCCACCCCTCCTCCTTGTGTGGAATTGGGTCGTTCTCTTCGTATAATGTCGTAGTTTGTGTGACATAGTTTATGCCTCTGATTCAGCTTAGTTTCGCTAGCCAGAAGCACGTCAGGACTTTCGTCTTGCAACAGTTTGAAGAGAGCGGCTCTTCTCTCGATTCTGATAAGTGAATTTACATTCACGACTAAAGCCTTAATTGTGCTTTCTGTTGGGGGGTTTATATTGACGGCTGGCTAGACAACTGCGAATAGACCCAGTCTAGTCTAGTGTCGTGGTCCTTTATTTGTTTTTGCATTTGTGTCATCTGCGTCTGTATAGCGAGCAAGGTTGTGAGCACATCTGCTAGTGTTACTGTTTCTGGAGGCACAGTATGTTGCGATGGTACCCGTATGGTGGGTTGTGGCGTGTTTTTCCTACCAGCTGTTACTTGAGCATACGAGAACTGGGGTGTTACATTTAGTGCTGGTCGGCCTTGAACTATCGGGCGTTCTAATTTTCGTTGCTGTGAAAACTTTTTTTCCTGTAGTTCGCGGAACTTAGGACAGCCTCGATAATTAGCGGGGTGTCCCTCACTCTTACAAACTGCACACTTTAGAAGAGATCTGTCGTCTACCCTTTCTTTACCTAACGTGCATTGTTCTGCGCTGTGGTCCTGTCCGCATCTTACGCATCGATACTGCATTTCGCAGTTTGCTGCTGAGTGCCCGAACCATTGGCAGCGAAGACATTGGATTATATCTCTGCCTTTTTTCAATTTGTCCCATGTGACAATTTGATGGTTCAGGATAGTGATTTTCCTAAGTCCACCAATTTTGTTCCCAGGGCCCAGCTGCACCAGGAAGAATGGTAATTTTCGATTCTCCCGTCTAGCCCTAGCTGCATTGAAAGGTTTAACCGCGATAAACTCAATATCATTACAGTTAAGCTCTCGTAGCGCTTGTAATAGAACTTCTGGTTCTGTTTCAGGGTCGACGCCTTTTAGAAGAACCGTTATATTCTTTACTTCTTTCGGGGTGTAGGTGTAAAATTCCGCGGTGGCCTTTTTTAGCACATTTTTCATTTTTTCGAAGTCTTCAACCGAATTTATCTGTATGGCAAACCTGTTCCCTGTCAGTCTTTTAATTGAAAAATCCTCCCCAATAGAAAGCTTACATAGACTTACCAGTTCGTTACAGTCCATATCTGTAATGTTGATGGGTGGCATCTTCGCTTTCCGTTTTCCTGCCTGTTGCTCTTGTTGTGGTTGTTGTTTTGTAATATCTTGTGGGGGATATCCTTTTTGTTGGGTAGGCCTCTGTTGTGCACATTGTTGCTGATTTTTCTGCTGCTGTTGTTTTATCATTAGCTGCTCCTTTTCTGCCAATTCCTTTTTTCTGCGACGCTTCGCTGCTAATTGCGCCCTTGCTCGGGCTAGCCTCGTTTCAAGTTCACTGATTTACTCCTCCTCGTCCTCAGTGTCTGTAGTCGCTAAACATGCAAACATGTTATTGGTTACATGGCCGTCATTATATGGAACCGGGGGAAATGTATTGTCCTCTTCCATTTTTTGCGCCTTTTCAAGCAAGTCTGTTATTGCCTCCTTTGGCTTGTTGACTTTTGTTGTCGCTCGTGTTAGTGGGGAGCTCGCCGGGCGTTTTATTAACGCGGACTTTGATTTCAATTTTTTAATATTTTGTTTTTTGTCTGCCATTCTGCATGCTGAGGGTCAGTACACCGAGCTTGTTGCATCCAAGATAGCTGGCCAGTCTTTGTTGTACACCAGTTATTAGGTCGGCTTCACTTTGTAATTTCACTATATATTTTAGTTCCTTTTGTTTCTTTTTTAATTATATTTATTGTTTTTGTTTTGTTTTTCTTTTACTTTAATTTTTTTTTTCGCTAAACACGTGCTCACATACACTCTCACAGTTGATTAGTATTAAACGGTGTTTGTTTTGACTGTCAAAACACGTGGCTTCGTTCTCTTTTATTTGTTTATATTTATGTATAATAACTTTGTTTTGACTGTTCTTGTCACTAGAATTGATTTATTTATAAATAGTCTTATTATTTCAAATTTCACTCGCGACTCATAAAAGTAACTTTTACATTTATCTCGATCGGCGAATTGAAAACACGTCCGCACTCCGTTAGTGTCTATCGTTGTGTGAGAATCAAACGCTTTGTTATAATCTATGAACGCACGGTAATATGACATTCGATATTCGTTATACTTTTCAATTATCTGTTTTATCGTATGTATGTGGTCTATCGTAGAAAAACCGGCTCGAAATCCTGCCTGTTCTCTAGGTTGGTTTTCGTCCATAGTACGTGTTATGCGTTCCAATAACACTTTTGAGAAAATTTTGTACATATGTTATTAGGCATGAGACTTATTGGCCTGTGGTTTCCAATATCGTCCTTTTTTCCTTTTTTGTGGAGTAAAATAATTATCGATGCTGACCACTGTGATGGTATTTGTTCTGTTTCGATAATTGCGTTAAATAATCTTTGTAAATGATCTAAGATTACAGGAGCAGTCGCTTTTAAAACTTCATTAGCAATAACATCTTCTCCAGATTATTTTCCGTGTTTCTGTGACTGTATTGTGGGGAAGAAGTATTGTGACTAGGCGTACTGCACTGGCTTCAATTCTTTCCCCATCATACTTCACCAATTGTGATAGTTCTACCGGACACCAAAAGAAAACTGTTCTCCAGAAAGAAACGAAACTCCACAACACACCGTATGAGACACTGAGTGATCACGAAACGATCACCAAATTTATTGTTATTGTTGCTGCACGGCGAAGATGGTATGACAGTTGATTAGAGAAGGAGGAGCGGACGCAGAACCACAGAAATAAAAAAAAACTCAGCAAAACGTTTATTTTGTTTAAAGGATCCCATATTGAATGTTCAAATGTTCTATTTTGGGTAAAATTACTTGTAATTACTTTAAAATTCGGTTCGTATTTAATGTTCAAACCTTCGCAGAATAACAATTATGCACGTGCTGTTTCTTGATTTAATGTTCAAAACTTTCACTGAATAACAATTATGCGGACGAAAGGGGACCAGGAAATGGAAGCAACGCACATTATTAATTACACTTAAACTAGGGGGTGTTAACTCGCGAATCAGAGATGTACGCGTCCCGCAGCGCTACGGGAGCAGAGTGGACACCCGACCGGCTTGGTCGGGTGATGGAAAAAAAACTCCTCGAGCGTTGGAATCTGACACCTGATTCACCCTCAATTCGGTGGTGAGTTTTCATAACCAATGGTGAAGAGAGAGAACATTTATCGCTATGGGGTAACCAGTAAGTGAATCTTGTTGGCTAAATTCCGATGTATGTGTGCGATCGTGTAGATCTGTGTTGTTTACTCATGCGAGAAGGTCAATGGGAAAACAAAGCTGAAAAATTGAAGAGACCAAGGGCATCGAGTGCAATGAGGACGGCTAAGTAAATAGCTGTATTGCTATTGAGAAAACAAAGGTACTAAAATATTTGCGATACATCATACAATTTGTATCTCGTATCTTTGGTCGTTGTAAGAAACGGATTCTTTATTTGGATTTAGTTATGCTATTGAATTCGAATCCGGTGGCTAAGCGCGAAGTTGGTGATTGTTTGGAGATTCAAACAAAGGAGCATTTCTGGGAGAAGTGCTTGCATGAATCAATAGTTGCAAGTCATTATGAAGCAATTTAGATGGTTACACAATGACGGTTGTGTATAACATCTATATCGATTGTAAATGGCATCTATGGCAACTCAAGAATCGAATTCCAATGTGAATATTTACACCAATATAGAATTCGGTTCTTGGTTGCTAATGCTGAGATGCATTGATGCATGTGGGAATGCCCTTGTGGGAGAAATTCTTTTTTTTTCTTTCAGAAATTTTGAATGTGGGTTAAAGAATTCTTTCAGGGAATTTTGGAAATGTATTTGGAAGCATGAATGAAAGAATTCTTTTTACAGACTTTTAGGTTATGCATTAGATAACGTTAATGGTTGTAGCTTTGTAGGTGCTAATGCAATTGCATTACCGAAAAACAATGGAAGTTGGGTTGCAATTATGGGGGTTCTTCGGGTAAGCTTAAAAGAGCCCCCACAGTATCACTTTATTTATTTCCGATCGTATGATTGGTGGTACTGTTTCGTCATCGGTATTTAATTCCAGGTTAGGATTTTGTATTAATGAGGCATCACTATATAAATCTTTATAAAAATCAGTGGCAATTCTTAATATATCTTTTCTTTTTGTTGTATTCTTTTTATTTTGTTTGTATTATTCTGTTTATTTTATTTATTTTTTTATTTATTATTTATTACAATGTAAGTAAATTACATAGTAACTTAAATCTAGTAGCTCTAGCAACTAAGGCTTTCGGCTAACTTTTGTAAATATATCGCTGTACCTTTTGTATCTTTGTTTTCAAATCTTATTTTGTAACTTAACTAGGGTTAGTAATTTGTAGATTTTGTCCATTTTGGGTGAAGTTGGAATGGAGATGATGTTGATGATGTCGTGTCTTGAAAATGTAGTTGAGGCAGGATTTTCATGACCACGCATTCTAATAGGATATGTTTGGATGTTAAACTGGAGTTGGAACTGCAAATATGACAGGTGGGTGGGTTAGTTTTGTTGATGATATGTTGGTTGGTGATAATCGTGTGTCCAAGGCGTAGACGGAGGAAGCATTTGATTTTTTGCACTGACGATGTTGTCGGGTAGATGGTTGGTTCTCTTTTGTTATTTATTGTTTTGTAGATGTGGTTGTATTTTGCCCATTTCAGTTTTTCTATTTTTTAGAATTCTATTTTAAAGTACCTATCGATGTCTTTATTGTTGTGCACATAGAAGGTGGTTAACGGTTCACTTATTGCCAATTTGGCAGCGTTGCCGGCTGCTTCGTTGCCCTTATCCCACTGTGACTAGGAACTCAGAGCATTTTGACTTTGGATGATCTGGATCAGATTGATGACTTTGATTTTGTTGTTTGTGTTTTGGATTGCTTGGATGATGGATAGGCTGTCGGTGCAGATTAGTGTCTTCTTTTTCTCCACTAGTTTGATTGCTTCGAGGACTGCTGTTGCTTCGGTTGAAAAGATGGAACAAAATTCGGGTAACAGTCCTTTTTTTAGCACTGTATTATTATTGTTTACTATTGCGAATGACGTTCCTTCCTTTGTTTTGGAACCATCGGTGAAGAGTTGTGGGTAATGTTTAGGCAGGGCACCGGCATGGGCGCTAGGTTCGCTAAACTTCCACTTTTTGAGGCACTACGATTGACTGTGGTCCTTGCGATTGAAGTCAACTTAGTTCGTCGTCACTGAAAAATGTCGAAGGATCAGTACGCACCAGGGAGAACTGGAACAATTAAAACGCTTGGATATTGCTGGTGATCACTGCTTTAGTGTTAACAATTTCTTTTTTTTGTTTTTTTTTTACACAAGTTTCTTTCACATATATTTAGTTGCACAATTTTAGGTCCATTAATTTAGTGTTCTCTTTGACAAACAAGATTTACGCGGTATATTAAGCGACTCGCGCAAGGACGGACTTCCACACACGCTTGACACAGGATCACGCACAAGACAAAAAGATATTCCGTTTTGACTCGACTCCGTATATTAAAAAAAAACCTCAATAGGTGCGTATAGTGCGTATGCACTCTTATGACGATGATATCTGACTCCCCGATGCAACTCACATCCGTCAGATTCAATGATGGTGAATTGCCTCGGTGGAGGAGGAGCGAAACGATCAACTTGGCGGCGGCCAGTCGTGATCGAGCATGTAAGAATTTTCATATGCCGTATAGGCAAGTTCGATGCTCTGCAATGCAGACAATGATCAGCGAACACCTGATCAAACAATGCATGATCATCAGGAGCCGCGGCTATGTGGCCATAGATCGTTGATGATGTACGTCTGGGAACGAAAATAGGTTTTTGCTTCAGAGTAAACAAAAACGCTATTTCATATATATATATATATGATGGGATGCACAATGTTCATGATGTGCCTATTTTGCAAACGGCCATCATTGTATTTACCTAAGATTTCAGGGAAATGCATTTGTAGGCGATATCTGCTGGTGACGATAGTTCCACCAGAGATTGGGAAACTATTTGCCTTAGCCGAATGTTTCTATAGCAGCATAGGGAAAATTGTTCCTGGACGTTAAGTCCACAGAAAACTCAGCGACGGTGGATATGGGTTATTTGTTTGGGTTAGATGATGGGACTTCATGGGGAATGAACGTGGGTAAACAAATGATCATGTTCATGCCCAAATCAAAAGCTCGGTTGTATAATGATTAGGAAATTGGTCGCAACTCAGCGAATCTTAGGGGATAGATAAGATATACAATTATGTACGGTAGAAGGGAATATCGGTTGCAGCTGTGTCCGCAATACGCTGGCCAGCGTTTGTTTATCGTTAATTGCTGACAAGCTACCGATAGGAGATGTAAACTGGTTCATGGAGTATGAACCAGAAAAGTCCGGAATTATGTACGTCGTCGGAGAAATTTCCTTTCAGGTATGAAACATGCTGCTGGGAGCTTACGCTGCCCAAAATTGCAGGTAGGTATGGTGTCTTCTCTGGGGCAAGGCTAATAACCTTGCCCGGAAAAACAAATTATTATGGAAAATTTGACCAGCCTCAGAGTTGTTAAATATGGCCAAAACCGGATCCCGGTTGTAATGCCGATGATGATGATGATGATGATGATGATGATGATGATGACGATGATATTGATGGTGATGATGATGATGATGATGATGATGGTATCTTGTGGGTGAGGGAAAATACAGGTTAAGTTGAGGAAGTGGGTGGTTCTTGGAGAAGACTTTAAAGAATCCTCACATAGTAACTCCCACTCCCGGTGTTGGTTCTTAATTGATTGGGAGTGTTGCTGGTATACCAAGTTGTTTGTTGTATTTTTGTGGAGCTGCGATAGGTCCTCTATGACACATTCTGTTGGTAATAGTCATATCGGGTAATGCGTTCGTTGTCGTTGTGGTTTAGTTACCACATGGAGCTGTTTAGCCAGTTCTGTTGCCTCTCTTAGTGCCGAAGTGAATTTCAGAGGACGTTTTCTCCTAAGTATCTGTTTGACATCGTCTAGGATGGGGGTTGAAGACATTGCCAGAAATTTGCCAGCTAATTTCGATAACAGTTTTTATTCTGTTTTCTATGTTTGGAAGACCGCTTTCAGCCAGTATATTGATGATTGGGGTGGTTCGAGATGCCCTTGTGCTTATGCGGGCTGCTGCGTGGTAGGGAGATTTGATCATCTGTAAGGTTGTTTTGCTGCAGTTGCCGTATATAGGTAGACCATAGTCTAGTTTAGATAGCAGGAGGCTCTAGTGATAGTGATTAATGTGTTAGTATGAGCTGTGCCATTTTTACATGCCAGGTATTTAAGAATATTTAACCTTAAATCTAATTTTTTCTTAAGGGCTAAACAATGGTTCTTAAAATTGTATTTACAGTCAAATTGTAAGCCGAGAATTTTTAATATGTCGACATTACTAATCATAGCGTTTTCAAAATTTACTATTAGATTCTTGTTACAATTTTTCTTTTTACATATGTGTAAGCTTTTGCTTTTTTCCTTTGAAATTTTTGATCCGGAACGGTTACACCATATTTGAATGTCGCATAGAATATTTTCGAATGTTCTACTAGCTACTTTTAAGTCGTTAACATTAGTGAAAATGATATGGTCATCGGCGTAGAGGCAAAGTTTTACAATTTTATACATCGAGATTATGCTATTTAATTCTTCAAACGCTATTTTAAATAATACTACTGATAACGGTACTCGATAGTATAGTGGTTAGTATACCCGCCTGTCACGAGGGTGACTGGGGATCGATTCCCCGTCGGGGAGCCTCTGGCGCAAGACTAATGACCTTGCCCGGAAAAAAAACGAATCATTATGGAAAATTTAACAAGCCTCGGGACTTGCTAAATAAGGCCAAACCGGTTCCCGGTTGTGGTGCCGATGATGATGACGACTGATAACGGTGACCCTTGAGGGATACCCGTTTTTACATTATGGCCATCAGAAAATACTTTGATTCTAAATTTCCTATTATTTAAAAAGGACCTAATAAAATTGAACATGTTGCGTCCTATTTTCCATTTTTGTAGAGCTTGGAGGATAATGTGTGGATCGATGCGGTCGAAGGCCGACTTGTTGGATACTTATCAAGTTATATTTTTCTAGGTACCAGTTCAGTCTCTTGGCGACAATTTTTTCCAATAATTTTCCTGGGCAATGGAGCGTAAACTGCTGATTGTGTTAGTTGTGAAGTTTGGCTTTGGCAGAGGAATAATAGTGGCTATTTTCCACATTTGAGGTATGATGCCTGTCGTGTATATGGAATTAAATAGATTTAGGAGGCGGTCCTTCACAAACTGTGGACTGTGTTTTAGCATTTGATAGTCGATTCTATTGAAACCTGGAGTTTTCCCTTTGGTGGTATGAAGACTAGGTTCTAGTTCTATATGGGTTATGTGGGCTTCGATAACTTTGTTGTAGGGGTTACTGGTGTTGCTCAGAGGCGTTGGCTGCACTCTTTTTCACTACTCTCGTTTAATTTTTTCCTTATCAATGATATTTGTGTTCTATTTATTGGTCTTTGTGGCCTAATACTTTGACGTTTCATTATTAAATCTTTTGCTTCTTTTCCTAGTTTATCTGTTACTTTCAAACTTGTGTTATATTTGTTTTGTATATCTGTTATCTCTTTTACCAAAATATTGTAGTTTTCCTGTATACTATGTGTTTCTTTTATTTCTTGCTTAAAAGATTTTTGCAAATATTCCAAAGCATGTTCCGGTAAAGGCAACTGTAATTGTCTCTTATTATTGGTACATCTTTTTCTTGAGGGCTTAACTATATCTCCTGTGATTTTATTGCGGACCATTCTATGGTCAGTGTTAAAATCAAACTGATTAAGTACCTTTACACCAATAAATAGTTTGGGTTTATTTGTGATTATGTAGTCGATTTCATTTTTGACCATCCCATTAGCTGATATCCATGTCCAATTTCTGCTACATTTTTTATTATAAAAACTGTTCATAATAAACAAGTTATGTTCCTGGACAAAGTCTATAGTCGTTGTCCATTATCATTTCGTTTACCTGTTGTGTATGGCCCAAGAAACTTACCCTCGCTGTTCATTCGTTCTCCTATTTGGCCATTTATATCACCCATTATAATCACTGTTTTGTGTACATTTTCCATGACACTTCTCAGTTTGCCATAAATAAATGCCATCGATAAAACAGTCAAAGCAAAATGAATATATATTATTTGATTTAGTCGACCAAAATAAAAAAAAAAAAGACAAGACAGTCAAAACAAAGAAACTGCAAATCAAACAAACAAAACATATAATAAATGTGTAAACAGTCCACTGAACTGCGAAAAAAAAAATCTAAATCCAAAACTGATCTCCAGTGTAAAAAAAAAAAAGGTGTGGCGAGAAGGCCGAATTTAGCGAGACAGGACATATGTGTCCTTCATCTTGTCTCTGACTTCTGCTCATCTTGCGATAACCAGAATCACCCACATCCGTGAGGATGTTGGGTTCGGTCTCGCGGCATCTGAAAAGAGAAGAAAAAAGGGGGGGTATCCAAGGATAGGACAGTGTTAGTCCAAGTGTTCTCTAACTACTTTTATAGAGGGATGGTGGGAAAGAAATCATACAAGACCAGTGGGTCTTGGGTGCGGTAGTAAACGCAGATCACGATCTCCAGTGTTATACTTACTTCGGTTCATTTATACTCGTCGCGTACACGTGTGTGTATGTGTCTCCCTCAAAGAGGAAACAAAAGTGTGTGCTGACGTGTCTACCGCCGTGTACATACCGAACGATCAACAAAAAAAAACTGTGTGTGCGTTAATGTGTATGCGTGTGAAAGCAGATGTCCCTGCGTGTTGCTTCCCAAATAAAACATTAGATCTAACGGTGGCATTAATAATGGAAAAAAGAAAAGCTGTGCTAAACGTGATTTCAAAGAGGAGGCCCAAAGCCCAGCCAAACCTCCTTGCCAAACGGCATAAAGCCCACTCTAAGGTAAAAACTCTCAGAGAAGGAATGACCGCTCCTGATAAGCCACATTATGATGAGTGACATAGATGTCGAACGTGCTCAATTTATTGCGGAGTTATATAATAAGAAAGAGGAGCTCTACAAAAAGAAGAACGATTTGGAGCGACAAATTAAAGAAGCCCTATCGGAAAGCAACACTTAACAGCAAGAGCAGAAACAACAACAGCAACAGAAGCAACAGCAACAACTGCTGGGAAAACAATAAGCAGCAGCCAATAAGAAGAAGAAAGTGCGTCCCATCATAGTTAGCTTTATGGATGCTAAGGACCTAATTAAATTGGGTAAGTTAACATGCAGAAATTTCAAAACGAAAAATTTAAGTAACAATAAAATAAGTTTTTTATGTGATAGTTTAGATGACTATCATAAAATTAAATCTGCTCCAAGGGAAGCAAGTAGTGAGTACTTCACCTACACACCTAAATTGGAGAAAACTATCTCCATGATACTTTAAGGAGTTGATCTTTTTTTTCCTCCGAAGAACTCCTCTCGGAACTACAAACTGTCGAAAATGGCAGTTTAAAATTTACTGATGTGAAGCCATTCTCCACTTCTCTCTCCCGAAGTCGCAACCGTAAGTTGCCGTTCTTCATTGTCTTCCTAAGTCTCAACAACAAAGGCGATGTACTTAGGAATATTAAAGTTATTTTCCACCAAACAATAATTTGGGAAAAATTAAGGAAAGTTGACCGTGTGTTGCAGTGCATGCGGTGCCAACGATTCGGCCACGTTGCATTTAACTGCTGTATGTAATTTAGACGTGTAAAGTGCCAAAACAATCACACCGTTGGAGAATGCCCCTTAGTTAAAGAACATGTTCAGGATAGGAGCAAACTGTCTTGCGTCCTGTGCAAAAATACGTCTCCCGGCCAACTTTAGAGGTTGTTCGAAATTTCAACAACTAAAAGCCAAGTAGGAATTTAAAAAAAGGAACAACTGGAAGAAGAGAAACGTGGTTCGTTCTTATAATAACTTCGTTGTACCTAGTATAACATCATCATCATCGGCACTACAACCCGGATCCGGTTTTGGCCTTATTTAGCAAGTATCTCCACCGGTATCTGGTCCATATCCGAGACGTGTTAAATTTTCCATAATAATTTGTTTTTCCGGGCAAGGTTATTAAACTCAAACTTTGCGGCACAGGGAAGTAATGTCACAAAATCTTCCGCACCTAGCATATCATTTTCTCAAATGGCTAGTAATGCAATTAATACAACAGCGGCGGAACTTTCACGCAACGTCATAAAAGCGCCCACTCCAGAGGCAAATTCAGACATAAGAGCAATCCTGTTGGCCATACAAGGACAGATTGCTGGATTTGAAAAAAAACTGACTGAACAAGCCGCCCGAATATATATTATTTATTCGTCCTTGTTCTCAGACAACTCAACATACCACAAATGATTAACTATCCAACTAATTTTATACTCAAATTATTGCTGTGAATGTAAATTCACTAATCCACGTGGAAAGGAGGTACCTCTCGGTAACCTGCTTGAAGCCGAACGCCCCGATGTGCTTGTGGCTAGGGTAACCAAGCTAAACCAGATGCACAAATTGGACTACAAAAGTTATAAAGTCATTAGATGAGAACGTCCACACGCCACACAAGGAGGTGGAGTTGCTGTCCTAATTAAGAAAGGTCTTTACCACAAGGTCGTTTACAGCACAGATGTACACAAATTTCCGTTGCTGGAAGCTTACATTATAGATATACCTTTGAAAACTCAAAGGCATCTATACGTGGTATCCGTGTAGGCAGCTGAAGCTCCTCAGTGTTCGCAATTTATCACCGAACTGGATACCCTTTTTTGTAATCTCAAGTTAGAATCGGAAAACAATTATTTTGTTCGGGCGGAAGATTTCAACTCCAAACACAGTGCTTGGGGTGATATCACACCGAACACAAGATGAGTGGAAACACTATTCAACTGGTGGCAAACAAATGCAACAGAATATAAACTAGAATTGTACGCTACAAGTACACCATCTAATCCAAGCGGAAACTCTTTTTTGGAATTACTTATGATGGACTACAATTATTAGATACGGACCTAAATAACCGAAATTGCCTTCGCACGATCGGGTATGATAGTGACCATTACGGCCTCCGCGCCGTTTTACATGTTCCAAACGAACACGCAATATTTGAGCAGTACGACCAGATACATTCGTTGGTTTTCCGAAAAGCACATTGGTCGCGCTTTGATCGCATATTAAAAAGAGAACTACACTCCAATGGCGTAGATCCTCCGACTAATAGAAACCTTCGAAATGAGGAAATAGACCATTATCTCTCAACGATGGACAACATTGTCAACAAAACAATGCGCCGTTCCATTCCAAAAGCGGCTCACATGGAGGAGCATTTTAATAGATACAGAAACTCAACTACTGATGCCCTGTATAGACAGTAAAACGTTCTGCTCTCCCAGCTGTAACTGCTCTACAGAAAGTTCAGCGATCCTTATAGCCAAGAAATAAAGACAATGAAGTCATTGATTAAAAACGTTCAAAAGCTGATCGGTGACAACTACAGATCAGTAATTAATGAAGAGTGGAAACATAAAATTCTCTCCATTAAAACCAGTGGCGCGGATATGTTTCCGCAAATAAATAAAGTATTTAGAAGAAAAGATCATAATGACATTCGCTGCCTTCGAGTCCCGAGGACTCCCGAGAATTGTCAAATATTGCTGAACGCAGGACTCACCCCGGAACACGTTAACTCCAACGAAGAATTAATAGTAGTCGAGGATTCGCAAAAGAAAGTGAAATCAATTGGCGGCTGTTTCGAGGCAGTACACAAAGTGAATGAATCCATTCATTCTAACCTCGATATCGAAAACAGAGCTATCCAAAACCATATTTCGCAGCACAATGAACGGCAAAGTTGGCATTCCGAAAACAAAAGTTTTACCATCTTCAGTGAACACAATAGAGCGCATGCGCCACTTAGAAATTTGCACACAAATATATTTGTGAATAAGAATGAACTCATGGACATCCTTAGATCCATTATAAACAAGAAATCCTCTGGAACAGATGGTATTCCGAATACAGTTCTTAAACATCTGCCTCCGGAAGCGGCGAAAATTTACACTACCTTGTTCAATAACGCTCTAAATAATGCATACTTCCGAAGACGTTGGAAAATAGCAGTAGTCCATCACATCCGCAAAAAGGGCAAGGACAGGAGCAATCCCGCTAACCTTCGCTCGATTAGTCTGCTTCCAAACATTAGCAAAATATTCGAGAAAATCATAAATAAGGCATTGATAAACTGGTGTGATGAAAACGACATCATTCCGAATAACCAGTTTGGCTTTAGAGCGGGACACGACACGGTTCATGAAGCTACAAAACTTGTTTCCGATATACAGTGGAACAAGGCAAAACGACAATGCACAGGCGTATGTTTGGTTGACTTTGAAAAAGCCTTCGATACCGTATGGTTAGAAGGAAACCAATTCAAAGAACTAGCTGTCAGCGAAACCAATGCAGACGCTAGCAATCAAATCGAGGTCCTCAACAGACTCATCCATGAGATTAGTCGTAAAAAAGAAGAACTGGATAGACAAATGGAGGAAGTTGTTTAACTAAAAAACAACCTGAGCCACAACGAGCGAAAAACGAAAATGCTAGAACAACAACAGCAAGAACAAAGACAACAGCAACCCACGAAGGCAGAGAAAACACGGCTAGATAAGAAAACTAAACAGAAGGAATCACATCAACAACAGCAGCAGGAACCAAATCAACAGCACGAATCACACCAACAGCAGGAAACATCTCAGCAGGTGCCAGAAAAAAAAAAAGGAGAAAGTACCTCCTATTTACATTAGCTACATGGAGACAAAGGATGTCATAAAATTGGGTGAATTTGACATGCAAAACTATTAAAACAAAACGAATAAATGATTTTAAGATAAGTTTAACATGTGAGGATTTAGAAGGGTATAACAAAATTAAATCGGCATTAGGGAAATCGAAAAGCGAGTACTACACGTACACCCCTAAATCGGAGAAAACTGTCTCCATGCTCCTCAAAGGAGTTGACTCTTCCTTTACTCCCGAAGAGGTGCTCGAAGAGCTAAAAAACTTCGAAAACAATAGCCTGACGTTTACAGGCGTGAAACCATTTTCTACAGCAAACTCTAGAAATCGCAACCGTAGGTTGCCTTTCTTCATTGTGTCGCTAAGCCACAATAGTAAAATTGATGGACTTAGATATATTAAATACATTAATCACCAAACAATAAGTTTGGAGAGAATAAAGAAGTGCGACCGCGTATTGCAGTGTATGCGCTGTCAACGCTTCGGGCATGTGGCAGCGAATTGCAATATGCATTTCAGATGCGTCAAATGCCTAAACAAACATATCATTGGAGAATGTCCATTGGGCAAAGAACAGCTTCCGGATAAAAGTAAACTATCTTGTGTCCTCTGTAACAACTCAGGACATCCTGCTAACTTTAGAGGTTGCCCTAAGTACCAGCAACTATAATTAAAGTTGGAAGCCAAAAAGAAGCAAGCTGAAGAAGAGAAAAAGATGAAAACTCGCTCTTAGAACAACTTCGTGGCACCAAGTGTGTCATACGCCCAAATGGCAGGTGGAGTAAAAAATGCACCAATTATAGAACAATCACGTAATATCATTAAAACGCCTGCTCCAGAGGCACAAACTGATATAACAGCAATATTACTGTCCATACAAGGACAGTTTGCTGCGTTTGATAGAAAATTCGAAAAGATGGAAAAAAAACTGATGGAACAAGTGGCTTGAACGGACATTATCTATTCGACCCTGTTTCCAGACGAACCCACACTCTAATCATAACGTTTACTGCGACAGAATTAACTTTAAAAATTATTGCTGTGAATGTTAATTCACTAATCCACATGGAAAGAAGGGATAATCTCAGCAATCTGCTAGAAGCTGAACGCCCAGATGTGCTTTTGGCTAGCGAAACTAAGCTAAATCAAAGGCACAAATTGGGCTACCCAAATTATAAAGTAATTAGACGAGATCGTCCAAATTCCACTCAGGGGGCGGGGTCGCTGTCTTAGTTAAAAATGGTCTACAACACAAAGTCGTCTACAGTAGAGATGTATACAAGTTCCAGGTACTAGAAGCCTGCGTTATAGATATTCCTTTGAAAAGTCAAAAGCATCTATATGTTATCTCTGCTTATGCTCCCGAAGCGCCACAGTGTATACAGATTATTAATGAACTTGATACCCTTTTTCGAAGTACCAAGTTAGACTCAGAAAATAATTATTTCTTTATGGCGGGAGATCTCAATTCCAAGCGCAGTGCTTGGGGTAACCTTATCACAAACACAAGAGGCAAACGCGTTGTTCGACTGGTGGCAAACTAACGCTATCGAACATAAACTAGAATTGTACGCTACAAGTACCCCGTCGTATCTAAGAGGAAATTCCTTCTTGGATTTACTGTTGCTGGACGAGCGAATAGAACTATTAGATACGGATCTAACTACTCGAAATTGTCTTCGTACAATCGAGTACGATAGCGATCATTATGGACTTGGTGCTGTAATACATGTCCCAAACGAGCATTCACTACTTGAGCAGTACAAACAGATACATTCTTTTAATTTCGGAAAAGCACACTGGTCGCGCTTTGATCGGATAATAAAAAAAGAATTACGCTCCAATGGCATAGATCCACCAACTGACAGAATTCTTCATAATGACGAAATTGATCATTATCTTTCGACGATGAACAACATTGTTACTAATACAATGAATCGTTCTATCCCAAAAGTGTCTCACTCCGAGAGCCATACAAACCGGTACAGAAACGCAACGATCGACGAGCTGTATAGGCAAAAGAGTACTCTGCTCTCTAAGTTAAAACTGCTCTACAGACAATTCAGAGATCCAAATAGCCAGGAAATAAAAACAATTAAGTCATTAATTAAAAATCTTCAAAAACTGATCCGTGACAACTATAGATCAGTAATCAATGAAGACTGGAACAAGAGAATTCAAGCCATTAAAGCTAGTGGACCGAATATGTTCCCACAAATAAATAAAGTCTTTCGAAAGAAAGATTATAATGACATCCCAAGCCTCCGAGTTCCGCGGACTCCCGAGAATTTTCAAACGCTGCTGAACGCAGGACTTACCTTAGAACACATCAACTCTAACGAAGAGTTCATAATAGTCGAGGATCCGCAAAAAAAGGCGAACTCAATTGGTGCTTGTTTCGAAGCAGTGTATAGATTGAACGAATCGGCTCATTCTAACCTTGACCTGGAAAATAGGACTCTCCAAAAACATATTTCGCTACGCAATGAACTTAACAATTGGCGTCTCTTAAGTCGAAGTTTCACTATCTGTAGTGAAAATAATAGAGCGGATTCCCCGCTTATAGATCTAAACACTGGTATATTTGTACACAAGGATGAACTGACGGACATTCTTAGATCGATTAAGAACAAAAAATCTTCTGGAATAGGCGGTATTCCAAACATTGTTCTAAAGCATTTACCTCTTGAAGTAGTGAAGGTTTACACTATTTTGTTCAATAACGCTCTAAATAATGCATATTATCCAATCCAATGGAAATCTGCAGTAGTCCATCCCATCCCCAAAAAGGGCAAGGACAGGAGCAATCCAGCCAATCTTCGCTCGATTAGTTTGTTTCCGAACATCAGCAAGATATTCGAGAAAATAAATAAAGCATTGACTAACTGGTGTGAGGAAAATGGTATTATCCCGAACAACCAATTTGGTTTTCGATCGCAACATGACACGGTTCATGCTGCGAGAAAACTTGTTTCCGACATACAGTGGAACAAGGCGAAGAGACAATGCACAGGGGCCTGTTTGGTTGACTTTGAAAAGGCTTTCGACGCCGTATGGTTAGAAGGGCTTGTATATAAGTTATCAAACCTAGGTATGCTCAAATATTTATTATACATTATCTACGATATGATAATGGGTAAACAATTTGTAGTGAAATGTGGAGATATAATCTCTAACAAGACCTTCCACATCAAAAACGGCTTACAACTGGGAGCAGTGAATTCTCCCATTTTATTTAACATTTACACTAGTGATCTAGTGGGTTCTCTCAACCATGCAGTTGCGTATGCCGACGACATTGTGGTGTATAGATCTGGAGAAAAGATTGATGTCATCAACAGACTTCTGCAAGATGATTTCAACAAAATCAAACGTTTTTGCGACGACTGGAAATTAAAAATAAATTTCCAGAAAACAGAGACTATCCTTTTCAGAACGCCACTGTCCAGTGCATCAAGGGACACAAAACGGAATTGGAATACATTTTCTATTGCGGGAAGTAATAATCTTCCTCTACAAGTAAAAACTGTAGTCAGATACCTTGGAATCTGGCTTGATCAATATCTTTACTTTGATAAGCATACAGCAGCTGCTCTTACAGCAGCTAAAAACGCATATGCAATGACACGAATACTCTTCCGTAGTAGTCTGCTGGACCCCGAGGTGAAAATAATTTCATACTCAGCATTCATCCGACCAATATTGGTGTATGGCTGCCCGGTATGGTACAACATATCCCCATTTTACATGGAGAAGTTTCGGGTGTTCGAGAGGCAGTGTTTGCGTTCCTGCCTAGGAATGTATAGAACCCCAGAGTCGCAGTATAAGAAATACTATCCGAATAAAGTCCTGTATGACAAATCAGGACTAAACAGGATAGATAACTTCATTATCAAGACTATTCGTGAACACACAACAAGGGCAATGTGCAGCGAAAACGATCTCATTTCTGGAGCATTCTATCCCAATGATATGTATCTGGAGAGTACTCTCCATAATGGGTTCATTCCCCTAGAAGCGTTCCCTTTCTTGGATAAAAAAGGACTTATCCAAGACAAACGTGGAGTCCCTATTATTTACCACGCTTTCCGTGGGGCCAGGGATAAACGAATTCTCCACGATAACGATATCTCTAATTTTCCAGATCGCCTGCGTTTTAGTATGGTGATCGGTGAAAGAGATAAATCAATAAAAGATCGATCCCATCCCAACTGGTGGTGGATCAGTGATGAAGAAAGGACTACACGTCCCCAAACATAGTATGCCACTCAGGCGCAATTATTTTTCTTTTATCTTTTAATTTTGTTTTTAATTTAATTTTAATTTTTTATTTTTATTTTAATTTTTATTTGTATTCCTTTATTCCTTGTTTATGTTTGTCCGTTTTGTTTTATTTTTATTTTGCTTGTCAACCCCCTATATATGTAATTATAAAAAAAAAAAAAATTATAAATAATACAGGATTTAGAAAAAATAGAATAAATTTTAAAAGAGAAAACATATCAATTATTGTGACGTTGTAAAAACAGTTATTGTACGCCGAAAGGCATATGAAATATGATAATGTGTAATTTAGAGTGCTTGCGAAGAGCCAGTAAGTTAATGTAAGAATCATCATCATCGGCACTACAACCGGGAACCGGCCTTGGCCTTATTTAGCAAGTCCTGAGGCTTGTTAAATTTTCCATAATGATTTGTTTTTTTTCCGGGCAAGGTCATTAGTCTTGCGCCAGAGGCTCCCCGACGAGGAATCGAACCCCGATCTCCCACGTGACAGGCGGGTATACTAACCACTATACTATCGAGGAGCCCAAATGTAAGAATGTTATTTGTAAAATAGATGTTAACATTTAGTCTTAAGTGAAATATGTAATTGAATTGTTGAATAAATGTGGATATATATATAAAAAAAAAAAAAAAAAAAAAAAAAAAAAAAAAAAAAAAAAAAAAAAAAAAAAAAAAAAAAAAAAAAAACGTACCCAGAGAATACACTCCAAAACCCCACCAGAAGCGTTCACTCTCTTGGATAGAAAAGTTCTTATCCAAAACAAGCACGGAGTCCCTATTATTTACCACGCTTTTCGTGGTTCCAGGGACAAACGGATTCTTTATAACAGTGATATATCAAATGCTGCAGTTCACTTGCGCTTTAGCATGGCAAGAGGCGATCGAGATAAATCTATAAATGACCGATCCCATCCCGACTGGTGGTGAATTGACAATGAAGAAAGGACTTAAATCCCCAAATATAGTAAGATCTTCAGACGCTACGCTTTCCCTTCCCATTTCCCTTTTCATATATATTTATTCTTCCTTTTCGTTTCCATTTTGCATTTAGATTCCTTTTCGTTTTAAAATCTCTGTATGTTAACATTTTGTTAATACGTTTGTTAACTTTTTATTTTATCTTGTTATTAAAAAAAAAAAAAAAGAGAGAGAGAGAGAGAACTTCTTCCAGGAAAACCATATATAAAAATATAAAAATATAAAAATATAAAAATATAAAAATATAAAAATACAAAAATATAAAAATACAAAAATATAAAAATATTATTGTACGCCGAAAGGCTTTACACAAACTTGTATCGTGTAATTTAGAGTGCTCGTTATTTTAAGAATAAGAAAAGATTGTAAAATAGGATTTAGCATTTAGTCCTAAGTCAATATTTGTTACATTATTGTACAATAAATGCGTTATTCATCATCATCATTCTCAGTTTGTCGTAAAATATATCTTTTTCCTCTAGTTTATCATTTTCCGTTGGTGCATAAATTTGCACTATCGATACGAGACGTTTATTTCCATACAGATCAATATTTAGAACAGGTATTCTATCAGAAACTCCAATGAAACCTTGTATTCTGTTTTTCGAGTATTTTTGTACCATGAATCCCCATGAAGATCTATATACTTTTGCATGCATTTGAACCAATTGTCGAAGCACTTTTGCCACTCTGATTGAGGTATCTCCAACACATGCATTCTGAATGCAGCAACCGCCTCTTCAGGTGTCGAAAAACGTTGACCTCTCAGTTTGTTTTTTACGTACGGGAATAAAAAGAAGTCATTCGGTGCCAAGTCAGGACTATACGGCGGATGACCCATCAAATCGATGTTTTGGGTGCTCAAAAATGCAGTTGTCGCAGCTGATGTGTGAGAGCTCGCATTGTCGTGGTGAAGAGTGATCCGTCTTCGGCGGTTGGTTTTCCTGATTTCTTGGAAGACAACTGGCAAACAAATGGTTGTGTACCACTCAAAATTGACTGTTCTGCGTTGTTCTAGTGGTACGGTTGCGACATGTCCAGTTTTTCCGAAAAAACAAGCGACCATTTGCTTGGAAGTGCTTCGTGCGCGAACAACTTTTGTTGGATTTGGCTCATCTTGAAACACCCAGAGAGTCGACTGCTGTTTACTTTCGGGCTCATACGCGTAAATCCACGATTCATCACCTGTCACGATGTCATAGACGTGTTTCGAAGCACCGCGACCGTATTTTTTGAGCATTTCTTTCGACCAATTGACACGAGCCTTTTTTTGGGCGATTGACAAATTGTGTGGGATCCAACGCGAACAAATTTTTTTGACAGTCAAATGTTTATGCAATATTGCATGTATGCTGGTCCCACTAACGCCTAAGGTTGTCTCAATCTCACGATAGGTCACATGACGATCTTCCAATATCAGTTCGCGCACAGCATCAATGGTTTTCGGAACAACAACTGATTTTGGACGACCTTCACGAAATTCATCTTGGAGTGAACTACGACCACGATTGAATTCACCATACCATCGATAAACACTGGTCCTTGATGGAGCTTCATCGCCAAAAATTGAATCAAGTTCATCCATGCACTGTTGCTGAGTTAATCCACGCCGAAAGTTGTAAAAAATAATCGCACGAAAATGTTGACGATTTAATTCCATTTTTGGGCCGAGATGAATCTTTTAAGTTACTGTAAACAACACAAATAGCGCTCGTATGTCAAAAGGTTCTGAGTGCGTATAACCTCAAAAATGTCCAACTTTACGACAGAGCTGTCAATTGCCGGATTGTAACACTAGGGTTGCCAAATCCCGAAACATAAGAGGCAACCCTCGTATCACACATCCCTCGTAAATTGATTGCTCGACCCGTTTAACGCTATTTGTGCGGTAAAGTTTTGCCAAAGAAAAGAAAACAGCATGACAACTGATCATCATCATTATCATCGGCACTACAACCGGGATCCGGTTTTCGCCTTATTTAACAAGTCTGAGGCTTGTTAAATTTTCCATAATAATTTGTTTGTCCGGGGAAGGTTATGAGCCCTGCGCCATCATGACAACTGATAGTTCGAGATTATTAAAAATGGAGCTTTACAAAAACGGACAAAGTTTTGTCATTCTTAAATAATTCTGGTGTTATATAAAATAATTTCTTCTTTTGACTTGCTATGGAAAATACGTTAGCACTCCCTTCGAAGATTGAAGTAATAACTCGATCGAGCTGGTTAGCTTATAGCAAGACATTATAAAGGATTTTTAATTAATACTCGTGTTCAATGTACTCGTATTAAGCCTCTTTTTTAACATTCGAAAAATTATGTCTTCTTCAATGTGTTTGATTTGGTCATCATGAACATCAGTAGGAAGTTGGTTATCTCTGAGCAAAAATATTTTTAAACCAATTTTTACTTGTACTTACTGTTGTGTACTCATACATATTTTTATGCACATCTGCAGCTTACTTTTCTTTACGGAGCTGAAAAGGACGAAAATGTTCGTTTGTGAACTCAATTTTTACGGGGCCCTAAAGTAACAGCTGGTAATACAAATGATTACAAATTGCTTCTAAATCAAGTGTAAAAACGAAAAATCCATAACACCGACAAAAGTGAAAACAAAACTACTTTCTTGCCAATCCAACATTGCTATCCTTACACGATCTACTATTTATCACCTCACTTTGTTATTTTAAAGGCCATTTTCCAACTCTTTCACGGCAAGATACTAAAAAAAACAATAACAACAAAACATTTTGCTTACACTAAAACCCATCGTCCTTAGTGCTCTCCAAGCACTTATGCAATTCAATAAATAGGAAGCGATCCACTGTCTCTGGCAATAATATTTTCATCAACCCTTCAGACCAGCAACCGGTGGTGGTAATGGCAATGATTCCTCTTCAGATACACCCAACCTGTGAATTATAAATATACATGTCGGCGTACGACTCTCTATCGTCTTGTGACGAAAATAGCATTTCAAGATCATTTCCAATAGTTAGTTAGGGCACTGCAGCGAACAATGCACCTAGGGAGCTCGCATAATATTTCTTCATCTGTAGCTTTTGACTTGAACAAGCTACTTGAAGAGATGAAAGAAATCTCAGCGCCAGTAAATGAGTCGGGTTTCCTAGGGAGGATCATGTTCAACGCTTCACTGTGACTGCCGTCATCACCACTAACTATAATAGATTAAATATATTCTGGTTCCATTGATTTGTACTATAGTTGGAAAAAAAAAGAAATCACATTTCAAATTTCATAGCAATGTACGCGTGGGCTATGAAGCAATGAGTAGGTTGTTTCTGGACTCTTGTTACATTGTACTACTGTTACCTCTCGTGGCACCCGGCTGAAACAAGTTATAAATAGTTGAGGAAACGAAATCATCCGTAGAGCAGCAGTAGCAAGCCTTTCCAATAGAATCTATTTATAACCTACAATAGTCTGAATGAAAATTTGTACATGAAAGTAAGCGGTCGTCTTTGCGGTCTGCTAAGTTTTATTGCTTTCATTTTTATTCCTTTTTCCCTTTTTTTATTTAGCTTCTCAATGGGTTACTCCTTTGCGGTTGTGAGGCAATAGTTGTTGTGGATGATAGTATTACTATAACATTATAAAATGAGGAAGTGTGGATTTACTTACATTTCCACGACAATACCACAAAGATTTCTGCAGTGAATATCTCATCCTCTTTCCGCTTTTTTTTGTTGTTACCTGAAATACTTTTAATGAAGAAGATGTTATGACTATTCTTCCGCCGAAGGACACGCGACACTGAAGGAGGAGTGGAACGTAATACCTCTGATGATGTCCAGATGGCAGTTGGCTGATGAATATAGTATATTCACCTTGTTTTTTGCCTATTCACAAATTCTGATGTCAATTAATGTGTTAAATTTGTCTTCCGGCGAATAAATTCCCATCCAGTTTTTGAAGGAAAGTTCACACTATATAAATTAATCACCAGTCGACAGGTGGCGTTAACTATATGTAGAAAGCAATTCCGATTTATTTTAGGAGAGGAGGAGGTGTAAGTACTGCTTAAGGGTGCAGTCAAGAGAATGAATAAGGATCTCTTTCTCATTTTTTTTGTTGAAAAAAAACAGTTTAAACAATTATTAAAAAAATGGTTGCATAATATTTATTATCATTTGACGGATAAATGGTATTATTTTTATGAAAAAAATATTAATAGTTATACAAGTTATAAACAATTATTGCTCAAGTCCTAAAAAAAAGTCACTTCTCTTCTTCTCGTGGAAATGGTAAGTCGAGACAGGATTGTGGGGGGTTCTCTATACCACATGGAGAACCAACCCACAACCCACACATTTCTAGCCTTATTCCCCTTATAAGCTATTCCACCTGTAAATCATGTTAGACGGACGCATAGCTAAACTCATTATCCTAAGCAGATAATGCATAATTGAGTTTAGCTATCTTTTCGCCATACGGCAATCCCATTTCGCTAACCCATGAGATTTCCACCGGAAATCGCATCATGTCGATTAGCAACGGCATAGTCTGATCAAACGAAACGGTTGCATAATAATGCAACCGCTGGTGAAATTATCAAAGCATTTAATTTAGTTTCCATGATCAGATCTCCCTAGCCAAATCGGCGTCCTATTCAATTTCTCCAGACACCCTGTGGGGTTATAGGTCTTTGCGGGCCGGCACGGGCGCTGGTTACTCCTATTTCCCAACAATCAAAAGTTCCACCGAACGTTGTTCACCAAAAGGGGGCCAAGCATAAATGAAAACACACTGGAAGGTTTTATTGTTAAACGTCTTTTTATTTTCATTATTGTCACTATATTTACAAAGCGATCCACTATGTATAATGTTGCTTTTGTTTAACTTTGTTTGGCCCGAAAATCAATTCTTAACTTAACGCAAAACAAAACAGGGGAGCAAAATCGAACTCAGCGGCTCAGCAGGACACCTCGGTTTGATAGCAGGCGACTCCTTGATATGTGTCCGGCCCCGGTGGCGGTTGGATATCAACTTGATGTGCCCGCGTTGGTAGTTGAATGACGACTTTTTCAGCGACTCGGATGGGTAGCGACTATATGGGCGAAGCGATTCTGGCGTGTGTGCACGCAGCGGAGGTTGGATCTCGACTTGGGGCAATTGCAAGAACGATGTGCGCTCGGTGGCGGCTGGACAACGACTCGCTAATGAAATTGAAAAAATTGCATAGCAGAAATAAGCTCACTGCTACTTCCGAGGAATTTCGAGGAGAGTTGCTATGCTCGCATAAGAATTCAGTTCCAGCGAATCCTCGCCGTACAAGCTGAGTTGGATTCGTTGGTTGTGTAAACCGGGAAATTGAAATTGCTTGGGTGCGAGCAAGAAATATCGTTTAGATAAGATATTAACCGAAGTAATGTCGGGGAAATATATGCGGCTTGGTATAGTTATAGTTATAGTTGTGGATTTGAATGTTACAGCATATGAATGTCGGGGAAGTTAGGATTGCTTGGTCGCAAGGAGGGAATATGAATTAAGTAGAGAATTGATTTTGGGAGAATGTATGCGGGGATGGTTAGAATATATTTTGTTGAATTGTATTCTGTTGCGGGTTTGGGAGTGTGATTATTGCGAAGTTAGGAATGTATGGTATTGCGGATTTTGCGTGGGGAGTTGGGTTACGGGTTAAGGTAAGGTGGCGCGCTGTTAGCGGTCAAGGTTGGTTGAAATTGTGAGATGGTTCTCCATGTGGTATAGAGAACCCCCACAACCCCATTCGCTGGGGATCAATGATCTCTTTTCGCAGGTGAATAGCACCAGCTACATTTTCTTCTCCTCCACAATTCTGTCTCCCTACATGTCAAAGCACGCTGAGGTCACCATATTCACCGAATTGGGTCAGTGGGCTACCCTCAAAGTTGCATTAATTCATGCACACACAACCAAACCCACCCCGAGATCATAGTCGTCGACTATTGAATTAACCGAAGTGTTCACCACATCTCGACGGGCGTGGCACATGAGAGAGCAGAAGCGTTAAGATGATCTCTATTGGTTGTCCGGTGTGCAAAAATTAAATTACCCATCTTCATCTCTTTTTCAGTCAGTCGTTATTCAACTACCGTAGCGTGGTGCACACGCTCGAGTCAGAACCTAAGAGAAGTGTTGTCAGACGAACCTAGTGTCCCATTAGTCAACTGAGAAAGAGAAACGCGTTGCCTTTCAAAATAGAGAGTTTGCAATTACATATTTGCCACTAAAAGTCGGTTTAATTATCTTCAAGAAAGCAGTTAAATTTTATTAATTTATTTGTGCATATGGAATCATTGAATGAACAATAAAGAAGGATAAAAACTAATTAAACTACACCAGTGCATTTCATTTCTTTCCTTTTGGTGCTGGAATTTTTGGTGACAATTTTTGACAAGTAAGTGTTGGCGGGTGAAGTGAATCCGTTCCCGTGTCTGGCACAATAATACACCCCCACAGGATCACCTGAAGTTATAAAAAAACAACCAAAGAGATCGCGTTAGTAGATTATTTGATTTCAGGTATGGGCATAGAGTTTTCAAGAATGTTTAACTTCTCTTCTTCTAGTGGACATGGTAACTCGAGACAGAATCACCTGAAATTAAAAAAAAAAAACCAAAGAGATCACGTTATAGATTATTCTATTCAGTGATGTACAAAGAATTTTCAAAAAGAAAAAAATATTTTGAATTGTTTAGAGATTTTTAAATTCAAAATCAACCATCATCATCGGCACTACAACGTACTTTATTTATTCATAAAAAATGATATTAATGATTTTTTTATACTTTCCTTGTATCACTGAGTCCACTGTCATCATCATCATCATCATCATCATCATCATCATCATCATCATCATCATCATCATCATCATCATCATCATCATCATCATCATCATCATCATCATCATCATCATCATCATCATCGTCATCATCATCATCATGATCATCATCATCATCATCATCATCATTACCACTACAACCGAGATTCGGTCTTAGCGTTATTTAACAAATCTCTCCACCGGTCCCTATTTCGAGCCGATGTCATCCAGTTTGGCACTTCCAGGCTCTGAGCGTCTTGGTCTACGCCATCCCTCTATCACAGACAAAGTTTGCCGCGCTGTCTCCTTCCATACATCCTTGCACAAAGGACTTTCCGGGCAGGCTTCTCTTCACTCATTCGAGCTAGGTGTCCCGCCCACCGGAGTCTACCGAGTTTGATATTTCTTGCATCAGCTTCAAGGTAGATCGCGTACAACTGGTGATTGTAGCATCTCCGGAATCGTTCTCCCTCCCATACGGGGCCAGCAATTCTCCTTAAGAACTTCCTCTCGAACGCGGCTAAGAGTTCAGAGTGCCTTTTATTGAGCACCCAGGTCTCGGATCCATACATGAGTACTGGTAATACCATGGTCTTGTACAGTAGTAGATTGAATGTCCTGGATAAATTTCGGGATTTAAAAAGTCTTTATAGAGCATAGTAGGCTTTGTTGGATTTGATCAGCCGTTCGCGTATTTCTTCTTCCATATTGTTATCGGCTGATACTATCGATACAAGGCAGTTAAAGAATTGCACTGCTTCAAATTCGTGCTCCACTACCCTGATAGTTTGACCAACACTAGGTCTTCTCTTCGCAGAAGTTGCCACCATGTACTTAGTTTTTCCCTCATTAATATGCAGTACCAGTTTTTGTGCCGCCTGCTCGATCTGGGTGAAGGAGTCCTGTTCAGCCGAATCGGATTTACCAATGATGACGATATCATCTGCGTAGGCAAGTATCTCGCTGGACTTGGTGACAATAGTCAACCTACAAAGTCGTATCAATTTGTTTGGAATGCCGAATTCTCGCACGGCATTATATTGTTCTACCCTGGCTATGCCGTAGGCGGCCTTAAAGTCTATAAACAGATGATATAATGGAATCTTAAAATCCTGATATTTTTCCATCACCTGCCTAAAGGTGAATATCTGATCAATTGCTGATTTGCCTGGGATGAAGCCACACTGATATTGACCAATGGTGGCTTTAGCGTATAGGGCTATCCGATCTTGTAAGATAGTGGAGAGTATCTTATATGCGGTCCTCAGCAATGTTATACCCCTATAGTTGCTGCACAGTATGATATCTCCTTTCTTATGTATGGGGCAAATTATACCGCGACGCCAATCTTCCGGCATCTCCTCTTGCACCACGATTTCATGAATTGCGTGATGTAACGCTGTCCCTCCTTGTTTGATCAGCTCAGCTGGTATGCCATCAGCTCCAGGGGCTTTATTTGATTTGAGCTGTCTAAAAGCTTTTAATGTTTCCTCAATGCTTGGTGGAGGCAGCATTTGGTCTTGATCTTGCATTGGTGGAGCCTCCAATTCTTCTGTGAGCTGACTATTTAGCAATTCATTGAAGTACACTTCCCATCGCTCCAGAATGCCTTCAGGATCGGTGATCAGATTACCCTCTTTATCCTTGCAGTAAGTACAGCGTGGTGTGTACCGCGTTATTACTGCGGATTATTTCGTAGAACTACCGCGCCTGGTGCGGACCTCGTTCTCTACTTTTCTCTATTTCACAGACAAGGTTTTTTTCCCAGGCACTTTTCTTTCGTCTGTGAAGTCTTTTTTCAAATCTTCTGAGCTCTTTGTATTTCTTCTCGCGCACCCGCGTCCTATGAGACTGCTGCATTGCCCGGTATGCAGCATTCTTACGTTCAGTCGCTAGTTTGCACTCATCATCAAAGCAGTCGTTCCGATCTCTACGACTATTGCCTAAGATGGAGTTGGCAGTACTAATGACAGTATTCTTAAGGCGTGTCCATTTCTCTTCTACGCCCGGCATTCTGGCCCCAGGACTTACTCTCTCTCTCTCTATCGACATCATCGAGGGCGAGTCTTAACGCATGAACAAAGGCGTTCCTGGTATTCTCATTGCGTAAGGCAGCCGTGATCCGTGGATGCAATACGTCTCCGTAAGGCGATCCGCGCTCGGAAAACTGTACCAACAAGATAGTGATCTGAGTCAACGTTGGTACCTCGTTACGTTCGTACCGTCATCAGGCTCGAGGAGTGGCGGCGATCTATCAGCAGGTGGTCAATTTGGTTGCGAGTGGCTCCATCAGGTGATAGCCAGGTGGCTTTGTGGATATCTTTACGCGGCAACCTGGTACTCGCAACGACCAAGTTTTTCGATGCTGCCAGTTCGATGACTCGTAGTCCATTGTCATTAGTGTTCTCATGCAAACTATGGGAACCTGTGTAGTGCCTGAAAACCGGCTCCCGACCTATTTTTGCATTCAAATCACCAAATCGCACGCGAAGAGTGCATAGCCTTTCATTTATTGCATTAAAGCCGATGATGGCAGGCTTCAGTTTTTGGCTCACTAGAAAGCCGGCCCCGAGCACATGGTGTTTTGCGTGACAGCTGTAATAAATGTCATATTATTTTCTTTGAATAACACCACTCCCCGTCCATCTTATTTTTTGCAATGCTATTATATTCGGACAGGACATCGGCTAGCTGCTGTGCAGCTCGAGCTCTGTATAGTGAGCGGACGTTCCATGTAAAAATTCTTAAGTCATTTAGCCATTTTCGTTTCCGTGGTCGTCGTCGTGTATCCGGTCCATAGCCGAGGCTTGTTAAATTTGCCATAATAATTCATTTTTACGGGCCTGGTTATTAGCCTTGCGCCAACCTTTCTCAGGATGTCGCTGCATGCATTGGTAAATTACTTGGCGGGTGCCAAAGTAGCTATCCAGGGGTGTTACGGGGAGAGTGCACGTCAACTTGGATTGAACAGGGACAAAGATCGTCCTGGCCTTCGCCGGGTTGAAAGCAGAGACTTTGCCCTGTATGTTCGCACCCATCCCCCCACATATTTCACTTATTATAATATAAATTAGGTTAAGCTAGAATAAATTAGAGTTAAGTTAAGTATTAGATTAGATTAAATTAAAAAATAAAAATCCAGGTTTTCTGACCTTTTCCAGGAAAACTGTTAATATTAAAAGCTATAATACTCGAATAGTTATTCACACATTCAGTTATGTTTGAAAAATGTATAATGTATGCATGTAAACAATTGTATCACTAGAATTAACAGTTAGCTGTAGTACTTAATGTAAACATTGATTATTGGTCACATAAACACAGTATGTTAAAAAAAAAAAAAAAAAAAAAAAAAAACATTAAGAGACAATAAATACTTAAAATATGACTTGGTCATCATCATCGGCACTACAACCGGGAGCCAGTCTTGGCCTTATTAAGCAAGTCCTGAGGCTTGTTAAATTTTCCATAATGATTTGTTTTTTCCGGGCAAGGTCATTAGTCATGGGCCAGAGGCTCCCCGACGGGGAATCGAACCCCGGTCTCCCACGGGAATATGACCTGACATATTTTTTAAATTGAGATTTAAATTGAAATCTATTGTTTGTGTAGTCTTTTGTGAACTTAGCTCTTTCTATATATGTAATTCGTACTTTTTTATATGTAGTGGAAAAAAGAAAAACCAATATAAAAAACGTATCTACATTTATCATCTGCAGGTATTTAAACCATGGCGCCTTGGTGTTTATATTATTCAGCAACCTTAACCCTTATGTCAATGACCGGATACCCGGGTCGCAATTTCACGATTGCTCGGCCTAGTAGACGAATTTCGGTCCCATGTCTTAGATCATCTCCATTCAAACGTTTCTGAATGAAAATTACGAAATTTTTTTTTGCTTTCAAATTGACATTTTAAATAATTGTATTCTGAGACATTTAAAAATCATTGAGAATGATGAAGAATGATGCAAAATTGAATGTTAAATAGTTAATTAATAATTAATTATTGATAACTAACTATTTAAATAACTAATAATTAATGAAAAACAATAAAAATGCATTTAAATTAACAAACAAATTTATTCAGAAGGACTTCTGTGACATGCATTACATTCAACCAACGTAGTTGCGTGTTCGTCGCAAACCGGCATTTCACATTGCCGACACACCTTTCTTGTTTTTCGTTAAAAATAATAAGAACGCGTTGTGCATGAAAAATTAATAAATAAAACGAAAAGAATTATTTTTACCTGCAGTTGAAGGTGTGTCGACATCTCCGTTCGTATCATTGTCATCTTCGCTTTCAGAATCGTCAATGGCTGCTTCAGTTGTATCATTTTCGTTATCAGATACCTCGTTTTCATTTCGCTCGTCAGGAATCCAATCATCGTCATCACTATCAGAAAGGTTTATGCTCTCGTCGTCAGATTCACCACACCCGCTTTTCAAGTAGGCATCTCGTTGTGCATTACATAATCTAAAAACAAAAATACAACAAAATTATTTAATATTATTAAATACATTAACAATATTAATTTTAATATTATTACCTGTTGAATTGAGCACGTGTCAACAAAATCGTCCTTTTGAAGATGCTCAGATGCACAAAGGACGCTGACTGAACCACGCTTTCTCTAATGCCGGATTCGAATGGTTTCACCATAAACTCGCAAGTTATAAATAGAAAGTTGACCGTACAAGTTATTCGTCAACCGAATACTCAAGATCCCTCTAGCAGGTATAACTGAATTTGCTACACACATGCCAATCCTGACCTTGCTCTGCGCCGATTTCAATAGGCCTTTTGTAGCCGCAGATAGTCAAAATTCTTTATATCTATAAAAAATAATTATTTAAAATACATAAAGTATTCACAATATATTTGTTTCTGATAAACAAATTAAAATCTATTGCAAAATATTTGTTTTAACATTGTTAAAACAATGTTTCTATATGTGGGTACCCGGGTACCCGGTCATTGACTACTGTCGGTAAAGTTGGTCATTGACATAAGGGTTAACAGAAAATTTAAAAAATAACTCACATTCATGCTTGATCACTCCGTTCTACAACTAATTCCAAGTCCAACTAGACGTCATTTTACAGTGGCAATAGTAAAAAAGTAACAAACTTAACAAGCCTAACTACCTCGAAGCACAATCATGTTTTATCTTCAGAATTAAATAGGAAATAATATCTAATGAATTTCAAATGTGATGTTGATAACGTAAAACAAGATCACAACGATAATCGTGGTTTCATTGAAAACTCGCATTTAAACTCATTCATGTTTGTTTTTCTTGTTTCCATTGCAGATGTGTTCCCGCAACTTAAAAATCTCTGTGGTGCTGATATTGGTATTGGTTCCTGTCATTGCAAGCCTTCCACATAACCACAGTTTGTCCAAGAGGAGCACATTTTTTGATCTAGAATGTAAGGGTATCTATGATAAGTCTATGTTTTTTCGGCTGGACCGTATCTGCGAAGATTGTTATCAACTATTCCGCGAAACAACTGTGCATCGCCTGTGCAAGTAAGTGTCGAATATCTAATTCTAATAATGCCAACCAACTATTTTGTGAATACGTCCAAAAAGAAGATAATTTCTTTCTTTACATAAGAAAATGCTTCAGACTCAATCTTAAATGCAACGACAATAGTGTATTCTGTAATTACCAGCGCTTCTTTTGATTGGTCTCTGCACTCACACATTTCTGCAATGCAGACATTGTTCTTTAAGAAATCAGTCACAACGGAGTGATTATGATTAAATACTGGAATTTGTTGCAAGTACTAAGAACTAAAAAAAAACAACATGATGTCAAAACATTGCTCGCTGACTTAGATGGATCTCCATTACTCGGTGGACCACAACTCAGTTATCATATGCTTGAAACATATTTTACTGAATGCCAACACATCTAAAAACTCCAGTTCGATATATTCTCTCTTCACATACAGGTTTTTCTTATCACCAATCAAAAAATCTCCTCGCAAATCAAATTCATAAAAACAAGAAAAAAAATAATCGCTTTGCTTCAGTAAGGAGTGAATGAATCTGATTCTGTTTTATTTATGTAGTGGTACGAGTAGGAATTATTTATATTAAATATCACAATCTTTTCAAAAGTTAAGTGTATAGTGGACGTCGATGGGTAATTTTTCAGTGACCGTTTACCCATGATGTATGGCTCTTTTCAATCGCACTATCCGCTGGTTAATCTCAATATCCTTTAAGATACTCGAGGGTGTTACGCGTCACCGTTTGCAGCCAGGGGTGTACTGACTGTAATACAACGGTGGCTCTCAGAGCAGTAAATATACCTTACCATATCGAAATGGGGCTGTGACATGGCGGACTATTTGAAACCACAAGACTCGTAGGAACAAAAGTGAATGAAAACTATAAACACAGCAAACATAGAAACAAACCAGCGGACGTAGGTGTCATGAGCCGACACTACCATAAGGGAAGAATTCATCAAGAAAAGACCGACTCGACAAAAAGAAGACGACGAGTCAGTGAGGTCATGAACTCCCGAGTCCCTACAGTCCAATAAATACATGTAGTAACGGTATAGTTTCAAAAGTTAAAGTTGAAATAAAAACATCACAAAAAAAGATTAACTTTTTACTTAAAATAATGTCTGGAATCAAATAACCTTCTTCACGACCGCCAACATGTCTTTCATAATAACAGGACATCCGATGGTGTATCTTCCCGAAAAGTCAAACCAGTCCATCCACTTCTTCAACCTTGGATGTCTCGAAAGTGTACCACAGAGTATGGCATCCAGCCCTGGTGTCAAAACTTCGTTCGTCCTAAACTAAAATTCAATTTCCATTTGTGGCCAGACAAACAATCCATAACACGTGCCCAACGGGATGAAAAAATGAGCAACCGACCTCATTGGGATCCAGGCGTAAGTCGTTCCGCCCATCAAAGCCAAAGTAAATCGATGTCTCCTCTCTTCAACCTCTCACGCCTCTTCCGCTCACACTATGTTTTGACATTTAGGAGTTCAATGGCGATTCCAGTCGGTACTCAGCTAACGCAAACCATAGTGAAAAACAGCGTCTACAGAAAAATGGAAAGATTAAATCAACAGAGTCGTATACGAGGGTTGCCTTTTATATTTCGGGATTAGAGAACAAAAACAAATATTGATCATCGAAAATCACTTTATTGTTTTTCAAAATATTCCCCATGAAGATCTATACACTTTTGCATGCGTTTGAACCAATTGTCGAAGCACTTTTGCCACTCTGATTGAGGTATCTCCAACACATGCATTCTGAATGCAGCAACCGCTTCTTCAGGTGCGAAAAACGTTGACCTCTCAGTTTGTTTTTTACGTACGGGAATAAAAAGAAGTCATTCGGTGCCAAGTCAGGACTATACGGCGGATGACCCATCAAATCGATGTTTTGGGTGCTCAAAAATGCAGTTGTCGCAGCCGATGTGTGAGAGCTCGCATTGTCGTGGTGAAGAGTGATCCGTCTTCGGCGGTTGGTTTTCCTTCTTTTTTGGAAGACAACTGGCAAACAAATGGTTGTGTACCACTCAAAATTGACTGTTCTGCGTTGTTCTAGTGGTACGGTTGCGACATGTCCAGTTTTTCCGAAAAAACAGGCGACCATTTGCTTGGAAGTGCTTCGTGCGCGAACAACTTTTGTTGGATTTGGCTCATCTTGAAACACCCAGACAGTCGACTGCTGTTTACTTTCGGGCTCATACGGGTAAATCCACGATTCATCACCTGTCACGATGTCATAGACGTGTTTCCAAGCACCGCGACCGTATTTTTTGAGCATTTCTTTCGACCAATTGACACGAGCCTTTTTTTGGGCGATTGACAAATTGTGTGGGATCCAACGCGAACAAATTTTTTTGACTGTCAAATGTTTATGCAATATTGAATGTATGCTGGTCCCACTAACGCCTAAGGTTGTCTCAATCTCACGATAGGTCACATGACGATCTTCCAATATCAGTTCGCGCACAGCATCAATGGTTTTCGGAACAACAACTGATTTTGGACGACCTTCACAAAATTCATCTTGGAGTGAACTACGACCACGATTGAATTCACCATACCATCGATAAACACTGGTCCTTGATGGAGCTTCATCGCCAAAAATTGAATTAAGTTCATCCATGCACTGTTGCTGAGTTAATCCACGCCGAAAGTTGTAAAAAATAATCGCACGAAAATGTTGACGATTTAATTCCATTTTTGGGCCGAGATGAATCTTTTAAGTTACTGTAAACAACACAAATAGCGCTCGTATGTCAAAACGTTCTGAGTGCGTATAACCTCAAAAATGTCCAACTTTACGACAGAGCTGTCAATTGCCGGATTGCAACACTAGGGTTGCCAAATCCCGAAACATAAGAGGCAACCCTCGTACCATAGTAAATAACAAAGGATTCCCACACATGGTAGTCGAGAAAAATCCATCGTCTCCTACGCGCGGCTATGTTCTGATGTGTTAAGGCTTTGGTTTGAGTGTTGTTCTAACCATTATGGTGGCGGTTCGAATAGCATTCTTCAGGATCGTCACAAAGCGTCGTGGTTACACAAAATCCCAGTAGGTTTTCCGAATCTGCTAAGCAACTTTATGGTTATTTTTCACAAACTAAACCACGCAGCAAATTAACTGTGTGACAATATTGTTGTGATGGATTACCATCATCATCGGCACTACAACCGGGATCCGGTCTTGGCCTTATTTAACAAGTCTGAGGCTTATTAAATTTTCCATAATAATTTGTTTTTCCGGGCAAGCTTATTAGCCTTGCGCCATGTGATGGATTATGCTTACGAAAAATATCACTAGAAACGTCTACTCTGGCCTAACAAGCTGACCCTGCGGCTTTGGGGAAACGGACTTTTATGATTTTTAGTAGAAAGGTAGTACACCATGTGAGACAACATACAGGACAAAGTCACTGTTTGCTTTCAACTCGGCGAAGGCCAGGACGATCTTTGTCCCTGTTCAATTCAAGTTGCAGTCTCCGCATGACACCCCTGGATAGCTACCGTGGCACCCGCCAAGTATTGAACCAATACATGCAGCTACGTCCTGAGAAAGGTTGGCGCAAGGCTAATAACCTTGCCCGGAAAAACATTTTATTATGGAAAATTTAACAATTCTCGGACACACGACGACGACCACGGACACGAAAATGGCTAACGATATGAGAATTTTCTCATGGAACGTCCGCTCACTATACAGAGCTCGAGCTGCACAACAGCTAGCCGATACCCTGTCCAAATATAAGGCTGACATAACATACAGCATTACAAGAAATAAGATGGACGGGGAGTGGTGTTATTCAAAGAAACGAGTATGACATTTATTACAGATGTCATGCAAAACACCATGTGCTCGGGGTCGGCTTTCTAGTCAGCCAAAAACTGAAGCCTGCCATTATCGGCTTTAATGCAATAGACGAAAGGCTATGCACTCTTCGCGTGCGAGGCAAGTTTAAGAACATAAACCCCATACATGTTCACGGACCTACAGAGCAGTCCCCTGACGACGGAAAACAAAAATACTACGAGAACGTCGAACGGGCCTTCAATGCCTCCCCAAGATACGATGTGAAAATCGTTCTTGGTGATTTAAATGGGAAAATAGGTCGGGAACCGGTTTTCAGGCACTACACAGGTTCCCATAGTTTGCATGAGAACACTAATGACAATGGACTACGAGTCATCGAACTGGCAGCATCAAAGAAATTGGTCGTTGCAAGTACTAGGTTTCCGCGTAAAGATATTCACAAAGACACCTGGGTATCACCTGATGGAGCCACTCGCAACCAAATTGACCACCTGTTGATAGATCACCGCCACTCCTGTAGCCTGATAACGGTACGAACTTACTGAGGTGCCAACGCCGACGGGGATCACTATCTCGTTGGTATAGTTTTCCAAGCGCGGATTGCGTTACGAAGACGTATTGCATCCACGGATCAGGTTCAGATCAACAGGGCTGCCTTACGCATTGAGAACACCAGCAACACCTTTGGTCATGCATTAAGACTCGCCCCCGAGGAGCTCGATGGAGGAAGAATAAGTCCTGGGGCCAGAATGCCGGGCGTAGAAAACGAAGAGAAATGAACACGCCTTAAGAATACTGTCATTAGTACTGCCAACTCCATCTTAGGCAGTAGTCGTAGAGATCGGAGCGACTGGTTTAATGATGAGTGCAAACTAGCGACTGAACGTAATAATGCTGCATACCGGGCAATGCAGGAGTCTCATAGGACGCGGGTGCGCGAGGAGAAACACAAAGAGCTCAGAAGATCTGAAAAAAGACTTCACAGACAAAAGAAAAGTGCCTGGGAAAAAAACCTTGTCTGTGAAATAGAGAAAAGTAGAGAGCGAGGTCCGCACCAGGCGCGGAAGTTCTACCAAATAATCTGCAGTATAACGCGGTATAAACCACGTTGCACTTACCACAAGGATAAAGAGGGTGATCTGATCACCCATCCTGAAGGGGTTCTGGAGCGATGGGAAGTGAGCTTCATTGAATTGCTAAATGGTCAGCTCACAGAAGAATTGGAGGCTCCACCAATGCAAGATCCAGACCAAATGCTGCCGTCACCAAGCATTGAGGAAACATTAAAAGGCATAAGACAGCACAAATCAAATAAAGCGCCCAGAGCTGATGGAACACCAGCTGAGCTGATCAAACAAGGATGGACAGCGTTACATCACGCAATTCATGAGATTGTGGTGCACGTGTGGGAGCAAGGGGAGATACCGGCGGATTGGCATCGCGGAATAATTTGCCCCATACATAAGAAGGTAGATATCACAGTGTGCAGCAACTATAGAGGTATAACATTGCTGAGTGCCGCCTATAAAATGCTCTCCTCTATACTACGAGATCGAATAGCCCTATACGCTAAAGTCATCATTGGTCAATATCAGTGTGGGTTCATTCCAGGTAAAGATATTCACCTTTAGGTAGGCGACGGAAAAATTGTCTGGAATTTAAGATCTCATTGTATCATCTATTTATAGACTTTAAGACCGCCTACGACAGCATAGGCAGGGTAGAACTATATAATGCCATGAGAGAGTTCGGCATTCCAAACAAATTGATACGACTTTGTATGTTGACCATGACCAACGTATCTAGTCAAGTAAAAATAGCGGGATTGTGGTTCAAACCAATAAACATCTTTAATGGACTCCGACAAGGGGACGGTCTGGCCTGCCTCCTCTTCAACCTGGCGTTGGACAAAACAATTCGTGACTCTGGAATTACAAATAGAGGGACTATTGTAACCAAGTCCTGCCAGATACTTGCCTACGCAGATGACATCGACATCATCGGTAGGACCGAATCGGCGGTACAGGAATCCTTCACCCAGATCAAGCAAGCGGCACAAAAACTGGGACTGCACATTGATGAGGGAAAAACTCATTACATGGTGGCAACTTCTGCGAAGAAAACATCTAACGTTGGTCGACCTATCAGGGTAGCGGAGTACGAATTTGAAGTAGTGCAATCCTTTAACTACCTGGGTCAATAGTATCAGCCGATAACAATATGGAAGAAGATATACGAGAACGGTTGATCAAATCCAACAAAGCCTACTATGGTCTATCAAGGCTCTTTAATTCCCGAAATTTATCCAGGACAGTCAAGCTACTACTGTGCAAGATCATGGTCTTACCAGTACTCATGAATGGATTCGAGACCTGGGTGCTCAATAAAAGGCACTTTGAACTCTTAGCCGCGTTCGAGAGGAAGTTCTTAAGGAGAATTGTTGGCCCGCTGTGTGAGGGAGGACGATTCCGGAGTCTACAACCATGAGTTGTACGCGATCTACCTTGTAGCTAATGTTGTACGAAAAATCAAGCTCGGTAGACTCCGGTTGTCGGGACACGTAGCACGAATGAGTGAAGAGGAGCCTGCCCGGAAAGACCTTTGTGGCAGGATGTGTGGAAGGCGGCAGCGCGACAAAATTTGTCTGCGATGGAGCGATGGCGTAGACCAAGACGCTCAGAGCCTGGGAGCCTTGAAATCGGGACCGGTGGAGAGATTTGTTAAATAAGGCCAAGATCGGATCCCGATTGTAGTGCCGATGATGATGTTGATGGTTCTGCCATTCCGTATTTGATTGTTAACTATGCGCCTTTCTTTGGGCACAAGCCGCCGTGTCTTTTGATATACTGTTTCGTTATCTTTTAATATGAGTCTCATAGTCACTGTTGTCTCGGACGTTTTGCTGGGTCTGTAATTTTCTAAGCACTTATTATTCTTTCCCTCGTATTCTCCTCTTCGATGTGAGAAAGATCAGTCTTAACACGATTCTCTTCTTCGAGCACGCTGATCTGCAAAATCTCTGGTAATTCTTCAGCATCATCATCAGGATTAATGTAAACTGTACCGTTCTTTGCATGGAAGTTTCTTGGCCCCAATAAGTCAGTTCCGAAAGCTAAGAATAACTATCTGAAACAACACGTATAAAAGTCGGAAAACAGTGCCCATCGATCGTGACTTCTGTTTGCAATTCTCCCAGCGCCTTATGAGCGGTGAGCCTATTCCTGTGAACTGTACTTAGGGCAGCTGAAGCGTTGGGCATTTTTTTGTACTCGTCCTTCCGCATGAGAGTCAAATCGGTTCCGGTGCTGATGAATGCGTCGATATTCTTGTCATGAATCGTTACCATCTTCACATACTTCTTCCGGGAACTGCGTGTTACAATGCAAGCCTCTCTCTTCTGTCCACATTTTGTTGCGATGTGACCGTGTTCGTTGCAATGGAAACATGTTGGGCCTAGCTCTTTCGAGGGACATGTTGCGCTTACATGACCTGTTGCCCCACAATTGAAGCAGCTTTTACGATACATCCTTTCTTCGGTCCCAGTGGCATTATTCTTCTCGCCTCTTGCATTGGGTTTCTTATGTGACGTTTCATCTTTTTTATTAATCGTGTTTGCTGATGACTGTTCCTGCTAGGTTTTATTATCGAATGCGTCGATAAAGGATTCGTTCGCAGGAAAGCACTACATGCGAGCTTGTATGCATACCAATATTTCAGGGATACCCTCGATACGATAATCTATCATATCGTCATTATTGATTGGTACACGGTTATCCATCACAATCTTATCGTGTGCGTATTCTCGGAAGGTCTCATCTTTCTTCCACATTCGTGCTTCAAACTATTTGCGCAAGTCAATCCTGGTTTGTTTCGGGTTATACACCCCACCCAACTCGGTCATGAGCTCGTAAAAATTCCTTTCCAGATGTTCGGCTTTTGAATGCAACCACTCGGACGCTTTCTTCCTGAGTTTCATTCCGACCAACGTTTTTGTCATGTCACCCGGTCCTGGCCTACTTTTCCCACACTTGGAAATAATCAGGCGTACCGTCGAACCCACTTACTAATTCAGCAATCATTATAATGGACCGATCCAGAGGCATGCCGGGTTTTTGCCGACTAAAACCACCTCCCGCCGGCTCATATTCCCGTTGATCCCCGTGGGACTTTCTTTTAGATATTCCATCGCTAGGCGGGACGTAGTTTACCAGTTACTCCGCTCGTCGCGTCGCAACTGCTGCATCATTTCACAGAGAATACCATTTGTTACGGACCACGCTTGTTTTCAACTAAGCATGTATTCGATTACTCCTCCCGAGTAACTGTCCGTCTCATACGTCTCTCCAAAATCGTGTGCGCAGTCTCGAATCTCACGCACTCTGTGAGTACGTGTTCCGCATTTTCTATTTTGCTTTCGCAATACAAGCAATATGGGTGATTCACATGCTTATACCAGTGCAAGTATTGCCAAAAGCATCCGTCTCCTGATATTAGCTGAGTCAGGTGGTAATTCAGCTCGCCATGTTTTCTTTTCACCCATGTTTCTATATCAGGTATCATAGTGTGGGTCAATCTTCCTATGGTGGAAGAATCCCACCTTCGTTGCCATTCTCTTAGGCTTGAAATCTCCAATTGTGATCGCATTCTCCGACGAATCTCTCGGGAGACCTTGTGTAATGCAGCGTTTTCTTTAGCTGCAATGTCAGGGGGCGTCCTCCCGGCCAAAATATTTATGGCATCTTCGAATATCGTTCGGAATGCGCAGCATACTGTTAATGAAGCCAGCCTATGTTCGGAGTACACTCCCCTCGTGTACGACTTATACTGTGCGGCGCCGGCCCATATGTGAGCTGCATACATTATAGTGGAGGTGTTGACACTGGTTATGAGTTTCCTTATGTGGGGCCGGGGTTCTCCAACATTGGGTAGCAGTCTCGCTAAAACTTTGCATACTCTTCCCGTTTTTTCATTCGTTTTCCTCAGGTGTTCCTTGAAGCTCAACCTGTTGTCAAGTATAACACCAAGATATTTAATATAGGGACTGGATCTGATTATTTGTCCTTCTATTTCTAAATCAAGGTGCTCAACTTTCTTGCGGCTGCTTATTAAAACTGCCTCCGTCTTATGTCCAGCTAGTTTCAGTCCGGGTACATCTAGCCAGCACTTAATGCTCTGGATTGCTTGGGAGCAAATATTCTCCAGGTCATCTAGATGTTTAGCTACGGCCACTATTGCCCATTTATCTGGGTACCCACTCAGATTCCAATTCACCGACTTAAACGCATTTTTAACATCTAGCGTAACCACCGCGCAATATTTCTTGGTACTACCCAGCCATCGTGCTCCAGCTATCGCATTGCGAGCGATGTCGCACACCACAGATAGTGCCTTACCGGTTGATCTACCTTGCCGGAATCTATACTGCGATTCAGAGAGCCCCGATGTCCCCTCAGTGAATTGTTCCAGGCGAGTGGCAATTACTCGCTCAAGTAGTTTTCCTATCAAGTCCAACATGCATAGCGGGCGATAAGACGACGGCGCCTCTGGATTCTTGACTCCTTTTGGAATAAGCACAAGCCGCTGTTTTTTCCATCGTTTGGGAAATTATCCTGTTTGAAGGCAGGTTGTGAAGAGACTGCTGAAGACTTCCGGCGTTTCTGTTAAAGCAGTCTTCACTACAGCGTTAGGGAAACCATTCAGTCACGGGGTCTTGTGTTTTTTTTTTTTTTTTGACAATCTCTGCAACCAAGAGCACCTCTACGGTGGTCACGGGAGATATCTCTCCTTCAGTGCTCCTCCACTCCCTTTGCACTTTCAATACCTTATCACACTGCGGGAAGAGAACAGCAACGATTCTTGCCATGTCAGTTTAACTGTTTTGCATTTGACTACTGTTGTGCTGTAGTCTTGTCATGACTATCCTGTAGGCGCTGCGCCATGGGTTGTTATTTAATTCATCTCTTAGGGAGCAGAACGCGCGTCATATTTACTTTTGTGCATCACATTCCTCAACTCTTTCCGTTTGTTGACGAATTCCGCTTGCAATTGTGGGTGGGTGTTACGATTTCTTGCTCTTTGTTGCAAGCCTCTTAACCTGTTGCACTCCGATCGCACATGGCCGATTTCTGAGTTCCATTAATACACGGGTTTGATATCCCCTGCTGGTTGTCTTTGTCGTGGCATAGAAGCATCACATGCGGTAGTTAACCACTTCATGACTTTTCCAGCCTGCCTGTTGGCATCGGCCTCTGTGTCAAACTGTGCGATTTTGGTCTTCCAGTATATAATCGAGCAGTTCCGCATCCAGGTCCTTCTCTTTCCACCCATTTTTTTGAGCTTTCTTCGCTAATTTCCCAGTGATGAATCCCCTGTGCGGTAATATTTTGTACATCACGGCTTGGTGGTCACTATGGGTGTAGGTGTCCAAAACTCGCCACTCCATACTTCTTGCCAACATGGAGCTGGCAAATGTGATGTCGATTTTGGACCGGCCTCTCGTTTATGAAGGTGTTATCGATACCATCATTAAGTAACACCAAATCTAGGACTGTGGGGGCGGTGGGGAAAATAAGGTGGCTGTTTCACTTCGTCTTTCGTGCGTCTCTCGTGCTCGCAACTCGTCTGCAACTCGTCCTGTCGCAGTATCCCAATTTCACGTCGAGTGAGTTCGAGTTCACGCTGTATTAGTTCCATTTCGAGCATATGAAGTTCTCTGTCGTGGTTTGTTAGCGCTGCACTGGATTGAGATTCTTGGTTGCGATCCTTGTCTTCGGTATTTCGTGCGCGATTGCGGAGTTCGGTGTCAGGTGCATTATCCTGCTTCTCCTCCTCGTTGGGGATTCTCATCAAATTGCCCGTTGGATCATGTTCAACTAGTCGGGCGATTATCTCGGCTTTTGTACAGCCAATGGTGTTAATTCACACACCTTTGCCTTTTGTCGCAATTTGCTAACTATGAAATCGCTCGCCCCAGGCATGGTTAATTTATCGTTTCGAGGTTGGAAGCTATGTTGTCATCTTTATTCGTCGTTTTTACCCCTTCGTCGTCGTCTTTATTCATTCGTTGTCGTCTCTATTCCTTCGTTGTAGTCTTTATTCCTCCGATGCCGTCTTTATTCCTTCGATAAAATCTCGGTTGGGCCCCCCAAATGTGGTATAAAAGTATTCACTTTATTAATTCACAAATATTCACTTTATTAATTCACAAACATTCACTTTATTAATTCATCTTAGAACTAACTATTACTTTAAGGTGACAATTAATTACAAACTGTCTTTTTATTCTCACATGTACCTGTTTATCAAAAGTGTACTGCTCTGAATGACTGTGAATTATAAGACTAAACAAAATTCGGCCTGTCTCCATTCTCACGATGTGACTGTGAACTATAAGACTAAACAAAATTCGGCCCGATCGCAATTATCTCAAATTCACCTCCGTCATTTCTATTCCACAATAATATATCGGAATATAAATTCGATGGTCTATCCGATCCTAATTTTTCCCAGCACATGGAAATCATTATTATGTGAGATAATAATGCGCTTTGTTACTCTTGTTTTTTGCAGATTGTTAAATTATAAATTTCGTGTTTTCTTTATATTCTTTTCAATATCATTATAGGGAATCGAAAGCAGTCTAAAAGCATTATTCAAATTATTGAGAAGGGATTAAAAGTCTAATATAAAAAATACATTTCTGGTTCATCTAATTATTCACAAAACAGTTGGTTTTTAATTTTATAATATTCAATAAATAAAATATTTACCATCTATTTAAAATTTAGGCAGAAGTGTTTTACGACGGATTATTTTAAAGCATGTGTGGAAGCGCTACATCTAGGCGCCGAAATTGAAATACTTAAAAAATATGTAAAAATAATTAACGGTGCTGCGCCTCCACCAACCCCCCGTTAGTTGTTTGTTTAGATCCCATTTTAAAACCCGAAACCACCTGTATTTCTATTGACTTGGAAAACGAACCGATAAAATCTTACGAACAACATTATCAATATAATTTTTTTCTTTTTATGCACCAACTTATAAAAGTGAAAAAAAATCAAAGTGAAACAACAAAAACTTAATATATATATATATATATATATATAAATAGAGAAACACATATATAACTTTTAAAGTGCATTGTGTTAAAAACACGAAAAAATCGAAATAAAAAAAATCACATTAACGGAAAGAGAACGAAAACACTTTACAATGGATATTTATTGAAATCATCCTCTATTGTTAAATTGTTGTTAGATACATAATCATAAATTTTATATAAATATATAAAGCCAGAAGCTGTATTTATTTTTACATTTACGGGTACATGTATAGGTTCTAGATTAACATCAAAGTATCTTGCGGTTATATTAGTTATTGGTTTCTTTTTTTTTCCTTCGATTTTTTTTTCTATTTAATAATTGTTTTAATTTAAAGAGAAAGTGATATAATTACTATTATAACTCCAATAATTACTGATTAAATTAGTAGAAATAATGATAAATACGGTGATAACGGTATTGCGATCCACACATGATTAAATAATGGATGTCAAAAAGGATATTTGCTGGAATTTACAAAAGCTGTCCCACCATCAAAAGCCAAAACTAATATTTACAATAAAAATTTTATAATTACACTCAAACAAAGGATGCACAATCATATGGACGACGAAATGAAACAAGGATGTTTATTTTCCTTTTCGTTTTTACTTAATTTTGGTGTATTGGTATGTTTTATATTTTTATTATATTTCGTTTTAAATTTCTTAATTACGATATTTTTCTAAAAAAAAAAGAAACCTTTTTAAGACAATTTTTTTATACAACATTTTTTTATGGCATATTTTTGAAGCTTTTCTTGTTGTTTACATTTAAAAAAAAAACAAAAGACAAATAAATAAAACAAAAACAAACAAAAAGTTCCATTGTAAAAATTATTGCTGATTGTACGTCAGATGTGTTTATTCCAGAAATAATCGTGTAGATAGATCTTAGGAGGATATGTTTTGTTAAATTTTGATTTATTTCATTTCGCGTTTATCTTTTTTTAATTAATATGTGCGACACGAATGGGTACGAGAATTGCTATTCATGTTTTGCAAAAAAGTATGAAGATGTATTTATTAACGTCTAAAAATAAAATAGTTTTTCAAAATATTCTTTCTGTTGATCAATATGTTTCCGTATTCAAGCCATCTTTTATAGGGCTTAAAAATGTTTTTTTTTTAATTCGGCAAGACACCGAACAACCGTTGATCGTGAGTCGCCAAAGTAAATCGGGTCATCCACCAAGAACATCCCACAACCGACGCCATCGAAATTTCTATAAAATATCTAATGATTGGAATGACTTTGTTGTTGTTTTCTCTCACTCTTGCAGTTTACATGCTAGTGATCGTAATCTGTCGAGAACCACGACCGGTTTTGTTCACAAAATTAAATTATTGAATAACACTTTGATATTCAAAGGCGGCGTATTTTGGAGCACGAATTAAATAACAAAATTTCTCCTGTGTAGTAAAAATTATTTTCATACAAGACTATAACTTAGTCTCGTATGATTCTTTATTTTAATTTTAAAACCGGTTTATAAAGTTAATTTATACTTCACTGTGGCACTGGAGGAGTTCTCACACACAGTACCTCTCTGGAGGAGTTCTCGTACACAACCTTCTCTGGAGGAGTTCTCGTACACAACACACCAGCGATGCAGATTGTATTCTATATTTTTTACTCGCTATGATGGTAATGTATCCCGTGTGTGTTGCATTGATATCTTGGCGTCATAGTCATTCAAGGATATGTTAAGGGATTCTAATAAGAAGGGATTCTTTATTTCTGGGTATGCTAAGAGGTCCCTTATTTGTGGGTATGCTAAGGGATTCTAATGAGTATGTTAGGGATTTTTTATTTATGGCGACGCTAAGAGGTTCTCTATTCACGGGTATGCTAAGGGATTCTTTGTTTGGTCAATTCGATGATAGTGCATAGCGTTAACTCACGCCACAAACTCAATTTTAAAGATCCTCACATTGGACAGCTGATGTCTCTCGGGCTCACATGTAAGATCACTCGTCATTTCGATGGAATTTTTCCAGGCTTTCTTCGCACCAATGCACACGATCCGATTTTTGGGCGATTATCCAATTAATGTCAAATATCCTATGCAAACGTTTATGCAATATCCTACTAACACACAAGGATGCATCAATCTCACGATATGTCACAGGTCGATCTTATGTTAACAGCTATCACAAAATATGGATGTTTTCTGGTACAACGACTGATTTGGGACGACCTTTATGGCTTTCGTGAGTAAGCAAACCGCCGCGATTGAATTCATTAAATTGCCGACAAACAGTGGTCTGATGTGGTACTTCATTGCCAAAAATGGATTTAATTCCATCGATGCAGCCCATGTTGAGTTAATCCATGTGGAAAAAGGGATTATACTGATATTGTGGGTGATAGACAATTTTAGGTGATACAATCAACGAAGAGCTTATTTTAAGCACAATTGCAAATATATTAACTGATGTACCTCCGGCGTGTTTCTGTTACTGGTTGGATGACGACTGTGTGTTGGGGTACAGATGTGTGTGTTGTGTGTGTGTATTTTCGCGACAGGGTGCGTGGTGTAGTTTGCTAATATACACACCAAGAAGGGGGAGACTTGTAAATCGCCCAACGCTTCTAGAATCGAATTCCAATTCACCGAGTTAAAAGCATTTTTAACATCAAGCGTCACCACCGCGCAATATTTTTTGGTACCACCTAGCCATCGTGCAACAGCTATCGCATTGCGAGTGATGTCGCACACCACATATGGTGCCTTTCCGGTTGATCTACCTTACCGGAACCCATACTGCGATTCAGAGACCCCCGATGTTCCCTCAGTGTATCGATGTGTTATTTTTTTTTTTTTTTGTGTTTTTTTTTCGGTAGAAGGGTGGAAATCTTCAAAAGATACCATTGGACCGATCCAGAGGCATGCCGGATTTTTACCGACGAAAACCACCTCCCGCCCGCCACATATTCCCATTGATCCCCGCGGAACTTTCTTTTAGATATTCCCTCGCGAGGCGGGACGGAGTTTACCTGTTACTCCGTTCATCGCGTCGCTACTGCTGCATCATGTCACATAGAATATCAATAGCCATGCTTGTTTCTTTTTCTTTTGCTTATATTCTATTACTCCGGTCGGAGTACTTGTCGTCCTCATATGTCTCTCCCAAATCGTTCGTGAGGTCTCGAATTGCACGCACTCTGTGAATAGATGTTTTCCATTTTCTATTTTGCCTTCACAATACAAGCAGTATGGGTGATTGACATAGTTATACTTGTGCAGTTATTGCCGAAAGCATCCATGTCCTGATATCAGCTGAGTCAAGTAGTAGGTCAACTCCCTATATTTTCTTTTCACCCAGATTTCTACATCAGGTATCCTGGTGTGGGTCAATCTTCCTTTGGTGGAAGAATCCCACCTTCGTCGCCATTCTCTTAGGCTTGAGGGCTCTAATTGTGATCACATTCACCGGCGAATCTCTTGTGAAACCCCTTGCAACGCAACGTTTTCTTTAGCTGCAATGTCATTTATGGCATCTTCGGATATCGCTCGGAATGCGCAGCATACTCTTAATGATACCAGCCTATGTGCTGAGTTCACTCCCCTCATGTACGAATTATCCTATACGGCTCCTACCCATATGTGAGCTGCATACATTATAATGGAAATGTTGACAGTGTTTAGCAGTCGACGGTCGGTGTCTTGATGCTACCACTCGCATAGCCGCACTTGTGGTGACGTTGCAACACAGCCTTCATTCGAATTTGACATACCTTATAATTCGGGTTGTTTAACAACTCAATCCTCGGTGTCCTGTCTGGATACATTTATAGGTTCGTTTCGCACGATGGTGGGCGTCGTGATGCTGTTATAGAAGGTTAACAACAATTTATTATAATATGGTAGTAATATATATTGAATATATTTAAATATGTTTAAAGGGTAAGTTTGGGGACTTACTTGGGATAAGCTTATGCGACCGTGGAGCGGACGCTGTAGTTACTGCTGTTGATGCTGATGGCCAGTTGTAGGGGGCGTGGAGATTCGTGCTCCCCTCTTCAGCTTCAGTTGTGGTTGTTTCATCATCATCGGCACTACAACCGGGAACCGGTCTTGGCCTTATTTAACAAGTCCTGAGGCTTGTTAAATTTTCCATAATGATTTATTTTTTCTGGGAAAGGTCATTAGTCTTGCGCCAGATTTGGTGGTTGTTTAATTACCAACTAAAGCTTGTCAATCGACTGTGTGTCGCTTTTATTGGCTAAGGAGTCGATTTAGCTTTGTAGCGTCTCTAACAGATAAACACACAATACACCAGCAAATAGTGAAGAACACCAAACGAAAATCGAATAAGAAAATGCATCAGAGCCGTATACCATAGCGATAACATAACAATTCACATCAGTGGAATATACTTGAGTTTAAAAATCGAATTCTAAACACGGCCAGTAGCCTGATGGGTTCCGCTTTGGTTCAATTTTTGGTGATTCTAACTGTCATAGCGTCAGTTCGAATCACACGTTCTTCACTATCATTCCAAACGCTGTAGCTTCTTTTGTGCTTTGGGATTCTTCGATTTGGACACTTGGGTGCGTATGATCGGTGGTATTACTGTTCTCGTAATTTGGTTTGACCGGGGAATCGTGCGATCTGTTATTTTGGAGAACTATTTAAACTTTCTTCTTCGTTTTTCGTCGTTTTGCGTCGTATGAATCATTTATTCTGTTTCCCGTTGACGTTTGATTATTTTATCCGCCGCCAACGCCGTTTTTTATTATTTTTCTACCAAGTAGAATTTGCACAAAGTAGTTTATGGAAATTAGCTACTTGGCGATTTGTATTCCTTTTACAGGTAGAGAGGGGAAACTTGCAAAAGGGGATTAATTGGTATTAGGGGAGGACCTGGACGCAAGGTAGGTCCATAACAATGCTACCACTCGCATAGCCCCACTTGTGATGACGTTGTAACACAGTCTTCATTCGAATTTGCTGTCTGGATACATTTTTAGGTTCGCTTCACCACGCGGTCACTAACAACTTCTCACTTACCGATTCTTTTCGCCGACTTTTAACACACTCTTACTTTTATTTTATATCACTTTTATTACATTTATATCGCCACTGGGCCCATAACCTGCGGGTGATAGATAGTTTTAGGTGATATAATTAATGAAGAGTTTATTTTAAGCACAATTGCAATTGTGACTCTCACTGGTTGAGCAACGACTGTGTGCTAGGGTACAGATGTGTGTGTCGAGTGTTTGTATCTGCGTGACAGGGTGCGTGTGAGTATGTGCGTGCAAGCATTACCATCTTCAACAAATATTTCCAATATATTTGATTTATAATTTTTTTAAATAAGGGTTCCCGCGTCGCACCCTGTTGGACATTTGAGTCGGCGTCCATCAAATCAAACAGTAATAATTATAATTAAACAACAAATTATTATAATTTAAACATGCTAATTGAAATTAAACCTATCTTTTCGGGCACTAAAAATGAGCACAATCAGCAGTAATAAATTTATACTTTGCAACTAATTAAAGAATTTCGATTTTCTTTTTTTTTTTCAGTATTAATAATAAGTGATATGTTTGTACATTTTTAAATTTAATATTTTAAACGGCATTTGTATAAATGCGTTGAGCGAACAAATGTTTGTTTTTGTTAATATATTTTCTATTAGCGATTAATACGTTTATTTTGTTTTTTGTTTTTTTTTTTTTTTCCTTTAAATACGATAAAAATTATTTATTTTATTTGGAGGTTTTGGTTTTTATTTTGTTTTATTATTTAAAACATTTTATTCCAGACATTCTATTGATCAGTATTTTTGTTTTTTAACTACAATCAATGGCAATGGAATATAACAAAAATTGTTTACTTAATCGCATAATTTTTTGAGGTCTGCGTACAAAACATTTTGTATTTCCAACTCCAATTTTGAGGCGCATATCGAAATTTTGAGATAATTTTTTAAAATGAATTTTTGAAAAAAAAAAAAAAAAAAAAACAAATAAGACGCAAGAAAAGCTTAAAACGAACCATAATACAATTTTATTATTATTAATTTTTAGGCAAGACTGTTTTGGCACTGAATTTTTCGAAGCGTGTATTGAAGCATTGCAACTGCACAACGAAATGGATAAATTTGTTGATTGGCGGGACCAGCTTGGAAGGAAGTAAGTTTAGAACGAACTAAAACTATCGCCGAAATACATATATGAAGGACACTCGCTTATGCAAAATAACGACAGCAGGAGTATACAAAGACGACTAAAATGACATACATATAATATATAATGAACGATATCTATATATTTATCTATTTATTGTTTACCACTATGTCTGTATCGAATGCACGTATATTAAAATGAAAACCATACATTTGTACATAATTTTAAAATAAGCAAGTTTTCCTACTACTTAAAATCATTTTAAAATTCTGTGCTAAATCTTTTATAACAAAAAGAACACATCTTTGTTTCTAAAACAATTGTCTCTGCATATAATTTTTGTGAATATTTCGACTAAATTGTTGGTCCGTATAATTTGCTATTATGTAAAAGGTAAGGTAAGCGGAACTGTATACCTTTACATTATATAAGATATTTTTGTATTGTATTTATTCTATGTTGGGGATTGTTTTATTATTATTAATTTTTTTTTTATTTACAATACACCAAAACCATGATACACATGTATATACTTTTTTTTTTTAAATATAATTCAGAAATAGTTTAATGCAGTTACTGTTTATAATAGTTAATATGGTTATATACAATGGAAAATCATGTAATGAAAAATAAAATAGAATGCAAATAAAAAATATATTAAATATTTAATTTCTTTGGATCTAGTCGTAAAATAAATGATAATTGTAAATTTATGATCTACTTTACGTATTCTTCCATTTTAGTGCATTTTTTTATTATTTCTTTTCACTATTGAATTGTAATTAATTTTTTATGTACTTCTTAATTTATATAATAATTTTTATAAATATTTTTATATAAGATAAAGCTGGTTATAGATCAAAAACAAGTATGCAAGAATTAAAATGTTCTAAGAACAAAAACGGTTTTATGAATTGTATTTATATAATTATTTGCTTTAAATACTCAAACATTCTGGTACATATTTTTTTTAAACTGTACTTAGACGTTTATTGTAGTCTTGTAGCTTTTGCTGGAAGGCAATAAAATTGTATGGTGCCGCCGAACATTTAAATTTGTTTCTTAATATTTGTTTCCTGACTTTTTGAGCTTTAGATGTGAACAGTTATTATTACTATCTTGTAAAAAAGACAAGAGCGACATAATGTGGATTGGAGGTGTTAACGCCAAATATCAAACTCAGCAATCAATCTGTGTGCAAACGTCGTCGACGATAGTTCTTTTCCTCTTCTTTAGATGTAATAAATAGCTTTCAATAATCGCAGTATTTCTATTTTCTTTTCGTATGTTTCCTCATCATAGCGCAAACAGGAGGTGATAATAAAGAAGGAAAAGTATCGTGAACTATTATTTTTACTCTAATTTCATGGATTTGAAAAACGAAATGTCTGATGTGCCAGTGCAGAGCTGAGATTACTTTCTTTCAAACCTAACAAATATTTGATTTTGATTTTATATATACGAGTGTAAATGAGAGCATGCTGTGGCATTTTACCGGTTGCCGCCGTTTTCCCTTTGTTGATGTTCAATGCCACTTCCAGCCATAATTTATGATTGGGCAATAACACCGAGTTTCAACATCATGTCGCCATTACCACCAGATTCAACCGGCAGGATCTTTATTTGTCCGCAACCGGAAAATTCCAATTTACCATCCGCATACACACTCGTCAGCAGAGGTGATAAATTGAATCTGCCGCCAACTCCAAATGACCGCCATAAACCTACGGCGCGGATCCGCTGCACTGCGGTACACATCATGTAGCACTTATGTTTGTTTTTGTACAGGAACGTGCGTTCCTTTTGAATCAGGTATTTTTTTTGTTGTGTATTTTGTGAGAACCCCAATACCTATTGTCTTTGGCTTGTATAAAGCCGATAATATTCAATTTTAGATGCTACCTTTGTTGTTTGATTCCTGTTTTCAATACATGTATAGGTTATACAATAGGGACTTGACAAGTTTGAATTTAATTTGTGAACGCACTCTTTCACTAATCATCGAATTGTCACTGTCAATTTATTCAGTAAACTCAACATTTTCATCGTGGTTAAGTACACGAACGAACAATGTCTGCAAATTATAAAAGTTTACTACCGAAAAAAAGTTGTCAAGTCCCTATTGGAAGACCCATTATTAGTAATTTTTGTATTCATCATAATAATAGTGTAGATAATTTTGTATATATAGGATTGTAAGAAGGAAATAAAATTACAATGCATCCGACAGTAACCCCGGGCGTATCCTCACTTATTTATCCTTTTCACGTGTTTTTATCTTTTGAAATATTCAGTGGCGTTGCGCCCGAATATCACACTAAGGGTGTTGCATCCTAGTGTCCATTAGGAGGTTTAGGATTTAGGTCCAGCAACAAAAATCAGGTCAAAAGAGGCCTAAATCACACTTTGGACTTAGGTTCTTCAACAGCAAAAATCGGGTCAAAAGAGGCCTGATCAAACCCCGACGTGATAGTTTCACATTGGTTGCTGCCCCCCACCCGGGGTAAGGAGCAATATCAGTGGACACTATTCACAAAACGCGTATCCTAGGCTGGCAACAAACGCCAAGGCAACTACCACCGAGGTAGACGACATCCGTGGGCTTGTTTGCTAAACACACCCATTTTAACCGTACCACGTACTTCGAACTGAAATTATCATGGACGGTCGAGATCTGACAAAAGTCCTAGCCAGGCAAAAGGCCTTACAACGAGAGTTGACCAAGCTCAAGGCAGCCATTGTCAAAAAATTTACGGGGAAATTGATGAGTGAAGCCAGGACGGCATGGACTCAATTTAACGACAACCATCAAGAGATCATAGACAATATTAAGGTGGATCACGATTACATCCGCCTAAACACCTACGACCAGTACAATCGATGTACCAGCAACTGATGGCGACAGTGCCAATAAAACAGCACTCCGAGGGTGCAGACGACTCAGTGGGCAGTCCACAAGCAAACGTACAACACATTGACGCCAACAACGGGATCCCAGATGCCGCAAAATGTATCAGACGATACAAACTAAAGAAGGAGACTTTCATTCGGACGCTTGATAGAGCGCAAGCAATGAGAGGGACGACACAAATCAGCTTCCATCATGAGCTCCAATTCTCAACCATTCAAAGGCTTTGGGCAGATCTGGAAGAGCTACATCTACGTATTGGAGAGCTGGTCGAAGATCCTGAGACAATGGGATACGACAGCATCAGCCTCTAAGAGTTGGCAGAACAAATCGAGTTCTCTTTGGTCAATCTACGTAGTTCCCAGCAGGAGACGAGTCAACAGCAGCAGAGACAGGTCCCCTCGGTACCAAGCGGACAATTGCCAAATCACCATTCCTAAATTCGATGGGGATTATTCAACATGGAGGCAGTTTGCCGATCTTTTTGGAGAAATGGTGCATAAGCAGCTATTAAGCAACTACCAAAAAATGTGGTATTTGAAAACTAATCTGACCGGAGAAGCCGAAAGATTGGTCCGATGCGGCATGGCAAATGATGCAAAATCGGTTCGAGAACCACAGATTACTAGTTAGCTCACTAATCAACAAACTTTTGTCTCAGCCATCACATTCAACGACTGGGTCGAATTGTGCGCATATAAAAGCCATGCATGACACCACTCAGGAGTGTCTTCTAGGTTTGAAGAACCTCGATATCGACACCAGCAGTTGGGACGCTCTCTTAGGAAACATCTTGTTGCAAAAACTGGATGGCAACACCCATTCCTTATTCGAGCAGAGCCTGGCCAAAACGAAGGAAATTCCATCCATCAAAGAATTGTTGTCATTCCTGGAGGTGCGGTTTCAATCCCTGGAAGCGATCGGGGCAAAGGACCCTAAGAAGGATGAGTCCAAATCCCGAACAACCTTGACGTCAGCGGTATCCCACACCACGCCTAAGAATGAGCATAAGTGTACTGCCTGTGGAAAAGCACATGCCCTCTATCATTGTCAACAATTCCAGCCACTGACAACGAATCAGAACATAGACATCGTACGCAAGGCAAGGTTGTGTCGCAACTGTCTCCAGCAAGGACATTTTGCAGACAGATGCGTGAGATCCATATGCAAGCAGTGCAATCAAAAGCATAAGACATTGCTGCACACACAAAATAACACACAACAGGCTCCGGCCTCGGAGTCGAGTCCCCAACCTCAGATCAAGTACAAGCCGCAGTCAGTATCACTGGCAGCATCCACAGTGAGCTCTTCCGTCAACAAGCTGACAATCTTCGGTACAGCTCGGGTAAAGCTGACCAGCGACAATGGCCGAGCAATCGAATGCCGCTCCATTTTGGACACTGGCTCACAAGTCAATTTGATCAGTGAGCGAGTCTTAAAGAGACTAGCATTAGCCACAACCTCTGCAAATTTGACTATACATGGCATCGGGGACGTACCACAGAAAACACAACGACGCGTGAATATGGAGCTCACTGCTACAACAACATAGTTCTCCACGCGACTCGAAGCGCATGTGATCAGCAGGATCAGTTTGCCACAGCCAAGTCAGGAAATCGACATTTCCGCTCGGAAGCTCCCAATAAATGTCCAGCTCGCAGACCCAAAGTTCCATCATCCAGGCAGGATCGACGTCCAGCTGGGAGCTGAACACTTCTCATTGCTATCCATTGGTCAAATTAAACTTGGACCAACGCTTTCAGTGCTCCAGAATACTCGCCTCGGCTGGATTGTCGCCGCACCGACCCATCAACGTCCAGTAGAATCAGCAACTTGTGGCATGTGTACCACCGACGACGAAGAAGGCGCCAAGATCACCATTCAAAGGTTCTGGGAATTGGATAATCTAGCGGACGGTCAGGAACGGCGACTCTCACTCAAGGAACAACAATGTGAGACATTATTTCGCCAGCATTGCGTCAGAGACTCCGTGGGCCGCTTCACTGTTGGCCTACCATTTGCCAGCGACCCACGAACGCTAAGAGATTCCAAAGAGCTGGCACGCAACCGGTTCCTGTCCCTAGAACGACGTTTGGAGAGGAACCCTGAGATCTACGACCAATATAGGTCCTTTATGAGGGAGTACTTCGAGTTGGGACACATGGAACCAGTAGATGCGATGAAGGTTCCGTCGCCGCATTATTACATTCCCCATCACCATGTTTTGAAGCCAGACAGCACCACTACACGATTACGAGTGGTGTTTGATGCACCAGCGAAGACATCTACTAATACTTGGTTGAACGACATTCTGCATCCCGGACCAGATTTACAGGAGGACTTGTTTGCCGTCCTGCTCCGATTCAGACTCCCACGGTATATCTTAACAGCAGATATTGAGAAGATGTACCGGCAGAACAGCATTCGGCCCGCTGATAAACCATACCAGCTGATTTGGTGGCGGGCTAATCTTGAGCAATCATTGAGGTGTTACCAGCTCAATACGGTTACCTATGGTACGACTTCAGCACCATACCCAGCAAGCAGGGGCACAGGTTAACCACGTTTGCCCACTGGTTCAGTTCGTATCCGATTCCAAAAATTGAAACACTTTCTTATTCGAAATTTATTTATTCATGTAAGTGTAACTTAGAAAAACAATATACTGTAACTAGGAAGACAATATACTTCAAAAACACTGTAGATAATTCTTATTTACAAGTAACTTAGGCTGACAATGTACTTCGTATAAAACAAGGTAACTATATATTGTATGTTTGTAATTTTTATTCACAAGTAACTTAGGCACACAATGTACTTCGTATAAAACAAGGTAACTATATATTGTATGTTTGTAATTTTTATTCACAATAAGGCGCATCACATTAGTCGTAGCCCGAACGATTTTACTGGCTCTCCATAATTTCTCTCGACGACTGACTTCTCTATTCTTACAAATCCTCAAAGGTTACCTCATTTCCTTTTTTTCTCTCTATGTATGCGGCGATTGCGATTTCAATCTTTTTTTTCTTTTTGCCACCACAGCGCTAGAGCCCGAAAACCCCGACCATCGCTTCGACGACCATATATGGTGCGATTTAGCTTTTTGGTTCCGTCGCCCCCAATAGAATTTGATGCCTTGCGACAACCAGGTTTTTGGTTGTTTCCGCCCCCATGGTGTGGCATGAAAACCACGCTCCATGGCGCATCAACCGTACGCCCGATAAATTCGGACAATGCACCGTCACCTGGGTTCATGCCTTTCTTATGGGGTGCTCTGGTGCAAAATGTGCGGCGGGGCAGTGGCGTTAGGGGAAACCGCCACAATTCCTCCAAGAGTTATGGGGACTACAACAAGGTTGGGATGCAGCACTCCCAATCGAATTCCAAACCAGGTGGCTCCAATTCCGAGAAAACATTAAGACCTAAGAGAACCTAAAAGTTCGGCGACATATCTGTGGTGGAGCGGTCACCAAAGATCCTGAGCTACATGTGTTTGCAGACGCTAGCGAGAAGGCGTACCGAGCGGCCGTATACTTGCGATCAATGGGATCAGATGGACTAATTAACGTTCATCTGTTGTGCTTAAAAACTAGGTTGGCCCCACCTCCACCTAAGCGAGTGATCATTCCTCGCCTGGAACTCTGTGCGGCAGAGTTGACAGCCACCCCGTGTGGAAAGGTGCAAGGACATCTGCGTCAAGACAACATCCTGGCCCACCTATGGACGGACTCAGAGGTCGTACTAGTATGGGTCCACTCAACAGCGGCAGAATTCCAAACATTTGTAGCCAATAGATTAGCTACCATACATCAACATAGTGTGCCTGCACAGTGGCGACATGTAAGGTCAAAGGACAACCCAAGCCGATCCGTTATCAAGAGGGGTGGATCCGGATAAATTGGGTGCATGTGCTATCTGGTTCCAAGGCCCACTCTTCCTACATGGGGGCGAGAAGTATTGGCCACCCGCATATGTCAGGAACAAGGACTGCGAAGTGGAGTGCAAACGTACAGCCACAGTCGATTTGTTGATAGAAGCAGAAGATCAGGCGATCGACCGCACCAACAATAGGAACTGGTTCCAATAGGAACTGGTTCAACGTATAGTGGCATACATGTTGCGTTTTGGGACTCCGACCCACCGACGAAGCCGTGTCTTCGGATCTCTACAACCGACGGAACTCGCCAACGCTCGAATTAAGATCCTGTGCGCAATACAGAGGAAGGACTTGAAAGGGGAGATCAAACACATCCACCAGCACGGAGAGCCATCCCGGTCGAGTCCACTCAGTGCCATGAATCCATTCCTTGCCTCTGACGGTTTGCTGAGGGTGGCGGGCGACTTGGATCATCCAACATATCCTATGATTGCAAACACCCCGTTATTCTACTGCATACGCACGCACTCACAACTATCATCATACGAGAGTTACATGTGGAACACCGGCATATCGGCCCACAAGGCTTGCTAGCGGTGACGCGGCAAAATTATTGGCCAACAAAGGGCAAGAACATAACACGAACCATCGTTCAGCACTGTGTGTTTTGCTCCAGAAAACGCCCTAAACTACTGACGCAGATCATGGGGAACTTACCCGCCACCCGAGTACAACCCGCTCGTCCATTTTCAAATGCGGGAGTCGATTTTTGTGGACCTTTCCAAACCCGTTTTCGAATCAGGGGTAAGCGACCCAAAAAAGCTACATCGCTCTGTTCTAGTGCTTTGCAACCAAAGCAGCCCACCTGGAACTGGTAACGGATCTTTCAGCAGAGGAGTTCATCGGCGCTTTCAAGCGCTTCTCATCCAGACGTGGGAATTGCTCCCACTTATATTGTGACAAGGCTATAAACTTTATAGGAGCACGAAACCAACTGAGAGAGGTCAGAGAAATGTTGGAATCACAAGGAGGTCTCAATAAGGTGACCTCATCTCTCAGTATAAAAGGAATGCAGTTTCATCCGGCCCGAGCCCCACATTTTGGAGGACTGTGGGAGGCGGCAGTCAAATCAGCAAAACATTTGCTGCGATCATCATTGCATACAGCGTCCCTCACATACGAGGAATTACAAACCATCATCACGGAAGTCGAAGCCGTATTGAATTCCCGGCCTCTTACACCAGTGTCCAATGACCCAAACGATTTATCAGCCCTCAGCCCGGGACATTTTCTCATTGGAGAGCCGTTGACCGCCCATGTGGATGCTTACGCTGTCCCGCTAGAGGTAAACCTACACACACGTTGGAAATTGGTCACACAGTTAAAATATCAATTCTGGAGACGATGGCACGTGGAGTAGTACCGAAGTAAGTGGAAGCAGCGAGTCCATAACATTAACCCAGGGACAATGGTCCTCATTCAAGAAGATAACACCCCACTGTTGCGATGGAAGCTCGGCCGAGTGCTTGGCACACACCCAGGGGATGACGGCCTGATTCGACTGGTGGACGTGCGAACAACCTCCGGAGTGGTTCGGAGACCCATTCACCGCTTAGCACCGCTGCCAATTGAACATGAAAACACCAGTGACTGCTCTCTCCCAGCACCCACAGCAGATGAATCACCCAATCAAGAGGATTCCCCCTACAAACGACGCTGAATGGTCAGCGATCAGGACCTTCGGTCCACCAGTCATGCTACAGGGTTGAATTGTTATTCGACGGGGGGAGTATGTTAATTATGTTAATGAGAGCCGCCGTTTGCCCCTTGTTGATTTTCAATGCCACTTCCAGCCATAATTTATGATTGGGCAATAACACCGAGTTTCAACATCATGTCGCCATTACCACCAGATTCAACCGACAGGATCTTTATTTGTCCGCAACCGGAAAATTCCAATTTACCATCCGCATACACACTCGTCAGCAGATGTGATAAATTGAATCTGCCGCCAACTCCAAATGACCGCCATAAACCTACGGCGCGGATCCGCTGCACTGCGGTACACATCATGTAGCACTTATGTTTGTTTTTGTACAGGAACGTGCGTTCCTTTTGAATCCGGTTTTTTTTTTTGTGTATTTTGTGAGAACCCCAATACCTATTGTCTTTGGCTTGTATAAAGCCGATAATATTCAATTTTAGATTCTACCTTTGTATTAGTAATGCTTTGTGGCGAGCAAGAATTTTTGTATTCATTAAGTATCATAATAATAGTGTAGATAATTTTGTATATATGAGATTGTAAGAACGAAATAAAATTAGAATGCAACCCCAGGCGTATCCCCACATATTTATCCCTTTCAAGTGTTTTTATCTTTTGAAATATTCAGTGGCGTTGCGCCCGAATATAAAACTAAAATATCACACTAAGGGTGTTGCACCCTAGTGTCCATTAGGGCCTTTAGGATTTAGGTCCAACAACAACATTCAGGTCAAAAGAAGCCTGATCAAACAACGAGTATATAAAAGGATAGTGCAGGTGGATGAAGAAAGAGTGGGAAGGAAAGGGTGTCCCGATTCACACGTCTTTTAATACGTGGGAATAATAGAAATTCTGAGGAATGGGGCTTTGATTTGAATTGGTGGGGATATCGCCCCATTTATTCGCTTAGTGCAAGCGAACAAAGGAGGGGGAAGTAAATGGTTCACACTAAACCCACCACGGACGGGTCAAATGGCCCGTGCGGTGACCGTACATAAGCGTTATATGTTATTTATTTCCAAATTAAAGATATTTAGGTTTATTTCAATTCAATAAATAAAGAAAATAGATTTGAAAAATGTTTTATTCATACACTAAATTGGACTAAGAGTTATTATATGCTATAAATTTTAAAATGACCTCTAACAAAACGGGAAGAAAACAAATTCCGCGTATTCGAGAATAAAGTTCTAAGGGGTATCTTTGGCGATAAATATGACGAGGAGGCAGGACAATGGAGAAAACTCCACAACCACGAATTGGAAGAGCTATACCACAAACCTACAATAGTGAGAGTAATCAAGTCGCGAAGATTAAGATGGGGCGGACATGTGGCGCGAATGGGCAACGATAAGACCGCGCATAGAATTCTTGACGGTAGACCAACGGGAAAAAGACTGACAGGACGGCCGCGATGGAGATGGGAGGACAATGTAAGGTTTGACCTTGAGGAGATCGGATCAGATGGTCAAGCGTGGAAGGAGAGTGCACAGGACAGGGAACGATGGCGGAGTCGAGTCGGTGAGTCCATGTACTTCCGGGTTCCTCCAGGCCAATATATAGTAAATAGTATGGAACTTCACATTCCACTTTCCATCAAACGAATCTCATCCGATAAACCATGATTTCATCAAAAATACGAACAGAATACATGGCTGTAAAGAGAGCATTTAAACATTGTCGGTCTAATCCCAAGGAGACTAACAGAATGAATTTCGTGAAAATCATCCAAATGATTGAGACCATGAAGAAGGTTCACAACGACAAAGTAAGCAACAAATTTCTTGAATGTCCAAGTGCTTAATGGTATATGCTATTAGTAATAACATCTGTTCCGCTTCTTTTTCCCTCTTAGTGACGGGCAGCGGGACACTAGCCACAAACTTAAAAGATAAAACCAATGTTTTCACGAATTTACTTTTTACGGATTCAACTCTGGGTAGCAGGTTTTTTAGAGCCAGTTGTGGTCGCCCCGGTCCAGCTTTCAATGTCGTGCTGTTCAACATGTTTTCCTTGTACTAGACTACAAGAAAGCCATCGGACCCGATCGAATACCAGAAATATTCCTTTTAAAAACTGTGGACAATTGTGTTCAGATGGCCAGATGCCGCCGAAGAAGGCAGCAAGCTGATAGTTCCAGATGCCCATCATTCCGAAGAGCGTAGCAAGAATTTTAAAAAATCAAGGATATGAAGGGAGCGAGATCGTGGCGCCAGCATGAGCGCAGGGCTCTACCTCGTCCTCACAAGTTGCTCGGCTACAAAACTCTGAGCAACGCCGCGAAAATGCTCACCAAAAGTCACCAACTTCAAATTACAGAGCAGGCACAGCACAGGAACAATAATACACACGGATTTAGTTTATAACAGGGCAATTGAAAAGTCCCCGGCCTTCCATAGTAAAACACATTTTTTTGCAAAATTCGTTTTTTTTATTCAACATAATTCCATAATTCCATAATAATACACTGGTTATAGCGAGCCTCCAACTTTTCGATACCTTTTTTGTAGTACGATTTGTCCTTTGCTTCGAAATAGGCCTCAGTTTCGGCGATCACCTCTTCATTCGACGAAAATTTCCTCCCAGCGAGCATTCTTTTGAGATCTGAGAACAGGAAATAGTCGCTGGGGGCCAGATCTGGAGAATACGGTGGATGCGGAAGCGATTCGAAGCCCAATTCATGGATTTTTGCCATCGTTTTCACTGACTTGTGACACGGTGCATTGTCTTGGTGAAGCAGCAGTTTCTTTTTCTTCAAATGCGGTCGTTTTTCGGCGATTTCGTCCTTCAAACGGCCCAATAACGCTGTGTAATAGTCGCTGTTGATGGTCCTTCCTTTTTCAAGATATTCAATGAAAATTATTCCGCGCGCATCCCAAAATACAGACGCCATAACCTTGCCAGCCGACTGTTGCGTTTTTCCACGCTTTGGGGCGGGTTTATCGTGTGCAGTCCACTCGGATGACTGTCGATTGGACTTCGGAGTGAAATGGTGGAGCCATGTTTCATCCATTGTCACATATCGACGCAAAAACTCGGGTTTATTACGCTTGATCATCTCCAAACACTGCTCCGAATCATCAACTCGTCGTTGTTTTTGGTCAAAAGTGAGCTCGCGCGGCACCCACTTTGCACAGAGCTTTCTCATACCCAAATATTCGTGAATGATATGATGTACATGTTCAGTTGATATCTTTAGAGTGCCCGCTATTTCATTCAATTTCAATTTACGGTCATTCAAAATCATTTTGTGGATTTTTCTAATGTTTTCGTCGGTAACAACCTCTTTTGGGCGTCCACTGCGTTCACCGTCTTCGGTGCTCATTTCACCACGTCTAAACTTAGCATACCAATCCTTGATGGTTGATTTTCCTGGGGCGGTGTCTGGAAACTCGTCATCAAGCCAAGTTTTTGCTTCAACTGTATTTTTTCCCTTCAAAAAGCAATATTTTATCAACACGCGAAATTCCTTTTTATCCATTTTTTTCACAATAACAGAAGTTGCTTCACTCAAAATACTATAATTCACAAACTAATGATCCGACATCTGTCAAATTTATACACGCGTCTTTTGAAGTTTAGGGCTAACTAAAAATCATGTGGATTTAATTCTAGTGCCGCCATCTATGTGTCAGGCCGAGGACTTTTCAATTGGCCTGTTACCTTTTTTATTGTCGAATTAAGGCTCGGGCTTTACAATCTTTATGTAAGCTGATGCGAGTAAAGCATATGGGGGGATGGGTGCGAACATACAGGGCAAAGTCTCTGATTGCCTTCAACCGGCGAAGGCCAGGACGATCCTTGTCCCTATTCAATCCAAGTTGACATGCAGTCTCCACGTGACACCCCTGGATAGCTACTTTGGCACCCGCCAAGTAGTGAACCAATGCATGCAGCGACACCCTGAGAAAGGTTGGCGCAAGGCTAATAACCAGGCCCGTAAAAATGAATTATTATGGCAAATTTAACAAGCCTCGGATATGGACCGGATACACGACGACGACCCCGGAAACGAAAATGGCTAAATGATTTAAGGATTTTTTCATGGAACGTACGCTCACTATACAGAGCTCGAGCTGCACGGCAGCTAGCCGAATCCCTGTCCGAATATAAGGCTGACATAACAGCACTACAAGAAATAAGATGGACGGGGAGTGATGTTTTTCAAAGAAAAGAGTATGACATTTATTACAGCTGTCACGCAAAACACCATGTGCTCGGGGTCGGCGTTCTAGTGAGCTAAAAACTGAAGCCTGCCATCATCGGCTTTAATGCAATAAATGAAAGGCTATGCACTCTTCACGTGCGAGGCAAGTTTAAGAACATAAGCCCCATAAACGTTCACGGGCCTACAAGGGAGTCCCCTGGCGGCGAAAAGAAAGAATTCTACGAGAACGTCGAACGGGCCCTCAATGCCTGCCCAAGATACGATGTGAAAATCGGCACTACACAGGTTCCCATAGTTTGCATGAGAACACTAATGACAATGGACAACGAGTCATCGAATTGGCAGCATCGAAAAACTTGGCCGTTGCGAGTACCAGGTTACCGCGTAAAGATATCCACAAAGCCACCTTGGTGTCACCTGATGGCGCCACTCGCAACCAAATTGACCACGTGCTAATAGATCGCCGCCACTCCTCGAGCCTGATGACGGTACGAACGTACCGAGGTACCAACGTCGACTCAGATCACTACCTTGTTGGTACAGTTTTCCGAGCGCGTTGGTCAAACTATCAGGGTAGTGGAGCACGAATTTGTAGTGCAATCCTTTAACTACCTTGGGTCAATAGTATCAGCCGATAACAATATGGAAGAAGAAATACGCGAACGGCTGATTAAATCCAACAATCAAGGCTCTTTAAATCCCGACATTTATCCAGACCATCCAAGCTACTACTGTACAAGACCATGGTCTTACCAGTACTCATGTATGGATCCGAGAACTGGGTGCTTAATAAAAGGCACTCTGAACTCTTGGCCGCGTTCGAGAGAAAGGTCTTAAGGAGAATTATTGGCCCCGTATGTGAGGGAGGACGATTCCGGAGACGCTACAACCATGAGTTGTACGCAATCTACCTTGAAGCTAATATTGTACGAAAAATCAAGCTCGGTAGACTCTGGTGGGCGGGACACCTAGAAGAGGAGCCTGCCCGGAAAGTCCTTTGTGGCAGGATGTATGGAAGGAGACTGCGCGGCAGACCTTGTCTGCGATGGGGGGATGGTGTAGACCAGGACGCCCAGAGCCTGGGAGTGCCAAACTGGACATCGGCTCGAAATCGGGACCGGTGGAGAGATTTGTTAAATAAGGCCAAGACCGGATCCCGGTTGTAGTGCCGATGATGATGATGATGATGATGAGTATAGCATGAGTTTAGTGTATATTAAGTGTCCAAACAAAACAAAAAAAAAACTCAATAGAACTGCAATCGCGTCCGATTACAGCACCGGAATCGAAGCACACACGATAAGGGTAAATAAAAAAAATAAACAGCACACACTTCGACTTTGACTATGACTCGCGAATCTTGACTCCGGGGACGTGTTCACCCCCGAGCGCATGCTACGGGGGTTAGAAGAAAACGCCGATGATGAACTGCGTTAGCACTGGCGGGTGAATTACGACTCCATCGAGGGTTGGAATCTGGATCTTGATTCACCCTCGATTCGGTGGTGGTGGATATCCCCTCCGCTAAGGATATGCTTTTACTTACCACAAGAGAGACGTAAAGTCTCTCTCTGTGGAACAGAAAACTAGATTTCGTAATAAAGATCATGGCGGTACACATGTATGTGTGTACATTGGTTCATTCGTGGGACGAAACCATGAACGAATCTAAAACAAAGAAAGGGCATAATGTACATCCATGAGATGTGAGTTCGGCTAAGCAAACAAGCCGAATCTCATTGGATGCTAATTGGGTTTGTGTTTGCTTATGTGAGAAGGTCAATGCTAAATGGATTCAGGATTTTGTAGGACAAAGGGGATTTATGATCTGAGAGTTCAACTGAGTAAACAAGTTGTAACTCATTAGATGGGAAATGCATTTGGGATACTTCAAACGATATGGATCGTTTATCGTACCGCCAGAATGCCTGCGGAAGAACAGCGTTCTTTTGTTTGCACACGGTGCGAGTTAGGGAAATTGGCTTCAGCGTCGATTGCGGTAATTGAATGCAGTTGCTTGGGTTGTTCATTGTTGGGAGAAAAGGTCGCCCGCCAATGTGTATGAAAAAGGATTGGTTGTACGCATGATGAAGCTGGGAATAGGCAATGCAATGATCATTATCCCTGGTTGGTTCTTTCAGGGATATGCTGTTTATTCCATAAAGAATTCTTAGTTGGGAACATTTTGCCGATGCGTTAATGCATAGGAAAATGCCCTTGTAGATGCAATTCTTTTTAGGAATTTTAGGTAATGCTTGTATGCATTAATGTCCTTGGCAAAGGAAATGTTTTCAAGTGCTGGTGATTGGGATGTAAATATGCGTTGCGGATAAGGGGAGTTCTTCAGGTGAGCTTCAAGAACCCCCACAGATACCTATGTACATCCAAATAAACCGTAACACAAGCGCAGTCGCTCAAGAGATTTTAGCTTAAACTGCACTAGAATCCAAACCGATATTTTACTGATATAAAGCTAATAAAAGTCCTCCTAAAGTACATCGATGGAGACAAGACGCTACCGACAAAACACGATTCTAGCTAATTGGGGGAACGTTTTTTGATTGGCTACGTCAGTTGCTATGCTGCTCAGATAATATCGTGACGGGCATGTGCAATGCCGCTATGCCAAAAAAGGCACAAGATAGAGTACACACAAAACAATACTGGTGGAATAAGGAAATATTCGAGCTTCACTAAGTACGCGTCAAAATGCATCAGAAAGTACACCCCAAGACTTGGTCAACCAAGTACGTAACGCTCCTTAACCAATTTAACGAAGCTATAAGACAACTGAAGAAAGTGTTATAGTTTTATTGCACTATAATTTTAAATAGTTCAAAAGTCAATAGGCCAATATTGTTATAATTTAATTGCAGAATATTTTTAAATAGTTCAAAAGTGCAATTGGTACTCACAGTTTTGTTGGTCTTGGCTACCTGCTGTTGCTCCTCTGCCTGGCAGGTTTTACCTTATTCCAACACACTCCTCTGGTTTTCGAAAAGATTCCCGAAATTAAACAAGAACAAGATTTTTACTTTATTCATATAAATCTATGTTATGCTTGCGCCGTGTTTCCTCTTTGATCGAGGGAAGAGCGTAGCATTCAGGGTTTTGACTTTAAATTAAAAAATGTTTTTTTTATTTAAAAAAAAAATGTGTTTAATAGTTCGTCCACATAGTGTGTTTTTTTTTTTTTTTTTGGTTTCGGTAGGAAGGTGGAAATCTTCAAAAGATACCTCTAGACCGATCCAGGGGCATGCCGGGTTCTTACCGACTAAAACCACCTCCCGCCCGGCACATATTCCCATTGATCCCCGCGGAACTTTCTTTTAGATATTCCATCACCAGGCGGGACGGAGTTTACCTGTTACGCCGCTCGTCACGTCGCAACTGCTGCATCATTTCACAGAGAATACCACTGGTTACGGGCCATGCCTGTTTTGAGCTAAGCATGTATTCTATTACTCCAGCCGGAGTAACTGTCCGTCTCGTGTGTCTCTCCAAAATCGTTCGTGTGGTCTCGAATCTCACGCACTCTGTGAGTACGTGTTCCGCATTCTCTATTTTGCCTTCAGCATGGGTGATTCACATAGTGTGTCGAGCGTCGAGACTGTAATTATAATAATGCGAATGATCATGATTGACTGGTAAAAAGAAAAGAGACTGGTCGTTCTCCTTTTTGTTTATTAGGTAGATAATACATTTATATTTTACAACTAGTATTTAAGAGTTTTAGGACAGCAATTCCTTTACAACTATAAACTTAAATCTATATAATGACAATAGCACAATTTTAATGAATAACAAATAATAAATTAAGGGAAAACTACAATAAAAAACCCCTTATTTGAATCTTAAGACGAATATTGCATAGGCTTCCGGTTATTTTATGTAATAATGACCTCGATAGAATTTTCATAGACAGAGTACATATGTAGTGATTTAGGATAACGAAAGACGGGAAACGAGAACATTGTCAGAAAAGGAACAATTGACGAAGAAGTTTCAATTGATTTTGTCAATAAGGAACTCTCTCGGTTTAAGGTTAGCGTTTTCATGTAGTTCATGTGTCGAATAATGCCATGGCAAATTCAGCAACATTTTCAATATTTTATTTTGACACCTTTGCAATTTTATTTTGTGTGTGCGAGCACAATTACACCATACAGGGGCGCCGTAGAGGAGTATAGCTTGAAAATGGTTTTAAAAATTATAATTTTATTTTCGAGGCTAAGCTTTGACTTTCTACACACTAATGGATACAGAACTCTTACGACTTTGTTTATTTTGTCAATTGTGGTAGCGATGTATTTTTGGAAGATACTTTTTTTTCTAGAATAACACCTAGATATCTACAGTCTTCGGACCAATCAATATCAACTGCACACATACTGAGTTTAGTGCCATTTGGTAGGTAGCAGAGGTTCCTACATCTCGAAAACCAGACAGCTTGTGTTTTATTACCCTTTATTTTTATTTTCCATTTCCTGTAATATACTGCTAGTTTGTCAAGAGCTGCTTGCAAAGATTTGTAGACGTTAGTGAATAAGGCACGCGAAGAGAAAATAGCCGTATCATCGGCAAACATAGCTACCTGAATGTCTTCACCTAGACATGGTAAATCTGCGACAAACAATGTGCATAATATGGGACCAAAGACCGAGCCTTGGGGTACACCATAGTGGATTTGGTGAGTAGAGGATTTGTCGGATCCTATACTCACAACATATTTTCTCGAACGAAGAAAGCTCTGGATAATTTTGATAAGCGGTATTGGCAGCTTAGGTTTTAGTAGCTTATAAGTCAAAGCATCGTACCATACCGTATCAAAGGCTTTCGCGGTGTCTAGAAGAACCAGTCCCATTGACTCCTTGTCGATGAATTTACCAACTATGTGGTTTTTAATGCGCAAGACTTGGTGGATTGTGCTGTGGCCACTACGGAAACCGAACCGAAAGCTTGGTAGGATATTATTGGCTTCCACGAAACGATCAATGATTTTTTCCTTAAGGATTTTTTCTAGGAACTTACTCAAACAGTTAAGTAGACTAATAGAACTGTAGCTTTCGGGGCTGTTCTTCGGTTTGTCGGGTTTTGGGATAGGTATTACTTGTGCTGTTTTCCGTTACAGAGCGGGGAAGCTGTGGAACTGCCTTCCCGCGCGAGTGTTCCCGGAGCGTTACAACCTGCAACTGTTCAAAAAGAACTGCAACAGTTATTTGATGGCATCTCGGGGCGCCCACTCGACGCTATAGGCTCGCCTCTCCCGTGAGAAGTCTAATAAAAAAAAAAAAAATAGTCCGAAAAATAACAGTTCCTAAGATAAGCGTTGAAAATGAACGTTAAATAGTTATTTGCAGCGAGTGGAAGTGCTTTAATTAATTTGTTGTTACGAGGGTTGCCTCTTATGTTTCGGGATTTGGCAACCCTAGCGTTGCAATCCGCCAATTGACAGCTCTGTCGTAAAGTTGGACATTTTTGAGGTTATACGCACTCAGAACGTTTTGACATACAAGCGCTATTTGTGTTGTTTACAGTAACTTAAAAGATTCATCTCGGCCCAGAAATGGAATTAAATCGTCAACATTTTCTTGCGATTATTTTTTACAACTTTCGGCGTGGATTAACTCAGCAACAGTGCATGGATGAACTTAATTCAATTTTTGGCGATGAAGCTCCATCAAGGACCAGTGTTTATCGAAGGTATGGTGAATTCAATCGTGGTCGTAGTTCACTCCACGATGAATTTCGTGAAGGTCGTCCAAAATCAGTTGTTGTTCCGAAAACCATTGATGCTGTGCGCGAACTGATATTGGAAGATCGTCATGTGACCTATCGTGAGATTGAGACAACCTTAGGCGTTAGTGGGACCAGCATACATTCAATATTGCATAAACATTTGACTGTCAAAAAAATTTGTTCGCGTCGGATCCCACACAATTTGTCAATCGCCCAAAAAAAGGCTCGTGTCAATTGGTCGAAAGAAATGCTCAAAAAATACGGTCGCGGTGCTTCGAAACGCGACTATGACATCGTGACAGGTGATGAATCGTTGATTTACGCGTATGAGCCCGAAAGTAAACAGCAGTCGACTGTCTGGGTGTTTCAAGATGAGCCAAATCCAACAAAAGTTGTTCGCGCACGAAGCACTTCCAAGCAAATGGTCGCCTGTTTTTTTCGGAAAAACTGGACATGTCGCAACCGTACCACTAGAACAACGCAGAACAGTCAATTCTGAGTGGTACACAACCATTTGTTAGCCAGTTGCCTTCCAAGAAATCAGGAAAACCAACCGCCGAAGACGGATCACTCTTCACCGCGACAATGCCAGCTCTCACACATCGGCTGCGACAACTGCATTTTTGAGCACCCAAAACATCGATTTGATGGGTCATCCGCCGTATAGTCCTGACTTGGCACCGAATGACTTCTTTTTATTCCCGTACGTAAAAAACAAACTGAGAGGTCAACGTTTTTTGACACCTGAAGAAGCGGTTGCTGCATTCAGAATGCATGTGTTGGAGATACCTCAATCAGTGTGGCAAAAGTGCTTCGACAATTGGTTCAAACGCATGCAAAAGTGTATAGATCTTCATGGGGAATATTTTGAAAAACAATAAAGTGATTTTCGATGATCAATATTTGTTTTTGTTCTCTAATCCCGAAATATAAAAGGCGACCCTCGTAATATTGTGACGCATATGACAATCAGTACTAGAATATTCTAGAAAGTCCAAAACAAAGTACTACAATATTCTAGAAAGTACTGGAAAACTGGAGACTATGAGCAGTAGAAAATTCGAGGCTACGGAACGGACGGAAACGAAACACCAAATCAGAATTAGGTAAAACAGTATAACTACGTCGCACGCAGAGTAAGGAAGAAGTCAGCACTAAGCAGTGAAGCAAGCGATAAGTAAGGAAGCGATAAGTCAAGAAATCGTTAAGTGTACGGTAAAAGTAACAGTTGTTATTAACAGACTAATAGAGTGTTTACATTAATTGAAAATCGATTTAACGGTTCTTATTTATTAAAATAATTATTCCAGCGAACCCTAAGCTCGCGACAATTGGTGTCAGAAGTGGGATTAATTATTGGTGAAGTAAATAAGTCTGTGAAAGTGTGTTGTGACGATGTCAGATCGACATTTGGAGGGTCTTCGCGTTCCTGAGTTGAAGAAGGAACTTCGGGACCGGAATCTGGATAGCAGAGGACAGAAGCAAATTCCTCAATAGTGACTGCAAGCAGCAATGGGGGAAGAGGGTATTGATGTCGACACATATGTTTTTACGATTGGGCCAGACTGTCCGGATGGAGAAGAAACAGCGAGTCAAATTGGTGCCAATGTAACGGAGAAGAGTCCGTCACAGTTGGACATTTCGGAGATGTTCAGGATGATGATGACAAAATTGGACGCACAAGCTGCAGATGTTAATACAAAATTGGATGCCCAAACGCAGTGGATGAAATGTAATTTTCAACACTTTAAGGAAGAAATTCAGTCAAAAATTCGAAACAAAGTAGAAAATCTGGATCTAAAAAACGAAGCTGAATTTAAGAAAATCACCGATGAAATAACGCGAATCGAAAAGAGACTTGAGTGTGTTGAGAGAAATAAGACATCGCCTAGCAATCAACATGACTACAAAGATACAGGGATGCAACCGCCAACCTTCGATGGAACGGGACCCTTCTCCGTATTTATATGTCAGTTTGACGCCGCGGCCAATTATAATAAGTGGTCGGATGAGCAAAAGTCAACATCACTAATCTTGTCACTACGCGGGGCGGCTGCAAAATTGCTACAAACCATACCAGCAGATAAGCAAACAGAGACGGCCTTGAAGTTAGGTATGGAGACAACCACATGCAGCAGGTCTACCCCATGCAACTGCGGTGCAGAACGCAGAAACCTGGAGAAAATGTTGCAGGCAGAATCTGAGGCTGAATCGAGAGCGTGCTGGGCCTCGAGGAGCTTCGTCTGTTCCTCGAGGTATATTTCTTCGCTCTCGCCGATGAAGTCCTCCGCGAAGTACTGAAGCTGTTGGTACTCAGGGGGGGCCATGTAAATGACTTGGTTATGCCGCCTGCGGATGGCTTCCCATTCGATGTGGAGGTCTCGTTTTGTGGTTTCGATTGCTTTCGGACTTGGTTGTCCCTTGTTTTGCAGGTTGAGGAAGGTGCCAGAGATGCGACCCTGTGCTGCGAACTGAGCGGCGATGAGTTCTTCAAACGGCAGTTGCTCATCGATAGGTTGGTTCGCGGCAACAGCGGTTTCCGATGATTTTTTATCTCTTCCGGCCGAGGAATGTCGTCGGTCGAGATGCTTTGGGTTCCGCCGACCGAGGAATGTCGTCTGGGAACCGTTGTCATCGTTGTCGCCGTCGCCGCCGTCACCACTGTCGTCACCATTGTCGTCACCGTTACGCATAGTGTCAAACAGCGTATGATCTCTTCCAAGCAAGGAATGTCGTCGGTCGAGATCTTTGGTGTTCCGCCGACCGAGGAATGTCGTCGCGGAACCGTTGTGTTGCTTCGTTGATGTCTTTGCCAGCATTCGCTTCTGCACTGGGTGAACATTTTCCTTATTGTCGAAAAGACATGAAGTTGAGTCGTTAGCTTGTAAAATGAGATCACATGCAATCCCCTCTGACAAGATTGGAGTAATTTCGGCACTGTTAAGCAACTCATCGGACGGGTTGTCTACCAAAGCTTCTTTGTCATTATTATCATTAAACCCAGCAACCACTGCACCTGGTCTCTCTCGGCTGTCGTCTACTACATCGGAAAATTCAAATTTGTCTTTTGCCTTTTGGCATTCGTCGGAATCAAATATTAAATTTAAACCTAACTCATGGATAGCACTGGCGTTTAAGCGTCGTTTTATTTGACTTACTTGGCTTGTGGGAGTGGAACACTTCGCTGAGAAGTCAGCTGCAATATTCTTGTAATTCTTCTTGACCATAGCTGCATCGACTGTTCCCTTCTTCACTGTTAATGAACCGGGTTCGTCGGTACCGTCAACCGGTTCTAATGTGTTGTTTAGATCAATGTTGATGTCTTCATTAAGAAGGGATGTTTCACAGTCATTATCCCTAGTAATTTCAGTCGTCCTATTGACTGCTGTACTGTGAAATGAGAAGTACAAGGAGCTACCTGTCACAGGTATGTTGTGCCACGAACTGGGCGGCGATGGTGTTGATCCAAATCGACACTGGATCCGGCTCGAAGGGCCAGGAAATGCTTGTTTATAACTCTAAGCAGTCCGCGTGTAAACCGATACAACTTTGTCGTAGGAGACAGAACCACAAAAAAGGCGAAACTGTAGTTGAGAGTAGCTTTATTAATTGATTATACTGTTGATTGGCCGAGAACCGATGGTGTTCATTCGATGAAGGTTGATTGCAGACTGACTCATTGGCATAACTGCCAATTTAAAAGGCGACGCTATGACATCATCGTGGGGACAATGATGGCCAGTTGGTGCCAGCTGCTGCGCAACTGGTATACATGCGAATGTACTAGATTTCTCCAGTACATTCCAGCACATTTAATTGCCAATCCGCAACAGACAGTTACCCGCTTCCTCGAATCGACGACACGCTAGATACCTTTTCTGGAGATCAGTGGTTTTCACCATTGGACCTAAAAAGCGGTTACTGGCAAGTGGAAGTGAAGGCGGAGGACAAGGAGAAGACAGCGTTCACTACCGGAAACGGACTTTATCAATTCAACGTGATGCCTTTTGGATTGTGTAATGCTCCAGCAACGTTTGAACGATTAATGGAAAGTGTTCTACGGGGACCTACATGGAAGACGTGTCTTGTGTACTTGGACGATATCATCGTTGTTGGAAGGAATTTACCAGAACACATCAATAAGCTGTGCTCCGTCTTCGAACGACTAAGACAGGCCAACTTAAAGCTAAATTCGAAGAAATGTGAACTCTTCCAAAGGAGAGTAAAATTCCTGAGACACATCGTTTCATTTGCAGTAGTTCCAACCGATCCTGATAAGATAGCAGCTGTCCAAGAGTGGCTTACTCCAGAAGATAAGCAACAGTTAAGAAGCTTTATGGGATTAACCACATATTACCGACGGTTTGTTAAAGGTTTCGCCAATGTGGCTAGAACCCTACACAAACTAACGGGTAAAGACATAAAATTCAAGTGGACAGAAAAGTGTGAGACAGCATTCAACACATTGAAGGCCGAGCTATGTAAGACTCCAACAATGGCATTCCCAAGATCGGATCGACCATTTATATTGGATACTGATGGAAGTAATACAGGAATCCGAGCAGTGTTGTCACGGGAAGTCGATGGTAAAGAGAGAGTTGTCGCATATTATAGTCGAGTTCTACCTAAGCCAGAGAGAAATTACTGCGCAACAAGAAAGGAACTGCTGGCTGCCGTAGAAGCCGTTAAGAATTTCCATAAGTACATCTACGGACGTCGATCATGCCGCCCTGAAATGGTGGTTAAATTTTAAGAACCCGGAAAGACAAATAGCTCGATGGATCGAACGACTTCAAACGTACGACTTCCAAATTTCCCACCGTCAAGGTGATTCACTATCAAGAAGACCATGTAAGCCAGATTGTAAACATTGTCATAGAGCGGAAGACAAACAAGAGGCGTACGACCTTCGAAATGTACAAGTAGAAGTACTAGATGGGTGAACGAGTGATGCTATACACGCAGCTCAACTTTGGAATGAAGATATGTCGCTAATCCTGGTACACAAAGAAAAAAACGAGCGGCCAACTTGGAACAATATTCCCGACAAGAGTGAAGCATTTCAAGCATATTGGGCACAATGGAATTCCTTGCTGGCGGAAGATGGAATTCTAAAGCGTAAATGGGAAGCCGTGGATGGAAAATCCCATCGAATGCAGATTCTGGTCCCACCATCAAAAGTGAAGGATGTACTAACAGAATCGCACCACGGGGCCTCCGGTGGACATCTGGGAGTTAATAAGATACTTTCAAAATTACGATCTCGATTCTACTGGCTTCACATGAGAGATGACGTCGAGTCTTGGTGTAGGAAGTGCACAACTTGCATTGCGACCAAGTGACCTACAGCAAAACCAAGGAGCGCTATGACGCAGTACAACGTGGGCGCCCCTTTCGAACGAATTGCGATTGATATCTCAGGACCATCAAAAGTGAAGGATGTGCTAACAGAAATGTATAACGGGGCCTCCGGTGGACATCTGGGAGTTAATAAGACACTTTCAAAATTACGATCTCGATTCTACTGGCTTCACATGAGAGATGACGTCGAGTCTTGGTGTAGGAAGTGCACAACTTGCACTGCGACCAAAGTACCAACAGCAAAACCAAGGAGCGCTATGACGCAGTACAACGTGGGCGCCCCTTTCGAGCGAATTGCGATTGATATCTCAGGATCATTTCCAAAAACCAACGACAACAACAAATACATATTGGACATCATGGATTACTTCGGCAAATGGGTGGAAGTCCTTCCAATTCCAAACCAAGAAGCAACAACCGTCATTGAGCAGCTTATCATTGGATCAGCAGATATGGATTTCCCTGTGAGCTTCATTCCGATCAAGGCCGAAACTTCGAATCACAGATATTTCAAGGCATCTGTGCGGCACTGGGCGTAAGGAAAACCGGGACCACACCCTTACACCCGCAGTCAGACGGAATGGTCGAAAGGCTCAACCGAACAATAAAAGAGCATTTATTGAAGGTCGTTAGTGATCACCAACTAGATTGAGACAAATATGTACAAACCTTTCTCATGAGCTATAGATCGGCTAATCACGATTCTGGAGCAAGAATTATATTTGGACGAGAGATACGATTACCAGCCGATCTGCGATTCGGAATACCTCCAGACGCCATGGATAAGACTGAAGACTACGTAGCTGAATGGAGAAATCGCCTCGATGAGATTCATCATTTGGTTCGAAAGCAAATCAAGGTATCAAGTGAAAGGATAAAAACAAGGTACGACGTTCGAGCCAACGCGTCCGGATTTAATGCAGGGATAACGTGTGGCTTTATAAACTTCATCGGCAAAAAGGAAGGTCTCCGAAGTTGCAGCAACATTGGGAAGGACAGTAGAAGATTCTCACAAGAATTAACGACGTTGTCTATAGGATACAGCGAAGACCGAACGCCAAGATGAAAGTGGTACATCGTGACCGACCGGCGACTTTTTGTTAACCCAGAAGACCAGTGAACTTAGTTCGGGACGAACTAATCTAGGCGGAGGGTAGTATGACGCATATGACAATCAGTAATAGAATATTCTAGAAAGTCCAACACAAAGTTCTAGAATATTCTACAAAGTACTGGAAAACTGGAGACTATGAGCAATGGAAAATTCGAGGCTATGGAACGGACGAAAACGAAACGCCGAAGCAGAATGAGGAAAAGCGGTATAAATACGCCGCACGCAGACAAGCAAGAAAGTAAGCAGTAAGGAAGCGATAGGTAAAGAAGCGCAGTAAAGAAGCGATAGGAATTAAACAAGTCTCGGAACTGAAAGAAGAGTCACCGAATTATTAGCGAAATATCAAGTAACGATTGTTATTAACAGATTAATAAAGTGTTTACAAAGAAAATCGATTTAACGGCTTTTATTTATTTAAATAATTAATCCAGCGAACCCTGAGCTCGCTACAATATAATAATAATAATAAAAAAATGGTAATAATAAAAAGAAATTCAAATGAGAAAAGTATATTTTTTTTATATATATAACATCTCTACGTTCTCTTTCGTACGGCTTGGTTCCGACTGAAAAGGGATCCTAAAGAAGGAAAAGGGGACCACCTTGCACTCCTCCGTCTATCATAGGGCTTTAGCACCCGTCTTTTTCCCTATTTTGATGACGGAGTATACCGTGTATCTATGTACGACCATATGAATATCAGGTCACCATTTTGGCGGCGAAACCAACATCCCCCTTTTTTTGTCTCAAATGCGTGTTGGCATTTGTCTGACCACGTGAATCTGTAAGATATTTCTTGCGATAGTTAAGGCCCCATTTACTCATACCCTTATAGGAATACAAAGACTAGGCATATGAGTCACCCAAACACTAATCATTTACCGATACCCTAAAGAGGAGTCATTCAAACGCCTATCATTCCCCGATACGCTAAAAGATGAATCACTCAGACGCTTATCATTTACTGATGCTCTAAAGATGAATCACCCAATCACTCACAAGATAAGAATAATCATCACTTGCAGAATAAAGCACACAGCCAGAAGATAACTTCATCCACACATCAGCAGAGGAATATAGAAGCAACTTCACAACCTATAGTGAGCAGATAGAATTTCACCGGAGTTCGCATGAGAACCATCGAATGAAGATCTCAATTAATGTAATCTTACTTTTAAGTTCAATTTAAATAAAATATATTTTTTCTTTAAATACAACCAAAATAACTTAACTCGAGCTAGTACTGATGCACGTCAGGTAGTCGCCTTCAAGATGTGTAAATTGATCTGACGACTTGCCATTCGAGAGCAGAGGTTTAATGTGTTGGAGGTGTTTCCTCCGAAGGGTGGTTTTCCCCTGTTTGGGTAGGGTATCCGGCGTCCTTCCAACCGCAGTCTGGACCTCTGTGGATCCCCTTGGCACGGGTTCCCGACTGGTTGCCTTATGTCCTGGCATCCGCTTCCTATCTTTTGTAAATTCAACGTAAAAGCTTACCGGATTTACTTTAGTTTGGGATGTTACGTGCGGCTTCCGCCATCTCCATCGTTTGTTCTTTTTAATATAATTTAATAGTAGATGGTAAGGTGGTGAGAAAAATACACGATCCACATGTTGAATGTGCAAACATACTCCTGTTCGAGTGTGGATCGTGTTGAAGTTAGATCTCTGTTTTCGGAGTGGATGTTGACGGAGAGAGAGAGGGAGAAGTTCTTTTTGTGTACCTGACGGGGAAAAAGGAACAAGAGGTTTCTTATTATTCCATTTGTTGATGATTTTGAACAGTTTTTTGGTATGAACAGTTGGAAAGGAGGAAAAAAAGAGGTAACGCTCCGTTCTTCTTTGGATAAGTGGAAAAAAGTAAAAATTAGAAGTAAAAAACAAAGGAAAAGAGAAAAAACAAAAAGTTCTTTAGTGTTCAATGAAAAAAGAGATCCTGACTTTGTAAAGAATAAAATTATGGAGTAGAGATAGGTAGGAATTATGGAGTAGAGATAGGTAGGAATTATGGAGTAGAGATAGGTAATAACATTTAAGTTGTAATTTGAGAATAAAGAATGAAAAGGGAAAGAAAGATAATAATTCGAGAATATTGTCGCAAATTTCATGAAACATCATGTGTCTGACAATTTGTCCGGAGAACCGGAACATCTTAGGGGATTGACTTGCCAACTGTGTTACACCGGACGAGAAAGAGGATTCTGTGTTTCTGGGCGAACTGGACTAAGGAGAGGAGTCCTAACTGTCGCTAAGGGGAGCATCTGTGGGAAAATTACTGGATGCCCCACAAATAAAAAACGACAGGTAATCCAATTCTATTTATATAAAGCTCTGTGGCGGAAAACGTCACAGGGAGAATTACAAACAATTCCCGGGTCCATTGACTTTACAATTCCTAGACAGGAAGTCGTTCCCTAACAACCCATCTGCTGACAATCCCGGTAGGGAGTCTATTACCTGAAAGTTACAGGAGATTGGTTAGGGCAGTTTGAATAACCCCTTACAAAAGCCCCTAGACTTTCCCTTTCCAAAAAGCGTTTGGAGGGTAGTGGCCTTTTTGGTATCCAGTGCTGTTCCATTTTGGAGTGACTTCAGCTTAAAAAGGCTGATCTCCGCACCTGTGTCTCCTATTAGACGTGTAGTGCTTCTACATCCGATGTCTAATAGGAGCTGGACTATTGGAACTTTTGTTGGTGGTTGAGGACAGTTTTCTTTCGTTGGTGGCTTTAATTCGGTCGGGTTGGGGGATTCCGATCCGACCCCTGGGAGTTTTCCGACTGACTACGGTTCGACTCGGGTCGATGGCGCTGTAATCGAACTAGTACTCCTCTTGCCGCGTGGCTGTTTATTGTCCTTCGAATTTTTTCTTCTTTGGACTGTTTGTCATTCTGTATTGACCGTGCAGGTCGGCGGGGTTTGGTCGCGGGGTACAGATTTAACCACATTGGGTGCGTCTGTTGGCTTTTGAGATTTTTTTTTTATTAGATAGGATGAGATCCACTGAATAAAAACGGGTTCAAAACCAAGGGAAGATAATTTAAAGAGAATGAGGTTATGGGAGATTTTGTCGAAGCCCTTACTACAAATACAAATGTGTTACGGACCTACTTCGCGTTCAGGTCCCCCCTAACATCCACTAATCCCCTTTCGTAAGTTTCCCCCCTCTGCCTGTAAAAGGAAAATAAATCGCCAAGTAGCCAATTTGCATAAACTACTTTGTGCACATTCTACTTGGTAGAAAAATAATAATAAATCGGCATTGGCGCCGGATAAAAAATAAACGTCAACGGCAAATAAAAATAAATGTGAACGAAATCTCCACTTTGTAATTGTTCGCCGTTCTGAAGTTTCCTATTGCAGAACGTGCGTGTAACCCATGGGTTTGGTGTACGCTTGTCCTTGCCGTGACTAGAGGAGTCACTATGATAGTCACCTCCGCCCTTTTTGAAGGTGTCGTGGTACCTCGGGCGTTTTAGGCTTAGATCCTGTTGGTCTTCCGTTAGAGGTTTCCGACCTAAACAGGTTTTTCCCAGGTTGTGAGCGTGTAACAGCGTGAGATCGTTCTGGGAACCTATTGTTAGTGTGCCTATTCTGTGTCCCTACTACCTGAGACGCATCGTTTATAGGCCTATTTTGCCTTTGTCTTGATTCCTAGGGGTTTTGTCGAATATCTCCATAGGTCCTATCTGAAACCCTATTTGTTTCCTCTGGGGGATCCTGTTCATCCTCCCAATAGTAGAATGGGTTATTTTTTAAAATTGACTGCCTATTTGATGAGATGGGGGCATGGTATGTGTCGTTCCTTTCAGGTGAAGGTGACTGAACATGATACCTCGTTGGTATTTCCTCACTATACCATCGACTCTCGCTCCTCATCTCATTCTCGGTTTCCTCTAATTCGAGAACCCTAGCAATAATCCTATTTAGAGGATCCTTTTCTGATTCTACTATCAAATGCCTTAGTTGGTCATTCCTGATCCCTAACATCAGAACCAATTTTGCTAGTCTTTCGGTCTGGAATGCGAACGCTATGCTATTTGCATTTCCATACTTACGTATTGCCGCCTCATTGCAATCCGTTACTGCTTGCGTTATGCGGTGCGTAAAATCTGCGACATCCTCTTCGTGGGATTGTCGCATACGAGAGAGTTTTGAGTGTAACTCTTCGTATGACGCGTGTGGCAGTAGCGTACTCCGGAGTCGTTGTTCGAACTCCTTGAAAGTCGCTGGGAGGTTTTCCTTAAACATTCGGCGAGCTTTCCCACTTAATCGCTTTTTTTTTTTTCTTCTCCTCTGATAAACGTCCAGCGTCCTGTCACAGCTTTCGAGGAAATTATGCAGTTCCCTCGCTGCATTAGGACCTTTCTGGCCACTGAAGACTGCCATATTGTTTTGGACTAGTTCCAAAATTTTTTCCGCACCCAACATAGCGGCAATGGGTTCCTCCGTTCTAATTTCCGCGGATAGTCTCCTTGAGTGGCTCCTAGTTTGCATCAAGGGTAATGCCATGCGCGTTTAATTGTTCTTCGTGCGGACCTACCCGGATTTGTCTAACCGTAGCGAACAAAACAACACGATTGTGGAACAAACGACCCAACGATGAGGGACAAGAATCAATCTAAATAAAACGAAAAGAAAGAAGAAGATAAAAGCCTGCAAATAAACACGAGAATCAACGGAAATGTTTGGGTAAAATATTTAAAATTGTCCCGCCAACGTTGATTTCGTCCTCTCTCCTGTAAATTGAAAAACGAAAAGGAGAAAAGGAGAACAATAATTTTATTTATTTTATTTATTTATTATAAGGCTTATTATTCTTTTTTTTATTTCTCCTAGCCGCTAGTTCAGCTAGTCGGCGTAGGTGCGCAAGAGATTCGGGGCTCTTCCCACCATTGGATTTGTATCCCCGACGGATTCGATACAATCTGAGCTGGTGGTAACCGGCTGCGCCAAAATTGTTATGGTATTTATACAACAATTTAATGAGATTGTTCGATATCTCGTTGCCGAGCGAGGATGGTCGTCGGGGAATCGTTCAAAGATGCACGGTGGGTAGGTTGACACAATGGCGTCCGGGTCAACGATGCCTGAAACAAATGGTTTGAGAGTGGAAAGGAACAGCAATACCTTTTTGACAATCTTGATTGTCCCGCGCTGACTGGATGTATGTGTTGGACTGGCTCGTCCCGCCGTGTGCCGTGATGATCTCTTTGATGTTCAGTTGCTGGGTGATATTGAACCGAATTACAACAGGATAACAATAAAAACGTTCCTTGTCTTAGTTCATTATATATTTATTATTATTATCTACTGGACTGTAGGAACCCGGAAGTTCATGACCTCGCCGACTCGGCTCCGCCATTTTCCCTGTCCTGTGCGCTCTCCTTCCACGTTCGACCATCCGATCCGATCTCCTCGAGGTCCAATCTAACATTGTCCTCCCATCTCCGTCGCGGCCGTCCTGTCGGTCTCTTCCCCGTTAGTTTACCGTCAAGAATTATATGCACGGTCCTATAATCGCCCATTCGCGCTACGTGTCCGGCCCATCTTAATCTTCGTGACTTGATCACGCTTACTATTGTAGGTTTGCGGTATAGCTCTTCCAATTCGTGGCTGTGGAGTTTCCTCCTGACTCCTCGTCATATTTACCGCCAAATATGCCCCTTAAAACTTTATTCTCGAATACGCGGAATTTGTTCTCTTCCCGTTTTGTGACGCATCCGTATAGAGCAATCGGCATGATTATGGTTCTATATACACGGAGCTTTATATTACGTGATAGCAGTTTGGATTTCAACAGTTTACTGACTGCATGCCAACTAGCGTTGCCGGAGTGTAGCCTTTTGTTAATTTCTTTTGACGTTTCGTTTCTGGTCGTCAGTATCGTTCCCAGATATTTAAATTCTTTGACATTTTCAAATATCTTGCCCCTGATGTTTATATGTGTTCTCTGAGGTCCACCTGCTCTCGTCGTAATCATGTATATCGTTTTGTCTTCGTTTATTTCTAGGCCCACCTCTTCTGCTGCTTGCATGACGATTTCACAGTTTTTATTATAGTTTCGAGATTATCGCCCAGAACGGCGATGTCATCCGCATACGAGAGCACTTGTGTGACCCCGTTCAGGGATGATCCGGCCGTGTTGTCGTCTCGTACCTTTCTGATAACGTACTCGAGGATAAGGTTAAAAAGGCATGGTGAGAGGCCATCCCCTTGTTTTAGTCCGTCCCGGATTTCAAATGGTTCTGAGAGGTGGTTTTCTATTCTAAATCGCCCTTTGTTTTCGTTCATGCAGATTTGAATGAGGGCGGCAATCCCACGAAAAACCCGGTAGGCATAGGTGTGATGAGCCGACACTACCATAAGGGAAAAAATCATCAAGAAAACACCGACTCGGCAAAAAGAAGACGTAGGGAAAAAAGATTCAATTCAATTCAATTTTTATTTAGTAGATAATTACATTTATGGTATATTTTACAACTAGTACTTAAGAGGAGGGAAAAAAAAAAAAAAAAAAAAAAAAAGAAGTTCATTATATAACTTTAATTAAACTATCCTCTAAATCACAACTATCACAGCATTAAATCCAAAAGCCACATGGTGGTGTGCGAAAAACCCAATTGATGTTAGACAGTTGATCGTGCACCTCATGGATTTGAATTACTGTGACAGCTGGCTGGCGTCCCCTGGCGATGACGCATTGTCAGCTGGTTGCTGACAGGTGTGGTGGATATGTTTGTTGGGGAGTGTACTAGACGATAAACGTACTAGATTCTCCCCGCTGCATATAATTGTGAATCCGCAACAGGATATATAGTGATATATATTTATTGATATTTTTAATATATTTGAATTTATTTTGATTATATAGTAAGGTAGTTGACTTACTTGGTTTTGGTTGACCGTTGAGCGGTCGCTGCAGCAGCTGCTGGTGCTGTTACTGTTGTTACTACCGATGCCGCTATTACTATTACTGTAATTGATTCTACTGTTGATATCGTTGTTATTATTGTTGATGTTACCGTTGTTAATTGATGACGACGTTCCAGACCTGTATTGAGTTTGTGTATTAGTACGATGATGATGGTTGCCAGTAGATGAATCTTCCTCATCTGGTCCAAATCCAGAGCCAGAATAATCAGGAGCTTTCTCTAGATCATCATGTATCTTGGCACGGCCACCAGAGCCTACGATACTTTCGTCATCGATATAAAGTTCATCCATGGGTGTTCCACTCGATGAGACTATGAACGTTGAGGGTGTTGACGACGGATTAATAACTGTTGCGGTTTGGCAATTGAATGTGCTGGAATGTACTGGAGAAATCTAGTACATTCGCAGTGTGTACCAGTTGCGCAGCAGCTGGCACCAGCTGGCCGATTGTCACCAACGATGACGCCGTAGCGTCCCTTTTTGAATTGGCACTTATGCCCAATGAGTCAGTCTGCTACCAGCTATTCTCACACGCACTGTGGGGAGGAAGTATGTACCAGCATGGGTACTTAGTTCACTTCCTCCTCCATCAATCAAAAGTTCCGCCGCAGCACGAATGTGCACAAGGAAAACAACAGCACATTAAAACAAACAAACGGTAGTTTATTATTTAAACATCGGGTTTACTGCACCGCACTGTTAATTCAATTTTTAGGACTCGACACAAATGATTATTCTCCAGTATCGCTTCCCTGTGCGCACCAGGGTAGCGATGGAGCCGCGACCCGCTCGGGTCGAAGGATGGAATTTGACTCAACGATATTTTGCTCGTTCAGAGCTCACTCGCTCATCGTGGTCATGATGGTATGTGTGCCTAGAACAAAGAAATACATAAACTGCATTCCTAGGATACGATTTCGGTAAAGCAAATAAAACCGTAATCGTCGGATGCCAATGGAATCTTTGTTGGAACATGTGCGGCTAAACAAAGAGACGATGTTCCGATGTGAAAATGTGCTAATTGGTTTTAGCGAAGTTACTGGGAAATGGTGTTTATGGCATCGCTAGAAAGGATACGTATTGAATACCCATTTGCATTGATTATGCTTGGATTTCGATTGATGCCAAGGGACGCGAAATGTGTATTTGCTTTGGGTTGCACATTGTGCTGGGAGAAAAACGTCGCCAGCTAAATGTATACATAAAGAAATTTATCGTATACATGAATGAAGCTGGGAATAGGCGACGCCATGATAATTATCTCTGGCTGGAATGGTTACGTGATATGTGAACCGGGGTTTTTCTTTTCAGGATAATTTATGATAAGGAAAGTAAGAACTCTTACAGGGGATTTGTAAGCGAAGGAATGCTTGAAAAGGTAAGAATTCTCTTGCAGAAGCTTTACGACTATAGCTTTGCTCCAATTAATGCGTGTAGCGTTTTCAGGTGCCTAATGCGATTTGCATTGGCGAAATTATATGGGAAGATGGGTGTTATGGGGTGTTTAAGGAAAGCGTACCGTGGGATCTGGCGGAACCGCCACAGCACACCTTTCGAGTCATTGCTGCAGATCCAACATAAATTATGAAGTAAACTTACTCAATCTCATGTAGAGAAATTGAATTGTTGTGCGTTGTTAATAAATTGTTAACCAAGTCGCATCCGACTTAAACAATAAAGAATTAAAGATCCTGGCTCGAGTAAAGTTTTGGTTTTCTTGTGCTTCCGTTTTGCTGCCAGCTTCATCGGGTTCCTCTCTACACGGGAACAGTGGACAACTCCAAACATTCCCATAATATTTTCTGATCCTTCGAGCCGGATCAGATCATCTTCAAATAGGATCTCGACGGACGACATTCCTCGTCCGGCATCACTTCAATCAACAATAACAGTCTTGATATATGGCTTTCTATAACTTTGAAGTCTCAAGTACTAGGCACACGATGGTTTACGTCGAATGAATTATATTTTTTCATTGCCGTTGACGTTTTATTATTTTTTATCCGGCGCCAACGCCGTTTTATTATTATTTTTCTACCAAGTAGAATTTGCACAAAGTAGTTTATGCAAATTAGCTACTTGACGATTTATTTCCCTTTTACAGGTAGAGAGGGGAATGTTACGAACGGCGATTATTGGATGTGATTATTGGATGTTAGGGGGGACCTGGACGCGAGGTAGGTCCGTAACAGATCTCGGATGCGGGATCACTCGCTTCGTCATCAGAGGTGAGTCCCGTTGACGTGTTAACTCGCTACCCCAGGGGAGTTACGGAATATTCCCTGGGTTTGGCAACTCCACTGCCTAACCATCCTTCGGTAGGGGGCCAGCATTGTTTTGCAGCCTGCCTACTGCTTTAGAACCATTGTAGACTCCGTGCTAGTAGAATTAAAGCGGCTTTGGGCCGACGGTACTGGGGTCAATGCGTCCAACTCTTTAGGTCCGTTAATGGCTACTGGCTCGTGGAATCCGTAGGTGCTTTAATGTTTTCTCGCTGGGATAATGGTAATGGGGAAGTTACTACGACACACTAGAGGGGACGTCGGCCACTATTAAATCCTATATACCAATTTTTCAGTGCTGTGCGGTTCTTCATCGCCATAAAAAGAATTAAGTTCATCGTGCACTCTTGTCATGATAATCGACATCCAAAGTTATGAAAAATAATCGTACAAAGATGTAAACGAGTGAATTCCAATTTTTGCCGAAATCATTTTTTCAAATCACAGTAAAGAAAAGAATTAGTGATTGGAAGTTAAAATTTATTGAATACATTTATGCTAAAAACTATCGATTTTTCCAACGGAAGCATCGGATTGCATTTGACAACGTTTTGTTTTTAGAAACAGAAGTAGCAACCTTCGTAAAAGGCGTGGAACGGACTCATCGCCTATGAGTGGCACCAACCTTAGATCATTTGCATGCTGAGTTAAGTTATTTAACTCCTTGAAACGTAGAAAATTCTATTCTGTACCCATTGGCTGTCCAAAACAGCAGCTGCTGAAGGTTATCCACATTGAAATGAGCCATAATAACCTCTTGAGTGTATGAACAAACGATTAAGATCTCATCAACAGATTCAGATAGATCGTCAAACTGCCACTATAATCCAAGGTACTTGACACATGTTTGCTTTAAGTCGATTTGAAATCATTGAGGAGACATTTAAATGTCGAACTAATCATGTATTTTCTTTCTACTTTATGGTATTGATAATTACACAAATTTGCAACAGAATTCAAATTTCACAAGCATTATTTTTCATTTGGTTTACAAGTTGTTCCGTATATACGTGGAGAACCTGGTATAATCTCTGACTAGTGTCAACTGGTTCCAGTAAATGTCCACCCAGCGGTTGTAAGCTTGTTGGTACTGACATGAAGCCTCAGAATCACCACCGGCAAACAAATTGTTGCAATGCACACCATCAGCTCGTTTGTTATTATCATTCTCCGTATCTTTATCGACATGATCATCCTCGCTGTCTTCATCATCTTCCTCATATTCATCTGAGTATAGATCTTCGCAATCACCATCCTCGGCGTAAGGCGTTATGTATGAACAGTAACTGTCCTCATCTCCCGGGAAGACGTAGGAAGGAGATTCATCATCATACGACTCTATAGAAAAAGTTCCACCAATTGTAGTGTCGATGCCAGACGTCCTTGGGGTCGTGCTATTTTCGTCAAATCCACTGCTATCTTGATTCGAGCCATCTGAGGAGAAGCTGACCTCCGAGCTGCTATCAGAACTCGAAGATTCGTTTTGAGCTGCTGCCACAACCAACGCAGGTTTCGGAGACTCGATTTTCACCGGTGATGGAAAATGTTTGACCTCCTGCACGCTATTCGATTCTGCTGTTGTGCTTACTTTGGGGCTGCTTTCTAATTCTTGGCTAGACTCCTCCAAAGCTGATGGAGTATCCACGGAAAGAATGTAAGTGGCTTTGTCTACATCGTCACGCGATGCCTGGCTTGTGGAGGGACTAGTCTCCTTGTAATTATCGTAATCTGAATATATGTCTTTCTTGATCAGTGTCGGTTGTTGGGGAGTTTTCTCGATTAAAATAGCCTTCAAGTCCTCCAATCTTTCGGCATTTTGAACAGGTCCAGTTTCGGGTTGTGTCTTGCTGGTGCTGTTCTCCAAAGCTTTTGTGTAGTCTTCGAAGGGGTCTATGACTTTATCCTTATTATGATTACCCCCTTGATCAAATAGGAGATTCATTAGATTCCGAAGAATAGTCTTATCGGTTGGATCGGGCTCATTGTTCTCATGTTCTTGCTGAGTACTGCGCAGGACATCACTATCTACTGCAATGCTGCTAGCGTCGTCGATGGTGTTTGACGACGGCAGTTTTTGTGAAGAGCTCTGTCGAGATTCGGGTGTTACTTTGTGAGAATTTCCCGTTTTATGCGTGACCAGTTCTAGTACTCCTTTTGCGGCCTCTTTCAAATCCACGTGGAACGTTTGAGTGTCAATTGAATGTGTCAAGTTAATATCGGCTACGTTCTCCTTATCTCCATCATCGGAACCCCAACGAACCTCCGGATCTCCAAATCGACCAAAGTGTTTAGTATCTTTTTCGACATCTGAAAAGTCCCACAAGTCACGCTCGACGGTCATTTGTGGAAAACGGAACACATTCATGCTGGCTCCAAGCTTTTCCATAATACTCGTGAATGTTTGCTTATCTTTCGTGGAGGCGATGAAGTTGATTGTGATCCCATATGTACCAAATCGACCAGCGCGGCCCATGCGATGTAAATAAGTCGCTGCATCATTGGGTAGTTCAAGGTTTATCACAAGATTTGTGTTTTCTGAATCGACTCCGCGTGCCATTAAGTCGGTCGTAACTAAAATTCTGGTTTTAAATTCACGAAACTTCTTGAACACCTCCAGACGGACTTGCTGAGATTGTGCGCCTGATATCAATTCAACTGGCCAGCCATCCTTTTCCAGGTAATTTCTGTACGATTCTGCTCTGGACTGAGAACTGGTGAACAACAAGCACTGTTTGAAGGGTAGTTTGCCAAAGATATTGCGTAGACCGTCCACTTTCCTAGAAATTTCCATGATACTGGTTTTTTGCTCAGGAATCTCAAAGACAAACTGTTTGATTCCCAACAGCACTAGACCTCGATTATCGGTAGTGACGAGCAGCGGGTTTTTCATGTAAGTCGCTAGATCCTTATCCACATTATCGGCGAACGTGGCACTAAGAGCAATCGTTTGCTTCTTTGCAGATAAACTTTTGCAAATCGAATCAAAGCTGGGTCGTAGAAAATGCTTGAGCAACGTGTCAGCTTCATCAATAACAAATAGCCGGATCTTCGAGGTATTAATAATCTCACTTTGAATAAGATGAAGAAGACGACCAGGAGTTCCTATCACCGCCTTCGCGTTTTGCAATTTCTTCCGGTCATCTGATACTTCCATGCCGCCAATAACACTCACAGCACGGAAACCTGGCGCAAACTTTCCTATTTGATTAAGAACATGCTCTGTTTGGACAGCAATTTCTCTCGTAGGAACTATGACCAATGACTGTGGTTCTCTGACACAGCTAGCATACGAGTCAACTATAATCGTGCAGTAGATGACTGTCTTCCCCGTGCCCGATTTAGCTTGAACCAAAAGATCCATTCCAGATTTGCCAATTGGTATAGCAGTTGACTGGAGAACTGTCGGATACACGAATCCTGCTTCTGCCAAACCCTTTTTCACTTCATCACTCAGAATCATCTTTTCAAACGGCAGAATGTCTTTTAAGCGAACATCGTCTGTACGATCCGCTACTCCGATTTTATGTGCCACCGAAGTCATTTTGTGTGGCCAAATTGTTGTGAGACTTTAAATCAAACGTAGACCAACTATATTTCTTCACTTTTCACGAAAATCTCTTCTATCCAGACTTCACTGCGTAGTCGGTAGAGAATTGACACTTGAAGCGGAATGACAGTAAATACATTCGGTAAACTGGGTGCGATTTGACAGTTGAATCAAACCGCCGTGTGTGTAAGGAAGTGTTGACATAAAAGCTAATAACAATTATCTTGTGGGTACATATTGTGACGCATATGACAATCAGTACTAGAATATTCTAGAGAGTCCGAAACAGAGTAATAGAATATTCTATAAAGTAATGGAAAACTGGAGACTAGGAACAGTAGAACATTCAAGGCAGTGGAACGGACGGAAACGAAACGCTGAAACAGTATAAATACGTCGCACACAGAGCATAGTGATGAGTATGGAGTAGGAAGTGAAACAAGCGATTGCTGATGAGTAAGAAGTAGAACGTGAAGCAAGCGATAAGTGTGGTAGTAATAAGTAAGCAGTAAAATACGCGATAATTACGGAAGCGATAAGTCAAGAAATCGTTGTGTACGGTAAAAGTAACGGTTGTGGTTAACGGACTAATAAAGTGTTATATTAATTCAGAATCAATATAACGGCTCTTATTTATTTTAAAATAATTAATCCAGCGAACCCTAAGCTCGCTACAATATAATAATTTTTATGATAGATATATATTTTTTTATTTCGTATTAAAATACAGAATATGATTGCCACGCAGTTTACACCCACAGATTCGATATTTATTTATATCTTTTAGCTGGATATTAGTGTAGGGACTAAAAATATTTAGATAGAAGGAACTTCTTGCGGAAAGCCATGGAAAATGCGATAAAACGGGTACAAATGTGTATCAACACTGGCGGCAGCCACTTGACGGCTATTATGTTTTCCACTTAACAGAAAAAATTGTAAAGGTCCAAATAAAGATGTCCATGACCCAAGATCATTTTTATTTAGTAAAAAAGTAATTCGAAAACAAAATTGGATGGTTAATTTTGCGCCACCTTGTATATCCCCAAAACTCCACTACTAGCGTTGCAGTCTACAGGAGGAGGTCATGCAGGTAATTGGAGGTTTCCCAATTACAGACAATAACTACGATAAAGCGTGGGAACTTTTGACAAAACGCTATAATGCGCAATGTGTAATAATTGATTCCCACTTTCGAGCCCTTTTCGCTTTAAAAATGGTAAACAGCGAATCAACAACTGCTTTGAAAGCCCTGCCACTCAGAAGCACTACCAGGTCATTAAAGCGCCCGGCAGACCCGTTACGAACTGGGATGATAGGCTAGTCCATCTGACCGTAAGTAAACTAGATATTGAAACTCACAGACAATGGGAGCTCTCGCAGAGGGACGATAAGGTAGCAGCGTTCGACACTCTTGTAACTTGCTTAAAACGTGGTGTCGTTCTCCAGCCGCGATTGATTCAAACCAGCAAGCCTCATTTTCCACTTTCAAACATTCCGGTCATCGATTAAAAAGGAAGCCCCCCTGCTTGGTAGAAACCTTGATGTAGAGCGGGGACTTAAACTACAATGAATCACTCAGGCTATGATGACAAAAGCATACGCTTCCAGTAGGGCCACCCATGTCAAACAGGTTAGCGAGGAGTAACACACAGAGATCTACCCCCCTAATCCAGGGTGTTACGCGTCAATGTGCCCATTGGATGGTTTGCAGCCAGGGGTATACCGACTGTATTATAACGGTGCCTCTCTGACACCGGGTCGAATCAGACCACTAAGCAGAACTTACCATATCAAAGAGGGGCTCTGATACAGCGGACTATTTGAAATGCCAGAGTGATCCCATGAAATGAATGATCAATACACAAAAAACAATCTCACGAAAAACCCGGTAGGCGTAGGTGTGATGAGCCGACACTACCATAAGGGAACAAATCATCAAGAAAACACTGACTCGGCAAAAAGAAGACGTAGGGAAAAACGGAAAAAATGGGATATACGCATCGGCACGTGGAATGTTCGAAGGTTATATAAACCAGGCGCGATACAGACGGTTGTAGAAAACACGAAACAATATAAAATTGACATCGTCGCGTTTCAGGAAGTCCGACTCCCACATCAAGTAATCGAAACCAACGGATTTACACTGGTGTGTGGGGGTACCGATACACATAACCTCGGAACCGGCTTCATCATAAGCAAGAAGATTACGCCCCATGTAAAAGCTGTGAAATTTATTAATGAACGCATGTCGGTGCTAAACATACAGGGCCCATGCTATAATTATGTATTTATAAACGTACACGCCCCAACAGAATCTACAGACGAAGAAACGAAGGACACGTTCTACGAGACCCTAGAGGAAATATTTGATGGGATCTCATCATTGGATGTTAAAATCCTCCTCGGGGACCTCAATGCGAAAATTGGAAAGGAAGATATCTTCCAACCAACTATAGGTAAAGAAATACTACACCTTCGTTTCAAATGATAATGGAATTCGAATTATGTCGTTCGCGGTGTCAAAAGATGTGTTAGTGAAAAGCACGATGTTCAAGCACAAGCAAATCGATAAAGCCACATGGATATCACCGGCCGGCGTAACGCGTAACCAAATAGACCACTTCCTCATAGACAAAAGACACCACTCGAATATCTTGACGTAAGATCATATAGAGGAGAAGATTGCAACTCCGATCTTCTGGTGATGGGCAAAATTAGGAGTCGCATCACAGCAATCCCACATGGGCAGTCACGGGAGACGAGCAAAAAGTTCGACATTGATAAACTAAAAGACCTGCGCAAAAGGGCTCAATATCAAGACTAACTAACGAATAGATTTAGTATCCTAGAGAATGAGAGCAGTGGGGAAGAGGAAGCTAATAGTGTGGGCACTAAATGGACATCGATCTGAGACGCAATCAAACAAACAGGCCAAAAGGTATTAGGATTTAAGAAAACAATAAGTCCAAACCTTGGTTTAACGATGAGTGCAGGGTCAAGATCGAAGAACGTAAACGCCTCAAAGTGATCCATTTAGAAAGATATGATGCAGTCAACACAGCAAGATACGTGACGATTCGGTGACAGACAATGAGACTCTTCAAACGCAAAAAAACGCGAATGGGAGAAGACTCGGATCGAAAAAATCCCAGAAAATTCTAGAGCAAAGAACATCTGAGGTATATTTGCTGGCATAAATTCAGTTAGAAATGGCTGCCGAGGGAGAGCCAAAATAATTCGAGACGCAAACGGTTGTCTGGTCACAGAAACAAACAATATCGTGACAAGATGGAAGCAGTACTTTGAAAACCTGCTCAATGTGCGCACCCATCAACCACAAATAAACGCACCAGGCGTACATACAGCCGAGCCTCAGATCCCAGAGCCCTCTTTCAACAAAGTTGTAGACGCAATAAATCGATCGCAAAACAACAAGACTCCCGGAGTCGATTGCATACCGGCAGAGCTTGTGAAGCATGGAGGAGAGGTAGCCGCTCGAAAGATCCACCAGCTCACCCAAACAATGTGGGATAAGAAAGTCAGTCCTGAAGACTGTAAATCCTCAATAGTAGTCCCCATTTTCAAAAAGGGCGACAGATCTGACTGCGAAAACTACAGAGGAACATCATTGCTCCCAACCACATACAAAATACTAACAAATGTCATCCTGGCGAGAATCACACCGTATACAGAAGAAATATTGGGAGACTACAAATGCGGAACCGGTCAACGAGCGACCAAATGTTCACAATAAGGCAACTGCTGGAAAAGAAATGGGAATACGGAGAGACGGTTCACCAACTGTTCGTTGACTTCAAAAAAGCCTACGACTCAGTCGCAAGGGAAAGACTCTACCATATTGTAGTTGAACTGCGAATCCGGAAAAAATATGCCGCCCTCATTCAAATCTGCTTGAACGAAAACAAAGAGCGAATTGGAATAGAAAATCACCTCTCAGAACCGTTTGATATCCGCAACGTACTAAAACAGGGGATGGCCTCTCACCATCTCTTTTTAACCTTGTGCTCGAGTATGTTGTGGGGATTAGGAGTATTGTGCCAAACACGGACACTAGGTTCTCTCCTATCCCCATCCGGCTGTCACTAAGGTTCCAAAAACTGTTCCGCCAAACACTGAAAGGAAACTGTTCATCAAACGCGGAAGGATAACGACAACATCCCGGAAACTGCAGCACAGGAGAGTAAAACAAGCGAAACTCCACAACAGAAAAAGGAAACACTGATTTAGTTTATTCCGTTTTATTCTCTTTGTAAAAACCACTTTGTTCTCAGCCATTATTAAATATGTTAATGTTTTATACTTCACTTAAAAGTTATATTTAATATTAAATTGACACTTCTTTCGTGACACGACTTCGATATTTCTACGCTTCTCCGCCGCGCGACGGAGAGCGGGAGATCGGGCGGCCAGCGTGGTCGGCGGATGTAATAAGACTCACTGATACAACCCTCGTTTGGGGTGAGTTTGTGGTGTGGTGGTAGATATCCTCTCCACTAAGGATATGTATTTACTTACCACCAGAGACGCGTAAAGTCTCTCTTGGTGGAATAGAAAACCAGATCTCGTAATGGAGAACATGGTGGTATGTGTGTGATCGTTCAGATCTGAGAGAGATACCGAATAGGTTTTGGTTTTATGCACATGTATAATGGAAAGAATTCTTGTAGGGAATTTGTATGCGAAGAAATGCATGAAAGCTAAGAATTTTTTACAGGGACTTTTAGGTTATATACATTTGATCTATTTAATGCGTGAAGCATTTAAGATGCTAATGCGATTGCATTAGCGAAACTTATAAGGTTGGGTAGAAGTTATGGGGGGTCTTCAGGTAAGTAACAGTGGGGTTTGGCGGAACCGCCACAATGTCATCAGAAAGGTACAAGACGACAACATGGCCGGATCATCCCTGAACGGGGTCACAAAAGTGCTCGCATATGAGGATGACATCGCCGTTCTGGGCGATAATCTATAAACTGTAAGTAAAAACAGTGAAATCATTATGCAAGTGGCAGAAAAGGTGGACCTAGAAATAAATGAAGACAAAACAAAATATATGATTACGAAGAGAGCAGATGGACCTCAGAAAACACATATAAACGTCAGAAGCAAGATATTTGAAAAAGTTAAAGAATTTAAATCTCTGGGAAGAATACTGACGGCCAATAACGAAATGTCGAAGGAAATTAAAAAAAAGACTACACTCTGGCAACGCTAGTTGGCATGCAGTCAGTAAACTGTTGAAATCCAAAATGCTATCACGTAATATAAAGCTCCGTGTTTATAGAACCATAATCATGCCGATTGTTCTATACGGATGCGAAACATGGGCTCTCACAAAGCGGGAAGAAAACAAATTCCCCGTATTCGAGAATAAAGTTTTAAGATGTATCTTTGGCGGTAAATATGGCGAGGAGGCAGGACAATGGAGGAAACTCCACAGCCAGGAATTGGAAGAGCTATACCGCAAACCTACATAGTGAGAGTAATCAAGTCGCGAAGATTAAGATGGGTCGGACATGTAGCGCGAATGGGCTATAGCGTTCGCGACGATAGTGAAGAACGTGTGATGCGAACTGACACCATGACAGTTAGAATCACTAAAAATTGAACCAATGCTCAACACACCAGGCCACTGCCGCATGTACGAATTCGATTTATAAACTTAAGTACACTCAACTGATGTGGAATTTGTTATGTTATCGCTATGGTATACGGCTCCGATGCCTTGCTTATTCAAATTTCCTTTCGGTGTTCTTCACAATTTGCTTGTGTATTGTGTGTGTATCTGTTAGAAACGCCACGGGGCAACGAATGGGCCGTGCGTAGAATTCTTAACGGTAGACCAACGGGGAAGAGACCGAAGGACGGCCGCGACGGAGATGGGAGGACAACGTTAGGTTTGACCTTGAGGAGATCGGAGCAGATTGTCGGGCGTGGAAGGAGAGTGGACAGGGCAGGGAACGATGGCGGAGTCGAGTCGGTGAGGTCATGAACTTCCGGGTTCCTACGGGCCAATAAATAATAATACATAAAAAAAAAAAAAAATAATAAAAAAAAATTTTTATAATAAAAATTTATTGTTAATCCCTAATTTTTAAGTTAGTTCAAAAGTTTATTTTTATATATTCTTGTACCGCTTGTACTAAAAATTGTTTTCAAAAAATCGTAGGCGTTTACATTAGTATTGGTAAAACTGATGTTCTTGATTGTTTTAAAGGTGGCGGGTGATAATGAGGTTGCATCCAAGAGAAAATCGTTCCACGGTTAGGGCGTCCAAGAGTGGTGCTTGGTCGGTATTAGAGGGCAGCGTCCAGGAACGGTGAGCTGCATGCAAGAAGAAAGCCGAGAGCTGCAATGATGGGAGGAAGTCGGTGGAGACAGCGAGGAGGAAGCACAAGCAAAGTCAGAAGTCTTGATTGCAATTAACTTTTATTCCTTATCATTCAAATTGTATAGCTTTGTTTTATTTCGCTTGACTGGTGCTGGCGATGATTGCTCCGATGATGTGAGCGCGGTGAAGGTTGGTTACAGACTGTGTTTGAGTAACGACGCCGAATAACTGCCAATTCGAAAAATGGACGCTGCTGACCTCATCGTGGGTGACAACCCGCCAGCTGGTCCGTGACAGCTGCCGCGCAACTGGTATACTGCGATTGTACTAGATTTCTCCAGCACATCCAACTGCCAATCCGCAACACTGATATTATAAAATTCCGTTATCATTCTAACGCCGACAGAATTTTAAGAACGAATCCGATTGCGCGATGACAAGTTTCTTAAAGTTCGGCATTTATCAAAGTATTTGCATGATGTTCCCCTTAACATCGATCCCCGGGAGATACGAATAGGAAACTAGTTTACCTACGGTTTTCTTTATCTCAGAAGGTACCATCATGACTTATCCCCGTGTCAGTCTAGCCCATCAGCCATACATCCAAAACATTGTCGAAAATTTCTCCCGACGATATCGCGGAATGTTCAGTGTGACGGGGTGGTATCTCACCTTGGGACCGACTTTCCACCTAAACCAACCGGTCCATAAGCCAAGCTTCGAAAGATGGCCTGGGATTTCTCCCGACCATTTCACGGAGCCTATAGCTTGATGGAGTGGCTCCTCGATAGTATAGTGGTTAGTACACCCGCCTGTCACGCGGGAGACCGGGGTTCGATTCCCCGTCGGGGAGCCTCTGGCGCAAGACTAATGACCTTGCCCGGAAAAAACAAATCATTATGGAAAATTTAACAAGCCTCAGGACTTGCTAATTAAGGCCAGGACCGGTTTCCGGTTGTAGTGCCAATGATGATGATAGCTTGATGGAGTGGTGTTTGGTATTATCTCTCGAGGTTTAGTTTTTTTTAAGTTTTACTTCTACCGCGTGTGAACAGCATTCGTTTTTTTTTTTTTAATTATTTTTAGAATATGAAGATGTTACTCGGGAAACTAATTGTGTATGCTTGTTAAAGTGTATGGTGCAACATTGTTGTTCGAAATGATTAGAAAAACTGACATTACAACTGCAGAATTTCAGTTTTAAAATAAATTCATTAATTAAACACTTTTACAACTTAAGACTCATTACTGAATCTTACTTTATAATTTATTTTCTTATATTAACTTACTAACTCTTCACGAGCACTCTACATTATACAACAGCTTTATTTTTATACCAACCCACGATTGCACCTAATTTACCAGTGCGCACCCTATGCGGAAAAATATGTAACTACGTTGACATAATGACAAAACATAAACAACATTCTTGTGTAGAGTTTAAGATGTGTTTTTTTCCGTGTGTTTTTATTTATTACAATTTTGCTGTAGCAGTACTACAAACAAAAACCAGTTCATTGCAGATAAGAGGGAATAGTTCAGTGTCAATGTGAAAACAAATTGACAATTTTTAGTGACGGCGGTCTTTGTCTCATTATAATCACTCTAAATGTTGCTTAAAATTCGTCACGGCCTATTAGAAATAACAAATTATCCAAGCAACGCAAAATCGGCGATAGTTATCAACAACGAGATTGTTCTAACGTCTGCAAATATTTTAGAATCTCACATATCAAAAGTCAACAATCGAGGGGGAGAGGACGAGGACGATTCATACGCAGCAAAATTAAGAATCGTAGATAAACTCCAGAATAATATTCTTATCAATGCACAAGAGAGTGACTCAGAGGAGGCAAATTTTTTGAATTCACTGAATTGCCAAATTACCTTTGATCGACGTTCCCTTACCAACAGATCAAAGGTCTTAACGCGATATCGAGTAAAAATATTATATTTGTTCAGCTGCATCGAGGTATCGAAATGTATTCGGCAGATTCTAGCTCGCGGTGGACAAACATCATCCGATGAGTGGGTTCTATCCAGCTTCGTTTTACTTTGTTTGGACAATGCAAGCGAAGCAGACATCCTCCAAAGATTTATATCACATATCACAAACTACTTAAGATTTGTAACGCCCGTCCAGATACTAGGGGATGTGCTGACAATCTGTACACCATTTGGGTCACCGAATTTTTATAAAACTATCAATATCGGCAAAGTGTCTAATGTTCTCAGTCCAAATGGATGTCTTTTTGTTTTATCCAATTACCTGCCTACCGGGTGTGAGGGTGCAGCGGTTTTTAATGATAAATTGTAAGTGTGTTAGAATTGATTACAAAGAATATAGTGATGAAATATTTGTTAAATTGTAGACGACTCATCGGACTTATAATTTGCACATCGCTGACAAGGCACAATGATAACTTCAATATCACACTCGCAGCTGGATTTTCACAAGTCGTGACTGACTTTCTTAAGAAACTAGGAGTCAAGTTGAATGTACCCGTTCCAAGAGAATTGACAACCCCAACATGTAAGTAGAAATTTAAATGTTCCACTTTGATAAAATATTTCTCAGTGATTTATTATTTTTTCTAGCGTAGATGGAAAATGATCATGATTATGTTTGGTTGATATTTAAATTCATTTCAGATTTAACAATTGAACACTTTCGCCCAAATTTATAGGGTTTGCGACCATAGTGAAGAGCGTGTGATTCGAACCGGCGCTGTCACGGTTGAAATCGCTAAAAGATAGAACTGCCGCGTGTACGAATTGTATCTCTAAACTCAAGTTGTTAATGCTCTGCGGATGGCGCCTTCTTCGGCGACGTCTCAGCTCCCTTCTCACTGTGTGGACTGTATTCCGGCGCTGGTCGGCCTGTTACGGACCGACCTTTAGTCCAGGTCCCCCCAACATCCACTAATCTCCTTTCGTTAGTTTCCCGTCTTTACTTTGGAACGGAGAACAATTCCCCAAGTAGTTAATTTGCATAAACTACTTTGTGCAAATTCTACTTGGTAGAGAAAATAATAAAAACCGCCGTTGGCGCCGAATAATAAAAAAACGTCAAGGGCGAAAATAAAAAAAGATTTGACATTCGATGTAAAACTGCGACTCGACTCGCTACTGAGAATTAATTGTTTTGGTATTTTCACAATAAAGAAAGTTAGTGATTACTGAAGTTGCCTATTAACTAGTGAAGAATTAAGAACTATAACCAGCTGAACAGGGGAGCAACAACGCAACGCCCCCTGCACCCAGTCGCAGCGCTCAGCAGCAGACCAACCGCAGCTACAGCATCCGCTCAACGGTCTGCGGCGTAAGTCCCTTTCCACGTACTTACTCTTATATTAACCTAAACTAAATAACCTTTTTAACTATATTAAATCTATATAATATAAAATTGTTAATAACACCATAAAGGGAATATTCCCTTACAAAGGCCCCTAGACTTTCCCTTTCCAAAAAGCGTTTGGAGTGTAGTGGCCTTTTTGGTATCCAATGCTATTCCATTTTGGAGTGCCTTCAGCTTAAGAAGGCTGATCTCCGCACCAGTGTCCGCTCTTAGACATGTAGTGTTTCTACATCCGATGTCTAATGGGAGCTGGACTATTGGAACTTTTGTTGGCGGTTGAGGACAGTATTCTTTATTTGTTGGCTTTAATTCGGTCGGGTTGGGGAATTCCGGCCCGACCTCTGGGAGTTTTCCGACGTCTCCCAATTTGCTTTTTTCCGACACACTGTCGCCGTGTGGTTGTGTCGCTTGCAAATTGTGCACCATTCTCCGTTCTTCTATCGCCTATGGCCCTTTTTTGGCGTCTCTGACGCGTCCGTAGCGGTTGAATTCGACTGGCTGCGGTTCGATTCGGTTCGATGGCGTTGTAATCGGTGTTGGCGTTGTTTTACTTCTCGAGCCTCCAGATGTTCAGTACTACCCATACTAGTGCTACTCTTGGCTCGTGTCTGTTCATCGCCTTTGTCGCGTGACTGTTTATTGTCCTTTGAATGTTTTCTGCCTTGAACTGTTTGCCATTCCGTATTGACCGTGCAGGTCGGTGGGGTGTGGTCGCTAAGTACAGACTTAACCACATTGGGTGTGTCTGTTGGCTTTTGTGATTTTATCCACTTTGCCTTGATACGACACTCGTCCCACACGTGACCCTTTCGGCCACAAAAGTCACAACAACATCGAATGCTGTACACTCTACGATTCGATGCCCTTGCTTGTTTCGAAGTGGATGGTCGTTCCTGCCCTTGATTTGAGGTATTCCTGGGTGACTGTTGTTGGTTCTGTGACCTTGGTGTGGGTTCGGGATTATCCGCCTTCCTTTGTGTAGTTAGTGTCCGACAATCCTGGACATCGTGTCCGTATCGATCACACTTTGAACACTTTGGTGTGTTTCGGTGTCGAAGGCATTCGTCGTATACATGCCCTTTCCTATTGCAGAAGCTGCATGCCATGCGTGTAGCCCATGTATTTGGTGTACGCTTGCCTGTACCTTGACTAGAGGAGTCACTATGGTAATCACCTCCGCCTCTTTGAAGGTGTCGTGGTACCTCGGGCTTCTTTGGTTTAGACCCTGTTGGTCTTCTACTAGAAGTGTGTGGTGGTGTATCCGACCTAAACGGGGTTTTCCCAGGTTGTGGGCGTGTAACGGGGTGAGATCGTTCTGGGAATCTAGTGTTAGAGTTCCTATTCTGTGTCTCTACTACCCAAGACGCATCGTTTATAGGCCTATTCTGCCTTTGCCTCGTTGCCTGGGGGTTTGGTCGAGTATCCCCGTAGGTCCTATCTAAAACCCTATTTCTTTCCTCTGGGGGAACCCTACCAATTAACCTATCTAAAGGGTCTTTTTCTGATTGTACTATCCGATCCCTCAGTTGGTCGTTCCTGATTCCTACCATCAGACCCGATTTTGCTAATCTTTCGGTCTGGAAAGTGAACCCTATGCTATTTGCACTCCCATACTTACGTGCTGCCGCTTCATTGCAGTCCGTTACTGCTTGCGTTATGCGGTGGGTAAAATCAGCGACATCCTCTTCGCGGGATTGTCGCATACGAGAGAGTTTCGAGTGTAACTCTTCGTATGACGCATGTGGTAGTATCGTGCTTCGGAGTCGCTGTTCAAACTCCTTGAAAGTCGTTGGGAGTTGTTATTTGAACATGCGGCGAGCTTTCCCAGTTAGTTTCATGGGCAACCACCGCAGGAAAATTTTTTTCTCCTCCTCCAGCGTCCTGTCACAGCTTTCGAGGAAATTGTGTAATTCCCTCGCTGCGTTAGGCCCTTTCTGGCCACTGTAGACTTCCGCGTTACCTTGGACTCGGTCCATAATTTTTTCCACATCCAGCATAGTGGCGAAGGGTTCTACCGATATAATTTCCGCGTATAGTCTTTTTGTCTGACTCCTAGTTTGCATTAACGGTAATGCTTTACGCCCGTTTAATTATTTGCGTCGAGGATTGTCGGACACTAAGTACACAAAGGAAGGCGGATAATCCCGAACCCACACCAAGGTCACAGAACCAACAACAGTCACCCAGGAATACCTCAAATCAAGGACAGGAACGACCATCCACTTCGAAACAAGCAACGGCATCGAATCGTAGAGTGTACAGCATTCGATGTTGTTGTGACTTTTGTGGCCGAAAGGGTCACGTGTGGGACGAGTGTCGTATCAAGGCAAAGTGGATAAAACCACAAAAGCCAACAGACACACCCAATGTGGTTAAGTCTGTACTTAGCGACCACACCCCACCGACCTGCACGGTCAATACGGAATGGCAAACAGTTCAAGGCAGAAAACATTCAAAGGACAATAAACAGTCACGCGACAAAGGCGATGAACAGACACGAGCCAAGAGTAGCACTAGTATGGGTAGTACTGAACATATGGAGGCTCGAGAAGTAAAACAACGCCAACACCGATTACAACGCCATCGACCCGAATCGAACCGTAGCCAGTCGAATTCAACCGCTACGGACGCGTCAGAGACGCCAAAAAAGGGCCATAGGCGACAGAAGAACGGAGAATGGTGCACATTTTGCAAGCGACACAACCACACGGCGACAGTGTGTCGGAAAAAAGCAAATTGGGAGACGTCGGAAAACTCCCAGAGGTCGGGCCGGAATTCCCCAACCCGACCGAATTAAAGCCACCAAATAAAGAATACTGTCCTCAACCGCCAACAAAAGTTCCAATAGTCCAGCTCCCATTAGACATCGGATGTAGAAACACTACATGTCTAAGAGTGGACACTGGTGCGGAGATCAGCCTTCTTAAGCTGAAGGCACTCCAAAATGGAATAGCATTGGATACCAAAAAGGCCACTACACTCCAAACGCTTTTTGGAAAGGGAAAGTCTAGGGGCCTTTGTAAGGGAATATTCCCTTTATGGTGTTATTAACAATTTTATATTATATAGATTTAATATAGTTAAAAAGGTTATTTAGTTTAGGTTAATATAAGAGTAAGTGCGTGGAAAGGGACTTACGCCGCAGACCGTTGAGCGGACGCTGTAGCTGCGGTTGGTCTGCTGCTGAGCGCTGCGACTGGGTGCAGGGGGCGTTGCGTTGTTGCTCCCCTGTTCAGCTGGTTATAGTTCTTAATTCTTCACTAGTTAATAGGCAACTTCAGTAATCACTAACTTTCTTTATTGTGAAAATACCAAAACAATTAATTCTCAGTAGCGAGTCGAGTCGCAGTTTTACATCGAATGTCAAATCTTTTTTTATTTTCGCCCTTGACGTTTTTTTATTATTCTACCAAGTAGAATTTGCACAAAGTAGTTTCTGCAAATTAACTACTTGGCGAGTTGTTCTCCGTTCCAAAGTAAAGAGGGGAATCTAACGAAAGGGGATTAGTGGATGTTGGGGGGACCTGGACTCAAGGTCGGTCCGTAACAGGTCAAACAATTTATTTGGCTAACGTACCGTACTTCCAGAGCCGGACTCTGCTCTGTACGAAGGGGTTTATTGTCTTGCCTAGTACGGTTCTTGTATTCTCCAAATAAAACACCGTTGCTATAGTTGCTTAACCTCCATTACCCGTTATGCACTGATTTCTATTGTGACCTTATGGAGCGTACTACAGTAAATCATGTACACCGAAACTGTCAGTTATCTCTTCACAACTCGGAGCTCTCGTGGCAACTCCTGCTGCTCTGAAAAAAAAAATGGGTGGCGAGAGGCCGGCTTTAGGGAGACAAGGACAAATGTGTCCTTCATCTTAACTCTGGCTTCTGGTCATCTTGCGATAACCAGAATCACCAACATCCGTGAGGATGTTGAGCTCGGTCTCGAGATATCTGAAAAGAAAGGGGGAAGGAGGTATCTAAGGATAGTGTGGACAGGGTTAGTTCAAGTGTTCTCTAACTACTTGATTGGGGAGATGGTGGGAAAGAAATCGTACAAGACCAGTCGGTCTTGAGTGCGGTAGTAAACGCAGATCACGTCTTTGGCGCCTGATAATCTGCGTTCTGGTAGGTGTGTGTGTGTGTGGTTTTTTTTTTTTTGGTGATGCGCCAACGGATGTGGAATCTTCACAGATACTAGCAGCCCGTTCTACTAGCATGCACGATTCGTGTAACTGGAACGACGGTTCCAAGTTGCACGCCTGCGTACTAAACCACACCCTCGCTCCCGTCAACCACTCTCCCCACGGGACTGCCGTTAGGTATTACTTTGTGGGGCTGGTTAGCTTTATGTTTTTTTAAGCTGCTCTCTCTATGTCGGCTATTTGTGCTTGCCTTACTTTCTCGATTCTTCTAAGTTCGAGTTGCACTTTGGTCACATATGCGCTTATCTCCATCCAGTTATCCTCGGAGCAGAGCATCTGCTCTATGAGGTCTTGCGAGCCTGGGAGATTGGGTCTTCCTTCGTTGAAGCGTCTACAGTGGAACACCACATGCTCCGTATGTTCCTCTTGATTTGGACGCGCTGGACACAACGGTGAGCTGCTGTGTCCAAAACGGTGCAGATATTTGCGATATCCACCATGGCCGGTCAGGAACTGGGTAAGATGGTAATTGCAGGCACCGTGGTCTCTCTTCATCCAGGTGGCGATAGATGGGATTAGTTTTTACGTTCATCTGCCTTTCATAGTGTTGTCCCACCGAGTTTGCCATACGGTTAATGAGGTTGCTTCTCTTCCTCCTTGATCTCCTTGACTGCTGTTGGTTCCAGTTGCCTTGACGTTCTCCTGTTGTAGATTCTTAACATCTCGTCCGCAAGGATATCGATTGGAACGATTTCGGCTACGACAAAAGCAGCTTCGTTCGAGATGGTTCGGAAACCACTGATGGTTCTTAAGACACAGAGTCTATAGACTGACATCAGCTTTCTCTTCGCTTCCTTCGTCGTCAGTATACTGGCCCAAATTGGGGCGGCGTATAGTAGGACCGGGGTCACTACTCTAGACATCAAGATTCTTCGTGGATATCCAGGTCCTCCGATGTTTGGTAGTATTCGAGCAAGTGCTGCTTGCAGCATTGACGCTTTGTTGCTAGAATACTTGACATACTCTTTGAATTGTAGCCTGTTGTCGATCATAACTCATAGATATTTTATTGCGTCTTTCGATTTAGTAATTTGATCTCCGATCCTTATATTCATATATTCAACCTTTTTTCGGCTAGTTATTAAAACCGCCTCTGTGTTGTGGTCTGCTAGCTCGAGACCAGCGGATACCAACCATTCTTTGACTTTCACCACTGTCTCGTTAGTAGCTGACTCTATCTCATGAATATATTTTGCCACTGTCACAAGGGCAATGTCGTCCGCAAAACCTATCAACTGGACCTGTTGTGGCAACACTAATCGCAAAACGCCATCGTACATGAGTTAAAGGCATTCTTTATGCCCAGTGTTACAACTGCATAGTATTCCTTTGTGCCCCAGCGCTATCTCTCTCCACTTATTGCTTCCGTCGCAATGTCAACTACTCTCTTTATGGCATTGACGGTGGAGCGCGATTTTCTAAACCCGTATTGTTGGTTCGATAAGGCTGCTTTTTTTTTCTTCTACGGTTAGCAGTCTTTCGTATATCACTCTTTCCAATATCTTTCCCATAATGTCTAGAAGGCATATTGGGCGATATGATGAGGGTTCTCCAGGTGGTTTTTTACTTTTTGGTAGGAGCACCAAGTGTTGCAGTTTCCAAGTTTCTGGAAAGACACCTTCCTCTAGACACGTTTGCATGGTGGTTATAAACATGTCCGGTAGACTTTCAGCTACCGCTTTCACCTCCTTGTTTGGAATTCCGTCAGGACCCGGCGCTTTGCCGTCCTGTATCCTCCTGCATGCTGACTGTAGCTCGTCTGCCGTGATTCTCGGGATGTCCTCCACCACTGTCTCACTTATTATGTCGTAATGTGGGGATGTGCCTTGTGGGAATAGTTGGTTTACTATTGACCTCAGCATTTTTGGACATGATATCTGCGGGGACCTGGAACCATTCAGCTTACTCATTACCATCTTGTATGCCGTACCCCATGGATTCATATCGGCTCCTTCGCATAGGCTTTTGAAGGACCTCGTTTTGCTGTCCTTGATCGCTTTTTGTAGATTGCGCCGTGCTGACCGGAACTCGTCCAAGTGCTCTTGGAAGTTGGTTGTCCTCCTAGACCGCTGCACTTTGCGTCGGGCTTGTAGACAGCGAGTCCTGAGTGCCTTTATTTCCTCATTCCACCAGTAACAAGGTGTAATAAATTCTCCGTTGGATCGCCTGGGCATACCTACATCGCACGCTGTAGTGACAGCACGGATGAGTTGGTGTGACTGGGCTTCGGCTGTTTCAGCATTGGTTACATCGTTGGTACTCAGTTTTAATTCAAAGGAGTCTTTGTCAAAAAATGTGTCTTTCCATTTCGGCCCACCTACTTGGAGACTCCTTCTACATTTGTTTTGTTGTATATTGACTATAATGGCCTGATGGTCGCTGTGCGTGTATTCTTCGCTGACCCGCCATTTTAACTTACGTAGGAGGGAGTTGCTCGCAAAAGTGATGTCGATGACCGATCCTCTTCCTCCGTTACGGTATGTATTTACCCGCCCGTTGTTTGCAATGCCGATGTCCAGAGATGCAAAGGTTTCCTACAGAATACGGCCACTAGTGTTTGTTGATCGGCTGCCCATGCGTTGAAGTCGCCGGCTATAATCACTTTAGGCCTTCCTTGGGCATCTGTCACCAAATTGTCCAACATGGCCTGGTATTGGCTAAGGGACCAACTCGGCCTGGCATAACAGCTGTAAAAATGTATGCCATTAATTTTTGCCCTGACAAAGCCCTCGGCTTGTTTGTAGACGTCTTGAAACGCATGTCTTCCACCTAACCATATAGCTGCGGTATTTGTTTTGTCGCTCACCCATATGTTGTTGCTGAGAGCCTTGTACGGTTCGCTGATGAGAATGACGTCAGCTCTCTCCTCCCTAGCTGTTTGTTTCAGGATGTCCTGAGCTGCCTCACAGTGATTGAGATTAATTTGGATAATCTTCATATTTGTTTCCCTGTGATTGCTCTCCTAAATACAATGCATTTACTGTTGCCAGCTATATGCTTCGCATCGTCTGGGTGGTCCTTTTTACAGAACATCCATAGGGGATCCCTCCTACAGTCCCTTGCTATGTGACCCTCAGTTCCACATCTTCTGCATAGCTTGGACCGGTCTTCATCGCACTTGCATTGTTTGGCAATGTGTCCGAACTCAAGGCATTTGTAGCACTTTCTCAGCACAGTCTGTTCCCGAATGCGACAGATAACCCATCTAACTTTAATTTTTTGTGCTCCCAGCAGTTTCTTTGCGTTTTCTGTTGGAAGACTTATTGTCGCTGTTTGAGTTCCTCCGTACGCTTTGCGCAATTCTACTATATCGGCCATTGGTATCTCTAGACCAAATTGAGCTCTCACGGCCTCACAGATTTCCTCTTTAGATGTGATTTCGTCGACGTCTCTCACCTTGATAGTTGTACGGTGAGTGGGCGTTCTAACGCTGCCCTGGTCTCCTAACGCCTCACTGAGTGCGTTTTTGTATTCAGCAGTTGTCTCGCACGATCCACCGAGCTTAAGAAGCAGATCTCCTTTTTGGGTCCTCCTGATCTTAGATATCGCTTTCCCAATGTCTCCCAGCTTGGGATCCGCCTTAACTTTTCCTAGGATCTGCGCATACGACATCTGTCCCTTTGCTTCGATGACAATGGCATCCGGTCTCAGGTGCTTCTTTTTTGGCAAGTTCGTACTTGCTTTTCCCTTGCTGGGGGTGTTTCGCTTGCCGCCAGCCTCCTTGGTAGCGCCTATTTTCCGCTCTTTTTCGCCTGCTCTTTGCTTTGGTACCTTTCTCTGTACCACTGTCCATTTCTCTTTCTGAACTGGAGCTTTAGGGCAAGACTGATTCTGATCTCCTTCTGGCGTTATGCTGGCCGTTGTCTCATTCTTCTTGGTGGCTCGAACCACTGGCAGCAGAGGTCATGTCTGCGTTTCGGTATCTTTTTTATATTACCGCGCTCGACTTATTTTCCGCCGTCCAGGTTTCCAGTGCCTCATACAGCATTCTGATGCTTTCAATTGTATCGTGCATCGGTTGGTGGATAGAACACCTCTTGGGTTCCTCCAGCATTTCAACAAGACTTTTAATTTGTTTGCCTAGCTGGCAAAACAATTCGTCCTGTCCATTTGACCCCACTGGCCTCTCAGTTTGCAGCGACAACCCATCACCTATCTCGAGGTTAGTTTGGCACGTCGCTAATTGGGTGGTTTGCGTCTGCCGCATTTTCAGCCAAGACTCACTTCCTGTTTTGTTCGTGGTTGTTACGTTCGCTTTATCCATGTTTTCAGAACTTCTAGCCTACTTTAAGGCGCCTGAAAACAATTCACATTCCACACTTCCACTTGTTCCACGTGTGGATTTAAAACAAAACAAAATCCACCACCTATCTTTGACAGGTCCTTTCACCGTTATTTTTTATTTTACTATTTATTTTAATTATAGTTCAAAAACGCCCACCTTGTTTAATTTAACGAATTGACTCCGTGGTGTGTGTTTATCTCCGCTTGTAGTTGCACTTTTTAAATCACCACTTTTTAACTTTATTAACTTTCTCTTGGAGCACAAGAAACACGACCGCACCTTCCAATGGTTCAATAGCCACCCACGTGTGTGGGTGTGTGTGTGTGCTTGTGCTGTCTTGTACTGGGCGTGCGTGTTGGTAGTGTGTCAGCAGTAGACCCTATGGGATGGGTCCAGGAATTCTCTATTATAGAGGAGAATGTTGTTGGGAAGAGTGCTTTCTTCAGTTTTGTACTGAAGAAGAAACTGTGGTGGTCTGATCCGAAGAGATAGAAAAAGAGAAGGGTCACGAACGCAAGACGCCGTACAAGTGGGTTCTCGCTCTTCTGAATACTTTCGAGGTACTTTTATGCTAATTGCAGCAAGTACTCGTCGATAGAGATAATGGAGGCACCTTCATATTGGTGACAGTTCGGGTAATGGCGACCGTCAGGCCTTCTAGAATGGTTGGTGCATCTTCTGAGGAGTTTTCTTTCGAAAACTCGAAGTCTTTCTATTTGGGCCGAAGATATGGAGGATCACATGGGAAAGGCGTATGATATTCCAGATCGGATTAGCTGCTTCTAGCAGAGAAGCTTAATTTTGGTGTCAACTTTGTTGCTCCACTTCAAGATGTTGTGCAGTTGCTTAGACCGAACGAGGCCCCTTTGAAGAATGTGGGTCACATGTTTGATGAAATTCATTTTTGGGGTATAAATGACCCCAAGATATTTCATCCTGTCCTGTGGTCTAATCGTAGTACCTCTTATTTGTATTCGGATATTCTACGAATATCGAGAAGTAGGTTGGGATTGTTTACTACTCAGAATTCTAGCTACTGCTTTGGATAGGTTAAGTCGAATTTTCCATCGACTATAATACTCATACAGTTCGTCCAGATGACGGTTGAGTTGGTTTGTTGCGAGTTTTGGGCTTTTAGATGACGTGTACACTAGGACGTCATGCGCATAGTATATCTGGTTTACTCTCCCGTCCACAGGGCGAGGAATATCTGAGGTGTAGATATTAAGTAAGATAGGGCCTAGAATGGAGCCCTGTAGTAGGCCTGCAGCGGCGTTGTAGGTTCGGGAAAGCTTTCCATTCACTCGAACTTGGAAGGTTCTGTTTAGAACGAAGTGGTAGATGATACTACACATCGTTCTACTGAGGCCAGTATTGAGACTCCTGCTGCTTTGCCAATGTGCCCGCCTTATATAGGCTCGCAGCCGTCCTCTCGTTCGCTCGTTTCCTGGGTCCTGCTTGCCTTAGTGGCTTCCTGGAATCGGTGCGCCGCTGATCCTTGTTTCCCAGGAGCTTAGTGATGGCGCTTGCCTTGCCTTTCCTGGGAGTTCCTGTCGACGTGATGCATCGCCAACAGAAGTGCACTCAACTGATGTGGAAATGTAATGTTATTGCTATGGTATACGGCTCCAAGGAATATGCTTTCATTTTTCGACTTGTCTTTCTGTTTTTCTTCACTATTAGTCGTGTGTGTTTTTGTTAGAAACGCCACATATTGATGGTGTTATGTCTAGATTACCCTCAAAACCATTAACTGATTAGCGTGATAAACAAATGCCTCATCTGCCAAATCAATTAACTCCATATAATAAATAGAGGAGACAAATGACAAAATAGTTATACATTAAATTTCTTTTCAACATCCTGTTAAATTAAAAATTTAAATAAATGATGTAGACTAAAGCGTTTTAACATTACAATTTAAAGGATTTCAGACGGTGACGTTAATCGATTTGTCAAGTGAAGCATTCATATAGGGCAGCGGTCGGGGAACTTTTTTAACCATTACCCCAAAATATTTTTGCGTAAGTCGATATTACCCCCCCACCCGCGCCAGCCATTCTGAAAAGAAAACAATCAATGTAAATTTTAAATAAACATTATTTATTGAATTAATTTACATTTACATATTTATAAAAAAAGTTACATGAAAATAGTAAGTATGTAATAGACAAACAAAATAAAAGTCTTAAATTGGAACACACAAAAATTAGTTGAAAACTTTTCCCCTTCAGGTTTTGGAAAAATGATGTTGCTTCATGTTTGATATAATTACTTCAAGATTGGGACTTTTTGATGTAAGAGCAATTTGAATACAGTCTTCGGCGTTTATTTCTGTTTTTCGTTTTTATGTTCATTAGAGAAAAGCCTTGTTCACAAAGGTAGGTTGTTGCAAATGGCAGCAATTTTTTTACCGCCTCCTCATGTGCAATTTTGAAAGCCTTTGCAGTCTTTGACAACCACAAAGGCGACAGATTTGCTTTGGTCTCAAATTGAATACATGCTTCAATATTGGATCGAAGTTCAAGAATTGCCTCTGTCAAACCTGGAGGTTCTTCTCCTATGTTAGTAATTTCACATTTAAAAGGTTCTACAACCTAATTCATAGTATGTACATCAAGATCTGGAAAGTAGTCAGAGAACCGCTCTCTGAGTTTGGTAAGATGTTTTATAACTGTATCCTAGATGTCATCAAAAGTAATATTTTCACAGTCTTCCAAAAACAAAGCTAACTTTGAAAAAGAAGCTATCTTGTTCTGTTCTGCTTTATATCTCCAATATTGAAGCTTTAATCCAAACGCTGATAGTATTTCTCTGGCTGAAATGATATTAATATTTTATCCTTGCAATTCTTTGTTCAATATATTTATATTCTCAAAAATGTCAGCTAAATATGCGAGTTATGCAACTCACGAGGGGTTTTTAAACTTATCTGCGAGAATATTCTTTCGATCCAACATAAAAGTTTCTACTTCACTTTTGAGAGCCCATACTCGATTTAGAACATTTCTGCGAGAGAGCCACCTTACTTCTGTATAATAAAGTAGGTCCGTATACTCCGCTGGCGCAAGACTAATGACCTTGCCCGAAAAAAAACAAATCATTATGGAAAATTTAACAAGCCTCAGGACTTGCTAAATAAGGCCAAGACCGGTTCCCGGTTGTAGTGCTAATGATGATGATGATGATGTATATTCCGCTTCACCGTCCTGACATAATTCACGAAATAGCCGCGTGTTTATAATATTAACAATCTTGATGACATCATGCATGACGGCTTCCAGTGTAGGTTCCAAATGTTTCACAAGTGCCTGGCGATGGATCATACATTGAATAACTTCAATATTTGGATTTTTTTTTTCACCACAGCCGAAAAACCATTAATATGACCCAACATGAGCTCCATCAACAGACACAGCAATACAGTTTTCCACTTTAAATGAATGCTTTCAGTATTAAAGTATTCATTTACCTTATTATACACACCAATTCCACGAGATCTCAACTCGAGAGGAGAACAAAACAACAATTCTTCTTTAATTGCATGTGTACCTTTGTAGCGAACATATACCATTAGCTGTGAATTGCTACTAACATCTGTACTCTCATCAAGCAGAATAGCAAAATATTTAGCCTGTTTTAGTGAGGAAATAACCTGTCCCTTTACATTTTCTGCCAAGATAGAAATCCTTTCTTTTACAATTCTTGCAGACAAGGGCACTGAATTCAGTTTATTCGCCTCTTTCTGACCACACATGATCTCTGTCATTTTCACAGCTGCTGGTTTAATCAAATCTTCACCAATAGTATATGGTATCTTGTTTCGGGCAATCAACGAGGCTACTGCAAAGCTAGCCTTTGATGCTGAACGGTGATCAAAAGTACCTAACAAGTTGCTGTCTAATCTTTGTCTTTTAACAGACATTTCTAAATTTACAAAGTATTCTCGCGGTTTGGAAGACAGATGTGGATGCAAATTATCCAAATGTTTCTTCAATTGACTTTTTTTGAAAGATTCTGAAGTCAGTATTTTCAAACATACAACACACCATGGTTTCATCGTACCTTTGTCTTCTATTTGTGTAAAACTATAATTAAGGAATTCTTCCTGGTATGTTCTTTTCCTATTAGCTGCCATTTGAAGGGTGACCGAAACAGTGGTAAAAAAATTTACATTAAATTAAATTTTCAAATCGCGCTTACCTTGATAGTGGAAATTGATGATGAAATGATGTGTCTCGTAAGTAAATTGCACGCAATCAAACGACACGTCGGAAACCCGTGCATAACTGACCGTTGAGTGCTAAGTTTAAACATTACACCATACGCAGCGCCTCTAGTGGTCGATGCAAAAAACAACGTAACGCAAGCACGCACACACACACACACAATGCGCGTCTCTTGCTTATCAGGCACACACCAACGAAAAACTCGACTTCAACCAGAATTAGCGACCCGGCCCGTATATCGCACTGAATTGTTTATGTTTGTTAACATACTACAATGTTTATGAAATAGCAATAGAAAAATTAGAAAAATTTCCCTATTACCCAAAAAAATTTCATTTTTACCCCATTTGGGGTAATTTACCCCAGTTCCCCGACCGCTGATATAGGGTATAAAAGGACAGGAATTTAGAATATCTAGAATAAACTATTTCATGAATTACTTGATGCGATGGTGTCCCCTTCGAGAAGGCAGACTTAATGTCCATTTAAAAAAACATCTACAACAAAAGCATTATAGCCAATGGAACATAAAAATCTCTTGAAAGTTTAAACTTTGCTCACATACGTTCAAACGCACGTATATCTCAGCTTTCTTCCCAACTATTGGCAGTCGCCTCTTACGACAAGCCAGCCTATTGTAAGTATATTCTAACGTCCTACTCACAAGGCGATGGATTTAAAACAAAAAAAAAGCTATAAATCCACTCTTCATTTATTTACAAAGTATCGTCAGAGTTGGTACCCACATTCGTTTAATATAGTTAATAATTCCATGCCAAATTGTGTTGGAGCAATTGAGCCAATCTATTTAATCTAATTTATTTAAATCCCTTGAACCCAGAGAGCTCACGTTATTATTTTTTATTATTATTTATTGGCCTGTAAGAACCCGGAAGTTCATGGCCTCACCGACTCGGCTTCGCCATCGTTCCCTGTCCTGGGCACTCTCCTTCCACGCTTGACCATTCGATCCGATCTCCTCAAGGTCAAACCTAACATTGTCCTCCCATCTCCGTCGCGGCCGTCCTACCGGTCTCTTTCCCGTTGGTCTACCGTCAAGAATTCTATGCGCGGTCTTATCGTTGCCCATTCGCGCCACATGTCCGCCCCATCTTAATCTTCGCGACTTGATTACTCTCACTATTGTAGGTTTGTGGTATAGCTCTTCCAATTCGTGGTTATGGAGTCTCCTCCATTGTCCTGCCTCCTCGTCATATTTACCTCCAAAGATGCCCCTCAAAACTTTATTCTCGAATACGCGGAATTTGTTTTCTTCCCGTTTTGTGAGAGCCCATGTTTCGCATCCATATAGAACAATCGGCATGATTATGGTTCTATAGACACGGAGCTTTATGTTACGTGATAGCAGTCTGGATTTCAGCAGTTTACTGACTGCGTGCCAACTCGCGTTGCCGGAATGCAGTCTCTTGTTAATTTCCTTCGACATTTCGTTACTGGCCGTCAGTATCGTTCCCAGATATTTAAATTCTTTGACTTTTTCAAATATCTTACCTCTGACGTTTATTTGTGTTATCTGCGATCCACCTGCTCTCGCGGTAATCATGTATTTTGTTTTGTCTTCATTTATTTCTAGGCCCACCTCTTCTGCCGCTTGTATGATGATTTCACAGTTTTTACTAACAGTCTCTAGATTATCGGCCAGAACGGCGATGTCATCCGCATATGCGAGCACTTGTGTGACCCCGTTCAGGGATGATCCGGCCATGTTGTCGTCTTGTACCTTTCTGATGACATACTCGAGCACAAGGTTAAAGAGACACGGTGATAGACCATCTCCCTGCTTTAGTCCGTCCCGGATTTCAAATGGTTCTGAGAGGTGGTTTTCTATTCTGACTCGCCCTTTGTTTTCGTTCATGCAAATTTGAATGAGGGCGGCATATTTTTTTGGGACTCCCAGCTCAACTAGAATATGGTAGAGTCTCTGCCTTGCGACTGAGTCGTAGGCTTTTTTGAAGTCAACGAACAGTTGGTGAACCGTCTCTCCGTATTCCCACTTCTTTTCCAGCAGTTGTCTTATTGTGAACATTTGGTCGCTTGTTGACCGGTTCCTACGGAATCCACATTGGTAGTCTCCCAGTATCTCTTCTGCGTACGGTGTGATTCTCGCCAGAATGACATTTGTTAATATTTTGTATGCGGTTGGGAGCAATGATATTCCTCTGTAGTTTTCGCAGTCAGATCTGTCGCCTTTTTTGAAAATGGGGATGACTATTGAGGTTTTCCATTCTTCCGGAGTGACTTCCTTATCCCATATTGTTTGGATGAGCTGGTGGATCTTTCGAGCGGTTACCTCTCCTCCATGCTTCACAAGCTCTGCCGGTATGCAGTCGACTCCGGGAGCCTTGTTGTTTTTCAATCGCTTTATTGCGTCTACAACTTAGTTGAGAGAGCTCACGTGGGTAGATTTATTTCAGGTTTCATTGAATTTGAAATGGCTTATTTATAAATAATTTACTTATTTTTATCCTTCAGGGGAGCGGAGTATGGTTGTTGTGACAGTGAATGGAATGCAATGCACTGGAACATTAGTTAAGATTCTGAATAAAAGTTTTATCCTTACCTGTTCCCATGTCATATACAATGTAAGTATATGTTTCGCCTATGTCTCCTTTTATTATCGACTGTTCTCACACAGACTCATGAAACAATATCTTGCCGGAACGTTGATGGAAATTTCGATGCCGATGTAGTTTGGAAGAACCCTAAACTTAATCAACCATTCGATGTAGCTCTACTCAAACCACGTACCTCCATTCCAAGTAAATACTTCGTTAAACTTTCCACGTCTAAACCTCACATCGGTCAATTGGTATATAATGCTGGTTTTCCGTTTTTCATCAACTTCGCTTTGGAACAGGATTTTAATCCGTCTGTATTCCAAGGCAGAATTATTAAGTATACGCCGGGAGCAATACTCTCAGATGGCCTTGTACAAGATGGCCAAAGTGGCGGTCCAATGTTTGATGAAAATGGACGCGTTCTAGGAGTGTGTGTATCCAATTTCAAAAAGAATAATATTGTCTACCCCAACTGTAACACAGCTGTTCCAATAAGTGATATAAGGAAATTTCTAGAACTGTACGCGAAAACCAATGGTCAGTATACCAGACATCATCTTTTTTATAGATCAATAACTATCGACCGTTCTGATTTCAGATTTAACAGTGCTGGACAATCTAGTTGCCGACGAAACAATGCAGCAAATGTGGACCCTGGGCGCGATTCCAATTCACAGTAAACTTTAGAAAAATTACAAATGTGATATTTTACACTACAAACGCAAATTTGCTTAAGCTAACTATAATTATTCTACAAATTTTGCTTATGTTTTTATATTGGTGTTAAGGGGAATTAAATATATTGTTTAGTATATTGTGTAGTTTTTCATGTTATTTATGTGACAATTCTGGCTTAGTCAACGTCCACAAAACTGATAAATAAAAGACTTCCCTATAGGACATTTACTTACATTTAACTATTTTGTGGCAAAAGCAGTCTTAAGTTTTTTTTTGCTATATAATTAATATATCATTCGATGTTAAAATCCTCCTCGGAGACCTCAATGCGAAAGTTGGAAAGGAAGGTATCGTCCAACCAACTATAGGTAAAGAAAGCCTACACGACGTTTCAAATGATATGGGAATTCGAATTATCACGTTCGCGGCGTCAAAAGATCTGGTAGTGAAAAGCACAAATTTCAAGCACAAGCAAATTCATAAAGCCACATGGATATCACCGGACGGCGGAACGGGTAACCAAATAGACAGCTTCCTCATAGACAAAAGACACCACTCAAACATCCTTGACATATGATCATATAGAAGAGCAGATTGCGATTCCGATCATCTTCTAGAGATGGGCAAAATCAGAAGTCGGCTCGCACCAAACCACATGGGCAGTCACGGGAAACGAGCAAAAAGTTTGACATTGATAAACTAAAAGACCTGCGCAAAAGGGCTGAATATCAAAACGAACAGACGAATAGATTTAGTACCCTAGAGAATGGGAGTAGTGAGGAAGAGGAAGCCAATAGTGTGTACACTAAATGGACATCGATCAGAGACACAATCAAACAAACAGCCCAAAGGGTATTAGGATTTAAGAAAACAATTAAGTCCCAACCTTGGCTTGACGATGAGTGCAGGGCGAAGATCAAACAACGCACACGCCTCAGAGTGATCCACTTAGAAAGATATGATGAAGTCAACGCAGAAAGATACGCGACGATCCGGAGAGACAATGAGATTCTTCAAACGCAATAAAACCCGAATGGGAGAAGACTCGGATCGAAAAAATCCTAGAAAATGCGAGGGCAAAGAACATTAGAGGTATGTATGCCGGCATAAATTCAATTAGAAATGGCTACCGAGGGAGGGCCAAAATAATTCGAGACATAATCGGCTGTCTTGTCACAGAAACAAACAATATCATGACAAGATGGAAGCAGTACTTTGAAAACCTGCTCAATGTGCGCACCCATCAACCACAAATAAACGCACCAGACGTACATACAGCCGAGTCCTATTTCAACGAAGTTGTAGACGCAATAAATCGATGGAAAAACAAGAAGACTCACAGGGTCGACTACATACCAGCAGAGCTTATAAATCATGGAGGAGAGGCAACCGCTCGAAATATCCACCAACTGATTAAAACAATATGGGATAAGGAAGTCACCCCAGAAGAATGGAAGACCTTGTGGTGAGGAGAAGTATTATGCCGGACACGGGCACACGGTTCACTTCTTCCCCATCAATCACGAAACGTAAGTTCCAAAACTCCAAAACAAATCGTTCACGAGAAAAATAATAAAGTAAACGGAAAACACTGTTTGGTGGCGGGTGATCACCGCTTTTTATATCTTAATGAATTTTTATTGTTTTACGGGGTTACACTTAATGTAATGACATCTTCTTTCGTTAATGAAATTTCAATGGTGTCTACTTGTTTTTAGTTGTACATTTAAATCGTTTTTAATTAATGCGCACTGGTTTTATATTTAAACTATTCGTCTCCGAACAACTCTGTACGTCGCGGACGCACACGACTACACTCGGGGATTTTAATTGACGACTCGACTCCGGTTTAATTACGCTACTCCGCCGCGCGACGGAAAGCGGGAGTTCGGGCGACCAGCTTGGTCGGCGGATGAAATTCGACTCAAAGATTCAATTCGCTGGCTAAGAAAATTGTGGGTGCATTCGCTCTCACTGTGGTGATAACCGGATCTCATAAAGGAGATTGATCGTTCCGATCCAGCAAAAAGAAACAATTAGTAAATGTTATAAATATTGTATTTTAATTATGGTGGACAATGATTATCTCACCTTAATTGATTGTAACTCTTAACAATGATGCTTTTTCAAAGAACAGTGCAAATGGTTTCTAGTTGACTGTTTCTCCGTTCCTTTGCGGCAGCTTCATCGCCATAACCGTGATTTCAGTTGAAATCAGACTTCTTTTGGTGGCAACGGTCCCTCCTGACCTCTTCTTGCTGTATTCCCAGTTGCCTGAGATTGCTCTTGAGTCTCACAACAGATAACTGGTATAAACAGCTCAGCTCTAATCGCAACTTTACCAGAGCGAGCCTTCCATTGCATACCTTTGAGCGCGGGATAACACCTGCGCCGTAAACTGATCTATTTAAATGATGTCATTGACAATGTTATCGATTATTGTTTATCGTTTATACTTGGTTTATGTCGTTGCCTGTGTTATTTATTGTTTGGGTTTCTTATGTTGCATTTGCAACAGAGATCGTCATGGTACACATGTATATGTGTACGTCGGTTTTTTTCATGGGTCGAAGCCATGATAACGAATCTGAAACACCAAGAAGGGGCATAATGTGCATCCAGGAGATGTGTGTTCGTTGAAACAAAGAAATCGAATTTCGTGGGATGCTAATGGTTTGTTATTGATTATGCGTCGAGTCATGAGGGATGGATTCAGGGCAATTACAATACAAAGGGAAAAGCGACCTATCCATCGTTCGATAATGAGGGTCAGCTGGGTAAATAGCAGCTACTCATTAAACGAAAACTGCGTTTAGGATACCACAGACCATATGGATCGTTTATGGTATCGCCAGGAAGCCTATGGAGGAACAGCGTTCTTTGTTTGCGCTTGGTGCGAGTTAGGGAAATTGGCTTCAGCCTCGATTGCGCTAATTGAATGCAACTGCTTTGGTATTTTATTGCTGGAAGAAAAGGTCGGCGGCTAATGTGTACGTTAAGAGATTTATCATACACATGGCGAAGCTGAAAAAAAGACCGCAATGTTTATGGTCCCTGGGGAAGGTTACATAGTATGTAATCCAAAACCTTTCTTATTAGGAATTCGACTATGGGAATCTGCTTGGCACCGAAGTTGCCAAATTGATTTGGAATTCCTGATAAGTTGAGCAAGAAATCTTAAGGGGAATTGTATGCGAAGGGATGCATGTATGGTAAGTTTTCTTTTACGGGGACTTTTAGGTTAAAGATTGATCTATTTAATTGATCTAGCACTTAAGATGCTAATGCGATTGCATTAGTGAAGTTATGAGATCGGGTGGAAGTTATGGGGGTTTTTAGGTAAGCGAACCGTGGGGTTTGGCGGAACAGCCACACTACCCCCCCCCCCCCCTGTGACGTAGTCACGAAAAAAAGGGCAACGGCTGAAGGGGTGCTTTAGGTAAGTAGTCAGTGGGGTTTGGCAGAACCGCCACAACCTCAATATTCGTCCCCATCTTCAAAAAAGGCGACAGATCTGACTGCAAAAACTACTGAGGAATATTATTGCTCCCAACCACATACAAAATACTAACAAATGTCATACTAGCGAGAATCACACCGTACGCAGAAGAAATCTGGGAGACTACAAATGCGGATTCCGTAGAAACCGATCAAGGAGCGACCAAATGTTCACAGTAAGGCAACTGCTAGAAAAGAAGTGGGAATACGGAGAGAAGGTTCACCAACTGTTCGTTGACTTCAAAAGCCTCAGTCGCAGGGCAAATACTCTACCTCTTGTAGTTGAGCTGCGAATCCCGAAAAAAATATGCCGCTCTCATTCAAATATGCTTGAACGAAAACAAGGAGCGAATTAGAACAGAAAATCACCTCTTAGAACCATTTGAATTCCGCAACGTACTAAAACAGGGGATGGCCTCGCACCATGTCTTTTTAACCTAGTGCTCGAGTATGTCATCAGAAAGGTACGAGACGACAACATGGCCGGATCATCCCTGAACGGGGTCACACAAGTGCTCGCATATGAGGATGACATCGCCGTTCTGGGCGATAATCTAGAAACAGTAAGTAAAAACAGTGAAATCAACATGCAAACGGCAGAAGAGGTGGACCTAGAAATAAATGAAGACAAAACAAAATATATGATTACGGCGAGAGTAAATGGACCTCAGGGAACACATATGAACGTCAGAGGCAAGATATTTGAAAAAGTTAAAGAATTTAAATATCTGGGAACGATACTGACGACCAGTAACGAAATGTCGAAGGAAATTAACAAAAGATTACACTCCGGCAGCGCTAGTTGGCACGCAGTTAACATAGTAAACTGCTGAAATCCAAACTGCTATCATGAACTATAAAGCTCCGTGTTTATAGAACCATAATCATGCCGATTGTTCTATATGGATGCGAAACATGGGCTCTCACAAAACGGGAAAAAACAAATTCCGCGAATTCGAGAATAAAGTTTTAAGGCGTATCTTTGGCGGTAAAAATGACGAGGAGGCAGGATAATCTACAACCACGAATTGGAAGATCTATACCGCAAACCTACAATAGTGGGGGTAATCAGGTCGCGAAGATTAAGATGGACCGGACATGTGGCGCGAATGGGCAACCGTGTCAACTATTCTTGACGGTAGACCAACGGCAAAGAGACCGATAGGACGGCCACGACGGAGATGGGAGGACAGTGTTAGGTTTGACCTTGAGGAGATCGGATCAGTTAGTCAATCGTGGAAGGAGAGGACAGCAGAGGACAGGGAACGATGGCGGAGTCGAGTCGGTGAGGTCATGAACTGCCGGGTTTCTGCAGACCAATAAATAGTATATAATTACTATAATGTTAGTTGAAAAAATAAATTTAAAAAAAAAACTAGAGAAATTATGCTAGTTAAAGTGAGCTTTTGAGTAACTGGCACTGTGGCGGTTCAGCCAAACGCTACTGTCTACTTGCCCAATTAGACCCAAGCTTCCTGTGCTGAAGCCCTCAAACTCCATCGTTTCCCGCTAATGCAATTGCATTAGCACCCGTAAAAGCTTCGCGCATTAAGGTTATCTAATGCATAACCTTAAAACTCCTATGAAAAGAATTTCTCCCACAAGGGCATTTTCCATACATCAACGCGTCGGCAAAATTTGCCTAAAAAAATTCTTTATCATTCCTTAAAGGTCAAACATTGTTCCTGAAAAGAAACAATTCGGTTCACATATAATGCAACTGCATAATCAGGGAATATTAACCTTGAGTCGGCTATTTCCAGCCTCACATGTGTACAACAATGTTCTTACATACATATTGGCTGGCGATTCCCTTGCCCAACGACCTAAGCAGCAATCTCCACCCAGCATAAACATTTCCTACTACAAGGACATTAATGCTTTCAACGCATTACATGAAAATTCCTGAAAGATTCTGTTCACACATCTAATGCATCATTAGAATTCGCTGGAAAATAATTCGTTTGCATACATGTATTATAAGTAGGAAAACTATTCCGGCACCATTGTTTGCCAAGCAATTTTGTTCCCCATGTGCACCCTTATCTTCCCACATGCACGTATCTTGCAGACCCTTTGTCTAAGGGACAAAAGCAATACGCACATCTAGCGTCTAGTGACATAAAACCGAATTCCTACGCATGTAAACATGCTTAATATCCAACTAATGATTTGTTTTCCCACTAACAAACAATCTTCAATTCCCTTCTCTGCCGCAACGAATTCCCCTGCATAGACAACTGCCAGCAAGGGATTCGTTTTGGCCACCGACCCAAGATACGATATACAATTCTCATTATATAAAGTATTGTAATACATTAGCACCTCTTTCGAATGGCTATTCGTATATTTACACAAGGGCATCAATCATCTAAGACTTTTATGATGCCCTCGTCTCATCTTTTCTCTTATCACATTTCTTCGAAGTATCGTCGTCTATTTATTTAGACGCGATGCACTTCATAGACAACGATCTTTTCGATCTCTTCGTCCTTGCCGCCTGCCTGCTTTGTTTTGCCATTGCCTTCGCGCATGAGTAAACAGCACAGATCTGAACATCACACACATACCACCATGCTCGCCATTACGAGATCTGGTTCCCTATTCCACCAAGAGAGACTTTACGTTTCTCTGATGGTAGGTAAAAACGATATCCTTAGTGGAGAGGATATCTACCACCACACCACAAACTCACCCCAAACGAAGGTTGAATCGCGGAGTCAAATCACATCCGCCGACCACGCTGGTTGCGTGATCTCCCGTTCTCCGTCGCGCGTTTTAAATAAGTAAACACATCAATAAGATTAAAACAGTGAGTTTTATTTACTTTCCTCCTGTTGGACGATTTGTTGTGGAGTTTTGTTCCCTGGCTGGAATGTGTATCGAATGTGTTTTCCTGAACACCGGCGACGTGCTGTTTTCGTTCGGGTTTTAGCGGCGAAAGTGTTAGTGGGACGAGGTAGAACTCGCACGCATGCCGGTGTCACGACCTAATCCCCACAAGTTCTTTCCTCGGCAAGTCGTAATTCATCCAGCAAGGTGGTCGGGTCACCTGCCATCCACCGTACCGGCGCCGGTACGGTGTGGGAAACTAACAGTCGGGTATGAATAGTGCTAGTCGGCCGCGCGAATAACCCTTAGTGAATTTTTGTACGGAGTTTCGGAGTTGATATAGATATTTTTACATAGAATATATACCCGATAAAAACAATTAAACTCTTTTTAAAATAAAACAAGCTGTGTGTGCAACAAATCAACCACAAGTGTTTTATTTTGTTCTTTTTGGTGAACAGTGTCCCGGCGGATAGCGGAACTTTGTCTTAGAGATGACGTGGGTTGGAAGCAGAACTCGTGTCGTACGCCGGCGCACATACTCCTACTCCACACCATCTTCTTATATCCCATTCCAAGGCGATATCAAGCTTTTATATTGAGCGGCAGTAACGATGCGAGAGTCCCACAGCGACCAGTGGAATATTTGTTGCTTCAATTGCAGCTTCTTTACAGTGTCTATCCACATAAAGGTTAACACACTGCTTACGAGCTAGTACACAAACTCAAATAAACATACCCTCACATCCAGTCTTTACCATAAATCGAGCCCCAACATCCGATCCGGACACGCACTGATGGGTATCCCCATCAACACACGCTCTCGTGTCTATCACTCTAGCACCACAAGGCACTTTCAGCGCACCTGACAATGTTGCACTAGCCTCCACATCCAGCAAGACATCACCTAGCATATGGGGCAACGACAATGTTGCACTAATTTCCGCATCCCCAGCACACCAGCGCGATGGCCTATTTCATCAGGATTTTATGACCCAACATCCGGGACAACGCTGCATGGCATCAATAGCTCCAAGTATAAATAGTAAGACTTAAGATATTTCGTAGTTCAGTTGTATAGAGACCGTAAATAAATAAAGTTTCACTTTTTAAAAAATATAAAAGTTTCTTTCGCAATTACCTGGCGCCCAGCAAGGACGCGCTAAAGGGTATTGTTTCACGTAACCAGTCTTACGAGTACGGGTTTAAAAATATAAGCCAGAAGTGACTAACAACAAACAGGGACATTATCTATCATCCTGAGGAAAGAAGATCCCTTACTATCCAACGTTCGAGGAAAAGGAGTCAGCCCGACTGGCAGCCGCCTTAGGAATGCAGCTGACTACACGAATGTAAGCATTTAGCATTTAGATTAAAAGATATAAAATTCATATATTGTGTGAAAAGATTGAAAATTAAAGTGATTAATGCAAAAATATTCTAATTTGAATTAAATAAATAAGGAAATAAAACCGAAAATTAAGCAACTAAATGCAAAAAGATTTTGATTTTAATTAAATAAATAAAAGAAATAAGAATGAAATTAAAGTGACCAATGCATAATATTTTAATTAACTAATTTTAATAAATAAAGAAAGTAAGAACTGAGATTAAAGTAAGCAAATTAGCAAAACGTAAATAAGATAGAAAATTAAGTAAACTTAAAGTAAGGAGAAAAAGAAAATCAAACGCGCGTATTAATTAGTTAAAACGAAAGCCAAGAGTTAATATAATTCGTATTGTGGCGGTTCCGCCAAACCCCACGGTTCGCCTTCCTGAAAAAAAACCCAATAACTGCTACCCAGTCTGCATAAGCTTTCGCTAATGCTATCGCATTAGCATCTTGAATGCTCCACGCATTAAAACAATCAAATTTATATAACCTAAAAGTCTCTGGAAAAGAAAACTTACCTTTCAAGCATATCTTCGCATACAATTCCTGTAAGATATCTTTCTTGCCTTATTAGGAATCTCAAACAAGGTGTCAGGCAGATGCCCCTAGACGAATTCCAGAACAAAGGATTTGGATTACATACTATGTAACCTTCCCCAGGGACCATAAACATTGCGCTGTCTATTTTTTTTTCAGCTTCGCCATGTGTATGATAAATCTCTTAGCTCTCTCGTTCAGCAAGATACGGTACACGACCACCCATCGTATATCTAAATTGCTTTAACATCACCAGCATAATAGCAACAGGCTATTTATCCAGCTGCAGTAGATCCAATTAGCATCCGACGATGTTCGGTTTTGTTTGCTTTACCGAACTCGCATTTCGTGAATACACGTATGCCCTTTCTTTGTTTCAGATTTGTTATCATGGCTTCGACCCATGAAAAGAACCGACGTACATATATACATGTGTACAATGGCGATCTCCTCTATGAGATCCGGTTATCACCACCGTAAAAGTGAATGCACCCAAATTTCCCTTGGACAACGATTGAATATCGTTGAGTCCTTTTGCGTCCACCGACCGAGCAGGTCGCGGTCGTTTTCGCTCCCGCTCTCCGTCGCCCGGTGGAGAAGCGCCCCAATAGCGAAGTCGTGTCAATGAAAGTGTTTCGCCAGTTAATGTATTTATAAAAGTTAAAAAAAAATCAATTTAATATCAATTCCACTTGGACATTTTGCTGTTTTTCTTTCAGTCTACGGCAGACAATTAGAATTGGCGGAGACGAGGTAACACTCTCGGCCACGCTGGCGTCGCGATCTCGTACCCCCACAGTATCACATAACTTTTATATGTATCTTCTATTCAGATTTATTTTCTCTTGTTCCCTCGTCTGAGTGAAATCGCCCTCGAATTTTTCTTTCTGTTTACATTCGTTTGAATTTGCATTGATCCAAATTCATATAGATTATCAGCATGCCTAATTCAAATTTAATAAGAACTGCCGTCTTGAACGCGCCTGAAGATAATGCTGCCCAGCAACAACGAGCAGTAACAAGCGAAGAATTGGAAGCCCTCATAACGAGAACCGTTGACCGTGTTTTACCAGACCAAGAAGGGCAATGGGCCAAATCCATAGTTGGTCCCCAAGCCAACCGTTTTAATGGCACAGATCAAACCCAGAAATTCGGCCTAATTTGGGCGAATTGGACAAGATACCCGACGTGGTACGATGTCTAAAGGATTTTACCGGCCAATCGGGAGAGATCAACTCCCGGAAGAAGAGCGCAGATAGAATACTGCAACTCTACGATGGAATAAAGTAAACCCCAAAATAATTTGGTATCTTGAGCATCATATCGGGCCAGGCCGATGTTGTACTGGAATCTTATAATACCCCATTGAATTGGAAATACATCTCTCGATGTCTGATGATGCATTATGGAGACAAGTGTGATCTGTCAACACTTGAGTACCAAATGACGACACTTATCCAAGGAAACCCCATGGTTCAAGAATTCTATCATTCGGTCTATTCTCATCTGTCTTTGATATTAAACACGATAGGCTGTATCGAATACAGCAACGAGTGATTGTCAATACTGACTCAAACATATAGAGACAAAACCCCTAGACACATTTGTTAGGGGTTTGAGAAGCGCTCTTCCAAGACTGCTTGGTGTAAGGGAACCTACCGATTTACTACAGGCATTGCATCTCTGCCTTAAACTAGGGAACCCAAATTATCGAACGCAATACGCTATTTCTCAGAATGGTCCATCTCGTGGATCCTATAATCAGGTCGCTCCCCCACTTCCGCTTCGAAAAAATATAGTAAATCAATCTATCATAACCCACAGGGTAGCAAACCATCTTTTTAATCCCAACTAGCATACCTACATCAACCACCGAATCTACACCACCATATCAACCGCAATGCTTACAAGCAGCCGTCATTCAATCCTAATTATCAACGGAATTATGGCCAGCATAACATCCCCATTCCGCCTCGCGCAACCGCACTTTAACCTCAACCAAGACCCGAACCTATGGATGTCAGCCAGCCTATCCGATCAACTACATGAACAGAACAGGTCCAAATAAGATTCTCGGAAAAGGACCTCCGGCAGGAGCCCATGGATCGCCAAGACCATTCAAGTACCAAAGGAACTTCTATATTGAAACCCCAAGAAAATGATCTATCCAGCTACGAACAGATTCAAGATTTCGAAAATATTGAATATGAGCAATCCTTAACGGAATACGTGGAGGAACAGGAACGTTTCGAAAATAAAGAACAAGAAATTGTCGATCTAGCTGATGTTCATTTTTTAGATTAAGCTGCTCTTCACTTCCATACTTTGAATGTAGAGCTAAAAGCGGACAAATACTGAAAATATTAATCGACACAGGTTCTACCAAGAACTATATACAAGCGAATATCGTTCCCCTTCGCATACCAAACGACCAACCTTTCTTCGCAAATTCTATAGGCGGGATCCTCAAACTTAGAGACCATACAATAGTTAGTTTATTTGGTCTTAGGGACCCAAATATTAAATTCTTCCTCGACCCTTCTCTTAAATCCTTCCACGCTATCTTAGGCATTGATAGCCTAAAGGAATTATCGGCAGTGATCCATGGTCATAGAATATAAAGTAAAAACAACGCGTCTACACGGCAGTAAATAATTTTTTTTTATTATACTTCCCTCGGGAGAGGCGAACCTATAGCGCCAACTGAGCGCCCCGAGATGCCACAAAATAACTGTTGCAGTTCTTTTTGAACAGTTGTAAGTTGGAACGCTCCGGGAACAATCGCGTGGGAAGGGAGTTCCACATATTTTCCGCTCTGTAACTCAAAGAGTTCTGATAGAGGGATGTTCGCGCCGTCGGGAGATGAACCGTAAACTGGTGTGATCCCTAGTATTGTCTCGTGGAGCGCATATAAACCGAATTGCGCGAAACAATGCCATGAATCTCCGAAGAACAGTACCCGTGATAATATCTGTAAAACAGACAGAGGTCGGCTACGCACCTTCGATGTGATAGCGACTGAAGTCCCGACGTTAGCGCCGAGTCCCCGACCACGCGGATCGCTCGTCTACGTATGCTCTCAAGTAGGTCGAGGGTATGTTTAGGAGCAGAGCTCCAAAAATGAGAGCAATATTCGAGCGCGGGTCTAATTTGGGATTTATATAGGAGAAGAAGTTGGGCCGGAGTAAAATATTTCTTGGCTCTAAAAAGATAGCTTAGTTTTCCTGTGGCGGATCTGGCGATGCTCGACACGTGTTTATGCCACGATACATTCCCACAGACCGTGACGCACAGCAATTTCATTCTTTTCCCAGATTCGAGGGCCTCGTCATTCATCATCTGTTGTAGAACCGATGATCCACTTTTCTTTGTGAATTTGGTATACTGTGTCTTCGTTGCATTGAAGTCAACAAGATTGGCTTTTCCCCACTGCAAGACCTTATCCAGATCCCGATTCAGAGAGTCAATCTGTCTACATCTCAGGTGGTGCGGGGTTGATACACCAATCGGTCGAGCACTCGAAAAAGAGGAAACAAGCGTACTATCATTCGCAAAACTGAACACTTTGTTATCCGTTGTCTCCAACAAATCAATTATGTGAAGCAAAAATAAGGTTGGAGCCAAAATAGAACCTTGAGGCACCCCAGAATTAAGAGGATACAGATCCGAACACTCGCCGTCCACAACAACGCGGATGGATCGATTCTCAAGGAAGCTCTTCGTCCAGCGGCAAAGCTGTTGGGAAAGTCCATATGAACGAAGTTTTTCAGTAATGCCAGATGTAATGCCCTGCCAGACGCGGGCAAAAGCCTTGAAGATATCCAACGCGACCGCCCTTGACTCACCAAGCCCCTCAATTGCAAATGTCCATATATCGGTCACAAGTGCCAAAAAGTTTCCCGTGGACTGCCCGCCACGGAATCCGTACTGACGATCATTCAGAGGTCCGTTGGACTCCAACTACTTAATTAACTCGGCGTTGATAACCTTTTCCATCATCTTAGATAACATAGACAGTAATGCTATCTGTCGATAATTTTGTGGGAGACACTTTTTTCCCGTCTTTGGGATTGGCTGAACTCGAGTGATTTTCCAGCAGGTAAGAAAGGTCCGCCGTGTATAAGATAAGCGGAAGAGTCTGCCAAGAATCGGCGATAGTTCTGGAGCACAGTTCTTAAGGACTATTGTTGGTATTCCGTCCGGGCCGGTTGCCTTCCTACAGTCCAGTCCACGTAGAATGCGTAGAATAGTACGCGGCTGGAACCTCACATCCCGTCTCGAAGACCGTACCTGTGCAATTGCAGGTGGCTCCAAGAGGCCGGCATCGAGGTTTGAGTTTGCGGAAAAGAAATTCGCGAACACATTTCCTTTATCTTTTGAATTTGTGGCTAACGTCCCGCTTCCCGTCACCTACGGAGGAAAAGAGGAGGAAGCGAAGTTACTTCTGACAGCCCTTGCCATTGACCAGAAGGAGCGCGAACCAGTTGCGCACTGAAGGAGTTCACTCTGTCGTTGTGAGCCTTCTTTGTGGTATCAACCGCCTGGTTGCACACGTTTCGGATTCTAACAAAATTCGTTCCGTTAACCTCGGTGGGATTGGAGCGCCATTGTTTAAAAGCTCTATTTTTTGAAGCGGTAATCTGTTCGCATTTTTTATCAAACCAAGGTTTATCAGATGAACCTCGTTTAATGGAATGCGGAATGTAGATCTCCATCCCGAGAAGAATAATCTCTGTGACCGACCCCGCACAAGCGTTACATCGGAGTCTCTGAACCACACCTCCGACCGTGGAAAGGATGCGAAGAAATCTCACAAATCGTTCCAGTTAGCAGCCCCATACCTCCATACATGGCGAAGCTGCTTAGGTCGGTTATTCGTTTGAAATGCAAGTGGTTGCGCAACAGACACCAAGCAGTGATATGAGTTTCCCAGTGGCACAGCAACATTCTCGGTATAAATGCTCGGCTCGGATGTCAAAAACAGATCCAGAGTGTTCGCATAATCACCTCAGGTATCCGGCACTCGCGTAGGTACCTCCACGAGTTGAGTCAAGTTGTGGCTAATAGCGAACAACTCCGCCAGTGTCCCAGCCTCGTCGGTTCTGTTGGAGTGCACCAACCAACCGGAATTGTGCACATTGAAATCGCCAAGGACGATTATTTCAGAAGCTGGGTGGTTGATCTGTATCCAGTCGACGGTATGTGAAAGATGTTCAAAGAGTGTCGTTGGTCGATCGTCATTCGGGGAGCGGTAAAGACAACAAAGATATTTAACAGAACTCCTCAGCACGACCCGCAACCATATGATGCCCATAATATTAGGTTCCAACGCCTCCATCTTCTGGCAAGCCAGATCAGACCGCGTGAAGACTTAGAATCCGCCCTTAAAATGAAATGTCGAATGTAAGTCGTATCCTGAACAACGAAGATATGTTGAATCAGTTGACGCATCGATCTGGGTCTCAGATAGGGCAAGGATATCGGGTTTCGCTGTTTGCAAATATTGGTGGACGGCGTTAACATTCGTATTGGTGAAACCGATGCCCCTGATGTTACAAAATGCCGTTACTAGTCGTGCCTGGGCAGAGGCTCGAGAGCGAGCCCGATTATGCGATGACGTATTTCTTAAAGTTCGGTTAGTTATCATAATATTTGCATGATGTTCCCCTGGCATAGTCACCCATAGAGATCCGAATGGGAAACTAGTTTACCTCCGGAATTCTTTATTTCAGAACAGTCGCACAAACAGGCCACATGAACGAAAAGCAGAAAAAAAAATCAACGATTTGGTCCAAAAATTCCCAAACCTATTCACGGACCCCTGATGAGATATTGACATTCACCACGATCGTAAAAGGCGAATTCGTACAACTTCGAAGGCTGCAGTGTAGTTCAAATTTTACCCTTAAGCAATTGCCTTAAAAGATGAAGTGGAGAAGCAAGTCAAGCAAGTCCTAAACGACGGCATCATAAGACCATCCAGGTCCCCATACAACTCTCCTATATGGATAATGGGGAAGAAACCTGATTCATCCGGAGAGAAATAATACAGAATGGGTGTTGACTATCACAAACCGAATTCCATTACAGTCTCAGACAGGTGTCCCATACCAGAGGTTTGCGAGGTCTTATCCCAACTGGGAAAAAGCAAATGGATCTCAGTTATACTCGTATACTTCAAGAGTGGGTTTCATCAAATTCCGCTAAGGACATTGAGAAGACAGCCTTTTCCGTAAACAACGGAAAATACAAATTCACTAGACAACCTTTCGGTATAAAAAATGCACCGTCCACATTCCAAAGGACACTATAATATACTATGACACCATATTGGTAAAATATGTTACGTATATATGGACGATATAGTGATCTTCAGTAGCTTCAGTAGCCGAGCATCAGATCCCAGAGCTCTCTTTCGACGAAGTTCTAGACGATTGAAAAACAACAAGGCTCCCGGAGTCGACCGCATACCGGCAGAGCTTATGAAGCATGGAGGAGAGGCAACCGCTCGAAAGATCCTCCAACAGATTAAAACAATATGGGACAAGGAAGTCACTACAGAAGAATGGAAAACCTCAATAGTCATCCCCATTTACAGAGGAATATCATTGCTCCCAGTCGCATACAAACTACTAACAAATGTCATACTGGCGAGAATCACACCGTATGCAGAAGACATATTGGGAGACTACCAATGCGGATTCCGTAGGAACCGGTCAACGAGCGACCAAATGTTCACACTAAGGCAGCTACTGGTAGAGAAGTGGGAATACGGAGAAACGGTTCACCAACTGTTCGTTGACTTCAAAAATGCCTACGACTCAGTCGCAAGGGAAAGACTCTATCATATTGTAGTTGAGCTGGGAATCCCGAAAAATAAGCCGCCCTCATTCAAATCTGCATGAACGAAAACAAAGGGCGAGTTAGAATAGAAAACCACCCCCAGAACCATTTGAAATCCGGAATGGACTAAAACAGGGGGGTGGCCTCTCACCATGTCTCTTTAATCTTGTCCTCGAGTATGTCATCAGAAAGGTACAAGACGACAACATGGCCGGATCATCCCTGAACGGGGCCACACAAGTGCTCGCATATGCGGATGACATCGCCGTTTTGGGCGATAATCTAGAAACTGTAAGTAAAAACTGTGAAATCATCATGCAAGTGGCAGAAGAGGTGGACCTAGAAAAAAATGAAGACAAAACAAAATATATGATTACGGCGAGTGCAGGTGGACCTCAGGAGACACATATAAACGTCGGGGGCAAGATATTTGAAAAAGTTAAAGAATTTAAATAGTTGGGAACGATACTGACGGACAGTAACGAAATGTCGAAGGAAATTAACAAGAGACTACACTCCGGCAGCGCTAGTTGGCACACAGTCAGTAAACTGCTGAAATCCAAACTGCTATCACAAGATATAAAGCTCCGTGTCTATAGAAGCATAATCATTCCGATTGTTCTATGCGAATGCGAAACATTGGCTCTCACAAAACTGGAAGAAAACAAATTCCCGGTATTCGAGAATAAAGTTTTAAGGAGTATTGTTTTGGGCCCGATTCATTTGACGTGCAGATTCGGTCAGCGAAACAAAGACGATAAATAACGACCGAGAAAATGTTTATTATAAATTCTCCTTTTAGTTTTTTTTTTGAGGTAACTGCGCACATGCAAAACGATTACATGTGGCACGACACGAATATGAAAGATGGAATTTAATGACTATAACTATGTTGCGGATTGGCAATTAAATGTGCTGGAATGTACTGGAGAAATCTAGTACATTCGCTGTGTATACCAGTAACGCAGCTGGCACCAGCTGGCCGATTGTCACCATCAATGACGTCATAGCGTCCCTATTTGAATTGACAGTTATGCCCAATGAGTCAGTCTGCATTCAACCTTCATCAAGTGGACACCATCGGTTCTCGTCCGATCAACATACATTAATTAATAAAAGTCAATCTCAAGGAAAAGGGACTTCATCTTTTCGGGCAGTGATTCCATCGTTTCACTTCATCCTCTCGGGCCTTGATTCCATCGTTTGACTTCATCTTCTTATGTGCTGATTCTATCGTGTACTTTCATTTTCTTGGGCGCTAATTCTACCGTTCGCCTTCATCCTTTTGGACGCTGATTCCATCGTTTGACTTCATCCTCGAAACGCTTTCTCCTGGACGCGACCTCACTCTCGGCCGCCCCTATTGCAACATTTTCTGGTCCTTCGAAACGGATCCAGTGCCGATTTGGATCAATACCATCGCCGCCCAGTTCGTGGCACAACATACCTGTGACAGGTACACACGCCAAAACCACAACACACTACAGATAGGCACCGCCAGCCACCTCGACACAAATCAAGGACGACTGAAATTACTAGGGATAACGACTGTGAAACATCCCTTCTTAATGAGGACATCAACATTGATCTAAACAACACATTAGAACCGGTTGGCGGTACCGACGAACCCGGTTTATTAACAGTGAAAAAGGGAACAGTCGATGCAGCTATGGTCAAGAAGAATTCCAAGAATATTGCAGTTGACTTCTCAGCGAAGTGTTCCACTCCCAAAAGCCAAGTAAGTCAAATAAAACGACGCTTAAACGCCAGTGCTATCCACGAGTTAGGTTTAAACTTAATATTTGATTCCGACGAATGCCAAAAGGCAAAAGACAAATTTGAATTTTCCGATGTAGTAGACGACAGCCGAGAGAGACCAGGTGCAGTGGTTGCTGGGCTTAATGATAATAATGACAAAGAAGCTTTGGCAGACAACCCGCTCGATGAGTTGCTTAACAGTGCCGAAATTACTCCGATCGTGTTAGAGGGGATTGCATGTGATCTTATGTTACAAGCTAACGACTCAACTTCATGTCTTCTCGATAATAAGGAAAATGTTCCCCCAGACCAAGAGGTGAAGTTGCTGGGCAGAGACAAAACGCTATATCCTTCATTCCATGCCAGCTATAGATCACCCCTTAAATATTTGTTTTCTGAATCACCTTTGTTAGGTGAATCGCTCAATGAGAATGAGGAGCCACTTAAACAAAGGAGTGCGGGGCAAGCGGCCGATCATGATCTTATATTAGAACCGCTGCCACCAGAAGAGGGCGGACGAGATTATTGCCACCTCCAAGGAGTTGAAAGAACGAATCGCCGACCCGATCACTCTATAGTAAAGGAAGAAACCGATCTACCGAAGCTGCGCCCAGTGCAGAAGCGAATGCTGGCAAAGACATCGAGGAAGCAACACAACGCTTCCCCGACGACATTCCTCGGTCGGCAGAGATCATACACGTGTTCATCACCAACCTGAGTCGAGTACAAATGTAAGGACATGCATAAAAGAAGATGACAGTTCCAAGGATTCCTTAAGTCGTGGATCGGAGGACAGCGGCCGCCAGATCATCATTGCAAATCAAACGCTAGGTGATTTGTTGGAGAAAAATTCACTGGAAACCGCTGTTGATGCAAAACGAAAGCAGGATGACGAACTTTTTACAGCAATAGTTCAAACCAACGTGTCTTTGACAGCTGCTCCAATACAACAACCGACCACGATTGAGGAACTCATCGCTGCTCAGTTCGCGGCACAGGCCACCATCTCTGGCACTTTCCTCAACATACAGGAAAAGGGACAACCAAGTCCGACAGCAATCGAGGCAACCAAATCCGCACTCCGCGCCGAATGGGAAGCCTTCTCCAAGCGGCACTACGGCATCTTCTACCTGGCGGCACCTGAGGATCAGCAACACGCGTACTTCGCGGATGATTTTTTCGGCGAAACCGAAGAGATATACCTCGACGAAACTCCTCGAGGCCCAGCACGCGCTCAAAGCAGCCCCCCCAACCATGGTCAACAGCACCAATCGCCTCCTCCCCTGGCGAGCTGCCCCCAGTGCAGCTGCCAACGGTCAACATTAAGCCAGCGGAAAAGGAACCGCACCCTAGAATAGTGAGTCAGCAGGCCGCCGACCAAAGTGCCGTCTGCCCAAAGCCCAACCTACCCAAGGTCCCGATGATCGACCCAGTGCCGAAGCCTCCACAGAAGACGATGCCGCGCACGCATTGTGGGGCACACCATATCATAGCCGTTCCTCGTGGGTTGCGAACTTACAACTCCGACCCAGAGGAACTGGCTACCATCACACGGACTCCAGAGCAAGCAGTGGGCACGGCGTACATAGGATCCGTGTCAGATCCAATGCCAATGCCTTCCACGAATTCGACTGTTCCAGCAACAGTAGCCGGCTCGATGACTAGCTAGCCCAGTGTGCCGATGCACAAAACACCGCCGGCACCCGTAAGGCAACAGGGCCCTTGCACATTCTGCAGGGCCGCACACACCATCTACGCTTGCGAAGGCTTCTGATCACTCACAACTGGCCGTCGGAAGTCTTTCGCACAAAAACGAAACTTGTGCACCAACTGTTTGGGTCGCCACCGCCTAGGCGACTGCCATTCCAGCAAGACGTGCCGTCGATGCCAGCGGAGACATCACACCCTGATGCATGTCCGGTCTACCGCCATCGGCGGGACAACATCACCGCCACAACGAGCCAAAGGATCCGCCCCCCGGATCGACCTTCAAGAAGGGGCCTGAGCACATACAATCAGCACCCCTTCACAGCATTCCGCGTTGCTGCCAACAGCCAGAGTCATCGTGACGTCGGAGACCGAACAGAGGATTGAAGTCCGTGCTCTGCTGGACCCCTGCTCCAGCGGCACCTTCATTTCGGCATCACTCGCCCGAAGATTAAACCTCCGACACCAAGCATCATCCGTCCCCACCTACGGTGTCGGGGCACTCGTGGCCTTGCCACCAGGACTCAGGCCGCCATCAGAATCACTTCTCGCCGCCACGGCTCGAGACAATTGACACTAAGGCCCTTCATCCTGTCAGGGCTCTCAGAGTATACACCACCACCACAATCAACGACAAGGGATCTCTCGTTCCTGGCGGATCTGAACCTGGCCGATCCAAACATCGCCTCCGCCGACAAGGTGGACATCATCCTTGGGGCAGACGTGTACCCCAACATCATCCTCGAAGGCCTAAGGAAGGACCAACGTTCCGGCCTCGTCGCGCAGGCCACTGAACTGGGATGGGTGCTAACAGGCGCAGCACCCACCATATAATCAAGCCTATAGGTGACAAGGCCTGTCACCAGCCATCATATGGCCATTCCTCGTGGGTTGCGAATTTACAACTCCGGCCCAGAGGAACTGGCCGACCCTACGACTGATGATCGCAGCTCAGATCAGAAGACCAAAAGGAGGTCTCGCCGGCGGCGGCCCCAGGGGCCACCTACGAGGCCCATGCAACAACCAGCCACCGATCACTTACGCGACCCAACTACAAGACACACCCCCCCGCCCGCTGAACCATTGCATGGGCAAGGGGCAATCGAGGAACCAGGAGCTTACCTACTCGAACACTTCAAGGCATCTCACCACACCCAGGACACCACGTGGTCAAGCTCCTGCCCGGGTCCAAAACTACCCAGACCAACCGCTGCCACGTGCAGCAACCAAAACAGGACCAGGAGCGCGCAATGCCCCGCTTGGCGGGCGGCGCTCCCCAGCAACCAGCGGTCTCCCGAACCCCAACAAGGAAGCACGCCTCTCAGGACATCAACAGAGGCTGCACCCCAACGGCCCCGGATGGCACTTGGCCCGTGACTGTCATTCCGCCAAGCCATGCGGACAGTGCCAGGGACGACATCGCACCACACTCCACGCGACAGCCTCACACGCCAGCGGCCGCATCCCGCCGGTTACTAGCTTCGGACGGGCGCATCACCTTGCACAACCACTGGCCTCGACATAGCGAGACCCATCACCAGTCATCACGTTGTCATTGATCGTGGGTCGCGATCTTACAACTCTAACCCATATCAACTGGCCGGTCCCCCGACCACAAAAGGCAACGGACATCAGCGATGGGAAAGAGGTTCCTGTCGCCATCGATCATACGGGCCAGTTACGCAGCAGCTGGCACCAGCTGGCCGATTGTCACCATCAATGACGCCATAGCGTCCATATTTGAATTGGCAGTTATGCCCAATGAGTCAGTCTGCATTCAACCTTCATCAAGTGGACACCATCGGTTCTCGTCCGATCAACATACATTAATTAATAAAAGTCAATCTCAAGGAAAAGGAACTTCATCTTTTCGGGCAGTGATTCCATCGTTTCACTTCATGCTCTTGGGCCTTGATTCCACCGTTTGACTTCATCTTATGTGCTGATTCTATCGTGTACTTTCATTTTCCTGGGCGCTAATTCTACCGTTTGACTTCATCCTTTTGGACGCTGATTCCATCGTTTGACTTCATCCTCGAAACGCTTTCTCCTGGACGCGACCTCACTCTCGGCCGCCCCTATTGCAACAAACTAAAACATCGTGATTTGTTAATAAACTCGACTGCTTTCAAAGCTGATATTTCGAGTAGAAATTACGAGTGAAGCGACTGCTACGCCTTGGAACGACGAACGAAGTGGAAGCATTGTGAAGAGATCTTCACCGTTGAAATCCTTAATAGCCGCCACCTTAACGAAAAGTCGTTTGATGAACGGAAGTAGGTGGGGATATGCCTTGCAGAACGATAACTGGACGAAACTGGACGAATGATGTGACGTACGACTTATGACAGTTAAGGTGTTAATACAATTTTGACGGTAATGTCTTTCGAACGTTGTTGGCAGTCAATGTTGGCTATGCTACTTTGTGAAGCGAGATGCGACAAGTATCTTTGGTGGTAAATATGACGAGGAGGCAGGATAATGGAGGAAACTCCACCAATTGGAAGAGCTATACCGCAAACCTCTAATAGTGAGAGTAATCAAGTCGCGAAGATTAAGATGGGCCGGACATGTGGCGCATATGGGCAACGATAGGGCCGTGCGTAGAATTCTTGACGGTAGACCAACGAAAGGGACCGGCAGGACGGCCGAGACGGAGATGGAAGGACAATGTTAGGTTTGACCATGATGAGATTGGATCGGCTGGTCAAGCGTGTAAGGAGAGCGCACAGGACAGGGAACGATGGCGGAGTCAAATCGGTGAGGTCATGGACTTCCAGGATCCTACAGGTCAATAAATAGTAAATAGTAGTAATAGTAATACTGAGACTAGAAGTCATTTTCTCACAGAATCTCTTCTAAGACTCACTTTATTTCTTATTTTTACTTTAAATTTAATATTTCTATAGATAAAAGAATCTACCTCATAGATAAAAGAATCTACCTCAGGTAAGTAAAAGAATCTACCTCAGGTAGTCACAAAATATCTACATGTGTATATGTTAATAGGTAATTAAGGGAAAGGTATAAAAATGTAATTACACTATAACGACATGGAACGTTAATTGGTCTAAAAGACGATATACATACGTTATGTTATGTTTATAGCTTACGATGATGAGCCAGGTGTTAACTCACGCGTTTCGCCTAAGAAAAATTCTATAGTTACACCACGCAAATGGGGAATGCTTTGCTTGATCATATGTTTTCTCGTCTCAAGTTGTCAAAACCTCTCCTTTCCTTATCCCCTCCTTCTTTTTCCCCCCGTACTATGCTTTGACTTTTAAGGGGTCTTAAGATCCTGGCTTTGTGAAATACTAGTACAAACCTTTGATTACTTTATCCTCTTTGTAGTATCATAAGGTCCCTAACCACACAATGATGTATCAGCAGGAAACAATTCCCATTCCATCATCCTAATTCGAAACTGTAAATTCCCTAAAAGGTTGCAAATAATTCAGAGAACCACAAGGCAAACAGACGATGTCTCCATCTGCGGTGAAATAACAGACATGTTCTAACAATTTAATTTCCCGGGCACTTTTTTATTTTTAATGACTATACATATACGAGTTGAAATTTGTTTACTACATAGGAATACGTCATGTAAGTCAATGAACTCCAATTTGAACAAAATTCGGTTACACTGATTAATTTTAAATGTCTTATCATCCATTAAATACCCGAGAGCTGTGGCGTTATATACCATTTAGGTTTTCTCTCTGGAGATGATTAATTTCTATTCCCAGCTGAAAATTCAACAAAGTATTATAATTAAGATGTTTATTTTGAATTCAATTTGAATTTTAAAATAAGTGTGAATGTGGACAACGTACGTTCCCTTATCGAAGCTTAGTATTAATTGATGACCCAAGCGCTTAACAATCCTTTTGTTTCTGGTATTCTCAGTTGACGACCTTGTGTAGTTTATTATAACACATATCTCCCCCATACTGACACAACTGCGAATAGATTTCCTGAAACCTCCTAAGGTTGTTTTCCCTTGACTTCCCGGTAGTGTTATCAGTACAAAGAGCTTGGTTCTTCACTCTGGAGTGCTACTAGAAGCTATAGTATTACAAAAAAGGGAAATGCCGATTATACTAATATTTCAAGGTGATTTCCCTTTATGCCAGTAAGAATCCCCGCCGAACAGGCGCAGAATTACCTGGAAAAAGAAATGTCGCCCCTTGAATGGTGTCCCGGGCTATTAACTAATTCCTCGTAACAATCAAACCAGTAACTGGTAATCGAGTGAGTAGCTTTACTAAAACAATATTAAACAAACAAAAGAACGTGTAATACAATCGACTGCAATAAACAGACAAGCCGGTGCTAGTGGTGATCTAATTGAAGCCCGGATTAAGATGCATAATTTAAATGCAAAAACCTACAACTACATAGCTACATTATCTTCGATCCGGACGGTAATAGCAGCCACACTCGCCGAGCGCAATGCAAAGAAATCACATAAAATCGACGAACGAAAAACGATTACTTAATTCCTAACAAATTCAAGTTCATTGTTTATTCCCGCTCTCAGTCGGGAAGCGGTTGCTCAAGCAGTAGTATCTGATTTAATCACGCGGTGTTAGACACGATGATAGCTCCAAAGATATTCCTCGGTTTGCTTCTTCTGACTGGTACAGTGGTCATTTTGACCCAAGGACTTCCCTACCTAGGTCTGATATTTAGCCGACACCTTACACCCTGTGAACTTGATGTATTAACTTTTTACATTTACAGGTAAACGAAATCCAATTGAGGAGAACTATATTGTCCAACGAGATCGGCCGATTCTTTTTCATTGCGATGAAGAAGGAAATCATTTAAATTGCATGCTACAATGCAAATCAATGAGTTATTCAAGTGGAACATGCACTAGTGATTCCCTCTGCGATTGCCTATAAGATAGTCTTCGGTCGCAGCCTTCACTATTTCGTAATGTGATACTTGTTAAATGTTTAGGATAAGTTGTTTTGCTATAATACTAAAAATAAAAACAATAACTATATATACAACACGTTGACGCCTTAACTGGATCCAGACAGCCTTCTTAAACTACTTCGAAAATATCGTTATTTGATCATCACCTTCTGTACGTCGCAATGGGGCGCTCATTAATCTAAAAAAAAATAATGATGACAAAAAACGTAGGTGGATCCTGACGCATTGGGTGACTTGGGGCACTTACTCTTATTTAATCTTTTTCGAAAAAAACGTGAGTGGATTGTTCAAATAATTTTTTCCATCTTCCACTTTTGGTGATAGATTGCGAATTGTAATTCCAGATTAACAATAGAACAACGTGACTTGAATTTAATGTTTCATTAATTCAGAATATCTGTTGCGGTGTTCCACGGTTTAACAACACTATTATTGTTAATACAACTTGACTAATTATGTTCTTGGGAAGAAAAATGATCAACAAATGTTTAACCGGATCCATATATATACGTTATCGATTTTATTTGCCGTTTGGTGGTATTGTCACTAGTAATTTACATATTGTAGGGAGCTTATGGTTCGCTGGATTAATTATTTTCAATAAATAAGAGAGAGTTAAATCGATTTTGAATTAATGTAGCACTTTATTAGTCCGTTAATAACAACTGTTACTTTTACGAGGGTTGCCTCTTATGTTTCGGGATTTGGCAACCCTAGTGTTGCAATCCGGCAATTGACAGCAACATTAAAGTTGGACGTTTTTGAGGTTATACGCACTCAGAACGTTTTGACATACGAGCGCTATTTGTGTTGTTTACAGTAACTTAAAAGATTCATCTCGGCCCAAAATTGGAATTAAATCGTCAACATTTTCGTGCGATTATTTTTTACAACTTTCGGCATGGATTAACTCAGCAACAGTGCATGGATGAACTTAATTCAATTTTTGGCGATGAAGCTCCATCAAGGACCAGTGTTAATCGATGGTATGGTGAATTCAATGTGGTCGTAGTTCACTCCAAGATGAATTTCGTGAAGGTCGTCCAAAATCAGTTGTTGTTCCGAAAACCATTGATTCTGTGCGCGAACTGATATTGGAAGATCGTCATGTGACCTATCGTGAGATTGAGACAACCTTAGGCGTTAGTGGGACCAGCATACATTCAATATTGCATAAACATTTGACCGTCAAAAAAATTTGTTCGCGTTGGATCCCACACAATTTGTCAATTGCCCAAAAAAAGGCTCGTGTCAATTGGTCGAAAGAAATGCTCAAAAAATACGGTCGCGGTGCTTCGAAACACGTCTATGACATCGTGACAGGTGATGAATCGTGGATTTACGCGTATGAGCCCGAAAGTAAACAGTCGGCTGTCTGGGTGTTTCAAGATGAGCCAAATCCAACAAAAGTTGTTCGCGCACGAAGCACTTCCAAGCAAATGGTCGCCTGTTTTTTCGGAAAAACTGGACATGTCGCAACCGTACCACTAGAACAACGCAGAACAGTCAATTCTGAGTGGTACACAACCATTTGTTTGCCAGTTGTCTTCCAAGAAATCAGGAAAACCAACCGCCGAAGACGGATCACTCTTCACCACGACAATGCGAGCTCTGACACATCGGCTGCGACAACTGCATTTTTGAGCACCCAAAACATCGATTTGATGGGTCATCCGCCGTATAGTCTTGACTTGGCACCGAATGACTTCTTTTTATTCCCGTACGTAAAAAACAAACTGAGAGGTCAACGTTTTTCGACACCTGAAGAAGCGGTTGCTGCATTCAGAATGCATGTGTTGGAGATACCTCAATCAGAGTGGCAAAAGTGCTTCGACAATTGGTTCAAACGCATGCAAAAGTGTATAGATCTTCATGGGGAATATTTTGAAAAACAATAAAGTGATTTGCGATGATCAATATTTGTTTTTGTTCTCTAATCCCGAAATATTAAAGGCAACCCTCGTACTATCTATTCCAGAAGATTTTTTTGGTCTTAATGGATCTAATAATGTTCGTCAGTTCATCCTTGTGTATAAATATACAGTGTTTAGATTTCTAAGTGGGGAATCCGCTCTATTATTTTCACTAAAGATAGTGAAACTTTGACTTAAGAGACGCCAATTATTAAGTTCATTGCGTAGCGAGTTTTTGGAGAGCCCTTTTTTCCAGGTCAAGGTTAGAATGAGCCCATTCTTTCCATCTATGCACTGCTTCGAAACAAACACCAACGGAATTAGTCCTTTTTTGCGGTTCCTTAACTATTATGAACTCTTTGTTAGAGTTGATGTGTTCCAGGGTAAGTCATGCGTTCAGCAGAGTTTGACAATTCTCGGGAGTCCGCGGAACTCGCAGACATGGGATGTCATTATAATCTTACCCTCAAAACACTTTATTTATTTGAGGGAATATATTCGGTCCACTAGCTTTAATGGCTTGAATTCTCTTGTTCCAGTCCTCATTAATTACTGATCTATAGTCATCACCGATCAGTTTTTGAAGATTTTTAATTAATGACTTAATTGTTTTTATTTTCTGGCTATTTGGATCGCTGAATTGTCTATAGAGCAGTTTTAACTTAGAGAGCAGAATACTCTTTTGCATATACAGCTCGTCGATCGTTGGGTTTCTGTACCGGTTTGTATGGCTCTCGAAGTGAGACACTTTTGTCAACAGCACCAATCGCCTCCACCCTAGCGAGCTGCCCCCAGTGCAGCTGCCAACGGTCAACATTAAGCCAGCGGAAAAGGAACCGCACCCCAAAACAGTGAGTCAGCAGGCCGCCGACCAAAGTGCCGTCTGCCCAAAGCCCAACCGACCCAATGTCCCGATGATCGACCCAGTGCCGAAGCCCCCACGAAGACGATGCCGCGCACGCATTGTGGGGCACACCATGACATAGCCGTCCCTCGTGGGTTGCGAACTTACAACTCCGACCCAGAGGAACTGGCTACCATCACACGGACTCCAGAGCAAGCAGTGGGCCCGGCGTACATAGGATCCGTGTCAGATCCAACGCCAATGCCTTCCACGAATTCGACTGTTCCAGCAACAGTAGCCGGCCCGATGACTAGCTAGCCCAGTGTGCCGATGCACAAAATACCGCCGGCACCCGTAAGGCAACAGGGCCCTTGCACATTCTGCAGGGCCGCACACACCGAAATATAAAAGGCAACCCTCGTACCATACACAACGATTTCTTGACTTATCGCTTCCTTACTTATCGCTTGCGACTCTGCTTACTTCTTCTTCCACTTACTTGACCTGCGTGTGATGTATTTATACCGTTTCCTCATTCTGATTCGGTGTTTCGTTTCCGCCCGTTCCATAGCCTCGAATTTTCTCCTGCGTATAGTCTCCAGTTTTCCAGTACTTTCTAGAATATCCTGCAGTGCTCTAGCTATTTTAAGCTAAAACCAAAAAACCCATCAAAACCCACAAAAACCCAAACATAATCCAAAATTCGCAATAAACGAATCAAACATTCGTTTATCGCATAACATTTGCCCCCACGGCGAAGTTTAATCCAAAATCTGAATTAAAATCCGAATCTAATATTCGTTTATTGTTCAAATTTGCTCCACGGCATCATGAAAATTCAAAATTCAGAGATCGTTATCTCTATCTGAAAATTTTCCATTCAGGAAAACAAACAAAAACCAAAAGCAGATACATTCACACATCTGCGTAATAGTTTCGTAAGAATTCATTCTTATCTTGTGTAAATACAACATCTCGCTCGAAATACCCAACAAATCGAGATTGTTGTACGAAAATGTGTATCTTTGGGATACAATTTTCGAAGTGTTTTCCTTTATAAAGGGATAGCAAAACGATCTCGAGGCCGCAGTCTCTAGATCCTCCTGCCACAGAGTAGTTATTTTCAAATTCAAATTAAATCAATAAAACTAAATCCAAAATAAAAAACTTCTTTCACTACTTTGGAAATTTTGTGCTGGCACCCAACGTTGGATGATTCTTTTTATATATATACCAGGACGACTCCAAAGAAATCGGTACAGGAACCGGTACTGAGGTTGCAGGGTATAAGGACACTATCCCCTAGGTTACGTCCCACGAACAATCAGGACATTGCTCTTCCCTCTGGGTCAGAGGAAGCACGGCAACGACCCCTAGCTGAAGTGTGTTGTTCCAGGAGCAATCAATAAAGAGATCCAACGTCCTTTTCAGGACAAGAAAACGCGCTTCCTGAGGAACAACCCCCACAACAATCCTAGTACTTTGTTTTGGACTTTCTAGAATACTCTAGTACTGATTGTCAATGCGTCACACTACCCTCCGCCTAGATTAGTTCGTCCCGAACTAAGTTCACTGTTCTTCTGGGTTAACAACAAGTCGCCAGTCGCTGGCGATGCACTGTGGGGGGAAGAAGTATGTTCCACCGGCACACAGCGCTGATTCCCTTCTTCTGCCACCGTCACTATAAATTCCGCCGAAACAAAACCAAGAGAAGAGAAGCTGTTCGCTGACATTGTTCCCAGGCTGTGAAACAAAACACACAGATGGCACCGAAGCAAAAGTGAATAAAATGCACTGTATATTGTTTGTTAGTTAAATGAGTTCTTTATTATTTTATTTCTTAACACAAACTGGGATTAAACGACATGTCCCGTAAAAAATTATTTTTGTCGAGTAAAGTTCGATGTTAACATACATTAGAACACTGATGGTCGACTCTCGACTTGGTAAAGGCGCACACACTAAACGGGTAATTAATAGGTAAAACTGATTTACGCACGCAACTGCACTCCGACAGGTTAAATGGAGACTTCTAAATGTACTCGTCCCCGTGATGCGAAACGGGGAGCGGAAGACGAACCGTCCGAATCGGTGGTTGGAATACGACTTAACGATATTCAATCGTTTGGGGTGAAGATCTTTGGTAGTACACATTAATGTGTGTACATGGGTTCTTTCATGGAACACACCATGACAACGAATCTGAATCACCAAGAAGGGGCATAATATGCATCCAGGAGATGTGTGTTCATTGAAACAAACAAATCGAATTTCGTGGGATGCTAATGAGTTTGTATTTGATTATGCATAGAGGTCACCAGGGAAGGATTCAGGGCAAATACAATACAATGGGAAAAGCGACCTATGCATCGGTCGATAATGAGGGTGTGACGTTTTCCGCCACAGAAATTCATATATTTATCAAATAGGTTACCTGCCATTATTCCTGTGCGGGGCATCCAGTATTTCTATCGTTATTCCCGCCTAGAAGCATTACGGTCTCTCCACGAAACTAAAACAACTCCTCTGGGGATGTCTCCAAATTCGCTTCCAACATGAATCCTCTCGATGGTCCGGTGTAAAACCAAGTTGGTAAATTGATCTACAGATCGTAGGAAACCTTCGATAATGTTCGGGTTCTCCGGATAAATTGTTAAACACACGTCGTTCAGGAAAGCCCCAATAATAATCTCAATTTATTGTCTCTCCTTGTTCAATCAACTTTTACTTTTACAATTTTGCTTTTTAACTTTTACAATTTTATTCCTTTACTTGTTAATATTTTTATTTTTACTTTTTCACAATTTCAACCTTTTTTTTTTACTTTCTTTGTTCATCGAACAACCGGCGCTCTTCTTCTTCTTTTTCAACTGTCAAACAAAAACAATCATCACTCTTTTTTTTCTTTTTACGGAACAAACTTTCTGTTCTTTTTTTCCTGCTATGTACACTTAAAAAACCTTTCTCCCTCTCTATCTCCATCCACTCCGAAAAGCGATCCAGCTTCCACACGATCCACAATCGAACAAGAATACGTTCGTACATTCAACATGTGGATCGTGTGTTTTTTCACCACCTTACCATCTATTATTATATTATATTTAAAACTAAACAAACGATGGGGATGGCGGAAGCCGCACGTAACAAGGGTCAGCTGCATAAATAGCAGCCACTCATTAAATGAAAACTGCGTTTAGGATACCACAAACGATATGGATTGTTTATGGTATCGCCAGGAAGCCTATGGAGGAACAGCGTTCTTTGTTTGCACTTGGTGCGAGTTAGGGAAGTTGGCTTCAGCGTCGATTGCGCTAATTACATGCAGCTGCTTGGGTTGTTTATAGTTGGGAAAAAAGGTCGCCAGCCAATGTGTATGAAAAGGGATCGAATTTTTATGCACGTTTACATGCGAAGGAATTCAGTTTATGGCACTAGACGCCAGATGCGTGTATTTGCTTTTGTCCCTTGGACAAAGGGTCTGTAAGAAATGTGCATGTGGGAAAATTAGGGTGCACATGAGGGACAAAATTGCTTGACAAACAATGGTGCCGGAATAGTTTTCCTGCGAATTCTAGTGATGCATTGGATTATGAATGCTAAGAATTCTTTGTTGGGGACATTTTTGCCGATGAGTTGATGCAAGGAAAAATGCCCTTGTACGTGAAAATCTTTTTACAGGTGCTAAATGTAATTAGCGGCAGTTAGCAATTATGAAACAATGGAATTTGAGGGGCTTCAGCACAGGAAGCTTGGGGGTAATTGGGCAAGTAGGCAGTGGGGTTTTCGGAACCGCCACAGCACCGCTTTCATCTTGGCGTTCGGTCTGCGCTGAATCCTATAGACAACGTCGTTAATTCTTGTGAGAATCTTATACGGTCCTTCCCAATATTGCTGCAACTTCGGAGACCTTCGTTTTTGCCGATAAGGGTCATAAAGCCACACGTTATCGCCTGCATTAAATCCGGATGCGTTGGCTCGAACGTCGTACCTTGTTTTTATCCTGTCATTTGATACCTTGATTTGCTTTCGAACCAAATGATGAATCTCATCGAGGCGATTTCTCCATTCGGGTACGTAGTCTTCGGTCTTATCTATGGCGTATGGAGGTATTCCGAAATGCAGATCGGCTGGTAATCGTATCTCTCGTCCAAATATAGTTCTTGCTGGAGAATGGCCTGTCGTATCGCGATTAGCCGATCTATAACTCATGAGAAGGGTTTGTACATATTTGTCCCAATCTCGTTGGTGATCACTGGCGACATTCGATAAATGCTCTTTTATTGTTCGGTTGATCCTTTCAACCATTCCGCCTGACTGCGGGTGTAAGGGTGCGGTCCTGGTTTTCCTTACGCCCAGTGCCGCACAAATGCCTTGAAATATCTGTGGTTCGAAGTTTCGACCTTGGTCGGAATGAAGCTCACAGGGAACTCTATATCTGCTGATCCAATTAATGATAAGCTGCTCAATGATGGTTGTTGGTTCTGGGGTTGGAATTGGAAGGACTTCCACTTGCTGAAGTAATCCATGATAACCAACATGTATTTGTTGTTGTCGTTGGTTTTTGGAAATGGTCCTGAGATATCAATCGCAATTCGCTCGAAAGGGGCACCCACGTTGTACTGCTTCATAGCGCTCCTTGGTTTTGCTGTTGGTCCTTTGGTCGCAGTGCAAGTTGTGCACTTCCTACACCAAGACTCGACGTCATCTCTCATGTGAAGCCAGTAGAATCGAGATCGTAATTTTTAAAGTGTCTTATTAACTCCCAGATGCCCATCGGAGGCCCCGTCGTGCATTTCTGTTAGTACATCCTTCACTTTTGATGATGAGACTAGAATCTGCATTCGATGGGGTTTTCCGTCCGCGGCTTCCCTTTTACGCTTTAGAATTCCATCTTCCACCAGCATGGAACTTCATTGTGCCACTCCTGTCGGAAATATTGTTCCAAGTTGGCCGCTCGTTTTTTTCTTTTTGTTCCAGGATTAGCAACATATCTTCATCCTGAAGTTGAGCTGCGCGTATAGCATCACTCGTCCACCCATCTAGTACCTCTACTTGTACATTTCGAAGGTCGTACCCCTCTTGTTTTAAACGATCAATTTCTACTTCTGAATCCTGACGGCGACGGTTTAGGGTCAAAATTTCAGCTTGCCTCTCTGCTAGATCAGTTGATAAGCGATTGTTCTCCTCAATGGCCTTCTCTCGGCTGGTCTTAAGAGCAATTATCTGTTGATGCAAGGATTTACATTCGGTCGTGGTGCTGTCCAAGTCTGAATCACGTTGAAGGCTTCTCTTGTGATTAGCGCATGAACTATAATTCTCACTTGATGTTTCATTCATTCGTCGACGTTTCCTACAGTCAACAGAGATGTGGCCGACTTCGCCGCAAGTCCAACACTTCATATCAGGTCTCGGGGTTCTCCGTTCTGGAATGTTCCTGCCCGTTTCTTTGGCAGGAACATTCCTGGACGGACATTTCTCGGACTCTATATGTACTCCTGGTAGCCAGTTTAGCAGATTCATATGCCAATGCGGACGCCAGTATTTCATTAGTCGTCTTCTTTCCTGTCAAACGAACGGCTTGTTGCAAGTCCCAATCTTAGAGTGCATTTATAAATGCATCCATTGCTACCTCGTTCAGAAATTCCTTAGTCATATTTGAATAAGACGAGTTTGCCAATCACTCAATGTCTGCCTGCAACTGTTGAAGGTTTCTGCGTTCTGCTGATAGCGTCATAGCGTCAGTTTGAACCACACGTTCTTCACTATCAATCCAAACGCTATAACTCTACCATATTGTAGTTGAGCTGGGAATCCCGAAAAAATATGCCGCCCTCATTCAAATCTGCATGAACGAAAACAAAGGGTGAGTTAGAAAACCACCTCTCAGAACCATTTGAAATCCGGGACGGACTAAAACAGGGGGATGGCCTCTCACCATGTCTCTTTAACCTTGTCCTCGAGTATCTCATCAGAAAGGTACAAGACGGCAATATGGCCGGATCATCCCTGAACGGGGTCACACAAGTGCTCGCATATGCGGAAGACATTGCCGTTTTGGGCGATAATCTAGAAACTGTAAGTAAAAACTGTGAAATCGTTATGCAAGCGGCAGAAGAGGTGGGGCTAGATATAAATGAAGACAAAACGAAATACATGATTATGGCGAGAGCAGGTGGACCTCAGAAAACACACATAAACATCAGGGGCAAGATATTTGAAAATGTCAAAGAATTTAAATACCTGGGAACAATACTGACGCGCAGTAACGAAATATCGAAGGAAATTAACAAAAGACTACACTCCGGTAACGCTAGTTGGCATGCAGCCAGTAAACTGCTGAAATCCAAACTGCTATCACGGAATATAAAGCTCCGTGTCTATAGAACCATAATCATGACGATTGTTCTATACGGATGCGAAACATGGGCTCTCACAAAACGGGAAGAAAACAAATTCCGCGTATTCGAGAATAAAGTCCTAAAGGGTATCTTTGGCGGCAAATATGACGAGGAGTCAGGACAATGGAGGAAACTCCACAACCACGAATTGGAAGAGCTATACCGCAAACCTACAATAGTGAGAGTAATCAAGTCGCGAAGATTAAGATGGGCCGGACACGTGGCGCGAATAGGCAACGATAGGAGCGTGTATAGAATTCTTGACGGTAAACCAATGGGAAAGAGACCGACAGGGCGGCCGCATCGAAGATGGGAGGACAATGTTAGGTTGGATCTCGAAGAGATCGGATCGGATGGTCGAACGTGGAAGGAGAGCGCACGGGACAGGGAACAATGGCGGAGTCGGGTCAGTGAGGTCATGAACTTTCGGGTTCCTACAGGCTAATAAATAGTAATAGTGCCTCCACGAGCACAGTCATTGGGGTGCGTAGTCCAAGAGGCCATATAACCCCTGATTTTAATGAAGCTTGTGGTAGGTTTGTTCGATGCGTCAGCACGGACGCTGTGTTAACTAAACCTCCACGGATTCGCTTAACATCCGATAACGATCTAAGAGTTCCACCGGGGGAAGAATAAACACTCTGATTTTGTTTCGCCGTCCGATTGTTCTTCTTTAGTCACGATCTTCACTGGAAAAGGACACTAGTTCCACAGCGAAAATTAAACACACCGGTTTTATTTTTGTTTTTCAAATGTGCTCCTTTATTTGTTGTTTCTACTTAAAGGTTCACAAACATTGTCAATTATTATTAATTCTAACAAATTGCTTTCACTTAAAGGCACACGACACAGTCTATTATAATTAATTCTAACAAATTGTTTTCACTTAAAGGTTCACGAACATTGTCTATTATAATTGATTTTAACGGCACAGATAATTCGCATTTAAGTGTCTAGCTAGCACCTTTGATCAGGTTTCGAAAAGAGAGGAACCGCGATTGAAATACACTTATCGTCGGCAATAAAAAAAATCGATGAAGTAATTGGTACCAATGCACATGAAGTAATATCTCGCGGACTGTAACACCTTATGGGTAACTAAACTTGGAGCTTCAATTTGATTCGATAAGGCGACCTTAAGACTTGTGTCCGGCTGGACGGTAAAAATCTGACTGACTTTTTCTAAAAGAAATTGACCCAGACTCAATGCCTGCGATGGGTTTCCACGCACACCATCGCAGGAGAAACATCTTTTCCGTCAAGCAGTGACCAATGGGAGCCGATCAACGTCCCATTGGAAAGTTCATGCATAAGATCGTTTCTATTGGAACGAATGTCTTCCTATTGGAAGGAAGGACAAACGAACTCACATTGAAAAACGAATTGAAGGGAGATATGCAGCTGTTCACACATTAGCATTGGTAGCCCTAACATTTCTATCATAACAATAGAGGGTATATTGAATACCAATCCAATGGATGGATGGGATCCAATGCATAAGCTCTAAAAATGCGGCTTTGTTTGAACAAGCCAATGAAAATACATTAGGATTGCCTATGCAGTGGTGATCCGAGATAATTGGATGCAGCTGCATAGGCATCGATTTGGATGATGTGATCGGGGGATCGGTGATTGCTTGAGAAAAGCAAACACAGAAGGATTTCTGTGAGCATGATTGCCATGAATGTCGATAAGGGGGCTGTGGAAGTTTTCTTAATGGTTGGCAATGGGCATGGGTGCCGATCAGGGGACACGAATATGTTTTGGTTGCGACGGCAAGGTAGTAATCTTTGCCGTGGGTTTATGTTTTCAGGTGTGATCGCTCGAAGGGGCTTGGAACGGCCCTTAAAAAGGTAAGCTGCCTATGGGGTATTTATGTCGGTTATCCGTATTGATTTCAGCAAATTGGTTGGCAGTTAATGCCATAGCAAGATTGTGTAATCTTGCCGAAAATTCAACTTTCAGGTAAGCTGTATTTGCTGATAATGGTGGGGATCGAGCGATGCGTGGCTCTTCGGGCCCTGAAAAGCCCCACAAGCTCATATGAGAAGAATGTGTTTCAGATATCAGCGCAATATCTAAGTTGTGCTCTCTTATAAATATTTCTAGTTCTTGAGCCCTTTGGTTAAGCCCATTTGCGTTCGAAGTGATTATTCTTAGGAGCCAATTACTCATTGTGTTTATTTCTTGGATTTCTTGGTCGGTCGTTTTTGAAAATGTTCAAGTGTACCCACCTTTTTGCTAGCTGGTTTATGCTCTTTTTGATGTCGTCCTGGAATACACTGAACATCTTCATCATATCTATGATGGTAGGCTCGTTATTGACAGGTTGTTGTCTCCTTTTATTATCTGCTTTCTCATTTAGTTTATTGTTCATTTATGTGTTGCTAGTACCAGTTGTGTCTGACCCCGCTCGCTCTGTATTTTTTGATTGCAATCTTTGAGTGACTGTAGTTTTCTTTGGCTGCTGAACTTTTAATTTTTTTTAGATACACTGAGCATCCCTTGTAACTTGCTGGATGACCATTCTCGTGACAAAGCGCACATGTTACTACGCTGTTGCGTTGTTTCGAGCATTGGATTGGGTGGTGAGACCCAGCACGCAACGCATCTGGAATTATAATTGCAAACATTTTTTGTATGGCCAAGTTGTTGGCAATTATTACATTGAGGTATCGGTCTGACCTTTTTGGGTGGTTCAAACGATACTTCACCATAATAATTCTTGGATTTCATAGATTGCTTTGTTATTTTCTTTTTGATCTATTTTATTTATTTATTTTTTTTTATTTACTGGCCTGTAGGAACCCGGAAGTTCACGACCTCACCGACTCGGCTCCGCCATTGTTCCCTGTCCTGTGCGCTCTCCTTCCACGTTCGACCATCCGATCCGGTCTCCTCGAGGTCCAATCTAACATTGTCCTCCCATCTCCGTTGCGGCCGTCCTGTCGGTCTCTTCCCCGTTAGTTTACCGTCAAGAATTCTATGCACGGTCCTATCATCGCCCATTCGCGCTACGTGTCCGGCCCATCTTAATCTTCGCGACTTGATTACTCTCACTATTGTAGGTTTGCGGTATAGCTCTTCCAATTCGTGGTTGTGGAGTTTCCTCCATTGTCCTGACTCCTCGTCATATTTACCTTAAAACTATATTCTCGAATACGCGGAATTTGTTCTCTTCCCGTTTTGTGAGAGCCCATGTTTCGCATCCGTATAGAGCAATCGGCATGATTATGGTTCTATAGATACGGAGCTTTATGTTCCGTGATAGCAATTTGGATTTTAATAGTTTACTGGCTGCATGCCAACTAGCGTTGCCGGAATGTAGTCTTTTGTTAATTTCCTTTGACGTTTCGTTTCTGGTCGTCAGTATCGTTCCCAGATATTTAAATTCTTTGACATTTTCAAATATCTTGCCCCTGACGTTTATATGTGTTCTCTGAGGTCCACCTGCTCTCGCCGTAATCATGTATTTCCTTTTGTCTTCGTTTATTTCTAGGCCCAATTCTTCTGCCGCTTGCATGATGATTTCACAGTTTTTACTTATAGTTTCGAGATTATCGCCCAGAACGGCGATGTCATCCGCATACGCGAGCACTTGTGTGACCCCGTTCAGGGATGATCCGGCCGTGTTGCCGTCTTGTACCTTTCTGATAACATACTCGAGAACAAGGTTAAAAAGGCATGGTGAGAGGCCATCCCCTTGTTTTAGTCCGTCCCGGATTTCAAATGGTTCTGAGAGGTGGTTTTCTATTCTAACTCGCCCTTTGTTTTCGTTCATGCAGATTTGAATGAGGGCGGCATATTTTTTGGGGGTCCCAGCTCAACTACAATATGGTAGTCTTTCCCTTGCGAGTGAGTCGTAGGCTTTTTTGAAGTCAACGAACAGTTGGTGAACCGTCTCTCCGTATTCCCACTTCTTTTCCAGTAGTTGCCTTATTGTGAACATTTGGTCGCTCGCTGACCGGTTCCGACAGAATCCGCATTGGTAGTCTCCCAATATTTCTTCTGCATACGGTGTGATTTTTGTCTGTATGACATTTGTTAATATTTTGTATGTGATTGGGAGTAATGATATTCCTCTGTAATTTTCACAGTCAGATCTGTCACTTTTTTTGAAACTGGGGATGACTATTGAGGTTTTCCATTCTTCCGGGATGACTTCCTTGTCCCATATTATTTTAACCAGTTGGTGGATCTTTCGAGCGGTTGCCCCTCCTCCACGCTTCACAAGCTCTGTCGGTATGCAATCGATTCCGGGAGCCTTATTGTTTTTCAGTCGATTTATTGCGTCTACAACTTCGTCGAAAGAGGGCTCTGGGATCTGGGGCTCGGCTGTATGTACGTCTGGTGCGTTTATTTGTGGTTGATGGGTGCGCACGTTGAGCAGGTTTTCAAAGTACTGCTTCCATCTTGTCACGATATTTTTTTTCTGTCACCAGACAGCCGTTTGTGTCTCGGATTATTTTGGCTCTCCCTCGATAGCCACTTCTAATTGAATTTATGCCGGCATACATACCTCTGCTATTCTTTGCTCTGGCATTTTCTATGATTTTTTCAATCCGAGTCTTCTCCCATTCGCGTTTTTTGCGTTTGAAAAGTCTAGCTGTTTCTTTCCGAATTGTCGCGTATCTTACTGCGTTGACTTCATCATATGCTACTAAGTGGATCATTCTGAAGCGTTTACGTTCTTCGATCTTTGCCCTGCACTCATCGTCAAACCAAGGTTTGGACCCAGTTGTTTTCTTAAATACTAATACCTCTTGGGCTGTTTGTTTGATTGTGTCTCTGATCGATGCCCATTTAGTGTCCACACTATTAGCTTCCTATTCCTCACTATTGTCATTCTGTAGGATGCTAAATCTATTCGTTAGTTCCTCTTGATATTCAGCCCTTTTACGTAGGTCTTTTAGTTTATCAATCTCGAACTTTTTGCTCGTCTCCCGTGACTGTCCATGTGGGTTTGCTGCAAGCCGACTTCTAATTTTGCCCATCACTAGAAGGTGACCAGAGTCGCAATCTGCTCCTCTATATGATCTTACGTCAAGGATATTCGAGTGGTGTCTTTTGTCTATGAGGAAGTGGTCTATTTGGTTACGCGTTACGCCGTCGGGTGATGTCCATGTGGCTTTATGGATTTGCTTGTGCTTGAACATCGTGCTTTTCACTACCAGATCTTTTGACGCTGCGAACGTGATAATTCGGATACCATTATCATTTGAAACGTCATGTAGGCTTTCTTTGCCTATTGTTGGTTGGAAGATATATTCCTTTCCAATTTTCGCATTGAGGTCGCCGAGGAGGATTTTAACATCGAATGATGAGATCCCATGAAATACTTCCTCTAGGGTCTCGTAGAATGTGTCCTTCGTTTCTTCGTCGGTAGATTCTGTTGGGGTGTGTACGTTTATAAATACATAATTGTATCATGGGCCCTGTATTTTTAGCACCGATATTCGGTCATCAATAGATTTCACGTCTTTTACGTGGGGCGTAATCTTCTCGCTTATAATGTAGCCGGTTCCGAGGTTATGTGTATCGGCCAGTGTAAACCCGTTGGTTTCGATTACTTGATGAGGGAGTCGGACTTCCTGAAGCGCGACGATGTCCATTTTATAATGTTTCGCGTTTTCTACGGCCGTCTGTATCGCGCCTGGTTTATATAACGTTCGAACATTCCACGTGCCGACGCGTATATCCCGCTTTTTCCGTTTTTCCCCACGTCTTCTTTTTGCCAAGTCGGTGTTTTCTTGATGATTTTTTCCCTTATGGTAGTGTCGGTTCATCACACCTACGCCTACCGGGTTTTTCGTGGGATTGTTTTTTGTATATTGGTTATTCATTTTTGATCCCACGAGTCTTGGGGTTTCAAATAGTCCGCCACATCAGAGCCCCGTTTTGATATGGTAAGGTCTGCTTACTGCTCTGATTCGACCTGGTGTCAGAGAGCGCCGTTATAATACAGCCGGTATACCCCTGGCTGCAAACCATCCAATGTCAGTCGATCTTTGTGTGTTACTCCTCGCTAGCCTGTCTGACATGGGTGGCCCTACTGGAAGTGTATGCTTCCGTCAGCATAGCCTGAGTGATTCATTGTAATTTAAGCCCCCGCACCACGTCAAGGTTTCTACCAAGCGGGGGTTCTTTTTGATCTATATCGACATAAAACAATCGGAAGGCTTTCAAGATTCTTTCTCCATTATTCGATGTGGTGCCCTCTCTGATGTTTGTTACCCTTACCACTTTATGATTTAGTGAGTATAATTCATTTGCAATCATATCTATGTATATTGAAGCTGTAAGTCTTCTGATTACGAATCTAAATGGTTTTTCGCTATTTAGTTGGTAGGTATGATACTCTAAGTCTTGGGTTCTTACATCCGTCTTAAGGGATTGTGATTTCTCTTTACCCGCTCTGTATACATTTTCAGTTTCGCATGTTATTTTGATATCATTATTAGATAATGGTTTGAATTTAATTGTGTCTTTGACAAAATTGCATTAAAATCTCTTACATTCCTCACATTAATTGGTGGTGGCAGGGGAATTTTCCTTTCATTGGGAACCTCATGTCGTGAGTCATCGTTCGTTGCTGCACTCAGACGATACACACCCTTCCATGCCCAAAAACGACTCTGCCTCGGCGACGACTCCAACTGGCACATCTGCTGCCCAAATTCATCAGGCACAATCAACGGAGGATTCAGCGGTCTCCACCAGAAGAACCCCCACATTCAACGTCTGCATTGTCTAAAACAACAATGTTCAGACTGTTCTTCTGGCTACAGCTCTCGTGAAGGTTTACACAACCGCGGGACAGCCCTTAATGTTGCGAGCTCTCCTGGACCCTGGATCGGAAGCATCCTTCATTATTGAGTCAGCATCATGGTTATTAAGGCTAAAAAGGGAGAGTGGCCACATGTCCGTCTATGGCATCGGAGAAACAAGGATGAGTGCATCAACACACAAGATATCACTCATCATTCACTTTTTGTTTCTCCAACGCTTGTACTAAGTGTAATAAACGAGGGTTCTGCTCTCACTAAACTTTAAACTTCAAACTAAACTAAAGTCAACGAAACCTTCACATTGCAGGTTCAAACCTTTGTTTTACCCAAACTCACCGCGGTACTTCCCATGCGCAATCCCCGGCGGGTTAACTGGGGCCATCTAAAGGGTATGGAGCTGGCTGATCCGACTTATTACAGGCTAAGCAATATTGACATCCTTCTTGGGAGCGATGTTTATTCGGCGCTTCTTCTGGACGGGATGATCAAGGGAGCGACCGACACCCCTATGATACAACGAACCGAATTAGGATGGGTGCTCTCCGGTGGCATCATTGATAACCAATCATCAATAACATCCTTTCACATAAGGACGAAGGTTTCTGAGCTGGACTCTCGGTTGACAAGAGTCGGGGAAATAGAAGATAAGGAACAAAGGAAGATGCCTTCACGTTTCTGGAAATCACATCAGCGGAAAGCGAACCGTGAAGATATTATAGCGTTTGAAATAATAGTGAAGAGGGTCGTGTGATTCGAACTGACGCTATGACAGTTTGAATCACGAAAAAAATTGAACCTAAGCGTTGCCCATCAGGCTACTGACCGTGTTTTAAATTTGATTTTAAAACTCGACAATACTCCACTGATGTGAATTGTTATGTTATCGCTATGGTATACGGTTCTGATGTATTTTCTTGTCCGATTTTTCGTTCGGTGCTCGTCACTATTTTGCTTGTGAATTGTGTGTGTATCTGTTAGAGTCGCCACAATATAGTCCAGCCACCAGTCAAGGGAGGAAAGCACCCAGTGTTAGGATTATTTCATACAGCGGCGCAATTGTCAACGAACGCTTCTGCTGGTCAGCAGATTGTGCTTCTAACTCACATCCCAAGTACGCAGCCCCTCTTGCTCAATCAAACATCAGTTTTAGTTCAACAGGATATGCCGCAAGGTGTTCAACTTATGTTACAACCACAATACCATCAAAATCTAAACAACAATGCAGTTCCCGATGGGCATCACATGCGGTCACAGCACCCGCACCAGAAACAATCGTAGCAGCAGCATGTACATTGTAATGAAAATCATCATGAAGAAAATGTTACTCCACAAACAATGACTGCGCCTCATGGCCATAGTCCGGGTTCATCAAATAAGAATTACGTTCAACGACTTCGACGTCGGAAATTCGAATCGGCCGACGGCAACTACGAGTAAAATTTAAGAGTATGCAACAATCCTGGAGAATTAATTTGCATGAACCACTATCAAGCGAACAATTAATTCTGTGCTTATGGGAATTTCAGCGAATTCTAACAATTCAAGAAGCACATCGGCTTCTTCTGGTCCTCAAGGCCAGCAAGGTTATCCCTATGCTGGCCATAAAAGTAATAACCGAAATTATCATTTGCAAGACCATAGCTCGACCAGTGGATCAAATACTCCGTCAGGCAATGATGCCAACATAAAATTCAGTTCCCATCGAAAAAATCGCCAACGCCATACCATGGCACTAGCGGCGTAAGTGGGCCACGCTCCCCACTGCTACGGCATCAGCCACAGCAATCACTTCGGATTCTAAACGCTAACGGTGCTATGCAGTTGACGACTACACCAACATTTCTAGTTTCAACACAGGCTAACTCTATTCAGCAGATGGCGAACTTACAAACCATCAAGACCAACGCTAAACAACCAGCTACAGCCCAAGTAGGTGGAGTTCATGCTGAATCAGCGGCCTCATCTAGTTCACCTCGATTTCAGCAATTTATAAACGACCACATTCTAAGCCAGGGGGTGGCTGTACAATTACGAAGTCTTCTACTTAACGACAACCACATCGTTTAAATTCAAATGCCGAATGGTCTCAATGGACCAGTCATTCAACAATTGCCGACGCAGTTCCAACGGAGTTTAACAGGATTTAATCAAATCAATCAGAATATCAATCTCAACCAATTGAACAGCACACATATTCACCAAATAGCTGCCGCGGCTGATGCGGCAAATATTGCCTGTTAGGCACCTCCTCCACAACATGTCGGAGATTTACAAACAACTGCTATGCCAGCCCAGAACATCCAATTGTCTGACCAGCAGAAGCCCTTCAACCCCGATCGGTTCAGTCAGTTACACCTGAACCGGCTAGAATTTCTACGTCAGTTAGTCTGGGTAATGTGATGTCAAGTTCACAACACACCGGCAATAGTAAATTAACGAATGGGTTCCACAGTCGCAAACAAAGACGCATGAGAACCCCATACACGAGGTTAGAATGCGGAAACCTAAACCGCGTAAGAGGAAGAGAAAACCAAATCCTCTTCCTGTAGCTGTATCATATATGTGGTTCGATTCTGGGTGCAGAGAGGCCATTAAGGCCAAAGAGTTGAGCTTCCGGTTGTATAAGTCAAACAATACTGAAGAAAACCGGAAAAGATTTAAGAGAGCATGATGACTGCAATTCGTATATTCAACGCGCAAAGTTCTTGCATGACCAGAGATTGAGACAAAAAATACTACACTCTCCCACAGGTAGTAGAAACTTCTGGGCATTCGTGAAAAACATTCAAAACTCAGTCTCTTCATCCATTCCATCGCTTATAGTCGATGACAAACCAGTCACCACTGCAGTAGAGAAGGCGAATCTACTTGCTGCACATTTTGCAGCCAACTCAACGCTGCCTGATACCATATCAGTTCCACCTCAACTTGAGCATAAGCAGCACACCATGAGCTAGATTCGCTTCCGAACGCATACTGTTGCCCGCGCACTCAAAGAGCTAAACGCACACAAATCCGCTGGTCCGGGCGGCATTCCGCCAATCCTCTTGAAGAGATGTTCCTCTTCACTCGCCAAACCACTGCGGAAACTCTTCCATTTGTCTTATTCCACTGGTCTTTTCCCAAATAGATGGAAGTCAGCGAACATTTAGCCAATTCCCAAAAAGGGTGACAAATCATCCATTTCTTCTTATCGACTCATAGCATTAACTTCTATTCACTCCAAGGTAATGGAATCTATTATCAACCGTCAACTTTCGAAATATCTGGAATCAAATGACCTCCTCAGTGACCGCCAATATGGCATTCGTAGCAACAGGTCCACAGGAGATCTGATAGCGTACCTTACCGAAGAGTGGAGCCATTCCATCAACTACCTCGGTGAAAGCAAGGTAGTCGCATTGGATATTTCAAAAGCCCTTTTGTCAAAATTAGATTCATATGGAGTGGACAATTCCCTGATCCAATGGATAAGAGACTATCCTTCTGGCCGTTCAATCCAAGTGGTTCTTGATGGTGTCAAATATGTCTCCCATCAAATTAATGCAGGTGTTCCCCGGGGTTCGGTACTCTCACCCACTCTCTTCCTCATCTTTATAAATGATCTCTTGTCAATTACTCACAACCCAATTCACTCGTTTGCTGATGATAGCACGTTGAGTTTCTCATACTCATACGAACACTCCCGTCCAAACTCTTCGAACGTCACTACCAACCAGCAACTTGTAGCGTCCTACGAACGCACAATTCCGCCCAGGTAAGGTTCCAAACCTTCAAGTAACTTACTTACCTCATCCATTACACGTGCCCCCAGACACGTGTCCCCAAAGCTCCTAATCAGACCTGTAACAAGGGCATAGGAAGCTGCGACAATGTTGAACCCGACATCAAAAAAAACAAAGAACTTAACGTTCAAAAACTTTCAGTATCGAGTCAACGCATCCATTCATAGTATGCAAAAACAATTCCAGATTACAGGCCTTAAATCTTCCATCCGAAACATCTGCACGATGTTTCCAAGGAATTATATTTTCGGTAAATTAACCGAACCAGGGAGGCATACTCGGGTAGCTAAAGGCAATTAGCACCTCTAATTCCGTGCAAGATCCCAAAAATCCAACAGCTAAAGCATCGCATACAGATCTCCCATCTTAAACATCTGCACGATGTTTACCAGGAATTACCATTTTCGGTAGATAGATAACAACGGATGCATACGCTGGCAGCTAAATGCAAGAAAGCATATCGCCTATCCGCTGCCAAAATTGTAAACAACCGTAATTATCGCAACAAGATAATTCGGAAGATTTACAAGACCAACTCCAACAAAGGAAATACTCCGGTCCCACGATTCCTTTGTAAAAATTTCACACCCATTAGAGGGATCTAATGGATTTCGGTTGTGTTTGCAAAAGGGAAGCAACCACGGGCTGTACGCCCGAACAATCATCTCCGTCCTGCGCGCCAGATGTTCTGTGCAAACAGAAGGCCGTAGAAAAGGAAATTCTATCACAAATGAATAATGTATGCAAGATGACTTTCCCCTTCTCAGGAATCTACGAAATATCCCCGGGGATGCGATAACATGCTGCTAACAGAAATTCGGAAATTCTGTTAGCAGGGGGAATAAGACAATTTTTCGGTACAGATACAGATACGATCTGTATCAGGGTATTTTTCAGGAGGATAGCGAGTTAGTCAGATTTCGATCGTCAACGAGACAACATAATCTTGATCGAGCAGCCAGAGGACCCCACGGAGGAGGCCCATCCGCTCCGCGTATTTCAATGAAAGAAAAGCAGGTATTCAACGTTCTCGCGCAACGTGTGTATCGGTCTGTTAAAGTGTGCACTAAATATAGTTCGTGTTTCATTTGACATTGTTTTCGCTCCGTTTGTGTGTTTCGTTGTTTTGGGAGTAGTGTTCGGCGGAACACTCCAACATCAGTCAGCAGTGACTAGCAAATCCGCCAAAAACTTATGCTTGATACATTGAATTCAGACCTCAACAAGATATATCAGTGGGGATTATCTAACCGAGTAGAATTCAATGCTTTAAAAACTCAGTGCTGCCTCTTGTCGTTAAAGGTGAACCCCAAAGTAAATATACTGTCTATGAATGGCACTTGCCTCGACGAAGCCAAGGAATTATCAATCCTGGGCACTCAAATTAATTCGACTCTTAACTGGAATGACCACATAGTTGAAGCTGCGAAAAGTGCAGCCAAATGTATGGGATTCCTTAAGAGATGCAAAAGATACTTCACTCCATCCAACCTGGCAACTATTTACAAGGCGTATATTCATCCAAAAATGGAGTTCAAATCCCATATTTGGTCGGGCGCATCCAAATCTGCACTACACGTGCTCGACAGGATGGAAAAACGAGCAGTGAGACTTATCGGGAACCCAGCCGTAAGTCGATCAATTCCGCCCTTAGAACACAGGCGCAACGTATCATGCCTATCTCTTCTCTATATGTATTACCACGGTCGTTGCTCAACTGAACTTGCTGAATGGGTTCCGCCCCTTCATATAGTTTCCCGCGACACCCGTCAATCTGTGAATGTGCATCAGTTCACGTTGAAAGTGGACATTAGGCGCACAAATAAACAGAGAGAGTCATTCTTTAGCCGAACCATACGAATGTGGAATGTTCTGCCTGATCATGTGTTTCCTGGCCGCTGTGATGTCCAGACTTTCAAGATCAATATACATCGACACCGCCTTTCCTTATCCACTTCCTCTCCATCCGCTCGCACTGTGCTCTGACATTTAAGGGTACTTCAAACCCCTTTTTTGCACGCGTTAGTGTAAAAGAAAAAAATCAACGAATTCTTTCATCTTAATGATGCCCTCAACGACAATGACGGTGGCATCACGTCAAACTACATATTCTAATTCTGTTGTAACACGTTGGCACATAGCTGCTTGTTGTTGGTATGCTGCTGCTATCTGTTCATACGTCATAATGTTGCCGTTATTCGTATTATTTAGCAGGATATTTTATTGGTTGAATGATGTAGTCTCCATTATTATTATTATGTATTATTTTACACGTTTTTTTTTTTTTTGTGGTTTACACTATTCACTTATCACAATTGATAGAGAAACCGCGTACTCGTTTATTTTCTTACTTTCGTTTTTTTTTTCGTGTGTGTATTCGATGTGTGACGAGGAGCACGATATAAAACGTCTTTGCCGTTCGAATGCCAAGTGGACACTAACTCGGAGCATTAGCGCAAGGGAAACGTCTCGGACCCGCTACCCGCCAATGTCTGTGTTCAAACCGCTTATGTGAGATTGTGGGCTACCATAGTTAAACAAATTTAACTTCAAAAGACGTTTATTTGTTGATTTCTTTAATTTCTTTAGGTTTTAAGTTAACTAATTATAATTTAAATGCCACACACCTGTTGTTGCGCGTTGCTCCAGAACACCCTCGACAACCAGCCTGAGATATTCCAACACCTCTGTCCACCAGTCGCAGTTCCTCCAGCAGCCAACTCGAACACAAGTAAATCTGGTATCTCAGCAGCGCCAGTTGAAAAAAAAAAAAAAAAACAAATTCAACCCTGACAGTTAAAGATTTCGTATCTGGCTCGAACGACCAAAATGTATGCTTAGATATAACACCTTGAAAAGGTAACGCAAAAAAAGAAAAAACCGGCGCGACTGGATACTATTCGTGATCAACCGAAAAACAAAGAAAAGAAACTCGGAGTTAGCTTTTGATTAATTTTATTCACTATTTGAAACGAATTGCTGCACAGAATCACTGAAGATTCGTCATACAATTAAAAACCAACAAATTTGAAACACCTCTCACAGTTCTGAAATCAAGACGACGAATATTTTACTGCAATTCTTCTCCTGTACCAAACAGCAATTTTACGATGGCCTTAATTCTCAGTCACTGACCTGCAATCTCTCTACGTTAACTCTCAATGCCATATCTCTGTCGTTGACCTAAATTCGAGTCGACCTTTCGATTGGCCGTTGCTTGTGGAAGCTATGTGAGCATTTGGATCATCATTTTCCTCATTTGCTTCACACGCTCCTTTGGTCTCTGGCTTGGTCGACATTGCAAGTATTTTGCCGGCGCAGTGAAGTCGTTCGTAGGCGTGTCATATTGTCTTCTGCAGATTACCGGTGTTTCGTTTTCGGGTTTATCGAAAAGAAAAGCAAAGTTCTTTTTAAACAATAAAATTTTATAAATTTTACAGGAACTAACTCTCTTATATCCAAAAAATGGTTCACTGCAAGGCAACAACAAAACAGCATTCACCCGTTGACTAGTTGAATCCTTTCGGCAGTTGCAGCAGCGGGGTCATTGCTGTGAACCTGTTTTCGATTACCGCACCGAGAGAAGATCACTGGCTGGCAACGGTTCCAACTGAAGGTCATTCCATAATTCAATTGAAACCGACATGATGCGATTATGTTTCGGTGGATCATGTTGCATTTTGCAAGAGTCAGGTTCCTGCAAAGGCCAATAAGTTAAAGAATCATCATCATCATGATCATCGGCACTGCAGCCGGGATCCAGTCGTGGCCTTATTTAGCAAGTCTCTCCACCGGTCCCGATTTCGAGCCGGTGTCATCCAGTTTGGCACTCCCAGGTTCTGGTCCTGGTCTACGCCATCTCCCCATCGCAGACAAGGTCTGCCGCACTGTCGCCTTGTAGCGATTCTAACAGATACACACAATTCACAAGCAAAAATTGTGAAGAACACCGAACGAAAAAAATCGAATAAGAAAAATACATCAGAACCGTATACCAAGCGATAATAAAAAAAAATAATTCACACCAGTGGACTATACTCGAGTTTGGAAATCAAATTCTAAACACGGTCAGTAGCCTGGTGTGTAACGCTTAGGTAAAATTTTTTTCGTGATTCGAGCTGTCATAGCGTCAGTTCGAATCACACGATCTTCTTCACTATTATTTCAAACGCTATAATTGGTGACCCCGACGTGATCTGTACACACACGCAGCATACACTTCCCATAGTAAAGCAGAACTTCACACACGGTCACGACTTCCGCATAGAGCCCAGCCTCCGACGTTTTCTCGTTTCTCTCTCGTTCGTCCGTCGTCCGCATACGAATCTGATCGTAACGAAGTTACTGCGGCGGGAGTGTGTAGCGATTCTAACAGATACACACAATTCACAAGCAAAAATAGTGAAGAACACCGAACGAAAAAAATCGAATAAGAAAAATACATCAGAACCGTATACCAAGCGATAATAAAAAAAAAAAATAATTCACACCAGTGGAATATACTCGAGTTTGGAAATCAAATTCTAAACACGGTCAGTAGCCTGGTGTGTAACGCTTAGGTAAAATTTTTTTCGTGATTCGAGCTGTCATAGCGTCAGTTCGAATCACACGATCTTCTCCACTATTATTTCAAACGCTATAGCCTTATATACATCCTGCCACAATGGACTTCCCGGGCAGGCTCCTCTTTGCTCATTCGAGCTAGGTGTCCCACCCGCCAGAGTCTACCGAGCTTGATTTGTCTTACAACGTTAGCTTCAAGATAGACCGCGTACAACTCGTGGTTGTAGCGTCTCCGGAATCGCCCACCTTCACATACGCGGCCAACAATTCTCCTTAAGACCTTTATTACACCACGCTACACAACCCCTCTCAATTAGCAATCATCCTCACAACGAACATTCATATTGCACACAAAGCAATGCACAAACAATTAACTGCCGCCTTTTCAAACAGGCAATTAATATTCATAATGCGTACTTTGCGATATTTATTCATTCATACCCACCTTCCAAAGCTAAACGCTTTTCGTGTATCATTGCAATCAAACAATTGACATACATTATACGGTTATATCACATTCCCACTTCCCAAGGCCACTCGCTAAATGCATTTTGCCTCACCCAGCAAACACCTGTTCTCGGGCCTATCCACACGGGTTCATATTCGAACGCATTTTTTGCTTCATGCCCGAAAACAAGTGTCATACAAGTCATATGACACGGTCGGTGCCTTCAAAGGCTATTACCAACGACTTAATTGTGCGTCGACCAAAATGCTGAGATCTGCGGAAAGACAGACACAGCAACGAAACGCAAATCGATCGAACGATACGATTTGAAAGAGGGCCAATGTACTTTAATTGGTTCAGTATATGCAGCAATCAATTAAGTAATTGCTTAAGCCAATACCGTTGCACCTTAAGCAGGGCAATTAAGTGGAAATGATCATTGGGATGTGCGAATGACTCGTGCCAGGCATTTAGCCTTAATATGGGTCATACATTCTGGCTGAGGTAAGCGCATCGTCTGCTCTTCCCCGCCAATAATTCAGGTATAAAAGAGTGGTTGTGTGGGGGTATAAGTTGGTGTGCCTGGTACGACACGGATTCCGGAAATCCCTAACGACGTTGCTCCGATGAGAATAGTCGACCCAGGAAGACAGGAACAATAGAAAACACACTGATGTTGATTTGTTGTATAAATGTTTTTGTTTATTTGATTTTGCATTATTCAATGAGATGGTTTTTAATATTTGTTTTAGTATTCCTGGAGATAAATTTGTTGGTCGGTGTTGGTGCGCCATGGCGGCCAAGTTTTTAATTAACATTTTGATTAGTAGGACGTTCTTGGACACTCGAGGTGCGTTAGCCTGTTACACGCAAAACAGCTAAAGATACATTTTTATCGCAATATAAATACAATTTAAATCACTATAACTTTACACTTCTTCTGTTTCGTTAGGAAGTATTCGCTTTCCGACAGTAAACTTGGTTATATTAGGGACTCTTTGGGGACGAGCGTGTGCATAAGCATGCACACGTGACGGTGGTTAGCGTAACGACTTACTCCTGTTAATGTTGTTAATCCACTGACTCGAAAAGGGATGAAATTGGATAATTTAATTTTTGCCCCCGACAACCAAAAGAGAACATACTTCTGCTGTCTCATTGCCACGCTCGTCGATGTGTGGTGGATTACATCGGTAAATTGATGATCGAAGAAAGCGGGAGAATGAGAGAACAGAAACTCTCTTGGGGTAGATTTGGTTGTATGTGCATGAATCAATGTAGTTCTGAGCGAAACCTCTGGTGGACTCAGAGTACATTGATCTGTACGAAGACAGAACTGTGAAGGAGGAGAAAATTAAGCTGATGCTATTAACCAGCGAAAAGAGAGCATTAATCCCCAGCGAATGAAGTGTCTGAAGAAAATGGATGGAACACTGACTTGGCTTGGGAAATCTGATCATGGGAACTAACTTAAATGCTTTAATAATTTCCCCACCGGTCACAAAATTAAGCAACCGCCGTTCGATCAGACTATGCCGTTGCTAACCGACAATTTCCTGTGGAAATCTCATGGGTTAGCGAAATGGTATTGCCATATGGCGAAAATGGTAGCTAAACTGAATTATGCATTATCTGCATAGAATAATGAGTTTAGTTATGCGTCCTTGGGGAATACATGTTATTTCAGATGAATAGCATATAAGGGGAATGGGTAGAAATGACGCGCTGAAGGCGGGGGTTGGTTCTCCGTGTAGTATAGAGGCGTACGGCGTACGGCACAGGCTTCGCTCCGGTCCCCATCGCTCTGCCACCGTACCTGTCCACAACGAAAAGAATGGAGAGGGGCAAACGTCCAGGACGCTGCTGTACGACGAGGAAGCGAAACCGCAGGAATAAAACACACAGGTGTAGTTGGTTTACGAGTTGCTTTAATTGTTCACTTAGTTTTATTTACGAGGAGTTTAGTTGCCCGCGTTCCGCTGCTTATTGTTCGTGTTGTACGCTACCTTTACACTTAATGATAACCGCCGATTCGCTGAACCTTAAGACGCACGGCTAAACAACTCCAAACTTAGGGATAGCGAACCCGATACACGACTATATGATTTTCGTTTATAAATCAGGGCCCCGGCAAAGACACGACGAGTTGGCTTACACACTCGGGTCTTCGCGCGCCGCCGAGCGGATGTTGCGGAGGGCTGAACCTCGACCTGATGTGCGCACGTTGGTAGTTGAATGACGACTGACTAAATGGAAAGAATCTATTCATCGTGTCGTGGCAGTTGAGTCATAGCTGAAATAAACTCACTGCCACTTACTAGGAACTTGAACAGGGTTGCTATGTCTGTGTAGGGAATTTAGTTCCGGAGAACCATCGCCGTATAAGCTGAGTTGAGTTCGTTGGTTGTGTGTACCGGGAAATTGGTTTCGGCGGCATAGCCAAGTATGGTCAAGGATCTTGATCGTTGCGATCGTTTCGTGGAAAATTAGCTGCCGCTTGGTTGCAAGCGGTTTGATTGTAGGGAATTTATGCGGTTTTACATCTTTTAGGTAGAATAGGAACCGAAATGGTTTTCGGCGGAAATTGGAATTGCTTGGTTGCAAGCAAGGGATATAATTTAAATAGGAAGTTAACCGAGGTGGTTTTTAGGAAAAATGTATGCGACTCGGTATAGTTGATGGTGATGATTAATATTCCGTTGTAGGTTTGAATATGCGTTTTATTACAGCATATGGATTTCCGGGGAAATTAAGATTGCTCGGTCGCAAGGAAGGAATATAACTTAAGTAAAGAATTGACCGAAGCGGTTTTGGAAAAATTATATGTAGGGTGATGTAATTGAGGGAGACGATTTAGAATGTATTCTATTGAATTGTATTCTGTTGTAAGTTTTGGGAAATGTCTTTGTGGGGGTACTATGTATGCGCCACCACGGACGCGGCTTCACCGTACCCCCAACACGTCACTGTGTAAATAACGCCGACAGCGTTCACCAACGGGGAAGAAAGAAAAGAAATAAAACGCACTGGTCCGGTTTTGATGTTAATGTTTCTCCTTTTATTTTGTCTTCACTTATCTGTTTATTGATTAATTCCCCCTTCTATTTAGGATTACTCTAGTACTAAATTTCACTTAACCACGGTTTCGAGAGCACTTAGTTTTGGTTTGGGTTTGATTCCCTAAGTGACATTTTTGCAATTCGGCCCGATTAACAACGAACGCGGACTCTCGAATATAGCACCTCGAGACACTTCGCGAGCTTCGGCGTCTGGTGGTTGGGTAAGTCCGCGTGCTTCTAACAGTTGCCCGAGTTGCGCCACGCTATATTGCAAAAGGCTGTTTGATACGCGAGGGTAGCCAAACGTAAGGTGGCCGAAATGCACATCAGGTTCTGGTGAGCGACTCCCTAAATATACTATGTCAACACCGACTGGGTGGGTTGGATGGAAACATTTGAAATTAAGCAAAATGCTTGCAGGCGGCGATGCGCACTCGATGGCGGTTGGATCTCGACTGACTAATGAATGGAAAAAATCCATTCATCGCGTCGTGGCGGTTGAGTCATAGCTGAAATAAACTCGCCGCCACTTACCAGGAATTTCGAGAAGAGTTGCTATGCTTGCGTAGGAATTCAGTTCCAGCGAATCCTCGCCGTATAAGCTGAGTTGGATTCGTTGGTTGTGTATACCGGCAAATTGGCATAGCCAACTATGATCAAGGGTCTTGATCGTTGTGACTGATTCATGGAAAATTAGCTGTCGCTTGGTTGTGGACGAGAAGTATGATTTAAGGAGGAAATGAACCGAAATGGTTTTCGGTGGAAATTGGAATTGCTTGGGTGCAAGCAAGGAATACCATTTAGGTAAGATATTGACCGAAGTAATTTCGAGGAAATGTATGCGGCTCGGAATAGTTGGTGGCGATGGTTAATGTTCCGTTGTGGATTTGAATATGCGTTTTATTACAGCATATGAATTTCAGGGAAATTAAGCTTGCTTGGTCGCAAAGAGGGAATATGAATTAAGTAGAGAATTGGCCGAAGCAATTTTGGGAGAAATTATATGTGGGGTGATATAATTGAGGGAGATGATTATTCTATTGAATTGTATTCTGGTGGGAGTTTTGGGAAATGCCTTTCATTGCGGATTGGGAGATGGATTCTTGCAAGTTCGGGATGGATGCTCTTGCAGATTGTTAAAGTATAAGTTACAGTTTCTGAGTATATATCGGGTTTTCCAATAGGGACTTGACTACTTTTTTTAAAAATAAAACGCAAATCATTTGAGATATTTCAAAAACTTTATTATCGGCTTGAAGTACAATCAAAACATTTATGAATGGAACTCGACTTTGTTCATATTGCCACCGTGGGCACGTTTGCAGCGGTCGATTTGTTGGACCCAATTTTCGATGACTCGGCCACACATTTCGGCCGAAACGGCCGCTATTTCACGTTCAATGTTGGCTCTGAGCTCTTCCAACGTCGTCGGCTTGTTGGCATAGACCAATGACTTGACGTAGCCAAAAAGAAAATAGTCTAGAGGCGTTAAATCACACGAACGAGGCGACCAACCGACTGGCCCATTTCTTGAGATAACACGCTACTCTGTTGGGAGTTTTGGGAAATGCCTTTCATTGCGGATTGGGAGATGGATTCTTGCAACTTCGGGATGAATGCGCTTGCAGATTGGGCTTTGTTTTGGCATGTTTTGAAATGGGTTACAGGTTAGAGTAGGGTGACGCGCTGTTAGCGGTCGAGGTTGATTAGAATTGTGGGTTGGTTCTCCGTGTGATATAGGGAACCCCCACACCTTTCATTGCAGATTGGGAGATGGATTCTTGCAAGTTCGGGATAGATGCGCTTGCATATTTTGTATGAGGAGTTGGATTAAGATGACGCGCTGTTAGCGGTCGAGGTTGGTTGGAATTGTGGGTTGGTTCTCCATGTGATGTAGAGAACCCCCACAGGTGTACGAACGACAAAACTCATTGAAAAACCTTGTATTCCGTTTGATAAAATTCGAAATTAAAAATGCAGTTTGCAGTATAATAATGAACACTTTCCTGATGATGAATTTAATCTTCTAGTCTCTCATGAATTCCTAAGAAGAATCACAAGGTTCTACAATATTTGTGCACTAAATTGGAAACAATAAACATTCTTTCTTAGAAGTTTATGTGCAGACACAATTCTGATAACACGTTGTATGTAATTCAAATAAAAACTAGGACATTTAAGTTCACAATTAATGTTTATTGCTAAAAACTAAGATATACGTGGCGTGATCAAAAAGTAACGGTAATTTTTGTATTTAATGGGTTATATAAATCAGATTTTCAAAAACACAAATTATTACTGACATATATTGAGATTTGCAGCTATTTTGAAAAATTTAATTTATGTTTTGGTTAAAAAAGCCCTTATTTTGGCTTAACCACCGTATTCACCAAACATGGCCACTGTGACTTCTTTCCACGACCATGAAAAGACGACATTTTACCACCACTTATGAAATAAAAGCAGAATCTCTGAAGTACGCCCAACAGAGGGTTCCACAATTGATTCTAAGACTTTAAAAAATGCTATCATAAACGTATTATATCTGATAAAAATTACTCTGAAGAGAATAAAATTGATTAATCTATAAAATTTGATTACTAAATAAAGATATTTTATGGAAAACACAAAATGCCCATTATTTTTCGATCACATTACGTATGCTTTCATTCAATCAATATATATGTATATATATAATATGTATGTTTTTTATCCAACATTTGGTGTTTCCCCTCTTATTGTAAAGATTTATTACATCAAAACCGTAAATGAAACTTAACTGATACGCAATCAATAACACACGTAAAATTTATGTGTATAACATTTCAGCCTAGCATTGATTATATAGCAGCACACATTTACGAGCAGAACCCACAAAATAATAAATAACTCTCAAATTTAAATACAACAAACAGCAATTGGTCGTATGTACAAGAGACTTCTTAATATTTAGAATTGAATACTTTTATTTCTAAATCATTTTTACCACTTTTCGTTTTAACCAGATCAAAATAAGTATTACTCTTGAATGTGAAACTAATCCAAGAAGATCGTTTTCATATGTTTCTAAAAGAAATTCAATTGACCGAATTTTTGATGAACCAATTAAATTTTGTATATTTTAGAATATGTTTTTTACCTTTTTTTAGATCATAACAAAAAAAAATCCTCGTATTAAATAAAGATTATAAATTATAAATTTTAACAGCCGACAAGGTAAAACAAAATGAAAACCTTTTTAACATAATCTTTAATTTATACGTATGCTTAGCAACTATTCATATCTCATTCAAGAACATCATTTCCTATGCTTTATGTATAAGTAATATTCTTATAGACTATTTAACTGCATTTAGTTTTCCATTATTACATTTCATTTTCCTTTTCCTCTTTTCTCTTTTTATAATAGTGTACATCTAGTTTTATTTTTATCATTGTAGAAAGTACTACTTCACCTGAGTCCGTATGTGTTGCAAAAATTCGTAATAGGATAAGGTAGATTCACTCCTGTCGTCTACTAATTTCTCGATAAATGTGGGTTTCGCCGTACTCGTATCCCTGTAAATATAATTATGAAATGTATTGTTTTTTTTATTTATGTTTAATTTTATTAACTTAAAGTATAAGTTACAGTTTCTAAGTATATATCGGGTTTTCCAATAGGGACGTGACAACTTTTTTTTTTAAATAAAACGCAAACCATTTGAGATATTTCAAAAACTATATTATCGGCTTGAAGTACAATCAAAACATTTATGAATGGATTCCACTTCGTTCATATGGCCACCGTGGGCACGTTTGCAGCGGTCGATTCGTTGGACCCAATTTTCGACGACTCGGCCACACATTTCGGCCGTTATTTCGCGTTCAATGTTGGATCTGAGCTCTTCCAACGTCGTCGGCTTGTTGGCATAGACCAATGACTTGACATAGCCCCAAAGAAAATAGTCTAGAGGCGTTAAATCGCACGAACGAGGCGGCCAACTGACTGGCCCATTTCTTGAGATAACACGCTCACCAAACTTACTTTTCAATAAATCGACTGTATCGTGTACTGTGTGGCCTGTGGCTCCGTCCTATTGAAACCACATGTCGCACAAGTCCATATCTTCCAATTCGGGCCAAAAATAATCGGTAATCATGACGCGATAACGATGGCCAATCACAGTAACGTGACGATCGTTGTCGTCGACGAAAAAATATGGCCCAATGACGCCGCCGGCATGCAAACCGCACCAAACAGTTATTCTTTGTGGATGAAGTGGTGATTCATAAAGCACATGCGGATTTTCTCCCGACCAATAACGTATGTTTTGCTTATCGACGAAACCATTGAGCCAAAAATGAGCTTCGTCACTGAAGATGATTTTGCAATGAAATTCATCATCTTGGCGCTTCTTTTCCAGAGCCCAATCAGAGAACGTACATCGTTTCAAATGGTCCATCGGCTTCAATTCTTGAGTCAGCTTGATCTTGTATGGGTGTAAACCAAGATTCTTATGCAAAATTCGCCATAAAGTGGTCTGGGCGATGCCCAATTCTTGAGAACGCCGTGGAATTGACTGATTTGGATCGTTTACTACGGACTCCTGAACGGCAGTGATATTTTTGACACTTCGTCCAACCCGTTGGCTCACTGGCACGGCAACATCACACAACGAATATGTAGACTCAAATTTTTGCACTAAACTTGTTATTGCCGGTCTACTAGGGCAAAAATTACTTAAATTAATTAAACAATTAAACGACCGAAAATTGGAGTTAACGCTCTTAAAGTTGCGGTCACCGACTCCAAATTTCGGTAGTAAATTTTTATAATTTGCAGACGTTATTCGTTCGCGTACTTAACCATGATGAAGATGTTGAGTTTACTGAATAAATTGACAGTGACATTTTGATGATTAGTGAAAGGGTGCGTTCACAAATTAAATTCAAAGTTGTCAAGTCCCTATTGGAAAACCCATTACAATACAATTTATAAATGTTATTAAGGACTTCATCAGTCACCGCCTGACTTTGGAGCCGACAATTTGTCTCTCAGTTTTGTTCGCGGTAATTTCTCAATTACTCAACCGTTATATTCTCAGCATTTGTGACAACCTATTATCTTGTTTTCTTAGCCTCGATATCGCATACGTATAATTTGATCAAGTGCGTAATCCGTTAAATTATAGCCTCTGGGCCACGTGTGCTCTCGGGTGGCAGATTTGATGTGCTACAATAAGAGCTACAACCTATGGCTGAGCCTAACGTTAAAAAAAGAAAAAATAATGACAACTTTACCCATTTAGAATGCGACAAAACACTACAATTATGTACCACCCTTCCCGACCCAAAATTCATAGTGATTTTGTGGCGTTTCCACTAAACGCCACTGCTTAACTTTCCATTTAATAAGCTGAAAACCCATAAAAACAAGTATTATGTGGCCGTTCCACTTGAACGCCATTACTTACCTTGCTATTAACTATGCAAAAACTTCCGCCTTAAACAATTAAACCCACAGTTTTCGCTAATGCAATCGCAACATTTCCCCAGGGGCATGCTTGCATTCAACGGATCATGTTTCCTGAAATCCAATGCACATAACGAACCAAGTATTTTGCCGCCCACCTGAATGGCATGTTCACCCTTGTTTTACTCCACAGACCCATCGGTCGATCTTTCGAACGACAATGCACAGCATACCACACCATTGGCTACCGAAGAGAATCGAGTGTTGCATAATGTAAATGCGCATATTATAAACCGACCCTTTGAAGACGCCAGCGATATGTCCACGATCAGCGTAAATGCTGTACGCAGTTACTGATCGGGTAAACACCCCAAGTATCGTCTTCATGATACTTGCCCAGGTACAAACATGTCGTGTAACATTTCCTTTTATGGAACTCGAATATCCACGGTTCGCATGCTCATGGACACACAGCATGAGCATGCGAAGCAACCATATCTGTGTGCGTGCACATCCTCACCGTGACCAATGTATGGAAGATCACCCCCTATTGGTCACCGAAACGATGGATGAAAATTGGTATTCTGTCGTTCGAAGGAATTTCTTCAATCGCAATTTGGATTCCGTGGAGGCAAGTCGTGCCCTCCACGTAAAACGTCGATAGTCAGAACAGTCCTTCTTCATCAAACACATGACTAAGCGGCGACAGGCTAGGAAGGGTTTGTGAACCTGTGCCCCAGCCGGCACCTAATAGAAACCCGAACACCTACATTGGTGACAAACGACAGTGAGTTTGAACACGCAAAACAGTCAGTGACATTGAGTAGTGTACTTAGAAGCAAACAAAAACAGACGATTAAAGGGCAAGTGCGCCCCAACGTAACTATACCCAACACCACATCTGGACTCAATACCTGTAACGAACATAGCAGCAACGACACCTGACTACAGCTCACATTCACCGTCAGGACGAATCGCAAGTTTTTCAACAAACCTTTACCTTTTTTCACCTTTTTACACAAATACACTTTTCTCTAGTATAAGCTCCTTCTGAGTATTAAAACAATAAACATTTTAGATTTAAAATTAAATTGTCAAAAACAATTTTCTACCTTTTTGTTTTTCTACCCTTTCCATTATATATAGTCTGAATCGAGTGTCCACTGAAAGAGTATCTTTGTGTCGTTTTGTCGAGTGTTATCTGAACGGCAAAAAGTCATTTAATGTACGGTGCGAAGTTGCGTGTGTGTTCGTTAGAAGAAATAACTATTGTGTATATTTCCATTTGCTTAACGTATAAATAAAGAACTGAATTTATACCCGTTTGTGTCAAATAACTATTGTGTATATTTCCAATTGCTTAAGTATAAATAAAGAACTGAATGAATACCCTTTTGTGTTAAATAAAGAAGTAAAGACCTGTGGTGTTTCTTTCAAAATGAATATTCCGTTCATAGAATTCAAAGCCAGAGGATTCGCGGTTCTTTGCGGAAAGTGGGCCCCAAAGGAATCTCGTGGATTAATAAATGAGTCAGAACAGTCCTTTCTTCACCAAACACATGACGAAGCGGCGACAGGCTAGGAAGGGTTTGTGAACCTGTGCCCCTGCCGGCACCTAATAGAAACCCCAAAACCTACAATTTCTTCAAGTGATGAAAAAACCCCTCTATTATCTATTAGGAGTCTTCTTCTCCTACAAAGCAGCCAACCTATTATTTAAAAAAAAAATTCTTTCTAACCTAAACTCTTCAACAACAACGTAATAAACAATTCCCCGCAACTCGCGCACCCTTCCCTCTAACGGTTTTTAAGAAATCAAGTGTTGCCATTTGCAAAAATATATGGCCCACCCTATATAAGCTTAAGCTACTTTTTTGCAAGACTACTTATTTACAAAAATAATTGTTCACATAATATAAATGTCTTACCTTATAATCTGCACTAAGGGAGCATAAGGCTTGTCGTCATTCAACTTTATCATAAACCTTCGTAACGCGTCCGCCTCAGGACTTTCTATTGCGGGTAAGCTATAACAGTAATCAGGAATTTCGGAGGTCGCCTTGACACCTTTATCAAAAATGAACGAACATTGTATAGTGCTTCAGTCAAACCCAATCGTTATTTACCTAAAACGTTTTCTAAAATATTTGTTGGTACATTAAGACCAACGTAGATAATTATTGTTGTCCCACAATCCATTAAGAATATTGACCGTGAATCAAGACTGAAATTTATAAATGTATTTAATTAATATTTTAAAATAGCCGAAAGTATTTATTCGCTCTCACAATTCCGCGGACAATTGTAGTCTTGGCAAATCAGGGACATTATCTTCATCATCATCCACATCATTCGAATTCTGGATATTGAAGAATAGGCTGTCGATTAAATAGAATTCGGGATAGATGTACTTCATTAGTTGATCCAACGGCAATGTTTTACACAATTCCATGGCAAAGACACGATCATCGAGTCGAGTACTAGTACCAACGCGAAATGCAGGCTGAAATCATGAATAGTTAAAACTCTTGAAAAATTACAGAAACTCCTTTTTTGGTATGCACGCCCTAAAGGGACTATTAATTCCCTTACGGTATTGACAGATACAGAGTGGGCATAACTTGCTAAATAATAATATACTTACATGTTTTAATAAGGCCAAAATATATAAAGGCAGGAGTGCTAAGTTACGAGGTGCAAGTAGTCCGTTCTGACCGGAAGGTATACTTTGTGCCAATTTAAAAGCACTGAGTATATCGACGGTTGCATTGATAAAGGCTTCTCTTGCATCTGTGACGTTTGTGGACAGCGATCGATCGACAGCCATTTTGGATAGGAGACCTACAATTGCTTCCTGATCCGCCGAATGCATAACTTCTGCTAGAATCGTAGTAACTGGAAGGCATAGTGTGTGCACACGAATTCGTCGTTCTCCTTCACTATTTGTATAAAGAACCGCTGCTTGAAAACACACCGTCTTTGCATCCCCTAACGATTCCTCATACGAAATCTACAATTAAAAACAAAGGCAATTTGTGTGAAGATATATTTATTTATTTATTTAGTGTGGGCAGAACCCTCATATATTTAGCTTAGTACAAGCGATAGTACTTGACAACTATCGTACAACTAAAGAATATACAGTATGGGTAAAAAGAAAAAAAAAAAAATGAGGGGGGGGGGGGGGGTGTTTGGCGAGTTGGATACTGGGTGTAACCACCAATTATTTACTCATTAATTTATTTAGCTTAGTACGAGTTGTAAGAGTGTAGACGGGGAGTGGGCGTGGCCAGGGGGGGAAAGAGAGGAGATGAAGTTTGAGAGCGGTAGAGGTAAAATTGAAATCGAGGGAGGGAGGGTAGGAGTTAGCCCACCGCGGCATTCCCGAAATGGGTTCATTAGAGCCGTAAGAAGTGTGGTGGGTTGACTGATAGAATAGATGTGGGTTTCGCAGGTTACGGGGGTTAGTGTGAAGTGGAATGATGGAGAGCAAACTTGGGCAGTTGATTGTGCCTGAAAGGAGACGGTGGATGAAAAGGATATCGGCATGAGTTCTGCGCTCCTCAAGTGTGTTGAGGTTAATCAGATGGAGCCGGCTTGTGTATGGGGGGAGAATCCGAGGATTCCCCCAGTTCAGTCCGCGGAGGGCAAAACGCAGAAAACGACGTTGCACGCTTTCGATTCTGCGGATATGGGACGAGTACTGTTGTTGTATTCCAGAATACTACCCTTATTAAATACAACACTGGTGGCAGCGGTGGGATGATCCAACCAAAGGATCCCAAATAAAAAGAAAATAAGAAGAAAAAAAAAAACAAGAAAAAAAAAATTTAAACATAAAACAACGAAAAAAAAAAACAAGAAAAAAAAATTTTTAAACATAAAACAACGAAAAGAAAAAAGTAATCTTTAACGCAAAAAAAAAAATATTAAACGACATATAAATTACGCCCGAAGTAAGAATTTCCTTTAATAGTTTGAAGTAAATTATTTATTATTATTGCATAGCAAGATTACAATCATATTTTTATTTGTAATAAATTATATGGTTTTTGTTTTGTATTAAAACAAAAAGAGAAAAACGAGAAGAAAAAAAACCCAAAGGATAAATGAAAACGTCTCCACAACGAAAAAAAAAAACACATAAAACCACGAAAAAAAAAAGACCAGGATATTCAACTTCTAGGACGTGAAGTCTGCCTGGCGATAATTAAAATATTTAAAAAAAAAAAAAAGTGAAAAAAAAGAAGAACACACAACAATAAGAAACTCAAGACAAAGACTTCTATCAACATTACGTATGACAGCAATGAACATTTAGTGGAGTAAGAATTTTTTTTTGCGACTTTTCTCTCTAATTTTTTTTAGGAATATTTTCTACTTGGAGGCTTTCCTTTTTACTAACATACATTTTTTTTGGATAGAAATTTGTATCTATATTCTTTGAAAATTCTCATTTCAGTATTTCGAAGACATTTCCGTTTCTTTTCTTTCTTTCTCGTCGAATTTTCTTTCTTTTCAGTTTTGGGACCAATTTATTTTTCTTTCCTATATATATATATATATATTGAATAACCAAAAGAAAGGCCAATTTTTCCATAACCATATTTTTAAGTTAACCATATTTTAAGAATTGAATTTTCGCCATACTTTAATTCAAATTTTCAATATTACGAGCCCATATTACACGAGACAGGCGGCTAGGCAGGGGGAAGAACAATTCCACTATCAACAGATACTCAGTAAAACCCCTGAAATGGCTCTGTCTGTCGGAATTTCTGATGTTTTCAGAATCGTCCCTACCTTTGACGGGAAACCCTGCGACTTAGGTAAATTTATTTCCGGGGGAGACGTTTTATTTAGATCCAAAAAGAAGGCAGACCCGGATATATACGAGACATTTTTAGATCTAGTCAAAAATAGACTAGAGGGTCATGCTTACGATCTGATCAGGTATAGCAAAATCGCTAAGTGGGAGGATTTAAAAGATAAACTCGAATCGGAATATAAAGAGGAGCAATCTCGGTCGACGGCACACAATGAGTTGATTTCTCTGAAACAACGCTACAGAGAAACCGTCCGGGAATACGGCGATAGAGTCGCGAATGCTCTAAGGACTCTAAACTCTGCCACGTGTGAAATAACAGCAGACGCGGTGGTTAGGGAATTCTTAATGGAAGAAAACAAAAAATTGGCCGTACAAACATTTGAAGATGGACTAATGAACGAACAGCTAAAGATACTAGCTAAAGTCCATGGGGGAAATAATTTAAAACAGTCGATTGCACATGTAGTGTCACATGCGGCTCGAATGGACAATTCTCCCAGGTCATATCAATACAATGAAAAACCTACATTCAATAGTATAGTCTGCCAAACCTGTGGTAAGCCAGGGCATACACAGGACACATGTTATCGGAACATGCAATCCAACTTTTTTCCGAATAGACAACCCATAAAAAGGGAATATAACATTGTATGTAATTTCTGTGGACGGAATAATCACACAGAGAATGAGTGTAGATACAAGATATCTAGGAATGGATCGGCTTCAACAAATTACCAACAAGGTACAACAACGCGTAACCCATTCCGAAATAATCCTACAAACTCTGAAAATCGTTTTGGTGAAAATTCTAGGAGCACCAATAGACAAAACGATAAGACAAAATGTTCACTTTTCTCGGGTGCAAGAGTCGGAAAACGAGGCCTGACGCCAACCAAAATTTATGGAAGACAGACCAAAGTTTTCTATTTACAGCATTAGATCTTTGGAAATAGATGACGACCAATTTAATGAAACTCCTACCCAAATTTACCTTGAACCAGCTTATGATTATCCTAACCGTATGACTAATTCCAATAAAGCTATAAATACAAATATAAAAGAAGTTAAACCAAACCCTAATATAATGACTCCGATTCATACTCCCATTCTGGAAAACAATTCAGCAACACAGACTGAAAATCCGAAATTTTCAGCAGTATTAAAGACTGAAATCGCTAATATCTCAGATATCCCTATTGACAACGCAGACACTTCAGCAACCAAGACTGAAAACTCAGCAGTATTAAAGACTGAAAATTCGGATCCTGCAGAAAATATACAAACAGAAATCCCGAATATTTCGGCTATCCCAATAGACAACCCCGGCACTTCAGCAACAAAGACTGAACATTCAGCAGTGTTAAAGACTGAAGACCCAATAGTTGCAATAAAATTCGAAACCCAAGTCAGTTCAGCAACTAATACTGATGAACAAATCTTTTCTGCAGCAAAGACTGAAGGATTGAATGTTTCTACAGCAGATATAACTGAAGAAATAGTTCAAACAGCAAATAGGACTGGGAACCAAGATGTTCTAACAGCTAATAAGTCTGAAGAACTATTCGAATCAGTAAATGAGACTGAGAAACTAAACGATCCATCAGCAGTGAGTAAGACTGAAAAGGTAGACGTTCCGACAGAAGTTAAAGCTATAGAAAATGATGACATTGAGCCGAAGACACTAAACATTTTAAATAACGATACTGAACAGCAACACGAAGTAATGAAAATTGAAAATAATAATTCAATTAAAGAAGTTAAAGCTATAGAAAATGATGACAATGAGCCGAAAACACAAAAAATTTTAAACAACGAAAACAAACACAGACACTTACTCAAACACGATATAATAAGTAATGAAAATAATAATTTAACTAAAATAGGTACGGAAAAGGAAAACCATATAAGTACATTACAAATTCTTTTTTTCAACAATAAACATTTATTCAAACACAAAATACAAAAAAATAAAAAGTTACACAATCATTTAGGACATTTGAAATCAGTTCTTAAGAAGATTTTTGGTATTATGCATTTCTATACAATAATCATAGTAATAGGCCCAGAAAGGTTTTGGAAACTTTTCCATAAATTTAAGGAAAAGATAAACACATAACAAATGGCCTTTGTTTTATTATTCAATATATATGAAATAATCTAACAATTGTAGGAAATGACGGCAATGAAAAAAAAAAAAAAAAAAAAAAAAAAAAAAAAAAAAAAAAAAAAAAAAAAAGTAATGAGGGGGACGAAAGAAAGAAAATTTTAGAGGTAATATATATTGGAAATTTTAGAATTAATATATATTCGAACGGAAAAGGAAAGAAAGAAAATTTTATTGGTAATATATATATTAGAAATTTTGGAATTAATATATATACGGAAATGAGAATTTTGAAACAATAATATTAATATTATATATTTAATATAATAAGTAATAATGATTTTTAGATAAGAAAACAAAAGGTTCCAAGGAGAAATATTTAAATTTAGTTAGTTAATATGTAATGTAAATAGACTATTTGGACTATTTTTCTAGTGTTAAGACCTTTTTGATTATTGTAAACATTTAGTTAATATATAATGTAAATAGACTATTTTTCTAGTATTAAGAACTTATTGATTATTGTAACCTTTGATAAAGATTAATTTTGAAAACCATTGTAATGTAATTGAACGAAAATCCAAGTTTAATTAATCTTAATCTAACATATAGTTACTAGAAAATTATTCTCTTCAAGGATAATTTTCTTTCTCGAAGAAGGGTGGGATGTTGTATTCCAGAATACTACCCTTATTAAATTCAACACTGTCGAGACCAGACCTGACTGGCATATTCAAGAAGAAGGCGGACGAAGGCTATGTAGAGAGAACGGGAAACGTAAGGATTAGAGAATTATTTAGACCAGCGTTTCACAAACCTAAGAGCACAGTTGGCCTTAAGAATAATATCATCCATATGCGGGATGAAGCTAAGCTCCCTGTCAAATAAGATCCCGAGGTCACGTATCGAGGGTACAGATGATATCTGCTGGTTTAGCAGGAAGTGGGGGGGGGGGGGGGGGGGGTGGTGGAGTGACATTTGACAACGTTAAGTTCAAGGCAGTTATTACGGCACCAGGTTGAGAAGCTGTCGAGATCCGTTTGGAGAAGTGAGGAGTCGAGAAGAGAGATGATCGGTTTGTAGAGTTTGGCGTCGTCCGCATAGAGGGAGATGGATGAGTATTTAATAATGGAGTCAACGTCTTTGATGGTAAGGATAAATAGGAGAAGCCCTAGATGACTGCCTTGTTCTACCGGTCTTGTATGATTCCGTTCCCACCATCCCTCTATACAAGTAGTTAGAAAACACCTGGACTAACACTGTCCACACTATCCTTGGATACCCCCCTTTTTTCTTTTCTGTTCAGATATCTCGAGACCGAGCCCTGTAATTCTGGTTATCGCAAGATGACCAGAAGCCAGAGACAAGATGAAGGACACATCTGTCCTTGTCTCGCTAAAGTCGGACCTCTCGCCAACCCATTTTTTTTTTGACTGCCTTGCGGAACCCCTGACGTGGGAAGAAAAGGATTGGAAAGGGAGGATCTGAATTTGACACGGTAGGATCGATCTTGCAGATAAGAAGATAACCACTTGATCAGTAAGGGTTCGAAACCTAGAGAGGGCGGCTTAAAAAGGATGAGATTATGGAAGATTTTGTCAAAGGCTTTGCTGAAATCGGTGGTGATTATATCGACTTCGTTGCCATTCTCTAAGGCACGGAGAGTATGGGATGAGAGCTCATTCAGATTGGTTGCGGTCGATCTTCCCGAAAGGAAACCATGCTGGTTGGGTGAGATGATGGATTTACAACGGAAAGATAACGCGTTGTAAAGAATCCCTTCGAACAGTTTAGGGATTTGAGACAATTTGGCGATGGGACGGTAGTTGCTTATATCGTTTTTAGGTCCCTTTTTATGTATGAGGGTGGCATAGGAGGATTTCCAGATACTAGGGAAGATCCCTTGTGAAAGGAAAAGATTGAATATCTTTAATCTCGGGAGGGAAAGAGAAGAGGAACATTTCTTTAAAAATACAGCAGGGAGTCCATCAGTTCCAGGGCTGAACTTGTCTTTGAGTAAGTTTAATTTCTCCTCAACTACGTGATGCTGAATAATTTAAGGGGTGAAGGGGCCGAGGGAGAATTCGGGCATGTCTTTGAAGTAAGGCGGATTGGGCTCGAAGGAGATGTCTGTGAAGGATTTATTGAAAAACGAGGCGAATAGATTGGCGATAGTTAGGGGCTCGATTGAAGAAGAATATAAATATATAATTCATGGTATTCGTCATCATCATCGGCAATACAAACGGGATCGGGTCTTGGCCTTACTTAGCAAATCTCTCCACCGGTCATGGTATTCATGGTAAGAAATTAATAGATGCCCTATTTGAACTTGTCTTCTAAAACGGACAACAGAATGAATACGAGAACCAGTGCATACGTCCCTGTCGGATTGACTTAGAAAATGCCTCCGATACTATATAGCTTGAAAGATTATACAAGTTGGATAGAGTAGGAATTTATTAACTATTACCATATACACTTTACGAGCAGATTCGCTGTAAAAAGTGGTACGTGACCTGTTTACAAAATAGGGATTGACCTGTAACAGAGGGTGATACTAACTCTACTCTTTTGTAGTATTGATATGCACTCTACATCATGCAGAACTTACAGAACAGCAACGAAATTTGAGATGGTTAACAACTTATTGTATATACAACGGCACTGCAATGAAAAATCAAGATCAATGCTGCCGCCACCAAGCATTGAGGAAACAGTAAAAGCCATAAAACAGCTCAAATCAGATAAAGCCCCCGAAGCTGATGGTATACGAGGTGAGCTGATCGAACAAGGAGGGACAGCGTTACATCACGCAATTCATGAGATCGTGGTGCACGTATGGGAGCAAGAGGTAATGCTGGAAGATTGGTGTCGTGGAATAATTTGCCCCTTACATAAGAAGGGAGATATCGCAGCGTGCAGCAACTATAGGGGTATAACATTGCTGAGTACCGCCTATAAGATACTCTCCTCTATCCTACGAGACCGGATAGCCCCATACACTAAAGTCATTATTGGTCAATATCAGTGTGGCTTCATTCCAGGCAAATCAGCGATTGATCAAATATTCACCCTTAGGCATGCGATGGAAAAATGTCTGGAATTTAAGATCCCATTATATCATCTATTCACTGACTTTAAGGCCGCCTACGACAGCATAGCCAGGGTAGAACTATATAATACCATGAGAGAGTCGGCTTTCTAAACAAATTGATACGACTTTGTAGGTTGATCATGACCTACGTAACCAGTCAAGTAAAAATAGTGGGGCCGCTGTCCAAACCAATAAACATCTTTAATGTACTCCGAAAAGGGGGCGGTCTGGCCTGCCTCCCCTTCAACCAGGCGTTGGAGAAAGCAATCCGTGACTCTGGCATTACAACTAGAGGGAGTATTGTCACCAAGCCCAGCCAGAGACTTGCCTACGTAGATGACCAACGTAACGGGTTAAGTAAAAATAGCGGGATTGCTGGCCAAACCAATAAACATTTTTAATGGACTCCGACAAGGGGACGGTCTGGCCTGCTTCCTCTTCAACCTGGCGTTGGAGAAAGCAATCCGTCACTCTGGCGTTACAACTAAAGGGACTGTTGTCACCAAGTCCAGCCAGATACTTGCCTACGCAGATGACATCGACATAATTGGTAAATCCGATTCGGCTGTACAGAACTCCTTCACCCAGATCGAGCAGGCGACACAAACTAAATACATGATGGCAACTTCTGCGAAGAAAAGACCTAACGTTGGTCAAACTATCAGGGTAGTGGAGCACGAATTTGAAGTAGTGCAATCCTTTACCTACCTTCGGTCAATAATATCAGCCGATAACAATATGGAGGAAGAAATACGCGAACTGCTGATCAAATCCAACAAAGCCTACTATGGTTTATCAAGGCTCTTTAAATCCCGAAATTTATCCAGAACATCCAAGATACTACTGTACAAGACCATGGTCTTACCAGTACTCATGTATGGATCCGAGACCTGGGTGCTCAATAAAAGGCACTCTGAACTCTTAGACGCGTTCGAGAGAAAGGTCTTAAGGAGAATTGTTGGCCCTGTATGTGAGGGAGGACGATTCCGGAGACGCTACAACCATGAGTTGTACGCGATCTACCTTTTATTTCATTTTATTTCACCAAGGCAACATTGCGAGGACTGGAAACGAAGTCAATGCCCAGAAATGCGAGACTATCTTAGCTAAGGCATTGTGGTATGGGGCTATTAAGGACACGAGAAATAACTTTTTTTTTTTATTACACTTCTCTCAGGAGAGGCGAATCTATAGCGCCGACACGACGCCTCGAATGCCACAAAACAACCATTGCAGTTCTTCTTGAACAGTTGCAGGTTGTAACGGTCCAAAATTACTCGCGCGGGGAGGGACTTCCACAACTTTCCAGCTCTGTAACGAAACGAAAGCTAGCTATTGTGGGCACTCACAAACATACACCGGAGACCAAAAACGTAGTCAAAATACTTGAACACGTGTTTGAATCAGTATCTTTACTTTGCCTTGTGAGTAGAGGGTTAGATATACTCACAACTATGCCGCCTTGTCGTAAGAAGTGACTAAAGGCCGAGTGGTAGGTAGCTCCGAACATGCGAGCAATGTTCAAGCGTGAGTCTAACTTCAGATTGATTTATACAGGAGAAATAGTAGGGCCGGAGTAAAATATTTCTTGACTCTAAAAAGATAACTCGGTTTTCCAGAGGCGGACCCGGCGATGTTCGACACGTGTTTATGCCACGATACATTCTCACAAACCGTGACATCGAGCAATTTGATGATCTCCCCTGATTCGATGATGAATGGCCAGGCCCTCTCCGTGTCGGAGATTTGTGGTATTGTTCCACGTAATCCGGTTTTTATGTGCTCTACGAGACAATCCGACGAATCGCACCAGTTCGCGGTCCATCTTCGAACGGCGAGAACATCCCAATATCAGAACTCGTTCCGGTACAGAGCGGGGAAGGTGTGGAATTCCCTCCCTGCGCAAGCATCTCGGGGCCCATGTCGGCGCTATAGATTCGCCTCTCCCGAGAGAAGAGTAAAAAAAAAAAAAAGCCGGGCCAAGTATAAGTATATTCTAAAGCCTTATGATAACAAAGCTATCCGGTACTCGTGTGATTTTTCTTCTAGCTGAACCAGATTTTCTTTTTTTTTTAATTTATTTCTCCCAGAAAAGAAGAATCTATAGCGCTAAGTCAACGCCCTGAGATGCTATTTTTTCTCGATTCGGGTGTATCAGCCAACCTTCGAAAGATGCTCAAAGATTTCTTCTAACCATTTAATGAAGCCTACAGCTTAATGGGGTGGCATTTCACCAGGCGGCTGTGCTTTGGGACTCAGTGGTAGATTACGATCGATAGTGTAAGTTTTAGCCGGCCAGCTTCACTGCTCTACTACAATGTTGTAGCTACTTGGAGTACGCACATTAAAGTCGTCTCATATGTTAGGTGGTTGATTTGTATCTAGTGGACGGCGTATGAGACTGTAAAGGCTATAGGGGTGAAATTTTACACGTAAACTTTAATAAGCAGTTTACATAAGACTAGTTTATGCTATCGTCGCCAAACTTGGTATGTTTAAACCAAATTCTTCCCTCTTCCCAGTGTATGTTGATATAGAAAGTCCTGGTTGATCGCGTTAGGAATTCGCGTATGCGATAAAGCACATGCACCTTCTCTTGCTACTTCCATTATCTTTATTTTTTCCTTCCTTTAGTGCCTGAGGTGTATATTTTAATGTTATAAGGATGTAAATAATCCCCTTAACGTCAGCATGTTACTAAAAAATTGCAGTCTATTGTACACATTTGAGTTTAAGCTCTATTAAGAAAAGCAAGAAATATAAGTTTGACCACACTAAATAATTCGCCATTCTAAAAGGAATCCCGACAACACTTTATCCCACTTACCTGCATTCCATACCCAGCATCTGGGTTCACATTCGGCAATGAAAGAAGATCCGTAGATCTAACGAAGAAATTCCCGTGGAATGTATGAACTTGTAAGCCACGTGTGCACCGAATCCTCATGACCGCTTCAAATCCGATCTTCCTGACTAGATATCGCTTAAAGCATTCCTCAAAAGATTGAACATGCTGCGTTTTTGACTTTTGATAAAGTGGGAAGTGGTGAATCGCTCCACCACTATGTCTACTAATACCAGCTGCAATAAAAATTCAATCCATTCATTACCATTCAAAGATTTTAACTTCACAACTTTACATATCGTAGCTAGATCACTGTATTGTTGATTTAACAAAAATAAATCCACTGCGATTTGATAACCAGAACATTCGAGAGCGAATCGCTTATAAAAATCGGTTGCTGGATTTAAATGTGCAACGTCTTTCGCAGAACGATTATTTGGGTCCTCGCGCGCCTCAAGAGCACCGGGACCTTTATTAGGAAGGCACGTTTGGAACACGGTTATCCGGCCACCAGATGCTTGCTGCAAGTAACAATTTGTTAATGTTATTGTTCGTGTATATATTATTAAAATATTGTAATTACCATTAATTTGAATGCAACTTGCAGAGCTGCTCCCATTGCGGAACCAGAATCATGCGACGAAGCGAATCGTTGAGGTAAAGTCGTCAGTAAATCGTTAATGATTTCTTTGCATTCTTTCAAATTCACTAGCAAATTATCTGGACGCGGGATAAATGGATCTACAGAAGACAACCCAAATAAGATGAAGTTTAATTCTAATCACTCTTTGTCGCTCTCTCCCAAACCTTACCATCGATATCGACCACTGTCATTTCATGTGGCCGGTTATAGGCCTCAGCCATGCTATAAAAATGTAGCTCACTGTTGTACGCAATGAACCCAACCTGAGTTCGAGCATCACCAGGCATATCAGAGAGGTGATTTAATAAAACCTTGCAGACATTCTCCAAATATCCGCATTGCTGGGCAATTATCGAAACATCAAAGAGGAATAAATATATCGCTGGCGGTGGAGGTCGCAGCTGGTTAAACAAGAATTATGTAGAATTTCGTGACTTTGAGATGAATAAACTTACCATGTACTCTGAGGACGCTATGAATTCGATGGTGCTGGAACGGACCTCTGGCCTTCGTGTAACATCTCCGTAAGTTTTCGTAGCGGGATCAAACTGAAAGTCTTCTGGCACTAAAATACGTAAGAAAAAAGAAGCTTAGAAACTAAATCCATAAAAAAAATATAATTAAAATGAGCAACCTTTCATGCAATCATATTTTACAATTCTTTGATTTAGAGGAACATAATAAAATTAAATCTGCTTTGGGTAGGACGACTAGCGAGTACTACACGTATACTCCAAAATTGAATAAAACTGTTTCCATGATCCTTTTTCCCCGAAGTATTACTTGGGGAATTAAAAACTGTTGAAATCGATAGTTGAAACCGTTTTCCACCGCAAGCTCTAGAAATCGCAGCCACAAGTTGCCTTTTTTTATTGTGACTATAAATCCCAACAGTAAAGTTGATGGGCTTATACCAAATATCTAAATCACCAAACAATAAGTTGGGAGAAAATAAAGAAGTCCGAACGTGTATTGCTATGTATGCGCTATCAACGTTTCGGTCATGTGGCAGCGATTTGTAATATGCAATTTAGATGTGTAAAGTGTCTAAACGATCATATTATTGGAGAATGCCTGTTGGGCAAAGAACAACTCACAGATAAAAATATGTTATCCTGTGCCCTCTGCAGGAATGCAGCCCATCTTGGAGGCTGGCCTATAAATCAACAACTAAACTTAAAGTTGGAAGCAAGAAAGAAGCAAGTTGAAGAAGACGAATGAATGAAAACTCGTTCTAACAACAACCTCGTGACGCCTAGTCTGTCAAACGCCCTTATAGCAGGTGGTGTAAAGAAATCACCAATCGTGGAACACCATAAAAATGTCTCCATCAGAGGCACAAACAGCAATTTTATTGTCCATAACAGACATAGCAGCAATTTTATTATTCATGCTACATTTCAACGCAATCGCAAATCCAAAATTGGGTGGATGGGGAACGAACTTGCGTTGTCGTCATCGGGAGGTGTTGACCCCAAAGTAACAAGAAGGTAAAAACAGAATGGAAACTAGTCAATAATTGGAGGAGTGTTTGGGGAGGAAGTAATGTGCATGCATGGGTACTCCGTTCCCTTCCTCCGCCAACATCCGATTACTGTAGTCCATTGCGCCGCCGTAAACTAAACCGAGAGAAGAGCAACTACAGGAGACATAAACTGTTCGCCAAGACAACGCGGTAAAATTAATCAGGATTGATGCTAGTTTATTTTTATTCACTTTTGTTTAACGTTAATTTTAGTTTACACGCTGGTTTCGGGATCATTGGTTGGAGTAACCAAAACGATCTCATAGAGGAGATCTTCACAATACACAAGTGTGTGTGTACGTCGGTTCCTTTCATAGATCAAAGCCATGATTCAGAACCTGATACACAAAGGAAGGGAAAAGGATCGTCAGATCTTTGTTTATATGGAAAGGTTACTGGGAAATGGATCCAGAACTATGTAGGATAAATGAGATTTATGACCTGTGTCTATGCTGTGGTGCGGATGCGTAGGTAAATTTATCGCCATTAGGAAGAAGCGCTAATGGTTTTTCTATTTACACAATGGGAAATGTGTTAATGGCATCACTAGTAAGGGTAGGTACTGAGTTCCTATTTGCATTTAAATATGCTGTAGGATTTAATTGATGCAAGAGCCGCGGAATGCGTATTTGCTTTGGTCCCTAGGGTGTAAGTCGCCAGCCAATGTGTATGTAGGGAACATTGTTGTACACATGGCGCGGCTGGAAAAATAGACGGCGCAATATTTATGATCCCTGTCATGATGGTTTCGTTATATGTAAACCAAATCATCTTGTTTTCAGGTTCTTGGTTTGAGATTCCTGATAAGGTAAGAAAGAAATCTTACAGAGAATTGGTATGCTAAGGGAATGCATGAAAGGTAAGTTTTCTTTACAGGGACTTAAAGATTATAGATTTGATCTCTTAAATGCGTGAAGCATTTTAGATGCTAATGCGATTGCGTTAGCGAAAGCTTATGCAGACTGGGTTGTATGGATGGGGGTTTTTCAGGAAGGTGAACCGTGGAATTTGGCGGAACCGCCACAAGTGGACCGAAGGAGTCCGAAAAAAAGGTCCGTTTTTGATACCGGGGGTGAATCGTTGGGTTTGGAACATGATCGTTAGTTAGACCTGTCCGCAAAAGGTTAGAAAAAAGTAAAAGATAAAGTGAATGGGTTCCAAGAAAGATTAGTGGATGATTATTTTAGAGAGGGAAAGAGAGAGAACCAACGAAAGGTTAAGTGAAACTAATAAGAGTGACATGAACAAAACCTGCAACAATAAATTATATGAAATATAATCAATTAGAATCTTTGCAATCTAACGAGGTGTGTGTACATCAAAACTTACTGGTAACTTAAATTGTATGAAATATAAATTAAATAAAAAGTGAAAACAGCTAAAGAAAAGGAGACATTTCAAACTTTTTTATTTTTGGGGATGTTTCAGTGCTGGGAAACATCCAATACCACAGCTCGCGTTCACCAACTGATTAAAATAAAACTAGATTTAAATTGCCATAAAAGGCCAAGAGTATCAAAAACAACTGTTACGAGCTCGAGAGGATGCGAAACATAGCAATTAAATTCATTGCAGACCGCATTCTATTCAGAAACCAATCCCAACAGACCACCAGAATCTTTGTTCAAATAAATATTTGCCCGTAAAGGATGTTATTAAGAGCAAGTACATTAGTTCACACTCAAGATAAATTTTGGAAGGATAAACACAGCGTAGTCTTCTTCTGTCGATCTACTCGAGCACAGTTCGCTGTGTTTGAGAAAATCTTTGAAATAACTGAAAAAAACTCAGGGAACAGGTGAATTATCAATTCAATCCTTTTTGCAGATAACTACACACTCTAGTCAAAACGTTCACTTTGGCAAAAAGGCAACGACATACTCCAATGCATTCGTTGCCAAAGGTTCGGACATTCAGCGGCGAACTGCGAAATGCAGCACCGCTGCGTAAAGTGCGGACAGAATCACACTGCAGTAGAATCACACTAGGGAATCAAAGTGTAGAGGATAAAAACCTTTTAAAGTGTGCAATATGTAGGAATGAGGGACACCCCGCTAACTATGGAGGCTGCCCTAAATTCCGCGAAATGATGTCGAAAAACGTAGCGGGGCAAAGAAAAGTAGAACGCCCATTACAGGGCCCACCAACAACAATGTATGTCGTATGCTCAAATAGCGTCCAGCACGAGAAACACGACACAAAATACATCCCTTGTAACAGAACGGATCAGTGCCCAGTCGGAACTAACACCAACAAGTACCCAGACAGATGTGTTCGCAATCTTGCTTGCTATTCAAAAGCAGATGACACAAATGCAAAAACAAATAAATGACTAGGGGACACGACTAGGCTGGATCTATTCGCACCTGCCGAACATACCATAAATAAACGGTCAATATAAACTCGTCAACAGAAAAAACAATTAAGGGTCTTGTCGTGAATGTGAATTCGCTGACTAGAATTGAGAGAAGAGCCCCCTATTCAAATTGTTGCAAGACGAAAACCCTGACGTGCTTCTTGCTAGTGAAACGAAACTAAACCAGAGGCATAAAGTATGGCACAATATCATACTATCTGGCGCAAGACTAATAACCTTGCCCGGAAAAAGAATCAATATGGAAAATTTAACAAGCCTCAGGACTTGCTAAATAAGGCCAAGACCGGTTCCCGGTTGTAGTGCCGATGATGATGATGATGATGATGATGATGACAATATCATACTATAGGAACGACCAAATTGCTCTCAAGGGCGAGGGTTTCCATCCGCTTTGCTAAGGTTATATATTGTAATGGAAGTTTCGCCTAGTGATGGATTTTAATTTAAGGGTATGGCAGAAGAAAGTATCGTCATGTAGTGGATCATGTTTACGTCAATCAAGGAAGAAATCTAAATCTGGTTATGATATGTCTATGAACTAACTTCCCTAATGGTGCTGTATGAAGCACAGCCCGCTAAAAGTATATGACGAATTCGCCGCAGTGATGAATCAAAATCCGAAGTCTGGATATGATTGATTTTTTAGCAATTTGTCGGGCTATTTATACTCCCAATCATTCATTCAAATATTTACAAATTCTTAGTCATTTATTAAAAAAAAATGCAATTTAACAAAATTATTTCATTTTTCTTTCTAGCACCAGCTAAGCGTTTAGTGTAAGAACAATGACACTTACTGCCAGCAGTGAGTGAATGTCATGTGACACCTCAAACCATAAGTGGAGCAATTCATTGCTGTGACTCAATGAAAAGAGTCGACCTTGAAGTGTTGCCGGCACGGAATGCAAGATACATGATACTTGCAAATCGTGATTGGGGTAATTGATTTATTTTATTTATTTTTCATGGCCATCTTGTGGGCATGTTGTTACACTACAATATAGTGGAGAAGTAAGCAGATTCCAGTTGGTGGAAGCTTGCATCGTACGCATACCCTTTGAGCAGGGAAGAGGGGTGTACGGTATATGTACCTGAAGCCCAGCATTCCAACCTTTTTATTGGAGAGCTCGAAACCCTCTTTAGATGCTTGCAACTTCAGTCGGAAAAGAATTATTTGAGTGGCGATTTGAACGCCAGAGATTGGGAAAATAATATGTCCAATACCAGGGGAAATCAATTAGCTGCCTGGTTAGATCAACGCCACCTTGGATATCAAACCGACCTACTAGCCACGGAATATCCATCGTCTCCCAGAGGATCCTTCTTAGACATTATGTTTATTGACTCACGACTGAAGCTTACAAATACTATCTGACGAAATAGAAACTGCTTACGAACGATTGGCTACGATAGCGATCATTGTGCAACAACCCCAGCATATGTTCTATCAAATAAATAAAATATTTAGGAGGAATAATCATAATGAGATTCAGTGTCTCCAAATACCACGAACTGAAGACAACAGATAAGGGGGTGGGAGCGAACATACAGGGCAAAGTTACTGATTGCTTTCAACAACCCCAGAACGACCCTTGTCCCTGTTCAATCCAAGTTGACATCCATTCTCCACATCCAGTCTCGACATCCTGAGAAAGGTTGGCGCAAGGCTAATAACCAGGTCCGTAAAAATGAATTATTATGGCAAATTTAATAAGCCTTGGATATAGGCCGGATAGACGACGACGAAATGATTTAAGAATTTTTACATGGAACGTCCGCTCACTATACAGAACTCGACCTGCACAGCAGCTAGCCGATGCCCTGTCCGAATATAAGGCTGACATAACAGCATTACAAGAAATACGATGGACGGTGAGTGGTGTTATTCAAAGAAACGAGTATGACATTTATTACAGTTGTAAAGCAAAACACCATGTGCTCGGGGTAGGCTTTCTAGTCAGCCAAAAACTGACCCCTGCCATCATCGGCTTTAATGCAATAAACGAAAGGCTATGCACTCTTCGCGTGCAAGCCAAGTTTAAGAACTTAAGCCTCATAAACGTTCACGGACCTCCAGTGGAGTCCCCTGACGACGAAAAAGAAGAATTCTACGAGAACGTCGAACGGGCCCTCAATGTCTGCCCAAGATACGATGTGAAAATCGTTCTTGGTGATTTGAATGCGAAAATAGGTCGGGAGCCGGTTTTCAGGAACTACACAGGTTCCCATAGTTGGACAATGGATTACGAGCCATAGAACTGGCAGCATCAAAAAACTTGGCCGTTGCGAGTACCAGGTTTCCGCGTAAAGATATCCATAAAGCCACCTGGGTATCACCTGATGGAGCCACTCGCAACCAAATTGATCACGTGTTGATAGATCGCCGCCATTCCTCGAACCTGATGACGGTACGAACGTACCGATGTGCCAACGTCGACTTGGATCACTATCTTGTTGGTACAGATTTCCGAGCGCGGATTGCCTTACGGAGACGTATTGCATCCGCGGATCAGGTTCGAATCAACACGGCTGTCTTACACAATGAGAATGCCAGTAACACCTTTGGTCATGCGTTAAGACTCGCCCTTGAAGAGCTCGACGGAGAGAGTAAGTCCTGGGGCCAGAATGCCGGACGTAGAAGAGAAATTGACACGCCTTAACCCTTATGTCAATGACCAACTTTACCGACAGTAGTCAATGACCGGGTATCCGGGTACACACTTATAGAAACATTGTTTTAACAATGTAAAAACAAATATTTTGCAATAGATTTTAATTTGTTTATCAGAAACAAATATATTGTGAATATTTTATGCATTTTATATAATTATTTTTTATAAATATAAAGAATTTTGACTATCTGTGGCTACAAAAGGCCTATTGAAATCGGCGCAGAGCAAGGTCAGGATCGGCAGGTGTGTAGCAAATTCAGTTATACCTGCTAGAGGGATCTCGAGTATTCGGTTGACGAATAACTTGTACGGTCAACTTTCTATTTATAACTTGCGAGTTTATGGTGAAACCATTCGAATCCGGCATTAGAGAAAGCGTGGTTCAGTCAGCGTCCTTTGTGCGTCTGAGCATCTTCAAAATGACGACTTTGTTGACACGTGCTCAATTCAACAGGTAATAATATTAAAATTAATATTGTTAATGTATTTAATAATTTTGTTGTTGTATTTTTGTTTTTAGATTATGTAATGCATAACGAGATGCCTACTTGAAAAGCGTGTGCGGTGAATCTGACGACGAGAGCATAAACCTTTCTGATAGTGATGACGATGATTGGATTCCTGACGTGTGGTGGATTTGTGATGCTGAAAATGCATATCTTCTGAAAGGCATTATTTACACCGGGAAAAGTGGCAATGTTAGAGAAAAAAATCAAGGTGAAAATGTTGTCAAAAAATTAGCAGCACCGTACAAAGGGAGTGGAAGAAATATTTGTGTGGACAATTTTTTCACGACGTTACCGCTCGCGAAGCTTTTATTGGCGTGGGACTTGACTGTTGTAGGAACCTTACGAACAAACCCTATATTCCAAAGGAGATGGCTGCATCAAAGGATCGTGCAGAATTATCCACACTGTTCGGCTTTCACGACAAAACGACGATTTGTTCGTATGTGCCGAAGAAAAATAAAGCAGTTATACTGCTTTCGACGATGCACTCGAACATGGCAGTCGCTGACCACGCACAGAAAAAACCCGAGATTATTTTGCACTATAATCGGTACAAAGCTGGTGTTGATACAATAGACCAAATGGCCGGCAGATACACGACACACCGACGGACGAATAGGTGGCCCTTGGCAATGTTCTTCAATGTCCTCGATGTAAGTGCACTCGCGGCGTTCGTCATTTATAAAGAGAACAACTCCATGCTGTCGAAAAAGACGAACGCCCGTCGGATGTTTTTGCTCCAATTAAGCGAACAACTTGCCCTGCCAAGTATTCACGAACGCTCGGAAAATGTTCAAATCATGAGGCATTACTCAACAAAACTTGCAATCGAGTCCATCATCCATTAAATGGGTACCCGGGTACCCGGTCGTGGCTCAGAATACAATTTTTTAAAATGTCAATTTGAAAGTAAAAAAAAAAATTTTTTTCATTGAAATTTCGTAATTATCATTCAGAAACGTTTGAATGGAGATGATCTAAGACATGGTACCGAAATTCGTCTACTAGGCCGAGCAATCGTGAAATTGCGACGAAATGGATACCCGGGTACCCGGTCATTGACATAAGGGTTAAGAATACTGTCATTAGTACTGCCATCTCTATCTTAGGGAGTAGTCGTAGAGATCGGAGCGACTGGTTTGATGATGAGTGCAAACTAGCGACTGAAGGCAATGCAGCAGTCTCATAGGACGCGGGTGCGCGAGGAGAAAAACAAAGAGCTCAGAAGATCTGAAAAAAGACTTCACAGACAAAAGAAAAGTGCCTGGGTAAAAACCTTGTCTGTGAAATAGAGAAAAGTAGAGAGCGAGGTGCGCACCAGGCGCAGAAGTTCTACCAAATAATCCGCAGTATGATGCGGTACACGCCACGCTGTACTTACTGCAAGGATAAAGAGGATAACCTGATCACTGATCTTGAATGCATTCTGGAGCGATGGGAACTGCACTTCAATGAATTGCTAAATGGTCAGCTCACAGAAGAATTAGAGGCTCCACCAATGCAAGATCAAGACCAAATGCTGCCGCCACCAAGCATTGAGGAAACATTAAAAGCCATTAAACAATTCAAATCAAATAACGCCCCTGGAGCTGATGGCATACCAGCTGAGCTGATCGAACAAGGAGGGACAGCGTTACATCATGCAATTCATGAGATCGTGGGGCACGTATGGGAGCAAGAGGAGATGCCGGAAGATTGGCTTCGCGGTATAATTTGCCCCATACATAAGAAGGGAGATATCACACTGTGCAGCAACTATAGGGGTATAACATTGCTGAGTACCGCCTATAAGATACTCTCCACTATCCTACAAGATCGGATAGCCCCATACGCTAAAGCCATCATTGGTCAATATCAGTGTGGCTTCATCCCAGGCAAATCAGCGATTGATCAGATGTTCAACCTTAGACAGGTGATGGAAAAATGTCAGGAATTTAAGATTCCATTATATCATCTGTTTATAGACTTTAAGGCCGCCTACGACAGCATAGCCAGGGTAGAACTATATAATGCCATGAGAGAGTTCGCCATTCTAAACAAATTGATACGACTTTGTAGGTTGACCATGACCAACGTAATTAGTCAAGTAAAAATAGCGGGATTGCTGGCCAAACCAATAAGCATCTATGATGGAATCCGACAAGGGGACGGTCTGGCCTGTCTCCTCTTCAACCTGGCGTTGGAGAAAGCAATCCGTGACTCTGGCGTTACAACAAGAGGGACTGTTATCACCAAGTCCAGCCAGATACTTGCCTACGCAGATGACATCGACATCATCGGTAGAACCGAATCGGCTGTACAGGATTCCTTCACCCAGATCGAGCAGGCGGCACAAAAACTGGGACCGCACATTAATGAGGAAAAAACTAAGTACATGGTGGCAACTTCTGCGAAACGAAGACCTAACGTCGGTCAAACTATCAGGGTAGTGGAGCATGAATTTGAAGTAGTGCAATCCTTTAACTACCTTGGGTCAATAGTATAAGTCGATAACAATATGGAAGAAGAAATACGCGAACCAAATCCAACAAAGCCTACTATGGTCTATCAAGGCTCTTTAAATCCCGAAATTTATCCAGAACAACCAAGCTACTACTGTACAAGATCATGGTCTTACCAGTACTCATGTATGGATCCGAGACCTGGGTGCTCTATAAAAGGCACTCTGAACTCTTAGCCGCGTTCGAGAGAAAGGTCTTAAGGAGAATTGTTGGCCCCGTATGTGAGGGAGGACGATTCCGGAGACGCTACAACCATGAGTTGTACGCGATATACCTTGAAGCTAATGTTGTACGAAAAACCAAACACGGTAGACTCCGGTGGGCGGGACACCTAGCTCGAATGAGCGATGAGGAGCCTGCCCGGAAAGTCCCTGTCCGTTTATTCCAAGCTGACATGCACTCTCCACGTGACACCCCTGGATAGCTACTTTGGCACCCCCCAAGTAGTGAACCAATGCATGCAGCGACTACCTGAGACAGGTTGGCACAAGGCTAATAACCTTGACCGGAAAAAAATTATTATGGACAATTTAAGAAGTTTGTGGCAGGATGTATGGAAGGAGACAGCCCGGCAGACCTTGTCTACGATGGAAGGATGACGTAGACCAGGACGCCCAGAGCCTGGGAGTGCCAAACTGTGAACGAGCCCATATATATTTTTTATTTGGTTGCTATGACATCTGTCAAACATATTTAGTGTGCATCAAGTCATTGTACAAACATCATTTTTTTTAATCCTGTTAAAAATGTCGAATTTTGTACCAGAAAATGATGATTTGCGGAAAGCATTAATTTTTTGTTTTCATTTGAAGAAAAGTGCTGCAGAGTCGCATCGAATGCTTGTGGAGACTTATGGTGATCATGCTCTATCGGAAGCAACATGCAAAAGATGGTTAAGCGGTTCAGAGATAATGATTTTGATGTACGAAATGAAGAACGTGGAAGACCACCAAAAAAGTTTGAAGACGTCAAATTGCAAGCAATATTGGATCAAGATGACACTTTAAGTCAAAAACAAATGGCACAAATGTTAAATGTTGCACAACAGACAATTTCTGACCGTTTTAAAGCTATGGGAAATATCCAAAAGTGAGAAAACTGGGTGCCACATGAATTAATTGACAGGCAGATGGAAACGCGAAACACCACATGTGAAACGTTGCTTCTACGAAGCTATTGCATCGAATTGTGACTGGTGATGAAAAATTGATTTATTTTAAAAATCCTAAATGCAAAAAATTATGGGTACATCCAGGAAGCGTCAACATCGACTGCAAAGCCTGCTCGGTTCGGAAAAAAGACAATGCTCTGTGTTTGGTGGGGCTGGAACGGGGTGGCGTATCATGAACTTCCAAAAACCTGGCGAAACTGTTGATGCGCAACGCTACCGACAACAAATGATCAATTTGAACCATGTATTGATCGAAAAACGACCAGAATGGGCGACAAGACACGGAAAGGTAATTTTGTTGCATGACAATGCTCCGAGTCATACAGCAAAACCCGTCAAAGAAACAATAAAAGCTCTCGGCTGGGAAATGTTACCACACCCGCCGTATTCATCAGACTTGGCTCCTTCCGACTACCATTTGTTTTCATCGATGGGACACGCATTGGCTGAGCAGCATTTCAATTCCTACGAAGGAGTCGAAAATTGGGTCTCCGAATGGTTTGCCTCAAAAGACGACCGGTTTTATTGGCGTGATATCCACAAAATGCCAGAAAGGTGGTCGAAATGTGTAGATTCCGTTTTAAGGGCGGAGTCTGCGCCTTCGCGCGGTCCGATCTGGCTTGCCAGAGGATGGACGCATTAGAACCCAATAATATGGACATCATATGGTTGAGGGTCGTGCTGAAGAATTCCGTTAAATTTCTTTGTTGTCTTTACCGCTCCCCGAATGACGATCGACCGGCGACATTCTTCGAACATCTTTCACATACCGTCGACTGGATACAGATCAACCACCCAGCTTCAGAAATTGTTGTCCTTGGCGATTTTAATGTGCACAATTCCGACTGGTTGTTACATTCTAACAGAACCGACGAGGCTGGGAGGCTGGCGGAGATGTTTGCTGTAAGCCACAACTTGACTCAACTCGTGGGGGAGCCAACGCGAGTGCCGGATGCCCGAGGCGATTATGCGAACATCCTGGATCTGTTTTTGACATCCGAACCGAATATTTATGCCGTAGAGGTTTCTGCGCCACTGGGAAACTCAGATTACTGCTTGGTATCGGTCGCGTATATCAAGCGAATAACCGACCTAGACAGCTTCGCTATGTATGGAAGTATGGGGCTGCTAACTGAAACGATTTGCGAGATTTCTTCAAATCCTTTCCATGGTCCGAGGTGTGCTTCGGAAACTCCGATGTTAACGCTTGCGCGGAGTCGGTATCAGAGATTATTCTTCTGGGGATGGAAATGTATATTCCACATTCGATCAAACGAAGTTCGTTTGATAAACCTTGGTTTCATAAAAAATGCGAGCTGATTACAGCGGCAAAAAATAGAGCTTTTAAGCAATGGCGCTCCAATCCCACCGATGTTAACAGAAGGAATTTTGTTAGAATCAGAAACGCATGCAACCATGCGATTGATACCACGAAGAAGGCTCACTACGACTTCGGTGCCCAACTGGTTCGCGCTCCTTCTGGTCAATGGCAAAAGCTGTCCGCGGTAACTTCGCATCCTTCTCGTTCCCTCCGTTGGTGACAGACAGCGGGACGTTAGTTACTAATTTAAAGGATATAGCTGGTGTGTTCGGGAATTTATTTTTCGCGAATTCAAACCTCGATCCCGGCCTTTTAGAGCCACCCGTGATCTCGTCGGTACGGTCTTGGATGCGGGATGTGAGATTTCGTCCGCGCAGTATTCAACGCATTCTACGTGAACTGGATTGTAGGAAGGTAATCGGCCCGGACGGAATCCAGCAATAGTCCTTAAGAACTGTGCTCCAGAACTATCGCCGGTTCTTGGCAGACTCTTCCGCTTATCTTATGAACGGAAGACCTTTCCTGTCTGCTGGAAAATCGCTCGAGTTCAGTCAATCACAAAGACGGGAAAAAAGTGTCTCCCACAAAATTACCGTCCGATAGCATTACTGTCTATTTTATCTAAGGTAATGGAAAAAGTCATCAATACAGAGTTAGTTAAGTATTTGGAGTGCAACGGACTTCTGAATGATCGTCAATACGGATTCCGTGGCAGGCGGTCCACGGGAGACCTTTTGACACTTATAACTGATATATGGACATCTGCGATTGAACGGCATGGTGAGTCAAGGGCGGTCGCATTGGATATCTCCAAGGCTTTTGACCGCGTCTGGCTCCGGGCATTGCTGAGCAAACTTCGTTCATATGGACTTTCCCAACAGCTTTGCGACTGGACGAAGAGCTTCCTCGAGAATCGATCGATCCGGGCTGTTGTGGACGGCGAGTATTCGGATCTGTATCCTGTTAATTCGGGGATGCCCCAAGGTTCTATTTTGGCTCCAACCTTGTTTTTGCTTTACATACATGATTTGTTGGAGACAACGGATAACAAAGTGTTCAGTTTTGCGGATGAGAGTATGCTTGTTTCCTCCTTTTCGAGTGTTCGGCCGATTGGTGCATCTGCGACGCATCAGCTGAGATGTAAACAGATTGACTCTCTGAATCAGGATCTAGATAAGGTCCTGCAGTGGGGAAGGGCCAATCTCGTAGACTTCAATGTAGCGAAGACACAATATACAACATTCACAAAGAAAAGTGGATCATCGGTTCCACAGCTGATGATGAATGGCCGGGCCCTCGAATCTGGGGAAAGTTTGAAATTGCTCGGCGTCACGGTCTGTGGAATGTATCATGGCATAAACACGTGTCGAGTATCGCCAGGTCAGACTCAGGAAAACTGAGCTATCTTTTTAGAGCCAAGAAATATTTTACTCCGGCCCAACTTCTTCTCCTATATAAATTCCAAATTAGACCCGCTGTTACGTGCGGTTTCCGCCACCACCATCATTCGATAATTAGTAATTTTAATATAATTTGTTTTAAAATGGTGTGATGGTAAGGTGGTGGAGGAGTTGCGCGATCCACAAGTGAGTTTTCGAACACGCCCCGATTCGGGTATGGATCGTGCAGCTTTTCGAGTTCGAATTCGGTTTTCGAAGTGGACGTGAATGGGGAGCGAGAGAGAGAACAGGTTAATGTTTTTGGGGATACGGTTTTGAAATTCCGTTTGTTAAAGTTGAAAAAGAAAAGAAGAAGGAAAAGAAAGACTTACGGTGGTTGGTCGTCCCGGTGCATTTTCTTTTTGGTTTAAAGTTAAGACATAAAACTAATAAATTAAAAAAAAAGTAAAATCAACAGGTTAAATGTTATAAAACTAAAAAGAAATAAGAAGTAAAGTTGTTGAAATTGAACGCAAAACTAAAAGCTCGTGTTTTAATCCGTCAAAGACGGAAGCAAAAAGGAGAACATCCCATCGCTTGTTGTGCGATTGGATTCGCAGAAACATATTCGACTTCTCTCTAAAATCACCATTTGGCGGTGGCCGCCCTGGTAGAGCAAGGAGGAAGAGCCGCAAATTCAGAGGACGAACCAGAGGAAGAGCCGGACTCCACGCTGGACTACCCAGGTAACCCATTTTAACTACCAACATTTGTGTGACAAATAACATCACACCGCGCTCGAATATTGCTCTCATGTTTGGAACTCGGCTCCTAAACATACCCTCGACCTACTTGAGCATACAGAGACGAGCGATCCGCCTGATCGGGGACTCGGCGCTGACGTCGGGACTACAGTCGCTATCACATCGAAGGCGCGTAGCCGACCTCTGTCTGTTTTACAGATACTATCACGGGTACTGTTCTTTGGAGATTCGTGGTATTGTTCCACGCAATTCGGCTTATATGCGCTCCACAAGACAATCCGATGGATCGCAACCGTTTGTGGTTCATCTCCCGACGCGACGGCGCGAACATCCCTGCATCAGAACTCGTCCCGTTACAGAGCGGGGAAGCTGTGGAACTCCCTTCCCACGCGAGTGTTCCCGGAGCGTTACAACCTGCAACTGTTCAAAGAGAACTGCAACAGTTATTTGATGGCATCTCGGGGCGCCCACTCGGAGCTATAGGTTCGCCTCTCCCAAGAGAAGTCTATAAATGGCCAATACTTCGAATAAAATGTTTTTTACTTCTTTTTTTTTTTTACTTTTACTTTACTAAAAAAACGCTCACTGCATACCGGTACACCTGGTAATCCCTTACCATTTTACTTCGTGAAACAATTCAAGACTTCGTTAATGAATGAGTTTCACTTACAGGTAAAGGAATCAGAAGCAGAAATAGGATCGACAGTTCCATTATCTAAAAATCACATTTCCAATCCAGCGAACTGCCATCAGATCATTCAGCTGTTTAATATATCTTCGTATATATTGAAATATCCAACTAAGGAACCGTTTTGCGATGTTTGAGAAGTAAACCAACCAATTTGAAACGTATGGATGTACTTACATTCATTAACTCTATAGCATCGATTGCATTTCCACATTTTGCTATCTAAGAAGTAGACAAAGGGATTGATGTAGGTTCTACACATGCGGCACCTCACAATGTTTGGACACTGGACTACTGGTAAACTCTATAAACAATTCAAAAATAGTCAACTTAATTATATATTTAAATAACAAATCAGCACTTACGTTGACGTCGCGAAATGGATGAATAAGTATACCAAGTGGGAGCCTGGACTTCTGAAGTAATGAATTACTTTCCGGTACTTTAGTGACTGTACACCGCATAATACTACAGTGAATAAAAAAACAGTTAACATCAAAGATCCGAGGCTTTTGAGTGATGCTGACTTACTGAGGATGACAGTTAATAGATTCTTGGAACTGGTTGTGGAGGTTAACTTTTGGAATTGGTAAAGTGGCCGGAGACAATATGTGACGATTCTGAATAAGATCCACGGTATCCTGACCCCAGAGGCGGTTGAATCCATATTGTGTTACACTTGCTGTATTTGAATATGGTGTCTGCATTTGTTGGTTGGAAGGATGCTGTGACTGCATTGGAATTTGCTGAACATTCGGAGGTGGTTGCGGCTGATTACTCATTTGATGTGCCGGATAATTTTGACCCGATTGAACATGAGGAGTTTCATTCATCGCCATGGGAGGCCGCATAGGTCGTCGAGTTGTTGGGGCAAATACCTTTTGTTGGTTATCAATTAATCCTTGTGGTGACACTGCTTGATTTGCTGGAGCGTTATTGTTAATTTGATTCTGACTATATGCGTTCGGCATTTGAGGAGAACTTAGGTTCGTGAAGGGAGGGTAATTGGCATTCGGGATAACTCCTACTGGTGGTCGTTGACTTGGTGGATAAGCCGCAGATTGCGATGTTGTGGCCATCGGTTGGCGCATCAACGGTGATACTGGAGTACCATACAAATTCGGCTGTGTCAAAGTATTCTGATGTTGACTCTGAGGCTGTTGAGGTGCATTACTATTCAGTGCGAATGTTCGGAAATTTCCTGGCATATTTTGTGAAGTATTCGGAGTATTATGCACCAGAGGAGGAGGTCCCACGTTGGCGGAATTCGCGAATGCTGTGTTAACTTTCTTGCTATCAATCGCCAGGTTTTGCATACTACTTTTCAGACTATTTATATGGGCCGGCAATTGCGTTTGATTATTTGATTGCTGTGGTTGATGACTTGGCGAACTATTTAACCCTGGCGATGAAGTTCTTGATGAGTTTACACTACTGCCATTTCCATTTGTTAAGGGCATTGCTCCTGGAGGTCTCATATGAGGTGGTAAATTATTAGGTGCTCCTGCGCCATTAGCATACACTGTCGAAGGGATTTGAGGAGCTACCGTTCCACCAATGGAGGATCGGGGATCGGGAGATACCGTTGTTACTGGAGGCATGTACTGCGATGCTGGAGGCGGCATATACTGACTTAGGTTTGGTGCAGACTTTAACATTGTGTTAGCTTTGGTTTGTTCACTGGTTCTTATCGCATGCTGCTGCTGTTGTTGCTGTGCTCCAACCGAAGGCTGTGGTATTGTTTGTTGACTAATTCCATTCACCATTTGATTATTGTCCTTGGAAAACTGTGGTGGCGGTTTCATATAGTTGGCATTGGAAATCGACGACATGTTATATTCAAATAAACGAATAACTTATCACAAGCAATCGCGGAAATCTAAAACAAAATTTAAAGAGAAATAAATAGTTTGATGTGATTACAAAGCTTTGACAGTTTTCTCATGATTGTGAATGTCAAATTTGACTACCTATCAAACGTTTGTGAATTATTCAGAGGCCTGTTACCCATTATAATTTCGAATCCAAATGCCTACTAAAAATTATTTTGCAATTCTTGTATCACATATTTAATAAAGAAGGGGGCTGTATGAAAATCGTCCTGGGGATATATCTAGTTACATAGGAAACATTTATATTTCTCGATTGTACTATTTTTTCCTCTGATATATAATTGGATTGTTAACACCCACGATCAGGAAAAAGGTATTTTCGTATATCGCGGGTTCGAGTTCACAGGGCAAATAGGAAATAAAAGGTTGAGGAATGGTATACGAAATCTAGGAATAGATAAGTATGAACGGCTAAGCGCATTGTTTGTATCAGCTTTAAGTCAGCAGAAAGTCTACTGAATTTGATCTGTCGAAGTGAACACAAATTAGCACAGGGACGTTTTTTGATGACGTTGAAAATACCGTCCAACGAGAGAAGGTTTTGGTAGATCTTACTTTCTAATATACTACTTAGGGTGTTTAATAAAGATATCGGACGATAGTTGGAGGTGTTATCGGAACTGTTGGGTTTTTTTAACAGGAATTACTACCGCTATTTTCCAGTTCTCTAGGAAATGTGATGATTTATGATATGGTTAAGTACATACGAGGACGAGAATGGGAAGTACATTTGGCGGGCGAAGTCTTTCAAATAGAAGGTGTGGCGTTTCTAACAGATGCACACACAATATACAAGCAAATAGTGAAGAATACCGAAAGAATACCGGACAAGAAAAAACATCAGCCGTATACCAAGCAATAACATAACAATTCCACATCGGTTGAGGGTACTTGAATTTAGAAATCGAATTCGTACACGCGGTAGTGACCTGATGTGTTGAGCATTGGTTCATTTTTTAGTGATTCTAACCGTCATAGCGTCAATTCGAATCACACGTTCTTCATTATCGCAGCAAACGCTATAATTGGTGAACCCGACGTGATCTCTACACACACAGCACACACTTTCCCATAGTAAACAGAACTTCACGACAACAATTACGACTTCCGCATAGAGCACCGGCACACTCGCCTGCTCCGACGTTCTCTCGCTCGCTCGTTCTCGCTCCGTCGTTCGCACACGAAGTTGATCGTAAACAAAGTTACTGAGGAGGGAGTAGCGTGCGTTTTTAACAGATACACACACAATATACAAGCAAATAGTAAAGAACACCGAAAGGAAATTCGAATAAGCAAAGCATTAGAGCCCTATACCATAGCGAGAACATAACAATTCCACTTAAGTTGAGTGTACTCGAGTTTAGAAATCAAATTCGTACACGCAGCTATGGAACTAAAAGTTCATAGATATCTGTACTAGGCCCCTAAGGTGTTTGTCCCGGGAGCAGGCAAAATGCTTCCGGAGCACGCTGTTACCGCGACCTTTGTATGGAGATGTACCATATATGAACAACTTTCGTAAATGCGACAGTTCCAGTCAGAGGATGTCACACATTTCGTTTCCCCCCGGGTGAAACAAGCTGTTGTGATCTGCAAGGAAGCGGCGACGCATTCGTATGGACAGACAAATAGTGCCGCATTCGCCGCGCAAATCGAGATGGTGGCGAAATTCGAACTGATGTACGGAATCCGAGGGGAATCTTTCCGAAACCAATTACTGGCGATCGAGGAAGATATTCTCGAGGGCATTATGTCGCAGCTCCCAAGAATGACGAGGAAGGAAAGGAGTTGCTGGGAAAAAGGGATTCTTATGGTATGGAAGACATGACCAAGGCTGATGACTACCAAACATCGTCTCATAACGAGGTCGTTTTCAGCCCAGGACACGAAACAGCCATGGCCACAACACCGGCCACAGTTCGAAGTGGGGAAAATCTGTCAAAAAAAAAGACAGAATGCCAGGGCAAACGTGTTTAAGTCCACAGCTTTTTGGCCGTCCTGAAGACAGTAGACGGGGCCAAACATGGCGAACTCCACCTCGTCATTCAGAGGGAGAGTCGTATATGGAGGACCACCATGTGAATGTGTTACGTCTCCCGCGCCGTGCTTCCTCTTTCGAGGGAAGAGCGTGGGGGTTAGAATATCTTTTCTTTTATTAAAACAATTATAGTTCTTAGTTATTAAATTTATTATAGGTTTTATTTATTTTTATATTTTATTGAACTCAGCTATCTCAAGCTGAGCTCTAACTTGAACTACTTTTACAATATAAATTTTCCTGTTTTTATAGAACATTTTGTTCCAACTAACTGTGTCGTATAAAATGAACAAAAGAATCCAGAAGTCTCTGTTTACAATTTTGAATAAACCTTGAACGAAAATCAAAGTGGCTATGTTTTGAAATGAAAAATGTGCTTGTTATGAAAAGGGGCATGTTTTTAAATGTGCTGTAAGTGACTGGATATAGAATATTGTGTCTGTTTATTTATGAATTGTATTAAATGAGAATGTAAGATATGTGCGGATGTAGTTTTAAAGGTTGTGTTAGAAAGGACATGAGATTAGTGTTAAAGCCAATAAGGGTAGTATTCTGGAATACAACAAATGGACGACATTCTTTTGGCCGTCCTGAAGACAGTAGACGGAGCCAAACATGGCGAAGCCCACCTCTTCATTCACAGGGAGAGGCATATATAGAGGACCAGCCTGTGAATAGACGAAACTCTTTTTGCCGTCCAGAGGAAGCACTACCAACTAAATTTGACAAAAAAACCAATCAGGAACCGGCTTATGGGGAATTAATGCCAAACACATAGGAATCGTTCAGCAGGCAACAGCAACCTATGAACGATGCGCCTTGGATAGCTGGGGAAAATTATAATGGGTCGGCCGAAACTACTCGGATCTTCACAGATCAACCGCACTCCGTTAGACGCCGCTAACCTGTAAGAAACTCATTGAGGTCCTACGCACCGCCACACACCCTCAACAAATAACCGGGACTACACCCGAAAGACCTGGGGTATCAGTACCACAACAGAGCGGTGTAGCGGTCCTAAATCGCCGGTCCCATCCAAATCCCCAACATTACCCATAATCATAATCCAAATCCTCAATTTCCCATTAACCTACATCCAAATTCCATATTGAGTCACATGACCAACGAATTAAACCAAAAGTTAATTCGTCGCACGTTGACTCAATTCCCAAAATCCTGACATCATGAAATGTTTAACTCAAAACGCATTTCATGATTCCCCTTCCAAGAACCCTTTCAAATAAATCCTTAAACAATTCTTAGAACACAATTCCAATTGAAGCACACAAAATCTTGTGTGTGCTTCTTGGAATTTTTACACCAAAATAGTTGACAATTTCAACTCAAAAAAGAATAAAAGGGCAGTAATTTCCGATTTCGAGATTAGTACAATTCCAGAGGCCGAACCTATGGCCAACGCAGAATCTAAAAAACTACCACAATTTAAATGCCACCATAAAAATAGTTAAAACTCGTTAAAATAAATACACAATAGTTAAACCCCTTTAACCTATAAAATAAATCAACAATAGATAAAACGCGTTTTCATTCAGACTCCCCGACTACATCAAGAAATCCCCTGTAACTTTCAGGTTGTAGACTCCTTGCCAGGGTTGTCGGAAGACGGCCTGTTGGGTTAATGGACCGGGAGGTTGTTTGGAATTTCCCCAAACAATCATTAATCTCGAAAGTTTCTCCCAAGACTTTGCAAATAAATGCACAGGAAGGCATCGGCATAAGGCAGCAGATCGGAAAACCGTACCAAAGGGATCCGAGAAGGTCGTAACTGCGGTCGGAAACCACGCGACCACCCCATCCACACAGGGGATAACTTTGCACTTCACTCGGACGTGTGTGTGGAGATCCGTTTGTTTGCTTAGGATCCCACAGTAAGACTTGTGGTGCGAACCGATATTGCAATCGGGTATCTTGTGTTTGTTTAAGATACCCAAAACGGATTGGACAACTGATCCGAAGGTACGGATCACGAAGTAGAAGCGGACGTGCTGTTTCTGTCGCCGGTCAGAACTCGGGATACAAACTGAAAATGTCGTCAAGAGTTCTTCTACTAGAACCTCGATTATAGAATCCAAGAAATCTATCGGAACTTAATAAAATTGGCTCTTCGTTGATATCATCTTTAGCTCAATTAAATTCGTCAAAGTGAATGCTGGAAAAATCAACAGCGAGAAGGAAAACATCCTTCCTCAAAAGGTCACCTACGATTTATCATCCGGAAGCCCATGAGAGTATACCATAAAATCATAACAACTCAACCGCTAGAGTTCATCATCAAACGGCTATCATGAACAACTCCCTGCAGAAGATTCCATAGGGTTTGTTTCCCGTATGAAGCAGGCCATTGAGCGTTACAGGGAGGCGGCGGAGCGTTCTTATGGCGAATGGTGCCATTTCCGCTATCCAGATAGAAACGATGACGAAGTCCGTTATAATGGGCAGTGTCAGAGAGGACTGCTTCCGGCACTATTTGCTGGCATTTGACGATGGTCCTCGCGATGGCATAATACATAGGCTCCTCCAAATGGAACGGTCCCAAAAAAGATGTTGCGACAGCGCGCCTCCCTTTTCTTGGGGAGCTCGGCTGGGGTTGGTAATCTATCAGTGGGTTCAACGGCTTTCAACCCCAGCCATTCCTCAACACTCGCGCCATATACGACCCCTTCGACTTTTACGCTACCAACTATGTCATCGACTCTGAACCCACGGGCGACCCCTTTTGTCCAGGCATCCCAAGTTCCTTTTTTCGTGTGTTTGAGTCTATTGATTTCATCTCGTAGAAGTCTGTTTATGACATTAATCTTTTCTCCAGATCTATACACCACAATGTCGTCGGCGTATGCAATTGCATATTTGAGAGAGCCCACTAGATTACTAGTGTAAGTGTGAAATATAATCAAAGAATTCACTGCTGCCTGTTGCAAGCCGTTTTTGCTGTGAAATTTTTTGTTGGAGAATTTTTTTTACACTAACGCGCGCACAAAAGAGGATTTTGAAGTCCCGCGACGCGGGAATGAGTGAATCCGGTTACGGAAAAAGGTTATAGATTGGCATCTGTGCGATGTCAAGTACAAAGCAATTTTTGTCACACCAAGTTGAGAAGTTGTCAAAGTCTGATTGCAGCAGTGCAGAATCAAGTGGTGACTCGATGATCTTGTATATCTCGGTGTCATCAGCGTATAGAGACAAGCAGGAATTCTTAATGACCTTATCAATGTCATTTGTGCTAAGTATAAAGGGAGAGGGCCCAAGTGGCTTCCTTGAAGGACTCTAGAGGTGGCAAGGAAGGGGTTGGATATCATGGACCTGAACCGAACCAATATAATTATAAATTATTAATAATAAAATTCGATCAATTGGCCCTGATAACGTTCAGTTGTAAACGTTTGGCCAGATCCCAGAAGCTCATAGTAAATGAATCCTTTCCAATTCCACCAGACACAGAGTGACACTTTCTTGGCATGATATATTCGGTTTTGCAACTGGTGTTGATAGCTGGCCTGGATCAACCCAGGCTTTTCTGTGTTTACGATTGTCGTACACAACCCACTTTTCATCACCCGTAACCATTTTGTGCAAAAAATTCTTTCCTTTCTTTCGAGAAAACAAATGCATGGCGATGTCAGCTCTTCGTTTTTTTGTTTCCTTTCGTTAGTTTATGAGAAACCCATTTTTCTTCTTTCTGTATCTTCTTAGTGATATTGCTTAATGAGAAACTTCAAACTGTTCTGAAAGCTTTTTTTTGAGTTTGACATGGATTTGCATCCAATAAAACTTGAAGTTGTTCGTCGTCTATTTTTTTACTGCACCTGAACGTAGTGCATCCTCAAGAGTAAAATTTCCTTGACGAAATCTTGCACACCTCTTTTTTTACTGTTGAATGACTCACAGAATGTTCACCCGAAGTCGAATTAATCAATTCCACAGCTTGAGCAAACATTTTTTTAATTCGAAAACAGAATAGGATACAATGGCGTAAATGTTGCTTATCGACATCCATCCCTTATACAACTGATGCACACGGAATAACAGCTTGTTAATGACTAAAACTTAGTCATACAAACAGCTATCATGTTACATATATTCAAAATGGCAGCCGTTCAGTTTTTAATGCAACTTCAGAGTCGAGTTTCTACTTGCACATCTATTAGTTCCTGTCAACGATTTTTTTATTTTTTTAATATTGGCAGAGGCGAACCTATAGCGCCGACATGGTGCCCCGAGATGCCACCAAATATCTGTTGCAGTTCTTTTTGAGCGGTTGCAGGTTATAACGCTCCGGGAACACTTGCGCAGGGAGGGAATTCCACAGCTTCCCGGTCTGTACAAGAACGAGTTCTGATACAGAGATGTTCGCGCCATCGGGAGATAAACTGCAAAGTAGTGCGATCCGTCGGATTGCCTTGTCGAGCGCATATAGACCGAATTGCGTGGAACAATACCACGACTCTCCGAAGAACAGTACCCCTGATAAAATCTGCAAAACAGACAGAGGTCAGCTACACGTCTTCGATGTGGTAGCGACTGTAGTCCCGACGTCAGCGCCGAGTTCCCGATCAGGCGGTTCGCTCGTATCTGAATGCTCTCAAGTAAGTCGAGGATATGTTTAGGAGCAGAGTTCCAAACATGAGAGCAATTTTCTAGCGCGGGTCTAATTTGGAATTTATACAGGAGAAAAAGTATTTTTTGGAGAAAGAGTATTTTTTTGGAGTAAAATATTTTTTGGCTCTAAAAAGATAGCTCAGTTTTCAGGAGGCGGATTTGGCGATGTTCGACACGTGTTTATGCCCCGATACATTCCCACAGACCGTGTCGCCGAGCAATTTCGTCCTTTCCCCAGATTCGAGGGGCTGGCCATTCATCATCAGCTGTGGAACCGATGATCCGCTTTTCTTTGTGAATGTTGTATCCTGTGACTTCCTTGCATTGAAGCCGACGAGATTGGCCTTTCCCCGCTGCATGACCTTATCCAGATAGCGATTCAGAGAGTCAATCTGTCTACATCTCAGCTGATGCGACGTTGATGCACCAATCGGCCGAACACTCGAAAAGGAGGAAACAAGCGTACTATCATCCGCAAAGCTGAACACCCTGTTATCAATCGACTCCAACAAATCATTTATGTGAAGCAGAAACAAGGTTGGAGCCAAAATAGAACTCCGAGGCACCCCGGAATTAACAAGATACAAGTCCGAACACTCGCCGTCCACAACAACCCGGATCGATCGATTTTCAAGGAAGCTCTTCATCCAGTCCCAGAGCTGGTGGGAAAGACCATATGAACGAAGTTTGCCCAACAACGCTACATGCCAGAGGCGTTCAAAAGCTTTGGAGATATTCAATTCGATCTCCCTTGACTCACCATGTCGCTCAATCGCAGATGTCCATAATATCGGTTATAAGAGTCAAAAGGTCTCCCGTGGACCGCCTGCCACGGAATCCGTATTAACGATCATTCAGAAGTCCGTTGCACTCCAAACACTTAATTAACTCAGCGTTGATGATCTTTGCCATCACCTTAAATAACATAGACAGTAATGCTATCGGACGGTAATATTGTGGGAGACACTTTTTTTCCCTCTTTGGGATTAGCTAAACTCGAGCGATTTTCCAGCAGGCAGGAAAGGTCCTTCAATCATAAGATGACCAAAAGAGTCTGCCAAGAACCGGCGATAGTTCTGGAGCACAGTTCTTATGGACTATTGCTAGTATTCCGTCCGACCCGGTCGCTTTCCTACAGTCCAGCCCACGTAGAATGCGCTGAATAGTACCTGGCCGGAACCTGACATCCCGCATGGAAGACCTTACCGGCGTAATCACAGGTGGCTCCAAAAGACCGGGATCGAGGTTTGAATTCGCGGAAAATAAATTCGCGAACACATTAGCTTTGTCTTTTGAATTTGTGACTCAGGTTCCGCTACCCGTCACTAACGGGGGAAAAGATGAGGAAGCGAAGTTACTGCTGACAGCACTTGCCATTGACCAGAAGGGACGCGAACCAGTCGGGCACTCAAGGAGTCTACTAGTGACTATGTCGTTGTAAGCCTTCTTCGCGGTATCAATCGCTTGATTGCACGTATTTCTGATTCTAACAAAATACGTTCCGTTAACCTCGGTGGAACTAGAGCACTATTTTTTGCCGCTGTAATGTGCTCGCTTTTCTTATCAAACCAAGGTTTATCAGATAAACTTCGTTTGATGGAATGCGGGATGTAGATCTCCATCCCGAGAAGAATAATCTCTGTGACCGACTCCGTGCATGCGTTAATATCAGAGCCTCCAAAGCACACCTCCAATCACGAAAAGGATGCGCAAAAATCTCGCAAATCGTCCCCGTTAGCAGTCCTATTCCTCTATACATGGCGAAACTGCATAGGCCGGTTATTCTCTTGAAATGCAAGTGGTTGCGCGACAGATACTAAGCAGTGGTCCGAGTTCCCCAGTGGCACACCAATCTCCAGGGTATAAATGCTCGGCTCGGATGTCAAAAACAGATCCAGGGTGCTCGCATAATCACCTCAGGTATCCGGCACTCGCGTAGGTACCTCCACGAGTTGAGCCAAGTTGTGGCTAATAGCGCACAACTCCGCCAGCGTCCCAGCCTCGTCGGTTCTGTTGGAGTGCACCAACCAACCGGAATTGTGTACATTAAAATCGCCAAGGACGACAATTTCAAAAGACGGGTGGTTGATCTGTATCCAGTCGACGGTACGTGAATGATGTTCGAAAAATGTCGCCGGTCGATCGTCATTCGGGGAGCGGTAAAGACAACAAAGAAATTTAATGGAGTTACTCAGCACGACCTTCAACCATATGATGTCCATGTTATTGGGTTCCAACGCCTTCATCCTCTGGCAAGCCAGATCGGACCGCCTGCAGACGCACATTCCACCCTTACGACGGAATCTCGAATGCAAGTCGTATCCTGAGCAGCGAAGATATCACGAATCGACCTGAGTCTCAGTTAGGGCAAGGATATCAGGTTTCGTTGTTTGCAAATATTGGTGGAAGGCATGCCCCTGATGAAACCGATGCCCCTGATGTTACAAAATGCGGTTATCAGTCGAACGTCGGCAGAGCCTCGAGAATGAGCCCGATTATGCGATGACGAATTTCTTAAAGTTCGGTTATTTATCATAATATTTGCATCATGTTCCCCCTGACATAGTCCGCCCCGGCGAACCGAACGGGAGAGTAATTTACCTCCGGGATTCTTTATCTCAGAAGGTACCATCATGACTTATCTCCGGGCCATCAGCCATGCATCCAAAACATAGTCGAAAATTTCTCCCGACGATATCGCGGAATGTACAACGTGACGGGATGGTATCTCACCTTGGGACCGACCATCACCTAAGCCAACCTTTTCTGGAACCGGTCCATCGGCCAAGCTCCGAAAGATGGCCAGGGATATCTCCCTACCATTTCACGGAACCTATAGCTTGATAGTTGGGAACAGTTTTCGAACAAATCTCCATCGTATAACGTAATAGGATACCTAATCATACAACTGTTTTTTACATGATACATGAAAACGAAAACTTTGTTGGTGCGCCTGCTGGCATACACACACTGATTTATTTAAAGAAATTAAGCACAGTTGAAATATATTCTTTGAAAACAAAATAAATGTATTAACATATGTAAACGTGTGTGCCAAATAAAAGGATCACTATAACCTTGACCACGGCATTCTATTTTTCTTTTCTGACGTGCTATTTAAACGTGAACAAATTCACTGAATTATTTACAAATTATCCCATTATTTTATTTTCACATAGTCGTAACAAACAATAAAAAAACACTGACATGTGTTTTGAAATACACCTAAGATATTACAATGCTATTGGGACGGAGATATCACAACAATGTACTGCCGTCAGACGAGAAGTAATAAGCATCTGCACGGTATGAGCAATACATTATTTTATTAAAAGCAAACCGACTTCCTAGTTCTACCAAATGTAATAAAATTCATTTGTCATTTCATATCTCAGTTGTCTCGCAATTAAAAAATGTTACGTGAATGTAGAATGTAGGTGTGTCAACGCCATCTACAATTGTAAAAAAAAATCTATAATATTAACAATTATATTTTTATAGGCACATTATAATTTTTCTACTGAAACATTTGGCGACCTAGCGTTCGATAACGTTCTATGAAATAGTGTGTAAAATCCGGAAAAAAAACCTGGTTGTGTAGAATTATGGATAATTATATTTTCGCATTCCTGCTGATACATGAAATTAATCACTTCCTTCTTGAATAGTAGAATTTCCTACTGCGCTACGTAGGCAAAATAGATATATATACTGAAATACGCAAACCGTATAGAAACTCTCAGTGATGTCTTCGGAATACTTAGGTAATATAACGATAACTTTGTTGGGATTTCTCGTGTCTACGTCACCTTTGTTTTATCGACTGTTTTGCGTAATATGATTGCGTGACAATAAATCTCATTAGAAAAAAGCTACGTAACTTGACGACGTCGTATAGACGTTGTATCTATGAGATACACCAAAAATCTCTAAATATTGTAAATATTATTCTGTAGAAAAATAGAAGAAATCGATTAACTTTTTTAATAAACATCAGTTTTCTTATATCCATAGCACAGCGCGACCGAATGGGGAGGAAGTGGATAAGGAAGGGTGTCGATGTATATTGGCCTTGGAATTGACACTACAACGACGACGAAGGTAGAGCATTCCACTTTCGTGTGGTTCAGCTAAATAATGACTAATTCCGATGAAAGAATCCGCACCATAGTGCGAAGATTAAGCGGTTGGTGGGTTTTCTCTTAATTGCATTTTAATATCAGGTGTACAAATAAGTTTCCGTTTTCCGTTTTCTATAAAAAATTAGGAATTTATTGGGAACGTACATTACGTTTTATTCAAAGTATTGTCCATTACTAGACACTACTTTTTCCCATCTTTCTGGTAGCATCCGGATATCACGTCGGAAGAACTCTTCATCTTTTGAGGATATCCATGAATCGACCCGTTTTTTTGGTATCTTCATATGTTGTAAAGTGCTGCTCGGACAGACCATGTGCCATGGATCGAAATAAGTGATAATCAAAATGGACAAGGTCTGGTGAATACGGCGGGAGGGGTAGGACTTCCGAATGAAGTGTTACCAAATAGTTTTTCACCACCACCACAATTTGCGGACGAGCATTATCACGGAGAAGAACAATTTTGTCATGTCTGGAGTAGTAATGGGCACGTTTTTCCTTGAGTGTTCGGCTCAATCTCATTAATTGTGTTCGGTAGAGAACTCCAGTGATGGTTTTACTCGGTTTCAACAAGTCATAATACATGACACCAATCTGATCCCATCAAATACCCAGGGAGGATGGGAGCGAACATACAGGGCAAAGTCACTGATTGTTTTCACCCCGGCGAAGGCCAGGACGATAGTTGTCCCCGTTCAATCCAAGTTGACATCCAGTCTCCACGTGACACCCTTGGATAGCTACTTTGGCACCCACCAAGCAGTGAACCAATGCATGCAGCGACATCCCGAGAAAAGTTGGGGCAAGGCTAATAACCTTGCCCGGAAAAACATTTTATTATGGAAAATTTAACAAGCCTCGGATATGGACCGGATCCACGACGACGAGCACGAAAACGTCTAAACGATTTAAGAATGTTCTCATGGAAGGTCCGCTCACTATAGAGAGCTTGAGTTGCACAATAGCTGGCCGATGCCTAGTCCGAATATAAGGCTGACATAACAGCATTACAAGAAATAAGATGGAGAGGGAGTGGTGTTATTCAAAGAAACAAGTATGACATTTATAATAGCTTTCATGCAAAACACCATGTACTCGGGGTAGGCCGTTTAGCCAGCCAAAAACTGAAGCCTGCCATTATCGGCTTTAATGCAATAGACGAAATGCTATGCACTCTTCGCCTGCGAGGAAAGTTTAAGAACATAAGTCAACATAAAAGTTCACAGACCTACAGAATAGTCCCTTTGTGGCGGTTCTACGAACCACACAATCCACTATAGGTTGAGATATTGTTTTTCCACCAGGGAACATACTCACCTATACCCATTACACTTGCCCACAGACACGTTCCTCAAAAGTCCTTTTTTCCGCCTGTGTTACGTGCGGCTTCCGCTACCCCCATCATTTGATTGGTTTAAGTATAATTTAATAATAGATGGTCGGGTGGTGAAAAAACACGCGGTCCACATGTTGAATATACGAACATACTCGTGTTCGATTGTGGATCGTGTGGAAGCTGATTCCCTTTTCGGAGTGGATGGAGATGGAGAGAGAGAGAAAGGTCTTTTTGTGTACCTGGCGGGAGGAAAGAACAGCAAGTTTTTTGGTTCCGTTTGTTGATCGATTGGACAGTTGGTGTTAACAGTTGAAAGGCTAGAAAAAGCAACGTCCCGGTTCAGAAAAGAAAAAAAGACTGTAAAAAATTGTACAAGAAAAAGATTGCTTTTTGATCATTGATTAGTATTTAGTGGCACGGTTTTGTTTTGTCAAAAATAAAGAAAACCTTTATAACGTGTTCTTGATTGTTTTTTCACCGCTAAATATATGGAGGTTGAGTGGAGATCTGGTGATTGATTATGAAATGAACCGCTGACCTGTTGGAAGAAGTTGACAGGAATAACGACGGAGGTCTCTGTGGACTTTACGCAACTGGAAACCGACAAAGTTAGTTTAAACAAACAGCACTCTAGTTGGTTCGGGTCATTTCTGCCACCCATCCCAGGTCCCAGAACAAAAGACAGTCTGGTACAAGCGTTTGTTAATTTCCTGTAGCAGGAATCACAGCCGCCTGCTGATTCGGAGGTGTGAGGAATTGAATCGAGTGCGTGGGAAATTACCTCCAACAGTTCACGAGGAATTGAAGACCACAGCTAGGAGAGTTGCCGAACTAGTCTCCTGAACAACAGGTAATTTATTTATATATACATCCAATTTTCTGTGGCGGAAAACGTTACACCTGAAACAAAATGTAACATTCCAAATACCCAACATTGAATTCAATGGTCAAAACCAATCGAACTAAACGTTCAAAATTTCCTAATATTGAATTCAATTCATCCATTCAATTCAATTCAATGCAATTTGCCCATTTACTCAATTCATCCAATTAAACGCATTTCTCTAAAAGCAAACAGAATAATGCATATCTCCTCATGTAGCTAATAGCAATTAGCACCTTAAATTCCTTGCAAGATCCCAAAACCAAGAAGCGCACGTGTGCAAACAAAGGCATAGCGATTCGCCCGCCGACACACAATTCTTGCAATCATAAACATCTTAACGCATATCTCACGCCAGATGTTTTATGACTTGGAAATGCGATCTAGAAACCGACATCCAAATTCTACGGTTCCTGTGTTACGTACGTACGAAAACTCTTGTTGTCTTAAGCCAGATGGGTAACTCAAACAAACCCCATGAAAGGATCGAGAAATAATAAAATCCCGATAAGAAGTTGGAAATGAAAATTGAAATGGAAATTTTCTCTTACAGATACGAGAACGAGAATGATGATGATGAAAAATTTGTTTTACAGATGAGGGGTTTAGAATTGTAAATGGATACAAAAATTTTCAGTTAGTACAATTAGAGAACCTCACCGAGGAGGTCGACAGGAAGTGGTGCAAACAGTCAGACGCGCTTCCTTTTGAAATACCGATTAATTTTGTGACGATCGTATCTTCGCGTTGTAAATTACGTTTTGGAATTAAGCACGCAAAATCGCATGAAATTAGTAACTGCGCGCTTAAGATAGACTATCTCAAATGCGAAACAATACATAACAACAACAAAATATTTAATACTTTTCGTGTCGTCGAAAGTGAATGTGTGTCGGATGTCGTGTGATTCGAATAGGTATTTTGTGGTTTTGCTAAGGAAACTGTAGTGGCACATTGCATCGATTCCAATTCAATCTGTTTCTATGTATCCGTTGTAATTTATGTATAATAAAAGAAAATAAAGACAATAGCAATCAAAATAAAGAGTGTGTCCGAAAAGAAGAACTTCATTTGTGACAATTTCTCGGTGTTGTATTTGTGCCGATTCGCTCCGTGTTCGATTTGCGGACAGTGTTCGGTGGAACACTTTCCACCAAGACAAAAATCCGCCAAACTCTGACGATGAAAAAGAAGAATTCTACGAGAACGTCGAACGGGCCCCCAATGCCTGCCAAGATACGACGTGAAAATCGTTCTTGGTGATTTGAATGCTAAAATAGGTCGGGAGCCGGTTTTCAGGCATTACGCAGGTTCCCATAGTTTGCATGAGAACACTAATGACAATGGACTACGAGTCATCGAACTGGCAGCATCAAACAACTTGGTCGCTGAGTACCAGTTTTCCTCGTAAAGATATCCACAGAGCCACCTGGGTATCACCTGATGAAGCCACTCGCAACCAAATTGACCAGATCGCCGCCACCCCTCGAGCCTGATTACGGTACGAACGTACCGATGTGCCAACGTCGACTCGGATCACTATCTTGTTGGTATAGTTTTCCGAGCGCGGATTGCCTTACGGAGACGTATTGGATCCGCGGATCAGGTTCGAATCAACACGGCTGTCTTATGCAATGAGCACATCAGTAACACCTTTGGTCATGCGTTAAGACTCGCCCTCGAAGAGCTCGACGGAGGGAGAGTAAGTCCTGGGGGCGGGCGTAGAAGAGAAATGGACACGCCTTAAGAATACTGTCATTAGTACTCTCAACTCCATCTTAGGCAGCAATCGTAGAGATCGGAGCGACTGGTTTGATGATGAGTGTAAACTAGCGACTGAACATAAGAATGCTGCCTACCGGGGAACGGAGCAGTCTCACAGGACGCGGGTGCGCGAGGAGGATTACAAAGAGCTCAGAAGATCTGAAAAAAGGCCACAGACAAAAGAAAAGTGCCTGGGAAAAAAACCTTGTCTGTGAAATCGAGAAAAGTAGAGAGCGATGTCCGCACCAGACGCGGAGGTTCTACCAAATAACCCACAGTATGACGCGGTACATACCACGCTGCACTTACTACAAGGATAAAGAGGGTAATCTGATCACCGATCCTGAAGGCATTCTGGAGCGATGGGAAGTGCACTTCAATGAATTGCTAAAGGGTCAGCTCACAGAAGAATTGGAGACTCCACCAATGCAAGATCAATACCAAATGCTGCCGCCACCAAGCATTGAGGAAACATTAAAAGCCAAAAGATAGCTCAAATCAAATAAAGCCCTCGGAGCTGATGGGATACCAGCTGCGCTGATCAAATAAGTAGGGACAGCGTTACATCAGGCAATTCATGAGATCGTGGTGCATGTATCGGAGCAAGAGGAGATGCCGGAAGATTGGCGTCGTGGAATAATTTGCCCCATACATAAGAAGGGAGATATCCCAGTGCGCAGCAACTATAAGGGTATAACATTGCTGAGTACCGCCTATAAGATACTCTCCTCTATCCTACAAAATCGGATAGCCCCATACGTTAAAGTTATCATTGGTCAATATCAGTGTGGCTTCATCCCAAGCAAATCAGCGATTGATCAGATATTCACCCTTAGGCGGGCGAAGGAAAAATGTCTGGAATTTAAGATATGACAATCAGTACTAGAATATTCTAGAAAGTCCAAAACAAAGTACTAGAATATTCTAGAAAGTACTGGAAAACTGGAGACTATGAATAGTAGAAGATTCGAGGTTATGGAACGGGCGGAAACGAAACGCCGAATCAAAATGAGGAAACGGTATTAATACGTCGCACGCAGATAGAAGTAAGAAGTAAGAAATAAGCAGTAAAAGACGCGATAAGTACGGAAGCGATAAGTGTTGCGGATTGGCAATTGGATGTGCTGGGATGTACTGGAGAAATCTAGTACATTCGTAGTGTATACCAGTTGCGCAGCAGCTGGCACGAACCAGCTGGCCGATTGTCACCAACGATGAGGTCATAGCGTCCCCTTTTGAATTGGCAGTTATGCCCACCAGTCAGTCTGCGACCAACCTTCAACGGGCTCGTTACATCGGAGCAAGCATCGCCATCACGAGTAAAACGGAACAACAAGTTATTCACTGTCGTTGTTGTTAACATAACAGAATGTTCAATAAACTAATTCAATCTCTTTAAAAGGTAAATTCCTCGAGTCGTTTTCTTCTTCCATCTGCCTTGTTCGTGCAAAGACCAACCGAATTGAAATACGCAATCACTGGCGTAATTGAATTGCACCACACTCAGGACAGTGGTTCGCGAGAATCACCATTATCACCCATCGGTGGACGCAGCCTTCATCCTAACGGTTGTATCCCGTTACACAAGAAATCGTTAAGTGTACGGTAAAAGCAACGGTTGTTATTAACGGACTAATAAAGTGTTACATTAATTCAAAATCAATTTAACGGCTCTTATTTATTAAAAATAATTAATCCAGCGAACCCTAAGCTCGCAACAATATTATATATTTATAAACTTTAAGGCCGCTTACGACAGCATGAAAAAATACGCCACAGACACAAGAAAAGTACCTGGGAAAAAATCTAGTCTGTGAAATAGAGAAAAGTAGAGAGCGAGGTCCGCACCAGGCGTGGAAGTTCTACCAAAGAATCCGCAGTATGATGCGGTACACACCACGCTGCACGACATAACGCCTTCACCCAGATCGAGGAGGCAGCACAAAAACTGGGACTGCACATTAATGAGGGAAAAACTAAGTACATGGTGGTAACTTCTGCAAAAAGAAGACCTAACGTTGGTCAAACTATCTGGGTAGCGGGGCACGAATTTAAAGTAGTGCAATGCTTTAACTACCTTGGGTCAATGGTATCAGCTGATAACAATATGGAAGAAGAAATCCGCAAACGGCTGATCAAATCCAACAAAGCCTAGTATGATCTATAAAATCCCGAACTTTATCCAAAACACCCAAGCTACTACTGTACAAGACCATGGCCTTACCAGTACTCAAGTATTGATCCGAGACCTGGGTGCTCAATAAAAGGCACTCTGAACTCTTAGCCGCGTTCGAGAGGAAGGTCTTAAGGAGAATTATTGGCACCATACGTAAGGGAGGACAATTCCGGAGACGCTACAACCATGAGTTGTACGCGATCTACCTTTTATTTCATTTTATTTCACCAAGGCAACATGGTTATCTTAATGGCCGATCAACTACAACCATCCTCGTTGAGTTCACTTCCTTTACACTCTCAGCGCTAGAGCACGGTTAGGAGGTTGATATGGTCTCGATCGACCACAGTAAAGCATTCGACAAAATCTCCCACAAGCGAATCCTCTTCAAATTATCCCCCCTCGGCTTCGAACCTGGACTGCTGATATGATCTCTTCCTATCTAAAGGATAGATTTTATTCCGTTTGGTTCAGGTGCATGATATCCAACCACTTTCTTGCCACCTCTGTGGCCCCTCCCTGGTAGCCATCTGGGTACTCTCCTATTTATACTGGCCACTAATGACATCGATAAGGTCCAAGTTATACAAGATCATTGACTCGCCACTTGGTTCTGCACTGGTGCAATCTGCCCTTGACAGCTTCTCGACTTGGTGTGACAAAAATTGCTTTGTGCTTAACATCGCCAAATGCCAATCTATAACCTTTTCCCGTAAGGGCATACTCTCATCCTCACGTTCCTGTACCCTTCATAACCAACTCCTGCCCATTGTCCAATGTATTCGAGATCTCGGGATCCTTTGCGACAATGAGCTTAACTTCCTCTCTCACATTGACGAGACGATCTGGAATGCCAATTCTGCCCTCGGATTCGTGAAACGATGGTCTAAGGAATTCTCCGACCCTTACGCTACTCGGTCCCTTTATCTTACCCTCGTCTGTCCACTACTTGAATATGCTAGCCAGGTGTGGTCTCCTTATCACAAGATCCATATCTGTAGAAGCGAAAGTATTCAACGAGGCTTCCTTCGGTTTGTTCCCGAGAGCTAGGACGGGAAAACCCATTAATCCTTCCCCCGTACATTAACCGTCTCAAATTACTCAATCTCAGAACCCTTGGGGAACGCAGAGTTGTGGCTGACATAATATTCATTCATCGGGTCCTCTCCGGCGCGGTCGACTGCACCTACTTGCTTAACTTAATTCCTCTGAAAACACAAACCCTAGAAATACGCATAATCCGCGCCTTCTACGCATTCCCCCCCACCGGACCTCTTATGGTCTGAACGAACCACTTTCGCGGATGCTGAGAAGTGTCAACTCCAATTCCACCTCGTTCGACTTCGACCTCTCTACCCATACTCTCAAGCACCGCCTCCTAAACAATTCTCACCACCAATCATAAGCGGCGCTTCTACCCTCCACTATAACCTGCCCCCACCTCTCGCCCCTTCTCTTGTCTTCTTAATTTGTCCTGGTTACCTTAGGTTAAGTCTAGTTAAAAAAAGTTCTTAAGCTCTCTAGTTTGTAACTTATATATACTTTAGATGTAGGTAATTATGTTGCTTGAATTAAGCCAATAAATGGGGTGGCATCTAGGACTGCGAAGGCTTCGAGTAGTGCCTGGCCTCTACTGTTGGTCCTTGTGCTTCCCCATTCTACTGCCCAGGCGTTGAAATCTCCAGCAAGTACAAGAACGCTCTTATCTCTAGCTTCTTGTGTTATCCTGTCCAAAAAGCATTTGAAATATTATATTTCCCGCCTTGGCGGAGCGTAACAACAGTATAAATGAATTCCTCTGATCTTAGCACAGGCAATTACTTCCAGCCGCTGGACACTTCTGCATTCCATGGGGAATTTCCAGTTGTCCAGACGGCCGCTGTTCCGCTGCTGTCTTCCTCCCATGTAATAGTACCAGTGCCAGGCATCCTGTACTGTTCATTGATGAGTACCACGTCGGCACTATATTCCTTAACCGTTTGGGAAAGGAGATCTTGTGCGTATGTATGTATGAATATATGTATATATGAATATATGTATGTATTTTTTCCTACTTAAGCTGTGAATTACTATATTAATTGCATTGGAATACGACTTCGATGATATGTTCCTTTCTATTCTCTTCTATGCTGGGTTCTTCAAAACGGTTTGTATGTTCGTGTGTATCTGTGGGAAACGTCACAAGCTCGGATACTAATTCGAATATTCTGTGATACGAGGGTTGCCTTTTATATTTCGGGATTAGAGAACAAAAACAAATATTGATCATCGAAAATCACTTTATTGTTTTTCAAAATATTCCCCATGAAGATCTATACACTTTTGCATGCGTTTGAACCAATTGTCGAAGCACTTTTGCTACTCTGATTGAGGTATCTCCAACACATGCATTCTGAATGCAGCAACCGCTTCTTCAGGTGTCGAAAAACATTGACCTCTCAGTTTGTTTTTTACGTACGGGAATAAAAAGAAGTCATTCGGTGCCAAGTCAGGACTATACGGCGGATGACCCATCAATCGATGTTTTGGGTGCTCAAAAATGCAGTTGTCGCAGCCGATGTGTGAGAGCTCGCATTGTCGTGGTGAAGAGTGATCCATCTTCGGCGGTTGGTTTTCCTGATTTCTTGGAAGACAACTGGCAAACAAATGGTTGTGTACCACTCAGAATTGACTGTTCGGCGTTGTACGGTTGCGACATGTCCAGTTTTTCCGAAAAAACAGGCGACCATTTGCTTGGAAGTGCTTCGTGCGCGAACAACTTTTGTTGGATTTGGCTCATCTTGAAACACCCAGACAGTCGACTGCTCTTTACTTTCGGGCTCATACGCGTAAATCCACGATTCATCACCTGTCACGATGTCATAGACGTGTTTCGAAGCACCGCGACCGTATTTTTTGAGCATTTCTTTCGACCAATTGACACGAGGCTTTTTTTGGGCGATTGACAAATTGTGTGGGATCCAACACGAACAAATTTTTTTGACAGTCAAATGTTTATGCGATATTGAATGTATGCTGGTCCCACTAACGCCTAAGGTTGTCTCAATCTCACGATAGGTCACATGACGATCTTCCAATATCAGTTCGCGCACAGCATCAATGGTTTTCGGAACAACAACTGATTTTGGACGACCTTCACGAAATTCATCTTGGAGTGAACTACGACCACGATTGAATTCACCATACCATCGATAAACACTGGTCCTTGATGGAGCTTCATCGCCAAAAATTGAATTAAGTTCATCCATGCATTGTTGCTGAGTTAATCCACGCCGAAAGTTGTAAAAAATAATCGCACGAAAATGTTGACGATTTAATTCCATTTTTGGGCCGAGATGAATCTTTTAAGTTACTGTAAACAACACAAATAGCGCTCGTATGTCAAAACGTTCTGAGTGTGTATAACCTCAAAAATGTTAAACTTTACGACAGAGCTGTCAATTGCCGAATTGCAACACTAGGGTTGCCAAATCCCGAAACATAAGAGGCAACCCTCGTATAGAGTAGTCGGTTGGAACTGTTTACTGCTTAGAATTATTGCGATATCTTTTGTTGGTTTAAATTGGATTTTCCTGCGACTGTAGAACTGATGTAGGTCGTCGAAGTAGGGATAATAGATGACGTGGACACAAGAATGCGGTCCACATATTCGCTTTACTTTCCTGTGCAGATGACGAGAAAATCTGAAGAGCAGATACTAAATAGAGTGGATGACCCTAGGAGAGAGCTTTATGATATTCTCGTGACGATGTGAAATATATGCGATAATTTTCGAGCGAAATTAACAAATTATGTTTCGAATGAATTAGTAGACGATGGTGCACAGCGTTCTAAAAGAAAAATGCTTAAGAGCCTTTGAGATTGTCGAGCAATAAATTAACTATTTATATTGGAAACAATCTCAGGAGTTTTCCGTTTGGGTTGCTCGAACAACAAGTCACCTTCAACCAAAGCTACTTAACAAACCCGTAAGCGATGGAATTACTTGAAAGAAAGAATTGTATTCCGCAAATTTATGTTCAAGTTTCATAATATACAATTACCACTAACACTATAATTTAGAAAACAAAAGGCCGGGGTAAATAAGCCGACCGTATTGTCAAAACGAAAGGAATAAAAAATTGACATCCATAAAACAGTCATTAGGAAAAGAAAGTCAAAGTCGTGAAAGATTGAAAATTATAGGTCCGGTCATCTGTTCCTCGTCGAATCTTCCGCGTTTGCCAACGATCTAAACCTTTTAAAAACGCACAAAAGATAAAATTACAGATTTTCTGAAAATGTTCGTAGTACTCGAATGTGTACAGGAAACACGAGACCATATGACATCCCAATTATCCGTTAATAATATTTTACGTGTTTCGAGAACTTTTTGAAACGTGCTTCCGTGAGTCGTGGGTTTATACAGGATGTCACGCAACACTTTATTAAGATCGATAATCAAAAATGTCTCCCAAATAAGATTGAATTCAATCAGTCCATTGGAACACCTATTAATGAAAGTATTGGCAATCAAAGTAATCGGACTTTTCTCGCATTTGCACCGAGGACGGTGTGCCTTTTGAATGATATTCGTGTTAACTTAATTGACAATATAAAAAACAAACACACGTTTAACGATAACTAAGCTATCAGATATCAGTTTACTTTGATGATGCCTCCAGTGCTACTACGATGAAGACCAGTTCTCATTGTTTCTGAAATTTAATGTTGATACTAATTAATTTATTTACATCCTCATTTTCGAGTTAAATTGTGGTGATAATAAGACTTCCAGGTTGGTTAGTTTTATAATCTTCATCGTGCATCGCTCACATTAATTTTCACATTAAGTATGCGAGTAACTCCGAGCATAAGGGGATATTCGTTTTTATTCCAAGACAAGGGGGAGTAGGAAAATAAGCTATCGATGCACATTGGCCTAAAACGGCTTTAGAAAGGAAACAAATGGTCAGGCAGACCGTTATACACACGTATGGTTTGGCTGAGAAAGGGATCTCCTTGATTAAATACATGCGTTAAGTTGATTTTTAAAATTAAACGGTCCATACTTCCCTATTGATGGATATCACGGCAAAATATTTATAGATGTGGAATGCACTGATCAACTTCACTCCAGTTCATCATCATCATCATCGGCACTACAACCGGGATCCGGTCTTGGGCTTATTTAGCAAATCTCTCCGCCGGTCCCGATTTGAAGCCGATGTCATCCAATTTGACACTTCCAGGGTTTGGGCGTCCTGGTCTACGCCATCCCACCATCACAGACGAGGTCTGCCGCGCTGTCTCCTTCCATACATCCTGCCACAAAGGACTTTCCGGGCAGGCTCCCCTTCGCTCATTCGAGCTATGTGTCCCACCCACCGGAGTCTACCGAGCTAGATTTTTCTTACAACATTAGCTTCAAGGTAGATTGCGTACAACTCATGGTTGTAGCGTCTCCGGAATCGTCCTCCCTTACATATGGTGCCAAGACCTTCCTCTCGAACGGGGCAAAGAGTTCAGAGTGACTGCTATTGAGCACTCAGGTCTCGGATCAATACTTGAGTACTGGTAAGGCCATGGTCTTGTACAGTAGTAGCTTGGATGTTCTGGATAATTTTGGGACTTAAAGAACCTTGATAGATCATACTAGGCTTTGTTGGATTTGATCAGTCGTTCGCGTATTTTTTCTTCCATATTCTTATCAGCTGATACTATTGACTCCAGGTAGTTAAAGGATTGTGTGGCGTTTCTAACAGCTACACACACAATACACAAGCAAATAGTGAAGAACACCGAACGAAAATCGAATAAGAAAATGCATCAGAGCCGTGTACCATTGCAATAACGTAACAATTCCACATCAGTTGAGTGTACTTGAATTTTGAAATCGAATTCGTACACATGGCCAGTAGCCTGATGTGTTACGCATTGGTTCAATTTTTGGTGATTCTAACTGTCATAGCGTCAATTCGAATCACACGATCTTCACTATCATCCCAAACGCTATAATTGCACTACTTCAAATTCGTGCTCCACTACCCTGATAGTTTGACCAACGTTAGGTCTTCTCTTCGCAGAAGTTGCCACCATATAGTTAGTTTTTCCCTCATTAATGTGCAGTCCCAGTTTTTGTGCCGCCTGCTCGATCTGGGTGAAGGATTCCTGTACAGCCGATTCGGTTCTACCGATGATGTCGATGTCATCTGCGTAGGCAAGTATCTGGCTGGACTTGGTGTTAATAGTGCCTCTAGTTGTAACGCCAGAGTCACGGATTGCTTTCTCCAACGCCAGGTTGAAGAGGAGACAGGCCAGACCGTCCCCTTGTCGGAGTCCATCAACGACGTTTATTGGTTTGGACAGCAATCCCGCTATTTTTACTTGATTAGTTACGTTGGTCACGGTCAACCTACAAAGTCGTATCAATTTCTTTAAAATGCCGAACTCTCTCATGGCATTATATAGTTCTATCCTGGCTATGCCGTGCAGTGTAGTGTGTATCGCATCATACTGCGGATTATTTGGTAGAACTTTTGCGCTAGGTGCGGGCCTCGCTCTCTACTTTTCTCTATTTCACAAACTAGATTTTTTTCCCAGGTTTTTTGTTTTTGTTTTTCTTTTGTCTTTGTGGAGTATTTTTTCAGATCTTCTGAGCTATTTGTATGTCTTCTCGCGTACCCGCCTATAAGACTGCTGCATTGCCCGGTATGCAACATTCTTACTTTCAGTCGCTAGTTTGTACTCATCATCAAACCAGTCGCTCGGATCTCTACGACTAGTGTCTAAGATGAGGTTGGCAGTACTAATGACAGTATTCTTAAGGCGTGTCCATTTCTCTTCTACGCCCGGCATTTTGGCTCCAGGACTAATTCTCCCTCCATGGACTCCATCGAGCTCTTCGAGGGCGAGTGTTAACACATGACCAAGGGTGCTACTGGTGATCTCATTGCGTAAGGCAGCCGTGTTGATCCGAATCTGATCCGCGGATGCAATACGTCTCCGTAGAGCAATCTGCGCCCGGAAAACTATACCAACAAGATAGTGATCCGAGTCGACGTTGGCAACTTGGTACGTTCGTACCGTCATCAGGCTCGAGAAGTAGCGGCGATCTATCAACAAGTGGTCAATTTGGTTGCGAGTGGCACCATTAGGTGATATCCAGGTGGCTTTGTGTATGTCTTAACGCGGAAACCTGGTACTCGCAACGACCAAGTTTTTTGTTGCTGCCAGTTCGACGATTCGTAGTCCATTATCATTAGTGTTCTCATGCAAACTATAAGATCCTGCGTAGTGCCTGAAAACCGGCTCCCGACTTATTTTGGCATTCAAATCACCAACAACGATTTTCACATCGTATCTTAGGCAGGCATTGGGGGCCCGTTCGACGTTCTCATAGAATTGTTCTTTTTCATCGTTAGGGGACGCCTCTGTAAGTCCATTAACGTTTATGAGGCTTATGTTCTCAAACTCCAGTTCACAACAGCTTAATAGTTATTGCAGAAGAGAGATCGGCAGAATATGTTACATACACTATATCTTCTAAAGACGCGTCTGAGTCCTTAATTAGTGATTTATTTTAGGACACGAAGTACTATTTTTGAGGAACCAATTTAAATATGGCAATTGAATTCCAGCTTCGGAGGAATGTGTGCGTTATAAATTGTGGAAATTGGATTGGTTCAAGTATTTCTTGCATCTCTTAAGAAACCGCGCTAAGGGTACATATTCGCCTATAACGACAGTAGTGTCCATCTTTATTGAGCACCCCTCGTGACAACACGGCAAGAATGTAGTTTCAATAATAGAGTGCCCAACGAACGACATATTCTCAACGACAACCTTGTGATCACAGAAGTAGTGCTTCGAAAAGAAATCGTCTATAAAAATAAGAAGTGGAGAGGTTAAATAGTTCGTAACTTAAGGAATAGTGGCATTAATTTGAAGGGAGGCAAAATTGGTCCCATTTAGCGCAGGGCTAATAACCTTGCCCGGAAAAACAAATTATTATGGAAAATTTAACAAGCCTCAGACTTGTTAAATAAGGCCAAGACGGGATTCCGGTTGTAGTGCTGATGATGATGAAAAGTGGCCCATAAAATGCTGTTGCTGATTCGCGAATTACCTGTGGAGAACTCTAGTACATTCATATTTGCCAGCTGTCAGTTACCAGCTGCCAACGCGTCAGTGACGGTGAGATACTATATAATTCTCAATATCGTTGCATCTCTAACATTAATCATTATGTATAAATCTAATAATAAAACAAAGAACTCATCTGATGTGTTAATCAGGTAAAGAAGAACAATTGGTTTTACTCGATCTTCAAAAGCGTTGATAAAGAGAAACTTACAATTTGGATCACGTATCACCCTCTCGCAAACACATTGCCAACACCTCATAGCATAGATCTTAGACCATCTATCAGAGGTTAGCTGATGGACCGGTTCAAGAAAGGGTTGGTAGGTGGTAAGTCGGTCCGAAGATTAGATACCACCCCGTCACGCTGTACATTCCGCGATATCGTGAGGAAAAATTTACGACTATGTTTCAGATGTATGGCCGATGGCCCGGACTGACACGGATATAAGACATGAGCCAGTTCTGAGATAAAAAATTCCCGGGGGGACTATGTCAGGGGGAACATCATGTAAATATTTTGATAAATAACAAACTCTTCATAAACGCCAATATTTCCAAACAGCGAAACCTGATATCCTTGCCCTAACTGAGACCCGGTTCGATTCGTCAACTGATTTGGCATATCTTCGTTGCTCTGGATACGATTTACATTCGAGAATCCGTTTTAAGGGTCCCATTTGGCCTGCCAAAGGATGGAGGCGATAGAACCCAATAACTTGGACATCATGTGGCAGACAGTCGTGTGGGGGATTTTTCTGTTAAATTTCTTTGTTGTCTTTACCGCTCCCCGAAGGACGATCGACCAGCGACATTTTTCGAACATCTTTCACATACCGTAGACTGGATACAAATCAACCGGGTATCTGAAATTGTCGTCCTTGGTGATTTTAATGTACACAACTCCGGCCGGTTGGTGCCTTCTAACAGAACCGACGAGGCTGGGAGACTTGCGGAAATGTTCGCTGTAAGCCGCTATTTGATCTAAGCAGGTTAGCTATATATGGAGGTACGAGGCTGCTGACTTGGACGATTTGCAAGATTTCTTCGCTTCCTTTTCATGGTCGGAGGTGTGCTTTGGACACTCCGATGTTGACGTATGCGCGATGCCGGTCTCAGAGATTATTCCTCTCGGGATGGAGATTTACATTCCGCATTCCATGAAACGAAATTCATCTGATAAGCCTTTGTTTAATAACTAATGCGAGCAGATTACAGCGGCATAAAATAGAGGTTTTAAGCAGTGGCGCTCCAATCCCACCGTAGTTAACGGAACGAATTTTGTTAGAATCAGAAACGCGTGGAACCAGGCGATTGATACCGCAAAGAAGGCCTTCAACGACAGAATTACCAATCAACTCCTTGACTGCCCAACTGGTTCGCTCCCTTCTGGTCAATGGCAAGAGCTGTCAGCAATAACTTCGCTTTCTGCTCTTTTCCTCCATTAGTGACGGGCAACGGGACACTAGTCACAAATTCAAAAGATAAAGCCAATGTGTTCGCAAGACGCAAGACTAATAACCTTGCCCGGTAAAACAAAATAGTATGTAAAGTTTAACAAGCCTCAGACTTGTTAAATAAGGCCAATATCAGATCCCGGTTGTAGTGCCGATGATGATGATGATGTTCGCGAATTTATTTTCCGTGAATTCAAACATCGATGCCCGTCTTTTGTAACTACCTGTGATCGCGCCGGTACAGTCCTCGATGTGGGATGCGAGGTTCCGCCCGCGTACTATTCAACGCATTCTACGCGGATTGGACTATCGGAAGGCAACCTGTTCTTAAGAACTGTGCTCCAGAACTATCGCCGGTTCTTGGCAGACTCTTTCGGTTATCTTATGCACGAAGGACCTTTCGTACATGCTGGAAAATCGCTCGAGTCCAGCCAATGCCGAAGAGGCTAAAAAAGTTTCTCCCACAAAATTACCGGCCGATAAAATTACTGTATGTGTTATCTAAGGAGATGGAAAGGGTCATCAATACCGAGCTAATTAAGTACTTGGAGTGCAACGAACTTCTGAATGATCGTCAATACGGATTCCGTGACAGGTGGTCCACGGGAGTCCTTTTGACACTTGTAACGGATATATGGACTTTTGATTGAGGGGCATGGTGAGCCAAGAGCGGTCGCATTGGATATCTCCAGGGTTTTTGATCGCGCCTGGCACGGGGCGTTGCTGAGCAAACTTCGTTCATGTGGACCTTCCCGGCAGCTTTGCGACTGTACGAAGAGCTTCTTCGAGAATCGATCGTTTTGGGTTGTTGTGGATGGCGAGTGTTCGGATCTGTATCCTGTTAATTATGGGGTCCCACAAGGTTATATTTTGGATCCAACCTTGTTCTTGCTTCACATAAATGATTTGTTGGAGACAACGAATAACAAGATGTTCAGTTTTGCGGAAGATAGTACGTTTGTTTCCTCTTTTTCGAGTGATCGGCTGATTAGTACATCAACGTCGCACCAGTTTGAGACGTAGACCGATTGACTCTCTGAATGGGGATCTGGATAAGATCCTGCAGTGAGGAAAGACCAATCTCGTCGACTTCAAAGCAACGAAGACACAGTATACAGCATTCACAAAGAAAAGTGGATCATCGGTTCCGCAGCTGATGATGAATGGTCAGGCCCTCGAATCTGAGGAAAGCATGAAATTAGTCGGCGGCACGGTCTGTGGGAATGTATCGGGGCATAAACACATGTCGACCATCGACATCGGAAAACGGAGTTATCTTTTTAGAGCCAAGAAATATTTTAGTTTGGCTCAACTTTTTCTCCTATATAAATCCCAAATTAAATCGGCGCATGAATATTGTTCTCATGTTTGAAGCTCTCCTGCTAAGCATACCTTCAACGTACTTGAGAGCATACAGATACGAGCGATTCGCCTGATCGGGGACTCGGGACTACATTCGCTATCACTTCGAAGGCGTGTCCGTTGATCTGTCTGTTTTACAGATATTATCATTGGTAATGTTTTTCGGAGATTCGTGGATTCCGCGCCAAACGATTTTTATGTGCTCTACGCGACAATCCGACGGATCACACCAATTTGCGGTTCATATCGCGACGGTGCGAACATCCCTGCATCAGAACTCGTTCCATTACAGAACTGGGAAGATGTGGAACTCCCTTCCCACGCGAGTGTTCCCGGTGCGTTACAACCTGAAACTGTTCAAAAAGAACTGCAACAGTAATTTGCTGGCATCTCGGGGCGCCCACTAGGCGTTATAGGTTCGTCTCTCCCGAGAGAAGTGTAATAAAAAAAAATCTCACCGACTTACACCTCTTTGACCATTGACCAGCTTTACAGGACGGGTAGAAAGCCTAAGTATAACATTTCTTCAAAAATACGTTGGGAAAGCCATCCGGGCCCACCGATTTGTTAATGTTCAGCTCTTCGAGGCTGAACTGATGTTGTCCCAGGGAACGCCGAGGTGGCTAAAAAATATGGAACAAATCTGTTCGGTTTCTCTATTGTGTTGGTGACCGGACTATCATCAACTATAAGCGAGGGAGCGGATGAGGAAACGAACTTGTTGACCACCAAATTAAACTACCTTCAACTAGATTTATAACGTTACGATTCACGATATGATATTATAGCTTTGCAACTATAGTGTAGAATGTGTAATTCGAACCGATGCGATGACGGCTAGAATCACAAAAAATTGAAACAATGTTCAACACATCAGGCCACTGCCGCGTGTACGAATTCGATCGTTATTCTCAAACACACTCAACTAATGTGGAATTGTTATGTCATTGCGCTATGGTATACGGCTCTGATGCTTTGCTTATTGGGTTTTGGTGTTACTCTTCACTATTTCCTTGTGTATTGTGTGTGTATCTGTTAGAAACTACGCATATAAAAAGGAAGGTATTTAAAACCGATTATCATTGATATGCCCGCGGCATTTTCGAAACGTTCTGGTATGTCTATTATCAAAAGACGTCATTCCCACTACCTTAACGATTATTATTTCTCCGTACAACAACAGACTATATTGCAGACAATAAACCATCTGTCGCGAAGGGAAGTATCTAAAACGATTTTTTTTTAAATTCATATTGTATTGTAGATAAAAAGTTTATTTCATCTCATCTCATTAAATAGCAAACAGAACAAAGGTGAACTTTCTTATTGTTTAATCAGTAAAGTCAAGGACTGTACTATGATGATAAAATTATTTACGAACCATAAGGTAAGTATGTAGTCTTATCAAAAGAAGACAATTGTGTGTGGTGTAGGTATAAGACGACGAACGTTATTAGCAAGCAATTTGAGACGAAGTACCTGATTTATCATCGGTGTTTATCAGTTTATGGATCATTAGATAGCAAATTGTTAGGAGTCATTTGATCGCTAATATTAGAATATAATGTGTGATTTGGAGAAGTTGATATGAAACATGCCGAAATGTCCAACGTCACGACGAATTTCCCAAAGAATTAGAGGGAATTCTTAGGAGCACTTACTATATTCTTCAAGGCCAAGTATAGCAACATGCAATCAACTTGATAAAATCCCTTGTAGACGCGAAATATTAGACCAATATTTAGGACATCACACACATACAATAGGCCAGTATTTAAAACAATGGGATTACAAAAACGTAAGCTCATATGGTTTCAGCTGTAAGAGCGACCGAACATGGCATTTGGGAGAAAATATGGCAAAAAAAACGATATTACGAGGGTAGGCTGAAAAATTATACACATGTGTTTGTAAAACTCAAATGAAATAGCCTTCAGAAGCGCGTCTGGCAGCAAATGGAAATTAAGAACTCCCTCTTAATACGCATGTGCAGGACCGAAGTCGAACGTTCACCCAGTGTCAGTCCAGACTTACAAGTATGACGACCTGTTTTAGTTCTATTTCAAAGGGACTTAATCCGTATGGTGTTATCGAATTTTTAACTTTTGAAAAAGTGACTCCTAGTGAAATTCATTATCGTTTATATGCTCTTTATCTGAATATGAATTATGACGATGCTGTTGGTTGGTCTAGTATAAATCGATGGGCAATAAAATTTCGTTTTTGCGAGCCTGGAAAACCCATAATTGTTGATGAACCGCGCAGCAGACGTTGTTGGTGAAACTGCCACGGACGTTAATGATTGCAAACACGTCAACCTTTTGATGCAAAATAACCCACGAATCAGTTGAAACCATATCGTAAACTATAGTGGAATATCCAAGGAACGTATTGACTTAATTATTGAAAAATTGGTATACTGTAGAATCTGTGCGATGGGTTCCACGCCATCTCACAGACGAGAGCAAATGGTACAGATTGGAAAGCTGCGAGCAACTTTTGCAGCGCTAACGTGACGAAAGAGGACTCCTTTTAAAAAATATCACAGGGGATGGGTTATGGGTCCATCATTCCGATCCGGAAAAGAAAAGACAGAGCGCTGAATATCAACATCCATCCGTCTTCTCAACAGCCGATAAAGTTGAAAACAAAACTTCCGGCAAAAGAAATTCTCTTGATTATGTATTGGGATGGTCATCGAGTTTATGTGATGGATATTCCGGAACAGGGGACAGCGGTAAATTCTTTTCAGTACATACGGACCCTGACGTGCCTTTGACGTCAACTTTGTGGTGTTTGAGGCATCGTAGCGGCAATAATCTTCCAACACGACAACGCTTGTCCACACACTTCGCGCGAGTTACGGTTGCCACCGGGTGTTACGGGCCTCGTGTCCATGCCCTCGCCCAACACTAATCTCCACGAATTTCCCCTCTCTACCTGTGAATAAGAAATATCGTCAAGTAGCTAATTTGTATAAACTACTTTATGCAAATACTACTTGGCCATGAAAATAAAAAAATAAAGGCGTTGGCGCCGAATAAAATAATAAACAACAGCGGTGAAAACGAAAAATAAGTCAGTTGAAAAACAGTCATAAAAGCGATCAGGCCGACACTAAATCCAAGTAACGAAAAGAAAAACGCGACGGCATATACACTAACGGACCTCAATGATATCCGCCGCGAGTGAACCCACATATACATTAATCCACGAACCCGCGAGTGAACCATAAGAACCCAACGACTTATGTAACGAAGACAACTTAGCTGAACAGGGGAGTCAAGAACTCTACGCCTCCTGCATCTACAGAGCAGAAGCGTGACCAACGAAGAGGACCGCCACCGCTCAGGTCAGTCCCGTTCACAATTATTACACTTACTAATTTAAATTATAAAATTATTTATAACAATTTTGGCGCAGCCGGTGACCACCAGCTGAGGTTTGTGTCGGATCCGTCGGGGATACAAACCCAGTGGTAGGAAGAGCTCCGAGGCTCTAACACATCTACGCCGACTAGCGGAACTAGCGGCCAGAATAAAAAATTGAAAAAAATGCCGTGTAAAAAAGTAATAATAATAATAATAAAATAAACAAGAATTTTGTTTCTCTTTCTGCAATTTTCCAATTTACAGGAGAGAGGAGGAAAAGCAACGTTGGGTTGGGACATCCTAATTTAATACACCCAAATATTTTCCATTGTTTTTAGCGGCGTGTTTTTTCAGGTTTTTGTTTCTTTCTTTCTTTCTTTCCGTTTTCTAGATTGGGCCTTGTCGTCGCGGGTCGCTACTTCTTTAATCGTGTTTTGGTTCGCTGCCGAATACTAGAGAATTACGTTTAGAATAAATCCGGGTAGTTCCGTAAATAAAGAAACGCGCGATTCTAATAACCCCCGATGCAAACTAGAAGCCAATCGAGGAGGAGTTCCGCGGAAGGCGCATCGGAAGAACTCATCGCTGCTATCTTGGGTGCCGCAAGAATTTTAGATCTGGTCCCAAATAACGTGGCAATATTTAGTGGACACAAAGGTCCTAATGCAACAGAGGAACTGCACAACTTCCGCGAAAGTTGTAACAGGACCTTGACCTGTTTGTCCGAGGCGGAGGAAAAAATTTTCCTGCGGTGACTACCAATGCGGTTAAGTAGGAAAGCATGCCGCATTTTCAAGGACAACCTCCCAGCAACTTTCGAAGAGTACGAACGACTCCGAAATGCGCTACTGCCACATGCTTCTTAAGAGGAGCTACATTCGAAACTCTCTCATATGCGACAATTCCGCGAAGAGGATGCCCCAGTCTTCACGTCACGAGTAACTCAAGGGGTAACGGAGTGCAAAGAAGCAGCAATCCGTACGTAAGGCCGCAATACCAGCACAGCATTCGCCATCCAGATCGAGAGATTGGCGAAATCGGCTTTGATGATAGGAATTAGGACCAATTCCAACACAGACTTTTGTAATCGTAGGAGGACCCACTAGAATGAATTATAGCGAGACTTCGCCAAATGGAGAAAACTCAGAATGAGATAAGGAATAACAGCGGATGGTATTGTAGGACATCACCGCGGTGGAGAGACACGTACCAGGACCAGTCACCTATTAGAAACGACACTCAGCATACCCCCATCTCATCGAATGGGCAAACAATCTTAGAAACAACCCGTCATATTATTAGGAGGATGAACAAGATCCCCCACAGGCCATCGAATAGGCAAACAATCTTAGAAACAACCCGTCCTATTATTGGGAGGATGAACAAGATCTCCCACAGGAAACAAGTAGGGTTTCAGACCGGACCTACGGGGATACTTGGCAAAACCCCCAGGAATCGTGACGCAGGCTATATAGACCTGTAAACGATGCGTCGCGGGTAGTCGGGACCGGTTATAGGGACACAAATACTAGGCTCGGAGAACAGCCCAAAAGTTATTAGTATTTAAGAAAACAATTAAGTCCCATCCTTGGTTTGACAATGACTGCAATGCGAAGATCGAAGGACGTAAACGCCTCAGAGTGATCCGCTTACAAAGATATGATGAAGTCAACGCAGAAAGATACGCGACAATTCGGAAAGAGACAAGGAGACTTTTCAAACGCAAAAAACGCGAATGGGAGAAGACTCGGATCGAAAAAATCCTAGAAAATGCCAGAGCTAAGAATATCAGAGGTTTGTATGTCACTATAAATTCAATTAGAAATGGCTACCGAGGGAGACCCAAACTAATTCGAGACGCAAACGGCTGTCTGATCACAGAAACAAACAATATCGTGACAAGATGGAAGCAGTACTTTGAAAACCTGATCAATGTGCGCACCTATCAACCACAAATAAACGCACAAGACGTACATGCAGCCGAGCCTCAGATCCCAGAGCCATCTTTCGGCGAAGTTGTAGACGCAATAAATCGATTGAAAAACAACAAGGCCCCCGGAGTCGACTGCTTACCGGCAGAGCTTATAGCGTTTGCGATGATAGTGAAGAACGTGTGATTCGAACTGACGCTATCACAGTTAGAATCACCAAAAATGGAACCAATACGTAACACATCAGGCTACTGGCCGTGTGTACGAATTAGATTTCTAAACTCAAGTACACTCAACTGATGTGGAATTGTTATATTATCGCTATGGTATACGGCTCTGAGGCATTTTCTTATTCGATTTTTCGTTCGGTGTTCTTCACTATTTGTATGCCGGCATAAATTCAATTAGAAATGGCAACCGAGGGAAAACCAAAATAATTCGAGACGAAGCGGCTGTCTGATCACAGAAACAAACAATATCGTGACAAGATGGAAGCAGTACTTTGAAAACCTGCTCAATGTGCGCACCTATCATCATTACCATCGGCGCTATAACCGGGATCCGGTCTTGGTCTTGTTTAGCAAGTCTCTCCACCGGTATCCGGTCCTTATCCGAGACTTGTTAAATTGTCCATAATAATTTGTTTTTCCGGGCAAGGTTATTAGCCTTGCGCCAGGCAATGTGCGCACCCATCAACCACAAATAAACGCACCAGACGTACATACAGCTGAGCCTCAGATCCCAGAGCCCTCTTTCAACGAAGTTATAGACGCAATAAATCGATTGAAAAACAACACGGCTCCCGGAGTCGACTGCATATCGGTAGAGCTTATGAAGCATGGGGGAGATGCAATCGCTCGAAAGATCCACCAACTCATCAAAACAATATGGGATAAGGAAGTCATTCCGGAAGAATGGAAAACCTAAATAGTCGTCCCCATTTTCCAAAAAGACTGCGAAAACTACAGAAGAATATCATTGCTCCCAACCACATACAAAATACTAACAAATGCCATACTGTCGAGAATCTCACCGTACGCAGAAGAAATATTGGGAGACTACCAATGCGGATTCCGTAGAAACCGGTCAACAAGCGACCAAACGTTCACAACTGCTGGAAAAGAAGTGGGAATACGGAGAGACGGTTCATTAACTGTTCGTTGACTTCAAAAAACCCTACAACTCAATCACAAGGCAAAGACCCTACCATATTGTAGTTGAGCTGGGACCCCCAAAAAAATGTTGCCGCCCTCATTCAAATTCGCATGAACGAAAACAAAGGGCGAGTTAGAATAGAAAACCACCTCTCAGAACCATTTGAAATCTGGGACGGACTAAAACAGGGAGATGGCCTCTCACCATGCCTTTTTAACCTTGTGCCCGAGAATGTCATCAGAAAGGTACAAGACGACAACATGGCCGGATTATCCCTGAACGGGGTCACACAACTGCTTGCATATGGGGTGACATCGCCGCTCTGGGCGATAATCTATAAACTGTAAGTAAAAACAGTGAAATCATCATGCAAGCGGCAGAAGAGGTGGGCCTAGAAATAAATGAAGACAAAACAAGATATATGATTACGGCGAGAGCAGGTGGAACTCAGGGAACACACATAAACGTCAGGGGCAAGATATTTGAAAAAGTTAAAGAATTTAAATATCTGGGAGCAATCCTGACGGCCAGTAACGAAATGTCGAAGGAAATTAACACACGACTGTATTCCGGCAAGGCTAGTAGGCACGCTGAATCCAAACTGCTATCATGTAATATAAAGCTCCGTGTCTATAGAACCGTAATCATGCCGATTGCTCTATTCGGATGCGAAACATGGGCTCTCACAAAACGGGAAGAAAACAAATTCCGCATATTCGAGAATAAAGTTTTAAGGGGTATCTTTGGAGGTGGAGGAGGCAGGACAATGGAGGAAACTCCACAACCACGAATTGGAAGAGCTATACCGCAAGCCTACAATAGTGAGAGTAATCATGTCGAGAAGATTAAGATGGGCCGGACATGTAGGACGAATGGGCAACGATAGGACCGTACGTAGAATCCGTGACGGTAGACCAACGGGAAAGAGACTGGTAGGACGGCCGCGACGGAGATGGGAGGACAATGTTAGGTTTGACATTGAGGAGATCGGATCGGATGGTCAAGCGTGAAAGGAGAGTGCACCGGACAGGGACCGATGGCGGAGTTGAGTCGGTGAGGTCATGAACTTCCGGGTTCCTACAGGCCGAAAAATAGATAGAATAAAAATAGAATAGATAGGATAAATTTAATATTACATGTGGGACGCCATTTGAAGTTCATTCTATGACAAAGATTCCTTACTAAAAGTTTGTAGAAGCATTCTTTGGTCTGATCATCCTTTCACTCTGTGTTGGCCTACGAACTCTTTAATAGCTTTTGTTGTCCTTTTTCATTATACTTTTTTTGTTTAATAAAATATATTTGATATTTCAATAAAACTAATGCGGTGTCATTACCGCATGATCTTCGGCGTACAAAATTGTTTAAGTAATGGCACAGGTGGTAATAACATTACGAAAGGGACACGTTTTCAGTGCAAATAAATATTCCTTGGAGGGGCAAGTCCCGAGACAAGGACAAGGCCTTCATCGTGGTCTCTATCTTCCAGTCACATCCATGAGAATGTTAGGGTCGGTCATGGCATATATGTAAAAGGGAAAGATAATCAAAATTGATAGATTCCCTTAAGTTGGCGCAGAGGGGTTTCTAACTACAAGGATGGTATGGTACTAAAAAGGTAATCATACAAGACTGGTTCTTGGATGATTACGTCTTTAGCGTTTGATAATCTGTTTTTGCCGGTGTATCTTCGGTGTCGTAACAAGGACGCATTGAACATTTTTATTCATTTCCATTTTATTGATATTGTGACGCATATGACAATCAGTACTAGAATATTCTAGAAAGTCCAAAACAAAGTACTAGAATATTCTAGAAAGTACTGGAAAACTGGAGACTATGAACAGTAGAAAATTCGAGGTTATGGAACGGACGGAAACGAAACGCCGAATCAGAATGAGGAAATGGTATAAATACGTCGCACGCAGATCGGAGATGTAAGAAGTAAGCAGTAAAAGACGCGATAAGTACGGAAGCGATAAGTTAAGAAATCGTTATGTGTACGGTAAAAGTAACGATTGTTATTAACGGACTAATAAAGTGCTACAGGCTCCTCGATAGTATAGTGGTTAGTATACCCGCCTGTCACCCGGGAGACCGGGGTTCGATTCCCCGTCGGGGAGCCTCTGGCGCAAGACTAATGATCTTGCCCAGAAAAAATAAATCATTATGGAAAATTTAACAAGCCTTAGGACTTGCTAAATAAGGCCAAGACCGGTCCCCGGTTGTAGTGCCGATGATGATGATGATGATGATGAATAAAGTGCTACATTAATTCAAAATCGATTTAACGGCTCTTATTTATTAAAAATAATTAATCCAGCGAATCCTAGATCGCTACAATTGGTGTCAGAAGTGGGTGAAGTAAATAAGTCTGTGAAAGTGTGTTGTGACGATGCCAGATCGACATTTGGAGGATCTTCGCGTTCCTGAGTTGAAGAAGGAACTTCAGGACCGGAATCTGGATAACAGAGGACAGAAGCAAATTCTTCAACAGCGTTTGCAAGCAGCAATGGAGGAAGAGGGTATTGATCTCTACACATATGTTTTTACGATTGGGCAAGACTGTCCGGATGAAGAAGAAACAGCGAGTCAAGATGGTGCCAATGTAACGGAGAAGAGTTCGCCACAGTTGGACATTTGGGAGATGCTCGGGACGATGATGACAAAATTGGACGCCCAAGCTACAGATATTAATTCAAAATTCGACGCCCAAAATTCAAAATTGGACGCGCAAGCTACAGATGTTAATCCAAAGTTGGATGCCCAAACGCAGTGAATGAAATGTAATTTTCAACACTTTATGGAAGAAATTCAGTCAAAAATTTGGAAAGAAGTAGAAAATATGGACCAAAAAGTCACCGATGAAATAACGCGAATAGAAAAGAGACTTGAGCGCGTTGAGAGAAACAAGACATCGTCTAGCAATCAACATGACTACAAAGATACAAGGATGCAACCGCCAACCTTCGATGGAACGGGACCTTTCTCCGTATTTATACGTCAGTTTGACGTCGCGGCCAATTATAATAAGTGATCGGATGAGCAAAAGTCACTAATCTTGTCACTCCACGGGGCGGCTGCAGAATTGCTACAAACCTTACCATCAGAGAAGCAAACAGATTTCCAAGCGGTAAGAGACGGCCTTGAAGCTAGGTATGGAGACAACCACATGCAGCAGGTCTACCGCATGCAACTGCGGAGCAGAACGCAGAAACCTGGAGAAAATCTTCAACAGTTGCAGGCAGACTTGTCTTATTCAAATATGACTAAGGAATTTCTGAACGAGGTAGCAATGGATGCATTTATAAATGCACTCCAAGATCGGGACTTGCAACAAGCCGTTCGTTTGGCAGGAAAGAAGACGACTAATGAAATACTGGCGTTCACATTCATATGAATCTGCTAAACTGGCTACCAGGAGTACATATAGAGTCCGAGAAACGTCCGTCCAGGAATGTTCCTGCCAAAGAATCGGGCATGTACAACGGAGAACCCCTAGACCTGAATCAGCAATTGACGCTTTGTATAAGCAAAAGAGCATTATGCTCTCAAAGCTGAAAATACTTTATAGACAGTTCAGCGACCCAAATAGTCAGGAAATAAGAACACTTAAGTCCCTAATCAAAAATCTCCAAAAATTGATCCGTGACAATTACCGTTCAAGAATAAATGAAGAGTGGAAGAACAAAATACAAGCCATTCAAGCTAGTGGATCGAGTATGTTCTCACAAATCAATAAAACCTTTCGAAAGAACGATCACAATGACATTCCATATTTGCGAGTCCCACGGACTCCTGAGAATTATCAAGCAATGCTGAACTCAGGACTCGATCTGGAGCATATCAACTCCAACGAAGAAGTAATATTAGTCGAAGACCCACAAGACAAAGTGAACTCAATTGGTGCATGTTTCGAAGCAGTATACAGAGTGAACGAATCCACTCACTCCAATACGATCCTCGAAAACAACGCATTCCAGACCTACAGCTCACTGAGAAATCAACTTAGTACCTGGAGGAACCAAAACCGTAGTTTTACCACATTCAGTGAAAATAACAGAGCGGACTCCCCCAGCGGTAATCAGAATATGAATATGTTTGTGAGTAAGGATGAACTTACGAACATCCTTAAGTCAATCAAAAGCAAAAAGTCTTCTGGGATAGATAGCATCCCAAATGTAGTTTTAAAACATTTGCCTCCTAAAGCAATAAAAATCTACACTACGCTATTCAACAACGTCTTAAATAAGGCATACTATCCAACCCACCGGAAAACTGCAATAGTCCACCCCATCCCTAAAAAGGGTAAAGACAGGACCAATCCAACCAACCTTCGTGCGATTAGCTTGCTGCCAAATATCAGCAAGGTTTACGAGAAGATCATAAACAAAGCACTGATGAACTGGTGTGATGAAAATGAAAGCATCCCCAACAACCAGTTTGGCTTTAAAGCGGGACATAGTACGGTGCATGCCGCGTCAAAGCTTGTTTCCGACATACAATGGAACAAGACAAAGCGCCAATGCACAGGTGCCTGCTTAGTTGACTTTGAAAAGGCTTTCGACACCGTGTGGTTAGAAGGACTTCTTCATAAGTTAGAAAACCTGAGAATGCCTCATTATCTATTGTACAACATTTACGAAATGATAACGGACAAGCAATTTGTGGTAAAATGCGGAGATATATTCTCAAGCAAGACCTTCAAAATTACAAACGGTTTACAACAAGGGGCGGTGAATTCTCCCATTCTGTTTAATATTTACACCAGTGATCTAGTGGGTACGCTTAACAATGCCATTGCATACGCAGACGACATTGTGGTATACAGAACAGGAGAGAAAATAGATGTCATCAATAGACTTCTCCAGGACGACTTCAATAAAATAAAACGTTTTTGTAATGACTGGAAACTAAAAATTAATTTCCACAAAACCGAGACTATCCTTTTCAGAACACCTCTCTCCAGGGCCTCTCAGGATACAAAGTACAATTGGAAAAACTTCTTTATCGTAGGGAATAATAATCTCCCACTACAAGTGAAAACTGTAGTCAGATATCTCGGTATTTGGCTTGATCAGTATTTATACTTTGACAAGCATATAGCAGTCACTCTCTCTGCAGCAAGAAACGCATTTGTTGCCACAAAAAGTCTATTCCGAAGCAGCATTCTCAATCCAAAAGTTAAAATAATTTCATATTCGGCATTCATCCGACCAGTGTTGGTCTATGGCTGTCCAATATGGTACAATATATCCCCATTCTACATGGAAAAGATTCGCGTGTTCGAGAGACAGTGTTTGCGTTCCTGCCTCGGACTTAATAGAACACCAGAGTCACGATACCAGACATTTTACCCTAATAAAACCCTGTATGATAAATAACTAGGATAGACAACTTCATTATAAAAATTATTCGTGGCCACATTGCAAGGGCAATGTGCAGTGTAAATAATCTTATCGCGGGAGCATATTATCCGAACGATATGTATCTGGAGAGTACCCTCCAGAACGGGTTCATTCCCCCAGAGGCGTTCCTCTTCTTGGACGGAAAAGGTCTAATCCAAGATGAGGGTGGAATACCTATTATATACCACGCTTTCCGTGGTGCTAGGGATAAACGAATTGTCCACAATAGCGATATCTCTAATAGGCCAGACCGACTTCGATTCAGTATGGTGATCAGTGAAAGAGATAAATCAATAAAAGACCGAACCAACCCCAACTGGTGGTGGCTCCAAAACGAAGAAAGGACTTCACGTCCTCAGATATAATATTCAGCTCTGGCGCAGCTTCCTCCCTTCCTTTTCCTTTGCCCTCCTTCCCATTAACTTCTGTTATTTTATCTTTTTTGTTTTCATTAAGCACTTATTGTTTTGTTTTTAAAATTTTTGCATCCTCAAAAAAAAAAAAAAAAAAAAAAATCTTTATTTTTTTTTTTTGTCATAATGCTTCGAAAAGAAGAAGAGGTAGACCTCTAAGATAACAGTTTATTTTTTTTTATAATGTATGTGTATTATATTAAGAATAAATAAAAGAAAATGTAAGCTGAAAGGCATAAATTAAGCATATAATATTGTATAATTTAGAGTGCTTGTGAAGAGCCAGTAAATTACATTATGTAGTAAAATTATTAAGATAGGTTTAGCATTTAGACTAAAATTGTAAAATATAAAAAAGACTTTGTGAATAAATGCGTCTGCAAACAAACAAAAACCCCTAGACCTGATATGAAGTGTTGGACATGCGGCGAAGTCGGCCACATCTCTGTTGACTGTAGGAAACGTCGAATGAATGAAACATCAAGTGAGAATTGTTGTTCATGCGCTAATCATAAGAGGCGACTATCAACGGACTAACCTGAGGCCAATAGCTCGGGAAACTTGTAAGGGCAGACTTTACGGGGCGAAAGTCGCCTGGTGTAATGTGCAGCCCCAGCATCGTAACTGTATCACAACTCCAATGGGATAACCCAAGTTTGGATATAACTACGATTGTTAATGCAATCGACACTGGAGCAACGAGATCCATAATTTGGCCGGATGTCGTGGGCAAAATAGCCCTTAATAAAAATAGAAGATACGCTTTGAAGACTGCCACAGGAGAGCGTTCTACAGTCTACGGAGAAGTCTAGAGCATAATAGTGCTGGGCACTAGTTCCATCTCCCACCAATTTTTGGTTGCCGATATTACGGATGAATGTATTCTTGGAATGGATTTCATGAAGGAGCATCAAGTTGTTCTAGATATCGGGCAAAGAACACTGCGAATTGGTAACTTGGAGGTTGCTATTACACTGCAGGACGAACAATTGCGAAGACTGAAATGTTATGTGCGTGAGGAGGATGAGATCCCAGCTCGTTCAGGCTCGGTCATTTGGACCTGTCTCGAGAGTGATCCCGGTGACAATCGATTTTACATAACCTAAGCTGCACAAAATCAACGTAAGGGGAACATCCTTGTTGGGAAAGCTCTTATCGACGCGAAGAAGCACATCGTACCAGTCAGAGTACTAAATGCGTCCGAGGAGCCGGTCACAATAAGAAAAGGAGATGTAATCGCAGAATGTGCACCGATATCAATGATAAGCTCAATTCAGACAAGGGGAGAGGACCATTCAATTCAACAGCCCACTGGTGCATCCTCTATGGTTAATAAGTTGATGTCCCAGAAAATCGGATTAACAGATAGAGAAAAGGCAAGCGTTAAATCACTCCTGAACGATTTTTCGGATATTTTTGTGACAGGAAATGATAAATTCAGACGCACCGGTATAGTTAAATATCGCATTGACACGGGTGAGTCAAGACCTATAAGGCAGCCACCTAGTCGGCTATCGTTGGCCAAACAAGCAGAAGTCGGCAACATGATTCGAGAGATGGAAGAGCAAGGAGTCATCGAGAAATCATGGAGCCGATGGGCTTCGCCGGTAGTGCTCGTCAAGAAGAAGGATGGGACAACTAGATTTTGTGTCGACTACCGCCGGTTAAACAACGTTACGAAGAAAGACAGTTACCCACTTCCTCAAATCGACGACACACTATATACCCTTTCTGGAGTTCAGTGTTTTTCAACATTGGACCTAAAAAGCGGTTACTGGCAAGTGGAAGTGAAGGAGGAGGACAAGGAGAAGAGAGCGTTTACTACCTGGAACGGGCTTTATCAATTCAACGTGATGCCTTTTGGATTGAGTAATGCTCCAGCAACGTTTGAACGATTAATGGAAAGTGTTCTACGGGGACTTACATGGAAGACGTGTCTTGTGTACTTGGACGATATCATCGTTGTTGGAAGGAATTTACCAGAACACATCAATAATCTGCGCTCCGTCTTCGAACGACTAAGACATGCCAACTTAAAGCTCAATTCGAAGAAATGTGAACTCTTCCAAAGGAGAGTAAAACTCCTGGGACACATCGTTTCATCTGGAGAAGTTCAAACGGATCCTAATAAGATAGCAGCTGTCCAAGAGTGGCCTACTCCAGAAGATAAGCAACAGTTGAGAAGCTTTATGGGATTAGCCACATATTACCGACGGTTTGTTAAAGGTTTCGCCAAAGTGGCTAAAACCATACATGAACTAACGGGTAAGGACAAGAAATTCAATTGGAGAGAAAAGTGTCAGGCAGCATTCAACACATTGAAGGCCGAGTTATGTAGGACTCCAACATTGGCATTCCCAAGATCGGTTCGCCCATTTATATTGGATACTGATGAAAGTAACACAGGAATCGGAGCAGTGTTGTCACAGGAAGTCGATGGTAAAGAGAGAGTTGTCGAACATTATAGTCGAGTTCTATCTAAGCCAGAGAGAAACTACTGCGCAACAAGAAAGGAACTGCTGGCTGTCGTAGAAGCCGTTAAGAATTTTCATAAGTACCTCTACGGACGTCGATTCCACCTTCACTCATTATCGTGACATATCTCGTGCAGTGCGGACGTGTAAGGAAACGTGTTTACACGTGTGTGCAGTGCACTATTAAATTGTCTAGTGCAATATAAAAACAAAAAAAAATATATAATTATAATTAAAAAGAATAACAAAAAAAAAAAAATTTTTATAACAACAAGAAAGAAGTTACTACACAACTCCGATGATAGGAGATGACCCAGGCAATGCACTGGAGTACATAACCGATAGAAAAAGGAAGGCTCTGGACATCTTACGAAACGCTCCAGTAAAAAAAACAAACATGGACAGAACAAGCAGCCCCGCAAATTACAAACAAAAGTTCGAAGAAGCGTTGGAAACCATTAACCAATTAACGGTTAAAGTGAAACAACTCCAGGAACAAATCCATAAACAAGGTTCCTTCAATAACACTGATGACGTCCATATGGAAGAAACGTCCCGTCAACGCCCTAATTCGAGTCAAAGCCAAGGCGAACCACCCACCAAAGTTTACAAACAAATGAAGGCCTCATCAAATCAAATACCCACCCAAGCCAGAGCAGAAACAAAAACGAAATCAACCGCGAGAAATGAAAGACCCCCGCCAATCTACGTCAAAAACCTGACCAGCACCAAAGCTATAATTCAAACCCTGCAAAATGCTCTGGGTCACCGGAATTTCAGCACAAATATAAAAGGATCTAGGACTTCAATAACAGTCAGATCACTAGACGATCATGAAAGGGCAGTTAAAAAACTGTTAGAGGAACAATATCAGTTCTTCACATTCCAACATCCAAATAGCAAACCAACTACCTTTATTATAAGGCACATCGATCCAGAATGGACCAATGAAGAATTAGGACTGGAAATTGCTAGGATATGTCCACAAATAAAAATTAATAAGCTGGACTACTTCCAAACACCATACATGAGGACAAACAACATAAAAAGCCTCCGGATCATACAAATCCCACCAAATCAGGATATCAACCAATTTAAACAAATTAAATATTTGTTTACCCAAAAAATCGCAATCGAGGAGCCACACAAACAAGAAATTCTACATTGCAAGCGATGCCAAGACTCAGGACACTTGGCGATCTCATGCCACCAGCAAAGACGTTGCGGCAGATGCGCAGAGGAACACGAGCTAGATGAATGCAAAGTAAATCCACAAGGCCTGGAACCAGAGACAGTCCAAACCGCCAACGCCGATGGATCCATTACCACAAAGAAGATTACAGTAAAATGTTGTAACTGTGGAGGGCCACATCCAGCAAATTTCTCTCAATGTCCTCAGAAGCTAAAAGTTCTGCAAAGACGGAAATTAGCAATGTCAACAGTTAAACCAACTACAACGAAACCAACAGTATTGCAAGAAGTAAAGTTAACCCGACCCGGAATATCTTACGCGGATGCAGCAAAAGGAAGCATCAACACCACCACTCCCTCTAACGATAATACTAAAAATTTCAATCTGGACATCATGGGTTACATCAAAAGCCTACAGGCCATGCTTCCTTCGCTGAGGCATATGTCAGAAACAGAAAAAAAAGGTCAGATTCTTTCACTAATAACTTCCCATATTCTTTCCAGCTCTCTTTAAACTAACCATTATCTCCCTCAACACAGAATCCATTTACTCTAATATACGTAAGCAACACCTCCGGTTGTTTGTTGAAAAATTTTCCCCAGATATCCTCTTCCTTTCAGAGACCTGGCTCAAACCAAATTCCCGAGTTTCCATTCCCAATTATACTTTTGTTTCTAACCCCAGAACTAATGGATCCCACGGAGGTACCGGCATCTTAATACACAAAAAATTTCAATTCAGTGAAATTAGATTCACTAATATATTCAGCATTGAATACACGGCAGTTAAACTTTTTTGTGAGAACAATAAAGTGCTCGTCTTAGCATCCATTTATATTCACCCTTCACGACAACCAGATTTCCCAGATGCTGACATTTCTCAGATAATCCAACAGTCCGTTCCCGCTCCATTTATAATCGGGGGAGACTGGAATGCTCGTCATACAGCATTCAATGATAATAAATGCAACAAATATGGTCGTCAGTTGCTAGCCCTCCTCCCATCTTATCCATATACATACATTGACCCCCCATTACAGCCAACCCGTGTCACTAGCACAGCCAAGTCAACAATCGACTTCTTCCTCAAGTCCGATGATGTTCAGTCAGCGGGTCCACCTACAGTCTCCTTTATATTTCCTTCTGATCATGGTTCCGTTCATACCACGATCCAAATCCCCTCTTTCGACCCACTCTACTCGTCAAACCCTGTCCCAAACTTCACCAAAACAAATTGGAGAAAAGTCAATAGGGACATAGCGATCAGTTTCTCTGACTTGTATATCCCTGAAGCATCTAACTTACTCCCTATTGAAATCGATCACGCATCTTTAAGAATAGAGCAAATTCTTAAGGAGGCTCTCAACAACAACACCCCGACAACCATTCCTCATAACTATTTAGGAAAGCCTTTGCCCAGCATCCTAACCAAATTATTGCGCCTTAAAAAGCAGCTCCGCCGTAAACTCCATACAAGATACTGCCCCTTTATTAAAAGCCAAATCCAACTCCTATCCACTCTGATAAATGAGCAGTTGAAAAAGTTCGCAGATGAAAACTACATCTCCACACTTAAAAATATCAAACCAAATCGGGATCTTTTCAAAAACATCAACCAATTAACTGGTCGTAAATATAAACCCCGAATTGATCATCTCATCAACCCAATCAGCAATAATATTGCCCAGTCCGATACGGACATAGCAAATTGCCTCGCAGAACACTTTGCAAAGATTCATGAGCAAAATAATTCTCTATCAACTCCCGGCTTCGAGAACACAGTAAACGAATACATCTCAAACAGATTATTCACATCTTTTACTCCTTTCATCGGTGAATTTAGCAACACGAACATAGCTTCACACCCCTTAGACACTACAAATTTTCTAACTGCAGACGAATTATCCGAGATCGTAAGATCAGGAAATAACAAAAAGTCAACTGGATTAGATGGAATCCCACGCCTTCTATTTAAAAGGCTACGCCCACAGAATCTACTTCCCATCCTCATTCTTCTTAATCAAATAATTAATGCATCGCACTTCCCAGAGAACTGGAAAACTGCGGTAGTAATTCCTATTAAGAAGCCCGGTAGTAGTAATAGCCCTTTCAATTATCGTCCAATATCCCTATTAAGTACATTAAGTAAGATACTGGAACGCAAGATCTACCAAAATCTTCTCTCATTTGCCAATGAGAATGCCCTCATCCCTAACTGTCAGTTCGGATTTCGTAAGCGACAATCCACATGTCATGCTCTACTAAAACTTACACACGATGTTACAACTGGTCTCCAAAACCAAAGCCCTACTGTGTGTATATCTCTCGATATTTCTAAGGCGTTTGATTGCGTCTGGATCTCAGGGCTTCTGTACAAACTGCACTCCATATTTAATCTAAACTCTCACACAACAAAGCTCTTAGCCTCTTATCTTTCTGACAGAAAATTCGTTGTGAGAATAAATTCTTCCGTCTCAGAAACCCACAACATAACCGCGGGTGTTCCCCAAGGCTCTATTTTAGGGCCAATTTTATATCTGTTATATACCGCGGATATTCCTCAACCCGTATCTCCTAATGTTGTGATGCTGAATTATGCTGATGATACATTAATTTACTCTAGCAGCAAATTTGTTAAGGCTGCAAGAAATCGCATTAACAACTTTCTCCCTAACCTATCATCATACTTTAATAAGTGGAAAATTCACCTTAACCCAAATAAAACGCAGCTCATAGTGTTCAAGGGCAAACACGAGCACTGTACAAACAACACTAGACGCTGCCACAACAAAATTAAACTTAACCTAAACAACACTCTAATAAAACCCTCCAAAACCCTAAAATATCTGGGAATCACTTTTTCTAATAACTGGTCTTTTTCCTCCCACATTAAAAATTCCCTTCAAAAAGCCACAATTCAGCTTAATCTCTGTAGAAGAGTAATGTGGAAACCTAATAGTCTCTCTCACAAAGTCAAACTGCTCATTTACAAACAGATTATCAGGCCCACACTCACGTACGCGTGCCCATTGTGGTACCATATCACTCCCTCCCAAATGGAGAAATTACGAGTATTCGAAAGAAAATGCTTTAGGTATGTCTCTGGGTTACATCGTCGTCCTAACTCCTATAAGTACTATAGTAACGTCGAACTCTACAATACCGCTGGTATTGAGCGCCTCGATAGACGATTCCTCGAACTGTCTATCAAATTTATCGAAAACCTACAAAATAATCCCAATCCCATAATAACCTCGCTCTTAGAGAACCCTCTAGATATCAGAACTAACTACCCCAACTGTCTCCACACCAGAGCTATCTTCGCCTCAGGCAGACTGGTAAATGATTCAAACGAGATCATATACCACAACACCGAAGTTACCCCTAACCAGTTCAAATACTCTAACGTCCAACCATTTTCCAACATCCTACGTTTTTCCAACGAACAACCGGAAAGAAATACTCTTCCTCAAACCCATAACTGACCTCATTCCACATCCTTTAATTCATAAATCCCATTAATTATAAAACTTTGTTTTGTTTATAGCTCATTTTATAATAATCAGACTAAGTTAGGTTAAGTTATATTTATATTTATATTTAGGGTTAAGTTTAGATTAAGTAAAGTAAAAATAAGAAATTCCTGGTTTTCTGACCTTTTCCAGGAAGACAAAACCCTACTAAATGTACAAACACACATCTAGCCTGTAACTCTTAAAACATTGTTTGGAAAATGTATTATAATAATAATTACATGTAAGCAATTGTCACGAATTTAATTTTAAGTCACTGTATTACTTAAATGTACAAATTTTAATTATGGTTAATAAATACAGTTTAAAAAAAAAAAAAAAAATCGATTCCACCTTCGGACGGATCATGCCGCCCTGAAATGGTTGTTAAATTTTAAGAAGCCGGAAGGACAAATAGCTCGATGGATCGAACGACTTCAAAACGTACGATTTCCAAATTTCCCACCGTCAAGGGAAGGTGCATAATAACGCTGATGCTCTATCAAGAAGACCATGTAAGTCGGACTGTAAAATTGTCATAGAGCGGAAGAAAAAGAAAAGGCGTACGACATTCGAAATGTACAAGTAGAAGTACTAAAGGGTGGTTACATTTTAAGGGCTGATGTTGAATGCGAACCACACCGAAACGTCGTTTTTTTCTGCATTTCATTTGACATTTCTCAATTTCAGACTAACTCAATTTGAACCATGGAAAAATACACAATCGAGCAACGCGTTAAAGTTATTCGGGCTTATTATGAAAATGGGCGTTCAAATCAAAATGCATATCGTGCACTTCGTGATTTTTTCGGTCAATTTAATCGTCCAAATGTGCGAACAATCGGAAAAATCGTGCAAAAATTTGAGCAAACCGGGTCTGTAGGAGATGTGAAAACACCAGTGCATGCTCGTACAGCTCGTACTGCAGAAAATATTGCTGCTGTTCGCGATGGTGTGGCTGAAGAGCCGTCCACCTCAACTCGTCGTCGTGCCCAAAAATTGCACCTCTCACGCTCGTCGTTGATGAACATTATGCATAAAGACTTGCATTTACACGCTTACAAGGTGCAATTGACTCAAGAACTAAAGCCTCTTGACCATTTCAAGCGTCGTCAATGGTCAGAATGGTGGCAAGAAATGGCAACAGCGGATGATCAATTTTCGAAGAAAATCGTCTTCAGTGATGAGGCACATTTTCACCTCAGTGGATTCGTCAATAAGCAAAATTGCCGCATTTGGGCGAATGATAATCCAAGAGTGATTGTCGAAAAACCAATGTACCCACAAAGAGTGACTGGTGCGGGATATGGGCTGGCGGCATCATCGGGTCGTATTTTTTCCAAAATGAGGCTGGTCAGGCAGTTACTGTGAATGGTGTTCGCTATCGTGAGATGATAACGAACTTTTTATGGCTCGAATTGGAAGATATGGATGCGGACGATATGTGGTTTCAACAGGACGGTGCCACTTGCCACACAGCTAACGAAACAATGGCTCTTTTGTGCGACAAATTCAATGGCCGTGTTATCTCACGTTGTGGCGATGTCAATTGGCCGCCAAGATCATGTGATTTGACACCGTTGGACTTCTTTCTTTGGGGTTATTTGAAAGAAAAGGTGTACGTCGATAAGCCAGCAACAATTCAAGAGCTAAAGGATGAGATAATTCGGCACATTAACGGCATAGAACCTCAATTATGCCTCAGCGTCATCGAAAATTTGGACCATCGGATGGAGGTGCGCCGCCGAGGTCGCGGCGGTCATTTGGCCGATATTTTGTTCCATACATAATTTAACCATACCAATATTATCATAATAAAAAGAAATGACAATAATTTCCTAAATAATTTGTGTTTTATTCAAAATCAACATCGGCCCTTAAAATTTAACCACCCTTTAGATGGGTGGACGAGTGATGCTATACGCGCAGCTCAACTTCAGGATGAAGATATGTCGCTAATTCTGGAACACAAAGAAAAGAACGAGCGGCCAACTTGGAACAATATTCCCGACAAGAGTGGAGCATTTCAAGCATATTGGGCACAATGGAATTCCTTGCGGGCGGAAGATGGAATTCTAAAGCGTAAATGGGAAGCCGCGGATGGAAAATCCCATCGAATGCAGATTCTAGTCCCACCATCAAAGGTGAAGGATGTACTAACAGAATCGCACCACGGGGCCTCCGGTGGACATCTGGGAGTTAACAAGACACTTTCAAAATTACGATCTCGATTCTACTGGCTTCACATGAGAGATGACGTCGAGTCTTGGTGTAGGAAGTGCACAACTTGCATTGCGACCAAAGGACCTATAGCAAAACCAAGGAGCGCTATGAAGAAGTACAACGTGGGTGCCCCTTTCGAGCCAATTGCGATTGATATCTCAGGACCATTCCCAAAAACCAACGACAACAACAAATACATGTTGGTCATCATGGATTACTTCGGCAAGTGGGTGGAAGTCCTTCCAATTCCAAACCAAGAGGCAACACCCGTCATTGAGCAGCTTATCAATAATTGGATAACTGGAGTTCCCTGTGAGCTTCATTCCGATCAGGGCCGAAACTTCGAATCACAGATATTTCTAGGCATCTGTGCGGCACTGGGCGTAAGGAAAACCAGGACCGCACCCTTACATCCGCAGTCAGGCGGAATGGTTGAAAGGATCAACCGAACAATAAAAGAGCATTTATCAGAGGTCGTTAGTGATCACCAACGAGATTGGGACAAATATGTACAGACCTTTCTCATGAGTTATAGATCGGATAATCACGATACGACAGGCCATTTTCCAGCAAGAAATATATATGGACGAGAGATACGATTACCAGCCGATCTGCGATTCGGAATACCTTCAGACGCCATAGATAAGACTGAAGACTAGCCGAATGGAGAAATCGTCTCGATGAGATTCATCATTTGGTTCGAAAGCAAATCAAGGTATCAGGTGACAGGATGAAAACAAGGTACGACGTTCGAGCCAACGCATCCGGATTTAATGCAGGCAATAACGCGTGGCTTCATAACCCACATCGGCAGAGAGGAAGATCCCCGAAATTGCAGCAACATTGGGAAGGACCGTATAAGATTCTCACAAGAATTAACGACGTTGTCTATAGGATTCAGCGAAGACCGAACGCCAAGATGAAAGTGGTGCATCGTGACCGACTGGCGACTTTTTGTTAACCCAGGAGATCGGTGAACTTAGTTCGGCACGAACTAATCTAGGCGGAGGGTAATGTGACGCATATGACAATCAGTACTAGAATATTCTAGAAAGTCCGAAACAAAGTACTAGAATATTATAGAAAGTACTGGAAAACTGGAGAGTAGGAGCAATAGAAAATTCGAGGCTATGAAACGGACAGAAACGAAACACCAAACCAGAATGAGGAAAACGGTATAAATACGAGGGTTGCCTTTTATATTTCGGGATTAGAGAACAAAAACAAATATTGATCATCGAAAATCACTTTATTGTTTTTCAAAATATTCCCCATGAAGATCTATACACTTTTGCATGCGTTTGAACCAATTGTCGAAACACTTTTGCCACTCTGATTGAGGTATCTCCAACACATGCATTCTGAATGCAGCAACCGCTTCTTCAGATGTCGAAAAACGTTGACCTCTCAGTTTGTTTTTTACGTACGGGAATAAAAAGAAGTCATTCGGTGCCAAGTCAGGACTATACGGCGGATGACCCATCAAATCGATGTTTTGGGTGCTCAAAAATTCAGTTGTCGCAGCCGATGTGTGAGAGCTCGCATTGTCGTGGTGAAGTGTGATCCGTCTTCGGCGGTTGGTTTTCCTGATTTCTTGGAAGACAACTGGCAAACCAATGGTTGTGTACCACTCAGAATTGACTGTTCTGCGTTGTTCTAGTGGTACGGTTGCGACATGTCCAGTTTTTCCGAAAAAACAGGCGACCATTTGCTTGGAAGTGCTTCGTGCGCGAACAACTTTTGTTGGATTTGGCTCATCTTGAAACACCCAGACAGTCGACTGCTGTTTACTTTCGGGCTCATACGCGTAAATCCACGATTCATCACCTGTCATGATGTCATAGACGTGTTTCGAAGCACCGCGACCGTATTTTTTGAGCATTTCTTTCGACCAATTGACACGAGCCTTTTTTTTGGCGATTGACAAATTGTGTGGGATCCAACGCGAACAAATTTTTTTGACAGTCAAATGTTTATGCAATATTGAATGTATGCTGGTCCCACTAACGCCTAAGGTTGTCTCAATCTCACGATAGGCCACATGACGATCTTCCAATATCAGTTCGCGCACAGCATCAATGGTTTTCGGAACAACAACTGATTTTGGACGACCTTCACGCAATTCATCTTGGAGTGAACTACGACCACGATTGAATTCACCATACCATCGATAAACACTGGTCCTTGATGGAGCTTCATCGCCAAAAATTGAATTAAGTTCATCCATGCACTGTTGCTGAGTTAATCCACGCCGAAAGTTGTAAAAAATAATCGCACGAAAATGTTGCCGATTTAATTCCATTTTTGGGCCGAGATGAATCTTTTAAGTTACTGTAAACAACACAAATAGCGTTCGTATGTCAAAACGTTCTGAGCGCGTATAACCTCAAAAATGTCCAACTTTACGACAGAGCTGTCAATTGCCGGATTGCAACACTAGGGTTGCCAAATCCCGAAACATAAGAGGCAACCCTCGTACGTCGCACGCAGATCGGGAAGTAAGTGAAAAGTAAGCAGTAAAAGACGCGATAAGTACGGAAGCGATAAGTCAAGAAATCGTTAAGTGTACGGTAAAAGTAACGGTTGTTATTAACGGACTAATAAAGCGTTACATTAATTCAAAACCAGTTTAACGGCTCTTATTTATTAAAAATAATTAATCCAGCGAACCCTAAGCTCGCTACAATATCTTCTCAGGATCTGCACTTCACGACGGTGAATATCGAACTGACCAAGATGGAACGAAAAATTACAGCAGAGCACATTTCATTTCATTTTTCCTACACTTTTTATTTCCGTTTTTTTCTTAGAATTTAAGTTATAGGCTAGACAAAGAATGTTTAAATTCCAGATTAAATTATCGTATATGATAACTTACTGATCCTACGCAGACGCAGACTATTGTGCAGTTTAGTCATATAATGTTTAGCTTAGAGTGTCTGCGTGGGACCAGTAAGTTATAATATAAGATAATTCAGCTAGAATAGCAGAGCACAGAATTGCTGTATATGCCGGAAGGAGATATGTGACAATATACATCTGTTAGTACGAATGAAATAAGTTGTTAAAAGACAATCATGGTATAAAAAAGCGTGTCGAAAGTTTGTTTACCAAAGTGTCGTTACTATTCCGTCTACCAGTGTACCTGAAGGCTTGTTTTTGCACAATAAAAGAATGTCGAAAAATTCACTAGAACTGCTCTGAAATACCAACTGAGCATTCAACTTCCTGATAAGTAAATTAGCATGCCTGGTCTTTTTACTTTTGCGTCATCGATATGCAGGAAGTATCCGAAACTCAATGGAACTCGTTTCCCTATCAAACAGCGGAGTTGGAGAAAAATGTTCCCTCAACGCAGAGTCAATATATTCCAATATTCGCAGACAACACCTCCGATTGTTCGTTGAAAAGTTTTCTCCAGATATCCTCCTCCTCTCAGAAACTTGGCTTAAACCAAACTCCCGAGTATCTATTCCGAATTATACACTTGTTTCTAATCCACGAACCACTGGACCTCGTGGAGGTACTGGAATTCTAATACACAAGAAATTCCAATTTTCCGAAATTAGGTTCACCAATATAAATAATATTGAGTACACGGCAATTAAAATCTTTTGCAAAAGCAACAAAGTGCTTGTACTGTCGTCCGTATACATTCACCCTTCTCGGGAACCAAACTTCCCTAGTTCCGACATCACTGAGATAATCCAACAGTCTCTACCTGCACCTTTCATAATAGGAGGAAAACTGGAATGATCGGCATATTTCATTTAACGACACTCCCGCCTGTCACCCGGAAGGCCGGGGTTCGATTCCCCGTCGGGGAGCCTCTGGCGCAAGACTAATGACCTTGCCCAGAAAAATAAATCATTATGGAAAATTTAACAAACCTCAGGACTTGTTAAATAAGGCCAAGACCGGTTCCCGGTTGTAGTGCCGATGATGATGATGATGATGATGATGAAGTGCAATAAATACGGTTGTCAACTTTTAGCACTCCTTCAACTCTATCCATATATCTATGCGGACTGTCCATTACAGCCAACACGTATCTCCAATACTACTAAATCAACAATAGATTTTTTCCTAAAATCCGTAGACGTCTACTCACCTAACCTCCCTACAGTATCCTTCGAATTTCCTTCCAATCATGGGTCCGTCCACACCACTGTCCAAATCGCAGCCCTCGAACCATGTTACTCATTCAATCCGATCCCGAATTTCTCCAGGACAAACTGGAAAAGAGTCAATAGGGACATTGCTGCCAGTTTTACAGACTATACTTTGCCAGAGACTTCAAATCTACTCCCTGCTGAAATTGATCAAGCGGCCTTAAGAATAGAGCAAATACTAAAAAATGCCCTCTTCAGCCACACACCTACATCCATCCCTCATAATCACCTAGGAAAAGCTTTACCCAACATCCTTACGAAACTGTTACGCGTAAAAAAACAGCTTAGACGAAAACTACATAGCAGTTACTCCCCTTTTATTAAAAATCAAATCCAACTCTTGACTACCCTGATAAATGGACAACTAAAACAATTTGCCGACCAGGCTTATACGTCTATACTGAAAAATATTAAACCCAATCGTGATTTATTCAAAAATATCAACAGACTAACGGGTCGAAAATACAAACCTCGAATCGATTATATTATCAACCCTACTAACAATCACCCAGTCCAATCAGATATTGACATAGCAAACTGTCTAGCTAATCACTTTTATAAAATCCATCAACAAAACGACTCCCTCTCAATCTCCAATTTTCAAGATACTGTAAACAACTACATCGCACGCACAATGATCCCATCCTTCACCCCTTTCATCGCGGAATTCAATGAAACAAACAAAGCGTCTCATCCTCTGGATAACGCAATATTCCTAACAGCAGGCGAATTATCTGAATTTATAACATCACGCAATAACAAGAAGTCGACAGGTTTAGATGGAATTCCAAACCTCCTTTACAAAAGACTTCTCCCGTCAAATCTAGTCCCTATTCTCGTTCTTCTCAACCACATAATTAACGGATCACATTTCCCAGATAACTGGAAAACCACGGGTATAGCCCCTATCAGTAAGTCCAGTCCTTCCAACAACCCCAGCAACTATCGTCCGATTTCGTTATTAAACACATTAAGCAAGATATTGGAATGCAAGATATATCGAAATCTCCTTTCATTTGCTAATGACAACGCTGTTATCCCAAATTCCCAGTTTGGCTTTCGCTCACAACACTCCACCTGTCATGCTCTGTTAAAACTAACGCACGATGTCACAACTAATCTTTAAAACCAAAGCACGACGGTCTGTATCTCTCTCGACATATCTAAAGCATTCGACTGTGTTTGGATCTCAGGACTGCTTTACAAGTTGCACTACATATTTGGATTAAACACCCATACTACCAAACTTCTTACTTCCTACCTCTCTGGTAGAAAATTCATGGTCAAAATAAATTCTTCTATCTCCCAATCGTATAATATAACCGCAGGGGTTCCGCTGGGTTCAATTCTTGGACCACTATTATACCTCCTTTATACTTCAGACATACCGCAGCCTCAATTACCCAATACCGTAATGTTGAATAATGCTGATGACACCATAGTCTACTCCAGCAGCAAGTTTGTAAAAGAGGCAAGAAACCGCATTAATAACTTCCTCCCAAGTCTATCAACATACTTCAATAAATGGAAAATCGCCTAAATCCTGATAAAACCCAGCTTATAGTGTTTAAGGGTAAAAATGAGCACTGCACAAACAACACAAGGCGCACCCACAACAAAATTAGACTCAAACTAAATAACACCCAGATAAAACCTTCTAAGACTTTAAAATATCTGGGAATAACCTTTTCCAATGACCTTTCATTCTCCACCCACATTAAAAATACTTTACGTAAAGCCACAATACAACTGAATCTCTGTAGAAGAGTGATGTGGAAACCCAACGGTCTCTCTCACAAAGTCAAACTGCTCATCTATAAACAAATAATCAGACCTACACTGACATATACGTGTCCACTGTGGTATCATATAGCACCAGCCCAAATGGAGAAGCTACGCACTTTCGAAAGGAAATGCTTCAGGCTGGTCACTGGCCTCAACCGACAACCCAACTCTTACAAGTATTGCAATAACAGCTTGCTATACAATGCCGCCAATCTTGACCGTCTCGACAGACGCTTCCTAGAGCTGTCTATCAAATTTATTGAAAACCTCCCAAATAAACCCAACCTCATAATAACTTCACTACTACCAACTCCTCTAGATAACAGTGCTCACTATCTGAATTGTCTCCATACTAGAAGTCTCTTCACCTCTGGAAGATTGGTTAATGACTCCAACGAGGTAGTGTACCATAACACCGAGCTGGCACCCAATCAGTTCAAATACTGTAACATACAACCATTCTCCAACATTCTGCGTTTTAACGAACAACCGGAAAGTGTTACCGCACCTGAGGCCACTAACTGACCATATCCCACACCAACCTACTTCCTTAACCATAAATCCCTACTCCCCAATTCACATTACATATTTAACTTATTATAAAATAAATTAGGTTAAGCTAGAATAAATTAGAGTTAAGTTAAGTATTAGATTAGATTAAATTAAAAAAATAGAAATCCTGGTTTGCTGATCTTTTCCAGGAAAACTGTTAATATTAAAACCTATTATACTCGAATAGTTATTCACACATTCAGTTATGCTTGAAAAATGTGTAATGTATGTATGTAAACTGTTGTATCACTAGAATTATAAGTTAGCTGTAGTACTTAATGTAAACATTGATTATTGGTCAAATAAATACAGTATGTTAAAAAAAAAAAAGGAAAAAAATCATGAAATAAAGTTTCTGTTTTAATTTCCGATTCCGCATCGTTCTCGATTCTCTCTCATATTTATATATAGGGTTTTCCAATAGGGACTTGACAACTTTTTTTCGGTAGTAAATTTTTATAATTTGCGGACGTTGTTCGTTCGTGTACTTAACCATGATGAAAATGTTGAGTTTACAGAATAAATTGACGGTGACATTTCGATGATTAGTGAAAGGGTGCGTTCACAAATTAAATTCAAAGTTGTCAAGTTGGAAAACCCGATACTTGCAACACGCACCAATCAACCAACTTAGTATGGCATATTAGACGTCAAAAATGCTTGCCAATAACGGTAATTAACAGATCGAATTAACAGATGGTATCAACGGAAATAATGACATGAGGATCCAAGGAACTCCCAGAGTTGCCTCAGTGAATTATAATGCATTTGTCTGTCAAATTTATGAATAAGAGATAAAAAGAAACAGTACCAGTATGCAGCTAAAAATATTAAATTGTTTGTTATTCTAATAGAGATAGAATATATATTTTCACATAGATCAACGAGTTCGATTTGAGAATTTTTTTAGTAGAAATTAAAAAAGTTAACTTATATTTTCTGTGTAACGAATACACTTTCAGCAATTAATGACCTATTTAATAAAAGACATTGTAAAAGGTTGGAGTAGGTTTAAACATCTCTCAGACACCCTTTCCCTATGCCCGTCTTTTGTGGGAAAAGAGCAATTATTTTACAGTGGATGTTCTACATTGGTAGCTTTCTTCCTATCCCCCAATACTGGCAATTTGCAGCGAATCAATATTTATACAATACCATGTGGGACTTTTAAAGTATCAACTGTTTCACCGATGTGTCATCGTAGGCAAGTTTAAAATCTAATTGAAAGCGTTGCTATGCACTTCCTCTTACGCCAATAAGGGCTTCAATTTGATGAACTTTAATGTAAATCCCGCCCCGACTAGTAGTATACCCATTTTTTGTCAACTGCCAAACAACTCGGTGATCTTTGCACTGGAAGTGCTCTTTGTATTGTGAATAATCCAGCATCCAATAGCGACGTAAGGCACTTTCGTTTTTATTCAAATCGTTTTTCGTCACCAAAAGATATTTGTTAATGACCCAATTGAGAAGTAAATTATTAATAAATCAGAAATGGAATTCAGGCTGTTGTGCATCAATTACGATATTGACCCACTAAGTTGTCAAGTAAAGGGAACACTCTCTAGCCAGAGAGAGAGTAGGGTGAGAATCCGACACACGTTGTCGTTGGCATTGCAGTACCCCCCGTTTGTGATCAGATCGAGTTAGAGGCTCCTTAATTATGACAATGAGATTTCGCTTCCGAGTTGCAGACGTATGATTATTGGATTAAAGGTTGCTCACCCTTAAAGCATCCCACTGGCGAAATGCCACTAATGTCCTCTGCTCTTGGCCTTTGTACTGATGCGGGAAACAAAAATGCTCGAGATTTTGCAAGCACCGAGTGAAGGGTTTTTTGTAGGGAATTTTTTATTTAAGGATAACGTTCATTGGATTTTACACACACGCGCGGTATGATATTAACACAATATAACAGTACAGTTATTTAATAAATTGCTATTGATTCACTCCACTTTTCGCATAAATAACGCAGCACAACAGTCAAATTGTCGTTCACAGAAAACTTCAAGTAATTCTTCGATGGGCAAACTGGGCATATTTTGACGTGGCCGAGCACAGTTTACAGCGACATCTGTGGGTGAATAGTGTTCATAGTGCCCACAACGTGATGCCAAACCCAATTGACAAATTTTAATCGTGGCAGTGAAAGATTCATTGGACGTTGCTTGTGTCGGGCATTGTAATCGATTATTGTTACTATTTAATAATTGTTTTTCATAGACTTTTACTCACACTAATCTGAAAGTGTTCTTGTGTGAGGGTGTGGGGAAGAAGTATGGTGTGCAAGCGTACTGCACTGGATTCCCTTCCTCCTCCACCTCCACTATAGTTCCGTCCTTGGTCGCAGCAAATGCGAGCACCAAGTTAATTGTTCACACCGAACGATGACACCTGAAACAGCTCACAAAGTAACTCTGCAGTTGTAAACACGTACACTTTCGTATAGCAGATCCTGATGGAATTTGTTCGTTAACCGAACGTCACGAGTGGATTAAGAGAAACAACAAACAACTTATTTATTTTCTTAGTTCACTTTATTACTTTATTTTTTTTTTAGTTTTTAAACCACATTTATTTTCCTAATTCTTTTTACATGTATAATATTAGGGGTAAATGTTAAACCCTTTCCTACAATCATCATCATCATCACTGGCACTACAACCGGGAACCGGTCTTGGCCTTATTTAGCAAGTCCTGAGGCTTGTTAAATTTTCCATAATGATTTGTTTTTTCCGGGCAAGGTCATTAGTCTTGCGCCAGAGGCTCCCCAACGGGGAATTGAACCCCGGTCTCCCGCGTGACAGGCGAGTATACTAACCACCATACTATCGATTTCTACAATCACAGTCCTTAATTAACTTACTGGCTCTATGCGAGCTCTCTAAATTACACATTACTACTTGATTTTTATTGATGCCTTTCGGCGTACATCTTCTTTTTGTTTGTTATATATTGTTACGTTTTTACTTCGCACACGACCGTTATACTATGTCCAGTTTAAAACGATCCGTTCTTTTACGCGAGTTCTACCACTGGATCACAAGAGTACTTCAATGTTCAAGGACAACCTCTTTTGCTCCGTTAAATTCCTCAATTCCTCGTCTCCTCTGGCTCTCCTTTTTGTTAGTTCTTGCACGTGTTCTGTCCTGGGTCCGTCTGCTTCTGACGTTTTCGCCAGTTTTGCGTATTCTCCAGTATTCCTCTAGATGGCTCCAGAATCGGTGTGGTGATGTCGTATTAGTTGGCTTAAGGCTCGGTGGACGCCATGAGGTCGGTTTTGAATTTGTGACACTACCCCCCACTTAAGTCTGATCGTCCCGATCGCCAATGCTCAAAGCAGTCTTCTCTCGATCCGCTTTCTCGATCTTTACTTGCCAATACCCACTTTGCAGATCCAAAGTTGATAACCATTTCGAACCAGATAGGGTGTCCAGCGTATCATCTATCCGTGGCAGTGGGTAACTATCCTTTTTGGTGACATCGTTGAGTTTCCGGTAATCGACGCAGAACCGGGTACTTCCATCCTTCTTTTTAACTAGTACGACCGGCGAATTCCAAGGGCTTGTTGATGGCTCAATGACTCCACCCTTCTGCATCTCGTCTATCATCCGTTCGGCCTCCTCTCATTTGGCCAGTGGAACTCTTCGTGGCGCTTGTCGAATTGGTCTGGCCTCAGCGGTACCTATACGATGTTAAACGATGTCCGTTCTTCCGGTTTTACCGTCGCCGTTGGCAAATATGGCGCTATATTTTTCTAGTAGTCGTTTGGCCATTATTTTTTCCTGTCCATCTAGCTCATTTAACCAGGTATCCATCATGGTGGGCGTTTTTGTGCTCTTATTCCTGGCTTCCTGGGGAGGGTTGTCGCAGTTAACCACCGCTTCCACAGCTTGGCATTGTCCCACTATTCCCCAACTGGGATTTGCTCACTCTCGCCCACCTCTACCAAGGTTCGGCCAACCAATACCTTCGTGGCCGTTTCTGATGCTTCCACTACCCACAGACTGCCTGCTCCGCAGTATCCCTCTACGTGTGCCCAAAGAACTGCTTCCGATTTGGGTTGAATCTGCTGACGAAAACTCACTCTCACATTCCTAATATGTGGCGCTCCATCTCCAGTGCTCAATGGTATCTCCATGTGTTCACATTTTAATATTCTCTTCTTTAGGTCAAGACCCATACCATTGGTCAACATAAAATCGACACCGAGTATTACATCGTCTGTTACACCAGCCACTAGGAAGGTGTGAGTCACCTCTAAAGTTCCAATCTGAACTTTCGTTTTCACTTTCCCAGAAATTGCAGCCTCCTCTCCTGTAGCTGTCCGCAGTTTACAACCATTCAACGGTTCGACATCATCTCCTACCAGGTCCGATCTAATGATGGAATGGGTTGCGCCTGTATCCAGAGTTAGGATCAGCGATCGTCCATTCACAGCTCCACTCACGTTTATTGTTGCTCCGACTTATTTGTGAAACGGGAATTGTGGGGCAGTCCGTTACGGGAACCAGCTTTTGCCTCTTTGAGCTGGTCCTTTTTAGTTTAGCGATGGGTTTTCTCCAGAGGAACCACGAGCGTTTTCTGGTCCTCGCTTTCCTCCATTCCCTTTTCCCTTGCGTGGTGCATCACAATCCCGTGAAAAGTGCCCAGCTTTTCCGCAATTATAACATTTCCCGTCGGAGCCCTTGCGTCCGGTTGACATCATTTGAGTCATAGTCTTTGTGAGATCCCTCACTTTTCTCCAGGGATTCGTTCGGTTCCACTTCCACGCGATGGACTCTATGCACTGGTTTGCTTTATAGACTTGCTGTTTCCTGTGTCAATGCAAACGACACTATTTCTGCGAATGTCCTTTTCGGCGTAGAGTACGTTGCTCGTTTTGTATCTGCATCCTTCAAACCATTGACGAACGCCTGGGTTTTGAGTATTTCGATTATCTCCGCGGGTGCATCTGCATTTGCCAAGTGCGCGAGCCGTTCTATCTCCATTGCATATTCTTGTAACGGCTCGTTTGCTTTTTGGTGGCGATTCATCAACTCTATCTGGAACATCTGCTTCCTATGATCGCTGCCGTAACGCCGCTCAATCGCAGCCATTATTGCGTCATAATTGCTACGATCGCTTGCAGGGACAGTTTGTACCACATCGGCGGTGGGGCCTTTCAGCGATACCACCAACGCTGCCACTCTGTCCGTCCTTGTCCAATGATTAGTTTGTGCTGTCGTCTCGAACTCTAGTTTAAAAACACTAAACGGCACAGTTCCATCAAAGGTTGGGGCCTTAAGTTTTATCGCATTGACAGTCGCAACTGGTTCGCTTGACTGTCTTTCACGCACATGAATATCCAACTCCCTAAGTTTCGATTCCAAGTGGTGTAGTTCGCCTTCCATTTGGTCCTGCCTCGTCCGCAACTTAGCGGCATTTCCTTCGATGTGCGCTAGTTGGTCCTTAACTTGTGAAGTGTGTTCTGCCAACTGGTTCTTCATGCGCGAGGACTGCTCCGTCAGCTGCTTCTCTATGCGTTCCGTCAACTGATTCTCCATGCGTGAGGACTGTTCCGCCATTTGATTTTCCATACGTGAAGACTGCTCCGCCAATTGTTGTGCCATTGCTTGTAAAAGCAAGTTCATGTCGAATGCTAGAGTTGGTTGGGGTTCCATCAACTGCTCCTTGACCTCGGATGAAGGTCCCGTAGCACCTTGGTAAAACTCATAGGTTTCAACTTCGATGCCCTCGTCCTCCAGAGCCGTCCGCAATCGTGCTGCAGTTCCGCCTTTTGTCCTGTTCCGGGCAATCGTCGAGATTCCAATTCATCTCTCAATTGAGGTATTCTTAGGTCGGCAAACTTTACCATTGTCCACGATCACTCCGCGATCCCACCTCTGACACCAATTGTTACGTTTTTACTTCGCACACGACCTTCAAACTATGTCCAGTTTAAAACTATCCGTTCTTTTACGCGAGTTCGACCACTGGATCGCAAGAGTGCTTCAATGTTCAAGGACAACCTCTTTTGCTCCGTTAAATTCCTCAATTCCTCGTCTCCTCTGGCTGTCCTTTTTGTTAGTTCTTGCACGTGTTCTGTCCTGGTTCCGTCTGCTTCTGACGTTTTCGCCAGTTTTGCGTATTCTCCAGTATGCCTCTAGATGGCTCCAGAATCGGTGTGGTGATGTCGTATTAGTTGGCTTAAGGCTCGGTGCGACGCCATGAGGTCACGCTAACGGTTGACACGTGTGTCGGTTTTGAATTTGTGACAATATATATATTCATATATATATTGTGACGCATATGACAATCAGTACTGGAATCTTCGAGAAAGTCCGAAACAAAGTCCTAGATTAATATAGGAAGTACTGGAAAACTGGAATAGAACATTCAAGACTATGGAACGGGCGGAAACGATACACCAAATCAGAATGAGGAAAAACTGTATAAATACGTCGCACGCAGAGCGTAAGGATAAGTCTCAAGTTAGAAGTAAGAAGGAAAATACGCGATAAGTACGGAAGCGATAAGTCAAGAAATCGTTGTGTACGGTAAAAGTGACGGTTGTGATTAACGGACTAATAAAGTGTTATATTAATTCAAAAATCAATTTAACGGCTCTTATTTATTCAAAAATAATTAATCCAGCGAACCCTAAGCACGCTACAATTGGTGTCAGAAGTGGGATTAATTATTGTTTAAGTGAATAAGTGTGTGAAAGTGTGTTGTGACGATGTCAGATCGACATTTAGAGGATCTTCGCGTTCCTGAGTTGAAGAAGGAACTTGAGAACCGGAATCTGGATAGCAGAGGACAGAAGCAAATTCTTCGACAACGTCTGCAAGCAGCAATGGAGGAAGAGTGTATTGATGTCGACACATATGTTTTTACGATTGGTCCGGGCTGTCCGGATGGAGAAGAAACAGCGAGTCAAGATGGTTGCAATGTAACGGAGAAGAGTTCGCCACTGTTAGACATTTCGGAGATGTTCCGGATGATGATGACAAAATTCGACGCACAAGCTGCAGATGTTAATTCAAAATTCGACGTCCAAAATTCAAAATTCGACGCACAAGCTGCAGATCTGAATGCAAAATTGGATGCTCAAACACAGTGGATGAAATGTAATTTTCAACACTTGAAGGAAGAAATCCAGTCAGAAATTCGAAACGAAGTAGAAAATCTGGATCTAAAAGTCACCGAAGAAATAATGCGAATCGAAAAGAGACTTGAGTGTGTTGAGAGAAATAAGACATCGCCTAGCAACCAACATGACTACAAAGATACAAGGATGCAACCGCCAACATTCGATGGAACGGGACCCTTCTCCGTATTTATATGTCAGTTTGACGCCACGGCCAATTATAATAAGTGGTCGGATGAGCAAAAGTCAACATCACTAATCTTGTCACTCCGCGGGGCGGCTGCAGAATTGCTACAAACCAGCAGAGAAGCAAACAGATTTCCAAGCGGTAAGAGACGGCCTTGAAGCTAGGTATGGAGACAACCACATGCAGCAGGTCTACCGCATGCAACTGCGGAGCAGAACGCAGAAACCTGGAGAAAATCTTCAACAGTTGCAGGCAGACTTGTCTTATTCAAATATGACTAAAGAATTTCTGAACGAGGTAGCAATGGATGCATTTATAAACGCATTCCAAGATCGGGACTTGCAACAGGCCGTTCGTTTGGCGGGAAAGAAGACGATTAATGAAATACTGGCGTTCGCATTGGCACATGAATCTGCTAAACTGGCTACCAGGAGTACATATAGAGTCCGAGAAATGTCCGTCCAGGAACGTTCCTGCCAGAGAATCGGGCATGTACAACGGAGAACCCCGAGACCTGTTATGAAGTGCTGGACATGCGGCGGAGTCGGCCACATCTCTGTTGACTGTACGAAACGTCGACGAACGAATGAAACATCGAGTGAGAATTGTTGTTCATGCGCTTGTCATAAAAGGAGACTATCAACGGAACAACCTGAGGTGAAGAAACACATTGTACCTGTCAGAGTACTAAATGCGTCCGAAGAGCCGGTCGCAATAAGAAAAGGAGAGTCAACCGCTGAATGTGCACCCGTATCAATGATAAGCTCAATTCAGCAAGGGAAGGTGCATAATAACGCTGATGTTCTATCAAGAAGACGATGTAAGCCAGATTTTAAACATTGTCATAAAGCGGAAGAGAAAGGAGAGGCGTACGACCTGCGAAATGTACAAGTAGAAGTACTAGATGGGTGGACGAATGAGGCTATACGCGCAGCTCAACTTCAGGATGAAGATATGTCGCTAATTCTGGAATACAAAGAAAAGAACGAGCGGCCAACTTGGAACAATATTTCCGACAAGAGTGGAACATTTAAGGCATATTGGGCACAATGGAATTCCTTGCTGGTGGAAGATGGTATTCTTAAGCGTAAATGGGAAGCCGCGGACGGAAAATCCCATCGAATGCAGATTCTAGTCCCACCATCAAAAGTGAAAGATGTTCTAACAGAAATGCACGATGGGGCCTCCGGTGGACATTTGGGAGTTAATAAGACACTTTCAAAATTAAGATCTCGTTTTTACTGGCTTCACATGAGAGATGACGTCGAGTCTTGGTGTAGGAAGTGCATAACTTGCACTGCGACCAAAGGACCAACAGCAAAACCAAGGAGCGCTATGAAGCAGTACAACGTGGGTGCCCCTTTCGAGCGAATTGCGATTGATATCTCAGGACCATTCCCAAAAACAAACGACAACAACAAATACATGTTAGTTATCGTGGATTACTTCAGCAAGTGGGTAGAAGTCCTTCCAATTCCAAACCAAGAAGCAACAACTGTCATTGAGCAGGTAATCAATAATTGGATCAGCAGATATGGAGTTCCCTGTGAGCTTCATTCCGATCAAGGCCGAAATTTCGAATCACAGATATTTCAAGGCATCTGTGCGGCACTGGGCGTAAGGAAAACCAGGACCGCACCCTTACATCCGCAGTCAGACGGAATGGTCGAAAGGTTCAACCGAACAATGAAAGAGCATTTATCGAAGGTCGTTAGTGATCACCAACGAGATTGGGACAAATATGTACAAACCTTTCTCATGAGTTATAGATCGGCTAATCATGACACGGCGGGCCATTCTCCATCAAAAATTATATTTGGACGGGCGATACGATTACCAGCCGATCTGCGATTCGGAATACCTCCAGACGCCATAGATAAGACCGAAGACTACGTAGCCGAATGGAGAAATCGCCTCGATTAGATTCATCATTTGGTTCGAAAGCAAATCAAGGTATCCAGTGACAGGATGAAAACAAGGTACGACTTTCGAGCCAACGCATCCGGATTTAATGCAGGCGATAACGTATGGCTTTATAACCCTCGTCGGCAAAAAGGAAGGTCTCCGAAGTTGCAGCAACATTGGGAAGGACCGTATAAGATTCTCACAAGAATTAACGACGTTGTCTATAGGATTCAGCGAAGACCGAACGCCAAGATGAAAGTGGTACATCGTGACCGACTGGCTACTTTTGTTAACCCAGGAGATCAGTGAACTTAGTTCGGGACGAACTAATCTAGGCGGAGGGTAGTGTGACGCATATGACAATCAGTACTGGAATCTTCGAGAAAGTCCGAAACAAAGTCCTAGATTATTATAGGAAGTACTGGAAAACTGGAATAGAACATTCAAGACTATGGAACGGGCGGAAACGATACACCAAATCAGAATGAGGAAAAACGGTATAAATACGTCGCACGCAGAGCGGAAGGATAAGTCTCAAGTTAGAAGTAAGAAGGAAAATACGCGATAAGTACGGAAGCGATAAGTCAAGAAATCGTTGTGTACGGTAAAAGTGACGGTTGTGATTAACGGACTAATAAAGTGTTATATTAATTCAAAAATCAATTTAACGGCTCTTATTTATTCAAAAATAATTAATCCAGCGAACCCTAAGCTCGCTACAATATATATATATATATATATATATATATATATATATATATATATATATATATATATATATATATGTATATATATATATATATATATATATATATATATATGAAATAGATCATATATTAGAGGGACTCCTCGTTTACATCTATATGTATACATTATTATTACAATTTTTTTTTGTTTTTTTTTATAACAAACAAAAACTTCAAAACGAAACGAATAAAAAATAAAATAAGAAATAAAAAATAAAATAGAATAGCTCCAAAAAGTAATGGGGAAAGGCGGACAGGGGGGGGGGGGGGGGAGACAAGAGGAAGGAGAGCGTTGCTCTTGAGAGGCATACTATATCTGAGGAAGTGAAGTCCTTTCCTCGTTGAGAAGCCACCACCATTTGGGAGATGCTCGATCTTTGCCTGATTTATCTCTTGCACTGATCGCCGTGCTAAAACGCATGCGGTCTGGAGCATTGGAGATATCACTATCATGGAGAATTCGTTTCTCCCTGGCACCACGGAGAGCGTGGTAAATAATCGGAACTCCATGCACGTCTTGGGTAAGGCCTTTTTGATCCAAGAAAGGGAACGCTTCTGGGGGAATAAACCCATTCTGGAGGGTATTCTCCAGATACATATCGTTGGGATAGAATGCTCCCGAGATAAGATTATTGTCACTGCACAATGTCCTTGTTGTGTGACCACGCATAATTTTAATTATGAAATTGTCTATCCTATTTAACCCTGATTTGTTATTCAGGATTTTGTTGGGATAGAATTTTTTGTATTGCGACTCTGGTGTTCTATAAAGTCCGAGGCAGGAACGCAAACACTGCCGTCGAACACACGAAACTTCTCCATATAAAGTGGAGATATATTATACGATACTGGGCAGCCATAAACCAAAACTGGTCGGATAAATGCCGAATACGAAATTGTTTTGACTCTGGGGTCAAGAAGACTACTCCGGGATAGACTTATTGTCATGGAATACGCGCTTTTAGCTGCGGAGAGGGACGCTGCTATGTGCTTGTCAAAATATAAATACTGGTCTAGCCAGATACCAAGGTATCTAACTACAGTTTTCACTTGTAGTGGAAGGTTATTGTTACCTACAATAGAAAAGTATTTTCAGTTGTATTTTGTATCCCTCGAGGCCCTGGATAGGGGCGTTCTGAAAAGAATAGTCTCGGTTTTCTGGAAATTAATCTTTAATTTCCAGTCGTCGCAAAATTGTTTTATTTTGTTGAAGTCATCTTGAAGGTGCCTATTGATGACGTCTATTTTTCCTCCTGATCTGTACACCACTATGTCATCGGCGTACGCAATGGCGTTTTCGAGAGAACTCACTAGATCATCATCATCATCATCATCATCGGCACTACAACCGGGAACTGGTCTTGGCCTTATTCAGCAAGTCCTGGAGCTTGTTAAATTTTCCATAATGATTTGTTTTTTCCGGGCAAGGTCATTAGTCTTGCGCCAGGGGCTCCCCGACGGGGAATCAAACCCCGGTCTCCCGCGTGACAGGCGGGTATACTAACCACTATACTATCGAGGAGCGAACTCACTAGATCACTAGTGTAAATATTGAATAGAATGGGAGAATTTACAGCTCCCTGCTGTAAGCCATTTTTAATTTGGAAGGGTCTTGTTGGAAAGTGTCTCCCCTCATATCACCACGAAATGTTTGTCCATTATCATATCATAAATGATGTATAACAGATACTGCAGCATACCCAGGCTTGTTAACTTATAGACAAATCCTTCTAACCATACGGTGTCGAAAGCCTTTTCAAAGTCAACTAAGCAGGCGCCTGTACATTGTCGCTTTGTTACGTGCGGCTTCCACCGCCCCCATCATTTATTTGTTTTAATATAATTTAATTTTAATATAATGTGATGGTAAGGTGGTGGAGTAAGTGCACGATCCACATGTAAGTGTGCGGACACACCCCAGTTTGAGTGTGGATCGTGTACAAGTTTCGAGTTCGATTTTCGGAGTGTACGTTGAGGGAGAGCGAGAGAGAGGGAACGGGTTAATATTTTGTAAAATACGGTTTTTGATTCCGTTTGTTATTGATTGATGGATACTGTTTTTGAAGAGAATACAGTTGGTAACTGAGTGTTAAGGTAGAGTTCGTTGATGTTGGAAGTGAAAAGAAAAAGGAGGAAGAGCAGACAGTTTTCTTTTTTTTTGTAAAAGCAAAAAAGCAAAAAGTATACGTGAAACTAAGAATTGTGAAAAGGAAAACAAAGAATTTCAATAAAAGAAGAAAAAGCATCATCCACAAGTGTTTGATTTGGATCGGCCTAGCCCATCCATAACGCCAGTTTTCTAAACTATCAAGGAGATTCGTGACGAGGTAACCGGAGGTGGACATCTCGTCGTTCGTTGGGTTGGATTAGCAGAGGCACAGCGACTTCTCTCAGAGGACACCGTTTAGCGGCGGCCGCCCTGGTCGTGTTGGGAGTGAAACCTATAGAGAAAAGCCACATGTGGTGGATCAGTCTATACAGAAGAACCACAGGTAACCAATTTGCATTTATATACATACATTTTTGTGGCGAAAAATTATATCACACTTTGCCTTGTTCCACTGTATATCGGAAACAAGTTTCGTCGCTGCATGAACTGTATCATGTCGCGCTCGAAAGCCAAACTGGTTGTTGGGGATGATATCGTTTTTATCACACCAACCTATCAATGCTTTGTTTATAATTTTTTCGAATACCTTGCTGATCTTGGGAAGCAGGCTGATCGAGCGCAGATTAGCCGGATTGCTCTTATCCTTACCTTTTTTGGGGATAGGGTGGACTACTGCAGTCTTCCAATGGGTTGGATGGTGCGTTGTTTAGAGCGTTGTTAAACAAAGTAGTGTATATGTTCACTGCTTCCCGTAGCAAGTGCCTTAGAACCACATTTGGAATGCTATCTATTCCAGATGATTTCTTATTTTTATTGATCTAAGTATGTTTCTAAGTTCATCCTTGCGCACAAACATATTTGTATTTTCATTTCTGACGGGAGAATCCGCCCTATTATTTTCGCCGAATGTGATGAAACTACGATTTTCGGATCGCCAGTTGTGAAGTTGATTACGCAGCGAGCAATGTCTTTGACGGGCATTGCTTTCAATTTCAGTGTTAGCATGAACTGATTCGTTAACTCTGTACACTGCTTCGAAACAAGCTCCAATTGAATTCGCTTTCTTTTGCGGATCTTCGACTACTATTACTTCATCATTGGAGTTGATGTGCTCTAAGGTGAGTCCTGCGTTCAGCATTATCTGACAATTCTCGGGAGTCCGTGGAATTCGGAGACAGGGAATGTCATTGTGATCTTTTCTTCGACATATTTTCTTGATTTGTGAAAACATGTTCGGTCCGTTTGCTTGAACAGCTCGAATTCTGTTGCTCCACTCCTCATTTATTACTGCTCGGTAATTATCCCGGATCAGTTTTTGAAGATTTTTAATCAAGGACTTGATTGTTTTGATTTCATTGCTATTTGGGTCACTGAACTGCCTATAGCACAATTTCAGCTTTGAGAGCAGGGTGCTCTTTTGTCTATACAAAGCATCGATAGTTGCATTTCTATATCGGTGGGTATAGCCATCCATATGAGCTACTTTGGGTATGGAACGATTCATTGTATTAATAACAATATCGTTCATAGTTAGGAGGTAACGATCGATTTTATGATTACGGAGGTTTCTATTAGTCGGTGGGTCTATGCCCATGTTGCGTATTTCTCTTTTTACTATGCGATCGAAACGCGACCAATGTGCTTTTCGGAAATCGAAAGAGTATACCTGGTCGTACTGCTCAAGTAGATGGTACTCGTTTGGCACGTGTATTACGGCTCCAAGTCGGTAATGATCGCTATCGTACTCAATTGTGTGAAGACAATTTCGAGTAGTTACCTCGGTATCTGGTAACTGAATTCGATCATCTGTCATAAGTAAATCCAGGAAGGAGTTACCTCTTGGATAAGACGGCGTACTTGTAGCCTACAATTCTAGTTCATGCTCTATCGCATTTGTTTGCCAGCAATCAAACAAGGCATTGCCTCTGGTGTTCCAGGTGAGATTGCCCCAGGCACTGTGCTTGGCGTTGAAATCATCCACCATTAAAAAGTAATTGTTTTGCGAATCTGACTTGAGACTTCGGAAAAGCGTATCGATTTCACTGATAAATTGGGTACCTTGAGCAGATTCAGCAGCGTAAGCAGGGACTATATATAGATGCCTTTGACTTTTTAGAGGAATATCTATAATGCATGCCTCTAGCACCTGGAATTTGTGTACTTCCGTGCTGTAAACGACCTTATGGTGAAGATCTTTCTTAACTAAGATAGCGACCCCACCCCCTCGAGTAGAGTGTGGTCGATCTCGTCTAATTATGTTATAATTTTTGTAGCCCATTTTGTGCCTTTGGTTTAGCTTAGTTTCGCTAGCCAAGAGCACATCTGGGCATTAGACTTGGAGCAGATTGCCTAAATTATCCCTTCTTTCGATGTGGATTAGTGAATTTACATTCACAGCTATAATTTTTAGGTTTAGTTCAGACGGAGGGTTGAAGATTTTGATATGGAGAGTTATTTAAGAACAGAGTTGAATAGAGAGTATCTATTCGTGCTCTTTGTTCAGTCAGTGTTCTTTGAAATCCGGCAAATTGTCCTTGCCTTCGTTAATAACATTGTTATTATTTCTGAATGTGCCTCTGGTGCAGGCATTTTCCCATTACTATATGTATGTTCCATGGATGCTGGTTGCTTAGGAGCACCGGCCATTTGTGCATATGACACACAAGGCGTCACGAAATTGTTGTAAGAACGAGTTTTCATTTTTGTTCTCTTCTTCAACTTGTTTCTTTTTGGATTCCAATTTTAATTTCATTTGTTGAAATTTAGGACATCCTCTAAAATTAGCAGTGTGACCTGTATTTTTACAGAGGACACAGGACAGTGTTTTCCTATCTGGAAGCAGTCCTTTGCCCAAGGGGCATTCACCAATGATATGGTCGGAGAGGCACTTTACGCACCTGAATTGCATGTGGTGGTTTGATGCCGCGCGCCCGAAGCGTTGACAACGCATACACTGCAATACGCGATCGATTTTTCTTATTTTTTCCCAACTTATTGTTTGGTGGTTGAGGTGTTCGATGTATCGGAGAGCATCAACTTTACTGTTGGGACTCAGTGATACAATAAAGAAAGGCAATTTGCAATTGCGTTTTCTGGAGTTGGCGGTAGAGAAGGGTTTCACACCTGTAAATTTTAAATTGTCGGTTTCGACATTTTTTAATTCCGCGAAAACCTCCTCAGGGGAAAAACATGGGTCAACTCCTTTTAGGAGCATGGAGATTATTTTCTCCGATTTCGGGGTGTACGTGTAGTACTCGCTTTTTGTCCTACCCAAAGCAGTCATTACTTTGCGATAACCTTCAATATCATCGCACATTAATTCTATTTTAGAGTTATTAATTTTTTTCGTTTTGAAATTTTTGCAAGTTACCTCACCTAATTTTATAACGTCCTTTGTTTCCATGGACGTAAGTATTATAGGCGGCGGCTTTTCCTTTTTGTTGGTTACGATGTGCTGGTTTGTTTGCTGCTTCTGCATCTCCTTTGTTTGCTGCCTTTTGTTTGCTTCCTGATGTTGTTGTTCCTGATTTTTCCGTTGCGCTGTTGTATTTTCTTGGCTTTGTTGTTGCTGCACCAGGCCTTTTAATTTGAGGATTTTCTCTTTGTTTATTGAGTTCCTCTTTTTTTGTGTCGATGTCCGCAAGGAGTTTTTCTAGTTCCGCCGGATCTGTTGTAGTACCTGTGATATTGTTGTCTTCATCAGCAGGTAATTCGATTTCACTTGGGTCAAGGTCAACCAATTAGTTGAATTGGTTGCCTGCTCCTGTGTATTCGTTTTTCTTTCCTTTTGCATTTTTTTTCGCCGTCCGTATTTGGCTTGTGCCGCTTTGTTATAATACACGGCTGTCGCTCAAGTCGGCTCCGTGTCATCGTTTTCAGGTTTGCCTGGCCCCTTTTCATGAGATATGGAGGAGAAAGAGAACATTTTCTCTTATGGGTGTGGCCACTATGGAAATGCGATCTTTCCTTACTGGGTGTGACCAATGGGCGGCGATCTCTTTGGTGCAGTGGTGCGTATGTATGATCGTACACATCACCATGTTTATCGATGTTTTCAGCAAAGGATAAACGAAACCTGAAACAAGGGGAAAAGAACAAAGGGATCGTATAGATCATTGCTTACGCTGTGCATTGTGGCTATCATAGACGGCAATTCATCGGAGAAATTGTGCTGAAAACAAATAAGGGCACCATTACACTCGTGGATGAGTGGTGCAGATGCGTTAATAGATGCATTGCCATTAGGAAAAGGTGCTAATGGGTTTTAAATGTTTATGTTTATTATATTTATATTTTTATTGTGTGTTTGTACCTCCGGAGCCGAATTGAAAAATCTTTTTAATTTTAGTATTTACTTTATTTAATGCTTTCAAGTGCTCTTTGCTTTATTTTCTGCTTTCAAGTGATCTTTGCTTTATTTGACTGTCCGCCTCGGCGGTCAATTTCTAACTGCCCCGAAACAAAAATGCGCCGGCCTTTTATACTGTGGCACATCGGGATTTGTTCACAGGTGTTTATCAATTGGCGAAGCACAAACCCGATTGTTGTGCCTTAAAAGAAATTGGGTTTTGGGAATTAAATCAATGTGCGGCAAATTAACTTTTGGGTTAACGAGTCGCTCATACGATTCAATATAGGAAATGGATGAGTGGAAGTGGGCTTTCAGGTATAGGTAAGTATGGATGAAGGGAAGTGGGTATTGACTTGTTATGGGACTTGGGTTAGGGGGTTTTAGGTAAATGTAAAGGGGAAGTGATTTAGAATCACCACACCTTTCTGACTGCAGTAGGAACCGAGTTCTTGTTTGTACTAGGAAATGCTAGAGGATTCGCTTTCGATGATAATGCTTGGGATGCGGTAATTGTTTGTCGATTGGACAAACGAATCGCGGGTCGGTTTATTGCAGCTGTATAAAAAAGCTGTCCGACATAGCATTTTAACGTTGAGAAGGGTGCCGAATGGTTTGGGATTTATGATGCCGTATGATGTGAAGAATTCTTTACAGGACATTTAAATAAGGCATTAAATGCGTGAATGCTGTGAGAATTCTTTTTAGGGATTTTCAGATAATGCGTTGGATGCATTAAATGTCCTTGAGAAAGGAAATGTTTCAGGTATGCTAGTGATTGAGATGCAAATATGGGTTGCGAATATGGGGATTCATCAGGTGAGCTTTAAGAACTCCCACAAAGGTTTCAGTGTAATATAATTAATTGCATCCATCATACTGAGCCAGAAAGGAGTGGGAGACGTGTTCTCAAATCTCTGCTCGAGTAACGAATTCCGAGAAGTGATGCAACTCAAACAGACAACAGCGCAAGAAAAATGCTACACTTCCGAAGCGAGAAAAAGGGAAAGAGATCCGATATATATATATATATATATATATATGTTGGGCAGAGGTGCGCGCGATTCGTTGGCAGCAAAGGGGGAGAGAAAAGCTCGTCTACAGTGCAACAAACCGAGTGTGAAGATGACGTGACAGTTTTACAATTCAGTGTTTTATTTTCAGCGATAACGCACAACAATTCAATTTACTTTGTGAGATTGAGTTAGTTTATTTGGCATTTTAAGTTTGGTTAACAACAACGACAATGAATAACTTGTTGTTCCGTTCGACCGGTACAGATGATGCTTGCTTTGATGTAACTCGCGATGAAGGTTGGTTGCAGACTATGTGCACGTGACGAGAGTTGATAGCCGACTGACTGGAAAACCGTTGGTCACATTTGAATCAATGTGACAGCTGGATGGCGTCCCTAAGCAGGTGACGCATTGTCAGCTGGTGGTTGACAGGCGTGGTGAATATAGTGTTCGGGGAGTATACTAGATGATGAACGTACTAGATTCTCCCCGCTGTATTTAATTGCGAATCCGCAACATATATATTATTCTGGCGCAAGACGAATGACCTTCCCCGGAAAAAACAAATCATCATGGAAAATTTAACAAGCCTGAAGACTTGCTAAATAAGGCCAAGACCGGTTCCCGGTTGTAGTGCCAATGATGATATATATATATATATATATATATATATATATATATATATATATATATATATGTCATATATATACATGTCATATGCGTCACAATATATATATATATATATATATATATATATATATATATATATATCTATATATATATATATATATATATATATATATATATATATATATATATATGTCATATATATACATGTCATATGCGTCACAATATATATATATATATATATATATATATATACATATATATGTAGTGATCCTAAATCACTACTCTCTCCCACGTACCTATAATCCCAATCCAAGTGAATCATATGAGCGACAGGTTAAACCAAAAGTTAGTTTGCCGCACATTGATTCAATTCCCGAATACCTTACCCTTACTCATAATTCCAATTGAATCATATGCGCGATAGATTTAAACCACAAGTTAATTTGTTGCGCATTGATTCAATTTCCAAGTACCTTACATCCCGATCCAATTGAATCATATGCGCGACAAAATTAAACGAAAGTCCATTTGTCGTGCATTGATTCAATTCCCTATAATTTGAAATTATGAAAGGCGTAATACTAAATGCATTTCATGATTTCTCCTTCCGGGAATTAGTTCAGATAGAGTTCGTGTACACTTCCGGGAATCCTATTCCAATTGAAGCACACACAATTTTGTTTGGGCTTCTTGGAATTTTTAAGTAATATTTTTAACAAATCTCTGTTGCCACAGAGTATAAAAGGCGAGTGCATTTTGGATTCGAGATGAGTTTGAATCCGGAGGCCAGAACGGCTACAACCATTAAATAAAATAATAAATAAAAATTAATTACTAAAAAAAAAAACAAAATTAAAACTTATTTTCAATCGTGGACTCACCAAAGGGAGGTAAGAAAAACAAATAAATGCAAATATAACCCTATATATATATATTGTCACGCATATGACAATCAGTACTAGAATATTCTAGAAAGTCCGAAACAAAGTATTAGAATGTTTTAGAAAGTACTGGAAAACTGGAGACTATGATCAATAGAAAAGTCGAGACTATGGAACGGGCGGAAACGAAACTCCAAATCAGAATGAGGACACGGTATAAATACGTCGCACGCAGATCGGGAAGTAAGTAAGAAGAAAAAGAAGTAAGCAGTAAAAGAGGCGATAAGTACGGAAGCGATAAGTCAAGAAATCGTTAAGTGTACGGTAAAAGTAACGGTTGTTATTAACGGACTAATAAAGTGTTACATTAATTCAAAATCGGTTTAACGGCTCTTATTTATTAAAAAATAATTAATCCAGCGAACCCTAAACTCGCTACAAATGGTGTCAGAAGTGGGATGCAGCATTCAACACATTGAAGGCCGAGTTTTGTAAGACTCCAACATTGGCATTCCCAAGAGCGGTTCGCCCATTTATATTGGATACTGATGGAAGTAACACAGTAATCGGAGCAGTGTTGTCACAGGAAGTCGATGGTAAAGAGAGAGTTGTCGCATTTCAAGGCATCTGTACGGCACTGGGCGTAAGGAAAACCAGAACCACACCCTTACATCCGCAGTCAGACGGAATGGTCGAAAGGTTCAACCGAACAATGAAAGGTATTTATCGAAGGTCGTTAGTGATCACCAACGAGATTGGGACAAATATGTACAAACTTTTCTCATGAGCTATAGATCGGCTAATCACGATACGACGGGCCATTCTCCAGCAAGAATTATATTTGGACGAGAGATACGATTACCAGCCGATCTGCGATTCGGAATACCTCCAGACTCCATAGATAAGACTGAAGACTACGTAGCCGAATGGAGAAATCGCCTCGATGAGATTCATCATCGAAAGCAAATCAAGGTGTCAGGTGACAGGATGAAAACAAGGTACGACGTTCGAGCCAACGCATCCGGATTTAATGCAGGCGATAACGTGTGGCTTCATAACCCTCATCGGCAAAGAGGAAGATCCCCGAAGTTGCAGCAACCGTATAAGGTTCTCACAAGAATTAACGACGTTGTCTATAGGATTCAGCGAAGACCGAACGCCAAGATGAAAGTGGTACATCGTGACCGACTGGCGACTTTTGTTAACCCAGAAGACCAGTGAACTTAGTTCGGGACGAACTAATCTAGGCGTAGGGTGGTGTGACGCATATGGCAATCAGAACTAGAATATTCTAGAAAGTCCAAAACAAAGTATTAGAATATTCTGGAAAGTACTGGAAAACTAGAGACTATGAACAGTAGAAAATTTGAGGTTATGGAACGGGCGGAAACGAAACGCCGAATCAGAGTGAGGAAACGGTATAAATACGTCGCACACAGATCAAGGAGATAAGTAATAAGTAAAAAGTAAGATGTAAGCAGTCAAAGAAGCGATAAGTACGGAAGGGATAAGTAAAGAAATCGTTGTGTACGGTATAAGTAACGGTTGTTATTAACGGAATAATAAAGTGTTATATTAATTCAAAATCGATTTAACGGCTCTTATTTATTCAAAATAATTAATCCAGCGAACCCTAAGCTCGCAACAATATATATATATATATATATATATATATATATATATATATATATATATATATATATATATATATATATATATATATATATATATATATTTAGACAGTGGTGGAGAAAATAATAGAAACAAGCTTGTTCTTCGACATTAATCGTTAATAAAAAATGTATTTGGGGAAAAATAAGAATTAAAAATATACTAATAGATTTGGTGCACTGTAATACATAAAAGAAATATTAAATTTTTAATTAAAAAAACCGCGAAATAGTGAGAAAACAAATATTGATTCCGGTTTTCCTTGGATTTGCGTGGAAAAAATAATAGAAACAAATTAGTTTTTGTTTGTGTGTTCTAAAGAATTAATTTACAGTAAAAGTGTTTCATATCCTTTTAATAGTTAGTTGTCGCACCTTTGTTTTTAATTACTGCTTCGCATCTTCGTCCCATGGAATTGACTAGTTTGGTATAGAGTACCATTCATCTTTTATTTTGGACCAAAGTTCTTTCTTATTTTCGGCTTTGCAGTCTCCGAACTTGCTTACATTCCGGTTTGTTCGGTTCAAAAAATCAATTTTTTTTTTGTTGCTTGATCGATAGTTTTATACTTCAAAAATAATATGTTAAAATTTGGAACGAAATCTTAGGCGGCTCCAAAGTTATAGGTCAATAAGGGGATTCCGGTTTGTCGGGTCAAAAAATAGGTTATTTTCATGATTTTTTTTAAGAGAAAGTATTAAAGATATAACAATTTTGTTTTAAACATTTTAGTCATCTTTCGACTACGTTTGTATTTATGTATTTAAATGTATTTAAGTTCAACAAACTTTTTGCATTTTTCGTATTTTTTCACCAGGGATGAAAATAACCCTTCACGAGCAGAACGGATGGCTAACTTTGAACACCTGGAGGGGGGATTCTGGTTCCGGAGTGACTCGACAAAATTTACAAACGTAGTCGAAAGATGAATAAAATGTTTAAAAAAAAAAGTTGTTATATCTTTAATACTTTCTCATTAAAAAAATCATGAAAATAACCTATTTTTTGACCCGACAAACCGGAATGTCCCCTTGAGAATGTCCCATAGGTGTTCTATTGGGATAAGATCAGGGGACTGCGATGGTCACTCCATAATATCGACTTTGTTTTGAAGAAACCGTTCTTTAGCCAATTTTGAGGTGTGCTTGGGGTGATTATCCTGCATAACCTCCCATTTAATAGGCATGTCCTCTTCAGAAAATTGTAGCATAACGGTGTTTAAGACTTCTACATAATCTTTAGCACACATTTTGTCCTTTATAAAAAAAATTAGACCAACACCAGACGCTGAAAAGCACCCCCAAATCATTAAATTGCCTCCACCATGTTTCACTGTCTTTTTCGTATACCTTAGATCGAATTCTGAGTTCACTGGTCGTCCGACGTACATTTTTCCATGGGAACCAAACAAATTAATCTTGGTTTCATCGGACCATACGATGTTATTCCAATTCGTACGGTGGAGGTGTTTTTTTGGCAAAAACGAGTCTCTGCTTTATTTATTTTTTTTTGCTCAAGTATGGAACTTTTCTGGAACTTCTTACAGGAAGGCCCACTTCTATTAGTCTGTTTCTACTTGTACGACTCGTACAAGGTGCGTTTAAGTAATTTTTTAACTCCGTTGAAGAAAAAAACGGCTTGTTCTTGGATACTCGGATTAGCAGTTTGTCGATTCGTGAGGTTGTTTTTCTTTTTCTGCCTTTGGTTTCCATTTTGGGACCTGAATGAAGAGCTGTGAATATTTTTTTCTTAGAGCACTTCATTAGCTTAGCTATTTCATCCATTGTTTTCCCGTCATTTCTTAATTTTTTTATCAATTCACGATCGGAATTAGTGCAATGTACTCCACGACCCATTTTCACAAAATTTTAATTAAAACACAAGTCTAACACTAAAACACAAGTCTAACAAATTTACGAAGGTTTCAATAAAGACGAACCAGTACTTTACTTCATAATCACGATTAAAGACTGTGGTGATGGTTTGTTTCTATTATTTTTTCTAGGCAAAACATCCCTTTCGCTTACATTTTTTACTACTAGGCAAAAACAAAAAAACTGATAAGAGCAAATTGATGCACCATATCAAAGTACTGTTAGGTGCGGATCGGGTATAGAATTTGTGTCGAAGAAAAACCGAATTTTACGCAGTTAAAGATTATTGATCATTATCTAAACCTGTGTTTCTATTATTTTTTCCACCACTGTATATAAATATATATATATATATATATATATATATATATATATATATATATATATATATATATATATATATATATATATATATATATATATATATATATATTTGTTTTGGATGCGGCGAATTCATTAAGTATCATGAGTATCAAAAATCTCCTTAAATCCTTGAACCCCAACCCCATGGGAATTGCAAACGAAAATTTTGTAAAGTATCATGACTATCAAACCCCATGAGAATTGGAAAAACGGAAGGTCCTATAGTGCAAAGTACATAAAGTTAAAGTAAAGAACAATTTGTAAAGTTAAAATTTGTATAAATTATATAACATCATCATCATCATCATCATCGCCACTACAACCGGGATCCGGTCTTGGCCTTATTTAACAAATCTCTCCACCGGTCCCGATTTCGAGTCGATGTCATCCAGTTTGGCACTCCCTGGCTCTGGGCGTCCTGGTCTACGCCATCCCTCCATCACAGACGAGGTCTGCTCCGCTGTCTCCTTCCATACATCCTGACACAAAGGACTTTCCGGGAAGGCTACGTGTCCCGCCCACCGGAGTCTACCGAGCTTGAGTTTTCTTACAACATTAGTTTCAAGGTAAATTGCGTACAACTCATGGTTGTAGCGTCTCCGGAATCGTCCTCCCTCACAGACGGGGCCAACAATTCTCCTTATGACCTTTCTCTCGAACGCGGCTAAGAGTTCAGAGTGCCTTTTATTGAGCACCCAGGTGTCGGATCCATACATGAGTACTGGTAAGACCATGGTTTTGTACAGTAGTAGCTTGGATGTTCTGGATAAATTTCGGTTTTTACGGAGCCTTGATACACCATAATAGGCTTTGTTGGATTTGATCAGCCGTTTACGTATTTCTTCTTCCATATTGTTATCGGCTGATACTATTGACCCAAGGTAGTTAAGGGATTACACTACTTCAAATTCGTGCTCCACTACCCTGATAGTTTGACCAACGTTAGGTCTTCTCTTCGCAGAAGTTGCCACCATGTATTTAGTTTTTCCCCCATTAATGTGCAGTCCTAGTTTTTGTGCCGCTTGCTCGATCTGGGTGAAGGAGTCCTGTACAGCCGATTCGGACCTATCGATGATGTCGATGTCATCTGCGTAGGCAAGTATCTGGATAAACCGGAATGCCGTTGTTACATATATATTTATAACTCTTACTTCTGGCGGGGACTTTCGACAGGGTTAAGCCCATGGTTGGTGGCTTCCGGCTTCCAAGCCCGTAGGTTAACTCTTCTAGGGACGCTGGTTGGCCAAACAGAGTGTCCTGTTCGCCCTGTTGGGAACCTTCAAAGGTAAAAGAAAACACAACTTGTTTACTTGGGACGCGGATACGGTAGCTTGCTTTATTCGTTGCTTTGTGTATTTATATTTTGCCAAAAGTCTGATGGCTCAGTTAATAATGAATCTTTTCTTTTTTGTGCAAACCCTTTTGTAGTGCCGAAACTAACCCAACTCTATTCTCTTTCCCATGGTTGCATCGTTTACCTTGAGACCGCTACCCGATGCCAGTCCATGCCAACGACGATGGGAACTGCAACGTTGCAATATTGTCGCCATTCACCTTGAGACGGCGACCTTACGCCTACTCTGACTGCGGCTTTACCCCAGGGCTATGGGAAAATTTCGGGCAACAGATCCAGGTGTCAACCGATTCAAGGCGATGTGAATAGAAGACAAGTGCTAAGATGGAACGTCGGAATTGCAGAATTGCAATTTTAGGTGTTACTCAAAGTAACATTATGCCCATCAAGGTTATGAGAATGGAAAATTTACGTGCAGTGATAGCATCGGCTATCGTATGATGAGAATTTGCGTTTAGCAAAATATAGGTGTGTGATAGGGCTTCATGGTTACACTGAAAGAATTCCGTCCGTTGTAACAGGAAATTCATTTTGATGCTACACCGAAGGAATTCTTCTGGTTGAAAGTTATTAAAACTTTAATTTATGACCGTTAATGTCATATATGAGTGCAACATAATTCATTTGTTGGAATTATTCTTTAGTTTTGTTTAATTTATGAGAGTTAATGTCATACAGGCATGTCACGTGTCGTAGCGAGGATTGCAAGTATGCCGTCAAATTCACGAAAGGAGACCCCCAACCAGTGGTAAGTAGGATAGTTAATAAAAAGTCAAACTTCACACCTCCAATAAAGCAAGGAGAAATTGGAACTGGAAGTGATAAACAACCAACTCCAGATAGAGCGGACGCAGCAAACCAGCAGAAGAACTGAAATCGGAACTGCGATGCAAGCAATAACACCAGGGAAGTCCCCTAGCTGCACCTTAGATCATCATCAGTGGCGGAAGGTGAATAGACTTGACCAGATCAAAAACCAGCAGAAAATGATCTAGCAATAAGGGAGGGAAACCCCTTCCAGATATTAGAGAAACACGACGCCCAACCCCAAGCAATCAACAAGAAGAACACTATAGCGTCGATCGTCCCTGGTAAGTCCCTTGGCCCAAACAAGATCGCTTACTGTCCCCTAATTTTTATATTTAATGCGAATGCCAAACAGTTCATTAGTGAATTTGAAAAGAGAGCGCCAGAGGTTAACTTAAAGATTGTTTATATAACCAGGGTTAAATCCACACTCTATCTCGACAACCCCCAAATACATCTGATGCTTCTAACAGCGCTTCGAAATAACCCAGAAGTAGAAGCCCACTCCTTAACCCCAAGCAAAGCACAAGGGTGAACCTTGCTCTCAGAGGCCTAACGGCAGATTTCGAGTCAGACGAAATTAAGGCAGAACTAGATGTCCACTATTCCCCAATACAGTGAAGTTTTAGGGATGGGAACCATAAAAAATAAATATTCGCTACGATCTATTCGTAGTACGACTCTTCACAGGTCTACTGACAGAGGAATTAATTTTAAACTAAAATGCTTTGCCACATGGCGGTGACCTGGGAGAAACCAAATGGTAATTCGAGCCCAGTTCAATGCAGAAGATTCCAATTATATATATATATATATATATATATATATATATATATATATATATATATATATATATATATATATATATATTTACTATTACTATTTATTGGCCTGTAGGAACTCCGTCGTCGTCGGAAATAAGAAGTTTGCGAGTGAACATCTGTGGCAGAACGTTAAATTTCCTTTTTTTTATAGAGTTAAGTGGTGGGTGTGGTTGACGTGTGCGAATTTTAGATTTCGTTACTGTGACTACTATTTATTAGCCTGTAGGAACCCTGAAGTTCATCCCATTCACGCCACGTAGCCGGCCTATCTTAATCTTCGTGACTTGATTACTCTCACTATTGTAGATTTGCGGTATAGCTGTTCCAATTCGTGGTTGTAGGGTTTCCTCCATTGTCCTGCATCCTCGTCATAACTTTATTCTCGACTACGCGGAAATTGTTTTCTTCCCGTTTTGTAAGAGCCCATGTTTCGCATCCGTGTAGAACAATCGGCATGATTATGGTTCAATAGACACGGAGTTTTATATAACGTGATAACAGTTTAGATTTCTGCAGTTTACTGACTGCGTGACAACTAGCATTGCCGGAATACAGTCGTTTGTTAATTTCCTTCGACATTTCGTTTACTGGCCGTCAGGATTGCTCCCAGATATTTAAATTCTTGCACTTTTTCAAATATCTTGCCCCTGACGTTTATGTGTGTTTCCTGAGTTCCACCTGCTCTCGCCGTAATCATGTATTTTGTTTTGTCTTCATTTATTTCTAGGTCTACCTCTTCTCCCGCTCGGATGATGATTTCACTGTTTTTGCTTACAGTTTCTTTCAGGGATGATCCGGCCATGTTGTCGTCTTATACCTTTCTGATGACATACTTGGGCACAAGGTTAAAAATACATGGTGAGAGGCCATCTCCTTGTTTTAGTCCGCCGCGGATTTCAAATGGTTCTAAGAGGTGGTTTTCTATTCTAACTCGCCCATTATTTTCGTTCATGCAGATTTGAATGAGGGCGGCATATTTGTTCGGGACTCCTAGCTCAATTACAATATGGTGAAGTCTTTGCCTTGCGACTGGCTCGTAGGCTTTTTTGAAGTCAACGAACAGTTGGTGAGCTGTTTCTCCGTATTCCCACTTCTTTTACAGCAGTTGCCTTACTGTGAACATTTGGTCGCTCGTTGACCGGTTCCTACGGCATCCACACTGGTAGTCTCCCAATATTTCTTCTGCGTACGGTGTGATTCTCGCCAGTATGACATTTGTTAGTATTTTGTATCTAATTGGGAGCAATGATATTCCTCTGTAGTTTTCACAGTCAGATCTGTCACCTCTTTTGAAAATGGGGACGAATTGAGGTTCTCCATTCTTCCGGAGTGACTTCCTTATCCCATATTGTTTTGATGAGTTGGTGGATCTTTCGAGCGATTGCCTCTCCTCCATGCTTCACAAGCTCTGCCGGTATGCAGTCGACTCCGGGAGCCTTGTTGTTTTTCAATCGATTTATTGCGTCTACAACTTCGTTGAAAGAGGGCTCTGGGATCTGAGGCTCAGCTGTATGTACGTCTGGTGCGTTAATTTGTGGTTGATGGGTGCGCACATTGCCTGGCGCAAGGCTAATAACCTTGCCCGGAAAAACAAATTATTATGGACAATTTAACAAGTCTCGGATAAGGACCGGATACCGGTGGAGAGACTTGCTAAATAAGACCAAGACCGGATCCCGGTTATAGCGCCGATGATGATGATGATAGGTGCGCACATTGAGCAGGTTTTCAAAGTACTGCTTCCATCTTGTCACGATATTGTTTGTTTCTGTGATCAGACAGCCGTTTGCGTCTCGAATTATTTTGGCTCTCCCTCGGTTGCCATTTCTAATTAAATTTATGCCGGCATACATACCCCTGGTATTCTTTGCTCTGGCATTTTCTAGGATTTTTTCGATCCGAGTCTTCTCCCATTCGCGTTTTTTGCGTTTGAAGAGTCATTGTCTCTTTCCGAATTCTCGGGTATCTTTCTGCGTTGACTTCATCATACCTTTCTAAGTGGATCACTCTGAGGCGTTTACGTTCTTCGAACATCGCCCTGCACTCATTGTCAAACCAAGGTTTGGACTTAATTGTTTTCTAAATCCTAATACCTTTTGGACTGTTTGTTTGATTGTGTCTATGACCGATGTCCATTTAGTGTCCACACTATTGGCTTCCTCTTCCTCACTGCTCCCATTGGATGCTAAATCTATTCGTTAGTTCGTCTTGATATTAGGCCCTTTTACGCAAACTTTCGTCGAACTTTTTACTCGTCTCTCGTGACTCCCCACGTTAGTTTGCTGCGAGCCGACTCCTGACTTTGCCCATGACTAGAAGACGATCGGAATCGCAATATGCTGCTCTATATAATTTTAGGTCCAGGATATTCGAATGGTGTCTTTTGTCTACGAGGGAGTGGTCTATTTGGTTAAGCGTTACGGCGTCGGGTGATATCCATGTGGCTTTATGGATTTCCTTGTGCTTGAACATCGTGCTTTTCACTACCAGATCTTTGGACACTGCGAACGTGATAATTCGAATTCCATTATCATTTGAAACGTCGTGTAGACTTTCTTTACCTATTGTTGGTTGGAAGATATCTTTCTTTCCAATTTTCGCATTGAGGTCCCCGAGGAGGATTTTAGCATCGAATGATGAGATCTCATCCAATAGCTCTGTAGTGCTCCAAAAAGCCCTACCACATTTTTCCCCCATTCCTAATCCAAAATCCCAGCAATATTACCCTAAAACCCAAAATCCTATCAAAACCTGAAAAAACCCAAACATGATCCAAAATTCGCAATAAACGAATCAAACTTTCGTTTATCGCATAACATTTGCGCCCATGGCATAATTAAATCCAAAATCAAAATTGAAATTAAAATTCACAATAAACGAATCCAATATTCGTTTATTGTTCGAAATATCCAAAAGATCGAGATTGTTGCACGAAAATGTGTATCTTTGGGATACAATTTTCGACGCCTTTTCCTTTATAAAGGAACAGTATAGTGATCTCCGGGCCGCAGTCTTAATTCGTTCACAGTCCCTGGAGGAAGTATCCCAGGAAAATCCTGAATAATACAATAAAAACATTATTACTGAAAAAGGAAACTAGACGACCTTTCATTTCTACGGATATTTAAATATCACCTGGCCCCCACGGAAGACCAAGTGAAGACATCAGGACGAAGGCCGAATCAAAGGACGTTGCTCTTCCCTTTGAACTCAGAGGAAGCACGGTAACGACCCCTTTTGTAGGACAAATTTTCAGGAGCGGTCAAATTTTGAGATATCGCTTGTCCTTTTAAGGACCAGGAGACACGCTTCCTGGAAATAAAAACCCCTACAAGAAACACAACACCTCCTCTAGGATCTCGTAGAACATGTCCTTCGTTTCTTCGTCCGTAGATTCTGTTGAGGCGTGTACGTTTATAAATACATAATTGTACCACGGGCCCTGTATTTTTAGCACCGATATTCGGTCATTAATAGATTTCACATCTATTACAAGGGGCGTAATCTTCTCGCTTATAATGTAGCCGGTTCCGAGGTTATGTGTATCGACCAGTTTAAACCCGTTGGTTTCGATTACTTGATGTGGGAGTCGGACTTCCTGAAGCGCGACGATGTCCATTTTATATTGTTTCGTGTTTTCTACGACCGTCTGTATTGCGCCTGGTTTATATAACGTTCGAACATTCCACGTCCTGACGCGTATATCCCGCTTTTTCCGTTTTTCCGTGTCTTCTTTTTGCCGAGTCGGTGTTTTCTTGATGATTTGTTCCCTTGTGGTAGTGTCGGCTCATCACACATACGCCTTTGGCGGAAGGCTTCCTGAGGAGCCGATCCTTCAGTATGAGGTCCTTTCCAAATCGTTCCCTGATTGGGGGAGTCGGTGTCCCACCGTCCCGCTGGTCCTTGTGGCTGGATCGGCCCTGTTCAAGTTAATAAAAAAAAAACGCTTGGGGTTTGTTTTAGTTTAATTTTAATGTTCTTTAATGGGTGAAGGTTGGCCGCAGCTTCGGCCTCCTGGATTTCGACTGATCTCGATCAAAAAATGGGGTGGCGAGAAGCCGACTTTAGGGAGACAAGGACAGATGTGTCTTTCATCTTGTCTCTGGCTTCTGGTCATCTTGCGATAACCAGAATCACCCACATCCCTGAGGATGTTGGGCTCGGTCTCAAGATATCTGAAAAGAAAGGGGGAGGAGGTATCTAAGGATAGTATGGACAGGGTTAGTTCAAGTGTTCTCTAACTACTTCGGTGGGGGGATGGTGGGAAAGAAATCGTACAAGACTGGTGGGTCTTGAGTGCGGTAGTAAACGCAGATCACGTCTTTGGCGTCTGATAATCTGCGCTTTGGTCGGTGTGTGGTTTTTTTTATTTTGTTTTCGGTAGGAAGGTGGGAATCTTCAAAAGATACTTCTAAACCGATCCAGAGGCCTGCCGGGTTTTTACCGACTAAAACCACCTCCCGCCAGGCTCATATTCCCGTTGATCCCCGCCGGACTTTCTTTTAGATATTCTATCGCGGGACCTGTTACTCCGCTCGTCACGTCGCAACTGCTGCATCATTTCACCGAGAATACCATTTGTTACGGACCATGCCTGTTTTGAACTCAGCATGTAGGTTATTCTATTACACCAGCCGGTGTAACTGTCCGTCTCATATGTCTCTCCAAAATCGTTCATGCGGTCTCGTATCTCACGCGCTCTGTGAGTACGTCTTCCACATTTTCTATTTTGCCTTCGCAACACAAACAGTATAGGTGATTCACATGCTTATACTTGTGCAAGTATTGTCGAAAGCATCCATGTCCTGATATTAGCTGAGTCAAGTAGTAATTCAGCTCGCCATGTTTTCTTTTCATCCATGTTTCTATATCAGGTATCATGGTGTGGGTCCATCTTCCTTTGGTGGAAGAATCCCACCTTCGCTGCCATTCTCTTAGGCTTGAGAGATCTAATTGTGGCCGCATTCTCCGAAGATTGTCTTGGGAGACCTCATGCAATGCAGCATTTTCTTTAGTTGCAATGCCAAGTGGTGTTCTCCCGGCCAAAACATTTATAGCATCTTTGGATACCGTTCGGAATGAACAGCATACTCTTAGTGATGCCAGCTTGTGCGCTGAGTTCATTCCCCTCATGTACGACTTATACTGTGCGGCTCCTGCCCATATGTGAGCTGCATACATTATAATGGAGGTGTTGACACTGGTTATCAGTTTCCTTATGTGGGGCCGGGATCCTCCAACATTGGGCAGCAGTCTCGCCAAAACTTTGCATACTCTTGCCGTTTTTTCACTCGTTTTCCCCAGGTGTTCCTTGAAGCTCAACCTGTTGTCGAGTATAACACCAAGATATTTAATATAGGGACTGGATCTGATTATGTGTCCTTGTATTTCCAAATCAAGGTGTTCAACTTTCTTGCGGTCGCTTAGGTCGGTGTGTGTGTGTGTGTGTGTTTGTGCTTGTGTTTGGGGGTCGGGTATGTGTGTCGGCAAGGACGCGGTTTCACTGCGCCCCCAACACGTCACTGGAAAAATAAAACCGACAATGTTCACCAACGGGGAAGAGAAAAAAGGAAATAAAACGCACTAGTCCGGTTTCAATGTCAATGTTTCTTCTTTTATTTGTCTTCACTTATCGCAAAACTTGTCGTAAACTCTGTTCATAGAAATTAACTTACTATTCTTAAAATCTTATGCGTTAACTATGGTAGTCGTGTATAAATGAATATTCCGCGCGAGAAATTCGGTAAATTTAACGTCCCCTTTTGTATATTTTTATCTTTATATTCAATGTCAAATTTATATTTGTAGCTTCTCTGTAATGTGTAACCGTTCGATGATTACTTTATTTCGACAGGCTAGAATGTGTGTGTACACTTTGGACCCGACTGACCCGATGTGTGGCTTGACGGTTGCCACTCGACTCACTGGCGGTAGATAGAGGGGGGGATGCGCACTTGGCGACGGTTGGATAATGACTCTGCGTGCGCGGACGCAACGGTGGATGAATCACGACTGACTAAAAAAAAGGAAAAATTCATCGCGTCATGGCAGTGGGGTTATAGCTAAAGTAAACTCGCTGCTACTTACTAAGAATTTTGTGGAAGTGTTGCTATGCCTGCATAAGAATTTAGTTCCAGCGAATCCTCGCCGTATAAACTGAGTTGGATTCGTTGGTTGTGTGTACGGGGAAATTGGCTTTGGGAAGTAGTATAGGCATGAATTTTCAGGTGAATTTGGAATTGCTTGGGTGCAGCAACGAATATCATTTAGATGAGATATTAACCGAAGTAATTTCGGGGAAATGTATGCGGCTTGGGATAGTTGGTGGCGACGGTTAATGTTCCGTTATGGATTTGAATATGTGTTTCATTACGGAATATGAATTTCGGGGAAATTAGGATTGCTTGGTCGCAAGGAGGGACTATGGTTTAGATGAAGAATTGACCGAAGCAATTTTGGGAAAATGTATGTGGGGTGATGTAATGGGGAAGATGATTGGTATTCCATTGTAGGTTGGAATATGCATTTTATTATGGCTTATGGATTTCTGGGGAAATTGAGATTGCTTGGTCGCAAGGAGGGAGTGTGAATTCAGTAAAGGATTGACCGAAGCAATTCTGGGAAAATGAATGCGAGGATGATTAGAATATATTCTGTTGAATTATATTCTGTTGAAGGTTTGGAATGTGTTTTATTGCGGGGTTTGGGATGTATGCTATTGTGGATTTTGCATGGGAAGTTGGGTTACGGGTTAAGGTAAGGTCACGCACTGTTAGCGGTCAAGGTTGGTTGGCGTTGTGAGTTGGTTCTCCGTGTGATATAGATAATCCGCACATGCTGTCTTGTGCTGTGCGTGCGTGTTTGTAGTGTGTTAGCACTAGACCCTATGGAATGGATCCAGGAATCCTCTATTACAGAGGAGATTGTTGTTGGGAAGGGTGCTTTCTTCAGTTTTGTACTGAAGAAGAAATTGTGGTGGTCTCATCCGTAGGGGTCCAGAGAGAGAGAAGGGTCAAGAACGCAAGACTCCCGTACAAGTGGGTTCTCGCTGTTCCGAATGCTTTCGAAGTACTTATATGGTAATTGTAGCAAGTAACATACTCGTCGATAGAGATAATGGAGGCGCCTTCGTATAGGTGAGAGTTTGGATAATGGCGACCATCAGGCCTTCTTGAGTGGTTGGTGCATCATCTGAGGAGTTTTCTTTCGAAAACTCGGAGTTTTTCCATTTGGGCCGAAGATATGGAAGACCATATGGGAAAGGCGTATGATATTGCAGATCGGATTAGCTGCTTATAGCAGAGAAGCTTAACTTTGGTGTCAACTTTGTTGCTCCACTTCAAGATATGCAGTTGCTTAGACCGACAGATGCCCCTTTGAAGAATGTGGGTCACATGTTTTATGAAATTCATGTTTAGGGTATAGATGACCCCAAGATATTTTATCCTGTCCTGTGGTCTAATCGTAGTACCTCCTATTTGTGTTCAAATATTCTGTGAATATCGAGAATTAGGTTGGGAGTGTTTACTACTCTGAATTATAGCTACTGCTTTGGATGGGTTAAGTCGGATTTTCCATCGAGTGTAATACTGATACTGGGAAGGGCGCTTTCTTCAGTTTTGTACTGAAGAAGAAATTGTAGTGGTTACGTCCAGATGACGGTTGAGCCGGTTTGTTGCGAGTTTTGGTCTTTTAGATGACGTGTACACTAGGGCGTCATCCGCATAGCATATCTCGTTTACTCTCCCGTCCACAGGGTGAGGAATAGCTGAGGTGTAGGTATTAAATAACTGGCGCAAGGCTAATAACGTTGCCCGGTAAAACAAATTATTATGGAAAATTTAACAACCCTCACACTTGTTAAATAAGGCCAAGACCGGATCCCGGTTGTAGTCCCGATGATGATGATTAGATATTAAATAAGATGGTGCCTAGAATGGAGCCCTGTTGTGCGCCTGCAGCGGTGTTAAAAGTTCGGGAAAGCTTTCCATTTACTCGAACTTGGATGATTCTGTTTAGAACGAACTGGTAGATGATACTACACAGCGTTCTACTGAGGCCAGTATTCAGTAATTTAAAAACGAGACCTTCGATTCGGTTGTGTCAAAAGCCTTTTCAATATCCAGGCTCACCGCAATGGTGGGTTCCTTATTAAAGAGGCGCACGCAGACATGGTTTTGAAATATGTTGAGAGGCATGGTGGTGCTGTGCGCTCTTCTAAATCCAAATTGGAGATCAGGTATTAGGTTCCTGGCCCTGATGAAGTTATTTAGCTTCTCGCATATGAACTGTTCATATATTTTGCTGATGCTGGTGAGGAGCGAAATAGGACGACAGCTTGATGGGTGATAATTTAGTTTCCCAGCTTTTGCTATTGAGCAGACAACAGCATGCTTTCCAGCTTGGGGAAAGGACCCCATGTTGTAGGCATGGTTGAACAGAATGGAGAGATTTATAAAGAATAAAGCAGAAAGCTTTCGCAACGAGTGGTACGACATGTTGTCGATAGCGGGTGGCTTCTTGGGATGTCGAGATTTAACTAGATTTTACTGATCTCGAATCCAAAATGCGCCACCCCTTTATACTCTGCATCACAGAGTTTTGCTTAAAATAGTACATAAAAATGCCAAGAAGCACGAGCAAGATTTTGTGTGTGCTTCAAATGGAATGGGGTTCCAGGAAGAATATGGGAATTTGTTTGGACAAATTCCCGGAAGGTAAAATCATGAAATGTATTTGGAATTAGGCATTTAATGATGTTAGGATTATTGGGAATTGAATCAATGTGCGACGAATGGATTTTTGGTTTAATTTGTCGCTCGTGTCATTCACTTGAGGAAGAAGATTGGGATTATAGATAATAATGGAGATTGGATGGGAGTAGTGATTTAGGATCACCACACCTCAAAAAGTCAGCACTTCTACGAAAAAGGAATATTTGACTGTTACGGATTCGCACTGGATGCAACCAAAGAATTCGCAATTGAATACAACCATCGCCACCATTCGACAACAGTCAGCAAACAGTTATCATGACAACGCATAAATAACTAAATTGCTAGCTGTCAACCAACTTCAATGACAATATCCCTTCGTCGTTAACCGTTCGTAAAAGATTGCTGTAATCAATCATCAACATAACTCGTATTATTATTATCATTCATTCTTTGGGGGATTCTTTCTTGAGGTTCCGTCGGCAGTCCATCCATTGAAGGTATTCGTTTCCCTTTTACGTTGCAATTCAATTGGTTTCAGAACTACAACAATCAACATTAGTGCACGCCAGGAGACATCACTGTTCCTGACGCCAGCAACCCAGCCCACAGCATGATCCACTGTTAGTGGAAGGTGCGTTCAACGCTTGTTGAACACACATTGACCTTGTATCACGTTGGAAGAATGTCATAGATGTCAACGGATCCTATTTTGATTGAATACAAATTTACGGAAAAATAATTATCATCATCATCATTAAAGGCACTACAACCGGGATCCGGTCTTGGCCTCATTTAACAAATCTGAAGCTTGTTACATTTTCCATAATAATTTGTTTTTTCGGGCAATATTATTAGCCTTGCGCCAAACGGAAAAATAATATTGGCTTTTAAATGTTTACTATAAAATCGGACATTTCATGTGGTACAACCCAATATATTCAGTTTGGTGTGGGGATTGACCAAATACTTGAATATCCACACTCAAACAGTAAGTATTCGTGTAACAGAAGCAGAATTGAATACCTAAAAGAGCGTTGATACTTTTTTCCAGTATGTTTCCAAGGTCATCCTGTATATAATTCCATTTTTTATAATGTTCTTGGGTAAAGACAATTGATGCACAACCCACTATTTTTTTCTTTATTACCTGTTAGTTAACACTTACGTTTATATACGTCATTCCATTTTTTATAATGTTTTTGGGTAAAGACAAATGATGCGCAACCCACTATTCTTTTCTTTCTTGCCTGTTAGTTAACACTTACGTTTATATACGTGATTCCATTTTATATAGTGTTCTTGGGTAAGGACAAATGATACACAACCCACTATTTTTTTCTTTATTACCTGTTAATTAACACTTACGTTTATATACGTCATTCCATTTTTTATAATGTTCTTGGGTAAAGACAAATGATGCACAACCCACTATTCTTTTCTTTATTACCTGTTAGTTAACACTTACGTTTATATACGTCATTCCATTTTTTATAATGTTCTTGGGTAAAGACAAATGATGCACAACCCACTATTCTTTTCTTTCTTGCCTGTTAGTTAACACGTACGTTTATATACGTGATTCCATTTTTTATAATGTTCTTGGGTAAAGACAAATGATGCGCAACCCACTATTCTTTTCTTTCTTACCTGTTAGTTAACACTTACGTTTATATACCGGTCTGAAGTGAGCGTCAAGATACAAATGTATCGATAGGGAACGTTTGTGGTGAACGAGCCCTTATTTCTTTTTTATTTGGTTGCTATGACATCTGTTAAACATATTTAGCATGCATCAAGTCATTGTACAAACGATATCATTTTTTTAAATCCTGTTAAAAATGTCTAATTTTGTACCAGAAAATGATGATTTACGGAAAGTATTAATTTTTTGTTTTCATTTGAAGAAAAGTGCTGCAGAGTCGCATCGAATGCTTGTCGAGGCTTATGGTGATCATGCTCTATCGGAAGCAACATGCAAAAGATGGTTTAAGCGGTTCAGAGATAATGATTTTGATGTGCGAAATGAAGAACGTGGAAGACCACCAAAAAAGTTTGAAGACGCCGAATTGCAAGCAATATTGGATCAAGATGACACTTTAAGTCAAAAACAAATGGCACAAATGTTAAATGTTGCACAACAGACAATTTCTGACCGTTTAAAAGCTATGGGGAAGATCCAAAAGTATGGAAACTGGGTGCCACATGAATTAAATGACAGGCAGATGGAAAAGCGAAACACCACATGTGAAACGTTGCTTCTACGACACGAAAGGAAGTCAGTATTGCATCGAATTGTGACTGGTGAGGAAAAATTGATTTATTTTAAAAATCCTAAACGCAAAAAATCATGGGTACATCCAGGAAGCGTCAACATCGACTGCAAAGCCTGATCGGTTCAGAAAAAAGACAATGCTCTGTGTTTGGTGGACCAGAAGGGGGTGGTGTATTTTTGAGATCCCCCATTTCATCAGCTGCTAACTTTTTGAATTTTGTATTTTTTACTTTCAATTTTTTTACTGTATTCTTGAAATATTAATAAACATCCTATAAAAAATGAATAGTAAAAATATTGATTGCTTTTTTTACAGCACTTCAAAAATTGCGTTAAATTCGTGCGTCTAGACCAGAATACCCCTTTAAAAAAAAACGCTCACTTCATACCGGTACAACTGGTATTTTTTACAACGTTCTTGGGTAAAGAGTTCTTGGGTAAAGACAAATGATGTGATGATCACCCACCTTTCTTTTCTTTCTTACCTGGTATTCAAACTGACTGGAAACATTTATTGTCTTAAAAACAGAAAATACACGAAATAGATATTTAAATATATATGTATATATATTTTCATCATCAAACTAAAATGTCTTGTATACAACGTTTATTCCGTTTTGAATAAATATAAACATTCTTTTTATACTTGATATTCTCAATATTTTTAATTACAAAATAACTTCATATATTACTGTTCAAATCGAATTTGAATTAAGGTCTTATTCGGTTGTTTCGTTATTTTTATAAAAGAAATATTCTAAAAAAGAAAACATTGTTTGTTTCTTTCCATTTTGTGTTTTAAAATACTTGAAAATTGGATTTAGCTGAGTTTGTTACTGATTGTATGCGTTAATATTACATTTTGTTCGTTAGGAAAAGGATTTCAATTAAGAAGTTTACCTTTTTGATTAATCATTCGGTTTCTGACGAAACAACAAAATTATGATAATACTTTTTTCCTTGAGTGTGTATATATAAACTTATTGCTAAAAGAAATAAAAAAACACTACTACATAATTATATTTGCTTCAAGTAAACATAAATATTGTAAATGCATGCTTTTAAAGTATATTTCGCAATAGATTCGGCGAAATTAATTTTAATAAATATAAACATGTAAATCGTTGTGATATTATATTTCTCTTACTCATATTTTACTTTTGTTTTTTAATAAAAATTCTCACAAACTTATATCTAAAAAATTATAAAAACTTATGCGTATATATTAAAATTACATAAAAATTGTATCTGCTTTGTTCATGTTCACAACACTATTTTTGTTTTAAATATATATTTGTATCATATGATCTTGTTTAAATCTAAAGTGCCTTCTGAGAATAGAACATATAACATTTAAATAAAATCTACCAAATTAACAAAAAAAAAACATATAGTTTTTTCACATTGAACAAAATTTGATTAAATACTGCAAGTTAGCTCCACTGGGATGTTGATCTTAAAAAGTGGTGGATATATTTAAATGAAATTAAAATATTCCATTGAAATTGTTTACAGCGTTACTCTACTTTATTTGACAATTGGCAGTAATTTAGGAAAATATTTGAGTGAGATATTAAAAAAACTTCTACAAAAATTTAAACGAAAATAACTTATTGTGCGCACCTACATTTAGTATCTTGCGTTAGAAAACTAACACGATATATATAATTGTTAAAATACATTTTAAAAAAATAATATTTAATAATAATATAGAATGCAAGTAAGTATATGTTTCGTATTAATATAAAAATCTATATTTCTATGCAAATGTTATTTTAACTAATTGAATTAATATTTCATTATATACGTTTTTTTAATGTTTAGTTTTCACTTTGGCTAAGAGGCATAACGTCTTAAAATTTATCTGTTTAACATTTCCTGCTTCTATTGCTTACACATACAACAAACCATTTTAGAATTCACATTTAAAGTATTTTATTTTCATTTACTCTATAATTTTGATGTCATTAAATATTAAAATACAATTGGATTGGTCGGTAAAACATCAGGAAAAAAGCTGAACAGTGGTTCTACATGACAGGGCGCATGTATGCCATTGAGCAAACGTTCGCCGAATCTGAAAAATTATTAATAATGGATAGATGATAGACTGGGCCAGCACAACAGACCGGTGAGCTATCCCCGCCGTCATACGATAGGATCTGTAAAATAGTCACGAGGAGTCCTTGATCATATTTCGTAGCTTGCTCAATTGTGTTGCGGATTCGCATTGGATGCTACCCTGAGCAACAACATAACAAATGTCAGCAATCAGCTGACATAATCGAATAAGTTCTGTTGGTTGTCCAAAGTAAAGCTCTCTTACGTTTTAGCTGTTGGCGACCACAGAACCTAATCTTTGTATATCATATCAATCCGTAGAAATAAAAGAAATCTTATTAACTAGAAATCTAGCAGCAACGAGGTCTTTTGTTAAGAAGGAGAAATTTGAGGGATTTTCGAACGTCTACATAACTGAGGTAACAATTTCTTTTCTATATCATTGTAATTCGATTGATTTCAGGCCTCGACCGAATCCTCATTGCACGGCAAGGGAATTCCGCATTTTTCCTGACGCCATTGTGTTAACCCATCACGGTCCTTCGAGCCGGATCCAGTCTGTGGATCCAATCCATTGCTGCCAGTTCGAAGCATATTAGAAGGTCACAGGACTTAGAGTCCAGACGCAAAGACCCAACCGTGGCCAAGTTCGGGGTGCAACCAATCGCGAGTTGGTCCAGTTACCAAGAAAATTCGTCAGCAAGAAGAAAATGCCGACGTCATCGACAAACGCCAGATCGAAAACGTCAAAAGCCGCATTGGCCGAACGTCGAATCCTGACGACAATGGAAGCGGATCCTGAATGCCAAGACAACGATCCCTGCCCAGCCAAGGGTCAGAGCAATGGCCAGGATCGCTGGAATAAAGACCAACTCATGGACGAACAACTAATCAGCGCCCAGTTCGCCGCCCAGGAACGGATGTCGGGTGCATTCGTCAATCTTGAAAAGAGAGGACCGCCAACGCTGTTCGCAGTGGAAATGCGCCAGAATAACCTCCAGATCGAATGATATCAGAAGCCGGAATGCAGAGATAATCCGCCTGGCCAATCCAGAGACGATCAAGGACCACCGCTACTTCGTGGAAGGATTCTATGGGACAGTCGGGGAGACCTACATGGAAGAGGCCACCAAATTCGCCGAGGTACGTCACGCCCTTACAGTTACGGGCCGACGTTGAGTCCAGGACCCCCCAACATCCACTAATCCCCCTTCGTTAGTTTCCTTCTCTTTACCTCTAAACGGAGAACAACTCGCCAAGTAGTTAATTTGCATAAACTACTTTATGCAAATTCTACTTGGCAGAGAAAATAATAAAAACCGGCGTTGGCGCCGAATAATAAAAAAAAAAAAACGTTAACGGCGAAAATAAATATTGAATTGACATTCGACATCTACAACGAATACACGCAAATCGAAAAAGAAGACAAACCAAAGTCACTATTGGCAGGGCCTGAGCCTTTAAAATCGGCCGTAGAGCAAATAAAAGAAGATGTTGAACAGGTCGCTACTGTAGTATTGGAAGGCTTAAAATCTACAATCAGTGCAGTAGTCGAGACAGAACCCAAACTTTTGACAAAGGTTGAACAAGAACCCCTTACCGAAAAGGACATTAAACTCGCGCTCGCATCAAAAGAAGCTAGTCCTGTTCAAAGAGAATTGAAACAAGCGGAAGAACCAAAAGAAGAAACTGAACCAATTAAGGCGAAGAAGGAATCGCCACCTCCAAGTGAACAGGACATCAAATCTGTTCCGTCTTCAAAAGAGGCATCAAGACCCGACTCAGCAACTAGTCACATCGATGAAGAAGTAGAGAGTTGCCGTGAATCTTTACCGGAAGTTACAAAATCCAAGGAACTTGAAGCCAAGCTAAAACAAGTAAGTCAACCAACATACCCTTAAGTTGTAATATTTATATGCAAATATATTAGTAAGAGTCAATTACATTAATTATATAAATACCAAAGATTAAATTGTTAAATAATCATAACATTACCGCTGAGCTTCCGTCCACATCCAGGGCTATGACAGACACCTTCAGTCGTTTACATCAAAGAAAAAAATTCCCCCGGTGCAGATGCCAACATTTTCCGGCAAATATTCGGAATGGCGACCCTTTAAGGATCTGTTCCTAGCGGTACTAGCAGACCACCCCGAACTTGTGGATGTGGAGACTGTACTATTTGAAGTCCAGTCTCCGGGACAAGGTCGCCAGAGCCATTCAAAATATTCCCGTGACGGAGGAAAACTACAACCGAGCTTGGGACAAGTTGGTGGACCACTACGGTAGCACGTGCGCCTTGGTCCACTCTGCCCTGACTACGCTCCTCAAAGTACCTGCCCTTGCTAAGGAGTCAGCCGCGGGCCTGCGTACACTCCGCGAAACCACCAACGATACGATTGACAGCCTGGATGCCCTTGGCCGCCCCGTAGCCACCTGGGATGATATCTTGGTCTACTTGACCTACCAGCGCGTGGACTCCCGAACATGCCATGACTGGCAGACCACACAGGGTAGCACCACGGAACCACCCACATACAAACAGCTGGACGCGTTCTTGAAAACAAGGATTGAGGCGTTGGAGTTTGTGGAGTTGCCCCGAAGCAACATCGAGCACCTTCATCGGAACAAGAGCGATCACCAGCCAAACATCCAAAGGGGCCTACACCGCCTCACCCCCAGTCCAGAGCCCCGGCTCATCTGTCCGTTTTGCAACTCATCGCACTATCTAGGCTTCTGTGATAAATTTAAGGAGCTCAGTTCGGATCAGCGACGGCTCCATGCCAACCAACGGAGGATATGTTTCAACAGCCTGGGGGGACATTTGCTCCGCGACTGCCACACCACCAGTCGGTGCTGACATTGCCAAGGACGACACCATACCCTGCTCCACGCCAGTACGACAGCATCTCCGCCACGTCCAAACGTGGACACTGCCCTTAATCAGGACTGCCAAATTCCTGGAGTGTCGTCGCACACCCTAACCGGCCATCAACCGCGGGAGACCCTCCTTGCTACTACCCGTGTCATCATCAAATCAGGGTACCAACGCCGGGTAACGTTTATATCCGAACCTGTCGCTCAGCGTTATCCCAGTTCACGGAGTCGGGGGGGCCCGCTGCCACGCCGCTAGGGCCCAGTCGTCCATCACGATACTACCTCGTCACGGCGGCGCTCGGGGCTGGACGACCAACGCTCTTATCCTGCCTCACCCGTCGGATTACATGCCACCCCCTCTATTCCTGGCATGGACCTGGACCCGGACATCCCCTCCAGGGAAAAGATGGAAGTGATCATCGGCGCCGATGTGTACCCGGCTATCATTAAGGCAAGACTTAGGAAGTCCGACCACTCAGACATCATCGCCCAGGACACTCATTTGGGGTGGAGACTGACGGGTGCAGCTTCGCTAGGCCCAGGCATTTTCAACAGCAAACACGTCTTGACCGGTCACATGGCCGGTCCTCGTGGGTGGCGAATTTACAACTCCGACCCAGAGGAACTGGTCGATCTGTTACGGACCGACATTGAGTCCAGGTCCCCCCAGAATCCACTAATCCCCCTTTGATTCCCCTCTTTACCTGTAAAAGGAGAATAACGCGCCAAGTAGCAAATTTGCATAAACTACTTTATGCAAATTCTACTTGGCGGAGAAATTAATAAAAAAAATAAATAATAAAAAAAGACGTCAACGGAAATAAATTAAAAAATGACAATTCGCCGTCAATCTACGAATGATGAACAAACATACGAAAACGTACTATTACTGCATTCACAAGGGAGATTCATTACTCATTCAAGAGAGTGGCTTACTTAATACATACGACAGACTCCATCTTAATACATACGACAGACTCCATCTTAATACATACGACAGACTCCATCGACAGACTCCATATATGTTGACGAGGCAACAGCAGAAGGAAAACAGCGCCCCCCCCCCCCCGCAACAGCTGCCCCCCGTGCCTCACGCCCTCAAGCGCACACCCGTGGACACGTGTGCCCCACCCGATACGCCGACCACGACCAAGAGAAGGAAAGTGGAGCCCCAACCATGTCCTGCACGGACCATGTTGGGTGGGGACAGGGTCTACGACCTTATTTCGAAGACGGTCCCGATGTTTTCGGCTAGTTAAAAGGGGCTAACACTTATTTTCTAAAGGCTTGCAAAGAACGAGATTCAAATATATTAAACCGAAAGCTGATCAGGGGAGCAACAATCCAACGCCCCCTGCAACGAGTCACTGACAGCTTCTCCAACGACCGCTCAACGGTCCAACTCACCGGTCCAACTACAAAGTAAGTCCCCCTTTAATATTACTTACATATATATATTATTAAATAAGATAAATTGTTATACAACCAAACATAACAAATTGGCGCAGCCGGTAACCACCAGCTGGAATTTATATCGAAGCCGTCGGGGATATAAATCCAGTGGTGGAAGAGCCCCGAGGCTCTAACGTCCCTACGCCGACTAGCGGAACTAGCGGCTAGGTTAAAAGAAAAACAAGCCGTTATAACAAAAAAAAAAATATTGTTTCTCCTTTTCTCCATTTCGTTTTCCAATTACAGGAAAGAGGACGAAATCAACGTTGGGAAGAAAAGTAGAGATAACATACCCAAATATTTTCCACTGTTTTAGTGTTCTCTTTTCAGGTTTTGTCTTCTTCTTTCTTTTATTTATACAGATTGGGTCTAGTCTCTCATCGTTAGGTCGTCCAAATAGATTCTTACCTCTCATCGTTGGGAAGTTTAATTGTTTAGTAAAATAGAATTAATCCCTCATCGTTGGAT